>BSBN01001323.1:2587016-5174033 GCA_027924645.1 Cunninghamia lanceolata | reverse complement strand
TTTGAGATGTTTCCATTTTCTATATAGGGTTGTTCTTCATTTTTCAATAAACATTGTAGAATGAAGATAGAAAATATTTCAAGGTGCCATGTAGGGAGCTTTAATGGTGGATTTAGGGCCTTATGGTTATTTTGTGCATTGTGAAAATATGAATTTTGAATTTTAAACCTTATACGATTGATTTGAAATGTGGGATGATTTGTCTCCTTAATGTATGCATGTTTTGCATAGTTTAAACCTATGTTGTGATTTTTGTGAGTTTTGTCACCTCGATTTATGTGCCATGCCGAATTGGTCGAATTGGTGCATTGGACGTATAGGAAGATGTATAGAGGTAGGAGAGGAGTGGCTATCACCATGCACCATGATCCAAAGTGGTCATTGGAATTAGCGAGTGGAGAATTTAATCAACTTAAACGATAATCACATTAGGTAATAAAATTTAATAATAAGATATCTATGGCAAACGGGGATGCATTCCTTGATCCAGTTTTGGCTGTAAAGAGAATGTCACGAGGAGGTTAATGCCCTTAATGAATTCTAGAGAGCATGTCACGACGAGGTTAATTCCCTCGATGAATGCTACTCTAAATCTACGAGTTTCAATTGTATTAACACTCCTTGTCCTAGCCTACTATATCTCTCTTCCTTTCCTTGCCATCAAAGTTATACTCAATTTGTGTTGTGATCCTTGCATTTGCATGTGCATTGAGATGCTTGATTCATGCTTGAATGTGTATTTGATGGTCTATGATTTATGCCTTGTTTGGTGTGCATTGAAAGTGTGATTATTTCCCTTATGCTTGAATGTTGTGATGTCATTCTATTATGCTCATTGGAAAATGTGCCACATGTTACGTGTATGCATTGTATGGTAATTATACCATGTGTTATTTATATGCATTAGATTGGTAGTTATGTTATGTGTTAGTTATATGCACTAGATTGGCAGTTGTGCCATGTGTGTGTTATGTGCATTGATTGACATGTATTCCATGTGTTGCTATGTATACCCTAGATTGTGTGAGATGATGCTAGCGGGTTTGCCATGATCACCTTCTTCATAGCTCGAGGGTTTCTTAGAGTTGCGTAAACAGCTATTGTGCTCGATGATGGCAATATGGTTGGGAGGTGAGCAACATTTCCCCATTGTTCCTTCATGATGATCTTCAAGTGCTGGATGGTTTTCTCATTCTATTTGTAGGTGGATTATGTCATGCCTTGTGCCTTGATGCACCTTGGAGATCGTGGTGGTTTTTGGGTGGTTTATGCACTTGTATTATTTCATAATTGATTATTGTAAACTTTGTAAAGTAAGTCTTTTGAGATCTTTTTAATAAAATGTTATTAATGATATGGGATGATTTATGATGTTGGTTATGATTCATTTATGTTAAGGATGAATCCGTTTGAATATTGTAATCTTTGGATGTAATCTTGTATTTTTCCATGCCTCGATTTGTGAGGATGTTGGCTTGATTTGATAGATTTTCACATGTTAGAATCTAGCTATGTTAGCATGTTTAGACACATTTAATTGGTGTCATACTTGGTGCTTATGGTTATGTTAGTGTTGGATCATATTCTTCCCACATAGGTGGTGAGGATCCTATCGTCGCTTTTGGCATGTGTCGACGTTGGTGTCGAACATGCATATCATTTTGTATCGAGTTGTCCTTTTTGGCATGTGGGCATTATGGGTTCATCACCTCAATTTTTTTGGTTAAAATGAACCCTATTTAATGGTAAATCATGTTTTGAATCATCGTATAAGTTTTCACCCAATTATGGATTGAATTACTGAAATCTGGGTCATTTTAGTGATTTCTGCTTTTTGGACCTAGGTTCTGGAGGACCATAGCACTGGGCGCTAGTGTCCTAGGACCCCAGCGCTAGGCACTAGTGTCCTAGGATGACATCATTGGGCGCTAGAGTCCTAGGTAGTAGGATCCTCCTTAGGGATCCATACTCTACCAGTATGTCCCATTATGCTCGTTCCACCCTTGTTGGCAAGGTATACACAGTAGTAGGGCACACAACAGAACCTACTGCAAGTCATCACAAGTGGAATGCAGAGGTTGGGGCTGACATATGTGATAGTAGTTAAGATTTTTTATAAGTGACATGTCCCTATTGTAGCATATATGTAATAGAAGAATATGTAAGATGTATGGAAGAGAGAAAATGAAAAGAAGACATGTACAAAGCATAGGTTCAGACCTACCATTTTGCATATGATACTATAATGAATATATAAGGAGGCATAAGGATTGGATCTATGGATGTGTGCATATAATGATATATGATATGTTATGCATGATGTGCTTTTACTGCATTGTATAATTCCTTACGATATTCCATGTTTCTCTCACTGTCATGTTTGGGGTATAAACTAATTTTAGGGAATTGACCTAGGATCAAATCTCTGAAATGTGTCCTCCCTATTTCTTTCCAACATTTGGTTCCATTTTTAGGACCCTAGATAGAACAATGAATAATAAATAGGATGAGACAATAAAATAAAAGGTGTGGAACAGAAAGTAGAGTAAAAAGAAAGATAACAGTTTTTTTATGATCTGCAGTGAATTATTTTAGGACCTACTCTTGTGAGAGGGGGACAGGAACCTAAGGGGAAGACAAATGGAAAAGGGGGGATTTGAAAATGTCCTTGAAAATATGTAAGTCTTCATATTAAGCCGACCATGGGATACATAAAGATTAATGTACTACCAAACCTAAAACACCCATGGCAAAAGGGGATAATAAGAAATTAAGAGAAGATAATGAGATTATACAAACCAGAATGGAAATGAGCATGGAAGAAAAGTAGAAGCAGAATCAGAAAAGATAGGAAAGATACTGCAGAAGAATGGAGAAGGTAGAAAATTAGGGAGAGAGTGCACCAGGAAGGTTGCGGAAGAAAAAGAAGGAATAGATGAGCGTGCCAATAAGGGTGCTACTGAGCGCGCTACTGTGGGTGCAACCGAACATCAAGAGGAAGGAAATTTGAAGATAGGAGGTGAGTGCGCCATAAGGGCTACTGCAAATGACATAGATAAAGAAAATAGGGAATTCAGGACCTTTAACAATACACATCAATAAGGCTACAAAGATCCTCAAAATACTACAATGAAGCATCAATGCTTATGACCATTCCAGGAGAACATGGGAGGATGAATATAACAAGACTCAAAGCCTACCGCAATTGGGCAAAACACCATATGTTTAACCTAATTTTACCAATATCAAGATCATGATTGATGAACAATGGGAACAAGTGTTGAATCCCATGAAAAATCTCTAGCCTTTGAATTTGGATGCGGAATACCTGGATCATTTGGTTACTCAAAGTGTAATGAAAATGAGGGAAAGAGGAGAAGATGCGGTATATGACAATGTCAGTTCCAAGAGTATAAGGCAATTAAGAGAAACGTCACCAATAAATAATGAGATGTCATTAACAAATGAAAGATTATCCCCCAAAATAAAATGATAGTTTGAAGAGATGCAACCCCCTGACCAGGAGTCACCCCATGTGCCCTATGAGACAAGGAGGATTTTAGAGGAAGATAACAACATAGGAATAGACAAACAAAAGGAGACAGAAGAATAAATTAGAAGGGAATGCGAAGAAATATTGGGAGAATAATACTTTGATATTAAGCTACAAAGAGATAAAGGAAGGGAGAATAAAACCCTAATACAAAAAACGACACCTAAGAAGAAAGACCAGAAGACAACACACCGCAAAGTAGTATAAACACTAGAAAAAACAACAATGGACTCTCCCATCAAGCTACCAATGTTTGGGAAAGACACCTCAGAAGCAACGAAACATGTGTTTGTCTTGGAATCAATCTAGAATAGAAAGAATGTAACTAGAGGCCAAATAAAATTATTTGATTTCATAGGCACATTAAGAAATGACGCCCTAAAATGGTATATAAAAACCTGCCCTGAACACAATAAGACATGGGAAGATGTAAAAAAGGAGTTCTTAGATAATTTTGAGTCTCCAAAAATCCCCACTGAAGGGATGAGGATGCTCCTTGTCTTTTTCCTTTGGAGGGGGCATAAATTGAGTTGTTAGAGAATGTATGGCTCCTCCCTAGATGCTTTGCTGCAAGGTGGCTTTCTATACAAATGATTTATAATGGATTCTAGATGGTACTATCACTCAGCTGGATATCTCCATTATCATTCATCACATGACCTAAGGATTCATTAGCCAATTAAGAGTGTTTTTGCACTAGATATGAGTTGAGACTGACCACCATGTATTGTGAAGGCAACAGGATTTCCCATCTCTGCCTCTGGGGGTGGAGACTGAGGATCATTTTAAGATGAGAGACCTAGTTCAAAAAGAAGGAGAATCCATAAAAGACTTTGACAAAATATTTAAAGAAATATCCCGTAAATTAGAAGAACCTCTATCAGGGAAATAGAGAATCGAATGGTTTGTGTTGGGACTAAGCCCTGATATGAGGACATTATTGAATGGGAAAATTTTTGAGTCTTACTCAGAAGTGGTAACTATGGCCTATCGCATTGAAGCACAAACTTGGTGCATAAATGATAAGACCAAAGAAAATATGGAAATGGAGAAACTTAAACTTGAATTAGAGCAACTTAAATTAAAACAAGAGATTCTAGCAAGAAAGGAGGATAGTCTGCATAGGCAAAGACCAAACATGTGGTGCTCTTACTGTACAAAAGAAGGATATCTACAGAATGAGTGCCCAATGATAAAAGGGGAAAGGACTGCAATGAAGATAGACCTTAGAACAGTACCAAAAAGGAACAACACAATTTATTACAATATTTATCATGAGTGTGACGATCACGAATTAGAGGATTGTCCATCACAACTTTTCAGACTAAGAAGAATATGATGATCACAAACCATGGTGTAATGCACACCGCAACAATAAAGTGGACAATAATAACATGGCATATGTAAAAGGACTAGAAGAGAGATCCTTATACATTCAAAATCATGGCTATAAAGCTCCTAGTTGGGCCAACCAGAGAAATGTTAATAACATACAAAACACAAACCCTAATTATAATAACGAAGATACCAAGGAGGTAGAGGCTACAATAGAGGAAGAAGAAGGAGAGAAGATGCAACATGTTATAAATGTGGTAAACCAAGCCATTTTGCTAATGAATGTTGGGTGAGAGAAGGAAACAATGCACATTTTGTGGTAGTACAGATCATGATCTATTTTCTTTCACAACAAAGCCCAACAATATTTTAGAAATACACTGCAACAATCAAAAAGTGACAAGTTTCAAGGGTTCAATTCATAGAAGGGAGTCCACATAATTAGAAAAATCCCAAAAGAAGCATTGCAGGTAGCTAGAAGCTGCCAAAAGAAAATCATCTATGAGATTGCTACTTCCTACAATGGAATTTTAGATGAAGAAGACTATTCTACCAAACCAAATTATAAACAACTCAAACAAAAGGAAAACAAAGGGAAAACCAAAGATGCGGTAGTTACAAGACAAGGTACTAACACCACACACACTCAAAACACTAATAGTGAGGAAAAAGGAGGTGAGGAAGAGAAAACTTTCTTCCTTGACAAAGCTTAACATGACAAAATTATAGAAAAATAAAAACAATTATAACCAAAGAACAAAATAAACAAAAACAACACACACAGTTCTTCACCAAAGGAGAAGTTACGGCACTAAAACAACTCACAAGTCTAACACAACAACATAACCTAATAGATAAATTGAAACAATTATGTAAATATTGGAATAAGGGAAAGGCCTACAGACCACAAATAAGTAAAATGGTTAAAACATATAGACAATGGAAGACCAAACCACTAATGATAGATGCATACATAAATCATAAGAAAATCAAGCAGGTTATGGTCAATCTAGGTGTTGATTTCAACATGCCCCCTAAAACTATTGTATTCTATATTTTTTTATGAGTGATTCTTCCAATCTTCTTATCACTCCCTTAAACTATTGATTGAATTATTTTATGGTTTCTCCTTTCCCATGTAACATTATTTTGCTAATGCTCTCAAATGGAACTTTTAGGGACTATAAATTACTCAAAAAAATTTCTTTTAATTCAACCAATTCCTTATCATGTTGGGGACATTCCTTCATATACTACTTAAAGGATTCATTCCTAAGTGTTCCCACAAAGTCATATAATTTTGTCTAATTCTCTCACTCCATTTCTTCTCCAAGTGGACTCCAAGACAAATATATGTTTAACAACTCCTTAGTATGGGTAAGTGCAAGATAATGGCTCCACTTTGAGGGGAAAACACATGAGGCCAAAAATGCTACAAGGAATAGGTACCCATTACCAAAAACTCATATACCTACTTTGAAGTAATAGAGACTTATTACGGTTAAGAGTCCTGAACCTAAGCGAATACCCATTGTAACAGAGACATGTTAATAACATATATACATTTAGTAATTGGTACTTTTTACTAATGTATATATGTTTAGTAACGCGTATCTTGACTAAAAAGTATATATTTTCTTTTTTCCCACGTCCGCAAGCATTTTTTCATTGTGTTTGTAACGGGTACCCATTACATACATGTATATCTAATATAAAGATAATGAGCATACATTTATAGTGGATATGTGTTACATTTAAATTGAAAAAAATTCCCGTGTGCTTTTTCCTTGGTTATAGTATTGCAAATTGGACCCTAAGCCTTAGACCTACAAGTACAATGTCATGGTAGCATCTACTAGCAAAATTAACTTCAACAATATGCTTAACAACTTTGTTTTCAATATTTTTTGATGAAATTAAAACCCATTGAGAATGTCTATTTTTCAAATATATAATTTTTTTAATGTTAAACCTAATTTTCTATTTATTTATTAATTTTTAAACATAAAGTCTCATAAACTTGAAAGGACGTATATTACTATTTTTGATAACTTTTAATTTTTTAATTATATGTGACCAATATAGACATCATTCTCTACACACTAAAAAATGCATGTTACAATAATTTTAGGTCAAATTATGTGGGTCGTACACAAGGGCTTTTAAATTACACCTTAATCCCAGTAAAAAATTAATTAAAAAATATATGTACTAAAATTTAAAAAAAAAATCCAAACCAAACTTCAACATCATATATATCTATCCGCAAAAGAATTTAAAAAAATAATTTAATTTCTTACTTTTTTTGTGGGTCATACACATGCATGTTTTGGCCACCGACATACATTTTTAAAAAGGTCACTTTTGTACATCCTTCACTTAACCATTTTTTATCATCTAGGTATTAGAATAAATTACATATTTGAAAACTAGAAATAAAATCCTACATTTTATATTTTTACGCTATGTTGATATTGTATCTAGAAGTGCTTCAAATCTTCATCCCAACTATAACAAACTCTGATTTTTAGGAAAAATGTTGCCACTTTTTAGCCAAAAGTGGATCCTTTATCTTGCACTTACCTTATCCTTGCCAAAATTTGGTAGATTGATATGGTTTTGTTCCATTGTATTAGTGATAGACACCTCTACTTTGTCATTGTTTGGTGGGGTTGATCTTCACTTTCTTTCATGCCTTCCCAGTTTGTCTTTGCTTCTTTAAGTCTCTTCTCCTTGAAATCCTTGACACTACTACCACTCTTGACAACTTTCTGTTGTTTAACCAACTTTCTTATTCTACCTTTATCCCTAGGAAATTCAAAATCAAATAATTCTTTTTCCAATAGCTCTTCACACAAACTACAAACTCTCTTATATTTTCCTCTTACTTTGTTTGGAATGGTCCACTAAATATATCCTTGGATGAAACTATTCTTGAATTAAGTGGCATGGGTGATGACTCTTGGTCTATGGGGTTCACCTCTTCATGATGACTTTTCATTTTAGATGAACTTTTTGATAATTTGTCATGAGTTAGTGACATCTCGTTAAATATTATGGCACTATCCCATCCTTCTTTGAATGTTTCAATTGTGTCGATGGATAATTCATTGAACAATTCCCTATCATCGTCATCTTTTGCATTCTTCTCTCTTTCTTGAAATTCCAAATCTCTCATCATCTTCTCCTTTTGAAAATACACTTTTACTCACCACATTATATAAGTATTCTACATTTAAGTTTAGAGGTTTTAATTTTAGAATTGGGGTAAATAAACCCTCAAACCCATCATTAATAGTAGCCCTAATATTTGACAAGTCAAGTTCAAAATATGAAACTCACATCAAAAATTCAACTAGTGGAGTACCCCTGCTTCTACACCCTAGCTAAGCACTCCTACTTCTAATCCCTCTCTTTATTGACTCCTTAAATTTGTCATATTCTCTCATCTATTATGTCAGTTTAGTCAAGTTTTCTTCTACTCTTCTAATATGGGTGTATAACTACTTTTATGTTTCTTTGTTATGGAGTGACACAATCACTATTTGTCTCTATGTTGGCAGAATCTCAAAACTCTCCACATTCTCAACATCCTCAGTAGTAGCCCTCCTAGCATGCTTAGTTGTAACTAATAATTGTTCCTTTGGTGGTGCATTATGAACATTCTTAATAGCATCCATCTCGGTGCATCAATTGAGGCTTCCCTTGCCTTTTCCATTCTTTTGTGATATCTTTCTTTCCTCTCTTGAACTTCTTTCAATTTCTTGTCTTCTATGTTCATTTCCATTTCCATCTTAATTTCTTCATAGATTTCCCTCAATCTTTTGTTGTCTCCTTTTACCATGGGTGTTTTTGATTTGGAATTACATTAATCCTTTTATCAATCCCTAATGGCTCACTTTAGACCACCTTTATTGGTTACATATTTTTAGGGTCCCCTTAGGATCCCCCCTTTCCAATTGTCATCCCCTGGGATCCTAACACATCTCACAAGCTAGGACCTAGCGTGTGTTGTCGCACAACATCAAAATCACTTCTTCTCTATTTTTAATTACTTCCCTTTAAATAATTTATCATTGCAAATTTTTCTGTAAGTTTCGTCTTCTTCTTACTACCAACTACTAGGGTCTCGGAAATGAAACAAAAATATTGACTAGAGAGCGTAAACTAAAGTTCTGAGCCCTATTATCTATTAATGTTGTGTGTATACCCCAGTGTGATGGATAGGAAGGGATATCAAAACATATGTGGTGGATTACAAATCAATGTAGTAGATTATAGCATTAACAAATCAAATAAAAACATTCACTTATTAATCATATACACATCAAATCCAATAAATCATCATATCTCCATTATATTAACATGCAATACATAATCATAATTCTCTCAATACATGTTCATCTCATATAATATCCTCTTCATATATCTCTCATATGTCACTCATGCATTCTCTTATCTCCCTTTTATGACTATTATATCCCTCTTATCTATGTCATATCTATCATATTCTATTATGTTCTACTATGCTTTGCTATGTCTCATCTTCTATATTTTACATGTGGTACATATATGTCCATGGTTAAGTATAGGGATGTGTCCCTCTTTATTATCCTTTATTGGCATGTCCTTCTTTAGGTGTTGTAAGTTGGTTGCAGATGTTGTACTATCATGTATATTTGCCTTGTGGTGACTTTAGCTTGCTTTGTCTTACTTGGGATGTGTTTGTATGTTGTCAACTTTTGGCACCCTTATGGGTTTTCACCATTATCCTCCATTAGGTAACCCTTTTAAATTTTCAACCTAATGGGAGTGGTTCAACTCTATCTTCCCAACAACTACAATTTTGGAGTCCAAAAACACTGAAGGTCCTTTATTCAATAGACATGTAACATTTAGGGAGCTTAAAGTTTTGTCCAAGGAGGAATAGTCAAAGGAGAACAAGAGGGAAAAGGTGCATTTTGAATCAAAGATAAAGCAGTGGAATGTATTTGAAGATGAATAGCTAAGTGGATACATGAAACTTTGGAAGAAGATGAGGCAAGCACATCTATTGCAAACTATAAAGAAGCACGAGGTGCAGATGTGGTAGGAAATTCTTCATCGATATATGTGAGAAGGTCTACAAGGCAATGAAGATCACCTAATAGGTATAGTCCACTAGATTTTTGTTGTGTTTTTGCTCTAACTTGTATTGATAGTGGACTAAGTTCTATGGAAGAATCCCTTACTTCCAAGGAAAAGAAGTCTTGGAAGAATGCCATGGATGAGTAGATGTTGGCATGGAGTCTTAGAGGAGGAAATATACATGGAACAACCTAAAGGATTCAAGATGAAAGGTAAAGAGAATCTGGTTTATAAGCTAAAAAGGTTACTGTATGGATTAAGGCATTCCCCATGTATGTGGAACTAAAATTTTGACTCATATGTGCTAGAATTGATTTTTACTAGAAGCACTGATGTTGACCATTTTGTGTACACAAGTACGTAAATTTGATCATATTCTAATTATTGTTTTATATTTTGATGATATATTTTTTATTATGATAAGGGGGTTTTGAAAGGGGCCTTTCCATTTTACAACAAAACAACCATCAAGCCCACAAAACAAGCTCCATGAGATGTGAGAGCATCACCAAAAAACAACAACAAAAACCAGAGCAAGAATAGTTGGGAACAAAATGAACAACAAAGAAACAGGCGAGAATAAAGAAAGCATAATAAAGAGGGAAGCTCTCCTTTCTCATCTAGCATCTTCAAACTAGAGGCAACTTTCCACTCATTGGCTAGGAAACTGACCTAATCTTCAAAGGAGGCTTCAATAGTGTCATCCTCCACTATAGTTTTATCCTTGACAACCTTTGCAATCCTAGCACACATTCTCCTAGCCTATCACCCTCAATTCTTTGGAGTCTTCTTTTCTGGAGTTCACTTTACAAAATAAACAAAATTGTAGCTGAGTTTTTTACAATATTCTTGTTGAAGGACACTATCTCCTAAAGGTTCCTAGATATGTCTTCCTGCTTCTTCTCCATGCAATTCAACCTTTCTTCCAAACTTTGCCACCCCTTGCTACCAGAAGATCCATCCTCAAGAGTCTCCAACCTAGGGGTATCACTAACCTTGTATGGTCTTTTGGGGTTTTCATGATGCTTGTGTTTTTTGGTCATGGCATTCATCTGCTCCACTGGTTCTTTTAGGACATGATTTTGTAGATTAACTACCTCCTCCACCTTAAGAACTCTACAAGATAGCTCAATACACCCACTACACCTACTCTCTAAATTGGGTATGGGGGTTTTCTCCCTAAAGGTTGAGGGCTTATAGTCATGAGGAGCCTGCAACACAACTTTTCCTTTAGTGTTGGTTTCTTCTATTTTGTCCTTACTCTCCCTAGATGAGTTCCTAGAAACTGTAATAGTTTGGGCATGATTAAGGGGATCGAGGTCAGGATTTGGGACTTTAATTTTGATAATGCTCAACCTAGAATACCCAAAGAGGACCTCCAAATGGGGAATAGGAAAAGGGTTGATCTCAAGAGAATAAGGGGAGTCCTTAGAAGTAGAGGTAATAGGAGAGGGTGCACTAGGAATAACGTCCACATTAGGGCCAGTAGGGTTGAGGTGCATCACAACTAGGCTAATAATTTTAGGGAGAGGGTAGACCTAGATGGAGTTCTAGCTGGCATAGTACCTATAGAGACAATGGATAAGGCCCTAATGCAAAGGAAGTTCCAGTTTACCAAGTAAAACACTATGAACAAAGCTCTCAAGGGACTAGAAGAGAAAAATGATTAACTTTGATGATATGTTAATCATTGGAGATAATAAAACATTATCTCAAGAACTTAAAGTTTAATTGTTTAATAATTTTGACATGAAAGAATTAGGTGTTGCTAGATACATAATTGATATGGAAATATGTAGGCATGAGACTTACTAAAAACTATGGCTAAACTAGAGGAAGTATCTTGAAACTATTTTGCAAAGGTTTGGAATGCAGGACAGTAAACCGCTAAGTACACCCTTAGTAGTTGGCACAAAATTGAGTTTGGAACAATGTCCTAAATTTTGGAGGATTTGGAGGGCATGAGGAATGCTCCATATAGTAGTGTAGTAGTAAGTTTCATGTATGCAATGGTCTGCACAAGACTAGACATTGCCCAAGTAATGGGTACTCTAAGTAGGTTCATGGCAAAGATGGGTAAGGACCATTGGACACAAGTGAAGAGAGTGTCCAAGTACTTGAAAGGAACTCTAGATTATAGCTTGACTTATCATGGTACTAAAGATGTGGGTAAAGTGTTGAGCATGCAGGGATCTATAGATTTTGATTGGACTGATGATCTTGATAACTAGAGGTTAACAAGTGATTATGTATTTATATTGTTTGGTGGAGCAATGAGGCAGATGAGCAAGTGGAAATAAATAGTTGTACTATCCACAATTGAAGAAAATTATATGGCTGCAACACATGCTTACAAGGAAGTAGTGTGGTCAAAGAGGTTAAATGACAGTATTAGTTTTAAAAGTCATAAAATGGTAAAATGTGATTCACATAGTGTAATTTGTCTAGTAAGGGTCCTATTTACAATGCTAGAACCAAACATATTGATGTCTAGTATCATTTTGTGAGGGAAATGGTTGAAAGTAAGAAAGTTTAGATGAAAAAGATGACACTAAGGTAAATACTACTGACTCTTTGACAAAAATTGTAAGTATTGCCAAGTTCATGTGGTGTTGGGATGAGATGGGCTTGTCTCATTCCTAGATGTGAGGTTAACTTCTTGGATTGTATACTACACTCTCTCTTGCAGTAAATATCAAGTAGGAGAATGTCAGGACTTAGGTGATATTCCCCTATATAAAGTCATTGTAAGAAGAATTTATCTATAGAATGACATGTGATACTTGATGTGGTGAGTTTTATATGTTAAAGTATAGCTCATGCATGTTGGTTTACATGTGGTGATGCTATGGTTGTAATTTATGGTACCAAATACATTTTGATTTACATGTGGCGTGATGTGGCAGTAATCATAAATTATTTGGAGAACTTGCAATTGTATATGGAAAATAGTGCTGCTAGAATCATGAATGGCAATGCAAGAGCACTTGCGACAAAGTTGGAGTTCATGTGGCACAATCTAAGAGCAATATAATGTTCTATACGATGGAATAAGGCACAACAAGAAATCAAAACTAAAGTAATGTTTGTATGTTCTACCACAAGTGTAGAGTTGGTAGTGGTGGCCATATAGAAAAATATGAACTCATCGATAGTGTTAAGTATGTAACTATTGATTCATAGTGTGTAGAAACAACTATGTACATGCAACCTGTGATTATTCACATGGAGACATCATGTTTGGTGATATGTGCAATATGCCGACGTGACAATGTGGTTGAAATATAGTTGCATGAATCGTTGTATTCCATGTGTTGGTTGGACAGTTAGATAGTTGGAATTCTCATGTGTATGTATATATGTAGATCATGTCTCATGTAAAGGTGCCAAAGTTGGATGGTTCTATAGATTGAAATGTTAGCATTGGGTTGAACATTGTTGGTGTGAGACATTAGAGCAATTGCAAAAGAGTGTGTTGTAGATTGAGACTCTCTAAAAAGGACTTGTTGTATTTAATACATGATTCTAAATAATATAACTGTGAATGTCTTTTGGTGGTGGGTTTTCTCCTGCAAGGGTTTCCCACGTAAATCTATGCATCTTGTGTAATCTTAGGTATGCATATTGTCCCATTTACTTATGTGAATGTTGTCAGATAGATTTTGCAAATACTATTGATTATTTTTTAGTTCACATAATCTTCAGTTTCTTTATCCTCGTCTATTGGTCATCTGCAATAAGGGTCAAAATCCCCAACAGATAACACATGTAACTTTGTATATAATAATTGATTTATATATGTTATTTGTTGATCTGTTCCTTGGAGTGATGTGTTCTTGTTAGAGGGTGTTGAAAGAAAATTCATGTCTTATATTTGTTCCTCAACACTTCTTCTTGATTCTTTTCTCATAGTGGATACAGTTGAAACTCCTAATGAACAATAGAGCAAGTTGCATAAAAGTAATGTGTTATGTAACCAATAAAACTAAGAAAAAAAGATGAACATAATATAAACAAATAAGATACTATAATATAATATAAAATTTATTGAAAATAGGAGTAATTTATGAGAAGATAGCAACTTCTAAGTAGAGATGTGAAGCTTAACACATTGATTTTCTATTTTTATATTATAATTGATCTCCCTTAAATACAACTATATTTTATAAGAAATGAACACTTAAAAACAAAAAAATGGAGAGATTCAACCTTAAATATATAAATCCATATGAAAATTTTTTACTTGAAAGAAATTAAGGAGATATGTTATGATGCGAGCCTCACTAAGATATAGAATTTAAGGTTCCAAAAATTAAGATTTTTGATACATTTTTTATAGTCCTTTAGAATATTTATAAAACAATTTGACATCCTCTAATAAAGAAGAATGACTTTAGGAAAATCCTATGCTTTCTTATGTACCTTACAATTTAGAAATTAATAGGAAAACCAATAAATAAATGTCAACCCAATGACATAAACATTCTAAGGGGAGATCGACATCCAACTACCACCTAAAGCAAGGATGACATTAAATTAATAAGGAATAAATGTCAACGCAATGACATAAACATTCTAAGGGGAGATCGACATCCAACTACCACCTAAAACAAGAATGACATTAAATTAATAAGAATTTTGAATAAATCCTTGGGTTATTGTTTGTTGATGTTCTTTTAATGCATAAGGGTGGTGGGTCATTAGCTTATCTAGAAAATAGAAAGGAGATAGATAGACTTATTATACCTTAAAGCCACTTCCCATTATCAACCAACATAAAAGGTTGATATTCTTAAAAACTTTGTTAGTCAAGGTATAAGAACTGAGATTTAATCATGTTGAGCAAGAAATGATGCACATCTCTAAAGGAACAATTGTAAAGATGAATTTTTTTCAGAATATATAAGATTAATAACCTCAATTTAAACATATAAAAGAGAAATAATGAAGTTAGAGTTTAACTAAAAGTTAGAAGTTAGGTGGCTGTCAATATCAATGACTCCCATATTGATCTATATAAACTACATGATGACCACCCAAGTTAGATGTAATGCAACGACAATCATACTTCTAAGTGTAATTTAACTAATATGACACCATTATTAGTTTTTTTTTGTTTTTTCATTTCTTAATTATAAGTTACTTTTGCATTAAAAAAAATAGAAAGCTTGATCTCCAAACTCGATTTTATCCAATCCATTGAAATTGTTTTGTTTTTTAAAATATCTAACATTAAAACACAATAGATTTTAACCCTTCATTATCCAATCGATTGAAATTTTATTTTGTGTTTTTAACATGAAGGCATTCTCTCTAACATTAAAACCCAGTAGATTTGATCCCCCTTTAGACTTGCAATTGACCTTGCTGATTGTTATGGCAGCTATATATAGAGCTTACAGAGAGAGAGAGAGATAAGATGGAGTGCACTGTAAAACTTAGTCTTCATATATGAGGCATTCATGTGCATCTGGATGCTGAAGACAGTAAGCCTCCAAAGGATCATTTGAGTGTTTGTTGGAGATGAAATGAGCCTTGGCCTGACTCACCTCCTCCACTTCATCCCACGCCACTGCACATTCTTCTGATGCCTCCTTTCCTTCACAAATGTGCTCAGCCTCGCTCACTTTCTCCACTATAATCTCTGATAATATTTCACCTCTTCCATCGCTATTCTTCGCCTTCACTCCACCTCTCCTCTCTCCCATTCTCAGCCCAATTTGCTTAGCAGAAAATTTAGCGTCAGATCTTTTATTTGCTCTCAACCCACATGAAAGTTTAACAGCACCCGTAAAAGAAATCGATAGGGAAGCCATCTTTCTGGTACAAAAATGTTAGTGGATCCACGCGTGGGATGCCCCTAGAGTTTAATAGGGCGCCACGCTGAAAGAAAAGTTATAATAAGTGATCTGCACAGCTTCCATACAGCAACAATAATGGTGTATATTATGCTGGCGATTCTTTCTAAAAATGGAGAGTATGCTTATCCATAAAGACGTTGGATTTAGTGAGCTAGGAATATAAAACTACTCTGGTGATCGTTTCGTTTACGTAAAGGGAATCTTGATACGTCTTGATTTTAATCATTTCTCAAGTGGATCTCGAGGATTGAAGTTTTTAGTTGTTTCTCTGTTTTGTTTTGTTTTCTTCAATTGCTAATTTGTGGTTACATGATATTGTGAACGTGTGGAAATTTTTAAACATTAGAATGCAATTCAAAATGGATAATTTTGTCAATGGGTTCTTGGTTTATCAATGGGCTATTCTTAAATATCATCCACTTCAACAGTCAAAGGTCAATTTTGACCAATAAAAATAGGACAAATATTTACCATTTTTTGTTGTGAATGAGGTGTAAAATTGCTATTGATTGTTTGACCATTTAAGTGGATGATATTTAAGTAGAGCTCTATCAATGAAGTTGAATGGTTTTGAATGACTTTTGCTAAATACAAGGCCCCAACACCATAAGGGATGAGGTTTGAGGTTGGGATCGTGCTCTCGATGACTATGGCGGAATGGATACATGTCGATCCTTGGCTCTCAACTGAAGAGGTTTCAGGTTAGGGCTTGTGCTCCCGTATTGCTAAATGATTCTATGGGTTTGAAATAAAACTTTCCCAATAAAAATGATATATTTTTTATTTATTTTGATGCAGGCGCATCCTAGGGCATCCTAAAGTTGTGGCATCATGTCTAAAGACATGGAATTTGTGGTCTAATTTAAGTAATTTGTGAGTGTGTAAAGTTTGTGGTTGATAGCCTATAATTGTAAAAGTTAGCATATTTCACCACATTGTGGAATTAGCTTCTGCGATTATGATGGTAGTCTTGTATGTAGTTTCTGTATTTTCAGTTAAAGTTCGAGGTTGATTGGATAAGTGGAGGTAGATGATTTGGTTCGCAAAGTGACTATGGGTGAATAGTGTGAGTTGTTGGAATTGTTCTTGTTTTGTGAAAGGTTTATTTTGGGTTTGCGCCAAAGAGGAATATTTATGAGATTTTTAGTAGCTATTGTGAAGGTTTGTGGTGTGCCGCATAGAGAGTCTCCACCGTTAAACTATTGTAATTTGTAAGTTTGTTATATTTAGTCACAATGTACGTTTCATGTGGTATCGAGATTTGCGCCAACTTGAGACCAACACATATCATGTGAGGAGCTTGTGGATGATGTAAATAAGAGATTTTAAATCAGTAGAAAGCAAGTGAAGAAGACTAGGATGGAGTAGAGGCATAGAAGGTAAGTTCAACAGTGAGGGAGCGAGATCTAAGTGACAAGGTGTGGTAATGGTAATATGATGTGAGTACAATATGAAGGTATTCAATGTGACATGTAGGGATGTTTCTTTGAGTTGCTCTGAGGTGTGATCTAGAGTACTTCTATTAGGTCATGTCGCAACCCATGCAACAAGTCTATGATTAAGTCATGAGGTTGTTTTAGGTTGGAAATCATTATGTGGTCATTTGTAACCAATCTGGAAGTGGTGTTCCTTGGTTAATAGCATTTGTGTAATCTTGGTAATCTTATGTAAACACACGATTATGGCTTGGCATGTAAGAGGGCCCATTGTGGCAAACTATGGTTGTAATTCAATAATAATCGTACAAACTGTCTATTCAATGATATGTGAAATTATTATGTGAATTCTTGTGTGTTGTGATGATTTATGGTTAAATCTTTGTTGTGGGTTGCACGATTGGACAGTCCTTACTTGGACCCTCCTACTGTGACTATATCATATTTTAACCTTTAATGTTACTTCTTTCAAATAAAATAAATTCCTTCAAATGAGTTAAAATTATAGTAAAAAATCAATCAAAATGAGTGGGTTGATTGAGTTACTAAGGCTTATCTTATTTTTTAAACTTTCATATTTTGAAAGGATAAAACTTTGTTGAGTTTAACCATTTTTCTCAATTGAACTATTTTAGAAGGATATAAAGCATAAGACATGTGAATCATTTAATAAAAATAATTAGGTATTGGGAATGAATAGACACATAATTTTATTTTTGTGTGAATCATTATTGTAGGCATAGTTCAAAAAGAAAGCTTAAGATCACCATAAATCCCCTTAAGGAGCTTGAATAGTGTGCAAATGACCAAAATTGAATCATTATTATAGGCATAGTTTAGAAAGAGAGCTTAAGATCACCATAAATCCCCTTAAGGAGCTTGAATAGTGTGCAAATGACCAAAATTGAATCATTATTATAGGCGTAGTTTGGAAAGAGAGCTTAAGATCACCATCAATCCCCTTAAGGAGCTTGAATAGTGTACAAATGACCAAAATCCTCTTATGAGCTTGGATAAGTGTATAATGGGTTTGAGGACATCTTTGTTAGATAGTCCAACTTTCATATTACAAGGGAACAATGTTCACTTTTGTATTATAAAGGAATAATGTTTTCAACAACTTTACCACTAGATGGAGAACTCCATCTAGTGTTGTTGCATAATTTAAGGTGATATTGTGTCTAGTAATATAAGAAGAGGTGGCACAATGAATGATACCAATGCTTCAAGAGAAAATAATCAATAGACATTAGAATAGAGAAAGCTTTCAAATTAAAAAATTATTTGTGACTATACATGTTAAGGGACTCTATATTGGGTAAGTGCATGGAAATGGGGGACAAAAAGAGAGTCAAAAGTGGCCAATTTTTTCTTGACATTAGTTAAACCTAAACTTGGATAAGTAATTTGAGATGCATGCACTCAAAATTTAAAGATACGACAAGAACCAGAATTGTAGTACTCTGAATCTAGTTTCTAAACTACTAAAATATTTTTAAAATGGTTAAGATTAAGAGGGTGAAATATTGTGCGGACACAAAAGTGTTCATATTTTTCTCACTAAAATATAACATAGTGTCTAGGGTGCACACCCTTTTTTTTGTTGCATTCAATATTTTTAAAAACCAGTTGGTACAAATATAGGTAAGAGTGAGTACTACAAGTTGTGTATTTTTTCATTTGTTTCTGTAATTTTGAAAGTGGATGCATTCTAAAAATTGCATCATTGAGTGTGCACACACATAATTTGCACAAAAATAATCAAAAATGTAATTTTTTTAATGTGTAAAGAATAAAGCGTAGAATAATCCTATATAAATGTTTTAAAATTTTGATATGCGGATCAAAAGTTATAAAGAAAAAAATATGTACGTGATTGAGGAATATGAAGACACTATTTGAAGAAAATAAAAATAAATATCTTAACTTATGTAAATGTATGTAAACAAGCCTATGGGCAGATTTTCTGTAAAATTTCTATATATCAATACAATTATCCTTATGCAGCAAAAAAAATTATATGGTTAGAAAGCTAAGAATTATCTCATCATTTTTGTGGTGGTTTCTTCAAATTTTGTTATAAAACAAATAAATATGATGATGTTGAAGTTCAAAAATGTTATTGACTATGAAAAAAAGTCTTTGGGAGGTATCATGGAGGTCCAATCCTTAGACTTGGTCACCCAAGCTTAAAAAGGTTGGCTTAAAATTTGAATAAATACATAACGTGATCATGTTATATTATAAACAAAGCAAAAATAAACAAAAATAAAGTAATAGGTAGAACGAGGGAGAGATAAATAAATAGAGAGATAGAGAGGGGGGATAGACAAGAAAAGATAGAGATAGAGAGAGGAAGAGATAGAGATAAAGGTAAAGATAAAGGGGGGAGAGTGAGGGAGAGATAAAGAAAGGGAGAGGGAGATAGAGAGACAAAGAGATATATAGAGGGGGGAGAGGGGGAGACTAAGAGATATAGATAGAGAGGGAGAGATCTAGAGAGAGATATAAGGGGGAGAGATTGAGACATATAGATAGAGAGATAGAGAGATAGAGAGAAAGAGAGATGGGGAAATAGAGAGGGAGATATAGATAGAGGGAGGGAGGGGAGAGATAGAGAGAGATTGGGAGAGGGATAGAGGGAGAGGTCTTCACCAAAATGATATTTCCTCTCTGTCTCTCCCTCTCTCCACACTCTATCTACCTCTCTCTCTCCCTCTCCTTATTTCTCCCACCCTCCCTTTACCTTTCTCTTCCTTAATATTGAAATCTAAGTTCCCTAAATGTGAAACCAAAACCTTAAACATCAACATTAAAGCATTATATATATACCTCTCTCTCTCTCTCTCTATATATATATATATATATATATATCTTTGTCTCTCTGTCTCCCTCTCTCTATCTCTCCTTGTCCCTCTCCCCCTCTCTATCTCTCTATCTAATTATCTCCCCCTCTCTTTTATTGATTTGTTTTTTTTATACTTTGTTGACTATATAACAAAACAATATACACAATTTCTGCATATTTATAAGTAATAGTAAAAATCTAAGTCAAACTTTCTAATTTTAAACAAAATGATTTACAATTTAGTGAAAACAATAATATCAATTAAGTGTGACTAAAGTTAAAAGTCCAACCAAATATCTAAGTCAAACTTTTTAATTATAAACAAAAATTATGTTTTATATAACATAAAACGTGATCGTATTTTATACAACATAAAATGTGATCACATTTATACAACATAAAATGGGATCACGTTATGGCTTGGTATTTACCAAGCCTAAACGTGATCACATTATGGCTATTTAAACATAATGCAATAATTTTATTGCCAAAATTATCGATTTGACTACTCTTTTGGTCCCCCAATTTGGTGCACTCGTCCTATTTGTAAATTTCAAGAAGATCCATTAGACTCAATGGATGTAAGTTGTAAGCACACAATAGAAGAACAATGGATTTGAGCTTCAAAGAGAGACATATCTCTATGTGTACATTAAATATTTACCATTACGAGAGTAAGAAAGAATCAATAGCATTTTATTGTGATACATTTTTACCACATTTAAATATAGCACATTATTGTGTAAATTATACAAATGGTTTATTAAGCACATGTTTTATACTTTCTTTGGACCATTAGTTGGTAATAATTTTTGTGGAGCACTTTAAATTTCATAAGGGTTTCTTCCATGTAAATTAAGCTTTGGAACATCCTGAGGCAAAAGTGTAAGAGACCTTAAATATTTTGAACCATTATTTTACAATTCTATCTGAATAGTGTGAACTTTACTCTAGGGTTTCCTAGACCCACATAATTATTATGATGTGTTTAAAATCTATCCCATATGATTGGAAAAAAAATTGTAAATCTCTAATTCCAAAGACTTGGAGAAACTAGCAAATACTTTGACAAAATTAGATCAATTGTGAAAAATAATTCTTGGACATAGATTAGCCACATCATTTCCAATCCTAACATGTTCATGATGGTAGGGCATAGCCATAATGAGAGAGTTCTGACCTTGACTGGTTCATCATTCTAGTGTGCCTTTTAAGAAGCATTTATGACCAAGGTTTCCAATAGCCATTGGAAGACTAATCACTTCATCCTTCTACATAACCCCTTCTTTAATGCATTCTTGACATTCTCATATGTCAAGAATTACAACTTCAAATGTGTTCTCAAAGAATAATTTATGCCTATTGTATAGTAAGAGTCAATGATTTCTTTAGTGTTACAAATATTCTTCTTTTAATTTATGTGATTATTTTGTATATTATCTACTTTGATTTGAATTCATATCAAAACATATTAGATATATGTATTTCATGAGTTGCCTACCATGTTTTCCTTAATATATAATCAATTAATGATAGAGTCACTTGTTCTTGTTGGTGTGAAAAGGGTCTTTTTTTAACCAATTACCCTCTTGGGTCTTTTCCACACCTAGTTACTTAAGTTAACTTAGGTCATTTAGCTTTTGTGTTTTAATTCATAAGATTAAGACACTTGTAATAATCTTATGTGTCCTAGGTTTCACCCTTGCCTATATAAGCAAGGTTCTTGTACCCATTGTATTCAATTCAATTATTGGCAATATAGCATTATTTATTTGTATCTCTCCTTTGTGGAAGGTTTATTTAGTTTTACAGGGATGTTTAGCTCCTGTGAGCCCTTCCAGGGACTTTTACATGGTATCAAATCTCTAGATCTATAAGCCCCTTCCCTTGTTTTGGATATGTTTGTCAATCCCTTTCACATGGTGCATCCTAGAGTAATATTGGCCTCACCATTGTGTCAAGAAGGCCCAAAAACCTATAAATCAATAGTAAACTTGATATCCGATTTTCTCATTATGCCTGAAAGAGGTTTTTTGAGGGGGCTTTGTTGGTGGCCTATTTGTATAGTTTGTATGGTTGTCATGTGCTTGCTCACTCAAACATTGCACATGCATGTGCTATCTCTCTATGTCAACCTAGTATGTATTGGTTTTCTTAATTATTATTTAATTTAAAAATTCAGCACAATACAGGCACTACATTAGAGTGACGTTGGCCCTACACCAGCATGGATTTGATAGCCTAGTGTAGGTGGCCACAGGGGGCCAACCCCTAGTTGCACCCAAACTACAAGGGCTTAATAGCTAGGGAGTGACTTCCACTCTAGAGTCATCACTCAACTGATGTCTCCATCGAATCTTAGCCTACACTCTGCCTTAGTCAATGATCTACCTTTGAGCACCACTCTGTTAAATCTATCCACCCCCACTTAGCTCACCTAATGGCACTACTCTGTTAAGCCCTAGGGGCCATTTTTTTGGCATGTAAAGAAACTTTTTTTGACAAGGCATAACTTTTGCCCAAGGTGTCACTTTTTTTACTACTTATAGGTGTCAAAAAGTTCTTTCTAAGCACTATGAAATGTTGTAAACTGTGGTTTTTCTAGATTTTCTTGTAGGTGTCTATAAGTCTTGTTTAAATCCTTTACTTACACTTTTTCAATGGGGCATAACTTTTGCCCATGAAGTCCTTTTTCGACCTCTTATAGGAATCAAAAATATTTTCAAGCACTTCACGATGGTGTAGGTGTTTTATTATTTAGACTTCTATTTTTTTTCTAAAATTTTAATTTTTGTACTTTTAAACATATGATCTTTTTTGGACATTGTAAGAATCCATTATGTGCACTTTTAGATTTTTGAACACATTGAAATAAAGTGTCATCCACATTTTACTTATATTTTTAGAGATATTGCACATCATGTTGTTCAATTATTGCACTCACACTATTTATAAAGTGCCATTGGGGGTTTGTTATGTGTGCTTTGAGTTAGCCATCACAACTTCATCTACCTTAATGTGAGTGTATCTTGTATGATCACAGCCTTTATAACAATGCCATGAGAAGTTAGTTGTACATGTCTTGCATTCACAACCTTGTCTACCTTCATGCAAGTATGTATTGTATGAGCACAACCATATTTTAGTTATAGATACATCATATTGGTCCTAATGTTGCTTGTTTATCTTCTTACACTACATTGTGGCACATAGTTTTAGTGGATATTCCATACCTCTCCCTTGTCAATATTATGGGGGGTATCCTATTATTTATGCTAATGCTTACTTGGTTTCATTTTGGAGTGAGCTATGTATCTAGTTTTTGTCCAATGTACTAGGTGGATGTAGTAGTTGGTTAGCCATGCATTTCAGTGTGATAGAACACATACCATATAGACACTTCTACATACCTATTTATGGAGGTCACCTTCTATATTATATAGTTGACCACCATTCTTAAGACTATTGGCACCTATATTTTCAACTACCAAATTGTAGTCTTGTTGTCATCTATGCATTGTTCAAGTAGTGTCGTTGGGGTCACTTGTGTAGAGTTATGTACCATCTATATTGTTTGCTATCAAATTGTTGCCTTGTAGCCATTTGAGTATTGTTTGAGTAGTGTCATTGGGGTCACTCTTGCAAATTTGTGCCTCTTTGATCCTAATCTTCATCCTAATTTCAATGGAGGTTCTTTGGTTCTAGTAGTTATTCTTCATTGGTTATTTGTAGCTTCTCCTTGCTTCATGGAGTTTTTCATGTTAATCTTCTTGTTCCTAATCTTGTAGGGACATCTTTTGAAAAATATTCTTAGTCTTTCTCATGTTCTCTCTTTTGAGGTGGAGTTTTTTTCTTTTCTCTATTTTTGAGAGATCTTTTGTACATGGGTACCTCATTATGCCTAGTTGTCAAAACCCATCTTTTCATTTGTTTTTTCCTTCCTAGGTTGCACTTAAGGGAGGTTGTTGGTGTGAAAATAGTCATTCCCTAACTAGTTACCCTCTTGGGTCTTCTTCACACCTAGTTATTTAGGTTAACTTAGGGCATTTACTTTTTGTGTCTCAGTTCATAAGATGAAGACAAGTGTCATAATCTTATGTTTCCTAGGTTTCACCCTTGCCTATATAATCAAGGCTCTTGTGCTCACTATATTTAATTCAATTATTAGCAGTATAGCATTCTTTATTTTCTTCCCTCCTTTGTGGAAGGTTTATTTGGTCTTGTAGGGATCTTTAGGTCTTGTGAGCCCTTTCAAGGACTTTTACAGTTCCATGTCTATATATCTTATCAAATGGGGTCAAACTGTAGGAAGTATGATCTCAAGACATGTGACCTTTCATATTAGCCTCATTTTCAATCAAACAATCTTATGTGGCAAGAAAACAAGAAATAAGAGATCCTCTAAACTTATTTTTCCATGAATCCCTGAGAAGTTACACCATATCATGATAGAAAAATTCACCCAAGCTATTAATTATGTGTGTTCACAATACATATAGCTTTAATAAAAACCTTTCCAAGGCCTACCAACTTTCAAGGTAGAAGTTGATATTGGTACATGTCATTTTAAAGGAAACATGGATGTAAACACAATCTAGAGAAGTGACCTAGCCAATCCAAATTATAATTCTCAATCAATAATTATTTGATGCTAAATGATAACATTTGCATTTTAAAATGCTAGTAAAAATGATATAATCATATTATCTTCAAAATATCCTTGAAGAGAATATTAAGAGGGGGATGAATCACACTAGATAGGGAGGAGAGTTCAATTTAAACTTGGGAAGAAATTTTAGAGTCCATCAATTATTATTTTTATAATCAATACAACTAGAAGCAATAAATGTGATATGGTTAAAAATAAATGACTTAGGATTATACAAATGCATACCATTTATTGTGTGTAAGAATTAGTATACATCAAAAAATGGCACAAATAACAATAGAGCTTTTAGAGGCCAAAGCACAGGATATTCCTACATGTATGTGATGAAAGCAATTGTTGCAAGAAATAATCCACTACAAAAGTTGGAAATAAAATATTAAATTAAGCAACATGTTGGTTAGAGCTTCCTATAATGAGGTATGATAGTCAAAGGTTCCTTAGAAGAAGACCTTTCCCTATAACAAAGCAACTAAATAATGGTTACACATTTCTCAATTTCATAAAAAGTAACTTCTATTTAGATAAGTAATGTCATGACAAATGAGCATGGTTTCTTGTTGTGCATACTCCATCACTAGCATTAAGGCCATTGTCCATGTTTGAAAAAGGTAAGAAAATCATGGAGGAAAACCAAATATTCCACCATCACCCCCAAAAGACATTTCCTAGTGAGAGATAGAGGAGGGAAATTCTCTCTTCTACTTAGACTTGGATGAATAGGACAAATTATTAAATTTCATTATAGATAGGTAGTCAAAAAGATCTCCTTTTAATAAATGTTTAAAGGTTTATTTTTCCAATGAAACCTCACCCTAAACACAATTTTTGGTTGAATTCAAGCTAAGACTTACATGTACCAACTATTTTGTCTTCCCACTCAATGGATCCCTTCTAAGATGAATATATTTTCTACATGGAACCCTTAGAGGTTTGTGATGTTTTCTTAGGTGAAATTGATTTATATGGATCATGAAAATTATAATAAAAATATATAGAGATGTATTTTGTGAATAGTAAAATGTGTTCAAGGGGTTAAGCTTAATTGGTTAAATCATTGGGTTCCCGTTGTGGAGACCCAAGTTCAAATCTTGCCAAGGACATATAATGTGGAATTCTAAAGTTATGACTCTTAGTATTCCATAATTGGCTTCTAATGTGTGTGGTTTCTAAATATGTGGATTTCTAAGTAGTGACTCTTGGATTCCATAGATGATTTCTAGCAGGTTTACTCATAAGGAGCTTGTATTAGTCTGACGTTGCTACTCATATGAGTAGAATATTTGTAAACTATATTCAAGAGAAAAAATAGTAAAATAAATTCATCAAACATGTAGAAAAAAAGGTTGATCTAGAACTTGACCTCACAACCATGGTAGTGTTCATGTACCACTACCTCCTCTCATGTTTCCATGCATTAAAAGGAGTCAATATTTGATGTTGTGTTACCCATTTTTTTCATGTTGTCATACCATTTGTATATTGTTGTCACATGTTGCCTCATATTATTTATGTGTTATTTGTATCCATAAACAACTTGGAGATGATGCAAGGTACGAAGGGCTCATAACCTTTAGTTAGTTTGAACCAAAAAATTATCCCTCGCTACCTATTTGCCTTGATTTATATTTTTGTCATCCTTTTTCCAAGCACATACAGGATCCTAGGATTGTGAGCAATCAATTCCAATAGTGACACCCTATATTTATGCACCTGAAGTGACCAAGAATTTGCCTAATCTCCTCTTCCACATATACTATCTTTGTCCCACACTTCTTCATATGCCATTCACCATCCATGCCACATTGCACATGAATTCTTGAGCCTACTTATCCATCTTACACACTAGCACTTTCCATGTCGCATTTCTATCCCTACTTGTGAACTTTGGATATTTGAGCCTTCCATATTATCACCATACATTAGCCATCCACTCTTGGAATTCTACCCATATGCTAAGCACAATGTGTATATTCAGTTCCATGACAACTATTCCCTTCTATTTGTCCCAATATCTGAAACTCAACCCATTTCCCCATTCCTCCTCACTTGCATAGAGATAAATCAAAAGCACGATAGTATTCAAAACAAAGTCAAAAGCAATGTTTATAACTACCTAATCTAATCCTCGATGATGAGCCCTTACATCTTTCTATTTACATGGGGTTAGGTCATGGGGGTGGCATCCAAAAAGTACATAAGTCAAAAAGCAATATCCATAACCACTTGGTCTAATATTTAGTGATGAGCCCTTACATCTTACTGGTTGCATAGTGTTAGATCATGGGGATGGTATCAAAACTCAAAAAAGTAAAAATCATGCAAGCTTGAGAAATATACTCAAAAGTTATATCAAAGTAACTTGAAGACCCTACAAATTCAAAGAAAGCTGCTCTACCAAGATTGAGGTCTCTCATTTATCCCCTTCCCAACCCATTCTCTATCTCTATCATTTGTCCACTATGATTTATTCTACGATTAGCCCCTAAGCTAGGATGCCTTCTTCTCCTATTCTATTGGTACTCCTCACCTAAGAAGTACACATCAGCTTAAACATATTCCTTTCACACATTCATCTCCCAATCCCCATGTGATTGACTATTCTTGTGTCTCCCTAAAATTCTAAAGGCCACTATGACAAAAATTGAAACCCTTCAAGGTGAGCCATCACTTTATCCCATCCACGCTCCTCTGCCTCTTCCCACGTGTACCCTGTCACATTCCCTTCCATTCCACAAAGTATACAATAAAGATTGAACTAAGCAAATTCATGGTCAACCTAATGCATAAAAATAGGAAGTCACTTTGAAACCCATTGATCCAAATCCTTGATTCTGAATGTGTTAGAAAAAATTCACCATTTTTTGCTTGAAGTTTTGTCATTATTGACTTTCTCAATTTTGTCATAGTGATTGTCCTACCATCCTAGCCACTTTATCATTTGCATCTTTCCATATGTTTTGAACCATATCCTACTACCCACAATTGAAGAATGATGATCCACACTTAGTTACTATTACACATACTACTATTAGGATGGACTCCATTAAGTAGTGAGGTGAGGGTTCATTCCTATGTTTTCAATTACTCGACCATGTGATTTCCTCGCCTGCTTTGACACCTTGACATAGTTGTGCTCCTATACCTCTAATTATCCTTTTGTGAGCATTCCCTAATATCCTGTGGCATCTACTTTAGATCCTTTCTTGTCTATCATTCAAGTTTACACACATTAGTATCAATATACCTTTACAATCTTCACCTCGTTTCCTATTGCCTATGCTAGAGGCTTAATAACCATGTTGTCCTCTTTCTAGTGCCAACATTGATCCATATTTTGATCTTCTCATGGTTCATCACTCAAACCACACTTGGGGGCATGAATGTAGAGTCCCCCTTTTGTACCTCACCATTAATTTACCCACTAATTTCCTATCAATTTCCCACATCTTATGATTCAAACTTCATTATTGTTGTATCTACATGATCTATTACCATCTTTCCTAGTGGTCTCTCAATTTCATCATTAAATCCTTTGCCCATTGTTGGGGGCATAATTGTGATGTTCCCCTTGCTTATTGATCTCACATCACTTGGGGGTATGTAACACTAGCTTCCCTCATGATCCTATTGAGGGCATGACCTTGGCCTACATCATACATCATCATTTACCTTAGGTAACTTTATCTTGATAATTTTACCTTGTGTTGACTAGCTCTATTCACTAAGCTCCTTCACCAGTCAACTTAAGGGGAGCATGTATCTTGCATCACTCACTTTTTCTTCTTCGCTCATTTTGAGCATTTCCATTGGACCTGTTATCAACAAGATTGCACCCGCTTGTTGAATATGCTTCAACAAGACCCCGTGATACAATGGGAATAGCTTCTAGGTGTGGGACCTTGCAAAACTTGAAGCTAGACCTCCAGATGAAGGGTTGGTTCCCATTGTATCACGGGGTCTTGTTGAATCATATTCAATAAGAGGGTGCAATCTCGTTGATAACAATTTTTGGCATGCCCGGTGGGATAGTGTGATGAAATTTTCATCAAAATACTGAGAGATTTGGTGTTTAGCTTAGTATTATTAGGCTTTGGAGGCAATGCAAACAACACCATGGCGACTCTAATCACATATCAGCTGGTTTTAGCAGTACAGATACATGAAACTAATGAGGTTGGTGCTACTTGATAGTTTTCTATCATTTGAAAGTATTTTCTTAGCACCTGGTGACTCCATTTGGTGTTCTAACTCACATCCTAGTGTTTCAAGGTCCTGTTGTCCATATTCATTCCAAATTTGTTATATAGACTTGCCTATGCTTCATGTTTTACCCTTGCAATGTCTAGTTATCAGCACCACAATGGTTATTCCCCTCCATTTTACCAAACAACAGTTTGAACTCCTTCTTACCAACCATATCAAACTAAGAATGTTGTTGGTTTCATTCCAAGTAGCCCTATAACAATGAGATATCAGCAGTCCTATCATGCTTTCCACCCACTCACCCCTGCTCAATCTTATTGGTAGCCCATCCTTGCTTATGATCATTTGCAAGAAGATCATTTTTCTCATAACCAGCATGACTACTCTCTGAATCAGCCTCAAGATGCTAACAACATGAGTATCAGGGAGATATCATTAGACTTGCAAAGGAAATTAGAGGTTGTCACAAAAGAGCAGGAGTATAATATGCAACAGGAAGAGCTTGCTCATCAAGCTCATATTCATCAGAAGGAGGTGGAGGCACAAAGGTATGAAGAGGATTTTCTTGCTAGACAAGTTGCAGCCAAAGAAGAACAAATAAAACACTTGCTTGCACAACTACAAAGGTATGAAACCCAATCAGCCCCTTGCATTCCTAGTTTCAATTCAACTATCCCCATAATGATGAATCATCCTTTGGATGAAGAGGTTATCAAGTCCAAAATTCCTAGTTTTAAGCAAGAAAAATCTCTTGAATCCTCGAGTAAGCCTCCTTGTGTCAAAATTCCAAGTTTTAGGAGTGTTCTTTCAATCCAACAGCCAATTCATAACCAAGAGCAATCCATAATGCCGCGTAATCAGCTTAGCAATCAGCATGTTTATCCTACTTCATCAGTTAAACCCTTTTGCCCTCCCACCATCTCCCTTTTCAAAGGAGGATCTGTTATATGGAGATAAAATGAAGGCAATGTAGGTGAGGAGGAGAATATTTCAAGTGAAGATGAGGAAGAAATAATTATTTGCAGCCCTTTTTGTGCCACCAAATCAAAAAAATCAGACATGGAGCAAGAGGAAGAATATGGTCTTGATGAAGAGGAGTCCTTTCTCTCAATTCAAGAAACTTTTCATGAAGTTATTTTGCAAGATCTCAGCTGGTTGGAGGAACTTCCTTTCTGTTGTATAGAAGAGCTTGAGGCTGATATAACAAATAAAAGTTTTTTGGAAGAGGCTAACTTATTGTTTGCACATTTGCCTTCCTTCATTGAAGAAGAAAAGCCTGATTTGGAGGGTGCTTCTTTGGGTAATAATGGAAATTTTGAGCTTGAATCAGTTGTTCCTAAGAGCTTTCCAAGCGCTGATAGATTTGATGAGTTATTGGTTGTCCTGATGGAAGAGGATGATCTATTGACCATGGAGGAGGAATTGACATGGAAATATATCATTCAAGGTGAAGATAATGATATCATTTCTAGTCATTCAAATTGTTTTCTCACTTGTTCAAACTTAGCCATGAAACATGACAGCCATGAACAAAAGGAGGAAAGGTTTGAAGAATGCAGCCATGCCAACATTATAGTAGCATTCTTGGGTTCCTTGAAGGAAGAAGAAGAGGATCATGAAGTTCCAAATCAGCTGCTTGTCAAACAAGAACACTATGAAAATAAGATGAAGGACACCATCACACCAAATGAAGAAAAAAAAGCAATCAGCCCAAAACTTTCAAGGGGATGTCCTATCAGGCATCTAGCTAGGATGGAAACCAATAATGCATCATAGGTCATTCTTGCACCCAAGCATGAGGATTCTATTGAAAGAGAGCATACTCATCTATCCTATCCACTCCAAAACAACAATATGAGTGGTCAACATAAGTGGGTAAGAGAATTTATTTTCTCTTTTCAAGAGGCATTGCAACAGCTAGTTGAACATCTATCATTTCTTCACCTCTTCTTGGTTGCTCACAGACATGTAAAATATTGCAAATTGATGAGGAAGGGTAGCTATTTCATGGAACCAGTAAATGGCTTTATTTAGAATAACCTTTTTCACCTGATTAGTTTAGGTTAGTATAGGTTGTGTAGGTCTTTTTATTTCCTCTAAGTGCAAATGCACAAGTAGTAGTTGTTTTAGGTGGTTTTGAGTTTGTCTTAGTTCTTGTCTTGTTGTTTGAAAGGTACTAACAATAGTGTTCAAGTCTGTTCTAAGTTGTTTCAAGTTTTTCTTGACTCTATATGCCCAATGGATATCCAAGGCTACCGGCCTTTATTGCTTAGCAAGCAAGCACCCTATAGAGGTCACTAAAAATGTTACCTATTTTCTCTCCTCGACTCAAATAGACATCTGGGTTGTTCGCAATTGATTTGGAGGGTTGTAATTGTTATCATTTGTTGGTTTTGTGACTCTAGGTTACTTGAATTTGTGAGTCATGTGTTGTTAAGGTTTGGTTTTCAAGGTTTAATATGGTTGCAAGGAAGATTGAAAGGTCTTAGAAAGGCTTTAAGCTATCAAATGTTATTTAACATGGTTCTAAAAGTCTTAAAGAGGTTTTTCACGTAAAAGGGGCAACCTTATTTCTTCCAAAAGTCGTACACTATGTCGAGGGAAATTTTTTATATTTGAAAGCCACGTTCTAGGTTGTTCTCATGTCGTTTGAGGCTAAGTTAGGATGGCTAGTAGGGTTTTGAGTTAGGTCTCTTTTAGGGTGAGTCTTTTTCTCTATGACTCATGCATTTGTTAGGTTTTCTTCAACATGTTTTGCAGGTTTCATGAAAATTAGAGTCATGAAGGTCATCATATGAAGTTGTAAATGGTGCATGAAGGTTTGAGACAAAGTTTTGTATAGCAAGATACATATACATACTAAAAATACAGGGAGGACTCAAGACAATGTATATGAGCTATTGAAAATACAGAGGGGTATGGTAAGTTTCTCATGATCCTACATATGCAGATACAATGTGTAGATAGATAAGTATGGCAGAGGTATGAAGAAGAGACTAAAACCTTAAGTGAAGAGGGTTTTAAAGGAGTGATGAGCTCTGTTAGGTTAGACTGAGAGTTTGGAGATTTGGATATGTTTTGTCAAAGATCAAAGAAATAATAGAATACCTGTAGATCAAAATGTTTGTGAGTTTCTATTGGTCTAAACTAGAAACATACTCTTTTTAGGATGTTGTGGTTCGTGGTATTGTTGGGGTTGGCTTAGATGTTGTCTTGTATGGGTTGGCATCTACTCCAGCCATGTACAATAGTACCCTTACCAGAGGCTCTTAGCAGACAAATATACGGGCAAGATCCATGTCACTTCTTGCCTTATGGGCTTAGTGAATACTTTACCGCTAAAACCCCACATGTAGGTTGCATGAAGCAGCTACCATGAAAGGACTCAAGGGAGCTACATCCAGGTTGCATCTCAGTTTCAACAACTTCCAATTGCAGTGACAGTAAGCAGACATCAAAACTTAGTGAGCAAACACCAAAACACAGTTTGAAGACTTCTGAACAAAAGTGCAAAGTCTGCCTAGGATGTCTATGTTGGGAATTAAGGTGTCTCAACCTTGGTAATTCCTAGCATTAATTATTTGATTAGGTATTTATTTAATTGCCTATGATGTATTTTGGGTTGCACATCATGTTTCGTCATTTAGTGTGAAGTGGCATAGTGAGTTGTCACTCCACTTGTAATCTGACTAGGATGGTCAACTCATCCCAAGTGGACATAGGCGTCCCATATTGTGGTAGAGCTTTTCTACCATGTGTTGGCATCTTGTGTAGTGTGTAAGGAGTTATGACGTGTAAGTGTTATGACGGATTCCTATGACAAATTCTATGACACGTAAGAGTCAGAAATAGAAGATTCTATGACAGGTGAAGACATGTGTCGAAGAGCATCTTTGAGGAAGGCATCTTTGGGTGCCCAAGGGAGGTTATGACATGTTGTAAGAGGAATATACTATTTTTAGTTAGTGTATGATAGATTCTCTTACAGCTATAAGTGTTGTCAATTATGATAGATTCTATGAAGTTGTAAGGTGCGTAAGAGCATCTGTCATAGCCTATCTTGGGAATAGGCACCCACTTTGGGATGGGGTGATATGACAAGTGTAAAATCCATGTTGTGATAATGGACAAGTGTCCTTAGACGTGGGTTTTGGGCCATGAGGCCAAGATGGACGCCCATCTCAAGAAGGTTCCATTTTTGCCTTGTAAACTCTATTTAAACAGGTGCTTGGATGGGAGATGCATAGAGTAATTGACAAGTACTGTTATGCTGTCGGAATATCTCCAGATATGAGTGTCGAAGACTTACATTGCAAGTGTGTTGTAAACATTATTTGTTTTGATAATACATTGTGCAGGTTTTGGAATGTGGGGTTTTTCACCTGAAAGGGTTTTCCCCACGTTATATCTTGTCTCTCTCTCTTCTATCTACATTCTATGTGTATGTGTATTACTACAATATCTCTGTTGTTGTGTTAACATCATTGTAATTGTAAATTTGTAAAGAATTTGCATACATCTCTCCTCATTAGATTAGTGTAGGAAGAGATTTCCGCACACCTAGCTTCCTTTCAGTTGGTATCAGAGATTGATCACCTTTGGTCCTAGTTGTTGGGTAGGGGTTTTTTGAGCTGATCTTAGATTGAGTGGGAGTCTATGCAGAGTATTCTGAAATCTTGTTGCAGGAAGGAAATGACAGGCACATCCGGAGAAGTAGAGGTGGAGAAGTTTAACGGCACCAATTTCAAGTTGTGGAAACTTAAGATGGAAGACATGCTTGTTGATCGAGACCTATGGGAAGTAATTTCTAGTGTAAAACCAGCGACAAAGTCACAAGATGATTGGGATCTCAAGGATCGGAAAGCTAAGGGTCTTGTGAGACTCTATTTGGCTGACTCTGTCTTGTTAAATGTCCATGAGGAGAAGAACACGAAAAAGCTGTGGAAGAAAATTGGTGATGTTTATCAGGCCAAATCCCTGGTAAACAAGTTATTCCTACGAAAGAAGCTATATTCTCTAAGGATGGAAGATGGAGGATCCATTGCAGACCATCTGAATGCTTTTAACATGCTAGTTGCACAGTTGACATCTATTGGTGTGAAAATGGAGGAGGATTGATGTATGACCTTGCTTTGTTCTTTGCTGGATTCATGGGATCATCTTGTTATGGCCATCGGGAGTACCACATCCACTTTCAAAATGGATGAAGTGGTGTCTTCATTGTTATCTAAAGAGATGTGGAGAAAGTCATCCAAGTCGACCAAAGAGGCTCTTGCAGTTTGTGGAAGACCCAAGGAGAAAGGGAAAAAGAAAGACAAGAAAGATGAGAAGGGTAGATCCAAATCCTGTGGGAGATCCAAATTTCTTGGAAAGTCCAAGGCTCTCTATTGGAACTGTGGTAAATTTGGACATTTCTGAAAGGAATGTAAAGAGGAGAAAAAGAAAAAGAAAAAGAATGTCGCAGATTCAGATTCTGATAAGTCACAAGATGATGGTGATGCTTTCATCGCAGCCTTGGCCACCCATGCATCTGATGATGTGTGGCTAATTGATTCTAGTGCATCTTTCCACATGACCTTGCATCGAGACTAGTTTACAAAGTATGAAGAGTTTGGTGGTAGAAGAGTGTACCTTGGTGATGATTCTCATCTAAAGATAGTTGGTCGTGGAAGAGTCACAATCTAATTCCCAGATGGATGAGTGAAGGGCATCTCTGGGGTCATGCACATCCCAGGTTTGACATGAAACCTTCTCTCTATAAGTAAATTGAATGATGCATGTGTGCGGGTTGTCTTTTCTAAAGAAGGATGCAAGATGACTAGAGGATCTATAGTGCTTGCGAAGGGTACTTAGAAAGGTACTCTATTTCAGTTGGAGGCATGCACTTCACAGTGCAATAGTTCTTCTAACTCAAGGAAAAGAGTTGAAGTCACTTCATCCCCACCATTGGAACCAACAGTGAAAAGATTTGTTGTATCAAATTCTGATGGTAGTGCATTTTGGGTACCTAAGGGTGCTCATGCTTTAGAAGTCAATCTTCCTGCTGAGAAGACAATGTTATGGCATAAGAGACTTGGCCACATTGGTGAGAAGGGTCTTAGAACCCTAAAAAATAAAAACCTTGTTGAGGAGTTAGATGATTGTAATCTTGATGTCGACTTTTGTGAACATTGTATATATGGAAAGCAAAACTGTGTTTAGTTTTACTCGAGTTCTCATAAGTCTTCTAGTGTGTTGGATCTTATTCATTCTGATGTGTTTGGTCCAGTTAATGTTCCTTCAATCTCTAAATTTGTATATTTTGTATATTTCATAGATGATTACAGTAGAAGGACATGGATTTATTTTCTCAGAAGTAAATCTGAAGTATGTAGTCGGTTCAAAGAGTTTAAAGCTTTTGTTGAGAATCAGACTAATAAAAAGATTAAGTGTTTGAGAACTGACAATGGTGGTGAGTTTTGTTCTACAAAATTGGATAAGTTCTGTAAAGAACATGGGATTCAAATACATAAGACAACTCCATACACCCCGCAGCAAAATGGAGTTGCAGAGAGGATGAACATGACACTGATGGAGAAGGCTAGGAGTATGCTTAGTGGAGTTGGCCTCGAACAGAAGTTTTGGGCTGAAGTTGTTGACACTGCTTGCTAACTGGTAAACAAATCTCCTACGTCAACTCTTGTTGGTAAGACACCCATGGAGGTGTGGTCTGGTAAGGAACCTTCAATAAGATATCTTCGTGTTTTTGGTTGTGAGGCATATGCTCATGTGCCTAGGGAGAAGAGGTCAAAATTGGAGAACAAGGCTATTAAGTGTATCTTCATTGGCTATGGTGTCGGTGTGAAAGGATACAACCTTTGGGATTCTGTGGCCAAAAAAGTGTTGTATAGTAGAAGTGTTATTTTTAGAGAGCTAACACCTTCTTCCATTGTTTTACATCTAGAAGAGAAAGACAAGAAAGAGAATGTGGTTCAGTTTCCCACTACTCCTGAGAAGATTGAATTGACAGACCCTATGAGACTTGATGACGAGGAGAGCTCCAGCAGCTCTGAAATCTCAGAAGAAGAAGCAGAACCTCAACCTCAGCCTTTGGGGTCTACACCAACAAAGAAGCAACTTGATAGGGTTGGTTATTCACTGCTTGATTCTAGTTGTGCTTTTCCCTTGCTTACTAACACTGATGAGCCTAGAACTGTGACAAAGGCTATGGGTATGAAAGATGTAGGTTCGTGGAACGAGGCCATGGAAGATGAGATGGCTTCTTTGGAGAAGAATAAAACTTGGGACTCGGTGCCTTTGCCTGAAGGACGGAAACCTGTTGGCTGTAAATGGGTGTTCAAAAAGAAATTTGGTGCAAATGGTAGTGTTGAAAAGTACAAGGCCAGATTGGTTGCGAAGGGGTACTCACAAGTGGAGGGAATTGATTATGGTGAAATTTCCTCTCTCGTTGTAAAGCTGACATCTATTCGGTTCTTGTTATCTCTTGCAACAACTTATGACTTAGAGGTGGAATAGATGGATGTGAAGACAACATTCCTTCATGGTGATTTAGAGGAAGAGGTTTACATGTCACAACCAGAGCATTATGCATACACCTAAAAATGACATGACTCTACTTAAATAAATATTTTAAATATTTATTTCATCTTCACATTCCTCTATCAATAAATAAATAAATAAATTTATTTATTCGATTCATATTTCCTTTAAATTAATTAAATATCAAAATATTTAATTATCTCTTCTAAAGTCAAAATTAAATAAAATCTTTTATTTAATTAAATTCTTCCAAACAATTAAATAATTTCTAATTATTTAATTAAGTTGCTCATTCCTCCAAATTTAAATAAATAAATTAAATTTATTTAAATCCTCACTCTCCAAAAATAAAATATAATTAATATTTTATTTATTCTTCCAAAATCATGTGCAAATAAATTAAATAAATTTATTTATTTAATTTGCTTTCTTATCTTCAATCTCTTCTAAAAATAAATTAAATAAATTTATTTATTTAATTTGCTTTCTTATCTTCAATATCTTCTAAAAACTAATTAAATAAATTTATTTATTTAATTTGCTTTCTTATCTTCCAAATCTTCTAAAAATAAATTAAATAAATTTATTTATTTAATTTGCTTTCGTATCTTCAATATCTTCTAAAAATAAATTCTTCTTGTCATGCAAAAGCAAAAGATGAGTTAAAGCAACTTTGCTCTTAAATTAGAAAAATAAATTCTAATTTAAGAAAAACAAAATCATCATCATCATGAAAGCATTTAACTCAACAAAGCTTCTTTTTTGAATGACACGTGTCCTTCTTGGTTGCACGTTCCTCAACCATCCTCCTCCGTTGATCTCTTTTCTTCTTAACCATTGATCTTCCCTCACCCTTCTCTATAAATACAATCTTCTTCTTCTGTCTTACGTATATCCATCGTTTGAGTAAACTTATGCTGCAGGAAATCTAGCGCGCCTTTGGTACCCTTCATCTCCATAGCACTTCATACCATCCACTCACATTTGTGTTTGAAGTTCATCTTCAAATACAAGCAAGTATCATAGCCATTCTATTCTTGTCATCTTCAACAAGCAAGGAAGCATACGCTTCTGAGGGCTTCATCATTATCAAGATCAAGAACAAGATAGGCGAACAATGGAAGGCGTAAGGTAAAGGTTGTAAGTATATTTGTTATTTTAAATCTCCTTTTTTCCTTCATATTCTATTGATGTATTGGGTTTGTTATCATTATTGATTAATCCACATTTCACCCTTCACATTTTGGTGCCCACTGTGGGGGCCTTGCCCCTTTTTCTAATAAAAAATCTAAGTTTTTGAGACGTAGGTTCCGTATAGACGTTTGACAAGTTGATTTGGTGCATCTAAGTAATCCAATGGGTGCATATACCTCCTGTCCCAACACATGCAGAAGTCCAGTGCATTCAATCTCTGAACTGACGCTTTTACCCTCTGTTTCGGCGCTTCCACAGATACAGCGCATACACACTGTTTCGACGCTTATACGCCCTGTTCTGACACTTTTGTATTTACAGCGCATATACTTTCCATTACGGCGCTTTTGTACTATTTGACGGCGCATTTGTTGTAATAATGCATATGTCTCTTGTTACTGTGCTTTTGACACCTGTCTTAGCGCTTCTGTAAAATGGTGCATGCAGACTCTGTTTTTGTGCATTCAAACTGCATAGCGGTGCTTCTGTTACGCACTGTGTTTTTAGGCTTTCATTTGATTTTTTATGTTTGAGCTAACGTTTATCTTGCAGGATTAGAGGCTGGATTAGATCATTTAGCTACATTGATTAGTTCATTTAGATTAATTAGGAGAAAAAGTAACAAAAAAATGCATGCATGCAAATTCCACATAGTCTTTAACTAGGATGGAGAGTAACTGAACCATTGCTATCTTTGCATTGTTGATTTCTTTTCCTAGTTAGATCATTGTTATCTTACAAATGGGAAAATGAACATTGCTATATCTTAAACACTTCCAAGTTAACAAACGTGTGAGTGCACAAGTAGACTAGCCCATTTAGTTGTTTTTTTTTTTAACTAGATTTGGATTAATCACTGTCCTCTGTGCTTATCGAATGACAATAGGCTTATGCTCTCCCCTTAACTGGGTGACCAGAACGCTAGACTTTTTATTCCATTTGTTTAACCTTTAGAGGGGCCTGCCCTTGGATGCACACCTATCCAAGTGGGAACGACCCTGAGTGGTAACAAGCTAAAGCCAAGCCCTACCAATCCACTTAAAATAAATTGTACTTGAGGTGAAAACCTCCTGCAACAAGTGCTGTTATGTTACACTGACGGCCAACCTCCCCCAAAACCCTCTAAGGCGTAACCCTTAGAGGCTGGGAGACTCCATAACGAAGAGTAGTGCCGCTGCACGTGTAACCACTCGAATGGTTGCCTTGACTACGAACCAATTGTTTAGTATACCAAAAACCCCTATTTGTTGATGCAAAGGGCGGAGCCTTTGAAGCGGCCTCGATTCATGTGACTCTTAGTAGAGGTAGCAAGGACAATCCTAAGGTTCGGTGGGGGTATGAGCCTAAGGAAACTCGGATCTGGTATGCGTGAGAAGTGAGTACCGTGGAGGGGAGTCGATGCTACCAGATCCTAGAGCTACACGCTTTGAGTATGCACAACTAGAGGATTCAACGAATATTGTCCTATCCAGCCTAGGATGTACTTGTTTTTGAGTCAAAATAGTCCAAAAATACAAAAAAAAAAGATAAAAATCATGAAAACTTCTGTGTGTTTGCTGTGTCTTTGCCATAATTGAAAGTCAATTCTCAAAAACACCAAGTTTTCAAACCAAAAATAGAAAAATATCAAAAAATGTTCCAAAAACTTTGAAAAACCAAGACAAAAACTAGAGTTGTGCATTTGCCATGACCTGTGGTGCATTTATTTCGACTTGCAGCGCATTCAAACTCTATTGCGGTGCATTTGAAAATTGCCAGACTAGCGCATTTGATCCGACTTGTGGCACTTTTGCACTCTGTTACGGCGCATTTGTTGTTGCTCATCCAAACCAGTAAGCCTTTACAGTCTTGTGTCAATGGCAAACCAATTAGAATATATTGCTCAAAAACTCCAATATCTGCAATTGCAAATAAACTTAGGTCCCTCGCCCCAAGATTGTGCAGCAATTTCTCAACAAATCCAAATCTTACAACAAGAAATGGCAATCTTGCAAGCTAAACATGCTAGTACCAGCTACGCCTCGCCCCAAAATCATATATCCTTTTCCCATACTCATGACAAGGCAAGCACCACACCAAGTTGGAAATCGTATACCACTCTGTCTACTAGTCCTTCTTCACCATTTTCTAAGAGACATATTCTAAAACATACCAATCCTATGCCAACACCGTCGTCGAGTTCCCCACCGTCTAAACTGACAAACAAAAAATTCTCGGATGATTTTTGGGAAAGATATGCAACATAAGAAAAGCTATGGAGAATTCCAAAATCCACTCATCCATCACCTCATCCATGTACTCCTACACCTACGAAGGATGTGATCCAAGGACTACTAGCAGAGAGTCAACCATGTCCCCAAAATCTGGTTCTTGACCTTGTTAGCACTCATTTTGACCTGGAGCTGCAGCATCATATTTTCCTGAGGAGGAGGTCATCATCATCATGTTTGCTTCGATGGTGGTCAGCATCATCATGTTTTCTGTCGACCGATTTTCTCATCAGGATCATCATATTTCAATATCGGGTGATGTTTGGATATCATCCTGATCCTGCTGATGAGCTACAGTGTGCCCTGATTTGCTTGCGGGGGTGATTTTTCAAGTATCCGGTGATCTTCCAATTATCACCTTGCCCTTTTATGATGATGATGTCACCCCGATCTTCTGAAGGGGTTATTCTCTGAGTTGTTCGACCTGACTTGTTTTTTCTTAAGGGTCGTCATCATCATCATCATATTTCCAGTTATCGCCGTGTTGCTTGCGAGGGTCATCATATTTTCTGCCTGCATGATATTTCGCCGGGGTGATATTTTTATCATCGGGTGATCTTGGTTATGATCATCCTGATGATGTTGTTGAAGAGTTCTAAGTATGACCCGATATTCACTGGGGTCATCATATTTTGAACGTCAGGATGATCTTAGTCAATATCATCCTGATGTTGTTGTATCACTTCATGTTCGTTGTTTTATCATCCTGATGATGCTGACGTCATTCTTATGTCAGGGTGATATCTATTTCTCTGCCTATCTGCATCATGATATTTCCGAAGGGAGATATCCGCCTGCCGGCTTCGTGCATTATCTAGTGGGGGGTGATCTTTTCAAGCATCATCATATTCATCTATCACCCCGATCTTATAGTGGAGCTACAATGCAGCATGATATTTGTACATCAGGATGATATTTCCAAATATCCAGTTATCTTCCAAATATCATCCTGATGTCGATATGATGATGACGTCATCAAGGTCCGGGGGGGTCATATTTCTAACACTGATCATCTTGTGGAGATCCCCTGATATTTGCAAACATGATGATGACGTCATCCGGATATGAGGAGGTGCGGAGTAGGCAGATATGATGATGACATCAGCAGGATATGATGATGACGTCATCAGGATGTTCATCAGCTAGGCAGGAGGATCTTCCTCCGATGGATCAGGTTGTGCGGATGAAGGCGATTATGATGCAAGTTATATTGCGATATGATGCTGACGTCAGGGTGATATTTCAAGCGACAGGATATCATGCTGTTGGAGGATGATGATGAAGTCTTATACTAGTGTCGTCAGGAGCAAAAGCACCGACATTATATATGCTCGTGGCCTAGTATATAAAGTGTTGAAAAGGTCGCCGCGGGTTGCATGTGGGATAATTGATAGCCTGCATATTTTCAAATATCATGATGATGAATCTTGGCGGGAAATGGTTGCGATGCAGAATTGACGTTTTCCCGAGGCCGCGGGTTGGTGCGCCATTAATGGCGAAGGTTGCAGAGGTATGGGCGGATCTGGTACCCGATTGAAGGTGTACATCAACGGACAGTGGCGCAGGGCTCGAGGTTTCTTCCTGTCTCCTCCCCTACCTGCTGCATTCATGTTTGGGCGCCAATCTGGTAATGCGTTGAGCGCCATTTTGCTGATACTGTGTATCTGGCGGGATTTTTGGTCAACCATGTAATTAATTGCTGTGGTACACTACCTGGCTGTTATAAGCAGGAAGTGTTACTCATTTTTGGTTGTTGAAAGTTGAAGATTTTTGGCTCTGTAATTCAAAACAAGCTGATCTGGTTGCTCTGTACAGCTTAACCTGTGAGTCTATGTATCTCTTGTTGTATGTTTTTGGCATGAACCCACTGATTTCATGATTAATCTTATATGAGAAATGCTATCTTAGCATGTGTTTTGTTAATTCTATCTCCAGTATTGCATGTATTCTTCTTCTGAATCTGGATATTTGGGTAATGTTTAGATTCTATAGCATAGAATTCCTATGTTGAATGTCTGATCTTTTAACTTCTGCTCAAGGGGTAGATTAAACTGTTTTCAGGTTAAACATTGGGAAGGGTATACTGCAGTAGGGATGCCATAAGTAGAGATAACTTAACACTCTATATTGGGAGATATCTGTAAGGCAGGTATCACATATATCCCCTTGAAATCCAGTTTTAGCTGTTCATGTTGATCATTCACAGGTGTATGTCTGATGACTCCAGGCCCTGGATAGGCACCAATCTTGCTTTGTGTTTGTGTTACAACCATGTCCAGCTTTGCATCCAAACTTAAAATCCAAATCAAAATCTAAAACAACCATTAGGACATTAGAATTAGTTTTAGGATCCTCAGTCCTCTGTCTACAACTGCAAATAGGCCCAAAGCTAGCCCCTTTGCTCTTATCTTTCAGTTTTGGTCTACTTACAAGAGGACTTATCTGCTTTCTGTCAGCATCCCAGCCTTTGTATGCATATTCTCATGGATGTTGAGTAGGGAATACCCCCCTAGGTTTTGCAGAGCCTGAAGAAGAAGAGGAGATAAAATATAGAGTCTATCTCCTATACTGTTGGCCCCTGGCCCAGAGATCCTGTTGATCACTGATGGCTACCTTGTAGGGAAATCTGGGAATAAGCATCCAGTCTGGGAAAAAACCAATAGACCTTACAAAAAATGCTTCCAATAACATGTCAAATCCTACAACCCCTTCATGTGATCCTCAACCCCTTAAGCTTATCGAAGAACCTCCTACCATAAACCCAAGTCAAGAGCTATTGTACCTTCATGTCAATAACCCTCAAGAACATGTCAAGCCTATCCAAGAGCTATCCACTTCCATTCAAGCAACCCAAGAGGTATGTCAAGAGTCTAATCTTAAACATGAGGAAATAGTAAGCCCTAGTCCAAGTCAAGATCAAATCACTTTAATGCAACCTATGCATAACCTATATCTTTTCCGTGATCAAGATACTACCTTTGATAAAGAAGCTATCCATGAGCAACTTGATCATATGCATGAGCTAGAGATCCAATTTCAGCCCCTTCATAACCTATATCTTTTCTATGATCAAGATATTATCGTTGATGAAGAACCTATACAAGAGAATATTAATCCCATCACGCTAAATCCTATCTATGATCAAGATCCCATCTATGATGAAGAGCCTATTTATGATCAAGCAGACCATGATGATCCCCTTAGCCCACTTTATGTGTTCCATGGTCCTGAGCCTATAACCCCATCTAGTCCTATCCAAGATCCAGCAACTTCCACTTCCCTTGATGAGACACTTGCCTCCCAAGCAAGCGTAGAAGATCAAACCAGTAATACTCCTCCGCCATCCGTTATCGACCATGCTGCAAATATCCTTTGTCTTACCACCTTCATTCATGAGTGTTCCTCCTTAGAACACCAGTCACCATTATCCTCTATCCCACCTTCTTCATGCAATGAGGAACTTGTGTCTAGTGTTCCACCTACACATAATCCTGATGTCCACCGCATACTCCAACATATGAACTATCAAGGTAAAGGCTTAGGCCTTCATGAACAAGGTATTTTGGAGCCCGTCCATGTCAATGTTCCTCCTCCTTCATATGGCCTTGGATACACACCCCAAGGTAAACAATCTCGAGATGATGGTACTTCCTCCACTCCTCCAAAGTCCCCCACTTTTCATCGCAAACCATATCATATCCCCAAAACATATGTCGCCATTCCTCCTCCACCTTCCTATAATCGTCAAAATCATGTGACCATACACCTTCCACCATCCAATCTACCTCCGCTCCTTCCAACTCCTAATATGCCTCCATACATGTTACCACCACTTCTTCCAACACCTTATTTGCCCATATATGAATCTTCCAACAATCCCCATCATGATCAACCAATGCACATGTTGTCTAAACAAAAGGCTTCCACAAACCTCACTTCCACTATCCCAAGGGAATTTCACAACAAAAATCTGGATGCCTCTACCTATAAAGTCAAAAATCCTACGAGTCCTTGTGACCTAGGATACAAAAGCCAAGAATCAAAGAAACATCCTTCTCAAGAGCTGTATACACCCACACACCTATGTGCCAAACTCAAAAAGGTGTGGGTCTGTATCCAACAAATAATTACCCCCGAAGCTACACAAAAGCTACATACACCCAAGCCCATACCTTCAAAGGTACTATCTAAAAGCAAAATGGTTTGGGTGCCTAAGCAAAAATCCCTCAAGTTGCATGAGGCATCCACCTCTCAAGAATCCCAACCGTCCACTTTCTCCCATTCCATCCAAAAGTCTCAAATTCTTCCATCCCACATGGCAAACAAAAATTAAAAAATACTCAGTCTATGTGGATCCCTACAAGCCTAAGTTATTCATCCACAAGCAAAAGTCTCTGTTGCTTCCTACACTACTTTCCTATCACCAACTTTAATGTTTATCATGGTATGTGCAACCGTTGGTCATGATTCCCTTCCATCCCACAAACACTTCCATATAATTCCATCTCCCCTCTCTTCCACTACTATCGTACATATCTTCCTCATCCTATGGTCCATGCTTTTGCATAAAACCTTCCTTCCATCCTTGCATAAGTCCTTCGGTATTCCACATCATCATCCACTATCACACCTTCCATTATCCGCTATCTACCTTCTCCATCTCACTGTCATGCAGTCTCCTACCAACATCTACGAGCACACTAGACATGGTCTGTGCGACAGCATCCATCTAGCGGGACTATCACCTTTCAAGGAACTAGATACTTGAGTCTCCCCTTATCCATATCCACCTTCTCCTATCCAAATGTTCAAAAAAAATGAATGAAAAAAAAATAAAGAAAAATCCCTTCGTCCAACAGTGAAAATCTGGCAAACAGGTGCCTTAGATAAGTACCATGATGAAAACCTGGAAAACAAGCATCATGTGTAAGTTGATCTTCTATGTCACCTACACTTGGGGGGCACCTTGTCTCATCGACATCTCACTCTTCTCCTATCAGTTTTTTTTCGTAACATTTCCTATCCTATCCTTCTATCCATTGCATACCTATCCTATCGTGCCCGTCCATCCTAAATCTTCCATTTCTCTATTTTTGATCTTGATAAATATTGGGGGCACAATGTTGACAAATGTTTTAGATGTTTCTTGACATACCTTATCCCCCCAAACCACGCAAATCCTTCATTATCCTCTCATCCTCCTCCTTTGTCTTAAGCATTGTCATGAAAAATCCTAAGTATTCTGCCTACAATGGGGCACATTTTTCCTATGCGACATAGTCCTTGGAGATCACATCCTTATTTCCTTCTACCTACCCATTCCATTCTTTATCACCCATCCATCTACCTATTCGTGGTGTTTCCTTGTCATCAGTATCATCTAATCCATATCTGGTCCATATCTGTTTCATACCTTATCCATATCTATTCCCTATCGTGTCTCATCCAGTCCGTATCTCAGTACCACAGGGTTCACCCCGAACTACGTTGCCTCTACATCATCATGTAGGCAAGGCCATTATCAATGCGCCCTCGAGGCTCCGCTACCCATCAATTCCATACTTTATTGCCTGTCCTCCGGTCTGTCCACGTCTGTACTTTTCACTAGATAAGCACGCACAAAAAAGCAAGCTTCCCAAAACAAAAATCTTGGCACAAAAATATCAAACATGTCCAAAAGAAGAGCACCATACCAAAACACTCAAACTAATTCTATATCAATTATGGCAAACAGACACATCTAATGCAAGAATGTTTTGTGAACAGGTTAACTTACAAAGTCTTGAATTTTTGTCATTATGTCTTCCTATGCTACTCAAGGATGCCAAAAGCTAGAGATGCTATGATGGGGGCATAATCTTTTTCTTTGTCTGCTGCTTGTGGATTAAACTTTAGTAATGTGATGACTTTCGTCTAACGACATGATCAGAAAAAGATCATTGAGGACTCCGAAGTCTGAACATGAAAAGGGGCAATCCTTGTCTGTTGAAACGCAAGAAGTACTCAGGTCATCTAGATTCAAGTTTGACTAGATGCTTGTATTAACTTGCTAAATCAAAATCCATGTTAGCGATACTCAGGTCATCTCAGTTTAATTATACCTAGATGCTTGTATTTTCTTACAACATAATAAACGCCCGATGATGAAATAAGCACTTCAAAATACTTGTTATATCAAAATGACAAATATCCATAACCATATCCATACCATATCCAATTGCAGTTCATATCCATATCCATATCCATAGCGTATCCAATTGCACTCCATATCCCATCCAATAAAGATCCAAAATGCAAAGAATCAATGTTTACAAATAAAAGCTTGTGATTTCTTCTGTCAAGTCATTTCTTCTATCGATCAAATTTCTATGTCTTCATATCTCTTGTCAACAGTTCTAGCTATCAATCCTCAGTAGCGATCCACATGCAAGTCTATCCTTAATCCATACCAATCAAGTCAAGTCAATCTTGTCAAATGATCCAATCACAATTAGTGGTCTTGATCCTAATCTTGTCGTAAACCATGTCAATAAATCATAACTACCAGTGGGATATATCTTTCCCACACCTATCATGTTGCTCTAGGGATATATTGTTCCCCGCCATGACAACACTATCATATATTGTTATCATATCCAATGTCTTAGACAGGATGTTGCATTGTCGAAACCAGACACGGAGTCTTATACGACATGTTTCATTCCTGACACCAGACATTCATCGATCTATATCATTGGTTTATCGCTCGACAAGGGCAATACCTTGTTTGTTCTTGTATCATTTGTGCATACTTGTTTACTTGCTTGTGTGTGTTATCATTTTATCTTGCATTACATATCATTCACCTCTTTCTCCTCCATCTAACCATTTCTTCTCCTGTCATCCTATCTTCTTCGTGAGATTGCCCGTCTCACGTCTTCTACCTTCTCCCCGTCCAATCTTCCGAGAGGGCATCCTGTCATTAAACTTGTACCAGGGGCAAACTGGGGCATGTATCACTATCGAAAATTCTTATTCTTTGAAACAATGTGGTAAAACACATTACATCAAAGAGGGGCAAAATGTATACACCTAAAAATGACATGACTCTACTTAAATAAATATTTTAAATGTTTATTTCATCTTCACATTCCTCTATCAATAAATAAATAAATAAATATATTTATTCGATTCATATTTCCTCTAAGTTAATTAAATATCAAAATATTTAATTATCTCTTCTAAAGTCAAAATTAAATAAAATCCTTTATTTAATTAAATTCTTCCAAACAATTAAATAATTTCTAATTATTTAATTAAGTTGCTTCCTCCAAATTTAAATAAATAAATAAAATTTATTTAAATCATCACTCTCCAAAAATAAAATATAATTAATATTTTATTTATTCTTCCAAAATCATGTGCAAGTAAATTAAATAAATTTATTTATTTAATTTGCTTTCTTATCTTCAATATCTTCTAAAAATAAATTAAATAAATTTGTTTATTTAATTTGCTTTCTTATCTTCAATATCTTCTAAAAATTAATTAAATAAATTTATTTCTTTAATTTGCTTTCTTATCTTCCAAATCTTTTAAAAATAAATTAAATAAATTTATTTATTTAATTTACTTTCTTATCTTCAACATCTTCTAAAAATAAATTCTTCTTGTCATGCAAAAGCAAAAACTGAGTTAAAGCAACTTTGCTCTTAAATTAGAAAAATAAATTCTAATTTAAGAAAAACAAAATCATCATCATCATGAAAGCATTTAACTCAACAAAGCTTCTTTTTTGAATGACACGTGTCCTTCTTCTATTGGTTGCACGTTCCTCAACCATCCTCCTCTGTTGATCTTCTCTTTTCTTCTCAACCATTGATCTTCCCTCACCCTTCTCTATAAATACAATCCTCTTCTTCTGTCTTACATATATCCATCATTTGAGTAAACTTATGCTGCAGGAAATCTAGCGCACCTTTGGTACCCTTCATCTCCATAGCACTTCATACCATCCACTCACATTTGTGTTTGAAGTTCATCTTCAAATACAAGCAAGTATCATTGCCATTATATTCTTGTCATCTTCAACAAGCAAGGAAGCATACGCTTCTGAGGGCTTCATTATTATCAAGATCAAGAACAAGATAGGCGAACAATGGAAGGCGTAAGGTAAAGGTTGTAAGTATATTTGTTATTTTAAATTTCCTTTCCTTCATATTCTATTGATGTATTGGGTTTGTTATCATTATTGATTAATCCACATTTCACCCTTCACACATTACATAAGAAAAAGTAAAGAAAATTTGTTTTCAAACTGAAGAAGTCTTTGTATGGTTTGAAGCAATCTCCTAGGATGTGGTATATGAATTTTGATGCCTTTGTGTTGTCCATTGGATTTCTGAGGTTGAAATCAGATCATTGTGTGTATTACAAATTTGACAATGATCGCATTCTCATAATTGCATTGTATGTTGATGATATGTTGTTAATTCGGAATGGTAAGAATATGATTTCTGATTTGAAGTCTAAGTTGTCAGCACTATTTGAGATGAAAAACTTAGGGGCAGCCAGGTACATTCTAGGAATGGAAATCAGAAGAGACAGAACAAACAAAAAATTTTGGTTAAGCCAGAATAAGTATGTGAAGACTGTGTTGGATAGATTCAGTATGGCAGATTGTAGACCATTATGTGTTCATGTTTCTTTGGGGACAAAGTTATCTGTTAATGACTGCCCAAAGTCTTCTTCTGAGATGGAGGATATGAGCAGAGTACCTTATGCTAGTGTTGTTGGCAGCTTGATGTATGCTATGGTCTGTACTAGACCAGACATTGCCCAAGCAGTGGGAGTCCTTAGTCAGTTTATGGCTAATCCTGAACGGGTACATTGGGATGCAGTGAAGAGAGTGTTTAGATATTTGTGGGGTACTTCTGAGTATTCCCTATGTTATCATGGTCATCGTACAGGACCTCCGCATTCTGTAAGTATTCATGGATTTATGGATTCTGATTGGGTAGGTGACATTGACAGTAGGAGATCCACCAGTGCTTATGTGTTCACTATGTTTGGTGGTGCAATTAGTTGGATGAGTAAGCAGCAACCTGTGGTCGCTTTGTCCATGACAAAAGTTGAGTATATAGCAGCTACTCATGCTTGCAAGGAAGCCATTTGGCTTAAGAGAATGTGTTCACATATTGGTGTTGACGCAGGACAGATTACTATCTGTTGTGATAGTCAGAGTGTGATTTGCTTAGCAAAGAATCTAACTTTCCATGCTAGAACAAAGCATATTGATGTACATTTTCATTTTGTGTGAGACATGGTAGAGGATGGAAAGGTGACATTGGAGAAGGTAGACACTTTGAAGAATGTTGTGAATGCATTGACAAAACCAGTGGGCACAGAGAAGTTCAGATGGTGTTCACAGTCTATGGGCCTCTAGGCCTATAGCAGTTAAATCCTGTTATTTCTATTGGCTCTTACAAGGTGTTCGACAAGTGGGAGAATGTTGGGAATTAAGGTGTCTCAACCTTGGTAATTCCTAGCATTAATTATTTGATTATGTATTTATTTAATTGCCTATGATGTATTTTGGGTTTGCACATCTTGTTTCGTCATTTAGTGTGAAGTGGCATAGTGAGTTGTCACTCCACTTGTAATGTGACTAGGATGGTCAACTCATCCCAAGTGGACATAGGCATCCCATATTGTGGTAGAGATTTTATGCCATGTGTTGGCATCTTGTGCAATGTGTAAGGAGTTATGACATGTAAGTGTTATGACAGATTCCTATGACAAATTCTATGATGCGTAAGAGTAAAAAATAGAACATTCTATGACAGGTGAAGACATGTGTCAAAGAGCATCTTTGAGGAAGGCATCTTTAGGTGCCTAAGGGAGGTTATGACATGTTGTAAGAGGAATATGCTATTTTTAGTCAGTGTATGACAGATTCTCTTACAGTTGTAAGTGCTGTCAATTATGACAGATTCTATGACAGTTGTAAGGTGCGTAAAAGCATTTGTCATAGCCTATCTTGGGAATAGGTGCCCACTTTGGGGTGGGGTGATATAACAAGTTTAAAATCCATGTTGCGATGATGGACAAGTGTCCTTAGGCGTGGGTTTTGGGCCATGAGGCCAAGATGGACGCCCATCTCAAGAAGGTTTCCATTTTTGCCTTGTAAACTCTATTTAAACAGGTGCTTGGATGGGAGATGCATAGAGTAATTGACATGTACTATTATGTTGCCAGAATATCTCTAGATACGAGTGTCAAAGACTCCTGAGAAGACTTGCATTACAAGTGTGTTGTAAACATTCTTTGTTTTGATAATACATTGTGCAGGTTTTGGTGTGTGGGGTTTTTCATCTGAAAGGGTTTTCCCACATTATATCTTGTCTCTCTCTTCTGTCTACATTCTGTGTGTATGCATATTGCTGCAATATCTTTGTTGTTGTGTTAACATCACTGTAATTGTAAAGATTGTAAAGAATTTGCATACATCTCTCCTCATTAGATTAGTGTAGGAAGTGATTTCCACACACCTAGCTTCCTTTCAGTTTGATGATTGTGCAAAGTGGTGACCTTACAAGTCTGATAGAGTTTAAGGCAGAGAGAGCAGAGTTAAAGAATACAATGCCAAGAAACCCTTGTATACCCCTCAAGATGTGAAGACCACGAGAACAAGAGACTTTTGAAGCCTATGTGAAGAAAGAAGGCAGCAGGCCTCAATCAAGACTAGACAGTCACAACAACATTAGAAATATCAAGGAGCAACCATGACACGACAAAAGATTGTCACAAAGGACACTAGTAAAGCTTATTTGTCATATTCTTGGTTTGTATGGATGTGTGACTATGTTTTCCATATCAATGTGTAAAACCTAAAAGCCATGAGCCTTATATAAGTCTTTTTCAAGACTTTGTGTTAGTCAAACATTATGGAGCTATTGTATATTTTTGAAAGATTGGAGAAATAGGTCACTAGGCAGTGAAGGTGTAGACTACTCACAGTCCTTAAGATAGCAGCTTGACAGTGGCAAAGACTGAGAAAGGGAGCAACATTGATGAAGAGAGAGATATAACAGGAAACAATGAAAGAACAAAGGTTTGAGTGAGTCCATTAGGGCTTATCTTCAATGGATAAAGAACAGTCCTAATGAAAACTAAGTAGAAGCAACCAATACTATTATAGGAGTAGTGTTAGTGCTGGAACAATCATACTAGAAGCATGGAACAACAGTCATTGTGAGAAAAGTACAGTGAGCATACAATGTGATACAAGGTCAAAGAAGTTGCAAGTGGACAGTAATAAAAAGAGATAATGAATAGTCAAAGAATAACGTGAGGGACTGTTGAATAGTGGTGGTTGATAGTGTTTGAGCATGGGGTTCTACATAATAGATTTTGAAGCCATGTCAAGAGTGGAATGAAGTTAGTAGAAATCCTAAAAGTCTGTGATAGGAGTACATGGACAGGTCAGATAGAGACAGTGATGTCTTGTCTAAAGGATTTTAGGTTTGTTAAAGCCATCACAAGAAGTATACCTTACACCTTGCAAACCTGCGGTGAAGATGAAGACAATGATAGCAAAGAGAGATTATTTTTCAAAGCTGCGTGAAGAGGTCTGAAATAGTCATTAAGTCAGAGAAGGCAGAGAGCATGGTCTTAGAAATAGTTGCATTGTGGTAACCATTATCACTCTTCCTATGACTATTGTCAACCATCAGAGGAAGTTTTTAGGAGCAAGGTTACAAATCTCTGACAAAGTGCATGAATGTACAATAGAGGTTACAAGATTCTTGCATGATCTCTAGGAGATTGTGAGGGCAGATATGGATAGTGTGGACAATCCAATGCATTCACTTTGGGAATGTGTGGTAGTAGCTTCAAACTTTTACTCAGTATAATGTCCTATAGGACTTTGTTTATCTTAAGGGAAATAGTATAATGGTAAAAACCCTTATAAACCCTATTTCTTTTTAAAATTTTTCTCAAGAATCATGATAACCTCTCTAATAATCATGCAAGTGTTTCAAGGTTTATCTAATAAGTTACAGAGGGTCTGCAATATCAACTCAGAATAAAGAGAATATTGCTAACCTCCTAAAAAGATCTATCAAGGTTTATAGTCATGTTATAGGTCATTTGGAGGTCTATTGTTTTGGAGTCCTACATGATTGATATATCTATGATCTAAGTCATAGTAATGTGAACAAAAGATTGAGATCATATGCAGATGAAACAGTCTTTAAGACTGTCAAGGGTAGTGTTAGGGTTTGTAGAGGACTGTACCCATCATTATGAGATAGTAATCCATCAAGAGGTTTCTACAGGTATGAAATAGAGAAATAGCATTGCATGAAGAGCTGGGGCAAGGGCCATGAAGATAATGCATACATCTAGAAAGTCAAGAGACTAAGGAGATAGGATCTTGTAAGGTATATGTTGTCCAATGTCAAATAGTGTATATCACTGTCAAACTTCTCAAATACATAAGAGTTTAATAGAGGAAATACAATGTCAAGTGTGTGATGTGTTTGTAAGTCAGATGAGGAAAGTTTGCATAGGTTATAGGTGTGTCTCAAATACTTAGGGACCTACACTATCATTGGAAGGGCTACACATGCATTAGTAAGACCTACCAAACTTTGTAGAAATATGAGAAGTCAAATGATTGTCATAAGGTAAGAAGTCATCCTTGACTATCAAGTTTATAGTCAAGAGGACAAGGCAAGGAATGCAAAGTACCAACATTACTATTGGTAAGCGTGTATTAGAAGGATTGATGTAGATATAGAAACCTTGGATAAAGATCAAGAAAAGCATTAAGAGCAATTGACAGACATGATATTGGCAATGAAAAGTCATTATGAGAAGGTCACTAAACATAAAGAAAAGGATTAGGAAAATAGTCAAAGAAAATAATTGTCATAGATGACAAGAGAAACATCCAAGGGATAGTCATAACAACAAATGGGACTCAACAAATTTGTGAAAAATATAAAACAAGTAAAGAGGATTATGTAACCTTTAGAGAAACAGTGAAGAATAGAAGTTTTCTCACAATTGAGGGCTACAAAACTCAATCCAAGGCATCTACGAGGCAGTTTTAACCCTCAAGAAGACCCAGTAGGGGTAGTGGGTCAAGTGATAGGTGTTTTATGGCCATAAATGAGCATTTTTTGGGCAATTTAAGGACTCCAAAAGTATCATTACTCTTTCCATACGCCCTATCATCATGCAAGGTGGGTTTAAGGGAGTTATAACTAGTATGAGCATTCATGATAGCACTACAAGTAGCTGGAGCATTGTGTGGACAGTTTGACGGTATCTAGGGGGTAGTTTTGACCACTTTCCAAGGATATAGTAGCCTCTAGAACAACTAGAGCACATTCTTAGGAGCTTTTTGAAGACCAAATCAACTTTTTGAAGACCAAATCAGATAAGGACTCTTATTGGGCGTCCAAAATAGGTTTGCTATTTTTGGGGCTTTGTAACTTAGTCAAAATTAGTTCCTATATGCTCTCCTATGTTTGGGATGACATATAGGACCCTTAGGCTTAGTTTTAATGAGTTCTTTTCATGTTTTTGGGCTCTAGAAGCCTAAAACAGCAGATTGTAACTCAGAAAGATAGATATTCAGCTGTATGACAACATTTTGTAAGCATTTTCAAAGCATATCATTCAGTTTTCAGACTTATTCAATTGTAAGAACACCTTTTCTCAATAAAGATTTAGTATTTTACCTTCTCAAACTTATGTTCTATTGTGTATAAATGAATGATTAATGAATGTCTATGTGATGTTGTATGCATGTCATTAAACATATGTCTCATTTGATACCTTTAAATCAGAAAATACATGATTTATGTAAGTCACAAGCTGTGTAATGTTGTAAAGTAGTCTTAGCTGTGAAAATTTCAATCTTTTCCTCCTAAAATGCCAAACATCAAACCTCCTAATGAAACACTAATATGCAAAACATGAAATTAGTCTTAGTTTGTGTAGAGCAACTAGTTTTCTTGAGTTTTGTGTGTTAGAACAGCAGCATGTTTAAGTCTTAAACTTTTGGTAAATCACCTCCATCTATAGTAAGTTTAGTTTATGTCATTTCCTGCCCTTTTCCTCTAAGAGCATCAGTAGATTAGAGTAGTTTAGGTGAGAAAACCAAGGGAACCAACCCTTCATATAGAGGTCTAGCTTCAAGTTTTGCAAGGTCCCACACCTAGAAGCTATTCCCAATGTATCACAGGGTCTTGTTGAATCATATTCAACAAGAGGGTGCAATCTCATTGATAACAGGACCATGATGATAACTAATTACCATTTAAGTATTGCTCTTTAACCTCAATGATGTCCAGCTTTTCCATTACATGCATCTCATCCAAGCCTTTTATCTGATCAACCATCAACAACTAGTTTCTAGTTTCCACAAGGTTAGCTACCATCTTTAGCCGGGGGTTGCTCCTGCCAAATTACAAGATTAGTTTCTAGTTTCCAATTTCCACAACGTTGGATACCATCTTAAGTCACAAGGTGGATCCCATTGAAATGCCAAACCAAACCAATTTCAAGTTTTCATTAGGTCAACTACTATATTTAGTCATGAGGTCGCTCCCACCAAATCACCAAATTTCTAGTTGAACCATTTGTCATCATTTGCACCTCATCATTGGACTAGCTTGGCCTCTTTTACAAGTGTCTCCTTGATAGCCCTCATCATCATTTCCAACCATTTAATTTCCAATTACCCATTGCTAAGGTATCCATTCCAGTTTCTCACATGGATCACTACTACACTTTCATCATCATATTTGCTTAAGGAGTGAATCTCCATAGATATCTCTTACCAAAAATAAAAGGTTAAGATCGATCATGTTTCCACATAGTTATCAAATGTGTTTCCAATCTATTCCTAGAGATCATGTGTTTTTCATTGTATACACTTGTTAAATCCTAGTGACGATGTTACTTCATCTATGTATTTACCTTAGTTTGCTTTGTTGGCATACAATGTCTACTCTTTTTGGGTGCTTTGTACGAATAGTTACAAGGACTAGAGAAAGATTGAAGATCAAGACAGACTGATATCTTTCCTTTTTGGTATCAAGTATCCTTTACATTTCATGATTTATGTTATTGTACTCTTCATTTAGTAGACTTCCTCTGGTAGCCTAGCACAAGTCTACTAAAGTGGGGGCAAAATGTAATAATGGAATTTGCATACCTACAACTTCCTTAATATGTTGTTGTGTCTATTTTATGCATAGCCCATGTGTATGCATTCTTATGTCATTTTGACCCCTTTTTCCTAGTCTACGTCACCCCTAGCCATCCATGTTCCCCTTTCCTATGTTGTTACCATGGTCTTGTTTAGAGCTCCTATGTGTCCATTTTCATTTAGTTTTTATCTCCCTCCCATGTCCAAACCCCAACTTTAATTTCCCTTTAATTCATCCCCTTTTACCCCCTTGTCAAACCATTAAATGTTGTGCCTAGCCCCATCCTATGTGAAAACCTTACCTTTATTCTTCATAAATCCTTCCTTAATGAGCTTAAAATTAATGAAACCACCCACCACTAGATGCCCCCCTTTGAGCTTAATTTTCATTCATGGATAATGTCCACAGTTTGACACCTAATAGGGCAACCTTGATTTTTTATCCTCCTACCACCAATTCAAAGACAAGCTAATTAATTGTTAGGGCTTCCCACCTACTAACTTTCCATCCTCAAATTCCATTAGCAATATCCTTAAAACAAACCAACTTTGCCTCATTTTTATATGAAAAAGTGAAAATTTAAGTTTCTTGCATGGTTTTTGTTATCTTTATTGGCAGACGACACCCCAACATTGCTTCAAAAATTATAGGAGTTAAATACAAAGAGTTCTATAGAATTTTATATTAGGCTACAAAAGCAAATTACCCCTCAAATTAGATGAAGAACCCCCCACAAAAGGTTTAGAAGATGATCTTACAAGGTCAATGCCACCTTGTTAGCTATCAAATAAGGTCAAGATCATTAAGTAAGATGTCACTTGTTGTTTTTAGGCCTTAAACTAATGATTTTTAGGCCTAGTTTGTTTTCATAGGTCCATATCATTTCTTGGGACCCATCCATGATTTAAAAAAAGACTTTCATCAAGTGAAAACATTCTATTTAGTTAATTTGTCTCACTTTTTCAATAAATCAAGAACATGTCGTTTGCTATTTGTTTTGATGATTATCTTGAAGATTAGGAGTTGGCATCTTTTGGGATGCTTCCTCATGGTGTTACTGATGATTCCTATCAAGTTTAGACCTTTTTCATTTTGTTTACCAGGTGAAACAATTCCATCTCTTCAAGTTGCATTCTTTTTGTCAATCGTGTTTATCGAGACCCCTTGAGTTTACTATAAGTTGCATGCCTTCTATTGGTCATTGGTAGGTGACCACTTCTAAGGAGACAGGACACTCTGTCAGGATCCTCCCTAACAAATTTCAAGTCTTCACCTTGTTGAAAGCACAAGACAACTGAGAGGGGGTGAATCAGTTGTATCAAAAATTTCAAACCCTCGCAAACATTCAGATCCACATTAACCTTTAAACATGTTATGATGATTAAGTATGAAAAGCAAATAATTGAAATTGAATCATAACAATACCACACACAAGAGAACACTAGATTTTACGTGGAAAACCCTAAAAGGGAAAAAGCATGGTGAGGATTAGCTCACAATATAATATAGCAGCTGTTAGTAATAATTTATGTTTGGGGTTTTGAGTCAGGTCTCCTCCCAAAAAAATCAAAAATCCTGACACTTTTGGTCTCTGCAGTTGTGAAAATGCAAAAAATGAGTTAGATGCATTTCTGGATGCATATTGGGCCACAGTTTCAGTTTCTAAAATGTTTCTAAGTGTGGCAGTGAGGGTCAAAGATGTGCAAGTGCCGCGGGACCACCAAGTTTAAGCCCTAGTTTAAATCTGCGCCTTTGCTTTCCGCGGAGCGTGCCACATGTCTTTTGTAGCTACTGCGGAGGCCGACACGTGTCGGACTCCATGTTGTTTCTAAAAGTTTCTAAGTGTTTCAAGAGGTGCCGCGGAGCTTGACAAGTGTCAGCTTCCGCGGACTTGCCCCTATTTTCCTTTTACGATGGCAAGCGGGGGGTTGTGGGACCCTTTCATTGTTTCTAAGTGTGGCGGAAGGTCCCAGGTGTCACCACGCGAGGGACTCCTATATATGTTTCAACGATTATGCGTGAGCGCCGTGTGTCCCTAGCAGTTGCTGCGGAGCGTGACAGGTGTTAGCTTCCGCAGGCTGTTTCTTTTTGTTTTTGAGTGTGGCAAAGAGAAGGTGGGTCCCGGTTAACAGTTGCTACTACGGATGTTGCCAAGTGGCAGCCTCCGCTTGAAGTTTTAGGAGCCCCTTTATAAAGTTTCTAGATGCGCGGAAAGCACCAAGTGTCGCAGTCCGTGAAGTTTCTATAAGGTTTCTTTGAGTTTCTTTGTGTGTTTCAAAGGGAGCGCGGAGCCCGCCATGTGTTTGCCTCTGCGTGAAGTCTCCAAGGGTCTCTATGTGTTTCAAGGAGGGCGTGGAAGCCACCACCTGTCCCGATGGCCGATGCTGCGGTGGCTCCCGCGTGTCCCTTTTGAGAAACAAGTAGGGAAAAGGTAAGCGATCACCCAGCATTGGAAACTTGAGGTGCCTATGTGGCACAGTTTCGTTGGCTGGTGACTTTTCTACGTTTTTGACACCATTGATTGCAGCGACGGGAGGGTTTTCAATCGACGGCCAGGTTTTAATCTTGCAGGGATGGGTTTTTTCCCACGTTTGCAACTGTTTTTGGCGGGAAACTCTGAGGAAACTTGTTGTGGCTGCATTCCTAAGGCCGTGGGTAGGTGAAGCTTTAATGGTGATTGTTGCAGAGGTGTGGGACGATGATGGACAGGTCAACCACCATTTTTATGATGCAAATCTTCAGGCGGCAGCCCATATCCCGATCTCACCTGCTCTATCCTTTGTTTCTTGCTGCAGCATTTACTCTTTTGAGCACCATTTTCAGTGCATTATATCTGGCAAATTTTTGATGTGCCATGTAATTAATGCTGAGTGCACCTTCCTCGCTATATATAAGGGACTGTGTGACCCATTTTGAGGTTGTTGAAGGCCTGGGGCATTTTTGTGTAAATAATGAGGAACAAGGCATGTACTTGGTTGTTTTATCCCATTTTGGAGTTTATGTGTTGCAGCATGTATGTATTTTGCACATATTTCAGTTTCAGTGTTGATTTTATATGAGAAATGCTTCATTGCATGTGTTTAACTGCTTGTCTCCATTTGTTGCATGTTATTCTCCTTCTTCTGAATCTGGTTGCTAAGGGTTTTGCAGATTCTAGGGTATAGATATCTATACTGCATGTTTGATCTCTAACTTCCATTCAAGGAGTGGATTAAATTGTTTTAGGTTGAGCATGGGGAAGGTTGCATGTCAGCAGGGATATCTGTAAGTAGAGGCAGTTAGATACCCATTCTTGGGCGATGTTTGTAAGGCAAGCATCAAGTTCAAACCCCCTGAAACTTGAGTGAAAGTTGCAAACCATCTGTTGTATACGTCTAGTTGACTCCTTGCCCAATGGATAAGCACCATTCTGCTCTTGGGTTAGTAGTTATGAGCCAAAACCCCTTGTCTTGCATCCAGGACATTATGTCCACCCATTTCATCACTTCCACCTGTTAGTTGTAGGAGTAGGATTAGGAACCCCTTACATACTCTCATACCCAACTAGACACATATGTCCAAGAGTGTTGCCAACCTTGTGATCTATCATGCAGATCTTGGTCCACACATGAGAGTATTCTGCCTGTTATTGTAAAGCTAAATCATTGTGTTTTTGGTCTAGTCAAGGTTATATCTTTAGTTATAGGGATACCCCCTTGGTGCGGCAGAACCAGAAGTGAAGGGGAGGAAGCTCAGGCAACCTCCCGTAATCTATTGGCCGAATCTGCCCGTGCATTGGAACTAGCAAACCCTTTGCAGATTTGGAAACCACTAGTAGCAATACCAAATTACAAAAGGCTCACTGCCAAAGGGATCACTGCCCAAAAGAAAGAATGCTCATTGCAGGTGGACTCACTGTCCAAGTGGACTCACTTCCCACTGAGAAAGAAAGACAAAAGAGAAGAGTGGCTCACTACCAGGCTTTGAACTGATATAATTGCATCTAACCTATGTATGGAGTTTAGTTCTACTGAAGCTCAATATTCACCACAATACAAACAACACCTTCGCAGCAACGCTGAAAATAGTAGACACCTTCTGCTCACTGCATCCAGTAGCCTAACACATGAAATCTCTCACTGCACTAATAAAATTTGCATCACAAGCATCATATCCTTCATGCATACATACATCCACAAATCCTTGGCACTTATTTATACCATCATCAATCATGAAAACATTCTGTAAGGTCGACAATCACAACTTAATTCATAAATTTCAAATTAGGTCTAGACCTAAACATTCCCGTAGAGGAAAGGAATGAATGTAGACCACACCACATCTTAGCATGGACCTAAATTCCCTCTTACACGTTATTCCATGCTTCCTCAATCAACAAAGCATAACCAAAATTAGTGCAAACAACCAAGTCGACCAAACTTGTGTTAACACTATGAACTTTTAAGTGCACACTTCCTTAAAGGTAAACACACCTCATGGATATTACACAAATCTTTAATACAATCTAGAAACATTCACGAACATCTTGAAGTCACCTGAAAACCAACAAATTTAACCACAACTTTCACCTGAAGAAAGTTCACAATCTGCTTACAAACAACACTGTCAAACTTTGTTACACAAGAAATCACTTTCTGGAGCATCAAATCACAAACCTTATGGATTAAAGATAGATAAGGACCTTATAAGCACACATCCATAACCACAACACCTAAAATTACCCTGCAGAGAAATGTGGAGCGAAACACTTTCTCCCAGACACACTTTGAAACATTGTTCTCAAACTGGTGAACACAACTTTCACTGCACAACAATCTAGAGCACCAAATTTTGGATTTAGCATCTTCAAACACTTCTGAACAACATATTCAAACCGTATACTCAGATCTCCAACACAAAGGAAATGCAGAACAAAAACTCAAACAGCACTCTGTAAGCTAGAAGACTTCTTCAACACACTATTTCTAATATTAATCAAATTTTCTCAAAATCACTTGGACAACAACAGAAGCATATCCTCAATATCTTCAGCACCTCTACAAGGCAACCAAATTACTTTTAGCAAGACAAGTTAATCAAACAAAAACAACCTCATCAGAAGATAGTTGACACCAATGACAACACAAGCTTGTTGGCATCAATGACAACACCAATTAGCACATACTTGCAACAATCTCCCCCTTTGTCATTGATGGCAACATATAATGTGAAAAACCATCAAGACACAACTCTGCACCGATCTTCTTTACTTTCTTACTCTCCCCCTTTCTTTTACACATCTTACTTTCTCTCTAATTACTAACTCTTTTATTTTTCACATTCTCTCTCCCCCTTAGTTTTTCACATGAACTCTCTCCCCCTTTGACATCAATGGCAAAGGGTGACACAACTTTTCTAGCTCTTTCCCTTTTTATGATACTGCACATACTTGCACTTCTCACTACTGCTCTGAATACTCCTCCCTAGGAGTACACACCAATTCTTACTCCCCCTGTCTGCAACAATTATCAAAGCTACTACCCGCTCCCCATGAGAGGTAGCTTCCAACACCAGTCTAGAAGAGAATGAATATTGAAGCACACTAGACTGATGCATCTCCTTATGCATCTATTTTAAAAGAGGGGCAATAACCCCTAACTTCTCCCAGAGACACACAAATGTATCCTTAGGAAGAGCCTTAGCGAATATGTTAGCAACATGATCCTTTGTAGACACATACTCAAGCTTTACCTCATTCTCTGTAACCTTCTCTCTCAGAAAGTGATAGCTGATTGAAATATGTTTTGTCCTTGAATACATCACTAGATTCTTTGAAATGTTAATAGCACTTGTATTATAACAAAAAATAGAAATTGGCTAGTCATACACAACTTTGATATCCTTCAAGGTTTGTCTCATTCATAACACCTGTGTGCAACATGATGTTGTAGCAATATACTCTGCCTCTGCAGTAGATAAAGACACTGAATCTTGTTTCTTACTTAGCCAAGACACCAACTTGCATCCAAGAAAGAATGCACCACCACTTGTACTTTTCCTGTCATCTACACAACCAGCCCAACCTGCATCTGTATAAGCATTTAGAGTAAAGTCAATATATTTTGGATACCACAAGCCATAATCCAGAGTGCCCTTTAAATATTTGAATATCCTCTTCACTGCCATAACATGTGACTCTCTAGGATCTTCTTGAAATCTTGCCACAACACAAACTGCATGCTGGTCTAGTAGTAGTTAGATACAGTAATCCTCCAATCATTGATATGCACTTGCTCTAATCAACCTTAGGAGATTCATCATTCTTGCTCAACTTACAACCAATAACCATAGGAGTACAAATTGGTTTAGAATCTTCCATTCCAAACTTCTTTAACAACTCTTTTACATACTTTGACTGAGAAATGAAAATACCTTTATCTGTCTGACTGATCTGTAACCCAAGAAAGAAGTTCATTTCCCCACACATTGACATTTCAAATTCTTTCTACATTTCATTTACAAAACTCTTACACATACCTTCATTTCCACCAAAAAATATATCATCTACATACACTTCCACAATTAGAATTTGATCTCCACTTACTTTGATGTACAAATTGCTATTTGCGAAGCCTTTATTGAAACCTTGTCGTAATAAGTACATGCCCAACCTTGCATACCAAGCTCTGGGGGCTTGATTCAATCCATATAGTGCCTTCTTCAACTTGCAAACCATATCAGGTTTATCTGATAGCTAAAATCCATCAAGTTGTTTTATGTACGCTCTCTTCCAACTCACCATTCAATAAAGCAGACTTCGCATCCATTTGATACACTTTGAAATCCTTATGAGTTGTAAAAGCCTGAAACATCCTAATGGCCTCCATTCTTTCCACCGGAGCATAAGTTTCCTCATAGTCTTTCCCTTAATCCACTTGTGAGTAGCCTTTACACACAAGTCTTGCCTTGTTCCTTACCACTTCACCATTCTCATTCAGTTTGTTCCAGAATACCCACTTAGTTCCAATCACATTTTTATTCTTTGGTCTTGGGACAAGTTTCCAAGTTTGATTCTTCTTAATCTGCATTAGTTCTTCTTCCATTGCCTTGATCCAAAACTCATCCTTGCATGCCTTAACCACTATTTTGGGTTCAACTTTAGAAATTAAACATAGATTTACATGTTCTTTAGCATCTTTCCTTCTTGTCAATACACCTTTGCTCTTATCACCAATGATCTGATCTTTAGAGTGATGCCTCTGCACATACTTGGGAGTTTTAGGGATTCTTTTCAGAGCTTCTTGTTTTTCAACTTGTGCTTCTTTTTCTAGAGCTTCTTGTTCTTTAATCTGTACTTCTTTTTCTTTGGTTTCTTCTTCTTCTCCGCAAGAAGACTCATCTGATTCATATCCATTAACCTCTGAAATATTTTGTATGTATTCATCAACCTTAACATTAGCACTTTCAATAATTTTTCTCAGCCTTTTGTTGTAGCACCGGTAAGCTTTGCTTCTAGTAGAATAGCCAAGGAAAATACCTTCATCACACCTTGCATCAAACTTTCCTAGTTCTTCATCTCTTTTGATATAACATTTGCTTCCAAAAACTTTGAAATATTTAACAATGGGAATCCTTCCATACCATAGCTCATAGGGAGTCTTTGTGTCATTTGCTCTTACTTGTACTCTGTTCTATATGTAGACAACAGTCCAAAATGCTTCTCTCCAGTAGACTTCTGGTAGGTTTGCATCTTTTATCATTGTTCTTGCAGCTTCTTGAACAATCTTGTTCTTCTTTTCAACCATTCCATTTTGCTGAGGAGTCCCGGGGGCAGATAGATGCCTCTTTATCCCATGATTCTCACAAAACATGTTAAACTCATTAGAAGTAAATTCTCCACCTTTGTCAAACCTCAGACATTTGATCTTCATATCCATTTCATTTTCAACCATTACTTTAAAGGCTTTAAACTTATCTAAGGCTTTTGATTTTTCTTTAAGAAAAGGAACCCATGTCATTCTAGAACAATCATCAATAAATAACATAAAATACCTGTCACTTTGAAAACTCCTTACTGTTGTAGGACCACAAAGATCTATATGTACCAATTCCAATAGTTTGGTATATGTATGATCCTTGCTTTTGAAGCTTCTTCTTGTTTGCTTTCCAAACTGACATTCCTTACAAATAACAATAATAAGCTTTGCAATCTTTGGTAGATCTCTCACAGCTTGAACTAAACTTATCCTTACCAAGCTATCAAAATTGATGTGACACAATCTTCTATGCCATAGCCAACTCTCATTGATCTAAGTCATAAAGCAATAACTATCACCACCTTTGAGATGATAAACATTTCCACCGGTCCTCTTTCTAGCAGCAATCACTTTTCCAGAGCTTTTTCTGATCTCACAGCCATCATCCTGAAACATAAGGTTGTATCCTTTGCTACACATCTGTCCAACACTCAAGATATTATGCTTTAAAACTTTGACATAGAGAACATCATTAGTGTTATGCTTTCCATCAAAACTTACTAAACCTTTTCCACAGATCTTAGTAGTTGCATCATCACCAAACCTAACTACTCCACCATCATATTTTTCAAGTTTAACAAACTTACTTTTATCATCTGTCATATGATTTGAGCATCCACTGTCGATGACCTAGTCATCTTTTTCTCTTCTAGCATGAAAAGTAGACATTATAGTGCCTTAAGAGTTAGTACTTGCTTTCGGATCCTTTTCCTTCACACGGCTTCCAGAGTTAGCAAAAATAGTTTCATCTCTTGGGGCTATGAATAAGCATTCATTACCATTATCATCCTCATAATCAAATTCATCATTAGATATACTTGCATCTTCTCTAACATAATAACTTTTCTTAACCATCTTACCTCTATTTTCCCTATTCTTAATTCTTATAGCTTTATCCAGACATCTTGAAGCATAATGACGTATCTTTCCACAACTGAAACATTTAAAAGCCAACTTACCACTGAACTTTATAGTACCCTTTTTCATCCTTCTCATAAATTTAGATTCCACTTCATCAAAGTCTTCCGGATCAGATTCCATAGTCTTCTCTGATTTGCCAGACTTAAAAGTAGTCTCATCCTTTATAGTTCCACTAGTTGTGCCAAACTCTCTTATTTCAAAAGCAGTTAATGTGCCAAGCAACCGATCTTTGGTAAACTAATTCAAATTTTGTAATTCTTCAATAGCAGAAACCTTATGACTGTAAGCTTTGGGAAGAGTTCTAAGTACCTTCAATATCACTTCTGTATCATCTATACTTCCACCAAGTCCTTTGATGCCATTGACAACTTCATCCACCTTCTGCAAGTAGCTTGTAATGTTTTCATCTTCAGACATTCGCATGGTCTCAAACATGAGCTTCAAATTCTGCATTTTAACTTGTTTGACCTTATCATCTCCTTCATAAACACTTTTTAACTTTTTCCAAATCTCATTAGCAGTTTTCAAATGCACAACTTTCACCAATTCAAAATTAGTAAGACCACTTAAAAGAGAATGCTTTTCCTTACCATCAATTTCACAAGCTTTGATCTCATCTGCAGTGCTTACACCATTCTCAGGTACTGTGTAATTAGACTCAATAGACTTCCAGATCTCATAACCAAGAGAAATCAAAAAAGCTTCCATACTTACCTTCCAGAGTGCAAAGTCAGATCCATCAAACAGGGGAACATCCTTCTTGTGCACCATCCCAAATCTACCTCAAGCTATTAAGCTCTCTTCCAAGGAACTTGGCTCTGATACCAATTATTGAAAGCACAAGACAACTGAGAGGGGGGTGAATCAGTTGTATCAAAAATTTCAAACCCTCGCAAACATTCAGATCCACATTAACCTTTAAACATGTTATGATGATTAAGTATGAAAAGCAAATAATTGAAACTGAATCATAACAACACCACACACAAGAGAACACCATATTTTACATGGAAAACCCTAAAAGGGAAAACCATGGTGAGGATTAGCTCACAATATAATGTAGTAGCAATACCGAATTACAAAGAGCTCACTGCCCAAAAGAAAGAATGCTCACTGTAAGTGGACTCACTTACCACTAAGAAAGAAAGAGAGAAGAGAAGAGTGGATCATTGCCAGGCTTTGAACTAATATAATTGTATCTAACCTATGCATGGAGTTCAGTTCCAATGAAGCTCAATATTCACCACAATACAAACAACACCTTCACAACAACACTGAAAATAGTAGACACCTTCTGCTCACTACATTCCAATAGCCTAACACATGAAATCTCTCACTACACTAATCAAATTCGCATCACAAACATCATATCCTTCGTGCATACATACATCCATGAATCTTTGACACTTATTTATACCATCATCAATTATGAAAACATTCTCCAATGTCAACAATCACAACTTAATTCATAAATTTCAAATTAGATCTAGACCTAAACATTATTGTAGAGGAAAGGAATGAATGCAGACCATGCCACATCTTAGCATAGACCTAAATTCCCTCTTACACGTTATTCCACACTTCCTCAATCAACAAAGCATAACTAAAATTAGTGCAAACAACCAAGTCGGGCAAACTTGTGTTAACACTATGAACTTTTAAGTGCACACTTCCTCAAAGTTAAACACACCTCGTGAATCTTACACAAAGATTTAATACAATCTAGAAACATCCACGAACATCTGTAAGTCACCTGAAAACCAACAAATTTAACCACAACAACTTTCGCCTAAAGAAAGTTCACAATCTGCTTACAAACAACACTATCAAACTCTACTGCACAAAAAATCACTTTCCAGACATCAAATCACAAACCTTCTCAATTGAAGATAGATAAGGACCTTATAAGCACACATCCAGAACCGCAACACCTGAAATTACTCTACGGACAAATGAGGAGCAAAACACTTTCTCCCAGACACACTGTCAAACATTGTTCTCAAACTGGTGAACACAACTTTCACTGCACAATGATCCAGAGCACCAAATTCTAGATTTAGCATCTTCAAACACTTTTGAACAACATATCCAAACTGCATACTCAGATCTCCATAAAGGAAATGCGAAACAAAAACTCGAACAACACTATAAGCTAGAAAACTTCTTCAACACACTATTTCCAATATTAATCAATTTTTCTCAAAAGCACTTGGAAACCCAACAACATAAGCATATCTTCGACACCTTTAGCACCTCTACAAGGCAACCAAATCACTTTTAGAAAGACAACTTAATCAAACAACAATAGCCTCATTAGAAGACACAGTTGACACCAATGACAACACAAGCTTGTTGACATCAATGCCAACACTGATTAGCACATACTTGCAACACACCTACTCCTTGGTCAAGGCCACCCCTAGACAATGTTGTCATGGGGGTTGTCGAGACTAGTCAATGCTATTAGGTAGGTTGTTTTGCATAGAGTGGCCTTGTCCTTTAGATCCAATAGCTCCTAAATTTCACAAGCAACATCAAGAAAAGATTCTAAACATTTTTCATTTGGACCATTTAATCTCACTAGTGCATCTAAACCCACTTATTCACCAATCCTTATTTCCAATACTTAATCAAATTGCTAATTATTAATTTCCAAGTATCAATCATTTTAATTTAGCATAGTTTGTCTGGTATCTAGTCCAAAGGACAATCCCAACTATAGTGGTTGTAAAATATTGTTAGGCTACTCAGAGATAGACTTAGGTAACATTAATTTGCACTTTGTGTGCACATATAACCACGCACAAAAAAGAACCAACCTCCTCTTAAACCAAATGATTAAAGAAAGGTTCATCTTTAAGGTTCTTTCACAGCCTTGTATGTCCCCTCACAATTAGTTGCATGTATAAAATGTAATTAATTTGGAGGAAGGGAGAAAAATATATCAAATGATGTGATCATCTAATCACAATAAGCAAGCATATAAAGATATCATCATGTGACAACCATAAATAATAATATCAAGCAAGATGCCCCTAATGTTGCCGCCACTTAGGACCATAAAGAAAATTCCCAAAAGGCTTGAATTCCATATACGGATCTTGTAAGCACAAATAATTGAGAAATATCATCATGAAAAGTGTTAGGCAAAAGTAAACCCATCATAATCATGTTAGCATAAGATATATAAAGCATGAGTGACATAAACATGAGCAACTTGGATTAGCATAAAATCATAAGGTAAGTGATGTGATCATGGTAAATCCTATAATCATCATGCTAAAGATCATTGTCAATAAAATATGATCAAAACTACTAATGGGAACCATGGAAATCATACAAAATAATCTAGATAAGATATGCCATCATGCAGGAATAACTATAAAAGAGATATTTCCATATCCATGTAATCTTGTCAAATGACCTCAAAAGGAAGTGTTAATAGTAGAGCTTGAAAATAAATTGATGAGAAAATGAGCATGTCATAATAAATGCTAGCATAGGGTTCCCCTATAAGTGGACAATGCCAATGTAGCATAAAAAGCAAACTGTGTGTAATAATTTGGTGCTTGTACCTATAAAATTTTGAAAATTATATATCATGTAATGCACATAACTATAGAAAACATAGATATAGAAGATTCTTTGCCTCCTTTTATTGTGTTCTTGAAACCATTCAGTAAGAACTTCAGGCATGTATCCAAGACCTCTATTTTCTTTATTTTCTTGCAATTGTAATGGTTTTAGAATGTGCTGCTTACAATGACCAAACCCATGACCCTTATATCCTAGTTTTTGTATAATTTTATTTCCTAGGCCATATAGCTTATCTAGTGCTCTTGGAGGAGTAGATTAATCAAGAGTAAACATGTCACTCTCTATATCATTGTCATGCATACGAGTTGATTTTGTTTTATTTGTATTTTTTTTTTAGAAGGTGGTAGTCAACCATATGTGGATGGGTCCATAAAGAGTAATGACTTATTTAATCTTTATAATTAAATGTATATTTGCCAATATCTAATGTACCCCAATCATCACCAAATAAAGAATTGTCATTATGAATGGGGTCTTGTTACTTGGGTTCTTCATGGTTAGGTTATTGTTCTTTATATTCAATTGGTTTTGGCACTTCTAGACTAGACTATTTATAAGTAATAACAACCTTAGATTGATCAACCATTTGATAATGACTGTATGGATAAGGGTCAACATCTATTTGGTGTTGCTTATTATTTTATAGAACTCTATGAAGTGTAGATGGTACAACACCCATGGCATGGATTCAAGGGAGACCTAATACATTTTAAGCTAATTGGCCAATCATCACATGAAATGGTGAATTGATAGTAAGTGGACTAGTCGTAATAGGAATCCAAACTATGCCCATAGATTGTCAACTAGTATTATCAAAACCCTTGATGGTAAGATCATATTTATCTAATTTCATCATATCCACATTCATGTGTTTCAAATAGTCCTCATTACATATGTACAAACTACAAACATTATCAAACAAGACACACTTAATATGTATATTTCCAAATTTCACCACGATATGTCAAGGTAAATGCTCATTAATAACTAAGGTAATCATAAGATCTACATCATCAAATGAAATATCATGGTTGGGTTGGGACCCAATGGATGTAATCAAGGAAGTCATTGTTTGTTTATTATCATATTGACTTACATATATTCTCTAAAGTTTTTTTTGCATATTTTCCTTAAATATAAAGGTGATATAGACACTATATCCTAAACTGATATTTTAGCTTGTGTGTTTTTCAATTGATGTATGATATCATATTCCTTTGATGCCTTACGAGTGTAGGTGTTGCAAGAGGAAGATTGGGATCGGGAGGGGGTAAAATAGCAATATTAGATGTAACCTTTCGACCCCCAATTTTTGACTTTAACAATAACTTTGGTCTTGTAGGAGTATAAATAATATTGACCATACGAACATCCAAAGAAGATGACGAGAAAGGATAAAAAGATATGTCAATAGGAGTATTAGAAAGATCTAAACTATTCTCAAACATGTTAGGGCTCACAAAATATGTTATAAAATCATGTACCAAGGCTATAAATGAGTGATAATATAAGCAAGATGAATCTTGAACCATTGTAACATTCTATTCATCAAGTAGGTTTAACTTCACTTGTGTATAAGGTATAATCATCTAAGTACTTGAATAATTAGCAAGCAAGAATGATTTGGCATGTAATAAGGCATCACTAGAACCATCAAAGTCCACTTGCAATAATCCTCCACCAAAGAAATGATACCATCATGCAATGTAGCACAAGGGGAAGAATCATCCTAAGTATATGACATGCATGGTGCATCTACGTCATGACCCAAAGTAAGAGAAGGAAAAATGCCCAAAGGTATTATATTTTTATGCACATTTCTAGCAATAGTCATGTGAAAAGGAGTGTCCAAGCAAAGTTCATGAATAAGTGAAGCGGAAATATTCAATAGAGAGGGATGAGTGATCACCAACTTTATGAAGGATGCATGATCATAAACATGGCTACATACTACCTACATAGTGAATATATCCCCATCCATAAGATAAAAACATACAAGAGTGTCAAGAATGAAAGTATCTAATTAAAGGAACGCACCAAAATCAACGAGGCATGCATAGATAAAAAGGTAAAGGTAATGGTGGATCACATTCCATAAGGAATGATCATTCAATAAAGCACGATCTATAGGGTTTGTGGGTATGGATCAAATACAAAACCTCATTAGAATGGAGCAATGAATAATAATGGATCTAATCCTAATCAAATCTATAATAGAATATGCAAACAAAAATATTGATCTAAAAATCCTAAATAAAAGGATAAACCCTAAGGTCAAGACCTTAGATCATGTAGGAAAAGTTGGGTTCACCAAAAATGTAGGAAATAAAATACTCTCTTATATAAACCCAAGGATAATTCAAGTAAATAAGCAATGATAAATAAATACCCTTGGATTAAGAGCTGAGATTGATAAAGATATCATATTAAATACATGAAATTTAAAACAAGGTACTTAGCTCTTAGTTTGATGTAGAAACAAACTTTGTCAGGTGTGCCAAATTGATTTGTTCCTGTAACAGAAAAATTAGGGCATGTCAGATGAATGCATTGGAATATGTAAAAAATAGGTTTCTCTATTTGAATCACTCATGCAAATGTGGATATGCTTTCTGCAATTACAAAATTGATCTTGTAGTTGTGGATCTAATCCTTCTGCACGAATATGATCTATAACAATTTTTAGCCTTGGAAACTATTTGCCTCTACCTCTAACCCTAAATAAAAACTTGGTTGTGATATTAGGCGTTTGCACATAATAGGGATAATTTCTCACTTGTGTCAATCCTTGTAAGGATGCAAAATCAACGACATTGAACAATAATCGAAGACAACAAGCAATCATGTATTATGCCTTTGAATGTTGATATAGTGTTAATGTCACAATTAGATGGCTCTTTTTGAGCTCCTGGATGGGTGCAAGAGGTGATCAATTCATAGATTCACTAGATGTTTCATAAATTAAGGTTAGTCCTTAAATACAACTCCAAAGGTGCAAGTAAAATGTTTTGCACTTTAAGTCGACACATAAGGTGGAGGGAAAACAAGCACGCCCAAAATTTAAATATAAGTTTTAAAGTTCTGGGGTCATTTCCACAATCACTTAAGTGAGCTAGATGACTTTTGTAAATTGTGGATCTAACACACTATAAGAAATTGGTGAAATTATAGAACAAAAGAGCTTTCGAGAAATGGGGGCAATTGAGATAGGTACGATTAGGTTACAAACCAACTCTTAACAAAATCATAGCTTACACACTTATGATTACATAAAAAATAACCTAACCAAAATAAATCCAAAATAGGAAGAAAAATTAAATAAGAGCAGGGAATTTTCACCATTACAATTCTAATCACATGCAAGTGAGATTGTGCACTTCAAAACAATATAAAATAAAATAAATTAAAAACAATTCTAGTATCAAATACTTAGGTCGTGATCTCATAAGTTGAAAAACTGTCCGAGTTTTTAAAAAACCCTATTTTTACCTCCCTTTAATTTGGGAGAAATTAAACTTCTAGAATATTCCTCTTAACCCATTAAATAAGTAGCTTTAAGGAAGCATTAGAAAGGAAGCGTTAGAAACAGTTCTAGGGTTTTAAGGATTTCTCTGTTTTGAAGACGGTTAGGTTTGAAACAGAGGATAGTTCTCTGAAAACAAAACTGATTTTGAAGGGTCAGAATTTAATGGATGGCTTCTTAGGTTTTTGTTCATAAGCGGTTGCGGTGATGATTTAAAGTATTCAAGCTCAACAGACCGGATTGCAGCCTTTTATGGTTGCATGTCGATAATCCCGCTGAACTGAGCAACCGCTAGGTTTACTAACTGGAAATTGTTAGATATTTCGCATATTTTTTGGGATTTGTTTTCTTCGATTTGGGTCTCTGCATCTTGTTTTAGTGTTTTATTCATTCAAAGGTTGTTGAAATATGTATTTTTTGAGAGAGCAGCTGTGATGAAACTAAGCTCCCTCTTCTGATGAAACGTGAAGAGAATGCTGGCATGAATCGAACCTAATATACAGCCACTCTGAGCTGCATCTTTACCTTTTTTTACCCTAGGTTTTTCATTTTTAGATGCTTGCTATTAGGGATTGAGTTGCTGTGTTTTCTCTGTGGCATATTTGTTTTTGATGTCAAGTATTCTTATAATATTGTGGGATATATAGCAGCAGCAATGTTTCTAGAATATTTTCGAATAGATCTTAATCCGAAAAATAATCTTGGTTCGAGGGTGTCCATAAAATATAGAAATATTCTCCGTTTCCTAAAATTATTGTGTTCTTTAATTTACAGATGCGTTTTTTAGAACTCAATATACTTGTAGCAAAAGAAATCGCTAACCCTAATAACCTACAATATGATTCTGATGGAACGGATCTGTTACTCTTGTGAGGATTTATATTATAATCAGCAGTCTTACAATGAGGTCTATTACTTAGCACTTGTGAGAAACTGGTATTGCCACTAATAACCTCTGACAGAGATTTGTTTGAAATGGACTGGTCTGTGCCACACGAACCGGGCGACTTGGTTCTATTATTTGGTTTTGTCCAAGTTTCAATGATGCATTCCTATACTGAAAAGAGGGTTAATCAGACAAGGACAATGGCAAGTGTTGCAGGTTATTGGTAGGACTCTGAACTACTTTTATGGTAGTCAAATCTGTTAAGTTTGCGTATATGATCTATAGGCATATCTCTTAAGTTGCCAACATGATCTGTAGACATACCAAGCATAGCGTGAAGATGTTAATCTTGTATAATTGATTATGCTTCAAATGCTCACTGTGTATATATTTTCCTCTAATTTTTTTTAATGTTTTTTAAAAAATATTGAGTCTTCCAATGGCATTTCTTAGAAGATAAGATTGAGGTTAATTTGTGTGTACAACAGATCGTAAAATTAGGTTAGCGCCCAAACGTAGGAAGGACCAAAGCTGTATTAAGGGTATGGACTTCAACTCATTTCATCTTCTATCTACTTATCAATGACAAAAATAGCAAGCATACACCTTGTTTACCCTAGAATATTATGTCTAAGCTTAAACTTGATACATCTTTAGAACACCAGTAACTCTTAAACTTGATACATCTTTAGAATAGCAGCAATGTGTTTATGAACAAAGGGCATGTTTATTTTGGCTATCAGCCACTGTTCAAGGAGACTGCTCATGTAGTTTTTATTATATTAAAAAAATAAAAAAAATATTTTAATTATTTTAATTATGCACACATATGGCATATCTTATTAGCCGATAGGCTTTTATATGTGAGCATTATAGTGCTTGGAATTGTCTCACGCCATTATGCTGGGAATTTTTTTTAACTTGTCGGTTGTTCCTATCAGCCTATTCTTTGAACCTCCTATTCTTTGAACCTCCTATAGGTGCAAGTGCTAGTTTTTAGCCCTCCTTTTTTTCCACTGTGTATTTGCAATTCCCAAACATTAAGGGAAGATTATATGTTATCCTTTTGCTATAATTGTAAATTTCTATTAGGTTAGCTGAAAAATAACTTAAGTGGTTGCATGGTGACATGTGTAAGTAGTGATTTTGAACACTTTTGAAATCAAATAAGGGGTCTAGGGCCAAATTTTTCTAAACTGAATGCAGGGTAATTTTACTAGGTTGGTGAAAAGGGTTTGTCAGTTGAAGTTGAGTTTGTTTATTTGCTAGTGGCATAGTTGATTCAATTGAGTTGATTGGAAACATAATTTGAGATGCTATTGGAGGATTTGAGATTAATTAGTGGCATAATTGCTGTTTGATAGAATGGACCTAGTTGCATTTGTCTCTAAGTGGCTTTGATAGAATGAACTAGTCTAGGCAATTTAAGCTGGGTATTTTAGGCTTCCGGTATAGGTATACACTTACTTTTACTCTTTTTTTGGTATTGAATCAATGTAAAATGAAACAAAATAAAAGCAGCAAAGAGCTGCTAATAAAAGATCGATAACCAGACTATACAGAACATAGACAGCAGAAAACTGTAGACAGCTCTATACCTGAGCCAAGCCAACGGAGCAAGGACTGTGTAAATACAAACTGTAATACAAGGACATTTCATCCTTGAAGTGACAATACTACAATCCATGATAACAAACAGCAGTGTGGACTTAAAGCCATAACGATGATCAACCAATAAACAGTTGAAACAGAGCCATACACAACCACAGCCTAACTAGAATCATATAATGAACATTATTTCCACCATCATCCGAACAGGTACCATAAACATTTAAACATTTAGACTGGGAAGCAATAAGAGCCCTTCAAATCCAAGTGTCTATTATACAGCCCTATTACAATGCAAAGATATTATGAAAGGTTATACCAACATGGGAAAACCATAGCCCTGCTATCATCTGAAGGAGCAAGGCAAAACAGAGCATATAAAACCCTCGACCCCTTGGTATGAAGAAACTACACAATAAAGCAAACAGAAAACACATCAAACCTCCTCTGTCCAAAGCCTGTAAAAGGATTCCTTTAAGGCAGATCAGAACTGAACAAAAGCATGTCACAGCAATCATTTCTTATAAACCAAGATAGACTCAAACTAAGCACTCAGAAGCATCATCCCCTGTATGGTTACAGCACCCTTCATGGGAAGGAATTGAAGTTTAATATTGTCCCAGATGGCTTCCGAACTAAGAATGCTTTTTGGAGACCCTTGGCGTATGCAGGCAATCTTTCACGGTAAATATAACCCTACAGTCTGATGGAGATCGTTGCAGAACAAGAAGTGCAGTCATAACGGCACGCGTAAACCAGGACAGTCATGAGTATATCAGCAGCAATAAGATGGCTGGGAAACTTCAAAGGCGAACATCAACAGAAGCATAGCTGCTGCCCCAAACCACTACCAATTGCCCTGTCCAAGCCTAGAGATCAAAGGAAGAAAACAACAGAGAATGACCAATGTGGCAGTAGACATCCTTCCATTCTTCCAACAAGCTACTAATCGCAAGAAAGCCAATAAACCCCTGAAACTGTTATTGCAACTCGTCTTGAAGCCAAACTCTCAAAAACTTGAAATCAATGAAAATTGTGTCAAGCAACTGTAACCTGTACGTCGAAGCTGTAAGATGAGACCAACAGCAAAATGAACTCCAGCGGATAATAGCCCCTGTGAATGATGACTATAAACCCCCAACCAAAAGGTTATAGCAAAATAACTCCAGAAGGGCTGATATATCAGACAGAACAAGGAGACATAAACTGTCCTGAAACAGAATCAATAAACCATCAAGACATTGAATAAACAGGAGCAGTCACCTTGTAGAACAAAGAGACCCTTTGACTTGCATCTTGTCATTTTGTAATAGTGACACTTGGAACTTAATCTGCTGAAGTTGTGCATCTAAAATCAGATCATTCTTCGCATGCAAACAAAGATTCAATCCAAAGAAACACATGAGAGTAAAAGCCTTACAGTTCTTGCTTTATGGAGTTCCAAAAAACTGCCCTACATCTACTTTTCTAAATATGTAAGAGAATAGAGTATAACCTGTCTAGTAGAATTAGCAATAACATTACGAAGACCCACGTCCAACATTATTCAAAATGTTAATCAATTGTTAAGCACAAGATGACAAATCCAAGTAACAAGAGTGTGTCATGACTTTTAATAGTAGTTAACATTGTCTTTTAACATCCTTCACATCTTCATCTTTAAGTGTGCACTTCACTATCTTTACCTTGATCAATCTACTAATTTGTATGAGCAATAAAATTCATTTCAAAATGATATTGGCTAAAACTACCAATATACTTTACACTAGAAGAAAATTATATTTACTTATGCATGACCTTTGACATATGTATTGCACATTACATCCTTCACATCTTCATCTTTAAGTGTGCACTCTACTATCTTTGCCTTGATCAATCTACTAATTTGTATGAACAATAAAGTTCATTTCAAAATGATATTGGCTAAAACTACCAATATACTTTACACTAAAAGAAAATTATATTTAATTATGCATGACCTTTGACATATGTATTGCACACTAAAAAAAATAAAAAAAAAATACAATTAATAATTTTAAAATAATGGAATTCTTGTTGCAGGCAAGGTCACAAGGTCCAGTCTCCCTCTCCCCCCGTGCACTGACTGCAGTTTATACGGGGTAGCAGTTTAATCTTGCTTCTACATGCTTTTTTTTTGCATTTTCCATATTTTTTTTGTTCTCCATTTCTCCTTCCCATAGTTTTCAATCTCTAGCTTGCTTTTTCCTCTTCAACATTTCTAATTTGTTTTTTGGTCTTTATTTTTTAATCCTTTCTATTTTTTAAATTTTAATTTTATATTTTTTTAAATATAAATATACTAGTATATTTACATGGGCAATGAGTGCTAAATAAAAATAAGCATTTACAAAATAAAATAAATAAAAGAGAAATGAATGTAAATTAAACAAGTGCCACTAGTGGCCAGTACTTGCTTTGTAGTATTGTTATTATAGTATTTGTTTAATTGTATTTTTTTTTTTGTTGATTAGGTATTGGTTGTATAGACAAATTGCATTCCAATAATTGAAAAATTAATTTTTGAAGAATGTTGAAATGTCTTGGGTAAATAAAATTGAAATTTCAAAAATAATCTAATTTGGTAAAAATAAAATAGGACTAAAATATTTCCTTAACTATAAAACTAAACTTTACAAAGTCTATTAAATAACACAAAAATTTCCTTAACTATAAAACTAAACTTTACAAAGCTTGCATATTTGTATTTATGTGGAGAGCCTTGACCCTAGTTGAGTGTATAAAGATTTGAAATGTCTCCTTAAGATATTAAACTGTAATAATACTAATATTTTTGTAATTTAAAATGCATTAAAATATTTTAAGTTTGAAGAATAAAATAAAAAATGTAATAACATGGCGAAATATTTTTTTATCATAATGTAGATTTTTAACTTTTGACTAAATAAAATTGAAATTCTAAATTTTTAATTCTAAAGTAAATAAAATTGAAATCCCCAAAAAATCTAATTTCATAAAATAAAATGTGTAGAACCCTAACCCTAGTTGGGTGTGGAGAGATTTGAAATGTCTGCCTAAGATATTAAAATGTAATAATATTGAATATTATTACAACTTAAAATGTATTAAAATATTGTAAATTTGAAGAATAATTACACAATATAATAACAATAACATATTCATATTTAAATCACTACAATATTTTATCTTAGTCACTTAATTTTTTGTTTAAGTAATAATAGTACGTACTCTTAAGGATTAATTATTTTAATTAATTTAATATTGTGGTTTAGTAATAATTTTTTCTAAAGATAAAGAATTGTTTATCATTTCAAATTTGTAACTATTATATTTCGAAAACTAAATTTATAAGGAAAAATTTATGTGAACTCAAATAATTTAATTTGGTAAAAATAAAATAGCACTAAAATATTTGAAATGTCTGCTTAAGATATTAAAATGTAATAATATTAATACTATGGTAATTTAAAATGCATTAAAATATTGTATGTTTGAAGAATAAAATAAAAAATGTAATAACATGGCGAAATATTTTTAACTTTTGAGTAAATAAAATTGAAATATTAGATTTTTAACTCTTGAGTAAATAAATTGAAATCCTAAAAATAATCTATTTTCATAAAATAAATAGTATTATTAATATTATAACTTTGTCTCTTTGACCAAAAGTAATTTTTACGTTCAGAAGTAAAAAACTTAAATTCATAAAAACTTGATTCGCCATCAATAGATTAATAACTAGATAAGTGCGAACTCATTGCAATAGTTGCAATAGTACTCTAACTTGTGAACCAAGCTTAACAAAAGAGTGCTATTTATCAATAAACATGATTTAATACTACCTTAATAATTGCTTGGTGAAATATTGAATAGTGTATTGAACAACAATGAGGATAAAATACAATAAGTTAATAAATTATTTAAATTATATGAACTTTAATAACTAGTTTTAAATTTAGAAAAGAAAAAGATGAAGTGTAATAATTAATTGAATAGTAAATATAAAATTTTAATAAACTTTCTTATTAATAAAAAGATATTTAATAATAATAATATGAAGCTTAAACACTTAATATTCAATTCAAGTGTAGGTTGTAGTTGTCATGTCTTTTGTCATGCTCTATATAGATATTAATGATGTTTATTTTGATAAGCACCCAACCCATACCAGTAATGAAGTTAACAAGGGCTATGGTGCACAGCTGCAGTCCCTGCCTAAGATTGCAAAAATATTCCTATGAATCTCCTGCAACATGTTACATAAGATACCCTCTTGGAGTAATAGAGAAGTTTGAAAATAATTTCCAGAATTCCATTTGATATTATTTTATGAAGGCAGAGCATACTTTATGCAAGGCTCATAATGCAAGATTAAGAGGCTTGTTATTTAACTTCTACAATAGTGATTGCTGAGCTAACGCAGAAGTTAATGTCAACAAAGGTCTTACGAGCCTCTCTATTCTTCAGCAGGAAGAGCAAAAACATAACCATGCCAATAAAATCTGCAATAAGAAATCAACTTTAAGAGCCATCGTGAGAGAGGATAAATTAAACCCAGAGATATGTGTTATAGTTAATGTTATCCAGGTTTATCACTACAGAAAACAAAACTGTGGCAAATAATCAAATTTGAACTCTTTCCTTATAAAGCATAACTTGGAATGTCAAGAACTAAAGATAAAATGATACTTTTTTAAAAACATGAGATAAAAGATTTCTCAAACCACATATGGCATAAACACATCTTGTAGTGAAACTTACTAATAGTTGGAAAGTCACGGGCAGTTTCCAAGAATTTAAAACCTCTATAATTATTAGTTGTGGTCAATTACAACAAAGAGGGAAAAATTACAATGACACAAGAAGATGAAAGATATTTTGTGTTTGGAAAATAACTATCTGATAATCTCTAATACGTTGACAATCTACTTTGAAAAGACTAGAAAACATTGCTAAACTCTGCAAATTGGCTACTTTCAAAACTCTAAGATTTTATGAATTATAAAATTTAATATCAATGGGCTAAAAACCATTTGTCCAATCAGAAAATCAAGAAAGCAGAATTTCTGCATGACAAATTTTTTAGGAAAAACCAAACATTAGAAAAAGATTTAATTTTTAGCAAAGCACAGGTGCCGAGGCAGATTAATTAATAGGAGGTGAAAACAATAGTACCCCTGCCGTAGGCAGGGACTAATAATGGAGTTAATTATGGCGCTATAGACACAAGGAGTAGTGTTAATAGGGTATTGTCTATCTGTAGTTGTATAATGTCATTTATCACCACTCTTCTTCAAACTGTCAACTAAACTTCCAATGCAATGCATTTATATGTTGTAAATTCCAAGATATTAGATATCCTATGGATCTTTATTCCATTTGGCAGCAATTTAAAATTGTAGTATATTTTAGAAAACATGCATTTCTTGTATTAAATGTACGTCTAGAGAATTATTAATTATTTAGTCAATCACAATTTAAAACCCCTCTTGAAAAAACATGCATTTATTGTTTTAAATGTACATCTAGAAAATTATTAAATATTTTGAAAAATAAATATTTAGTCAGTCAGAATTTAAAACCTCTCTTGAGATCCCCATTAACTAAATGATAAATTACACCCTTGTGCCTCTTTCCTTCATCAATATTAGATCCACTATTATTACCTCACCACTTAACCAAACCACTTCCACATCCTATACCTCAAATGCCTTTTTCTAAAAATGATTCAAACTTAATATGAGCCTTAGAGTTTATTTGAGTGTGTCAAAGATCAAATGATCACATTAGTGATTATGAAACTTTGTGCTCAAAATTGATTAACCCTTCAGATGATTTCAAAATACAAGATATTTTTATTAAGGGGTTAATTAAACCAATACAAGATAATGTGTAACTAAACAATTTGTATTGACGAGTGCAAAATGGTATAAAAGGAATGCTCTAGAAGCATAATATAACAATATAAGCTCAACAAGTGACTCTAAAAAATGAGATGTATCAATGTAGGCTCAAAATGGAAGCTCTAAATAAACGTGCTATATCAATGTAGGAGCAATATGTAAACTCTATCAAACAAGATACAATAATATGAGACCAAATATAAAATAGGTAAGACAAAACATAGGAAAAAATATGAAATGGGGTGGAGGAGAATGAACTCATCTTGGGGTTATAGATGTGGACTTTCAATAGACTCTTAGGAGCAATATGTAAACTCTATCAAGCAAGATATAATAATATGAAATCAAATATAAAATAGGTAATGACAAAACATAGAAAAAAATATAAAATGGGGTGGAGGAGAATGAACTCATCTTGGAGTTACAGATGTGGACTTTCAATAGACTCTTTGAAGGAGGCTTTATTGAGAAAGTGAAAGTTTGAAGAAAGAGCCATCGGACATAGAACAAATTACTCCCTCATTCTCCTCTCTACCCTAACTTAATTGCATAAAGGCTATATATATATGTAACATGATGTGTCCTCACGTCAAATGACCTCCCTGAACACTCATTCACTGATTCTCACGTGGCCTTAAAATATCCCTTTGATCATGCTACTTTAGTCCACTAAATCCCAACCATAATTAATTATCGTGACACATTTGCTTTTGAAATCCAATGGTTTCGGTATATATGGATTAGAAAGGTGAATACTCCTTTGATCTATTGATCTACATAAGTTGATTAGATTATGACAAGTAGTTAAGAGATCTACAACTTATATTCATTTCAAGATATCTTTAGATGTAAATAAATATTGTTAAATAGACATAACAAGCCCACTATCCTCTTTGCCATTGGAATCTACATGGCATCAATCCATTTGTTACTATTGAAATGAATCTTGATAGAGGTGTTGGAAAATGAGGTGTCTCAACCTTGCATATTTCCCGTAGCATTATTTTGTATTTAATATTTTCCCACAGTCAGTTATTGTTTTTATTTAGCTCCAAAATAATGTAGGGGCGTTTGAATTCTTAATTGACACTTTTGCCACATGTCGGTGCCTTGAAAATTGAAATATTAGTTGTCAAAAGATGCCCACATGGTAGTATATCATGGAAGGACTATTTTTAGAGGTATTATGACGGATTCTATGACAACTATAAGGGTCAAAAATAGGGGATATCATTTTGGACGTGAGAGCTTATTTTTAGACTGAAATCTTCGCTGAGAAGTTAAGCACATGGTTTTGTAAATGTGAGGCCTATTTATTTCACTTCCCTAGTTTGATCATTTCATATTACAATTGGAGACAATTTTAGACATTTAGAGATTACTGATTTCTGTTATGCAGATTTAGACTATATCTCCTTATTTTGGATTAGCTTTGATTAGCATGTGGTGATTTGATAATATCCTATTTTGATGTTCTTATGATGTTAGACATGTGAGATACACTTGATGATTATTAGTGATGTTGATTATGAGCTTATTATATGGAATTGCTATGTGACTTTGATTCTGAGAAAGTATATAGAAAATGCAATTATGAATCTTAATTATGCTGTGAGTTATTTAATGTTTTATATGAATTATGTGATGACTTGAGTGTTACATTCCGTTGCTTTGGCTATGATATATATATGTTGGATTGACCGTTTGTTCAAGTGTGCAGGTGATCTTCCAGGCCATGAAAAATCAGAGGTCGATCTCACACTTATGTATTTCCCTGTTAGGCAGATCCATTCCCAAGAGGGATGAGGATCATGTGTGATTGAATGATGTTTTTGTGAATGCCTGTATTTTAATTATTTGGCCTAGTTCACCCTTGTTCTTTAATTTAATTGATGTGTTGTAAAATATGTGTTTTAATTCACACCATTTGGTGTCCTTTTTATTTTGGGCCATTTATTGTGAATTTATACCTCTTTAGGTGTTTATTAGAGGTTTAATTTAACCCTAGGTGGTACCCCTAGGGTCTAGGGTCCATTTGGGCTTACTAAACCCTAGGGTAACTCCCTTCTGGTCACTTTAAACTTGGGTTAAGTAAAAGTGGCGAAAATTCAAAATGGCTAAGGGTGGGAGATGAGTCATGCCTTGAAAGAAGGCCCATCTCCCTTCCCAAGGCTTGGGGATTCCTCCACCTTCCCCCAAGTGTGTGGAACCTTCCTCCAAGACTCTCACACATGTGTGAGAGCATCTTGGAGTGAAGGGTCTCTCTTGGAGAATAAGGTGATGACATGTGTCATCCCTTATCCTCATGGAGCCATGGGGAGAGATGCCACCTCTCCACTTTTGCTCTCACACCTGTGAGAGCACAAGTGGAGAGGGTGAGGGTTTGAATGGATAGGAGGGTGACACATGTCACTCTCACATTCCTTCTCCCTTGCAAGTGGCATGGGATGAGGAAGGAGAAGGTGACATGTGTCACCTTCTCATTCCTCAAGGCCTAGATTGGAGGCCTATTTTAACTCCTCTTGGAGAGGAGTTGGAGATTCTTACTTTTTGTAATTTTCCTATCTTTGGAGGGTTTTGGGAAGGAGTTAGAGGATTTTGGAGGATTGGAGGCTTGGAGAAAGCTTGTGGGCTCTTCTTCAAGTTGCATCCATTGTTGGGCTCTTAAGGTAAGCCTCATGGCATTTAGCCATTCCTTATACTTGTTTTATTTTTTCTTATGTGCTTGAAATTGTGTTAGGTGTTATTTCCTTTTGTGTGGGGTTTTTGGGTGTATTGGGATGAGACTACCCATTTGGGTGTGCCCTTCCTTGTGTGGGGTGGGGGAGAAGTGAACCTCCTCGAGGTCACCCTCTTGGTGTTGGTATTCTTATGGCCTTGAGGGCATTATATTGAGTATGGGATTATTTTGGTTGGCATGAGTGCCATGGCAATTTTGTATTTCATGGAGATGTCATTTTTGGTTTGAGGCCTTGTGGTGTTGAGACTATGAGTTTTTGGAGTGGCCTCTAGAGTCGAGCGGTCCACTCCTCTACCCCTCTAAACTCATTTTTATGAGCTTCGTTTTGTGTAAAAGGTATGGGTGATTTTGTGTTGTTGGCTTGTATTTTAATTTTGTTGTGGAGTGATTGAAACCGTGTGAAGATCGACCTCCCAGCTCGGGGGTGACCCACTTGCGGGTCTATGGTAGGGAGCAAAGCAGTTTTTGTGACTTGGCTTCCCCTTCTTTGTGTTAAAATCTTGCAAGTTATTTTTGGTGGTCTTGGAGCTTTGGGTGAATGGTCATTGTGGCCTTATTTTTATTATCTTGTTGGTTGTTTTGTGAGCCATGGTCTTGGATACCTTATTGTATTGGTTGTAAAAGAAGTACTCTCCATTATGTAACGTTTTGTAAATATTTTTAATGAGTTTTGCATTACGTTGTTGATGTTAAAAGGTCTATTATGTGGCTGTTTGTGTTATTATGATGCTATGAGAAAGCTTGTAAAATGGAAAATATATCTATGTTGCTACAAAGAAAAAAGACAGATGTTACTATCTCTAAGTTTTAGTTGCATGCAAGAAAAGAAAAGGAAGAAATTAGTTAAACTATATGTTTTTGTATGGTTCATAGAAAATTGTATTTTCTTTTATATTATTTGTTGTAAAAAAAAAAGATATACTGTCCTATTTTATTTCTGCTGTCAGAAAAAAAAATTAGTTTCTTAAAAAACTCTCCTAAACTAATATATTTTAAGTGAGTAAAATCCTATTATTGGAGTATGCATTATATATATATATATAATATTTGTATTTTATTGTAAAAGGGGCATTTTAAACCCCACTGTTAAACAATTATTTTTCTTCCTGTGTATATATACCTATGTGTGTATATATATAATATTAAATGAAAATGCCTTTTATAAAAAAATCAAATAACATATGTTACTGTCCAAATTTCATATTTAACACAGTGAGTAAAAAAAAGAGGATCGAAATTTTTGTTATGGCCGAACCCTAGATATTGTAGGGTTTAAAGTTTTGAAAATAAAAAACAAAGTTTAAGACTGTGTGGACGACGGCCACAGGCTGCCGCCCACACAGCCATCAGCCATTGTTGAAGGGGGTGTGGGGAGGGGGGTCGAGGGTGTGGGTGGGGGTTCAACCCCACTCCCCACACCTGTCACCACTTTTTTTAGCAAATGTAAAACCTACGATGTCTTCTATTACGGCGACGCTATTTACAAATGCCGCCCCTCCAATACTTTGAACCTACCATTTATCTCTGCTCAGTCTGTGACATTTATTATATTTGCATATATATAGAAACTCTGTGTATATATATCTAATGCATATATACCTTCTATGGCATCATATCCATGGCTGCCCAAGTCCATAGTGAAAACCCTAACCTGCAAAAGAAAGAAGGAACAAAATGAAGAAAAAAAAATGAAGAAGTAGGGAAGAAGAAAATGATAAAAGAATAGGGTTAGGGTAGTGAAAAGAAACCAATAAAATAATAGAGGGATTTTAGGGTTGTGGATGAGAGGGGAAATTAGAATGAATTTATTTATTTCATTTTTATTTTCACGTGAGTTTTAGTTTCCCTCTCTTTTACTCCTTTGAAATTATTCTTATCTTGGGTTCACTTTCATGTGTTGGGAGTTTTAAATTATTTATTTTCTCTTGACTTTAATGTTGTCTTGGAATTAATTATTGTCATATGGAGTTTTAATTTTTATCATCTATTTTTAAATTTGGGGTATGATAGTTAGGGATTTATGTGGCAATTTTCTGTCCATTTTGCCTTTTAATTTTTAGACTTTTAATTTATTCTTTTTTCTAGTGGGCTTTAATTTATTTAAATTGGGAGATTCTTTTTATGTGATTAATATTGTCATTTTGATTTTATGGGTTGGAGAAGATTGATTTATTTCTTTCCTTTGAGAATTTTACTTTTGACTTTTTAATAAATATAATTGTTGGAATTATATTTATTAGAGGATCTTTATTATTGTTGGGTTTAATTATTTAATAGTTTTATTTAATTTGATTTTCAATTGGGTGGTAATTTTTATATTATTAATTAGGCAAATTTAATTTAATCTTTTTATTTAAATTTTTCTCATAAATGTTTTTGAGGGAGACCTTTTTAAAATATATTTTTTCAAACGTTAATAACGCCTTATGCTGCCGAAATTTTCTGAAATTTAGGGCATTTGTTTTAAATGAATTTTCTCAGCATTTAATTAACATTCTATTTTTGCCTTGTGATTATTATTTTAATGTAAGTGTATTTTAATCTATTTTTTTATGCTCTAGAATTAGGGTTGGATTTTGACTCTTGTCGAAATCATATCACTCACCTAGGAAACTTAGGGTTTGGGTCAAATCGATCTTAACCCTAAAAGCGACGCTCCTCGCATCGCATAACCCCCTAGTCGGCTATCATCACACAGGGGATTGCGTATGTAATCACTCTTCCCCAGATTCGATTGACATGTATACACCTTAGGCGTATTGCCACCAAGCACGCTAACGCGTGCAAGGGGGTTTCTAGGGACGTGGAAAAGTTTTTGATATTTCGTGTCATGACCACATAACAAATGTGGACATGACATGTGTGTTGCGTCGTGGCCGCATGGAAAATGTGGGCATGACAATAAACCACAGATGGTTTCTTGTATAGCCAGAAGTCTATAAATTGGAGGCTTGAGGAGTAGTTTGTGGGGGTGAGTTTGTAGGTACTGTTATAATGCTAGAATGCTGCTGGAATTCTTCCAGCGTTGTTTACTAGTGATACTTGTAATAAACTTGCTATGTAAGTGTATGTAATCTTGTTGTTGGATTTGGAATACATTGAGCAGGCCTTTGGAATATAGGGTTTTTCACCTGAAAGGGTTTTCCCCACGAATATTTAATGTTTTCTGTTTCATTGTTTATTTCATGTTTTAAATGTGCTTCTGGAATTTCTGTGATTGTTAGATCAGTTTTTAAAAGTTTTGCATAATATCTCTCCTCAAGATTGGCGTAGGAAGTTGTTTCCGCTACTTTAACTTCCTTACAAGTGGTATCAGAGCCTGATCATCTTTGGTTTCAGTTGTGGGTTGTTGGGTTTTTTGTGCTAATCAAGGTTTGAGTGGGAGCTTGTGCAGAGAATACTTTGTGATCTTGTTGTAGGCATTTTTCAGATGGCAAACACATTTGGGAGAATGGAGGTCAAAAAAATTTCTGGCAACAACTTTGAAATGTGGAAGCTAAAGATGGAAGATCTATTGATTGATCGGGATCTATGGGATACAGTGGATGAAAGTGTCTAGAGGCCTACGGATCCAGCTTTGGCTGCAAAATATGATGTAATAGATAGAAAAGCTAAAGGTCTCATTAGACTATGTCTTTCAGATTCAACCCTGATAAATGTCCATGAAGAATCCACTTTGAAGAAGCTTTGGAAGAAGTTGGGTGAGATATAGCAACCTAAATCTCTAGTAAATAAGATTTTCTTGAGGAAGAAGTTGTATTCCTTGAAAATAGAAGAAGGTGGACAGATTTCTGAGCATCTGGAAACATTCAATATGTTGGTGACTCAGTTGACCTCGGTTGGGGTTAAGATGGACGAATAAGAAAGGTGCCATACTTTGCTGTGTTCGCTGCTAGACTCATGGGATAGCCTAGTCATGGCCATTGGGAGCACTTCAGTCACTTTGAAGATGGAGGATGTTGTTGGTTCTCTACTCTCTGAAGAGATGAGAAGGAAGGTCTCTCTGAATGCCAAGGAGGCTTTGAGTGTTCGAGGAAGACCAAAAGAACGAGGCAAAGATGAGAAGCAGCATGGCTGTTCCAAGTCCAAGAATAAGGGCAGATCAAAATCCCTTGGTAAGTCCAAGGCAATATGCTAGAACTGTGCCAAATTTGGACACTTCCGAAAGGAATGTAAAGAAGAGAAGAAAAAGAAGAAGAAGCAAGATTTTGATTCTGAGTCCGAAAAGGAAGATGGAGATGCCTTTATTGCAGCCTTGGCCACTCGTGCAGGTGATAATACATGGTTGATAGACTCAGGTGCATCTTTCCACATGGCTTCTAATAGAAACTAATTTAGTAAGTATGAAAACTATGATGGTGGTAAGGTGTGTTTGGGTGATAATTCTTTTCTTAACATTGTTGGTCGTGGTAGTATTCATGTGAAATTTTCTGATGCTAGAATTAGACGATTTGATGGTGTCCTACATATCCCAAGACTAGCAAGAAATTTATTATTTGTTAGCAAGATAATAGATGAGGGTGTGCATATACAATTTTTTGAAGCAGGTGTGAAAATGGTGAGAGGTACTATGGTGATAGCAAGATGAAGCAGATTAGGTACATTGTACCAGCTTGATGATGCATGGTTGAGTGCAATAGCACTTATGATAAAATTAAGCCAAAAACTACTTCGCTGAAAAAAGAGATGGTTTCCTCTTCTGTGGATAGTCGTGGCTTCTGGGTACCTATTGTGCCTTGCACACATGCCCCATTTCACTAGATGGGGACCCCCCTCCTATTTTGGTTTAAGATGTCAGCTTAGTTTCTATTGGTCCTAAGATGTTCAACTCGCACTATTAAATAGTCCTTCTGAAAGTCAAGGCCATATTTTTCTTGATGGGGAGTGTTTGGGTTACTTAGGTTTTCTAATAGTCAAGTTAAGTCCCCTTTTGTCATCAAAATTCAAGTCCAATGGGTCATTTGCGCTAAAAACTTGCACTATAGACCTTAGCGCTAGAACCTCTTGTCATCGACTTTGCACTAAAAACCAAGCCTACTGCACAAAGCGCTAAAATCACACTTCACTGACTTGTGCTAAGACTCGCCACTGCTGATCTGCGCCGAAATGGTGTTTCACTACCTTTTGTCAAAGGAACCTAAGAGCTGCGCTAAGTCAGTAGAAGGTAAATACCGTGCAAGGTCCGTCGACCCCAAAATCCCTGCCAAGTAGATGAAAAGAAAATTTTTTGTTGAGCCTATTGCACATCGAGCTATCATAGGGTACTCTACATTAATAACAGAAATTGGGCAAGATACATAAGGTTTGCTGATTGATTTTAAGCTGATTTCACGATGGATAAACTATTCGGAGCTCTGCAACAACAATCAACAAGTTTGAGGCGACGAGAATCTAATTGAAGAGTGTACGTCAGACAAATTTCTTCCATTTCTAAAATGCTCCGAGAACCAGGTTAGGGCACCAAACTATACTTTATTTCCTTCAATATGGCCTAAGGTTTCAAAAGTCTTTTTCTGTGAAAGATCTTGTGCAAATATCATTTATCTTTTTATCTTTCGGAACAATTATAAGGTTAGGGTTTTGTGGAATGAATCTTATAGTAAATTTTGGATATTCTTGGTTCTTTTATTTGCATTAGAAATGGTTTCAATTTTTAGGCAAGATGTCTCCAAAGTAGATAGGAAAATCAAACCCTAGCCTACACAGGGAAAGAGCGTAGGTCACATAATTAAAACTAGAAGTTCATTTGACTCTGTAAAACCTTCCAAGTGTCTTCACCAAAGTCAAACTAAATTGCGCCAAAAATGAGTTACATTGCCTTTGTGTTGAAATAGTTTCTTTCTGCCTTTTGCAATTACCCTTCAGAAACCGCAACAAGCAGTGTAAGTTTAAATCACCAAATTTGCTCTTCAAAGCTCTAGCGCCGAAATTGATAGGTACTAACTTGCACGAAAATCATTCCCGACTGACCTCATAAGGTACCGTTCTAAATCTGCATCAGTCAATCTGAGCCAAAAACCACGCCAGCCCTTTTACCATACTTCTTGTGTTGAAAACCCAATCATCGCCTTTCCGCTAAAAATCTTCCCTGAGGACTTGCGTCGAATGTCATTCCTACCACTTTTAGTTGGTAACCTTTAAAACCCATGCTGGTCAGACCCTTGCAAATTCACGCTAAACTAGAACTCAACCTTTGCATCGAAAATGTGTTCGATTGACCTGCGCTAAAAATGGCCTTCATTGACCTTATGCACTAGCTCCTCGAACCAGAGGAAGTCACCTTTGGAGAAGTTCCTTGCCAGCATACCCTCATACCTTTAGCGCTAAAATCACTTCCAACTCACTTGCGTTAGGTTCGACCCTGACCGACTTTGGTCAGTGATCCCCAAAATCTGCCCAAGTCGGTATCGACTAAAATTAGTGCTTAAGTTTATGGTTATTCATTTTGTACATCTTGTGCTTAAATCAATCGTTGCCGATCAGCGCTAAGAACCACCCCTCTTGCCTTAAGTTAGTAGACCCTAAATTCAACGCTAGGTCGGTAGAGATCAAATTTAGCGCTTTAGTCAGTAAGGGTCCAAATCAGCGTAAAACACCCTCAGAGCATGATTCTTTCCAAAATTTCAAAAGGGAAAAGGTCTATTTTGATGAGTTAATCAATTAAAAGGTAAAATAAGAGGATTTGAATGCTTTGGATTGAATTTTCAAAAAATGAGCATTTATTGCATGAGTTAAGTTGGATTTTGTTTAAAATGATGTTTTCATTTCTTTCTTTACATAACTTATGTAATGGATGTTATAGAGTGAGTCAACATGCAAATTTCAAACTTATGCATTCTAAAGAGGGCTTTGTAGGTGTTTCATGAAGAGAACTTGACTAAGGCATTAAAATGGTAACCATTCACTCAAACTTGGAACTAAGGACATCTAGGACAACTCTGCTAGAACCTTTACTCATTAGGTCTTGTCCTATAGGATAGATGTTTGCTCGAGCTAACACAATGAAGTATGAGTTCAAAGAAATCCCTCCGGAGACCAAGATCACATCTGCATGGAAGAACATAGGAGATATCGACCTAGGGCACATAGACCTAGAGGATTTTAGGCTCAAGGTGTTTGGGCCAAACCCCACTCCTCTAGCCAAGAAGGTCAGAGACAATGGCATTGCAGAGGCTGTTGCCTTTCCTACTTTTGCACAGTGCCCTGAGCTCATTGTAGCATGTGCAAAAAGATATGATCCATTGACTAGAACTATTCATACCTCAAATGGGCAAATTTTTGCAGATTTGAGCTGATTGTCCCTTGCAAATTTTTTTGAAATACTTGTCTTTCCAGTGCTCTCAATCCCAGATAAGAAAGATGCAGAAGACACATACAAGAAAGATGTGGAGAAGTGCAAGAAATAGATCAATGAAAGCTGGATGAAGCACAAAAGGTCCACTTTAATCAAGTGACCTCACACACTATATAGGAGTGACTTTAATGATGAAATTGGGGACTTAGTAACATTGTTGAGAAGAATTTATGGACTCCTTGCTGCCTCCACCTTTGAAGAATGAATGTGTGCCCTTATTGAGGAGATAATACATGGAGATAAGAAAATTCATTGGTCCCAAATCCTGAGTGACAATATGCATGAGGCATTTGTGAACTTTAAGACAAAGGAAACTTTTAGGTGGACCTCCTATGTTGTCTATGCCTTGGCTAGACGAACAGAATATCTTGGACTATCTAAGATAGGAGAAGTTGGGAATGGAGATCAACAATTGAAGGTTTATGAATTTTATCCCCAACTGACAATCTCTCAATCATTGATTCATTATAAGAGAGTAAATGATGCATTCACTATGCATATCACTAGGCTTCTCCAAGACAACACTGGATTGAGAATAACTCCCAAAGCCATGAATGTTGTACAACAATATGGGAGATGGTATTTGTAATTTCAAAAGTTTACCTACTTAAGAATTTAGGGCTTTACAGGTGCACCATATAGACTGCCTTGGTACCCAACTGACAAGGTGGTGCTCCTTGAGCTAACTAGACAACTCCTCACATGTGCAGAAAGGCTGAGACACTTGTACAGGGTTAACATTAATTTCCCAATTTTACTAGGTAAAGGTCACTATTCTTGCACAACCTTAGGAGCAATAGAACACTCAGAGAAAGAATTGTAGTTGCTAAATCTTCATTTGTATATAAGGAGGAAACACTTTGATCCACATGGGACTATGAAAAAATATGTAAGTAAGAAATTATTCCATCGAGATCATATTGAAGACTTTTGGGCAAATTGTGTGGACGACTATGAGGTGATAGGAAGAAATTACTCTCGATTGTCCCTGGATCACATAAAGAGATTTCATATCATACAAGTCCCTGACCAGATAGTGGAAGATGGTAATGTAGTTCAAAGAGGGCCATAGGAAGCATTACTTATTCAACCAATCCCTCCTTCAAATTAGGCCAATGCAGAGGAGAGTTCATTAGATGAGGCAATGAGGAACCCAATAAAACTTAGCAAAATTTGGGTCAGAAGTCAAGTTGCAGTGTTGACACAGGTAGGCGTTGCACTGACATATATAGAGGAAGATTCAGAGAAAGAGCCAGATGATGAAGAAGACCAGCCTTTGGAGGTGGTAAACGTTGAAGAGCAAACAATGGCAAAAGATACAGATAGTGAGGAGCATGTATCATTGGCAGAAAAAGGAAAATCTAAGAAGATTGCTCCCAAGACACAAAAGAAGGATCCTCCTCCTACCACGAGGACCAGAGAAGAAAAAGAAAAGATATGCCTAGTGGCAAAGGAGAGAATTCAAAGGTTAAGAAGCCAAAGGCCCAGGCAACAGATGCATCCACTACCACCTCTGCCAACACCACAACTGCCCCTGTAATTTCTCCATCTTCAGCAAGTGCAACCTCTACTTCCCCTATTGCACAAGATATTGCATCTTCTGCCCCTTCTACTTCAACTACAACAACATCATCTTCAATAGTAGCAAGTGCAAGCACGCCTAGTACCTCCTCTTCACCTAATTTTTCTATCATAATTCCTCCAATTTCCTCATCACTTTCCATTTCTACCATGTCCTTGCCTTCTGTTTCATCTATTTCCCTCTCCACTCAAATCTCATTACCACCCATTTCCGCAGTCTTAGTGCCTTCCTTCTCTCTCCCATCACTTAGTCTTTCTTCACCTGTTACTAGCTCTTCCATATTTTCTACCCCTTCCGTACCACCCTCATTAGGGTTTGCTTCATTTGCAAACTTATCTCATGCCTATTTGCCTCCTACAACTGCTCACTCTTTATATACAATAATTAATCCTTTAGCAAATCCAATTGTTGTTTCCCCAGAGTTTGTCCCTTTAGCTGTCCCACAACTGCCAGGCATAGAGAAGATATGCGTAGAATTGGAGTCCCAGAAGTAGGAAATAACTAAGGAAGTATCTGAAAACCCTCTCCCAAAATCTACAGACATTGAAGTGGTTGAAGTGTTAGACAGTCCAGTGGAAAAGGATGCAGTAGACATAGTTTTGGGAATGACTCAATAGAATATATTAGAAAATATGCAAAACATTGAGCAGTTAGATGATGAAGGAGACGATAGAGAAAACAATAAAAAATGAGTTGGAACTTCATGATGAGCCACTTAATAAAGGAGGCATTCACATTGACTCTCCTAAGGATTCCTCCTCCTTAGTACCAGATTGGCTGCAACAGAGGTTAGAAAATAAGGCTCCACAAGTTGAAATAATGAAACTTGTCTTGGATGCACTCTTGGCTAGAGTAGAGAAACCTAAGAAGCAAAAATAGGCTAAGATTCAGTCTAGAATCCATAAGGATGCAACAGGGGCTAGGATTGTAGAGATAGTTATTCCACCTGCAGAGGCAAACAAAGGTGGTGAAGAGGTGAAGATTATACAATTGCTACTATCAATCTGGGACCGGCCACCAAAGGTCAGAAGATAGATGAATTTAAGGGGACAATATCTACAATTTTGGATCAATTAAACAAAGATGAAATGATAAAGCATCAGTTAAAACAACAAAATGAAGAGCTCCGAGCATGCATTAAGTTTTTAATGAAACCAATGAATTTGGATGAGGAACCGGAAGCAACTCCTACCCTATTGTCAAAAGAGGAATTAGCCAAATTTGATGACATCAAAACAACTGCTGCGGCTACACAAGACTGGTTTAATAAGGTGTACAACGAAGGCTGTGAGGTGATAGCCTTTGCATCTCTATTACACAAAGATTTTCATATTTTGAAAGAAGAATGGGAAGATTTGCATGATGAATGTGAACCGTATGAAGAGTATTATTCCCATATGTTCCCAAGAATACAAGCCATGAGGAGATTGTCTAAGGAGGTTCTTCTAGCAGAAAATATTTTGACAAAGGATAGGCTGAAAAAACCTGAGGAATGGTATGAATAGATGAAATTGAGGAAAGACACTTTTGATAAGGTGAAAGATTCCTTTGAAACAACAAAGGCCAAAATAATGGAGGGGTGTGTGCAAGAAGTTGTGTCCACTTATTGGCCAAAAAGTGGAAGTGTTTTCCCTGATTTTCAGAATTTGTCACATTTGACCTAAAAATTTGAAGCACTTAACGGTGGAATCTTAGAAAAATTCACTAAATATGAAATGTAGTACTCAAAGTCTAGTTTCCAAATATGTAATTTTTTTCAATACCCAGATGATAGAAAGTGAATTTGAATAGGTGTTTCTAAAAACCACTGTTTAAAAGTCACTTTTTTTTACTATACCATGTACATGTACGTCATCCATATTTTGACCTAAATAATCATATTTTTCAAAATCCTTTTGGGAAAATATTTGTAACTCACTGAAGCACGTTTTCCATATTTTTTTGTAATTTTTTATTGAATATTTTTTTTTTATTAATTTTTTATTGGCTATTTTTGGTCTTTTAAAAAATCATCGTGTACGTCACGCATAAGATGACCTAAACTTAACATTTTTTGAATTTTTTTTTTAAAATTGAAAAGAATTTTCTAAAGTACGTTTTCCTACAATTTTTTTTACAAAAAAAATGTTAATAAAAAGTTATTAAAATACTAAAAAACCCTAATAATTCAAGTTTATGGACCTATTTCATCAGAAATTGATTAAAAAATAGAAAAATTAATCCAATTGTAAAAAAAATTACATATTTGGAATCTACACTGTCTCATCTATAATGGGTTTTAATTTCGTCAAAATATTTTGCAAAATAGACCTTCAGATATATGCCCAAAGTCACTATTTTGTTGTGACATTAACAGGTCCTTCAAGTTGCAGGTCAAACCTGGTCCAGAGGTCAGGTTCGGGTCCCCAAAGCATTTCCCGAACCAGGTTACAAAGCAAAACCCGAGCTTAAAATTCAAATTTTAAATAACGGGATCCCGTTTCATAAAAGGTTAATATTTTAACCTTTAAGAAACGAGATCCCGTTTTGAAAACGGGATCCCGTTTCTTAAAAGTTAAAATATTAACCTTTTATGGAACTCAAAACGGGATCCCGTTTCTTGAAAATGGGATCCCGCTTTTGGCTCGGGAACCCGAAGCAAAACGGGATCCCGTTTCATAAAAAGCGGGATCCTGTTTTGGTTAACCCGATTTCGGATTTTTTTCTAACTCCGAAACTTCCACCTTAAGTGGACACAACTTCTTGCATTTACCCAGAGGTGATATATGAAATCAATGATACATTGAGGGATTGCATAAATACTGGTCTTAATGACTTGGCTCCAATCGATGAACAACAATGCAAAAATAAATTATATCAAGTCATTCACGGAGATTCACCATTGAATATGATTGGAAAGCTAGAGAAAGTTAGTGATCTCCGGACTGCTTTTTTGGCATTCAAGAGGGGTAGAAAATCAAGGGAAGTTGTGTACTGCCAATTTTCCACAGAGATTGAAATATTGAGATTGAGAGCATATTATGTCAAGGACCCAGACCCAACAGATATCAACCTAGCTTTGTCGGCATTAGTAGCATACAACAACAAGAAAGCAGAAGAAGACAAAATCGATTTGGATGAAGATGAGCAATAGAATACTTCAGTCACGTGTGAATCCCGTCATTTGTAATTAATTCTATATTTTGAGGGTCATGTGACCTTATTTTGTCTTTATTATGTCTTGGAAATTGACTTTTACCTATGTATAGCTTAATGGGTATTTAATTTGTATAGATTCAATGTATTTGGAAGTTGTATTTGGTCTTTTTCCTACAAGACAAATGCTAATACGAAAATGCAATTAGCTACTGTATCACATTAAATGCCATGTAATCTAGACCGTCGGTGTTGAGTTAATCTCCACCGTTCATTCAAAAACTCGGTATGGAGCCTCCTCTATATAAAGGGCTGCCATTTCTCTCATTGTAACAGATTTCTTGATGCCGAATTGTTGACACTTTGCCATTTGAGATTAATACAAAGCAAGTTTCTGTATTTTTCCTAAGAATTTGTCTATTTGTGTTATTTTTATGGTTCTCATGGTTCGCTTCATGATATGCAATTAGTTAATTATGCTTTTGCAATGTTAATGGTTTGTTGAAGGTATTTGATGAACATTTAGGTCCATACTATTAGTATCTTGCTGATTGTAGGTTACTGTGTATAGTTAGCTTGGGCCATTAAATTGAGCTTATCAATTCCATTTCATAAGTTAAATCATGCCATAATTTGGGTATTTGACGAATGAATGTTATCTAAAAATATTTAGTCTCCATTGAAGCTAGCATCATTTTATGCAGCACTGTAGCATTCTTGTAGCTTGGTAAAACAAAAAGTGGTAAACTTAAGAGTGTTTGTCTACTATCAATAAGCTTTGCATTGTCATTGTCACTTAGGATTCCTCTCTAACCCTTTACTCTTTTGCATTTTCTTTTACAAAAAAATGTTAGATTTAGATCTTGTAGCAACAATCAAATCTCAAATCTATTGAAAGTATCATAGGGTTTCTGCACTAGTATTGCTATTATCTTTTATAAACCCTATCATTTCATGTAAGTCCCCTTATTGGCACAACTAGACATACCAACTAAGTTATTCCCGCAAGCTAAGACCTAGTTGTAGAATCCTTTGAGTAGTCTTACCTAGGGCAGGATACTTTTCAATAGAGGTGAAATAGTCCTTATTTCACCTGCGTTGTTGTGTGCTAAAAACACCATCAACAATACCCAAGGGTGCTTTGTTTACCGAATCAAAGTTCCCTGTAGAGAAGACCATGTTATGGCACCAAAGGCTTGGCCACATTAGAGAGAAGGGTTTAAAAGCCCTAAAAAATAAGAACCTTGTTGAGGGGTTGAATGATTACAATCTAGAGTTTGATTTATGTGAACATTATATTTATAGAAAATAAAACCGCATTCAGTTTTACTCGTCTTCTCATAAGTCTTCATGTATCTTGGATCTAATCGATTCAGATGTATTTGTTCATGTTGATGTTGCTTCTATTGGTAAATCAGTTTATTATGTTACTTTCATTGATGATTTCAGTAGGAGAACATGGGTATATTTTTTAAAGAGTAAATCTAAAGTTTTCAATCGTTTTAAAGAGTTCAAGGCTATGGTAGAAACTCAGACTGGAAAGAAAATTAAATGTTTGAGGACTGACAATGGTGGTGAGTACTGTTCTGCAGATTTTGTATAGATTGCAAGATTAAAAGACAACTCCGTATTCTCCACAACAGAATGGGGTTGCATAAAGAATGAACAGAACATTAATGGAGAAGACTAGGAGCATGTTGAGTGGAGCTGGTCTAGAACAAATGTTTTGGGATGAAGCTATTGCCATTGCTTGTTATTTGATCAATAGATCTCCTACATTGGCACTTGTTGATAAAATGCCAATGGAGGCGTGGTCAGGGAAAAAGCCTTCACTTAGACATCTGAGAGTTTTTGGTTGCGAGACATATGCACATGTGCTTAAAGAGAAGAGAACAAAGTTGGATTCTAAGGCTATCTAATGTATCTTCATTGGCTACAGCTATGGTGTGAAAGGATACATGCTTTGGGAGCCTGTTGCACATAAGGTAATTTATTACAGAAGTGTTATTTTTAGAGAGGCTAAATCTTCTCCTGTTACTTTTCAACCAAAACAAAATAAAGAATTGAACAGAAAAAGGATGTGATTCGACTTCCTTCTATGGTTGAGAAAGTTGAATTAAGAGCCCAAGATAGACCAGAAGTTGAGGAGAGCTCATCAAGCTCTGAATCTTCAGAAGAGGAAGAAGTGGAAGAACCTCCACCTCAGCTTGTTTGAAGGTCTACAAGGCATAGGCAACCACCTGAAAGGTATGGGTATTCACCTGATAATTGGAGGTGTATATTTTCTTTGAGTACTAACATTGATGAACCAAGATTTGTGCAAGAGGCTTTGGGTATGAATGATGCAGAGTCCTAGAAAATAGCCATGGATGAAGAAATGACAGAGCTTGAAAGAAATGATACATGGGACTTAGTACCATTGCCTGAAGGACGAAAACCTATTGGATGTAAATGGGTGTTTAATAAAAAGATTGGTTTAGATGGAAATGTTAAAAAATATAAGGCATGGTTGGTTGCAAAGGGATACTCTCAGGTTGAGGGTATTGATTATGGTGAGGTCTTTTCTCATGTTGCTAAAATGACATCCATTTAGGTTTTATTATCTATTGCAGCAACTTATGACCTAGAGGTCAAACAAATAGATGTGAAAATTGCTTTCCTTCATGGTGATTTGGAGGAAGAAATCTATATGAACACAACCAGAGTACTATGTGGTGAAAGGTAAAGAAAGTTGGTTTGTAAGTTAAAGAAATCTCTGTATGGCCTTAAACAAAGTCCTAGGATGTGGTACCAGAAGTTTGATACTTATGTGTTGAATTTGGGATTTGTGCGGTCTAAATCTGATCACTGTGTATATTTTAAACCTCATGGTGATTGTTTCCTATTAATTGCTTTATATATTGATGACATGTTTATTGGGAAAGGCAAAGGTTTGACTGCAAAATTGAAATCTCAGCTCTCTGCGAAATTTGAAATGAAAGATCTTGGTGCAGCAAAACCCATACTTGGGATGGAGATGAGAAGAGATTGTGAGAACAGAAAGCTATGGCTTGGACATAGTAAGTATGTTTGTTCAGTTTTGCAAAGGTTTAACATGCAGGATTGCAAACCAATTTGTGTTCCTTTTACATTGGGAACGAAGCTCTCTATTTCATAATGTCCTACATCCCCATCGAAGATGGAAGACATGAGCATAGTGCCTTACTAGAGTGCAGTTGGAAGCTTAATGTATGCTATGGTCTGTACAAGACCAGACATTGCCCAAGCAGTGAGATTTCTTTCTCATTTTATGTCTAATCCTAGAAGAGTGCATTGGGATGCAATTAAGAGGGTCTTCAGATATTTACAGGGTACAACATAGTACTCTAGATGTTTTCATGGTACAGGAGATCAACATTCCTTGAGTATTCATGGTTTTGTGGATTTAGACTGGGTTGGTGATGTCGATAGCAGAAGGTCCATCAGTGCATATGTATTTACCCTTAATGGCGGTGCAATCAGTTGGATGAGAAAGCGACAAGTTGTGGTCACTTTGTCCACTATAGAGGCAGAGTATATGTCATCTACTCATGCCTGTAAAGAAGCCATTTAACTAAAGCGTTTGTGTTCAGATATTGGATTGAAACATGGTGCAATTATAGTTTATTGTGATAGTCAGAGTGCAATTTGCCTTGCGAAGAACTTGACTTTTCATGCCAAGACCAAACACATTGATGTTCAGTATCACTTCGTAAGAGATATGGTTGAGGATGGTAGGGTGAAGTTGGAAAAGGTAGAGACAGTGGCGAATGTTGCTGATGCATTAACTAAGCCCGTGAGTATAACGAAGTTTAAGTGGTGTTTCGAGTCTATGGGCCTTTTGGCCCCTAGTAGTTGATCCATGATGGTGTTATTCTCCTGGCTCTTACAAGGTATTTGACGAGTGGGAGAATGTTGGGAAATGAGGTGTCTCAACCTTGCATATTTCTCGTAGCATTATTTTGTATTTAATATTTTCCCATAGTTAGTTATTGTTTTTATTTAGCTCCAAAATAATTTACAGTTTGAATTCTTAATTGGCACTTTTGCCACATGTCGGTGGTTTGAAAATTGAAATATAAGCTGTCAAAAGATGCCCACATGGTAGTATATCATGGAAGGACTATTTTTAGAGGTATTATGACAGATTCTATGACAACTGTAAGGGTCAAAACTAGGGGATATCATTTTGGACGTGAGAGCTTATTTTTATACTGGAATCTTGGCTGAAAAGTTAAGCACATGGTTTTGTAAACCACAGATGGTTTCTTGTATAGCTAGAAGTCTATAAATTGGAGGCTTGAGGAGTAGTTTGTGGGGGTGAGTTTGCAGGTACTATTATGCTGCCGAAGTTCTTCTAGAGTTGTTTACTGGTGATACTCCTGTAATAAACTTGCTCTGCAAGTGTATGTAATCTTGTTGTTGGCTTTGGAATACATTGAGCAGGCTTTTGGAGTGTGGGGTTTTTCACCCGAAAGGGTTTTCCCCACGTTTATTTGGTGTTTTGTGTTTCATTGTTTATTTCATGTTTTGAATGTGCTTCTGGAATTTCTGTGATTGTTAGATTAATTTTTAAAAGTTATGCATAATATCTCTCCTCAAGATTGGTGTAGGAAGTTGTTTCTGCTACTTTAACTTCCTTATAAGAGGTTCCACATAATCATCTTCAAATGAACAGGAAACAACCATGCCATGCCAAATGTCCTTGCATATCTTGGAGTTGACCACTCTAACTCATTTTACACTAATTGCAATTGATGGTTGAGATGCCTTTGCCTTTGAAATCAATGGTTTCAACAGATTTGTATGTGTCAAAGATGCACGCCTCTTTGATCTATAGATATTCCCCTGATTGTGCCACATGTATACTTTATACTCCTCTAAGCATTTCTCCTAAAGAAATCAATGCCTACGAGGGATCTAAAAAACATTGGAGGGACTTGCCTAGCCATTTGTCAATCTATAGAAATCAATCAAATGCGACCATGTAGCCATAGGTTTCTACTTTTTGAAATGATATTTTTTAGTTGATTCCCTTATAACTCTCAAGTTTCACCTAAACTAACCTACTTTCATAGATAAGATCAACTTATAGAATCACACAATTTGAAATGAATATATTAATAATCTACTTGATGTTATAGAAGTGTATTTCACCTACATAAACTATGTTTATTCTTCCCTAGACAAAAATACTATGTTTTTCTTTGAAAACAAGGGAAACTAGAAAAAATAAAGTACAAAAAGAGAACCTAATAAATGACCCGAGGGATGACAACCCAAACAAGACTAGTATAGGAAACTACAATCTAGTAGGAGTTATAATGTAGATGACAAAGCAACTGTGATAGTGTCCAAGTTCTAGGGACAAGCCGTCTATAAAATAAGAACAACCTACACACAACCAAAAGTAGGAAATAATAACATTACTCTAGTAGATTGACCAAATAATCCAAATTCTACAACACAAAGGAAACAATATATCAATAAGCTAATTTAAATAACTAAAATGTGACAAAAGAGATATGGAACCTCTATGAGAAGATTATTGAAATGCCTCTAGCTAAAATAGAGAAAATGAGGGTGACTACTTGGGAGCTTGCCAAAATGGTCAAGCCCCAAATTTGGTCTTTCAACCTTTATGGGTAGTTAAATAGAAAATAGATTTAGGGTAGACCATGTGTGCTCTTATACTGTGTGTCTAGGAATAAGAATGACACTTAAAGTAACATGAGATGTGTAATGTGAGAACAAAAAAGTTATGGATAAGAAATTTTATATTGGTTGTCCAAAAAAATAGAGAATGCAACAAAAATTTCAAGGCGATCCAAATAATCTCAACGTAACAAAGATAAATATGCTCGTAGAACACCAAGAATATATATCATTGTTACATAAAATAAAAAATGATACAAAGATCTGAAAATAGATGGAAATCTAGAAATAAACAAACAATAGTATCACTTTATCATGAAACTTATGAAGATAAGAGATTTAAAAATAGGTGAAGAGGAGTTATTATTGTTCAATAAAGTATCTCTCTCAAAAGAAATCCAACAAGTAACAATACAAAGAAATCCAACAAGTAACAATGCAAAAGAATATCTAAAGAGGAATCCTACAAACTTCAATGCCTTGTGCAATAACTACAAATAAATAAATTGTTCCTTCAAAAATACAAGCTCATTGTGATATTAGCATAAGTAGGGTGCTATAGTAAAACCAAGATTGCATGAGAAAATCTTGTAAAATTATGTAGGGAGCCAAGAGCATATCCGTCTGTTGCATGAGAGAGATTATTCAAGAGAATAATGTCCAACTTTTTTTAAATTCATTTCATCTTGTAGACACCTAAAACTGACCATGTCTTGTGTCCACATCACTTTGTAACACATTTTGCCCTAGTAACCCTTTCATCGCCTAATTAGTTAAATAAATCATATTTATTTAACTAATCCCATTCTAATCCCATTTTAATCCTTCTAGCCAATTAATTAAATAAATTTATTTATTTAGTTTCCACTTTTCCCTCATCCAAATTAATTAAATAAATTAAAGATTTATTTAATTAATGTATTCCACATCATCCATTTCCAAAAATTAAATAATTTTATTATTTAATTCCACATTTGTCACTATCTTCACATGGCTAGAAGCTTCTAATACTTATAAGGTGGAAACCATTTGATTTTATTCATCTCATTCAACCCTCATGAGACACTTGTCAAATGTCTACAACTCCTAAGTCTCATTTAATCCTAGCCATCCATCCCTAATATAATCCTAACCATCCATTCCTATCATTCATCTCCTATAAATGAAGCCTCACCCAAGCCATTTGGGGGCTCTTAAGGAAGACATCTTCATACGTCATCATGCTGTCCAAATCACTCTAGATCCTCTCATCCATCATTCTCCTACTATAGTTATGTTGCAGATATGAGCAATCAACATCTCATCCTATTCATCATCCATCAAAGAGAACAAAGCTAGTAGATTTGGGTGCGTCTACTCCGTTCTATCACGTGTGGACTTGGTTTGAAGGTGAAGGCAATTGGGTATCTTATCATTATCTTTATATTGTCTTTTGTACCACTTTTCTATCTACACATCTAATTTCTATTCTTGGGAAGAGAGTTAGGGAATCTTGTTCAAATCTAGCAGAAGGTAGGCAAATGGTTGTTACAAAAATAAAGGAAGTTAAAAAGTCATTGTTCTTTCCATTGAATGAAGTTTGACAAAAGAACATTAACACAGGAAGGTAGGCAAATGGTTGTTACAAAAATAAAGGAAGTTTAAAAGTCATTGTTCTTTCCATTGAATGAAGTTTGACAAAAGAACATTAACACACAAATGCACAACGCACTTGGCATCCAAGCTAAGGAAGAGGCTTAGAGTGGGTTGAAATGAGTCTTAGAAATATACTATGGGAGCAAACACTAAAATGGGTACAAATTGTACTATCAAAATTTCAAGGTATGCCCCTATTTATAAAGATTGTGTTACTAAATGATAAAATACACGAAGTACACAAATGAAAATATAAAAGTAAATAAAAAATCCTTAAAAAATGGATTTATAGATTGATCAAGGCTGATGAACAAAACTATTTGAACAAGTACAATAGATGCAAATACATTTGAAGAATAACAATCTATCATGCCAACAAACTATATGAAATATTAATTAGTTGAATGCAAAATCCCAAAAATAGACTCCACATATGAGTGTAATATTCCTTGAGATCATCCAAATATTATCCTTGAAACATCATCAAATCTAAGATAATCAAGTTGATATTAAATTAAATCTAAACATACTTAATTGCCTTAAGTAAAGCACTTTGCCACCAAAGAAAGCATTATTGATCTTCCTCCAATTGCATGTCTAACTCAAAATGTCTCACAAATGTATGGAAAAATACAACTCAATAGAATTAGTATACCTCTGTTGTATAACCCCTTGAAATAAGTCTCCAATGTCCTTTTAAGTGACAAGTTAATTATAACTAACTTTAATTTATAATTCTGAGTTTCAAATGAATGAATTTATGTCAAATTGACTTTATTGACATACTATACCTCATACACTAAAAGAAAATAATACTTAATGAGCTATAACTTAAATTTAAATTATAACGCAAAGTTCACTAAAGTGACTTTATAATCTTCACATTCAAAATAAAGTGATCTTCAGTTTATAACTTACATTAACAACATATAAGAATTACTAATGTCGCATAAATAATAAACATAGTAACACATTACATTATCCTTAATAAGACATCCATGGGAATGAGCCCATACTATATACACTTTTAGACATAAGTTAAAGGTGAGAGCAAAAAGTGATTCCTCCTATGAGGCCAAGATCATCACCATTCATGAAACTAGGTACTCCAAGAAAATTTAAACCATGCAAACCCTTACCAACCACATATTGAAATAAAAATCATCATAGTGACAAATAATTTCTATAGCATTCCTCACCATTATTCAAAAAATATATCTACATAACATACAACCACCTTAGTAGCAAAATTATAATCAACTTATCATCTTTAGCCTCATCAAAATATCCAAATGTATTAATGACAAAATAAAAATGGTATCCAAATCAAAATTTAAGCCATTGCAATCCACCATAAAATTTAAAGTTTATCAAGTTTCAAGTCTTAGAAGTAAGATTAAGATAATCCAAATCACTTAATTATAAAAGTATGTAACCCCTTTCCCTTTTTGACTTTCTAGATCTCTAAATAGGTAAATCAACAAGAATAATGGCTTGAATAGTTTCACATTTGATGTACTCATAGGGGTTCCTTTCAAAATATGTCATGAACACTTCACCGCTCTCCTTAAGTTTAACCTTTATCCTCTTCATGATTTGTGTGATCATAGATAAGGAAAAAGAGGACCCGACACTTTTAGAATTAGAAGTACAAGGACCTAGTTCACTAGGTGAAACACAGAGAAGATGTGGGTTGCAAGTTTCAAAGGAATTGAACTACTAGGAATTTGTTGAGCAATGTAAACCACTTCTTTATTAAAAATAGGTAAATCATCTAGAGTAATGGCTTGAATAGTTTCACATTTGATGTACTCATAGGGGTTCCTTTCAAAATATGTCAGGGACACTTCACCACTCTCCTTAAGTTTAACCTTTATCCTCTTCATGATTTGTGTGATCATAGATAGGGAAAAAGAGGGCCTATCACTTTTAGAATTGGAAGTGCAAGGACCTAGTTCACTAGGTGAAACACAAAGAGAAGATGTGGGTTGCAAGTTTCAAAGGAATTGAACTACTAGGAATTTGTTGAGCAATGTAAATGGTGCAGTCATGGTTAGGAGGGTCCTCAAAGAGAACTATCCAAACCGTGCAGCTAGAGTAAACACAATGGAAACAACTCAAAGATACGAAGCAAATGCAATTTCAGTCATTCAATATATCACAGAATTCCAATAGAGATTGGCTGGCAACATGCATGATTACAATTAGGGCTCACAGGCCTGATTACAGAATATCAGAGTATGCACAAGATATAGCTTTGAAGCTCCTTTGTAAAGAATCCAAACTACGAACTTATGCTATCGATCATAACTACCTTCCTAGGCATCTTTTACATCAATATATATCATCTCTGGTACAAAATATTCCTCCACGTTGGCCAAGGAAGATCACAAACTTCAATGAAGAGCTGTAACATGTGTACATGGATAGGTCGGACCTAAATGAATAGAACTCCTCCGCAAATGAATGGAATGATGAACGAATCTCAGGGAAGGTTGGCCTCGAACCATTTAAACATTGATTGATGTGTCTTTTAGCTCCACAAGTCGAGGAATGCTCCGCAAGTCTTCTCCTTTAGCTAATTGTTTGAGACTGTCAAGATGCTTTGTTCTGAGAAAATAATTGATCTTTTGATAGCGATAGCTTTCCGGTACTTAATCCAAATGCTCTGAATTCTGGATATGATGTAGATGAGTGAATCTAGATGCTAAGTCTAGCTCTGCAAGGTCTAAAATGCAACTGCGGTAGAATGCAGACCAAAGTACAGAAACTGCTACTGACTGAACTGGAAAATGAAAAGAAACAAACTAAAATTTAAACTAACTAAAATGCAAATGTTTTTGGTTGATGCAAGATTGCTCTTGAACCAGGGATGCTCCTGCATCAGACATCCAGGGTTATTGAAAAAGTGAGTCCCTCACTTTGTTGGGTCTAGAGGAAAACCAAGATAGTCCACCTCAGCCTAGGAGATCCATGATGAATCTTCTTTCGGTCTACCTTTCCACTTTACAAGATATTCTTTATACTACCTTCCTTTGGTGCTGCATCCAACTCTATTGTCCAAAATGTCCTCAATCTACTCTGTGCTTGTTGTGATAACTACTTCTTCAAGTCTTCCTCAATGCTGTTACTGAACTCTACCTCATGGTACTGATATATGTTTGTAATGTTGAAAATAGGTGATATACCCAATGCCTCTGGTAGTTTTACTTCATATGCATTTCCTGAATGAAATTTCCTGAGTATCCTACAAGGTCCAAACTTCTTCATCCTCAACTTGTTATATGTCCCAACTGGAAATCTTTCTTTTCTTAGGTACACCATTACTTTATCACCAACTTCAAATTCCTTATGTCTTCTCTTCCCATCTGCTTGTTCTTTATATTTGTTGTTCATAACCTCCAAACGCTTCTTCACCTGATTATGCATTGTCTTCATATGTTCTGCAAATTCTTCTGCTTCTGCACTTTTCTTTTCTGCCATACTGATATCTCTTAATTCTACAACTCCTCTAGGGTTTACTCTGATAACAATATCAAAAGGTGTTCTTCCAATACTCCTATTCACTGAATTATTGTATGCAAAGTCTACTTGTGAAAGAATCAAATCCCAACTTCCTAACTTTTCTCCAACCAAAACATCTCAACAAGTTTCTCAAACTCCTATTCACTACCTCTGTCTGTCCATCAGTCTATGGATGAAATGCTAAACTGAACTTCAAATCTGTCTCATCTTCTTCCAAAGTGTCTTCCAAAAGTATCTAAGGAATCTTGTATCTCTATATGAAATTATGCTCTTAGGTAATCCATGCAATCTCACAATCTCCTTGAAAAATAGGTCAGCTACATGCACTGCATCAGTTGTCTTCTTACAAGGTATGAAATGTGCCATCTTTGAAAATCTGTCCACCACTACAAATATAGAATCATGTCTTCTCTGTGTCTTCGGCAATCCCATTGCAAAATCCATACTTAAATGTCTTCCCAAGGTCTCTCCAGTATTGTCAAAGGTTTATACAATCCAGCATTCTGACTACTCCCTTTTGCAACTTGACAAACTCTACAACTTTGCACAAATTTCCTAACATCCTTATGTATCTAAGGCCAAAAGTAATTTTTGCTCACCAAAGCTACTGTCTTATCAATGCCAAAATGTCCTACCAATCCACCACTGTGTTTCTCCTTGATCAAATTATCTCTCATTGAACTTCTAGGTATGCATAACTGATTTCCTCTAAACAACATATCCTCCTGAATGAAATAGTCCAACCACTTACTCCTATCTGTCAAAACAGGTTCCTTACATGCTTTCCAGGGTTCTACAAAATTAGTGTCTCCCTCATACAGGTTCTTCAATTCATCAAATCCCAACACTTCAACTCTCATCTCTGTCAACAAGTTCCTTCTCCTACTCAATGCATCTGCAACTTTGTTTGATTTTCCACTCCTATGCTTCAACACAAATGTATAACTCTGCATGAACTCTACCCATCTCATATGTCTCTAATTCAGCTTACCTTGACTGTTCAAATATTGCAAAGCTTGATGATCTGTATACAACACAAACTCCTTAGGCAACAAGTAATGTCTCCACTTCTTCAAGGCTTGAATTATGGCATAGAACCCTTGATCATAAACTGAATATCTTCTCCTCGCATCATTCAACTTCTCACTGAAATATGCTACAGATCTACCTTCTTGACTTAACACTGCTCCTATTGCATTCCCACTTGCATCACAATCTACTTGGAATACCTTATTGCAATCCAGTAATGCCAAAACAAGTTGCTCCGTCACTTTATGGTTCAACAACTCAAAACTTTTATCTGCTCCTGATGTCCACTTGAAATCTTTTCTATCACCTCTCATGGTCTCTATCATAGGGTTACATACTAAACTAAAAATTTTAATGAACTTCTGGTAGAAACTAGCTAATCCATGAAATGATCTGACTTCTCCAATGCTCTCTGGTGTAGGCCATTCAACAATTGCTCTCACTTTCTCAGGGTCCATCTTCAATCCTTTTGCAAAAATCACAAATCCCAAGTATACCAATTCTTCCTCGATGAAACTACACTTCTTGATGTTTATCAATGATTTCTCCTCTCTCAGTCTCTGCAAAACTTGTCTAAGGTGCTACAAATGCTCCTCCTTTGTCTTACTAAAAATTAGAATGTCATCCAAATATACAATAACAAACTTACCCAAGAATTTCTTCAGAACTTCATTCATCAATCTCATGAAAGTACTAGGTTCATATGTCAATCCAAAAGGCATCACTAACCACTCATACAATCCTTTATTTGTCTTAAAAGCGGTCTTCCATTCATCTCCTTCTTTGATTCTGATATGATGGTATCCACTCTTCAAGTCTATCTTTGTGAAATATCTTGTTCCACTCATACAATCCATAATATCATCCATCCTAAGTAAAGGAAATCTATACTTAATTGTGATCTTGTTTATTGCTCTAGAGTCTGTACACATTCTCCATTTTCCATCTTTCTTATGTGCTAACATGGCAAGTACTACACAAGGGCTCAAACTTTCTCTGATCAAACCTTTCCTCAACAACTCATGTATCTGTCTATTCAATTCTTCATTCTCTACCAGTGTCATTCTATGTGTTGCTTTGTTGGGCAAACTAGCTCCATGTATAAGATTCATGTGATGACTGATACTCCTTATTGGTGGCAATCCTTCAGGTACATGGTCTGATATGATGTCTTCATATTCTGTCAGCAATTCAGTTATCTCCTTCGGCTGTGATTCTTTAGTCTCCTCCAATATTTCAGGTTTCTTAGGGATCAAAACATAACACATATTCTCATGTCTCAAACCATCCAAAAATTTTCTTCCATCTACCAAATAGATTTTAGCATTCCCACATACTTCACCCTTAGGATCATCCTCCAAAGGAATCAAAGTAATTCTCTTTGCATTTGTTGTTATAGTGTATGTATTCTTTCTCCCATCATGTATAGCTTTTCTATCATACTGCCAAGGTCTACCCAACAAGATATGACATACATCCATAGGCATAATATCACACAAGACTTCATCATGATAAGATCCAATATGAAATTTCACCAAACATTGTTCACTCACTAGTACCTTATGATAATCCTGAATCCATGCTATCTGATAGGGTTTAGGGTGTTTCAATCTTTCCAACTTCAGCTTAGTCACCATCTCCTCTCAAACTCGATTATCAAAACTACCACTATCAATTACAACTTTACAACATTTACCTCCCGATTTGCATATGGTTCTGAACAAACTTTTCCTCTTCGGTGGTTCCTCATTTGTCTCTGCTTGAAAAAGTGCTCTCCTTATCACAAGTTATTCTCCTTTCTCAGGTTTACCAACTGAACCTGGTGATCCAACAGGTTCTTCTTCCACATAGGCTGCTCTTCCACTGTTCTCTGTCCTCTTGCTTGTACTCCCCTAATTACATTCAAATGCTCCATGTCCTTCACCTCCACACTTGAAACAGGTTCCTCTAAATGTTCTCCTATCAGGTTCTCTTCCTTCTCTTCTATATCCTTCACTCCGGTATGCACTAAGGTTTCCTCTGCGGTAGAAATTTCTGTCATCTCTTCGGTATGCATTGTTATCTCTGTCCTCTTTCTTGAATGCGTTCTCTTGTCTGTTCTTCTCCACATATGATCTCTCTCCTCCAGAAAATGTTCTACCTCTTTGAAATTTACTTCCTCTGCCTTTCTATTTCTGATCATGCCTCTTATTCAACTTTTCTTCAACTTTTAGGGCAAACTGATATGCTTCTTCCAGTGTTGTCATCCTCACCAAACTCAGTTCCTCTTGAATGTTCAATCTTAGTCCATTGATGTATCTAGCCACTTTCTCTTTGCTTTCTTCACTATGTCTTGTCCTTATGATCATCTTATGAAATTCTTCAGTATACTCCTTCATAGATTTCTCCTTTTGTTTTTGGTTTTGCAATCTCTTCAATAATTCCAACTCATAGTCATCAGCTATAAACTGATTCTTCAACTTTGTCACCATTCTATCCCACTTTGTAATCTTTTCTTTTCCTCTTTTGTTTCTATCCAATTGAATTTCCTTCCACCCTATAGAAGCATGTCCTTTCAACTTTGTTTTTTCAAATTTTACCTTCTCCGAATCTTCAACTTCTTCATACTCAAAGTATTCTTCCATGTCATTTATCTAGTCAATCAATTCTTCAGGTTTCAAATTGACAGTGTAATAAGGTACATCAAATCTAGGCCTCTTTTCGATCTTTGAAATAGATCGCAACATCTTGACTTGCTCTAATTCTTCTTCTTTGTCACCTCCTAGGGTTTCACCAATTTGTTTAACAGATTGAAATTCCTCTTCATCATCATTTTCAACATTAGGTCTCGATGTCAATCCTCTTCACCTATCTTCCTCGACAACATCTAATTGAATTCTCATTGTTTTCATCATTTCCATCATCTCATCCATTCTATCAGCCCTTGTTCTAACAACAGGAACTCTCCTCGGCGGCATTCTTCCTAGGATCAAGTGTAAAATGCCTCAAGTTTGACGATCGGGCTACAAAGTGACAACTGCTTCACAATCGGATGTGACACAAGTAACCTGCCTCGGATTTGACGATCTATCCACACAAGATCTTATGGAATTCCTTCGCTAACTTTGCTCGATTCACTCCCAAAGATTCAAACTTTCACTCTGATACCACTTGGTGCAGTCACGGTTAGGAGGGTCCTCAAAGAGAAAGTTATCCAGACCGTGCAGCTAGAGTAAACATAATGGAAACAACTCAAAGATACAAAGCAAATGTAGTTTCAATCATTCAATATATCACAGAATGCCAATAGAGATTGGATGGCAACATGCGGGCTTACAATTAGGGCTCACAGGCCTGATTACAGAACATCAAAGTATGCATAAGATATAGCTTTAAAGCTCCTTCACAAAGAATCCAAACTATGAACTTATGCTATCAATCATAACTACCTTCCTAGGCATCTATTACATCAATATATATCATTTCTGGTACAAAAAATTCCTCCGCGTCGACCAAGGAAGATCACAAACTCCAATGAAGAGCTGTAACGTGTGTACATGGATAGGTCGGACCTAAATGAATAGAACTCCTCTGCAAATGAATGGAATGATGAGAGGATCTCGGGGAAGGTCAGCCACAAACCATTTAAACATTGATTGATGTGTCTTTTAGCTCCACAGGTCAAGGAATGCTCCGCAAGTCTTCTCCTTTAGCTGATTGTCTGAGACTGTCAAGATGCTCTGTTCTGAGAAAATAGTTGATCTTCTGATAGCGATAGATTTCCGGTACTTAATCCAAATGCTCTGAATTCTGGATATGATGTAGATGAGTGAATCTAGATTGTAAGTCCAGCTCCGCAAGGTCTGAAATGCAACTGCGATAGAATGCAGACCGAAGTACAGAAACTGCTACTAACTGAACTGCTTGAACTGAATTGGAAAATGAAAAGAAACAAACTGAAATGCAAACTAATTGAAATGCAAATGTTTTTGGTTGATGCAAGATTGCTTTTGAACTAGGGATGCTCCTACATTAGTAAACCACTTCTTTATTAAACATAGAGGGTGCTTTAATTCCACATGCCACATCTTAAGCAACGAGTAAATCAGAAGGAGTAGAATGATTGTTTTGGATAAGAGAAACATGTTAAAGGGTATGGCTCATTGTTCAAATAGTTTTAAACTAGACTAAAATAAATCTTAAGTAAATAAAATAGCTCAAGATTTATCTCTTGGTATTTTTAAGATAGATGTATTTAAGACACCTATACCAGTAGTACATTACATTTTCATGCAATTGTAACCTAAGATTAAATAAAGTATTCTACAAAGCCACAACATAAAACTATTGGTTGGTAACTACACAAGGGAAATACTCAATTGATTGTAACTTACACCAACTTTAAAAGTATACTACAACAAGTTGTATTTTATTAGCCTTTGTTAATATTTTCCTTCTTGCACTTAGTTATCTTATATAGACATAGATTCACATTTGTGCTCTTAGGGGTAACTTTTTTTTTATTAATGCAAAGTAGCTAAGGGGCTACACCCTTGTATTATAATAAAAGTATGAACATTACATAGGAGCAGGGGATCATTAACAGTCACCCTAAACATTACCATTCCCAACTAAAAAAGGTCTATCAGGCAACCAAGATCAAAATGGTGCCACACCACCCTAACCCCAACCGAAACATAACACCAGAATATTTACAAACATTGTGAAAATACCAAACCCTGGTAGAAACCCCGACCACCCACCCAGACCAGACTAGACCTATCACCTATTAACAACAGCACTACCAAACAAGGCACTCAAACTCAACGGATACGGATTCTCAACCTCCCCCAGTTGGCCGAACCTTCTGCATCCACGAGCCCTTCTTCCACAATAAAATCCTGCAACCAACGCGCACCATCCTCTGGAATCATGTCCAAAATTTGTTTGAGGAATTTTATTCGTCGCACTACCACTGTTTGAAACCTTGGAAGAGAAGCTGGGACACTCGAGAAAACCAAAGGGAACCTCTCCAGTGGCTGTCCTCATCGGCATAAATCATAGTAATCTCCTGGCAATGGAATCCCCCTCCCCACCTCATAGTTTGCCAACACATCCTCCAAACCGCCCAAGAACTTTCGTCGTATCAATTTCTTGCAGAGTTTCCTCGCCATGTCCTTCGACTCACTTGCCTCTAATACGGATGCTAGAAACATGGCATCTACATCCGTATTTACCCTATATTTGTGATAGGAGCGCAAGAATCCCTCCCCCAACACCATCTTCAGAGCATGGAGGATTAGGTCGTGCTTTGATTTAAAGATCAAACTGGGCAGCCTCTTCTCCATCACCTCCCCCAAGAAAGCCAGTTGTTTGCTTGAGCTTTCCAGGATTATCGAGGTGTCCATGTCAATTGCCTTAAGCCAACCACACCGAGCCTTCTGGGATGAAACATGCCCTATTTATCTGCACACATCAATATTTAAGACCGGTTGCCAGCTCTCTTCCCAACATCGCACACTTCGCATCATGAGTGTGAGCTCTCTCGACTCCACTCTCACATACTCTACCATCATCTCTTGATATGGCATTGTCACTTCAAGAATTTCCTACCATCGAGGCCTTTTTGGCCAAGTCATCCGCCAACCCATTGCCTTCGCGGTATATGTGGGTAACCTTGAAGGTGTCTAACTCTGAAAGAATTTGAATGATGGGGGTTAGCCATCTCCTAATCTTCCAATTAGGAGTCCAACGCGTCCTAATAATGTTGATCGTTATTAGGGAATCCCCTTCTAGATGAATTTTCCTCAAATTTTTGCTCTTAGCACATGAAGCCCTATTAAGGCAGCCCTAAATTCAGCTTTGTTGTTTGTGCCAATCCCTAGATAGATAGATTTTTCCAATAATGTTCTACCTTTGTGGTCCTTGATCACACATCTAGCCCCAGTTTCACTCGAATTTCCCTTTGCGGCTCCATCAAAGCTGATTTTCGCCCATCTTTCCTCTGGCATCAGCCATCTCACTTCTTCCCTCGAAACCCTTGTGGGGCTAACCCCCGAAGCCCGATTAACGGGGGGACTCTTAGGGGTAACTTTTACTTTAGAACTATTTATTTTATTATGATGATAAACCAACATTCCTACAATATAGATAAATATTTTATTCTAGTGTTTTTTCAAGTTGCTTTGACATTGCTTTTTTTTTTTGCAACCTTTTCTAACTCTATGTAAGGATTACAACCATAGCTTCTATTTTCACCAATTTTTACAACACATTCGTTAGTGACTAACTCTTCAAAGTTTTCAATTTCTATTTTTTTTTTAACTTTTTAATTTCTAATCTCTTCTTATGATTATAAATAACAAAGAATACTTGATATTCTCTTTAAGTGATGTTATTTATTATAATAAATTAAACATCAACATTGTATAATCTTAAATATTATAAAGAAATGATCACATATTAAAAGCAAGATCCTCCATTGCAAGTTGATGTTCTTCAACTTCTTTTTTTGAATTACATTCATCAAAAAATAAAATTGTGCAAACTTCCATCAACTATTTTATTTTCAATCACAATCTCCCTAAACCTATCTTCATCTTGCTAAATAATGGTTTTGGTCTCTTTCAATCTTCTAAGCTCTACCATTATTTCTCTAAAGAAAAGATTAATTTTTATGTTTTTAAATTATTTAATAATTGCATATTCTTGTAAGTTTTGATGTTTTGTTTTAGTTCACAAAAGTACCAGTTAAGACAACAATTGAAATACTTAAATGGCACATGGACATTCAAATTGAGGTAAATATTACACAAGACAAACAAAATAATAGTATTTATTTTAAAAATCAAGGATACTTTTTACATATCAAAGTGTTTGGCTGAAACCTCTAGTAAAACTATTATTGAAAACCCATTATTATTCTTCTCCAATAAGGTACCTCCCAAACCCTTAATAAATACCAAACCACAGAAATATCTACACCCAAAAAAGCATGACAACTAGGGTGCTTTGGTGATGGCATAGATGACATAAATAATTCTTGGCATGTAGCCAAAAATTGTGAACAACAAGCATATCCAAAACTCCACCTGCACAATCAATCAGTCTCAACAATAAAAGTTTAAGGGCACATTTGTTAAAAAAGAAAAGAATAAAACTTAAGAGATAATGTTTGTTATGTGGCGGACAAATTTTGAAAAGACTCCAAAGGGATGCAATAGTATGGCCTAAATGATGTCACTGCAATTAATAGTTCCTTCCTTCATGATTATCTGATAACAATACCATAGCACCAAAAATAACAAAGCACAAACTAAGAATAGAGTAAAAACAAATAGATTATACACAAAAAGGGGTTGAATTTTGAGAGATCTTGTGGAAATGAAGAGCGAGGTTTATTAATATACCAAGTTCCACGCATTGGAGATGGAAAAATCATCCTTAAGTCTTATTTTTGATTGGTTTCCATATACCAAAACTATTAGCATCCAACAACATATTAATTCACATGCTAATTGTTGCTAACAATCAAAACATTGGTTGACAAAATAGAGACCACAGGAGATGCCTATATATAGTCTACAACATTTCTTCATAAGAATCAATTCAAATATACCCACAATCATAAATTACAACACAAAATGGAGCCATTAATCAACCATCCACAACCAGCTGACATGAAGTAAATAATGGTGAGTTGTGGTCAACCAACTAATGTTAACTTTATTTTATTAGCATCTTATTTCATTTTGATACCTCCTTCGAATCACTAGATCTTCTATTGTAAAAGGCAAGCTAGTAGACAAATTGATAAATCTAGTGGCTCTTTATTTCTACTGCCAATGTTTGAAGTTGCACCCTCAAAATTCTCGACTGACTGTTGTTATTTTGAATTAGATAATCGAGAAGGGCTTGTACCCATATAAAGAAGCCAAGAAAGGCGAACAACGCGAGTTTCACAAGCAGTGAAACTGGGAAACAAAACAGGGTTTTGAAAGGGCCTGAACCCTTGTACAACAAAAGGTAGCCCCACCATGAAAAACAAGGACAAAACGTCAGGAACTAGATGACACTAGAACCCAACCTAGCAAAATGAACGCCTTTGACCCGAGGATACAGAGTAGATACAGACTTAGGAAGACCTTTCTTCCTTCTCTGAACAATGGTCCATGAACACAAAGAGTCTAAGTCCACATAACACGGAGAGAGGGGAATCCTCATCAGATTCCACTAACACAGATGGAGCTTGAGAAGAGGGGGAAGCCCCAACACCGGAAGCTGGGGTACTTGATGACTGAATTGGAGCAGGAAGCTCCACAATGCCCTCACGGGAAGGGATAACCAACGAAAGATCAGAAGTCACTGGAGGAATCGGGGACACACGACAACCACCACAACACCCATAGAACCCGAAGTGGAAGAAACAACCACCTAAGAGGGCTCAACTGCCGGTGAGGGGGCACTCGCCAAAGAGTCAGAAGCACTGATGGTCAAGTGCTCGTCTGAAGCATTCTCCCACCAGGTGGCCGCACCCTTGCGGCGAGAGTGGGGACAAATGGAGGCCAGGCGGCCCGTGGCATAACATCGTCGACATCTGAATGGGAGGCCCTCATAGTCAAGCAGTTGCGAACACAATATCTGACTGACTGTTGTTGTTGCTCTCATTATCATTAGAATGAATAGGGAGATGACATTTTAGATTCAATTCTTACAATAATAGGGTGTCAAAGTCTATTTTGGAAAACATAAGAGTGTTATACCAACCAAATCCAATACTATATATATTCAAAGTATAATTCTAAATTGGCAAGGCTCTCTACAAATTTGATAAATAAAGGGAAATTTACTCTAATATGATGAGAGATATGACAATTTGATGTGGGTGTCTATTTGTTGTATTTGAGGTGAGTGAGACTCTTGCATGTGGGTTTGTACTAGCTCTGCCTCTTTTATAATATTGCAGGGAATATTATATTTCTAGATTTGGGCATGGTTTTTTTGGGCGTAATGTTTATCTTTCTAGTGAGGTTGAGTCTCCTATAAAACCCCCTCATTTATCAATCCAAAAAATAGACTATACTTCAACATGAAGTAGCTAATTCATAATAAAAAAAATTGTAAATGAAATTACATGAACAAAATAAAAGTTGAGAATTCAAATATATTGTATTTTGAACTAATATTACAAATACTTTCAATTTTTAAATACTTATGAATTATAGATGTTTAAACCTTGGCAAGTGGCAACTCATACCTTCAAACTAGCCAAATCTTACCAAATAGAACATGTTTAATGATAGAGCAGACAATGAAGTCTTTACATTCCTCCAAAAAAATCTTCCTTTTATGTCAAATATCGATTTCTTGATTTATCTCTAACGTCATCTAGAGTTCTATTTTGAAACTGAAGAAAATAGTTTGTAGTTTGTTCTCGTGTTATTTTTAACTACATTCCATGATTCCATCATATCCCCCATTTTCATCATTCCACATTATATTGCATTTGCTGTACACAAAAATATGAAATGCGTAATATTTTTGCTGTAGATTCAATGTAGCAGAAAGATGCAAAAAATTATTGATAGTGTGATAAAAAAATTGGCGCTTTTAATTTGGGTGGCACAAGTAAATTAAAAAAAACTGAACTCCTGGCTGGACACTGGTCTATGCATCCAGATCGGACCAGAAGGAGAGTGAAGAATTTAGCAGCATTATCGGTCTTACATTTCCTTCCGGTAAAGCTTAAATAACGTACAGGCGACCAAAATTCATGTCTACTGTTCGGTGGAATAAATTTTAATCGACAAATATTATGGTCGAATGAATGGAGGATTGTCTAAAATTTTAATCGACAAACATTATGGTCGAATGAATGGAGGATTGTCTAAAATTTTAATCCACAAACATTATGGTAAAATTAATGGAGGATTGTCTATTCCTTAAGTCGATTAAAACAGTCGAAAATATAACAGGTTGAAATTGCAGGTAAACCGTCCGCACACAGAGTACCGAAGGTTTACGGTGGGGTTTCCTGCAACGCAACCAGGCATAACTCCGCTTACCTGCATTTTAAAATTACATTCTCATAAATGTTTTAAATTGCGGCGTTTAATTGATTGAGCGGGAGAATTAAAAAAAATTGAATTTGAGAAACGAGCTGAAACGTTGAAGTTAACGGCTGCTGTGGGTCCCATCACTGTAATGCATTTTGTATGGAGAATATGGTATGATGTGTTAGCATGCTATTTTGTATGTTATAATGTTTTAGGCATGCCATTTTGTAGGGAGAATAGTCGCTTCCAAAATTCTCTAATCCACTATTTGCAAGGGTGAAAAAGACACTTTTTAACGGAAGAGCTTATCCAGTCCGTGAGTTGTAATTTCCATAGTAGTCGAACTATCACTGACCAAAAGTCAATTCCATTTATATACACATGTGCAGGATAGTCAGTAAAGTTGTGCTTGGAGTGAGGAGGTCATGGGGTCGAAACTTTTTATAGAGCCGGCACAACGACGTGTCGTCTGGGTTCCATAAACTTGCCTACTTTCTCGAGGGGGCATCCTTAACTCACTTTTTAATTCCACTTTTCGGAGCACTTAGGGCTTGCCACCATTTTCACCTCACCAAGTGTCTATATTTATTTTTATTTGAAACATCATCACTCCCCTTAATTACAATGTCATTTCAAAGATAGGTAAAATGTAAACACTTAAAATCCACTTCCGCATTTTAACCTTATTTCTAACATTCCATCAACATCATTAATACCACATCATTAATCCCACATCACTGCATCACTAATTAATTAAATAAATTATGTTTATTTAAATAATTAGGCTAAGTTACCTCACCATAAAATAAAAAAAATGACTCTACATCTCATCCCTTCTTTCAAATTAATGAAATCCTAGCCATCCACCACTCTAATCAATATCATTCATCCACTTGCATTAATCTTGGTCATTCAACCTTAACTCTACAAGCTAATGCATCTCAACCATCCAATTGGTGGCAAGAAATGGCAAAGACATACATAGGGCAAGGATCAAGTATATAAACCAATGATATGAAGGTCAACAGAAGTATCACACAAAGCCACATTAAAACCATCTCAAATTGGTTGTCAACAATGGCTCTAGTTGGGGACATACGCTCCCTACAAGCATGGAGATTCTAGAAGAGCTTTGAGATGCAGACCAAAATAAGAACAAGAGAACAATAACCAACTGACAAATAAAAAACATAATGTGATACAAAGCCACTAACATTAAGACCAACAAACAACTAAAACATAACACATAAGAATTGTGAAGCCAAAATGTTGTTCACGAAAACTAATTAAGTCGCAGATCCATCTGTGTAGAAATCTCCTATGCCAAGTCACAGGAATAAAGAATATTCACACTTACCTCTATCAAATATTTTGAGAGCCCACACTTGTTAGTCATCTTTAGAGAGTTATGCATATTCTAGATTTTCACAAGTTACACATGAAGAAAGAAACTATAAATGGTATTACATTTGGGGATCATAACCTGATTTTACATCTTTTGTTGCATTATAATATGATATTAGTCTATTGTTCAAAGATCTATGGTTTAAAAAACCAACTAGCCATTGTGCGGAGTATTAGTAACAATCTTTAGGATATCCTTATGCACAGGGTATGACTAAGCTGTGTGACTATTTATTTCATTTCTCTTTAATTATCTTGTAAAATCTCTAGGAATACCTTCCTTGACATAGCAAAGCCAAAAGTGTAGAAGAGTTGCCCATTCTTGTTAGTTGGCCTGAACTGCTTGTGATTTGATCATAAAGCCCATCTAATTATTTAGTTCAACTTTGTTCCCCAAGGTTTAATTTTAGTGTGTCCTTTAGAATCATAAGGAATAGTTTGAAGCACTAACAAGTTATTTTTCATCATCAAATTCAAATTCAAATATTTTAAACCCCATCAAATGTCTTTGCTTCATATTCCTTTTGAATTTCTTAGTTTGTTGTAAATTCTTTTTAGAGATCAAGACAATAGCAATAGCTATTGTTACAAGGATTAAATGCATTCTAGACTAAATGAGAAGTAATTGTAATTCAAATTTGTTGTACGTGCATGCCATGCACAAAATATAGGAAACTCTTTTTTTACTAGAATCATATCTCTATTATAATTGTTTTTATTTGATTGTAAAATAGAAATTATTATACGTGAATAAACAATAATAGATGTTATGAAAATGATCAAACAAGATCAATTTAAGACGTTATGATGGAAATGATCAAATAACAAAATCATCCTTCCATATAGACTTGCATTAAGACTGTGCCAAATTTATCACATTCAAGACATTAATGAGTATTTCAATCAAATTGAATTATCTACTTCACAATATATATTATGGGAATATAATTTTTGTATAAAATGGTTGTCCTATATCTAAACATTAAAATATTTATATGATTTTCCACATAAAAAAATATACTAATTAATTCAACAATATTCCACCACCTAAAAATCAAATTCTAGATATTATATTATAAGAACAATAAATGTTGCAACTACCAACCACTCTAAGTTAAGAACTCTGATTACTACCATAGAAGATAGTAAATTCTACTCATATAATTTACCTCCTTTTCAAAACATTTTTGTCTTTTAAAATATAAAACTAAAAACCAAGCTTTTACAAAACCATTTAACAAATCCGGATATTGTTTCTTTCATGCATTAAGTCATAGTCCAAATGAATTAATCTCAAATTTTAAATTGAAATAGTGTAGCATTATCGTATGTTTATGAGATACTTGAATTTAGAAAAAAAAAATAGTTTTTAACATTATTAGAAATAAAAAACAATAATTACTAATACCATATAAGGCTGTCATATAAGGGAAAAAAAACTCATCCGGAGGAAATTATTCTTTAGAAATTCAATTATTTCTATGGTGAAATACATGGCATTCAAATAAATATTAAGTGACTTGTACGTCTTGTACGGCACATTCAAAAAAGGAAAAAGTGTTTGCAAGCTAATTTAATAGTTCGAGTAAATTCAATTAACCACGAAAGGGTGTAATGCGGTTTTAAAGAGATGCCCTTTCCTTGATATAAAAACGCCGCCTATAAATTTACAAGCAATGCAGATGTTTTGGACTTGGATTTTGTTTGGAAGTGGAGATAAGAAAAACACAATAACATGACCAATACAACATATGACAGGAGAGGAGGGAGAAGAGGGAGAGGTAGGGGAAGAGGCTTCTCACATGCTGAAGCTCAACACCAGATAATAGCTCCTGCTCGCAGGGAAAATAAACGTGGGCATCGATCTACACCTTACTCTGGTAGCAGTAACAGGAGAACAAGATCCCAATATAATAATAACACAAGAAAAAAGGTTGCTCTTACTGCAGAAGATTTAGATGCAGACCTTGCTAGGTATTTTAAGCAAGCCCCTGCGATAAAGGAAGGCCCCTCAAATGCAGCCCAAGTAACTACTACTACAAGGAGCCACACCCATAAAAGCCAACAAGAGCAAAATCGAGAGCAAGAGCAAGAACAACAGTGTAAAGAGAATGAAACATGTCATAATAATGCACAAAATGGAACTGCTGAAGGTGGATCTGACTTATCAGATGACAGCTTTTTTGCTCAACTACAACAGCCCTTTGGTTAATAAAAACAATCAGAAGCAATAAAATTATATAATTCATCTACCCTTTGTTTATATTTTGCACATATAGCTCATTCTATATCCTCCTGCAAAGCCAAAACAAATTTGACTTGTTATAAGATATCTACAATATTAATATTATTAAGAGACCGTGAACTGGATTATTGCCAGCAACTATCTTTATTCCTGCTACCTTGGAAAGATTCTCTTGTTTATGAAACCAGCATTCACCAATAAATCTTCCTTTTTGAAATTCTTAAATCTTTATATCTGAAATGATGGTGTCCAAATCAATGTTCCAAGGGGACACGTCACATGGGTCTCAGTGACATCCTGATGTCCCGGTGACTTGGGGTCTTGGGGGTCCTCTCCTTTTTCAGGACAGAATAGCCTGCTCCATTTTAAACATAAAAAAGGGTATCTATTTTAGTGAAATGATGTTAAAAACTCTTCAAAAGCTAAAAGGGGGAGGATTGTCATTGCAAATTCAGCACAATATATGAAGTTTTAAAATTTTCAACTGCTTTTAGTTTGTTTAATTATTTTAATAGTCACCCCCACCATCTCCAAAATGTGGAAAAGAATTACCATTGCCTAAACCATGTCTCCACATCTCCACATCCCCACATCCCCATCCTGGAAACTCGGAGAAACATCGATCCAAATATTTCAGATTTCAATGCCTGCAATTATGTGTTGATTTATTTATGGGATTCCTTTCTAAACCCGTCTTTGAAAGGCCTAATGGTGAAAGCATGTGTACTCTATAGCGGAGGTCACATGTTTGGAGTGGGTTAGGGTTGTGTAATTGCTGAACAGTTTATAGAAGTAAGCATTATGGGGCCTCATTTACCAAATCGGTGTCTTGCTTGGATGTGACCAAAAAAATACCTTTTACTTCGACACTTTTATTATAAGCACTCTTCAGATTTAAAATTGCAGTCTTATTAATTTCATTAGATATATTATAATGGAAGTGCCTTCATAATAATCCAAAGATGGATTAATATGTAAATGCACATCTTTCAAACATGTTAATTAGGTGACCCCCTTGGTTAAGCAAGAAATACACTTCCTTGCATCTTACATTAGTCTAATTGTCTGTGTTAGAGAAATGCAAACGACCAAAGTTAAAAGGTTGGTTATAAAGCAGAGTTGCACAGTTGCTTCAATTTTATCTGTAATTTTATTCCACAACTTAGTACATTTCTTTTAGTTTGCTAGTGAAATTGTAATTGTAATTGGTTTTTGTTTTCTAGATCTCTTCGTAAGTGTAATAGAATTTTTTTTTGCAAAGATTTATACCAGAGTGTAATTCAAATATTAATTCGACTCTTTCATACTTTAATGGAGAGAGTCATGTACTTGATAAAATATAGCTTCGATTTACAAAATAAGTAGTTATATGGCTAGAGATTAAATTGGCACATTTAGGCAGCTGTTAATGTAGGGTAGAGGGCTCCAACTAAACAGCCAGTAACAATGTGCTTGCTGTTTAATTTTAGCCTAATGCATAGCTCCAAATTCAGACATCCATATGTGATTTTAATGTTGAAGGTAAATCTCAGAAGTAGAAAAAACTAAAGCAACTGTGGAGTGTATGACATTGAAAAAATCAAATTAAGAGGCACGAATTTTACATGGAACTGTTCAACATGCTAGCTGAAGCAAATCAAAGCTAATTCCTCAGTTCTCTAGACTGAGAGAGGAAAACAAGTACTTTGTAACTTAGCAAAGGAGGGTGTAGCAGTTCACTATAACTGAGTCCTGACATGCATGTAACTACATGAAACCTTTACCAAAAACTAAAATCTAGAACAGAGCTTATGGGTAGAGCATGTATATAGGTAGAGTTTAAACAGCCAGCACATTCTGTGGGGTAAAGGGCCTAATATATAGCTCCAAATTCAGACATCCATATGGGGTTTGAACGTTTAAGGTAAATCTCAAAAGTAGAAACAACACTAAGCAACCATTAATGTATGACCTAAAAAATCAAATCACGGGGTACAAATTTTCAATGGAACTGTTAAACGTGCTAGCTGAAGCAAATCAGAGCAAATTCCCTGGTTATCTAGAAGGAGAGAGAAAAAACAATTACTTTTGTTCATAACTTAGCAAGGTAGGGTGTAATAGTTCACTATAACTTACAAGCCTGTATCTCCATGAAACCTTAACCAAAAAACTAAAATCTAAAACAGAAAATTGGTATATAATTTAAAAAATCAGTCAAACATTTCTTATAGATTGGGAAGGCCATACTGCTCAACTGAGCAGAAATTACATACGTATTTTTGTGTAATTTAAAATCTTTATTTGGACTGTAGATAATTTATGTGTATGTTCCTCTCTGGAATGAACATGATTTGTGCTAGAATCCAAACAGAGAGCCATTGTAGAAGTTTTAAATAGAAAATCTTCATTCATGTCGCCATAGCCCACAACTTGAATTTACATTCTTTTATTTTATTGCCTGTAGCTCTTCTCAAGGGTTCCTGTTCTTATGCAAGATGGATAGACCCAAGATAATGATCAATTTAATCATGTCTTTTACATGTTCATATTACATGAGAAGAATATTGAAGATAGACTTAGGATCACCTCAATCTTTTAGTATATCATGCTCAACCATGCTTCAATATTTGAACACCTCACTATCCAAAATCTTCAATTGTTCTAACTCCTCACCATGAGCAATACCAAGATTGACATAACATAACTGCAGGAAACAGTTCTTTAGATTCTACAAACAGATAAGAGAGACAATCTTTATAGTTCAGATGATAATCAGAGGCTAACTGAATGATATGATAAGAGCATAACCTGATACTCTGGTTTTCTCAGAGTATGCACCCCTCTCTTGACAAGCTTTTGCCACCCACTGTTTCCTCGTAGTGCCTTGGCCAATTCTTCTGTGCGCTGCATACAATGTAAGCAACTTTTCACTATTAAAGACTCAATTCAATTGTGAACATAGCTCAGACAAGCTGCAATAATTCTTACAATTCTGTTGATGACCTCTTTAAGAAACAAAAATTAAAATTTATTACTCTATTTATGTCATGTGAATAAATCACAACAAGTAGTTAAACATGATTTGGGCTCTCATATTTTGCAACTTGGGCATCTTTTGTTACAATAAGTAGGTAAACATGATTTGGGCTCTCATATTTTGCAACTTGGGCATCTTTTGCATGCAGTCCTTTAGAATCAATTTGCAAATTGATCTAACATTTCTCCCTTAGGACCCAATTCTTTACAAGACATTTGTATAGCTCATTTGCATCATTTCTCTGCTCAACAAAATCCTTAAATGATAGGATTTCTTACTTGGAAAAATATTCTACACTCCTGTAATTTGTTCCATGATAAGACCAAATTTGTTTTGTAATCATTGATTCTCATCCCTTAGAGGTAAATTTCCTTGGAGTAACTGGTGCTAATTTTGGGAAGCAGAAAGCATATTTGCATCTTGGTGTTGATCAATAAGTGTAAACTTCTTTGCACTCAAAAATATTTTTCTTAGGAGCTGTCCCTAATATTATGTAGGATTGATCACCCAGGATGATGATGATAGCACAAGATCTAGAATGATAGACACCATGCCATTTCCACATAAAAGCTTGACTGAATAGAACTTCACCCACTTTTAGGGGCATTATGTCATAGAGTACTTCATCCTAAAACAACTTGATTGCATGTGGGAGGTGGCATTATTGCCTAACACATATATCTCTACTTTGAAAAGCCAATGAATTATATATGGTTGAGGGTGACGTCTCATTGAAAAATTCAACCACATCCTAGGTTCATCTTATACTAATAGCCATCATCCACAATGAAGTGCAGAGAAATTTCCTTCACTAATTGTTCTAAGTGGAAGAGAAACCATACCTCCTCCAACTCTAAGGAGGAAGCTTGTGTTGCAGTAATGGAATACATATTGGCCTCAATGATTTTCTTATCCTTGTCCAGCATGGGCTATTGTTCTATATATACCTTACTTATGCCTTGGATGCCACCTAGGCTGACTTAACTACCTATATAAGACTATATTAATGATCATATTAAGGTAGCCACAAGATGAATACTCATAACTGTTGAGACATGGACCAGCTAGGACTCGAACCTAGGACCTTCCATTCGCTGTTGGAGTGCTCTACCACTGAGCTATTGGCCCCTCTTGGACCAGTCCATCGTCGGTCCAGGTGTGGCTTATTTCCAACAACAACACCCCCCCTTAAGTCACACCTCTCATGTGCTTGGGGCTCCTAGCTTGGGCCTGGCTCTGATACCATGTTGAGACATGGACCAGCTAGGACTCGAACCTAGGACCTTCCATTTGCTGCTGGAGTGCTCTACCACTGAGCTACTGGCCCCTCTTGGACCAGTCCATCATCGGTCTGGGTGTGGCTTATTTCCAACACCAACAATAACCCTATGTAGTATGCACACTAAAGGATTAAGGGCATAGAAAGCTTTCTTTGAAGGAGACTTTGACCAAAGGTAATGACCCTAATACTTATTATCATACTTGATGCCATTATTTTAGGAGTAGTTTCTTCCTGGGCTCTACATTTAAGCTTTTCTTTGACCTTAGCAATATACTAGTAGGCTTCTCATAATGTCATGACCTTCAAGCATTTAATTTCTTCTTAGATGCATAACTGCAAATTGCTGCAGTATTTTAGGAATCTATTGTGCCTATATCGCATACACCAACTTTTGCTAATGTGGCATGAAATGCATTGGTATAATCATGAAATCTCTTCTCAACTCTGGCACAGCTGCTACAACTTCTAATATTGGTCATTATAGTTCCTCATAAAGTAGTACTCCTTTGATGGTGTTTGCAAAGTTTGAACAAGGCTTGACCAAAGCATCCTTCTAGACAAGCACTGATTCCCATCTTCATTTTCCTCTTGGTTGTTTTGAAGAAAATCTGATTCCCACCATTTCTGGACATGGAAAGAACCTTTTCAAAGTGCAAATGTTATATGTTCATTTTTTTTTTAAATCTACAAAGAATTATGATTCCAATTGGTTGAGCCTTTTGCCTACTTGTTTGCATTGATTTTACCTTCAAAAAGAGATGGAAGCCAAAGCATGACTTGTGAAAGGATATTAGCAAACTCTTCCATCATCTTCCCCTGTTTAACAAGGGCTTTGTCGAGCAACAATTTAGAAGGATCTCTCATTTTCTCTTTGCCTGCCATTAGAGGACATTTAAACCAAGAAGGAAGATAATATGAAGGGTCATATCTCAAGACTGTGCTTCCTATAATCTGACCTGGGGCATACAAATATGAAACAAACTGCTCTAGTATACTGATCTGGCTTTGATTGACGATACAATGGATGACCTGCTAAATTACAAAATCTTGTGTTGTGAAAGCAACAAACCTAAGCAAAGGAAAAGAACCCAACAAAATAGACGGTGTTGCAGTGTTATTGAAAGTTTTAATGCAAATAAGAGAAATTAACAAGGCCATTGCAATCCCAGAAAAGAGATGTGAAGCCACAAGACTCTGACTTTTCTATTCAGATGAATTCCTTTATAGATAATTCTAGCAAGGAATGAGAAGTATAGAAATAGAATGTGATGCAGTTTGTCCTAGAATCTGAAAATCCATGTAACAAGCTCATTACCCAAGAAGTTAAGAGGATCTATCATGAAATGCAACTCATCAAAACACATTTTAAATTTCCCAAAATTTTCTAATTTTTGTATTTTGTGATTTTCAGGCATTTTTAGGTGGTTTACTAGGGTCAAACATTGCTCAATGGATTCATGCAGCCTTTGATTATGTTGTACATGTCGTAAGATATTTGACACATTGAATGATTTCGAAATCCTATCAATGATAAATGATTTATGCCCTGAAAAAATGACAAACTAGTTTTACAGTATTTTTCCAGAATTTTTTCCCAAACTGCCACCTGGATCAACTGCTCCATCCTCAACTTTCATGAACTTGATAGTTGGCTCAAGTGTCACCATAATAAATAGTTATATTATCATCACTCTTGCTAATACAATTAGGAATCACACACTCTAGCTAATATTAAAGACCTTGCTGATTCCAAAATAGAATCCCATTCAAAATGAAAGGATATCCAAGTAAAGAACTGTCACAAAGAATAAAGAAGCTAGTTAATTTAGGCAAGAGGCAACACTGAAGAACCAAATTTGATACCCAAATGTTTAGTTTGATAACTAGCAATCAATTATTCTACTCTTAGTAGATCAAAGGGAAATCCCTCACATTTTGCTAGAAATGGGATGAAAAATGCTAGAAACCCTTTCAGTTGATTCCACAAATTCCATCCTTAACTAAATTTGTCATATGCTTCAACTATATCAATTGTATCTCTTCCAAAAACATACATCAGACTGCTGCATCATATGTCTTCTCAATGGCAAATGAGGAATAAAGAGCACAATATTAGAATATTCATAAATTGGACCAATAAGATTCTGTCTGCTACAATAATAAGGGCTTTTAAAACTATCTCAACCTTCACTACTTTATCATGATAGAGAGGAAAACTATGTAAACAATTACTTGGTTCTATATGGTCATTCTTTCCCCAGCAAATAGGAACATATTCTAAATTGGAATTTTGGGGAAGTACTAGTTCATCATTCCTAGCAATGCCAAGCCCTTGTTGACGTCCCATTTCTATAGAAACATCTATGGTCTAGAAGTTGGTTTATCTTTTTCTTTGACTTTCTTTTTTATATTTTGGTGTTTCTCACCAGCTACCTTTGCTTAATTTTCAGTATGCATTATAGATAGCAACTTCATAATTCTTTTTCTTGGTTTGATTAAACACACTCAAGTGAATCCTTATCCTCATCAACTTGTATGACATTCTTAAGACAAGTCCTAACATGTGGCAGGTCCTTGCAAATAATCCGTAGTTCTTTTCATTTATAAAATTCTATTTCCATAGTTTTTAATAATATTAATGGAGTCTATTGGGGTCCTCACCCATAAAGAAAGATATGCATCTATTATGACCTGAGAACTCGAGAGTAACTTACAAACCCAAGACCAACTAAAACCAACAAAAAGCCACCTAATCCACCAAACAAAACTAACATCTACTTATCGAAATATCAAGGAAGCAAAAAACCAGTGAGAACAAAGAAATCGAGGGGGAAAACACATTTGACCACAAAACCATACAAAGATCCAAATAAGGCAGAAACATGACTAGCACTAGACACGGAAAAAAACTCAAGAAACAACAACCAATCTTCTTCCCTTACAGGAAAGGAGCTCCTCCATGGTACATTGGGAGCCAAAGCTGATGGCTTCCGAATTTTCCATCATAATCTCTCCACCTCTCTCCTACACCCTCTAGACTTCTTCAATTTCTCCCAAAAATCTTTTCCCAACTTATTACACCAAAAGCACCTAAAAGGAAGACCTTTGAAGTTAACAAATTGAAGCCAAGAACCTTGCTCAGAGACAACACAAATGGTATGATTCAAGGGTTTAGATAAATCTACAATACAAACCCTCACAAAATTGTGCTGAAACCTTCTTGCTCAAAATCACACTTCACAAATTTGCCAATTTGTTCAACCAATAATTTAATCAAGGCAAGGTTTCTCAGACCCAAAGGGAGCCAATAAAAACAAATCAAAAGAAGGACCCAAGAAATGATTTCAGCTTCGGGGTCAAAGAAGGCTTTCCATGGGCACATATACACCCTTGTTTTGTGATAATCATAAGACCATGGCCCATAGACCAGGCAGTCACAGTCTTCCTTCAACTAAAACTGAACCAGAAAGAAGCCCTTGGAAAGAAAAGCCAGAGATGGTCATTCAATAATGCTCTAAACAAACTCCATCCAACTGTAAATCTCAGAAATCAAAGATCTTTTCCCCAAAATTTTGCATGCCAAATATTTACCTTCCTGCTCCCTATTAAACTTATCTAAACAATCCTTAGGAATAACCAAATCAGGAATATCTACAACCAACTTGATCGGGATATCACCTAAGGACGAAAACTCCAGATGAAGATTGAATCCATCCTTGCCTGTCCAAAGGAGAACCTTCAACATCAGCTCTCTCCCTCACTGTTGATTGACGCAGGACATGAGGGTTGAGCTTCAACCAAGGAGGCTTTAACCAAAATAGGGGAAAGGTCGCCATTGCCTAATAATAGTTGTGTTGTACAGAAAACCCCACAAAAATGAAATAGGTTGGATCCATTTCAGCACCCAACAAAAACCAACCATTCAACATTCTCACCAAAAGGAGAACTCTCCCGGACTCCTTGAGGAGGGTTGACTGATGACCCGATTTGTTTGAGGGAAAGAGAAACAAAAATATTTTCCTGCAACTTGCAATCTTCCTCCTCCCTTAGAATTCCTTCTTACCATTGGTCCACCAAACTATGTTTTGCCGGCCTAGTGCCAAGGATTAAGACGTGCTTGCTATAAAGAAACTCCACCATCAGCTTCATGCTCCTCCCCATCATTCGAAACTAAACCAAGGCCCCTACTGCATGAACTAGACAGTTTGCTCCCTACTTTGTTGCACGTCACTAAAACCTTAGCTATCAAAAGGACATTTGTCATTTTTCCCTCCTTGTTTTCTATTCTATTTCCATGGTTGCTGTCTTGACTCCTAGTATGTTTGTTACTTCACCAATTGTCATTCTACTTTTTAAAATATTGATACATATTTTTTCTCTTGGTTGTTATATTAGTAATGAGGATGTAAATAGATAACTTCTTGATTGCTTCTTGATTGAAAAGCAGCTGTAAATTTGGGGATGACTTGGGAACTTTAATTTTTGGCATAAATAATGAGTTCAATCAAAATTTGTATAAAAAGGCTAATGGATGTTGTTGCAGAGGACACAAGTGATAGTAGTTTTAAGGGACAATTTGAAAACTTTTTTCTTGTTTCAAGCTTGTCCTAGTTCTAATATTAAACGCCACGCACATAAGTGAATCAGCAATAATTATTTGTACACAACAATAAGCTCTGATTTAATGATGAAAAAGCACTGTGCCAAGTAATAATGAAGGGAATCATCAATCCAAAAAGAAGGTTAGCCCATTTTGAGTAGATCCCCTATTGAAGTTTGACACTATATGTCTATATAAAGGTGAATGCAAGTATTTGATAGATGAAATCTCAGAGCTGAAAATCCAACTGTAGTTTGGGTTTCAAACTTGTAAGACCACAAAAAATCAATTAATTGGACAGGGCAGTTATAGGTCTTATTTGTTGAAACATTTTTTTGGGTAGTGTGAATTGGGTCCCTTTACAATCTAAAAGCTAGAAAAAAACCAGTTAGAGAAAAATCTCCCGATACCCTATAATTAGGAGAAATTTCTTGAGCTAGATGCTCATGCAACTGCTTATTAATGTCGAATAGCTTTTATAATATTCAAAGCCTTCCATTTGGGAGATTCAGTAATTACAAAGCATGATTTTGGTGTCTGAAGCTCAGATTCCTGAAGAAATCAGATGGAGCTGAAGAAGGGAATGTGGGTTCTTCATGTTTTCTGTGTGAGTGTGTCAAAGACGAGTATATAAATGAAACAAGTAACACATTACAGTTTGCTCGCATAGCCCCTTGCTGCCACTGTAGTTATGCCCAGTGTTACAAGACTTGCCAGGACTCACCAAGACTTGGCGAGTCCTGAGGCAAGCAGGTCAAAACGAGTCCCAGGGACTTGTGACCCAAGTACACGACAAGTCTAGTTAAACTCACCGAGTCTGCCAAACTCATCGGAACCAATGAGTCCTGCTAGGAAGACTTGGCAAAGTCAATGAAAATCAGGGGGGAAAAAAAAAAGAACAAAAAATGGAAAACGGTTAAACGTAAAAGCATGAAAGTCAAGCGTTTTTTGAAGGGTTTGGATCTTGGAGGACTTTTGAAGGCTATTTAAAAGCAATAAAATTATGAAAAATGACATGCACCATGAAGGTCTGTGTGGTCTCTGTTGGTTTTTCTTCTGAATCAGCATTAGGGTTTGCCACTTCTAATGCACAGGCAGATTCAGCCAACTAAATACAGGAGGTTGCGTGAGCTGCCTCCCCTTCACTTCTGGTTCTGCCGCACCAAGGGGGGTATCCCTATAACTCGATGTAACCTTGACTAGCTCAAAGATAGAAAGATTTAACTTGACAACAACAGGCAGAATACTCTCATGTATGGACCAAGATCTGTATGATAGATCACAAGGTTGGCAACATTCTTGGACATGATGTCTGGTTGGGTATGAGAGCATGCAGGGGGTTCCTAATCCTACTCCTACAACTAACAGGTGGAAGTATGAAATGGTTTGAAATGGTGTTTGGATGCAAAGCTGGACATGGTGTATAACCTCAACACAGAGCTAGATTGGTGCCTATCCAGGGCTTGGAGTCGGTAGACATACACCTGTGAATGATCAGCATGAATAGCTAAAATTGGATTTCAGGGGGATACATATGATATCTGCCTTACAGATATCTCCCAATAAAGAGTGTTAAGCTGTCTATACTTATGGCATCCCTATTGCAGTAAGAAAGATACATGCAAAACTGGAGACAGAATCAGCATAACACATGCAAACACAGCATTATTCATATAAGATTAACCATGAAATCAGTGGATTCATGCCAAATCGTACAACAGGAGATACATAAACTCACAAGTTTTGCTGCACAGAGCAACCAAAACCAGTTGTATCTTATTACAGAGCCAAAATGTCCAGTTTTCAACAACCTTCAAATGAGCAACACAACCTGCTATATACAGCAAGGAGGTGCCCAGCCTTAATTACATAGTTGACCAAAAAAAACCCGCCAGATACACAGTATCATCAGATTGGCGCTCAAACATTCAATGCAGCAGGTGGGAGACGAGATAGGAAGAAATCTCGAGCCTTGCGCCGCCGCCTAGGGATCCACATCTTCAATCGGGTACTAGATCCGTCCACATCATCGCCCATACCTCTGCAACAATCGCCATTAATGGCGCACCAACCCGCGGCCTTGGGAAATGCAGAATACTGTGCGTCACAACCGTTTCCCGCCAAGATACATCATCATGATATTTGAAAATATGCAGGATATCAATTATCCCACATGCACCCCGCGGCGACCTATTCAACACTTTATATACTAGGTCGCGAGCATATATGATGTCGGTGCTTTTGCTCCCGACGACACTAGTATAAACCTTCATCATCATCCTCCAGCAGCATGATATCCTGTTGCTTGAAATATCACCTTGACGTCAGCATCATATCGCAATATCACCTGCATGATAAACGCCTTCATCGACACAACCTGATCCATCGGAGGAAGATCCTCCTGCTTAGCCGATACCAAATGTCTGGCCGATGAACACCCTGATGACGTCACCGTCATATCCTGCTGACGTCATCAGCATATCTGCCTACTGCGCACCTCCTCATATCCGGATGACGTCATCGTCATATTCGCAACATTGGGGGATCTTCATAAGATGAGTAATGTTAGAAATATGACCCCCCGGACCTTGATGACGTCACCACCACATGTCGGCATCAGGATGATATTCGGAAGATAACCGGATATTTGGAAATATCATCCTGATGCACAAATATCATGCTGCATTGTAGCTCCGCTATAAGATCGGGGTGATATATGAATATGACAGATATTTGAAATGATCACCCCCCACTGGATAATGCATGAAGCCGACAGGCGGATATCTCCCTGATATCAGCGTCATCATGATGCTGGAACAAACATACATCCGGGTGATACTCAAATATGAAAATATCACCCCCTCCTTCGGAAATATCATGATGCAGATAGGCAGAGAAATAAATATCACCCTGACATAAGAATGACGTCAGCATCATCAGGGTGATAAAACAACGAACATGAAGTGATAAAACAACATCAGGATGATCTTGACTAAGATCACCCGATGTTCAAATATGATGACCCCGATGAAGATCGGATCATACTTAGGACTTTGCAGCAACATCATCAGGATGATCTTAAGTAAGATCACCCGATGTTAGAATATCACCCCAGTGAAAGATCATGCTGACAGAAAATATGATGACCCTCGTAAGCAACATCAGGGTGATGTCTGGAAACATGATGATGATGACCTCCTCCTCGAAGAAAATATGATGCTGCAGCTGAAAAATGCTGAGGAGGTCCAACACTTAGAACATTTTTTGGATTTTTAGGGAAGGTGCCTGCATGAAAATTGCTCAGAAACTGACAGTGAAATCAGGCACCAACAGTCTCAAAGGCCCCTAGACCCCCCGCAAGAGACATTGCCCCTTGACCCTACTGGGGGTGCTACCCCCAAACCCCAGCACTAGTTTTAAAAAGCGAAAAATAAAAATCATTTTGGGTGTCATGTCCCCTCTACTCCCAAATATTAATTGTTATTATTATTATAAAAGTGTTTTTCAACACTATATAAGTTTATATTAATAAATATTAAATTATAAATATTAATAAAGTACAAAACAAAAAAAGAGGAAATTTTAAATTTATATATGGGTGCTAGATTTAGGTCACATGGGTCCTAAATCTGGGAGGTATATCTTCAAAGCTTGTTGGCTCTTTTAGGTATGTGACTAGATATTTTGCAATTGTTATCTTTGAACTTCCAAGTGTTTGATCAACTTTGAACCATCAGAGATGAAAACCCCTAGAAGGCAGATTAAGAGGTGAGGACGAAACCACTCTTCCTCTAAATTGAGCAGCTCCACACAGGCGTTGCCCTTGTGCTAAACTAATTTCATTTGGTGTGTTACCAAGTGGGTGCTACTGTGAATCTTTGTAATCAAGCAATTGAAGGAGAGTACATGACCCAAATTTGAAGACAGAATAGAATCTTGTAGCCAAGACCAGATCAGGGATCTTTCCCACTGCTATACAGGGTAGTGAGCAAGAGATAGGTGGGTTCAGGATTGAATTGAAAACATGGGTTGCAGGGTTAGGCAACCCCTCAATATTGACTAGTCCAATTATCCTTTCACAACATGAGGAGTTGATTGAATAAAATACAACAATAATCATCTGCCAACAAATCTCATTGCCGATTTCCCAAACAAGTGTAACAATCCATAAAATCGTCACCACAATTTATATTATCTATCACTTCACACATGGCCAGGAAGGGTTAAAGTAGATCAACACTCAAAAAGAAGAAACTAGGGCAAATCAGATAGTTAGAGGCACACATCCATCAACACTTTCATCATTGCGACTACCATCTGAAGGGCAATCACTAAGTTTGGAGAAGCATACAACAATTTAGATGCCACCCCACAAGTGCCAATCTACATTAAGCCTCTACATTCGCGATCTGCAACAGATTGGGGAGTGATTTGCATTGAATCCCTGCCTACAAGTGTCTCAACTGGATAAGCGACTAATCTGGGGGACATCTACTCACAAATCAACTCCATTGCATGCCAATTGTGAAACGGCTTGAGGGCTTGTGGGTTTAGCATATCTTACGTTATTGTAGCGTTGTATTGAGACATCCTATTACAAATTGATTATAATTCATTTTCCAAATTGTAACAACAATTGTGGCCTAAAGAGGAGCTAATAGGCAAGACTTATGTTAGTTTACAATTTGATATAAGGAGGTTGTTAATTATTTATGACTGCATCAAGGATCAGTACTATAACTCATTGATAATAGCAATGTATTTCTAAAACCTAAGATACTGGGTTCCTTGGTGTAGGGGGCCGGTCCCAAAGCGGCGACGAGAGTTCCCGCGGATAAAAAAGCACCTTTTTTTAAAAACACATTAAAACAAAATTTGTTTTATGGTTTTTAATGATTTTTTATTAAAAAAAAAAAACCCTAAAAAAGCATCTATTACCAAAACCGCCCCCATTTGACTTATCATTTGACAACAACACCTCTATTTCACAAGAGTTCTTCATTTTTTCTTCATTTTTGCATTTTGGAGGGCTGCTGCTATATTTTTTAAGGGAATCGATTGCAAAGTGCCAAGGGAGGATTTTAGCTTGCACAAAGGTCATCTATTGATCTAAGGTAAGTAGTTTAACCAATTCTTTCTAGTTTTTTCTGAATCTTTTCAAGTTTTTTATGGATTTTTTCAAGTTTTAAAAAAAAAATAACTTTTTTTTGAAAAAAAAATTTCTAACATTTTTTGAAACCTATTTTAGTGTTTGTCTTGAATGTTTATTACTTGTATTAGTTTCTATATTGTGTAGGGTTGCATTTTTTTTAATTATATTTTAATTTAAATTTTATAATTTCTTACAACAACAATCTATTTGAAAATTTGGAATGGCTACTAGTTCAAGTTCAGTGGGTCTTGAGAAGGATAAACAATTTAAATATGATCAAGCATCTCCTCTTTGGAAATATGTCACGATGGTTGAACAACTAGCAGGAGGTGGGGCTTTTGTTTGGATTTGTAATGAGTGCAAGGTTACATTTAAGAGCTCATATAGTCGAGTGAAAGCTCACTTATGTGCCATAAGTGGAAAAGAAATTAAAATATGTGAAGGGCCAAACAAGAAGGGTTTGCCAAAAAGACAAATTATGGCATTCATTAAAGAACAAGAAGAAGCTGATGAAAAGAGTAAAAGAGCAAAATTAAGAGCTCATCCTTTAGTAAAGAAAACACCAATGAAGCCACCTACAGAATCTCCTTTATCCATGCCCCAACATCCTTTTTTGGAGACAATGTCTATCCAAGATGAAGATCCCTCTCCTTCTTCCCGCAAAAGAGGTCCATTGGCTAAGGCATTTCAAAATGAAACAAGAGATATTACAGATGAAAAAATTGCATGTTGCATTTATGCCAATGGTCTTCCTTTCAACTTGGTGAGATCGCCATATTGGCGGAAAATGGTGGCAGCAATTAGTAATGCACCTTCTGGTTACACAACTCCTGGTTATAAAAAGGTGTGCACCACCTTATTGGCAAAAGAATTTTTTTTTGTAGAGAAATCACTAAAACCAATTAGGAATTCATGGATTGAAACAAGAGTGTTCATTGATTCTAATGGATGGAAAGAATGCAAAAACCGACCTTTAATAAATGTTATTGCAGTGTCCCCAAAAGGGGCAATGTTTTTGAAGGCGGTTGATTGTGAGGGGCAAATCAAGGATGCAAAATTCATTTCCAAAATCCTCATCGAATCCATAGAGATGGTGGGTGTTGATAATGTTGTCCAAGTCATTAGGGACAATGCAAAAAATTGTAGGGCAGCAGGTGCTTTGGTTGAGGAAAGGTACTCACACATATTTTAGACACCATGTACCGTACACTCCCTTAACTTGGTGATGCAAACAATTGGCACTCAAATAGAATGGGTGAAAACTACATATAATGAGGGTGAGGATATTCAAATGTTTGTGACAAACCATCATATGTCACAAGGCATCTTCAGGGCTTTCTCGCATTTGGAGTTGTTGAAAGTAAATTTAATTTATTATAATTTTCATTTATGTCATATTTTAATTTACTTACATTTTAATTTTTAATGTGTTATTAACTTTTTTTTTACATAACATTAGGTTGCTGAGACCCGATTCGCATCACACACAATCATTTTGAGACGACTTGTGAAGGTGAAAGAGGCGTTGGGCACCATGGTCACTAGCCACCAATGGAGTATATGGAAGACATCTAATTCAGAAACGGCTCAAAAGGTGAAGTCATTGATCCTAGATGATGATTTCTGGGATCGTGTGCAATATGTCTTCAGTTTCACCAAGCCTATCATGAGTATACTTAGGTTTGTTGATACAGATCAGCCATGTTTGGGGGAAATCTATGATGGCATTGACTCCATGGTAGAAAAAACAAAGACCATAATAGCACAAAAGGACAATAACCATGATGAAACATTTTTCCTAAATGTAAAAAAAATCATTCATGACCGTTGGGACAAGATGAACACACCCTTGCACCTCCTTGCATATGCCTTGTCCCCCAAATATTATAGGATTGAGATACTTTCTTTGCCGGGGAGAACCTCACCATATAGAGATAGTGAAGTTGCTAATGACTGCAGGATAGCATTCGGAAGAATCTTCTCAGATCCAGAACTGGTGGATAGTTAGGAAAGAGTTTGGCAGGTTCATACAAGGACGAAAGCATAGTTTGTGTGTTCTTCAAGACATGTACAAGGAAGATGCTCATACACGGTGGTACCTCCATGGGCAAGATTATGTTTTCCTCCAGCCTCTTGCAATCAAAGTTCTATCACAAGTAAGCATGTTTTATTATTTAACATTCTTAGTACTTACCATTTTTTGCATTTTTTATTTTTAAGTTGTATTGACTAGAGCTCTAATTTCAATAGGTTGCAAGTTCTTCTTCAGCTGAACGGAATTGGAGTACATACTCCTTTATCCACTCAATGAAGTGTAATCGGTTGACTGCTAAAAGAGCAGAAGACTTGGTCTATGTCTACTCCAACTTGCGTCTTCTATCACATAAGCAAGTTGACTACAAGGATGGGGCAGCAAAGAATTGGGATATAACTATGGTTGACTCTTGGTGTAATGATTTGCAACCTCCAACAATATTCAATTCGACTTTCCTTCTCTCTTGCTAACCTTGAAAATTTTTGTATCACATTGACACTGTACTTATGCACATCTTATCTTCATATTTGATAATGCTATTTCCTTTTGCATTTGAAAGACAAAAGCCATCAATGTCTCAATCAATATTCTTCCTCCATTTCCTTGCGTTGTTGCTTCCCATGCTCTACCTCTTCTTCATGTTTTTCTCATACATACATTTTGCAAATTAATTTACCTACAAGAAATAAATGCTTGGGATGCAATTAATTGTCCACATGCTCATTCCAACAGATTGTCCACTTCTTGTGAAGTAACTTGGGTGTCTTCTGCCTTATTTTGCACAAAATTGTCAATAGCTACTTGTCAAAGATAACTGAAATCCATGAATAATTCATCCTCCCTATGCTAAATCACTTCTTTTTGCTCAAGAACATATGACCCATAGTTCTCCATTCTCAATTTTTTTAAAATTTTTAGTCAGTCTATAACCATACGATGATAATGGCTTTACTATGACTATGATTGCACATGAAATTCAAATGATAAAAACTCCAAACTTTTAGCTAGGTAATTCAAAAAGAACAATCGTTTTGAACCTGTGTTCCATGAGGACACGTCCTTGCCCCTCAAACCCCCGTCCCCATTCGCAACGGCGTTCCGAGTACGACAAGATGGCAGGGGACATTCCCTGCCCGTGCACAAAAATTTTGCAAATGGCAAAATGTTTCAGAAACACAGTATATGGACAGGAAATGCCACAAAGACATTTGATCATCCCCAAGGTAGTTGGGGATGTCTGAGACATCCCTTGACCATCCCAAGGATGGCCAAATGTCCTCGATCGCAATTATACTTTTTATAATGTTTAAAAAAAAAATCCACCAGGATATTCACTACAGTGAAGATAGGCAAGACATAAAATATGGATGTTCTTATATGAGCTTGCCGTCCTTTCCAATTTTAAACTCTAGAAGATCTCTGTGTGTGTTATAGTCAGAAAATGGAATCTTGCCATACATAATTACCATATGTTGTAGTTCATGAGATCCTAGATTTCTGAAACTAGACTTGACACTAGAGCAAATGAAATGTAGAAGTGCACTTATAAGAGTACTTAGAGCTTATGTTACACTTCTGGGAATTGTTTAGAATGCAAGCATACACCTTGAATATATTCAGCAAACAAATTAATCTATTACATTGCTCATCTGTTCAAGGTCAAAGTATGTGTGGTCAAAGCTAAAGAATGAGGTTAGAATCTTGCGTGATTTATGTGGATACATTGGTAGAGTCTTGGCTGGCCTTCATGTTCATCGTTATCGAGGGCGGCTTGAAATGGATAGTGATTATACAATCCCGCACTTCCATGGCCCCTTGTTGCACAAGTACAAACAATGAAGAGATATTTGTTATGGAGTGAGATTTCCTTCATTGGCTAGCATCAGAAGTGGCAGGTCAGCAAATGTAATAGAGCCCTAGGTTGAAGAAGTTGTTGATATTGGGCATGCTTCGCTGGTGGCTCGAGAGCAATGGGAAGTGGTTTGAAGTTCTGTTGGCCTTTGTTATGTTGTGTTTTTTGAGCTTATGTTGCAACTAGTCTTAGGTTTTGCAGTAGTTTTAGTCTTAGCACATATTTGAGGCTATCGATTTTGTCCTTTCTCTAACTTGTTTTTGTGAGATGTTAGGGGTTGAGGATTGAGGGTCGTTGGCTTGCTGAACAACATTTTGGTTGTGTTATCATCATCATATATCTCTACTACCATTATAATTGTTCTTGTTATCAAGGGCGAGGGGGCCCTATGGTATCCCCACCATTATATCTTAAAAAATAATTTAAAATTTTTAAAAACTAGGTACTTTGAGTAAATAGTGTTGCAAAAAATAAAACACAATATTATTCTATTAGATATTGGAGTGATGATTACAATGAGGTTCATCTCCTTATATAGAGTTTGGGAGATGTAACCAACAAACATAAACGTGACACTTGTTCTAGATTCTAATTGCTAAAAATAGCAATAGCATAGTTCGCAAACTCATACTCGAAAAAAACTTAGCAAACCCAAAAATTTGCGACTCGACAACTTAAAAAATTGCTTAAATTTATTTAAACACACATTTTTTTTTGCAAAATCAATGACAATGTATCCGATAAGTACAAAAGTGTTTTCTATTAGATTTGATTCATTTGAGTACTAATTGAGTACAAAATCACATCATCGTGCAAAATCCTGATACAATAGTTAGCTAGCAACTATTATTAATTTATGATGATTGCCTTTGAAAATCATCATCATAATTCATAAATTACATACTACAACATTTTACATCTTCCTCTTCCCTAATCTAGTGAAAACTTGGAGAGAGGTTCTAATCCTTGCACTCTGTTGCAGCTCCTCACTCGGTATAGGAGGCTGCACTTGTGGCTCCAACTCGACCTCCATCCTGTTGCTAGATGGCAATGACCCCTCCTCTGCCTCATCAATGTCATCCAATGACAATCTAGTAGCTCCTGCTTCTGTTGCAACCACATCCTCCAATACCTAGCTCTCAAAATCAAGAATTTCATCTATAGTAAATGTTATCACTTGGATTTGCACCCTTGTTTAAACCTAGTTCAAATAATCCAAGGATACAATGGAAGTGACCTCAAGGTGTGGGATCTTGTTGTTTAAGATCAAACCTCTAGATTATAATGTCCCATTCTAGGTTTTGTAGCAAAAATTTCTGAATCTTGCAATTTTACAAATAAACCCTAGGACTGAAATCTGATTTTTTCCTGCACCCTTGATTATATCTCCTTCAACATGAAAATTGAACGAACATATGCAAATTTGATGATAAAACAAAATAGATATTGGCAGCCTTAGCAATATGGAATTACACCATAAATACACATAAAGATTGAACAAGATGATGATAAACTAATCAGATCACTGCTGTCATAAATTCAGAGTGTTCAAGTCTTCGATTACTTCAATTAGATGGCTCTATCATAGCCAAATTACATGCGCCAATCTGTGGATACAAAATCAGAGTGGAAAGATGAATATCAACATACCAAATCAGTGATCAAATGCAATGAAAGAGATGACAGGCCTGCTGATCAAATCTACCTCTTGAAAATGATGATATGCCCAGTGAATGTCCTCTAATAGAGATCGCTGGTCTCTAATGCTGGATCGCTGCCACTGAGTATGATGGGCGGCCAATGTAAGATGATGTATGAGATGCTAACAATGCAGAAACAACTCCCCACAATGGCGATCTCTCTCCCAAGTATGTTCGCTCCAAAGACAAGGCAATAATCACTTAGTGTGGCAGCGGCTAGGGCTTATGAGCCCATGTCTGATCTGAATTATGGCGCTGCTGCAAGAGTGGTTTTCCAAGTCTGTACGCAGTTCTACAAGGATGCCAAAACCTCTAGTTGATGGCGCTCTAACACATGAAACAAATATCACCTCAAATCGGCTCTCCTAGTAGATGTGAGGGTCCTCAAGATCTTGGATCAAGACTTCAATGATATGCCAACAATCTTCAAGCTCCAAATCGCCTATGATGGTCTCCGACCCAAATTCAAAGATGAACCTATGAAATTCAAGCAAGTCTCCAATGAAGCACAATTGCGAACTCCGTATGAATCCGCCTCCAAGTGTGATTGGATTTTTGTCCAACACACAACTCCACAAGGGTTTTCGTCCTTGGAAGATCAAGCAACAATTGCCAAGCATAAATGCGAAAGTTTGCCAAAGATTCATGATCCGAAAATGAGCCACCAATCCTTCTTTTATACCAATTCAAATTAAAGATTTGAATTGTCAATTTTCCCTCCAATTTGATATCTCCAAGAAGGGCGCTTGATCCAATCCAATATTTTATTACTTAATTTGAATTTACTCCTCCAATGTATGAGCGCCACAAACAAGGAATCAATATTTTATTATTTCACACTTTCTCCAATGTGAGCACCACTTCTAATATCAATATTTTATTCATTTGATGCGAATTCCAAGGTGAGTGTCCACTTCAAGGGATTAATATCAATCTTCAAGATGAGCACTCCTAGACATAATAAAATATTATTATTTATCTCCAAATTTTGGCCGCTCCTAATTAAATAATAATAATGTATTATTATTTAATTTTGACCTCTCCAAGTTGGGCATTGAAATAATAAAATAATAATAATATTATTTTATTCCACAAATCTTCCAATGATTTGCCCAATCAAAATTCACTATTTCCTTATATAATTAATGTAGAATTACATTAATTCAATTTCCTCATCTTCTCTGGTTAACTAGCTGAGTCAACGTTCTATTTTCCAAGCCTCTGAACAACATTATTATTTTCAAGCCTTAGCTCAACCAGAATATTCCCTTGTTTGATGAATTAGCCTACGGAAATAGGATTAGGCTAACCCAGACCTTCGTTGGGTTATCATGCCGGAAATGGGGACATTACATAGATGAAGGGCTGGTTCCCTCTTTAAAATATGACTTCAGATGCTGAAACTAAACCTATCCTATTCTTAACATTCATCAATGGAAAAATGATAGAGGGAAATGATTGAAAACAATGTGGCGATGCACCAAATAAGTTTGAAGAACTTCTGCATCAGTTTTACATGCACAAAATAACCTTTAAACAGCTGATAGGCATACACAAACTCATAAAAAATCTTTGCAAAGGTAGAGAAATGGAGCTGAAACCACAAGGAACTGATCATTCACAAGATAGAATTTCAATCTTCTAGCATTACACAGTGCAAAGAATATGACAAGGCAGAAAACCAATTGTTTTATTGATCAAAGAGGCAAAATACAGTTGATACAAAGTCTTGTACAATAGCTCTATTCTGAAAACCAGAGATAATATGAGATATTTCTCATTACAAAAGCATATCTAGCAAGTACCATCATGCTTGAGAGAATCTGGGAGGTCATTTTGTGTAGAAATAAAATATAACTGCTCATTCAAGTCATGGTCAAACCTCTTGGGCATTAGAGGAAGCATCTTCCTAGTTTGGCTCCTTGAATACCTCCATCAAGGCATGGGAAAACTAGTTGGTTGACTTCCGCAACTTGAAAACCTGAAAACACTCCTAGAAAATCTCAAACAACTGTTTCCACTTCCTTGGATAAGTGCATGACGGTCAAGAATTGTTACAAGTGCTACCAGTCATTATTCCTCTCCAACTGCTCCTTGGATGGACATAGGAAATGTTTCCTATGATCTTGGAACTGCCTTGAATCCTTGAGGGCGTGGGGGAAGAACCTTCTTCAGTATAGACTCCAAATTGCCTTTTCAAAGACTTCTTTATGACTTTTTAATCATCCTTACCCCATACCCTGCTTCTCTCACGTTGGACACTTTGTAGACACTCTTGACAGGCTTCAAAAGTCTGAACAGGTCTTCAAAATGACTAGTCACACTTTAAAATGAATGAAGAAACCTTACTTGACCTTATTTCAACACTGGGTCTTAGTCCATGTGACCAACTTCTTCATCATCTACACAGGTTCTCTGATCATAATTCTGGGTGTTTCTTGGTTCCTTTGCAAACACATGTACTGTATCCCATTACATTTGAAAGGTTTTCTCAGTCACACTGTCCTCAATGAGCTTTCATGTTTCTTCCACATATTCCTCAGACCTGCAATCTCTCTGGTTCTCTATTCATGTTCCTTTAGGCCTGTACATGTTATATGACTTGTGCTAGGATTTACACAGGGTCTTAAAGTTCCCATTCTAACTCAATAATTCTGCTCAGGCCTGCAGGGTCTATGAGGACTCTAGGATTTCATTACAAGGTTCCACAGACCCTTATATCTCTTGCAGACCCTGTCGAGTTTTGATAGACCCTATATACTTCATGGTGACAGACACTGATATTGCAAGCCTTCTTGATGTACAAGGCTTCTAAGCTCTCCAAGGCCTTTTACATAGCTTTAAGATGACTTGAAAGATCTTGAAGAAGCTTCACAAGATCAAGAAAGTCTTTTACATCTATAGAATGCCTTGTGTATCCTGATTTCTTCTTCTCTATTACCCCTGAAACCAATATCTGAGACCATGGGACTTGCATGCCATTGCTTGCATATGTGCTTGAATGGCCCCTCCAAAATCTTCAGCCTCTGTCATGCTTACTTGGTTTAGAAAACTCTCGCCTAGCTTTCATATATTCCTTGACTGACTTTTCATAGGCTCTTAGCTAGGGTTTATACAGGGATCTTTAGGGGTTTATATGGAGTTTATAACTATTACACAAAGCTACTCTTGATAGAGTTTAGACTGTTTGACAGGGGTGTTAGGCACAAATTATAATTGTTATGTTAGTTTATATCGGCAAATAGGTTTGATTAGTTTGTATTTGCAAGTATGTTTGTTAGTTGGTATTGGCGAGTAGTTACTCCCGATCGGTGTCGTTGGCGACGGTTGGCAACCGTCCACAACCTATATATGTATTATCACTTCATTGTATCAGACATGGAGTTTTTGGTGTTGATTGTAATTGCTGTTTGAATCAATATATGCATTTGAGTTTCAGACTATCAATTCAATTTTCATTCTCATACAATGTGATAGTTCAGTTTATATTTCTTGTTTACTCTGTATGAAAATAGTACTCATTTGGCAGTAAACAATTTAGCGCCTTTGCCGATATGGAGTCGGGTGGGAAAGGTGACGAGTAGTGGATGACGAGTTGAATTGTCAGAGGAATTAAATAGTTGGTGAAGAAGGAAGGAGACAATGGCGATGGATATATAATGGGGCAACCTATTCATACCGATGAGAAATTAGAAACCAGAAGACAAGTGGAAAGAATAGAAGAAGAAATTCAAGAAGAACGGGCGGAAAGCGAAAGAGAAAACAACGAACAAGAAAGGTACAATCGGGAAGATGATCTAACCCAAGACCTCGTATTCCTGTGGCAATTGGCGATTGGATAGTACGTAAGGAACGAAGCCATCCACAAGGATATTTCAAAGGAAATCATTGGAGATAACATGGAAGTCAATAGAGAGGTAGACAATCTTCTCAATCGCATTCCTCGACTTTTGGAAAAGGAATTTGATAATTCTACAAGACCTCCGAGAAGAAAGAGACAGAGAACTACATCGACAACAAATACTCAGAAGGTATGAAGAATGCATGAAACAAGAAGAGGAGGAGCGCAACGCTAACCGCCGTCGTACGCCCTACAACTGATAACTGTACGAGTGCCAATTAATGCCCACACAACTTAACAAAGATAAAAATCGAGTACCAAGTGTGCAAGAAACACCTGAAGAGAGGTTAAGAAGATCATTAAGATTAAAAAAATGAGAAGAACGAAGAAAAAGATTAAAACAAATTGTTGAAGAAACAAACGAGTATCATGAAATAAACCAAGATACCATTGAAGTACACCATAGCCTCGTGGAGGGAGTCAACGAAGAAAATATCAGAACACTAGTAACAAACAAAGAAAAAGAGAAAGATGATGAAAATGAACTAACAAAGGAACTTGAAAATAGTATACGCCGTATCCAGGAACTGTCAATAGCAGAGGACGAAGAGCCAAAGACTAGAGGACCCAAGCCCAAAACCCACGGACAGAAGGAGTACCACAAGGAACCCGAAAAGACTCGAGGTGCAAAGGACACTGAAGAGGGACGTGGGAAAGACCCGTACGTGGTTGAGAGTGCAAGGAAGGCACCGGAACGTCGAGGGAGAACTAGTCTAGTCAGGCCGAATGCACAAGGAGGACTTCGGGGAAGAAACATGGTGACTCCGCCGGGAAGTCCGAATATGGGAAGTTTGAGCACGGAGAAGCAAAAGCTGCCAAAATTCCTTGGCAACGGATCGGAGGATCCAGTCCGACATTGCAAAACCTGTGAGACCATATGGATAGCCAACGGACAGGATGACAGGTCCTATTGGCTAAGATCATTTCCAACAACATTGAGGGGAATTGCGATAGATTGGTATACAGAATTGGATGCCACATCAAGATCTAGTTGGGATGCACTGAAGAAAGCATTCCAGGAAGAATTTAAATTACCATGGGCACAATGAAATAGTGGCCGAGATATACAATACAAGACAAGGTAAACATGAAAATGTCCGAGCATATAATCGAAGATTGAAAGAACTTCTGGTGAAACTAGAGAAGGAACCAACTGACGGGTTAAAGAAAAGATGGTTCATCGAGGGTTTGATCCCCTCGATCAGAAAGAAAATGAAGATAGTACCACCAGCGTCGTACGCTGAGGCTTACAACCGGGCTATGGACATCAAGAGAAGATAAATGTCAAGTCGAGGGAAGAAGAAAGATGACGATGATAGCTCGGATTGCAGTGAGGAGGAAGAATCAAAAACCGTACAAGCATTAAGAAAAGATATGATCAGAATGATGAGGGAGTTTAAAGCCGAGAAGGAAACGGTGAAAGAAAGTAAGGAATTATGGTGCACATAATGCAACAATGAGGGCCACATCAAAACAAACTGCCCCAAGAAAATGTTCTGTGAAATCTGCCAGATAATGGCCCATTCTATCAAGGAGTGCCCATACAATTTAAAGACGAGGAGCACCCAAGTGCTCTATACTCAGGGTGAGCAATCTACCCCACTGAACACACCACCCAAACCAAATAACCAAGATGCATCACCTGGTGGATATCACAACAACCGAAGAGGAGGCAACAACAACAGATATAATAATAATGGTGGGGGAAGAGGTCGTATCCAGTACAATGCAAAAGGATGATCGATGATCCAATGTCGGCAATGCAACGAGTGGGGGCATTTTATGAGGGATTGTCCAAGCAACAACTAGAATAAACCAAATGTACTGTGCAAATGGTGTGGGCCCGGTGACCATGAAGATAATGATTGCCCAAAACAGAAAGGTACAGTGAATCTCATCCACATTGAAGAAGAGGATGAAGAAGTCTTTGCTGTCACTCAAGCGCAAGCAAAGAAGGCACACTATCCAGACCCCCAAATGGAGAAAGAAAGACTCTGGGATGCAAGAAAGGAAGTGGAGATTGCCATGGAAACAGAACGGAGGAACTCAGATAAAAAGGCAACCACGACCCTATGGTTGAAGTCTGACAAAAACATTGCAAGTCAGGTACTACAAGCTACCGTATCAATCAAAATGGCTGACCTCTAGAGCATGCCACAGTTGCGGATGGCCATATCCAAAGTGGTGGAAGAAAACCCGAATGAGGGTAAGGCAGAGGATGACGTCATAGTGGAACCACCGCCAACTGGTGAACAAGTGCTCGACCCAAGGCTATTGGCAATCGACATGGGAAAGAAACTAGTCGTAGTACACATGGAAATCCTCGGAAGGAACCTGACGAGTACAATAGTGGACGAGGGATCTGGGGTGAATGTACTTCTAGAAGAAACATGGAAGAGCCTCGGCAAACCTACATTGTGGCCGCAGAACTTCCAGTTAGTGGGAGCCGACCAGCACAGAATCAAAGCGCTAGGAGTGTTAATGGCTCAAAAGGTAAGAATCGATACTCAATTCTTGTTAAATTTTGTAGTCATAACAGCACGAAATGCGTCCTATGATGCATTACTCGGCTGAGGGTGGCTAATAGCTGCCAAGGCCAACCACAACTAGAAGAACACCCTGTCAATAGAAAACAGGGGTAAGAATTTTGTCATTGCTTTGAGAACACAAACGGTCAGTGAGGAATTGGCATCGGACTCTGACTCAGATGGAGGGGAGTCGTCGTCAGAAGGAGAAAGAGGACCGATGGAGCCCGATGATGAAGGGGTACTAAAATTACAAGAATGCTCAGAAGATGAAACAAACTCCTTCAATGGACTCTTCCATTGGCAGATGGAAGATTATGAGTTCTTCCAACCTGAATGTAATATGATTTCAATAAAAGAGGTTCGCGAGAGCTCTCAGGCAACTAGTGCAAGTCTTGGCAACTCTCAACCGATGAGTGGTAAAGAAATAGAAGGTGATAACCAGCCGGATACAACACATACTTTCCCAGTAGCCTATGGGGAATACAAGGAAGGAAGCATCGAAATAGACAACACACTGGCACACAAATTTGAAACTGAGAAAAAAATCATGTACGAGGAACTGTCAATGAAGAAAGTTAAACCTCGGCGAGGAAAGTAACCCTCGGGTGATTCTCGTCGGAGATGACTGGGATCCAGTTCTTAAAGCAATAGCCTTTAGAATTTTTATGGACTATAAGGATGTTTTGCCTGGACTTATAAAGACCTAAGGGGGATACCATCGGAGTTATGCGTCCATAGAAGTCCATTGATACCAGGGGCACATCCGGTGAGGAAAAGGCCATACAGGATGAACAAAAATTATGCCGCCAAGGTGCAAGAAGAAATAGAAAAAATGTTAGAGGCCAGGATAATCTTCAAGGTGGAGACAAGGGGTTCATGAAGATAATGGAGCTTAAAGTGAGGACACAGACCCTATAAACATTTGACAGACCCTCACCTTGATGCTGACCTCCTATATAGGCTCTTTGAAGACTTGTCTCAGTTCAATAACCTTTACATTGTCTAATGTGATTCTCTTTAGCTCTTTTAAGGTTTTTATGATTAATACAAGAACCCTAAGACCATTTCATTGATCTCTTAGGGAGCTTCACAGACCTCTAAATAGTATAAGAGACCTTGTTGACATTCTCATAACTTGTGGATACTCTTCCTTTATGTTCATATGATTTGGAAGACCTTGGATCTTTGATGTGGTCTAGATGGCTCTTTAGGGCTACCTGGAACTCTTTTGAATAACATATGGAATCCTCAAGACCCTTGATAGATCCCATAAAATTGAACAGACCCACCATGACATTTCACAGACCTCTGCTCAACTTTAACAGGTTTTCAACATACTTTGTACGGGTCTGAGTACATTACCATTTCACTAGACTTTTATGGCTCAATCGATACATCTTCATGCTCCTTCGATATCATTAGGGTTTTTGAGATCTTATATGTACTTCTCTAAACTTCTTCTTACAAACCCTAACAGTGACTCCATAACCCTTCATGACTCAGACATACCTAAATGATTTCATACAAACTATTTAGCACCTTACAAGATCTTCAAAATCTTCACACTATTAACACAGTTCTTGTTAGGGCTTTAAAACTTATACATGTTGTAAGCCTATGAAACTTCTCCTTATTTCTGTATTGTCTGAGGACAGATCACAGACCCTTTGGAGGTTTTGATGGACCTTGACTGGGTTTGTACAGGTTTCTTTGGATTACAAAATCCCTAACATGCTTTGACAGTCTTGACTTGCCTCACAACCCCCTTTCAGGTTCTATAAATTCCTTCACACTATCATACAGACTTCATATCTACTTGACAAGGCTACCACTATTTGACAGTGTTTCTTTACCCCATATCATACTTCTCAACACCTTTGTCACCATTCATTAGGGCTTTCATGACTTCAATGATCTCGACAAGATTCTTTAGGTATGCAAGGTTGTGACTTCCAAATTTTGCTAACTCTCTGCCTCTGTAAACCATAAAAAAAGACTTAACCCATCCAAGAATGAAAATGTAGATCTTGTTAAACATACATAGACCATAGGGTGTAAGAACACTGTCTTTGTAACCCTGTAGCATCTCATTTGGTGGCATTCAAGGCTTCTTATGTATTTATAATCTCTTCAACTTGAAAATCCTGCTCAAAGCTTCAAGGTCTTTGAAGAAGATTAAGTAAGCCTGAAACAGAACCATAGATGAAACACCCTCATGCATGCTCAACTTGAAAATAGTGTTACAACACCTCTAAGAAGGACTTCCCATGATCTCTTGAAACTCAGACTGCATCCTCTCAATCAAACTTTAACATAGCTGAAACATACAATGTAGATTTCACCAAGGCGATAGATTGGAAGAGAAGAGTCCCTCATTGTTCAGGATCTCTACCTCATTTTCATGGAGTTTCAGGGCTTGAAGAGTAACTGATGTGCCTCCTTCACGAGCTAGAACCTGCAAACTAGCAAAAAAAACCCTAAAACTTTGCCGAAACCTAAACCTAAGACTTCACTTCAAAACCTTGACCATTTTTCAAAAAAGACTCCCTCCAATGAATGTACATGGTTTTGGAAACTTTAAGGTTTTTTGAAAAAAATTTAACTCTAAAGTGCCACTTGACAAAGCAAAATAACATACTTTTTAACCCTTTATGCATTATACAACCCCTTTCAATACATTTTAAGACTTAGAAAACATGACCAATTCTCTAGAAAGGTCATAAAACGACCATTAAACACCTTTAAAGTCACACATGACTATTTGAATCCAGAAGACTAAAATAAGTCAATAGTAAACAATGGGATCTTCTCATCCTACACTGCCCAATCACTATAAGGATCAATGAGCTCTGATTTGTCCTCTACCTTTCTTGTGCAAATCAAAAGGTTGTATGTACAAAGACTAAGTCGTTGAGGTATTTTTGAGTTAACTTATTCTGCTTCTTCGTTCTCAAACAAACTCCAGTTGTGCTCATAGCCAAAAGCGCTATAAGGGTGACAAAATGTGCAGGGCTAATCTTTGAAGATTTCGGGCATTTCCACCCCAATCTCCCCACCAAGAACCTACAAAATAAGATATTCAAGAGTTAGTAAGCAAGCCATATTTTAATTTTTATCAATAGTTGTAAATTTGAAATTTGTAACTTAACAACCATAGCAATATCAAACACACAAGATCTATCAATTATGCAACACAAGGAGAACACAAGATTTATGTGGAAATCCTTACGAGAGAAAACCACACCAAAATATTGTTTAAATATATAATTCTCTTACAAGCTTTGTAGGCACCAACCTACAGGAGACTGCAATCCCCCTTGCACAATCTATGAGCGCCAACCCACTAGAGACACCAATCCCTGTTTGTAGAATTCGTGAGCACCAACCCACTGGAGACACCAATCCCCACAACTGAGCACCAACCCAGCAAGGCATCAACCTACAAATTCTTCAATGGATGATATGTCTTTTAAATGTCAATACAATTCTTCTTACAAATCTGATCACAATCCACACAATATCCTTTCTTTACAAATCTTATCACAATCCACACAATATCCTTTCTTCACAAATCTGATCCAAATCATGCACACTCTCATTTCACAAAACTGAGCACAACTATGGGGATCTTCTTCACACAGATTTCTGCCTTACAACATGCTCTAAACTCCCTTCACAATCTGCTCTTCAATCTGCACTTATTCCTCTCTATAATTCTGCCATAAACTCTTCTTTATATCTGCATAATCTTCTTCTATATTTCTGCCTTCAACTCTCTCACACAAATCTGCATTTAAATCTCTTTATGATTTTGTCTTTATCTCTTCATATGCAGATCTGCAGGTGTCTTGATTGATATATCTTTTACACACACTTTTTACTTCCTCCTTCACATTCCAAAACTCTATCTATATCTTCATATCTCTATGAAGTGATGTACCATTTTCTAAAGATAATGTCCTTTCAAAAACACGTCTCTTCTTTAGATCCCAATCGCTGTCCTCTTAAAACTGATTGCTGACTTTTAAACTTTAATCATTCCTATACAAATCGCACATCATCTTTACAAGCTGTTTTGTCTTTATTTAAATCGCACCTTATCATATTTGATCGCACCATCTTATTACAATATTAATAAGACATTTTGACTTATTAAATAGGGCACTACATTTGTTATTCTCTTTAATTGCTCCTTATAAGAATCGCATCTCCCTTCTTTTAATTGCACCTTTCTGTTCTACACATATATAGGTGCTACTTCACATAACAAAGAATTAAAACTAACTCTTGGCATTGATAGATAAGTCGGCGAGCATAATGTAGTCTTTAATTTCCTTTCATTTAATCTCCTTTCTCTCAAATCGGCCAGCAAGAACTCCCTTTGAAGTCGGCCTTAATCATGAAGAAGTCGACCACAAACAAATGTTTAAATCTTTAATTTAAACATTATTTAACTTCATCACCCAAGGAGAGTCGGCCACGATTTGTAAGAACGTTTTTATGGCCTTTGGCCTATGTCGATTTTGTCCATATTAATCTCAAACTAATCTCATGTATCCATATCCCTTTTGAATAAACAAATTGCCTTCTCATATATGATTCCATGTAAATGTCTTCGTCTTCATAAAGTCGGCCCATAAATAACCAATGTTTAAATCTTTAATTTAAATTTTAAACATTCTCTTAGCACTATCTTCACAAGTAGTCGGCCATGATAGAGACCGGCCCAATGATAGAAACTCCAATGTGATCCTCCAAACAGTTTATCCAACTTGTCGTAGATATACCACTGAATGATGATGACGATTACCTTGAATACAATGATATTGCTACTTAACATCAACGACAACATGTCCATGCACCTTTGACGTCTATGACAATGATCTTGCCAATAGTCTCGTCGATACACTCTTGACATCAATGACAACATTTCCAACAGTTCCTCCTCGGATAGTTAGTGTCAAAGAAAAGAGCTTCCCCCTGCCAATCATGTAATTTTGCAATTCTTTAATAATAAGGTCTCTCATCTCAACCTCAGGTGTCATCCTCTCAATGCATGTCGTGAGGCCGTCCATAACCTCCCCATTAGGATCTGCAAAGCTATCTGAATAGAAAGACTCGGGATTGAGGAAGTACCCTGTTGCATGAATGGGTTGGTGGAGTTGATTGTTCCACCTCCAATCAATGATCTTCCAAATGGGATCAAACTTGAGTGTGTCCCCCTTGTAATAGTTTTGGATGGACTCTTTGGCCCTATCCATGACCTCATAAATGTACCCCATTGGGTTTTGATCCCCAGATACCAAGCGTAGAACCCTAACCAAGGGCTCTGACACCTACAAATACAAACAAATAAAAGTTACAAATTTATAATGAAAGTAAATACTTTTAAAAGTCTAAAAATAAAAGATTCAAATTGAATTTTAATTCGAAGTTTTGAGGTTACCCTGACAATCTTTGTAGCTCTCTGTGCAAAGAGATTATCAAAGACTTTACTTGCAATCCTCTCTCCTTCAGGCTTCTTTGCATATGATGAGTCTAGCCATGCTTGATTCACAAACATTTGTTTCAAAGAAGTCAACAGACTAATAATGCTTTGCAACATTAAGCAGATCATTGCAAACCTTGTGACACCTGCTCTTTCTCTTTGGTGTGATCTCTCATCAAGTTAAGAACCTGTTGATGATTGTTTTTAGACAACACAACAATAGAGTAAAACACTAAGTATCCCACTCTCTCTTGAGTAAAGTTCCCCGAAGGCTAAACTATGTGATCCAATGAGGTAACTTCAAGGTTCCTTATTTATGATTTGCGATGGATGAACTCAATGACTCGATGTGATATTTCTGATTATCACAAAGGGACTTATGCAGACTTCTTCTTACTTCATTTAGCTTATTTCTCCTTTTAGTGTGGATGATATATGTACAATGCTTCAATAATGAAGAAAAGAAAAAAAATAAGGTTTTAAAGGAACTAATCTAAGGTCAATGAGGCAATGATGATGCATAAATAGACAAACTCCTTAATCAACCTAACTCCACTTCGCCAAGAATGCCTACAATTACATAAAGTTGGTGCAATCTCCTAAGGATAGAGAAAGGTTTTCAAATCATGAAAGCTCATATAAGCACCCATTAGACGGCACAACTCAAACAAGCATTCACAATCGAACTTAAATAAACAATGATGAAGCTCAAACTAGCTTTACACAACACTTCATCAACAATGAATGTCAAAAGCATGAGCTAGGAGTTGATCAAATATTCAATACATACATACATCACATCAATGAGCTACTAATCTACTTTTAATCTACTTAGAAACATCTCTCCATTTCAATCAAGATACAAGAAACCATGTCATTTCACAAGACAACACTTAACACCAAGTGAATTCCAATGTCTTTGCATTAATCTTGAGAAAGATTTACAACTTCCAGTACTCTCAGAGAATTTCGAGACTCTCTTTCTACTCTACTCTTCTAGTCTACTGCCTAACTATTATCTTTACAAATGAGGCAACAAGGCCTTTATATAGAGTTCCAGAATTACAATGAATGGCCTGGATCAATTCAAATAGCCAAGGGCCCAAATCATGCCATCTCAGCAATTAGTTACAATAACTTGCTATTTTTAGTACATAAGAGAGGCAATGAAGGCATGCTTTCCAAGAAGATAAGGATGAAATAGAATCTTCAAAGCATCTTCCACATGGGCGTCCTCTTTGGCTTCTTGCTTGTTGAATGATGTGGCGAACTGTGATTGGATAGATGATGTGTATCGGCCACGTAGGTGCCATTTCAGCAACTCTCATGGATTCCATCAATTTATTCAATTTGCTTCTGACATATTCCCAAATTGCATCGTCTGTGTGATGTCTTCGAATGTGATCGCTCTGAACCTGTATGTTTGGGATGTATCTTTGTTGACGTTGCCTTGTTCATTGTAAGTTGAATGTGTATGATACATGTTGCTCATTTGTCTAACTTTGTGTACTTCTTGCAGGATGTATGTTCATCTTCTTTGTAGAAAGTAGCGAGGATGATGATGCTTTCTTCATAGAGAGTAGAGTAGATGATGATGCTTCATTGATAACATGGAGTAGGAGACTCTTCTCAAAGACTTGAAGATTGATGGAACTTGAAGGATGAATGCCTTCTCTTTGACACAGATGATGAAGTATGTTGAACTTGATGTGATCCTTTGGAGCAGCTACATGATGTCTCTTTCTTAGTAATGGCCTTCTAGCCTCACTCCTCGCTTGAAGGTGACTCCAAGCACTTACTCCTCAGATGACTCCTTAGCTCCACCAACATTCCTGCAACGCAAAGAAACAACATATTAAACAATTGATAAACATTCGATTTCATAGCTTAAAGGAATCATTTCCAAGCATACTTAACATTCTTCTAGCTTAAGCGCTAATTTGAGTTTGCAAATAGGTGAAAGTGCACCCAAGCTTATAGGCTATTTTCTTGGCATTTTTATGATTTCTAAACACTTGAAGGTGACTTAAAACATCTCTCTTTCTTAAGGCGCCCACTTCATGATGTAAATTCAAATTACTTCTTCCTGAGGCGCAATTGGATGATCCTCTAGATGTAAAAGGGCGCCTGACTCCCTTGAGTGATTTCCTTCTAATTCTCAATGATTCCAATCAAACGCAAAGTGTCCAAGGAAGTTCTTGTCTTATAATGACCGATTCTTGAAGCTCAAATGCCTTTCTCAATCAAGGCGCAATTGGAGGGTTGCATGGATATGAATTAGCGCCTTCATGTGATGAATGTTCTCTTCAAAGTTAGGCGCATGTAGAAGGTAAAAGGGGTTGAAAATTGCCCCTAAACAAACTTAGCTAGTTTCTTGGCACTCTTAACGCTTTCAAATTCATGTTTAAACTTCCCAAAGACTACTTCATGTCTAGGTGCACAAAAGAGGTTGCAAAGATGCAAAGTTGCGCCTCATTTAGAAATGACAAACATGCTCAAATTGAAGATTTCAAGCCTCCCTTTAGCTAGGCGCTGATTTTGGTTTGTGGAAGTGAGAATATGCGCCTAGAAGACTTAGTAGGCTTGTTTGACATCACTTAGGCGCCAAAATTGATGATTGAGATGTTGAATTGCGCTTAACCTTGAAGATGATAATCATGTTCAAATTGGAGGATTCAATCTAGTGCAAAGGTATCTAGAAGACTTTCTACCTCAAATGACATCAAATTTCATGCTTTCATGCCTCTTTTTGCCTTAGGCGCACCTATGGGGTTGTTCAAAAGCTAAAATGCGCCTACCTCAAGATGAGTATTTTATGAACTTCAATCACCCTTAGGAACTTCAAAGAAGGTCATTTTCCTTTAGGCGCAATTTATCATTGTCTCATTGGTTGAGACATTCCTTTCATGCTAAGGCGCACATAGGTGACTCTACAAGAGCAGATTTGCGCCTTGGACTCTAGGGTCATTTTCTTGCAAATTTTTCTAAGTTAAACACTTGTTGAGGATCCTAGGCGCAAAAATGGGTCTCTGAATGATGTTTTTCTCTCCAACAATCCCGAGCGCACTTTGATGATGCTTCAAGAGTGATTTTGCGCGGGCGCACTTTGGAGGTCCTACAAGAGTGAATTTGCGCTTCGAGTTCCTTAGCCATTTTCTTGGAAATTTTGAAGGTGAAGGTCCCTAGGTTTCCTATACTTTAAATATTTTTGAAATATACTTCCAGGATGTTTGAGATAGGTCCCAGATCCATAGAATTTAACATGTGGATTCTAGATTTTTGAGGATCCACCAAATTTCAGACTTAGTCAATTTTCAGGATCTCAGAACATTAGACTTCAAGATATCAGACTTAGTCAATTTCAGTGTCTCAGGGATTAACTTCAGTGTTCTCAAATACACCTTGTTTGACGAATGACCTCCTTAATTTCTAGCTTGCAAGGAGATTAACTATTTGACTCGTTTCTGGTGAGGCTCACTCCAGGAGATTATAGTTTCTAGCACGACAACACCACTAACTTCATCATGAAAAAGTGCTAAGACATCATCCAAGACTAAAGCAAAGCACTGGAGCTCAAAAAAAAGGGGTCCCTATTTGCAATGGGGCGATGTGTGATTAGGTCACAACAGAACCAAGGGTGATTATAAACATATTTTGTTGTGTTTCTTGCATCTTCTACAACTGGTCTCACCAATCAATTTTTCTTGTCTTCAAAAAGAAAGTCAAGACAATGTGCTATGCAAGGGGTCCAAAAGACTGACGAATGCCTCTCCTAGAGCAATCTCCTAGCCGCCACATATGTTGTTCATTGTTAATTATAATTTGGACTACATTCTCTATGCCCGCCTCTAAGACAACTTCCTCCAACATTAGACTCAAAGTTCCTGCATTATTTACTTTGTCAAGGGCATTAACTAACTTCAAAAAAATTACCTCACCATTTGAAGCTGCCAAAAAGTTGATAAGGGTGCGGTTCTTTCCATCTGTCCACCCATCTAAAAGAATAGTGCATCCAAACTTTCGCCATTGCTTCTTTGTTTTTCCACACTAACTTTGCATCTTCAACTACATCCACTAGCAACTTCCCACTTAAATCTTTTGGAGAGGGTGCCTTGTAGCCTTTCCCTGCAACTATCAATGCAATTACCAAATTCTCCTAGTATGAGCTCTTCACCATATTGAAGGGAAGGTTGTTGAAATACCAAAAACTGACACATGCCTTATCTGCTTCTCAGTGCAACTCCTTGTTCCACCCTGTACCTTCCAACAACGATTGTGCTCCAGGTATGTTTTTGGGTACAAAAAAGCTATGCAATGTCCATGTAGGTGCTCTATTCAAAGTAGATGAGGTGGATGTGCTTCGTATGCGTGGACCACGAGTGAAGCCCACTATGCCTTTGAATGCCATATCTTCATCCGTTTTTGCTTACAATTGAGGACCATGAGCACTAGCTATGGATTCTGCTATGGTTTCTTTTGTCTTCTCCCTCTATAGTTTTTTCTCTTCCATCAACGTAAGGTATGCATTCATCTCTCGTTTTATCTCTTATGTGGTCCTCTCACAGGACTTGGCATCACAATGAGTAATGCCTGCAAGATGGTATTCGAGGCAATTGATGCCTGCATGATATAGGTTTTGGCATCTTATGCAAATGACTATCCAAGGTGTCGGTCCCTGTACGACATATTTCCAAGCGGGGTCTCTGGCTCCAAGGGGACGAGTTCTAGTAACTAGTATCAAATGGGTTGAGCCTGAGCCTAATGCAGAGTTGGAGACTGATCCAACCCCAAGGGTTCTCTCTACCATTGTATCTAACCTACAAGTACAAAGTACAACATATTTAATTTTAAAATACAAAAATATTTGCATAAATTTAGCATAAACTAGTATAAATCAGCATAAATTCATTATAACCTAGTGATTTTATTAAAAAAATTATGTAAATCAGCAAAATACTTCGATTACAGAAAAAAATGTAATGTCCCCTTTTTGAGCGAGCATCAAAGTTGGTGGTTTAGTTTATCATCGGGTCCTCGTAGGCTAATAATGGTATTTAGAGGGCCCAGTGTTGGAGTTAGCTAGCCCCTTAGTTGGCAGTTGGCAGTGTTTTCATCTCCAGTTCCTTAGCTTGTTCAGAGGTTATGGTATTCAGGTTGTTTTGGCTCCGTTTTTTATATACTTACTATTTATAGTAAGTCAGTGTGTTGATAGAGGCCAACCTTACTATTTATAGTAAGGCACCTTGGTTAGCAGTGAATGCAGTGGGCTACCTCCTGGTGAAGTTAGAACTGATTTACGATGGTTAATGATGGAGTTATAATATTATAATTATTAAATGCATATCATTAATGAATTAAGTGGACTTTATTTATAAGGGGGAGATATAAGTGAATAAAAAGGTATACTTTATATTATAAAGTTAAGTCACAACTTTAAGTTGTATGGCTAGGAGATGGGCACCCATGGTGATATAGGGGACATGAAGTATTAAAATAATAAAATATCTCCTTTTTGGGCATTGGGTTTGAGGAGAGTTATAAAAAGACTTTGAGACTTCATTTTGCACACTCTCTGACTTTTGGAAAATATATGTCTAAGCAAATTTTTGAGCATTGGCTTAGGGTTTGAAATGGAGTTTTGCAAGGACCTAGCGCTCTGTGAGACTGCCTTCTTCGTGCTTAAAAGATAGCATCAGGAAGGACTGCTGGGAGCTTCATATAGAGGCTTCGCTTGTGCTTTCATGGCTTTCTTTGATGGAGTTTCATTGTGAAAAATATCTGATTTTTGATAGCAGCTGTTACATTGGTTTGGAGAACAGATTTTCAGTGTTTTGATGTGGGTTTGTGAGCTGTATGCTAAACTCCTTGTTGGGCCGTACATATCCATGCCTGGTCATACCAATGTATCTGCTGATATCTTGTTGCTAATAGTGTAAACCTCTTGTTTGGGTGATTATCCTTGAGGGATTCTTGTGTTATTGCAGACTTACATCATACAGATATCAGAGTTCTTTGGAGCAGAATTCTAGTGTTGATGAAGCTACAACCTGGCCGTACAACCCTCAATATGGACGTGGGTTTCCTTATGTAAAATGCCAAGGGTTTAGGCTTCCCAATGCATCCTTCTATGGCGCCTAGGGTTTGAGTATTCAGTGCTGCATTTTGTTTTAAGGAGAACAGCCTTGTATTAGGTTTTTGAAGTGTTTTTATGATGCAATTTATGCTAGTGCAACTACAACCAACTAATGAAGTTGAAAATTGTTATCTAGGTATGTGTTTATAATTCATATTATGCAATTCTGACATCTGGATCTTTGTTCATTTATGCATTAGGGTTTTAGATTTTCTGGGTATTTGTTGCATGTTTATATTCCATTGTATTTGTGCAAAAAACAAAACATGAAAAACCCAAAAACCCCTTCTGCAACTTCTGTCTAGTTCTAAAAGACTACTTCTTAATAAAAATAACACTATTAAGAAATTAAAAAAAAAAATTACAAACTGGGCAAATCATTACAAAAAACAGCCATTTCATTCAAAAAATCAGTATAAATGAACAATAAAATTCTCATAAATCAAATTTTTTGCAAGTAAAATTGTAAATACTACTAAAAACTATGAAATTATGAATTGTTTACAATGTACATGCTAGATTCTAGCAGCTAGAATGAATTTACATGCTTGGAAAATACAATTACTAACCTGCCCTTCAAATTCGTCCAATCTACCCTTCAAATTTGCCTAAAAATCCTTGCAATTTGCTCATATGTATGCAAGATTGTTGTGTGAGCAAGTGAGAGGGGTGTCTTGGCTTTTATAAGCAAAAAATTACGGAATTAGCGCAATTTTTGCATGTCTCGCATCCTTGCCATGTCCGATGAGCTTTCCTCATAGACTCGTCGATTTTTTACAAAAAAGTCACTAAAAACCCGACAAGTTACTCGCCATGCCAAAAAAGTGGCGAGTACTCATCAAGTGTGCAATCTATGAGCAATACTAAGTTCTAACAAACCACTTAAGTCACTACAGTGACTTTATTACAAAGGTAAGCCTTATATTCCAACACCCCCTCTAAGGCTTACTATACTAAAAACAAAACATAGTAACACAATGACTAAAAACTAAAAACCTCACAAACATATATTCTTCAAAAGCTTTTCTTTGAAAACAATTCTTGGATTAGGTAGAATTCCACCAAGCTACCTCGTAATCCTCGTAAGAGTGTAGCTCTTGAGCTAGATTCTTGAGTTTCCAAATAACCACCTCCCAAAATTCTCGAATCATAGATCTCCTGAATTATTGGACAACAATCCATGTTGAGCTACATCCATAGTGCTCCATCAAGTTGTCTCATGACCCTCCTAAGAGTATAATTCCCAAAATCCACATACTCCCAAACTATCTGTGCAACCATCTATGTTGAGTTTTATCTACAATAGATCCCTTTCCGTCTTCAAAAGCATAGGCTTCTTAAAATACATATACTTTATCAATGAATTCTTCACCACTACCAATATCTGGAGGATCTTCAACAACAACTACATTAGCTTGATTTGGTTTTTCTTTGAGCTTTCCCTTGAGAACATCATTGGCTCAAATTCTATAGTTCCTAGTTGCGTGACCTATTTTCTTGCAATAGTAACATTCAATCCCCCTTTTGTCTTTATCTGATCTTCTACGATTATTTCTTGTGTATAATGATATCTCAGTTTAAGGATCACCTTTTGTATCTCTTGCAATTATTCTCTTTTCTTCAGCTAGGAGAGCTGGAATCATATCTTCCAAAGTTTGAAAAGATAGCCAACTAAGAGTAAAGATGACACTGTTGAGTTTAGGAGGCAAATTGTTTAACACAATAGCTTTGGCATCCTCATCATCCACTGTAGCATTGACTTCTACTAGCTGTTGAAGGAGAGATCTCAAATTGCTTATGTGGCTAGACATAGTGACTCTATTAGCCATCTTGAATCTGAAAAGCTAAAGCTTTAGACAAAATTTTGCATTAACTGTTTTTGCTCCAAACAGTTTACTCAAATTATCCCAGATTTCCTTAGATGATTTTGCCAGATCTATATGATGTAACTTGAAATTGGAGATAGCAAGACCAATAATGGCTTTGACTTTATCATCTCTATTCTGCCAATCCACATATTTATGGGCATCTGTAGGTGGTTTCTCATTTCCATTTACTATTCCCCACAGATTCTTGTGCATCAGTTACATCTGGGTTTTTACTTTCCAGGTGTGAAAATTGAGGCCATAATATTTTTCTAATGAAATTTCCATTCTCAAAAAAACCTCAAAAATTAAAAATATTTTTTGAAACCCATGCAACTCTTTAATTTGACACAGAATAATTTTCTGGAAACATATGAAACCCTTTTGAAATTTTCTTGAAAGAAAATAAAACTTGAATGCAGATTTTACAAATACAAATACTCGGAATAATTGTGTCGATGCCCTAGTCATTGCACTAATAAAAACATCTTCAAACTCACAAAAATTGTGATCTTTTCAAACTAAGGAGTTTCAAAAACATCAACCTTGATGGGGTCTCGAAGGGTAACCCTGATCTAGCAAGAGATGGAGAGGCATGTAGAGATCGCCATGTAAGTGCAAATTTAGTCAAATTATGAAAACAACCTAACAGAAGTGAAAGCCCTTCAAAGAGGATTGAAAATAGCAGGATAGAAAAATCTGATAGTTGTAAGAGACTTTCAGATTGTGTTAAAGCAGTGCTAAAAGGGAATAAAGCCCAAATTGGCAGATAGATGAAATCATTCAGGATGCCTCCGGTGAATGCAACAAGATTTAAAATTGCAGATTGTTCAGCGGCCAGCCATTTTGGTCAGCCATTGTATCAGTACCAAGTCATCTGGGTATGTTAGACGGGAACGCAACAAGATTGCAGATCACTCAGCCAATCTAAGGGTCAAGCTAATGATAGAAACATGTTTTCCTAAGCACCCTAAATTAATAAAATTATTGAAGGGAGCTTTGAGTCCCGATGAACGATGACCAGGTTGATACATTAAAACATATTATAATGGGATTTAAAAATCCAACACTTAATGATAGTTTGGTTAATGCTTATCACAAAAATAATGAGCCAATGGGTGAAATTGCAAACAAGAAGCTGTAGGTCCCTGGGTTATCTTTGTTGGTCTTTCTTTGCTTCTCTTGCTGCTGTTTGGATTGTTGTAGTATCTTTCTAGGAGAGAATTCTGTCAGAACTTGATGGCTTCTGGTCTGGGATAGGAAATGTTCTGTTACTTTCCCTTAAGGCACTCTCCTTCGTAGGGAAGAGTGGAGAGAAAAGGGTTTCTGTGGTGTCTAGTATTTCTCCTCTTTGGGGAAGATTTGTTATTATAAAGCCCTTCTGATTTTCTTTTCTGCCAGTTATTCCTCTGCTATGGCCAGCCCTATGGGCCATGATAGGCCTTTTAAGCAAGGTGAGTCCTTTAGAACTAGGAAGGGCGTAGACTGGCAATAAACAAAGTTGTGGAAAACATATGGTTGTGCAGGGTGCTGTGATGTCTAGTGTTTCTCCTCTTTGGGGAAGATTTATTGTTACAAATCTGTTTTGTTTTGCTTTTTCATGCAGTTTATTTATCTGCTATGGTCAACCCTACGGTCTGTTATGGGCCTTTTGAGTAAGGTGAGTCCTCTTGGAGACTAAAGACTAGAAGGGGTACTAAACTGGAAAAAAACAGAGTTGTGGAAAACATAAGGTGGTGCAAGGTGAGACTAAAAATTAATTAAATTTTCACTCATTGGAGGACATACACCATAGAAGACATTAAACTGGAAAATTTTATGGATAAAAATTCATTAATGATAGAAGTTATCCAGTTAAAGCAGAAGCTACAATGGACGCCTGGAAGAGGAATTTGATTAAGGAATAAACGAGCCAAAATTGTTCAAGTGGATAGCTGCCAACCTATTTAGAGTACAATTATCCCTGAGGCTGGGCCCTGCAAGTTCTGTTGTGATTTATATGGAAGTTATGATAGATCCAATGCAGCCACTCCCACTTTGAACATGATGAAAGTTGCTCATTTAAATGGGATTCAGATAGTTCTCGTTGGCTCCAACGACACCATGGCTATTCTTAAGGGTATTGAACAGATGAGATTTGGTATTTCAGTGATGGTGGATAAGATGTGGTGTCTATCGATAAGGACAGCAGGTCATATAACAAGGCAGGGCAGAAAAGTTGCTAGCTGTAACAAGATCAGAATTGATCTTTTGGTGGCTGGAGAAGTATTTAAAGAGGATGAGATAAAGTTGGAAGGCCTGTTGAGGGAGCTGATACTGGAGATGCAAACCCAGTAACGGTAGCAGAAGGATCTGCCTATGTCACAGTCGTTTATTCAGAAGGAGAGGAGTGAAGGACAAGACCCTGAATTTCATGGCAGCATAACATGTGGCACATCTTGTTGGACTATAATTGTAATTCCCAGTCCAATTTTGCTATTTTTTTTCTTGCGTATAGCTAAGACAGAATTAGAAATAATGTAAAAGTAGCTCTTTCTAGACTGATCATATTTAGGAAATCAGTGTTTTTATTTTATGATGTGTATTGTAAGGGTCAGCACATGCACTCATCAAACCCAATATTTACATTTGTTAAATTAAAGAAAAAACAAGTTTGATTAGTTTGGGTTTTATCTCTTACCTATACCTGATACCATTAACTCGCTGTTTATGAATTGGGTATATAGCGATCCTCCTCATTTTCGTTGTTATCCCACAATGTAGCAGCTTTTTTGGTTCTTTCATAAATATCTCTAGCAAAGGTGTTGGCCCTTATTTTATTTGGTTTACGGTTTACCTTTAAAAAGAACAATTAATCAAGGAAAACCCCTAATGTAGACTTTGATACACAGTCAATTCTCACACTCAAAACAAGCGAGCTGAATGAAATAATCAGCTTTAGAAAAAGCAACACAATTCAATTCATTCAATTCTCAATGGCATATTTTCATTTTCTAATTTTTATTTTCTCTTAAAAACTGAAGGCAAATTCTGATATTCTTGCAACAGAAATTCCTAATTCAATAATAATGAAAAGGAAAAAGCATTCAACAAGAAAAGCATCCCATGTTACAAGATCAAAGAGGAAGTAGATGTCTTGTTATAGCAGGGGGGGCAACCTAATAGTAACCTGTCGAGCACTACTGTCAAAACAAGCCCAACCAGGACCAATAAATTGCAGAGAAGGTTATATGAATTTCTTGTCTCCTCTCAATCTTCCATTGTAGAAGAAAAGAGTTTAACTATTGCAAATGAAATAAAAAGGTGAATATTCAGTTACCAAAGATTATGTAGCCATATGATTTCATTAACAACTATTTCATACCAAACCTCTTACTGTTTGGACATGTTCAACTTAACCATTCTACAAACCACTAGACCCTGTGTACAGGTCAGGTATAGTCAGATACCAAAAAATTAAAAAGGCTTATTATATTTCAAACATGCTCATATGACCTATAGACTAAATGACCAAACTAAATGCAGTTTCCATAGATCACAGTAGTTATGAAGGTGTAACAAAATTGAAATTCCTACATATATTTCTTGTGCAAAAAGACTCCATCTAAATGGGCGACTGCCACTATATGGGGCTACAAACCGCATTACAGTAGTGAATTTACAAACTAGTATAGATATCTTAAATACATCTATCTAAAAGATGCCAAGAGATATCTATCTCTTGAGTTGCCTATATTAAATTTGTTATTTAGGATGGATAAGCACCGTGAGATAATATCTCTCCACATCTTTTAGATAGATATATTTAAGATAAAAAAAAATACAACTATTTTTTTTATTCACTTAAGAATTACTTTATTTTACTTTTAAAGTTATTTTATTTATTACATATTTAAAAAATTTGGTGTTTTGTGTCTTTACTTTATTTTATTATAGAGCTATTTTATTTACTACATCTATAAAAACTTTGGTGTCTTTACTATATTTTGCTATAGAACTATTTTATTTACTACATATTTTATTTACTTTAGAGTTAGGGTCTTTATATTTAAAAAATAAATGTCGGATTTAAATAGTTTTTCTTTCAACTATTCTTTCACAGTCACAACATCAGATGCTTCTCCCCCTGCTACCACTGTAGATTATGCCTCTCGGTGTAATTACACGTAGGATGTTGTGGCCTTGACTAAAAGGGCCACTGTAAACTCTACCGCACTATGGTAAAAGAGGTCCATACCACATTATTAGGTAGGTAGCACCCATTGCACCATGTCACATGTAATCTTATATCTTAAAATGCTGATTAAAAACCTATCAATGCTTATAGCATCACCTGCAAAGTGATTAAAACCAACTTTATTTTTCTTAAGTGCAAATCTACCACTAATTTCACATTTCTATTTTTTGGGGATCAAGGTCACACTAGAAAATTTGCTCTCAGTCAGAAGGATAATTTCTCTTTGCTGAAAAAAGAAACAGAGATAATATGATCATAGCACCTGAGCAGGATCCAGAACAAGAAGAATTGCTTCTTCATCACGCCCATTTAGTGACTTATATCGCCGTTGAATTCCAACAATTGTTCTTGAATGTCCATTATGCTGGAAATACAATGGCCTGATTGCATAACGATAAATCAAGTCTAACACCGAATATTTCAACTCGTAAAGACTTTATGTTCATCTATAAGTTTCTTGTACAACAATCAGATTTAGACTTTTAAACAATCATAAAATTCTAAAATCACAAAGTTCATCCATTCAGGTATACATAAATATAAATAGCATATTTCAACAGAAATTAATCTATCCAAAAGTTTAATGGATGCCTCAATTCGATGAGATATAGGTACTCACGTCCGTTGGCTGGTGATAATGCGTTCCCGAAGCTGATACAGAGGTACTTTTGAATGCATATTTTTGTCCTCCACAAAATAGTTCCAGACCCAATCAACCAACAACTGATGATTGTCAGGTTTGCCTTTATAGAATTCTTTACCATTGTTGCTACTAGTACTACTACATGCTGTGTCAGTTTCCAGAAACTCGGAAAAAGAATATTTTCCTGTGTCCATACAATCAGAACAAACATGAAAATTCTCTGTCTCTCTACTTGTGAATACAGAGCCTCTAATTGGGTAAGTTTCACAGCCATCACACTGATACTCAAAATGTAGAAATTTATCTAGTGGTCCATTTGTATGATTAGTATGTAGCATCCCTCTATTTCTTCCTTGAACTGCCTGGTTCAACTTCAGGGTATCAGCCAAAGAGTTCCTGTTTTTAACAGCTTCACATCCAAAGTCTACAATACGTGCCCGAAGACCAAAAGAACGTAAGAGAGCGGCACATTCAGTTGTCCCAATCCACTTTTTACTTCCATATATCTCAAAATTAAATGAATCAGCACCCATTATATCAAAACCCCTCTGCCAAGCAATCTCTAACCACCTTTGGAGTGACGGAATATCAGGAATAAATCCGGAGCCTCCAAATAACACTTCTCTTGCACCAGAGGTTTGCATCAAGAGATGAGAACTTAACATTTGGATGTTTCGCCATCCACAGCCCCATCCCATGTCTTCTGATCTTGTGCTCTGAAAATGATCAATATGGCCTGAAATCGCACAGCATGTAAGGCCGTGTTCAACTTCTAAACACTTCCTCAATAAATTCATCAAGCCTTCTTCAATCCTGTAAAAATTACTTCTAGTTTGGCAACTAATTAAGCAAGATACTTGATTATAAATATGATCTCCATCCAATATATTGAAAATGTCTTTCTTTTCTGATGCAGTTTTAGATGGACAATACTCTGCCAGCTCCATGTCTTCCCCCTGCAAGTAGCACCCCAAAATAGGCTTAAATTAGGCAATGATAAACCTGAATTCACAATTAACTTATACCGACAAAAGCTGACAAAATTACAAATGTAACCAATTACAACTCTCTTGCAGAAGAGCATAAGGAGGGGAAGAACTAACAGACTTTTTAATTTCATCACAGTGCAGGTATACTTAGCTAAACATTGAAAGAGATCCTTATGACAATCTAAATAGCATGGGGGCAAGTTAGCACATTCGAAAAATATAGGGGCAATCTTCCATGTGCAGTCACCCATCTCCATCAGTTTTAGCACTTATTTTAGAAGGAGATGTAACAATCTATGACTCCAACATATAGTAGCCATCTTCTACCACTAAAATGCATCCTCTCCCAGCATGTGTTGATGTTAACTCTAGAAAGATGAGCAAGAAAAAGACAGTCCAAATGTGGCTTTCAAAACAATTTATTGCACAGCAGAAAACCCAGAGGAACCTATTATAGTTCTCTATGCCCTTGCGTATCAGATGAAACTATAACCAAATTTGGACCCCCATGCATAATAAGTTGTAAATCAACACATAGGAGAACATATATAATGCAACTCGTTGCAAGAACCATAAACAAATAAAGGTTGAAAATTCCTCATACGTTCATAAAATTGCCAAACAATCCTTATAATTGTGACCATCCCTCCATCAACAACTTGATTCTTTAGCAAGTGTCCTTATTTTGTTTAAGTCCTCAGTACTCTATACCTCAGAGAAAGAAGTCTCTATTGCAACAATCTCTCACGTGCTATATATACTCATCTTAGAATTATATTAATGTCCATATATGACTAACATAGCTCAATGGTGCTGGAAAGTACCTCTAGTAACAACAGCAAGAGATAGCCACAAATGAGCTCCAACTTCTTAAAGAACTAAGAGGCTAAAAGCTAAAGCACAACAAAAGATTCTAACTAGGTGCATGAATTCATAATAGGTAAATCCTAAATGTCACAAAAGACAACATCACCTAATAAAACCATGTGAGAGGATGACTACCCCGAAGAAGACAAGTTTATGGAGACCATGATTGGAGGCAAAGATAGCCCTGATCTCTATCAAAGTGCAATGAAAATCAGAATATCTTCATCAATGACCTAGCTGGATCTGTGTAAATATGTAAATTTGTAAATGTGAAGTAAATAATGTAATTAGCATGTACATAGGCACTTCATTGTTCGTAAATACAGGTTGAGAGTGGAAGAGGAAATGTCACTTGGTTTTCTTTCCCAATTCTACTCCTTGTTGCCCTTAAATTGGAATTGTTACATCACTTTTCCTCATAGGTAGATAGATGTTCTCAAGAGTTCAAAAGTGGGGAATAGAAAAGCAGAATATGAAGAGTTTGAAGCTATGTTCCACAGTGTTTCGGGGACGGGGACGGGGGGACGGCAAGGGACGCGTTTTGGGGACGGCAGTCCAAGGACCATTTTCTGGGGACGGCAGTCCAAGGACCATTTTCTGGGGACGGCGGGGGGACGGCAATATATATACAAATTTTTCAAAATATATATATATATATATATATATATATATATATATATAGAGAGAGAGAGAGAGAGAGAGAGAGAGAGAGAGTCAAATTTCTACAAGGTAATGGACAGCAGTATAAGACAACAAGCTGAATAACAACAATAAATATTAACAACAGCATAACAGCAATAAAATTAGTCATGATAGCAATATAATGGCAATAACTTTAATCATGACAGTATAACAGCAATAAAATTTAATCATGACAGAAATATAACAATAATTTAATCATAACAGAAGTATAACAGCAATTTAATCGTGACAGCAGTATAACGACAATATTTCATTGCCAGTTGTGAGTTTTTTTCTCTAAACATTATAAAATGTATGTTTGGTTTTGGGGACGGCAATGGGGACGGGGGGATGCGGACGGTGGTCTCAGGGCAGGGGACGCGTCCCCATGGAACACAGGTTTGAAGAGATTTTCATGCTGAAATATCTCATTCTCTTGCCCAAGGGGCACCATAGCCACTTAGTGCTTGCATAATTGAGCTTAAGGAAGCCACAACAGCCATCTTCTAGGTTGGTTTTTGATAAGGCTGGTTTTGGCCTCATCAATTTTCCAGACAAACTACCATTTTTCCCTTGTTTACCCCTTTTTCATGTTGAATTAATGTTTACATAGAAGATTATTAATTACTTTGAAGTAGAATAAATTGCATATTCTTGATTTCGTAATTGTTGATCAATGAAATCAAAATGCTTATGATATGTTGTGCAAAAGATATGTTTTTGGCTGAGCAAGATATTCTGGCGAGTTTTGAAAGGAATAGTGCTCAGTTTCAAGACCCTTCATCTTGTTGGTACCATGATCTCCGGAAGTTCCGAGCTTCAAAGGACATCTCACCAGCTCCGAGGGTGCCGGGCTCCACAGAAGGTGGAAGCAATCTCGTTAGCTTCGAGAGCCCCAGTTTGTAGAGAGGGCGAAGTTGCCAACATAGATTTTCTAGATCCCGAGCGAAGAACATACTCAACAATGAATTCCCAGTTGTTAGCATCCCTCTTCCCTCATGTGTGGCAATCAATCAACACAATGATCTCCAGTTTATTAATTGCAAAAATAATTTCTAGATGCAAGACTCCTAGTGGGAGTCCTCTTTGAAACATCTTCCTTATTTCAAGTTCTAAACATACTCTGTATTAATTAAGCAACAGACTTTTGCATTTATTTTCAATTAAAGATTTCTATTAGAGCTTGAGCAATGTATTGCATGCTTTGGCACATCGCTAGATTATAGGAATTTTCATAGGAATTCAGTAAATATAGCAAAGTAGTGGATGTTGAGTTAGGTTATTGTTGTTTATCTAATATGCAAAAAAACTTGTAATTTTTGGAAAAATAGTTAAATACACAATTTAACTATCCAAGGTATTCCCTTGCTACTTCGACCTAGCCTACGGGAACAAAATAGGCTAGCCGACATATGTTAGATGATCATGCCGGAAATAGGGACATTACAGTCCTCCCTTCCCGGGATTGCTTGCCCTCAAGCAATCGCAAACTTAGATGCTGTAAAATTTGCTCTCCTTCCTCAGTCGCATCCTCCAATGGCAAATCTCGCCATCGCACCAAGTACTCATGAATCACCCTGTTCCTCAACCGCTGCTCCCTCATATCCAAGATAGTGTCAAGAACCAAAATCAAACTACCCTCTTCATCAAGAGGTGGAAGATCTGGAGAAAAAACAATATGTTGTCCAAGTGCCTTCTTGAGGCAATACACATGAAAAACATTACGAGTCCTACTATCTACAGGCAACTAAAGCTCATATGCTACCTCTCCAACTCTCCTCAAAATCTTGTAAGGACCATAGAACCTAGGCTTAAGTTTTTTTGCACCACTCTTCTTCAATGTAGACTATCTATATGGCTGAAGGTGCAAAAAAACCAAATCACCAACCTAAAAAGTCCACTCTATCCTGTCTCTATCAACATACATCATCTGCTGATTTTGAGCCTGTTGAATATTATCCTTAAGTGCCTTAAGGATATCCTAAATATCCTGCATCAAATCCTTAGCTCTGGGAGCTCTGTTGTCATCAAAGGCCAAGTCTATGAAAGATAAAGCATCATAACCATACAAGGCCCTAAATGGTGACATGCCAATCAACATGTGATAGGTGGTATTATAACAATACCTATCCAAATACAACCACTTAATCCAAGCACACTACTGCCCCGCAACACAATTGCGAAGATATCCTTCCACCCACTTATTTACAATCTCAGTCTGTCCATTTGTCTGAGGGTAGTAGCTAGTGTTCGATGTCAACTCAGTACCAGCTAATATGAATAGCTCCTGCCAAAACACACTAAGAAATCTGCTATCCCGATCGCTGACAATAGTCTTAGGGAGTCCATGCAATCTAAACACCTCTAAAGAAGAACTCCGCAACTTGAAGTGCTGAGTAATCTGATGGAATCGCAAAGAAGTGTGCATATTTGGTAAACCTATCAAGTACCACAAATATGCTATCCCTGCCTTGGACTCGCAAAAGACCTGTGATAAAATCCAAGGAAATACTCTCCTATTTTTGCTCTAGAATGGCAATGGCTGAAACAAACCTGCGGGGAAAGTATGCTCTGACTTGTTCTGCTGACAAGTCATACACTTCCTAACATATTGCAAGACATCATCCTTGAGACCCTTCCATGAGAATCTCTCTCTAATCTACTTGTAGGTTTTGAAGAACCGTTGATGCCCTGCTGAAAGAGTATCATGGATAGCTCTCATAATCTTATTCATCTTAGATTCAAATACCAAATAAATTCTATCCTTATAATATATCACATCATTAATCACCTTGTACCTCTCATCCAAAATCTTACCATCCATGAGCTCACATGCAAATGTGTTTTTGGAATACTCAACTAAAAGATGAGCTTTCCAATCAGTTGAAATCTCTGACATAGAGCAAAGAGCAGGTCTCCTAGAAAGTGCATCAGCAACAATATTCTTCTTACCCTTCACATACTCAATATCAAAATCATAGGCTTGAATTTTACTCTACCCATTTTTGTTGTCGTTCATTCAAATCCTTTTGCTCTAGAAAGTATTTCAGACTATTGCGGTTCGTCCTCACCACAAATTTTGCACCCACCAAGTACTGTCTAAACTTTGCCAACGCCTGCATGATGGCAAGAATCTCCTTGCTGTAGGTGGAATACAATCTCTCTGCATCCTTCAATTTTCTGATCTCGAATGCAATGGGATGTCTATTCTGCATCAACACAGCTCCAATGCCCTCACCTGATGCATCACACTCTAACACAAAGGGTTGCGTGAAATCTGGTAATGCCAACACTAGACAAGAACTCATCACCTCCTTGAGTCTCTCAAATGTAACCTAAGCCTCATTCGACAATCTAAATGCCCCTTTCTTAGTGAGATTTGTAAGTGGTGCTGCTAACTGTGAAAACCCCTTTACAAACCTCCTGTAATAACTACATAGCCCAAAGAACCCTCTCAAATCTAAAATGTTCTTTGGTAGTGGCCAATCTAGAATAGCCTAAATCTTCTCCTGGTGAACTCTGACTCCATCGGCGTTGATCACATGTCCCAAGTAGAGAATCTCGGTCATCCCAAACTCAAATTTGGAAGCCTTAATATATAAAGACTGTGCTTCCATGACTCAATACCTCATCAAGATGTCAAAGATGCTCCTCCCATGTCTTACTATATATCAAGATGTCATCAAAGAATACCAATACAAACTTACGCAATTGCTTATTAAAAATGTGATTCATGCATGACTGAAATGTAGCAGGAGTGTTAGTAAGACCAAATGGCATAACCCAAAACTCATAGTACCCATAATGACATCGAAATGTTGTCTTATGAATATTTTCATCACGGACACGAATCTGATGATACCCTAAACGAAGATCAATCTTGGAGTACACTGCCCCATCTAACTCATCAAGCAACTCATCGATCCTAGATATAGGATACCTGTTCTTGATTGTCTTCTTGTTCAAGGCTCTATAATCAATGCACATCCTCATGGTGCCATCCTTCTTCACCAAAACAACTGAAGAAGCAAAATGGAATGAAACTAGGCCGAATGTGTCCCATGTCAAGCAACTCCTTTATCATCTTCTCAATCTCCTCCTTGAAGTGTCGTGGATGGCGATAAGGTGTAGTAATGACGGGCTTGGAGCCCTCCTCTAGCTCAATGACATGCTCAAATCCACAATCAGGTGGTCTACCAGGAGGAATGTCTCCAAACACAACGATGTGCTTATCAAGCACTGACTGAATGTCTACATGATACTGCTGATTATTGGAAGAAGATTTGGAAGATACAAAACACTGGGTTGCCCATGCTACATCACCATGTTAAACAAAGTCTTCATCCTCCTCGTTGGAACAACCCTAGGTCCTCCATCTAAAAGTGCTCTCAACACAATCTTCTTCCCATTCGACATGAATTCTAGCTCCATCTTTTGGAAATCGTGTATGTATCTACCAAGTGACTGTAACCACTGGATCCCCAAAACAATGTCGATCTCTCCAAGTCCTACCATATAGAAATCATCAATCAATGTATAGTCACAGATCTGAATACTAAGCTTGGATACCTTCTTAGTGCAACTCATAGTAAAACCACTTGCAACTGTCACACTAAATCCTGCCAAACCCTCGACCTGTAATCCCCTCTTCACAACTAAACCCTCATCAATGAAGTTGTGAGTAGCTCCACTATCAATCAAACAAGTGACTCGTTGTCCATTAAGGACTCCCTTCAACCGAAAGGGATGATATCTAGGCACTCCTAAAATGGAAGCAATGGTAACATGTGATGTATCATCTGTAGTGTTAAGCTCAAGCTCTAACTGTGGTGGTTGCTCCGTATGATCATCATCACTATCCAAACTAGTATCCTGTATAGTCTCACTCTCCACATCAGAAGTGACCTCAATAAGATGAGCCTTGCCTTTCCCAAGGCACCTGTGACCTGATTCCCATGGTTCTTTCCAAGAAAAGCAAAGTTTCTTCCTCCTTAATTCATTCTTCACTTCATTGTCCATCCTAGGAGTTGTGCATCTAGGCTGATTAATTTTTTCCTGATTTGATTTAGAGCCCTTAAAGCTTTTCTTTTGTGGCTGAAATGATGGTGTAGTATCAAGGTCAAGTGCAAGTTGAATTGCATCATCAAGTGTATTAGGCTTATGAGCCTTCACCAAACCCTTCAATTTATCATTCAAACCCTCTATAACAACATCGTTACTCTCTTTTCTGTCATATCAAGAACCATAACAACTACTTTTTGAAACTCATTGATGTAGGAATCCACATGCCCAACTTGTCTCGATTGTGTCAAATCTCTATAATAGACTTCTACATCTTTCCTATCAAACCTAGCAATGAGTTTGCCTGTAAACTCCTCATAAGAATGAAGCATTGCATGGTTTTGTGTCACAAGTCCATGATGCCACCAATCATATGCCACTCCCTCTAGATTCATGGTTGCAAATTGTATGGCTTTGTCTTCTTGCATTGGCTTGAGAGTAAGGAAGGTGTCTAAGAAAGGTGTCTAGCTTATGTATCCATGCTCTTGCACTAGTCTCACTGCTGCCATCAAAGTTGGGAAGAGGTACCTTGCTCAAAGCTTGCTTGAATTCTTTGTTTTGCCTTTCTTGCCTTCTAGGTCTTTGTTCAACCCTTGGTCTTCTTCTCTCTCTTCTTTGGCTCATGAATTGGTTGAAAGTTAGATCCTCCCTAATTTGTACTGGAAGAGAATGATACTCATCATGCCTAGCAATAAACTCATCCGCCAAAGGTGGTTCTTCCTCATTCTCCACAATTTTTTCCTCTTTCTCTTCCCTTGGTAGGAAAGTAGGCTGCAACAGTCCATCAGTTGCGCTCACATGTGTTCTACCAACACGAGATGTACCTGCCACACTACCTTCACCTGTTTGAGCTGGATTAGCTCTCATATGTCCATTGTTTTGAGTCATTAGCTGCATCATTTGTTGTTGAGTAGCCATCATTTGCGTTAAGGCATTAGTCATTTGTTGTTGTCCTCTTGCCATCTCCCTTAGAATATCACCAACATTCCTGTCATCTCTTGGTGGACTTGTTGATGATTGTTTTTAGACAAGTCAACAATAGAATAAAACACTAGAGTATCCCACTCTCTTGAATAAAGCCTCTCGAATGCTAAACAAAGTGATCAGTCGAGATAACTCCAAGGTTCCTTTCTTATAACTTATGGTGGATAAACTCAGTGATTACATGTGATCTTGTTGATTATCACAAAGGGACTTACGTTGGATTATTCTTCTTTCATTCAGTTTATTTCTCCCTTGAGTGTGGATGAAGTATATACAATGCATCAAAAAAAAAAGGGAAAAAGGTAAGGTTTAGAAACTAATCTAAGGTCAATGAAGCAATGAAGATGCATGAATAGACAAACTCTTTAATTAACCTAACTCCACTTCGCCAAGGATGCCTACAACTACATGAAGTTGGTATCTCCTAAGGTACGCGAATGGTTTTCAAATCATGAAGGCTCATATAAGCACCCATCGGATGGTGCAGCTCAAATAAGCATCCACAATCGAACTTAAGCAAATGATGAGGCTCAGATTAGCTTTACACAACACTCCACCAGCGATGAATGTTAAAAGCAAGAGCTAGGAGTTGATCAAATATTCAATACATACATACATTACATCAAAGAGCTTCTAATCTACTTCTAATCTACTTGAAACGTCTCTCAACTACATCAAAGTACAAGAAACCATGTCACTTCACAAGACAACACTTAACACCAAATGAATTCCAATGTCTTTGCATTAATTTTGCAAAATATGTACAACTACTCTCAGAAAATTTTGAGAGTCTCTTCTACTCTACTCCTACTCTACTAGCAAACTTCTAATATCTATCTTTACAAATGAGGCAACAAGGCCTTTATATAGAGGTCCAGAGTTACAATGAATGACTTAGATTGATTGGCAAAGCCAATGGACTAGATTGTGCCAACAAGGCAGTTTGTTACAACAAATTGCTATTTTTAGTACATAAGATAGGCAATGAAGGCACGTTTTCCAAGAAGATAAGATAAGATGGAATCTTTGGAGCATCTTCCACATGAACGTCCTCTTTGGCTTCTTGCTTGTTGAATGATGTGGCGAAATATGATTGGCTTGATGATGATGTACATGCCACGTAGGTGCCATCTTAGCAACTCTTATGGATTCCAACTGCTTATTCAATTTGTTTTGTGGGCATATTCCCAATTTGTATCCTTTGTAAGATGTCTTCGAATGTAATCGCTTTGAACTTGTATGTTTGAGAATGCATCTTGTAGATCTCGCCTTGTTCATCTTCTTGTAAACTGGATGTATGATATTCGTTGCTTCATTTGACTAACACTGTGATTCTTTCTTCTTCTTTTAGGTAGGTTGATGTTCTTTGGATACATCTTCATGTAGAGAGTAGAGTAGAGATATGATGATGATACTTCATTCATGATTAGAGTAGATGATCTCTCTTGGACTTGAAGATTCAAGAGGAACTTGAAGTTGAATGGATGAATGCCTTGGAATGTTTGATGATGAAGTGTTCACTTGTCATGTTGATCTTGAAGCGAAGATTGATGAAGAATCTAGTTGATACTTGAAGTGATCCAACACGATATCATTGAGGAAAAGTGTCAACATGTTAAACTTGGAGTGTCCTCTTAGAACAGCTATATGATGTATTCTCCAACATGGCAACTTGTTGACTTCCCTCTCTGGATGAAAATGATTCCAGCACTTGTTCCTCTTAACTCCTGCAACAGAGAAAAAGAAACAATATCAGTCTTTTTGATAATACCAAATTCCATAACACATAAGAATCATTTCATGCACTTCTAACTTAGGTGCATTAGATGTCAAATGAGTTGATGCAATCATAAATTTTAAGCTAAGTATCATATATAGATGAGGCATTGGATGCCAAATTCAATCCTCGCTTAGAAATCTTCATAAAACTTAAATTTAGTCTCAATTTAAAGTGGCGTACTAGATCAAGATTGCATCCTGTGGTTAAAATTCCACTTTTACATCACTATTCTTCACTCTTTGATCTAGACAATGGATGATGCTTTGGATACCTCGCTGAAAATTTTCAAAACTTCATCATTTGTTGATAGCACACTACATGATATTTTAGATGTTTGCTTGAATGCACCTAACACTTTAGTTTTGTTTTTTCATAGATGACACATCACTTGAGGCGCAATGGATGAGGAACTTGACCCTTGTTTGGATGCTCTTGACAACTTGAATTTGCTTCCTTGATAATGGCACATGGGTTAAGGCACAAGAGATGAGGTTTTTGAATCTTGGTTGAATACTCTTGCAATCATCCTCCTTTAATTGTGGCGCACTGGATAGGGCGCAGCAGATCATGATTTTGATCTCTGGTTGATCAATCACTTGAAACTTTGAAACTCATATCATCCTTGGGCGCATTGGATGAGGATTTTAGAGGCTCGTTTGATAATTCTTGAACAACTTAAACTCAATCCTACTCCAAAGTGGCGCATTGGTTGGAGCGCAATGGATCATCACTTAAGTTTAACCTACATCAATGAAGGCGCATCACTTGACAACTTTGATCTTTGCTTGGGAATGGCGCATCAAATGAGGCGTATTGCTTCATGATTTTGATCTTTGTTTAAAATTGTCAAAACTCATCATCATTCTTCTTCAATATGGCGCAGCAGATCAGAACTTTTGAATCCTCTTAAAACTTGTCAAAAACTTCAATTGAAAACTCATTCAAAATAGGTGCAGCAGATCAGGTTTTGATTTCTTCTTGGAAAAACAACATCAAACTCAAGTCAAACCCTTTTTTAATGCTGGGGCATTGGTTAAGACTTTTGAATTCTTCTTAAAATCTCATAAAATCTGCATTCTGGTACTTAACACTATCCTCTCCATCTTGGCGCATCAGTTGGGTGTTTTAATTCCTCCTCATTTTGGGCGCACTAGATAGGTATTTTAGATCCTCTTGGTTTTGGTGTGGTGGATGAGCATTTTGATCTTCTTGAAATGTATCAAAAACTTAAACTTAAACCTTCTTTCAAAGATGGCACAATGGATCAGCATTTCATATTCCTCTAGAAACTTTCATAAATCTGCATATTGAAACTCAAAACAACTTTGGCGCACTAGTTGAGGTTTTCGAATCCTCTTGAAAATTCCATAAATCTTCCATTTAACCTCTCATTAAGGTGTTAGCATTGGATATAGTGCAGCAGAAACTCAAACTTAGATTACCTTTAGATCAGGCGCAACAGTTGAGGATCTTGAATCCTCTTCAAATGATAGTCAAGACTTATCTTTCCCTTCTCCAAAAATGGCGCCTTGGTTGAGCGCATGGGATCCACATTTTGTTTACTTCTTAAAAAGGCTTTAAAACTCATACTCAACTTGCAATTGTCTTTACCTACGGTGAGCGCATTGGATTAGCATCTTAATCCTCCTTCAAACATCTCTTCAAAACTCACCTTACATTGCCCTTCAAAGTGGTGCTCTAGTTGAGGATGTGGTTCTTCACTTAGAATGCTTCTTGTTTTTCAACCTTAAGACAAACCTCCCTTCTTCCTTGGGCGCATTGGATTGAGGTTTAAATCTTCTCTTGAATACTTCTTAAAATTTCAACAAAATTAACTTCTTTTGGTGCATCACATGTGGCGCAATAGATCAAGGTTTTGAATCCTCATCTTAAAAGTTACACTTCAACAATCAAACTCACCTCTTCTACCTTGATCGCATTAGATGGGAATTTAGATGCTTGGTTGAAATGTCTCTTGAAATTCATCATCATCTCCTTTTGACAAGGCAAATCAATTATGGCGCAGCAGTTGAGAGTTTTAGTATCTTCTTCATATAGGCGCAGCAGATGAGGATTTCATTCTCCCCTTGTGAATGGCGCAGCAGATGGGAATTATGTTTCTTCCTTGAAATCTTTGCATATTGATACTTCAAACACTCTCTCCACCTTGGCGCATTAGATCGGAATTCATGTTCCAATTGAGAAATGCGCACTGGATCATCATTCCACCTTCTTCATCAAGGGCGCATTAGATCAGAATTCATGTTTCGATTGAGAAATGCGCACTGGATCATCATTCTGTGCTCATCTTAAAACTCGTCAAAAACTTCAAAAAACTCATCCAAATTTGTGCATTGGTTGAGGCGCATTGGATAGGGATCTTGATTTCTCTTCAAATGACGTTTAAAACTTCACTTCACCTCCTTCAAAATGGCGCTCCAGTTGAGGCGCATTGGTTCCATGTTTTGTGCTCCGATAGAAAGTGGCGCACTTCATCAAGATTTTGCACTCCCCTCATGTCTTGGCGCACTAGATGGGAATTTTGCGCTCCCTTAGAGTACTTAGCCATTTTTCAGTGTCTTTCAAGGTAAGGTCTATTGAAAAATATATTTAAATATAAGTTTTATACTTTAAATATTTTTCAATATACCTTTCAGGATGTTTGAGATAGGTCTCGAATCCACCGGATTTAACATGTAGATTATAGAATTTGGAGGATCCACCAGATTTCAGACTTAGTCAATTTTTTAGGATATCAGGATACCAGACTTAGTCATTTTCAGGATCTCAAACATACATCAAGATTAGTCTCAGAACGAAAGCAAATGACTCTTGAATTAAAACTAAACAAAGAACTCAAACCACCACTGACTTCATCATGCAACCAACCTAAGACATCATCAAAAACTTAATGCAAAGCATCAGAGCTCAAAAAAAGGGGGGTCCCCACTTGCAATGGGGCAATGTGTGATTAGGTCACAACAAGTCTCTCACCTCTTCTTTCCCTATCCATGTCAAACTGATATGTACCTGCAAATGGATTATTTTCTTCTTGATTATCTGGCTGTCATGCTCTTCTTCTAGTGCAATACCTGTGTGGACCAACTTCTGGTGGCTGCATATGAACAATCTAACCCTCCAGGCTGGCAAGATGTTTAGCTCTGATACCACTGTAAGATCCCTTGTAAAATCTGATCTGAATTTTCTGATTAGGGTTTCTTGTTTGTTTCAATGGGTTTCATGTGTTTTCAAAGCATGTATGTTTTTGCCATGTGATGATATCAATGTAAGACCATTTGTTGCATGAAACAAAGAGAAATAAATGACTGAAAATATAAATCAAACCACTGATATAGTTTGTAACAGCAAGTTGATTATTTCAAATTGAAGATTTGAAAGGATTTGCATTATAAGAACATACCTGATTGTTATGATGCCAATCATACAATGATAGAGCTGATAACAACTCAGAAAATAGGACAGATCTGTTACAAATTTATGATATGAAAATGATAGGGATTAACTCCTTCCAATGCATAAATCACACCTTCAAAGATGAAGAGATGAAACCCTGTGATAGCCGCCAATGATGGATGATGAAAGATTATGCACTTGACTGATTTTTACAACAGAACTTGGCTGCCAAGTCTGATACAAAATTCTGATTACAGAAATGATGATATCCAGCCCTCCAAATGGTGCGCTAGCCCTTGCAACATAGACTGATTGACCCTAGATGAAAAAGATGCCAACACAATGTGAAATTATACCTCCAAACCCTCGGATCTGCAATCTGAAATTATTTGTTGAAGTCTGAAACACAAATCTGACCAAAACAACCCTCCAAAATATAGCTCCACACTTCAAACCCTAGGCGATGGAATTGGAATGAAAATTCATCATGTAAAACCTCCAATCTGCATGCATTTGTCCATAACCTGCATAAGAAACTTCAAACCCTAGCGCCAATGTGAAGCCCTAGCTTGAATGATGATTTCCTTTCAAACCCTAGTTGGTATGATGTTCCATTGAAGCTCAAATATGTAGAAAAACCTACAATTATGCCCAATGATGAACCCCGGATGGATCCACCTCACAAAGTGGAGTGGGTTTTCGTCCAAACCACTAAATTCTAAGGGTTTTTGTCCTTAGAAGCTCACTGAAACAAGGTTGCAGCTTAAGAGAAAATCTCCAAGTATCAAATGACAAATTCACAATATGATCCAAATAACTCCCAAACACCTTTTTTATAACCCACAAGTTGGGCGCCCAATTCCATTCCAATTAATTTTGCTTTCAAGTCCACCTCCAAAATATAATATTATTTTATTTTAATTTTTCTTTATTTTCCTCTACTTGAGCGGCCAACTTAGAGGAATAAAATAATAATATTTTATTATTTTTCCCACTCAACTTGGGCGGTCACCTTTTGGGCAAATAATATAATATTTTAATAAATAAAATATTATTTTTAATTTGTTATTTGTTTTATTCCCATTTTCTCCTTATTTTCCCACTTTCCATCCTCCAAGTGGGTCGCTTCACTCCAAGGCAAATTATTTTATTATTTTTGACTCGCCATAATTATCACAAAAATACTCCAAGTCATAATCCATCTCGTTTTGCCAAGGAAAAATAGTTAAATACACAACTTAACTATACAAGGTATTCCCTTGCTACTTCGACCTAGTCTATGGGAACAAAATAGGCTAGCTGACATATGTTAGGTGATCATGCCGGAAATGGGGACATTACATTGTTATTCTTCATATTCTATTGTCTGCAGGTCTTCTTATGTCATCCATCATTGTGTGTGTGTGTGTGAGAGAGAGTTTCTTTCATTCCCAGCTGTTATAAAAATTCAAAAAAATAAGAAAAAGAGCAATGAGAATTTCATTTGTTTCAGCTTGTTATTTAGTTTTCAGAAAATTATCAAAAAAAGAAATTTTTGTACAGCTGTAGTCTTCATTCCAGTAAAAGCATTTGGACTATGTAGATGTAGAATAGTTTATTTTCAGGTATTTCTTTATTCAAAAGCATAAGTATTTCTGTTTTCAGATAGTAGTTATGGTTAATGTTGTTGGAAGCAGTTATACTTTAGTTGAAGTATTCTTTTAAATTCAGTTAATATAGTTAGGAGTGTGTGCAAATTACTTTAAAGAAGGTAAGAAAACTACTAAGCAAAGACTCCTGAGCTACCCTATCGCATATAGCCGTGGACACTACTCAGGTTGACATCAAACATTTATCGGTTAAAGTGTGAGGTACAATGACACCTCATCACTTTTTTCCACACTAGGTTTCCAGATAAATACTTGTGTCGATTTAGTGGTGAATGTTTTCCTCTTATCTGCACTCAAATTACTACTATTTCCATGCAATTTACTATTAATTTAATGCTACTTCAATGGTAGAATAAGGGTTGTAATGTATTGTAACTAAATTAACTTCATAAAAGCATATTACTACATATCATTTTGGTATCAAAGCTAAGTTCTTTTTGAAATTTAGTAAGTGTAAGAGGTGTGTGCTACTCACTTAGAGATTCAAAGCACAAGGACAAGGAGATTTGGAGGAATTCGATAGCAAAATAGATTCGAGGGGTTGACAGTGTTCATAAGCACCCATGGAGGAACGGAAAAGTTAGGATCTCTCACCTGCAAATATTATCAAATAGAAGCAATAAAATGCAAAAAAGAATACAATGCTAGAAAATAGCTACAAATATGCTAATATTGATGAATCCAGAACAAGTATCGCAAGCCTCTTCAACAGGGCAACCTCCTTAGCAAAACTCTATTACAAATTATGATTCCAAGATGATCTTCTCTTCATTACAACATCAATGCAAAGGCCTCACAAGGAGCGACCTATGAGGTACAACCAACGTGGGATAAATCCATACACTTAATATTGTTAATACATTTTGTATCGAACAAGGGCAATACTAAAATCACATATTGAAAAAAACTTTTATTTTGAATCGACTTCCTTAAGTCGCATAATAACTTGAATTGCTTCTGAATTTCTCATTACTAAATTACACATTACAAATTGAAATTGGGGCAATTAATATAGAGTTTGACACCTCTAAAAATAATTGAAATAAAGCAACGAAATTAAGTACCTTCATGCAAATTTTCAAACTGGGTGATTAAAGCTAAAAAGCATTAAAGATGGGCATCCAAAAAATAGCAAATCGACCTCCTATAAATACCAAAAAACAATGACTGACTTCACCTAAAATAAGTGATTAATTCATAACTAAAATCCTATAAAATATTTTCCTAAAAATAGTTGCGCCCAAATTTCCAACAACTTCAGCAACATAACACTTTATCAAATTGTCTATTATCTTCATCAACAATTTCCATTATCTTCATCGGCAACTATGACAACTTCAACAGCAACAATAGTTCAACCTCATCAGCATCAGTAGTTCAACTTCGTCAACATCACTTAACTTCATTAGCATCACTTATCCAACAGTGTTCTATTGATTTGACATTAGACTTTCCTATATCCTCTCCCTTGATGTCAAATCCCTATATCTGCAATTTTGTCTTCAAATTTAAGTGTATTATCTTTCCTAGTCCTTTGGTCATGATATTTGCCAACTATTTTTCTAACCTGCAAAACTGTATTCCAACTTTCTTCTATTGTACCAACTCTCTTATGTAATGGTGCTTCAGTTCTATGTGTTTATTATTGCATGCAATATTGGATATTTACTTAATTGTATTGCTCCATCATTGTCATGAAATATCACTACAGGATTTCTTTGTTCTTCTCCTAGATCTTCCAAAACTCTTCTTAACCAAACTACTTGTGTATATGTTGTTAATGCAACATACTCTGCTTCCATACTGGATAGTGAAACTGTATTCCGCTTCTTTTAACTTCATGTAATCAACCCACTTCCTAATGTAAAACAATGTCTTGATATGCTTTTTCTATCATCCAATGATCCTGCCCAATCCACATCTAAATAACCAAACAACTTTGAATTTTCATCTATATAGTAATGGATTCCATGATCCTTTGTTCCTTTTACATACCTTAATATCATTTTTGTTGCTTGTAAATGCCTTTCTGTAGGGTCACACTAATACCTTGAAAACAATGATACTACAAACATAATATTCAACCTTGTAGCTATCAAATATATTAAACTTCCAACAATACTTCTATATTTTTCTTTCATCTACTTTCAATAACCCATCTTCTTTCATCATTTTTTTTCGAAGAGCAATTGGTGCATCAACTCCTTTACAAACTAGCATATTAAACTTCACCATATCTTGCACACAGTTAGCTTGACAAATCAAGATCTTACCATGAGATGGCGTACCTCCATGCCAAGAAAATACTACATTAGTTCTTAATCAATCATTTCAAATTCTTTCATCATTGCCTCTTTGAATTCTTTCTTCATCCTATTTGAGCTTCCTGTATAGATTAGGTTGTCAACATATACATACATAAATTGTTTAATTACGTTCTTTGAAATTTAGTGTAGACTCATTCTTGCTTCTCGCATATTCTTGAATACCATGCTCTTGATGTCTGTTTCAAACAATAAAGCACTTTTTTCAACCTATAAACATCCTTCTTTGCCTTTTTCTTCAAATCCATGTGGCCGATCCACATATGCTCCCTCTTCAATGTATCCATTCAAAAATGTACTCTTCACATCTAGTTGGTATTCTTTCCATCCTTTTTGTGTTGCTAATGATAATACTAGTCTTATAATGCCATGCCTTGCAATAGGTGCATAGGTCTCTTCATAATCCACACCATACATTTGAGTATATACTTTTGCAACCAATCTAGCTTTTTATCTTTCAACAATATCATCACTTTTGTACTTTATCTTATAAACCCATTTAATTCATATCACTTCTTTGTCTTTTGGTAGCTTTACAAGCTCCCAAGTTTTGTTTCTTTCAATAGCATCAATCTCTTCTTCCATTGTTGTAATCCATTATTTCTTTTCAACCGCTTCTTCAAACTTAGTATGTAACGTCCCCATTTTGAGCTAAGATACATTTTCTAGTTTGAGCTTATTTCTATACATGGAGAACCGGAAAATTGGTATATGTCCACACATGGAGAACCAGAAAGTTGGCTCAACTAGTATTTTGCTTGGGTTTTATTATGAGAATAAAATAGAAAATGGAATCTTTAATTGCATTTTCTCTAATCGATTTCTATGGAGTTGTAAATAGAATAAGGTGATGAGTTCGCCCATGAAGCAATAGGTCCAAGCTAATTCCCAACGGTTATCATTGAAGATGATCGACTTGCATGAGATGGTTTTACATTGTTTGAAGAGCAAATGCATTGGATTGTGGTCCCACATGAAACCAACGGCTAAATATTAGCCCATGTTTTGAGTTGAGTGATTTGCATTGAAGGAAGTATGTTAATGATTTTAAATGGTTGCAAATGAGATGTAGCTAGCCGCCGATCATGAAGAAGAATATTTTTAAATGCAAAGTTTGTTTATTAAATGATTGCATTTGGATCGCTAGGTGTTATATGATGAGGGCGATTGGAATTGAAGAATTTAAATGCTTGCCTTGGGATCGAATTTGCTCTTTGAAAGGTTTTAAATGCCAAACGCCACTATTGAGGAGGATCGTCCCAAGTCTATGAAGGATATTCAATGCCAAATGAAGGTTTTACATGCTTGATAGCTCTCATTACTAGCCGCCGCCCAAGATAGAGAAGAGCTCCAATGCTAAAGGATCGATCTACTTGAAGAATAGATGAATTTCATTTAAAACAATTAAAGATTGGTTTTAAATGATTGAGTTCATTGATGTCATTCATTTAAAATTGTTCAAGACTCTCAATTTTGATTGGTGGATTCCAAGCTTCATTCCAAAATGACAAAGAGAAGGAACGCCTATCCTTGGAGAGGATAAATAGAGCTCTTGAACTTCAATTTGCAACTTTTGATCATATGGTAAGCTTTTACATATTTTGTTCTTTGGCTGGAAATTGCATTTTCTAGTTATTTTTCAAGGTGATGTTCCCTTGAGTGTTGTGGTGATGTTCCCATGACAATTTGTGAGATGTTCTCATTCAGATTTCATCATTGGAGTTGAATTTGCAGGTTATTTGAGAAGATTTGAAGAGTATTTGACATCATATTGGAACCCTTGGTGTATTGGAGTGACTACCAAGCGGATTATTGATGCAATTACAGGGTTTTTAAAGTGGACTTGACAAGGGCTTTGATACTTGAAGAGTTGCATATGATAGAAGACCAAACTAGGCATCCATCGTTTGAGTTTGGAGGTGGTTTTCATGAGTTTTCATTGCCAAAACTTTGACTAGGCAAAATCATCACTTTCAACAGTCATATCAGCGTACAAAACTTTCATATCAGTCAATTGTTCATGTACTTTCAAGGCTGTTATAGCATCATTTGATAGCTAGTTTCATTCTATAGTGTTTGGACACTATTTCTATGCAAGATTTGATGAATTTGGGCACTTTGTGTATGTAGTTAAGTTTGATATAAAATCAAACTGCGACTGAAATAAACTCCAGCCACTTATCATTTATGTATCTTTCATTTGAAGGTTTCAAATAAGCAAGTATGATGTGGGTTTGATGTTCTACTATTTCATTGTTCATTGGTGATGTTTATTTGTTGATTTGTGCAAGAAATCTTATCTAAAGTTGGCAAAAAATTTCAGTCATTTAAGGAGGGTATTTTAGATAGTAGGTTGCACCTCAATATTTGAATAGAATGCATAATTAACCAATTCATCATCTTCATTCCTTTCTCTTACTTGACTTCTTATTAATCTTCTTTCAAAATTCTGATCTAACATTAGATTTGGGGGATGAGTTTGCCTTACCTTCTTACTTTGTGTAACAACATTGCTTGAACTTGATGTAGATTTTGAACTTTCAGCCTTTTCTTCTTAATCCCAAATTATTCCTTGCCTTATTGTTTCTTTTTCTTTCTTCAAGTGATCTGCATTGACTCCTACAAGTTACAACAAATATAGCATCTCTTGAAATAATGCTTTTCCTATTTTGAGGGAAACAAAACTTGTAGGCTTTGCTTTCTACACTGTAACCTATAAATATGCATGCTTCACTCTTTGCATCCAATTTTTGTCTTTTCTTATCAACTATGTGAACATAAGCTAAGCAACCAAACACTTTCAAGTGTGCCGTTGTAAGCTTTCTCCCATAACAAGCTTCATACGGTGTCCTATTTTTTACCACAGTATTTTGGCTACTATTCATGATATAAACAGTAATGTTAACTACGTCAGCCCAAAACATTCTATCCATACTCTTTTCTTCTAGTGTGCTTCTTGTTAATTTTATTATTGTTCTGATCTTTCTTTCTGCCACTCCATTTTGCTACGATGTATAAGGTGTTGTTAACTATCTCTTGATTTCATTCCTTGAACAAAATTCATTAAATTCTTCTAGACAAAGTTTACCTCCTCTATTTGTTCTTCTACACTATGTATCTTCCACTTTCATTTTTCTACCATAGCCTTAAACATTTTGAATGCTTCAAAAGCATCACTCTTTTCTTCAAAAAATAAATCCATATGTATCTAGTAAAATCATCAATAATTTTTTTTCCTCTACCTGTACCTTGGCGAGCTCACCAAGGGTTTCACCACAATTTTGAGGAATCGTTCCACTCCTGCACATTGAAGCTATGCTAGGGCTTCTGCCTTCCATTGTCGCCCTTTCTCTCCCCTATAGTCCGAGCCGCATGGCTCCCCCTTCCTATAAAGAAATGGCCTCGCAACCTGCTTCCTCTGCTGACAGAGGTTGGTGTCTTGAAAAAGGTCGTGCTTGATGCTATTGCAAACAGCAAACCATTGAAAGCTAGATCTAATCTCCACATTGTCAAGAGATGGGAAGATGTGCCCACGATGGAAATCCCAAGTGAGAATATAGAAGAAAAGCCGATTGATCTTGTTGAGAATGCTCTGGTTGGGAAATTTTTGGGAGCATTACCCTCACCCAAAACACTAGTCATGGGTCGACCTACAATAAAGACCAAAAATAGTTGGAAATGTTGAAATCACCCTGTGCGACAAGGGTTTCTTCATAGCTACATTTGATCTAAAAGAAGATAAAGAATCAATTTTTAGAAGTGGCTCTTGGTTCTTGGGACCTTGTGGCATATACTTGAACTTTTGGAATCCCAACTTCGACCCTCTAGAGGAAACCCCATCAAAGATACTAGTTTGGGTGCGACTTTTATTCCTTCCCCTTCATCTATGACATGAAGATGCTTTCCAGGCTATTGGAAACATGATTGGAGCATATAGAATGTGGGTCAAGCCAAACGAAAAAAACTTCTCGATGGCAAGGATTTGTGTGGAGGTTGATCTCCTCAAAGGCCTCTGAGAAGCAATAAACCTAAAAATAGGAGATTTTATTTTCTCCTAGAAGCTAGATTATGAGCAAATCTCATTCAAGTGCAACCTCTGTCACGAGCATGGACATTTTATAAGGGAATGCCCCAAAAATTCCAATGAGGCAAAGCATCAAGATGGTCCAAAAGAGGAATTTCAGCAAGTACATAAGAAAAATAATAAAGGGCCAGGGAAAGATCTTCACCCTCTGCAACCTCTATCTGTGAATCCCTTCCAGGCTCTAGATTCTATCGAGGATGAGGAAATAGTTCAAGAACTTGAGGAAGAGTCTATTCAACTAAACTAAGTCAGTAAAGAATCTGAATTGAGTGCACAAGAGTAAATAGAACCGGACCAATCTTTTGATCCTTCCTCCAGTCAAAAAACAAATAAACACAGGAAGAAAAACAATGAAGTGAGATCAAAAGAAGCAGAGGAAAACATCACAATAGGTACACAGGCAACCATGGAGACAATCCTCAAAACCAAAAATAAATTAGTTAAGAAATGTTAATTACTTCAACAACAAAAAAATTGTATCAAAGATCTTTTGCAAAATAGAAAACCAAATGTTTTCTTTATATAGGAAACAAAAACTTAAGATAAAGAAACAATTAACATTCTCAAAAAATTATGGCCTTCAAGCAATAGTATTGCAAAATCATCCTCTAGTGCTTCACGAGGAATAACAACAATGTGGTCTTCCAATTTTCACTTGGAAGATCATTTTCAAAATACTCACTAGATAAGAGTCTCCTTGAGGGATTTGACATCAATCAACTTTTCACTCTTACTAATGTTTATTCTCCAAACCACCTAGTGAATAAATTAAATTGTTGGAACTCTCTTAATGAAAATGCTGTCCAAAATCATCCTATCAATTGGATCATTGAAGGGAATCTTAACCTAATTCTCAATCAACACGAAAAAAGAGACAATCTTCCTATTAGGGACAATGATAGAGAAAATGTGAAGGAAATAATGAGTAATCATGACATGGAGGATATCAAACCCACAAAGGGAAATATGCATGGACAAACAAGAGGTATGTTGCAGCATATATTGCTGCTATGCTTGACAAATTTTTAATATCAGGAAATCTTCTAGAAATTTTCCCGCTGACTCACTCAGAGATCCTACCTAATCTTACTTCCGATCATAAGCCTATAGTTTGACTCTTTTTCAAAAGAACAACTAGGGTCCAATCTCGTTCAAGTACTCTTCCATGTGGTATAAAGAAGAAGGATTTGTGCAAAATCATTACTCAAGCCTAGACTAAACCTAGGAACTTTTTTCCAAGACAACAATGGGTTAAAAATTCCAACACACAAGGGATTGTATCAGACATTGGCTGAAAACTATTGAAAAAACTCAAAATAAAACTTCTCTAAAGACCCAACTTGGAGAAATTTAGAGGAAAGTTGAAGAAGGAGGCCTTACAAAAAGCCTCTATTAGCAGCAGCAAAATCTTTCTAATCAATTGAGTAATCTCCTCCAAAAAGAAGAGAACCCCTGGAGAATTAAATCCCAAATGCTTTGGCTCAAGTAGGGTGACCGAAATACAAAATATTTCTTCAAGGAAACACGGCAAAGAAGGAATGCCAACACTACTACAAAAATTAAAAGGGCAGATGGCCGCCATATAGAATATGTGAAAGAGGTCAAAGATCACATTTTAACTCATTTTAAACAGCTTTTCTCTGAAGAAAACATAGATAGGGAATCAGAACTAAAATTAACTCTTAGAGTGCATCCCCCACAACATTTCTGAGGAACAGAACAGAGAGTGTTTTAAGGAGGTGACAACGGAAGAGTTAAAAAAAGGTTATCTTTAGCATGAGGAGAGACAAAGCTCCTGGCCCTGATGGATTTAATGCAAATTTCTACCAAGACTTTTCGGAGGTAATAAAAGATGACCTCCTGGAAATGGTGGAAGATTCCAGGAGACATCAAATACTTCATGAAGGTATCAATTCCACCTTTTTAGCCCTTATCCCAAAAGAAGCACAAGCTATGAGTATGGATAGATACCGTCCAATTTCCTTATGTAATTCCTCTTATAAAATAATCTCCAATCATCATTTCAAAGAGGCTTGCTAGCTGTATTCCTTTCATTGTTTCACATGAACAAACTGCCTTTGTTCCCTTCAAGCACATATCAGAAGGAATCATCCTTACCTAGGAAGCTTTTCACTCCAATAAACAAAATAATAGAAAAATAATGGCCATCAAACTGTGATGAGCACATGATTATACTGAGAGGAGGGCTGAATCAATATAATACAATCTTTTACTTTTCAAACTAACAACCACAATAATATCAATTGCACAACATCATTCACTTAAGATCTAACAATTATGCAACACAGGATGAACACATGATTTACGTGGAAACCCTTACGGGAGAAAACCACGGAAAAATATTGCTTATAGAACTCTTTTACAAGATTCGTAGGCACCAACCTACTAGAGACACCAATCCCCACAATTTGTAGGCACCAAGCTACTAGAGGCACCAACCCCCACAATTTTGTAGGCACCAAGCTACTAGAGGCACCAACCCCCACTGCTAAGCACCAACTTAGCGAGAGACAACAATCTCTCCTTTAGGAAGCACCAACTTCCAGAACAAAGTTCCACCTTCAGGATGTTGCTTCTTCAATGGATGATGGACATTACAATCTCCTTTATGATTCCCTTCTTCTCATTTGCCATAACATAAATAGACTTGTATGATTATATGTTCTCATCTTATACTTTTATTATCTTTTCGACATTGAATGATCTTCATATATGTTCTATTCATTCTCCCACACTCATATCTTCTTCATTCAATATGCCTTATAAATGATGTTTCATTGTCCACTTATGCTCCCCTTCAAATCTGTATGCTCCTCTTTCAAATCTGCATATTCTTCTTACGAATCTGCTATAAACTTCTCTTCAAATCTGCTCTTAGATTATCATTTATTTTCTTCATGCTGTATACTCCCATGTATTCTATTTACTCTTCCTTTTACTCACTTATATGTGCTCAAATCTGAATTATATTCATTGTATTTCTGCATATATTCTTGTTATAAATCTGCCATACACTCCTTTGATGATCTTCTTTTTATCTCCTCATTTGCAGATCTGGAGGTGCAAGTCTGGTATATTCTATTTATTCCTCCACTCTCTTTTCTATCCACATTTCTCAATTTTAATATCTTCATGAGACTTGGAGAGGGGGTGCGAATTTATGTAGAGGCGTCTCTTTTATTTCAGCATTCTCTTTAAACTTTTAGTGCATCCTTTAATTAGAATCGGCCACGACTTGTCCTTATATGGGAGCACTCTTTTTAGGGTGTCGGCCTCATAAGTAATGATTAAAATCTCCAATGTGGAGCACTCAATGCCTAGGGTTGGCCACATGTTAAATGTGGTTTTATTTTATTTTAATCTCCAAAATAAAACTTAACGCTGCCATATTTAATTTGCTTTCTTCTCTCTTTCGGGATTCCTTCTCTTTTGCTCCAATCCTACCATCAACATTCAGTGGCATCATGATGGTCTTCTTCCTTCACCCTTTGACATCAATGACAATCTTCTAACAATCTCGTCCATACATCTTGCCATCAATCTTAGATAACTAATTCCTTCTTGACATGACTTTGACATCAATGACAACTAATCCAACAATCTCCCCTTTGTCATTGATGGCAACATGAACATAATTCTCTCTCTTTTTGCACTGTTCCCCCTTACTATATCTCTCCCCCTTAGACATCAATGGCAAAGGGAAGTAACATACTTCTTTCCTTCATGATGTGATTCTCCCTCTTTTCTATGATGCTCCCCCTGTCTGTAAAGCTCCTTCTTGACATTAATGGCATCATTTTTCCTTTTCCTATAACTCTTCCTTGCGATAACTCTCCCTCTTTCTATAACTCTCTCCCTTTTACATTAATGGTAAAGGGATGTTCATTATGCTTCCATCCATGTCTTCTATGGCATTATTACATCAATAGGAACTCCTTTAATGTGAAGTCGAACATAACCATCCAACTTTCTACTATCAATTTCATTTGCTTTTGCTAATACATGCTTGTGTGTTCTAGCAAAATTGTCAAATGCAAATATATGAGCATACTCTTCAGGCAAAGACTTCTTTGGATCGTTCTCTTCCTATTGTCAAGCTTTTGGAAATCTCTCTCATCAGGTTTAGTCTTACAAACATCTTTATCACGATTTCTTCCTTCTCTCATTGTCTCAAGTCTTCTAGGCTTTTTATCATCTTTAAATTGATTCTCCTTCACTTCATTATATGGTAACTTTCTAATATGTAGTCTGCTACTACCATATCATTCTCTTTTCTTGTCTTCATGGCATAATAAAAAAAAAATTCTTCCACTGTTGCTACAATAGCATTCTCATTCTTCTCTCCAACCATATCTTCTCTTTCTCTAATATTCTATGAGACTTCATCTTTTGAGTTGTCTTCTCCACGAAGTTGAAAGATAATACAATGATTAGCTCCCCCTGAATTCGTGCTTCTTCTCATGAACTTAGTGATACCATTTGTACATGAAGTGCAATTTGCACAAGCATAGATTCTTCCTTCTCTTGCTCTCGTTTCCTCTTCCAAACTTTTATAAGTTCTTTTTTTTCTTGCTTAGGGTATCCACCTTGTTTTGTCTAAGAGGTTTCACAAAACCGCTTTTACAAAATTGGGCTATATGACCAAAATTGTTGCACTTATAGCATGTAACATTGTAATCTTCTAAAGGAGCAAAGGAATTATAGTTCCTGCTTGAGAACCCATAAGGACTTCTACTCTTGTTCCACCCAAAATGTCTTGCATGCATTCTACAGTCTTTTGCTTTATGACCAAAGTTGTTGCATTTATAACATATGATATTGTAATTCTTATTTGACAGCCTATAAGAACTTCTATTCTTGTTCCAACCAAATTTTATTGCATGTGTCCAACAATTTATTGCTTTATGACCAAAGTCATTACAAGAATAGCAATAACCATAGAAAGAATGTTGAAACCTGGTCATTTGTCCTTGCCTTGGAGGAAAGGACTTTCTGAACTTGTCCTTAATATCTTTTGGAGGGATGTAGGTCTTTTGTGGGACTTGATTTTCCTCCTTGTTGTCTTCCTTTTTGATGGGACTCTTGAGAGCGTGAGCATAGCCTTTTGGCTTTTCTCCATTTATCTTCTTTGAGGATTGTGTGGTGTTGTGACCAAATCACACATCGCCCCATTGCAAATGGGGACCCCCTCTTTTTTTGCCTTAGGTTAGATTGAGTTTTTTCAGAGCTCTGCTTTGACCTTGTTTTTTAAGACATAAAGGAGATTACATGAGGCATTCCTTATGGCCATCATTGGCAATTGAGCTCCAATCTTATGGCTTCATCTGATTGAATTATGGCATGATGGAACTGAGATAGAATTGAACTTCTTCATGAACATTCAAGATGATTCCTCCACGGTTTATGGTGTTTGAGAGTATGATGTTGTAAGGTGTTGACAAGGCAAAGTCGCTAAGTCTTCAGGAAGATTCAAAATCCTCAACCACTGCGCCACCTTGTGGAGGAAGTCAGACTCAAATTCAGTGAGATCTTTCCATCAGGATTCAAATTGTCCAACCAATGTGCCATGATTGAGGAGGTTTGACTTAAGTTTTTTGACCTTTTTTCAAGAAGATTCAAGATCATGAACCGGTGCGCCATTTGCAAGGAAACAAGGATCAACTTCTGAGTGTCATTTTAAGAGAGCTCAAATCATGAAACCAATGCGCCCTATGTAATCCGCCTTGTCAAGAGGAGAAGGTTGCCAATTTTAAAGCATTTTCCAGAGGATTCAATAGGCTGAGCTAATGCGCCTTGACTAGTGTGCCCTTGTCAGGACAAGTAAAATGACGTTTTGCAATGGGAATCCAAAGTTCTCATCCAATGCGCCTAAGGTAAGTAAGCTTGCTTTGATGATCAAGATGCAACTTAAGACAAGGATTCAAATTCATCAACTAAAGCGCCTCAACTAGAGCGCCACTTATGAAGGAGGTTGAATTAAATCTTGTGAAGTTTTTTTTTAGAGAGATCAAAAGTCTTAACCAACGCGCCACCTCAAGATAGAGATAAATGCAAGATAAGATGGAGTTTTAAAGACTTTTCAAGAAGCAATCAAGATCATGATCTCTTGCGCCCCAACCGTTGCGCCAATGTTGAGAAGGGAAGTTAAGTCTTGAAAGTCATTTGAAGAGGGTTCAAAATCCTGAACCGGTGCGCCCTAACCCATGCGCCACTTTGGATGAATTTTAGTAAAGTTTAAACAAGGATAAGAAGATCCAAAAACCCCAACTCAAGCGCCTCAACCAATGCGCCATGTTTACAAAGGAGAAATGAACGTTTTAAAGAGTCTCAAGAAGAGATTGAAATGCCTAACCGGCGCGCCATAACCATTGCGCCATACATGATAAGGGTGAAGTGAGTGTGTTCCAAGAAGGAGAGATCAAAACATCCAACCGGTGCGCCATAACCATTGCGTCGTGCATGGTGAGGATGGATGTGACGTGTTCCAAAAGACTTGCCAAGAGGATTCAAAACACTCAACTAGTGTGCCACATCTATTGCGCCACCTTGGTGAAAATCAAGAAGGTTTGAAATTACTATCAAGTGCGCCCAAACAAGGAGAATCTAAAACATCAAACCAATGCGCCTTTGCAAAAAAATCAAATTTTCTAAGCCTAAATTCAATATGCATGGAAATTCGCACCATATTTAGTGTAAAATGAATAAATTAAATGTTTTTCATTGCGTTTAATGAGGTCGGCCTAGGCAGGAATTCAATGTTTTGAGGCAAATTATATATATATCTGCCTTTGCTTTTCATTTTATCATTCACCAAGCAGCCAATTCGCCTCAAGGAGCAGAAGTAAAGTGATCTCTTAGCAAGAACAAGTCTGATTTTTATCAATTTGGGTCTGATTTTGATTAAGTGTTGAAGATATTCATCTAAATCAGTTCATTAATAAGTCTGATCTAGAGGTAATATTCTGATTTCTCTTTCATTTTCAGCAGACTTATTGATTTTAAGCAGAAAATTGTCTAAGTATTGATGAATTTTTCATAGAGTATAGTAAATTATAATGATAGAAGTCATGATCTTCTTGTTAAATTCCATTTTAAATCTTTGAAAATCAGAATTCCAATACATATAAAAGGCTAAAGTGAGTTGTTTGATCCTTCATTTTTGAGGTTACTTATTCATGTCTAGTCTTGTAGGATCATGGCAATGACATCAAAGGAAAGGCAAGCAAGGATCCGCATGGATGCCAAAGCAAGAGTTCCCGAGTCCAAGCTTATTTCACAATGGACGAATATTGGAGATACAAACATGGGCAATAGCAGTCTAGAGGACATCAGGAGCGTACTTCAAGAGCCTACTGGGAGTAGTCTTGCTAGAGTCATTGCAAAGAGTGGAGTCATTGAAGCCGCTTGCTATCCGCCGGTTCTACCCTCTCAAGAGATGATTATAGAATGTGTTAAGAAATATGACAAGAACACTAGAGAAATAATGGCTAGGGATGGAACAGTGTTAGCCTATCTACAAAAGGAAGCAATTGAAGACACTTTCAACATTCCAACCAAGGACAGGATGATCAACATCTCCATACACCAGGGTCAACAAGAGTATGATGCTGATTCAAAGAACAGATTGCAAGAGATGAAGAAGGAATGGATGGCAAATCCATCAATGAAGTTCAATACAAACAATCCTCCACAGTTTCATAAATCCGATTTTCATCCAGAGATTGGGTATTTGATCATGTTTCTCAATAGGGTAATAGGTATGTCTCAATCAGCAACATTTCAGTCATGGATGTATTCCTTCATCAAGTTAGTCCTCAAAGGAAAGATGATTGATTGGGCTGGACTCATTAGTCAAAGCATACATGAGCAACTCATTAGCTTCTCAAGTACTAAGTCATTCTATATGAGTTCTTATATAGTGTATCTTCTAGCAAGGAATGAAGTTTATCCAGGTTTGACTAAAAAAAGAGAAGTTGGAATAGGACTGGATAAGTATTTGTCACATCAATGTTATCCTCAGCTGCATCTCAAGAACATCAATCACTATATGAGATTCAATGATGCATTTGCTATGTTCATATTGAAGAGATTGCGAGGAGAATTCCACAAAAAGTTATCAAATGCAACACGGGAATTCATTGGGATGTATGGACATTGGTAGACACAGCATGAGAGATATACATACATAAGGATCCAAGATTTCACATCTTATCCATACAGGTTACCAAGATATCCAACCAATAGGATGGTGATGTTAGAAGTTTCAAGACAACTCCTAGAACACATCAGGATGCAGAAATTAAGGAGGAAAGGAGGAATCCAGTTTCCACTAGTTCTTGGACAAAACCTTGAGGGTCCATCATTGGCAGCAGTGGAATATTCTGAGATGAAACTTCAAGCCTATCATCTACAAACTCATAGTACCAGAAGGCTTAATTTTGATCCTTTCAAAGTCTGTTGGAAATACAATAGAGAATATAAACATGTTATGCAATTAGAAGATCACTAGGCAAATGCAAAGGATGAAAATGATCTTCGAACATTCAAGTGTTCAACACTTACATGGGATCTAGTAAGAGCATCCAAAGTATTCCGAATTCTAGATCAATTTATAGAAGATGATATTATATTGATAGATGAATTGGAGAAGATCAAAGATTTGCCATATACAGTTGATTGGTCAAAGAGAGATGTATCTGAAGAAGAATTGATTGAGCCAATCTTGGCTATGACAAAAGCATGTGCTAATCAATTGTTGCAAGAAATGAATGAGGAAGGACAAGTTCTTACATATGATAAGATGGATGAAGAAGAACCAAGGCATCATAGTGCACATAGTGGACTTGAGCACAGTGGAAGTGACAAGGGTGACAGTCAAGCTAGAAAGAGGAAAAGACCTAATCATGATCAGGGAGAGTCCAGTCAGAGAGCAAAGAAGAAGAATAGCCGATCTACTTCATCTAGTTTACAAGAAGGTACTTCAAATGCTAATCATCCAGTACAAGAGGTTGAAGTAGTAGAAGAGACTATGGCAGCTCCATCCGAAGAAATTCATTCAAGATCGACTATCGAGATAGAAGATGATGATATTGCTGATCAAGAGATTGAAGGACAAGGAGAATCTGATGAAGATGCAGTACCTGTACAATGCAAGCAAGCACAAAGGCAACAAGATCTTTCCTCATTTCCACATTGGTTGAGAGAAAGAATTAAAGAGAACACCGTCATAGAAACCTATCAGCCTACTCTGGTAGAAGAGTTGCTTATGGGTGCACAGAAAAATGATCAAAAGAAGAAAGCAACTGTCTTTTCAAAAATCACTCAAGATGCTTCTAGAAATAGGGAAGTACATGTAGTTGTTCCTAGAGTTGAGAAGAATCTGGAAGATATGGCACCTAAAGATTACAATATGACTACTATTGATATGGGGCCAATTACAGGAGAACAAGTAGAACTTCAACAATCAGTCAATAGTGTAAGAATCATGCTAAGACAGGAAAGAGAAGCTAAGCAAAAGGTGGAGCAAGACTTCAATACTTTAAGGCAATACATTCAACAAGTTATGCAGCCCATTCGACAGAAAGAAGCCGCTCCAGTTCCTCCATCCATTCTTTCACGAGAAACAGTATCACAAGTTGAAGATATGAGAGCATCATCTCATCTAATGAAGGGTTGGATAGAGAAAACAAAGGAGAAAGCATACACCTATCTTGAGGAAATTATACAAGTCTATGACAGAATCCTTAGCCTCAAGGATAGAGTTCAAACTCTGTTGAAGATATGTGCTGAGTTCAAACCCATCAAGGAACAGTACATGCCACACCTCGAGAGTTTGATGGAAGCTTCAATAGAAGATCTAGTTCGAGATAAGGTGATTGATCAGGATACTTCACATGATTTCACTACTTGGTATTTCTCTTTTCATAACAAGGGGCAGCTAGTTGAGAAGATTGAAGTGGATATGTCTAGAATAAGAAGTGTTCTCCTAAGGACGCAAAATCATGTGCATACTTCATTGACAACAATATGCAATCCATATGGAGAGATCACTATTGAAAACATGAAGCAACAAGTCAAGGCATTCTACTTTCAGAAGGAAAATATCGATGAAGAACAACTGGATAACATATTCACACTTGCTTTCAATCTTGGAGCAAACAAGTCCTGGATAGCTGACTGGGAGAAGACACTTGGCGTCTATGAGTCAGATGTGATAACTGCCGAAGGATCCATTAATGCCGAGACAAGTGTACTAATGGGAGATGTTGCTCAAGTTGTGTCTAGATTCATTGCACTTCATAGTACCATAGTTGGAAAACTTTGCTAGGACTCTCCAAAACTCGACGGACTCGCGAGTCCTATGGCGAACCGAGTCGACTCGCCACGGACTCGCTAGTCGAGTCTTAAAGAGTCCAGGGTCGGGACTCGGGAGTCCTATCCTGGGACTCGCGCGAGTCCTAGGGTAGGACTCCCGAGTCCCAACCCTGGACTCTCGGTCTGTCACTTGAACGCCCAACAACATTTAAAACTCTTTTTTTTGTTTTTTCTTCATTTTAACACTCTTTGAGGCACACAACAGGTCTGCATAGTGGATTAGAAGCTGGAGAAGAGGAGATTACGAGCTAAGGAGATCGAAATAGAGCCAAGTAAGTGATTTTAATTCTCTTTTTTTTTGTTTTGTTTGATTGAAAATCAAAAAATCTTCAAAAATAAGGGGAAATGCTGGCAATTTTTTTTCATTTCCCTTCATAACGTATTTCTTAGTAGTTTTAGCTTGTTTTTGAATTCTATTTTTTTTCAAATGATTGATTATCATTTTTTTGCTGATTTTTCATAAAATTGAAAACCCTACTGATTTTTTTTTTCATGTTAAAACAGCAATGTCAACTTCAAGGCCATCAAGAATAGACCCAACATGGAAGTATGGAGTACAAGAAAATAAAAAGGGTGATATCACTTGTACTGAATGTGGTAAATCAATGACAGGAGGAATCAATAGATTAAAATACCACCTTGCCAAAATACCTGGACAAAATGTGGAGATATGCACTAATTCAACTCCGGAGATGGTTAGAGAGATGAAGGCCCTTCTCTCTAGTTATGAGATGAGAAAAGAAGAAAGGCAAAAAACAAAGGAAGCAATAGCAGTAGTGATGTCTCCGTCTCACACTTCTACGCAATCGGATCCAAGTCAAACCATCTGTCAAGCACATTCATCTTTTGGTGAGACTCCCGGTGGTTCTTTTTCTACTACTAGTCAGATGCCTCCATCAGGACCGAATTACTTTATTCCACGCAATGTTCCAGGAGCACAACCTTCACTTTAAGGTACCGGTTGGAATAAAGAAAAACATCAGGAAGCTAGAATGGCAGCAGCAAATTTTTGGTACTATAATAATTTACCTTTCAATGTGGCAAGCAGCCCATATTGGGAAGGTTTGGTGAATGCATTGACAGTTGCAGGCAAGGGGTTTAAGACCCCAACAGCACGCGACTTGAGTGGGCCATTGCTAGAGGATGCAATAAAAAATACATGGCTTGTGGTTGAGGAACAAAAAAAAATTTGGAGGAGAAAAGGATGCAGCATTTTATCAGATAGATGGACAGATGGACGGAATAGAACTCTCTTGAACTTCTTAGTGGCTTCTAATGGTGGATTGGCGTTCCTAAAGTTTGTAGATGCCTCCTATGAAGTCAAAAATGCTGCGACTTTGTGCAATTTATTAGATGGGGTGGTCCAGGAGGTTGGTGTTGAGAATGTTTTCCAAATTATCACAGACAACGCAGCTGCATATGTAGCTGCAGGTAGATTGCTTATGGAGAGGCATCCTACAATTTCATGGAGTCCTTGTGTTGCACATTGCTTGGACTTGTTGTTAGAGGACATTGGGAAGATTGGATGGGTGAAAAGTGTGGTTGAAGATGCTAAAAATGTCACCAAATTCCTCTACAACCATACTTGGGTCCTTTCTTTGATGAGACAACACACAAATGGCAAGGATCTTGTGCGACCAGGAGTGACACGATTTGCTAGTCACTTCCTCACATTGCAAAGCATTCTTGGTGCCATTCCTCATCTCATACAGATGTTTGTGTCGAATACTTGGGTGCAATCTCCATTTCACAAAAAACCTGAAGCTGAGAAGATTGTCAAAATTGTTTTTGATGAGTCATTCAAGAAAAATGCAGGGGAGTTGGTTAGGGTAAGTAACAAACACAAACATAAACTTTATAAGTTTATACAAGATACTCTAGAGTCTATTTGCTATTTTTTTTAGGTTAATTTTGTAATGATTTATAATTTGTTTTCATTTTTTTAGATGACAGAACCTTTGGTAAGGGTTCTTCGTATGGTGGATGGAGAGGGCATGCCAATGGGTTTCATTTATGAGGCCATGGATAGGGCCAAAGAGGCCATTTCACATTTCTACGGCGGAAACAAGAAGAAATATGCAATCATTTGGCGCATCATTGATCGTAGATAGACAAACCAACTCCACCAGCCAATACATGCCTTGGCCTACTTCTTCAATCCAAAATTCTACTTCTCTGATTCACTTAAGGTTGATGAGGAGGTCATGGCAGGTGTTATTACATGCATTGATAAGATGGCATCTGAACCTGAGTTGAGAGACAAGGTTCTTGATGAGTTGGAGGTGAGATTTGCTATATCTTATTTATGAATTTGGCAATGTTGAGTCATTGACTATCTAGAAACATGCATTTTACATACATAGTAACTAATTTTCTATGTTTGATTTAATTTTATTTTTTATCCTTTCAAGGTCTATAAGGGAGCACAGGGGAGACTTTTTTCTTCATCTCAAGCAATTGATAGGAGAAGAAAACAACAACCAGGTAAAAAATTTAGTTCAATACTACAAGAAAAAAATAGAAAATTGACTCTTATATTTCTTTGCTTAATTCTTATATTTCTAAATGATTTTTTGTAGATTTACAGTGGGAGAATTATGGTGCTGCCACGCCTAATCTTCAAAAGATAGTCGTCCATATTTTGTCCCAGCCATGTAGTGCTTCTGGGTGTGAACACAATTGGAGTTTATTTGAGAACATTCACACGAAGAAGAGAAATAGGTTGACCTAGCAACGGCTCAATGATCTTGTCTTCGTCCGGTACAACCTTCGCCTTCGAACTAGAAAGGTGGAGGGCATTTCACATGAGTCCATCGACTTAGATGATATTGATCCATATGGTGAATGGACTACCAATGAACAAAATGATGATGATGTCCTCCTTACTGAAGAAGATCTTGCAGAATTGGAGAGAGGAGCAGCAGTAGAAGCAGAAGCAGCAGAATTGGATGAAATGGAGGATGACGAAGACAGTTTTGATTTTGAAGAACAAGAAACAACTATAGCACCTTCTAGTTCGAGGCCTCAAAAATTGAGTTACATTAGGAGAGGAAAGAGGAAGATGTAGATTTTATTTGGTTGTTTTTCTCATTTTGACATCATTATATGTAAACATTTATAAACTTATGATGTTGTTATACTTATACATTTGAAAGTTTGAAACTATGAGTATGAATCATATGATTATGGTTCATGAATGATGAAATTTCAAATATTGAGTGTTTGAAGATCATATGACATGTGTAATGTTTGAATTATGGCTCTTATGTTCTCTAAATGCATTAATTTCTTTTTGTTTTTTTTGTAAAACTATGGTTTTCTTCTTTGCCGAGTCCTAACCGAGTTTTTTGCTGAGTCCCGAGTCCGAGTCTGAGTCTGAGTCTGCAGTCCGAGTTTTCCAACTATGCATAGTACTACTAGAGGCACCTCACATGGATATTCCCCATAGGATATGATGTGTCATCCTTATCTTCTTGGGAAGCGTGCCTTTATTCCCTCTTTTGTATGCTAAAAATAGTAGTTTGTTGTAACCGCCTACTTAGGTGGCATCATCTGGTCCACTGGCTTTGCCAATCGATCTTAACCACTCATGTATTCTTGAAGCCTATATAAAGGCTCTTTGGCTCTCATTTGTAAGGTTGAAGACTCTGAAAAAATTGTTGCAAGAGCTCTTTGAGATAATATAAGACTCATTGTTTGGTGATTATCTTTATGTTTCAAAGTGTTGCATGGTTTTCATTTCTTCAAAGCGAATATTAAGTTAAATTAAGTTTTCTTTAAAGTGTTATGTTAGTTGGTGGAAGAAATTATTGTTGTTTCTTGGTGGAATCTACTTGTTCATACCATTTGTGATTTGTGGCTTGCAAGTTGCAGTATATGGTTAGCCTGAACAAAATAAGCTTAACTTTGATCGTTTATGTTTGTTGAATTTTCATGAACATAAGTGATTTGAATATCTTATATCACCCTTAGAAGATTGCATCAACTTTGTGTAGTTGTTTCAACTTGGCAAAGCAAAGTTAGTTGATTCCACTTGATCGATACTCATTTCTTACATCTAGGATTAGAGTAGTTTCCTAAACCTTTACCTTTTGCACTTTTTTATTCATCATCATTAGGAATTAGGATCAAGAACCTCATTGCTAAATCATACGCCGAGAGTTGTAGTACTTAGAAATTCCAAGTGTTTGCCTCCGGTAAGTGAAATAATCAAATTGCTAGAACAATTGTGCAAGTCCCTTTGTGATAATCAGCAATATCACATCAAGTCGTTGAGTTAATCCATCGTGAATCATAAGAAAAGGAACCTTGGAGTTGTCTCGATTGATCACTTTGTTTAGCATTAGAGAGACTTTATTCAAGAGAGAGTTGGATACTCAGTATTTTACTCTATTGTTGACTTGTCTAAAACCAATCATCAACATGTGGTTTTTGAGCTTTGACCTTCTTCATAGCCAATTCCATTCTTATTGTAAGTTGGCCTTTGGGAATTGAGAATATTGTCTAACATTTCCATACTCTTCTCATTCTTCAGGTCTTTGTTCAATTGAGCACTTGCTTTCTCCAATTCCTTTCTCAAGGAGACAATTTCAGATTCTAACCTTTCACAATTTTCTTCCTTTTTCTCTAATTGGACTCTCACTTCCTCTTTAATTTGTTTCCTTCTTCAATCTGAGTTTTTAGCTCGACGATTATCTTCTTGAATTCTTCAAGGCTTCGTGCTAACTCTAAATTAGATTCATTGTCCTCTTGAAGTTGTAGCTCTAGTTTTTGGTGCTTCTTTCTAAGCCTCTTGATCTCATCTAGTGCAAAAATGAGTTCTGCTTTCAGATCAGCTACTCCTTCATCTTCGTCATATTTCTCTTCTTCTAACTCCGTCTCTTCTTTTCTTCAACTCACAAAGTCGTCTCCATCTGTCATAACATCATTCCTTGTTTCTATTGCCATGTGTGTTCCATTTGTCACCCCATCACTTTTGTTTGCTTCTCTATCATCACTTGCATTTGGTTTTGTTGGTGCTTGTTGATCAACGCTCTTCTTGGTATTTCTTTTTCTCTTATTTCCTTTTCCTTTTTCCATATGTTCTCTTAAGATCTTCCTTCTAGCAGCTAAACTATTTGAAGGAACCCGCTCTGATACCAATTGATGAGCACACGATTATGCTGAGAGGGGGCGTGAAGCAGTATAATACAATCTTTTACTTTTCAAACTAACAACCACAATAATATCAACTGCACAACATCATTCACTTAAGATCTAACATGATGAACACATGATTTACATGGAAACCCTCACGGGAGAAAACCACGGCAAAATATTGCTTATATAAAACTCTTTTACAAGATTCGTAGGCACCAACCTACTGGAGACACTAATCCCCACAATTTGTAGGCACCAACCCCCGCAATTTGTAGGCACCAACCTACTAGAGGCACCAACCCCCATTGCTAAGCACCAACTTAGCGAGAGACACCAATCCCTACTTTAGGAAGCACCAACTTCCAAAACAAAGTTCCACCTTTAGGATGTTGCTTCTTCAACAGATGATGGACATTACAATCTCCTTTGTAATGTCCCTTACCTAATTTTCCCAAGAAAATTCAAATATCACAAATTAGGGTTAGGGTTTTAGAATTACCATTTATGTTATCTTCAAATTTGCATAATTTCTTGTACTTGAATTATGCAATCATAACATAGGAAAGACATATATGAAATATAGATATACAAATATACATCTTTAACCATTAGGGTTAGATAAGATTTTCCTTGCATTCAAATTCATAAACAATATCAATATGGAGAGATCATATATTCACTACTATGCAACTAACTCAATTTGTCACTAAACTCAGTCATAGAAGTGGATGGTGCTGGGAGGCATGGTAGGGTGTAGACTGTCAACAATGCCTACATACAGTCCCCTCAGGGAGGCATGGCAGGGTGTAGACTGTCAACAATGCCTCCATACAGTCTCCTCAGGGAGGCATGGCAGGGTGTTAATCAGTTCTCCCTCCAAATAGCCCCTCAGGGAGGCTTGGCAGGGTATAGACTGTCAACAATGCCTCCATACAGTCCCCTCAAGGAGGCATGGCAGGGTGTTAATCAATTCTCCCTCCAAACAGTCCCTCAAGGAGGCATGGCAGGGTTCCCTCCACACAGTCCCCTCACCATTCTTCTTTGACTAGTGAGTCTCAAGTTATATATAAATGACAGTGATATGCAATAAGTAAGACAATCAATAGTCAATAATCATCTAACCTGCTGTGTATATCCAATAATGTTTCTTATTGAATTCCTAGTTCAGTCAGACTTAGCAATGTATCCTTTTGATGTCCTTAACAGTCCATATGACTGAGTGAATAGATATACTTCTGCAGATCGAATGTCTGTTGTAAAATTCAATGATCCAATGATTGATATTGCTTGATGATTGATTAATTGATGTTCTATTCCCCCCTCAATGTCCTTCGTTATTACTCCTTTTATATATCTCAATGAAAATGATAGACACACCTTTTCACAATGAATACCACCCTTCAAAGAGAGTGTAACACTTCAAGGAATTGTTGCCTCTTTCATAAATCGCAGCCTTCAGTAATTAATTTGTTATTTAGTGGATCGTCTTCTCTATGTGATCGCTGCCATCCCTTCACTTAACTAATACACCAAATCGTGTCACATCTTACTTTGATCGCATCACATATAAATCACACCTCCTTTTATTTAAACACACAACCTTTGCTTATTAATATATTTCTATCTTTCCTTGATCGCTGCTTAAATCATTGATCAGTCTTCCTAATGTATATACTTAAGATATATGGTGATCCCTCTTTTCTTGTCTTACATGTAAATGAGACTTTTTGTCTTATTAACAAGTCACTCTTTGTCTTATTCACTTTGTCTTATTCTCAAGTGAGTTAAGTCATCATATTGTCTTATTCATTGTTCACTAAATCATGGAATTACGTCTTAGCAACTGCACCAATAAATATGATACTTTTTTCTTTAGTTTGGAAAACCTTTTGTGTGGTCAGCCACCTTAAAAAATTACAATTTAAATCTTTAATTTAAATTCTATCTATTCAAGGGAAGTCGGCTCATTGGGGGAGGGGACATGACATCCTTCATGATTCCCTTCTTCTCATTTGCCATAACATAAATAGACTTGTATGATTGTATGTTCTCATCTTATACTCTTCTTATCTGTTCAACATTGAATGATCTTCATATATGTTCTATTCATTCTCCCACATTCATATCTTCTTCATTCAATCTGCCTTATAAATGATGTTTCATTAGCCACTTATGCTTCCCTTCAAATCTGTATGTTCCTATTTCAAATCTGCATATTCATCTTATGAATCTGCTATAAATTTCTCTTCAAATCTGCTCTTAGATTATCATTTATTTTCTTCATGCTGTATACTCCCATATATTCTATTTACTCTTCCTTTTTCTCACTTATATCTGCTCAAATCTGACTTATATTCATCGTATTTCTACATATATTCTTGTTATAAATCTGCCATACACTCCTTTGATGATCTTTTTATCTCCTCATTTGCAGATCTGGAGGTGCAAGTCTGGTACATTCTATTTATTCCTCCACTCTCTTTTCTATCCACATTTCTCAATTTTAATATCTTCATAAGACTTGGAGAGAGGGTGCGGCTTTATGTAGAGGCGTCTCTTTTATTTCAGCATTCTCTTTAAACTTTTAGGGCATCCTTTAATTAGAATCAGCCACCTTAAAATATTTTACATGACTTTGACGCCTCATAAAAGTGGGATGACTTGTCCTTATATGGGAGCGCTCTTTTTAGGGGGTCGGCCCCATAAGTAATGATTAACTTTATTTTAATATAATCTCCAATGTTGAGCGCTCAATGCCTAGGGTCGGCCACATGTTAAATGCAGTTTTAATTTTATTTTAATCTCCAAAATAAAACTTAACGCTGCCATATTTGATTTCCTTTCTTCTCTCTTTTGGAATTCCTTCTCTGTTGCTCCAATCCTACCATCGACATTCAGTGGCATCATGATGATCTTCTTCCTTCACCCTTTGACATCAATGACAATCTTCTAACAATCTCGTCCATACATCTTGCCATCAATCTTGGATAACTAATTCCTTCTTGACATGACTTTGACATCAGTGACAACTAAGCCAACAAACTGGACATGGCCAATGCTTTTGATAGGATAAATCACAAAGCCATCCTCAACACTCTGAATAAATTGGAATTTGATGAAAGAAATATCAGGTGGATTAAGGAATACATTAGTAGTCCTTGGATGGCTCTGTTGGTTAACGGAAGTCCCACTAAATTCTTCAAGCTATCTCATGGGTTAAGACAAGGCTGCCCCCTCTCTCCCTACTTATATATTTTAACAATTGAACTTCTTAGCAGAACTTTGGAACTGAAAAGACAGCAAAAGCAACTTCTTGGCATACCAACTTTCCAAGGAGGAAAAGAGCTTATTCACGCCCAATTTGTAAATGACACCATTCTTCTAAGGAGAGCGACTCATCAAATTGCTCAAAGGTTTGCTTCGATTCTTAACTCTTATTCTATGGCCACTAGTTGTCTAGTGAATTCTAACAAATCAATTATTTATCCCTCTCATCCCCACTCTAGAGAAGTTGTGAGTATTACCAAAACTTTGGGTTTTAAGATTAGCATAGATCAATCTTTCTTTAACCTTGGGTTTCCTATTTCTTTCAACCCCCTAAAGCTCAACACTGGGAGAAAATCCTTTGCAAAATGAAAACTAAGATCAACCAATGGGCTAACGTAGCTAACTCCTCCAGCCAAAGTTCTTCTCATTAATTATATGCTTTCTGCCCTCCCTATTTACCACATGAGTGTTATAAATGCCCCCTTGAGCATAATGAACAAAATGGAGCAATTAATAAGAAAGTTCATGTTGGAAGGTGGAAAACATGATAGTAAAAGAAAATTTCATTTGATCAAGTGGGAGTAAATCATCAAAGACAAGCGAGAAGGGGGTCTTGGTTTAAGAAGCCCCTGAGATCATCAAAAAGCCTTGGCGGCCAAAATCCATTGGCAAATGACAACAGATAAAAATAAATGGTGGGCTGCCTTTCTCTCGAATAAATTCAAGTGCCACTTCTCCAATGGAAGTCTATGCACCTCCCCAGTTGACAAGAAAATTTTAATCTGGAAAAATCTAGAGAAAGCTCTAATGTTAATATCCAAACAACTGTCTTGGATGCCTGGAAATGGGGAAAAATTCAAATCTTTGAAGACAAAATAATGGGACAATTCAGGCCTGTTATCTCTAACAAGCTAAAAGAATGGTTTCTTGATCAAAATATTCATTATCTGAATCAACTAATGAATTTTCAATCCTTCCCAAGGCTCAAATAGGCTCATGAGATCAATATCCCTTCTTTCCTTCAGGAGGACTGGCATACCTTTGCTTCCTCTCTAGAAGAAAGTCTTCCTTTGGATCCTAACAAGGAGGATAAGTTAATATGGGGCAGCATTTCTAGAACAAGAAACTACTCAGTGAAGGATACAAAGCTCTTTGTGGTTCCTTCCCTCCCATTCATAAATGGAAACATATATGGAATCCTGAAGCCATACCAAAAGTAAACTTTTTCTTTTGGATTGTGCTCCAAAATCAGCAACTCACTTTGGATAATCTAAAGAGGAGAGGTCTTTTTGGCCCTAACTGGTCCACTCTATGCAAAGCAACTGAAGATAACAAGGAGCATTTATTCACTCATTGTTCATATGCCATTGAAGTTTGAAGTAACATCCTGAAGAACACCAAGGCTCTTAACACAGCTCCAATTTCTTTTCAAGAAATTTTCCACCCAAAATGCAAAGAGACAATTCAGCAACTCAATGGTATTCCTCTACTAAACATTTACTTTCCTAGTAAATTACGTGGGGAATATGGAAGGCAAGAAATACAGCTACGTTCAAGAATCAATTCACTGCTTCTTGGGTTACTGTCATTTCCAATCAGTCCTCTCTCAAGAAGATTAATAGCCCAGGTTTCAAAACTATCAAGAATAATCAGAAGACAATGGAATCCCCCCTCCCTGTGTTCCTGGATTTTCTCATTTCTTTGACAGGGCCTCGAAAGGCAATCCAGGACAGGCGGGTGGAGGTTGAATAATTCTCCTGAAAAATAAAATGTTCCTCAGATTTGCTGCTGGTTTGGGCTCTTCTACCAATAATAATGCTCAAATTCTTGCTCTTAAAATTGTCCTTCTCTTGGCTAAAGAATAAGGGATTGAAATTCTCTAGGTCTTTGGAGACTCCCAAATTGTTATAAATGTTGTTACTAAAAGACATTAGAATTCAGAATTTAAAACATAATGTGCTCTTCATTCAAACCCTTTTGAAAAGCTTCCTTAGAGTGGACTTTCAACATATCAAAATGAATCTCAATGTTGAAGCAGATCGACTAACCAATGCTGGAGCTGATCTTCAAGAGGGGATTCTAAATATCTGGTGCTGACGTGTAGATCGTAGACATTTTACCTTCTTCACCCGCTCCCTAATCAACAACATTTTTGGATAACGTGGCTGAATTCAAATGAAAACAACAAAAATGGAAGAATCAATTACAAGCATAATTGGTATTCCTTGAGGCCTCCAGATTAACAGATGGATTCTTTCTCAACAGGACGCATAAATGAAGATCAGTTTTCTTTTTTTTTAGGACTGAACGGGTGTTTCCTTGCTGCTCCATTCGAGTTCAAAAAGGATGTTGGGCCACTCTTGGCGTCAAGCTTAAATTTGGGCTTTTGTCTGTTTTTTTCTTTCCTTTTTTTTGCTACTTTTGCCCTTTGTTTTGGGCTGCATGTATTATACTTTTTGTATTTTTACCTCGTGTGAATAAATAAAAACACTTCCTTTTATAAAATAAAAATAAAAAAATCAATAAATATAATAACCATGCTCGCCTTGGACATAGGACCACACAAATCTAAATGAATAAGCTCCAATGACTGATTTGCTCTCCATGTACCTCTTGCTTGAATCTTTGATAACCCATGTACCATATTTCTTTTATACAACATGTGCAGTCTCTGAAAATTAAGGTGTCCATACCTTTGGTGCCATAACCAACTTGCATCCTCAATAGTAAGCATAACAAACATTTGATTCACTTGCTTTGATTCTCAATGTAAACATTCAGTTCTTTGTCATCTATGTTGTAGCAATAATCTTTCCTCCTTGTCTCTTATCATAGATAGTACAAACTTTATCAACAAATACACGTTTAACTCCTTTCTCAACTAGCTGACCAACACTCATCAGATTATGCCTTAGTTGTGGTGAGTCGTATACATCAGCAATTTCTGCTTTTCTTTGTCTATTGTTTACATCCAACTTTCCTTTTCCACAAACTTCAAGGACTTTATTGTCACCCAATCTTACTTCACTTTAAAAAATTTCATTAATCTTTGAAAATGCTTCTATACAACCTATCATATGATTAGAACAACCTAAATCTAAAACCATACCTTATTACTAGTGTTTTCAACTCCGTTCCATAAATGAGAGTAGTGTCTTTATCCTCATCTTCTCCTTTCTTTGGACTTTCATGTAATATGCACCTGTCCTGTAGGGTTTTGATGCCAAGTTTTTTCTGTTTTGGTTTCTCGTTTTCACTGTTGTATGTTTGTTTGTTTTTTGTGTTTTGCGTATGATGTTTGAAAATAACAATGAAATACAAGCATGCAAATATACCCAGAAGGAAATATAGCAGAAACACATAACATGATGAATACTCAAATCATAACATTGCTCAAATATAATTACAGTTACATACCCATTTGCATTTCTTCAAAGTGGTAGTACAAAGGTATGAAGACCAGCCGGAAAACTCACTATTTCATGCTCATAATAACCCAGCCATGAGATTCTCCTTCAAATAGATAGATGCAATGGTGTTTATAACCCTAGGCGCCCCTAACACAAGTGTTGGCATCCACAAAAAGTAGGGGTTTTGAGACTAGAAGGTACCACGTCCCAGTTTGGTCCTGTACGGCCAGGCCGAGGACTGTAGCAGCAACAAACCCTTACAATAAACTCTGATTTCTGTATGCTGATAGACCTGATACAAAATGCATTAGAGACCAGCATTCATCGCCTTGGATTTAGTATGAAATGGCATCACAAACACAAACAAATCTGCTTCATGAGGTATGGCCAACTTGTGAAGATGTACAGCCTGTCAGAGCTGCTCCCAAACTCATAAATCCCTTTCAAATCTGCTCCGTAATGTCTTCTAATGGCTGCTCAGAAAATCTGCATTAAAACATGTGCAATATCTTCCCCAAAACTCATCCAATAAGCACAATGTGAAGTCCCTGGTTGAAACTCCCAGCAACCCTCCTGATGCTATCTTTCAAGCACGAAGAGAGTGATCTTACAGAGGTTTTCGTCTCTGCAAAACCCTTGTTCAGCCACAAAGCCAAAGCCTCAAGCTTTCACGACAAAGTTTTCAAGAGTGAATGAATGATGCAAATGACTTCTCATTTTTTCCTTTTGTTTCCTCACTCCCAACGCCCAAGAGGAATAATTTATTATTTTTATTTTTAATGACTCAAGTCCCTTATGTCCTCATGAAATGGGTGCCCATATCCTAGCACTTTAACTTTTTATAAAAACGACTTATATCTCCCCTTTTCAACATTACTTTATAATATAAAGTAATACATACATATTAAGCTTATAAGTTAAAACTTTAATTTAACTTAATACTCGACATTAATATTTCATTCCTCGATCCATTCAAATGCCAAGTAAAGTGTGTTAGTTACTCCAACTGGCAAAGCTAAATATGGAAAGTCGGGTAAACTCCACCGGTGACCCCCTGCCTAACTTACTATAAATAGTAAGTCCTAGAAAAATGTGACCAAAGAGGTTCCCTAACCAACCTCCATTAGCCTACAGGAAACCTGGAATAGGCTAACTGCACCACCTGTCGAGATGGCTAAGAAGGGGACATTACACTTCATTTGCATTCTTTGTGTTTCCATGGCATAGTTTGCTTTTCTTCCTTCAATTGAATTCTTGAATCTATAGTCTCTCTCTATATGACCAAATTTCTTGCAATAGTAACACTGCACTAGCTGCCTTCCTACATTAAATTTGCCTTTGCCTATTGAGAAACCACAACCTCTACTTTGTCCTCTTCCTCTGGAGTTAGAACCAAACCCTTGATGAGAGTTCTTCCCCTTATTGCCTTGAGGAAAACTAGTACTTGCTCCTTGATTATTATTGATCTTTGCCTTTTCGCCGTCCCCTATCTTCAGATGCTGTTTCGGGGACATTTCTTGATTTTTCGATTCATAGGGGATGCCAAGGGGACATCCCCCCATCCCGGAAACGCCATCGGGGACAGGGATGCAACTGGAAAAGGCAGGGACGTGTCCCCGTGTAAGCCTGCTTTAGCAGTCTCAGACAAATTTAGGGTAATAACTTGTGAGAATTAAAAGTCCCCAAAGAATTTTTATAGTGTGGTTTGGGCCAATTTTGCATGTCCTCAATTTTCTTGAGATCAACCCTATCAATTTCAATGGATCTGCCCTAAATTTCTGATTTCTGCCCTAGATTTCTGCACTTTAGAATTCTGCTCCAAACCCTAGATTCTGATTTAATTTTCTGAATTCAAACAAATGTGGACAGCGAACATATATGCATCCAAAATGCTCAAATAACATGCAATAATGAACCCTTATGATAATAGAATCAATCATAAACTCATCCAAAAGATATGATCATCCAAATGCAAATAAGATGACAAACAATTCTGATTTCTGAATATATCGATCTGCTGCTACAAATCAGAATAATCTGAGTTTGCAATTACATCAAATACATAGGCCAAACATGCCCAAACATAGGTCAGAAATCTGCCTTTACAAATCAGGTTTGTACATACCACAAATGATGAATAATGATGTCACAAACAAACCCTAGCTGGGCGAACTTCTTCAGCTAGGTGGCGCTCCCTTGGAAATGATAAATGGCATGTGAAATGAGGGTGGCGGCAGCTAGGACTGATCAGCAATGTTCCCAAATGAAATTGCCCTCTTTGGCACTCAATCTAGGGTAAAAACCCAGGCTCAATGAATGCACAAAACCCACCAAATGAAGGCGCTCCAAGTCTGATCTGAATATCTGATTGTTATCTTCTCTTCTCCAAATTGTATTTGGCACAAATCTCACAATTTGGCCTTTAGGGTTTCTGCAGAAACAAATATGGCTTTGTCGCTCCTTTCCTTGCAAATCTCCAATGAAGCACAATTATGAACTCCGTATGAGTCCACCTCCAAGATGTGATTGAGTTTTCATCCAATCCACCTATCTTCCTAAGGGTTTTCGTCCTTGGAAGGTGCTGAACCAAAAGTTGCAGCCAAAGAGATAAATCTCCAAAGAAAAGATATGAATGAATTGATAATGGAAATGCCTCAAATGACCTTATATTTATACATGAATCTTCTTCTCTCCTCAAGCTGGCTGACCACCTCTTGTAATCATGTTTTATGTCACTTTTTCCCCTCTCCTAGGGCCGACCTCATGCTAGGCGCCCAAAAGAACAAAGGAAGTATTATATTTTATTTTTCTATTATTTCCTCCTTCCACTCTCCAAGTGGGTGAACCACTTAGGCATAATATACATCATGAATTTGACCTCAAATCAAGTCATCCTCCTCAAGGTGAAATATCATAAATTATTCTTATTTTTCCAAAGGCATTTTCCATCTATTTTCCTCTCTTTTCCTTCTCCTCCTTGGTCGCTCCACATTAGGGCCAATTATTTTATTTGTGTTGACTTCACCAAAAAGGCTCACAAAAATATACCAAGTCATCTCCCATAATCATTTTGCCCTACAAAATTGGCTAAGTGTGAAATCTCGCCAATTAGGTCATTCCCCGAGCCCTCCGGCTTAGCCTACGGGAAAAGGATAGCTAGCCAAGTCCACTAGGTGATCACTCTGAAAATGGGTACATTACACCAGCCCACCAAACAACTTAAATCTCTGCAGTCAACCAGCAATGGACTATTAAGAAAAAGATAAAATATTGGCATTACTCCAGCGATCAGCCAAGGGAAAGATCAGGCCCCAGCAGTACTATTAGTCCCTTAATGATAGGTATAGCCCAAGAGAGAAGTGCAGCCTGTAACTGATTGGGTGACCAGGAAAACAATATAACCAGACACTTACCTCTTTGTTTCAAATATTTCCTCTATCCTTGCATCAGATTGATCAGAAATAACTAATGAAATCAGAAAAATTGACTCAAAAATATAATCTTCAACTGCAAGTTAATATCATTTCCAGCTATTACGGCAACAAATGGGAACAGCAGAATTGTACAGCCTACCCCCAAAGGGGTATGGCCTAAAATAATAATGTATTTCACTGAGAAAGAAATACATAAGAAGTATGATCAGCTACAGCAGTATGGCCCAGCATAAGATTTTGCAATAAAATACTATGATTTGGAATCTATACGACTAGCAGCTACAGGAAACTCCCCAGTCAATCTTAAAACACCAATAATATAATATATTACTAACATGAACCAATCTGAAATCCAAAACTTGAAGCAACAACTGAATACAGATGAACACTGAAATCTCACATCCAAAACTGAAAGCACAGAAACCAAGAACCCATTTAAGCACACTGTCAATCTCTGAATGAGACTGCACTAAAAACTATGAGGGTTTTCGTCCTTGAAGCTTTTAAAATTCCTAAGGGTTTTCGTCCTCGAGAAAGAGAAGAAAAACTCACGCTCGTTCTTGGGAAATGGAATTGATAAAAATGAGTAGTTAACCCTTTTCTGAGCACAAATCCTCCTTTTATAGGCACTTTTAGGGCAACTTTTAGGGCAACCAAATAATGTTTCTTTTATTTCACTTTTCCCTTCAATAATAAAAAATAAAGTGACTTTTCGAAGTCTTTTAAAATTGATAATAGTTTTAAACATCACTTTTTAAATTAACCTTTTAAGTCACCACTTTGTACCCCATACCTAGTGTTATCACTTTTGGCCCTCTTTTAAAACATTTGATGACATTGGCCACCCTTTTTTAAAATAAATAAATAAACATAAGTTGCCTTTAAGAAAATAATATAAAGTTACCTTAAGACAACTTGAAGTTATTTATTTAATTACTTTTCCGCACATCCCAAGGTCTTGGGATGTTGGAATTCTCCAAAAATCTTGGAACTTTCCAAGAATATTGGAATGGACCCAAAAAGGGACATTACAGCAAGCTAATCAATTGAGACTAAGTTTTAAAAATGTGAATTTGCATGAGAACCTTTAATTTATTTGGGGTATGTAGTAGTTGGTGGTGAATTAAAGGTAGATCCTAGCAAATTTCCTCTATCATTTCTTGGCCCATTCCTACTTATGTGCATGAAGTGAGATCCTTTGTGGGTGCCATCCAACAAATGTGGAAACTCATAGCTTATTTTCTCATATATAGCAGCTCCCTTGCACTCTTTGAATTTAAATAGCAAGGCATTCATTTGGGAAAAGGCTCAACGAAAAGCTTTTGAGACACGCAAAGGCATAATCAGAGAAGCACACATTTTACCCTTGCCAAACTTGAGGAAACCTTTTGAGGGAGGTGGATGCCGTAGGCTATGCAATGGAAGCCATAGTTGAATGATCTAGACCAAGTGGGCTCTACTAGGCAATCTTGCGGCACAAAGAATGTCCCATCAAAACTCTCCTAAAATCCATGCAAGATGATTCTCCATAAAGGAAGCTAGTTAGGTACATTAACATGGGTTTCCTAAGATGCTGATGAGGAAGGGTAGTTCATCCTCTCAGCCAGAAAAAAACAGATCCACCAATTGTCCCAAAGTGGCTACTCATAGAGGAAGTGATCTCATCAATCTATCACCATCTGTATGGTTACCCATAGCATCTAAAGGGCACATGGTACATCCTCAATTACATGGCATCTATTCCAATTCAAAAAATATAAGAAGAAGAAATGAAATGCAATCATTGCAAAAGATTTGAGGTCATTTCATGCCAGTCATGGTGTGTGTACCCTCGCATTTTGACAATTTACTTTATTGTCTGTTCAGAAATTGCACTTTTACAACAATTTGTTTCTGAATTTGGTCATCTAAGTTGCTGTAGCCCTATTGTTGCTATTACCATATCATAAGTACCTATAAAGTGTAATAGAGTACATTTAGGGGAATATCAATAGCTCTTTGACTATAGGAAAGTATAAACTAGTTAAGATATCAATAAATACAGATTTCTACAAGACTCCAAGATATATCAACCTTATGGGGCCTGTTTATATCTCACCTGAATATCTTTATCTTTTGTATGACGTGTGAGAGTAATTATGTATTTGAAATTGGTTTCTTATTTTGTTTATGGTAATAATTGGAGGTCATTTGTGTATTTTTCTTGAATGTACAAATATGGTAAAAATGACACTTTTCCTAGGCCCCACTTTCAATAACACTGAGTTTAAAAAATTGTCAGCTCCTTTCTCTACAGTAAATGTTTATCAACATCACAAAACAACACTGTTACAGTTTTCACCCTCCCCTTGGCTCCCATTGTAGAATGCCTTTTGGATAAAAATGGCCTCTCTGGTAATTCTAGCTACATCATTTTACAAAGTGTTAGAATTTGTAAAGAATGCCACATATAATTTTTTGTAGCCACAGGTTAAAATATCTTTTCACATCTTCTAAAAATATGAGAAATTTGAGTTAATATTCTTTTAAAGAAAATGACGAGTGAAAGTGGCAATACAGTGGAAGCAAGCACAAATGAGTCTGATGATGCGGATCAGCGCATCTTGCTGCTCATTGGGTGCCTAGGGAAAAAGGGTGTGCTCTCAGGTGGAAAGAAGGTAAAGTTTTCAGGAACTCTCCCTTTAACGGGTGGATTTTTTGAATTTATCCAAAACCCCTATTGCTGTCATGCCTGTTCAACCAGGTGAGAGTACGATGGAGGACAAAATTTGTTAGGAGTGCAAGTACACTTTGAATCCCTTCCATTGTTGCAAAGCATTTTGCAAGCAGCAAACACACAAAACAACAAAAGTCTTTCTTCCATTTTGGTCGATTGGCAAGAGCTAAATCAAAATATTTTTGTCTTCAATGAGGGGAGGGTTAGGGTAGGAAAGGTAGATGGATGGGATTCAAAGAAGTGTGTTTTCTATACCTCACAATAAGAGCACTTGTCTACCAAAGAAGTGCAAGATCAGGAAGCTTCAGTTTCTTTTTCTTTGAGAGATGTGCCAGTGATTTGGCTGAAGAGGTGCCATAGCTGTTAATTGCAGATGAGAGTTTTAATTCAATCAAAGGGGACAGTGGCAGCAGATGTTTGGGAAAGAGACCTTCTTTTGAAGAAATTTTTCATTGGATGAAATCAGTGTTGAGCAATATCTCAGACCCCTCTCTTTCTTTGCTGGAATTTTTTTTTTTTTTTTGGTTCATTTAGGACTATCAAAGATCAGGATTTTGTGTGGAACAATGGTCCTTGGTGTTTTAGAAGACTTAGAGTTTTCATGTGCCCTCAGTCTCCTTTTTTTTGGCACTATTGCTGCTTCCATTACTAAGGTACCCATGTGAGTTAGAATGTATAATCTTTCGTTGGTGATGAGAGGCCCTGGTCTGATTCAGAAGCTAGTAGAAAAGGTGGGTGATTTTATTAAAATTGATAAGGATCTGAATGTTTTCCAGAACAGATTCGTAAGGGTTTGTGTTTGGTGGATTTATCTTAAGCCTGCCTTCCACTCCATTAAAATCTTATCCTCTAAGGGATCTTGGACTCAATATCTTAATTTTTGAGGGGTTGCATTTCAGATGTTTTTACTGCAATCAAATGGAGCACAAGTTGGCACAATGTACTTCAAAGATTCCTGCAAGTGGTTGGACCATTCAGTTGCAGAAATGCAGTCAAAAAACTGGCGGTCTGGATGTAGATTTTGTGTGGAGCAAGCATAGGTATTTTATTATGAGCATCTCTCATCTTTTCAGGTTTGTTGCAAAAAAGAAGGCCAACATCAATCAGATGGGAGTCAACCTCTTTTCAAGGGTCCGGCTCATTCTAAGAAGCATATGGAGACTAATGGTAATGAGATGCAATTCTGTAGGGATTGGCTGGAAGCGGTGTGTAATAACCCTCATCAATTTTTTTGCAATAAGTAAATGCAAATGCAACATCCTGACACTTTTTTATCACCAAGTTCCCAGTGTGGGCAAGGTGAGAGCATATGGTGTTTTGGACCACACACAACTAACTAGATGAACGCATTGTTGAAATGAAAGGCGGCAATCCGACTAGAACATGCAAGTGGCAAAGCCGACCCAAATCGACACCTATTAAGCAAACAAGCATGTGTATAGGATGCAGAGTCACTGGCAAATTACAACGAAATCCAATCAAGCCAAAGTGGCTGATCACAATGCAGATCCAATCAATGCCAAAACGGACTTGGAATGCAAAGGGGTCTAGTGGTGAACCGACAAAGACCTTCTATGTTGAAATGCTTAAGATCCACGGTAAACCATTCGATTTTTACCATAGTTCCACGGAGTTTCAAGGACGGGGACGGGGGGACGGGGGGGACGTGTTTCGGGGACGGAGGCGTGGGGGGTCTAATTTTGGGTGCGGCGGGGGACAGCAGCAGGGGGGCGGCGGGGGAGCGGTGCGCTGAAATACATATAGTACTTGAAAAATTAGTTATAAAAAGATGTATAACTGTAGAAGCCTAAGGAATAACTTAATAAGTAAAGTTTAGAGTTTAAACATATTGCGTTGAAATACAACCTTTGCCAGCATCCTCCCTGCCTGTGTCAAAATGGGAGCTTTGGAATAGGGTATGGACATCCATCAAAACATAAAGGATAGAGGAATTTTGTCAGATGTTGTAGTTGCAACTGCCCTATTAGACATGTATGCAAAATGTGGAAGCATAGACAAGGCACGTGAACTGTTTGACAGAATGCCTCAAAGATATGTGGTCTCATGGACTGCAATGATTGCAGGATATGCACAAAATGGATTTGTTGAAAAGGCTTTAGAAATTCAAATTTAAAGCAAATGCAATTGGCTAGTGTAAAGCCGAATTCCACAACCTTTGCCAGCATCCTCTCTGCCTGTGTCAAAATGGGAGCTTTGGAATAGGGTATGGACATCCATCAAAACATAAAGGATAGAGGAATTTTGTCAGATGTTGTAGTTGCAACTGCCCTATTAGACATGTATGCAAAATGTGGAAGCATAGACAAGGCACGTGAACTGTTTGACAGAATGCCTCAAAGAAATGCAGCGGCGAAACGGGGGGACGGTGGGGGGACGGCGGGGGACATTTCCCTTAAGTCTCCCCGTCCAAAAAACGGGGAGACTTCGGCGACGGCTGTATTTCAGGGGGAGACACGTCCCCGTGGAACTAGGATTTTTACAATATTAGAGCATGAAATGCATACATCCAGTGATACTACCATCCAGAGTTATAATATAAATGTGAAATGCATACAGAGTGCTAAAAGATAGAGAAACTAGCTGCACACACTAATAAAATTATTACTGATCTGACTGATACACTGCTGCAAGCACAAAGATTAGCTCAAAATTATTCAAAACATCAAGAAAACATGAAGTAACATGCTCACATTGATGAGCAAGCACCTCGGCTAAAGTATGCCACTGAATGATGACTCTGAAAGATGATGTAGCAAGTAAATGAAGTCTGATATCACCCACTCTGCTGAATATACTGATAAATCAGAACTGAAGCAATACTGAAACTGACAAACCCTGACAAATCAGACCTGAAATGCAGCTCTAAGCTGCCCCAAACTGATATCAAACACCAGTAAACTGCAGTACTGATATAAACAAATATAGAACACTCAATATATACCTCTATTAATCCCCATAAAGCAGATTTGGACTGTCACAAGTCCCTGAGTACTGCTGCAAACCCAGCTAAAGAGTATGGCCTACCCCAGGCAAGAAGTATGGTTACCAAAAAATGATAACAAAGTTACCAAGGAACAACTCCAAACAAGTCGCCTCAATAGGGGAACGTATGGTGGTCCCCACACTTCCACAAAAGACAAGAAAAAAGGAGCGCTTCCTTCATTTTACCTCCCACGTCCCCCTAATGCAAAGTAAGGCCAGCATAAAATAGTACCGCCAGCAAATAAGAATTAAATTAATATCTTCAGTTTGTACGACCTGCTGGGCCAAGCTGGTACGGTAGGATTTAAGAAAGCAACACAGTAAAATTTGTTATTTTATCAGCTGCAACTTGTACGGTCTGGCCTGAAAATGATACAGCCTCCATGTCCTTCACAAGAATCACCAAAAACATATAATAGCATCTGGATAACACTCACAGCAGAAATATGATGAAGTAAAATCATACAGCACTTCAAAAAACATCAAAGACCTCCATTATAACATGAACAAGAAAAATTGGAAACTTAAAAAAAGACTCCTTGTCAGCACAATGGTGATTTCTAAGTGAAATCACTCTAACCAGCTAGGAGGGTTTTCATCCCCGAAACTGGAATTACTAAAGAATTTTCGTCCTAAGTAATTAGAAGAACTCAAGTTCTTACTTAGAGCAAAATGAATTAGCCAAGAAGAAGCTCTTCTGAGCACAAAACCCCTTTAAATAACCTTCTGTGAGAAAATAAGGAATGTTTAATTACTTTTCCTATTTTCCCTCAACTAAGTGTCATTACCTTTTGCACCCCACTCCTAGTGACACTTTATAAACACATCTTTTGAAAACAACCTTTTTAATAATAAACAGAAGTTGTTCTTTTTAAATATAACTTAAAGTTACTTTTTTGAACAACTAAAGTTTAATTATTAAAATATTTCCCTAATTCCACCCCTTTAGCCTACGGGAAACTAGATAGGCTAAGGGTCTCCGAAAAGCGTATGCTCGAGAAGGGGTCATGACACGGTGGAAGTGGAAGATGAAGATCAATTAGCCTCCATTGAAATTCTTACTTTCACTCATATAAAAAGTAAGAAGACCAAAGATAAATATGGATCTACAACAAAACGCAAAGGAGGAAATCTGAAGCAGAGAGGTTGCGTTTGTAGTTCAGGATTCAATTGGAAAGGGCTCTCAATAGACTATGGAGGCTATTCTTTCCCAGAGAGGAAGGAGGTTGGTCTTTCCCAAAGAGGAAGTGTTGTGATGTAATCACACATCGCCCCATGGCAAATGGGGACCCCCCCTTTTTTTTTTTTGCTTTCTCGCTTTGTTTTGCTCTAGGTTTAGTTTTCCTCTGAGCTTATATGATTTTGATAGTGTTGTGTATGCAAGTCTCAACAGTTTCTTGCCAAGAGGTCTATATGCCTTCATCCTGATGCATGTCACTGAGACCCTGAAAATGACTAAGTCTGATACCCTGAAAATCCTGAAAAAATGACTAAGTCTGAAATCTGGTGGATCCTCAGAAATCTAGAATCTGCATGCTAAATCCTACGGATCCAGGACCTATCTCAAACATCCTGGAAGTATATTGATAAATATTTCAAGTATAAGAAACTCAATATCTGACTTATACTTAAACATATTTTCAATATACTTCCATTCAAGGAATCTGAAATTTGACCAAGGCAAGAAATTCCTCACTCCATGTCTAAACCCGCCCTACCTAGGCGGCCTTGGCATGAGCTCATGGATCTGATGTCCTGCACATGCATTTATCCAGACACCGCCTCCAAATCCGCCTTAGGGAGAGAATTTTCAAAGTTTAGAAGAGATTTTGAGTGAGTTCAAGACAAAATCCAAGGGTGGTATCCCAACCCGCCCAGCTTGGGCGGCCTCAAGGTGCATTCATGGACTTTGCCTTGTTTCAAGAGACTTTGTCCAGACAACACTCTTAAACCCGCCCAGCCTGGGCGGCCTCATAAGGGAGTGATGGACAATGTCTTCACCAGGAGGATCTCTCCAGACACTGCCCTCAAAACCGCCCTAGAGGAAAAATGGTTAAGTGTTGAGGTTTTCTTGTGCAAAACATTGAGGTATGGTGATTTGTAAGTAAGATTTTTTTGAGTTTGAGTGAAGTCAAGGTTCATTCCAAGTGTCACTCCTCAACTCACCCTGCCTAGGCGGCTTTGGCATGAATTCATGGATGATGTCCTTATCTCCACCAAGTGACACTCTCCATACAACACTCCTAGGACCACTCAGGGATGTAAGTGGCATAATTTGCAAGTTACTTGATGAGAATGACGAAGATGACACCAAGCATTACTTAAACTCCTCACAACAAGGATGAAATAATTGGAAAGAATGATAAAAAATCACTAAGCCTGATGTCCTGATGTCCTGAAATCCTGAAAATTGGCTAAATCTGAAATCTGGTGGATCCTCCAAAATCTAGAATTTGCATGTTAAATCCTATGGATCCTAGACCCATCTCAAACATCCTGGAAGTATATTGATAAATATTTAAAGTATAAGAAATTCAATATCTGACTTATACTTAAACATATTTTCAATATACTTCCATTCAGGACATTTCCGATATGGCGTCGACACTTGCATTCCAAGCACACCTTCTAAACCCGCCCTACCTGGGCGGCCTTGGCATGGGGTCTTGGATTCAAGGTTGTGATCACGCACTTTCTCCAGACTAAGTCTCCAAATCCGCCCTAGGAGAGAGGTTGCAAGTTTTTAAGAGCTTTCGAAGGTGAATTCCATACATTACTTCCCAACCCGCCCTACCTGGGCAGCCTCACAAGGGAGTGATGGACAATGACTCCTGCCACATCAATCTCTCCACACACTGCTCCCAAAACCGCCCTAGAGGAAAAATGGTCAAGTGTTGAGGTTTTCTTGTGCAAAACATTGAGGTATGGTGATTTGTAAGTAAGATTTTTTTGAGTTTGAGTGAAGTCAAGTGGATAATAAGCAATTTTCCAGGTGTCACTCTCCAACCCGCCTTACTTGAGCGGCTTTGGCATGTAGACATGGACAATGTCTTCATCACCTCATCAATTTTTCCAAACACTGCCTCCAATCCCGCCCTAGGAGAGATTATGCAAAATTCAAAGTGTTTCAACACAAAACATCAAAAGGTGATAAAGATTGATGGAAACTTGAAGGTTTTAGAATGATTAAGTGAGTTTTAAGATGAAAATCCAAGGGTCATGTCCAAACCCGCCCTACTTGGGCGGCCTCAGGAGGGGGTCTTGGACAATGTTGCCTGTCACATGAAATCCTCCACACATACCCTCTAAATCCGCCCAAGAAGGAAAGTGGTCAAGTTTTCAAGGTTTTCTTGCACAAGACACTAGGATATGATGAAATTCCAGTGGAAGTTTTCAAGTTAGATAGAATCAAGTGCATTTCATTCCACAACATACTCTCCATACACACCCTCCAAACCCGCCTTGTCAAGTGACTCCCACCATCATGCATGTCTTCCACACCATTCACTCCATGCACTCACTGTAAATCCGCCCATGCTTCAAGAATTACATAGCATTCAAAGGAGGATAAACTCTCAATGAAACAAGTAAAGAACTCTTAAGTTGTCAAAACCAAGCTAAAAATGCTTAAGTGATGAAAATTCCTTACACCTCTTCCAATCCCGCCCATGCTAGGCGGTCTTGAGCACTTTGCCTGGACAATGTCATGTCATTCACAAGACACTCTCCGGATGACACCCCTAAACCCGCCCAACCTGGGCGGATTTCACACCTTGACATGGAATTCACATCAAATAATCCATACTGTCCCTCTAAACCCGCCTAGGCACTTAGGCATGGATTTCATGCGAAAAGATATGTTTCGAAATCCCACATGCATAACATGAATGCAATTTGTTATTGAAAATCCTTCATATCAAGTCTTAATTTGATGTGTTTCTTCTTGTAGGTGATGGAGGATCCAAAGAGGTGAATGGCAAAAGCTCATACATGAGAAGTTTGGAAGGCGCAGGAAGATTGCTCAAGTTCATCATCACCACATGGAGGAGAGCTCCAACATCAAGTTTATCTTACTTCGAAGACTTCGTATGTCTGCATGAGGAAGACATCAACGCCATGCGAAGGGGAGCTAGTCTAAGATGATCAAGGCTACAGGTGTAGTTCATCATCAAGAGCATCATTAGTTCGAGGCGAGGATCAGTGGAAGGTTGTCACTTCACCACGCACATCTTGAAGGAGGTCATCATCTAGAAGCTCACATATCATGTGCCAGACAAGAAGAACTCTCATCAGGCACTAGTCTACTCCATGAGTCCATGCAACTGTCCAGAGGCATGATCCTGCACAAGCACAACAACATCACAAGATGAGAGATGAGCATGATCATCAAAGCGATCCATGAGTTACATCAAGACAACAAGAAGAAAATATTCTAAGTAAAGTGAACATGAAGTGAATCACACTAGTTCATTCAAAGATGCTGAGGTGGCACGTACACATCATCAAGCCAATTACATTCTGCCATGTAAGAGGGCCCACCAAAGAGATGCTCCAAAGATGCTTATCACATTGGGAAACGTGCCTTCATTGCCTCTTTCATGTTCTAAAAATAGCAAATTTTGTAACAAACTGCCTTGTTGTCTCGATCTTGGCCGTTGATTGTCAAATCAATCCTGGCCCTTCATGTAATTTCTGGAGTCTATAAAGGCTTATTCTTCTCATTTGTAACGGAGAATAGAGAGGAGATTAGGAGTAGAGTTGCTGTAGGAGAGTAGAATAGCAAGTAGAGTAGAGAGGGAGCTCTTCAAAGTCATGAAGAGAGACATGAGATTGTTGTAATGACATACTTCAAAAGTAATACAAGCTCATTGTTGTTGTTTTGCATGGTGATCTTGTGGCTTTGAAATGTTAGCAAGGTTTCAAGTTCTCGAATATGACGGAGATGTGTTTCCAAGTAGTTTAGATGATAAAGTAGATACAGTTCATTGATGTAATGGATATATGCAATGATATTTGATGAATTCCCGTTGGTTCATACTTTTGATGGCTTGTCGATGGTAAGTCATCATGTAAAGTTAGCCTGAACCACATCTTGCAAATAGTTCGATTGTTGATGCTCCTTCGAGTTGCGCCAGCTGTGGGTACTTTGGAGTGTGTCAACGATATGAAAATCCTTGGTTTATCCCTTGGAGATTGCACCTATTTCATGTAGTTGTTGCTTGTCATGGCGAAGTGAAATTTGGTTTTTTTAAGGGAAATTTGTCTATCATAGCATCATTCATCATGTCATTGTCTTTAGATTAGCCTTCTTAACTCTTGCCTTTTGCCTTTTCTTTTCATAGTTGATCAGAAGTTCCATTTCACAAGGAAAGAGTACATAGTTGAATGAAGTAAGGAGCATATTCAGCGTAAGTCCCTTTGTGATTACTAGCAAATCACATCACACCACCGAGGCTATCCGTTGCAAATCACGTACAAGGAACCTTGGAGCGTTCTTGTTTGATCACGTAGTTTAGCATTCGAGACGCTTTGTTCAAGAGAGGATAGAGCACTTGGTGTTTTATTCTAATGTTGTTGTTGTCAAGAAAACATCATCAACAGGAAGGAGGTTCAGCGCATTCTTGATTTTTATCTCTACCTTGAAGTTGTGAAGATTTATTGTTGAGTTGGGCTTTTGAAGTTCCATTGGTTTAATGGTTTGGCTCTTGGGGTGTTCTCTCAAGTTTCATGTTGGTAGACTCTTTAAGCTTCTTTGGAAATTGAGTATTTTACTAAGGAGGTTTTTCCTAAGTTTTATCAGATGTTTTTCAGTTTTCATGAGAGAGTGCCCAATGGATTCCCTCCCTCATCTATCCAAAAAAAATATGAGAGCTGTTTATTATGATCTCATGTTCTCATAACCTTGCCAAGCAACTAACTGAAGAACAAGAAAAATCCAAGACAGAAAATGAATGAAATTTGTTGAATAAGCTAGCCTTCTAAGGTCACCCAAGACTAGAGGGATTATATGGGACGATACCTTTACAATTACATATTTTTGCAACTTCATAGAAAAGGTATGAAAATAATCATAAATCAAATTACGTACTCCACTTAATCTTTGCATTGTTGGAAATTTGGAATACACTCCTACAACATTCCCTATTATGGTTAACAGAAAGTTACTAAGACAATAAGTCCAAGCTACCTTCACCAGATTTTATCCATGCATGCCTATCTTCTTTCATATTATTTCTCCACAGCTATCAAAGGTTTCTCAAATATCACATTTTTTCATCAGCCTTACACATTTAGGACAGTCAATTAGCACCACACATTCTGAAATAAGATAGAGACCATCGTATGGAGAGGAGGTTCAGCCGTAGATGCCAACTGTACTGCAAGCTCTCTATCCCTGGAAAATTCATCCTCATCAAGGTGATTGTTCACATGCCTGTACCAAGTTATTTAGTATTAGCTCCCTTCTCTGAAATATGCACTTAAAGACAGAGATTTGGAAGATTAAATACCGTCAAAATGCATACAGCGACTTTGAAAACCATGTACTGCTAATATGCATGTTGAAATGGAATGCAAAAGAGAGAACAAAATAAAAATGTTGATAATGATCTCGTTCAAAGGAGAATGAAAACTAAACTGAATGTATGCAATTTTTTCAAATACAGCCAGACGAAGAAAACTAATAGCAAGAGAAGATTCAAAATTGTGAAATGGACAATACCCCTCAATTTCTGAGAATGGGAGTTGGATTTTGCATAAAGGGCAAGTTGCAGCTGCCATGAAATGAATGTATTTATTTGGAACACAATCCTGCAGAGCATAGCAATATTTATGGATAAATATCAAAGAGCCTTCAAATGTAAAGAGCAATACAAAATATGAAAAATTATGTATCTTTTTCCCAGAAATAAAAATGCAGAACATATTCCTTAGATAACACAGAGCTAAAAACCACAGTCTACACTTCTTCCATTCCCACTTATTGTTCTCAAAAAAATGTTTAACTATCATAACTTGTGTGTAAGAGACCCTATTATATATATCTGAAAATTTGCTCAAGGATATGATAATATTTCTTGCAACAATCAATGAAAAACATCAACACAAATCACATGTTATGGAAGCCATCAAACTCCTTGCTTTCAAATTGATTGAACATGGAAATACATCACAAAATACACTGCTGTTATAAGATTTCAGTCACTGTATCAGTCATATCAGACCTGATATCATCATGAAAATGTGAAGAAAATGTGAACCAAATGCCTTATACAACATCTATGATCATATACAAACAATAGGCAAGTGTCCTCAAGTCAGGAATTGATCACTACAGCCCTGGAAGTACAAATATAGTTGACTGATATAAAAGAACAGCAGGCTGTTATGACTGTTGTAAGTGCATATCTCCCCCAGCCAATGCAAATTGTCTTCAAATGCTCCAAAAACTCACTCCCAAGCCAAGCGATGGGATCCTTATGCAACTTGCAACTCCTTGTGACCTTGCAAACTTGTCCAATATGCTCAAAAAGCCCTAAAACAATATAAATACCTCACTGTCATGAAAAATCAGATCCTGCAAATTGTATAAATCTCACTCCAATGATCCCATCGGCCCTAAAACTACCTTGATAATGCTTCCAATGGATCAAGGGCTTCAATATGATATCAAATGCACTCCAATAGCTTTTCTAAACCTGCAAATTCAAGCTCAATGGTGAATATTTGGATAATATCACCTCACATAGAGGTCATCACCTTGCAAATGACATGAAAATTGGAATTCTCAGTCAAACAAAAAGAATAAGAAAACATACCAATGCATCAATAATTGCAAATTGATGTTCAAGTCCTCTATTTATCTTCTCCATGGATAGGCGTCCTTCTCTTTAGCAAATTAGGATTGAAATTTGAGTTCCACCAATGATGAACAAGAAACTTGAACAATTGTAAATGAGTTGCAACTAAAACTCACTCATTTAAAATCAATCTTCAATTATTTTAAATGAAATGCATCTATTTTTCATATGGATCGATCCCTTAGCAATAAAGCTCCCTCTTAGCATGGCGGCAGCTGGAAATGATTGCTAACAATCATTTAAAATCTTTTATATGGCTTTGGCATCATGAGCAAGCATTTAAAATCTTCTTCTTTTCCTTGGGCGATCTCTAACAACTTCATGAAATGCATTTAAATTCTTCATAAAATATTTAAAATCCCTTCCTCAATTCCAATCGCCCTCATCACATAATCCATCGATCCACATGCAAACATTTAATAAATAAAATTTGCATTTAAAATGATCCCTTGCCTTGGCCGCCGATCCTCTACTTGGCATTTAAAATAATTGTTTTTGAATCTTTTACCTTCGGCGAATGACTCTCCTCATGGCGTCAATTCTACTCATTGGCACACGATCCAAGGAAATCGCCACCTAATTATGCTTAGTTGATCCTCTTGAGATTTCATCTACAATGCCAATCGATCCTACATGATAGCCGTTGGAAATGTTTGAGTGTGTCTTCATTAGCTTGGACCTATAACAAATGTGTTACCAATAGGTCCCACCTGGAGCCATACTTCACCCATCGATTTGGCACAATGAACAATGTGATTCCATCATAGATATTGGACAAATGCAATTAAAGATTTCATTTGTCATTATTCAAATAATAAAACTCAAGCAAAATACTAGTTGAGCCAACTTTCCAATTCTCCATGTATAGACATATACCAACTTTCCAGTTCTCCATGTATAGACATATACCAACTTTCCGGTTCTCCATGTATAGAAACAAGCTCAAACTAGAAAATATAACTTAGCTCAAAATGGGGACATTACATTGTGACATCAACTGTATAGCAGTCAACATCTACCAACATTGACTACAAGAAAGTAGAAAAATTGAAAACACTATGTAAGGTAAATGGACAACAAATTCTTTGTGGGGTTCCAAAGAGAGGTCTCACATATCAAATTGGAGTCTCCCTAGCGGTGACCTAAAAAACTACTTTTAACTTTACCTTCACCTTTCTATCTTTCTCTACTAGGTTTGTAATAAATCTGCCATTGTGATATTACATCTTTTACACCTGAATCTAGTAAATTTGCTAGTGGATCATATTTCAGCTAAGGCCAGCCCATAGGTCTGTAGTAATCCACCAAATCAACAACATAAGTCTATAATATATATCATTTTATAATATTATGTAAACAACATGTTCATTTACAACAAATATTTGGACATAAGTTTGTTGGAGTCCCTTATTAAAAAGAACTAGTTCTAATAGGAGAGAACAGCTGTAAACATCAAGGGATGCCTGTGTATGGAAGGATTTGGCATTCAATGTTGCTCCATACTAATCCTTCTAGATTTGGTGGGAGATCCTAATTTTTCCCCCTTTCAGCCGGCACATTTAGGTTAGTATTTGTCGTCTCCACTACGTTTGTTGGAAGTACAAGAAAAGCAATTCATCGTAGTCTAAAGAAGTCCTGTTTATCTAGCCTTTGTTCCTTGAATCTTTCCCATTGACAATATTCCAAAGTTTTCTCACATAAAAAATAAATTTAATCTTAGAATTCAAAGCTGTATACTTCTTTCCGAGATCACAGAATTTGCCTCCAAGATGCCTGAATCACATCCTCTTCAGAGTTGTGGAATCACAAAATCCCCAAGTAATCATCCATTTTTGGTGTCTAGAATTTTCTGCTTCTTGAAAACATTTTCAGATTCCCAAATCTCTGATAGAAATATTTCAACTGATAAAAAACAAAAAATAAATAAAGAATAACTAGATAACAAAAACAACATTAACAGATTTTTGAGCAGCAACATAGGGTGCTTGCAAATAGTAAAATTTGAGGCACGTTTGAATAAAAACTTTAATGTTTTTTTGCTTTTTAAATTCATTGTAATAAAAAAATTCTGTTATTTTGAAAATATATTGGCAACTCCCTGAAAATTAGTAAGATTGGCTAGGGTGCAGTTCCAACTTTGTAACTGCCTCCGTACTTCTGGCATCTTTAGTTCTTTCCATCAACTTTATGTCGGTCTGTCAATATGGCACTTTGATTCATCCCTGCTGCCACAAAAAACTTCCATCAAACATAAACTCGGTTGTGTTGAGTTGCTGCTCATATGGACCAGCTAGGACTCGAACCTAGGGCCTTCCATTTGCGGTTGGAGTGCTCTACCAACTGAGCTACTGGCCCCTTGTGGCCAGCCGAACGTCGGTCTGGGCGTAGCTTACTTCCAACACCCCCCCTTAAGCCACACTGCAGGTGCTTGGGGCTCCTAGCCTGGCTCTGATACCAATTGTTGAGCTGCTGCTCATTTGGACCAACTAGGACCCGAACCTAGGGCCTTCCATTTGCTGCTGGAGTGCTCTACCAACTGAGCTACCGGCCCTTTGTGGCCAGCCCATCGTCGGTCTGGGTGTGGCTTACTTCCAACAGGTTGCACATTGAAAATATCACAACTAATGATATGGTTTAAACAAGGCACATCCAACATACCCAAGAGATATTTGCAAAAGAATTATCTTCACTCACTCTTCACTAGACCATGAATCGGCAATTGAGGTAAAAGGATACTTATTGGGAAGAATGTTGAGTTGTTTGTAGCTTCGATCAGATAACGTATTTATTATGATCATAATAAATATGAATATATAAGCAATATTAAGTATTACTTATATATTCATACTTAATATATAGGGTATGTTAAAATAAACATGAATATAGCATGATCGAATGATATATTACCAAAGTATAAACACCGACTACAATTCAAACGGTGATTAGCAATTGCTAAAGCAATGGAAAGGTGACAAAGCCACACCTATGATAGGCGTGACTCCTTGAGGAGTCACGTCTATCACAGATGTGACTCCTACCGTCACTCATATATATATATCAACGTCTTTGCCCTGCAATACCATGGACAGACACAGAAATCGGAAGTGTATGAGAAGTGGAAATTGCATCTGCAAAATAAAAGAAAGTAATAAATTAAGTCTGCAATACAAAAATCCAACATTTAGAAGTTATCCAAGTTAGAGATTATAAGTTCGATTTGAATTTACATGGTATCAGAGCCAGGTTAAGCAAAATCCGGGCAGAAAATCGAACTTGAGAAATTCAGATTTAATACATCTCATTTCTCAAATGGCAGCAGCAATCTGATTCGAAGACAGATTGGAAGGAGGAAATAACTTCTCATCATGGAAATTCAGAATTATGATGATACTAAAAGAAAATAAAGTTGATTCATTTGAAAGAGAAAACAAAACGGAACCAGAGAATGATCCTGATAAAACGACATGGATTGAAGGAAATGACAAAGCCATGAAAATCATAGTTGATGGAGTTAGAGATCATATCGTGCCGATTCTGACAAAACATGAGACTGCATATCATATGTTTAAGTCACTTGAAAGCACTTATGAAATTAATAACTCCAACAGAACCTTAACCCTAAAGAGAGAAATAAATCATATAAGTATGAACAAAGGAGAATCTATCAATGCATACTTTATGAGAATATCTGCACTAAGGGATCAACTATCAACACTTGGGTACCAAATTGAAAACAAGGAACTAACACTTATTGCCCTAGATGGTCTCCCAAATTCCTGGGAGACATTTGTTCAAGGCATTAGTGCAAGGTCTAAATTTCTAAAATTTGACCGCCTAAGATCCGACTGTCTTCAAGAAGAATCTAGACAGACAAAGAAAGGGTCAAAACAGAAAAATATAGATGAAGATCTTCATGTTCTAAATACAAACTCTCACAAGAAAGAGAAGAAGAAACACTTCAAGAAGAGGAAAAATCATCGCGGGAAAGGTTCATTCAAGAAAGACATTTCTCGCATCCAATGTTTCAGATGTGACCAATATGGACACTATGCAGTTAGATGTCCTGACAGAACCAAGTAACAAGCATCTTATGCCAAAATAAAGGAGCATGAATCTGAGAAATATGTATTCTACTCTGCACTTTCAAACCAAGTAACAAATAAATCCAACACCTGGGTTATAGATAGTGGTTCATCAAGACACATCACAGGGTTCAGGGAACTACTAGACACCATGGTAGAAGAGACTGACGAAGAAGTAACAATTGGAGATAACTCTGTACATCCAGTCAAGGGTGTTGGCACATGCACCCTCAAATTAAAGACTGGCATCTCCATCCAACTTACTGGAGTATTGTTTGTCCCAGGCATCAAAAGAAATCTAGTCTCCATATCTGCACTTGAAGATAATGGATATAGGGTGACCTTTATGGATAGCAAAGTATTGGCATGGCCAAAGAATTCTACTATTAAGAAAGCCAAAACCATAGGTCATAGACAAGGGTACTTGTACGAGTTATGTACGGAACCAAATCTAGCCCTAATTCATGAAATTGCAGACTCTAATGAAATATGGCATAGAAGACTAGGACACCTAAATTTCCGTGCCCTATCTTCCATGGAAAGACTAGTTACAGGGTTACCCAAACTCAAACAATGTAATTCAGGGGTATGCAAGGGGTGTGCCTTAGGGAAAAATACAAAGGGGTCCTTTCAAAATAGTTCTAGCAAAACAAATAATGTATTAGAACTAGTCCACTCAGATTTATGTGGACCCATGTCTGTACCCTCCTTAGGTGGGTTTCTATACTTGTAATCTTCGTTGATGACTTCTCCAGAAAGACATGGATCTATTTTCTTAAATGTAAAGAATCACAGGAAATCCTTAAAAGATTTAAGGAACTCAAATCCATTATTGAAAACTCTTCTGGGAGAAAAATCAAAACCTTAAGAACAGATAATGGGAGTGAATACACTTCAGACATTTTTAAAGACTTTTGTAAAAACACTGGGATTAAGAGGGAGTTCACTGTACCTTATAATCCTCAACAAAATGGAGTTGCAGAAAGAAAAAATAGAACCATTGTAGAAGCTACTAGGGCTATGTTACTTGATCAGAATATAGACACTTCACTTTGGGCAGAAGCATCTAGTACTGCTGTCTATATACAGAATAGATGTCCTCACTCTCATATTGATGACAAAACTCCTGAAGAAGCCTTCACTGGCACAAAACCAGACATTAGTCATTTAAGGATATTTGGTTGTCCTGTTTACATTCATGTGCCCAAAGAGAAAAGAACTAAGCTAGAACCTTCTGGGAGAAAAGGCATCTTTGTAGGCTATAGTGAAACATCAAAAGCTTATAGAATATATATACCTAGTCAAAGACAGATTGAGCTAAGCAGAGATGTGATTTTTGAGGAAGACATAGCTTTCAAAAGAGCTAGAAATTATATTGAGTCAGAAATTCAAACTTCCAACTCAGGCATAGAAGAGGATCCTGCACCTGAGTTTCAGAGGGAGTATCCTGAGGAAGATGTAAACCATGAACAAATCATATCACTAGAAAATCCCAAGAAAAGACCACTCTCGGCCACCAAAACAATGGAAGAAGCTAAAAATTATGCCGCTCCATCAGGAACTTTTAGGGAAAGCACAAGACCTAAGAGATTCTCTAGTTATGTAGCTTTAATGAGTGAATTCATTAAATCAGAACCTTCCAATGCTATAGAAGCTCTTAAGCACCAAGTATGGAAGGATGCCATGACAGAGGAGTATCAATCCATCCTGAAAAATGATGTGTGGGATATAGTACCTAGACCAAAAGGGAAATCTGTTGTTTCTTCAAAATGGCTATTTAAAATCAAACATGTTGCAGATGGCAATATAGGGAAATACAAAGCAAGATTTGTAGCCAGAGAATTTTCACAAAAGGAAGGAATTGATTACGACGAAACCTTCGCTCCAGTTGCTCGATATACATCAGTCAGGGCAGTTCTAGCTATTGCAGCAGCCAAAGGGTGGAAAGTCCATCAAATGGACATAAAAACTGCTTTCTTAAATGGAACCATTGAAGAAGAGGCTTACTTAGAGCAACCCGAAGGATTTGAGATTCACAATACAGGATCCCATGTATGTAAATTAAAGAAAGCTCTATATGGACTTAAACAGGCCCCTAGAGCCTGGTATGAAAGAATTGACAATTACCTCTTGAGATTAGGCTTCTCAAAGAATTATGCAGATCCAAATCTCTACTTCAAACAAAGCAAAAGTGATATGTTAATATTGATATTATATGTTGATGATCAATTGATTACAGGAGAAGATCACCTTATTGATCAGTGTAAGAAAGATCTAGCTTCAGAATTTGACATGAAGGACTTAAGTCTATTACACTACTTCCTTGGACTGGAAGTATGGCAGAAATCAGACTGTATTATTCTAAACCAGGGGAAGTACACAATTGATATATTAAAAAGGTTTGGTATGATGGAATGTAGACCTATGTCTTCCCCCATGGAAACAAATCTTCATAAATTGAAGGAAGCAGCAGCAGATTCTCCGTTGGCAGATCCCACTCTTTACAGACAGATAATTGGATCCTTGATGTATTTGTTCAATACCAGACTTGATATCTGCTATGTTGTAAATGCCTTAAGTCAGTTTATGTGTGAGCCCAAGGAGATACATCTTGTGGCTGTGAAGCATATAATGAGATACCTTCAAGGTACTCTAAATTATGGCTTAAAATATGAAAAGGTTGACTTAGATCTACATGGATTCACAGATTCAGATTGGGCTGGAAGTGTAACTGACCGGAAGAGCACCTCCGGATGTTTTAGTTTAGGGTTAGCAATGATATCGTGGATCAGCAGAAAACAGTCTTCAGTTGCTCAGAGTTCTACAGAAGCCGAATATATTGCAACTTCTATGGCTGCTAGAGAGGCAATATGGCTTAGAAAACTGCTTGTGGGATTATTTGGTAAACCTCTGAAACCAACTATCATCCACTGCGACAATCAAAGCTGTATTAAGCTATCCGTGAAACTGTATTCCATGATAGATCTAAACATATTGAGATTCCTCATCACTATGTGCGTGATATGGTGGAAAGGAAAGTGATTCAGTTGGAGTATGAAAGATCCCTGATGGATCCCTTTGCTGAAATGAGGTATTTGTTTTTGTAATTTTATTTGTTTTATGATTTTTATTAATTTTGTGTTCTTTCAGACTAGAGAGAAGATGTAGAAGGGGTTTTAGTTTTTTTGAAATGTCTATTTGCCAATATAGCAAATAGATATACATGCAGCTGCAATCTCATATTAAAATGAACTAAAAATAAATGGTAAATGATAGAAAAGCATCAGCTAAGAATTTGAGGCACATACCCATCAGATCTATAATTTTTATTCAATGTAAAACCTGGTTTGCAACCCCATCTGCATACAAAGATAGTATTGGCCTAGAAGAGGCTATGCATGCAACTGAAAATGAGGGATCTGAAGAATAATGTTGATTTAGTGCTGCTGCAATCTTAGATCTGCAATGGAATGCCCTAGAAACTGTCAAATGATGCACAAAAGAAGACCCAGAGTAGGCCTCCCACAAGCATGAACTGGGTTGTCGTCCAATTCACCAAAATCCCTGAGAGTTTTCGTTCCCAAGAGACTGAATGCTGCTGCCCCCTTCCTCAGAGTTCAGAGCTGCCATGAAGCTTCAAAATGATATGCAAAAGATAACTCCAATAAGCACTTCCAATGTACTTTATTCCTTTCCCAAAGTGGGCGTCCACTTTTAGGGTTGAGAAGGCATCAAAAAGGAATCATTAAATGATTCTTTTCCTTTATTAAGAGACTCCCAAGTTGGGTGCCCAAGTTGAGGGCCCAACTTCTCATGAAAGAAATGACCACCTTTTAACACGTGTTAACTAGGAGGGGGGTCACTTTATTAAAAATCTTATTACAAAGTGATATTATTAATCACTTTGATTTATTTTTATTAAATATTAAAGCTACACTTTAATATTCAATAATTATCCCAAATCCATCACCTGGCCAATCTGAACTGAAAATTGTTGTAGCCCGCACCACAGGTGATGTCGCCACATGGCAGGCTAACTGACAGTGCCTCCCTATAATTTAGGGATACCTCCTAAAAAATAGGAACTGAGACCAAAACTCCCAAAATGCTCCTGGAGGTCCCCTGATGCCTCCTGGTCAACTCTCGGTCAAACCCTAAAAAATAGGAACCCTTCCTAAAAAATAGGAAACTGTCGCAAACTGTCTGGAAAGGCCTGTAAAGCTCCTTGCCAAGCTCTACTGCCTCTGGATAGGTCCCCTAACCACTCTACTGACCTACGGGAACCCAGATGATAGGCCAATTCTCAAATCTCTGCTAGACAGAGCTAAAGAGGGGACATGACAGTCCTTCCCTCTCGAAGATGCTTGCCCACAAGCAACTGCAAAGACGGATGCTGTAAAATGGACTCTCCCTCCCAGGTGGCGTCCTCTATAGGAAGACCTCTCCAACGAATCAAGTACTCCCAAATCACCCTACTCCTCAGCCGTCGTTCCCTCTCCTCCAAGATCTCATCAGGAACCAGAGTCAACTTACCTTCCTCATCCAAGGGAGGTAGATCGGGAGATGCTACAATATGTTGCCCTAGTGCCTTTTTCAGGCAAGATACATGGAACACATTATGAATCCGGCTGTCAGGGGGTAACTCAATCTCATAAGCAAGCTCTCCCACACCCCTGAGAATCCGATATGGTCCGTAGAAGCGAGGCTTGAGCTTCTCAGCTCCACCCCTTTTAAGGGTGCTCTGTCGGTAAGGCTGCAACCGCAGGAAAACCATGTCATCCACCTCAAATACTCTGTCAGTCCTATGCCGATCAACGTAGACCTTCTACTGATTCTGTGCCTGCTGAAGATTCTCCCTGAGAGATCTCATGATGTCCTGGTTCTCCTGTAACCAATCCTGTGCCAAGGGAACTCTGCTGTCACTTATAGCCAAATCAACAAAAGATAATGCCTCGTAACCATAGAGGGCTCTGAAAGGTGTCATAGCAATAGACATATGGTGTGTAGTATTATAACAATACTCTCCTAGATATAGCCAATGCACCCATGCCTTTTGCTGTCCTGACACATAGCTGCGCAAATACCCCTCAACCCACTTATTAACAATCTCGGTCTGCCCATCTGTCTGTGGGTGGTAGCTGGTACTAGGTGTCAACTCCGTACCTGTGAGCCTGAAAAGTTCTTGCCAGAAAGAACTCATGAACCTACTATCCCTGTCACTCACTATGGTCTTGGGGAGACCGTGGAGCCTGAATATCTCCTTGAAAAATAACTCCGCCACCTGAGATGCTGTGAAATCAGCTGCAATAGGAAAGAAGTGGGCGTATTTAGTCAACCTGTCTACTACAACATAGATACAGTCTTTCCCTTGCACCCGAGGAAGACCTGTAATGAAATCCATGGAGATTCCTGACCACTTCTGTTCCGGTATAGGTAAGGGCTATAATAAACTAGCAGGAAAAGTATGCTCAGACTTATTCTGCTGGCACGTCAAACACTCACAAACATGACGTAAGATATCAGCTTTGAGACCCTTCCAAGAGAATCTCTCCCGAACCGCCCTGTAGGTCTTACCATACCCTGGGTGCCCTGCTGTCAGAGTATCATGGTAAGCATGCATAATTTGTTCCTTCAACTGAGAACCAGGAACCAGATACACCCTTCCCTTGTAGTAGATGACTTCATCTACCACAGTGTACCTATCATCCAACACCAATCCATCCATGACCTCACAAGCATGCTGATATTTGGAGTACTCAACTAAAAGTTGAGCCTTCCAATCTACTGAAATCTCGCTCAATGAACATAGGGTAGCAAGTGATGGTTTTCTAGAAAGTGCATCAGCGACAGTATTATTCTTCCCCTTTATGAATTCGATGTCAAAATCATAAGCCTGAATCTTGCTCACCCATTTTTGCTGACGATCATTGAGCTCTGTCTGATCAAGGAAATATTTCAGACTGTTGTGGTCTGTTCTTACCACGAATTTGCTGCCAACAAGATACTGTCTGAACTTGGCTAATGCATGCATAATAGCCAACATTTCCTTATCATACGTAGAATACAACCTCTCATTATCCCGTAGCTTCCGACTCTCAAAAGCAATGGGGTGTCGGTTCTGCATCAAAACCGCTCCTATGCCCAAACTGGAAACATCACACTCAAGTACAAAAGGCTGCGAGAAGTCGGGAAGTGCTAAAACTGGGCAAGTACTCATAACCTCCTTGAGCCTGTCAAAGACTCCCTGTGCCTGTTCTGTCCATCTGAAAGCCCCTTTCTTTGTGAGGTCTATCAAGGGAGCTGCCAACTGAGAGAAACCCCTCACAAATCGCCTGTAATAAGCACATAGACCAAGGAACCCCCGTAACTCAGTAATGTTTCGAGGGCGGGGCCAATCTCGAATTGCCTGAATTTTCTCCTCGTGCACCTTCACCCCATCAGCACTAATCACATGACCCAGATATAGGACCTCTCTAAGTCCAAACTCACATTTGGACAACTTAGCAAATAGAGACTGACTCTCCATAATGCTAAGTACCTCCTCAACATGTCTGAGATGGTCCTCCCAAGTACGACTGTAGATCAGAATATCGTCAAAGAACACTAGAACTGATTTCCTCAACTGCTTGTTGAAGAGATGGTTCATACATGACTGGAAGGTGGTTGGGGCATTGGTAAGGCCAAAAGGCATCACCAGGAACTCATAATGCCCATAGTGACAACGGAAGGCGGTCTTGTGTACATCCTCTGCTCTTACACGAATCTGATGATAGCCTGAACGAAGATCAATCTTAGAGAAGTAGATGGCTCCATGAAGCTCGTCCAACAACTCATCAATGTGCGGAATAGGGTATCTGTTCTTGATTGTCTTCTTGTTCAAGGCCCTGTAATCTATACACATCGGTAGAGTCCCATCCTTTTTCTTAACCAGTACTACAGAAGAAGCAAAGGGGCTAGAACTGGGGCGAATGAAGCCCATGTCTAACAGCTCATGAATAGTCTTCTCAATCTCATCCTTGTATGCTCTAGGATGACGATACAGAATAGTGATCACTGGCTTAGCTCCATCCTCCATCTCTATCCCATGCTCAAACCCTCTATCCGGGGGCACACCAGGAGGTATGTCACCAAATACTCGGCCATGCCGATCCATCACTGTCTGTATGTCAACATGAAATGCTCTACCATCCTGAGGAGTAGGTGTCTTGGATTTCACAAAACAACGTGTGGCCCAGATCACATCATCATGTCTAATAATAAACTCCATCCTGCGAGAAGATACCTCCTTGGGCCCACCGTCAGAGGCTGCCCTCAAGATCACCTTCTTTCCACCAGATAGGAACTCTAACTGCATGCGGTGGTGATCAATAATATATCTCCCAATACCCTGTAACCACTGCATTCCCAAAATCACATCATAATCCTCTAAGGGTAGGATATAAAAGTCATCCGTCAAGGTAAAATCCCCCATCTGAATGCTGAGCTGTGAGATCCTCCTAGTACAACCCAATACTGCACCATCTGCAACCTTAACCCCAAAACCCTCGAACACCTCAAACTGTAATCCACGCCTCTCAACCAATCTCTGATCGATAAAATTGTGTGTGGCTCCTGTGTCGACCAAGCTCATGACTCGCTGTCCCTGTAATGTACCTTTCAACCGAAAGGCATGGAATCTGGGGTAACTGGATAGTGTAGCCATAGTCACCTTGGCTGTCGCTGCTGACTCAGGGATATCTATCTCTAGCTGGGGACGCTCCTAAATAACCTCCTCAGGGCTGTCCTCAATATCGGTGTCTTGTATCTCTTCATCCCCCAGCTCAGATGTGACCTCAATCAAGTGAACCCTGCCCTTACCCATACAGCGGTGTCCGGGCTCCCAAGGCTCCTTGCAGGAAAAGCATAATTTCTTCCTTCTCAAATCATTCCGTGACTCCTGATCCATCCTAGGAGGTCTAGTTGACTGTCCATCTCTAAACTGTGAAGTATTGGCCTTCTGAGGAGGCCGTGATTCCCTGAATGGCCTCTTATCTGACTGATAAGTAGGAGTGGTGTCCAGTCTCAAGGTCACATCAATGGCATCCTTAAGAGTGGCCGGCTGGAAGGCACGTACCAATCCCTTAAGCCTATCCTGCAATCCCTCAATGAATAACATCACGCTACGCCTCTGGGGCATATCAGGTACCATAACTGCAATCCGCTGGAACTCATTAACATATGCTTCAGCCTGTCCAGTCTGTCTAAGATGTGCCAACTCCCTATAGTAGAGTTCTGTGTCCTTACGGTCAAACCGGGTAATGAGGCATTCTGTGAACTCCGCATAGGAATGAATCAAGGCATGATCCTGGGTGACCAATCCATGATGCCACCAATCGTAGACAACCCCATCTAAATGTAAGACGGCAAACTGAATAGCCTCACGCTCCGGCATGGGTCTCAAGGATAAATATATGTGCAGCTTGTGTACCCAAGCACGTGCACTCGTACTCCCCGTGCCATCATATGTAGCCAACGTGATCTTCCCCGTAGCTCTACTGAGGTCATAATTCTGCTGCTGAGGTCTAGTGCCTCGGTCTCCTCTGAACCTGGCAGAATCTCTGCGCTATGCACAATACTGTGGAAAAGGGAAGACATCCCTGACCTCAGGGGGTAGGGTTCTCCACTCAACTGTAGCTGCCATGACTGAATCCTGAAATTCCACCTCTGGTGGCTCTACCTGTGCTGGTCGTTCACTTGGTGCAAACTGAGGAAGTAAGGGTCTATCCCTGGTCTGTCCACGCCTAGGGGAATGATGGGAGCTCCTGGCTGATGTGTGTGACCTGTGACTACGCTGACTCCCCGCCACAGATACTGATCTGCTCCGTCTGCCTCTATCTAATTCCAACCGGTCCAAGGCATCCTTATCCTGTCTAAGGTCTGAGCAATCCTAGGCTGAGTGTCGATGAGGGTTCTCATCATTTCTCTCTCTTCATCCTCCTGATTCCTCCTGACATTCCTCTGTTCTTCTGCCGTAACTGGTTCCTCTGCCATACCAATCCCAAGCTCGTTTTGGACTCTCCTGCGTGAATAATATCTGTCTGTATGCATAGAAAACAATTCTCTAATCCCCACAGGCTGGCAGGTCAAAGGCTCTGATACCACTGAAAGATCCCTAATGGATCCCTTTGCTGAAATGAAGTATTTGTTTTTGTAATTTTATTTGTTTTATGATTTTTATTAATTTTTTGTGTTCTTTCAAACTAGAGAGAAGATGCAGAAGGAGTTTTAGTTTTCTTGAAATGTCTATTTGCCAATATAGCAAATAGATATACATGCAGCTGCAATCTCATATTAAAATGAACTAAAAATAAATGGTAAATGATAGAAAAGTATCAGCTAAGAATTTGAGGCACATACCCATCAGATCTGTAATTTTTATTCAATGTAAACCCTGGTTTGCAACCCCATCTGCATACAAAGATAGTATTGGCCTAAAAGAGGCTATGCATGCAACTGAAAATGAGGGATCTGCAGAATAATGCTGATTTAGTGCTGCTGCAATCTTAGATCTGCAATGGAATGCCCTAGAAACTGTCAAATGATGCACAAAAGAAGACCCAAAGTAGGCCTCCCACAAGTATGAACTGGGTTGTCGTCCAATTCACCAAAATCCCTGAGAGTTTTCGTTCCCAAGAGACTGAATGCTGCTGCCCCCTTCCTCAGAGTTCAGAGCTGCCATGAAGCTTCAAAATGATATGCAAAAGATAACTCCAAAAAGCACTTCCAATGTACTTTATTCCTTTCCCAAAGTGGGCATCCACTTTTAGGGTTGAGAAGGCATCAAAAAGGAATCATTAAATGATTCTTTTCCTTTATTAAGAGACTCCCAAGTTGGGCGCCCAAGTTGAGGGCCCAACTTCTCATGAAAGAAATGACCACCTTTTAACACAACATGTGTTAACTAGGAGGGGGGTCACTTTATTAAAAATCTTATTACAAAGTGATATTATTAATCACTTTGATTTATTTTTATTAAATATTAAAGCTACACTTTAATATTCAATAATTATCCCAAATCCATCACCTGGCCAATCTGAACTGAAAATTGTTGTAGCCCGCACCACAGGTGATGTCGCCACATGGCAGGCTAACTGACAGTGCCTCCCTATAATTTAGGGATACCTCCTAAAAAATAGGAACTGAGACCAAAACTCCCAAAATACTCCTGGAGGTCCCCTGATGCCTCCTGGTCAACTCTCGGTCAAACCCTAAAAAATAGGAACCCTTCCTAAAAAATAGGAAACTGCCGCAAATTGTCTGGAAAGGCCTGTAAAGCTCCTTGCCAAGCTCTACTGCCTCTGGATAGGTCCCCTAACCACTCTGCTGACCTACGGGAACCCAGATGATAGGCCAACTCTCAAATCTCTGCTAGACAAAGCTAAAGAGGGGACATGACAGAGTATATCAGTACAGGAGATCAAACTGCAGATATTCTTACCAGACCACTCCTCAAGGTGAAAGTTGAATACTTCAGGAAAAATCTTAGTATGATTGAAATAGACTCTAATTGATTTGTACTAATATATTAAAGATGTTTAATGTGTAAACTTCTTGTGTCATATGTGTGACTCTATGACATTATGGGCCTACCCATTCTGTGTTTATTTCTAAAAGTGACGACTTTTGGATAATCTACACTTGTACCTAACATTATAAGGTGACGATCTTATAATGTTCATTAGACTAATATCATGTGACTTGATATTTGTATGAATCATGGAGTTATCATGATTAAGTTATGGTAGACATTATGTGACTTAATGTCAGTGCACATACCATAACTAGGGTATATAAGGAGAATGTAATGTTCTTGAGTATAGTATATCCTTTAGTATCACGAGGTAGGTGATACTATATATCATGAGTTATGTGATATTAAATTACTTTGAGTAATTCATTACAGATCAGATAATTGATATTCACAGAGATTATTGTGATATTGTTATCTTCCCGAGCTAAGAGGGAGTGTTGAGTTGTTTGTAGCTTCGATCAGATAACGTATTTATTATGATCATGATAAATATGAATATATAAGCAATATTAAGTATTACTTATATATTCATACTTAATATATAAGGTATGTTAAAATAAACATGAATATAGCACGATCGAATGATATATTACCAAAGTATAAACACCGACTACAATTCAAACGGTGATTAGCAATTGCTAAAGCAATGGAAAGGTGACAAAGTCACACCTGTGATAGGCGTGACTCCTTGAGGAGTCACGTCTATCACAGAAAGGAGTCACGCCTGTCACAGATGTGACTCCTACCGTCACTCATATATATATCAACGTCTTTGCCCTGCAATACCATGGACAGACACAGAAATCGGAAGTGTATGAGAAGTGGAAATTGCATCTGCAAAATAAAAGAAAGTAATAAATTAAGTCTACAATACAAAAATCCAACATTCAGAAGTTATCCAAGTTAGAGATTATAAGTTCGATTTGAATTTACAAAGAAGAGAAACAATTGCCTATATTGTATGTATATACCAACCACAGGCACACTCTCCTTAAAACTAGTTGTCTTTGAACTCTAAAATTTAACTTCCTAGTCTTTGTGGTGAATTGCAGTCAATTAAATGATCTCTGCAGATCCATACATAAGTAAATAAAGTATGAAGGGAGACATAAGATTTACAAGATCTGAGTATAATGTTGGATGCATGATAATAAGAGCATCACACTCTCAGGTTCTCCAACAGAAACGAACAGAAAAGTGTTTATTGTTAAAACTTAAAAGAGAGACAACAACCATTGCTAGATGCTCCTGCATAAATATACATATTGCTTAGCTAATTAATGGGGTCTGTGAACATCATGTGGCCTCAAGTTTGCATGACAGATAGAGCAATGCAAGTCCTTGTGGTTCTCTTCCAAACCTAATTGTGAAATTGAAGTCTTGATAAATTGACCAACCCTCAGTAGAGACTGACTTTAATAGAACATTTAAATTCTTATGGCACCTTAGCCTGTTGTAATTCTGCTTCAATCAAATAAAGCTTTTCTAGGATCTATCAATGGTTCTCTTCTTACCATGGGATCTTACTTTAATGGTATTCCTCTATATCACATGGCTTTGTATCATAGTTACCAGTGAATTCAAAATCAGGAACAGGGATTCCATCCATGTAAACATTCCCATATCTCCTTGCGACTATATTCAAATGTGATATATCCAAACCCTTATTCACATACTCTTATACCCTATTTCAAAATGACATCCTCTGCGCCCAAAGTATAAATCGCCAGCTAACCATGCTCTGTGTATACTCTTCTGTCTAAGGTCAACCTACTTTGATTTTCCTGGTTCCACCTCTTATTAACTTCTATTCTTTCCTAAAATTATGTATTTTAGTTTTAATTGTTGGGGTCAATTTAAAATTCCTAATTAACTATTGAAACTTGTAATATTGAATCCCATTTATCTACTTTGATCACCATTGGTGGACATTCATATATTTATTTATTTCTCCTAGATGGGAAGAGCAGCTTTATGCGGGACATAATGGCGTGTATCAATCTCACTCTATAGTTTAGTTTTACTAAGTTATGGTTACAGTTGGAGCCGGGGCTATGAATAATCCAAAAAATTGTGTCTTAAATACGCATTTGAGGGACGCTGGTATATTTATGTAATTGCTAATTTAGCTTATGTATAAGGATTATCTTTCTGATGACTGTTTAGGGGCATTTAACTAGAGGAGACTACAGGTTTAATTAAACAGAAGCCCCCACACATACACAACGCACGGACTTGAAATATAAACCAACATAGAAAGAAAGAAAAAGAGGGAGATTAAACTATTATGCACCGATCAGCAAAATAGCTCGATGGGACTAGAAAGTAGCAGGAGTCAAAAGAAGCTGTAAAAAGAGGCTATGAGTTAATAAAACCAAACTAACACAACAACAATACAGGAATCTTAGATTCCCCCAATCGCACTGCGAGCAGGAGAGATAAGCAAATCTCTCTATCTTGAAAAATAAGTAGCATATGCATTAAAGGCTAAGTTCTACAGAAAAACATAGGATTTCAAAAGAAATTTGTAAATTTTCACAAATCAATTAACTTCACATAGCTTTTATATTAAAATTTGACAAATATTTTTTCAATTTTTCCTTGGTTGGCGAATAAACTCTTGAAATTTTTGTCAAAGCTTTGTGAATCGGTAAAAAAGAGCCCAACAAGATAAATAAAATGATTGGGAGCTATCATTATCCTCCATGAAATGAATAACCCCAAATTCCTCTTTTGTCATTGTGGCATTCCATCGCTCTGGGGTTTTCAAGTTTTCAAATGAAAAATAACTATTGACAGTGAATTTTCAATGGGTAGTAAAATTCATAATACAGTCTGTGTTACGCCTATGAATTGACAAAACATATCTGAATACAAAACTGCTCTCATTAGGACATCTACTGTCATTAAAAGCATCGGGACTATAATTCTATTCTATATTGCGATACAAAAATATTATGATTATGATCGGTTTTAATTAATTATTATGTTTAAACGGATCGAATTTAAAAAAATAAAAACAGCAAGAAATATATTAGTACCTGTCTGTGTAGAGGATAAAATGAAAGAAAGGCGTTCCAGAGAAGAATATCTTTTACCGCCTTTCTTTTCCTTCGAAATGAGACTAAATGGAATTTCAAGTTTTAATGTATTACCATTTTGGAGGGCAAGACTAAAGGTTGCGTGAGCTTTCCTTATATGACGTATTAATTGGGCAGAGTTTTTGAAATTAATGTGTGGTTCTATGGAGACCAATCCCTTTGTAAGGGAAATAAACCACCTACATAAAATATCTAGGCTAATCTTGGGTTTCGGTCACCAATTTAGGTAGTCTGGGTCGTGAGTTCATATCACGCAACTTACCCTGCAGGATGTGTTGAGGGTCCGGTGTATGCTGCCCAAAGGTTTATAGGGGGGTTCGCCTTGTGTTAGAGCTTCATAGTTCCAGGACGTTGAACTAAAAAACTATGATTTCCTCTGGTTATCCAAAAAACAAAAAGCCTAGGCTAATTAAATAAATAATTAATCTAGAGAAATGACCTCATATTGATATTAGATATTGTAATAAATGTGAAAATAAAATAGTTTAAATACGAGGTACTTAGTTTTAAATTTGATAAAGATGTCACTATGCAAATGTTAGAAGTCTATATTATAACACCGTAATTTTAGGATCTATCAAATGACTATTGCTAATTTGAGAATTTGATTGTGTATTGTAATTGTTTACTTCTGAGAGTATAGAGGTGATCTTCACAAGTGTGGATTTGATCCTATACATGTAACTAAACTTGTAACTCATGGATCTTATCTCGCTAAATTATGCCATCTAAAACTTGTCCACCTTTGTGTGTGCACTCTAAATTTGATAAGGATTAGGTGGTGTTTAGAAACACCTTTAGGGAATATGTTGAATTGTGAGGGATGTTCTCCTCAAACAGATCCTTAGATGGACCAATTAAACATTAATAAACCAAGGTCAAGAACAACAAGCAAGCATGGAGTATGCTCCTAGGATGATGATCCAATGGTAATGTAATCCATTTTATCCACTTGCAAATAGAATTCTAGATGTGGTCAATAAATTCCTAGATGATTCATTTGAATAAGGGTTAGTCCTTAAATATACCATCCTAGCATGCAATTTGAAATAATTGCACTTTAGTTGGCTCATAATGGCTAGTGGAAATAGATGGAATGGGACCCAATTTTAAAATGTAAATTTAAAAGTTCAAGGTTCAAATCCACAGGTATGGAAATGATTTGAATCAACTTCTGAGGATGAGTGATGATAGAATTGGGATCAAATAATGTTATTTGTCAACTTCCACATAAAATATGACATATTACACAATAGTCTATGCACAAAGGACAACCCAGTCATTGTGGGCCCAAAACATAAGGGAAAAGGGCATGGGTGTGCAATTTTCACCATTACATTTTGCTCTGACTTTGAGCTACCGTGAGAATGCATGTTAAAGTAAAATCAAGTAGCCAACATGAAAATTAAATATTTTCAAACACTTAAAGGATATGGATCTATGTAAAGTATGCAAATCATGGACGTCAATTGTGTGTACTCTTATCACCATGAATGTTCTATCTTGAACCTCCAAACACACAGAACAAGGTTTCCAATGAGTAGTATTTATCAAACATTTATAAATGAGCATAATCACAACTTGCTAAAACTGTTTACAAATAAAAAGGAGTAGGATGAGAGATTATATCTGTTATGAAAAGTGGTAAATCCCCAACCAAATAAAAAAGGCCTTTGACCAAGTGGGCAAATGTAAAAGGACCCTGACCATGCGAAATAGGATCTAACTCTACAATAGCACGATAAGGGCTCCAACTAAGCAGAAATGTACTTCATCTGAATATGTTAATGAAGCTATGTCTAGTACCATAAAATGATCATCTCTATCATAACTATATCATTACAATCAAACTCGTGAAGAAATGTTAGTGATAATACATACCCCCTCCAATCGGTTCCATACAAAGGATGCAAGTAATTGGAGGTAAGGGGAAATGATAACATTGTGTAAATCACACATAATAAGTGTCAAAGATAACATTATATATAGGCACATGTAATAAATGTCAATGGACAAGAATATATAACATTATGTAGACACAACATGCATGTGAAATAGTAGGTATGAGATAGGCATGTAAGCATGTAAAGGCAATGCCTCCAAGGTTGCCCCTGGTGATAAGGCAACACTAACAATAATCAATAAGGATAAGGCATGTAGGCACAATGAAACATGTTATGTGGGATGTAAACAATTTGAATACTAACGTGTAAGATAATGAACAATATATCATTTAAGGATGTGAGTGTGAATACGTGATATAATCAAGTGATATGGACACCTAGACTGACGAATATAGCAATAAAAAAGGCAAGTGAAGATAATTTATAAATATAGTGTCAATTGAATAAGTATATAAGTCACATATGTTGTCTTAGTAAAGTAAGGTTCATATTAATATGTTCTCGTATAATTCATCAAAATACATGTTCATGCCTCATGTTGTCATTAATAAACTCATTTATCACGAGTAATATCATTTTGTGGCAAGTGTAGGTGATTAGGGTAAAAACTTTAAAATAGAGACAAATGTACTCTAGCTATACATAGGAGTGTAAAAACTTTATCACCCCTAGAGAGAAAGCTCTTAGTGCATCACCATGGTTCATTGACATGTATTGAGAGGGTACACACCCGAATTAGTCAATAACCCTCTAGAGGCAATAAGTGTCATTTTTTAAAAAAATCAATTTAAAAAAAAGATTAGAATAGTGTAAAGCTAGCATAGGAACTAGTCCACAAAATTCATTGATATGTGTATAAAACAATGGTTAAAAGAATGATATCATCAAGCATGTAACCAATACCGTGTTGTTCTTTATTTCTTGTATGTTAATGGTTCAAGCCTACCATGTTCACATTTTCTAATTATTTTACCTTTTATAACTAATTTACATAATTCTAAATTTAAGACCATATAATTGATCAAATGATGGATAGGAAGAAACAAAATCAATAGTAGAAGTAGCACCCTCCATGTCATTGTGACATGCATATGTTGTTTTTCATCATTATGCATGCCTCGAGTAGTTTCCATAAATAGATGGTGTGTATACAAAAATATTAAAATCAAATAAGGAAACAATACATTTAAGAACCTATTCCATACTTGAACAACAACTCATCTAGGGATCAAAGACTAAGCGAGATAATGAAAATGACAAACAATCCTATGATATTTGATAATGATTTTGATATGTTTGGTTGTTCAATTTTGCAGCATAACAACTAGTATGAATGATAATGGACATGAAGATCTAAAGTTATTTTGATAGCATGATGATGTATGAAGATGGCCCCCTCAAATGGCTTGGGTGAGGCTTGATTTATAGGAGATGAGGGATAGGAATGGATGGCTAAGATTAGATTAGTGATGGATGGCTAGGATTAAGTGAGACAAGGATCAAGGATGAATGGTTGAGATTAAAAGATATGGATGGCTAGGATTGAAAGGTTATTTAATTTTGGATCACCTCATTTAATGAAGGTGGTAAGTGGTTGAGGATAGGATAGTGTGACAAAGGATTAAATAAAAAATTAATTAAATTATGAGAGAGAGAGAGAGAGAGACATGTGTGAGGATGAGAATAAAGGTAACATAATTTAAATAACAAATTTATTTAAACTGGATGATGGAGGAAATGTGGGAAATTAATTAAATAAATAAGATTTAATTAATTAATTGGCTAGAGGATAAATGGGATAAATTAAATACATATAATTTATTTATTTAATTTAGGAGATGGAGGAATTGGATTAATTAAACAAATAAGATTTATTTAATTTGGAAAAAGAAATTATGGTAAAGGGGGACTCTTAGGACAAAAGTGTTACAAAGTGTCGCAAGGTGGTGTCAACAAGGTGATGAAAGTGACATGGTCAATTTCAGGTGTCTACATTTTGCCCATCTTTGAGATGGTGTTGCAACTAAAAGAAGTAACATCATTTCAAAGAAGATAAGGTATGGATGGAAGGGAAGAGGATGCCCCTGCCACTTGAAAGAGTGACAAGGAGGAATGGATGTAAGGATAGGATGATGATGTAAGGATGATGTAAGGATAGGATGATGATGTGAGGATAGGATGATGCCCCCTCAAGAGGATAGGTAGGTTGAAAGAACACGGGTATGCTCTCGAAATGAATGAAAATCAATGGGTAGGGAGAAGGAAGAAAGATAAAAGGATAGAGAAAGTGGATAAATAATAAGTTATGTTGCATTAAAATGAACAACCATATAGTTTGATATAGCACTAGACATTATGTGCCAAGGTATAAAGACCAGGGCGGTAATGTGTCTTGTGCACCCAGCGTAATACAATCTTGTCTAGTCATATGAGAAAGGAAACTTAGAGCATTAAAGTCCTAATGCACAAAAGGTATGAAATGACCTTAGATGCAATGGATAATGTAAAAAGTGATTCCAACATACACAAGATATGAATATTAGCTGAAGAAATAAAGACTTGATACAAATGCAAGATAAAATGATAGCACACACAAGCAAGCAAGCATGCACAAATGATTCAAAAACAAACAAGGTATTGCCCCTATCAAGCTATAAACCAAGGATTAATTGATTGATGATTAAGATAGTGTTGTCATTGCGGGAACGATATATCCCTAGATCAACACAAGGATGCGGGAACGATATATCCCATTGATAATTGATTGATTGATTTGGTTTACGACAAGGCTAGGATCAAAACCATGGATGTGATTAGATGATATGGCTAGATTGATTGACTAGATTGGTATGGATTAAGGATTGACTTGCATTTGGATTATTGCTTGGATTTTATGTTGGATATTTGATTTTTTTGTACTTTGGGAATATTTGATTTTGTGAATTTTTGAATTGTTGTCGGGATGCCATTGGGTTACAATTTGGGATGACATTGGATTACAATTTGGATAGCCTAAATGCTAGATACCAATGATAAGGGAAAACCAAGTCTAGATGCAAGGATGGAGATAGGATTGGATAGATGGAAGGATGAGCAATAATAGATGGGATGGAAGACTCGTGATAGATGGATGGATGGATAAAAGGATAGGCAATAGTAAATGGGATGGATGACTCATGATAGATGGATTGATAAAAAGGATAGGCATTAGTAGATGGGATGGATGAAAGGTTTAGGATGTGATCTCTAAAGACTATGTCACATAGGAATAACATGCTCCTTTCTAGGTATTATGCTTAGGATTTTACATGACAAAGCTTATGACGATAAAGATTAATTGGAAAGGATAAGGTATATCAAGATATGTCCAAAGAATTTTTCAACATTTGCCCCTATGTCTTTATCAAGATCAAAATAAGGGAAGGGAAGAATGGATGGTGCAATAGGATAGATATGTAGGTATAATAGGAAGGATATGATGGGATGAGATAGGTAGGAAGGCAATGATAGGTTGGATGAGACAACGTGCCCCTGAGTGTAAGTCACATAGATAAGTAACCTACACTTGATGCTTGTTTGCTAGGTTTTTATCATGGTACTTATCCAAGGTGCCACCAAGGTGGTTTTCACCATTGGACAAAGGGATTTCTTTTTACTATATTGATTTTTCTTCTTTTTTTCTTTTTTTTTGTGTTTTTCTGACTATTTGGATAAGATGGGGAATATGGAGGAAATGAGGGACTCAAGCATTTGTGTCCATAACAAGGTAATAGTGTCCCATTAGATATGGATGTCCCGCATGGACCATTGTTAGGGTTAGCTGGCAGAAGATATCAATTAAATGCAAATAAAGATTAAACAGAGGAATGGAAATACACATAATTAATAACAGCGAGAGACAAGTTTTAACGTGGTTCACCCAAACTCAGCCTGCATCCACCAAATAAAGAGTCCAATATTATTATCTAGTAAATCAAACCAATTACAACCAACAATCCTTGCAACTCAATACCGTTGCAAATGCTACAATACAATCATCCCAAAACCCTTACCCTTAACCGCTTTTTATCAAGCCTTTTTGTTGGTTACAAAAATAGGGTTTTCTTATGTCGGTCACAAAAATAAGATTTTTTATGTCAGCTCTAAAAAAAATTGTAGAGCCACCTACCAACAATTAGTTGCCACATGGCTAGTGTACAATACTTTCCTGATCAGTCGCCACCTACCAATAATCTCCCACTTGGAGACTGATCAGGCTCCACACCAAACAATCTCCCACTTAGAGACTGATCCTGGACGACACCGCTATGCGTGCAGCTCCCACTGGAAATAAGCACCCCGGACTCTACTGTTATGTTTTTATTGTTTTCAGTCTAGAAGACCAATCGAAGTTGAAGAGGAGCTCAGCTTCTTCCTTGTCACTGCCTTTGTAAACATATCCACTGGATTTTCATCTGTATGTATCTTTTCCAGCCTTAACTATCCATTATCCAACACCGACCAAATAAAGTGATACCTCAACTGTATGTGTTTGGTCTTTGAATGCAAAGCATAATTCTTTGCAAGATGTATGGCACTCTGACTGTCTGTATACAAAGAATTATTAGCCTGTTGTTTGCCCAATTCTTCCATGAAAGAGGTTAGCCATATCATCTCCTTGCTTGCCTCGGTTGCAGTTACATACTTTGCCTTTGTGGTGGATAAAGCAACCACCTTTTGCAATCGTGAGATCTAGCTCACTGCTGTCCCACCTACAGTAAAGACATAACCTGTAGTACTCCGCCTAGTATCAATATCCCCTGCCAAATCAGAGTCTACATAACCTGCTAAATTAGTATTAGAGCCCCCAAAACATAAATGTTTATTGGATGTACCTCTCAAATATCTGAGAATCTATTTTACTGCATTCCAATGCTCCAATCCGGGATGACTCATATACCTGCTTACGACTCCTACAACATGTGCAATATCCGGTCTCGTGCATACCATGGCATACATTAAACTTTCTACACTTGAAGCATATGGTATCTTGGACATTTTTTCTTCCTCCTCTTGTGTCTTTGGACACATCTCCTTAGATAATTTCAAATGACTAGGCAAAGGTGTGCTGACAGCTTTTGCATTCTCCATATGGAATCTTTGCAACACCTTTTCAACATAAGTAGCTTGAGATAGAGTCAATTTTCTATTCGTCCTATCTCTGCAAATTTTCATACCAAGGATTTGTTTTGCTGCCCCCAAATCCTTCATTGCAAATGACTGTGCTAACTGATGTTTTAACTCTCTGATGTGATCCATGTTAGACCCAGCTACAAGCATGTCATCAACATATAAATATAAAATAATGTAGCTGTCATTATCCAACCTTTTAAAATAAACACAATGGTCAGAATTACACCTGCTGTAGCCTTGCTTAGCCATAAAACTATCAAATTTCAAATACCATTGCCGAGGTGCTTGTTTCAGGCCATACAAACTCTTCTTCAATCTACACACCTGTTTCTCCTTACCTTTGACCTCAAATCCTTGGGGTTGTTCCATATATATCTTCTCCTCCAAATCACCGTGGAGAAAGGCAGTTTTCACATCTAGATGTTCCAAATGCAAATCTTCAGTAGCCACAATACTTAAAACAGTACAAATAGAAGTCATCTTGACAACCGGAGAAAATATCTCATCAAAATCAATGCCCTTTTTCTATGCAAATCCTTTTACAACTAACCTGGCCTTAAATATTTTCTTACCTCCATCTTCCTCTTTCAGCCGGAAAACCCATTTGTTTGGTAAAGCCTTTTTACCTGCAGGTAACTTACATAATTCCCAAGTCTGATTTTTTAGTAAGGAGTCCATTTCTTCTTTAATAGCAAGCTCCCACTAAACCTGTGTATCCACCTGCATAGCTTCATCATACCCTTCTGGTTCACCAGCATCTGTTAACAAAATAGAATACAAAGAGGGAGAAAACCTTTCAGGAGGTCTACTTAGCCTTGTTGACCGTCTAACATTCACTGGAGTTTGTGGTATTTCTGGTTGCTGTTGCGGAGCATGAGGAACCATTGGAACATCACTATTTGGAGTATCATCCAGCACCACATAATCTTTTTCTTTCTTCTCATGCTACTGCAACTGATCTTTGTACAACACTTTCTCATTGAATATAACATCCCTGCTTCTCACAATTTTCTGATTTTCAAAATCCCAAAGCCTATAACCAAATTCATCAATGCCATATCCAACAAAGGTACACTTTTTTAATTTTGCATCCAGCTTGGTTCTATTTTCAGAATCTACATGTGCAAATGCTTCACATCCGAAGGTTTTGAGAAAAGAATAACTCACCTTCTTACCTGTCCATGCTTCCTCTGGAATACCACAGCCCAAAGGAACTGGAGGACCTCTATTAATTAAATATATAGTAGTGTTGACAGCCTCTACCCACATATTTAAAGGGAGCCCAGCATGCAATCTCATGGTCCTTGCACGCTCCATTATTGTCCTAGTAATGTGTTCAGCCACTCCATTTTCCTGTGGAGTCCCTGGAACCATTTTCTGCCTATGAATTCCATTAAAGGAACAATAATCTTCAAATTCTTTGCTGCAATACTCACCGCCATTATCAGATCTGAGACATTTACTTGATAATAATATTGGACTCTCTGTTTGGTGGATGTAGCCTGAGTTTGGGTGAACCACGTTAAAACTTGTCTCTTACTGTTATTAATTCTATGTATTTCCATTCCTCTGTTTAATCTTTATTTGCATTTAATTGATATCTTCTGCCGGCTAACCCTAACAAGTGGTATCAGAGCGGGTTGTGTTCGATTATCATCTGCAGGAAAGTCTCGCGGTTGAGTGGGAGTAATGGCAGCCGAGGGTAAATTGAAGGTTGACAAATTCAATGGGCAGAACTATTAGTTATGGAAGATGCAGATGGAGGATTACCTCTATCAAAAGGATTTATGGATTCCATTGGAAGGAGTAGCCAAGAAATCAGCAACAATGTCTGATGAGGATTGGAATCTTCTTGACAGAAAGGCACTGGGAACCATTCGGTTGTGCATGGCACCATCGGTGGCATTCAATATAACGGAAGCGAAGACAACAGATGGTCTGATGAAAACTTTGGCTAAATTGTATGAAAAACCCTCAACCTCAAATAAGGTATTTCTCATGAAGCATTTGTTTAATTTGAAAATGGTTGAAGGTGGATCTGTGATAGGTCATTTAAATGAATTTAATACGATTGTCAGTCAATTGACTTCTATAAATGTAAAATTCGATGAAGAAGTTAGAGCTCTTTTGATATTATGTTCATTGCCTGAAAGCTGGGATAGTTTGGTAATGGCGGTTAGTAACTCTGTTTCTGGTTCAAATACCCTAAGATTTGATGATGTTGTTGGTGTTATTCTGAGTGAGGAAATTTGTAAGAAAAGCTCAAGTGGATCCACATCAGGCAGTGTTTTGAATGTAGAAAGCAGGGGCAGATCAAAGGAGAGAGGAAAAGGTTCTAGAGGCCATGGGAAGTCACAAGGAAAATCAAAGGACAAAATATCCCAATCTAGAGGACAAAAGAATTGCTGGTATTGTGGGAAACCAGGTCATCTAAAGAAAGATTGTTGGTCTCAGAAAAATAAAGGAGACAAACAAGAAGGCAATAAGGAGGCAAATGTGGTAAGCAATAAATCTGAAGATGATGCTTTGATTATTTCCCTAGATAATACTGATGATTCATAGGTTTTAGATTCAGGGGCCTCATTTCATGCTATGCCCCATAGAAGTTATTTTCTTGATTATGTCCAAGGGGATTTTGGGTTGGTTTATTTGGGAGATAACGAACCCTGTCAGATTGTTGGAAATGGAAGAATCAAGATTAAGTTGCAGAATGGGAATCATTGGCTACTATAAGAGGTAAGGCACGTTCCAAGGCTCAGTAGGAATTTAATTTCAACAGGGCAGCTAGCTGAACAAGGTTGCATTGTTACATTTACTGATAAAAATTGGAAGGTTTCAAAAGGTGCCTTAGTAGTAGCAAAAGGTGTGAAAGTAGGCACCTTATATCTTTGTACAGGTCATATTGTTCCTTCTACTTTACCTGTTACATAGAAAAAATAAACAGGTTCAGGAACAGTTGCTGCAGGTTTGTAGGAAGAGATTGGAAAAGTTGCTGCAGGTTCTGAAATAACACTGTGGCATAACAGACTTGGGCATATGAATGAAAAAGGTATGAAGGTACTTCATTCTAAGAAATTTTTACCAGGTTTGAAATGTATTAATATGGATTTCTGTGAAAGTTGTGTGTATGGAAAACAAAAGAGAGTCGTTTTCTCAAGGATGGGAAGCAAAAGAAAAATGAAAAGTTGGAGCTTGTGCATACCGATGTATGGGGATCGGCTTAGGTATCTTCTCTTGGTGGCTCTTGATATTACGTTACATTCATAGATGATGCAACTAGGAAGGTATGGATTTATTTCCTTAGGCATAAATCTGATGTATTTGAAACATTTAAGAAATGGAGAAGCTTGGTTGAGAATGAGACGGGTAAAAGATTAAACAGAGGAATGGAAATACACAGAATTAATAACAGTGAGAGATAAGTTTTAACGTGGTTCACCCAAACTTAGGCTACATCCACCAAACAGAGAGTCCAATATTATTATCCAGTAAATCAAACTGATTACAACCAGCAATCCCTGCAACTCAATACCGTTGCAAATGCTACAATACAATCATCCCAAAACCCTAACCCTTAGTTGCTTTTTATCAAGCCTTTTTGTCAGTTACAAAAATAAGGTTTTCTTATGTCGGTCACAAAAATAGGATTTTTTATGTCGGCTCTAAAAAAAATTGTAGAGCCACCTACCAACAATCAGTCGCCACATGGCTAGTGTATAGTACTTTCCTGATCAGTCGCCACCTACCAACAATCTCCCACTTGGAGACTGATCGGGCTCCACACCAAACAACCATGACAAGTGTCATTATGCTCATAGATGTTGGTAGAGGATTGCGTGAGAGGGAGATGGAGTAGGTAGATAGTGGATTATGATGTGGATTATGAAAGGTTGGATGGGGGATTATATGTGGATTATGGATGGAAGGATAGTGGATTATGATATGGATTATGTATGAAAGGATAGTGAACTATGATGTGGATTATGTATGCAAGGATAGTGAATTTTGCAAAAGCATGGACCATAGGGAGGTGATAGGGAAGATATGTAGGATAATGGATAAAAGATGGGGAGATGGAGGTATGTGGGAATGTTGTGGGATGGAAAGGAACCAAGACCAACAGTTGAACACACCATGATAGACATTGAAGCTTTTGATTTGAAGGAGGTGTAGGAAGCAATGGAGATGCTTTCGTATGAGATGGTGGATTTAGGAATTTAGGGACACACATAGACTTATGATTGTTACGATCTTTACATTGGGATTTGTAGATGGAATGGAATTTTTGGGATTTTTGGAGGAGTGGGATTGTTGGGATTTTGGGGATGTAGATGCTTCAATTTGACATGATATCTTTTTGCTTAGGGACCCAAACCATTTTAGTTTTAGACTTTTGTTTTGAAAGTATGGGCTCGAGTAGCCTTTTGGATGAATTTTGCTTTGATTCTTTGCATTTGTGCCCTAAGGCATGAGGATATTTAGGATTTTTGGCTTTATGGGTAGAGGCATCCAAATTTTTATTTTTGAATGCCATGGGTTTGGTAGAAGCTTCATGTTTAGACAATGTGTGCATTCATTGATCATGATTAGGAATGTGAGGGGATTTATGAGTAAAGAGATTAAAAGTGAATTTGTGAATAAATGATGAGGGGATTGAAGGATGGGGATATTAGGCATGGTATTTGAAGGCTCCTTGATAGGTGTTTGATGACATGCCCAAGATGGTTGATTCCTAGCTAATAGCCATTGTATCACATCCTTCATAAGTTTAGGGGTGGATTGATTAGGAGAGTTAGGATATGGATAATATAGTGGATGGACAATAATGGTGGATGTTGTAGGATTAGGATTAGGATTGGGTGGATGAATAATAGGATGGGATAGATGACGATTGCAATTGCATGGAGGTGTTGATATAGAACTAGGAAGCTCTTGGATAAGCATTTGATTGGATGATGATGGAGGATACACATAGGATGCATAAGCGGGAGTGGTGTTTCCCTTGTCAAAGGTAGCATGAGGATGAGGAGGACTCTGAAGAGACCTAATGTCTCAAGTTACTGCTTGGAACCTCAGTCATTCATCGGCAAGACTTGAACTGTAGGTGAACTCTTATCTTCTTCTACCGATGGACAGTTTCTCTCCGATAGCTTCTTGGTCATCGGCCACACTGGAGAATCAACAGATTTGGTTAAAGCTACACTAATCTCTTTGGTCTCATCGATGGTAGTGAGCAATCGGGTTGACATGCTCTATCGGGTTGACATGCTCTATCAGGTTGACATGCTCTATCGGGTTGACATGCTCTATCAGGTTGACATGCTCTAGCTTCTTCGATCACTGTGTATCATACTGATATGATATGTCTATAGGCATAGGGTTGTTGGCGTCGACGTGAGAAGCATTGTCAGTCTGAGGTTTGGAAGTTCCTCCGATGTTAACTGTTATTCCGATGAAGGGTTGTTGGCGTCGGTGTGAGAACCACTATCGGCCCAACTTTGAGATGTCACTCCAACAGTCTTGTGTCTTTCCGATGAAGGCTTGGATTGGCAATACCATAACTTTCGGTGTAGTTTCGAAGTGTCACTCCGACGATCTTCGTTACTCTGATGTAGGTTGAAGGTTTGGGCATTGATAGTACAAGGAATCATCGAAGTGAATGGTGAAGTGGTCTTCAATGGTTTAAACTATTCTGATGAGGCTTTGACTAGCATCGTCGGCAAAAAAATTGCCGACAATAGTCTTATAAAGTGTTCAGGTATATAAACCTAGATGTCTAACGTGAACTGGTGAATGTGGGACTAAAGATCTCACATGAATGTGAATAGTTGCAATGGTTGGAAGGCAGTGACGCTGGGTCAATTGAAACGAACAGTTAGGGTAGAAGTTAAAAATAGTTTTGCTCTTGAAGACTGTAAATATATACAGATCTGGTGATGTCATCGATGTTGATGAAGAGATTCAATCATATTGTTCATTTTGTAATTGTACAGTGGAAGTGAACTGTATGTATAATTCATAGAATCGAAACCTAAGCAAGAAGGCTGATATCTTTATTGTAATCTTTCTAAGCTTACTATAAATAAAGATTGTCTCTCTTGTGGTGGTGGGTTTTTTACCCATAAGGGTTTTCTCACGTACATCTGGTGTTGTTTTCTATTGTTTTGTATGTTTATTATGTACTTTTTGGTGTGTTCATCTTTGTATTTGAATTAAACATTACCTATCTACATTATCCCCTTTTAATTGACATTAGGGGAGCTGTATTCTGCACCTGTGCTTTCCTTACAAGTGGTATCAGAGACTGGCCAGTTGTGTTATCCTTGTTGGTAGGTTAGTTTTTTTGTGTCAGTTATGTGAGTGGGAGTTCTGTAGAGGTCTACTTTGTTAAATAATATGGCAAGTACGTCAGGAAAAATAGAAATTGAAAAGTTTAATGGCACAAACTTTGAGTTGTGGAAACTTAAGGTTGAAGATGTGCTGGTCGACAGAGATCTTTGGGTTGCTATGTCTGGGACTAAACCTTCAGGCATGAAGCAAGAAGATTGGGACCTGGCAGATAGGAAAGCCAGAGGACTGATAAGATTAAGTTTAGCAAATTCTGTTCTATTAAACGTCCATGAGGAGAAAACTGCAAACAATTTGTGGAAGAAGTTGGGAGATATTTATCAGGGCAAGTCCTTGGTGAATAAACTTTTCCTCAGAAAGAAGTTGTACTCTCTAAAGATGGATGAAGGAGCATCTCTAGCAGATCATCTGAACTCTTTTAATATGATTGTTGCACAGTTGACTTCTGTAGGTGTAAAAATAGAAGAGGAGGACCGATGTATGCTTATGTTGTGTTCCTTACCTAACTCATGGGATTATCTTGTGATGGCTATTGGAAGTACAACAACCATGTTTAAAACTGAAGAAGTTGTTGCCTCGCTGTTAGCTGAAGAATATGAAGGAAATCTTCTAAGATGGCCAAAGAGGCCTTGTCCTTTCGAGGTAGATCAAAGGAAAGAGACAAGAAGAAGGACAAGAAGTCAATCCAAATCAGAGAGGAGATCGAAATCTCCTGGTAAAATTCCAAGGTGAAGTGTTGGAATTATGGGTAGAAAGGACACATCAAAAAAGATTGCAAAGAGGAGAAAAAGAAGAAGAAGAACTTCTCTGACACCGATTCTTCTCAGAGTTATGCTGATGCCTTCATTGCTGCCTTGGCAATGCCTGCATCTGAAGATGCATGGCTGGTGGATTTAGGAGCATCTTTTCATATGACATCTCACAGAGAATGGTTCACTAAGTATGAATCGTATGCTGGTAGGAAGGTGTTCCTGGCAAGTGATTCGACAATGGAAATTGTTGGCCAAGGAAGAGTCAAAATCCAGTTCCCGGATGGCAGAATAAAGGGAATGAATGGAGTATTACACATACTAGGTTTGGATCGAAATTTACTTTCTGTTAGTAAGTTTAATGATGTTAGAGTGCAAGTTACTTTTGTGAATGGTGGCTGTAAGATGACTAGAGGTTCTATTGTACTGGCAAAGGGTGAACGCATTGGAACTTTGTATAGGTTAGATGCTAAACCAGTGTGCTGTAATAATATCTCTGTAAAATCTGAAAAAGCTACTATTGTAACACATGATGCAAACTCTATGAAAGTTAAACTTCCTGCAGAGAAAACAATGCTCTGGCATCATAGACTTGGTCACATAGGTGAAAAAGGTTTAAAAACCTTGAAAAACAAAAACCTGGTAGATGGGCTGATTGATTGTAATCTGGAGTTCGATTTCTGCAAACATTGCATATATGGAAAACAAAACCATGTTTCTTTTTATTGTAGTTCTCATAAATCTTTTGGTGTTCTGGACTATGTACATTCTGATGTTTTTGGTCCAGTTGATGTTCCTTCTCTGTCTAAATCAAGATACTACGTATCATTTATTGATGATTATTCAAGGTGGGCATTTATATATTTTTTGAAAAATAAATCAGAAGTGTTTAGTAGGTTTAAAGATTTCAAAAATCTTGTGGAAAATCAGTCTGGTAGAAAAATAAAATGTTTGAGAATAGATAACGGTGGTGAATATTGCAGTCCAGATTTTGATAAATTTTGTCTTGATCATGGAATAAAAAGGCATAAGACTACACCTTATACTCCACAAGAAAATGGAGTTGCTGAAAGGTTGAATCAATCATTGATGGAGAAAGCAAGAAGTATGTTGAGCTATGTTGGTCTTGAACAAAGGTTCTGGGCTGAGGCAGTTGCTACAGCTTGTTACTTGCTGAATTGTTCTCCTACTTCGGCATTGGTTGATAAGACGCCTATGGAAGTATGGTCTAGAAAGAATCCCTCTCTAAGACATCTTTGTGTCTTTGGCTATGAGGCATATGCTCATATTCCTGAGGTAAAAAGATCTAAGTTGGATTACAAGGCAGTCAAATGTATTTTTATTGGCTATGGAGTCAGTGTTAAAGGGTACAAGCTTTGGAATCCTGAAACTAAAAAGGTAATTTACAGCAAGAATGTAATTTTCAGAGAGCTGAAACCTTTGGTTATTGATCCTCAGCCAGAGAAGACAGAAGAGAAGAAAGAAAAGAGTGTTGTTAATATTCCTCTGACCCCTGTAAAAGAGGAACAACAAGCACCAAGTGTAGATGATTCAGAAGTGAGTTCAAGTAGCTCTGAAGATTCAGATCCAGAGCAAGAACCTGAACCTGCACCTCAACCGTTGAGGAGGTCTACATGTGAAAGAAGACAACCAGATAGGTATGGATTTTCAGTGCTTGATTCAAGTTGTGCCTATGTCTTGCTTACTAATACTGATGAGCCTAGGACTGTGAAAGAAGCTATTAGTTTACCTGATTCAGATTCTTCGTTGGAAGCCATGGATAACGAAATGTCATCGTTGGAGAAAAATGGAACCTGGGATCTGCTGCCCTAGCCTAAAGGTAGAAAACTTGTGGGCTGTAAGTGGGTATTTAAAAAGAAATATGGTCCAGATGGTAGTATTGAAAAGTACAAGGCAAGACTGGTTGCTAAGGGGTATTCTCAAAAGGAAGGTATAGATTATGGAGAAATCTTTTCTCCTGTAGCTAAGCTGACATCCATTAGATTTCTGTTGTCACTTGCAGTAGCGTATGACTTTGAAATTGAGTAGATGGATGTGATGACAACATTTCTTCATGGGGATCTTGAAGAAGAAATTTATATGTCCCAGCCAGAGCATTCTGTGGTAAAAGGTAAAGAACATCTGGTATGTAAACTTAAAAAGTCTCTTTATGGCTTGAAGCAATCTCCCAGAATGTGGTATCAAAAATTTGATACGTTAGTTTTTATCTTTGGGATATGTGAGATCTAAATCTGATCATTGTGTCTATTATAAAACTGATGGTGATCGGATGCTTATAATTACACTGTATGTGGATGACATGTTATTCATTGGCAATGGTAAGGGGATGATCTCAGATTTAAAAACTCAGTTGTCCTTGAAATTTGAAATGAAGAATCTGGGGGCAGTGAAGTACATTCTGGGAATGGAAATCAAAAGGGACAGATCTAGTAGAAAGCTTTGGCTTAGCCAGAGCAAGTATATTACCAATGTTCTTGATAAATTTAATATGTCTGATTGCAAACAGTTAGTTGTTCCAGTTTTGTAGGGAATGAAACTGACGACATGAAAAAAGTGCCTTATGCAAGTGTTGTTGGCAGTTTAATGTATGCAATGGTCTATACTAAACCACACATTGCCCAAGCAGTGGGAGTTTTGAGCTGGTTTATGGCAAATCCAGGCAAATCACATTGGGATGTTGTGAAGAGAGTTATGAGGTATTTGAAGGGAAATTTTGACTATGCTATTTGCTATCATGGAAACTCAGTTGGATCTCATAAATCTATCAACATTCAGGGATATGTTGATTCTGATTGGGTAGGGAACATTGACAGTAGAAGATCCACCAGTGGATATGTGTTCACGTTAAATGGTGGTGTTATCAGTTGGATGAGCAAGCGGCAGGCTGTAGTCGCTTTGTCCACAATAGAGGCAAAGTACATGGTAGCTACTCATGCATGCCAAGAAGTTGTTTGGTTGAAGAGGTTGTGTTCTGATGTCAGTTTTGATGCAGGGCAGATACAAATTCATTGACAGTCAAAGTGCTATCTGTTTAGCGAAAAATCCTACTTTTCACGCTAAGACAAAACATATTGATGTCTAATATCACTTTGTTCGTGATATGGTGGAAGACAAAAAGGTAAAGCTGGAAAAGGTTAATACTTTGGAAAATGTTGCAGATGCCTTGACTAAACGAGTGAGCATGACCAAGTTCAAATGGTGTTCAGATGAAATGGGTCTTCAGGCCCATAATTCTTAGTAATTGAATGGGGATTAAGAGGTAGCAGTAATCTCTTTGACAAGTGGGAGATTGAAGAGACCTAATGCCTCAAGTTACTGCTTGGAACCTCAGTCGTTCTTTGGCAAGACTTGAACTGTCGGTGAACTCTTATCTTCTTCTACCGATGGACAATTTCTCTTCGATAATTGCTTGGTCATCGGCCACACTGGAGCATTGGTATATTTGGTTAAAGCTACACTGATCTCTTTGGTCTCATCGATGGTAGTGAGCAATCGGGTTGACATGCTCTAGCTTCTCTGATCACTGTGTATCATACCGATATGATATGTCTATAGGCATAGGGTTGTTGGCGTCAGCGTGAGAAGCATTATCAGTTTGAGGTTTAGAAGTTCCTCCGATGTTAACTGTTATTCCGATGAAGGGTTGTTGGCATCGGCGTGAGAACCACTATCGGCCCAGCTTTGAGATGTCGCTCCAACAGTCTTGTGTCTTTATGATGAAGGCTTGGATCGGCAAGACCATAACTTTCGGTGCAGTTTTGAAGTGTCACTCTGACGATCTTCGTTACTCCGATGTAGGTTGAAGGTTTGGGCATCGGTAGGACAAGGAATCATCGGAGTGAATGGTGAAGTGGTTTCTGATAGTTTAAACTATTCTGATGAGGCTTTGACTTGCATCATCGGCAACAAAATTGTCGACGATAGTCTTACGGAGTGTTCGGGTATATAAACTTGGATGTCTAACGCAAACTAGTGAATGTGGGACTAAAGATCTCACATGAATGTGAACAGATGCGACGGTTGGAAGGCAGGGACGCTGGGTCAGTTGAAACGAATAGTTAGGGTAGAAGTTAAAAATAGTTTTTCTCTTGAAGACTGTAAATATATATAGATCTGGTGATGTCATCGATGTTGATGAAGAGATTCAACCATATTGTTCATTTTGTAATTGTACAGTGGAAGTGAACTGTATGTATGATTCATAGAATCGATACCTGAGCAAGAAGGCTGGTATCTTTATTGTAATCTTTCTAAGCTTACTGTAAATAAAGATTGTCTCTCTTGTGGTGGTGGGTTTTTTACCCGTAAGGGTTTTCCCACATACATCTAGTGTTGTTTTCTGTTGTCTTGTATGCTTATTCTGTACTTTCTGGTGTGTTCATCTTTATATTTGAATTAAACGTTACCTGTCTACATTATCCCCTTTTAATTAACATTAGGGAAGCTGTATTCCGCACCTATGCTTTCCTTACAAACTCATGGATATTTGATTTTGGCTCAAGGGATAGCCAGTACTAGTATGTTCTTGTTGTGGGGAATCTTGATATGGATATTGGATGCTATTGGAAGAAGTGGGATAGGTTGATGTAAGATTAGCTTGATATGGATTTTTAGGGATATTGGAAGAGGATATGATAGATGAAGATGAATACATGGGTCTAACTTGGTAAGTGGTATATGGTTGTTGATAAGAGGATGAAGGGTGGTAAGAGGTTGATGGAGATGACATGGTGGTTGGTGAAGCTAATGGGATAGGATCATATGAGTAATCTTGAGAGGATCCTATGAGGGAGTATTCTAGAGGATGACAAGCTTTAAATTCTTCATGAGCAAGAGGATCTAATTCCTCATACATATGTTTGACTTCTTGTATTTGTGCATAAAAATCCATGGTTGAAAATCTAGGATAAGGATGTGGATTAGGATGAAAGTGATGACAAGGATAATTAGGATGATGTGGAATGGATTTGTTGATAGCTTGACTTAGGCAAATGATAGATTGACAAATTGACAAACACAATGTTCAAGCACACACATCCATAAGTTTTTCAAATGATAAGGAGTTGGCCAATGCAAATGAGCACACAAATAATACACAACAACAACCTAGATTAATCAAGTAGGTGTATCTTTATAGTGTAGGCCCACACAATAGAATACCTATCCATGTTCTTACCTAACTAAGAACACTTCACCCTGAGTGGATAGCTAGGGATAAGAGCGTTGCACCCAATACCCCTTTCCTTGGAGGCTTTTATGCCTTACCCAAAGAAAACTTATATCTCTACTTCAAGGAGGTACAATGTGTTGGTTCATGAATCGACAGAGGGTTTGCCAGCTCAAATGCATAGGCAGATTCAGCCAACAGAGTACGGGAGGTTATGTGAGCTACCTCCCCTTCACTTCTGGTTTTGCCGCACCAAGGGGGGTATCCCTATAGCTAATGATGTAACTTGACTCGCCCAAATGGAAGAATGATTTAGCTTTACAAATATAGGCAGAATACTCTCATTTTTAGACCAAGATTTGTATGATAAGTCACTAGGTTGGCAACTCTCTTGGACATAATCTGACTGGTTGAGGTATGAGAGTATGCAGGGATCCTAATTCCTACTCCTACACTAACAGATTGAAAGTATTGAAATGATTGATTTATACTTTGGATGCAAGACAGGGGGTTTTTGGATCATAAGTATTAAACAAGAGCAGACCAGTGCCTATTTCAGGGCAAGGAGTCACATAGACGTATACAGGTGAACGGTTTGCAACTGCATTCAAGTTTTAGGGGGTCAAAGTTGGTATTCACCTTACAAACACCACCCAAGGATAAGTATTTAACTGTCTCTACTTATGAATATCCCAGCTGACATACAATCTTCTCCACACTCAACCTAAAACAATTTAATCCACTCCTTGAATGGAAGTCTAAAGATCAAGCATACAATACATAAATCTGTATTCTAGAATTTGAGAAACCCTTAGCAACCAAATTTAGAAGAAGAAATGCATACAACAAGTGGATACAGACAGCAAAACACATGCAAGAAGCATTTTTCATATAACATTAACACTGAAACTAAACATATATGCAAGATACAACTCAGATGCAACACATAAACTCCATAGAGATAAAAATAGATAGGAAATGCTCTGTATTTCATTATTTTTTCCCCAAAATTGCCCAAGTCTTTCACCACCACAATGAGTAACACAATTTGGCTTTTATACCAAGACTATGAACTCAGCAAAATTAATTACATGGCAGGTCAAAAAGTTGCTAGATTCAATGCATTAGAAATGGCGCTCAGAATCAGTAAATGCAGTAGAGAGACAAAGAGGAATGAGCAGGTGAACTCAGGATTTGCATCGCCGCCCAGGGATTTTCTTCATCAATCGGGTGGTTGACCTGTCAACTCCATCGATCATCCTCTGCAAGTCCACCATTATTGCCTCATCTATCCGCAGGCCCCCTAAAATGTAGCAGCGGATGTACTTGCTATTTTCCCGCTAAAAAATGATTGCAAATACTCAGGAAAAAACCTTCGCTGCGGGTTCAAAACATGGTCGTTGATCATCTCCCATCACCAGGATCAACAGCTCCCAAAAAATGTCAAAAATTTGCCAACCAACGATTACGTGTCACGTAGGCACTCCATGTTCCTATCGCTGACTTTTTTCCATTGTATATGCAAGAACGGATGCATATACAATTGTCTGATATACAAGCCGGACCTCAAACACTTACCTGCCGCATTTGATTTCCCCATCGGGTCCGAAATGCATATGTTTTATTGCACCTGTCGCTTTGTACATGCAAAAGCATATACAAGCACCTTATATACAAGTCAGACCTCAAATATTTATTCACTGCATTTCATTCCTCCATCGCGTCTGGGTTGCATGTCACCTCTTTGTATATTGGGTTGCATGTCACCTCTTTGTATATCGGGTTGCATGTTGCATATACAAACCCAACATACATGCAAATTGCGGATCTCGCCACATCATAAGGCAAATTTGAAACATCCTGGAATCTGGCCTGCATCTCACGAATGTATATTTGCATATACAAATGCAAATATACAAACGACGGGCCCCAACCATTGCATATCAACCCCCTCCTCTTATGCATACAATTGTTTATCATACAAGGCGGACCCCACACTGCTATAGAACAAATTGAAAACAACTTCAGGTCTGCTTTGCATCTTTGGAATGCACTTTCATTGTATGTTCGAACATGCAATCACTGTATACAAGTGGCGGGCCCCATCAAATGCATCTCTGCCTTTGTACATTATCAATGTATATCACCGAATATACATTTACCTTCACATGCAAACAGGGAATCTTTCCTGGAATATGCCAGCAATGTATCTTCCATCCTTGTATATTTTTCCTTTGTATCTCCACATGCAACTCGATATACAAACCGAGGGGAATCTGTGAAAGATTCCCCCTTTTGTATATGCACATTCTAAGCCCGATGTGCATTTAGAAATGCATCTAACTAATTTTTGCATTTTTTACAACCGCTGAGGCTGAAAGTGTTGGAATTTTTTGGATTTTTTGGGAAGGTGCCTGCATATACATATTCAGGTACCAACAGGCTCTGTCTGGGGATGCATGCCTCTTGCAGGCATGGCGAGGACCTTAGAATCTCTAGTTTCACAGATTTGGCTTTATCCACTGGGCAACAGAGTCGAACATGCACCAATCTGCACACAAATTATATTTTCAATCATTAATTTTGGTGGCCCTGGGCAGCCAAAAATGAAGAACCACAACCTTTTTTTGTCAAATGCCTGATTCCAAACTGAATAACCCCAACCACAACTAGAAACATTAAAACAATCTACCCACATGCTGATCTTATCAATTACATGCTTCGCCATTTTTGAAATTTTGCCACTGTTAGTGTAGCTTCTGTCACTCTGCATCTTACAATCAGACATATAACCACACATAGTAGAATATGTTTTAGCATTAGGTAAGATATGTATGTTATGATCCTCAAGCAGTATATCCTCATATTGCATTTGGCAATATTCATTATCTACCTGGCTGTTGCGCATTACCAAACACATATCTAACTGATCCAAAAACTAAAAACACTCAGAAAATATGAGACTCTCAATATCATTTATATCACTCATTGACATTGAAAACAAATCTTGATCCACACAGCCATCATTGCATATGTCTGAACCAACTGATGCTGAGCATTCATTATCCACAGTTTGCAAATCAGTATCATCATTTTCAAATAGAGGGTTAATTCTCCACCAATGAAGGTCATAACTCACAATGTCAAATGCACCCACAAGCTCATCATAAAGGGGATTCATACTCATTGCAAAGGTTTCTATTTCTTCTTCATGACAATCCATTTCTTTTTCATCATTGACAAATCCATAGTCATAAGAAAAACAAACCTGATCCATGAACTGATCGTGGATATCATCTTTATCATCTTCAACCTCTGATTGCCCCACATACAAAATTTCTGCTACTTCGATGCATTCTGAAGTTGAACTATCTACATCATTTTCTAGCCCTCTAATGCTTCCCGATGAAACTGAAATTGACTCTTGATCCATATGATTACAACTTTGTACAACTGGATCATTTAAACATGAATACTCTTTGTTTAGGACTGGCATGCAAATATTACTTGGGAAATTATTACAATCAACTTCACTCGTTGGGCAAATCAGGACACCCTCCTTTATGGCAGAGTCATCATTAACTTGGAATGATCCATAAACAGGGACAGCAGGGGTGTGAGTGCTTTGACATTCATCTCCAACATTTAAACTATATCCCTCATCAGCATTGGTGGCCCTAGGGCAGCAAAATTTTTCAGAGAAATAACCTTTTTGAATCCCATACCTCCAATTATTTTCAATGTCTATTGCAAACTGTTGTGCCTGATGCAATGTGGTGGGCTCCTTATCTCTCAATCTATAGCTCATTTTCCTATCAAATGCTCCCAAATAGACAACTAGGCACAGTGCATCATTAGATCTCATGCATTCCGGTATTCTATTCAATGCCCTCATAAATCTAAGGTTAAAAGCTGGGATCAACTCATCTTCTTCAATATGGATATACATAAAATCACTAATAACTGCATAATCAAAAATCCTCTCACCATATTGATCTAGAAATGCAGATTTAAAATCTTGCCAAGAGCTGACAGAGTATGTAGGAAGGTAGGAGAACCAGTCCCTTGCATCTTTATCTAGAGATTGAACAAATAATCTCATAACTACATCTTCATGGTCAATCTCAAAATCATCTACAACATTTATAAACTACTGCAAGTGTTTCTCAGCTGATTCATCCTTTGCACCATTGAATTTGGGCAAATACTTTCTGATCTTAGATGGAAAAGCATTTGGATAGGCACAAATGCCATCAAAGTCTATGGGCTTATATCTGTCAATGCTGAAACTTCTTTTATTACATGGTTGGGACTGGCTATTATGCATTATTGCATTTGACACCTCACAAGGGTGCATGGGCTGACAATACATTATTGTGTGTTTTTGCAACCCTTTTTTCAGCTCAGATTTTCTTTTACAACAATGACCTTAGGCTTTTAAGATACAACTACTATTTCAGCTTGCCTAAAATCCCCCAAATGAGTTTTTTAAACAATATTGCATACTTCTTTTAAAATGCAAACTAGGTTCTTACAAAAGCATGCAGTCTTTCACTATCATCTCCTTTTTAACTAGTGTTGTTTCACCAAATAGGGAGTCCTTTTTAAAAAAAAAATATGAAAATACCTGGATATGTTGTAGCAACTGTAAATTCAATACCTCTGGTGTCCTCTTATCAGATTCTTTATATGCAGAGTCGCCACCTCCTTGCAGAGGAATGAGCTTCAGAAAGGCTGAAGCTGCAAATTGATTTCTTTTCTGTTTGGGTTCTCCCACAGCAGAGCCACACATATAACTTTATCTTTTGCTACAACAAACACTTCCAGGTCTGATTTTTCAATTTTTTTAGACTCAAACTTTCATGGATATGGCATTAAGTCCCCAACAGAGTCGCCAAATCTGTTGGTTCGCGAATCGGTAGAGGGTTTGCCAGCTCCAATGCACAGGCAGATTCAGCCAACAGAGTACGGGAGGTTGCGTGAGCTACCTCCCCTTCACTTATGGTTTTGCCGCATCAAGGGGGATATCCCTATAGCTAATGATGTAACTTGACTCGCCCAAATGGAAGAATGATTTAGCTTTACAAATACAGGCAGAATACTCTCACTTTTAGACCAAGATTTGTATGATAAGTCACTAGGTTGGTAACTCTCTTGGACATTATCTGACTGGTTGAGGTATGAGAGTATGCAGGGATCCTAATTCCTACTCCTACACTAACAGATTGGAAGTATTGAAATGATTGATTTATACTTTGGATGCAAGACAGGGGGTTTTTGGATCATAAGTACTAAACAAGAGCAGACTAGGGCCTATCTCAGGGCAAGAAGTCAAATAGACGTATACAGGTGAACAATTTGCAACTGCATTAAAGTTTCAGGGGGTCAAAGCTGGTATTCGCCTTACAAACACCACCCAAGGATAAGTATTTAACTGTCTCTACTTATGAATATCCTAGCTGACATACAATCTTCTCCACACTCAACCTAAAACAATTTAATCCACTCTTTGAATGGAAGTCTAAAGATCAAGCATGCAATACATAAATCTGTATTCTAGAATTTGAGAAACCCTTAGCAGCCAAATTTAGAAGAAGAAATGCATACAACAAGTGGAGATAGACAGCAAAACACATGCAAGAAGTATTTTTTATATAACATTAACACTGAAACTAAACATATATGTAAGATACAACTCAGATGCAACACATAAACTCCACAGAGATAAAACAGACAAGAAATGCTCTGTATTTCATTATTTTTCCCCCAAAATTGCCCAAGGCTTCCACCACCACAATGAGTAACACAAATTGGCTTTTATACCAAGATTGTGAACTCAACAAAATTAATTACATGGCATGTCAAAAAGTCACCAGATTCAATGCATTAGAAATGGCACTCAGAATTAGTAAATGCAACAGAGAGACAAAGAGGAATGAGCAAGTGAACTTGGGATTTGCACCAGGGATTTTCTTCATCAATCGGGTGGTTGACCTGTCAACTCCATCGATCATCCTCTGCAAGTCTGCCATTATTGCCTCATCTACCCACAAGCCCCCCTAAAATGTAGCAGCGGATGCACTTGCTATTTTCCTGCTCAAAAATGATTGCAAATACTCAGGGAAAAACCTTCGCTGCAGGTTCAAAACATGGTCGTTGATCATCTCCCATCGCCAGGATCAACGGCTCCCAAAAAATGTCGAAAAGTCGCCAACCAATGATTACGTGCCATGTAGGCACTCCATGTTCCTATCACTAACTTTTTGCCTTTGTATATGCAAGAACAGATGCATATACAATCATCTGATATACAAGCCAGACCTCAAACACTTACCAACCGCATTTGATTTCCCCATCGGGTCTGAAATGCATATGTTTCATTGCACTTGTCGCTTTGTACATGCAAAAGCATATACAAGCACCTTATATACAAGCCATACCTCAAATATTTATTCACTGCATTTCATTCCTCCATCGCGTCCGGGTTGCATGTCACCTCTTTGTATATCAGGTTGCATGTTGCATATACAAACCCAACATACATGCAAACTGCAGATCTCCCCACATCATAAGGCAAATTTGAAACATCTTGGAATCCGGCCTGTATCTCACGAATGTATATTTGCATATACAAATGCAAATATACAAATGGCGGGCTCCAGCCATTGCGTATCAACCCCCTCCTCTTATGCATATAATTGTTTATCATACAAGGCAGACCCCACACTGTTATAGAACAAATTGAAAACAACTTCAGGTCTGCTTTGCATCTTTGGAATGCACTTTCATTGTATGTTCGAACTTGCAATCACTTTATACAAGTGGCGGGCCCCATCAAATGCATCTCTGCCTTTGTACATTATCAATGTATATCACCGAATATACATTTACCTTCGCATGCAAATAGGGAATCTTTCTTGGAATATGCCAGCAATGTATCTTCCATCCTTGTATATTTTTCCTTTGTATCTCCACATGCAACCCAATATACAAACCGGGGGGAATCTGCGAAAGATTCCCCCTTTGTATATGCACATTCTAAGCCCAATATGCATTCAGAAATGCATCTAACTGATTTTTGCATTTTTTACAACCGCAGACGCCGAAAGTGTTGGATTTTTTTGGATTTTTTGGGAAGGTGCCTGCATATACATATTCATGTACCAACACAATGGTGAGTAACTTCAGGGGGCGTTCTGTGTCCCTTGCACCACATTAGAAGATGATCGAAAGGTCTTAAACTAGGCTATACAAGCTTCTAGGGGAGTCCTCCAAATACACAAGGTACGATGAGGCCCAAGTCTGTGAACACTAGTCTGTTGAAGGGATGTGACAAGTCACTTCACCTTGTGTCCAGAATCTCCCAAGGCCCCAAGGATGTTCCAATGACTATGCAACTAGATTGAGGTATATCTTTCGCTTCCCCCCTTTGATATAACCTTCCAGAACACATGGTTGAGGTCGCCCCTTTAGAGTGGATATTTCTCTAAAGGCAGGCCTCCTAAGGGAAAGATTATACTTGGTGTTTTTAATCCCCAAGATCACATGAAGCACGAGGGGAGAGCATACACACAAACAAGCAAATCTTAAGATGACAAAGATGAATCAAGATATGTTTTTGATCCTCAAGATCACCAAATGGTGTGAGAGGAGAGCATACACATGCACTTGATCCACAACACAAGATTCATTAACCCTTAGATACAAAGATGTGTGTGTGAAAGTGAATGTGGCTCAAGGATGCTTTTGATTCCCAAGATCACACTAAGTGAAAAGGAAGAGTATACACACCCTAGATTACCCTCAATTCCACCAAACAAAGAAAACACCAAGGAAAACATAATGTTTCAAATGATATGTCTTTGACAAGTGAAAATCTGAAAGAAACTTATTAGTAGTTTAGGATATTGATATTGGACAAGCATAAACAAGCTACACAAATGTGTTAGCTCCAATATAACCCCAAAATGTTAGTTGAAATCTGATAATAAACCAAAAGCACAGAAATACAATCAAAGGCACGGATTCAAAGATAATCAGAAATCAAAAAACTAAAATTGCGATACCTCCTGACAAAAGCGTGGATCTGTGAATCAAAGGTGCTCAGATACGAACCAAAGTCGCTGAGATATGAACTTAAGGCACTCATATATGAACCAAAGGTGCTAATCTATGAAACAGGGGTGCAAAGTCATGTTGTGAACTAAGATCTACAAAATAGAGGGTTAAATCTACAGAAAACCAAAAAATAACTATGGAAAACTGATGCAAAGGATGTCTAGTTTCTAGAAAATGAAACCACGAATCCAGAAAGCCTACCAAAATAAAGGTGCTTAGATTTTGACCAAGGGTGCTCATCTGCAAAATAGGCTAAAATAAACCCAAAAATGATAGAAAACCCTGCAAAACACACAAGGGCGTTGATCTGCAAAACAAGCTAAAATAAACCCTAAAACGACATAAAACCCTACAAAAACAAACAAAGGCACTCAGATTTTGACCAAGGATGTTGATTTGTGAAACAAGCCAAAATAAACCCTAAAATAACAAAAAAACCTTGCAAAACACACTTTTAGGCAAAAACAAGACCAGATCTAGAAAGTAGAGCCAAAATCACACCTTGTCCAACAATTAGATTCTAAAAATAAGGCCTTGAAACAAAAGCGCGTTGTTACAAACCAAAAGCATGTCGTTATAGACCAAAAGTGCGTCATTACATACCATAGACGTTAAAGTAGAAAATAGGGTTACAGAATCAACACATAGGCACAGATTGACAGTCGAAAGCATGGATCTGTAACCTGTAAGGATAAATGACAAAACTTCTCCCAAAGGGGGTTCAAATCAAGGATGTGGGGTCCCACTGGTCATGCCAAAAATGTGTATGCAAAAATATGGAAATCAAATAAGGAAACAATACATTTGAGAACTTATTCCATACTTGAACAACACCTAATCTAGGGATCAAAGACTAAGCAAGATAATGAAAATGACAAACAATCCTATGATATTTGATAATGATTTTGATATGTTTGGTTGTTCAATTTTGTAGCATAACAACTAGTATGAATGATAATGGACATGAAGATCTAAAGTTATTTTAACAACATGATGATGTATGAAGATGTCCCCTTCAAATGGATTGGGTGAGACTTGATTTATAAGATATGAGAGATAGGAATGGATGGCTAAGATTAGATTAGTGATGGATAGCTAGGATTAAGTGAGACAAGGATCAAGGATGAATGGTTGAGATTAAAAGATATGGATGGCTAGGATTGAAAGGTTATTTAATTTTGGATCACTTCATTTAATGAAGGTGGTAAGTGGTCAAGGATAGGATAGTGTGACAAAGTGGTTGGTAGTGTGACAAAGGATTAAATAAGAAATTACTTAAATAATGAGAGAGAGACATGTGTGAGGATGAGAATAAAGGTGACATAATTTAAATAATAAAATTATTTAAATATATGGTGAGGGCTAATTTAAATAAATATTTTATTTAAATTGGATGATGGAGGAAATGTGGGAAATTAATTAAATAAATAAGATTTATTTAATTAATTGGCTAGAGGATAAATGGGATAAATTAAATAAATATAATTTATTTATTTAATCTAGGAAATGGAAGAAATGGATTTTTTTTTTAATTTTTTTAAAAGGGGTAAAATTTTATTAATTGAAGAAACCACGACATAGTACAAAGATTACAAAGTCCACACCAACCCCCAGAGGGCAAGAAAACCCAACAACCAACCAACCAAACCCACCACAACCAAAGAGAACACCACCACCCAAGAACCCATTAGAGACCTCCAATTAACCACCCATATCTTCTAGAATCAACTTCTCCAAACACTAGGAATGGTCAAGGGTTAATTGCTCCCATTCTCCCATAGTCCAATCACCCATTTGCTCCAAAGCCCATTTAGCTAGGCAATCAGCCACCTTATTCCATTATCTAGGAATGTGAACAAAAGAAACGGACTCCAACGAATTACTCAAATGAAGAATCTACCTGACCACTGAAGCCAGCTACCAATTCACCCCTTCAAATTTTTGCTCCTTCAACAAATTAATCACAATTTGTGAATTAGCCTCACATATGACCTTACGCCAACCAAGAACGCACCCTCTTTCCAAAGCATACAAAATAGTAAGAGCTTCCATAAAGTTGTTAGTCTGAAATCCCTTATAAATGGAAAAGAAGAAGAGGTCAACACTAGAACTATCCCTCCCAACTCTACCAATCCCAGCATGCCCAGGATTCCCTCTAGAAGAACCATCAGTGTTTATCTTGAAGACACCAACAGGTGGAGGAGACCAATAGCCATCATGCTGAGTCTTCCTGAAGGGGTGTCGACATCCCCTGGACAAAGAAGACTTCCCACTACTTCCCACTAAACCCAAATTCTGCATCACCGTAAAATCTTTAGAATCTAGTGGAATAGAAATCACATTTTGTAGATAAGGTTTCCTAGAGCATGTACCAATAATCCTCTACTAGAGTTGTTGGACCACCATACTCTAGTCCTAAAAAACTCTACGGTTCCTTTCCAACCAGAGTTGCCAAAGAATGAAAGAGGGGCCAATATCCCAAGGTACCTAAAGAAAGGAGGGCTTAGCTGGGGGTCTTCCCATACATCTCCAAAATTCCACTAGAGAGGAGACATGAACACAGGTCTGTTTGCAAGCCTCCACCAACAATGCCAGATCATCCGAGCAAAAGAACATTGGTAAAACAAATGAGAAGAGCACTCCTCACTGATGCCACAGAGGACACATATAGACAAACCCTGAAATCCTCTTTTCCTCAAATTTTCCCATGTGAGACACCTATTTTGAGCCACCAGCCAAAGGAAAAAGTTGCATTTAGGCCATGCAAATTTATTCCACAAATTTCACCACTAGGGAACACCACTTCCCCCATACTTCTGTCAATCCAACTCTTGATAACCCGAAGTCACTAAATATACCCCTTTTGGATTAGAGCTCTAGGCCAGGACATCATGCCCCACTAAAAAACTACAAGCTCTTCGAGCAAGAATTCATGCTAGCTCTTCTTGATCCTCAACCAAGCCTCCTAATGGCCACTCATGGGGGTCCTTCCATCTAAACACCTCAACTTGACCCAAGAGATGAACAGATTTGAAGTCCTTAACCCAACTCCAACCAGCATCAATAAAACTGTAGCAAAGTGACTACAAATGTGGATACATGGTCATGATGGGAGGGTGTCCATCCCAAGAATCAAACTAGAAAAGTGCCTTAGAGCCTCTGTTACAAATCCAAAAAATCCCTTGCTTTATAAGACTGGCATCACTTTTAAGAGTGTCCCAGATCATAGAACCTCTACCTACAAGGTCAAGTCTTGGAATATCTCCACTCTCCACTCCTCCTAGGTACTTTGAGGTGAGGATACTCGCCCAAGCTTGATCCTGGTTAGTACACCACCTCCAATGGAGTTTGGCTGGCAGAGCCTGTCCATTAAGACTAGCATGTCAAAGGCCAAGACCACCCTCCTGAATTGGTCTACAAATAGACTCCCACTTAACCAGACTCCACTTGTCAAATCCATATTACCATTCCATAAGAATTTCCTGGAAAGGGCATCAAATTCCTTAATAAAGTTACAAGGGCCATCCTAAACAAAGCATCTATAAATGGGAAGATATTGAACCACCGATTTCAATAACGCCACTCTCCCAGCAGAAGAAAGCCACTTGAAAGTCCAATGACTAACACGCCTCCTAGACCTATCCAACACATTCTGCCAAGTCTCCCTAGGCAGAAGCCCAACAGAAAGAGGTATGCCAAGGTAAGTGAAAGGAAGTGAGCCAAACTAAAATATGAGGATCTAAGCAATCCTAAGCTGAATAAGCCGAGGGGTATTGAAGAAATAAATGGAGGACTTTCCTTCATTAATTTTTTGCCTTAAAGCAGCCAAGTAAATATCAAAAATCTACCTGAAGTTGATCACCTCTTTGACCCTGGCTAAACCCATCAAAGTAGTGTCATCAACAAACTGTAAATGAGAGTGAGGAGGTAAACAATTCCCCCAGCTCCATCCTTGGACCAGCCCTTGCCGTACATGAGATTTGAGAACTCTTCCTAGTCCTTTCACCATCAATATAAATAGATAGGGTGACAGGGGGTCACCTTGCCAAAGACCCCTTGAAGAATTAAACAAAACTAAGGGCTCATTGTTGATAAGCATCAAGAATGAAGAAGAAGTAACACAACTCATGACCCAATTAAGCTAATTAGCTCCAAACCCATAAGCTAATAATACTTTATGAAGGAAAGCCCATTTGATTCGGTCATAAGCTTTGGCCATATCTAGTTTGATGAACATCACCTTCTCTTTAGAAGAAGCCATGGAATGAAATACCTCATTCGCAATTATAACCCCATCTAGAATTTACCTCCCATCAACAAAACCACCCTGCTCTTTAGAAATCAACTTTTTAAGCCACAACTTAAGTCTCTCTGCAATTAGCTTAGTGATAATCTTATAAAGCACACTAGAAAGAGCTATGGGTCTAAATAAATCTAGCAAATTAGCCCCTTCTTTTTTGGGAATAAGAGCAAGGAACATAGCATTCATGGCTCTTAACATCTTCTTATTCCTATGTGACTCCTGAACCACCTCCAATAAATCATACTTGATAGTCTCCCAGAATTTCTGAAAGAATTCAATCAGGAACCCATCTGGCCCAAGGGCTTTCCCCTTCTTCATATGAAGCACAATCCCCTCCACTTCTTCCAAAGAGATGGGGCTAATACGAGCTTCATTCATCCCATTAGAAACCAAAGAGGAGATATAATCCAAGATGCAATTTTCCTCATTCTCAACTAAAGGAGAGTCCTCCATAAATAAGGAAGAGTAGAATTGGGAAACCTCCCTTGAAATCTCCTAGAAAGACGTTAAGCAAACTCCCTGCAAAGATATAAGAGAAGTAATCATGTTCCCATCTCTTCTATCCTTGACAGAATTATGAAAAAATGTTGTGTTCTTGTCACCTTACTAAAGCCAATCAATGAGAGCTTTTTGCTTCCAAAAGATCTCCTCATGCAAATCCCATTCCACCACTTCTTTCACAGCATTAGTCTCCTCTCTAAGGTTCCTCTCGGTGAGGCCTTGGTCCCTAATCTGCCTAGTGATAGTATTCAAGTAGGATTGGGCAACCCTCTTAGCCAAAATGATATTGCCAAAACATTGCATGTTCCATTTTTTCAACTAAAATTTCACATACTGAAGTCTCTTGACAAAGGAATACATTGTTGTACCAAGAGCAGGCTTACCTTTGCTCCACCAACCTACCATAAGGTCTGTTAAGGAGGGATCCTAAAGCCACATAAGCTGAAACTTGAATGAAGGGTTCTTTGTGATTCCAAACAAGGTAGCAGAAAATTTGATAGGCCAATGATCTGACCCCCTCCAATCCAAGATTTCTGAGTTAGTTATCTAGTTTTCACCAACCCAAAAGCTAGAGACCATAAACCTATCCAACCATTTAGAAATAGACTCCTTATCACATCTTTTGTTGCTCCATGAATACAAGCTATTATTAGGCTTGACATCTACTAAATTCAAGTGAAGGATATTATCTTTGAGGAAGGTGGAAGAAGGCTCCAGTCTAACCACACACCCTCGCTTTTCCCCTAGGATGGTAATAGTGTTAAAGTCTCCTACCAAGATCCAAGGATAAAAGGGAGCCATGGACTGGACATAATGAATATGTGACCAAAGCAAAGATTTACCAACTAAATCAACTGAAGCATAGACATTGGAAAAGACGATAACTTCCCTAGACTACAAACTAGAAGCAACCACTGAAATTGAAGATCTACCAGAGAGCCACCATAGAGGAGTAATCTTATGCAAGTCCCATAAGCAAGCAACCCTGCCTACACTACCCCAAGCCCCAATGCATTGGCATTGACCCATCCCCCATAATCTGGGAGCAAGAGAAATCATGCCTTCCACTAACAACTTAGATTCCTGAATGAAAACCATATCCGACAAATGAACACAAATCAAATCACAAATAGCCTTTTGTCTAGGGATGCTATTCAAACCCCTTTCATTCCAAGAGATCACAATCATCTTTGAGAAGAGGCAAAGTGAGAATCTAGTGGCCTAACCACACCAGATTCAACCAATGACTCTCTCATTATCTGTAACTTCTCTTGATCCTTTTTCCCCCCTACCTTGAGCATTTTGTCTGACCCTCCTTTCTTTAAGCTCTTCTGTTGAAGTCCCAAGCTAGGAGGAGCTTTCCTCTTACCATCATCCTTTTCCCTAGAGTTAGGTCTCAGAGCATTCAACTCCTCACTCTTCTATAACCCCATTTGAACCTCACAAATAGGGTAGGAAGCCATTTCCACATCCTAAACCTCTACTAACTATTGAGCTGTAATTTCAGCCTCAATTGGAGCTGAAGGGGGAACTGCTCGCTCCTCAAACTCCTCATGAGCCTCCTAAACTATATTATTAGCCAGAGGATTATGATAATTAGAGTCCACTTCTTGCAAATTTTGACCTCCCAGAAACTAATCATGCTCCATAGTACCCAGGTCCTCAAAATTCTCCAGAACATCAAATCTGTTTCCCAATGCTCCTCTAGAATTGTCTTAATTTTTCCAAGGAGTTGTGTTTGCCTTGGAACAAGATTTCACCAGAATAAACCCCTTTGAATATGGCCCATCCTTATGAGTCAGGGCCTTGCCCTTTGCTTTTGGGTTGGCAGTCTGTACCTCTACCTGAGGCTGCATAGGTTTAACCTTTATTTTTGGACAATTTCTTTGCAAGTGCCCATACTCATGGCATGTACAATAGTGAAATGGAAGTGCTTCATAATCAACCTGTTGAATCCAACTCATACTACCCAGTCTAATTTCAAGAGATTCAAGAAGAGGGTTATTCAAATTAATTTTGACACAAAGACGGGAAAAAGAGCTACCTTTCTATCGAGGGTTTGATGGGAAGGACCCAGTGGCTTTCCCAAGATCACAGCTATTGAATGCAGAATATCCTCACGCCAAAACTCCATAGGAAGGCGAGGAAGAGGAATCCAGGCAGGTATTTTAGATGGGAGCTCCTCAAGAGGATAAAACCCTATATGCCAGGGTTTAATAAAGATGCCCGCTTGGTGATGAAAGTAAGGCCCTCCTTCAAAAATTAAATTTCGATCTCCCAAGTGAGAGAACACCACAAACAAATAGCCATTTGCACCCATGATAATTTCCATATGCCCTTCGGGATACCAATTGTTCCTGACCCAAGCCTCCAAAAAGGGCAAAGAAATATGCACACCCATTAACTTGCAAATTAAAGCATGCTTTGTTGAATACAAAACATCATCTGCAATGACATCTGGATTAATCACCACCACTAGGCAATCTTTGCTTTTACCTTTGGGTTTTGGCTGATTCCATGAATTTTGAGCCTTCATGAACTCCTCTGTTACATGCAAAAGCAAATGAACTGCGACATCATGCCCAAACGACAAGGGCTCGCTTTCTTTAAACATATCTTTGAATGATGCATTAAGGGGGTCCCTTGGACCCCCAAAGGCCACCATGCAACCTGCCACAAAACCCTACGCCAAGAACTCTGATAGAACACAAAAAAGGCGAGAAAATGGTGCCCAAATGCCACCCACCAGCAAAACTTGCAATAGACAAAGCAAATCAAGGCCGGACACCCTGGCTGAGAGGCCCTCAGCCTCGCGCACAGGCCTGAGCCAAGCCTCCGGCCACCCAAAACCCTCTCATGTGCTCACTCTTGAGAAGCATCGCACAATTCTCAGGAAATGGATTAATTAGATTTATTTAATTAATTTGGGAAAAAGGATTATGGTAAAGGGGGACTCTTAAGAAAAAAGTGTTACAAAGTGTCGCAAGGTGGTGTCAACAAGGTGATGAAAGTGACATGGTCAATTTTAGGTGTCTACAGATGGATCAATATAGAGAGAAGTAATGTTATAATCTTTTGTATCAACTCGATACTCTCCAACACAATAAGACATAAAATTTTATGGACCCCAATAATCATTAGATAATGCATTATCATTCAGTGGGGGATCTTTATTTGTAGGTTCATCTTTGAATAATTAATTTTGAGTAATGAGGTGCTTAGAGTTATCCACCATTTGAAAAATACTAAATTATTGAGAATTTTCTAATATGTGACATTTTCAACAACTATGCCAAAATTAACACATCCATGTAATGTAGAAAGTATGACTCTCATAACATGTAACCATGGATGCCCTAATAGGACATTACAAGGTAACTTTCCAGGCATCACATGGAACGTCGAATCCAAAGTAAGTGGGCTACATGTGATAGGAAGACTAAACCCAATGAATATCTACTAGCATTGTCAAATCCTCTAATAGTAAGATTGTATTATTGTAAATTTAACATGTCCATATTCATCTTTTTCAAATAATCCTTGCTATACATATGTCCAAACTAGACCCATTGTCAACCAAGGAGCATTCATTTTTTAATTACCATAACTCACCACAACATGTAAAGGTAAGGCTTCATTAATAACCAGCTCATGTGGTAGTTATATTTCATCAAAAGGAATAACATGATGTTCCTTCTAACTAGTAGATTCAATTAAAGAAGTCACTCATTATGGAGTGGTATTAGAACCTATTTGAATATTTTCTATGGCATTTTTCATTATATCCTTATACAGAGGTGATGTAAGCATTAAATCCCAAAGATATATCTTAGCTTGTGTTATTTTAAGTTGTTAAATAATGTCAAATTCCTTAGATGCCTTAGAGGTAAGTTTGGGTGCAGGAGGAAGGTCAATTGTATTAGGTGGTAAAATTGGTTGTTGAATTGGAACATCTTGACCTCTAGCTATCTTTTGATGTGTGTGCCCAACTATATGGTAACTATGTGAAGTACCATTAGCATGAAAAATAGGTATATCTCTAGGAGGATATTACATGACATGAAAGGTAGGACGTGGGTTGATGCATCAACCATATGGATAATAAGATAAGGTGGACAAATATCAAAAGATAGGTTACAAGAAGGCTCAACTAAGTCCATAATATCCTAAAGTACATTGGGAGAAGATAAATGAGAATAAAAGTATCTATTAAGTCCATAAATGAATGATAAAATAAGCAAGAAAAATCAAACCATCGTTATGTACTACCACTCAAATAATGTCTAAACTCACTAATAAAAATATATCATCTAAAAACTCATAATTAGCAAGCAAGAAAGGCTTAACATGTAACTTGATGCATTAATAGTACCATCAAAATTATTGTGGTAAATCCTCACTAAGACCAACAATGTCATCATGTAACAAACAAGAAACATCAATAACCTCAACATGAGAAGCTAATAGGTTAACATCATAATGCAATTTATCATCATGTAATATATCACTGGGTAAAGTATTGTCATGAGCTTCTAAAGAACTAACATGAGACTAGAAAAGAATGATGAGATCACAAGGTATATCATCATGTATGAAACAAGGTAGTGCACATAGATCATTATCCTAAGATTCATCACACGGTACATCATCAAAAGAACATGAATCTATGGGAATAGACATAAGGCTATCATGTAATGCAAGAGGAATATCATCATATGGTGCAACAACATCATACATAGGTAGAGAAGGTGTAGCCTTGTCAAACACAAGATGTATCAATAACATAAGGTAATGCATCATTGGGTAGACGTTCATCACTATTACAAGCCATGGGAAAGATAGGATCAATATGAAGTCCATGGACAAGTGAGACATGAGTGGATCTAAAAGAAAGGGATAAGCACTAACCAACTCTATAAAGGAGGTAAAATATGTACATAATAAAACAACACCTTAATAGAAAATATATCCTCATCCATAGGATATAAAATCATGAGAGCATCAAGGATGGAAGGATTAGAAGCCACAATAGATAGGAACACTTCATAATTAGTAATGCATGCATGTAAATCAAGTAAATGGAATGACTTGCAAGAATCCATGATGATGGATAAGCCAAGTGTGGGTGGAAGGGATCAAATAAATATTGTGTAATAAAAGATCAAACGCTGATCAAATTGTGATAATGAAACACAAACAAAGTTGGATCCAAACCCAAAGTAAATATGATATAAAGAATGCAATAAAAAAATCAAATAGAAAAATCATAATTAGAATGAAGGATAAACCCTAAGGCCTTGAAACCCTAGCTCGCGTAGAAATGTAGAATTCACCAAAAAGGTAAGCAAAAATAAATCATTTGCATAAAATATTTAGGCCAATTAATTAAATCAAGCAAAAAATAAATAATTAACCTAGATAAATGAACTAGGATTGATATCATATATTATAATAAATGCTAAAATAAAATCATAAATAAAATGAATTAAATGCAAATAATTTAGCTCTAAATTTGATAAAGATGTCACTATACATATGTCAAAAGTTCATTTACCATAATGCCATAATTTTAGGATATGTTAGATAACTATCATTGATCTAAGAATTTGATTGTATATTGTCCTAGTTCACTTCTATAAGTTCAAAGGTGGTCTCCTTAAGTGGGAACCTTATTCTGTACATAGAACTAAACTTGTAACTCATAGATTTGATATGTCTAAAGTATGTTTTCTAAAATATATTTGCCTATGTGCGTGCACTCTAGGTCTAATAAGGAATAGATTATGTTTAAAAACATCTTTGGGTAGTATACTAAATTGTAAGGGTCATGTTCTCCTCATTCAGACCCCTAGATCATGGACTAATTCAATGAAAATAAACTAAGGTTTAGAACAATAGGCAAGCATGTAGGATGCTCCTAGTATGATGATGCAATTCTAATATAATCCATTGTATCCACTTGTAAATAGAATTCTAGATGTTCTCAATAGGTTCTTGGAGGATTCATTCGAATTAGGGTTAGTCCTTAAATATACCACCCTAGCATGCAATTTTAAATATTCATGCTTTGGTTAGCTCATAATGGCTAGGGGGGTGGAGAGAATGGGGACCAATTTAAAATATTAAATTTAAAAGTCCAAGGTTTAGATCTATGGGAATGGAATTGATCTAGATCAATTCCACACTCGTAGACATAAACTACCGTAACAAATTATGATGAGTGTGGGTATTATGATAAACTTATAGAGATGAGTGATGATGGGATTAGGATTAGATAATGTTATTCATCAACTTCCACATGAAATATGACATCTTACACACTAGTATCTAGTTATCATAGACCCAAAACATAAGGGAAAAAGGTGTAAGTATGTGATTTTCACCATTACACCCTTAAAAGAGTTGGCTTTAAGAGAAATCAAACAATATTGGAGGTAAAATTATCTAGAAATAATTTAAATTTAATGCTTTGCTACAACAAATTTAAAATGGAATTCATATTAAAAAGTGTCACTTAACCTCTCATTAAAGGGATACGAGATAAACAGTTGGTTAAAAATAAGGTTACTCAAATAAGACCCTAGTGTTGCACAAGGTGTCATGCATCTTGCATAAAATGTTAAATATTTTGTAAAACTTGTGGTTCACCTTGGGGTGTGATACCATACTTTGGGTTGTTTAATATTTTCCTAGGGATTTGTTGTATGTGACATTTGGAAAATGCATTTAATGTATGTAGTTGGGTCGCATGAAGACATGTCATCTTGAGTACAAAATTTATTTAGGTAATTTTGAGATCTATTGTCAATCTTGGGCATCAACTATGAGAAATCCCAGTTGGGTGCATTAATTAGGAAACTTGGTAAGCAATTTTTGGTTGACCCTTTATCTATTTATAGTGCACTTGGGCTTGAGATGAAATAGATTGCTACTTATAGATGGGTACATGCTACTAGAATTACTTTAGGAATTGAGTTCTAGATTTCTTTGAGAGTGGAGAAGGGTTCTCTATCGTATTGTAAGTTTTTTACTATGAGTACAAAGAAGAGTGGTGTTTTCTATTAGTGGGTTTTTTTTCGCTTTAAGGGTTCCCCACATTAAATCTAGTGTTTGTATTTTCTCCATCAAAATGCTTTGATTTTGTTGGAATTAGACTAGACAACTGAGAGGGGGGGGGGTGAATTAGTTTTCACACAAAATAAACTTTTTCTGCTTTTAACCTTCTTTATTAACTTACTATGAGATTAATGCTAGAAACATTAAAGCATAGATCAACAACATATGAGCAGAAACATAATCAACACACTTGACACCAAGATTTTGACATGGAAACCCAGTTAAGGGAAAAACCACAGTGGGAGTTAACCCACAAAGATTTGTACCCTGTTAAAAGTACTTTAGAAAAGTAGAAGACACATGCCTTTGAGCACACTGCCCAGAGCTCACTACTCAAAAGAGAGGCTCACTACCTACATAATTTATTTAGAATAGAAAGGATTAACTGAGAAATAGCATCTACTTCATGCCTGATTCAGTTTCAATGAATGCTCACAAAACTTTTGCTTTGCCCCAAATTCTTCTTCACTGACTTTTTCACTCTACACTGCTCTCGCTCCTTTTCTTCTCTGCTATGCTTCTGATCCTTTATTCGAATTTAATATGTTTTACTTAAGGATGATTTTTAAAAACTCTTCAACAAGTATTTATACACTTCATCAACCTTGGAATAATAAACAAGGTCAGCTAAACTTAACATGGATCTTTACACTGTCGGACAAACATAGTTGAGATTTGAATCTTCCTCTACTAACACGCCACTCTTCATAAAATGATCTTTAGATCATCCGCAACATGCTAGGAACATCCAGTCAGCCAATACTGGGAAGAACATTAACTTCAAAGAGGAAATCTTCAATAACAAGCTCAAACTCCAATGCGGACCTCCAACATAGTAGCCACACGATCCAGAGACCTCCACAAGAACATTGAATTCACCAATAACATCCACTCTAAACCAAATTACTAGATCCATTTGTATCTTCCTCTGGAACCTCAAGAACACTGTCTATCATGACTGTCAAACTAGAAGGATGGCTTGCGGACCTCCAAACCAGGAACCATTGGAGTTGATGATACACACTGATGTAACATCCACGTTCTATAAACATAGTAAAAACCATAAATTTACTAAAGAGTAATTTAACAAGGTAAAAATAAGATAGAGAAATTTTTTCTTTTATTCAACATATAATTAAGTAACCACAAATACAAGATTTCTCATTGCAAAATACAATAAACCATATTGTCTTTCTCAAGTACAATGTTTACAAAAGTAAATCAATTACAAGTATCTGCATTAGATAATGTTTTACATAGTCTCAATAAACACAAGTCTTAGAGATATACTGCATCCGAAAATCTAGCATCTTTATCGCAAGCCTTGGCATGTCTTCTGCTAGAGAGAGATTATCTTTCCAGTGATTTACCTCCAACCAAAGATCGACGGTCTCCCACACATCTTCCACATAGGAAGTGGCCCTACCCTTCATGAGGAATATAGACCAAAGGTGACCAGTGGTAATTTGCCTTTCTGAGTACATAGTGTTGTATCCTACACAACTCCATCAATCATACAACCCTAGATACCCTCTAGCTAAGTATGATTTCTGATAGGTTGTGTAATCCAGATATAGTGAACCGACAATGCATGCAGAGACATATGCATTACTATAGCCATAGTTTCAATATAAATTGACGTTCGCAATGAATGTTGTCATAATGTTCACCCACCCCAACTTGACTTGGATACTATCATCTTCCTACAGTTTCACTTGGTCAACTACCTTCAATCTTTTGAAGTCAAGACAATTCAATATTTTAGTCTTCTCGACCTAGACAAGTTTACAATCACTATCTATTTTCCATAGACCTTATCGACTACCTTTCTTTATGAGGATTCTCATTGCATCATTGCAATACCCAAAATCCAATACTTATCAACTCATAGGAATTTCAAATCGATTAATAACGACTAAGATGGTTACCTTACCCAGGTTAAGCTTTATAGTCTAGGAAATTATTTCCCTTTCTTACAAGTAAGATTAATTATACATAGTTAGGGTACTTGTCCCTTCAATCATAATCTATATAACGATCTCAATGATTTAATATAAATAATTACCATATCTAGGTCAAGTTAAGGTTTAATTGAGTTTTGTCTAATTCAAACCTAGTCTTTCTGACTTAGGTGGATTCACAAGATTATGTCTTGCTCCATAGACCTTATGGAATGACTATCCATTCTTGGGTATCTCTTTGCATCTTACAACATTTGAGACCCAACACTTATCAACAAGTAAAAGCTAGGAGAAGTTGTGACCAATAAGATGTAATACACTTTATGGTTGACTATCATTAATAGTACCTCTTGCATGCTTGCAAAACTTGAGGCTTATGACTTGTATTTCAAGTTAACTTGTAGCCCAACAAATAGTTTTCCCTACCTAAGGTTAAAGATTGTCGACTAATAACAAATCTCTTTTCAATGAGATAAATATGAATATTTACTAAATTAGGGTTCTCGACCCTTTAATGTCTACCCACATAAAGTAACTTAAAATGGTTTATAACCATAAAGGTGTTGTCAGATAATCCTTACCCTTCTAGGTTATACTAGGGTTTTATTTAACCCATTCTGATCCAATGGAATAACAAACATACTTATTCGAAGAAGTAAGATTATCATAAAAACAATTATCTTTTAGTCTTTTTTTTGACTAAAGGGTCAATATACCATTCCATCTATGACCAGATCATTAACACATCAATACTTACAACCTTAAGTTGTTCTATCAAATACTAAATAGGTTTTTAACCCAACTCTATATGTTATTGCTTTGAGATAAATATTCCCATATGACAAGAGTCAAATGTAACTAGGGTTCCTATTTCCTCATTTATCGCTCTATTGAAAAATAGCTATCATACTATGGTAATAACATAGTATTTAGAATAATTGTCACCCTACTGGGTTATCTTAGAGTTTTGCTCTACCTAACACTCTAACCTCTACGAGGTTTGTTCAAATTTCTCTCTTTAAACTGAGCTAGGATGGAATTGTGTTTCCATGTTTTTCTTCCTAAAACAGATATAGAGAAGTCATTATACTTGATGCATCTTTGAAAGATAAAGGAATGCTTATTAGGAATCTTCCTAACTAGACCCCTACGGTTCCTTATACGTTGAAGGAGTTCTATTATCTTAGATAATCACTACAAGCCACAGCTATCCCACTCGAATATATATGTGTTCTACCATTAACTATAGCATACAATGAAGAGGAGATCTATAATTATTAAGAGATAGTTTACTCAGAAGCTTAAAACTGTCGCTATTGTGAAATCATGACATATTGGTATAAGAAGTATGAGCTTTTGTTATACTCTCAAACATAATAAAAGTGAGATTAATTTTAGATGCCAACTACCGTATACTAACTTAATATCTTTGCTTATCATAAGATCAAGAGGAGAGTTTTTTGCCTATGTTTCCTACTCGGATATCACTGATCTTATTTTGACTTAGAAACCATCCACAATATAGATCATAAGGCTGTTTATATGTAGCAATTTAAATAACACTGAATAAAAAAAGAACCTGTTAAGTGTTCTTCGACAGCCAAAGATCGCCCTTGCCAATCTTACTCTTATTCAATAGCTTGTGTTAACACTTCTCTCTATCAATCTTTATATTGAATTCACCACTTTATCGGCAGTCCAAATTTCCACTTTTAAACTTGTACAGATTTTCACTGATGTATTTTATCTCTACTACTCTTAGATCTTCCTTCTCTCGTTTCCCCTTGACGTGCTACCTAAACTCCTCTTTCCTGTCAAATGATAAAGCTGCTACCTTCTCAGATAACCAACACTACTCTCTAATCACATCTATCTATTCTCTTTCTTCCCCCGCTGATTTCCTATATGTTCCCCGACTCTTAATGAGTCGTGCCATTTTAAAGACTTAAGCAAGACTCTTTATGAGTTACTCATTTTTCACTCCTCCACACTTAGCAGTTGAAAACACATTGAATACAAAACAATCCGCTTCATGATTCAGTTTCAACCGAGCTATAAATTTGCATATCTCTACACATGTCGATGAGAAGAACACTCTTTGAGGGAGCTTCAGTGACCACCACTCTTCCTTCAAAGAGGCCGACAAGGCATTAACCAACATTTACTCATTTAATAAACACTTAAAGTGGTTCGATCCACCACTCAATATAATGAAGGCTCTCCTATTTGTAAGCCTTCGACTACTCAAGCATTAAACCATCAACTCATTATGAGGTATTATCCTCATTTGATGCTAAGGCATCTACATAAATATTGATTACATCAATAATAATTATATTGATTACATCAATTATAATCCTCATATCTTCGCCCATTACATTAGGTAGATGCAATTTATTCAATAATAAGATATTATTACACCATGGGATACAAATATCGTGATTGGGTTGATCTTGTTTCCCCATCATAATCCATCGACATATATCATATATTAATAACTTTGACAAAAACATCTTAACGTTTACGAATCATTATAACACATCAAATATCTTAATAATAGTATTAAGATAATCATTTTACGACAATAATGTCATAATATTTACGTTGATCATAAATAGTTATAAATCAAACTCAAACGATGTCGTTAACGCTATTATCGACTAAGATGACTTAATACGACTTAGCAAGTTTTGAAAATAATATCGACTACCCGTCAATTTGGTTCAGAAGTAAACTGACAAGACAAAGCTTACCTCTTATGACACCATAGTTCACGTTTTCGTTAAACACTTATACTCGTTAGGCAAATAAACCACTCGTAACCCGAGGTCTATATCTCTCTCTTGGAAAGATACTCTCTCTCTTCTTTTATCCGAGAGTCATCTGATAACCTGTAATCCTGTTTCACTTGTCATCAAACAATATGTGATTAGTGCACCATTATTCAGTTAATTCAACTAATAAATCAGATCTCATAATGCAATATTAAGTTGATAACAACATAATCATTTTCATAACTTGGTAAATGACATTCAATATAATTCCACATCTTTCCTTGTCATAAATCTATAACATCACAATAAATTTACTTATGTCCAAGTAAAAACTAAAAGTATAGCAAGTCAGAAATTAGGGATGTAACATATCCTTCCCCTAAAGATTTGTCGTCCTCGATGATATAAAGTATCAAAATGCAACTTAAAAAGCAAATTCATTGTTTAACTGCTATAAGCATAAAATAAATGAGGCAAATTTCTGCTAGAATTCATGGTATTTCCCCCCCCCCCCCCATGTAAAACTATTCTATGCATACTGGTCCCACTGGACCTTACACTACATAACCTCTACGTTACACATGCATTGCTTGCCAACTTCAAGCATTTAAGAAGCTTGATCATAATCTTTCCTAGGTTCTGTACTTGTAAAACATTCATAGAATATAATATTCATATATTACATAAATATATTTTTCATATATAAATCACAAAAGGCATTATGCCTCCTGGTAATAACTGGTAATAGATTGATTCTTGAAATCAATAAAATTTATAACCTTAAAAGTTTAGAAGAGTCCTTTATACTTAGGAACTGGTTTGGAATACATTCCATACTTTATGAAACTTTTTCAGGGGTTTAACCTTTAAAAGAATTTTCCTTCTCTAACCAAGAATTGTGTTGGTGTACGCTTAACATCAACGTAACTTTTCTATTCATTATCAATTTCCACTGATCTTTCCTGATCAGCTAAATCTTTTCATCCATTTCTTATAACATTTCCGAACTAATGCTAATCCTATCTTCTAGCTTACCCAGCTTATAGGAGTTCAACATCTTTCTGTCCAATGTTTCAATTCAAGCCAACTTTATAGAAAAAAGTTAGGTATTGTTGAAAATTTTGCAAGTGAAACAGTAGTCTCCTTACTTATATTGCTAATTCATGCAATACGTTTGTAACAAATCTTCCAATCCTGGTTAACTCTTTTAACCATCTATTCTTAGGATGATAAATTGTACTCTTATTAAGTTTAGTCCTTAGCATAGAGAACAAAGTTTGCCAAAACTTTGACATTACACGCACATTTCTATCCGAGATAACCTTCTCAGGAAGCCATGCAATCTAAACACCTCTTGCACAAATTTGTGAGTTAACACTGATGCTCCATTAGTCCAATTCCCCGGTATATAATGTGCTACCTTCAAAAGTTTATCAACCTCAAAATGACATCATGTGTATTCCCAGACATAGGAAGACTTTGAACAAAATCCATACTAATAACCAACCATTTCCACTTTGGCATGTCATGTGGGTACACCAATCCTACAGGTGTTGATTTTCTACTTTTTCCCTTTGGCACTCCAGACAATATGCTATAAATCTCGCAGCATCATTCTATATTCCTTTCACGAATTAAAGAGGTTTTATATCTGTTAGTAGTTGGTTACCCCTGGATGTCCTGGGTATGGTGCGATATGAACTTCTTTCCACACCGGTTTTCTTAATTCAGAAGAATTAGAAATATATATTCTTTCTCTGAAACTCAATAGTCCGTTAGACTCAAAATGCATACCTATCATACCTTGAATCTTTAAGATTTTCCACAAGAGCTTGCTTAACTTGCTCATCAAGTATAGGTACACCCCTTAATTCTTCTCTTGATGCATCAGTTTTTCCCTCAAACTGTCCTTTGTGCAGTAATTCATAGAATTAGTGCTGTTGTAAATTCTCTTTTAATAGATTGATTGCCTCTTGCCATCTATCTATCCACTCAAATCATTTCTCTTAACCGTTATAGAACCACTTGCACATGTTGGTAATGTTATCCTTCATTATTAGAATAAATAATTTATATCTTCTAGAAGACTAGAACAAACATGTATAAACAATCTCTAAGCACACTATTCATGAGATTCATGAATGCGACAAGGCATTTGTAAGTCCAAAAGACAACACTGCAAACTCACAATGCCCATTCTTGTCCTATAAATTATTTTATAAGTATCCTCATCCTTCAATCTTGACTGATGATATGTTGATCGCTAATCAATATTTAAAACACTACAGCTCCATGCATCTAATCAAAGAGATCATCAATATGTGGTGAAGATATTTGTTCTTTATCGTTGCTTTATTAAGCATACGATACTAAATACATAATTGCAGAGTTATGTTCTTTCTCTTGACAAAGATATCTAGTGCACCCCATGGTAAAATACTGGATCTAATTCAAACCTTTAGCCAATAATTCTTATAAAGGGGGCTTTTGATTCCATTAATTTTGTAGTTGTCATATTGCAAGGTACTTTTCTAGGTAGCTCATCCCAACACTATAGGAGGAATAAAATTTTTAGTTGTTCCAATCACTTGTTCCATCAAGCTTTGGTGGAATGACTTTCTTCCTATCTAGGAAAAATTCTAAGGCAAGCCTATCCTTTGCTTCCTTTTAGGGTCTATGGTTATAGGATTTCCATTACTCACTCTATATTCTTAGTGATTTTCCTTTCTCATACCATGAGAAATCTCATTTTCCCCCTTTAGGGTTTCCTTGATTTCTTACTTTCTTTTCCAGAATGCCAGGTTTGTCCTTGGTTTCTACAAACATGGTTAGGATTGCCCCTTTTTGTCCAAGAGATTAACTAATGGTTTATTCTCTTCTAGACTCTCACCCTTGTTTGGTTCTTGAATGATACATGTTGTCATTTTTCCCATACTAGAAAAACAAGTTATCCAATAGTTTTTCTGAATCTAAAGTGATTCAAAACATCAAACATGTTTATCTCATAACAATAAAAAGATTAATACAACACATTGTCATCTTTATTGTAATTTATTTAGGAGTAACCACATCCTTATTTATATAGTTGATACGACAAGACTATATGTCACTGTCGATTTACAATCTTCCAATTAATCAAACATAGAGGGTGGATGTACACACAAGTACTCCTCCAACACCTTTTTCCTAAAACAAAAGCATCAGATCAACCTTCAAGTGACATGTTGTAACTGGCTACAGTTTACTAGGTTTTACTACACCAGTAGAATTAGTACGATTCTTGGCCAGTTCAAAACATTGTTTTCTTTCTAGCCGAATACGCTTAAGTGCATCAACAAAAGTCTCTGAATCCTCCAGCCAAGTACCTTCAGAGTAAATAATATGCTCTTTAAGTTCAACCTCCTTAATAGGTTTGTTCTTAACCACTAATTGAGGCAAATGCTAGGGAACAGACTTCCTAGCAGTTTTCTTGGTTCTTCTCCACATCATTCTGGCACAAGAAAATTTTGAACATTAGCTAACCGCATAACGTTGACTACAGGTTAGCACAGTGGACTCATAAGCCCTAGTGTCAAACTCGGTAGCTCTGATACCATATGTAACATCCACATTCTATAAACATAGTAAAAACCATAAATTTACCAAAGAGTAATTTAACAAGGTAAAAATAAGATAGAGAAATTTTTTCTTTTATTCAACATATAATTAAGTAACCACAAATACAAGATTTCTCATTGCAAAATACAATAAACCATATTGTCTTTCTCAAGTACAATGTTTACAAAATTAAATCAATTACAAATATCTGCATTAGATAATGTTTTACATAGTCTCAATAAACACAAGTCTCAAAGATATACTGCATCCAGAAATCTGACATCTTTATTGCAAGCCTTGGCATGTCTTCTGCTAGAGAGAGAGTATCTTTCTAGTGATTTACCTCCAACCACAGATTGACGGTCTCCCACACATCTTCCACTTAGGAAGTGGCCCTACCCTTCACGAGGAATATAGACCAAAGGTGACTAGTGGTAATTTGCCTTTCCGAGTACATAGTGTTGTATCCTACACAACTCTATTAATCATACAACCCTAGATACCCTCTAGCTAAGTATGATTTTCGATAGGTTGTGCAATCCAGATACAGTGAACCGACAATGCATGCAGAGAAATATGCATTACTATGGCCATAGTTTCAATATAAATTGACATTCGCAATGAACATTGTCGTAATGTTCACCCACCCCAACTCGATTTGGATACTATCATCTTCCTACAGTTTCACTTGGTCAACTACCTTCAATCTTTTGAAGTCAAGACAATTCAATATTTTAGTCTTCTTGACCTAGACAAGTTTATAATCACTATCTATTTTCCATAGGCCTTATCGACTACCTTTCTTTATGAGGATTCTCATTGCATCATTGCAATACCCAAAATCCAATACTTATCAACTCATAAGAATTTCAAATCGATTAATAACGACTAAGATGGTTACCTTACCCAGGTTAAGCTTCATAGTCTAGAAAATTATTTCCCTTTCTTACAAGTAAGATTAATTATACATAGTTAGGGTACTTGTCCCTTCAATCACAATCTATATAATGATCTCAATGATTTAATATAAATAATTACCATATCTAGGTCAAGTTAAGGTTTAATTGAGTTTTGTCTAACTCAAACCTAATCTTTCTGACTTAGGTGGATTCACAAGATTGTGTCTTGCTCCATAGACCTTATGGAATGACTATCCATTCTTGGGTATCTCTCTGCATCTTGCAACATTTGAGACCCAACACTTATCGACAAGTAAAAGCTAAGAGAAGTTGTGACCAATAAGATGTAATACACTTTATGGTTAACTATCATTAATAGTACCTCTTGCATGCTTGCAAAACTTGAGGCTTATGACTTGTAGCCCAACAAATAGTTTTCCCTACCTAAGGTTAAACATTGTTGACTAATAACAAAACTCTTTTCAATGAGATAAATATGAACATTTACTAAATTAGGGTTCTCGACCCTTTAATGTCTACCCACATAAAGTAACTTAAAATGGTTTATAACCATAAAGGTGTTGTCAGATAATCCTTACCCTTCTAGGTTATACTAGGGTTTTATTTAACCCATTCCAATCCAATGTTCAATAATAAACATACTTATTCTAAGAAGTAAGATTATCGTAAAAACAATTATCTATTAGTCTTTTTTTTCAACTAAAGGGTCAATATACCATTCCATCTATGACTGGATCATTAACACATCAATACTTACAACCTTAAGTTGTTCTATCAAATACTGAATAAGTTTTCAACCCAACTCTATATGTTATTGCTTTGAGATAAATATTCCCATATGACAAGAGTCAAATGTAACCAGGGTTCCTATTTCCTCATTTATCGCTCTATTGAAAAATAGTTATCATACTATGGTAATAATATGGTATTTAGAATAATTATCACCCTACTGGGTTATCTTAGAGTTTTTCCCTACCGAACACTCTAGCCTCTATGAGGTTTGTTCAAATTTCTCTTTTTAAAAGGAGCTAGGATGAAATTGTGTTTCCATGTTTTTCTTCCTAAAACAGATATAGAGAAGTCATTATACTTGATGCATCTTTGAAAGATAAAGGAATGCTTATTAGGAATCAATACTTCCTAACTAGACCCCTACAGTTTCTTATACGTTAAAGGAGTTCTATTATCTTAGATAATCACTACAAGCCACAACTGTCCCACTCGAATATATATGTGTTCTACCATTAACTATAGCATACAGTGAAGAGGATATCTATAATTATTAAGAGAGATAGTTTACTCAGAATCTTAAAATTGTCGCTATTGTGAAATCACGACATAGTGGTATAAGAAGTATGAGCTTTTGTTATACTCTCAAACATAATAAAAGTGAGATCAATTTTAGATGCCAACTACCGTATACTAACTTAATATCTTTGCTTATCATAAGATCAAGAGGAGAGTTATTTGCCTATGTTTCCTACCCGAATATCACTGATCTTATTTTGACTTAGAAACCATCCACAATATAGATCAGAAGGTTGTTTATATGTAGCAATTTAAGTAACATTGAATAACAAAAGAACATGTTAAGTGTTCTTCGACAACCAAAGATCGCCCTTGCCAATCTTACTCTTATTCAATAGCTTGCGTTAACACTTCTCTCTATCAATCTTTATATTGAATTCACCACTTTGTTGGCAATCCAAATTCCCACTTTTAAACTTGTACAGATTTTCACTAAGGTATTTTATCTCTACTACTCTTAGATTTTCCTTCTCTCGTTTCCCCTTGATGCGTTGCCTAAACTCCTCTTTCCTATCAAATGATAAAGTTGTTTCCTTCTATGATAACCAACACTACTCTCTAATCATAGCTATCTATTCTTTTTCTTGCCCCGCTGATTTCCTAGATGTTTCCCGACTCTTAATGAGTCGTACCATTTTAAAGACTTAAGCAAGACTCTTTATGAGTTACTCTTTGAGCACTTTGAGCACTTTACTTGCTTGTTGCAACCATGGTTTTGCAATACTATTGAGCAATCTACATTCATCCAAAAGGAACAATACAAATCTCGGTAAAAGCTTTCATGTTTTATTGATTTATTAGTAATGGTTTTTATTTAGATTGGTTCTCTTTATGTTATTGGTTTTTGATTTGTTTAAGTTTATCATAGTCAATTTTCCTCATACACATTCTAGCACACCCGGTGGGACCCACTAACCTTGCTTTTTTAAAGACAAAATTGATTTTTTTGAAACTAGGTACGGAAAAGCGCAATCACACTGCAGAAGATTTGAAGATTTTTGTTCACTAGTTTGAGAGAATAGGCATTGAGCATTCAACTGGGGTAACTTTAGCTCAAAAGATTTCTGGGTTTTGTCAAACACATCAGAATCCTATTTGGGTATCTCTTAGGTTTTGTAGGAAGTGTACAGATTTCAAAAAAATAGATTCCAATCCGTGTCCTTATTTTTAGCCTATGCTTTTTTTTGGCCTATTTTTAGAAATTTCATGAAATCAGGAATATCTGTGTAACTTTAGCTCAAAAGATTTCTGGGTTTTTTCAAAAACATCAAAGTTCTATCTAGGTATCTCTTATTTTTTACAGGAAGTGCACAGATTTCGATAAAAATAGATTTCAATCCGTATCCCTATTTTTAGCCCATGCTTTTTTTTGACCTATTTTTAACAGTTTCACGAAATCAAGCATATCTTTTGGATACAGAGTTGATTTTTCACGAAACTAGTGGCGTTGGAAAGATGGTTCTCTCAACTTTTCTGTGGTGAAATAATTTTGAGGTAATTTTATCAGATTTATCAGGTACACTTAGTCAAAGTCAACCCTTCTTTGCAAACTTCAAACGGTCATAACTTGTGCAAAATTTACTCAATTTTCACAAACTTTTTTTTGAAATTGCATAGAATTTCATATAAAATTTGATCATAATATTTAATTTGCTATACCTAATCATTATTATTAGATTTTTTTATATTACGCATTTTTTCACTTAACAAGTTAAGCGTTTTTGGTCAATTTGATTTATTTTTTGCTAACTTGTGGGTTTTTTTGGAACTATTTAACTTGTTGCAGCTTCTTATCACTCACATAGAGCAAATATGTTTTTCTAATATGTTCATATAGGACAAGCATTGGAGAAATCTTGATTTATCTCACTAAGTCTTAGAAACATATTACCTTCTTAAGGGATAATTGAACAAATCATTTCGGCAATCTAAGTCTTAGGAACATTCTGCTTTTCTTAAGGGACAATGGACATGTATGCGAAAACACCTCAATTTTCTAAGGGACAATGGACATGAATGCCAAACACTTCAATTTCATAAGGGACAATTGACAACTACAAACGTGTGTGTGCCTAATTTAGGTGCATCTTATTTTTCTTATAACGGGACAATTGAACCTTTATTTGACGTGCTTCCTCTTACATTTTTAGTATTTCCTTTAGAAGGGCCTGCTTTTGGATTACGTTTCATCCAAAAGGGACGACCCCAAGCGGAGTTTTCCTTTGAACCGCTATATAAGAGGGATAAGGCGAAAGCCAAGTCCTAACCGACGTCAGCCTTACCTTGTGGTGCCAAACTGAAAAGAGGTGTACTAGCTCTTTGTGGAAACGATTTTCACATTGAGCGAAGTGTTTGATACTCTTAGTAGGATTGGTTAAATCTTTTAGTAGCTTGTCACATTGCTCGTAAGGCGTTGGTCCCTCAAATTTACTAAGAACCATTCTAGATAGAGACTACCTGATCTACCTCTGAACATTGCGGTAATCATCAGTGCAAGGGGAATCGATTTAAGCCCTTAAGATACTCACCATTGGCTCCCTTGAGAAGAGATAGTATTCCCTTGGTCAAAAAGCTCTTGTGACCTACTTGAGCTTTCCAAGGGGAGGGTGAGATATCCCTACCTATCGTCTCTCGCAAAGATACAAAATATCTGACACCTTTATGGAATGATATTTTTATCGACGGAGTATTAAGTTGTGAGCTGATCTACTGCAATGAAATCTTGTCTCTAGGGATAAAAAGTGCTTGTTATTGATTGCAATTGTCTTATACCTGTGGAAACATTGGGCTTTTTTGTGAGCCTCGAACATACACTATTTGTTGTGTCAATCCCTTTTTGGCCAAACTTTGTTTGCTGTGTTTTCTCTTGCCAAAGCAAATCCAATTAGAACCAAAAACCAAATCTATCAAAATTTGCCTTTTAAAACATCAGACACTACTTCAGCGCCTCTAGTATTACAGTTGCTCACCCTTGGTGGTACAGTAGCTCACTTTTGGTCACAATAGCTCACCTTTGGTATAGCAGTAACTCACTTTTGGTAGCTCAGTCCATCGCCTTTGGTATTATAGTAGCACGCTTTTGGTTGCACAGTCCTGCACCTCTGGTCAAACAGTATAGTGCCTTTGGTCCAGTTACTTGTGCATCAGAGTTTGTCTTTTTTCCAAACACAAGCAGAATCCCAGCATTACCTTTTATCCTAGTGTATTCCATGGTAACCACTAGGCTCCAGCAAACTATGAAGTCCAAGAAGGTTGTCCCTAGGAAGCGCAAATCGCCTCCTCACACACCGCAATCAGGCAGTCTCAACATTACTCCCAAGGTTCCTCCTAGAACACTCGCGAAAAGATCTACCAATTCTCCCAACGTGCTGCACCTTGACCACCCTAGCACTCCTCATGAGGGTAGGGTCCCTTTGGTAAGCACACCTCACTATACCACCGGCATGCCTCCAGATTTTGTACCACAAGGATATACTATTGATCAAATCCCATCTTAGGAAGGTAGGGTCCCTTTGGTAAGTACACCTCACTATACCACTGGCTTGCCACCAGATTTTGTCCCTCAAGGTTATATCGCAAATCAACCCCCATCTCAAGAAGAGCGACACTTTGAAATAGGTCAATCCTCTCAAGAAGATGGGCAAGATCTTGATGAATTCATACAAGAGCCTAGAGTTGTGGCCGCCTTTGACAAAATCCTTAGTGAAAACCAAGATCATTTCTTTCACTTGCTTGCAGAGCAAGGAGCTAAATTACCTCAAGATTTTGATTTATCCACTCTCAAGGAGACAAACAATACCTTAAGTGCCATACAGGCGGTCCAAACCATGTCAACAGTGACCACGCCCTTACCTGAACAAAGCTCGCTGTATAGGAATCCCCTTTATCAAAACCCAATGGGAAAGAGGGCCATATTACCGCTTTTGACTCCTATGGAGATCTACAAAAATCAGCAAGAAACCCTCCAACGTCAAGCGGAACTAGCTAAACAAGCCACCATAGCTCAATCAAACATGCAACACACTCCTAGAATGTCCACACCAATCGCAAGTGGAATCTTGGTTACTCCATCACGAATAGGTTTCCCACCAAATTACAATCTGGGGAACAACTATGTAGCCATGCAACAAGGGTCTTAACAAATGCCACCTCCTATATCATCAAACCTTCATGTCTCTCAACCAACTAGAGTCATGCAATCCCAACCACAACATTCTTCTACGCTCATCATCAATCAACCTCAATCATCGCATAACACTTCTACCTATGTCCCTCCTCCACAACATTCATCCACGCTAAATTTCTTCAACACCTTGCCTATCCACCCTCAACATTCCCAACATCAAGTTTCCCAAAGCTATGTTTCGCAATCGCAATCTAATCCAACAAACTTTAGCTTTCCACCCCCACATTCTTTTCTCCAACCATCTCAAAGCCAACATTCTTATCTAGCACTGCCTCCACCTCTTCCGAATCAAAACATTCAATTCCAACCCAATCTCAATCCAACGTACAACATGTATGACCCCAACCAATCATATGACCCTTATAACACCAATACGCATGGCTTACACTACAATCTTTCGTATGGGCAACAACAACCACTTCTCGGACAACAAGAGATGTTTCCAACCCCTCCCACAGCGATGGAGCTAAAAATCGTGGAAGTTCAACAACAGCTATCTGATCTTACATTTGGCCACACCAAGAAAACCTTCTCCTTAGAAGAAGTGTGTCCTTATCCTTTTGATTGGTCATTACCTATGATCCCTTTTCCACAAAATTTTACTATTCCTAAGTTCGATAAATACAAAGGAAAAGGTGACCCAAAAGACCATCTCAGAGAATTCTATCTTGCTTGCTTCAAGGTTTCACATAACGATACATACCTTATGCGTCTCTTTCCTCGCAGTCTTGGAGGTCAAGCAATAGAATGGTTCTCACACTTGCTTACGGGTATCAAATCTTTTAACAAGCTAGTAGAGAAATTTGCCACCCATTTCTCCTACAACGCAGAGCATGAGATCTCCATGACTGATCTATGCAACAATAAATAGAAAAATGGTGAAACTTTCATTTCTTTCCTTCAACGATGGAGACAAATGGCTAGCAAATTCCCTTTCAAGATTCCTGAGAAACAACTGGTTAGCATATTTGTGCAGAACCTCAGCCAAGAGTTAGGTTTCCATTTGTAAATTCTTAGTGGTACAACCTTCGACGAAATCACATACAAGGGAATCAACATTGAAAAGGCCCTCATTGCTAAAGGTGTGGTCAAAATCTTCAAAGAGACAAAAGACAATGCTCCTCATCAACAATCAAGTGATAAACCTAAATATTGGAACAAAAACAAAAATGTGGTCAATGATGGGGTGGTCGATTCTAAACATGTCCAAACTTTGCAAATGCCACTGCAGCTTTCCAAACCAAGTCAAGCTCCACCTCAACAACAACAACAACAAAGGCAACCTTATCAAAACCAACAACAATGACAACAAGATCAGCCTCAACAAGATTACCCTTCGCGGCGTCAATTCACTCCCTTGGGAGAGCCCATAGAGATAGTCTTACAAAAGATTTTACACAAAGGTCTCATCACCTTACCCGATGCTCCCTCGTATGGGGAACCTATTTACAAAACTGCACGGTACAGAGAAAATGAATACTGTGAATTCCATAGGAGCAAAGGGCATAGAACTGCATCGTGCATGAAACTCAAGCACCTAATCCAAAATCTCATCGAAGGCAATCAAATATCTCTACAAGAAGATCCACCAGCTTAGCACACGAACAAAGATCTCGATATGTACAAGGAACCATTCTCTCATCATGGTCCACCTCCTCCTCAGGATAGAGGTAAAGGTATCAATCATGCTTCCACTTCCTTTGATTCCATTGTCGGTTGTTTTGAAGAGAGTCGAGTGTCTACCCTCACAATCAAAGGCAAATCTACGGATTGCGCTGTTACAACTTGTCATGGTCATGTCACCATTCGTGGTCCTACACCCAGTCTTCTGGCTCAATCTGATTATAATCTTGTTGAACATCTAGGGAAAACACCAGCACAGATCTCTATCTTGGACCTTCTATGGTCATCACCTGCACATAGAGTAGTGCTAGAAAAAGCCCTCCAAGAGTCTTCGGTTCCTAACAACATAGCAGTCGCAGATTTCTAAGCTATAGTAGGTAACATTGCTTCACCCTACAATGTGGTCTTCTCTGAGAAAGATCTCCCATCCCATGATCCTTGTCACAATGATGCCCTTCATATTGAGGTTCTCATCCATAAGCGTAAAATCAAACGTATACTCATAGATGGTGGTGCTGGTCTCAACATCTGCTCTTTAAAGTTACTTAAGCAATTGGGATACTCTGAGGATCATGTCAACACTGATCAAAGTATTACAATCAAGGGATATGATGATGCTGAACGCCATTCAGAAGGTATTATCCACTTGCCTATACAACTGGGCCCCGTTATGTTGGAAACCAAGTGCCAAGTCCTTGACATTGAGCTGCCTTACAACATTATCCTAGGCTGCCCATGGATCCATGCAATGAAAGCTGTTCCCTCCACGTACCACCAGTCCCTCAAATTCCCATTCAATGGTACAGAGATCACTATCCCAGGAGACCCCAATCCTTTTGAATTTTGTTGTGTCTTGCAAGGCAGTTATAAGAATTGCAACCAAGTGACTAACAATGCAAAAGCCCTTGAATCCCCACTATATGTTGATCCTGAAACTCTGACACAAGCCTCTACAAGTGAACCTAATCCTATTCCTGAAATCAAAGCGCACATCTGTGATATAGGCTTTGGCACTTATGATATCTCAAAATCTTGTTGTGTAGGGCAGACGCCTTTATCTCCAAAATCTTACGGCCAACCACCCATTGCCAAAGTAACCAAAAAAGCAGCTATTCCTCCCCTAGCATTTCTAACCCAATTCCAACAAGGACGCTTATTGGAAGAGAAAACTATTGGGGACATTTCTTCTTGGCTCTATAAGGAGAAAGAACCAGTCACAATACATGTCAAGCAATATGTTAATGGCTTAAGGATAGTAAAAAACATGGGCTATAAAGGCAAAGGTGGCCTTGGGAAATAGAATCAAGGAACTATGGAGCCCATTGTTGTGACAAAGAAACTAGACAAGAAGGGATTAGGATTTGGTAAGAAGGTACCGCGCACCTTGGACATCAAGTATATCCTCGACGAGGTAGCTGACACTTTTCCCGCCGATTCGACATCTACTGAGGATATCATCGATGACTTTTCCCTCCATATGACCAACCTATTTGAAGATTCATCCATTTTTACGCTATCCTCTGTATCCTTAATCTCCACCACAAACACCCAGAATGTCACACTTGTCTACCCTGAACTTATCGATTGGGACCAACAAGGGTCCCCCGTTATAGATGTATTTCAAAATGACGAAGCTTTAGCTAAGTTCATGGGACTTCGGGAAGGTATCCCCCTTGGCGATCACAAAGCAGGTTTTGTAATGGAACTAGATCCAACAACTTATTTTGGTGAGAATGCCAAATCCTCCAGTCGCAAAAGTAAAAATAAAGAAAGATCTCTAGGTGAAAACCACACTGTGGCACCTCCCGATCACAAAATAGTAAAAACAAAGGACGTATCCAAAGGTGAAAACCCAACTGTGGCACCTAAGGATGGAGGATTTGACCTTCCCCTACCATCTACGTATCAAGAGAAGTCAGCTCTCCTAGTGGAAGATTCTATAGAGATAAACCTTGGCATAGAGCAAAATCCAAAGACCACATTCCTAGCAGCATCATTATCAAAAACAGAGCATAGGAATCTTAACACATTCTTCTTACAAAGAACCATCAACTTTGAGTGGACCTATGCTGATATGCTAGGGTTAGACCCTAATCTAGTAGTTCACTATCTCACAGTTGATCCAAAAGTCAAGCCAGTCAAGCAAAAGCTGAGAAAGATGCACCCACAGATAGCTCTCTTAGTAAAAGTGGAAATACAGAAGCTATTAGATGCAAAGTTCATACGACCTATTGACTATTCAGACTAGGTATCAAACATTGTACCTGTGTCTAAACCCAATGGGTGCATCCGCATGTGCAATGATTTTAGAGATCTTAACAAGGCATGTCCCAAAGATGACTTTCCACTACCGAACATTGACATTATAGTAGACTTGACAGCAGGTCATGAAATGCTTTCTCTCATGGTTGGATTCTCTGGCTACAATCAGATAAGGATAGCAGAAGAAGATCAACATAAAACAACCTTTACTTGTCCCTGGGGTAATTATTGTTGGTGTGTCATGCCGTTTGGTCTAAAGAATGCAGGAGCAACCTATCAGAAAGCAATGACAATGATATTCCACGATCTCTTTCATCATATCATGGAGGACTATGTGGATGACATACTAGCTAAATCTTCTAGGGCAGACCACATACAGGTTCTAGGATAGATCTTTGACAGGCTCGAGAAATACCAAGTGCGCCTTAATCCAAAGAAGTGTGTCTTTGGTGTAACATCAGGAAAGCTATTGGGATATATTGTATCTCGTAGAGGTATCAAAGTAGACCTCGCGAAAGTCAAGGCTATAGTGGAGATGCCTCCACCAAAGAACCTCAAAGCATTAAGGAGCCTTTAGGGAAGGTTGCAATCCATCAGGCGTTTCATCTCACAGCTAGCAGATAAATGTCAACCATTTCAACACTTGCTCCAAAAGGATGTCTCATTTCGATGGGATGATAAGTGTCAAGCAACATTTGATCAGCTCAAGAAGTATCTAGCTACACCTCCTGTATTGGTTCCACCAGTTGCTAATAAACCTTTGATATTATACATCTCAACTACAACTTCGGCCCTAGGGGCCCTTCTAGCACAAAATGATGAAATAGGAAAAGAGCATGCAATTTATTATATCAGTAGAACCTTGGTGGGATATGAACTCAATTATTCACCGATGGAAAGAGCTTGTTTAGCAGTAGTGTTCACTTCTCAAAAGCTACGGCATTATATGTTAAACCAACACACAAATCTTATAGCCAAAATTGATCCCTTGAAGTATCTACTTGCAAAAGCATCTCTTACAGGTAGACTAGCTAAATGGGTCATGATCCTTAGTGAGTTCGACATTGAGTATATGGATCGTAAAGCAATCAAAGGACAAGCCCTAGTAGATCAACTAGTAGAAGCACCCATGACAAATACACACCCTATGGTAGCAGACTTTCTAGATGAGAATCTATTCACTCTTTCTAACTCAATAATGTGGAAGTTGTACTTTGATGGTTCCTACACATAGCATGGATCAGGGGCTGGCATATTATTCATCACACCTCAAAATGACTATATTCCAAAGTCATATCGGCTTGCATTCCCTTGCACCAACAACATAGCCGAGTATGAAGCACTCCTCATAGGTCTCAATACAACAGTTCAATGGGACATCACAGAATTACAAGTATATTGAGACTCACAACTAGTCATTCGCCAATCACAGATAAGTACCAAACAAAGGATGAAAATTTGGTCCCCTACAAGCAACTAGTGGATGCATATAAACCACACTTTTCTAGCATTACATTTGAGCAAATTCCTAGAGAACATAACAAAGCTGCAGATTCTATGGCTTCTGTCAGGTCACTGATTGACTTGCCTACTAATACACAGAAATGTGAATTCTTGATCGAGCAATTGTTGATACCAGCCGTCGATGTTCCCGTTACTGAAATCATCTGCGAACTTGTTGGTCCCAATTCCACATGGTATGAAGATATCTATGAATACCTTAAGCACAATACCTTTCCCTCTGACCTATCATCCACCCAACGTAAAACCTTTATCCGTTGATCCTCCCGTTACACCATTCTGGGTGATACACTATATCGTCGGAGTCTCGATGGTATCCTCTTACGATGTCTTAACGTGGAAGAAGCTGAAGCTACTTTACGAGAGATACACAAAGGTGTCTGTGGCGTGCATTCTACTGGTCCTAATCTTGCTAAGAAGATACTCAGAACAGGTTATTGCTGGCCTACAATAGAGCAAGATGCTGCACAATTTGCTAAGAAATGTCTATAATGCCAGCAGCATGGAGATTTGATTCACGCACTAGCTTATGAATTACAACCTGTGACAACTCCTTGGCCTTTTTCTCAATGGGGTCTCGACCTCGTAGGACAAATCCACCATTCCTCATCCAATGGCCATAAGTTCATTACTGCCACTGAGTATTTCATGAAGTGGGTAGAAGCCATTCCCATGACCTATATCACCAGTAAGCAAATAGCCAAGTTTATCCTTAACTACCTCATATGCTGGTATGGTATTCCCCAAGCCATTGTCACTGATAATGGGAGACCATTCAAGAATCAAGATGTTCGTGCCCCATGCACACAATACAATATCCAACATCACTTTTCAACTCCCTACTATCCACAGAGTAATGACGAAGCTGAGGCTTCCAATAAAACCATTCTCAAAATCCTCAAGAAAATAGTCAATGAAGTCGGTCGTGATTGGCACTTGCAACTCAATCCCACCCTATGGGCCTACAGCACTAGTATCAAAACACCAACTGGTGCCACACCCTATGCCTTGGTCTATGGCTCTGAAGCCATCCTACCTATAGAGGTCGAGATCCCATCCCTCAGAGTATCCATGTAGGACCTGATCGATGGAGAGGAGTATCTCACTTCTAGATTAGCTGAGCTTGAACTATTAGATGAGAGGCACCTTGCCGCACTTAATCATCTCCATGTCTATCAAAACCGCCTCTGGCGTAATTACAACAAAAAGATCAAGGAAAGATGGTTTCAAGTTTGTGATCTTGTACTCAAAGAGAATCAAAGAAATCAAGCAGATCGAGAAAAGAAGGGTAAGTTTGAGCCTAACTGGTTAGGTCCCTTTATTGTCACAACAACAAATGGATCAGGAGCTTATACTTTAGCTACACCTGACGGCATTCCTCTAGATGAGCCACTTAACAGTGTCCATCTCAAGAAGTTCTATGCCTGATCCTCAGAGTATTCCCAAAAAAAAAATCCAAAAAAATTTGTCCTTTGGTGAAAACTTGGCAAACAGACGCCTTGGATAAGTACCATAGTGAAAACCTGGCAAATAGGCGCTATGTGTAGAGTCAGTATCCATCATCTATCGAGTCCTATCCACTCCATGTCCAGTGCACAAAGCACGCCTTTCATCCATCCATAATAAAACCATTAACCTTGTTTGCATTTCCATCTCCCTATCTAGTATAGCTTGGAAATTTGTCAATGTCCCTCGTCATCATCCCACATCTTGATCTGTGTCAACAATTTGCACTGTCTAGTCCTAGGTCACAACTTTCTAGTCATCCATGCAAATTTCTCTACCAGAATGGGGGCAACTCTTTCCTTAACCTAGGTCTAGGATTGGTGCCTTGTTCATGGTTCGCAACGCGCTCTTCAATCTTTTCTCTTTTCCGCCGATAGCATCCTTTAACGGACACATCGCTCCTACGATAAGGCTGTTATCTTCTCAACACTTTTCCTACATCATCACATCAACCAGAACTACATATTATCATCATTTCAATCTTAAGGTACCTTGATCCCATGGATATGGGTATGTAGGCAGTCTGGAATACAAAGGAAGTATCCAGTACTTAGGCACATAAGATCCCCTCCTTTCACCTTGACCCATTCATCACTCTATCCAGAACTACATATTATCTTCTTTCATCTTTCCTCGTAATGTGCCTTGATCCCGTGGATACAAGGTATGTAGGTAGTCTGGAATACGAAGGATGTATCCAGTACTCAGGCACATACGATTCATCATTCTCCACCCGTTTCAATCCATCAAACACTGTCACCTTTCTAGTCTTCTATTTTTCAAAATCCATTCACCTCGACTTGACTAGCTCAAGCAGCAAAACAACAAACAAATGCATCCTTTCAAAGCAAAGGTCCTTAACAAACCTAAAGCAAAGCAGCTTCCTTCTAGAGTCATCTACTATCCTGCATACAGATTGCCAACATCAACTAAGTACTGCTTAACCAAAGCCCTAGGTCAACAAGCTTATCTTCTGCACAGTGTTCCATTGTCGAGACTAACACATGCGTCTACTGCGACATGTGGCATTTCCGGTAGCATGACATTATATTTTTAGGTAGATAACCTTGTTTAATGGACACAGATTTCCTACGATAAGGCTGTTATCTTTCCTATCCAATCTATCATGAGTAACCTCTTTGGCAAGAGAATATGTTGGCTGTATGTTTACTTTGTAAGTCAGTCAATTTGTGTTATGGTTTATCTTTTGTTCCTTTATCCATTACCTATTCGAGGCTACCTTCATTTATCTATAATCTTGGTACGTTACAATGCAATATGGATTGGGGGCATAGTCGTTGCTTTTGTATGCCGTGTTTGAGGAATGATATTTAGTATCTTTCTTAGCAGCATATTTATCTTGTGTGTGTTATGACCTAGCATCTTACATATTAATAATTCTTCTTGCATTTACATGTATTGAAGTTTATTTTATGTTCAAGACTATGGCTTATTCACATGTTCCAACAAGGTCATATTATGTCTAAAGGGATCTAAGTTTAATCCACTTGCTTGCAGAGTCAACGTCCACGCACTCGGATATTACTGCACCTTGGTCTTTTATACCTTAGTGGTGAACTATCCACGTGCTATATCAAAAATAAGGATTGCTCTTTATAAACAAATGTGAAACCATTGCAACAAGCTCATCCATTTACACCATCCATTTTTCCATGGCCTTACATAGTTTTCCAGCAAAGATCAATCAACAGTCTTTCTCTTATGTTCTTTTCTATCTCCATTTTCTGCTATTCAACCTTGCCTATCTCTAGCAAATCTTCTAGTCGAGCGTCAACACAGTTCTTCTGTCGCTTCCCTATCTTTCCTCTCGAGGGGGCACCCTACACCAGCTATGCTGGGGCAACTAGCTACACTGGGGCATCAAAAATTGTATCATGTCTTCAACTATCAATTTCTTTGAAGCAACGCTATAAATTGCATTACATCAAAGGGGCAAAATGTAGACACCCTAAAATGACCACGTCTTCGAATCACTTGCATTTCGTCTAATCTCTAGCATCACCTGTATTTCAACATTAATTAAATAATCTAATTATTTAATTAATTTCATCAAATTCTTCCAAAACTTTAAAATTCAACATTAATTAAATAAATCCCCTTTATTTAATTAATTTCAGCAAAATCAACCTTATTCTTCCATTAATTAAATAATTTATATTATTTAATTAAATCATTATCTTCTTTCCAAATCTCAAGTTTTCATTAATTAAATAAATCCCATTATTTAAATTCATCACAAATTCTATCTTATCCAAACAATTAAATAATTCCTAATTATTTAATTAAATCAAATTCATTCTTCCAAATTTAAATAAATCAAATCAAATTTATTTAAATCCTCTCAATTTCTAAAAATAAGATAAATCAAATAGTTTATTTATTCTTCCAAATCATGCACAACAATTAAATAAATCTATTTATTTAATTTGCTTTCTTATCTACAAATATCTTTCAAATCTTCTAAAAATAAGTCTTCTTCTCCATACACACACAATTAAATAATTTATTATTTAATTTCTCTCAAATCATGCAAAAGCAAATCTAAAGTTGAGTTATCTATTCACTCAACCTTGTTTTTATCAATTTCTCTTAAATTAGAAAAAAACTTTCTAATTTATGAAAAACATGTCTTATCTTTAGAAAAGAAAGTGTTTAACTCAAATAAAATAGCTTTTGTGTGACACTTGTCTTCTTCTTATTCGTTGCACGTTCCTCAACTGTTCTCCTCCGTTGATTCTTCTGAATTATCTGGACCGTTGATCGATCTCTGTTGAAACCTATATAAACCCTCTCATCTCCTTCACAACTTTTCTTCGATCACTTATTCTCAGGCATACTTAACAGCGCTTTGAGCATACATCGCATCGATTGAGCAACTTCACGATCTTTTGACATTGATCTTTGAGCACTTTACTTGCTTGTTGCAACCATCATTTTGCAATACTATTGAGCAATCTACATTCATCCAAAGGGAACAATACAAATCTCGGTAAAAACTTTCATATTTTATTGATTTATTAGTAATGGCTTTTATTTAGATTGGTTCTCTTTATGTTATTGGTTTTTGATTTGTTTAAGTTTATCATAGTTAATTTTCCTCTTACACACATTGAATACAAAATAGTCCGCTTCATGATTCAGTTTCAACCAAGCTATAAATTTGCATATCTCTACACATGTTGACGGGAAGAACACTCTTTGAGGGAGCTTCAGTGAATGTGGTTAGCATCACCACCGCTCTTCCTTCAAAGATGCCGACAAGGCATTAACCAACATTTGCTCATTTAATAAACACTTAAAGTGGTTCGATCCACCACTCAATATAATGAAGGCTCTCCTATTTGTAAGCCTTCGACTACTCAAGCATTAAACCATCGATTCATTATGAGGTATTATCCTCATTTGATAGTAAGGCATCTACATAAATATTGATTACATCAATAATAATTATATTGATTACATCAATTATAATCCTCGTATCTTCGCCCATTACATTAGGTAGATGCAGTTTATTCAATAATAAGATATTATTACACCATGGGATACAAATATCGTGATTGGGTTGAGCTTGTCTCCCCATCATAATTCGTCGACATATATCATATATTAATAACTTTGACGAAAGCATCTTAACATTTACAAATTGTTATAACACGTCAAATATCTTAATAATAGTATTAAGATAATCATTTTATGACAATAATGTCGTAATATTTATGTTGATCATAAATAGTTATAAATCAAACTCAAATGACGTTGTTAACTCTATTAACGACTAAGACGACGTAATACGATTTAGCAAGTTTTGAAAACAATATCGACTACCGGTTAATTTGGTTTAGAAATAAACTGACAAGACAAAGCTTACCTCTTATGACACCATAGTTCACGTTTTCATTAAACACTTATACTCCTTAGGCAAATAAACCACTCGTAACTTGAGGTCTATATCTCTTTCCTGGAAAGATACTCTCTCTCTTCTTTTCTCTGAGAGTCATCTGATAACCTGTAATCCTGTTTCACTTGTCATCAAACAATATGTGATCAGTGCACCATTATTCAATTAATTCAACTAATAAATCAGATCTCATAATGCAATATTAAATTGATAACAACATAATCATTTTCATAACTTGGTAAATGACATTCAATATAATTCCACGTCTTTCCTTGTCATAAATCTATAACATCACAATAAATTTACTTACGTCCAAGTAAAAAGTAAAAGTATAGCAAGTCAGAAATTAGGGATGTAACAACTGACTTCCCAAACATGCCTTCAAATCTACAAACCATAATATTTCACTATGGAGCAATCCGGACCAACTTACTGTAACTCTATCTCTTCTGAATACTGCAAGATCTGGTTCTACTCAAATGGCCATAACTTCTTCAAATCTTCATGTAGACTTCTCAATTCTTAACTGGATCAACCTCTGATAATCCTCTACACTACCATAAGGTCTGCGAACATTGAGTCTTTATTACTTTTCTCAATATCCTCAACATTCCAGTCTCCTGAACAGACAACAAAATAAGGCACAGTTGACACCAATGACAACAAGAATATGTTGACATCAATGACAACACTGCTTAGGCACATATTTGCAACAATCTCCCCCTTTGTCATTGATGGCAACATATGTTGTGAAAAATTGATTCAACCATCATGACAAGAACTTCTCCCCCTGACTTTTGCAACTACTTCCTTCATTGCTCCCCCTGTCATCAGCAATTAGTTTTTCACGTGTCTTCTCTCCCCCTTTGGCATCAATGGCAAAGGGCACATATTTGCAATCTTTACTCCCCCTTTTTATTTTAGACTGATCTCCAACATTTGCATACTGACTACTCCTTAGAGTAGTATTTTCTCAACATCAATCCAGATCTCAAGATATGACTGAGAATTCCAGTGGACTGATGCCCCTCAGTGCATCTTAGTTCTAATTCAGAGGGGTAATAACCCCTAACTTCTCTATGAGATACTCAAAGGTATCCTTGGGAAGAGGCTTAGTGAAGATATCTACAATATGATCTTTGGAAGACACAAACTCCAACTTGACTTCATTCTCATTTACCTTCTCTCTCAAGAAATGAAACTTGATAGATATATGCTTTGTCTTTGAATTCAACACTAGATTCTTTGAGATGCTTATTGCACTAAAATTATCAGAAAAGATTGTGACTAGCTCCTCAAACACAATTTTGATGTCCTTTAACATTTGCTTCATCCACAATTTGCTACTACTATATATTTTGCTTCTGCAGTAGACAGAGATATTGCCTATTGCTTTTTGCTCATCCAAGAGACCAATCTTCTTCCCAAGAAAAATGCACCACCATGGTGCTAGTACTTTTTATGTCCTCCACATCTCCTGCCCAATCAGCATCTGTATATGCATGAAGAGTGAAATCATTGTCCTTTGGATACCACAATCCATAATCAATTGTCCCCTTGAGATATCTAAAAATTATTTTGACTTCCACAACATGGGATTCTTTTGGATCAGCTTGAAATCTAGCAACAAGTCCAGTGACATTCATGATGTCAGGTCTGGTCTGAGTCAGATAGAGCAATCCTCCAATCATTGATCTATACCTTTTCTGATTAGCCTTGGGGGAGTCATCATCTTTACTTAACTTGCATCTGGTTACCATAGGTGTACCTACTAGCTTTGAATCTTCCATTCCAAACATCTTCATCAATTATTTCACATACTTGGACCGAGATATAAAGATACCTTTATCTGATTGAACAATTTGGAGACCTAGGAAGAAATTCATTTCTCCAAACATTGACATCTCAAATTCACTTTTCATCTGATCAGCAAATGCTTTGCAAATACATTCATTTTTACCAAAAATGATATCATCAACAAAGACCTCAACAATCAGGATGTCCTCATGATTAACCTTGAAGTAAAGATTACTATCAGCAATACCTTTACTAAAACCTATCTTAAGAAAATATTTATCCAATCTTGCATACCAGGCTCTTGGAGCTTACTTGAGTCCATACAAGGCTTTTCTCAGTCTACAAACTATATCTCCCTGATCAGACAATTGAAATCCTTCCGGTTGCTCAATGTAGACTTCTTCCTCCAAATCTCCATTCAGGAATGTTGATTTGACATCCATCTGATACATTTTAAAATCTCTAAAAGCAACAAATGCAAGAAATAATATAACTGCCTCTATTCTTGCCACCAGAGCAAAAGTTTCTTCAAAATCAATTCCTTCCATTTGAGAATAGCCTTTGCATACCAACCTTGCTTTGTTTCTTATAACTTCACCATCTTCATTTAGTTTATTCCGGAAGACACGTTTGGTTCCAATCACATTTTTGTCCTTAGGTCTAGGAACAAGATCCCAAGTATGGTTCTTTTCAATTTGCATCAATTATTCTTCCATTGCTTTTACCCAGTTTCATCATTGCAGGCTTCACTTACTGATTTAGGTTCAATTTTTGAAATCAAACAAATCTCTTCTTGATCTTCAGCAACTCTTCTCCTAGTTTGAACACCTTTATTTCTATGTCCTATGATTTGATCTTCAGGATGATTCATTCTTACATACCTGGGGGTTTTGGGAATTGCTTGAACTTCTATTTCTTGAGCTTGTTCCTCAACATCTATACTATTTTCTTGAGTTCCTAGAGTTTCTGGATCAATCTGAATCTGAGTCAGAGTTTGAACTAACCTTCCTTGACTTTGACTTTCATCTTGATCATTTGAATCATATTTGTAGAACCTGGAATATCCTTCCTTGCTCTCATCAACTCTAACATTAGCACTTTCAACAATCTTTTTCAACCTCTTGTTAAAGCACTGGTAAGGCTTACTTTGAGTAGAGTACCCCAAAAATATTCCCTCATCACTTCTTGTATCAAACTTGCCTAAATCTTCATCTCTTTTGATATAGCATTTACTACCAAAAACTCTGAAATATCTCACAGTAGGAGGATGACCAAACCATAGTTCATAAGGGGTCTTACCAGAATTGCCTTTGATTTGCACCTGGTTAAGAGTGTATACAACAGTACTTACAACTTCTCTCCAATAAACTTGAGGAACATTTATTTCCATCATCATGGTCCTGGCAGCTTCTTGAATGGTCCAGTTCTTTCTTTCCACAACTCCATTTTGTTGGGGAGTCCTAGGAGCAGATAATTGTCTTTTTATGCCATGCTTTTCATAGCAAACATCAAACTCACCGGAAGTAAATTCTCCACCTCTGTCAGATCTCAGACATTTCAATTTTTCACCAATCTCATTTTCTACCATCACTTTGAACACCTTAAATTTGTCAAGAGCTTTTGATTTTTCTTTTAGGAAAGTTACCCACATCATCCTAGAGTAATAATCAATCAACAACATAAAATATCTACCTCCTTGCACACTCCTAATTCTATAAGGACCACAGAGATTAGTATGTACCAGTTCCAATCGTTCACTTGAAGCTTGTTCCTTACTTTTGAATGAAATTTTTCTCTATTTCCCCAATTGACATTCTCTACACATGCTATTAGGTTTCACAAGTTTTTGAGGATCTCTTATAGCTTGAGTGGTACTTATATTGACAATGTTATCAAAGTTCACATGACACATCCTCCTATTCCATAACCAACTTTGATCTATCTGAGAATCAAACAAATTTTGCTAGAACTACTTAAATGAAAAATGTTACCTCTAGTTTGAGTACCGGATGTAATTTCAGTTCTGGAGCTCTCCAAGATTCTGGATTTTCCATCCTTGAATCGAAGATCATAACCTTTGTCAACCAATTGTCCAACACTGAGAAGATTATGTTTCAATCCTTCCACATACAGAACATCATTGGTGCTATTCTTACCATCAAAAGAGATGGATCCTCTACCACAGATTCTACCAGTTGAGTTATCTCCAAATTTCACAAGCCCTCCATAATTTTCAAAATTCACAAACTTACTCTTGTCTCTAGTCATATAATGATAACATCCACTATCAATCACCCATTCATATTTCCCAATAACCTGAGCAGCTAAGGCACTTTCTATATTTGCATAGCTAGCAGATTCAGTAGACACCAGATATTCTTCTTTGATGGCAATGAACACCCAATCATTTTTAGAGGAACCTCCATGATCAGATTCATCATCTGTGACTCCTTCTTCTCCATCTTCTTAGACATAGTAACATTTGTTCTAATTTTTGTATCTGTTAGGGTTTGGTTTTGAAAACCTCTGTGGACATCTTGAGGCAAAATGACTAATCTTATTACAAGCAAAACATTTGAGTGGCAATTTTCCTTCATACTTATCGGATCCTCTTGGCAATCTTTTGGCAAGAAGAGCTTCAAGATCTGTAGTTTCAATTTCAACATCTTCAAGATCCTTCCTTGTCTTCACGAATCTATTTGATCTTGTAGAAGAGATTTCACTCAGATCATATCTTTGTTTTCCATATACATTGGCCTTAAATGCAGATTCAAACTTGGGAAGAGAATCACCAAACTCAATTAATTCAAAAGCTGAAATTTTGTCAACCAGTTGATCTCTTGTAACTTCTAAGATAGTCCTGATCTCCTCTATAGAAGCAACCTTGTGTTTGTATGAATCAGGTAAAGATCTAAGCACTTTTGATACAATCTTTGATTCTTCCAAAGTTCCACCAGCACACCTGATACCACACATAAGTTCATTTATCTTTTGCATGTAGATTGTGATGTTTTCATCTTCACTCATCCTCAGAGTTTCAAATTTTCCTCTCAGACTTTGCAGCTTAGCACATTTGACAAATTTATCGCCTTCATACAGATTCTCCAACTTTTTCCAGATTTCATGAGCAGTTTTTAGACCAAAGACATTTTTTAATTTTGAATCAGTCAGGGCACTCAACAAGGCTTCTTTGGCTCGAAGGTTATTTTCAGAATCTTTGAGTTGATCTAGAGTTGAAGGACCTTTCTCCAGATGTTTATACTCAACACTGGTTATCACCCAATAGGCATCGCCCATGCATTGCAAATGGCACTCCATGTGATTCTTTCAAATAGAATAATTTGTTCCATCAAATCTCAGACTATCCTTCTTGTAGGTCGACATCCTGGATCTCCTCAAGTGGTCAAGCTTTTATAAGAGGATTTGGCTCTGATACCAATTGTTGGAATTAGACCGAACAACTAAGAGGGGGAGGAGAATCAGTTGTCACACAAAATAAACTTTTTCTACTTTTAACCTTCTTTATTAACTTACTATCAGATTAATGATATAAACATTAAAGCATAGATCAACAACATATGAGCATAAACATAATCAACACACTTGACACCAAGATTTTGACGTGGAAACCCGGTTAAGGGAAAAACCACGGTGGGGGTTAACCCACAAAGATTTGTACCATGTTAAAAGTACTTTAGAAAAGTAGAAGGCACATGGCTTCAGGTGCACTGACTAGAGCTCACTGCTCAAAAGAGAGGCTCACTTCCTACAAAATTTATTTAGAATAGAAAGGATTAACTAAGAAATAGCATCTACTTCATGCTTGATTCAGTTTCAATGAATGCTCACAAAACTTCTGCTTTGCCCCAAATTCATCTTCACTAACTTTTTCACTCTACACTACTCTCGCTCCTTTTCTTCTCTGCTTTGCTTCTAATCCTTTATTCAAATTTAATCTATTTTACTTAAGGATGATTTTTAACAACTCTTTAACAAGTATTTATACACTTCATCAACCTTAGAATGATCAACAAGGTCGGATAAACTTAACGCGGATCTTTACACTATTGGCCAAACATAGCTGAGACTTGAATCTTCCTCTACTAACATGTGATGCTTCATAAAATGATCTATAGATCATCCGCAACATGCTAGGAACATCCGATCAGCCAAGACTGGGAAGAACATCAACTTCAAAGAGGAAATCTTCAATAACAAACTTAAACTCCAATGCAGACGTTCAACATAGTAGCCACACAATCCAGAGACCTCCACAAGCAGATTGAATTGACCAATAACATCCACTCTAAACCAAATTACCAGAATCATTTGTATCTTCCTCTAGAACCTCAAGAACACTGTCTGTCATGATTGTCAAACTAGAAGGATGGCTTGCAGACCTCCAAAACATGAACCACTAGAGTTGATGACACACACTAACTTCCCAAACATGCCTTTAGATCCATAGACAATAATATTTCACTGTGGAGCAATCTAGACCAACTTACTATCACTTTGTCTCTTCTAAATACTGCAAGATCGAGTTCTACTCAGATGGCCATAACTTCTTCAAATCTTCATGCGAACTTCTCAATTCTTAACTGGAACAACCTTTGACAATCCTCTACACAACCATAAGGTCTGCGAACATTGAGTCTTCATTAATTTTCTCAATATCCTCAACATTCTAGTCTCCTAAACAGGCAACAAAATAAGGCACAGTTGACTCCAATGATAACAAGAATATGTTGACATCAATGACAACACCGCTTAGGCACATATTTGCAACAGATTCTGTGTTTACTATGCAAGTATTCTTCTATCTAGGTTAACATATTTTCTTACATTTGGTATCAAAGCTAGTTTTCTAGCTTGGTTGATCTATGGGAGGAATCCTAGTATTAGAGTATTTTATATAGTGTGAATTAATTTTTAGGGTTTGGGAAAATAGCAAGCACTTCTAGAAAATTAAAATTGAAATCTTAATGGTAAAGATTTTGATCTATGGAAACTGAAAGTTGAAGACTTTTTGATAGAGTGTGATCAATGGATTATAGTTTAAGTAATAAGAATCTATATTCCTCAAGGTATGACTCTTGATGAGTGGGAAAAGCTAGGTAGAAAGGCTAGATCTGCAATTCGTTTGTGTCTTTCAAATTTAGGGCTCTTAAATCTTCATGGAGAGAATAGAGCTTAAAACTTAGGTGATAAGTTAAGGGATTTGTATCAAGCTAAGTCTTTGGTAAATAAACTTTTTTGTAGAAAAATGTATTCTTTGAAAATGGCTAATGGAGATTTAATGATTGAGAACTTGAACAAGTTTAACACTATTATCAATTAGTTGATGTCAAGATGAATGAGGAAGATCGGTGCATTGCTTTTCTTTGTTCCTTGCTAGATTCATGGGATAACCATGTGATAGCAATCAATAGCTCAGCATCTCAATTGACACTTGATGGAGTGGTTCGAGCCTTATTGTCCAAAGAAACAAGGAAGAAATTATTAGAATCCACTAAAGATGTTTTGGTTGTTACAGGTTGTATGAAGTAAAAGGGCACAAACAAGAAGGGAGAAAGGATATCTAATTCCAAGGTTGGATCCAAGTCTCTAGGTAAGTCAAAGGTAAAATGTTGAAATTGTGGAAAAACTAGCCATATTAAGAAAAAATATAATGTGAAGAAAGCTAAAAATGAATTTGATGGTGACTCTAAATTAAAGACTATAGACACCTAAAATTGTCCAACCCTAATTAGGACATCCCTAAATCAATTTCTTCCACAATTAACTAAATAAACATCTGTTTAGATAGTTAATTATCCAATCCCCTTTCTGACAATGATTAAATAATATTTTATTAGTAAATCACTATTCATGCACTATTCATCCTGACAGTTAATTATCTAATCCCCTTTCCGACAGTGATTAAATACAATTTTATTAGTAAATCACTATTCATCCATACCATCTCCTAGCATTAATTGAATAAATTTAATCATTTATTCAATTAATCAATCATTTTCTATAGTGCAACATTAGATACATATTTATTTATCTAATATCCTTATTCCCATCCCATGAATTAAATAAATATTTATATTTATTCAATTCCCTATTTTGTGCACTTTTGATTAAGTTGACTAATCCACTTATTCAATTTAATCACATGCTTGCACATTCATAACCCATCATTAACCCACTCAAACCTCTCACATCTTCCAACATGTACAAAGGTATGGGCTTTTGTACAAGACCACATGGGTCTCTTACAAAGGGATGGGAAAGACCTTTGTATAAAAGGTCCTTTTGTACCTTTTCAATACTCTCCATCCACTTTATCCAAGATCATCCCGCATCCTTGATATTCCCTTGATCCAAGGACCATCTTTATCCTCCAATCAAATTGTGCCACTTGGTGGCCTCTCATCAATCCAATCCTCTTAGCCATCCTCAACCATTGATCTTCCAAATCAATATTAGCCCTCCCTCCTTCATCCCAAAAATCTATAAATAGCCATCAACCTAAGCCATTTTCAAGTCTCCATGAAGTGAAATGTTATGCTGTCAATTTGAGGAGCAATCAACATATTAAGACATCAAGATCACATCCAATACAATCAAGGTTTGCATATGTAGTTATTTTATTAACTTCATTTTATGCTTGCATTCCTTTAGATCAATCATGAGGTAGCATGAGTTAATGAATGAAATAGGTTAATATCATTTTTAGCTTGTTTATTATGTTAATTTTCTTATGTACATATTTTGGCATTCCCAGTAAGACCTTAGGGTCCAAATCTAACTATCTCTTTTTTGTTTCAAGCATGTTTAAAGGTTGGAGGATCTGTTTGAGCACCTTCGTAGACACTTGAGTGCCTCCATTACATTTCTAAGCACCTGTGCAACATATCTAAATACCTATATAGGATAACTAAGTGCCTATGTGGAAAAATATAGCACCTTTGTATGTTGTTTGAGCGCCTCTGTGTGAAGCATGGGGGCCAACATCACAAATTTTAAACCTCTCATTTTTGGGCTTAAAATTAACTTTTTTGAGGTCTAATCAAGTTGTTTTGTAGGTTTTTCACATCTTAACATGTTTATCATGATCCTAACCCTTTGTTTTGACCTCTAACCATTTGTTTTGTAGCTTAAAATCATGTTTTTATAGCCCTTTTCACATCTAAGTGCTTCTATGACATAACTAAGCGTTTGTGCAAGATAGCTAAGCACTTGTATATATGGAGGTTTTAAATCACATTTTCATCAAATTTGGGGGTCTAACATTCAATTTTTTGATAGGGATGACTTTTACAAGGGGAGACTCTAACAAAATTTTCAAAAATCACTTTAAATCATCATTTTTCATCAAAAAAATCATGTTTAGGCTTGTTTGCATATCTAAGCGTCTGTGTAGCATAACTAAGTGTAGGTGTATGTAGATAAGCACCTCTATAACTAATCCAAAATTTAATCATTTATCTTGGGATTTATGCCATCTAACCTTTGAATTTCATCAACATATGCATGTTCCTAATTTTCTAACACCTTTTTGTGCAATTATTATTGGTCCAAGACAAAAAATCAACTACTAACATGTGTTTGTAGGATGCTTGTCCAAAGGCCTATCTCTTTTGCACTAAATTAGGAATATTTCATTTCTAAGAGGTTAATTAACATTGCTTGCTTTGTCTAAGATCAAACCAAAGTGTATGCTCTCTCCTCATTCCATTTGGCGATTTTGGAGATCAAAAACTTTGACTTGATATAATTTTGTTTTATCATTGTTCAATCCCAAGAGTGTATGCTCTCTCCTCACACCATTTGGTGATCTTGGGGATTAAAAACACCTAGGCTTGTTTCCTCTAGTGGGGCTGCCTTGGATTTCATCACCAAGGGGATGACCCCAACCCACGTGTTCCGATGGGGTATACAAATTTGGGAGAGAATTAGAAGACTATCCCATTGGGGGACATTTGTCACTTGGGCTAATCTTGCAAGAACTTTATACCTTGAAAAGTGAAGGAGGAGAGTGGGTTGCACTCTCATACCATGACATTAGACATACCCCTCATTTCATGGACTTTAGCCTCACACACCTTGAGTGTATCAAGGACGCCCTTAGAAGCCTTGTTCATCCTAGTATAAGACCTTTCGATCATCCTTCCTTGTGGTGCATCGTAAGCTAGTTAGGCCTGAGAAGTTACTCATGCCATACTTTCATAGTGGGGAGATAGAACTCACTTTGGGAAAGGCCTTGGCCTCCAATGTAAGGGGTGCATAGGTGGTACATGACCTTACATTCCCTATCTATCCATCACTTGATAAATAGTATATTGTGGGCCAGCAAGGATTTACATTCCCACTTGAATAATCTAGGGTGTTCATGTGCTTGGTGTCTTTTCATTGTCAAAACCCATGCACTCCTTAATCCAAAATCAAATCCAAATCCTTTGCAAACTTGTGCATGTTGTGTATGAATTTATTGTTTTCAAATTTGCCTAAGGTCAAGCATCAAGCTATCCCTAATCACCTTATAATCATCCATTTTCATCTAAATCCAAATTATCCACCTCATCCTAATCCAAATCCCAATCTGACTTCCTCCTAATCATCCCAATTATCCTAATCTGTTAGACACACTGGAATACTGAGAGGGGGGGAGTGAATCAATATCCCAACAATTCTTCAAATTCAACAATTTCAACTTATCGGGAGCAGATCAAAACTTAAGCATCACAACATTAACATGAAAAATTAACACAATGCATAGAAACACATAACACTAGATATATGCGGAAAACTCTAGAAGCAAAAAACTATGGTGAGGATTAACTCACAATATATGAAGCTCAAATAATAACTTTGTTTTAGGGGCTTTAACCCAAGGAAACTACTACTCCCTAAGTAACTTTTATTTAAGGTCACTCCCAAGGAAGCTTCTACTCCTTGATGACTTTGTTTTAGAAGATTTAACCCAAGGAAGCAACTAGTCCCTAATCTGAGAACAAACTCAGAGATGATTACAGTATGACAATCTTTCAACTATCTGAAAACTGCCTTTGAAGCTCACACATGATGATTGCACTTCTGTCTCTTCACACACTCTCTTTTGAACATCTGATGAATCAGGCACACTCTATACTTGATCATTGTCTCAAATAGGTCTTCAAGATGAATCAAGACAACATCAACATCTACTCTTTCTCCCACAATTGCACACAAGAATGTATTATTTTGCCTTTATTTGCTGGCGAACCTTGTTCATCTACTTGCAATCATATCCACCGCATTCAATTTGATCTTCTATTTATACATGATATTATATTGATTACATCGCTTGTCGGCTAGATTAAACATGAAAAATACATTTATAGGTCGACCATACAATACACAATATGAAACGTGTAGAAGATAGGCGTAATTAGGACAACACATTCTACCAGCAAAAGACACAATCTTTGAGGACCCCAACACTTGCTTAACCAGGTCCAAAACATCCTTCATAGCTTCAAGCATCAAGGAATTACCTCTGTACACTCCACTCATTTGAAAATATCACAAATTTAAGGTAAGCTCATGAAAACTTGAAGAGTAACGACCATATTAACTAGAAAACCTTCCGTGGTACTGGAAACAAGAAAGATCTTCATGAAACTCTTCTAGATGAGTCCACATGACTCATACAACATCCTAAAACACTTCTTTTCCATCTCACATTAAAGAATTATGCCGCACACCTTCAATCATTAACTCTGAGAGTACACTGTTATTCGGAACACACTGCAACATGTTGTCAATTGAAAAACTGAGTTGCAGACCACCAAGAAGTTTGAAATAGGAAAGAGACATGAAATGCACATTAAAGAACATGTTAACAAAACCACAAGGTCAATCATTTACTTCTAGAGGAATGCAGAGCATTCCAGTGAGTCTTCAAGCTACTCCATTATGCTAGAGTGCATATCGATACTTTATCAATCATAAATTTTACTGCGGAGGGAATGATGGTCTGGAACTTTGGAAACAACATATTTACCATCCTCTGAACATGGATCCAGAACCGCATAGCCATATCTACAAATGCAGAGGAATGCAGAGCATTCCATTCTTCTTTCATCATCACATTACATTGTCAGAGCCTGAACCAAAACTCAGTCAGTTATATCTTTCATTGTGGAAGAGGAAAAAATCTAAAACTTAGGATTTAGCATATTTACATCATATTCAACTTAACTCTTGAACTACAAGACCATAGCTTTAAACTTAGGGGAATACGGAGCATTCCATTGTCATGCTAGAATCATCTTTACAGAACCGACACTGTCTTCAAATTGTCAGCAGGAAAACAACCTTCTGGTAATAAAAACATCATGAAACTTGGAACATACATAAGATAACACTATACAAAGCTATGTTCCAAATCACAGAAGCTTAATAGCAAGATAATGAAAATGTGGAGCAATCTTTTGAACAATCTTCAAAGAGTAAACACTCACCATATACAACTAAAGATCAATAAGAATGATCATGCAACATGCTTCAAACCAGGAACACATCCTCAGCATCAGCAATACAACTTGATTCTTCTAATTCATATTGATTAGGCTTCAAACAGAACTCTACTTTGATTCTCTACTTTGATTAGGAATGTAACTTTTAGGATCTCCAATGATGAACTTTCTCTTCCTTAGGAGCATGACATCCAACCATGACCAGTCTCTTACTCTTATGATGGTGTTGACATCAGTGTATGCTATGTTAGCATCAATGTATGCTGCTATGTTGACATCAATGACAACACATATGGCCAACAATCTCCCCCTTGTCATTGATGGCAACAGATGCTTCCCCTTAGACTCTCCCCCCCTTTGAAATCAAGAACAAAGGGATCTAGTACCTGCTCATTCTCTCTCTTTCACCAATAAGCATATATTTTGGAACTTTTTCTTGCAATCTCCCCCTATCATCAATCACCACTACCTGCTCCCCCTGAGAGGTAGCCATCATGAGTCCAGGATAAAGATATAGCATGAACTCCTCCTGGTCAAATGCACCATTTTGCATCTTAGCAAGAAGAAGGAGAGGCAATTACCCCTAACCTCTACTGGAGATTCTCAAAAGTGTCCTTTGCAAGAGCCTTTGTGAAAATGTCTGCAATCTAATCCTTAGTTGGAACATATTCCAACCTCACTTCCTTATCTGCAACCTTCTCTCTCAAAAAGTGATAGTTGATTGCTATATGCTTGGTTCTTGAATGAATTACTGGATTCTTGGAGATATTGATAACACTTGTATTATCACACAAAATAAGAATAGGCTCAACATACAATACCTTGATATCCTTCAGAGTTTGCTTCATCCAAAACACTTGTGTACAACAGTAGGCTGCTGCAATATACTCTGCCTCTGTAGTAGATAGGGACACTGAATCTTGCTTCTTGCTCTACCATGAAACCAGTCTACTTCCTAGAAAGAAAGCACCACCACTTGTACTTCTTCTATCATCAACACAACCAGTCCAGTCAACATCACTGTATGCACTCAAATCAAAGTCATTACCTTTTGGATACCATAGACCATAGTCAAGAGTTCCTTTCAATTATTTGAATATCATTTTCATTGCCTTCTCATGTGTTTGCTTAGGATTGGCTTGATATCTGGCAACCACACATACGCATAATGTCAGGTCTAGAAGTAGTTAAGTGCAATACTGCTTCAATCATAAACCTATAGATAGTTTGATCTACCTCCAAAGACTCATCATCTTTGCTCAAGTGACATCCAATGACCATGGGAGTACTCACAGGGTTTGAATCCTCCATACCAAACCTCTTCAACAATTCTTTAACATACTTAGCTTGAGAAATAAAGATGCCACCATCTAGCTGAAAAATTTGAAGACCAAGGAAGAATGACATTTCACCAATCATGGACATTTCAAATTATTTTTTCATCTCCTCTACAAACCTCTTCCACATATAATCATTTCCTCCAAAAATAATATCATCAACATAAATTGCAACTATCAAGATCATGTCTCCTTCCTTTATGTAAAGATTGTTATCTGTAGTACCTTTCTTGAAGCCTTGCTGAAGGAAGTACTTGTATAATCTTTCATACCAAGCCATAGGTGCTTGCTTGAGCCCATAAAAAACCTTCTTGAGTCTGCATACCATGTACGAATCTTCTGATATCTAGAAACCATCTGGTTTCTCACTGTACACCTCCTCCTCTAGATCACCATTCAAAAATGTTGACTTGACATCCATCTGATACACCTTAAATTTCTTGTGAGCAACAAGAGCAAGGAACATTCGGATTGCCTCCATCCTAGCTACTGGAGCAAAAGTCTCCTCAAAATCAATGCCTTCTACTTGAGTATATCCTTTGCATACTAATCTTGCTTTGTTCCTAACAAATTCACCTTCTTCATTTAGCTTGTTCTGGAACACCCACTTTGTTCCTATAACATTCTTATTGGTTGGTTTGGGAACCAATTCCCATGTCTGATTCTTTGCAATCTGATCCAATTCTTCTTCCATTGCTTTTATCCATCCATCATCTTTGTTGGCTTTAGCAAAGGTCTTAGGTTCCAATTTTGATAATAAACACAAGTTTGTTTGCTCATGTGTCTTGGCAAACCTTCTCCTTGTTTGTACACCTTCATTTTTGTCTCCAATGATATGTTATGCTGAGTAGTTCTTCTAAACATACTTTGCTGGAGTCTTAGGTATCTGTTTAGGTTCTTGTTCCTTCTCTTCTTTCACTTCTTCTACTTCATCTTCAATACAAGGAAATATATCAGATCCAGTATCTTTTGAATCTTATGTGAACTGATACAAGTCTTCATCTACTTTGACATTTGTTCTTTCAATCATCTTTCCCAACCTTTTGTTGTAGCATCTATAGGCCTTGCTTCTGGTTGAGTAACCAAGAAAGATTCCATCATCACATCTTCAATCAAACTTTCCTAGGTCTTCTTCATCTCTTCTGATATAACATTTACTGCCAAAGATCCTGAAGTATCTGATTGAGGGAGGTCTTCCATACCACAACTCGTAAGGGGTCTTAGAGTTATTGACCCTTAACTGCACTCTATTAGTTAGATAAACATCAGTGTGAATTGCTTCCTTCCAGTATACATCAAGTGGATCTACATCTTTTAACATTGCTCTAGACATTTCTTGCACAGTCCTATTCTTCCTTTCCACTACCCCATTTTGCTGAGGGGTTCTAGGAGCAAACACGTGCCTCCTAATGCCATGCTCTTCACAAAAATTTTCAAATTCATTTGAAGTAAACTCACCTCCTCTATCTGACCTCAAGCATTTGATCTTAGCATCTATTTCATTTTCAACAAGGCTTTGAAAATTTTAAACTTATCAAGAGCATCAAAATTTTCTCTTAAGAAAGTAATGCAATTCATTATAGAATAATCATCAATGATCAACACAAAGTACCATTCACCTTGTTGACTTTTTACTCTTGTAGGTCCACATAGGTCTGTGTGAATCAGCTCTAATGGCATTGAAGAAGAGTACTCCTTGCTTTTAAAACCTATCTTTGTCTGCTTTCCCATCTGACATTCCTTGCATACAGAGTTTACGGGCTAGATTATCTTAAGCATATCTCTCACTACATGAGTAGAGCTAATTCTCACCATGTTATCAAAGTTGTTGTGTCCCATTCTTTTGTGCCATAGCCAACACTCACTAGATTGAGTCAACAGACATGTTCTTCCATTTGCTTCTTTCAAGTGATAGATATCACCACATGTCTTGATACCTTCTGCAACAAGCTTTCCAAATTTTACCTTCTTGATTTCACAACCATTAGCATGAAAAGTAAGATTGTAACCTTTCTTGCACATCTGACAGACACTGAGAGGATTGTGCTGTAATCCTTTGACATAGAGAACATCCTCAGTCCCGTTCTTTCCATCAATAGATATGACACCTTTTCCACAAATTTGTGCTGACTCATATCCTCCAAACTTGATAGCTCCACCATCCCACTTCTTAAGGCTAATGAACTTCTCTTTGTCACTAGTCATATGATTTGAACAACAACTATCAATGACCCAAGCTTTGGTTTCTTCTTTTGCATGAAAGGCAACCCATACAACCATTGATTTTTCATTGTTTTGAACTGTTTGCAAGGTATCCATTTTTCTAACCTCATTCTTTTTGTCACCAACACTCATGGCCAAGAAAAGTGTTTCATCATTTGAATCATTATGATCCTCATCTTTTGAAGAACAACTATCCTCTATATAAAATAGACCTCTTTTGAATTTACTATTTTTGTTACTTCTCATAGTTTCTTTGAGAAGACATCTAGAAGAAAAATGACCAACCTTTCCACAATTGAAACATTTTAAGGGTAACTTACCTTTGTATTTGCTAGATCCTTTCTTCAGGGTTCTTACAAAATTTTCTTTAGCATCATCGGGGCTTTGATCTTCATCAGCGGTTTCATCTTTTGCCTTTTTGCTGACTTTGGAAGCAACTTCCTTCTTTGGAACATCACTGTCAAACTTTCTCATTTCAAAAGCAACAAGGGTCCCAAACATTTGGTCTACGGAATATGTATCCAGGTCAGCAATCTCCTCAATAACAGATACTTTGGAATTGTAATATTTGGGAAGAGGTCTTAGAACCTTTTTCACAATCTTGTCTTCTTTTAATCCTCCACCAAGACCTTTGATATCATTGACTACTTCATTCACTTAGAGCATGAAACCTACAATGTTTTCATCTTCTGACATCTTTAGGGATTCAAATCTATTCTTGAGTATTTGCATCTTGGCTTGCTTTACTTTCTTATCTCCTTCATAAATAGTTTCAAGTTTATTCCAAACTTCTTGAGCTGAGCTACAACTTACCACCTTTGAAAGTTCTGAATTAGTTAATCCACTCATGATAGAAAACTTTGCCTTGGCATTATTATCATACTTCTTGATTTCATCTGCATCTATTGAAACATCTTTAGGAACAGTGTAGCCTTTCTTGACAAAGTCCCAAACTCCGCACCTTAGTGAATTGATGTAGCCTTCCATTCTTACCTTCCAAAGAGCATAATTTATTGCATCAAACCTGGGAATCTTGTTAGATCCTCCTGATGCCATCCCAGACCTTCCTCAAGTTGTTAAGCTTCCTTCAAAGGAACTTGGCTTTGATACTAATTGTTAGACACACCGGGATACTGAGATAGGGGGTGAATTAGTATCCCAACAATTCTTCAAATTCAACAATTTCAACTTATCTAGAGGAGATTAGAACTTAAGCATCACAACATTAACATGAACATGAAATATTAACACAATGCACAACAACACATAACACGAGATATGTGTGGAAAATCCTAGAAGGGAAAAACCACAGTGAGGATTAACTCACAATATATGAAGCTCAAATAATAACTTTGTTTTAGGAGCTTTAACCCAAGGAAGCTGCTACTCCCTAATTAACTTTGATTTAGGGTCACTCCCAAGGAAGCTTCTACTCCCTGATGCCTTTGTTTTAGGGGCTTTAACCCAAGGAAGCAACTACTCCCTAATCTAAGAAAATTTTTAGAGATGATTACAGTATGACAATCTTTCAAATATTTGAAAACTGCCTCTGAAGCTCACACATGTTGATTGCACTTTTGTCTCTTCACACACTCTCTTCTAAAGTTCTAATTGATCAGTCACACTTTATACTTGATCATTGTCTCAAATAACTCTTCAAGATGAATCAAGACAACATTAACAACATCTGCTCTTTCTCCAATAGTCACACACAATAATGTATTATTCTGCCTTTATTTGCTTGTGAACCTTGTTCATCTACTTGCAATCATATCCACCGCATTCAATTTGATCTTCTATTTATACATGATATTACATTGATTACATAGCTTTTTGGCTAGATTAAACATGAAAAATACATTTATAGGTCGGCCATACATTACACAATATGAAACAAGTAGAAGATATGCCTAATTAGGACAACACATTGCACCAACAAAAGACACAAGCTTTGCAGACCCCAACACTTGCTTAACTAGGTCCAAACATCCTTCACAACTTCAAACATCAAGGAATTACCTCCGTACACTCTGCTAATTTGAAAATAGGATAGCTTTAAGGTAAGCTCATGAAAACTTGAAGAGTAACAGTCATATCAACTAGAAAACCTTGTGCGGTACTGGAAACAAGAAAGATCTTCATGAAACTCTTCTAGATGAGTCCACATAACTCACACAACATCCTAAAACACTTCTTTGCCATAGCACATCAAAGAGTTGTGCCGCACACCTTCAATCATTAACTCTAAGAGCACACTATTATCTAGAACACACTGCAACATGCTGTCAATTGAAAAACTGAGTTGCGGACCACCAAGAAGCTTGAAATAGGAAAGAGACATGAAATACACATTAAAGAACATGTTCACAAAACTACAAGGTCAATCATTTACTTCCAGAGTAATGATGAGTCTTTAATGATACTCCATTCTTCCAGAGCGTATACCGGTACTTTATCAATCATAAATTTCATTACGGAGGGAATGATGGTCTGGAACTTTGGAAACAACACATTTACCAACCTCTGAACACAAATTTAGAACTGCATAGCCATATCTACAAACATGGAGGAATGCAGAGTATTCCATTCTCCTTTCATCATCACATTACATTATCAGAGCCTGAACCGGAACTCAGTCACTTATATCTTTCACTGTGGAAGAGGAAACACTCTGAAACTTAGGATTTAGCATATTTACATCATATTCAACTTAACTCTTGAGCCACAAGTCTATAGCTTCAAACTTAGAGGAATGTGGAGCATTCCATTGTCATGCTAGAAACATCTTTACAGAATTGACATTGTCTTCAAACTATCAGCAGAAAAATAACCTTCTGGTGATCAAAACATCATGAAACTTGGAACATACATAAGATAACAATGTATGAAGCTATGTTCCAAACTACAGAAGCTTAATAGCAAGATAATGAAAATACAGAACAATTTTTCAGATAATCTTCAAAGAGTAAACACTCTAAAACAAGGACTGTCACCTTCTTTCGGAGGCCAAGTCTTCTTTGCATCACCATATACAGCCTAGGATCACTAAGAATGATCATGCAACATGCTTTAAACCAGGAACACATCCTCAGTATCAACAACACAACTTGATTCTTCTAATTCATATTGATCAGGCTTCAAACACAACTCTGCTTTGATTCTCTACTTTGATTAGGAATGTAACTTTTAGGATCTCCAATGACGATCTTTCTCTTCCTTAGGAGCATGACATCCAACCATGACCAATCTCTTACTCTTATGATAGTGTTGACAATAGTGTATGCTATGTTGGCATCAATGTATGCTACTATGTTGACATCAATGACAACACATATGGCCAACATAATCACCTTATTAACATCATCTTAATCCAATCCTACTCCATCATTTAGGACCTTAACCTAAATCAACTTGTAAATCTAATCAAGGTCCTAAGCCTAATCCATTATACCCACCTAATCCACTTCCTAATCACCATCATTATCCTTAATCAATCCCATCATTGAGCTTAATCCAACTCCTTATCATTCTAACATTCATCCTAATCCAATCCTTAGTCTATCATCCTTCATCCATTATTATCATAATCCACATCATAATCCACTTTCTCTAATCTAATTTCATCATCCAATCCTAATCATTTCATCCCTAATCATAATCCAATCCATTCTCCCTAACCATCTCACCCTAATCCAAATTATCTCCATCATCATTCTAATCCAGTCTCCTTATCCATCTAATTCCATTTCACCCCAATCCTAATCCAATCCACTCATCCCTTATCCAAAATCAACCATCCATTATCCATCCCCAATCTCATCCGCTATCATCATTCTAATCCAATCCCTTTATCCTTATCTCATTCATCCACATCCTAATAAAATCTAACCAAACCTTCATCAATCATCCATTATCCATCTATCCCTCCCTAATCAACATCTAAATCCCAACCTTAATCAAAATCATCCATTGAAAATAAAAAATTTGGTTAAGGACTTAACCCCTTTCAACTCCATCCAATTTCATCCAAACCCTAATCGTATTTCAATCAAAATTATCATCCAAACCATCATCTAAGCATCCTAGCCCTAATCCCTAACCATTCCCCATCAAATCCATCTAAAATCCATCACATTCAATCCCTAACATCAAATTTGAGGCTTGTTTTCATAAACAAGCACCTTTGTATCACCCTTTTCACAAACAAGCACCTCTTTGCATGAACAACTACCTTTGTAGGCTAAACAAGCACCTTTATCCTAAACAAGCACCTTTGTATCCCCCTTTTCACAAACAAACACCTCTTTGCATGAACAAGTACCTTTGTAGGCTAAACAAGCACCTTTATCCTAGACAAGTGCCTTTGTAGGCTATTGGGGCACCTTCTCATGGGTAGAATTCCACCATATGTAGGTGTCCTCTAAGTAGAGAGTGTCAGGTTAGACTGTCATAAAACTTTGAAAATCAAAAACTATAAAAACCTCAAAAATAAAATAAAAAATTAAAACTCTAAAAATCCCTAAAAACTAAATACAATCTTAAAACTTGGCAATGAACAAAGAACTTAGTGTTAAATCGAAGAAAGTAAGCAAATTCAAGCATCAAATTCATTAGTTTTGCCTTCAATCATATCGATAGAACCTCCTGACAGGGTCTTTTGGGTGACCCAAGTTGAAGTAGAAGGTCACTCGGATGACCTACCCTAGCAAAAGGGGTGACCCATGGCCATGCCCTAGTGGGCCCCAATGGGCCTAGAAAATGTTAAAATCAATCAAAAACAACAAAAATAAAATAACAAAAATAGTAAAAACCTAAAACATAGGCAAATGCAACACGAAGATTGAAAAAGAGTCTAGGGTTTCAAAGAGGGTTTTTCCCATTTCTTGTACCTAGGGATTTATCAGAGGCTTAATGGTAGCCATAATGTCAATCTCATCATCAACTTTCTATCGACTATTCCCTTATGCAATTTCTTTTTTTTTCTTGTTTTCCCTCTTTCTTCTCCTCTCTCTAGCTTAGCATGTGGTAATGATTTTTCATTTTCTTAGTTTATCTTTTATAGTCTATATTTTTTCCTCGTTTTGTGTGTCTTTTATCATCATGGAAGATTATCACGACAAGGTGGGATGACATAGGTAAACATCAAACTCACACATCGAACTTACGCTTGAACCATTGTATCAATTTACAGGTCTAAATGTGGGACAACAACAAAGGTAAGGTCCATACTTTAGGAATAATACCTACCTATCATGTAGACTACCATACCTGAGGGGGCAAATATGTAAGTATAGAAAAGTGTACACGCCTACATGATAGTCTGATGATGATACAGAGGTCCAAATCATGGTCCATTAAGGCATGAATTACACTCCTCTCAACAATATCACACTTGATAACATGTTCCCTAGTGTTTTCCCCCCTTGACCATATTTTGTAGCCTCTAAACTAAGTTCTAGGGCCTCACAATTGTCAAACAACCATTTTTAGATCTTCAATAGAAGAGTTACCTGAGAGACCCTAGGGGTGCCTAGGTGACCTATGCTTAAGTTGTAAGTGATGAGTGCCAAGTAGCACCCATGGAATACATATTTTTACCTCTCTTTTTCTCCTTCCTAATTCCATCTTTCCTAATGTCTGCACCCAAATAGGCTAGCAAGACCATTCTAGTTAATGATTAATTGAGATAAATTACTTAAGATCATAATTTATGATTGAGGGACTAATGTGCATGGAATTGATGGAAAAATGCAGAAAACTTCTCTCTTTTTGAATCAACAGGTGTAGATGCTCAGAATGGAAATTTTGTGCATCTCCGGAGGTAGTCTTCAATGATCTCTGGAGACAATACCAGAATACCACAACACTAGAAGTTTTGAAGTAAAGAGAAAAGCCTCTCCGAAGCTGGATGAGAGTTTGGAGCACCTCTAGAGATGGACAAGAAAGCTACAGACATATCTCCGGAGCTATAGGAATATCTCCAGAGCTACAGACATATCTTCGGAGCTGCAGACAGGGACAGATATCTCCAGCGCCTCCTGAGAGCAGGGCATATTTCCAGCATAAGTTGCCGATCAGGCACTCTCAGCAGTGATCGTAATACCCCTCATTTCACTCAAATCATCACCTGAGTGGTGAAGGGTCATCTTTACTTAACTGCTAGAGTTTTTTATCTTTTTAAAGTTTTTGCATGAGTTACTGATAAAACTGATTCAATATCCATATTTTCAGGGCCTCGCTGCCCAAATGTATTAAGACTCAAACTTAGAATTCTGAGTGGATTTCTATTCCACTCAATCTACTTTATTGCATGATTATTTTTCCATAGTTAGACAGCTAGTGTAATAAAGAGATGGATGTCATCTCATAGAAGAACTGGTAGATAAGATAAGTGATATGTCATCACTTATTTTATATATACTGATAGAAACAACAGAAGAAATATACAATGATTGATTTATTCTGATTCTCAGTAATCTCAGTTCTTTGATATCAATAGTTTTCATGAATGCAAAGCGAATGGAATTAGATTGAATTTAGTTGTGATCTTATTCCTTTGTGTTGATTCCCTACTGTAGCCTTCAGCCCCAAGGGTATGGAGCAAGGGCCCACTCTCACCACCAAGGCAGAAGGCTAGTACCACTGTTTTGTTATTTCAGATTTTGCTGTGAAAAGTATTTATTGATTTTGATAGATAGATGCATGTTACTATTTTAAAGATTGCTTTAAGTAACTTCCTATTTAATTCTGTTTTCAACATTCCTTGAATTCATTCAGTAAGTAGACAGATTAATCTCTTCAAATTGGTAGAAGTTATTAAGATTAGCTAGGGAAACTGGTAACTGTAGAATCCCTAATTGCAGACAGCTGATCTGAAATATGATTAAATGATGAGGTACAACGACACCTTGTCATTTTTGGTGCAATTGCCGGGGATGTATTGTGTTAATTAGGGAAACTTAGCTAAAACAGTTTTTAGGATAGATCTGTATGGTTAGAGCTAGAGATTCAAAAGGAAGATATATAAAACAGACACCCCATTAACAAGCCATAGGGGAAAGCAGTGGGGTGGCACAAGATCTTGTTGAAGAGAGAAACCTAGAACCTATTTTGGAAACTGCACCTCAAATCAATAATCCCTTAGACCCTCCAAATCTTCCACTTGCCGATTATATCCAGGAATTACAACAAAAGTTTCAGGCATATCCTTTAATAGAACCTAATTTCCTAGAACCTCAGGGAGAAGAACCAGTTTTAAACATAGACAATGATAATCATGAAGAAGAGGAAAATTAGGTTCCAAGAACCTTCTCATATCCTATTGTTTTGGCTGCTGGAGACAATGCTCCTATGAAGAATATCTCACCAGCACACTTGCCAAATTTTAGAGGACTTTCTTCTGAGGATCTAGATCAGTTTTTTTTTTAATTCAAATTAGTCTGCCAAACTTATGATTATGGATCAAATAACCAAAAACTCAAACTGTTCCCTTCAACTCTGAAAGATTCTACGATGAGATGGTTTATGGGTTTACCCCAGAATTCTATCCATTCTTGGGATCAGATGGAAACAAATTTTTTGGGAAAGTATCAAGATTACTGTAGATCCAGTAATAAAAATGAAGAATTGTTTAAAATTAGGCAGGGGGAGGAAGAGACCTTAGAGGACTATGTGGATAGGTTTAATTTCACCTTGAGAAGGTATGGAAACCAAGTAGATCACTCCTTGGCTAGAACCTTGTTTGTAAAAGGATTGGATAAAGAATCAAAATAGGCACTGGATAATATGGGAAAAGGAAATATCAACAAAATGGATATACCTACTAAAGAAGAACTCTGCAGGGACTATTCTAGAACCCAAGATGAAGTGAGGTCATCCAAAACTTTTAAAGGGAAAAATGAAATAGGATAGTTAATGGAGGAGATTACAAATTTAAAAACAAATATTCTAGTCCAGTTAAATACCACATTAGATGGAATTCAAGCAAAAACTAGAACAACTGATCAAAATAGAACAACTGAACCACTCTCCTTCTATTGTCCTAGATGTAGAAATAAACATCTGTTGAGAGAATGCCCTTTGGGCAAATCAGAGATTTGTCAGATCTGTGATAGGGAATATCCTACCAGTCAATGTAGTTAACTTCTAGCCTTGAAAAGATTTAGTAAGAAGAATGCTGTAATGGAAGAAGAATTAAACTATGTGGGACAAAAACAAGTTGGGAATTTCCCTTATAATCAATATCCAAACCAGCCTTCTTACAGGGGTCCTTCTAATTGGGGAAATAATCAGTGGAATCCAACTTGGCATGGGCCTCAGAATAATCCTCCTTGGGGACAGTAGGATTAGCCAAGTCAACATTGGCAGAACCAAAATTGGCAAAATTAGCCTTGGGGAAATCAACAGTGGCCACCACAGTTTGGATCACAAAACATGCAACCTCAATGGGGTTCTCAATAGGGATATAATCAACAATACCAGGGACAACCTAGATGTTTCCAACCTCAACAACAAGCTTTACTAACTGGACCCTCCAACACACAAGGTCAAGCACAAAATGAACCAGTTAGCTAACCACCTTTACCAGCTCAACCTATACCAAACCCACAGAATAAATAAGGAGCAACTGTTTACATGACAGAGCAAGAAAATCTGGCTGGTATTAACGCTATATATTTAAATAATCTCCAGCTGCATTCTGGGAAAGCATTCCCAAGACCATCTCCTCCAACTATAGTTGAAGTAACCAATGATGAGGAACTTGAAAATTCATCCACTCAACTCCCGGAGGAGATTACTAACGAAAAAATGCTAGAAGAATCATCCTTGGACAACTCTGGAGTTGCTCCTTAAAGACTGACTCCAGAGAACATTCCTAAACACAATTCTGACAAGAGCTCCGGAGATGCTCCGAAGATGGAAAAACTAGCACCATACCCAGAATGGCTTAAACAATATGTTCCCCAGAAAAAGATCTTACAAAAACAAATCCAAACCAACCTAGAATCAGAACTTTTACAAGAAATCAAGCAACTAAACATTGAAATTCCTCTTCTCCAAGCAATAAGAGATGTACCAGAACTAAATCAGTTCATTAAACAGTATTGTATCAAAACACAGGGTAGGAAGAAAAACTTTCCTTCCACAATACAAGTGGAAGGAAAAGTAGTAGATCTGTTGATGGGAGAAATTATCATCCCAAAATATGGAGACACTAGAAATCCTGTCATAACTATTTTCATCTCAGGGGTAGAAATTTCAAATGTTCTGGTTGATTTGGGAGCAACAATTAATGTGATGACAGTTCACATAATGAACAAATTAGCTCTATCAGGTATCCAATCCACAACTATAATTCTTCAACTTGCTGACCAGTTAGTAGCTGTTCCAAAAGGAGTAATTACTGATGTACCAGTTGTGATAGATTCATGGGAATTTCCGGTGGACTTCCTGATATTAGAACCTAGAAACCAGAGAAATGCTTATCCACTAATTTTAGGAAGACCATGGATGGCTACAACAGTAGCATCTATCGATTTTCAAACTTGGGATATGATCATTTCTAATGGGATAGATTTGAAGAAAATATCTTTGTATCCTCCAGCTAAACCATCAATACATTATACAGGAAGAGTATGTGTGGATGAACCAGAGAATAATGACAACAATGCCTCAGTAGCTATGGTAACCATCAAGGAACATCTGGGAGAGTTAGACGAAGAAATATACTATGATACAACATAAGACATTACTCACATCCTAATCAATAAGGATGTGATGGAGCTCGCCCAAGATTCTAGGAGAGAACTTACTTCTTCTCATTGTACCCTCGCCAACATCATTCCTTGTGGGGAAACCTTTTATAGAGACTTAGCCACTTTCCACATGTTGCTTCCACATTCTTGTACTCTCACTACCATGACTCCAATGTATGGATTAACTACATCTATGGATCAAATCACAGAACAAGTCATGATTTTACTAGGGAAAACACTTAATATCAATACTCAGTTAACAACAAATCAGGAAGAAAAACTTATCCAACTTCTGATTTCCCATTCAACAGCTTTTGCTTGGGAATACCAAGATATGAAAGGCATACCTCCTGAGATCTGTACCCATCATATATACACTAAGGATATTAAACCTGTCAGACAACCCCAGAGAAGATTGAATCCTGCTTTAAAGGACATTGTCAAAACTGAAATAGAAAAATTACTTCAAGCAAGGTTTATATATCCAATCTCAGATAGTCAATGGGTCTCACCCCTTGTCATAGTGCCTAAAAAGAATGGAAAATGGAGGGTGTGTATTGATTATAGAGAACTAAACAAGGCCACAAAAAGGACTACTTTCCCTTACCATTCATTGACCAAGTACTGGACAACCTTGCTGGAAGAAAGTATTTTTCTTTTCTAGATGGATTTAGTGGGTATAAATTAAATTCAAGTAGCACCTGAAGACCAGGACAAAACCACCTTCACATGCTCTTAGGGAACTTTTGCTTACAAAGTTCTTCCCTTTGGACTATGCAATGCCCCAACTACATTTCAGAGACTTGTTTTAGCTATTTTCATTGAACTAGCTAATGAATTCATGGAGATCTATATGGATGACTTTACTGTGTATGTGGATAATTTTGAAGAAGCTCTCACAAACCTTGAGAAAGTACTAAAATGCTATGAGAAAAATCAATTATCCCTTAGCCATGAAAAGTGCTTCATGATGGTGGAGGAGGGAATTGTTTTGGGACACCACATTTTAGAAAAGGGGATCAAAGTGGATCAAAACAAGATAGAAGTGATCACACAGTTACCTTCACCCAAAAATTAGACAGATGTTAGAAGTTTTCTGGGTCATGCAGGCTACTATAGGAGATTCATAGAAAATTTCAACAGAATAGCTGCCCCCCTGTTTACCCTGCTTAACAAAGACACAGAATTTCTATGGATAAAAGAATGTCAATCAGCATTTGAAACCTTGAAAGAGAAGCTTACTGTCACACCAATTTTGAGAGGACCTAATTAGACTTTACCATTTCACATACAGACTGATGCTTCAAATGAGTCCATTCAGGCAGTTTTAGGACAAAAGGAGGAAGGAGAGAGTATGCATGCCATTTATTACATCAGCAAAAACCTTACGTCTGCAGAAAGAAATTACACCACAACCAAAAAAGAATTCTTGGCAGTCATCTATGCTATAAATAAATTCAGGCATTACATCACGGGATATAAAATATTTGTACACATTGATCATGCAGCCATCAAGTATCTAATGAATAAGCCAGTAGTGGGTGCAAGGATCATCAGGTGGTTATTGCTATTGCAGGAATTTGATATTACCATAGTTGATAATCTAGGAAAGTTTAATTTGGTTGCTAATTTTTTGTCAAGATTGCATACAGGAGGAGAAAACCAACCAGTGGAGGATAAGTTCCCAGATGAACATCTTTTTGCTATCTCCTCTATTGTACCTTGGTTTGCTGACATAGCTAATCTTTTAGCTACAGGCTTGTATCCATCTCATTTTACCTCAAAACAAAAAAAAAAGTTTAGTTAAAGAAAGTTTATCTTACAAATGGTTGAATGGTTTACTATTCAAATGTGGTCCTGATTTCATTCTACATAGGTGTTTAAAAGCTAATGATATTTTTGATGTGTTGAGAGCATGTCATGATGAACCATTTGGTGGCCATTAATCCTTCCACCGGATAGTCCACAAGATCCTCAGAGCTGGTTACTACTGGCCCTCTCTTCATAAAGATACAAAGAAGTATGTGCAGCACTGTGACCAGTGCTAAAGGATGGGACAACCAACCTTTACCCAGGAGATGTTACTGCATCCTCAAGTCATGATGGAACCATTTGAGCAGTGGGGTTTAGACTTTGTGGGACCAATTTCTCCACCATCATCCGGCAAGGAGTACATTCTAGTAAGCACATACTATGTTACTAAATGGGCTGAGGTTCAAGCATTACAATTTGCAAGAGAAGAAAAAGTTGTTGATTTCCTTTAAAATAAGATTTTCTTAAGGTTTGGAGCCCCAAGATCAATAGTTTTAGACATAGGACCTCAGTTTACTTCACAGGTAATCAAAGCATTCACAGATTTATATCAAGTCAAGCACAAAAAATCTTCACCTTACCATCCTCAAGCGAATGGGCGGGTAGAAGTAACTAATAGGGAACTTGAAAATATTCTGACAAGGACAGTAGCAATGAACATAAAAGATTGGGCTAACAGATTACCTGAAACAGTTTGGGCTTACAATACCACTTGGAAATCCACAACAAAGTTCTCACCATATGAATTGGTTTATGGGAAAAAGCCTATTTTGTCTATAGAATTTGAACTCCAGACACTTAAAACTATATTGGATATTGGTCTACCATTGTCTATAACTCAACAGAACAGAATTCTTCAACTCAATGAATTGGATGAAATTCAGATAGAGGCCATCCAGCAAACAGAACTGGTTCAGTATCAAAGGAAGCAATGACATGACCAACACATCAAAAGGAGGACATTTCAACAAGGTGATTGGGTTATTCTTTATGATTCTAAATTCAAAGAGTTGAAAGGGAAATTACAAATTCATTGGATGGGTCCTTATCAAATAAAGGAAGTTTTTGAAAATGGAACAGTATTATTGGAACCTATTGACTGAAGCACAGACACATTCTTAGTAAATGGTCACTGACTCAGACTCTATAAAAGACCATCTACTAAAGAAGAGTTTCTTAATGATTTGTGTTTTGATACAGGGATACCTCCTCTGACACAGTGTTGGATTAAAAAAAAGGAAGGTTGAAAACCAGCAAATGGCAGCCTTCTAAAAAAAATAGAGAAAGATGTAAAACCAATAAATGGTTGTCTTTCTCGACCAAGGGAGTTGAAAACCAACAAATGGCGGTTCCCTTCTTCAAGATAGTTGAAAACAATTGAGCTACGAAGGTAATCAGGTGGCAGAAGTTAGTCAAACGCACCTTCGGCACATCACAAACTAGGAGCACCTCTAGCGCTTCACAAACTAGGATCACCTCCGGTGCTTCACAAACTAGGAGCACCTCTGCTCCATCAGTAAAGAGTCATTTACAACAATGGGGGAGGGAATCCACTTCTCCAGGCAATAAGGTGGAAACATCAAATGATGAGGTCATCATGACTCATCCTCTACTTTATGACAGGAATAAAATAAATTTAGCATGTAATTCAATTGCAGGGGTATTCACAAAGACGGTGCTAACATCACCCAAGGAACATGGATTCTCAAACCACTCAGCGAAATGATTGCAGGTTGCGTACCAATGGAGTAGTGGGTGTAATCTCAAGCCACCAAAAGCTGCTCATATGCCACATCATGTGCAGTCTCATAAATACCGTAGCATCTTTGTCGTGTACATCACTCCTTATCATTAAAAATGATCCAGGTAATTCTATCTTAAATTAAGCATTAAATAGCAACTGTCTTGTCTTTCTATTTTTGGGTGCTGTCACTATGACACGTCCTCCTGCCATCATTTTCTTTTCTAAATTCACACATGCCACCATCTGTGCTGTACTGTCACCTTGCCTCTGGAGTGTCCTATCACTCTATTGCATTTATGACCACCTAGGTACTCTAACTAATCTGCAAATCTTCCATAAGCCTAAGCTGAGAGACATCATAATCCTCATTCAAACTTTTGAAATACCCTGAAGAACAGAGAAAATTGAACAGTCCTCCAGAGCTTAACTCCATAGAAGGTGGAACCAATTTAGCAATGGGGGTAAAAAAGAAGTCTGAACCAGAGAGTGCTGCGGGTCTGTTGCAAGATGAAGTTGCAGCAAACATTCTGAGAACTATAGGGTGGTTGGACTTTCTAGAAAAATTTGAAGGGTTTCAAGAAGATATTGTGGATGAATTCCTAAGAAATCTAAGGGATAATCAGACAGCTGTCAAAGGAGTTTGAATCAACCTCTCCTCAACCACTATCAGTCACATTTCTGGGCTGCTTGAACAAGGTGAGAGGTTTTATCATCTGAAAACCTTATATACTGATTTGATTAAGAATTTCTCTGTTCAAGGTGAACCTGCAATACAACTTCATTCAAATAAAAATGAAGTAAAAGGAATTCTTAGGTCCACACTTCCAAACCCTTGGCAATATGTAGCCACTTAGCTGATGAAATATTTTACTTGTGATGGTCAATTTTCTTTAGTTTTAGGACCAATAATGAAAATGCTGATTTTTCTAAGGCATGGGAATGGACACCCTGAGTTTAGCATAAACATTCCCAATTTCTTGTATTCTGCCATCAGGGCAACTGCAGAAAAATATCAGCAAAATAAGGGTCCCATGAAACATCATAGCCTCATTTTTCTAGTAGTTAAACACCACTTCCTATCTCAGGCCAATGGGGAAGAATTATGGCAAAACTTTCTTGAACAAAATTCCCAGGACAGAGCACTAGAGAGGGCACAGCCAGAAGGTGAGGGTTCCTCTGCTCACCAAGAAGAAGAAATAGAGCCTTCAACCTCCTCCATAGCTATTCAAAGAGGAAAGAAGTCCTCACAAGAGGCAACTTCATCTGCAGCCCCTATTCCTGATAAAAAGAAGAAAGGCAAAGAAATTAGAGAGCCTGCTCCTGAACAAACCCCATATATGACTCGATCAGTTAGGAGAAAGATGACTCTAACTAAGGAATCTTTCCCTAAGGAATTAATAGGGGAGAGGTTAGGACAGAAAGCAGAGAAAACCTAGGCTAAAGAGACATCTCATGATTCAGATGAGATCCCTCTAGTTAGGAAGAGAAATCAAAGAGAAGTTTCCCCAACGCAATTTGTTCATCTGGGGTCAAGTCCAATTTCAGAAACATCACATGCTCCGGAGATAGAACACAGAAAAACTCTTACTATTTCCTCAGATTCTGAGGATGAGAGACCTACTCCGGAGGCACCTGCCCCACCTCTGCTATAGAGAAGTAAAATGAAAAGATAACTCTCACAGGTTGAGGAAGATACTGCTCTCCTAGCTGAGGTACTCATGGGTTTTAGAATATATGAGGATAAGACTGGGCCTTCATCAGTGCCAACAAAAGCAGAGGAACCCCAAGAGGACCCTTAGGATAGGGAGTCTATAGAAAAAGGTGAAACAGGGCAAATGGGTGTAGTTGACAGTGCAGGGCAGATGGCCATGGAAAACCCCGATGTTCAGCAAACAGAAGTAGAAGCAGAAACTTTCCCTCACCTCTCTGATCAAGAGGATGTTGAGATTTCAAAAGAACAATAAATGTTAGAAGAAATTGACAACCTAAAGAGACTACTCTAGGGGAAGAATCAGATTATTACTGACCTCAAGAAGGTCAGAATAGAGGTAGAAATAGAAAAAAAATAAGTCATTGAAAATCTACAAACAGAACTCCAAAGGAAAAACAAGATCATCCAGGAGAAAGAAGCAGAATTGGAGGCCTAGAAAATTGAGGCAGTCAAACTGTTGGAAGAAAAAGAGAAAGAGGCAGTAAAGAGTGTTTCTGAGCTCACCATGGCTAGAGACAATGGCCTCATCATAATGGCAGCATTAATTGAGAAAATGCATAGCCAAGATAGACAGTTGACTTGGGCCAACAACAAACTAGATGATCATGAGGAATATATTCAAGAGTTGGCTGGCCCAAGGGCAACCAATGAGCAGGAGATACAAACAGATCCATATGTGGGTCTGATCCCCATTGACATTCCTAAGGCCTTGTTCCATTGGGAGAAGAAATGTAGAGAATATGAGGCTTCCAAGCCTATGCTACAATTACAAAGGGCAGTCACTGCCAAGACAAAAAGAATAGAAACTCTGGAAGGAAAAATCATTGAGATGGCCTCCCTTTCTTCTGAAATTCTATCTTGCAGGCCCCCAAGTGCTAGTTATTCTATGTTCTTACAGGAAAGAGTCCTGCAGAGGAAATTCTCTTTAGTCCTGTCTAACCTGGTTGAGAATACAGAGACAGTAGAAGGATTCATGATAGCATATACAAGAAATAATGATGAAGACAAGAATTTCCTATGTGAATTATATATGCATGGGTTCTGTGTTAATGATGTAACTTTCATTCTTTATTTTTTTTGGGAGAATGCTAGCTTAAAGAATTTATGTCCCTAACGAGGAATCATCAGATCTGGAATGAACGAATGGAAGATCATCTCAAGAAGGATACAGATATAGATCTCTTCATCAGAAAGGAATGTCCCAATCCCAATGCTTTTAAGACCCAATTCAGGTCCTATATCTATCACCCTAAGAGTAAGAACAAAATTTTGCCATTATACCTAAAGAGTTTGCAGTAGTGCTCCATGGATTTTGGTCTTTTCATGAATAGTTCAACAAATCTAGTACTTGCCATAGCAAAGAAAAGATGGAATGTTTTGACCTCGGAGTAGAAAATGAGAGAGGTGGTCACCCCTGCAAACTTAAGGTTATTTATGAGAAAAGCAAAGTTAATAGCCAAAATGATGGATAAGCATAAATAGGAATGGATAGGTGGATGGTTCAGGTGCCCTCTCATAATTGAACCACTCCATGTCTGGGCTGAGTAGATGGAAGATGAGAAATTGCAGGATTGGATGAAGCAGGTTGATCAATACAAAGGCAATGGTAATACCAACCGCACCACTTGGTCTACCTATGCACAAGTTATAGCTTGACTGACAGGCTGCTTCACCAGAATAAATGCAAATTGTGAGAAGCAGGAGGACCTGCCAAACCTTAGGTATGGGGGGATGATGAGTGCCAAGTAGCACCCATGGAATACATCTTTTTACCTCTCATTTTCTCCTTCCTGATTCCATCTTTCCTAATGTCTGCACCTTAATAGGCTAGCAAGATCGTTCTAGATAATGATTAATTGAGATAAATTACTTAAGATCATAATTTCTAATTGAGGGACTAATGTGCATGGAATTGATGGAAAAATGCAGAAAACTTCTCTCTTTTTGAATCAACAGGTGTAGATGCTCAGAATGACAATTTTGTGCATCTTTGGAGGTAGTCTTCAATGATCTCTGGAGACAATACCAGAATACCACGACACCAAAAGTTTTGAAATAAAGAGAAAAGCCTCTCCAAAGCTGGATGGGAGTCTAGAGCACCTCTAGAGCTGGACAAGAAAGATATAGACATATCTCCGGAGCTACAGACATATCTCTGGAGCTGCAGACAGGGACAGATATCTTCGGCGCCTCCTAAGAGCAGGGCATATTTCTAGCATAAGCTGCCGATCAGGCACTTTCAGCAGTGATCGTAATACCCCTCATTTCACTCAAATCATCACCTGAGTGGTGAAGGGTCATCTTTACTTAACTGCTGGAGTTTTTATCTTTTTAAAGTTTTTGCATGAGTTTCTGATAAAACTAATTCAATATCCATATTTTCAGGGCCTCACTGCCCAAATGTATTAAGACTCAAACTTAGAATTATGAGTGGACTTATGTTCCACTCAATCTACTTTATTGCATGATTATTTTTCCATAGTTAGACAACTAGTGTAATAAAGAGATGGATGTCATCTCATAGAAGAACTAGTAGATAAGATAAGTGATATGTCATCACTCATTTTATATATACTGATAGAAAGAACAGAAGAAATATACAATGATTGATTTATTCTGATTCTCAGTAATCTCAGTTCTTTGATATCAATAGTTTTCATGAATGCAAAGCGAATGGAATTAGATTGAATTTAGTTGTGATATTATTCCTTTGTGTTGATTCCCTACTGTAGCCTTCAGCCCCAAAGGTGTGGAGCAAGGGCCCACTCTCACCACCAAGGCAGAAGGCTAGTACCACTATTTTGTTATTTCAGATTTTGCTGTGAAAAGTATTTACTGATTTTGATAAATAGATGCATGTTACTGTTTCTAAGATTGCTTTAAGTAACTTCCTATTTAATTCTATTTTCTGTATTCCTTGAATTCATTCAGTAAGTAGACAGATTAATCTCTTCAAATTGGTAGAAGTTATTAAGATTAGCTAGGGAAATTGGTAACTGTAGAATCCCTAATTGCAGACAGCTGAGGACACAACCCTTGGATTTTGACATCTGAAATATGATTAAATGATGAGGTACAATGACACCTTTTTAGTAAGGTCATTCGAGTGACCTACTCTAGCAAAAAGGTTGACCCTGTCATGTTTTGGCATGCATGATGTCTTTTAGTTCTGCCCAGTTTACTCCCATTTTTTGTTTTTAATTGAGAGTTCCCTCATGCATAACTAAGTTACTACTTCTCCTGACTGATTTTCAACTCTCAATCACTCTTTTATTTACTCCTAATCAATTTATAGTGATCTTCTAATTAGTCTTTTGTTCTCTCCTCTTCAAATCTTGTGATCTCCCAATCAAACACAATTATCTCTCCAATCAACCCTTGCTAACTCCCCAATCACCCCCACCTTTGGTGTTCATTTTTTACATATAAATACCCCCTCTACTATTTTAGGGGAGGTTGAGAATTACTCATGCATTATTGTATTTTTCTTTGAGCTAATTTATCTCTAGAGGATTCAAGCTTATGCATAGCAGCCCCCATAGCATGATTATGCACATATAGGACTCGATGAGCCTTTTGTTTACATTTTGTTGTTGCTTCTAAGCCATAATCAATTTCCTCATATCCCTATCTTTGTCTCTATTATTAAGAGGAGGACCCCATTACTGCAAAGGATGATATGGTTGCTATAGGATCTCTATGGTTGCTATAGGATCTCTAGGACAAAATCCTAGCACTAGTGCCTAATTATTCATAGGTTCATTTAATTATTTTCAATAGTAATTAGCTCATTATCTTGCCCTTGAGGAAGTAAAAATCAAGTCTATTTTATCTTGGTTAGTTTAGAGTTCATTGCTCTTTTTTAGATTTAGATCTACTTTCAATTGTGCTTAGATTAATTACAAGTTTGCTTTCTTAGAGTAGCTTACATCGAAATCAAAATGCAAAAACCAAAAAACATAGACAAACTACATTTAGGAAAAGTCATTAAGATCTCCATTCATATTTCAATTTTTAGTAGTAATTAGTTCATATCTAAAAATTAGAAAAAGAAAAGTGTACACACCTACACGACAGTCTAATGATGATATATAGGTCCAAATCATGGCTCATTAATGCATAATTACACTCCTCTCAGCACTATCACACTTGATGACATGTTCCCTAGTGTTTCCCCCCCTTGACCATCTTTTATAGCCTCTAAACTAAGTTCTAGGGCCTCACAATTGTCAAACAACCATTTTTAGATCTTCAATAGAAGAGTTATTTGAGAGACCCTAGGGGTGCCTAGGTGACCTATGCTTAAGTTGTAAGGTCATTTGAGTGACCTAAAGGGGTGACCCTGTCATGTTTTGGCATGCATGATTTCTTTTAGTTCTGCCCAGTTTACTCCCATTTTTTGTTTTTAATTTAGAGTTCCCTCATGCATAACTAAGTCACTACTTTTCCTGTCTAATTCTCAACTCTCCATCACTCTTTTATTTACTCGTAATCAATTTATAGTGATCTTATAATTAGTCTTTTGTTCTCTCCTCTTCAACTCTTGTGATCTCCCAATCAAACCCAGTTATCTGTCCAATCAACCCTTGTTAACTCCCCAATCACCCCCACCTTTGGTGTTCATTTTTTACCTATAAATACCCCCTCTACTATTTTAGGGGAGGTTGAGAATTACTCATGCATTATTGTATTTTTTTTTTGATCTAATTTATCTCTAGAGAATTCAAGCTTATGCATAGCAGCCCCCATAGCGTGATTATGCACATATAGGACTCTATGAGCCTTTTGTTTACATTTTGTTGTTGCTTCTAAGCCATAATCAATTTCCTTATATCCCTATCTTTGTCTCTATCATTAAGATGAGGACCTCATTATTGCAAAGGATGATAAAGTTGCTATAGGATCTCTAGGACAAAATCCTAGCACTAGTGCCTGATTATTCATAGGTTCCTTTAATTATGTTCAATAGTAATTAGCTCAATATCTTGCCCTTGAGGAAGTAAAATTCATGTCTATTTTCTCTTGGTTAGTTTAGAGTTCATTGCTCTTTTTTAGATTTAGATTTACTTTCAATTGTGCTAAGAGTAATTACAAGTTTGCTTTCTTAGAGTAGCTTACATCGAAATCAAAATGTAAAAACCAAAAAACATAGACAAACTACATTTAGGAAAAGTCATTTAGATTTGCATTCATATTTCAATTTTTAGTAGTAATTATTTCATATCTAAAAATTAGAAAAATAACAAAAAGCTTGCATTCATTTAGTGTAATTGCATGTAGAGATTCATACAACTTTCAAAAACATTCAAAATAAGAAGGAAAGCCCTCAATCTCATCATGAGGCATGAAACTTGCAACTTTCAACAAACAAACTTTCAAACAAAGGGAATCCATCGATTTCATCACAAGGAATGCAACTCAACAAATTCAACTCAAAACAAAAACAAGCATCCATCTCCTCAACTTAGCACTCGGTGTGCCCAAGTGTGAGAGAATATTAGATAAAAATAATCTTAGAATAAATTTGGGAGAAACTTCCCACTAAAGAAAAAACCACTAAGGAAACTACCCAAGAACAATAAGAAATATTAAGGCTTATTAAACAACAAAATGAATAGAGAAGATGAAGAGAGGAGCTTTGCAACAAAGAACTTAGGCTCCTCGAAGAACTTATCAAACATAAACAGAGGAGACTAGACACATTTCACGTTTATGCAGCGAATGAACTAAACTTAGAGATAGTGACCCTCGAGGTCACATAAGAATAATGACAACCATACCAATTCAGTGTTTTCATCAACAATTGCAACAATCAACAACTACTCACACAAGCAAATAATGTGATCAATTTAACTGCCATCGATGACGTTCTACTTCCCCATGAACCAAATACCCCCTCATTGCACCACCATTCGATTATCTTTTGCCAAGAGAGTAGGAGTGACTAGGCAGGCACCTTTAGCAAGGATACAGTTAATGTGATGCATCAAAGTTTGACTCACTACCATTGATGCATCAATTTTTGAACATAATTACCCCTCTAGATTCAAATTCAACAATAATCTTTTACCTCCTAAGAACCCTGTAAGTTTTTCAAAACCTGATGTATTTTCAAAAAAGATCAAGTCAACATACAACATTATTTAGGATATGAAGAAAATAAAAGCATACATCACATTGTTTGAATTAACTCAATTGATTATAGATAAAAATGATATTTTATTGTAATCTTTGATAGCCAAAGTTGAAAAACAAAAAACAAGATCCCTTATATTAATTTAGAGAAAACGGTTGTGTTAGCACCTATAATTTTGGCAAATTCTTAGTGCTTGGCAGCATTTCATTTGATGGTTTCAGTTGAGTTTCAGGGCCCATGGCACTTAGCATGCTCCTAACTTTCAGAATTAAAATTTCCCAATCTATGATTCATCAAGAGAAATCCTTTGGTGCAAAGTTTTTATGGGCTATCAAGAGTGTGTGTGCCAGTTTGCGTTATCCCAGGATGTGTTTTAACAAGTTTTTTAATCTGTTGCCACTTCAAGCTAGGTCTGAAGGGTCCCACAAAAAAGTTCAATTTTTTTGAGTTCTGATGACAACCTAGTTGTTGACTTGCCTTCAATGTTCCCATCTCCATTTTCATGGCGATCCGAGGTGTTCTTGGGTGAAAATGAAACTTTTTTAGAAAACTGGGCCCTGGGGGCCCAGTTTACAAAGGAGGTCCCAAAAATCTTTTGGCGATACAAATTTTGAGGACATGGGTATGTTTTAAATAATTGATTATGGTCTTTTTCAAGTTTTCACGGCCTTCGGTTATCCCGTGTGCCTGCAGTGATGTTGCATCATTTGCCCGGAATGAAAAATTAATTATTTGCCATTTTCCTAAGTTGCAAAATGTAATTTAAAAAAAAACATTTTAATCAATTAGCAAATATAATATATTGTTTTAAGTGGAGAATAATATAAACATTATTGATATAATGTTTATATCAAATAAAGGCAAAACAAAAGGAATTTTGGAGCGCACAACCCACTCCTCCTTCCTTCCTCATGGCTACACTGGTGCGATGGGCCTTTGCTTGGTCTAATTTTTGATCAAGCTCATTGCTGGACATGCAACTTTAGTGCACCATCATATTTGGAGGTATTTTAAGAGCCTTTGGGTTAGATGCAGACAGAGACATTGCAGTCTTCACATCTTTGGCTTTACGACAAAATTTTGGGGTTTTTTTATTGTCTCAAAATTGCTGCTCCACGGTATGAAATCATCTACCAACCATTCCTAATGCTTGGGAAATGATTTTAACTATGTATGGGATGTGTTTTGAGTGCCAAAATTGTAAAAAATGCCTAGCACCATAAAAAAATGACCCAACAACAAGAAGAAATTGGGCAAATATAATATGATGTCTTAGGTGTTAAATATTATAACATAAACATTATTATTATAACATTTTTGCTTTATAAAAGTAAAACAAGGCATTTTATAGATTGAGCGCACCAACACATAGCCCACTCCACCTCCTTTCCCCAGGCTTGCGCTGCTATGCTGAGTCTTCTATTGGTCATGAGGATACTAGAAACAAAGTCCTGTGCAAATTCCATATGCTCATAGTGATGAGGAAGATTGTTTTATATGCGATGGGAAATCAATGCAAAACAATCCAACCAATCAAATGAAACAGAATTTCATGATTTTCATGGAGAAAAACAAATTAGAAAAGTAGTTCAACAGACTTGATTGATTAAAATAAAATGTGTTACCAAAAGTCAACTAATCATAAAAGAGATACAAATTCCCAAGTTGTAAATATTAAATGAATGTAATTAAAAATGAGTGATGGGAAGTATAGTCTGGCATTACTCTATTTTCCTTATAAGGGAATTGGTAGCACTGTAGAAGGGTGGTCTAATTCTGGGCTTTGAATACAAGATAGATCCACATTTTTTGAGGAGTAGTTTTCTGTTGTAGAGCAGGTTCATTTTGTTAGGACTGCAGAGTAGAATGTTGCTTGTATATGAATAAAGTTATGTATGACATTTTCAGTTCAGATTGAGTTATATGAATAACACTACTTGTGTGCGTTTCTAACAATTGTCTCCTTGAATGTATGCATTTCTTTTGTGAATGAAGGAATCACGGATTTTGGATTTCATCTATGCACACTTGTTGTATTGAATGTCTTACTTACTACTTTTGTTCAAGGAATGGATTAAACATGCTTTAGGTAAGATGTAGGGAGTGATGTATTACATTAGGGATTGTTGAAGAAGAGTTGCAAGAAATATTCTTTCTTGAGTGTGTCATTGTAAGGCAGTGGTACAAACATACCCTCTTAATTTGAAGCTTTGATGTCAAAAGGAAATATCTACATTGTAGTATTTTGACTCTATTGCCTTGATAAAGCATGGATCTAGGGAATCATTTGCCTAAATGTCCAAAAAGAACACAAAACTTCAAATATAAAATCATTCAAATCATTTTTTATTTTGTTTTGCTTAGTTTAGGTAGGTTTAATACATGTTCTTAAAGCTAACAATGTGAAAATCTCCAAGAACTTTTTTAAATTGTGCGATAACCTTACATATCTTGGTGTAGATCTATGAGAATATTTCTTCCTAATATTGTTGTTACATTGGAAAATGTCTCCCTAGGACTTTTTCCCTCCTATGTTTAGCTCCCTGGTCCTTAAAATTAATCATGCATGTTTATTTTAACTCCCGATGGAAAATCCCTGAAAACCCATGTTAAATGGGGCCTAGAGGACTCTTGTGAGCTTAACGCTAACCTAAATAGGAGTTGAGGACTTGGGTGCCCACACCCTAGTCCTGCCCTATTTAGTGGGGTCCCAAATTTTAAATGTCGGTTATGTGACCGTTATAAGTGTCCGTTGCTGACATCTTAAGTTTGAATTATGAAATTAAAGTGGGAATGTGTTTAGTTGCATATATAAGCATGTTTAGGGATTCATTTGAAAACTAGAAGATAATTATGAACTTTTGGCACACTTGTGATTTTAGATTATTCAAGATATTCATTGTTGCAGAGTAGACTTGTCTTGTTATTGTGTTTGTTATGCAAATTTAGCTTCATCTTCTCATGTGTTGAAGGATTTTCATCTACATGCGAGATACACCTCCGAGGACATTTATTTGTGTTTTCAATCATTTATCAATTGGTTTTGGCCTCTATCCATCATGGATACACACTCTTTATCTGACAACGGTGTTCAAAAGACTTGAATGTCTCTCCGGGGCTTGACCGAGGCAGGCCTCTAAACACCGCAACCCCCAACCCCCTTTCTGCGATTGCAGGTTATAGGTGCAGAAGTGAAAAGAGTGGAGTTGCAGGGAAGCATAATAGAGTGTCAGAATTGTAGATCAAAGCAGAAAAGTAGGACCTGGACTTGGGCACCCAATCATTAGTCCTCTGGATCCCAAAACACGGAAATCCCCAAAACAACAGAAATAGGTTGCAAACAACTTTTAGGGATCTTGACAGAAACTGGTACCTTGGACTAAATTGCCTGCTCATCAGTCCCTGACTTTTTTGGATACAGAACCTCAAAATTTGGTATGTATCTAATTGTCATTTGATATCTTTGTGTGTGAGCATTTGTCGTGATTCGTCTATTTATTTACTATTTTACAAAATTAGGGTTTTAAGCATAATTGGTCTTTAATTAATCAATAGATTAGAAAATTCCAAGTTTCCTCTTTGTTCTAAGGGATACTAAATCTGTAGCAGAGCCCTCTTGCAAAAGATTGTGGCTTAACTCAATTTATGTCCTTGAATGTAAGGTGTGAAAGGAGGATTTAACCTTGAAATTGAAACCCCTCTTTTTACACGAAACAATTGTGAAAGATAAATCTGTTGACTGTAAAATAAGGGATACCCCTAGTTTTGGCAGAGCCTAAAGTGCAGGGGAGATAGGTGTAAACAATCTCCCAATTTGTTGGTTAAATTTCCCATTGAACTTGATCATAAGCATTGGTAAATCTTTAGAGTTTGATGTGTACAGATTTGGGAACCAATAATTTGCACATATGAGGAAAAAATTGCGATTCCCCCTTTTTTAATTAATACTTAGGATTTTTAGAAATAAATGTAGATAATTGCCTTGTTGATTTAGTAGCCTTGAGAAATGTAATGTCATAAATTAGAATTTACCCCAATAAAGTCAAATAAAAAAGTGGCATAGCTACATAAAATAGATGTAAATTCCATCGGAGAACTTAATCATATAAATTTGTATCCAACTAGCGATCCTCACATTCAACATTGATATTCAATTAGTGGATATTCCATATGCTTATGATATGCATTTAAGAAAGGAGTGCTTGAAAACATTTGATGGATATATAACTGTAGATAGAAAAATGGCTCAAAGGAATAAAGAAGATAAATGACAGATACCCAATACCTTCACCTTCAAGCCAAGTCCTCCACACTCAATAAAATGGGTAGATGCACCTAAATCTACTAGCTATGTTATCTATGATAGATGATGGATAAAATGAGTTGTTGATTTCTCAAATCTACAACATAACACTAGTATGAAGATGATAGATAAGAGGATCTAGAGTGATTTCTATAGCATGATGATACTTGAAGATGTGATGCCCAAATGGCTTGGGTGAGGCTTGATTTATAGCAGATGAGGGATAGGAGTGGATGGCTAGGATTATATTAGTGACGGATGGCTAGGATTAAGTGAGAAATAGAGTTGTAGTCATGTGACAAGTGTCTCATGAGAGCTGAATGAGAGGAATTAAGTCAAAAGGCTTCCTTGCAATAAGGATATCTAGAAGCTTCTAGTCATGTGAGGATAGAGACAAATGTGGAATTAATTAAATAAATCTTTAATTTATTTAATTAATTTGGAGGAAAAGTGGGATTTAATTAAATAAATATATAATTTATTTAATTAATTGGCTAATGGGAGGATAAATGAGATTGAAATGGGATTAGAAGGGATTAGTTAAATAAATATGATTTAATTAATTAATTAGGTGATGAAAGGAGGTATGTAAGGGTCCTAGGACAAAATGCATCATAAGGAGCCTTAAGTGATGTGTCAACAAGGTGATGCAATTGTTCGGTTCATCCTTTTTGCAACACCATTATGTTGTGGTGTATACAGAGTTGTCTTTTGTCTAATTATACCTGCATGCTTGCAAAACTCATCAAATTCCTTACAACAATATTCCCCTCCATTGTCAGATCTTAATATTTTTATCTTTAAACCTGATTGGTTCTCTACTAAGACTTTGAATTCCTTAAACTTAGTGAAAACTTCAGATTTATGCTTCATAAAATAAATCCATGTAAATCTAGATACATCATCAATGATGGTTACAAAATGACAAGATTTTTCGATAGATTCATTATCCACAGGTCCAAACACATCCGTATGAATAATCTCTAATTTCTCTTTTCCTCTATTAATTCCTAAAAGAAATGATTTCCTATTTTGTTTACCACACACACAATGCTCATAGAAATCAAATACATTATTGCTTGTGTGGCCCAATCTACAGTGCCACAACATACAAGTGTTTTCAGAAGCCTCAGAAATATAAGAGGCATTACAAACTGTAGTGGCTTCAAGCTTAAACAAGTTCTTGAATCTCTTTCCTTTTGCTACCACCAAGTTCCCTCTCACCAATTTGCATCCATGCTTGTCAAATGTCACATGCACTCCCAAATCATTCAACTTCGAAACTAAAATTAGATTTCTAGCTAATCTAGGAACATGCAAAATACCAAGGAGAGTTTTAATCCTCCCATCATTGAAACACAACAATACCTTTCCTTTCCTGACAATAGGATATGAAGAGTTGTCACCAAGGTAGATATTACCTCCATCATATTCTTCATATGAGGAGAACCATTCCTTATGCGGGGTCATATGAAATGAGCATCCTAAGTCAACCAACTAGTGATCATTAGAAACAAGATTACATGTGGAAAGTAAAACTTCTTCCCCTACATTCGAGGACTTATCCGAAGCACTCTCCCACAGTTTCTTGGGGTTTTTGCATTCCTTCTTCACATGTCCCCTTTTACCACAGTTCCAACACTTAACTCTGTTCTTTTTACTAGGAGTCTTAGACCGGCCCTTGAACTTGTTCTTAGCCCCTTTCTGATCTCCTTTTGGTCCCCTTTCCTTAGACCTTCCCCTGACACTGAGAGCATCCCCTAAACTATCTGAACTCTTATTCCTCAATTGCTCTGAGAGTAGCACTGAAACAAGAGCATCCAACTTCAGATTCGTGAGGTTAGCAGTGATAGCAACGATAACATTCTCCCAAGACTCAGATAAAGAACAAAGAAGTAAGATACATTTATCTTCCTCACTAACTTCAACATCTATTGAATCAAGCTGACTCAACAACAATTTAAAAGAATTTAATTGCTCTGCAACTAATTCACCTTCTCGCGTTTTCATGGAAAACAATTTTCTTTTTAAATAAAGTTTATTTACCATACTCTTGGCTTGATAGATCTCACCCAACCGATTCCACAACTTGTGTGCGGTCTCCTCCTTTACAAAATTCAATAGGATAGAGTCTGAAAGACACAATCAGATGGTTCCCCGTGCCTTATCTAGTCTATCCCACTCATCTTGAGAGACATCATCAGGTTTCTTCTCTTTTTGAATAGCCATCCATTGGTTTCTTTCTGTTTAGTGGGAAATTTGGATAGTTTGTTTAAGGTATGTCTAATACTACCATTTTGCCACTAAGCATTGGGAGGACAAGGACCAAGCTTGTGAACAAGCTTCTAGTCACTTTGTATGTCCCTTACGCTCGCATGGTTATGAAACCTAAGGTCCTAATCAAGATTTTATCAAGTGTTTTCCTTTCAACCAAGTAAAACCCTAATTATGCCTTATATCAAAAATATACATAAACTGATGAAGCAACTGGCAAAACTGATCACAGGAGTGTAGAGATAGAGTTTCAGAGACAAAGTACCCAGATTTTGAGGGCTACATGGACTAGGGCACCCACTCCAGTGTCCTGAAAGTTTTCGCACAGGAAAATCTTCTGCACAGGGTGTCTGAGACTGCTAAAAGGCTCCCAGATCCTGGAATAAACCCCTGGTTGGACTAGGGCACCTGCCCCAATGTCTCGCAAGTCTCAAAATCCAAAAATTTGAAAGTCTGTCATGACTGTATCTGCAATATCCTTTTTCTGTAGCTTCTGTCAGAACTTGCAAAAACACGATCTGCACCTACAAAAGAAGGAAAATGTTGTGGCTATATAGGAGCTTACCTTAGTCAAGCCCCATCTTTGGTATTTCTACCTCAATGATATCCAAAGATAAAGATTTGCAGAAGTGTGTGCAAACCTAACAATGTGTGTATGCATAAAATCAAACCCTAGATGTCTCAATCAATGGAAGATCAACAACTTGCTTTGCATCAATAAACACATACAACTTCACCTCAAAGAGATGAGATAAATGAAGACTTGCATGAACAAGAAGGCGAATCAACAATGTCCGCGGAGGATCTCCAAGCTTGTTGTTGGAGGCTTCAATCCTTCTCCCAATCATGCAAAGGGTGTACAAACCCTAGGAAGAGCAAGATAGACTCAAGATCTTGATTCCTAATCTTCATCCATTGTCTCTAAGATAGCAAATAAAGAATACTTCAAAGAGCTTCAACAAGTCACTAATCTTCAATAGCAATTATAGTAGAGTTTTGGCATTAAGCTTGCATAAGAATTGTGTGTGATAAAATGATTTACAAATATCTTTTTATATCTAGCTTTAGGAAATTCAAATTTCAAAATAACATCTTGATATCGCTCGAAAACCAAAAATTTGAAAACGGAATCCTGAGGCACTCGGCGGAAGCCAACACCTCACCAAAATTCAAAATCCCAGGAAAGAGGGGAGGACTAGGGCGCGGGCGTCCAAGTCGAAGCCCCCATTTCCACTCAGATCTGCATTTTTGGGGGTCCTAAGGACCCAAATCTCAAATCCCCTTTTCGGGTTCTATCAATAAGTTACCTCAAAAAGTGGATAAATTGCTCCTAGACTTAGTCAATCAGGGTTTCGGGAAGGCTGAAAAAGAAAAGATTGAGAGGTCACCAAGAGTGAGGATCTAAACTGAGGGGAATTGTACCATTCCATACAGGAGGACAATTTCTGATGTTACACTTTCTTCCAACAAATCTTCCATTTTTAGCTTCCACAACTCATACCCCATTCCGTAATGTCCAATCAAGAGGTTGATGCAACGGTGGATGCAGCCATAATAACAACACAAGATCTGCAAAACAAACACAACTAAATCTCCCACTGCAGCTACAGCTTCCACACTACCACCCAAGAGTCAAAGTTGGCCAGGCTCTGATACCAAATGTTAGCAATGAAAGCAACACTACTTTAATGGAAATCTGATTCAATATAAATTTATGTAATCTTTAACTGTGTTATTAATGGAGATTGTAACATAGAAACAAAACTATGCTTCACAGAAATGCAAAATCAGAAAATTGAACACATGACACAATGTTTAATGTGGAGAAAACCTTTGTGGGTAAAAAAACTCCACCAAGAAAGAGGCACAAGTTTGTATTAACCTCAACAAGATTGTATTATACATCAACTACACAACTCTCTCCACAAGTCTTCAATCTAACAACATTCTGACAACACCTGAGTACCTAAAATCTGTAGTGCAGCAACAAATACATGGCAAATACTTATAGAAACATTTTCCAACTCATCCTAGGTGTTCACCTTCTCTCTCATAAGATTCTCCAACCTGTAAACATTAATTACCATCTTACACTTGTCTAAAAACAACCATGCAAAGGTTGGGTTCCCAAGACTAAATCTGGCCTCTTACATCTTATGATTTATCATAACTATCATAGATTCCACAAAAGAGTATCTTTCCAAGATAGGAACCTTGGGCTAAATATAGCAAATATACAACTAACATATCCGTCATATGCGTCATAGAATCTCATAATCTTATGACAACTTGCAACTGTCATAGATTCACTTACCAAACATTATGTTAGTTGTCATACATGCCAGAAATAGTAGATTCCTCAAGGGAGCATGCCTACCCTCATTTACTTTGAGTTTTTACATTTGCCAACAATAAAAGTCACTCCGCAATTACCTCCGGTTACTCCAAAATTACCCCTGCCAGTGAAACTAGTACATCTCCTCATGGATAATTACAAATTACATATAATAAATGGAATAAATACAATATTGGGATTTACAAGGTTAATGGCACCTTATCCCAACACTTACAAATGTGGAGCTTGTTAAGGACAGTCCCTTGACTTTAGCTTTCCAATCTACCAACTCTATATGTGGACAACCATATAGTTATAATTTTTATTGGAGAGGGACCTAAAGACAATTTTTGATAGGAATTATTGATACTATGTGCCCTTCGTCTTATGGCATGAGATAGAAAAGTATGTGAATGAAATCTACCTTTAAAATTTGAAGTCAATTATACTTTATGGCACTGAATACCTACTAATAAATTAGATATTGAAAATGTATTAATATTCATTTTGTAGACTAAATCTATTTCTTCATAAAGTAATGTATGAGTGAGACCCTACATAAAAATCTATTAGCACGTATTTTATTTCAACTTTATGGAAGGTATTGTTGTCTCTCAGATTTGCACCCTTGTTGCTATTGTAAAATTTTAGCAATATGGAGAAACATGGGAATGATCTCGAAGTGTGGGACCTTGCGAACTGAGATCAGACCTCTAGAGAAGGCCGACTTCCTACCTCTAAGCCTAATGCTTAGAGGAAAATATCTAAACCTAGTGCTAATGCTTGCTGGGAAAAGGGTTAGAAGGAAACTGAAATGAAAAGGAGTGATACACCAGATTTAGTGAGCGATGGTGATCTTGGTGTAGACACAACAATAATTTCAATGATGAAGGGGATTCACATAGACTTATGACTGATTGAGGCTTTGGTATGAAGGTCAAACCTGCAGAGGAGCCATTTTACTCACAGAACAGACTATAACTTCAATTAAAAAATAGAAATCAGGGCACAAGAGAGGCAAGAAGTCATACATATATTAATCATGAAGGTCAGAAACCATTACATTACAGAATATTCAGTAGCAGAAGTCTGACTACAGAAAAATCAGCAGCATAACAGCCCAAATTAAAACCATCCTCCATTGTTAATGAGGTTACATTGCATTTTATAGGTCAAGCTCTTGTGCAGAAAAGAAAGAAGTCATTGCTCCACAGGATCTGAGGTCATCAATGCAGGAGCAAGGGTGCAGAGATAGGGGCATGGTGAAAGGACATGAACAATGCCACTGGCAGGTCCAAAACCACAGAAAATGGTTGCCCCAAACGCAAGATAGGACAAGGCATTGAAGAAGAAATCCCCAAAGTCACCGCCCAACACACGAAGATCGGCTGACAAGACATAGAGCCAATACGCATTGAAGAGTGAAGCCATCCACCATGAATGCACCCGCAAAACTCACCAACCGGAGCCACTAAAAATAAACAGTCTCTGCACATGCCAAAAAGGTTGCTGAAACATCTAGTCGGTCGAACATGCAAAGCCAAATCAAACTTTGAAAGTGAAAATATCCTGCTCAAAGCCTGCCAGATGAAAGAGGAGGCAAAAACAAGCATTTTTGCCTTTTGAAGCATATCAAAATTCCCTAGGACACGGAAGATATTCACGGTCAAAGCTATGGTCAAACTGCACTTATATATCGCCTTCACATGCAAACTGCATTGTATGTATCGGGTTGTTGGGGCAAAAATGAGTTGAGCCACCGATACATATTGGTCTCACCGATGCCCCTACATGTGCTTTTGAATATGCTTGTATGTGCAAATGTATGTGTAAAGATACAATTACAAACATACAATCGCGGGCCTTTACCTTTGTATCACCTTTTGCATGTATGCCCCTGCCACATGTCATCACCTGATTGGTCGCTGAGTTGAAGCTGGGACCCATTACTGAGCAATCGCATCCTCCTTATCATCCATCAAAAAGATCACAAACAGAGCGACTGATGCACTTTGTCACGCTAAAAACCATTGCATGCGACACCTTGTATATCTGATTGTATATGTAAACATACAATCGCAAATATACATACAATATGGAACTCAAAAGATTATGAAGCAAGATGAAACTGACATCGGGTCTGGCCTTTGTATCTTACCCCTTTTGTATATATGCATATACATGCACTTAACATACAAACTGCGGACCCCACTTGATTATTCGCTGCATTTGATTCCTCAGTCGTGTCCAGGTTATATGTCCTCCCTTGTATCTTTGCCTTGTATATCGCATATACAATGCGAATATACAAGCAAAACATACATACAAGCAGACCTCTGCCTTTATCAACCAAAAAGTATATTCATCTCGAGTCCAGGCTTTGCATCTCAGGATTGCATATTCCTTTGTATGTTATGCTTGTATGTACAAAAATACAATTGCATATACATACAATGGTGGACCCCACCTTTTGTATCTTGCCCTGCATATAGACTTTGTATGCTTCATCGGCCATCGGGGATACCTTGGACCTGGCTGCCGATAGACAAAGCTTCGCCGATGAGACTTTGTATGTTTGCCCCTTGTATCTTTTCCATTGCATATTGACTTTACACATCCGCCTTGTATATTGAAACATACAAACTCATCGGCCTATCGGTGGGACCATGGAATGAGACGCCGATATGTATTGTCTCAGCAATATGCCCTTTGTATCTTTCCTTAGTATCTTTTGCCTCGCATTCTCCCTTTGTATGTGCCATCGGCCCATCGAAAAGACCTTAGACCTGGCTGCCGATGAGGCCTGTCTCGGCGATGATCCCCTTGTATCATTACTTTGTATATATGGCATCAGCCATTGGGGGAACCTTTAGCTGAGTTGTCGATATGGGAAGTCTGGCCGATGACCCTTTGAAACTGCCTTATATATTGCCGATGTATATTCTCTTTGCATCTTGGCAATGTACATTTCCTTTGTATATCGCCCTTGTATCTTTGTCCTTTGTATGTACAAACATACAATGGCAAATGTATATGCGAATATACATTGGAAAATGCATACACAAATACTAAGCATGAAACTGAGGAATCCATGCGATTGAAAATACTTGAAGCTAAAAGATTTCTGGGTTTTTCTGGGTTTTTGGCAAAGATTCTCAAGGCAAGAAATTGGGATTTTTTGGCAAGGCAGAGCATGAGTTGTTTGAAGGATTTAATCCTTGTAGGGTCATTTCTGAAGGATTTTCAAGGAAAATACAAGGTGAACTATTTAACTCTAGACAGAGGAAAATAGGTCAACAATTTGGTGACCTCTCAGGGATGTTTGCCTACTAAACATAAGATCAGTGGCCTTATACATCCATTGGGCATGGAGTCACATAGAGACTTAAAAATAAACCTTTGACAAACAAACTTGCCCTCAATAACTCAGGATAACAGCAACGAAGAACACAGGAAGACCAAAACCAAAACAAAAAATTGGAAGCAACCCACAAACTGTGCTAGACAACACTTAGGGAAAACAAAAAAAACATCTAAACTATTGTGCAACAGCACTTATTGAAAGAAAGAAGCCTAATCTACTATTTTTACAAGGCAACTCATACCTCAAAACACCTCTTCAGGTGTATCCCATTGACTGGGATAGGCAAACTTTCTCCATCCATGCTTGATAACTGAAATACATTATGCTCCTTGCATTCAGTAATGATAAATGGGCCACTCCACATGCTGTCAAACTTGGAGCGCTTCCTTGGCCTGCTTTTCAACTCATCCCATTTGAGTACCATATCACCCTCTCTAAAATTCCTGAGAGTGGCCTTCTTATCAAAAACTCTTTTTGTCTGAAGCTGATGATACTCCATAGCTTTCATAGCTTTATCTCTGATCTCTTCAAGTTCCATAAGTTGAGCATATCTAACAACCATGGGGTCTTCCTCTTCAAAGATCTCCAGCTGATTCATGATATCTAGTGCTGGTAGCTCTACAGATATAGGTAGTCTTGCCTCTTTTCCATAAACTAGCATATATGGGGAGTTTCCAATAGACCTGTTGGGAGTTATTCTATCTACCCATAAAGCAAATTTCAGATTGGTGTGCCAGGCTCTCTGGTTATCTTCCATTGATCTTTTAATAATCCTTATGAGATTCTTATTTGTAGATTCAGCCAAACCATTACCCTGTGGGTAATAGTTTGATGAAGTGTTCAGAAAGATTCCATTCTTAATAGCCCAATCAATTATTTTCAATCCAACAAAGGCTAAAGCATTGTCTGAGATGATCAACTTAGGTACTCCAAACCTAGATACCAAATCACAATAAAAGTTCAAAACAACATTCTCATTGGATTCCTTCAGAGTCACTGCTTCAGTCCACCTTGTGAAATAGTTTGTTGCTGTAAGTACCCACTTGTGGCCTGCACTTGATGATGGGTTAATGGGACCTATGAGATCAATGCCCCATCTCATGAAGGGTTGTTCTACTTGAATTGGCTGCAGAGGTAAAGCTGACAGCCTTTCTTTGCCTACAAAAATAGCACATTTTACACACTTTCTAGCCCATGTATGAGCATCCTTGAATAAGCTGGGCCAGTAATATCCAGCTCTCATTATTTTCCAAGTAGTAGTCCTTGGGGCAAAATGACCCCCTGCTGTTCCATCATGAAACTCATGCAGCACTTTGTCAGTTTGATTATTATCAATGCATCTTAACAATACACCATTAAAATCTTTTCTGAAAAGGATATCATTTATTAAAACATATGGAATAGACTGCAGTCTAAAATATCTTCTCTTGGTTCTATCTAAACCTGCTAGACATTCACCAGTTCGCAAAAAAGGAGTCATGTCATTAACCCAACCTATGCCCACTGCTACTGTATTATCTTGATGTTCATCTTCAATGGCCATAAGCATCTCTTCTTCTTTCTCTATTTCATTTTCAGACCCAGTAGCAAGTTGTTCGCTAAGTCCTCTACATCTGATGAGCTTGGTTATCTTGATATCTATGTCATACTCCATGACTTTGGTAATCCAACCAGCTCTTTTCTCATTAACATCCTTCCCTAATAGGAACTCTTTCACACTAGGGTGAGCAATCGTCAAATGTACCTTATTATTAGAAACAAGATGCCTAAACTTCTTGAGACTCTTTACCACTGCAAGGACATGTTTTTTAATGAATCTATACCTCTGTTCATACTCCTCCAGTCCTTGACTAAAGAAAGTGATTGGCTGCTCAAAGCCTTCATTTTTCTGTTGTACCAGAATTGTAGAAATTGTATCTAGACTGCCATAAGCATACAAAATAAAATATTTTGAGAAATCAGGATTTACCAGAGTTGGTGCAACCGATAACACTTTTTTATGGACTCAAAGCTAAGTTTGCCCTCTGCTGTCCAACTGAAAACTACATTTTTCTTTAGCATAGAGGTCAATGGCTTCAATAAATTTGCAATATCAAGTATAAATCTTCACAGAAAATTAATTCTGCCAATAAAACTTTGCAGTCCCTTCTTGTGACTGGGTAAAGGTAGCTCCAAAATAGCTCTTACCCTTTTTGTATCAATGGTAACTCCCTCTTTTGACACAATGTGTCCTAAAAGCTTGCCTTCATGCAAAGCAAAAATGCATTTCTTGGGATTAAGAGATATCCCAAACTCTTTACATCTCTCAAATACTTGCCTCAGGTGGGATAAATGTTTAGATGCATCCTTAGAGAAAACCGTGATGTCATCAAGGTACACCAGCACCAATTTATAAAGTAAACCCTTGAAAGCCATATCCATAGCTCTCTGAAAAGTAGAGCCAGCATTTGACAGACCAAAAGGCATCCTTTTGTAGGCCATGGTGCCCTATTTGATAGTAAAAGTAGTCTTAAACTGATCCTCCTCCTTGATTGACACTTGATTATAACCGGAATATCCATCAAGCAAGGAGAATCTTTTTGAACTAGCCACTACCTACAGAATTTGCTCCATTAAGGGTAGCGGGTAGTGGTCCTTCAGAGAGGCTCTATTAAGGTCTCTAAAGTCAACACACAGCCTAATCTCTCCATTCTTTTTCCTCACAGGAACAAGGTTGGAGACCCAAGAAGTATGCTTGATCTAAAAAATGATATTTCCCTCGATCAGCTTGGTTAATTCTTTAATCATCAGAGGCTCAAGTTTTGGGTTTAAAGGTCTTTGCTTCTACCTCACAGGTTTTGCACTTGGCTCTAACTCTATGGTATGCTAGGCAATGTGAGGGTCAAACCCTTTTAGGTCTGAGTAATCCCAAGCAAACACATCTTCAAATTCTTGACAAAGAGCAATAAAAGCCTTCCTATCCTCACGTGAACAGATTTTACCAATTTTGAGAGGCTTACCTTTGAAAATTTCTAGCTCCTCGTAATGTTCCTCTTTGACCTGCATACTGGTTCTGCTCTTCTTCAGCTGATCATCTGTACCAAAAATGGATTCCAAGGTTACCAATCCTTTGGGTAGCTTATTAGTCCTTAACTGAACAACTTGATCATCATCATATTGTTGTTTGAGTTTATCCTGATTCATCACAGAAAACTCATCCTCTTCTAACAGAAAACACAGAATCTGCTCATCACTCTCAAAAACCTGCCAATGGATGTTATTGTCAGGGATAGAGGGCCTACCAACTATCTTCACATGAGGCTATACCTTCTCTCTTTGGATATCAGTGGGGATATCGAACTGAGCCCCAATTGCGGATAACCTATATGCACGATTGTTCTAATTTCTTGGAATAGAGATTAGATTGAAAGCATCAAACTCCTCAATCATATCCCATACCCTATGTTTATAACATTTCAAAACATCATTTTTTGTAACATGTAGTCCCCTCACTTGATTTACAATAAGTTCACATCCCCATACACCTGCAAACAACCAATTTTCCTCTTTCTTGCCCACTGCAAACCTTGAATCAACCCTTCATATTCAGCAGTGTTATTTGTCATGAAAAAGCAAAATGGAAAGTAGAATAATATCTGTCACCCTGTGGAGATAAAAGCATTGCACCACCACCATATCCATTCCTATTCCTAGAGTTGTCAAAGTACATTTTCCATACCTCATCTTGTTGTTCTATCTGTTGTTCTGCACTCTTTACAAGATTTGGAATTGTGGTTTTAGGTTCATGCAGCATGTAAAGCCCCATACCAGTTTCTTAAATGTGTCCTTCAGGATCATCTACAATATTTTCTAAGGCCACTCCTTTAACAACACCTTTGGTATACTTTCAGCTTGCAGTTCTTGAGCAACAACAAGCTCAGGATCATCAGAAATAACTTAATTTGCATTAACAACACTTGGGACATAAGGCTCTATGTGATATTTGGCAAGCAATTCAGATTTTAGGGTCACTTTTGTGCCATATCAGGTCCTAAAAAACATGTAGGACCAATCCGAGGATAGATATCCTCCTATCTTGGCTGTGAACTCTCTTGACAAACACATGGCAAAATGAGGAGGTAGATCTATGATGAATACCTCTTGAGAAATGGAAACGTTTGGACATGTATGCAAAGTGAGACCTAGGTCTTTTATCACACCTACAGTGTTAACAGCTGTGCCATCTGGCTGGAGCACACCCTTTGTTAGGGGCTGGTATTTCAATCCTAATTGGTCTGCAATCTATTTTGGAATTACATAACTACTTTCACCACTATCCACCATACAGTTATTTACTAACTTGTCTCCTATTATTAATGACACATAAAATGGAAGTGGTTTGGTGCTCTTGCTTGGTTTTTTGCTGCTGTCCTGGGATAAATTGGTAAGAACAGCCCTAGCTGGGTCAACAATTGTATCATTTGACACTTTTAAACCAAACAAAGCAGATTGTAACATGTCCTTTTGACCTGGGATTGCTAAGGAATCCCACATAGACATTGTCACATTCATTTTCTTCATATTTTCAATGATATTGAAAGGTGCAGTAACATTTACCTTTTGATGCGACTTTGCAGCAGCAATATCAGCCTACAAATGAGGCTATTCCCTGGCAGTTGCTTGAGTATTCCTTTGCAACATATGGGGAATCTGGGATGTAGAAGGATCAACAGGTCCTTTTTCTTTGTTTGCTGCTTGATCTATCTCATAACTCCTCTTTTTAGCTCTCGTATTCGCTGCAACTGAAGTATCATCTCTGTTCATACCACAAAACTGATCTCCCTGCCAATTTAGGAAGGCAGTATCATTCTGAGGCTGCTCTTGCTACTGTACAATCCCATCATTAGGTGTGTTTGGCTGTGAAACTACAACATTTTGCACCATTAGAGCCTAATTTATCACTCCATTTGGACAGGTTGCTTGACTGTGTGGCTGATTGCATGGAGAACACCATTCATACTCAACTGCAAGGTTATTTTGAACAAGGACGAGGTCACTAACGGTATTAATGGGTGCAAGATTATAAGGCCAGAAAGGCCTCTGGTTCACATTCTGCCTAGCACCCTAGTAATTGCTTTGATAGGGTGGCCTATTAGCTTGGTATGGCTAGTTTTGCCCCTGATAAGGCTAATTTTGCCCTTGGTTGTGTGGCTGATAAAGCTGTCTGTTCTAGAATTGCTATTTTTTGATATTCGTTAACTCGTTACCAAAAGATTGCAACAATCCTTTGATCTCTTGTAACTCAAAAGACTGAGTTTGAGCAGCATTTTCTGATTTATTGGGCTGCGTATTAGTTGTTGGTAATGCTGGTGCGGCGGGTATGACAACTATAGGAGGCACATACATTGGCATTGGTGGCTGAATAGTGGGAAATATTGGCAGAGGAGGCCTAGGGGCAATTTTACCAGCCTGTATGAGGCTATTTTCAGCTCTTATGGCTATGGCGTAAGCTTGTGGTAAGAAATTTCCCCCCATAGATTGAATCATGACAGAAATATCATTGTTTAAAGCTCTCAAATAATATAAGAAAGCATGGTCAGTTGTAGGCCTTACCATTGGTGGGATTCTGTCCCACGTCTTTTGGAAATGGTGGTTGAAGTCTGACATAACTTCGTGAGGAGCTCTTTTAATTGTAGATAACTGTTCCACCAATGATAGATGGTTTGATTTATCTTCAAAGAAGCTACACAACTCTTCTCCCAAATGATCCCACAAATCTATGGAGTTCACCGGCAGACTTTTGAACCACTGCAAAGCCTTCCCTTTGAGGGAAGCTGCTAATAACCTGATTGCAACATTCTCTTCTATCACATGATGGACAACACACAGGTTTGCAATGCCTTTTATGTGCTTAGCTAGAGTAATCTGATCTTCACCTTTAAAAAATGGTAAACTTTTCAAGGCAGCGATAGGAATATCATCATGCTGAGCTAAATTCAGTGGGCTGCCTTGGTTGAATGCAACAAACGGCTGATTTCTGACTGCAAGAATCATTGTAACTGGGATTCTTGGGACAGTATGAGTTCCAACAACAGGAGGAGTAGACTTAGCTCTCCTAGAATAGACACGAGTCTTCTTGGGTTTCTCAGCTATTATCCCTCTTCTCTAGGTGGGGATAATTGCAAATATTCAAAAGGTGAAGAACTGCTTCTGGTTTATATTCTTCTCGTAAGCAGAAATACATTGATTTTGCTAAACCAAAGCTCAGAGTCGCCAGATATGCAGGTTTTAACCTTTTACAGGTCTAAAAATCACTGGCTGCACATCAGAACCAGCAATAAACTGTAGTATTTGAACTATTTCTAATTCCACAGTGGTCCCACCAGGCGTGCCAAAAAATTGTTGTCTCTCAGATCTGCACCCTTGCTGCTATTGTAAAACTTTAGCAATCTAGAGAAACATAGGAATGATCTCGAAGTGTGGGACCTTGTGAACTGAGATCAGACCTTCGGAGAAGGCTGGCTTCCTACCTCTGAGCCTAATGTTTAGAGGAAAATATCTAAACCTAGTGCTAGTGCTTGCTGGGAAAAGGGTTAGAAGGAAACTGAAATGAAAAGGAGTGATACACTAGATTTAGTGAGCGATGGTGATCTTGGTGTAGACACAATAATGATTTCAATGATGAAGGGGATTCACACAGACTTATGACTGATTGAGGCTTTGGTATGAAGGTCAAACCTATAGAGGAGCTGTTTTACTCAGAACAGACTATAACTTCAATTAAAACACAGAAATTAGGGCACAAGAGAGGCAAGAAGTCATACATATATTAATCATGAAGGTCAGAAACCATTACATTATAGAATATTCAGTAGCATAAGTCTAACTACAGAAAAATCAGCAGCATAATAGCCCAAAATAAAACCATCCTGCATTGTTAATGAGGTTACATAGCATTTTATAGGTCAAGCTCTTGTGCAGAAAAGAAAGAAGTCACTGCTCCACAGAATCTGAGGTCATCAATGCAGGAACAAGGGCGCAGAGATAGGGGCATGGTGAAAGGACAGGAACCATGTCACTGGCAAGTCCAAAACCACAGAAAACGGTTGCCCCAAATGCAAGATAGGATAAGGCATTAAAGAAGAAATCCCCAAAGTTGCTGCCCAACACACAAAGATTGGCCAGCAAGACATGGAGCCCATATGCATTGAAGAGTGAAGCCATCTGCCATGAATGCACTCGCAAAACTCACCAACTGGAGCCATCGTGAAAATAAACAGCCTCTGCACACACCAAAAAGGTCGCTGAAACATCCAGTCGGTCAAGCATGCAAAGCCAGATCAAACTTTGAAAGTGAAAATATCCTGCTCAAAGCTCGCTAGATGAAAGAAGAGACAAAAACAAGCACTTTTGCCTTTTGAAGCATGTCAAAATTCACCAGGATACGGAAGATATTCATAGTCAAAGCTATGGTCAAATTGCACTTGTATATCGCCTTCACATGCAAACTACATTGTATGTATCGGGCTGTCGGGGTGAAAATGAGTTGAGCCACCGATACATATTGGTCTCACCGATGCCCCCACATGTGCTTTTGAATATGATTGTATGTGCAAATGTATGTGTAAAGATACAATTACAAACATACAATCGCGGGCCTTTACCTTTGTATCACCTTTTGCATGTATGCCCCTGCCACATGTCATCACCTAATTGGTTGCTGAGCTGAAGTTGGCACCCATCGCTGAGCAATTAGGTCCTCCTTATTGGCCATCAGGAAGATCACAAACAGAGCGGCCGATGCACTTTGTCATGCTAAAAACCATTGCATGTGACACCTTGTATATCTGATTGTATATGTAAACATACAATCGTAAATATACATACAATATGGAACTCAAAAGATTATGAAGCAAGATGAAACTAACATCAGGTCCGACCTTTGTATCTTACCCCTTTTGTATATATGCATATACATGCACTTAACATACAAACTGTGGACCCCACTTGATTATTCGCTACATTTGATTCCTTAGTCATGTCCGGATTGTATGTCCTCCCTTGTATCTTTGCCTTGTATATCACATATACAATGCGAATATACAAGCAAAACATACATACAAGTGGACCTCTACCTTTATCAACTAGAAAGTATATTCATCTCGAGTCTGGGCTTTGCATCTCAGGATTGCATATTCCCTTGTATGTTCTGCTTGTATGTGCAAACATACAATTGCATATACATACAATGGTGGACCCCACCTTTTGTATCTTGCCCTACATATAGACTTTGTATGCTTCATCGGCCATCGGGGAGACCTTGGACTTGGCTGCCGATAGACAAAGATTTGCCGATGAGACTTTGTATGTCTGCCCCTTGTATCTTTTCCATTGTATATTGACTTTGCACATCTGCCTTGTATATTGAAACATACAAACTCATCGGCCTATCGGCGGGACCATGGAATGAGACGCCGATATGTATTGTCTCGGCGATATGCCCTTTGTATCTTTCCTTAGTATCTTTTGCCTCACATTCTCCCTTTGTATGTGCCATTGACCCATTGGAAAGACCTTGGACCTAGCTACCGAGGAGGCCTGTCTCGGCGATGATCCCCTTGTATCATTACTTTGTATATATGGCATCAGCCATCGGGGGAACCTTTAGCTGAGTTGCCGATATGGGAAGTCTGACTGATGACCCTTTGAAACTACCTTGTATATTGCTGATGTATATTCTCTTTGCATCTTGGTGATGTACATTTCCTTTGTATATCTCCCTTGTATCTTTGTCCTTTGTATGTGCAAACATACAATGGCAAATGTATATGCGAATATACATTGGAAAATGCATACACAAATACTACGCATGAAACTGAGGAATCCTTGCGCTTGAAAATACTTGAAGCTAAAAGATTTCTGGGTTTTTCTGGGTTTTTGGCAAAGATTCTCAAGGAAAGAAATTGGGATTTTTTGGCAAGGCAGAGCATGAGTTTTTTGAAGGATTTAAGCCTTGTAGGGTCATTTCTGAAGGATTTTCAAGGAAAATACAAGCTGAACTATTTAACTCTGGATAGAGGAAAATAGGTCAGCAGGTATCATGGTTTAAGATTTCATTACAATTTCCTTGTGAGCTTAGGATTCACTTCTGTACTTGATGTGTACATTTTTACGGCCTTCATTTTTTTTCAAGGATTGAAACTTGTGGACTAACAGTAAATAGAAGTCTATAGGACGTAGTAAGCGGGCTTGAGTAAATGGAAGTATGTGGGTTGTAGTAAGCGGACCATATTGCTAGAACCACATAAGGCTATACATGGACTCCAACATTGCTAGGACTATCCAATAGAATTTGATTTGACAATTGAGAGAATATAGAATACAAATAGAAATCTAGTTTCTCTCCAAATCATAGGGAATTAGTTCTTATACTACAATGGTGTTGAACTAGTAAATGACAATATGCATAATGAATTTCCATTTCTAAATGGAGAAGTCCATAAGAATAACTACCAAACCTTTAAGATTAGGGTGATGTTATTTATATTAATATTATTTAATATATAGTTGAGATCCAATTATATTTCATTTTGATGATGATTAAACATGATTAATATTTATCTGAATTATCTCATGTTAAAAATTGATGTCCTTATGTTGATTATGATGAAAGTGAACATAATTGAAGGAGATATTCTATTCCATAAAATAATTACCAGTATTCAATGATAGCACTAATTATGTATCTATCAAATTGAATAATTTTCTTCCTTGAAAAGATTAGATGATATATTTGCAACCATCTCTAGTATGAAGTTCTTCCAAAAATTTGAATTACTAGGTCCATGTACCTAAACAAGTCAACTTTATAGGATGTGATATTGATAGTGATACATCCACACTTGACTGATTATTTTTGGTGAATTATGTTGTAGATTCAACTTGAGCTACTAAGGATAGCAACTAATTTACAGAGGGGGGAAATGTTATGGAACTTTTTCCCCAAAATAGAAAAGAAAGTTATTTATTAATAACCCTTTAAAATTATAAGAGGATAAAGTTTATTTAACCCTTTATAATTAAAATAGGAGATGAAAAATAAAGGATATTATGATCATTTGGTTAAAATGAAGCTAATTAATATATTATATATACATATAACAAAAATTACACGGAAGAGTCGGAAAAAAGCAGAGCAGAAGGAGGCTGATGGGGCAATCAAGGTGGAGGTTCCAAATGCATCAAAAAACCAAATGAGGCTTTTTAAGGAAACCATCATCATTGGAAAAATAATTAGGTGTAATCTCCCAAGATGGGATATTGAAGATTGGATATGCAAACATTGGGAATTTGACTCTATGTTAAACTTCTTACCCAAAGGTTTTTTCACAACTTTTCAATGCGCATAACAGAGAGATACAATCCTTCAGTCAGGCCCTTGGAAGATGGGTAATTCATTTATTTATTTGCAGAGATGGATTCCTAATTTTAATCACAGGAATAGAAACCTGGGAAGCGCACCAATATGGCTGAGGTTATACAATCTACCATTGAAGTATTGAACGTATGAATGTCTGACTGAAATTGGAAATTCTATAGGAAGAACAATTGAGATCGACAAACGTGATGGAGAAAGCACGATCTATGTCAGGATTCAGATCTTAGAAATCAAGCAAATTCCCAAACAAATTATCCTAAACTCCTCTTATGGTTCATGGGAATAGGGTATTGAGGTAGAAACTCCAAAAATTTTCTATCTCAAATGTCAAGGACACAATCACAATGAAGGGAAATGCCCTAAATTCCCTTCTAAAGCCAAAACAAGATGAACACCAAAGAAGAGTGATCCAATAGAACCACACAAAGAAAAAGATCTCCTGGTGGAGGAATAGCATGCAAACCAGGAAATCAACCAGGTGGAGACACTGAGAAATCCAATAATTAACAAAGACAATCCCATGGTGATGGTGGTCTACGATGCAAAAATGGAGACTAACATATGGGAGGATGAGGATATAGGGGAAGGCAACCAATGGATTGATAATGATGAAATAATTGAGGAATAAATTAGCATCATAGATCCCAAATGGATATGTCAATCTACCTCACAAATGCTTGGACTGAACATCAGGGCGGAGAAGAAGAAAGGGAGGAAAACTAATAAACATAAAAGAGAGGAGATGGCATTGGAAAAGAGCCAGTACAAATTAAAAGAATATATGTTGATATCTAAGGGAGGAAACCCCTCCCTTAGAGGGCCATGAATATAGTAACATGGAATGTTAGGGGCCTCAAAGCCCCTAATAGGTGGCACATGACCAAGCGCCTATTAGAGCTCATGTTGGTCGACATCACATTGATACAAGAAACAAAATTAAACATTCAAGAAGCGAGTGCCTTTATCAAGCATTGTAAAGGTTGGGTAGGAGAATGGGTTGAGGTGAATGGAGCAATTGGAGGATTAGGAGTTTTATGGAACCCTGGCTGGCTAAAGATTGACATCATACAAGCTAATAAAAATTGGATGTTCTACAAGGTAAGAAATTATAATTCAAACCTGAATTTTATTTTATGTAATGTGTATGGTTCGACAAAGCTTGAAGAAAAGAAAATGTTATAGGGCGATATAATTGATGACCTAAAGACACTTCCAAATGAGAAATTTGTCTTGGGCGGGGATTTCAATGCAATCCTAACAGAGAATGAGAAGAAGGATGAAGTAAAAGGAGAATCTAGGTCTTAGAGAGATTTTTCTGAATTTGTCAGTGATGCAGATCTAATCAATCTGGTGCCAAAAAATGGTGTTTTCACATGGTTGAATAGAAGAGAAGGAGCGGCCCATGTAGTGGAGAGATTGGATAGATTTTTAGTTTCTACTAATTAGTTCAACACCAAGTGTTTGTTGGAGTCAAACATCAGAACCGTTTCAGGATCTGATCATTTACCAGTAGACCTATCAATCTGGGAAGACCAAGCATTGAAAAGGAATAGCTTCAAATTTGAAAAAATGTACTTTCATAGTAAGATCTTTGAGAAATAGTGGAAGGAGGCTCCAATGTGTAGAGGAACCAAAATGTTTAGGTTTGTGAAGAAGTTGAATTACACAAAAAGCAAATTGAAGGAATGGAATGTTGTCTCCAAAAAAAAAATTGTCAAAAAGGAAAGGATAAAGAAGCAACTTGAAGTTTTGAATGTGAGAATTATTGCTCAGGGGTTGTTTCAAGCGGACTATGCAAAGGATAAGGAACTTTTGCGGGGCACTTAGAAATTCTTGCAAGAGAAGAAATTTATTGGAAGGAAAAATCTAGAGAGACTTGGATGGCAGAAGGAGACCAAAATACCAAATTCTTTCACAATACAACAAAGGCTAGAAGATCACAAAACTGAATTGAGAACATATAAGCCATAGATGGGAGAAGGTTGAACAACATAGAAGATATCAAAGAGGAAGCTGTGACATTCTTCAAAAGACTATTAGCACCGAAAGATGTCGTGGATAGATGGGATATGATGGATCTTATAAAAAATTTCCCCAACATTTTGTCTGATGTAGACATGAAAATGTTAATGGATCCTTACACAAAGGAGGAAGTATGGTTTGCAATAAAGAAACTGCATCCGGACAAGGCTCTCGACCCTTTTTTATCAAAAATGTTGGCACATAATCGGGAAAGACATTTGGGAGATAGTAGAAGAATTCTACAAATCAAGGAAAATCTTGAAAGAAGTTAACAACACTATGGTGACTCTCATCCCCAAAACATAGAGTTGCAATTCTTTCTCTGACTATAGGCCATTTTCCTTGTGTAACTGTATCTATAAGATCATCACCAAGGCCTTTGCGAATAGACTCAAATGCATCCTCCCTGGTTTAATCTTGCAAGAGCAGAGTGGATTCACCCCAGGAAAGGACATAATGAATGTGGTAATTATTACAAATGAAGTAATACATTCAATTGAAAACACAAAATAAAAAAGTATGATGGTCAAGTTGGACATCAGTAAAGCCTATGACAAGGTAAGTTGGAGATTCCTCGTGCTTGTCTTAGGAAAATTTGGCTTTGGGGAAAACTAGATGGAATGCATCTTTTAGTGCATTTCCATGGTTAGATTTTCTATATTGGTTAATGCATTTCCATACAGTTTATTCCCAAGCACAAATAGGCTTTGACAAGGAGACCCAATCTCCCCATTTATGTTTGTGTTAATAGCTAAATCCTTAGGAAGGACCATCACTAAGAGCTTTGAGGCAGGACAATGGAAGGGAGTACAAGTGGCTAGGAATGTGGAAGTGCTAACACACCAACAATTCATAGATGACATGGTTTTATATGGGGAATCTACCATAGAACAATCCAAAGTCATAAAAGAGATTTTGAAGAATTACATCTCAGCCTTGGGCCAACTGATAAATCATGAAAAGTCGGGGATCTTTTTTTTCAATACTAGGAAAACTGCGTAAAGGAATTTTCAAATGAATTAGGATTTGGAGTCGATCAAATTCCATGCAAACATCTGGGGGTACCAATGTTCAAGGGGGCATATTTTGATGGTAAAATTATTCTTGGCTACAATCCCAATTTATCTAATGTCATGCATTCAATTAACCAGGAAGGCCGATTTGAACATGAATAGTATTCTCAAAAAAAATTATGGGACAATGCAAATGATCAACAAAGGATACCCCTAGTGCATTGGCATAGGGTGAGAGAAAGCAAGAAATGGGGAGGCACTTGTATCAGAGGCCTGTCCTTGCAAAATTGAGCTTTGGGTGCCAAGCTCATCTAACGAATGCACTCTGCACTGGGAGAAGTTTGGTGTAAAATTCTCCAAAACAAGTACTTGGACTCCCCTGCCCTAGATAGAATTCTGATCATAGCAAATACCCCAAATGGGTCACAAATTTGGAATTTCATGATGGACTGTAGGCCAATAATAATATAGAATCAAACATGGATAATAAATGATGGGAGATCGGCCAACTTCTGGTCTGACTCTTGGTTTGGCTTGGTCCCATTGGAAGAAATTAAAGAATTAGAGGGATGAAATGAAATAATGGAAGACATTTGGGGAGAAAAGGTGGTGGATTACATGATTAGTAGGGAGGATGATCTTGGGAAGCATTGGGAATGGAAATAATTTGCAGATTCACCATTGGAAGAAAATGTGAAAATTAGAATTCAAGAACTACAAAAACATAAAATTTCTTTGAACTCTAAAAAAGACAAAATCATCTGGTGTGGAGCCAAATTAGGGGAGTACTCAGTAAAAATTGGTTATCAGATCCAAAAAGAAGACAGAGCTAATGATGGATGGTCGGTCGACCTATGTTGGAGCCATTAGGTTTTGCCAAAGGCAGGTGCCTTTGCTTGGACAACGATTCAAAAAAGATTACTGACTGATCAACTCTTTCATTCTATAGGAAGTGTAGGACCAAGTAGATGTCCCCTATGTGAAAATAGATGTGAAATGGTGGACCACCTACTATTGCAATGCCCCTATGCAAGTAAGTGTTGGGATTGGCTTTGCAACAAGGTAGGCTGGAGCGGCGGGAGACATAATGATATTAGGAACTAGTTCCAAAGCTGGCCAAGGCTGAACTCTACCTCACTATGGAGTGGATTATGGATTGCATCTCCTTCCTTGTTGATATCGCATTTCTGAAAAGAGAGAAATAGGAGGATATTTAATAACAAGGAATGCCAGGTAGAGCAATTATGTGGCATGATAGAAACAACGATATGCAAAGTCCTGAATGTAAAAAACAAGGTCATAGGATTGGTAACATTCACAAAGTAGGACAATAAAACCATGAAAACATGGCCTGGACTTAAGATTGTACCAAATTTAGCCTTAAATAGCTATAGGGAGAACAAAGAAAAGAGAACGAACGCTAAATGGATGGCCCCCCCATGAGGAAGACTCAAGCTCAACTTCGATGGGGCCTCTCGAGGCAATCAGGTGCAGGATGCATCATCTGAGATGAGATAGGAGTCCTCATCTGGGAAACCTCAAACAAACTCAGATTGGGAATCGATAATGAGGTAGAGAAGGAAGTGTTAATAGCAAGTTTAAGAATTTATATCCAAAAAAATGTGAGAGAAATCGACATAGAAGGATACTCTCTCATCTCCATAAATATCATCAAGAAAAAGCATATAAAGAGTTGTAAAATTCAAGGATTAGTGGATGAGGCATGTGAATTGCTGGAAACCTTGGATAATTATTCAATATGCCATATATTCAGAGAGGCAAACAAAGTGGCAGGCTTCCTTGTGAACCAAGGAATCGAGCAAGTGGAAAGCTGCAAGATATCCAACTTGGATTCTAAATGGGGCAGATTGGCAGAGATTCTAATCTCTAATGGCAGGAAGGTTTGAATAAAGATTGGCAGGATCTAAAGTACCTCTTTGAGATACTGGGTAGATATGGAAACTCACGAGCTCCTTGCTCCATAGGTGGTATAAGCGGTAGATTTGGAACAATGGAAGGAAGGTCGAGATGGCACAATGAATGATATGTGTATACAGGTGCAAATGCATGGCGGAGGTCGAGGAAGAGTCAAAGGATGAAGGGAAGGAAATGGAGGAGGAGGAAGGAAGTGTTTTAGAGGAGGAAGGAGAAGGGGAGAATGAAGAAGAAGCAGAGGAGACTCTAGAGGAGCAGATAAGGCATATTTTTAGAGCAGAAGGAGACATGATGGTGGAAGTAATCAAGCAGGTAATCGATAGACACATTTTTAGGGAAGAACACATATGTGATGAAACTCTCTATGAGGAGTTTCTGATGAATACCAGATTGATCCTGGAGTAAAAGAAATGGGGTAAACTAATTGCACATGGCTTCCTCCTGCAATTGCAGAGGGAAATGGTGAACGATGCCATTTCAGTCTTCAACAAAAAACTAGCCTACGAGATGATAGCAGGAATCTTCGACGTTGTAACGGTAAATAGAAATCAAATTATTTCCCAAGCCCTCAATCTATTTTGTGATGGCATACATAGAGATAACATGGAAGCTTTTAACTTCCACCTAGGCTAGTATGGCGACTTGATTTCACCACCCCAAATCGAGAGGGCTTTCAAGTTCTCGAAGGGGCTGAGGTTTCTATGGCATCTAAGGAAACCAAGTGATTGAATGTTAATTCTACACGCTCTTTCAATTTGATGCTTAGATGTATTTTCTTTTTAACTATTTTAATGAAATGGGATCTACCCCCTATGGTAGAGCTTGCCTATGAAAAAATGGAGATAATTACAGAATATTTATAAAAACCCTTTTAAAAGGGAGGAATTATTATGTTTATTAAATAATTATTAATGACAACCTTTATGAAAGGGTGTAATGGCTTAGAAAACACCCCTTAAGAGGTTATATAAGGCATTTATGTAAGACTTGGAAAGGACATGGAGATCACTCAAGGAAGAAGAAGGTGGTTTTGGTGGGCTATGGGAATTAGAGAAGGAGCACATAGGTTGTGTCCAACTTAGAGTATGGGGTACACCCAGGATTGTCCTGGCCAGAGCTAATGCTTGGGAAGCATGTGTGTTGGTTCTGAATAAGAATCGATTCCTCCTTAAGTGTGCCATAGCTACAAGGGCCAAGACCACTGAAACCTTCCTAAGGTGAGAATGGCTGATCCAAATGCTCAGTGATTCAGATAAGTGTTGAAATTAATATTAATAAAAGATATTAGAATTATTATATATGTGGGTTTTGATGTTAATCTGATTATGTGATTATGTTATCCAATTTTCTTTGTTAATTATATACTTTAGAGTTCTTATTAAACTATCACATGTTGTGATTTACCTTCATTATTTACACATCATTAATATTCTAAGTTATCTTAACTCTAGTATTAACTATAATAAATCCATTGCTAATACTTAAATAACTATGGGAGAAAAGTAGCATTACATAAAGTAAATATTTAGATATCAAAGGGTATAGAATGGGGTCCATATAAAGATATAGATCCTATAAGGTATCATCATGTAAGTGTGTCCTTTAGGATGTGCTCTCCATGGGAACCTACAAAAACTAGGAAAAATACGCCAAGAGTAGCTTATGTCTTGTAAATGAAACCTAGGTACAAAATAGGAGCTTAGTTACTATCTAGGAAATAGGAAAACAAGAAATGAGTAAAAAGGAAATTTTGCCTATTCAAAAAAATGGTAACAGTGAGTTTGGCTCAATGGTTATGAGATGACAAGGTGCATGGAGTGCATGGCATGTCATATGGTATCAATTTATTTGGTTATAATGATGCGTCTTTGTAGCACATGCCACTACCTAAAAGCTCAACATAGGAATGTTAGTGAAAATATATGCCACCCATTCAATTGTTTGTATCCATAAGATGCAAGGAATTGAAGGAGTTAGAAAATAGTACATGAAAGTAAATACAATCTATATATAATAATGTGTGCATGTAATCATATAAAGTAATAGCAATAATGAATACATCATGTGATAAGCATGTGTAGTTCATCTATAATTATAAGGTGTAATAAGAATAGTTATCCCAACATGGGCAAGTAAAAGCGGTGATGTGTCCCTTTATGGATAAAAATACCCATGTAAGTATGGAGGGCACTAGAGTGACATATGCACCCAACGTGGCATCCAAGAGCATGAGCATGCAATAGTGTAGGTAAGGAAATAGCACCCTAATGGATGTGGGTGGGAAAAAGGTAATGTGAGGGGGAATGTTTTATACCCCTAGTGTATAAGGATGGTAAGGTGATGTAGGAATATACTATGGAGGAGGAGATTATTTGATGTCCCTGATATAGAAATAGTATGCAAGGAGTGAGGCATGATGACCCCAATGTGAAAAGTATGTCAAGGAAAGCATATTGTATAAGGGGGAAGGCATGATGCCCCCAATGTAGATATAAATGCTAAAGATATGCCAAGATGAGTGCACAAGGTCAGAAAAGGCATGATAACTCAAATATAAGGATATGGCAATGAAAACATGAGATGTGAGGGGAAGGCATGTTACCCCACACTGTAAAGATGTAGAGGTGGAAGCTCAATTTGTGATTTGGGAAGGTATGATGCCCCTAAAGTAAAGGTATCTCTAAAGTATGATATGGCGATGTAGGGATCAAAATGTAATCTCTAAAAGTGTGTTATAACAAGGTAAGCTAAATAAGTAACTCTAAAAGTGTGAAGTAGTAATGTAGTCTCATGATGTTGTCTTGAACAAGGGTGAGTGCAGGATCATCGCAAGCCAAATAGTGGCAATAGGAGAAAAAAATGCTTTTTACATAGCCAAAATCACGAAATTATTCTTATGGGTTGGCAATAATATTTATTCCAAATAGATATCTATTTTGTGAAACATAAAATGGATATCTATTTTGCAAAATGAATATCCATTTTGCAAACCATAAAAAGTGAAAAAGGCCTGGCTTTTACAAAACTTGTGGCTTGCAAAACGTAGAGAGTGAGAAATGGATAGTTGATTGCAAAAGAATGGATATCCGATTTGGAGGAGGCAAATTCGAAGAGGTAAGGGTCTAATTCTTCTCTTTTTTGTTTTTTTTTGTAAATCAAATAATTTTTTTTTGTTTTAAATCTCCTATTTGTATTGTTTAAGTTTGAAATAGGTAAAATGGATGAAGAAAATCAAAACCCAAATCCTCCCCCACCAAACCCTCCAATAATCCAAGAGCGAATTGAAAAAAATGTTGATGAAATAAGTAAGATTATAGAAGTTTATTGCCACCACCCTCGATTGTCTTCAATGACATCGAGCTTAGAGGGAATTATTACTCATGTTTGACCCATCATAAGCCAACATGAATCATTTAGGCAATGGCGAGAAGTGAAGAAGGCAGAATATTCTAATGGTTCATCATACAACCAAGTCAAAGATTTAGACATTACAAAAGATATGTTAGCCCAATATTTTTTCAATCCTAAAACCAAATTGCATGTTGATGTTTTTAAGCATAAGTATTCAATCAAATGGTGTACACATTAGGGTATTACTCAAAAATTTTGGGATTGTTGGTGGATGGTTTTTAATAAACCACCCAACAACAATTTTGATGTACCTTTATATTCCCTTCGTAAACTATATGCAGAGTTTGTAATGGGTCACCATGTGAATTATTTTGATTTTAGAGAGTTCCAGGGAGTAGGTAAAGGAATGCCTCAAGATAGACCTGGGGCAATGAGACAAGTGCAAGATCCTTTTATTCTTCCTCCTTCTATCCCTTCTCTACCTCCAATTCAACACCCAAATGTTGTTGCAAATGCAGCACATAGAGCCTCATTGCCATACACTCTTTGATTGAGCACTTGATTACACAAATCTCTTAGCTTTCATAACCACTTGATATTGGTGGTCATATTGGATCACCTGAGATTACTAGACCCGCCTCATCCACACATGTTTATGTGCCTCATCATTACATTTTTTGCAATCAATTGTGCTTAGGTCCTCTTGGGGAGAGCAGTGACCCACCCCTTAACACTTAAGAGTATGATGTCCCTCATACATCACCTTCATGAGTTGAGGCAGCGGGGTCCAGAACTCAAGCTGAGGGGTTGGGGACAAGAGTACAAGCACAGAATTCAGGGGGTAGAGAAGGAGATGAGCAAGGCCAATCTTTCTTAGAGGTAAAATTTAAAGTTATATTTCATGGTGTATTCCATTTGAATATAATATAAATAAAGATTAGTACTAATGTATCTAAGGGGGATAACAATTGATGATAGAGGAGGAGTTGACAGAAGTTCATCATGGAACTCTTTCTGCTATTCAATTTGGCCTAGACTTGCCAATATATGTTTTTCTACACATCTAACTTTTTTATTATATGCATTTCATTTTTTGTGAGTAATTATATATTAATTTATATCTTGATGTTACTTTACTTTTATAGTCTATCCAAAATGTGAATGATGTGGCACCTTTGCCAATATTCTTTAGTCAAACTCCTAATCGACCCAAGGGACTATCATTCGCCGAAAGACTCTCTGAAAGACAACAAAGGGAGGAGGTAATTTAATTAAACTCTACTTTAATTGATAATTTAGAAAACTTAAATATTTGATTTAGCCATTTAGATAATTAATAAAATAGAGAATCATGGTGTTTGTCACATGTTTGATCATATAAAATAATGGTTAAAACAATGAAAATGAGAAAGAAAGAAACGTGTATTATCTAGTATTCTTATAGATTTGAGCTTTACTAACACATCAATTATTCATATACAAATTTTGCAATTGATTCAGCTAATGATTATGTGATCCATTTTAGTGCATTGATTGATTCATCTTATGAGGATTCCATTATGACATACAATGTTCATTGATCGCCAAGATAATTGTGTATATTGATAAATTGATTCTATATAATTTACATACACACATCAACATATAGAAAACACATAAACATACAAGGAAACTAAAATTCCATAAAACATATAGACCATATAGATGCCCATGCCATAAACCAATAAATATGAAGACCAACCATACATATCAAAGTGTCAAATACCAAATGTCATCAACATAACAAAAATCATAACATGATCAAGTACATATAAATTGGGGCGAGGTAGCATTGATATTCACTCTCCCATCTCACTCCTAACATTGGCCATCAACCTAGATCTTGTAGGTGATTTTTCCCTACTCCTAATTCTACTCCTAGATTTAGACTTGCTCATGAAAGTCTATCATGCCTCATAACCTACCCACCTCCTTTTAGAGGTTGGAAATCTCTACCCATGTTGTTTTATAATCTACTTGTTATACTCTATAATTTTCTTGTGTTACTCTCAACTTATAGAATATCATTGTGCCAATAATGACACCTATATGTGGTGACATGACTACCCTCACTTGTACATGTTCTAGCTTGAAAGAAAGCATGTCTTGTTATAGTAATGACACATCTCTTTTTATCAGGTTGCATTCCTCTCCTCCCAAGCTACCATGAGGCTTGCTCATAAGATTGAATAGTAGAGAAAATTGACTGGAACATGTATATTATTTCACTATCCGCTTTGTCAGTATCATAGGAACACCACTTGTCAAATGGTGTATGGTCAATACAACCACTCATCTAAGATACCTACATATTACACATGATCTATGTGTTAGGTAATTTATCTTGAGATATCATATAATTTATAATGTGAGGGAATGAAATTTAAATGTTATATATTGCATGCCTATATCATCACCCTAGTCCCTATTGAAGGCACAACACAACTAATAGGGGAGGTGAATTAGTTATATCAAAACTTTAACCTTAATTGATCAATTTAGCAATCACATTAACTTGCTTTAACCACTTAATCTGATATGAAGAATAAACATGAAAAGTAGAAACAAAACTTAAGCACATCAACACCATTCACACATGAACACCATATTTTTATGTGGAAAACCCTTAGAAAGGGAAAAACCATGGTGAGTGTTAGCTCACAATATAATGTAGTAACAATACTGAATATCAAGGAGGCTCACTGCCAAGAGGGCTCACTGCCCAAATGAATGCTCACTGCCCTGCGAAAAGGGTGGATCACTACCGGTGGGTGGCTCACTGCCTGTGGGTGAACTGATATAGTAGCATCTATAGCATGCTTGAGTTTAGTTCCATTGAAGCACAATATATCTCTCCTACTCTTCCTTTACAACACACACCTTAACTTCACATCTTTTTCATGAATTCGCTACATTCATGACTTCATTACATATATTTATACCTATCATCAACCTTGGAATGTACATCAAGGTCTGAATTACAATCTACAACCATTGGAACTTTCTCCAAGGTCAGCATACATACATAATTTCAAAATAGGACTGGACCTAAATAATCTTGCGAAGGAAAAGAATGAAAGATGAATACATCATGACTTAGCTTGGACCCAAATACATCTTTACACACTTGTACATGCTTCTACAATCCATGAATTGCCTTCACAACAAGTGTGACTAACCAAGTCGGCCAAAACAAGTATACAACATCAAGAATCACTAAGTAACACGCTTCCAAGAGCTTTATTACATCTTGAGGATTAGACACATGCCTTCAATGCATTCAGGGAACATCTATGAACATCATGGAATCATTTGATTTGGAAACTAGAAAATCCAACCGCAACAGATCTCAAATCTTTTCTTGAAGATGGATCACAGACTGCTCTTAATCAAACACTATCAACCTCTGCTGATCAAAAAACTTTCTTTTCGGAGCACCAAATCACAAATTCTTTGGAATGAAGAAAGCTACGAACATTATAAGCTTAAGTCCAGAATTGCAAGGCCAAAGAGCATACTGCGGAGGAATGCGGAGCAAAATACTTCCTCCCTATCACACTGCAAACTCTGTCAGACAGTCATCAAACTAGTGAATAGAACTTTTATTGCACAGCGATTTGGACCACCAAATTCTAGATTTAGCATCTTCAATCACTTGTCTAAAACATATCCAAATCTCATACTCTAGTCTTCAATACTAAGGAAATGCGGATCAAAACTCAGCGAGTTATTCTGCAAGCCAAAATAGTTTGCAACACACTGTTTCCACTTAGAGAGTAAATTTTCTCAAAAGCACTTGGAAACTGAGTATCGGGAATATATTCTCATCATCTTCGGCACTTATATAAGACAATACAAAGCAACTGACTCATTACAAAAAAGCATCTAAACAAGAGCATAGTTGACACCAATGACAACACAGATATGTTGACATCAATGACAATACCGGTTAGCACATACTTGCAACAATCCCCTCCTCTTTGTTGGATTGGGAATACATTCAATGATGTCTCTCCTCTATCTACCTCCATGGCCTTGTCACCACCTATTTGCCCATTGTATCTTTTCAATTGCTCCTTCTAATCCTCCTTCTCCTTTTAATCCTCTTGAACCCACTCCTCTATCTACATCTAATGGATATAATAGTGGGGACACATCTTCTACCAATAATCTCTATGCATTTGTGACCCTGCATCATCCTCAACTACAACTTTAATTAGTTCATCTCCATCATCGTCATTAGTAAATTCTTGAGTGGAAAATGGTGGTCTATCTATCTCCTAAGGCCTAAGTGGTGAATTTTGGTGCCTCCTATATATTTGAGGTTTTAGGGGAACATCCTACTAGATAACAAACTATGTGATGATCCACTTATAATGAAAACACTCCAAATATGTAGACAAATACTATTATTATGTGTAAAACTGTTGGGGTGGAAATATACATGCATTGGAATACTTCATATTATATGTTTATACTACAAGTACAATAAATACCTTGTATTTTCTCATGAAATGTAAGAGGCTGTAAAAAATTTCCATGATAGCTCATTTTTGTTGAATCTTTAAAAATTCATTTTAAGGACATTTCTCACTAGATGTGATGCAGTGGTAAGGGGTTAATACCTCAAACCAAACTAATTCAATCCACTTAGAAAGTCTTGACTCATCAAATCATGGGTCATCCTTCACAAACTGCTCTCTTCCCTTGTAGCTCTTCAAAATGGGTTTTTCTAGCATAACTTGCAAAATACTCCTCCAACCCACAAAAGGATTAGCATTAGAGATACCCATTATGGATTTATTCAACATATTAGGGATTAAGGTAAGGTTGTTTTGAAACATCTCAGCCTAAAATTGACTGTCCCCTATTTTCTAGGCCCAAATAACCCACTTTTCCAAAACAAGTCTATAAAATCCTTCACCCAAACTATCAAAACCTATTCCTCTACTCTCCTTAGGTCACAAATGGACAAAATCAATAGTTTTTATCAATGGGAACTCCTACAATTTCACCTAACCACAAAATCTTACTTTTGGCCTATGTAGGCTTATACAAGGATTGTCATAGAATATCTTTTGATACAAACCAGATCTCAAGATTGTAAAAGGATTTTTGGATACCCTTTTCAAAGTTTTAAAACATATCAAAAACTTGGAATAGGTTGTTTTGGACCAAACCTCCCAAAATTTGACTGTTCTATGCTCACAAGGACTAAATTAAGCTTGGTAGCAAGATGGTTTATTGGTTCTCAATACCCTAGGGCACAAACTACCCAACCAACTCTTCAAACACATCACAAATGACCTGCTCAAGATTTCCAAACCATCTCCCATTCATTTCCAAGATTATTTTATCAAACTACAACTTCTAACTATCCATTTTATATAGTTTCAAAACCCTCAAATAGGGTTTCTCAGGCAGTCTCAGAAAAAAGGCTATAAAATGCTTGAAACTTTATGAAATCAATCCAAATAAAAAACCAAAATGCTCTTGATTCATGCCTCTATCAGATTCAATTCACATTCAACAACCTACTACCTGTACGGAGCTGTACCAAGGACTATAACAACAATTTTAATGAAAGAAACACAGGACAGTCTATTGTTTGATCTTCAAATTCTCAAAATTACATCACCCCCACTTTTTCAAACATTCAAAAGGTCTTTTTAAACACATATCAACCTTTCCCAACTGAAACAACTAACCCAAGACCTTTCCATTACAAACTGACTCTTCAACTTCCCTTTACAAAAGTGACCTTTCAACTTCCTAATTTGCACTTTGTCCACATTTACATCTTTTGACAATATTACAAAATATGACAATAATGACTCCAACTAGACTAATTACATGATAAAATGGTCTATTATGACCTTATTGGACTCACAAGACTCAAAACACCTCAAAAACCTAGCATAGGACCATATTTACAAAAAATTGACATGGTGCCCCTGCACCATACACCCAGCTTGAAAAAGATCCCAAGTCCCTTGGAAATTGAATTGCAGCTTGTCCACATTTGAACACTTCATGTCTCTGACCTCCAAAATCTCCTTCATCTGGTTTGCCTTTCCAATGTGTTGAGTATTGAAGCTTGGCATTGTTCTTTGCTTTGATAGACTCCTTGAAATAGTTTAATATTTGCTTCATCTTCATCTTAGGCTTCCCCAACTGTTTGCTAAGATGTTTAGGCCTATTAAATGGCATGAGCTTCTTCCTATCTGCATTTCTAGATACCTACACTTGAAATATAATAGTGACAACTTCATTCACCAAAACAACTTGGTTAGTGTCATTACCAACAATGGGTTCTTTGCTCTTTCTTGGTGACCCATACAACATGAAAAAATCTAACTGAAGCATCTTGGTCTGCAACTCTTCATCAACAACTTGACTATCAACACTAACTTTGTCAACAACAACAACACCCTTCTCTACTTGTTCATCTTGCTCATTAGACTCAAACAACTGAAAATGGTATGACGACTCATCCATAACTATGTCTACCTTGTCCTTCTGAACTTCTTCAATGCTTGATGTCAAAACAGTCATAGATGTACTCACCATTTCATTGCTGACCTCTTCCTCTGTCTGAGATTACTTTTGTTCTTCCTCTCTTGTTGTTGTTCTTGCTTGTATCATTCTTCTTTAGACAATTTTGATGGGCCATGTAACCCTCATCTTCCATTCTTCTTCTTATTTCTTCCATAGCTTGACCCAACTTTTGTACCTCCTGCTTAAGACTTTCTAGTTTTGCCTTGTCATCTTTTTCCTTCTTCACACTTGTCTCTTTTCTCTTCTCTTGCTTCTTCTTTTTTGAACCCCCAACCTGCAAGTACCTTCTAAATAAATCCATCTTTCCTCTAGCAAGTCTCTCCTTTCTTCTCCTTGTCTTTGTCTCACCTAGGTCTCTTCTCTTTTCCTCTACCTAGTCCTTTGGCAACCAGGTTCTCTCTTCAACCTGCACAAACACAAACACACAAATACCAAACTCTCTTGCCCAGACCTTCTGAGCTCTTATACTAATTGATGCAGTGGTAAGGGGTTAATACCTTAAACCAAACTAATTCAATCCACTTATAAAGTCTTGACTCATCAAATCATGGGCCATCCTTCACAAATTGCTCTCTTCCCTTGTAGCCCTTCAAAATGGGTTTTTCTAGCATAAATTACAAAATACTTCTCCAACCCACAAAAGGATTGGCATTCTAGATACCTATTATGGATTTCTTCAACATATCAGGAATTAAGGTAAGGTTGTTTTGAAACATCTCAGCCTCAAATTGACTGTCCCCTGTTTTCTAGGCCCAAATAGCCCACTTTTCCAAAAAAAGTCTATAAAATCCTTCACCCAAACTACCAAAACCTATTCCTCTACTCTCTTCAGGTCACAAATGAACAAAATCAATAGTTTTTATCAATGGGAACTTCTACAATTTCACCCAACCACAAAATCTTACTTTTGGCCTATGTAGGCTTACATACAAGGATTGTCATAGAATAGCTTTTGATACAGAGTAGATCTCGAGACTATAAAAGTATTTTTGGATACCCTTTTCAGAGTTCTAAAACATATCAAAAAATTGGCATAGGTTGTTTTGGACCAAACCTCCCAAAACTTGACTGTTCTGCTGCTCACAAGGACTAAATTAAGCTTGGTAGCAAGATGGTTTATTGGTTCTCAATACCCTAGGGCACAAACTACCCAACCAACTCTTCAAACACATCACAAATGACCTACTCAATCTTTCCAAGCCATCTCCAATTCATTTCCAAGGTTATTTTATCAAACTACAACTTCTAACCATCCATTTTATATAGTTTCAAAACCCTCAAACAGGGTTTCACAGGCAGTCTAAAAAAAAAGGCTATAAAATGCTTGAATCTTTATGAAATCAATCCAAATAAAAAACCAAAATGCTCTTAATTCATGCCTCTATCAAATTCAATTCACATTCAACAACCTACTGCCCGTACGGAGCCATACCAAGGACTGTAGTAGCAATTTTAATGAAAGAAACACAGGACAATCTATTGTTTAATCTTCAAATTCTTAAAGTTACATCACCCCACTATTTCAAACATTCACAAGGTATTTTTAAACACATATCAACCTTTCCCAACTGAAACAACTGACCCAAGACCTTCCCATTACAAACTGACTCTTCAACTTCCCTTTACAAAAGTAACCTTTCAACTTCCTAATTTGCACTTTGTCCACATTTACAACTTTTGACAATATTACAAAATATGACAATAATGACTCCAAATAAACTAATTACATGAGAAAATGGTCTATTATGACCTTATTGGACTCACAAGGCTCAAAACACCTCAAAAACCTATCATAAAACCATATTTACAAAAAATTGACATGGTGCCCCTGCACCAAGATGTGTTGATGTGGAGAGTTGCATGATGAGTCACACCTCTAAACCTTAGTTGTAGATAGATAAGAGTCCATATCACATTTCTAAAAAATAGAGATCCTACAATATTCCATGTAACTTCTACATTGTCGTAAAGTTATCCCTAATGACTAATAGCTCGTCTCCCCTAATGCTAGTGAGCATTTTCTTTGTTTTGTTTAAATTGATCTATTAATTTAAAAGTTATTATGATTATATGTATACATAGAGTCTTACATTCTTGTCATTTTTCATATAGGAAATATTAGTTGGTTCATCCATGATGAGTCCTTCTCAATTGATGAAGGAGGCCTCGTTGGTGGTATGTGCTTGTTTTCTAGTAGATAAGTTTTTGTTTAGTGCAGTCTAGATTGTTTATTTGTAACACATCTAATCTTTTTAATGTATGCATTTCCTTTTTGTTATTTTATATATTAATTTATTTCAATGTTGTTTTTCTATTACAGTCTATTACGAAAGTGAGTGATGTGGCACCTTTGCCATCATGCTTAAGTAGGACACTTGATCATTTTAAGAGACAATCATTTGTAGAACGACTCTTTGAACGACAAGAAAGAGTTGAGGTAATTGAGTTTAATTTTTCTAAATAATTTATAGTTTAGAGAGGTCTTATAGTTGATTGTAGGGATTTAGATGTATGTTAATAAATGAAAGTTCTAAATTGTAGTAGATAAGATTATATTTACTTACTCTAACTTATTTATATTCACCATTGAACTAATTAATCAAATTTGTGGTTTGACTTGTTAATGCAATCAACTTTGTATCCATCAACTACTAGAAATCATGGCATGAAGAGGACACTTTTTGAGGATCCATCATAGGTTGAGGATTCGCCAGAGACATAGGGTCAAGTGGACCTTTAGTATTTGATGTAGTTATTCAGCATGTAGATTGTATATAGATTTTGAGATGGCATATGCCACATTTTGTAAAAATTGTTTTGAGTTGGCATATTTGCCAAATTTTTGTATATGTCTACCATTATGAACTAGATTTTAATATATACACACCTTTGTATACAATATAATTTAAATTCCTTATGTGCATGTATTCCTACTTTGAAACTTCAAAGTTTAATGTATAATCACTTTACAATGATTGATTTATGATCAATAACATGTTATAGATTGATTTCTTGTTATATATGATTGTTTTTTCTTGGTAGAAAGATGATATCTGTAGTTTCATACCTTCATACATAACTTGATCTTAATTGCCACATGATTGTAGTTTTAGTTAGATATAGGATTTGACATGTGACCTTTTTTCCTTCAAATGATAATGCATTGTCCAAACACCATTAAGAAGACCATCTTGTTGTTTTCATACTGATGACTATCTTATTACTAGCATAAAACCAAAGATTTGTATATAAGTAGATGTTACATGAGTTAATATATATTTCTATATATGAATACCCTAATTAGTAATAATTAATAAAAAAGAAGCATAATTGCAATCATATGAAATCTATATTTAACATTTCATTTTAATTTATGGTAAATTAGTACATACTTGTTCAAAATTTGTTTATGCTAAATTATTACATGGATGTTTAGTGTTAGTTAACCTATTTGTTATACTAAACTCTTTTTGTATACATCTCATAATAATCATGATATTGAAACCACTAGATTTGATATAGAAACTACTAGATATGATATGATAATCATTGATAATTTCTCATCTTACATGTTAAACATGCAAGATACGTGTTAAAAGTGACAAAACATATGATGTTTTTCATTAAATCAAAGATAGTTATTTTTGTATTAATGAGCAAAGACATGTTTGTATGTTTACCTGTTTTGTTATCTAGTTTATGCAAAGAAATGTCATCCACAACCCAAATTCAATAGTTGTTGCATTTGGAAATGTAAATAGGTGTACATCTTAAATGGAAGTATGTTTCAATATCATATCCTCATTTCATTGTCCGCAGGTCTAGCATACCCTCATTTCACCTTCAATATGGGTTATGGAAAGAGCATCTAATGAGGTAGAGAGGAAGACAGAGACATAGGGAGAGAGACACATTTGGCATGATTCACATATCCTCATTTCACCTTCTATATGGTCTCCATGCTTTTCATATCCTCATTTCATAGGTCCACATGTTTGACATGTTTTGCTTATCCTCATTTCACCTTCTATATGTATAATGTATCCTCATTTCACCTTCTATATGTATAACGTATCCTCATTTCACCTTCTACATGTATAATGTATCCTCATTTCACCTTCTATATGTTTGACATTATTTTCTTACCCTCATTTCACCTCCTATATGTTTAACATGATTTTCCTATCATCATTTCATTGTCTATAGGTCTAGTATACCCTCATTTCACCTTCTATATGGGTTATGGAAAGAGCATAATGAGGTAGAGAGGAAGAGAGAGAGAGAGACATAAGGAGAGATATGTACATTTGGCATGATTCACATATCCTCATTTCACATTCTATATGGTCTACATACTTTGCATATCCTCATTTTCCTCGCGTCTACATGTTTGACATAATTTTCTTATCCTCATTTCACCTTCTTTATGTATAACGTATCCTCATTTCACCTTCTATATGTTTAACATGATTTTCCTATCATCATTTCATTGTCTATAGGTCTAGTATACCCTCATTTCACCTTCTATATGGGTTATGGAAAGAGCAAAATGAGGTAGAGAGGAAGAGAGAGAGACATTGGGAGTTAGACACATTTTCCAGTAGTGTAGGGTCCACGTCAGATAACCCCCAGTGCCATGTGGCTGAAAATTTTGAATTGGGAATGATTTGTGCCCTTAGTGTGTTCCAATGTTTGTGGGGGAGTGAACATTTTTCCCTTGTAGACGATGAAGATGACTACATAGGGAGAGAGATACATTTGGCATGATTTGCATTTGGACCTAACTGACAGCACTAATAGGTCAGGGTGGTGGGGTTATTCTAGTGGAGGCCTTGTTTCATTCCCCAAGTGTCCCAATCGAATGAGGCTACATTGTACTAGCAAAGTCTCTTAAGAGACCTAAGAGTAAAAAAATGTCAAGATTTGACAGAGTAGTTCTTGTACTTTGTGGCACCTACGAATGATGCATTTGGACCTACAACTTCATGTCAGGTCCCTCCACAATAACCTCTCTCAATTTTGACGAACTCAACATCATTTGACTGTGCCAACGACGGATGCATTCTTGCAAAATGCCTCAGTGGCATTTAGTGTAAAGGTTTCAAGAGCCATGTTTTGTATTCTTCACCTTGTGGGACCTAACTAACAGTGCCAATAGGTCAAATTGGTTGGGTTTATGCTAGTGAAGGCCTTGTTTCGTTAACGAGGTGTCCTAATCGAATCGGGCTACACTGTATTGGAAAAGTCTCTTAAGAGACCTAAGAGCAAAAAATTGCCAAACTTTGATAGAGTAGTTCTCAGACTTCATGGCACCTATGAATGATCTGTTTGAACCTACAACTAGATGTTAGGTACCTCCACAATAACCTCTCTTAGTTTTGACTAACTCAACATCATTTGACCATGCCAATGATGGATGCATTCTTGCAAAATACCTCAATGGCATTTAGTTTAAAGGTGCTAAGAGCCATATTTTGTATTCTTCACCTTGTGGGACCTAGTTGATAGCCCCTACATGTTATGATGGGTTGGTGTATGATACATGAGGCATCTAGGAATTCTCGTTTGTGCATATAGTTGGATGTTGGGTTTACTCATAACACAACAATGGTGTACGTAGAAAACAATAGCTCAATCCAAGCCATTCAATGGGTCTAAGGGATTATTTAATGGTTTTTAGTATGATTCAAGGTGGTTTTCTCAAGTTTTTCACTAAAATCTCATGAGGAAGGCCTCAATTGAAGCCTAGGGTTTGGTTTCCAAGGGAAATTCACCAAACCCTAGGGAGGGTTAGTCATTAGATCATCAAGGAAAGCATTGTCGGGATACCATGAGGGTGTCATGAGTGGAGGGTAACCTTGTTGAGCATCCAAAACCATGAGTATCCCTGTCAAAAGCATGGAAAATTGTGATAGTCCTAAGACTGTAGCAGTAGCAAGAAGATGTCTTTTTCATAAGCAAAGACCCTAGTTTTCATAGGGGGAGACCTGTGATACCTTCCCATGCTTTAACCACTGATCTCAATCCCTTGAATACAATAACTTTATTGTCCAATACACCCGCATTTATAAGTTAAAAATTTGTTAAGCAAAGTAAGCACCATCAACTACAACTAACTTAATATCTGTTATAATAAGTTTGATGAAAGATTAAGAAACACTAAGTTTAGAAATCTATCTTGTATGTCACCTTAGGAATTATATTGAATGTCTCCAAAATGAAAGATAAATTCTTTAGCCACTAATCTCAGTCCCTTGAATGTACAATAGCTCTATTCTCTAAAATGCGTGTATTTATATATTAAAATTTGTCAAGCAAAATAAACTTTAACCTACTATTAACTCAGCAATGGTGGATGTATTTCCATTGTAACCTTGAGTGATACTCATAACACAGTCATGGTCTAGGTAGAATACATAAAATGTTGTTTCCAACCACATAAGTAGATTAAAGTACTCCAACCCTGTGTGAAATACACATGCATTTATAAGTTAAAAATTTGTTAAGCAAAGTAAACAACGTCAACTGCAACTAACTTAAAATAATTCGTTATAAGAAGTTTGATGGAAGATTAAGAAACAGTAAGTTTAGGATTCTATCTTATATGTCACCTCAAGAATTATATCAAATTTCTCCAAAATGAAATCTAAATGCTTTAACCACTGATCTCAACCCCTTGAATACAATAGCTCTATTCTCCAAAACACCTGCATTTATATATTAACATTTCTCAAGAAAAATAAACTTTAAAATATATATACAATAGGGTATGGTTGCAATGGTTTCATATATTATCATATTTCTCTTTAATTGTCCTACTAAGGACCTCTAAGGAATGTACCCTCCTAGGTTTATTAGAGTCTAAAGAAGAAGAAGAGCCTACCCTCTCTTATTTAATTGGTCTCATGACTCACATCAATGATCATGTATGCATTATCTTAAGCTCACCTTGGTCCCACCTCATGTCACCTTAGTTACTTTATAGCTAATGGCATAATATTCCACTAAGATCAATGATATCATCCCTTTGGACGTGGACTCAATTTTGACCTTTGAGCTCATCATTTGGTTCTTGTACCTCCCCATGTTGTAAGATGATATAATGGTTTAGGTTTAATTCTTTGGCCATTAGATCATTTCCAATCTAGAGTCTATGCATCTGTAACTCATTTGAGCTCCAACACCACTACATGTGTAGATCATTGATCTCCCCTATTAGGATCTCTCATCACGTGCTTTCCACAACTCTCTCTTAATGCATAATTACTTATCCCTTTGGGAACACACCCGCTAATCATACCATCTCACCTTTTGTGGACCCTGTTGTGGTGTCATCCTCCCTATGATCTCATTACAACATCATCCTCCTACATATGCATACATCACTAGATAATGCATTCATAAATAGCTTAAACATTGGTAGTAGGGAACTATCACATACAAATATTCAAGTTATCAAATCACCCTTCAATGTTATGATGTACACATTATTGAGAACTATCATGTATAGGGTCATATGTAACAACCATAGGAGGTTTAAAAGTAACCTTAGGAACAATTCACCAGTATCATAGAGCATCTAGAACATTCAAACTATTATACCAACACATGTTGGTTATGGTAAATAATCTAATTACAAGGGGCCATAAGATGGACATTATAGTCCATGAGGGTGATGTTAGGGACTCTTTCAAACAAAAACAAGTCTTAAACCTACTCTTAAATATCTCAAAATAAAAAATAATCTCTTTAATTTAGAAATTAGTATGTACAAAAAGCTAGAAAACAAAATATTAAGAAACACAAATGCACACTAAAAATTGTACCTTGTGTCTATGATGCCATGATAGATAACCTCATTCACAGTCCTCTATAGTCAAAAGCATGCATTATAATTAAATAAACAAGATTTTTAATAAAACAATTAAAAAAAATGGAAAAAACAAGAACACTAAGAAAAAATTGTCATACCTGTCCCATCTAGAAGTTTACATGCTAGTCAAGTGTACCTGAGGGGTCATCTCTTACCTTCAGAGTATCCAATATTGCTTCATGATCAAAATTACTAATTGTCCATAGTTGTTTTATTTCTGGTTTTACATGATGCTATAGTAACTTAACATTTGTTGCTACAACTAGGTGCGAATACATGAATATGGTTTTCTGCTTCTCAAAGTCTTCAAATGCAGGGATGTCATTCTTTCTAATCATATATGTTTGCAACCAAGTCCCAACAATAACAACTAATCATGTAGGATATGTGTCATGTTAGATTTTGTTTTCCATGTACACATCGTGCCAACCAATAGTCTGATCTCTCTTCATTTCCATGTGGTGCAACAACTGCATAAACATGACCTAGTTGTACAAGGTATGAAAGATTTTCATAGTCAAATGATCTCTCCATGACATTGAGTAAATATGAATGAATTTGAGATAAAGGGGTTAAATATCATGGAATCCATGTATATACCCACTCACTTGACTCACAATTATCCTAATCACATTTAATACAACTCAAACAAAAATAAGTTAATTCTTGTGTCCAAATAGTCCATGCACTTGCATCTGAGCTTCGAAATGAATGCATCTTTGACAATCCATTGATTCTATGACAATCTAATTTCTCTCTTTCTATCCCCTCATCAACCAACCAAAAGAACCTGCGCACTTCTCAATCAAGAGCCACTCCTTATGATAATGAATAGTTCCACCACTTAACAATAGAATCTACGTAATTGAATGTAGCACCACCGCTAATCTTTAGTTGTTCTTTAAAAAGAGCTTTCTTCACGCATGCAACCGCTCTATCATGTTCCCCTTTTCCATGCCTAGCTTCAAAAAAATTCCAAATATGAGGTATACCCTTCTCTGCATGCATTCTGCTCAACCAATAGAACATATGAGCATTCTTGATTTGACTGGTGCAATTATCTGACCAAATGAGATGTTGATCCATTATAATATCTTTTTCTTGCAAGAACCCATAAAATTGTTGAAAATAACATTGCACATACTCTAATGAATGAGATCGATCATCACTCATGTAAAAATGGTATTCTCTGACAATCTTCCTGTTCTCTTTTGTACTCTCAGGGGCATGTCTATATGTGATGTGGATAAAAATAGCAATCTAAATAGAATTGTAGTTCTGGGATTGCACTTCATTTTGTGGTTGCAAGGTGTAGTTTTTTGCAAAATCAACTATAGAGATAATAAGGAAAAAGTCTTTACACATCCTAAACTATTGATCTAACCATCGAGACCTGTGGCTGTGTCTGGCATACTTGTAAAAAACATTTTTCTTAAAATCAGCAGTACTTACTTCTATTGCAATCAACTCGGATCTAGAACCTTCACCTCCACTTTTCAAATTGTATTTCACTGTCTCATAGCTCTTTTTCTCAATTATTTGCTTTCCAAATCATGTATGTTGCCCTCGTGAATACATGATATAAACTTTGATAACCCACCACATTGTAAACACTTTTCATTTAAACAATCATTCTTGTAGAAAATGCAACCATAATCTCTAATACATAAAAAGAAATCCAATAAGTCCCTAGATGACTTTGGTAGTTGAATTGCACCACACTCCTGTAACATTTCGTTATTGTGCAAAGTAGAATGAATATTGCATAATAATTCATGATACATAGAAAACTCTACATGGTATTTACAACATGTATTATGAATTTAAGAGGAGCGCAATAAAATGGATTACAAGATTCAAATGCTCTTTGTGAGATTTCTATACCCGGGTGTGTTTCACAATATTGTTTAGCTACATTCCAAGTAATGTTTAGGATGTGGTGTGAGGTCTTTATCACCAATTATTAACTTTAAAATATCTTTTACATTGGGTGATACCCTAGAGTTAGTGTGCCAAAATCATTCAATTTCATCCTTTGTGTTATCGATTAGCATCTTATCAACTTGTGGAAGCCTACCACTGAAAGCCCAAGCATCATTTCCAAGAGGACTATCTAGTCTTAATCTTAATGCTAGTGATTTTGACAATGTTTTATCAGTCAATCTTAAGTGAACACAAGTTTGCCTCATTAATCAAGTCTTTCTTAATTGTTTTCTCACTATTAAGGTTGTTATTACTCTACGAGCAACTCTTTTATATTTATCCTCGCTAGTTTTTCCAATAGAATTGAGTGCATTGAAAAGTCTTGTAAGAATAATTTTAATTCGATCAAACACTTTGTTTACTCGAATCTTTAATTTCTTTAGTAAAGGTCTCATTTTGTACATCTTTAGTAATTGCACAAACAGTTGGCATTGTTCGGTTAATGTTTTATTCTCAAAGTATTCATTGAAAAGTTTTGAAGCCTACAACCGAACCGTTCGTGACGACCTCTTGCCTTCAAGTTTTTCCATTATGTTATCATCAATTTCAAGTAACCATTTTGGGGTTCTTGGATGTTTTACAATTTCATCACGCTCATTCTCTTCTTAACAAACATCCTCTCTTATGTAATTTGTAAATACATTGATTTTCATTGTTTTGTTCATGTTATCAACCTCATCAATTTTATCAACAAATGGATTATGGACGGCAAATTCAACATCATGAGGTTCATATCCACAATCTTCAAGCAAATGTCTATGTTTTTCTTCTTCGTTGTGCATGATATTGCTCTTATCAATAGGTGTTTCATAATATTTTGCAACATTTCCATTTGCAATATCATGGTCAATTTCATTCTTATCTAACATTTCATTATATTAAACATTAACACCTTCAATTTGCATGTCATTAGATGGTAAAGAATAAGCTTCACCTTGATAAACATCCACCAAACTCAATCTTCCAATCCTCTTCCTTGCTCTATCCTTTTCCTTGATTGCTTCAATTTCCCCCAACGTAACTTTCCTCTTCCCTTTTGCTTTACAATGACTATTTCTCCCCATTAGGGGAATAAAAATATCACCCTAATGATTGAAACAAGCAAATTTTGTGTCCAAAAGTGTTTTAATGACTGTAACATGCAGAGGTCACGGGTTTCTCGATAGCAGAGGGCCTATGGGTGCCGTTGTTGGGCCCAACAATATTCTTTTTGCCTTTTTTTGGCTTTTAGGTAACATATATCCATTTTTCAAAACAAATATATGTTCCCAAAATGGATATCCATTACCTAAAGTCCAATTGTTTGGGCAATGGATATCTAGGTAACGAATATCCATTCTACAAAATGAATATTTGTTTTGCCTATGTTATTAAATTGAGGCAAAGTATAAGAAGTGAAAGAGATCTAAATTGACAAGTAACTTGGTGGGCCTTGTTGACAAGATGAGGACCAAAGGATTGATTGCCAAAGGTAGAGTTATAGTTCCTAGATTAAACTTTAGAGAGACTTTGGGAGAAACTAGAGGTAAAAAGGATGAGAAAGGAGGATTTGATGAAGTTGTTAGGAGGCATGGCCCTTTGAATTAATCACTTAGTAAAGAAAATGGGAGTTCACATGGATTAGAAATCCATTTTCAATAGGGGTATTTAGTAGAAAGAAGTGCCAAAGAGAGGTGATTTTTGGTGACACAACCAATATTAGGTAAAGAGGAGGAATAGTTGCCCTATAAGAAACAGGTGATTTTTCCATGGAGCAATGGAGTTGTGGCTAGTTAATCAACTTTGAATAGTTGGAGAGTGAGATGTCATGAATGGAGTGTCATTGATTAAGGAAAGATATTGGTTTGATGTTGATGTGGAAAATTTGAAAATAATTTTTCTAGTAGATCAATGATGCTCTTCAAAATAATGACCTAATAGGGTTTAGATTATAAGGCTAAAGGAGCAATAATAAATAAGGTGGTGAACAAAACCAAAGGACTTATGTGTGGTTGAAAGAAGAGGATGTGATCTTCATTAAGGATTAGGAACTTTAGAAGTGATACCTAAAGAAGGAGATACATTGGAGGATTGTGATCTCTAGATTGTTCCCATAGAAGGTGCAACTAAGTTGAAGGAACAACTTTCCATGGAATGTGTCTATGGATTGCCATAGCCTTAGGAAGGCAATAGTTCTAACTTCATAGTTGAAAACACATTTGTGAGGATATGATAAGAGTTGAGTGGCGACTCTAGGATTGTCTTTTCAAAAAAGTAGACAAGTTGCATGAGTTGTCATAGGGTGTCATCTCGAGTGAAGATACTAAGTTCTTGTGCCATGGTTAACATATAAATTAAGGAGTGAACATGCATATTGTGGTAGTAGCTTGGTGCAAACTAAAAATCCAGAGGATGGATCTAGAAGAAGAACACCATTCTAGATGACTATTGGAGACATTGCCAAGGGTGTTGATGGCACACTAGATATTTCAAGTGGCAAAGGCACTAGTGTAACAACCTATGAAATTTTTATAGGGATCATATAGAATATCATGTACAATATACATATCAAGGAATGCATCATGATACTTGGTATGGGTATGTGAGACTAGTAGTGTTGCTTGGTTGGAAGAGGCCAAGTGTAGGAAAGAAGAGGAATTTCACCAAGGTGTAGATGGACTATAAATTCTAGATTAGAGTATACTAACATAGTCTATGATGACACTTGAAAGGATAAAAGACTATAGCATGGGAAATAGGTGGATAAAAGATGTATGAACCAATAAAAAATAAAATCTACGAGGTTGTGGTCAACACACAATGCACATAGACCCATCAAAGAATGGATTAGTAAGGGTAGGAAGGAAAGAGAGGTAACAAAAAATGATCATAAGCAAAAGATGTAGATTGAAAGGAATAATGGCATATTTTGTGCTTATAGATTTTTGGTGACACAACCAACATTAGGTAAAGAGGAGGAATAATTTCCCTATAAGAAACAAGTGATTGTTCCATGGAACAATAGAGTTGTGGCTAGATAATCGACTTTGAATAGTTGGAGAGTGAGATGCCATGAATGGAATGTCATTGAGTAAGGAAAAATATTGGTTTGATGTTGATGTGGAAAATTTGAAAATGATTTTTTGAGTAGACCAATGATGCTCAAGAGAATAATGACCTAATAGGGTTTAGATTATAAGGCTTAAGGATCAATAAGAAATAAGGTGGTGAACAAAACCAAAGGACTTATGTGTGGTTGAAAGAAGAGGATGTGATCTTCATTAAGTATTAGGATCTTTAGAAGTGATACCTAAAGAAGGAGATACATTGGAGGATTGTGATCTCTAGATTGTTCCCATAGAAGGAGCAACTAAGTTGAAGGAACAACTTTCCATGGAATGTGTCTATGGATTGGCATAGCCTTAGGAAGGCAATAGTTATAACTTCATAGTTGAAAATACATTTGTGAGAATGTGATAAGAGTTGAGTGGCAACTCTAGGATTGTAGGTATATGCTTTTCAAAAAAGTAGACAAGTTACATGAGTTGTCATAGGGTGTCATCTCGAGTGAAGATACTAAGTTCTTGTGCCATGGTTAACATATATTTAGGAGTGAACATGCATATTGTGGTGGGAGTAAAGAGAAAGATGCACAAAGAGATAAAAAAATAGAGAGAGGGAGAGAGGGAGATTGACTCTGGAGAAAGAAGAATAGAGAAAGAGAGCTCATAGTATGTATATATATATATATATATATATATATATATATATATATATATATATATATATATATATATATATATATATAGAGAGAGAGAGAGAGAGAGAGAGAGAGAGAGAGAGAGAGAGAGAGAGAGAGATGGGTAGAGGGAGATATAGAGATATATAAAGAGAGGAAGATTGATACAAGAGGAAGATTGATACAAGAGGAAGAAGATGTAAAATTTGGCTTTCAGGAATGGATGTCTATTTCCTAGGAACGGATATCCGTTTTCTAGGAATGAATATCCATTCCTGGCTCTACAAAATAGATATCTATTACCTTAATAATGGATATCCATTATGTCTCAAGAATGCCTTGGATTTAGGCTTGGGACTGTTATAGTTGACTTTCTCTCAACTCTAACGTGTTTACAAGTTTCACCCTCTTCTTCTGACTTCACCTTCTGTGTTGACAACTTTTTTTAAATCGAATTTGATAAAACAAAAAGGGTTTATTGAAGAAATTGTTAGATTTATAAAAATATAAGATTTTCTTGATTATCATATTATTAAAAAATTATAAATAATTTTCTATATAGAGTGTGTTTGAAATACTGATGGACACATTGATTGAAAACATCCATAACTTTCAAAATGTTTCACCTTTTTCAAATGCGAAAGATTTGTCACATTCTATGCTTTTCTGGCTATAAGTTTAAAAAAAATTGAATTCCAACTTTTTTTTATTGAGTTAGGTTGGCTGGAAAATTACTTTTTAGTTTTTTTAAAAAGTCACAGTAAAAAAATCATAACTAATTATTTTCTTGGAATTTAAAAAAAAAAAATATGCGTCACATCCAAGCATGAGTCCTTTACTTATTTTTAAAGATTCAAAAAAAATATTTGTTTTTTCATACTTAGGTTGGCTAGAATGACACCCACTTTTTATTTTTTCTAAAAGATTTAATAGTTGTTCATTGAAATATTCATTTTTCACCAAGTAAATTTAGTTTTTTTCGAAAAAAATAGCATCCCATAAACTAGATTTAATTCTCTACAAATTTATTCTTACATATTTTTCAAATTGTGTAGATAATCCATTCAAAATTTTACATGAACTTGATTAAGTCTATTTTTTATTATTTTAATTGCCACTTAGAGGTATTGTTTGGCCCATCATGATCCTGCACTCAACCACAAGAAAGATATAATAATATGAGATCAATATGAAGTAGGTAGTGGTCGTGGCAAAAGGAACAAGCATGGGTATAAATGGGAAGTAAGGAGTTTTCATGGGAAAGCAACACAATAAAAGGGGAATGACATAAAAGCATAAGGGAATAAGAGACAAAAGATAAATAATTTAGCAAGTGTGTAACCCAAGTGGGGAATAACAGTAAAGAAAAAGGTAAGTAAAGCATAGGCATGAAGAGAATGCAAATAGAAAAGGAAAATGGAAAACCAAAAATGCCCCCGAAGTGGTGAAAAGCAAGTATGAAAAGCACAACAAACAAGGTGTACTAGAATTAAAATTGTCAAAGTGTAAAGCAATAGGTAAAAGACAACGAAAACTAGAAGTATAGGTATATAGGTTGCGGGGAGGCTCATGAATCTTGCAATAAATGTAGGAGGTTCAAGCTTTTCTTTGAATGATCGTGATTATATTTATCCAACATGTTATCATCATCCCAACATGAATCATCAATTTTGTATTCATGGCTTTGTGCTTCTTCCTCTTATTTGCTTGTTTTTTTTTGTTTCATGTGTCTCTTGTTGCACATTAGGTGGTTTCTCTTTTATTTATTGTGCAACCTCAACATGGGGTGAGTTAGGACCAATCTCTCCATGTACCTTATTTACTTTCGTATGATTAATCTCATCAAGCAAGAGGGTTGGGGGCTCATGAATATGCTTAGTGTTTATCTCAACTTTGTCTAGGACGTTTGGAACTCTATGTTTGAATGCAATGCATTTATCTATAGAATGCACATGTATGCAATGATAAGAACAAAATTACTTTGCTTTGTGTGATGCAAGCATAGAAATATCCATTGGCTTAGTTGGGGTAAGGTGATGGGATTATGTTGCAACAATTGTTCCAATACTATATGTGGAGGCTCTTCTAAGGTAGTGAATTCCCTAAAGTGCTTTAGTTAGAAAATTACATCATTATCATTTTGAATATCATCATGTACATCCTCATTTCCTTAGTTTTCTAAATGTGTTAATGATGTTCTCATGGAAAAGGGGGCAGTTCTATACATACACTTATAAAAGGATATTTTCTCATAAGGCGCACTCACATGTACATATAGTAGCACATAAACTTGAAAATGAATGACGAGGCGTGGAAAACACTTAGTTTTGAAATATTAGAAGTAAACCATTCATAAATATATGTTGAATCTCATCATCACATAATTGAGACAATATATTATTAGCCAAAGCTTAAAATCTAAGAATTTAATCCCTAATTGGCTCTTGTTCCTTTTATTTGCAAGGCAATAAAATTATTAAAATGTGCAATTACCAAGCCACCCATTTTTTGAAATAGTGTATATTATTTTTTATATATTCATATAAATGGACACTTATTCATAAAAAAATACATATTATCAAGTACAACTTTGCCACTTAAATTTATAATGCATAAATCATAACTATTAGCGAACAATTTCATTGGCGATGTTTTTAAACATTATGTGACACTTTTCTCATTTTCTTTTTGCTTTTTCATTGTATTTCTCTCAACATATCTATTGTTAATACATTAGATTATTTGTGAGATTAGCATTGTTTTTTATTAGATAAGTGGCAAAAAAAGGGTGCTGATCCCATAACAAAACTGCCAACAAAGGCGCACCAAAAAACTAAAATAGTTTAGACCAAACCATCAAAGTTTTTGCAACATAACATAAAGATGAAAGAAATAGGACACCATAGAAACAACAGACCGATAGTAGACCGACAGGAGAAAGACCCAAGCCTCCAAAGGCTAAGTGAACATCTTGTCCCAATCATCTATAAGAAACTGGAGCACATCCTCGTAATCCTTCATCTTTTTGTCCTTCTTCTCATGACCCGTAGGCTCCACCTTTTGGAGAGCCACCAGAGTGGTGGTGGACCTATGCATCACTCTAGTTGAAAACTTAGCCAGAGTGCCAAACTTCTGCTCCAGAACAGTGAGCCTAGCCGAAAGTGTTTCAATATCCTTGTCCTTCCTCTTCTTATCACCTTTTTTCCTTTTCTCCAAGCTGACGGAGTCTAAACCCTGCACGCTAAGATCAACATTGTTAATTTCAATCATTTTCAATAATATTGTAAAAGAAATAAACTTTCCTCAAGGATGACCTATGCTAATTGAATAAAATGCATGCATATAAGTACAATTAACCTAGATTTAATGAGTGTGGGATTTGTGAGCTATTATTTTTTGATATTAAATGCCAAGATATGAAAAGTATATGTGATGGATAGATGTACTTAGCTCCATGACCAAAGAATATATGCCTTTGATGAAGATTGTTGATTTTGTTTGCTATTGATTTGAAAATGTGATCTCTTTATTAGTGTAATTCTTTGAGACCTATGATGGCTATGTGCTACATGTCTAGGATCAAGTTTGTAGGTTTGGGTTATGTCTACAACCATGGATGTTTCCTCTACATCTAGATTCAACCTTGCACAAAGTGTATCTTTGCTTTTTGATTGGTTGACCTTCATTTGATCTACTATTTTTTTTATATTTGATGACTAGTAATATTTAAAAATACCTTGAAAAGGGTTGGCATTGTGTCACAAGGCGATGTGTTCTCCTAGGTAAACGCCCAAAAATATGTGTAAAAGATCAAAGATAACAAGCAAGGGCTCTAGAATGTTGTAAGTAGATTTGTTACTCCTTTTATTACACTAAATCCAAATGTTTCATTATCGATTACTCCTTTAATGCTCTAGGATGAGAGAGGAATTGTGGATTCTAGATGATACTTGAGGATCGTAAATAAATGCTAATGAATACCTTTAAATACTAACACATAGCATCAAAATTTCACAAAACGTATACTTAGTCAACTCAATATGGGAAAATAAAGGGGGCTAGTAGTCTAAAATTTGAATTTGAATTTTATATAGGCAAGGGTTAAGTCTACAATTACAGCGTAAACCCAATAAATGTAAAAATGATCCTAGGTAGGTAAGTGATCATATCTAGATTTATAATAGCTATATCTAGGTAGATATACAAATAAGTGTAATAAATGTATGGATATGAGGAATGAATTAGAGTATGTGTGTATAAGGATTTAAGGTGGAGAGTAAGTGCATGGGAATATGTGTATAGGGAAGGGTAAAGGCTAAGGGAATAAGCTCAACTTCAAACAAGGTTGTACCATTTGTCGATAGACATTTCTTTAAAATGGGCACAAAGATAAATGGGAAATGGTGTGGGTATACAAATTTCACCATTACATTTTGCCCCAACTTTGAGTTGTATGTGAATCCTAAAATGATCAGGCATCTCAAAGTATGTGGCTCTCATAAATAGGCATGTAAAGTAAATATTCAGACATTAAATGATACAAAAGGGGGTCCATATAAAGTAATGGACCATGTAAGGTGTCATCGTGTAAGTATCATTTGGTGTGTGCTCTCCATAGGAACCTACAAAATACAAGAAAAGTGTGTCATGATAGCTTATGTCTTGAAAATCAAAATTAGGTACAAAATAGTAGCTAGCTTACTATCTAGGAAATAAGAAAACAAGAATTGAGTAAAGTTAGGAAATTTTTCTAGTTCAAAATAAAGATAACAACATGTTTGGATCGATAGCCATGGGATGACCAAGCACATGGAGTGCATGGTGTGTCATGTGGAATCAATTTATCTAGTCATAATGATGAGTCTTTATAGCACTTATCGCTACTTGAAAGCTTAACATAAGAATGTTAGTGACAATATATGCCTCACCTTCAATTGGTTGTATCCATAATATGCAATGAATTGAAGAAGGAAAACTATACATGAAAGAAAGTACTATCTATAGATAATCATGTGATCATGTAATCATGTAAAGTAATAGCAATAATGAATAGGTTATGTCATAAGAATGTGTAGCTCATCTAGAATAATAAGGTGTTACAATCATATTTCAAGGAAAGCATAATGTATAAGGGGGAAATCATGATATCCCTAATGTTCAATGCTATACCTATACCTTGATCCATGTCTTTGCAGAATTCTAAATTTACAGCTTGTATTTGTCATAGTTGTTTGTTTTTAGATCTAGTCTTAGATTCTATGAATTAGGTCTCTATTAGAGTCAAAACAATCTCCCTCTCCTCAACATCAAGACAAGCATTTATTTTAGTCATTTATTTTTGTTTCATCTCTAGATCTAGGTATGCATCTAAATTCAAATCTTATATCTAAATTAACTATGATATTGATTACTTTATTTATTAATTAGCTTAAATATTTTAAAGAGGGTGTGATTTTATCTCTTCAATGTTGAATTATTTTAAAATTCCTCTATAAGTATGTTAAATCACATAAGTTTAATTTATAACATTATAAACGAAAATTAACTTTCCCTTTAAAGGTGTTATCTAGACTAATTAATTAATACAATAAATAAGCGCATAAACTAATCTAGACAAGAGAGTTGTGGGCATAATATTAAAATATTGAACCATTAAATGTTATTTGTGAAACAAAATTAGGTGGATAAGGCTACTTAAATCTAGGACCAATGTGGAAGGATAATGCTAATGTAAATATTGAAATCTATATGTCCCAATAATGGAAATGGAAGATCTCTATCAGTAATTCACATCAAGATTAAAATAGCTAATCAACTTCATGAAGGGTCAAGTATGCAGATCTAGGACACTTTCATGGGTGTGGATCTGATTTGTGGTTGTAAATTTGATCTCATACAATATACACTCCTATTTTTGTTTCACTTGGTTCATTGTTGTATGCTCTACTATGATCACTAGCAATATTTAAGAGTCTCCTAGGACAACCCCTAGAAAAGTTTATCTTTATAGCTATGCAAATAATCAAGGACAAGAATATTCAAACGTGTAGATGCTTCTAGGATGATTATGTAGTTTTTTATTCTTTTTAGGTGCTTCAATTGAAGTGTTCCTACCTTTCTTCCTTAAATGTGACTGATATTCAATGCCTTTTGATGATGAGGAGATGATAAAATGAGTGCAATTAAATTCCTTTAAATATAAGGACATAATAAGAATTGTGAAAACATGTGTTTAGTTGGTTCACAATGTGTTTAGGAGCCTACACAATAAAAATAAAAATGTGCAATAAGTAGCTTCTGTCACACAAGTAGAAATAAAGATAACTATAAGCTAAATGTTACTATCATCAATCATGAAAGGAGGAGAGTGTTATGTCGTAAAATGTCCCCCTTGGACTTTTACCCCCTAAGTTTAGCTCCCGGGTCCCTTAGATTCATCGTGCATGTTAGAAATGAATCCTGAGACAAAATCCCCTGAAACCCATGACAAATGGGACTCAGAGGCTATCTCTGAGCCTAATCCAGCCCCAAAATAGGTCCCAGGGCTTGGGCACCCTCACCCTTGCCTTGCCTTATTTTTTCGGGGTCCCAAATTTGAATGTTGGTTGGAGACTGTTAAAAGGTTTTTGTTGTTGGCACCTTGAGTTTGAATTACAAAATTTGTAGTGGGAATGCATATATAATCATGTTTAGGACTTCATTTGTAAACTAGAAGATGATTTTGAGATTTTGGCAAACTTGTGATTTTAGAGCATTCAAGGCATTAATTATGTTGCAGAGCAGACTTGTGTTGTTATTGTGTTTGTTATTGCATATTTGGCTTCATCTTCTCATGGCGTGAAAGATCTTTATCTCCGTGAGAGATACACCTCTGAGGTGATATCTATTTGTGATTCAATCTATCATTTTTATCATTGCTTTTGCCTCTGTCCTGCGAGGACACACACTCTCTATCTAACAACTGTTGAACACCTGGACTACTGAGAGGGGGGGTGAATCAATATTCTCTTAAACCATACACTCATTAAATCATTAATCCATTTTCCCATTCAACAACATTAAAGAAAATTAATATAGCATGAACAGCCACAAGACATGACACATGAGCACCAGGATTTTTACGTGGAAAACCCAAAAAGGGAAAACGACAGTGAGTGTTAGCTCACAATATATTATGTAGTAACAATATTACCAAATTACAAAGAGGCTCATTGTCCAAGGATGCTCACTACATATAGGCTCACTACCAAAAATAGGCTCACTGCCTAAAAAAAGGAAGAGATAGAAGGATGGCTCACTGTCAAAATGAACTGCTAAAACTCCATCTACAAATGCATGATTACAGCTCCAATGATGCTTAGAAAACTATCTCAAAACTCTTCATCTTGAACTGCTCTGCTACACTACTCTATTTTTACATGAGAACAAGATCTCTCTTCTTCTGTACTTGTCGCCTTCACAAAATCACAATCTTTTGCATGTCACACACACACACACACCTTCATATTCACACTTCAATCATCGAATTGGATCTCATATATATATATATATGCAACACTTAGAATCTTCACATTAGGTCGGCCTACTAAGATGAAGCGTGTAGTTAATCAACATGTAGCTTGTCGGCCAAATTCATTCACCAAAATACTTTGCGGACCCAATTTACATTTGAAACACATTCTCATATGTTAGCTCCAGCTATAGAACCACTTAGGATAAAGTTCCAATCAATAGAACTTACCGCATACAAATCAAACTAACAGGTCGGCCCCAAACACAGACTGCCACTAGTTCAGTCTAATTGTCAGATCATAACTTTTGCTATGGACCACAATACTTTCTCAAATTCAAATCAAAGACTCTTTAGAAATCCCCACGCTTACCTTTAGAACTACAGAGCATAATATTATCTTGCAGAAAAATGCGGGCCATCAGAATACATGCCCTGTCTCAGTCAAACATTGTCAAGCCAAGTAGCAATACTTAGATACTCACAAATATCTTTCCGATAGACTCCAAGATCTACAAATTTGGATTTAGAGACTTCATTTTTGTGTTTACAACACCCCAAAACTACATAACAAAATGTCCAACACCAGAGGAATGTGGACCAAAACAAATGTGTGTTATGCTCTTATTACCTTTAATCTCTGCAATGTTGAACTTGTGTAACTTGAAAATACACTTCTGGAGATGATCATGGGATGAATCTCTGGATATATGATCATTTAAGGATTAGGAATACCATATCAAAATTGTACAACCTGATCTTCAATTGCAGACCAATGCCAATCAAGATACTGTCTCTCTATCGCTATGTCTGTACTCTGCCAATACTTAGCCAAAATGACTAAGTCTTCTTTGCCTGACTAAAATCTCTACTCCAACCTTGTTCCTTTTCTTGTTGCCATCAATGACAACACCATCAAACATCATGCTCAATGAAACCAACTCATACCAGTAGTGTCTCTATCAATGATGTTTGCCAAGTTGCCAACAATCTCCCCCTTTGGCATTGATGGCAACACTTGATATGAAAAACTGTTATATTGCTCCCCCTTACTCTTTTCACACTACTCCCCCTAACTTCATGCTTCTCTCCTTATTTTTTAGTTATTTTTCTTTGTGTTTTTCACATGCTTCATTCTCCCTCTTTGACATCAATGGAAAAGGTATATGATACATAAATATGTACAGGTGACCAAAACTTCAAAATTGTTTGTACTATCCGCATATTTACAAGTGAAGTCAAATACCTTACTGATTTGCAGGGAGAATATCTTTGTAGATCTTTTTCAGTTGCACCAAATCTTCATCCCATCTAACCTTAGCATCACTCAAAATTAATATATGCCCATTAACCTGGGACACTAACTTTTCTTCCTTCTTCACGGTAGCAGGGGCCTCAATGATTTACCTTGTCTTATTTGTTGTTGCTACTAGCCTGGTCATGGATGCAATCTTGAAGCTCATTATCTCCCAAAGCTGGCTCATTCTATGTTTGATGACCTCCTTCTAGGCCTGCAACTTATTTATGTCAGAATGGATGGTTTCAATTGTAGCCCTTTGATTCCCAATAGCATCTTTCACTAGATCATAAGATTTGGATATTTTAGTGATCTGGGCTTCCCAACCATCTATCTTGTCCTTTAGATCCTTAGTTTTCTTAGGCCATGTTAGACAAAACTAATACATATTGCTAGCTTCTTTGATGGCCATTTTTAAATACTCAACACTCTTATCTAACAGAACTTTGTCTTGAGAATATTTATCATTAAGCTCAATTAATCTCTTGCTATCAATTTCAGCCTTTACCTTCTTTTCTGTAGCTTGTTCAAGGGACTCAAAATGAGAGTTGATTGATTCAATAAGTTTCTTCAACTGACCAATAGGAGCAAATGATGTATCTCTCTTTATTCTGGGCATAATCTTTTCAAAAATTGTTGATGCATATCCAATCAGCTCACTGTCCTCCATATGGGATTTTAATATCTCTTTTTGTGTTGTGGTCTGAAAAATTGTCCCAAGTCTCATCTTCTGTAATGGGGACATTGTGGCAAGGTTAATTGGTCCTTGCAATATCTCAGGTGTAGTCAAAATTTGAGCTTCCTTTTGCTTCTCCAAAAACTCTCTCAAGGATTCAATTGATGCATTCTCAGCAGTGTCTCTTTTGTCTTCTTCTTCATGTGACATCTCAGCATCATGTCTTTCCAGAGGGTCTTCTTGAATGAGTTCTTGTTCATTTCCTTCTATTTTTGGAGGAGGGTTGTCAACTATTTGTTCATTTGCTTCTTCTCTTTTCTTGCCTTGATCTTCAGAGACATTTTCTTCAAATATTACTTTTGCTTCTTCAGAGTTCTTTTTCTCTACAGATTCTTTTATCTTTTCATCTTGCCCAAAGCTTACCGGAGGAGGTGTTCCACCTTGATCCACACTCTATTCTATATTCTCATTCAGAACTGTATTAGGCTTGTCAACATCAACATTTTGTTCCTCTTCATTAGTGTCTACCACAGTTGAGATTTATAGTTCATATAGCACACGTAATGTTATCTCCTCAGTCTCTTTAACCAATTTCTCAATATCTTCAAACATTAGAGTATTGACTCTCTTCTTGGTTCTAAATTCATCACTGGGTTTCTTAGTGACTTTAACCTTTTCTTCACTTGTGATATTTGGGAAAAGTTTCAACAAAACATACTCCTTTATCTCAGCATCTTTGGCCATGGCCCCTTCTTTTCTTGTTGTCATGATGCTGGATAAAATATTTGGTAAATCATCTATAACTTCAATCAATGCTTTACTAAACATAACCAAAAATCTTACAACTATTGTTTCAAGTATCACTTTGTCTGCATTCGAGCTTTCATCATCTATACCAGCAATAGGCTTCAAATTCCCATGTTGAGCTATTGCATTGATTGTGGCTTCCAAAGATATTATTGCTTCATCTTCTCTGGTCTTAGTCTTCTTCCCTTTCTTCTTCTTCTTCTTGTCCTTAATCTTTCCAGAGAGCTTCTCCTTTTTGCTTGCTACGGTCTCATCTATTTTTGCTTTCTTTGCCTTGATTTCTTCATTAGTCTCTGTCTCTTTTTCTTCTTCTTCTCCTTCGCCTAGACTCACATACACTCTTTTGGTGGCCTTTTATTTCTTTCTTTTCTACCTTTTCTTTGCAGGCTCTATCTTTTCTTTCTCAACCTCAGTGGTAGGGAGTGGTCTAGAGCTCTTAGATGTGTCTGCAACAAAGGAGGAGGCTCTTGTTCTTCTTTTTGAGCTGGAAGTAGGCTTTTTTGGTTCAGATTTCTCTTCTTCCTTCTCCGGAGCCTTTGATGTCTAACCTTCTGGAGCACTTGCAGCCTTGGAGGCTTCAGACTTGGCTCTTGCTTCATTTATTTGTTCTTTTGTAAAGCCTTTACTTTTTGCAAACTCTTCCACATATTTTCTTACATTTCTCTTGATTTCAGGTTGTTTTAGTTCCATATGCACTTTGAGAGATTTTTCTTTAAATGTTCCAAATCTTTACTCCTTAGGATCCTTTGGTTTGCTCAACATCAAATCAGCCAAACCAGTCAGAACATCCTCTGTAACCTCATATCCCATTGTTGGGACCCATACAGTTATGGGTTCTACTGCCTCCATGAGGCATTTATCTTTATCTACCATAAACACAATCTCTTTTTCATATTTCTCCACAACCTTTTTAGGTTTCCTAGCCCTAGCTTACATTTTATTTTGGAATTTCTTAAAGTAACCCCATAATGCCGCATTTTGTTTATCAACATCTCATAGACTCTGCAAATGATTTCTAATTTGACCTGCTACCAAAGAATGATTTAACCAAGCAATGTTACCCATACCTGGTAATTCTTTCAGGAAGTAGAACAACAGGCAGATGATTAGAGTACCATACTTGAAGGGGTACTTAGTGTCCTTTTTCCTTTTCAGATTCTCCATCAATTGTTGCTAAAGCAACTCACACATGTCATAGTCTGCATTCTTCTTCACCATCTCAAAGGTTGTGTAGATAGATGTAGCCGAGACAGAGTTCTCCCTGTTTGAGAAGTATACTTTATAACCAATCACCATGGAAGCAAACCTTACCACACGATCTTCTATGTCATTGACAGTTATTGCCGTTTTGTTAAATTTGGCACCTGTTAACTCCATCACTATGTTATTATTTATGGCCTTCAAAGTTGGAACTGCTCCAGTGGAACACATGCCAGTGACAACCTTAATGGCATCTTTAGCAATCATATGCATCATGTCCAACCACATGAATTCATCATGTATTCAGCATAGGGCATACCAGACCCAAGCATCTTCAGAAAAGTTAGGAAACTCAATCCATACATCCAGCTTCTTCTCATGCAACACACTATACTCTTCTTTCAGCTCACACTTATCATCAGTCAGTTTATCCAGATAAATTTGCCCTAATTTTCCATGATCATACTCTTCTAGGTTTGCATGCATATATGCCCTAACATCTTCAATATGCATGATGCCAAACGAAACCTCAGAGAACGCACCATCTGGATATGTTTCTAAGGATTTGAAAGGGTGCTTCTTAAACTTAGGTCGAGGCCTCTTTGTGATCTCAACAACTTGTGGGGTTGACATTTTTTATAGCTTAACAAAGAATTTACAAGAATGAGAACTATAAATACCTTTTACTTATGGTTAGAGTTTCTTTACAGCAAGTGCTTGAATTCACTTTAGCTTCTCTCCTCAGATCTCCTTGGTTGCTTGAGTGTTTGAATGCAATGTGAATTTCCTTTGAATAAGATTGCCTATAAACCCTTTTTCATCAAAACCTATTCACCATAAATGCTAGTGTGATAGGTAAAAAAATCAGGTTGATAAGATCAAGCAAAGCCATGAAAACCTAACCCTACCATCATCAAAGAATCTAATCTAAATGAAATCAAAGAGTAATGCAATTCAAGCACAACATCACCTAGATTGCATGATTCCTTGTTTATGATGTGGATTGCTTCTTCAACAATGAACAATTATGAAGATAAAAGCTGCCATGATGGATGATAATGATAAAAGCTCAATGAATGCTATGGATGCTCAAATGCTCAATATGCTCAAGATGATAATGTAGACGCTATATGAATGCTGGATAGATTGTAGTATGGAATGAGAGGGTGTTTATATAGAACTCAACCAAAATCAATCAACGGTGGAGATACGGAGGCTATGTGAATGGCTAAGATTGAAAGATATATATAGATGAATGTGTAGATGACAAGTGGCGGGAAGATAGGGCTCATGTGTGCTTGTGTACATAAAAAAGTACTACATGTGAAAGATATTAAATAAAAGGATGTAGTACCACTTGTCTTTTTTAAATGAAAGAGGCACACGTGTCAGCTCATAAGATAAATGATAAGATAAATTAATTAAATAAATACAAGTTATTTAATTAATTGGAAAGTCAGCTTATGAAAGGAATCTTTAATTAAATAAATAAGATTTATTTAATTAAAAATAGAAGAATGAAGATAAATAAATAATTGAAGATTGTTTAATTATAGCTTAGAAGAAATAGCTAATGAATTAATTAAATAAATATAGATTTATTTAATTAATAGAAGAAATATATATGTTAGGGATATTGCTCAAATGTGTTAGACAAATGTAGATGTGTGATAATGCGATATTTGAATGTTAATGATAATGAGTCAATTTTGGCTGTCTACATTTTGCCCCTCTTTGATACAATGTTCGTTAGAGTGTTGTGTCAAAGAAGGTACGATATGCGTTGGATAAGCAAAGTTATGCCCCAGTGTAACTGGCAGGTGATGCCCCCTCGAGAGGTAAGCCAGGCTAACCAGGAAGGGTTGGGTTGGCTTGCGATAGAATGAAAGGTTAGAAACAAGGTTGACATGAAGAAAATAGGGGTTGGGTAGGGAACAAATGGGATGAAGCAATTGAAAATAGGTTTTGGCATAGAAGAATTAGGATTTGGATAGGGCTATAAGTAAGTTCCTTTGTGGAAAATAGGCTCATTTGTGCTCATTGGTGTTCAGAAAGCTATAGAGATCTAGAGCTCCTTAGAGGTGTTGTGCGACGAGAGTTGGAGAGCTATCAGGATGGTGATTCCACACAGAGATCATTGTGCCAAATGAGTGAGGACACATGGGCGACCAGAGGGATCAGACATACCGGTATGTATTGAAACTTTGGCTAAAAGCGTGAGTTAAATAGGTGAGAAGCGTAATAAATGCACACACTTCACCAGAAGCAACGAGTTCTTAGGATAGATAGTGTAGGTCGCTTATGTAGGAAGATAGGTCGCGTATGGTAGTTTAGATCGCTTATAGGTGCGGCTTGGTCACTTCTGGAAAAAAGGTCGCATCCAGTCAGCTAGGCAATAGGAAAAGGCTAAATGCGCATATAGATAGAAACGGGTCACATATAGGCAAATAGTAGGCACATATAGGGTATTAGCTCGCTTAGAAAAGATAAGTGCTCGCATATGGTAGATAGTTCTCTGGTAGGCTAAGGTAAAGTGCATAGGAAGTTCAGATTGCATGTAGTCCAACAGTGAGCGCATATGCAGAATAGATCGCTTATGAAAAATATAGAAACGCATATAGTAAAAGGGGTCACGTTTACTCAATAGATAGGCGCATGTGGAAAACTGAACTGCTTATGGTAGTTAGAGACTAGGGAAGCAATAAACGGTCAAATTTTGATAGCATTGAAGTAGCACAAAGAACTAACATGATGAATGGAATGATGCAGGACATACTACCGCCTTTGTTATCACAAGAGCCACATCCTAGGGATTTGCGATTGGTGCGATTGGTGCGATTGTTGGATGCAGAGATGCGGCTAGTGTTAGAGATCCTCGGGTTAGAGCATGTTTCAAGATTAGAGATGGTGCAGGCACATCGAGGACTGATGACAGCGATGGTGGAGCGAAGGATGAGCGAGCATAGTGCTTTCTTGTTGCCAACAGGAGAGGCTATGATCATGCTGGAGGATGTGTTTCGGATACTGCAGATTCTGATAGATGGAGACCGAGTTGATTACAATCCTGACTTGGGTCCAGCTGCGTTCAGGAGATTATTCGGGACACCAGACATTGGAGTGGAGTGCTCAAAGATTCCGATGGCGAGGATGGAGGAGCTATGTGACAGGTTGTAGAGAGTGGTAGTGGTTATCATTAGATGGTTGGTGGGAGATAGGCGAACTAGAGGCTTTCCAGTAGGATGGGGGATAGTGATGGAGGAGATGTTCTCCTACGGCATGAGATATGCATGCGCAGAGTGTGTGTTGGGATAACTCTATCCTTATCTGCACGATTACGCATATATGTTTCGAGCTAGTATGTCGGTAGGGGTTACAGTTTTGCATGTATGGGCTTATGAGCATATCCTAGTGACGAGGCCAGAGGGATGGGTGGCAAGAGCTACAGGGGAGCCTTATGCCAGGATGTATAGAGGAGCTTTGACATACCGACAGCGTCGAGGAGTGGTATACAGGAGGAGGAGATTGGATGAGGTGGATAGCTTGGTATGGAGGCCATGGCTTGGATGCAAGAGATGGGAGGAGGAGGATGCAGAGCTTGTCTATGCTAGGCAGGTGAGATACACTTTTGGATGTGGCATATATATTATAGAGCACTATTTTCCAGTGAGGGTTTTGAGATAGTTCGGGTTGGCATAGGCAATACCAGTTGGTGATGTCATTTTTTGGGAGGACGAGACAGGAGGTTTTTGATTGGGGGCCGGAGGTTGTGATTGAGACTACGTTGGCGAAGAGAGATGGATTACAGCCACTAGTATGGCAGTGGGGATAGGGTCCTGCAGATCTAGGGACGCTACCAGACTATGATGCTTACTGGGCGACAGCTAGACCGACACGGTTGACGTGGGTTAGAGAGATTGGGGAGATTGGGATGGAGAGACCAGTTAGGAGGAGGCGACGACGGGCTCCACCAGTGCAGACTATTGTGCCAGCAGCGCCAGGGATACAAATGCCAGGGTAGCCTCAGATACTTGCACAGCCTCAGGGGCAGATATTGGTAGGTGATGACGTCGGGATTATGCAGCTATGGAGGCAGATTAGAGAGGAGAGGAGATGGAGGCAGCGAGCTCATATGAGGTTGAGGAGGGTGGAGATAGACAGACATCAGGCAGTGATTGGATTACAACATGCTAGAGCTCAGGCACAGACTTACTAGGCTTTGTTACAGTTGAGAACACAGGCGGAGGATGGATAGGATGATGGTACACTAGTGAGGGTGAGAGATGCAACCAGACAGAGTGAGCAAATGATGAGGATAGAGTAGGATATGGCTATACAGCAGGTGCGGGCTATGAGGGCAGAGAGAGATGGTCTGCAAGTAGAGAGGGATACGGCTGTGCAATAGCTGCAGGGGATGACGAGTGAGCGAGATAGAGCAGTGGCTGCACTAGGGATAGATGGAGCTATGATGTACTTGGCTACACAGTTGACACAGGTACAGGTAGAGCTATAGAGAGTACAGGGTGAGGCTGAGTACTACAGAGGCTTATATTATGGGGCTATGCCAGCAGAGCAGAGGCAGCCAAGCTTTAGGAGCAGGTCAGTGGCTTCAGGTTCACAGAGGTCAAGTGGATCTCGATCAGTAGCCTCAGTGATGGGGTCACCGAGAGATAGGGGACCAGGTGCAGGACCTAGTGGTGGTGGTGATGGTCAAGGCGAGGGAGCTGCCAGTAGTCACTAGGGCTACCTTGTATATGTTGTAGATTATGTTGTATCATGATGAGGCCTAGAGTCGATTGTACATACATCCTTTATGGCTCAGCTTGTATATGTAGACACTTGTACATTGGCACATGTATATATATATGATGGTGTATTGATGATATATATGATGTTGTAATGGATGCATTGTTGGTATTATGATGGTTATACATGATGTATTTATACGGCATGGATTATGTATGGATGTTTATGCAAATGATATGTATGGAAATATGTAAAGGGTTATGATATGAATGGACTTATGCAAATAGATAGATGGTAATAATATGATGTATGATGGACTTATGCATGTCTAACACACTTGTTTTTCAGGATAAAAGATGTGGAAAAAGATGATGGAAAGGATTGATCTTGGCCAAGTTCTAGATAGGTGGATAATAGGATGAATAGATGATGTAATGGGCATCTTTTTAAGTAATTGCTCAAAAATGAGAAGAAATGCAATCCTTATGTTTGATATAGCATGTGGATGTTATGCACCAGGGTATAGAAGACCAAGGTGTCGAGATATCCAATGCAGAACTAGCATGCTACAATCTTGTTTGAACACATGAGGTCAAGATGTTGAACCAACATGCACAAGATATGAATAACAGCTAGTGTTTTGAGATGGACTTTGACGCTACAAGCAATGGTTTGAGCTTATCTCCACTACACATAGTGATAGCTTGCTGGTTATATGTATGGAGCTAGTCTTAACATAGAATAGTCTCAAGTGCATAAGAGACTGTTTAGCTTCTTAGATGCTAGAGATATTGATATGTAAGATGGTAATCCCAACACGTACAAGATACCAAGACGTATAGGAAGAGAGAAAGATCATCCTGCAAACATGGCATACGAAAGCAATATGACCATGCCCCATTCCTTACTTCATCGCAACATACCAAGATATAGATAGATCAAGGCAGTCTTGATTAGGCATAGAAAAGGGACAAAAGATAAAACAAAAGATATTGTCATCACGTTCTCTTGCCAAATTTAGGTGCTCTTGGATAGATTTAAGCTGGCGCCTTGTTGAGAGAAAAGTTGCATCCTGTTAAAGGCTAAAGATGTTGATAAACTGCTATAGCAAATGTTGGCTTAAGGCATGCGGACAAATAGCTTCTAGATTATGCTTGATTGGTTGAAGTGCTTGGGCTTTCAGTATACACATAGTTTGCTTCCTTCTTGAGCAGATCAAAGAGAAGAAGATGGAAGATGAGAGAAGATGAAGAAGATGGGGTTGATCATTTGTGCTTGAGTACTGGAAACTTCCTTCGTATTCCAGACTGCCTACATACCCTGTATCCACGGGATCAAAGCACATTTACGATGAAGATGAGACATGATGAATATGTAGTTCTGGGTTTTGTTGATGATATAAGTGATGAGAAATAGAAGCATGTGAGATGAAAGATTGAAGGATGATTAGAAGAAAGATGAAAGATGGATGATGAAAGAAGGGGCTATCGTCCTAGCCTGAATTAGAGTGCTTCTTTCGCATCTTAGATTGCCTAAATACCCTGTATCCACGGGATCAAGGCTTTAATGATAGAGCTGGAATGTAGTTCTTGCTTATTATGCTGGTGAGATGATGGCTTGCGATTTTTGGACGTCAGATGAGCGCGAATTGATTGAAAAGATATGAAGCTTGGTTGTAAAATGTTTGGCCACATTTGGTTGGTGGATGAACGCTATGGTTGAAGTTGAAAGTTTGTTGTGTTGTGAGTTAAAATGTTTGATGTGTTATGAGCTAGAGATGACAGTATCCACTTCCAAATTATTAGAATCTGAAAAGATTAATAACCCAGAAAACTAGTGCAAACGAATAGATATCTAAACTATGAATGCAAATGATGCGAAATCAAAATAGCAACATAGAGTCAGTCTCCAATAGAGTAATGCAAATGCTAGAAGCAAAATAGTATTAAGAGGATGCAAAAGCAAAAGATGCAAAATACAAGCCAGGTAGCATGCTTATATAGACTAGGAAGAGGGATGAGGTGGCAACACCGACCAATGAGGAGCAACCATCTATCAGACTAAAGATAGCAAAGTATCTTCCCAAGATAGCTAATGGATGCTCACATGTAGGAAGGTGACACCTCACAACCACTCACCTAATAAGACATGCTTTATTAACCTAGGCGAGATTAATAAAAGTGTAGGAAAAACCTAGGAATATAGGGAAAAATAAATAACCCAACTAGGAAATAAAAACCTACACTAACACAAATGAGACTCAACAAGATGCCCCCAGTGCAGGATGAGGTTTACGATGAAGGAGCGACGATGGAGAAAGTGTGCAGTCAAGATGCTAAAATGCCCAGGATATAGTTATCACAACAATGTCTCAAGTATGATAGCTAGCATTGATAGAAACGAAGGTGGAAAAGGGTTATTTATTGCGATGAAATATGGATTATGATATGGACTATGTTTGATGAGATGACGAAGTATGGTAGGACGAGTGATGATCAAACGAACCAAGCAGACGGTAGAAGCTGGTCATTACACATAGTGCCTGTTTACCAAGTTTTCACTATGGTACTTATCCAAGGCGCCTATTTACCAGGTTTTCACCAGAGGATGGATTATTTATCTTAGACAATTATTTTTTTGTTATCCAAAGTGCCACAAAGTGGTTTTCACTATTGGATGATTTTTTATTTTTTTTGGGATAGCAAATTACACATGGCGCCTGTTTGCCAGGTTTTCACCATGGTAATAAATAGGAGGGACTCAAGTGTCTAGGGCTATGAATGTTGGTAGTCCCACTAGAGATGGATGGCATTATACAGACCATGTCATTACACTCATCAATGTTGGTAAAGGTTTGCATGGATAGAAGATGGATTAGGGGGATAATAAATTAGGATGAGGATAATTGAAGGTTCACACAAGGATAAATGAAAGGGGCATGCAAGGATAGGTAAATGAGATAGTGGATTATGGAAGGCTTATGCAAAAGCATGGACCAGAAGAAGGTGATAGGGAAGATATGTAAGGTAATGGATGAAGGTTGGGGAGATGGAGGTATGTGGGAATGTTTTGGAATGGAAGGGAATCATGACCAACGGTTGCACACACTACTAAACAATAAAGCTTTAGATGAAAAGGTTAGTGTAGGAATGAAAGAAATGCTTGCTTAGGAGATGGGTGATAGAGTGATTTAGGAACCCACAGATACTTAGTGTTTTTATGGTTTTTGCTTTGCTTTGTGGGGTTTTTAAATGGAATGGCATGGAAATGAAAGAAAATGATTGGGATTCTTGAGGGATGGATAAGGATGCCTCAATTGGTTGGCTTGCTTGTTTGTTTGTTTAGGGACCCAGACCGTTTTGGTCATAGGCTCTTCTTGTGGAGTTATAGGCTCAGTTAGCTGTTTAAATGTATTAGGCTGTGATTCTTTAATTTGATGCCCTAAGGCATGAGAATCTTTAGGATTCTTGGGAGGATTTTTAGCTTTAGAGGTAGAGGCATCCAAATTTTTAATGTTGAATCCCAGGGATTTGATGGAAGAGGGGTTAGCGGAATGAATGGAAGCTTTATGTTTAGACAATGTGTGCATTTGTTGGTCATGATTAGGAATGTAAGGGTACTTATGGATAAGTGGATAATTAGGTGTTGGTAACAATGGAGGCAAAGTGGATGGAGGGATATTAGGGGTTGGAAGTAGTGGAGGTAAATTGGATGGTGGAAGATGTACGGTCACATGCTTTTGCAAGTTATAGGATGGTGGAAGTGGAGGATATGGAAATAATGTTGATGGTGGGAGTTTAGGAGTTGGAAGAAGCATAGGTAAATTGGATGGCGGAAGATGTACGGTCACATGATTTTGGAATTTAGGATGGGGTTTTTGACAGAAAATGGTGGACTTAGGATGAATGCAAGGATTACCAACATCTTTAGCTTGGGGAGGCCGGCGTTTGGCACTAGGACTAGGAGTGCTTGGAGAACTAGACTTGAGTTCCTCATTAGATGAAGATGCAGGGGTTGTGGAAAGCATGAAGATGGAGGATCCCGGAAAAAGGTCAGTGATATGAAGGGAGTTGTCGATGGTATCAGGGTTAGAAGTCTCCCTTACCAAAGAAGATCCAGTTTCTGCATCAGAAATGGAGGTGGTTGAAGGTTCTTGCAATGTGTACTCACCAGGGCCATATTCAGTGCACTTGACACGGAGGTTGGAAGGGGTTTTACTAGATGATGGCTTGAGTAGGTTTGATATGAAGGGAGTTGTCGATGGTATCGAGGTTAGAAGTCTCCCTTACCAAAGAAGATCTAGCTTCTGCATCAGAAATGGAGGTGGTTGAAGGTTCTTGCAATGTGTACTCACCAGGGCCATATTCGGTGTACTTGATATGGAGGTTGGAAGGGGTTTTACTAGATGATGGCTTGAGTAGGTTTGAAGGATTTACATAGGATGAAGATGGATATGCCTCAGTGTTGATAGGAATACAGTTCAGGCTTTGATATTTAGCTTGGAAAGCATGACAAAATTCAAATGGATTGGGATCAGCTTGGATAGTAACTTCAACACCGTTGTGTGGGAATTTAAGGCATTGATGGTATGTGGAAGGAACTGCCTTGAGGGCATGTATCCATGGATGACCAAGGATGATGTTATAAGGAAGGTCGATATCAAGGACCTAACAATGGGTTTCTGTAGTGATCGGCCTGACTTGGATAGGCAAGAAAATAATTTCTTCTGTATCTCTTTCAGCATCATCATATGCTTTGATAGTAATAACCTTGGAGGTGTCAACATCCTTCTCAGAATATCCCAGTTGTTTTATTAATTTCAAAGAACATATATTGAGACCAGCTCCACCATCTACCAAGATTCATTTGATACGGCATTGTTTGACAAACACTTCAATGTGGAGGGCTTCATTATGTAAAGGATGGATGGAGGGCTGAAGATCTTTGTCAGAAAAGGTTAAATGTCAAGGGGTTGCAATGCTAGCGACCATAGATTGGAATTGTGAGATATCAATATCGTTGGGCACCGAAGACTCTTGTAGAGCTTTGTCAAGGATAGCTTTATGAGCAGGAGATATGCAAAGCAATTCAAGAATGGATATGTGTGCGGGTGTTTTGCCAAGATGATCCAAGATATTATAATTAGGGAATGGTTGAGGAGGATGAATGGGTGCTCCTTGAATAGTAACACGACCTCTTCAAGTGGTTACAGCGCAATCAGGTGCTTTACCTTGGATAGTAATGGTAGAAATGCGGGCATGGTCAATGCAACCAATGGTAGACGATCATAGGTATACTGAATGGCATTCCCAGCATGAGGGTTACTTGTATTGTCATGAGATGGAAGTGGATTCTTGAAAGTCTCTAAATCATAGTTCGATGTTGATTGTTGTGTAGGTTGAGTTGTTGAAGGTGTAACTTTGATTAAACCTTGATCGATGCAATCTTGGATGACATGTTTTAAGTGCATACAACCATTTGTTTTGTGTCCTTTAACTCTATGGAAATCGCAATACTCATTTTCTTTGTACGGAGGAGCTTTGAAGAGCGGTTCACCATTTGGTGGTGCATCTGGTAAGATAATATCCCCCGCTTGGAGAAGCTTTTGAAAGATAACTTCCATGGGTTCCGCTAATGGTGTAAATTATCGACGCGGATTGGAAGTTTGGCGTTGTCGCATTCGTTGAAAAGGTTGCATTGTTGTGGAAGCAGCTTGGATGTTGATAGGAGCTTTCATATTTTGGATGTGCTTTGCATCTACAACACCATCGTTGAAAATATTCTTATTCTTGTTCCAAAAGCAAGACTTATCGTTGGAATTTTGAGGATAGTCTTTGTTATCGCAAAAGATCTTGATAGTTCCTTTAGCAACTAAGGCTCATTTAATGATGGTTCCTTTGGAAACAAGTTCATCAAAGGTGCTAGCACTTTGCAATTATAGTTGGAATGATAGCTCGAGATGAAGATTTTGAACAAAGATATCAAGTTGTTGCTTCTCAGGGATTTCCCATGATAGTTTGCTAGCCATATTACGCCATCGTTGAGTAAATGAAGAAAAAGCTTCACCATTACGTTGTTTATTGTTGACAAGGTCATTCATGTTTATCTCATAGTCAATGTTGAAAGCGAAGTGTGAGCGAAACTTATTGGCTAACTCTGAAAAATACTTAATTCCCGAAGGTAAATGAGAGAACCATTCAAGAGCTTGTCCTGCTAAGCTTCGAGGAAATAGTCTCAAAAGATATGTATCGTCATAAGTAACATCGAGACATGCCACAAAGAATGCTCTAAGATGGTCTTCCAGATTTCCTTTGCCCTTGTACTTGTCAAATTGTGGAATTTCAAAGTGTGGTGGAAAAGGTATCATATGAAGAGACTTATCAAATGGACAAGCGCATATGTTGTCTAGAGAGAATGTCTTCTTGCCTTGTCCTATCGCTTGGTTAATCATTTGTTGAACATCCGCTGAAGATAATTGCCGTTGTTGTAAAGGGGGTGAAACATGGTATGGTGTATATTGAGGTTGTTGTTGTGGGATATATGGAGCCATGACCATTTGTTGGGGTTGTGTACTCACAATATATGTCAAAGGATTGGGATGTGACACATATGTAGTTAAGGATTGTTGTCCTTGAGGCACAAGTGGTGTTTGAGTATATTGGGGTGAATGGGCACCAAGATTTTGCATCAAATGTGAAGTAGAAGACGTAGTGACATTTGTTAATGGTTGGGAAGTTGGAGTTGGATTTGTGACATGGTAAGTGATGGAAGGATTGGTAAATGCGAAGGAAGGATGGACACTTGGGTTGGTATTTTGGACAACATGAGGATTGGTATGCATCATGTGTTGGGTGACAATGGGCAAGCTTTGAGTAGCGTAAGATGGATTGATGGTGTGTGAAGGATTGGAAGAGTATGATGGAATGGATGTAAGTTGCTCAACATAAGTGACCGTAGAGCTAGGATTAGCTTGAGAAACGATAGGAGGATCACTCATATCAATAAGACTAACATTGGGATTATATGGTGTAGTGGAAGGATTAGTAGAGATGGTAGAAAGTGTATTAGCAGTTGGTATATGGGATATGGTAGATTGTGATGGTTGTGAAGCTTGAAGTATTGGTTGTGTTGGTATAGTTTGGGAGGCTTGCACATTATGAGACATAGGGATAGCTTGTGATGTTTGGGAAGGTTGCGCTTGGGCCACATGGATAGCTTGTGTTGTTTGAGGCATGGAAACAGTCATGGTAGGCAGAGGAATATGTTAAGGAACATGGAAAGGTGGAATGTTTAGATTCTATGACATGAGAGGGAGCACATTAGTTGGCACTATCAAAGGTTCTAGAGTGTGCTCTGAGCGTGGTAGATCATATGAAGCAACAATAGGTAATGAAGAAGATGTGTTGGAAGATGGCGCTTGCGATATGATAGGAGACGATGTGACTATAATGGATGGTCCCTTTGCAACAACAGTGGGAGTGTTTGGATCTTGCTCTTTGATAGCGGATATGTCAAAATCTTTTGGTAGTTTAGCACCCATGTGAGCAAGTTGCAAGAAGTAGTGATTAGGCTCAGATATAATAAGTCTCTCAACTTGATCCCACACATGGGTATCCCAAAATTTTGATGGGTCATCTTGAGATTGTTCTTCAAAAGTCTCAAAAGATGTTGGAGGTAGCATTTGTTGTGAGAATGATTCTCTAAGGGTATACCCATGAGGTGTAAACATATGAGGAGGCATACCAGTCGTGAATTGAGTTGTGTCCTTAAGAGGTGTCGATCTAAGTTGTTGCATCTTAGCTTGCAATTTGGCTTCCATTTTAGCTCTATATTTAGCTTCCATTTCAGCTCTATATTGACTCCTAGTTTGAGGCATGATGTTGATGTTGAAAACTGAAGCTTAGCTTGTCAAAGTTTTGAGACCCAAAAGATGATGGTTTGCTAGTTGATTGGTTGGTTGGTTGATTTGTTGTTTTGCTTGGTTGCTGCTTTATTGTTGGCTAGTTTCCCTAGAGAATAGCTCACACACTCAAGGGAAAAGTTGTTAGCTAAAGATTGCTATGTTGTTGATGTTGGCTGAAGCTAAAGCTGATGTTTTGCTAATGGATCAAGACGATTGATTTGATGTTTGGTTTGTTGGTTTGGGATCTCAAAAAGATGAAAATCTCATGAAATACGATTGATTGATAAGCTCAAAGCAAGGAGATAATATCCAGGTATCTGCTAATGATCAGAGATAGGTCTGAAAGCTAATGCTGAAGCTGAGCAAGCTAAAATTGTAGCCGATTCAGCTGAATCACTAGGATTTGCTGGTATTAGACCATAGGCAACAAGTGATAGCTCACATGCGCCTCAGAGAACGCTAAAGGCGACTAGTAATAGCTCAAATGCGGATTGATTTAGGTTCTGACGCAGATTACAGTGTTAACCAAAGGTGATCCAAATGTTTAGAGGCGATGACTGTTAGTTGAAAAGCAATTTACTGCTAGTTAGAAGTGACTCAAGTTAAGCTAAAGGTGAGAGACTATTGTTTAAACGTGACCTGGTTTAGAGCAAAGGTGATTGACTGCTATTTAATGCGACTTTGTTTATACAAAAGGTGATAAACTATTGTTCAAAGGCGATTTCGTTCAAGCAAAAGGTGAATAACTGCGGCTTAAAAGTGATTCTGTTGTCTGTATGCAGGTAGTTTAGGCTTAAAAGCAACTGTGTCTGTCAGGAAAGATGTCTGATTTGTGATTTTTGACAAGAAAACAGTAATTTTAGTCACTCACACTCACAACAATCTCAAACTTGTACAACCTAGGATAGAAAGGACTGTATTTATTGAATCCCCTGGCCGTGTTTATTCAAAGTGGATAGCTTTAGGATCTTGATAGCACCGGCTCCCCTCCACGGTACTCACCTCTCGCACATACCAAGATCCAGGTTTCCTGTAAGGCTTGTCCCCCCACCAAACCTTAGGATTGTCCCTGCTATCTCTTCTAAGAACCATGTGAATCAGGGCCACTTCAAAGGTCCCACCTTTTACATCAACAAATAGAAGGTTTTTGGCTACTATACAAAGTTGCTAATAAGGGCATCCATTCAGGTGGCTATACATGTGGCAGCGCTACTCTCCGTTATGGAGTCTCCCAGCCTTCAAGGGTTACACCTTGGAGGGTTTTGGGGGAGGTTGGCTATCGGTATAATGCAACAACACCCATTGTTTGTAGATTTTGACACAAACACTTTTCTTATATAGCAGCTTGGAAGGACTTGGCTTTAGCCTGTTACCGCTTGGGTCGTATCCCTTCTCACACCGGGAAGGAAGGCCCTCTAAAGATAATAACAAGTTCTCATGCACCCAAGATCCATTTGATAGGCAAGGGGAGAGGATACTTTTGTTATTAAATTTGGGTTACAATCAATCATATGCAAGCAATAAAAAAAGAAAAATCAAGCATGGAGCAAGCAATGATTCATTTTAATCACCAAGCCCAAATGTTCCTAATTTAGTGAAAAGCCACTAGTCTTGGACCGATCGGATCTGCAACAGATATGTCAGTAGTTTGATAACCTCCCTTTCTTGGACAAATTGATAAGATGCTGCACAAATACCCAATTAGTAGCCAAGAAAACAAACTGCAAATTATACAAACTGAAAGCGCATAGTTTACCAGAGGCGATTTACTGTTCGTTAATAGCGATCTCTGTTTCAGTCACAGGAGAATTATTGCAGGTTAAAAGTAATCTCAAAAACTCCAGATGTAAATTTTTTAGGCTCAGAAGCAACGTGAAACAGCATAAAGCAGTTCATATAGGCTCATACGCGACCTGGATCTGCAACAGAGACAATACACAATAAAAGCCCTAATTCTGCAAAAAGCGATTCAATTATCTAAAAGCGGCCACTATAAGATCAAAAGCAATTAGATTAAATTCAAAGGCGACCACTGTTAGTCTAAAAACAATGTAGAATAAACAAAAGGCAATCACCGTCCGCTTATAAGCGATCTAAAAATGGCTGAAGGCGACAGATGTCAGTGCAGAAGTGACATGAATGTGCAGGCAGCGACGGGTTTTTACTCAAAAGCGATAGAAACTTGCCCTAAGCGCTCAAAAAAATTTGATCTTCATAAAAATAACTTCAAATAGCAAAGTTAACCAAGGATGTGGGTTCCACCGGGCGTGCCAAAATGTGATAGGTAAAAAAATTAGGTTGATAAGATCAAGCAAAGCCATGAAAACCTAACCCTACCATCATCAAAGAATCTAATCTAAATGAAATCAAAGAGTAATGCAATTCAAGCACAACATCACCTAGATTGCGTGATTCTTTGTTTATGATGTGGATTGCTTCTTCAACAATGAACAATTATGAAGATAAAAGTTGCCATGATGGATGATAATGATAAAATCTCAATGAATGCTATGGATGCTCAAATGCTCAATATGCTCAAGATGATAATGTAGATGCTATATGAATACTGGATAGATTATAGTATGGAATGAGATGGTGTTTATATAGAACTCAACAAAAATCAATCAAAGGTGGAGATTCGGAGGCTATGTGAATGGCTAAGATTGAAAGATATACATAGATGAATGTGTAGATGACAAGTGGCGGGAAGATAGGGCTCATGTGTGCTTGTGTACATAAAATATACTACATGTGAAAGATATTAAATAAAAGGATGTAGTACCACTTGTCTTTTTTAAATGAAAAAGGCACACATGTCGGCTCATAAGATAAATGATAAGATAAATTAATTAAATAAATACAATTTATTTAATTAATTGGAAAGTTGGCTTATGAAAGGAATCTTTAATTAAATAAATAAGATTTATTTAATTAAAAATAGAAGAATGAAGATAAATAAATAATTGAAGATTGTTTAATTATAGATTAGAAGAAATAGCTAATGAATTAATTAAATAAATATAGATTTATTTAATTAATAGAAGAAATATGTATGTTAGGGATATTGCTCAAATGTGTTAGACAAATGTAGATGTGTGATAATGCGATATTTGAATGTTAATGATAATGAGTCAATTTTGGGTGTCTATAGCTAGTTTTAAAAAGTTGTCAGACACTTTCTCTGTCATTCACAGTAGATCTAAATTGCACCGCAAACCACCACATTAGGTTCTTTTCTACCAGAGTTTTCTTCAAAAGATTTGTCAGAATGTTTTCCAACTTATATCTTCGTGTTGAATGTCAGCACCACTTTTCTAGCTGGGGGAGCAGAATTTTAATTGAATCTCCCCCTATGCCACAGTTCCCAATTCACTTCCTAGAGGAAGTATCTACACCAAAGGCTAGTGTGGACTCATTCTTGACTTCATGTACTTCCTTCTTAATCCAAATCTTGTTGATCTCCTACTTGGTTTCTACCAGATCAACCTTTTGTACCAGCTTCTTCATCTTTGCCTGATTATCCTTCTTCATATTCTTGCTTCTGCAGAACCTTGCAATATGTTGAGGCCTGTTGCAATTGAAGCATACAACATTTCTCTGACCATTGCTCCTTCTATTCATTCTTGACCTGCATTGGTTAGCCTTGTGTCTAAATCTATTGCATGCAAAGCAATTGCCATTGAAAGATTGAGCATTCCTTCCATTATTATAGTTGTTCCTTATCTGACTTCTACATTCATTAGCTTTGTGACCAATTTTCTTGCATGTAAAGTTGTTACTCTGAAGGGTTGAGCATTCCTTCCATCGTTATAACCATTCCTTATCTAACTTTTACATTCACTAACTTTGTGACTAACTCTCTTGCATGCAAAGCATTGACCAGAAAAGGATGCAACATTTTGATTTATTCTGCTCCTACATTGAGTAGCTTTTTGACCAAACTTATTGCATGAATTACAATAACCATTGAAATATGGGTACCTTTGAGCATTTGGTTGCCTAACCGGTGGTCTTCTAGGTCTGTTCCTTTGATTCTAGATATGTTTTCCTTTGTCCTCCTTATTCTCAATAATTGTTGCTTGATCTAATTTAGAACTTTCACCCTTCTCAAATCCCAAACCTTCTTTGTTATCAAGACTCTTCTGAATTGCAATTATTCTATCAAGTTTGGCAGCACTCACTCTGAATTTACTTTCTTGAATCCATGCATTTTTCAGGTCATCTTTCAGATCCACAACTTCTTGTTCAAGCCTTGTACATTCTTCATTTTTTTATTATTATTTCATTTAGACTTTCTTCATATTTTGCTCTTTCTACAACTTCCACTTTCATATCATTCAAGGTTTCATTTGTTGATATCAATTGTTCACTAACCTCCTTATGTTTTTCTTTAAACCTCTTGACTTGCTCCCTCAATTTTTTGATGCACTCATCTACTTCCTTGACATTTTCTTTTAGATCCCTATTTTCTATTTCAGTCTTTTCAAGATCTTCAAGAGCAACCTTGAGTTATTCTTCATTGACAACCATGCATTCTTCTTCTATAGTTTCAGTTGGATCAATTTCTTTAGGAGGAGTAGAATACCTTTTACCTACCATGTGTTCAATCTCCAAGATCTTCCTTAAGCTATTAGACTACTTCCAAGGAACCAAGATCTTATACCAATTGTTGAACACCTAGAATATTGAGAGGGGGGGTGAATCAATATTCTCTTAAACCATAAACTCATTAAATCATTAATCCATTTGCTCATTCAACAACATTAAAGCAAATTAAATATAGCATGAACAACCTCAAGACATGACACATGAACACCAGGATTTTTACATGGAAAACCCAAAAAGGGAAAAACCATGGTGAGTGTTAGCTCACAATATATTATGTAGTAACAATATCAAATTACAAAGAGGCTCACTGCCTTAGGGCTCACTACCCAAAAAGGACTCACTATCCAAGGATGCTCACTGCATACAGGCTCACTGCCTAAAGAAAGAAAGAGATAGAAGGATGGCTCACTTCTAAGATGAACTGCTAAAATTGCATCTACAAATGCATGATTATAGCTCCAATGATGCTCAGAAAAGTCTCAAAACTCTTCATCTTGAACTGCTCTGCTACACTGCTCTATTCTTACATGAGAACAAGATCTCTCTTCTTATGTACTTGTCATCTTCACAAATCACAATATTTTGCATGCCACACACACACATTTGTATTCACACTTCAATCATCGAATTGGATCTCATATATATATCCACAACACTTAGAGTCTTCACATTAGGTCAGCCTACTAAGATGAAATGTGTAGTTAATCAACATGTAGCTTATCAGCCAAATTCATTCACCAAAATACTTTGCAGACCTAATTTACATTTGAAACACATTCTCATATGTTGGCTCCAAGTATAGAACCACTTAGGATAAAGTTCCAATCAATAGAACTTACCACATAGAAATCAAACTAACAAGTCGGCCTCAAACACAGAGTGTCACTGGTTCAGTCTAACCGTCAGATCATAACTTTTGTTGTGGACCACAATACTTTCTCAAATTCATATCAAATACTCTTTAGACATCCCCAAGCTTACCTTTAGAACTACAGAGCATAATATTATCTTGCGGAAAAATGCAGACCATCAGAATACATGCCCTGTCTCAGTCAAACATTGTCAAGCCAAGTAGCGATACTTAGATACTCACAAATATCTTTCCGGTAGACTTCAGGCTCTACAACTTTGGAATTAGAGACTTCATTTCTATGTTTACAACACCCTAAAACTGCATAACAAAATGTCCAACACTTGAGGAATGCAGACCAAAACAAAGTGTGTTCTGCTCTTATTACCTTTAATCTCTGCAATGTCAAACTTGTGCAACTTGAAAATACACTTCTAGAGATGATCAAGGGATGAAACTCCAGATATATGATCATCTAAGGATTAGGAATATCATACCAAAACCACAAAACCTAATATTTAACTACAGACCAATTCCAATCAAGATATTGTCTCTCTATCGCTATGTCTATACTCTGCCAATACTTAGCCAAAATGACTAAGTCTTCTTTGCTTGACTAAAATCTCTACTCCAACCTTGTTCCTTTTCTTGTTGCCATCAATGACAACACCATCAAACATCATGCTCAACCAAACCAACTCATACCAGCAGTGTCTCTATCAATGATGTTTGCCAAGTTGCCAACAACAACAGTGTTGGAAGGCTTGAATGCCATTATGGGGCTTGACTGAAGCAAGCTCCTAAACACCACAACCCCCAACCCCTCTCTTGTGATTGCAGGTGATAGGTATTAGATCTTGCGAAGAGGAGTTGCAGAGGATCATTGCAGAGAAGAAGGATCTCGGATCTGAAGAAAAAGGTAGAAAATATCACAAAAAGGTCAAGGGCACCCACACCTTTGACCCTCAGTTTCACAGCATCAGAAATCTCTGGAGTGGTTGCAGTCTATAGCAGGTTTTGTCCTGAAGCCCTCTAAAAAACTAGCACCTTGGGCTTGGGTGCCCGCCCCTTCGACCTTGACTTTTCCATATTATGAAACTCAAAATATGGTATGTATCTTATCTGTATTTAGTGTCTTTCAGTAGAAGGATTTGTCGTGTTCCATTCGTTTGCTTACAATTTTGTATAATTAGGGTTTTAGGCTTAATCAGGCTAAAGTTAACAAATCAATCAACAAATTCCAATTTTTCTTATCATTCCAAGTGATAGCCAACCTGATAGTTGAGTCCTCTTGCATAAGTTGTGATTCAACTCGATTAAATGTCCTTGAATGCAGTGAGTGAAAAGAGGACCTAATCAAACTATCAATCAATCCCATCAACCCTCTTTTCATCCATTACATTTTGGTGAACCCATTTTTTTTGCTAAATTTGCACCTTGTTGAGTGTTGTACATCAGATTTGCATTTATACATTTCATTGTCATCATATTACATTTGAAAATCTTACAAAAAAATTGAAAATTTTGAAAAATCAAGCATCCTAGGCTTGCATTTAGACATAGTTTACACTATTTTCATTGCATTTCATCTAAATCATTTAAATCTCTAATATAAATTTCAGCATTACATCATTACATAAGCATTTACCTTGCTTTTTCATACTCTATTTGTTAGGGTTTGCTTGAAATTGTGCATTTTTCATATAACATAGTCTTTGCAAAAGCTAGGGTTTGTGGTTAAAATATTGTTTCAGATTTTACTCCTTTGAACACTCTTTCAAATCTGATTTTGGATTGTAGTGTTGTTGCATTGCCCGTTTTTGCATTTACATTTGCATCTTTAGAACATTTGCATTGGAAAAAGTGAAAAATTGAGCATTTTAGGTCATAAACAAGCATAGTTTTGTTTTGTTTCAATGCATTCATCATTAGTATCATTCATTTCAGATCTTGCATTCATTTGAAAACATACATACATTGCTCATCTAAAAATTTTGGCATCATTTCACACTATTTCTTGGAAATTTGCATGTTTTTAATTACACATTGTGTATTTCAACGCTAAGGGTTATATACACTTTCTTTAAACAAACTTACAAATCACTCATATTGCCTGGTTGTGTTGCATTATATTAGTTTACCCACTTTGTTTTCTATGGACTATGGATGTCTTTTAGTACCCGCTTCCCTGAAACAAGTGTGTTAGTGTGAAATAGTCTCACATCTTGGGCTTCTCATCATAAAAACAAGATCATGGATGCATCTAATTGTTATTCATCTTTGGAAGCTTTGTTTGCATACATCATAGATGTTGATAATTTTTACAAATTTACTGATAAATATCCTTAGGTCCTACAACAAATAGCACACATCTATGATATTGATATTCCCATGAGCTCTAAATATGAAATTCTATGTTACATATCTGATTTTGAAAGTTTCACTACTCTCATGGGTATCTACCCTTCGATCTTGGAAAATCTCACTAATTTCATCTCTACAAAAGATAATGAAGAAGACAATGATGAAGACATTCCTCCTTCTCTTCCTACATTTCATGACGACATAATAGATATTATTTCTAAGACATACAATGCTAATATAGCTTGAGATGATTCATCTAATAATCTGACGACTTCTACCAACATAACCTCACTTGGTGAGGATATTTTGGTGCAAGAAAAAAAAATCATTGAAACATTCCTTGACACTACCCTGCCATCCCTTCTTACTCTCCCTAGCCAAGATGAAGCATTAGATGATGCAGACTCTCTTTGTGAACAACTTCTTCAACCTATGGACACTAAAAATTCAATAACTAATCTTCAAACACTTCTTAACTACATCTTAAACAAAGAAACTGATCACACACCGTTAATTGAAGACTTACATACCTTGGATACCACTAACAATTCAGAGAACTAGATGAACATGTTGTTCCTAACAACCAAGGTATTCCAACACCTTACAAACCAGTCGAAATGGGCATTTTTTGAGTCCCTACACCACCTCACTTGATTGACATAGAAACCTATGATATTCGTCCCACAACATCATTAATAGACACTTTTCCATTGACAAATCCTACAATTGCACCTTCACCAACTCAAGAAAATGTGGAAGAAAGAAGAGGAGATAAAGATTTCACTATCAAGGTAAAGATCAGAATTAAGGATAACAAGTAATTATTTCTAACTTTGGTGGCCACCTTTGTCGTAGCATAGTTTTCTCATTTATGTGGCCTCCCCTCTTGTATTATGTTCCCCCGTGATGTGTTGTCCAGGCCTCCTTGGATGACCCTTGATACTCTTGTAAGGTCAAGGATACTGGGAAATTGCCTCTGTTGTGACCTTTCTTCTATTTGTTTCATCATTATTCTATCTTACCTCTCCTCTATTTTATTGTTGTGTGTCATGTCTTAGGGTCATAGCATTGCAGTTGATGACCCGGGGGCATCCTCCTACATGGTGTTCTTAAGGCACTTGTTCTCCTCTCTCATTTTATTGTTTACCTTCTTCTAGTGATTCTATCTAGTCGGTAGATGATGAAAAACAAACAACTAACCGATACGGACCGTGTGTCCCTTCAGCAAGCAAAGCAAAAATGGACCTAGTCCATACATGAAGACGGGGTTGATTTATATATCTGACACTTGGCTAGTAGAATCACTTCATGTGATATTGATGTTGTCTTATCTTTTCTAACAAATCATAACAATACATCTGCTACGTGCACTTTGATTATTTTGTATCTCACCTTGTTGTTACACTCGGTTCTAAGATGCCTGTAGTATATGCCCAATGGCTATACTCAGATTTGAACCCATATGTGTAGCCTTGGTTTCTTTGATGTGATCTTGTTTTCATGCATAGATTTCATGTTTTTCTTAGGTGATTATCTTAGAGTAAGACTTGTAACCTCTCTTGTCTTAGCATATCTTATCATTGTGTTTGTGGGAACATTTGGCGATCGTGAGCACATGTCACCTTGGGGGCATGGGCTTTGCGGCAACTCTTGTTTCCTTGTGTATTTTCTCTCTACCTTAATGTGCTTGATATTGGTACATGACATCAACCACCTTAAGGTGGGGGCATATATAATGATATTTTTCTGATGATTTTGGTACTAACGAAGCATGTTTGTAAGCCCTTTGCGGAGGCAGGATAGCATATCCTTTTATTCAAAAGCCCTCAGCAAAGGTGGGATAACATATCTCTTGAGCTAGTGCACATCCTTTTATTCAAAAGCCCTCTATGGAAGCGAGATGGTGTATCTCTTGAGCTAGTGCACATCCTTTTATTTCAAAAGTCCTCTGCGGAGGCAGGGTTGGATCTTGAGACTATCCTCCCTTAAGCGTGTCTTTGGTGGTTGTTGTGGCATAAGCCCAACTGCCAGGTGTGTCTGTAGCATGTTTGAGATAGTGGGACTTAGCAATAAGCTCCTTCCATTGCCTTATTTGTCATGTTTAAGACGTATAGTATGTCTATGACATGCTATACAGTGCTCATGTTTTCCGTGTGTCTTCTGTGTGTTTTCCCCCTTGTGTAGTGTAAAGGGTGTGGTGATGAGTCCCCATACACTTGGGTTTGTATGGCATGTTTTCCCCCTTGTGTAGTGTAAAGGGTGTGGCGATGAGTCCCCCCTATGCTTGAGTTTTGTATGGTGTGTTTTCTCCCCTTGGTGTAGTGTAAAGGGTGTGGCGATGAGTCCCCCCTACATTCTTGGGTTTTGTGTGTTGCATTCTTTATTTTCATGCATATATATATATATGAAAATGAAAAAAAAAATATATCATTGTATTCATGGTGTTTTACGTGACTGCTCTCTTGTCTTCATCATGTTTTGTGTGTCTTCAATACTATCTTCTCTGTGCCTGTTACTGTCTTCATTGTGTTTTACATGCTTGTGATGTATTTTTCTAATGCTTACCTGAGACTGGAGGCTAAAAATAGTTCCTCAATCTTTGTGTATGCATTAGCTTCAAGTGCCTGACATGTTTGATGTGTTTTCGACTGTACTTAATGCATGTATGGGTCATAAGATCATACATACATTAAAGTGGGGGCTAAATGTTATGTCGTAAAATGTCCCCCTTAGACTTTTACCTCCTAAGTTTAGCTCCCATGTCCCTTAGTTTTCATCATGCATATTAGAAATGAATCCTAAGACAAAATTGCTTGAAACCCATGACAAATGGGACTCAGGGGACATCTTTGAGCCTAAACCATCCCCAAAATAGGTCTCAGGGCTTGGGTGCCCACGCCCTTGTCCTACCCTATTTTGTCAAGGTCCCAAATTTGAATGCCGATTGGAGACCATTAAAAGGTTTTCGTTGTCGGCACCTTGAGTTTGAATTACAAAATTTGTAGTGAGAATGCATATATAATCATGTTTAGGACTTCATTTGAAAACTAGAAGATGATTTTGAGATTTTGGCAAACTTGTGATTTTAGAGCATTCAAGGCATTCATTGTGTTGCAAAGTAGACTTGTGTTGTTATTGTGTTTGTTATTGTAGATTTGGCTTCATCTTCTCATGGCGTGAAAGAGCTTCATCTCCATGAGAGCTACACCTCCAAGGTGATATCTATTTGTGATTCAATCTATCATTTTTATCATTTCTTTTGCCTCTATCCTACGAGGATACACACTTTCTATCTAACAACGATGTTAGAAGGCTTGAATGCCATTCCAGGGCTTGATCAAGGCAAGCTCCTAAACACCACAACCCCCAACCCCACTCTTATGATTGTAGGTGACAAGTATCAGATCTTGCGTGTAACATCAATGTTTTAAAAACATAGTAAATCAAGAATTTACCATAGAGTAATTCAACAAGGTAATAATGAGGGAAATTTTTTCTTTTTTTTAACATATAAGCAAGTAACAACAAATTGCAAGATTTCTATCGTGAAATAAGCAACATATTACTATATACAAAGATGACATTTTGTCTTTACAATTACAAATATCTGCAATAGATAATGTTTTACATAGTCTCAATAAACACAAGTCTCAAAGATATACTGCATCCAAAAATCTGACATCTTTATCACAAGCCTCAGCATGTCTTCTGCTAGAGAGAGAGTATCTTTCTAGTGATTTACCTCCAACCACAGACCGGCGGTCTCCCACACATCTTCCACATAGGAAGTGGCCCTACCCTTCACGAGGAATATAGACCAAAGGTGACCAATGGTAATTTGCCTTTCCAAGTACATAGTGTTGTATCCTACACAATTCTATCAATCATACAACCCTAGATACCCTCTAGCTAAGTATGATTTCTGATAGGTTGTGCATTCCAGATACAGTGAACCGACAATGCATGCAGATACATATGCATTACTATGGCCTTAGTTTCAATATAAATTGATGTTCGCAATGAAAATTGTCGTAATGTTCAGCCACCCCAACTTGACTTGGATACTATCATATTCCTATAGTTGACTTTGTCAACTACGTTTAACTTATGAAGTCATGAAAATTTCAATATATTTTAGTCTTCCCAACCTAGACAAGTATGCATTCACTGTCTATATTCCATAGACCTTATCGACTACCTTTCTTTATGAGGATTCTCATTACATCATTGCAATACCTGAGATCCAAGACTTTTCAATTCATAATAATTTTAAATCGATTAATAACGACTAAGATGGTTACCTTACCCAGGTCAAGCATCATAGTCTAGGAAACTATTTCCCTTCTTACAAGTAAGAATAAATTTACATAGTTAGGGTACTTGTCCCTTCAATCATGATCTATAAAATGATCACAATGATTTAATATAAATAAATACCTTATTTGGTCAAGTTAAGGTTTAACTAAAGAGTTTTGTCTAACTCAAACTTGGTCTTTCTGACTTAGGTGGATTCACAAGACACTGTCATTGCTCCATAGACCTTATGGAATGACTATCTATTCTTGGGTATCTTTTTGCGTCTTTGCAACATTTTAGATTCATCACTTATTGGCAAGTAATAATTAAGAGAAGTTGTGACTATAAAGGTATAATAAACTTTATGTTTGACTAACCATTTAATGGTACCTCTTGCATGCTTGCAAAATCTGAGGCTTATGACTTATATCTCAAGTCAACTTGTAACCAAACAAATAGGTTTCTCTACCTAAGGTTAAATATTATCGACTAATAACAAATCTATTTTCAATAAGATAGATGAAACATTTATTATTTAGGGTTCTCAACCCTTTAATGTCTACCCCCATAATATAACTAAAACAGGTAATAACCATAATGGTGTCATCAAATAATCTTTAACCTTCTAGGTTAAACTAGGCTTTTATTTAACCCTTGAATAATCCATTATATCAAAATAACCCTATCTCATAACTTCAAGACTAAGGTTTATAAACAACATTTGGTTTAACTCAACCAAGGTTAAGAATACTATGGATTTGTAATAGATAATAACTCCTATACAAAAGGAACGTAGAATACCTTTGGTAATGTGATATAACAAAACATACCCTATATACATCTCCCTACAAGGTCATTCTCTAGTAGACTTGGTCTACTCCATTGTATTGGATCTTTCCAAGATTAATATGAACAATAATGATAAATAGGCATTAATGGGTTCTCATACAAACCCTATTTCATCTACCATAGTATCTCTAAGTTACTCTTATTTAATGTGAAACAATAGTTTACTAAAGATTCCTATGAATCTAGTTCTCATGGATAGATAACAATTTTTGTTATATATATATATATATATATATATATATATATATACATAATCTAAACAAGAAAATACTTTAAATGAGTTTTATCCCGACTCAAGGTCAAACTATACTACTGAAGTTTAAGAGTATATTAAACAAAGTTCATTCATCTCTATAAAATTTGAGAGTCTATTGTTTGGTTATCTTACAATCATTCCAATGACTTGTTACAAATTTATTCGATAGAACTATTTTCAAAAGCTAATAACAGCTATGACAATCTCTTACTATGATGGTCTTTTATCCTCCATTCTATGCATTGATATGATAATCAGTTTCTAAAGAAATAAGCAAATGGTCGGTTCACTATACTGTAACAAAGTACTCACTTGTATTACCAAGTGTCAACCATATGAATTGCATTCAAAGTCTCATTGATTACAGAGATAGATCAACTTAGTTTACTTAGAAATTTATTTGCATTTTCCTACGTTGATTCATAATAGTTTTCGATTGTTACACAATAAAAATAGGAGGTTTAACCTCTCTAGAGAACTCATACAATCGCCATGAGACTACAATGTACTCACTTAAAGATATTAATCGATCTCTACATATTTATCAAACACATGACCGAGGAATACCTTTTAATGGACGTTTTAAGAGCTAGCAGAAATGTGTAAACAGGACACAGGGTCGACACCTCTTGTCTACGTATTCCCTCTCTTTTCCAGCCACTATACTTCTCTCTGCTTGTGTTGGATCCTCTCTTTCTCCTAAGTTTGATCCTTCCCCCCTATGTTTGCTCCTCTTTCAAGTTTTAACCTTCTTCCCTGGATACCATGGCTCAATTGAGTCGTCCATAAATAAGACTAAGGCACGACTCCTACAGAGTCGCCTCATTTCGCACCTCAACAATAATTTAGTTGCAAACTTAATGCAAACTTAACAGTCCTCAACGACTAAGTCATAACTGAAATTGATTTTTAAGCAAATATCCACATGTCGATGGAGGATGGCCGCTCCATGGCTCATCAGTTGTGGTGGTTAAAACCATAGTCCTCCTCATAAGGATGAGGCTGACGCATCATTTTAAACACAACTGATCTTTTAATGATCATAATAAGTGGTTCGACCCACCTCTATCACTAAAGAAGACTCCTAAAAATAAGTCTTCGACTTCTATAACACCATTGACTCATTATGAGGTATTATCCTCATTCGATGCTAAGGCATTTACATATTTGATTATATCAAATATAATTCTCATAACATCACCTCTATATTAGATAGTTATGGTTTAATCAATAAAATAAAAAAATTTAAACAAGGATTATGGATAATGTGATTGGGTTGAGCTTGTCTCCCCATCACAATCCGTCGACAATATTCACGTAATCTTAACTCGACGAAATTGTCTTAACGTTAAGAATCATTTATAACACCTCAAGTGACTTAATAAAATAAGAGAACCATTTTACAACAATTACGTCATAATTTTTACGTTAAACGTAAATAGTCATAGTTCATACTCAAACGATGTTATTATCATTACTAATGACTATGACGACTTACTACGACTTATAAAGATTTGTAAGGTATCGACTACCTGTTGATTGGGTTTAAAAGTAAACTAACAAGACAAGACTTACCTCTTACGACACATTGGTTCACACTTTTGTTACACAATCATACTCGTTTTGGCAATTCATCACTCGTAACCTGAGGTCTATATATCTCTCCTTGAAAGATATTCTCTCTCTCTCTCTTTTCTCTGAGAGTCATCTAACAACCTGCAATCCTGTATCAAACTTGTGACCAACAAATTATGATCAGTGCATCATTATTCAAATAATAAACCAAATCTCATAATGCAATATTAAAATGACAATAACACAATCATTTTCATTTTCATAACTTTGTAAATGAAATTCAATATAATTCCATGTCTTTCCTTGACATTAATCTAAACATCATAATAGATTTACTTATGTCCAAGTAAAAGTAAAAAGTATAGCAAGACAAAAATTGGGGATGTAACATTACGGAGAGGAGTTGTAGAGGATCATTGCATAGCAGAAGGATCCCAGATCTAAAGAAAAAGGTAGAAAATATCACAAAAAGGTCAAGGGTGCCCGCACCTTTGACCCTTAGGTTCACAGCATTGAAAATCTCTAGAGTTGTTGTAGTTTGTAGCAAGTTTTGTCTTGATGCCCTCTGAAAAAGTAGCACCTTGGGCTTGGGCGCCCGCCCCTTCGACCCCGACTTTTTCGTATTTTGAAACTCAAAATCTAGTATGTATCTGAACTGTATTTAGTGTCTTTCTATAGAAGGATTTGTCATGTTTCATCCATTTGCTTATGATTTTGCATAATTAGGGTTTTAGGCTTAATCGGGCTAAAGTTAATAAATCAATATACAAATTCCAAATTTCTTTATCATTCCAAGTGAAAACCAACTTGATAGTTGAGTCCTCTTACATAAGTTGTGATTTAACTTGGTTAAATGTCCTTGAATGTAGTGAGTGAAAGGAGGACGTAATCAAACTATCAATCAATCCCATCAACCCTCTTTTTGTACATGACAGAGGGGAAGTACGGTTAGAAAATTTGGTCTGTATATAAAGTGGTAATTCTCTACCTAACATGATGATTGTGGGATGGCATTACATATTGGATGCTGCTATGACATGGTATGTAATAATGCTCCATCTAGATATGGTGATGAGTTTCAATGTAGGCATCTAAAATTGTTTTTAATCTCAACATAGGAGTGTTAGTGATAGGATAGGCCCCCTTCAATTGGTTGCATGCATCAGATGCAAGGAATTGGAGGAGAGGAAAAATAAAACATGAAATATAAATGTAAACTAAGCATGTGAATGTGTAAATCATGTAAAATTAGTAATAATAGTACTTGTAAATCATGTAACAAGTGAGTAAAACATCTAGAATGATAAGTGTATTAAGCACATGGGTTGGAGATATCATTGAGGGGTAAGGTTACCCCCAACATGAAGATGGCGATACAACCCTAAATGGGCATAAATACTTGTGTAAGCACATAAGATACTAGGATAACATATACCCCCAATGCAACATCCAAGAGCATAAGTGCATATTGGTTAGGTGATGAAATAAGACCCCAGTGGTAATATATATCTTTATACATGGCATGACATGTAGTCAATAAAGTGAGGAAGGTTATGGTTCCCCCAATATAGCTCTTATAACATGGTTAGGTCATGAGAGTATGTAATGTGATAGGGAAGATATACTTCATGATGCCCGCCAATGTGGTAAGTTGGCTCTTAGAACATGGTTAGGTCATGCAAGAACAATATTGTAAGATGTGATTATGAGAGTGCATGTCAAAATAATTGCCCCTACATGGGCAAGATAGTGCAATAAGGCATAAAGTGTAATGAACATGAACCATAAACAATGTATAACCACCCAAATAATGAGGTAAGATGACCTTCAGTGGCCAAATTTAAATATCATGTGATGATTGGTAATAGATAATCATGATCTATAAATGTAAATAGATAAGATGTAATCATGAATTCACATGAAAAGATAGTTACCTCTAGATGGGCTGAATATCATAATGAAGCTCATAGTCCATTAAAGGAGCATATGAGAGATAATGCTCAATGAATAGTTACCCTATATAGTAGTCAACAATAGTAATGTTTCAAATGCATGATGTTAATTGAATATTTAACCAATTTTCCATCAAGAGTGGAAAGGTCAAACGAATCGATGCCAAATTGGTAAGTAACGATGAAGGGACCATTCCAATTAGGTTGAAATTTACCTCTAAGTTCTCTCTTATCACTAGGATTGTTTGGATTTGCACAACGAACCAAGTCTCCTAGTTGAAAGTGTTGTTGGGTGATTCCCATGTTATATGTTTTCTTTAGTTGTCTTTGGTACATGCATAGGTTATTGAATGTATTCACTCTTCTTTCATCAAAGGTCTCAAGCTCTTGTAAGCAGTGTTCTCAGTATGTATAATCATTAATTGTGTCATGAAAGGAAATACATAATGATGAAATCTCAATCTCAAGAGGCATTATTACGTTTCTACTATAGACTAAAGAGTAAGATGTAAACTCAGTAGGATTATGCATGCTGGTATGATATGCCCATAATGTAGGAACAAGTTGTGTGCCAATTAGTTCCATATTTAACAATTATTTTTCTTAAGGTTTGTTTAATATATTTGTTTGTGGCATCAAGTTGTCCATTGCCTTGTGGATAATATGTCGTTAAAATTATTCGTTGTGTGTGGAATCATTCTAAGACTTTCTCTACCTTTATATTTTTAAATAATGTGCTATTATCAATTACAATGGTGGATGGGAGGCCAAATCTAGAGATAATATTATCCATTACAACATTATAGATATCAACCACCATGGTGGTTTTTAAGGGTATTGCTTTGACCCATTTCATAAAATAGTCTATGGAAATAATGATGAATGTATGTCCTTTAGAAGAGGTTAGGGCAATTTTACCCATGAAGTTGAGTCCCATGTAGAGAATGGCCATGGTAATGTATAAGAATGAATATTATGGGTAGGGGCACGTTTTAGGTTACTATATTTTTTTCATGTTGCACATCTTTTGATATAGTCATGTGAATATTTTTTCCATTTTTCTCTAATAATAAGCCATGTGTAAAAAATTTTGTACTAATAGTTTTGCACTCACATGGCCTCCACATATACCCTCATGGGCCTCCTGAAGGGTAATGATATTTTCATTATCTTCCAGGAATTGAAGCAACAAACCATTAGAACCACGTCGATAAAGTACTCCTATAATAAGTAAGTATTTGGTAATAGACTTTTGAATGTGAATTCAAGTATTCTTAGAACATTGGGGTGGAAACTCTCTTGAGTCTAGGTATATGTATATATCATGGAGCTAGTCTTCACTAGTGAGTGTAACATAAACCATGTATGATGTATTGTGAATAGCAAGTTGCTTTAATTTATGGATAGCCAATGTGAAGTGAGGATTTTCATCATCCATGCTCATCAAGGAAGTGACACTAGCCATGATATTGACATGCTGATTATCTTTCTGTGGGATGGTAATAAAGATTCTATTCAAATTTTGCATCTTTCTTTAACCATTTGGTGAATGGCAATGTCTTGTCTATTTTCCAATGAAGTATATAATTTCCCAAATCTTTCCCCAGAGGCTACAAAGTTGTGACAAGTTCTTTGGAGGAGGCATGTTACCAACTACCATCAATTTTCTTTTCATCCACCTCAATGTCCCATCAAGATACAATGAATCATAATAAATGGCTATTGTCAACTTCAAACACATTTCTTAGGATTTAGACTTACTTTATATTGGTAAAGGCATTTAAGAATGCTCCTTAAGTCTTGAAGATGATGTACTCATTGTTTTGATTTTCCAAAGACATCATCCACATAAATCTTCTAATAAGTAATGCATTAGGTCATGGAAGATTAGTGGCATGGTCCTTTAATAAGTAGCTCTAGCATTTTTTAGTCCAAAGGGCATGACAACATAGCAAAATTTTCCCCATGGCATGATAAAGGTAGTTTTATGTTGATCTTGGTAATGTATCAATATTTGATTATAGACCAAAAGACCATCCATAGAAGATAGAATTTCATGTCTAATAGTTAAATATGCAATCATATCAATGTTGGGTAGAGGGAAGTCATCTTTAGGGAAATCTTTGATTAGGTTTCTAAAATTGGTGCAAATGTGGATACAACCATTGAGTCTAGCTATAGGAACCATGTTTGAGATCCAAGGTGAATAGTTAATTGGTCTCAAGAAGCTTGTCTTTAAAATCCTTGCTAGTTACTCTTTAACTATTAAAGTAACTTTAGGAATCACCTTTCTACTATTTTGCCTGACCAATTTAACATTGGGCTCTAGTACTATGTTATGCATTACAATATTGTTGTTAATACCTATCATATCTTGATATAACCATGCAAAGACATATCCAATTTCTTTTAGTGTTATGGTCATGTTACATTGTTCATATCTATTTAGATAATTTCCTATTTTTAAGAGTTTTCATTTATTTTGTGCATCCATTTCTATGTCAAAAGTACCACCAACCATAAGTCTATTATGATCTTTAATGAATGGTTGAGTGAGTAAAGTATTGGGAGAAACACTTAATGAAGGAGCATCTTACCCAAAACAAGAATTATGTGTGGGAAGCCTCTATCATGGTGGAATGTAGGTAAGACATCATATAATCCTAAATATTCTACTATTGCTTCGTCATTTGAAAAATTATCTAAGGGAGGAATGTGTCCATTCAACCATCATAAACCAATTAAGGATAAACCAATATTAATTTTATATTAATATGAATGGCACGTGAATAACCTATTCACTTAGTGTTATTCATTTCAAGAATTTTGATGGGTTTGCAAATATCTTGTTGGTTTAAACCTAATCCTCTTCCATTATATCCAAGCTTTTGTAAAATGTTATATCCTTTTCCATGCCAACTAGCTAGCTTAGATAAAGATAAACAATATCCATGAGAAGTATCACCTTCATTAGAAAGAGTGTCCATGTGAGAAACCAAAGGTGATTTTTCATGTATATTGGGATCTATAGGTATAGGTGAAGAAGCTCAAGGTTTTAGTTTCCTTACTTAAATTTCTTATGACATGATGACTTAGAATCCAAGGAGCCCCGATCATCCTCTAGATTAGGGGAAGTTTTTAGATGCATCATAGGTATGGTTAATTGTGTCAGAGATACTAATGTTTTATTTTTTCCAGCTATTTTGGAGAATTGGTATGTGTTATCATTAATTGCCACTATAGATTTCTTGTTATGATGGGTAAACTTGTGTTTATGGTGAAGAGTAGATGGGACAACACACATATCATGAATCTATGGATGCACTAAAAGAATGATATACACTAAAGTGTTAGGCATCGCATAGAAGGTGGTGTTAAGGGTAACAATCCCTAAAGTGATATGTAAATTAATGTAACCAAGGGACTCCCATATTACATTGTAAAACCTTTTAATAGTTACCCCAGATTTTGGGACACTAGAGTAGCTAATTTGGATCACATGTCTAGAAAATGCTTGCTACAAATGTTTAGCCTAGATCAATTGTTCACTAATACTTTCTTAAATCTAACGTCTCCATAAATAACCATGTAATATATAATGGTCTATACTCATTAATAACATGTGGAGGTGGTAACTCATGGAGTGAAAAGGATATTTGTGCTTTATCTTAAAGTATTTTTGTAATATTAAAGCTTAGAACTCTTTGGAAGAAATGTTAGATGAAACAATTGTTTTTACTAGGATGTCTTTTAAGATGTTATTATGTATTTCTAAGGAACATCAAAACACAAATAGATATTTTTGTGGGGGTATTGTTAAATTTAGCATGTGTATCATTCCCCATGTGTGCATGCCTAGTGGTGGAATGATTCAATGTTATAACTAAGCCATGAAATGTAGGGATAAAGCTAGGGTAAATGTTAGATGTAAAGCACACAAAATCATAAGCCATATGAATGTAGTCATCATGGTATGTGGAAATATCATCATCATAAGCTTTATGAATGTCATAATGTTTATCAATAGAAGGTAGAAATATATCATCGATATCCTTCACATTAGGCGTATCATGAATTGAATCATGTGAAGGGAAGGTGCTTAAAGGTAGTATACTAGTAGGATCAAGCACATGACTATCACTATTCCTAATCATGGAGGAGTGTTCAAGTAAGAGTATCCAATAGAGAATGAAAATTAGTAACTAGACCTTTAAAGGAAGAGAAGGTACAATGTAATGATACAATGCTTTCATGGACAATGTGATGCCATTTGTGTGAAATAATGCCATGAGTGAATCAAGGACAAATGGATCATATTGTATAAACATGTAAAAATCAATTATGAAAGCATGGATAAAAGCCAAAGATAGAGGCCCATGAGAGTCCATGATATCATAATAAAGCTTTATCCAAATTATGCAAATAAGGTAGGGTTCATAAGGCTATGCAATGAAAGTGTAAAAGCTTATTGAAAGTAAACAAATGATATGGAAACAAGGTACAATCCATTATAAACTATAATTTTAGTCTAAAATTAAATCTAAAGTAAGGTCTTAAAGGGTGGCTAAGGGTGGGTAGAGTAGGATAAAGTGACATCACAATAAAGCACAAACCCTGAGAGAAAGTACATGGAAATGATATAATAATGAATAGGAACCCTAGCAAGATTTGAAAAATGACAATGCAATTAGAAAGTAGAAATATGAAACCATAAAATAGTGAGGTGTGAACCCTAAAGCCAAAACCTTAGGGTAGTGTAAGATTCTAGATGATTTCATAAAAAATGTAAAGGAAAATTAACTTTTCCTAAAGGTGTTATCTAGATTAATTAATTAATACAAACAATAACCACATAAATCAATCTAGATAATAGAGTTGTGAGCATATATATAATAACATTGAATCATTAAATGATATTTGTGAATTAAATGAGGTGGTTACTTGGGTACTTAGATCTATTGGTATAGGTGTGTCATACACCTTGCAATTATACTGTTTGATTTATTATTTTATTTATTATCTATGAGCCCTCATGGAAAAGGGTGTCCCACTATGACATGACCATTTTACCATGTATAATGCAATGTATGATGTGTGTGAGAAGTTGTAAGAGTATCTAATGTCATATGGATGTGTAAGAGCATCTCAAACATCACAAGATGCATAAGAGATCTATGATGATTCTATGACACACGTAAGAGCATATAAGGGGGAGTTGCATTATTGACTTGACTTGTTGACCAACTTATGACATGTGTTATGAAATGCCATAGACCATCTTTGAATGGAGATAATAGAGCTGAAATGAAGCACCCAACTTCAAGAGTGGTTTTTTACAAAGTTATGACAACTTATGATAGGTGAAAGATAATATGCTAAAAATAACTTGTGGACCTTTTTGGAATAGGGCATTGGAATTTGGGCCCTTGATTTAGGTGTTATTTTTGGTTCATCGTATTGGCCCATAGTTTTTGGTTTAGCACTCATGATTTCATGGATTGCTTCTCATATCTAATTGGTTCTTGAGATTGGAGGTTTCATAGTGTATTTTGTAGGTATTTTTATTTTTCCAAAAACTCTCTAGACATAGTTGGTGATGTGTGAGGGTTTATGTTCTTGGATTGTATTATAATCACATTATTACTAATAATACAAAATACACTGACACCTTTGCTACTAGGTTTTTTCCTAGAAGTGTTTTCCCAAGATAAGTTTTATGTGTTATGGGATTGAAAGTTACATTATGTTATTTCTTTCTTGTAAATTGTTTTAGATTGTGTTTTCTATACATATCCTCTCATAGATTAGTGTAGGAAGTATTTTTATTATCTTAACTCCCTTTCAAGCTTTAGTGCTAACATGGAATAATGATGATGATGCAAATGCTAAAATTTCTATACATTTCCTATTATGGGATTGTACTTCATTGTGTTATTTCTTTCTTGCAAATTATTTTAGATTGTATTTTCTATATATCTCCTCTCATAGATTAGTTTAGGAATTATTTCCATTATCTTATCTCCCTTACAAACTCTCGCACTGATGTGGAATAATAATGTTGATACAAACACTAAAATTTGTATGTCTCAAGACTGGAAATGGAATATCTCTGCCAATAATTCACCTAGGGATCAAAATAATTGGTAAATTCTATGAAGTGTTGAGTCTACATATTTGGGACACTTCCCTACCTATGTGTATCTAATCCCTAGCTACATATTTAATCTAGTATACTTCACTCTCATTTCATGTTTCACTTGGTTTGTTGTTGTTTACTTTGTTATGAGGATTGACATCATTTAAGAATACCTTTAGAAGGCTACTAGATTTCTAGGGGACAAGTTCTACTAGGTCAACCCCTAAAAAAGACCATCTTTATGATTGTGTGAATAATCAAAGACAAGAATCTTCAAATGTGTAGATGCTTCTAGAATGATTATGCAAATCTTGATTCTTTTAGGTGCTTCAATTGAAGTGTTCCTAGGTTGTTTCCTTCTTAAATTGTGATATTCAATGCTTTCCAATGATGAGGAGATGATAGAATGAGTGCAATTGAATGCCTTTAAATAAAAGGACATAATAATAAGTTGCATGAATGTGTGTTTAGTCAGTTCTCAATGACTAGTCCAATGGGTGGGAGTTCGCCAAATTTAAATTTGAATTTTAAAATTTCAAAGGTTGGATCCATAGATGTGGGATTGATCTTGCACCTATGGGAATGGCCCAAGATGATGAAGTAGTAATATCGAGTTAGGGAGGGATATGTAGACACGAGGAAAATGATATACATATTAAACAATCGAATGTATAGGTAAGTGTGTGGCTATGGATAAGATAAGGTAAAATACATGAGATTGTGTGTAAACGAGGATATGTGAAGGCTAGGGGGAATGAGTCCAACTTCACACAAGATTGCACCATTTGTTGATATGTAATTTGTTACATCCCCAACTTATGATTTAGTTTAAACTTGCTTTTGTGTGGTAACCAGGATGATTAATCATAGTTTAATGATTTGATATTTGTGGAAAATATCAGATAGAATCATTGATTATATGAATATTGACTAATGTTAGTTAGACATGAGATTACATGTTGATACGATTGTTTAATTATTATGATTTGTGAATCAAATGATCATACACTAATTATGGTTATATGGTTGTGAGTTTGATCAAGAAAATAATCTTCCTTCAAGAATGGAAGGAGAGTACCATCCGAGAAGAGATAGATGTGTGGGAAAAGTTCAGAATTTGCCATCTGATTGTCAAAATTAGTTTTTGTGGACCCATGCAAGGTGGGGTGAGTTATCATCTTTCCTTTGTTAAGTCATTTCAATTCAGATGGTGCTGACTCAGAAATTTGAGTTATTTCGACATTGTCCATGTCAATTTGACTAGACGATGTCCTTGGAACGTCAGTTTGGTCGATAAGTAATCTTGACGGGTTGTCAAGTATTTCCTTGTTTCCTTATCTTATTCCTTATTAGATTATGTGATTATCGTTGCTTATTTATATGATAATTATAATTATTAAGGTGATGAGGGGGAGTAACAACTTGACCCCAAGATCGCATTTTGTTACTATGTCGCCTTATCAATGATGTTAATGGTTGACGATGCCTTGAATTATTTAATAAACCTTAAACATCATTTAGATGTAGGGAATATATAGTGTGTGTTCTAATTATTCCAACCTTCATCGAGGTCGGACACCCATATTATTAATAATATATATAATGTTTATCCTTGGGGTAGTTAGTCAACCACCAACCACGATAAGTGGAATGAGTGGAGGCAAAGTAGAGCTAATATAAGCTTCAACAGTGTCACCCATGTGATAATGGAGTGGATGGGCTGCAAGAAACCCTCGAGGTGGCAGAACCGTTCCTGCCACTATCCTCAGCTAGAGGGTGGCGAACTTTGTGGCATGCATAGTAAATGCATGCAAAGCTCGGAAGAAGGTAGCATTTTAGGGTGATACACATTTTTTTGTTTTTGGAGAGTGGAAAACAAGAGGGATGAATAGGAAGTTCGAGCAAGTGATAGTAAGGAATTTCACTACAGAGATAGCATTTGACTGGTGCGGGTAGCTCATGGAGAGCCACCAAAAGGCACACAAGAATTGTCTAAAGCCATCTCAATTTTACATTTAAAGTACATGTATGATTCTTGATTGTGAGAAGAATGTATTCACAAGTGATACCTCTGATAATAATGGTGTCGACTGTTATTTTAATACACAATGGATTCAATATGAGGCCATCGAGGCCATATGTATTACCTCTGTGTTGTCTTTTGAAAAAAATGTATTAACACATCATTCAGCCAAGGCTATAAGGCTAAACATTAAACACAACTGTGTTTGCAAAAGTCTTGTTCTCTGAAAATGGCATGGTCTGTAGACCACATATTATACTCTTAATACTGTCTTGGCTATCATCCGAGCCGTTGTGCTTAAAGACTTTGTAGTATCAATTAATTATGACTGTTATGAGTACAGGCCGAGAGCAATGCTTGGGCCATATTATCTTTAATGATAACCATTTTATTGAGCCTCAACTATGCTTTAGGCACTTAAGATGTCGGGCTAGAGTGCTCTAGAAACAATGCTTGACTGTTTATTAAAAAAATAGTACGATAATTATAGTAAACCCATATGAATAAATGGGTAATGTGGAAATAGTGCTCAGCTGTTATGAAAGGTATTGTGATAACTATGGAATATAGAGCAGTATGTTAAAGCCTTATGACTCCTCATGCTAAGGGAAGAATGGAAAAGGGTTACTAATAATGTTACCTGAGGCAGTTTTAAATGCATGACAATCCATGATGGTCTAGGAAGCAAACCCCATCGATACCTATTTCTTATGAGTATGAAGATAAAGTAGAGTATGAACTCTTATGATTAACGGATATGAAAGTACCCCCTTTTTGAATGGCCATACTTCATGAACCAAGTGTAGGGTGCCATGAATTCATGCAGAATCATTGAGTTGAGGTCTCTTAATAGAACCGACTTATTAGACTATTATGAAATAAGTCTTGGTTGATATGAATTTGAATGTAAACCTGGTGACAGGGTAAACATGAAATTGGGACTGGGAAAGGTCATAAGTTTGAAAAATTGATTGTCCTTATGTCATTATGAAAGTACGAGAATAGAGTGACGTGGAGTCATAGATTCCCTATTGCAAAAGCAACGAGACATAATTGAATATGCTCCCAAGATAGGAGTCGAATGTCCAAGGAATGGACTAAGATTGTATTGAAATTATTTATCCTAGACCAAGAAAGATTGTGTAGACATAAAAAATTGACCTAAGTTATCCTTCATCCAAAGATTTAATTTTAATTAATTAATTAAATCTTACCTTTTATACCATATTCTGTAAATAATAAATTCAATTTATTTATTATTTACCCATAAACCCAAACACCTTCCGAAAAAATAATAAATTAAATAAACTTAATTTATTATGTGGTCCAAACTTTAACCTAAATCAAAAACCAAAAACCTTTTTGTAAAATCAAAACCCATAAAATACCTACCATAACCCTAACGACCATTTATCGTTCACCGAACTAGAACCCTGTTCAACTGTTTGAACTAACTTTTACCCAAACTTTATAAAAATCAATTTCATTCTCATTTATTACCCCTGGCCAAAATTTATACTGGAGAAACTATGGAGTTATGCAATTATCTGAGCAACCACATTCTAAATTACTTCGGTAACATCAATATTTGTTTGGTTTCAATAGTTTATCATTATCGTTTTGTTTCACTTAATGTAAATTTTAGGGTTTTGTAAGATAGTTTTCAAATCTTTCAATAAAATCTATATTTCGTTGGATACATTGGTGAACCTGAAGTGAACATGCCATTTCCTAATCGCCTTGTGAGTGTTTTTGACGAGTTTATGCAGGCTTCCTCCTGTCTTAAATTTGAATCCATCATCGATTTAGAGCAATTCACAGGCGAAGAAAAATATATGGCATCATGAGTTTCAGAAAAGTTGAAAATTTTTTAAATTTTTTTATCATATAGGCCCTGTTGTGCATCTTTGCATTAACATTCTTGTTGGTTCTTGTCTTTTATACTCTGGATACTAATCTTGTTTTCTTAGGCAGTCATCTTTATCAACTAATTAAAACATTTTTTGTCTTTCTTTGTTGTTGCAGGCCTATGGATCATTGATTCTCTACAATAGTACCTCTACAATTATTCAGTGCTTAACGGTCCGGGAGATTTACTGTTGTCTAACTTCTTTAATTGTTTGTTTTCATAACTATTTGTTGAATCTTGTGGTTAAGTGTGGTGTGTTCTTTGTGAGTATGTTTGAGGAAAGGAAAACAAAGAATGTAGTTACATGATTGCAGCTCTGTCTTTAACCACGGTAGATATGATAAATTTCCTCCAGAATCTCTACTGACATTCCATGCTTACAAAGCAGCAAAACACCCATATTCTACAAGCATCTCTGAGTTTAGCCTATAAGTGTATTCCTTGAACTTCTCAATCACCGTATTCTTTCCTCTTCTTAGTTTTAAACTTGTGGGCTCTTATTGGTACAACCTTCTGTCATAAAAAAAAAAGGATTTCATGCAAAAAAAAAATTCTAAACTCATTAACCTTTCCTATCGGCATATTATTCAAACCTCCTATTAGCCGATAGATTGCATTATAATGCCTTGAAAATTGTCTCGTGCTGTGCTGAAAAAAAATTCACGCCAGAAGATTTTCTAAACATTGGTTGTTCATATCAGCGCATTCCTTAAACCTCTTATAGGTGCAAGTAATAGTTATTGTAGCGCGGAAAATTGTCTCAGGCCATAAAAAAAAATCACGCCAGAAGATTTTCTAAACTCGTTGGTTGTTCTTATCACTGCATTTTTTTTTTAATTTCCAATGAGTATGAATGTGATTTGAGTTTTAAATGTGAAGGTATCTTAATGGGCTGGTGATAGTGTAAGAGTTTCATGGAAATGACCAAGTTGTTGTGTGTTGTCCATGCCTGAAAATTTTCTCAACTCATTGGTTGTTTCTATCGGCGTATTTCAAGAGTTTCTTTATCTTTAATGTTTCAATTGTGATGCTTTGCAGATTTATTAAGCATTGATTGCTGATAACTGTTAACGTTTCGCAAACCTGTGGTGTTTAAAACTTTCACAGTAAACATTGGTTTTTGCTATCAGTATTTATTATATTAGTTGGCCATTAATCACCACTGAAAATGCTCCACGTAAGTTTGTCTCACGCCGTAAAAAGAATTGCATGCAAGTTTCAATCAACCCTAACGGTTTCTGGTGCTAACCGAACATTCACTAACTTGTTTCAAACTGCAAATACTCCTTTATTTCTCAGTGACATCATTTGATCCACGTGGTTTGTGAGCAAATAGTTTGGACTATTTTGTTAGAGGTTAAAGGCAGATTCGGCTTACATGCTATTTGGTTTGGTGCAAGTGCTACACGTTAACTGTAGATTTGTTAACCACTATGGTTTAATATCGTATGGTGATATTTGTTGATTTGCATAACATATTATTTTCAACTATGATCTGTCGTATTAAACATCTTGTTGTTCACAATCAATAAGTGTCTTTGTGCTATCGACCGTGGTATTTGTTTGGGCTTTGGCAATTTTTGCTTTTTTTTAATGTTTTGAAAATTTGAGTCCTTCATAAACAAAATGTTAATGCTTATAACATTTGGTATTAATTATTGTGCTATTCTAATTGTTAGCTTTTGGCATGCAGGGAACTGTAGACAATACATGTTGCCATAAAGCTTCAACTAACGATGTAAATCATTTGCACATAACCAGAGAAACATGCCAATTACCAAGTTTGCAAATCATCAGAGTGCTTGTTGGAGGCTGTTTTAATCAAACTAGCGTAACTTTTTTAATTTTTTGTCAGATTTTCACAATTTTGTAGGCGTTGGAAAGCTAATCCAGTCATCTACATAGCAGTGCATTCAGTTTGCCCAAATTCATCTCAGATTTTCTAGTATAATCATTTGAAATATAGTCATTCATTTTGAATCATCAAACATTTGTCATCTCGCATTTAACATTTTGTGTGCTTTTTGCAGGATTCATTTGTTTTACTTGCAGTTTCACGCCTGTCAAAGAATAAAATTTTAGGTTTGATTGTCAAAGAATCTAATCTTGAAACATTGTGTCTTCTTTTTATAGATTAGATCACATCATAAGCAAGGGTTAAAATTAAAAAGTGTTTGTCATGTCTTGTGGTTTGCATTTTTATCATTGAATGCATATGCTCTTCTCTTGCACCACTCGGCGCAAGCATTCCTTTGACATTTTGTATAACCACCCACACATTTGGATTTGGAATTAAAATGAACCCCATGCGAGTGTGAGGCAAAGGCGTTGTGTATGCATGCCTCCTTGCTTTTGTTACCTTTTAAAGTGGGCCTGCTCTTAAGACACATCCGCAAGGAGAACTCATTTGAGACCCCGAGTGATACTTTCGTCGGCAAAAGCCGCCAAGTCTAACTGGTATGAGCGCTCACCATACAGTGCTAACTCAAAAGGAGGCGTACCTTTGTGTATATTAAACTCCTAGTAGGGCTAGTTAGAGCCTTAAGTGGCTTGCTGGATGTTCGTGGGGTGCCGGTCCCCTGGATATTCATTATAACCCTTTTGTATAGTGGCCAAAAACCCTCTATTTGTTGACGTAGAAGGGTAACCTTTGAAGCCGCCCCGATTCTTGCGGTTCTTAACTGAGATAGCAGGGACAATCCTAAGGTTTGGTGGGGGGACGAGCCTTGGGAAACCTGGAACTTGATATGCATGAGAAGTGAGTGCTGTGGAGGGAAGCAGGTGCTACAAGGATCCTAGAGCTATCTGCTTTGAAGATCCTAGAGCTATCTGCTTTGAATAAGCGCAACTAGGGGATTCAATAAATATAGTCCTTGCCTAGCCTAGGATTGTGCATGTTTACAAGTGTTTGCAAAACATCAAGATATCATAAAAAACAACCAATTTGATTGTCGTGTGTCTTATATGATTGATGTGTGTGCTTGTTTGATCTTCACCCTTAGACATTCTTTCCATCCATTCATTTCAAATCATCATATTGCATTTTCTAATCACCACTACACCTTGTCCCCTATATCATTAACTTAGCCTTATGAATTGGGAACCTATCATCCTTTTGTGTCACATCTCAAGTGGAACCTTGTCACTTTGAATCTTAAGAAGGTCTTGCAATTGATCAAATCATCCAATCCATCCATTTCCCATCTAATTCATTTATCATCATCCTACTCATATTTGCACTCCTTTAACCTAGTCCAATCCTTTCTTTCATCAAAATGGTTGTGACCATCAACAAATCTAGGACAAATCAAAAACCAAAACTCATACTTCGCGGAGGCCCTCCTAGCTCTAATAATGATGAGAATTTGGTAGATCATGGTGCATATTTTGATACCCATGAACCATATATTTCCCCATATTCACTTCCACCAACATCACTATCATCCCAAGAATATGAGGAAATACAAGAGCTTTGACATATCTATGATGATCATTAGCCACAAGATCATCCAAAACCAAAACTCATACTCCATGGAGGCCCTCCTAGCTCTAATAATGATGAGAATTTGGTAGATCATGATGCATATTTCGATACTCATGAACCATATATCTCCCCATATTCACTTCCACCAACATCACTATCATCCCAAGAATATGAGGAAATACAAGAGCTTCAACATATCTATGATGATCATTATCCACAAGATCATTCTTATCATCCCAACACAACCCAAGATTTTCCTTCCATGCCCTCAACCTCACAAAACTATAATCCTACCCTGATCTCAACCTTGACATCCATTAATCCCCAAGTTCTTCAGTTACAACAACAACTTGCTCAATCACTACAACAAGAGGCAGATCTTAGATTTCAATTGGCACAGTTCTATCACAATTGTCTTCACAATTTCAACATCCTTCCACATCAACACCCCAACTCTATGAGTCTCCATCCACCTCATACAAATCTTTATCACAACTAATCTACCACTCATATCAACCCAACACATCCATACCTCAAACCTATTGAACAATAACTTTACCTCAAACCTCGCAGGTCCAAATCCCTACCTATGCTTCATCTTCACACATACTAAATCCCCTCACCTCATATCTTCAACAAAAACAAGCCCTCCTTCAACAACAACAAATCTTAGCCCAAAAACCACAACCTTCATTTAATACATCATCCACCATACATTTATCCATGCAACAACAAATTCCATCTAATTCTAATCCTAATCCATTGGTCCACCAACTTTCTAATCCATCAATCCCTTCGTTACCTTCACCACCATCATCACACAACATCAACAAATTCAACCTAAATTCCATGAGTCACCCCCATCATCATTCCAACCTAGTCTCTCCACATCAACCAATCTCATGAATATTCCTCAATATCCATCTCAAAATCCTCCACAACATGAGCATACTAGAACTAATCCCTCCTGGCACCAAGATCAATAATTTGCAAGTCATCTTAATGATACTCTTGACAAAGGAGATACCACCTCAAGTTTGGAATCATACACCAATCCATCCACTAGTCCTCCTCATTCATCCATCCTTATGGAACCTCCATCATATAATCCTTCCAACCTTACAAATCCTAATCCATTAAGCCAATCCCCTACACACTTAAAGTTAAACCATCAACTTTTCCACCTAAGCCCAATCCTATGATCCTTCAACCTAAGCCCAATCCAAGTCGTGATCCTATCATAGCCAATCCTATCATCCCCCCAGCTAACCCAAATCCAAATCCTATTATATCCAATCCTCTTGTCCATCCACTCGATGCTAATCCCACTCCTATTACACCTAATCCCATTATCCCTCCATTGCATTCTAATCCTACACCTTCCACCCTTATTATCCATCCATTATACTATGCATACACTCGTATACTAATGAAGGATGTGATCCATTGGATACTAGCAAGGACTCAACTACCACCCTCATGCCATTAAATGCCTATCCTTGAAACTATCCAAGAACCTTTAAATGTTCTTGAAGATCCACCTACTATAATCCCAATTCATTCTCTACCATATATTGAAACCATTCAAGAAACCTCCATTCCTATCCAAACTCAAGATTTATGTCAAGAGTCAACTCTAAAGCATGATCAACCTTGCTCCTTACCAAATCAAGATCAAAACCCTTCCTTTCAACCTATTCATAACCTATATCTTTTCTATGATCAAGATATTATCTGTGATCAAGAGCTTGTCACTCCTTCCACTCATGGTCCCAATACTATCCATGCTCAAGAAACTTCTACCAGTCCCATCCATTCTGCTTCAATCCATGATCCCACAACATCCACTTCCCTTAATGAGATGCTTGATCCCCACAAGCACATAGATGATCAAATAAATACATTGGATCTTAAGCATAACATTAATCAAGATCCTATTACTCCTTCACCGTCTCATACCATTTCAAATCCACCATCATGTCCTATTGGTCTTACTACCTTCCTAAATAAATGTTCTTCCCTAGGAGAGCAGCAACCATTGTCTGCTACCTCACCCTCCTCATCCAATAAGGATCTCGTGTCTTGTATCCTCAAAAATAAGCATCCCATTGTGCATCGTATGTTCCAAAACATGAACTACCAAGATAAAGGATTAGGCCTTCATGAGCAAGGTAACTTGGAACCCATCTATGTCAAAGTCTCATCCAAACCATATGGTATTGGCTATGTATCTCAAGGAAGTCAATCCAAAGATGTTGGTACCACATCCTCGCCTCCTAAATCCACTTCATCCAAATCCAAACTAGGTGCACCTCATTGCACTCATAAAACATATGTTGCAATCCCTCCTCTGTTATCCTATGGACCCAAAAAGCATGTGACCATTCATCTACCTCCATTCACTTTACCTCCACTTCTTGCAACTCCTAACATCCCTCCATCCACTTTACTTCCACTTCTTCCAACTCCTAATCTTCCCATCCTCCAATCTCCTTATCACTTTAGCGACAAATCCATTCATACATCATATTCCTCTAAATCCCCTACAATTCCTAATTGATCAACAATGCACACATCGAATAAACATGAAGCTATCCCACACGACCCCATGGGATTCAAAAATGTTGGGAATTAAGGTGTCTCAACCTTGATAATTCCTTGTATTTTTACATTGTATTTATCTATTTATTGCCTATTGTATTAATTGGATGCAAATCCTGTGTTGTCAGATTGTGGGAGTTGGCACGATGATGTGTCATCCTACATGGCATATGACCACATGTAATTTTGTCCTCACATAAGGAGATGGGCATCCCACTTAGTGGTAGGAATATTTTGCCATGTGTCGGCATCTTGGATGTTGTGTAAGGGAATATTGACTAAAATAGTCATGACAGATTCCTATGACAGTTTTATGACATGTAAGAGTCAAAAATAGAAGGTTCTATGATAGGTGAAGACATGTGTCACAAGGCATCTTGGAAGAAGGCATCTTTGGGTGCCCCAAGGAGGGTTATGTCATGTTGTAATATAATATGCTATTTATAGCCTGTGTATGATAGATTCTCTTATAGCTGTAAGTTATGACAGTTATGACAGATTCTATGATAGCCGGTTGGTGCGTAAGAGCATCTGTCATTGCCCAAATTGGAAATAGGCGACCATTTTGGGATGGGATGATATGACAAGTGTCATGACCATGCTACAGTGTTGGACAAGTGTCCCCAGGCATGGTTTTTGGACCATGAGGCCAAGTTGGACGCCCATTCCAAGATATGTTCAGTTTTGCCTTGAAAACTTTAATATAAGCAGGTGCTTGGAGAGGAGAAAGAGAGGGTGATTAACAGGTGTTGTTAAATGCTGTCAGTTTGTCTCCAGATATGAGTGTCAAAGACTCCTGAGAGCTTGCATTACAAGTGTATTGTAAACCATTACAGTTTTGATAATACATTGTGTAGGTTTTGGAGTGTGGAGTTTTTCACCCGATAAGGGTTTTCCCGGCATATATCTTATGTCTCCCTTCTTCTGTCTTAGATTCTTATGTTGTTTGCTGCTGTAATATCTCTGTTGTTGTATTAAACATTCTGTAATTGTAAAGATTAAAATAAATTTGTACTCTTCTCTCCTCATTAGATTAGTGTAGGAAGCAATTTTCGCACACCTAGCTTCCTTTCAGTTGGTATCAGAGTTGAGTTCTCTTTGGTCCTAATTGTTGGATAGGGCTTTTGTGTACTAATCTTAGGCTGAGTGGGAGTCTGTGTAGAGTATTTTGAAATCTTGTTGTAGGAATGAGATGACAGGCACATCCAGAAGAATAGAGATGGGGATGTTTAACATCACAAATTTTGATTTATGGAAACTTAAGATGGAGTGTTGTGGAGTTGATCATGTGGTTACATTTAGTATGATATTGATCTAGAGCTCCTGTTTGACAATATGCAATAACCCTCATGCTTGGTGGTTATGTTCTATCATTCTATGGTCATTTGCAGTAAAGTATTCATGTTGGGTGTTCATTCTTGGCTCCCTGATCACATGGAGTAACTTGGGTTGCCATGACTATGGTTTGATGTGCTTGTGTTGGGTGCTTAGGTTTAGTCCTTGGCATTTGAAGACATTGTTTTGTTAACCTCAAATACATGTAGCCTGTGGAGTTAATCATTGGATGGTTTGAAAACTTCTGGAACAACCTAGCTTCTCCATATGCTTGTACATGGTGATGGTTGTGGAGTTGGCCTACAAGTGGGCCTGAAGTTCCTAGACCTCTATTTGATTTAGTTGGTTGTACTTGCATGTCTCAGTTTTATATTGTTTTGATCTGAGGGTTTTATAGATATTCTGTTCAAAAATCTATAGTTATGCTTATCTAAGTTATTCCATTATTCTAGTTTAACTCTATTGGTGATTTTCAGACTTGTGGGTCTTCCAGATGATAAGTGGATATGCATTTGCATGTATGTTAGTGACATGGTGGTTTTTTAGGTTTTACATGGTTAATCAAAAACTTGTGGTTTTGTAAATCTACAGACAAACTATTCTTCAGATTATGATTCCTTGGGAGTGTTTCTGGATGTAAGATAGTTGTAGGTTTGCATATATGCTTTGTGCATATTGAGAGGAGGTTTGTATCTTTCTCAGTGTGGAGATGTTGGTATGTGATTAGTCACTCATCATTTCTACAACATATGCTTGATTAGTTCCTTGACTATGATCACTCATTTATGGACTTGTTGGCAAATTGAATCTAGAATTAATTTGATGGTTGAGTCTTGAAGTCAACAGATTGTCTTCTTTGGTATCTCAGTTTGCAGGTTACTAATGTAATGATGAGTTTGCATGTTACATTTGTTTTGGATTTTTGAGTTATGTAGTTTGTGGATTAGCTACTCATTAGCTACAGTGAGATGACTCGAATGTGGACTGTATTTATCCACGAGTTTGATTTAGTGTTTATGCAGACTTTGTTAGTTGGCCTTGTCTGTGGTCATTTGTATATTGGTATGTTGCATTGGGATAAGAGGATGGATAATTAGAGTGCAATGGATAGTCAGTGATTGGGACTTATAGCATGTTTATCATGATGTCATGGATAGCTTGGTTACATAGTTTAGTGTGAGCTTTTGATAGTGATGGTTTTATCTTCTTGACTTGGAGATCTTGGTTATATTTTATTCTTTTGTGTTGCTGATATTACACAGGACAATTGTTAGATTGTATTAGAACCATGGATGATCTTCATTGAGAGGATGGTTATCATAATGATTTGATAAGCTCTATATCATAGTTTCAGTGGGAGTTTCGGTAGTGATGTTGGATTCATCATACGTGATGGATGATCTTCTGTAGTGGATATTGGTGTCATGGAGGAGCTCTTGGTTTTGAGAGTTCTTTGACATTTTTAGTTTAGTTGTCAGGAGTTGGTTATCTTCATATGTTTGAGATGTTGACATCTTGATTGAGGTGTCGAGTTTATGATTTGTTAGTATGACATGTTTATCCTTTGTTTAGAGATGTTGTTACTATGTCATGATTTACTTTTTATGCTAGCTTAAAGTTTTGACATGATACATGTTCTCTTGAGACAGGATGTATGCATCATTGTATGCTTTGTTGCATGTGATTTTCTTATGAGGAAATGGTTAGATCATGATGTCATGATGGGCTTCTTGATCATGCAGATGTGCAGTGGGAGTTTTGACAGTGATCTTATTTTGTTCTCTTTAGTTTTGAGTATTAATCATTTGCTTGAAGCTTCATGATTTTGTAGGATGCATTTGAAGTTGGCATGTATTGGTTGATGGATGCTCATGGATACTAGAGAGATTTGAGGTGAGGCTTGAGATCTCTTGTTGTAGGGATCATGTGTTGGAATGGTTAAGTTTCGGCAAAAAGACCGAGAAGCCTTCACTTGTTATGGATGTGAGTTCATATTTGAACTTGAGAGGAGATTGTTCTTGGAGAGAGTATATGAGACTCGATGTATCTCAGTGGATGAGTCTCATTCCCCACTCTCAGTTCACTCGGCAGAAAATGTTCTAATAGGTATTGCCCAAGTTATTTCAAATTTATTTGTTTTATGCTTTTATTTCTCATAGATATGAATCTTGAGCTACAGTTATTGGTTCTGGAGGTTTCATTTGAGGGATGTCAGCATGGTTATCTTCTTGATTCATATGGTTTAGTTTATGATGTTCATTTATGAGGAGTTTAGGAGATGTGATTGGGCTTATTTATTGTTATGGAATGGTTATGATTTTGATCTACCTTGATTAGAGAGGCTTACATCCATGTTGATGTTTATTTGATCTTATGAAATTAAATGTTTGGGTGTTGTTAAGGCTTTTTAGTTGGGGTTTTGTGAAGGAGATCATACTTGGCACAGCTTAACACTTGGTGATGTTGGCAAAAGGACATGTTATGGTTTGCAGTTTCTCTTTATGGTCTCATATTTCTTCCTAGAGGTTCTTATTCATCTAGTATGATCACTAGGTTTTTGGTCATCTACTGTTGTTGTACTTTATTGTTTTTAACAATAGTATGTGTTCTTTTAATGTATATCATTTGAGATGTGGAGGACTTGGGAGAAGTGGAGGAGGTCAGAGGTGAGAGAGTGATCAGAAAACTATTTGTGGAAGTATGCTCTATTTTGCAGCAGTTGGTTGTAGTTTGCAGATCATTGTGATTGTTCTTTTTATTATATGTTTTGTATTATAAGCCACTTTTATGTAAGTGTTGATTGGTAGACTTTGAGTTACTTCGGTTGGCATTGCTCATGCAGTTTGATTCCTAGGATGTATTTATATCTTTGGTAGATGGTTTTTAATTGGATTGCAGTATCAAAGGTCTTCAAATTTTTTGCACATCAATGTTTTGGTGTGTTTGTTATCATGGGAGACGGTAACTTTGAGCAGGACAGTGGATTATACAGGAATGAGAGTTGCAGTATGGGCTGAATATGTCATGTGTAAAAGTTCTATCAATGGTTGTTTTTTAGTTAGATGTAAACAACTAGTTGTGGTTGTTGTTCTAACTATTTTATGCTGATTACAGAGAGGGTGATTAACAGGTGTTGTTATGCTACCAGTTTGTCTCCAGATACGAGTGTCAAAGACTCCTAAGAGCTTGCATTGCAAGTGTATTGTAAACCATTACAGTTTTTATAATACATTGTGTAGGTTTTGGAGTGTGGGGTTTTTCACCTGATAAGAGTTTTTCCCACGGATATCTTGTATCTCCCTTCTTCTGTCTTACATTCTTATGTTGTTTGTTGCTGCAATATCTTTGTTGTTGTATTAAATATTCTGTAATTGTAAAGGTTAAAATGAATTTGCACTCTTCTCTCCTCATTAGATTAGTGTAGGAAGCAATTTCTGCACACCTAGCTTCCTTTTAAAAAATAAAAATTTGGATGTCTCCACCCATAAAGAAAACATCCTAATAATCCTTGGGCCACATGGCATCAATGCAAAGAATCAAAGAAAATTCAAAATTCAAAAAGGCTACCCATGTCCACATCTCAAAAAGATAATTTCAATACCAAAATTTGGGTCCCCAAGCAAAAAGCATCTAGTTCAAATGAAGAATCCACAATCTTAAAATCCCAAACATCCTGCTCCCCGTCACAAAATCCTAAAATTCATAAGTCCATTTGGGTCCCTAAAGACCTAAATAGGCAAACCCCTAAGAGAACATCTCCATTACTCCCAAATCCCCCTTCCCATAAAAAGCTTCAAAATCCAATTCGGTGTGTGCAACCATTGGTCTTGGTTCCCTTCCACTCCACAACATTCCCACATACCTCCATCTCCCCATCTTCCATATACTATCCTACTTATTTCTTCCATCATGTCCCTATGGTCCGTGCTTTTGCATAAGTCCTTCATATCTATCTCTTTATCTCCATCCTACTCCACTATCCTTCTATCCTAGTCCACATCATAATCAACTATCCCCTATCCATCATTGCATGAACCTTTCATATTCCACATCAAAACCCACTATCCACTTAATCCATCTCTCTCTCATGTAATCCCCTACCAACATCCAGGAGCATAATACTACTTGACATGGTATATGCATGACTTCTATCCATCATGAGTCATTACCACCTTGTTATGGGAACAAAATCTTGAGTTCCTACCTATTCCATCCAACTATCCCCTGCCCAAAAGTAAAAAAAAATCAAAATAGTAAAGAGAAACTATTTCGTCCAATGGTGAAAACCTGGTAAACAAACGCCTTGGATAAGTACCATGATGAAAACCTGGCAAACAAGTGTCATGTGTAGATGATTATCTATGTGTTTTACACTTGGGGGCATGTCGCATCTTATCTACCCATCTCATACCTATCCTATCATTTTCCATCCTTACCCATCATATCTGTCATACCTTCCTCATTGCACCATCCATCTTCCCTTTCTCCTTTTGATCTTGATGAGTGTAGGGGCAAAATGTTGAAAATGCTTTTGGACACCTCTTGTCATACTCCTAATTCCATCCATCCGTTTCTAAAAATATCATCCATACATCCATCTACTTCCAACTCCATTCATACTTTCCAAGCATTATCTCCATCATCCCCAAATCCTAAGGCATAATATCTAGAGTGGGTGCAGGATATTCCTATGCGGTGTAGTCCTTGAAGATCACATCCTAGGCTACCTCCATCCATCTATCATATATCTCCCATACATTATCCATCCATACACCTACCTTTATGCTATCGTCACTCCTTTTATCCATCCAAATCCTAAATTTATCCTATCATCCATCCTTTTTATCCACCCATCATCCCTACACATTTCCTATCCACTTCTTATCACTACTCCCTTCACCCATCCATCTATCATTAATCCCTCTTTCATCCATTATATCCTCCATCATTCATCCAATCCAATAGGTTCATTAGCCTAAATCGCCCAGCTTTCCCATCCTTGTTTCTCGACTTGGTACTCCCTTGTAATTGGTATCTATCCGAAGACTATCCATGTACAATCCAATGCTAAACATCAAAATATTCCCAAAAATACAAAAAAAATTAAAATATTTGCAAAAAAATCCAAAAAAAATTAAAACATTTGAAAATACAAAAAAATCCAAATATCCAACAAAAATCTCAGCAATAAAATCAATTCATTCCAAATCCAATCTAATCACTTCATCTAATTAAATCATCAATCAAATCATTCCAATCAAATCAATTCCTTCAATCAATTCTCCAATCATCAAATCAAACTAATCGCGTCAATTCTTCAAATCATTCAAATCAAATCATTATTCTAATCAATTCTCCAATCATCAAATCAATCCATCCGACTCATCCAATTCTTCAATCTGTCAACTCAATCGATCAAATCAATCAAATCCTTCTAAGCAACAATCTCATCTTGTCAATCAATCTAGCCAAATTATCCAATCATATCCATGGTCCTATTCAGGTAGCTTTGGTGTAATCTTGATTGATCAATCATCAATCATCAATCATCATCATCATCATCATCATCATCATCATCAATGGGATACGTCATTCCCAATCCTAGTGTTGTTCTCGGGATATATCGTTCCCATATCAACAACGCAATCCCCACGTTCTTAGGATAAATTGTTCCCACATCAACAACGCTATCAACCATCAATATTAGCATCAATCAATCCAATCGATCATCAGAATATCAACATCAATCAATCCAATCGATCATCGATTTTCAGCTTGACAGGGGCAATACCTTGTTTGTTTTTGAATCATTTGTGCATGCTTGCTTGTGTGTGTCATCATTTCATCTTGCATTTGAATCACATCTATATCATTCGAGCTAATATTCATATCTTGTGTATGTTAGAATAGCTTTTTGTATTATCCTTTGTATTTAAGGTCATATCATGCCTTTTGTGCATTAGGACTTAACTGCTCTAAGTTTACTTCCTCATACGTTAGACAAGGTTGTATTATGTTGGGTGCTTAAGACACATCGTCACCCTGGTCTTTATACCTTGGTGCATAATGTCAAGTGCTATATCAAACATCAAGTTGCTCAAAGTTTAATTAGCATAACTCCACCTCCTTCCCTTCGTTTCCTTTTTCAAGAGCCTATCCATCTCCTTTGTCCCTGCATATCCTCTTAAGGGGGTATTATCTACCAATTCTTCATTTTTATAAACCCCGTGTGATCCCCAGCCTACCCAAAATCTGAATCCAAAACCTATGTTTTAGTCTTCTTTGAAACAACATTGCTTTGCAACATCGTCTCAAAGAGGGGCAAAATGCAGACATAAAAAATTGACCTAAGTTATTCTTCATCCAAAGATTTAATTAATTTTAATTGATTAATTAAATCTTACATTTTATACCATATTTCGTAAATAATAAATTCAATTTATTTATTATTTACCCATAAACCCAAACACCTCCCGAAAAATAATAAATTAAATAAACTTAATTTATTATTTTGTCCAAACTTTAACCTAAATCAAAAACCAAAAACCTTTTTGTAAAATCAAAACCATAAAATACCTACCATGACCCTAACTACCATTTACCATTCACTGAACCAAAAACATGTTCAACTGCTTGAACTAACTTTTACCCAAACTTTATAAAAATAAATTTCATTCTCATTTATTACCCCTGGCCAAAATTTATACTGGAGAAACTATGGAGTTATGCAATTATCTAAGCAACCACATTCTAAATTACTTCAGTAACATCAATATTTGTTTGGTTTCAATAGTTTATCATTATCATTTTGTTGCATTTAAATGTAGATTTTAGGGTTTTACAAGACAGTTTTCAAATCTTTCAATAAAATCTATATTTTGTTGGATACAGGTTGAATTATGTTTACTATAGGATGAGACAACTTCTAAGTCGAGTCGAGGTGGTGGACATACGATGACATTCATAGAAAAAACATTTATGTATGTAAATCTTTGGCCAAAGTAATGCATCTATCTCTGCATGCATAGTCAGTCCACTGTGCTCCAGATGGCATGATGTCTCCAATAGGGTCATACATAGTTATAGTGGATCTATTGTTGTATGATCGTGAGACATTATGAAGGACACAACACCAATACTCAGATGGAAAACATAACGGTTCCTTATATCTATACCTTCCGTGAAGGGTAGGGCCACTTCCAAGTAGGAAGTTGTGTGGGTGACCGCCGGTCTGTGGTTGGAGGAGAAGCACTCGGATAATGCTCTCCTTCCCAAGAAGAAGACAAGTTGAGGCTTATGAAGACAGATGTCAAAGTTCCAGATACAATGTTTTTCTTTATATGACTTGTTAGTCAATTATTATGTATATTTCTATATTTAATGGCTTGAGCATAGCTTTGTACATGTAAAGCAAAGGTTATTCACTAATGAATTATCCTTGGATATTGTAAATCTAAGTTTTGTCATGTTTTGGAAACGAATCACATGCTTAATTATCATGATGATTTCAATTCATTTTTGCTTAATTGTGATTATGTTAATCATTATACTCTTAGTTAAGAAGGTTAATTATGGTTATTATTTTGGATCATGTGAGTTGACATGTTACATATGGTATTAGAGCTACCGGGTTCAATACATGGACCTATGAGCTCACTACATAATGATTATCTTTATCCAACATTAATCGTTGCTAATGTTTAGATGTTCTTATGCCAGAATGGTAAGGATAAGAACGACACCCAAAAAGAAGGTAAGGGGAAATTACCTATGTTACCTTAAGGTCTTGAGGGAGCGAGCCTCAAGAATGAAATGCCTTAAACAAACTGGTTGCTTGATAGGCACATGGTTGGCTAATGATGAAACCTTCGCTAATGTTGTTAAACACATCAAGCAGGAGTTGAGGAAAGCAGATAGGATTACTGCTTCTAACTCTAATAATGAATCAGCAGAACCCTCTACACCTAAGGAACCAGTCATGGAAAGTAATCCTAAGGATCCTAATGTTAATAAGGAGGTTGTGGATGAGTACCTGCGAGTACATCCACCTCCTAAAACTGAATTGATAAATCTCAAGGATAAGAAATGAACAAAGGAAGGTATCCCAATCTGATAATGACTTGCAGTAGTAAGATGTAAACAAAATTTTGTAATTTTAGATGCATTATATGTAATATGTGGAAAAATATAATGCGATTGAAAAATTTTGGCAAATCTTTCATTTCTTGTTAAAGATTACACGAATGAGAATAGATTTATATTATGAATGAATTCATTGGTATGACAAACTAATCATATGATTAATATGCAAACTTTAGGAGAAGAAGATTACAGCAAGGTTCGAATAAGAACTAGGATGGGAGATAACCAGGATGAAGGGAAACCTTTAGGCCACTCCGAATCTAAACTCAACTAGATCCTTGCTATGCTTCAAGAGATGAGAGCAAGAGTTGGGACTCTCGAGCAAGAGGTCAGGGGTTGGCATGGACCCAGGCGAGAAGCCTATTATGGGGGTGATGATGAGGCATGTCATAATGACACTACCCAAAGTGAGCATGGAGAGAATAACTCTAAGGCTAGACAAGAAGAGGTAGAAGAAGCCATTAGGCTTTGGAATTATCCCGGGACATGAAAAAGGTCATGCCACCCAAATTCGATGGGTCTGTAAGTGGAGATGCCGTAGAGGCATGACTTACGGAAATGGAAAAATATTTTGAAATAAGAAATTATACTGAGATCACCAAAGCGGTATGGGGAGCATACCAGTTGGTGGGTGAAGCATCCACATGGTGGATGAACAAAAAGATGGAGTTAGACTTGAGGTCTACAAGTCTAACTTGGGACAGGTTCATGGAATTATTTAGGCAAAGATGGTTGCCTCAGTTGTTCTATGATCAAAATCTTATAGATTTCTAGAATCTAAAACAGGGTGAATTATCTGTGAATGAGTACTAGGAAAAGTTCACTCGCCTACTCAAGTATGTGCTACAATATCAGTAGGATGAGAGATTTCACATCCGCAAGTTTATAATGGGATTGAACACCCAGATTGGGGGTGAGGTTGGCATGCATGGTCCCACTTCAATGGACCAGGTCTATGAGAAGACCATCAAATAGGAACAAAAACTAAAAGCTATGTCTGCTTATAGGGAAAGGAATTGAAAAAGGTACAATTGGTCCCAATCTTCTAAGAAAAGGGGAAACAACAGGATTTTGCTGAGAAAAATGATAAAGGGGCCAAGAATAAGCAACCTGAATCCAAAAGGGAGAAAAAGGGTAATAACCACTCCAAGAAAAATGGAGACAATTCTGGGAAAACTCATGAAAAGTGAGGACCCATGGGAGGGTGCTATACATGTGGTGGAGATCATTATTCCAACCAATGTCCTAACAAGACGCAGAGAGCACAACTATGAGGAAACCCTCTGCCCTCTCAACAAGTAGCGTTCCAACAATGCATTCATGTAGCCTTGGACAATAGGCAAGCCGAATACCAAATTACTCCCATTGAAACTATAGGTATTTTATCTCGTCTCCCAATTTTAGTTTTGATTGATACTAGAGCTACCGAATGTTTTGTTTCTCTAAAAAATTTAAGTAAAATTTCTAGAAAGGCTGGATACATGGCACATACTTGGTCAGTTGAATATGGAAATTAGACGAAATCTTAGGTAGAGCAATGCTTGTTTAAGGCTAAGGTTGAACTTCCAAGTTTTTCCACCGAAGTGAACCTTTATGTAGCCCCACTAGGCTCATATGATGTTATCCTTGGGATAAATTGGTTATGGAGACATCGAGCCAAAGTGGACTGTTATGCCAAAATAATACAATGTCTAGATGACTTAGGAAATGAAGTCTTTCTGCAAGGGAACCCTAGGGAAGTCAAACTAAGACAAATTCAGCCCTGCAAATGAAAAGAGCTCAAAGAAAATGATGTCAACTTTTGCTATCAAAATGGAAAAATTAAACAGTTTTGAGGAAACTAATTTCCAAGATGATTTAACATTTTATGAATCTCAGAAACTCAATGGAGTTGGGAAGAGGGAGTCCATAGATTAGGAGAGATCAGATATGGACATGTATCCTTTTCTTAGAGATTTTGAGGACGTATTTATGGATGAGCTACCAGGATTGCCTCCTAAAAGAGCTTTTGATTTCTCTATAGATATAATTCCAGGATCGGAACCTATATCTAAAGCTCCATACAGAATGACCACTACTGAGTTAATGGAGTTAAAGGCTCAACTATGGGAATTGTTGGATAAAGGGTTGATTAGACCCAATGTGTCACCCTGGGGAGCACTAGTAATATTTGTGAAAAAGAAAGATGGTACTTTGCGGTTATGCATAGATTATCGTATGTTAAATAAGGCAACAATTAAGAATAAATATTGATTGCCCCACATTGATGATCTTTTCAATCAAATGAGGGGAGCAACTATGTTTTCCAAGATCAATCTTCAGTTTGGATACCATCAATTAAGGTTAAAGGATGAGGATATCCACAAAACAACCTTCAGAACAAGGTATGGGCATTATGAGTTCACAGTCTTGCCTTTTGGGTTAACAAACGCATCTGTCGCGTTTATGAATTTAATGAATAGTGTGTCCAGGGACTGTTTGGACATGTTTATCCTAGTTTTCCTGTATGACATCCTAATCTACTCTAAGAATGAGGAAGAACACCTTCAACATTTAAGGATCGTTCTCCAGAGGTTGAGAGAGCATAAACTGTATGGAAATATCTCTAAGTGTACCTTCTTTCAAAAGGAAGTGCAGTATTTGGGCCACATAATTTCAGCTAAGGGAATAGCTATGGACCCAGCTAAAATTAAATCTATTTTGGAATGGACGGTACCAAGGAATGTACATGAGGTTTGAAGTTTCATGGGCCTTGCAGGATACTACAAGAAATTTGTGAAGAACTTTTCAAACATTGCTTATCCTATAACTTCTTTGCAGAGGAAAGGCAAGAAGTTTGAGTGGTCAGATAAGTTCCAAGAGGCATTTGACCAACTGAAGGAAAAATTGACTTCAACACCAATCTTGAAAGTACCTGACCCGAAAGGTCAATTTATAGTCATTACCGATGCCTTAGGGGAAGGCTTAGGTGGTGTACTAGTCCAGGATGGACAAGTCATTGCATATGAATCCTGGAAATTGAAAACTTATGAACAAAACTATACCCCTCATGAGTTGGAGCTAGTAGCAGTCATTCATGCATTGTAAATGTGGAGACACTACTTGCTTGGAAAACCCTTTGAGCTGAAAACAGACCATCAAGGGCTCAAATATCTGTTCACTCAACCACATCTAAATGATCACCAAAGAAGATGGTTGGAGTTCATCTCAGATTATGATTTCAAGATTAAATATATTTAAGGAAAGAAAAACTGGGTGGCAGATGCCTTGAGTAGGAGAAGACGTATCTCCTCAATGATCTCCGTACATTCTGATTTTAAGAATTAGGTTTTACAAAAGTCTAAGGGAGATGAATTTTATGAGCAGGTAAAATAGACCCTTCTAGAAAACCCCCAGAATCCAAAATATGATGGATTTTACTTAGAACCAGATGGGTTATTAAGGTATAAAGGAAAGATGTATGTACCTAACTCTATGGAGTTAAGGAATATGGTGTGGAAGGAGGTTCATTATGTACCTTATTCGGGACACCCTGGAGTAACAAAGTTACTCACCAATGTGAAATCCTTATATTTCTGGAAAGGGATGAAGAGGGATGCTGTAAGTTTTGTAGCTACATGTATAGAATGCCAAAGGGTGAAGGTGGAACACCAACAGCCGACAAGACTTTATACCCTCATGAAATTCCAGAATGGAAATGGCAAATCTTAAGCATGGATTTTGTGCAAGGACTTCTTATGTCAAGGAAGAGGCACAATGCTATTTTGGTTGTGGTGGATAAACTCACCAAAGTTGCACATTTCATACCTGAGAACTTGACGGATGGGGCACCCGTCATAGCCCGCAAATTTGTTCAAGAATTTTTTTGACTGCATGGTCTTCCTAAGAAGATTATCTCAGATAGGGATGCTCGAATGACATCAAGGTTTTGGCAAACCTTGTTTTCTTCACTTGGAACCTAGTTGAATGTAAGCTATGCTTATCATCCTGAAACAGATGGTCAAACTAAAAGGTTAAACCAAGTGCTAGAAGATTTATTGAGGATGTATTGCATGGATCAGTAATACAAATGGGAAGATTATCTTCCTCTAGTGGAATTCACCTATAATAATTCCTATCATTCTACTATTAAGATGGCTCCATTTGAAGCATTATATGGAAGAAGGTGCCAAACCCCTATAAGCTAGGATAAACTAGAAGATAGGGTTAGTCTTGGACTAGAAATGCTATCAGAAATGGAAGAGAAAGGACCCATCTGATTAAGAAAAGGCTAACGAAAGCCAATGATAGGCAGAAAAGTTATGCGGATGCTAAAAACATTGAAAGGCATTTCTCGGTGGGAGAAAAAGTCCTTCTGAGGGTAAAACCTCAAAAGAGCTCCATTAAATTTGGGAAGAGATCCAAACTAGCTCCTAGATACGTGGGTCCCTTTGAAGTTCTTGAAGAGGTCAACCTAGTCGCATACAAATTGCTCTACCGCCAGCCCTTGCCATGATGCATAATGTTTTTCATGTTTCCTATTTGAAAAAGTTTATTTCTGGAGATAATCATAACCCTATTCTTGATTGGAATGCTATACAGGTGAAGGACCTAGGGGTGGTAGTGAGCTAGCCCATCAAGGTGCTCGAAACGTGTAATCTACGCTTACGTAATAGAGAGATAACTCAATGCAAGGTCTAGTGGGACTAGTATGCAGAGGAAATGCCACCTGGGAAAACTATGAAGATATTCATGTGAGATTTCCCCATCTCTTTTGAAAAAACTTTTTATTATGCTCACATAACACTTTTCTTATTATGTTGGTTGATTCTGAAGACATTTAAATCATCGGGGATGATGATTCTTAAGGGGGGAGATACGTTGCATCCCCAACTTATGATTTAGTTTAAACTTGCTTTTGTGTGGTAATCAAGATGATTAATCATAGTTTAATGATTTGATATTTGTAGAAAATATTAGATAGAATCATTGATTATATGAATATTGACTAATGTTAGTTAGACATGAGATTACATGTTGATACGATTGTTTAATTATTATGATTTGCAAATCAATTGATGATACACTAGTCACGGTTATATGGTTGTGAGTTTGATCGGGAGAAGAATCTTCCTTCAAGAATGGAAGGAGAGTATCATCTGAGAGGATGAGATAGACGTGTGGGAAAAGTTTAGAATTTGTCATCTGAGTGTCAAAATTAGTTTTTGTGGACCCATGCAAGGCGGGGTGAGTTATCATCTTTCCTTTGTTAAGTCATTTCAGTTTAGATGGTGCTGACTCAGCAATTTGAGTTATTTCAACGTTGTCCATGTCGATTCGACCAGACGATGTCCTTGGAATGCCAGTTTGGTTGATAAGTAATTGTTTAATAGAAAAAGGGGGAAATGTGTAAATGGCTAGATCCTCCTTTCACTACAAACATTCAAGGACATCCCGCCGAGTTGAATCACAACTTTTGCAAGAGGATTCTCCTAAAGGTGAGTGTGTCACTTGTAACGTTGTGGAAACTTGGAATTTACTGATTAATCAATTAATTAAATCCTGATTATGCTAGAAACCCTAATTATGCAAAATCGTAAACAAACGGGCAAATCATGACAAATGCTCGCAGACAAAGATGTAATATTTAGAGTAAATACATACCAAGTTTTGAGATTTAGATTCCATAAATGTCAGGGACTAAGGGGTAGGTGCCCAAGCCCAGGGTATAGTTTTCTATTGGGAATGTCGGAAGATGTCTACAACTTGTTTCTATTGTTCCATAGATTTCAGTGTCGAAGATCCCAGGGTCTTTGGTGTAAGGCGCCCAAGTCCAGGTCCTGCTTTTCTTCAAAGATACGGGATCTAAACACTTTGTTCTAACCTCCTGCAACTCCACTCCTTTGGATATGCCACATGTAACCTGCAACCACGGAGAATAGGGTTGGGGGTTGTGGTGTTTAGGAGCTTGCCTCAGTCAAGCCCGAAAAGGATATTCAAGTCTTCCGAACACCATTGTCAGATAAAAGAGTGTATATCCCTGTAGGATAGAGGCAAAAACAATTGATAAATGATTGAAAACACAAATAGATATCACCTTAGAGGTGTAACTCACATGTAGATGAAAATCCTTCAACACATGAGAAGATGAAGCTAAATCTGCAATCATAAACACAACAACAATATTCTGCTTTGCAACAATGAATATCTTGAATACTCTCAAATCATAAGTTTGACAAAAGTTCATAATCATCTTCCAATTTGTAAATGAATCCCTAAACATGTACTTATATATGCATTCTCGCTTTAATTTTGTAATTCAAACTTAAGATGTCGGCAACGGAACCTTCTAACAGTCACATAACCAACATTCAAATTTAGGACCTGCTTAAAATAGGGTAGGACTAGGGCATGAGCGCCCAAGCCCTGGGCCCCTATTTCAAGGTAGGATTTAGCTCAACAAGGCCCCCTTAGCCCCATTTGACATGGGTTTTCAGGTATTCTTCATCAGGAGTCAAATTGAACATGCAAGATGCAAAACAAGGGACCCTGGAGCTAAACATAGGAGGTAAAAGTCCTAGGGAGACATTTTATGACATAACATTTAGCCCCCACTTTAATGTATGTATGAACACATGGACCATACATGTATTAAAGTATGGTCAAAACATAGCAAACACGCTAGGCACTTGAAGCTAATGCATACACAAAGATTGAGGAACTATTTCTAGCCCCCAGTCTCAGGTAAACATAAAGAAAACACATTATAGACACGCCAAACATAGTGAAGATAGTATAAGGCACGTAAAACATGGAGAAGACAGTAACAGGCATGCAAGACATGAAGAAGACAGTATTGAAGACACGCAAAACATGATGAATATAATGAACATAGTGATTATTTCTTTTTCAATTTCATATATATAAATGAATGCAGATACATGGAAAGTAAAAATGCAACACACAACCCAAAATGTAGGAGGGGTATTTCACCATGCCCTTTGGACTATATATGGGGCAACAGACACGCAATACAAATCTTAAAATGTAGGAGGGATATTTCACCATGCTCTTTGGACTACATTTGAGAACAAACACGCCATACAAATCCCAAAGCATAAGAGGGGCATTTCACCACACTCTTTGGACTATACTTGGGAACAAACACGCCATACAAATCCCAAAGCATAGGAGGGGCATTTCGCCATGCTCTTTGGACTATACTTGGGAACAAACACATGGAAGACACACGGAAAACATAAGCGTCGTATAGCATGCCAAAGATATGTTATACATCTAAAACATGACAAACAAGGTGATGGAAGGAACTTATTGCTAAGCCCCCACCATCTCAGACACATTACAGGAACACCTGATGATTGGGCTTATGCCACAACAACCACCAATGACACGCTTAAGGGAGGATACACCAACCCCGCCTGCTCAAAGGACTTTTTGAAAAAAAAAGGATGTGCATTAGCTCAAGAGATACACCATCCCCACCTCCATCGAGGGCTTAAAATAAAAGGATATACATGATATCCTGCCTTCGTAGAGGGATTTCTTATTGTAATATAAAATAAAGATGTGGACTTGCACTGGAGATACAACATCCCGCCTCCGTAGAAGGCTTACAAACACGCTTCATTAGTACCAAAATCATTAGACAGTTTACCTTATATGCCCCCACCTTAAGGTGGTTGATATCGTGTACCAATATCAAGCACGTTAAGGTAGAGAGAAAACACACAAGGGAAAAAGAGCTCACGCAAAGCCCATGCCCCCAAAGTTGACATGTGCTTCACGATCATCGAATGTTCCCACAAACACACAATTTCCTACAAGAAGAGAGGTTAGAAATATTTCTCTAAGATAATAACCACATCACATGATAAAAGTAATGCATAAAAATAATCATATCAAGAGCCAAGGTTATACTACGGATTCAGAAATCGAGTATAACTGTGGGGCTATACTATAGAGATCTCAGAACCGAGTGTAACCAAGATGAGACCCAAGATAAACAAAGTGCATAGAGCAACTATATTGTTATGGCTTGTTAGCAAATATAATACATCATCAAAATATCACACGGATTGATTCTACTAGCCAAGTGTCAGATAATATATATATCAACCCTATCGTCATGTATGGACTATGTCCATTTTTGCTTACTCGCTGAAGGGACACATGGTTCGTATCAGTATTATTTGTTTTTCATTATCCGTTGGCTAGATAGAACCACTATAAGAAGGTAAACAATGAATCAAGAGAGGAGAACAAATGCCTTAGGGTCATCCCGGAGGAAGGTGCCCTAAGGTCACCAACCGCAATGCTATGCCCCTAAGACACAACACACAACAATAAAAATAGAGGAGAAGTAAGATAGAAGAATGATGATACAAATAGAAGAAGGGTCACAATAGAGGAGGTCTCCTGGTATCCTTGACCTTACAAGAGTATCAAGGGTCATCCAAGGAGGCCTAAACAACACATAACACATCACGGGGGAAACACAACACAGAGGTAAAGGGTTAGAAATACTTACTTGTTGATACGCCCATACTAAAATTTGTGACTTGCGAGCATCTTAGAAAGATGCTCCATTAAGTTTTGTGTGAAGCTTGAGTGGTTCATATTAGATTGTTCCTTGTTCCCAGGATATTCCTGTGGTGATTGTTTCCCAAATCCTTGTATGTTTGAAATCTTTTGTTGCTTCGGAGGAGGAGAACCACTATTATTTCCTACTGATGATAACCATCTTATTCTTTTTCGATCCTTTTATTTCTTATTTTGTTGAATTCATCTATAATTGTAAGAAGAACTATCTTCTACTGTATCAATCTTTTCTTGTGTCATAATCTCTTGTTTCAATTGTTTTATTTGTCTTTCCAATGCATTTTGGTTATCTCTTGATCCTTGAAGGGATAACAAAGGAGGAACCTCAGCATAAATACCATTTCTTCATGGATGAGGTAATACTTCAGTATTTTTCTTATTCACCTCTATTGTACCAATTATCTCATAATAGTTCAGATAATCCTCTTCCGGTTCAGGTGTATTTTGATCCATCATGTTGTTATTTGCATGCTTAGGGAAGGGATTAGTAAAGATCTATAAATTTTGATTTAGAGGAGCAACCAACTTATTTCCATTATCATTCACACCAGATACCTGTATAACATTCAATTTGATGAGGTCTTGTATTTCATGTTTAAGACGTATGCATCATTTTGTATCATGTCCTTGTTATCGATGATAATGACAAAAAGCATTAGCATCAAAATAAGGTCCTTGCATTCTACTAGGATCCAATGGTTTAATCGGAGGAAGCTTCAAGAGGTTGTTACTCATAGCTTGATTCATGATAGAATGTAAGGAGTCAGATATCATAGTGAATTGTCTTTGTTGTTGTCTGTTTTGAAATGGTGTCCTCTTAGTGATAGCAAATACTTGTGAGAAATTGTTTGAATTATGTCCATTAACCTTGATGAAACTCTTATTATTCCTCTTAAAGTTGTTTTGTGAAGGTCCACCTATGGATTGACCAACTTGAGCCGATGAGTTTTGGTTTTCATATTAACTAGATGAAAGTTGGTAATCACAAAGGGCAGTGCATAAATGTTGAAAAGAGCTATACTTCATCAAGAGAATCTTGTCACAGATGTTAGGTTGTAGATTTGTAATGAATACCTTCTGAACATCCTCATCATTCATCTAATATTGAATTTGTGCATAAAGAGCTTGATACCAACTGATAAACTCAGTTAACTTCTCTTTCAAACCTTGCTTGCAATGAACTAAATCAATCAAAGAGACTTGAGGTCCAATGTTTGCTTGAAAATGTTGTAAAAATTGATCAACTAGTTGCGAAAAAGAGTGTATTGAATTCGGAGCTAAAGAGAAAAACCATTCTAAAGTAGTATCCTTAAGAGATCGTAGAAAAAGCTTTGCTAACAAATCCTCTTCAAAGTAGAAATCACTACACATAGTCGTGAATGCTGCCACATAAGTATTGGGATAACCTTTTCCACCATATTTTTCAAAGCTAGGAGTTTCAAACTTCTCAGGCATAGGAGTTCTCAAGATTGCATAAGATAGAGGATTACGAGCATGATACATTGGTATATTAGGTTATGATGAATTAGTCGAGCTCGTCATCTTTTGTTGTAAAGAGGTCATGCCCTGTAAAAGTTGGTTTAAGAGGGCATCATTAGGAGATGCAATTTGAGAATTTGAAGCCATGTGCATGACATTTTGAGGGGATTGGTTGTGAGTGGAAACGAAAGGTGGTTGAGAGTAATTGTGAGTGGTAGGTGGTTAAGAATAGTTGTATGTAAGAGGTGGTTGAGAATAAGTGGGATTGAATGGTGGTTGAGAGTGAGTATTCATAAAAGAGGTCACCTTAGGTGCTAAGTTTTGTGTAATGTGTCATACCTATTTTTAAATTTTAAAGATCCTTTTGCGTGTGATTTTTATTATTTTTATGTGATCTTTCAGACTAGAGAGAAGAATGCAGAAGGGGTTTTCAGTTTTCCTGCAGATGTGTTGTCGGAGCATATAATATATTACATATAACATAAACCCAGAAAATATACAAGGATTATGAGAGAAATATGAAAGACCCAGTTTATATATCAACAAATAAAGTGGTTCTATCACATACCCATATGTGGATTTGAAACTTTAGTTTTAGGCTACTACCAGACTAGCCACTAGGTATTGCAATATTGCTCCAAATCATCAAGAAACTCAGAGTATCATGCATACATTGATTCTAGCAGTACAAAAGACCCTAGACGCCTCATACAATGCCAAATAGAAGCTACCCACAATGAGGAATGAAGCTAAACACTTCCCACGTCATGCCTGGTGGTGTACGACCATGGCTAGAAAGGAATATCAGTAGAAAGAAATGTCAAATAGCTCTAAAATAACTCTGCAAAGTACTGTTTGTTATCAACAAGGTGGGGTGACCAGATTAGGAAGAGAAATATGCAACTAAACCACATCAAACTACCCACACAAACGGTACGGTTGGACTGGGCAGTACAACCAATATGCTACTATGAAAATACAGTCCCAAACAAGTGTTTTCTGCCTCAAGACCTCCAACGAACTGATCTCCAAGCTACTATGAAGAACACTACTGAAAATTCTAGAGAAATACTCGGTTCTTCATCAACCATTCATCATACAAACTCCATTGTAGCACAATTTAGTGAATACTGAATGCATCCACCTCGAATGGCACCTTTGGGTGATCTTGCACACCTGTAGAATGCTGTCACTTAAGGAAGTTTTCATCTCTGAGAGCCTAGTTCGAATCCTCAAACCCTCAAAACCCTAGCAGAGCTCACAAAGAGAAATATCATAACCAAAGCATAAAGCAAATGAGCTCCAATTTCACCTTTTATTCCTCCTCCAAGATGGGCGTTGGGTTTTAAGAGGGAACTTTATCATTTTAAAACACATTTTATTTCCCTGGGGATGGGCACCCATGGTCAAGACTTACTTTATCTCTTCATTTCTCATAAAACACTTTTCCCTTAATATTTATAAAGTCCCAATGAAGTATAACATGAATAAACTTCGGACTTTAAAATAAATATGAAGACGGTGTTGGAATGCCTTGATCTTTAGCTTGTCGAAGAGGTCTCGATGAGATGCTTCTAACCCCACTCTGAAAATCCCAAACTAACACTGAACCCAAACTTACTAAAAATAGTAACGGTCAAGAGCAAACAGAGCCAACTCAAAGGGTGCCAACTGGATCCACTAAACTCGAACCACAATTCCATCACCGACAAACACCACCACTGCCAAACTAACCACAGTTCCCTAACCAAACTGCTAGTCCACAGGAACCCAATGATGGACTAACCATGTATCATGAAGGGGACATTACATTTTGATAGTTGAATCCCACAGCTTTGTAATTTTGTGAATTAGTGCCATTAGATACTCCAATACCAGTGGTAGCATTACTACAAACATTTGCATTAGTAGTTAAAATTATTGATGTAAATATAGACATTCCAGTAGTCGGTATAGGTGCGATACTTATGTATGAGATGGTGATGACATGTCATTGATAACATTCGCACATTTAGTCACCAGCATAACATTATGATGTACTATATGCATTAAGCAACGAAGTGCATTAACACCATCTTGTCCTTATTTTAACAATTCTCTTATGTTATGAATTGTAGGTATAGTTTCATCCTCTATCCTTTCATTTTCCATAAATGCTTGATGATCGGCTAGTTCCTTATCAAGTTTGTTTATTTGCTCATTAGGTACATGTGTTATCACATCAATAGGGTCCTCAACATCATGAAATATTTGTTCTTCCATTGTAGTCGTAGGAGGTATGTTATCTTGCAAATTTTGTGTTTCTCCTTTTGTAAAGAAGGTGTTCAATGGATTTTTTGAGGTAGGAATATTGTTTGTTTCAAGGGCACTAGAACCCATTAGTCTAATGCTTCTTCTTAAAGGGATATTCCTACTAGGGCAGCAAGTTATAAGACTCATGCAATATCATACAACACTTAATGCACCAACTAGCAAAACAATTCCAAAGAAAAAGATATGCTTATCCAAATACACCTAAAATACAATATCTCAATGCAAAACACTAAAAGAAGTGTTGTGATGAATTTAAAGAGGGGCAACAAATTAAATGCCTATTATTAATCCAATAATTCAACAATATCCTTCACAACACACTTATGATGCAAATCTAGACACAAGAGAAGTAAAAATCTAGTGAAAATGAAAGGTTTCCAAACCCTAATTGTGAAAATGCAAAAGTGCACTATGATGAAACACTACAGTCCAAAATTAGAATTGAAAGAGTGTTTAAAAGAAGAGTAAAATATGAAACAAGATTTTAACTACAAACCTATTAAAAAATGGCGCCCTCTACTCCTGACACTCCTCAAGCTGCTCTTGTTCCTTTCCACACTGTGCATCCTCCTGGCGCTAGTACCATTCCTCATTGCATGGATCTCGTTGGAGTTAATACCTTTGAACGCATAGGCTCAGATCGAAATGCTTTAGACTTCAAAGGAATTTTGCAGAGTAATGTTAGGGTTTCACCTCTTTGCAACCCTAATTCGTTGCACAAGAAAGCACATGCCTAGTCGTCTAAGGCTTCGAACTCTAGGTAGGAGGGTGTTTCTAACAAGCATGATGCTGAGGGTTGTATCATTGTTGGACGCTACTTTGACCGCTCACCATTTTCTCTACACAATTCAGGGTACACTCCTCAGATTCTGATTGGCAGTCCTGTCCACAATAGGGAGGAATTTCTTCAAGACCACACTTTGATCTATAGATTTGTTAAAATTTAGCCTAAGCTATGCGATCTACATGCATGGATTACATCCCACTAGAAAGACGGATTGAAGGATGAGATCAATATTTTCCCCTGTGCAAGGGGCTTCTTCATCTTGGAGTTTAAATCCCTTGATGACAAGGAAAAGGTGTTAAAAAATGGACCGTGGATGTTCTAGGGTGATTTCTTATGCATGAAGGCCTAGTATCCTTCCTTTGACCCTCGTACAGTCTTTCAACTCCGCTTTCCTCTGGGTTCGGCTACCTTACCTCTCTTTTCAATTTTAGGAGATGGATTGTTTGTAGTCCATTGGCAATGGTTTGGGAAAATTCTTATGTGCTTCAGAGGAGACAATAAACTATGAGAACTCTACCTATGCTTGGATTTGTGTGGAGATGGACTTTTCCACTGGTCTCCCTATTGAGATCTCCTTATTAGTAGGAGATAGGAAGTGGAAACAACTAGTAGACTATGAAAAGATTGCCTTCAGATGCAGAAGGTGTTTTTCATTAGATCACTTCACACCTCAGTGTCCAAAAGCTGTGGGTAACCAGGCTTCTTGTAGCACTCCCACTTGGTGGATTGGTGTTGAGTCTCATCACTACATGATTCCTTCTTCTCCTTAGATGGAAACGGGCCCCCCTATGGCCCCACTACCAAACTCCTCAAATTCAAAGCCTTCCTTTTCTTCAGAAAATCTTCAAGAATTAGGTTTGGGGGATCTACATAGGGCCTTTAATGACAACAACACTCTAGAATACTCAAACTATTCTATGGGGAAAGAGGATTCTAAGATAACTAATTTTTCAGCTGCTTCTTTGGTTGTTCCAGTGTTGGAAGGAATTTGTTTTAAGGATGACATTCAATCTGATTAGGAAAGGATAGAAGACAAGAGGAACTTGTCACCCATAGATGAAGGGGACCAAAACACATCAGTTCACCCTCAATCAGAGCATGGATGGACAGAGGTCAAGAGGGAAAAGTCTCATCCAAGTAAGTACCAAATGATACCCAAATCTTCCTCGAAGGGGGGACATCATGGGAAAAGCGATAATATACCCACCTTGGGGTATGCTGAGAGCAGAGTAAATTAGCACTATGCTTTACTTCTTAGTGTGAATAATAGGTTCTTTTGATTTCTTGTCAGCATAACTTAATGTTGTCCTTATAGAGCACCCCTTGTGGAAAGGGCTTGCATTTGGCTAAGCACCCCTTGTGGCAAGGGCATGCATTTATTTTTTCTTTGGTTTAATTTTAGTATATGGGAGCTAACCCGTGGAAGCGCTTACCATTAAAAAAATAGATATTAACTACAAACCCTAGCTAATGCAAAGACTAGGTTTTATGAAAAAATGCACAATTTCAAGCAATTTTTAACAATTTAAGCATGAAAATGCAATGCCAATGATTAATTAATGATGTACTATTGTAATTTATATTAGATCTAATGAAAATATCAGAAATTAAATGAAATTAATGCAAATTATGCTAAAATGCAAGCCTAAAATGCTAATTTTTTTCAAGTTTTTCAAAATTTTCAATTTTTTTTGTAAATTTTCAAATGCAATAAGATGAAAATTAAATGAATGAATTTAAATCTAAAGTACAACACTCAGTAATGTGCAAAATTCAAATAAAAACATGGGTTCACCAAAATGTTTAATAGAAAAAAGGGGGAAATGTGTAAATGGCTACATCCTCCTTTCACTACAAACATTCAAGGACATCCCACTGAGTTGGATCACAACTTTTGCAAGACGATTCTCCTATAGGTGGGTGTGTCACTTGTAATGCTATGGAAACTTGGAATTTACTGATTAATTAATTAATTAAAGCTTGATTATACTATAAATCCTAATTATGCAAAATCGTAAACAAACAGACAAATCACGACAAATGCTCACAGATAGAGATGTAATATTCAAAGTAAATACATACCAGGTTTCGAGATTCAGATTCCAAAACTCTCAGGGACTAAGGGGTAGGTGCCCAAGCCCAAGGTATAGTTTTCTGTAGGGAATGTCAGAAGATGTCTACAACTTGTTTCTGTTGTTCTAGAGATTTCAGTGTCGGAGATCTTGGGGTCTTTGGTGTAAGGCGCCCAAGTCTAGGTGGTGCAGGAGCACCCGGACATGATCAGGATATAGGTCCGCATGATGACAGGATAGTCTATTTTTAGTATGTTTGACTTATAAGGTCCACTGGACCGATGCTATGTATTAGATCAGCATAGGAGTATGTGTAGGCAGTTAGAGATCGGGATAAGATAGTCTGAGTTGTCCTCTCTCCCAGCCGCTTGGAAGCTCCCAGCCGCTGGGAAGTGAAGTTGGTAGTACTCGAAGGATTTGTGATATATACCTTCGATCTGTTAGGGTTTAGACAGATGGGTAGTTCATAAAGATAGTTCATATTGATAGTTCATATTGAGTTTGATAGATGTTATGTTCAGGAGAGTAGTACTGGTGATATGCTGTACTGGAGATCAGTTCAGATAGTGTGAAGCAGAATTGTAAAAGCAGGACATTTGAATCTCAATTGAATAAGATCTCATCTTTTGCAGTATCTGGTTGTATCAATTGTATCTGTGTTGATTTCCTTTCCGTTTGCAAGTTGATGGGTATTTTCAACCCTTCCACCGGTTGATCCTGCAAATCGGTGGAATGGTCCTGTATCATAGTTTAGTTTGCATTTGTGTTTTTTGTTTATGCATTGCATTGTTCAGGAGATCTGTTAGGAGCATGCTGTAAATCAGCCTAGCATCCTCATGTGCTAGGTCCAGAAGATAAGTTGTTAGACTTTGGTTTGAAGGTGATCCGGCCCGGTCGTCACATTGTCTTTGTGAAATTATGCGGTTCTGAGTGTTTACATGCAGTGGACGGATACACAGGAGTCTGCATGTGCGGTTCCAGTCGGAACGAGCCGCATCGTCATCTGCGAATGCATCGCCATCAGGATCGGGTCATGAAGTTGTTGAAGTTTGCATGTTGCAAGTGCATCATGATGTTTTGAGTTGGATATATACTCAGTGTATATATCGCAGTCAGGATCATCTCTCGGGGAAGGTCATCATCCGCATATCGCTAACGGATGCGGGTGTGAAAGTTAAGTTTTTTTGGCTAAGTGTTGAAGAGTTCATCAGGATGATGTGTGACGTCATCGTCATCAGGATATGACGTCATCGTCATCAGGATATTAAGAAATCCCTCAATGCGAGTTTATCCTGTTGTCACTAAGTGGTAAGGTATCGGCATAGGCAGGAAGTTGTATTAGCATCATCAGGAGGTTTCGAAGAACCGGATAAATAATATCATGATGCTGTTGCTTGTATCGTCGGGCAGAGGAGCATCGAAGGCAAGTTGTTGAAGTGGAACGTCATCAGGATATTAGAAGCTACCGGATATTTGGATATCCTGCTGACGAAGGTGATATTGAATATCATGATGATGCCGCTAGTGTTTGGCACCTGATGAACAGTGCAACCGGAGGATGTTTGCGCCTGTTGATTATCATGATGATGATGATAGGCGACAAACGGAGGAGGTAAATAGTAGTCGACAGGAGGATATTTGCGATCATCTGAAATATGATGATGCTGTTGAAATGTGATGATGCTGTTGGTGTCTCTAGGAAATATGATGATGATGTTCAGCCGATAGAGAATTTTATCATGCTGTTTGTATTGTTGGCTACTCCTTCCTGTTAGTTAGCCTCCGTTGCGTCCCACTCTGCATCACTAGGTCCTACTTTTCTTCAGAGATATAGGATCTAAACACTTTGTTCCAGCCTCCTGCAACTCCACTCCTTCATATATGCAACCTATAACCTACAATCATGGAGAATGGGGTTGGGTATTGTGGTGTTTAGGAGCTTGCCTTAGTCAAGCCCCAGAAGGACATTCAAGTCTTCTGAACACCATTGTCAGATAAAAAAGTGGGTATCCCTATGGGATAAAGGCAAAAATAATTGATAAATGATTGAAAACACAAATAGATATCACCTCGGAGGTGTAACTCGCATGTAGATGAAAATCCTTCAACACATGAGAAGATGACGCTAAATTTGCAATCATAAACACAACAACAATATTCTGCTCTACAACAATGAATATCTTGAATGCTCTAAAATCATAAGTTCACCAAAAGTTCATAATCATCTTCCAGTTTGCAAATGAATCCCTAAACATACTTATATATGCATCCCTGCTTTAATTTCGTAATTCAAACTTAAGATGTCAGCAACAAAACCTTCTAACAGTCACATAACTAACATTCAAATTTAGGACCTGCCTAAAATAGGGCAGGACTAAGGTGTGAGTGCCCAAGCCATAAGCCCCTATTTCAAGGCAGGATTCAACTCAACAACGTCCCCTTTGCCCCATTTGACATGGGTTTTCATGGATTCTTCATCGGGAGTTAAATTGAACATGCAAGATGCAAAACAAGGGACCCAAGAGCTAAACTTAGAAGGTAAAAGTCCTAGGGAGACATTTTTGTTGATAACTAAGAGGGGGGGTGAATCAGTTATCTTAAATTTATTCAACTTTCTGTTCTTCTTTAATAATTAGTGCAGCATCAAAGCAAACAAGCATGAAAGTAGAAACAAAGTCAATACACATAACACCATGATTTTGACGTGGAAAACCCGATTAAAGGAATAACCACAGGGTGATTAACCCAAGAATGTATTCTCTGTTAGAAGAATAGAAGTACAAAATGGCACCTACCAATTTAGGGCTCACTGCCCGAGCACACTGCTCACAAGAGGCTCACTGCCTACAAGAGAGGAAGATAACACAATGTTTGAACTGATGAGAAGCATCCACACATGCTAAGATTCAGTTCTAGTTGAGGTCAATAAACTGATCTGTTGCACTTCATTCTTACTTTCTTTTGGTTTAGTTGTCCTGTCACATTCTGAACCTGTCTTACTGCCTTCACACTACTCTTTTGCTTTTATTCACACAATTACACATTCACACCACACGCCTTCATATCTAAATTCATCTGGTATATATATCCGTACAAGTAATCTCACCACCTTTCTAGTCGGCATCCGGAATAGTCAATATTTTCCCAAGCTTTGATCTGTCGACTGGATTCTTGCTTACCAAGTGATGTGGCTCTAGGAGATGCTTGAAGAAGTCATCAATCATGTCGGCCAATCATGAATGATACCTCAAGAAACTTAGTCATCAGCAATATCTCTTCCAGATTTGGGTCTGACACTCTGTCGGTACAGTTCTTCCTCTGTCTACCCTGCCAAACAGGAACCCAACACTCAAGTGCTCATATCTTTTCACCCTTCCATCACCGAAGGCTAAATCCTTGGAATCTATTAGTCAAGGTACTCCTCTTGACTTCCCCAAATCTGCACTTCACTGAGATACTTCCTCTGAGAGATCCAGACCTGACTGTCGGACCTTACTGACTGATCTATTCTTGCTTACCGGATCATAACACTTCTTCAATCTGACTTCCGATAGAGACTCATCATGTCTTGCGGATGTGTGGGATAACCTTTGTTGCCATCAATGACAACATACATGTATCCATATAGTGTCTCTTGCCAACAATCTCCCCCTTTGGCATTAATGGCAACACTTAGTGAAAAATGACTAAGTGTCACACTATACTCCCCCTTGGCTGATGCTCTGTTTTTATATACATTTTCTGGAGCTCCCCCTTAGCTAGATTCCTAATTTTTCACTGCTCCTCACTCCCCCTTTGACATCAATGGCAAAGGGTAGGTTCTGCACACCAAAATTCTCAAAAAGTCAACTATACTTAGCCGCATAAATATATATATATATAGCATACTTACATATACTGAAGTATGTCTGCAAAAGTTGTCTTTAATTGGACGAATTCTGTTGCCCAACTTTGCTTCATCCTGTCCAAAATTGAGATGTGACCACTCATCAGGAATGCAAACGCGTCTGCCCTTTTTAGATCTGTCGGATCACTGGTCTGGGCTGTGATCTGAGCTTCTTTTATGGCCTCATGCATGGCCTCTAACTTAGGGATAATTATCCCTCTAAGGTCACCCAACCTGCTTATTCTATTTTTCTTTTCCTTCTCAAGCTTCTTGATTTCATTCAAGACTGCAATAGTCTGACATTCTTGATTTATTATGGAAGAGGAGAGAGGATCAAAATTCTTAGAGAGTTTTGTCAGTTTGTCCTCCTATTCTTTCACTTTCTTCTCAATATCCAATGTTACTTTGGACCATGATAAACAAAATTTGTACATTTTCCTACCATCTTTAAGAGCATTTTCTAAGCTCTTTATCCCAATATTCATATTCCTCCTATCATTAGTTATTAACCCTTGTACCTCTGATAATCTTTTTGCCAAAAATTCCTTCCGGACTTTATCTTCTGCTAACTTCTCTAGGAATCAAAATGTGTGCTAACACTATTGACTAGAGATTTGAGATTACTGGATGAGGAGGCTGAGGGATCCTTTTGAAAAGATGGCATGATCTTTTCTAATAATCCGGATGCAACTTCTATTAGCTCACAGTCTTCCATGTGAGACTTCAGGAGTTTTTTTAGCCTTTGCATTAGCAAATGAAGCTATCTTCGTTGTTTGTACCAGGGAAAGAGAATCAAAATCAAATGGCCCTTGTAGAAGTTTCGGTTCATCAATCTCCATTATCTCTTTGTTTAAGAATTATTTGACAGTTTCTGCAGTGTCTCTTGCCGGAGACAGATTCTTCTTCTCTTCTGCAGTCTTAGAGCTGTCTCTTAGAGCTTTCTCTCCTTCTACACTCTTACCACTAACAGCTGTGGTCTTCTCTGTTGAAATCTTCTTTCCTTCTGCAACCTTAGTACTGTCATCTTCTTTTTCCTTCACTCCTTTTTCTTTATCCTCTATTCTTTCTTCTCCTTTAGATCCGGAGTCAGCAGGGGAAACCGGAGGAGTGATGTTTGTTTGTTCACGGGCACCTCTTCCGGAGCAGAGGATTCCAAGTCCTTATCTTTTTCTTCACCGGTGTCCATTACTTCTTCTGTCATTGCCTCAATAGATTCTTTTTCAATAGCTGAGGGATCAACACCCAAGTCCTCTATAATAGGAATGTTGAATCTTGAGTATACATTCCGGAGGATCTCTTCTGTCTCTTTTGCTATTTTGTCAGTTTCTCCGAGCATAAGTTGATTCATTCTTGCTTTTCTCTGGAACTCATCCTTGCAATCTTTGAAGATCATATTCATTTGCTTTGAATCAATTGAAGGATATAGTTGAATGGCTATCTGTTCTCGGATCTCAAGATCTTTTGCCATAGCATTATTCTTTCTTATTTCTAACTCTTTCTCTAGGCTTTTGGGAATAAGAGATATAATTTCAATAAAAGCCTTATTGTAGATATTCAGATACTTGACTGCTGCTTCCTGCAAGATCTTTTGGTCAGCCTCATTATAATAATCATAGAATTCAGCCATTGGTTGAAGGTTTCCATCCACAGTAACTAATTTGACGACATCATCTAATGATAGAGTGGGCTTTTCAACAAACTCTTCTGCCATCTCTTCCTTGTCTTCACCGGTAGAGGGTTCACCAGATACTTTCTTCTTTTTCCTCATTTTCCTTACCTCCTCATCTGACTCAGTCTCTTCATCATCCTTCTAATTGATGTAAGACCTTGTGGCCTTTGTCTTAGTTCTTTTCTCTGCTTTACCGGATGATTTTGCTTCCGGTTTTGATTTATTTGAGCTCTTATCAGTAGTAGGTGCAGAGCTCCTAGAAGATTTGGTCCGGGAGGAGGATTCTACCAGAACACTTTGCTTTTCTGCCTCTTTCTTCTCTTTCTCAGTCCTTTCCTTCTTTTCCCTGTTGGCATCAAGTGCCTCTTTTGAGATGCCAAAGCTTTTGGCAATGTTTTCTACTTCTTTTCTTGCCTTTCTTTTCATCTTTGGTTGCCTTAGCTCAACATGGATCTTCACACTTAATTCCTCAAAGGTTCCAAACCTTTCTGCCTTGGGATCCTTTGGTTGACTCAGCATGTGCTGAACATGCAGCTCTACAATTTTTTCATCCACCTCATACCCCATTGGCATGATCCATATTGTTCTTGGTTCCACTGCCTCCATTAGGCACTTATCTGTCTCTAACATAAAGCATACTGTGTCTTTGTATTTCTCAACTAGAGATTGGGGAATTCTCTCTCTAGCTTGCATCATGTTCTAGAAGTTTTTAAAGAAACCCCAGAGAGCTGTGTTTTGTGCTTTGTCATCACCAAGTCCATGCAAATAATCCCTAATTTGTATGGTAACCAGTCTGTCATTCTGCCATACCCATCCACTGGATCCAGGTAGAGCTCATTCACAAAGTAGAAGAATAAGCACAATATTAACCCACCATACTTAAATGAATTTTTTTTATCTTTCTTTATTTTCTGTAGATTCTCCAAGAGTTGGTTTAGAAGGAGCTAACAAAGGTCATAGTCTAAATTCTTTCTTAACATTTCATAAGCAGTGTAGATAGCAGTTCCAGGTACTAAATTCTCCCTGCTAAAATGATATATCTTGTATCTGATGATCATGGACGCAAACTTGATATCTGGATCAGTGATATCTTCTATTGTCATTGCTCTTTTATCAAACCTAGATCCGATAGCCTCACTTACAATCTGATTCTTGATAGATTTGAGAGTAGGCATCCCACTGGATGAGTGCAAACTGATAACTGCCCTAATGGCATCTTTTGTGATCTTGAATGGTCCATTCAACCACATGAAGTTGTCATGTATTCTGCTCAAGACATACCGGACCCATTCATCCTCAGCAAAACAGGGGAAATGTATACACTGTGAAAAGTGCTTATCCCGGAGGGCCTTGTATTGGGGTTCGATCTCAAATGAATCATCTATTAGTTGTTTGTGGTAGATATCCCTCAATTTGAACTCTCTGAATTCTTCAATGTTTGCGTGAATGTAAACCCTAATATCTTCTGTATGCAAGACACCATGCGGAACACTGGAAAATGCTCCTAGGGGATCTACTTCCAAGGATTTGTAGGGATGTTTCTTGAATTTGGGGTGAGGCCTATCAGTGATCTTCACAATATTTGGAGTAGTCATCTTTAAAAAGATTTGCAGAGAGATATTTAAGAACGGAAAATACCTTTTGTGCCTTTAGGTTTCACGGAGTGAGCCGGATCGATTGCTGGATGAATCGACTTCTACAAATGATCTTTGATGGGCTTGAGGAAATTTGTTGCAGAGATCCTTTTTGCTTCTTCTTGAATGCAGAATGAACAAATGTTTAATAAGAAGAACCCTTATATTACTCCGCAAACCCTAATACCAAGTTGCAATAAATGCTCAACTTAAGTCATTCCGGTTTGCCTTGTTTTCCTTATTCGGATGACTTGATGAACCGAATCAATCTTGTTCTAAACATCTTGTAGATCTTTCATAGCTTAACCACAAATTATTTAGATGATTCTCTGAGAACCCTTTAATCTGCAACCTTCCTTTTGCCAATTTTGGCACCAATTTACTGGCTAGGGGAAAAAGTTTTTCCTTGTGTCTCCCCCTGAGCCAGAGCTCACTTTTTAATTTCTAGAAGGAATATCAGCACCAGATTCTAGTGTAGATCCATCCCCTACATTTTCTGTACTTTTCTTCACCCAAATCTTGTTCATCTCACTTTGAACTTCATCCACATTCACTTTTCCTTTTCCCTTGTCTTGATTCTGGTTATGATGTACCGGACCTCTTTTGTCCTGATTCTTGCTTCTACAAAATTTGGCAATATGACTGAATCTATTGCAATTGTGGCAAACAACATTTCTTTGCATATTTGATTGATGTCCTCTTGATCTGCATTGATAAGTCATATGACCCATTCTATTGCATGCAAAGCATCTACCATTGAATGAATTGTTCATTTGCATATTTCTGCATTCATGAGATTTGTGACCATACCTTTTGCAATTAAAACACTGTCCGGAGAAGGATGTATTAGTCTGATTCATTCTCTTTCTACACTGATTAGCTTTGTGACCAAAGTTATTGCAATTGTGGCAGTATCCATTGAAGGATGGATATCTTTGAGCATTAGGTTGCCTTACCAGAGGTCTTCTAGGCCTGTTCCTTGGATTTTCTGATCCAAAATTCTTCTGACCAGATCCGGAGCTTTCACCTTTCTCATATCCCAAGCCACGCTTGTCATCTACCTTCTTTTGGCTTTCAAGAAGAACTTCAAGTTGAGCCGAACTTATCTTGAATTTCTCTTTGTATTCATTTGTTGTTTGAAGATCCCTTTTAAGAGAGACAATTTGATCCTCAAATTTTTCTTCATTATCTTTACCATCTTCAAGATCAGATTCAAGATGTCTAATTACTCTATCCATCTTGTAGCAGTCTTCTGATTTCTCCTTGAGAGATTGTCTTAGATTATCTTCAGTCTTTCTTTTCTCTTCAATTTCTTGGGTAAATTTCATAACTCCTGATTCCATTTCATGTCTTACCATAATGATCTCTTTTGATAATTTTTCACATAACTTGGTTTTCTCCTTCAGATCTCCATTTGTATCATTTGCTTCATTTTGATTTGCTAATTGCTGAAGTAGATCCTTTCTCTTTTTCATAGAGAGACTTAGTTTCCCTTTTAGTTCATTTATGAAATCATCAACCTGTTTGAGTCTTTCCTTCAATTCATTGACTTCAGAATTAGATTGCTCAAGATCATCTAGGGCAGACTGAAGTTGTTCCCTCATACCATACACATCCATTTTAATTCCCAGATCTTCCTCAAGCTGTTAGGCTCTTGTTTGGAGGAACTTGGCTCTGATATCAATTGTTGGTAACTGAGAGGGAAGGTGAATCAGTTATCTTAAATTTATTTAACTTTTTGTTCTTCTTTAATAATTAGTGCAGCATCAAAGCAAACAAGCATGAAAGTAGAAATAAAGTCAATACACATAACACAATGATTTTGACATGGAAAACCCGATTAAGGGAAAAACCACGGGGTGATTAACCCAAGAATGTATTCTCTGTTAGAAGAATAGAAGTACAAAATGGCACCTGCCAATTTAGGGCTCACTGCCCGAGCACACTACTCACAAGAGGCTCACTACCTACAAGAGAGGAAGATAACATAGTGTTTGAACTGATGAGAAGCATCCACACATGCTAAGATTTAGTTTCGGTTGAGCTCAATAAACTGATCTGCTGCACTTCATTCTTACTTTCTTTTGGTTCAGTTGTCCTGTCACATTCCGGACCTATCTTATTGCCTTCACACTACTCTTCTACTTTTATTCGCACAATTACACATTCTCACCACATTCCTTCATATCTAAATTCATCTGGTATGTATATCCGTACAAGTAATCTCACCACCTTTCTAGTCGGCATCCAGAATAGTCAATATTTTCCCAAGCTTTGATCTGTCAGCTGGATCCTTGCTTACCAAGTGATGCGGATCTAGGAGATGCTTGAAGAAGTCATCAATCATGTCGGCCAATCATGAATGATACCTCAAGAAACTTAGTCATCAGCAATATCTCTTCCGGATTTGGGTCTGACACTCTATCGGTACAGTTCTTCCTCTGTCTACTCTGCCAAATAGGAACCCAACACTCAAGTGCTCATATCTTTTCACCCTTCCATCAACGGAGGCTAAATCCTTGGAATCTATTAGTCAAGGTACTCCTCTTGACTTTCCCAAATCTGCACTTCACTGAGATACTTCCTCTGAGAGATCCGGACCTGACTGTCAGACCTTGCTGACTGCTCTGTTCTTGCTTACCGGATCATAACACTTCTTCAATCTGACTTCCGGTAGAGACTCATCATGTCTTACGGATGTGTGGGATAACCTTTGTTGCCATCAATGGAAACATACATGAATCCATATAGTGTCTCTTGCCAGCAATTTTATGACAACAATAATCTTTACAGGTTGTCAAGTATTTCCTTGTTTCCTTATCTTATTCCTTATTAGGTTATGTGATTATAGTTGCTTATTTATATGATAATTATGATTATTAAGGAGTCTAGGGGGAGTAACAACTCGACCCCAAGATCGCATTTTGTTACTATGTCACCTTATCAATGATGTTAATGGTTGACGACACCTTGAATTATTTAATAACCCTTAAACATCATTTAGATGTAGGGAATATATAGTGTATGAACATTCTAATTATTTCAACCTCCATAGAGGTTGACCACCCATATTAATAATACTATATATAATGTTTATCCTTGGGGTAGTCGATCAACCACCATCCATGATAAGTGGAATGAGTGGAGGCAGAGTATAGCTAATATGAGCTTCAACGACGTTGCCCATGTGATAATGGAGTGGGTGGGCCACAAGAAATCCCCGAGGTGGCGAAACCGTTCTTGCCACTATCCTCATTTAGAGGGTGGTGAATTTTGTGGCATGCATAGTAAACGCATGCAAAGCTCGGAAGAGGGTAGCATTTTGGGGTGATACACATCTTTTTTTGTTTTTGGAGAGTGGAAAACAAGAGGGACAAACAGGAAGTTTGAGTAGGCAATAGTAAGGAGTTTCACTGCAAAGATAGCATTTGACTAGTGCGGGTAGCTTGTGGAGAGCCACCAAAAGGTGCACAAGAATTGTCTAAATCCATCTCAACTGTACATTTAAAGTACATGTATGATTCTTGATTGTGATATGAATGTATTCACAAGTGATACCTTTGATAATAATGGTGTCGACTGTTATTTTCATACACAATAATACTTTTCTATGTGAGGCCGATAAGGCCGTAGTTGCTAATTCTCTGTGGATTCAATACGAGGTTGTCGAGGACATATGTATTACCTCTGTGTTATCTTTTTAAAACAATGTATTAACACATCATTCAGCCAAGGCTATAAGGCCGAACATTAAACACAACTGTGTTTGCAAGAGTCTTGTTCACCAAAAATGGTATGGTTTGTAGACCACATATTATACTCTTAATACTATCTTGGCTATCATCCGAGCTGTTGTGCTCAAAGCCTTTGTAGTATCGATTAATTATGACTGTCTAAATGTTTATAAGAGTGTTATGAGTAGAGTCTGAGAGCAATGCTCGGGCCATATTATCTTTAATGATAACCATTTTCTTGAGCCTTGACTATGCCTTAGGCACTTAAGATGTCATGCTAGGGTGCTGTAGAAACAATGCTTGACTGTTTATAAAAAAAAAATATTATGATATTTATAGTACAACCCATATGAATAAATGGGTACTGTGGAAACAGTGCTCAACTGTTATGAAATGTATTGTGATACCTATGGAATATAGAGCAGTATGTTAAAGCCTTATGACTCCTTGTGCTGAGGGAAGAATGGAAAAGGGTTACTAATAATATTACCTGAGGTAGTTTTAAATGCATTACAATCCATGATGGTAGGGGAAGTAAACCCCATTGATACATATTTCTATGAGTATGAAGATAAAGTAGAGTATGAACTCTTATGATTAAAGGATATGAAAGTACCCCCTTTTTGAATGGCCATACTTCATGAACCAAGTGTAGGGTGCCATGAATTCATGTGGAATCATTGAGTTGAGGTCTCTTAATAGAACCGACCTATTAGACTATTATGAAATAAGTCTTGGTTGATATGAATTTGAATGTAAACCTAGTGACAACGTAAACATGAAATTGGGACTGGGAAAGGTCATAAGTTTGAAAACTCGATTGTCTTTATGTCATTATGAAAGTATGGGAATAGAGTGACGTGGAGTCACAGATTCCCTATTGCAAAAGCAAAGAGATATAATTGAATATTCTCCCAAGATAGGAGTCGAATGTCCAAGGAATGGACTAAGATTGTATTGAAATTATTTACCCTAGACCGAGAAAGGTCGAATTATGTTTACTGTAGGATGCGACAACTTCTAAGTCAAGTTGAGGTGGTGGACATATGACAATGTTCATAGCGAAATGCTTATGTATGTAAATATTTGGCCAAAGTAATGCATCCGCCTCTGCATGCATTGCCAGTCCACTGTGCTCCAGATGGCATGATGTCTCTAGTAGGGTCATACATAGTTAGAGTGGATCTATAGTTGTATGACTGAGACATTATGAAGGACACAACACTAGATACTCAGATGGAAAACCTAACGGTTCCTTATATCTATACCTTCCGTGAAGGGTAGGGCCGCTTCCAGGTAGGAAGTTGTGCGGGGGACCGTTGGTCTATGGTTGGAGGAGAGGCACTCAGATGATGCTCTCCTTCCCAAGAAGAAGACAAGCTGAGGCTTATGAAGATAGATGTCAAAGTTCCAGATACCATGTTTTTCTTTATATGACTTGTTAGTCAGTTATTATGTATATTTCTATATTTGATGCCTTGAGTGGTGCAGGAGCACCAAGGGGAACCAAAAGACTCATTTCTTGTTTTTGTTGTTCATTTTGTTTTGTTGGTTTCATAAGGTCTTGGAGACCATTCTCATGATGTAATAAAGGCTATGATGCCATGTTTGTAGTGATCAATCATGCACTCATACATTGTATAGGAGGCAGTCTTATAAAGCCATAAAGGACAATCATACATTCATGTTGTAAGCCTTGTAAAGGCATGTCAAAATGTTAGAAAGGTATTTCAAAGTCTTAAAACAATTGCCAAATTTTTGAAGGCACTTGTTAAGGCCTAAACAGTCCTAAACATGTAAGGACAAAACTAATAAACAATTGTAAGTAAGTTGAGTTTCAAAACTGTCAAGGAAGTTCGATGGGGAAGAAGTGGTTGTAAACCTTCCCATCGAATTAACTGCCTCCAAGGAGTTGATCAAGGGGTGTACAAGTTTAAGACACCTTGATCATGATCATTGTATGGAGTGTGAAGAAGTTTTCAAGGCAATACAAATCAATTCTCTATTGTTTCTGTGTTTTTTTCTGTATTTGCTGAAGTAACAGACCGTCCTATTCATCTGTATGGAATTGTCAAGAGTCCCAAATGTGTGGGATGGATAGAAGGATGGATTGAATTTCAAACAAGTCCTATTTTGTGCCTTGACATTCACTGAGGAGTCTTCTACAATCATATTTTTGAGACTGCCCACTAACAAAACTTTGTTTTCTTGAGGAAAAGCGCTGCTACAGGCCGTACTGCAGGAAGGTACATATTTGTCATCATTTCCTCATGTTTTTATTGTTAGAATATTGAGTTGTATATCATTTGAATTGGATTTTGTGTCTTGAAAGTTGCATAGTAGGGAGTTATAAGGTTTCCTCTAAAACTTGGTTTGTAAAACCCTCCTCTAGGGTTTTGATTGAAATTCATGTTTTTCCTTCCATTCCACTGATGTAGAATTCTATAAGTTAGTGGGATGGACTGTTGCAAGGTATTTTCAATGCATTTCACAAAGGTTTTGGGAAGAGAAGGTGATTTTCTACAATTTATGTGAAAGACCTAACAAAACCATGTGTTAGGTGATGTTTAGTGAACTAGAAAAGGAACCATAGAGACATTTTTGGGAATAGCAGAGAGTAGGAGGATAAAACCCACAAAAATCATAGTTTTGGCATGTGTTCTAAGTGTTCAAAACATTGGTTGAGTTCTGGACATGAATTTTAGGGGGGTCTCTTTGTAATTTTGGCCTAATTAGGGCTCTAGGCCATTGAGAGGAGTTATAGGTTGGGGTATTCCGTCCAAAACAAACCATACCTAATTTTGGATATGTGATAGGGGGTATTAATGGGTATCTTCTAATTGTCTAAGATCTGCATTTGAAGACCTGTAGAAAAAGTTATTAGGATTGTTCTCTTTTTGTAGGGCTATAAGTCATTTCTTAGGTTTGTGAAGGAAGTATCATTTCTGAGTTTGGCCTACCTTTTCCAATGGATGGGATGGGTTCCAATACATGCCTAAACACCTTTTCCATGAAGAAATTTGAGCCTCTAACTGATGTTCCCACTTTTGTATGAAGAACCTCAAATTTGGGCTTTTGGGTGTAGTGCAAACCTAGTCAACTTGTCTATCTTCCTCCTATCCAAAGTGCCTCTACATCATTGAGCATAGCTTTGTACAAGTAAAGTGAAAGTTATTCACTAATGAATTATTCTTGGATATTATAAATCTAATTTTTGTTATGTTTTGGAAACGAATAACATGCTTAATTATCATGATGATTTCAATTCATTTTTTCTTAACTGTGATTATGTTAATCATGATATATTCTTACTCTTAGTTAAGAAGGTTAATTATGGTTATTATTTTGGATCATGTGAGTTGACATGTTGCATAATTGAATTAAGACATTCACTAAAAATATGCACAAAACTAAATTGGAATTCGTTGTAATGGTGAAATTTGCATATCCATTCAATTTCCCATTTATTTTTATCCCCATTTTTAGGAATTGTCTTGATACATGTACATATTGACAAATGGTACAATCTTGTGCGAAGTTGATCTCATTCCCTTGGCCTCTACCTATCCTAATACACACATATTCCCACATATTTAGCCTCCACCTTATCCTTATATGCACATACTTTGATACATTCAACTAATCCTTACATTTATCACACTCATTCTTACACCTACCTAGATAAAGACATTATCCACCCCAATTTGATCATATATCCACCTAGCATCCTTTCCATAGTTGTGGATTCAATCTTGAGTTTACGAACTTGATCCCTACCTTTTCAATATTCAAAATTAAAAATTGGTTGTCTGGCCCCTTTTATTTTTCTGCCCTGAGCCAACTAAGCACATGTTTTATGAAATTTGATGCTATGTGTTAGTATTTAAAGGAATTCATGAGCATCTATTTTACACATTCATAATCCACATCCTCTCTATAATGCCTCAATATTTCTCCTAAGGCATTATCAAGCACAATTGATGAATACATTTTTTGTGTTCCAAAAGCAACACCCAACATGCCACATTTCACTCCTACACATGCAAGGTAGCACAACACAATGTGACGACACACATAGCACACACCCCAATGCACTATGTAGGGTGATATAAGCCAAAATACTTACTAGCCATCGAACAAAGTCACCATGACAAGCTCAAATAACAAGGTCTATAGGAGAGTCAAGGTTCCATTGATAACTTACAAATTGCTATTACTTGCTTGTCAAACCATTCTCAAGGCATCTCCAGATTTAGGAAGAAACATGACATTTTTTTCCCTAGCTCAGATTCCATAGAACATATTACAAAAGCACAAACCTCAAGCTCTAACTACGTTCTTGCATGCCCCAGGGTTCAAAAGCATGTCTACGCAATATCAGACTTTTGGGTCCAAGTCGCATAGGCTTAGACTTCAGAGTCTGTTCAACAATCTACAACACAAGTAAAATTTGGTCTCTACACCAAATGCCAAATTTTGAATACTAAGGAACTTTTCTTTAGACTTCGGGCTTCAATCTCCAATTTATAGTGTATATAATAAATTTGCTAGTTTGAGCACAAGAACATTGAATATTAGACTTTGGAGTCCAATGAACATTGCATGTGCTATGTGAAAATCCCAAGGATGTCCAAAACTCTAACCTTCTCTCACCTCAAACTTTAAAGTTTGACTAACACTAGCCAACCTGTAGGCCACCACCTAAAGGTTGAATACTAAACACCTACAAGCATGAGACTCAAACTTTAGAGTTTGTTAAACATCTGACAACATGCAAAATCTTTCTAAAGGCTTGAACATAAGCAACATTGTATTTTGGACTTTAGGAGATGAAAATCAATTTTCAACCTACATTTTTTCCATGCCAAGTTTAAGCTCCTTCTGTTGTGCAGTTTGGACCTTGTGATCCAATTTGCAATAGGTAATTTTGCAATATCTAACATGAATTTTGAACCACTATAAGCCTGCATTCAGACTTTGGGGTCTAATCTATAATTTGAGAGTGTGCACCAAAACACAAGTTTAGAACAAGTTCTCCTTTTTCACTCAACGAGGCATAACTTCCTCGATTTATGTGCTATGTAAAAATGGTCCAAGCCAAGCACTTAGACACATGTGGGCCCCACATTGGTCAAGAAATGATCCCTAAATCCATCAAAATCTGCACACAAAACTAAGATTACATTCTCATGCCCATAAGGGTCTTTTACACAAGGAATTAGTAGGGCAACAAAAGGAACAAGAACAACTTAGAGAACAAACTCTCTTCACCCCGAATAAACAACACACGATCATAAAGTGAGGAAATAATTCAATCTAGACTCAATATATGTTCATTCTCACCATTATGTAATATCCATGTTTACTATGGATAATTTTAGAATTAAACCATCAAGGGGAACTTATTGCAACAACCATTCACCTTCGACTTTGAGGGCAAGTAATAATTAGAAAGGTTCACACCGCCTATGAGGGTGGGTTACAATACCATTTGCTACTATCCATAATTAATTATACAATTTACATACAAGGACATGAAGGTCCTAAATTATACATCTCTCTAATGAAGCATAAAATGACATTTACCATAATTGCAAGATAGAGAATTCTTTACAATACTCTCCAAGTTGCTCTAATAAATCCTTAAGCCCCATTGGTGGTTCAATGCCACCCAACCATGTGGAACTCTTAGGCCCACGCCTTTGAATTAGGAGGTAGTCGACTGGGTAAACATTTAACACACACACCACATACATGTGGCACAACATAAGACTACTCAACAAATTTAGCACAACATCCAAAACACATCATAGAGGGAAGACCCACACATGAGATTAGGAACACACACCAATCAAGCATATATAAAAGGGTTCACAACCATGCATCAAATTTATAGTCTAATGTACAAATAAGGAAGGGAGCATCATAGGTACACTGATGGAGTGTCATCACGTGGAATCTATGACCATCATGGGAGAGTTGAGGATTAAGCCCAATCCAAAGGAGTCCCTACTGACATTGTCATCGATCTCTAGGATTGAACCCATGTTCTTTGTGATCATACATTGTACTCACATGGGCGTATGACAAATGATCTTACAAATTAAGTCTTTTTTATGTATGTAATGTGTAACTCCATTCTTTTAATTATTTATCTTTTATTACCTCTCATTGACCCTACCATCATTTGCATTACAAATGGATGGGGGTGAGAGTCCACTCCATTAAGATCTAAAAACCTCACCTCCTAAGGCCACATAAGCAAATACAATATGTGTATGATACAAAATGTAAGCCCTGCCTATTTATTTAGATATTTTATTATGCTTTTATGACATATTATTTAGTGGACTATATTCTTTTATTATTATGGTGATACTATTATGCATAGAGTATGAGATTATGATGCATGTGGATTTGGACATTTTATATATGTGTTAATTTGTGGTTGTGGATTATTAGAATTATATGATTTAAAAAATTGAATGTTAGAGTAATTATATAATTGGAATACTTATATGTTTGAGTGAATGGATTTGTTTTAGATATAAATATATATTGAAATGTGAAAATAAATGTTGTATAGTTAAATTGATTTTTGGTGGGAAATGATTAGTTAAAATTTTAATTGCATGATTACTTTAATGTTGCTTCCACTATCTTTACCAAGACATTCTGATATTCAAAATTTGAGTTTTGCAGGGGGTGACCAAGGCAATAGAATTCAGAGATCTTTCCAAGAATAACTTTATGTGTTAAACCCGTTATCCTAAGCCTATTATGCATTGAGGAATATTGTCTTAAGTGTGTGTATGTGTTGTGTCAATTTTTATTAATTGTTTAATTTTATTATTTTTGGTGAATTGAATTAATATTCCTATTTTTGATATGCATGGATAAATTCTTGTGGACAATTGATTTATTTTAATAGAATATTCTTTGTTTTAATTTATTTACGGAGAAGCTTTATTTTGTTTATTATTTATTTTAAATATTTAATTTGTTTTAATGGATTTTATTAAAACATTATTTTTGTTTTATTGTTTTATTTTAGAGCTTTATTTGTTTTTATTAATTCTTTTTGAGGAAAAAAGAAGGCTTTTTGAGGAATTATTATTTATGGATTAATATTTTTGAAAAGGGGGAGCTTTTGGATTCTTTTTGGACATTTTCTCTTGGATTTTGGTTTTGGTGATGGCATTCTTGGAATTTTGGTGAAGAAAGATTTGTTTAGAATTTTGGTGAAGAAAGCTTGATTGGAATTTCGGGAAAGTTTTTGGAAGAGTAAGAGATTTGAGAAAGGATCTTACCATTGTGTGCTTCTCCTAACTTGGAGAGCATAAGGTAGGATCTTATCTTTTATGGTTACTGTGAATGTATGTCATGTTTTTTATGAAAATTGATATGATTTTATGATGAATGTTTTTGATTATTTTTGTGTTGGGTTGTTTGGAGTTGTCCTTCCCTTAAGGGTGAGAACCTCCTATGTGTTGGGGTTTGAGAGAGGTGAGGAGTCTCTCTTGGGGGACCTTATGTAGTTCGGTTTTGTGAAAGAAGGGTTGAAAATTTTTGTAGTTGGGTTTTGTGAAAGAAGGGTTGATGAATTTTGTTGGGTTTTGTGAAAGAAGGGTTGATAAATTTTATAGTTGGGTTTTGTGAAAGAAGTGTTGATGAATTTTGTAGTTGGGTTTTGTGAAAGAAGGGTTGATGAATTTTGTAGTTGGGTTTTGTGAAAGAAGGGTTGATGAATTTTGCAGTTAGGTTTTGTGAAAGAAGTGTGATGGATATTTACAGTTGGGTATGTGGAAGATGTGTGAAGGATTGAAGAACTAACCTGTGAAAAAAAAAAATTTGTCCCCCAAGAGGGATGTTATCCCCTCTTTCCCCATTTGAAGGACCCTTTTTGGATTCTTAGTTTGTGAGTCTCTCTCTTGGATTTTAGTGTGTTTATGTGTTTGTATGTTTTGGTCAAATTGATTATTGTTATGAATCCTTGATCTTGGAAGATCTCCTAGCTTGGGGGTGGATTGGTTTTCCAATCCTATGGTAGGGAGGAGAGCATGCCTAGCCATCCATGTTTGATTTGATGTGTGCAGAATAATTGCAAAGTTTGAAGAGACTTGTGTTGTTTTGTTTTCCTATCTGTCAAGAGCTTGGAGCTCTTCCTTTTGGATCTTTTTGTAAAGTTGACGATTATGGGTTATACATCCATTTGTAAATTTGTATAGTAGAAGGATATTTTATATATTTATAATTTCTATAATTTCATCTCACATTATTTTTATTTTATGAATTTTAACAAATTTACTAATGTGTTACAAAAACTGGTAAAATTGTCCCTAGAAAAGCAATTTGTTCTGTCTTCAATAACTTTTATTTTAGAAACGGGGTTCTTCTGAAAATTTTAGGACAAGTGTGTCATTAAGTTTTCTAAATCATATAAAAAATCAGTGATACCTAGATTCTATATTTTGAGATATAAAAACATTTGTGACTAGATGTATGTGTTGTTATAAAATTATCTTGAGAAAAACCAGTCCGTTGTATTTTTAATAAATTTCATTTAAAAATTGGGTTTCTTCAGTATGTTTCTTGAAGATGCACAACCTAGTTGACTAAATTCTCACAAGAATTCAGCGATACCCAATTTCTCAATTATGAGATAGGTACAAATTAGTAACTATTTATCTATACTGCTATTTTGAAGATTATGATTTTACATGTGATTATATGATTTTAAGAAAATTATATTAAAGGAAATATTATTTAATTATTTATGATATTTTCAGATCTCTTTTTTACCTTTCTAACACATTTTAAAAATAGGAAAAATCATGGAGATCAGTTTGATTAAATAGAAAAAGAAGACAATAATTTTGTGGAAAAGAATAGAAAGAAAACATAGTAAAGCAAAAAGAATTAAAAATATAGATAAAGTTTGCTTTATTTTTTTTTATCATTTTAATTAAATTAATTTAATTTCCTTGTTTATTTAATTTTATTAATAATTGAATTAATTTTATTGTTCATTATATTTTAAATGCTTTAATATTTTTAAAATTTATTATTATTATTTTATTACCATTTAACTTTCTTAAAGAACAAATGGTTTAATTTAATTAATTTATTAAATCTATATCATTCTTTAGTGAGTAATTAATTCGTAAGTTAGTGAACAAATGTTTTTAAAAATTGATTTTGTTTTAAGGTGGAAGTAGTAAATAATTATGTAAATTAGTAGGTGTTGAACTATGATTACATTAAATTATGGATTTAGTTCAACATATTCAGGGAATTTTTTTTAAACTGTTATAAGTTAGATTAATAATATAATTAGATAGTTTTCCTTTAAGCCTAAGAGAAAAATATGTATTTGTTCCTACAACAAATATTATAAAGTTTTAGGGCGGGGGCCTTGGTTCGATTGGCTAAAAAAATTCGTTGCGGTAAAGAAGGTCACAAGGTCTAGTCTCCCCCATCCCCGTGGTACCGGAGGGCGTGTCGTGCTAGCATCACCGGTCACGTGAAAAAAGTTTACCAGGCACACTGCAGTTTATTAGGGGGCTACCCAATTCCTGCAGTCTAAAAAAAATATTGTAAAGTTTCATAATAAACTCTTCAAATTTACCTATATTGTTTTATCTAAACCAATTATTTAGGTTCTTAAAGAAATTTATATAAAATTTATATTATATTTATAGAAAATTTGTCATATTAAATTAACCAATATCAATTGAAGTGTTAGACAATTTAATGTCGTTAAAATTACCTATGGTATAAATAAATTGGTTATGGGTTATATTTAAGTTCATTGATAATTTAATTACAGTCGTTTATATGTTCCTTAAGTCTTGGTAATGTTATTATGTTTTAAAAAAAATAGTTGTGTGTGTGCCCACTTGTATGTGATTATACGGGTGGGCATTACACAAAAAATGATGTCCCTTCATAACACACCTATGACCATATGATTCACTATCCCGTTGCCATGGGGAGATTTTGTTCCCACAAAATAATACTCAAAACTACACTTGGAATTCAAATTTTAAACTTTCACCAATATGCATGAACCTTGCAAAATCCCCATTTTCATTAATGGAAGTTCAAACCCCACCCAAATTCAAAATCCAATTTTTAAAAAACTAAGGGCATAAAACCACTCTTTTCCAAACACATAATTTTTTTTCCAAAAAGTTTGCTATTTTTTTAGTGTAAAATAGAAAATCATAAAAATAAAGCCATTGGGATTGTTAAATTGATTTCCATCAATTTAACAACCCACCAATACAATCTTTCCTTATTAAAGAAATGCCATTTACATCCACTTAAGGTGGGTATGACAAAATCATGAAGGAGTTTAATTTAAATGCATGGGAATGAAACTCTTAGCTTCAATGAATGTGTGTGTGTGTGTGTGCGCGTGCGTGCACGAATCTAATCAACAATCCTCTGCTTCAATCCAATCTAACACTCCAAATAAGCAATCTCCAACAATTTCCAAGCTCACAAGAAAAAGATGGAGAGCAAAAGCAAGCAAAGGGTCAAAGAATAAAACGAATTCCACAAGACTCTTTTCTCATGTATCCAACTTCACTTTTAAAAAAGCCCTCTAATTCCCTTTTCAAATTCCAAACCATTAACTTCAAGATATTTTAGAATAATAGACTTTTGAATTCTTCTGCTCTTTTCAAAACAAAATGTTTTCAATCTTCCAAATTAAACTTTATGAAATATTTCCTTTTAATTAAACGACTAGGGTCACCAATCAAACATCACTAAAACTCCTAATGTATTTTCCCAAAAGAAATTGACACTTTGCAGGTAGTAAATAATTTCGATGGGGTAAACATAGGAAAACACATCAATAATACTTACTCAATAATAATATGATTTCTTAGTTAAATCATATATTTTCATTATTTAACACAAAATATTAAATATATAGTGAAATACATAAAATTATAATTTAATCCATCACCAGCATAAATTTCACTTTCCCATCACACCACAATTTACGAAAAATGATTAAATAAAATAAATTACAAGATACAAAAAGATTATGACAAAAATGTAAACACATTTTATGAGTTTTGACATGACTCAGGGATCCTAATCAATTGATTCAGATTTGGGCTTAGGGCCACTCAATACAGATCTCGCAGCTCTAATTCGAGTGAGACATGAAATAAAACATAACATGACTACCTTCGATTAATCACTATTGGGGAAATTTGCACTTGCACATTCAAGGAAAACATTAGGTGTACCTGCTTAATATAAAATAGCTGGAGCACAATATATAATGAGATAATATCAAAATTTACATCTAATAGACAATCATCTAACACTAGCACATGACTTAGATATACAATTGTAAAATAAATAATCACAATGTTGAACTCAATGAAAATATACATAATGACATATCATAGTGAAAACAATAAAGTTGAAACACTGCAGAGTCCAAACATAAAGTAAGCCAATCATATAAAAACTAGGTATCATAAGCTATACACCTCAATGGTTCAATGGTAAGCCATCAGAACATCATCAACAAGAATGATAATAGTATCAAAATATCACATGAATCCAACATATACATATTCACATACGTGAATTCAAAATACATGATCCATACATCTTAATGGCAATACAAAAATAACATCATCAACAAGTACAATGTAGCATCCAGATCCAAAATAAATCAATAGAATGAGACACATATGCTCGGGACATGACACTCTCAGTCTAGAGCATTAAAAGAGCAATCAATAATAAAAAAATGGATTTGGTGTACTAAAAGGAGTAACAAATATGCATACATCATTCTAGGGCCCTTGTTGTCTATGAATTTTTCTTACACACTTTCTGGGGGTTGACTTAGGAGAATACTTCTCCTTGTGACACAATGACAACCCTTTGTAGACATTTTAAATACCACCAACCTTTAGATATTAGAGAAGAGCAAAGCGATTGAAGACAAATCAAGTGAATAGAATAGGAGAATTCAACATTGCGTTGGGTCGAGTTCAAACTCAAATGACAGATTTGTGATCGTAAACTTGACCTAGACCTAAGACTTGATCCTAAACAAAGTAGAAATTCAATGTAAGACCTGAAGTATTTCATTGTCAGAGAAATTACATTTCCTAAACATATAGCAACTAGATTCCAAAATCTTCATAAAATTTTACATTTTTCAGTCAACAAACTAAATTATTACAACAATCTAATATACTTGCTTAAAATAATTATTACAACAATATAATATATCAACTCCAACTATCATTATTTGATTTAAATTAATTTATACTTACACATATCTTATTATTAAATTAACATGAAAAATTATTTTTCTTATAATTATGTTGTAGCAATAAATAGATGAATTGAAATGAAATTAATAGAGACTTTATGTAAAGTACGCTTCCCATAAACTATATCATGAAATTAAATAAATCATCTCATTAATAACTAGTATATTTATATTTAAAAAAATATATCTACAGTACGCCGAGAGATATCTTCCAATTTGTTAGCATTTATAAATTACTTGTAGTTAGAATATTTTATATGCTCACATGAATTAATTTAAAGAGACTATGCTGCAAGACTTTTCATATTCTTCAAACGTAATAAAGATTTCACTCCATAACTGCCCAATTTTTTCTATTTTTCTATCCATTTGGCTTCCACAAATTTATCTATTTACACATTTTATGAATTTTGTTTACTTGGGAATTTGAATCTTAATTGGTTACAGGAATCTGGATCTTGTAGCCCTTACTGTGAGTGTAGAACGCCTCTCAGCGTAATAATAGAAAATAGAAAAGATACATATCCCATAAATGTAAAGATACCAACTTACATCTTACAAATACACGTGCCCAATCTAGGTGTTGGCACAATAATATAATATACAATGATACGTCTTTGTCTCTCATGCCATAGTCAACTCAGTACAATAATAAAGTACAAATATCAAAATTATGCAAGAAATGATAATGAATAAAATCACTGTCACCAGCCGCCACTAACCCACATGGTCTTCCACAAAGTTGAGAGATAAGAACACGGTTCAAGCGCTTTTCTGCCCAACCACAAAGCATTATGCTTCCCCGGAATCCTTCCTAACATGAAGGATATCCAACCCTGCACGAAGTGCCTAGCAATCTGGAAATAATAGGCAGGAGAGACAACCCGGTGCAACCTGATGTCTAAATGCATATCTTTCTACAAGAATGTGCAAAAATCTCACAAACAGGATGTGGCAGAGAAACATATTAATATAATTTTCTAGACACATACATTCATCTATTTCAATGAAGACATAGCTTTGGCCAAAGCACTTATAAGTAACGATCAAATCCTGAAAAGAGGATCAACCTTCTCTGTTATCCCACATTCGGCACCCTATCCCGGAAGGTAAGCCCAATCACGCATAGAAAAAGATAACTATTTTCTTATACAAAACAATTTAGGTAACACATGCATTTGACTAATAGCAGTTACTAATTACTCTTGCAAAAACAACATGAATACACTTTCAAGCAAGTACAAGATCTATATGATGTATGCATGTCATACTTCTAACAATGAGCTTCATGCATGATTTATTTCAAATACCCATACTTTCTATACTCATATTTTTCTGACCATTTCTTGATTTATGCAATAGGGATAAGAGAATTCAGTTATATAATAATAGATGCAAGTGTTTGTTTATGACGGAACTTATATAGATATCTTTATGTTAAATATACATAATCCACTTTGCATGCACAATTTTTTCACAAATACAGCTATATTATATGAATTCATACCCGCAAGCAAGATCAGATTTATAATAATGTTATGATTAAATTTGTAATAAGGAATAAAGGAGAATCATCTTTCTAACAATTTCATATTCATGTTTGTCATATAAGAACACCATTTAAGTGAAGGCATAAATAAATAAGTCAGTTAAATTAAACATACAGGTGATTAAGATGCTGTTACAGGAGACAGAACAATAGGACAATAAAATTAAGCATGGACATCAACACTACATGTGACTTTAAATGTGGTCCGAAACACTATAATTTTTCAACTCATGCTCACATCCTCATAAATAGTATCCACAGAGCAATTTCAACATGCTTACAAAGTCACAAAACCATGTTGGGAGATCACACATAAAACCAAACATGACTTTCATGCCAACAACTTAGATTTATATTGTATAAAAAAAAGTTTTCACTAAAACAGACATAATTTTTTCAAAACACAACATTTTTCTAATTTTTAAAATGCATTGGAAAGATAATACAAAGATCTACAAAACCCAGTAAATATTTTCATAATAACTATCTTTAATATAATTTTATAAATATAATATAATCACATATAAACATCATGCTAAAAATAGCAGCAGAGATAGACAATCACTAATTAATACATATATCATAAATTACAAATTGGGTAAGACTTATTTTTTATATGATTTAAAAACCTTAGTTGCACACCTTCCCTAAAAATTTATGAGAAACCCAATTCATAAAACTAAAGTTATTGATGCCACAACAAACTATTTTTTTCTCAAGACAGATTTACCAGTTAAAAAAAACAACCAACTTGTTTTAATAATATAAAATAAAGTATAAAATATAAAATTACAAAAAAGAGGTAAAATTTATCCCCTACTTTAAAACAATATATCTAAAAATTAGAAATACTCAGATCACTTTTTAAGAGATATGTCTATACTAAGATTACTATTTTTCTTTTCAGCCCAAGTTTTCTATTATATTTTTTTTTCCTATACAAAAAATTAATATTTCAATATTCTAAAAACCATATTCAGATCAAATAACCTATCAAATCATCCTACTAACTTTTAAGAATTCCCAACAAATCTAATTCAACAAAAATCATTTTCTAATCTTCAAAATCAATGAGACTATAATTTGTTTGAATCTTTCTTTTTGCACAAGAAGCATATAAATCACATTTCTTCACATAATCCTATACTTAATTATTAACAAAATAAGTCCTTCAATTCTTAAAAAAAAGCACTTCCAAATCTTTCAGCTTCAATAACCTATTTTTCCTTTTCTCTTTCTTGTAATTTGCATAGTAAAATTGATAACCAAAAAGAAGAATGAATAATTTTAAAAAAAGTTAATTCTTTTCTTTTAATAACTCTTCATATTTTTCTCCAAAACCTAAAAAGTAAAATATAATATTATATTCTTAAAAAAAATAATAATATTAAAATATCTTTATTCATATTCATGCACATTCTACAATATGATAAATTTAATAATTGATTCTCTAAATCTTTAAAATAGACATGCACATTCAATAATTAAATAAATTAAAAATTAAAATAATTCAACTTATTTATTTTTCCAAAAGAAATTAATTACCAAAATAAATAACTAAAAGAAATAATATAATGCTCACACAATTAACCAACACTATTTATTTATTAGAAAATACATAATTAATATTAAATCTATTTGAAATCAACCTAATAGTTTTATTAAATCATAAGACGAAAAAGAAAGCATGATTACATGGCGAACTCATGCATACTTAGTAAATGAAATTACATAATTTAACTAATCATCAAATGTCAACCACATTCGATATCCAATGTAAAAGCACAATCAAGACTATGTAACTATGTAACAAATGCATAATAAAGTCATTCAATAATGTAATATAAATGATGCAATATGTATGAAACGAAGTGAGTGTGTGCATGCATCGGGTTTCCGTCATGCCCATTCTTGCCAGGCGGCTAGGATGCTTCTATCTCAACCATGTTCTTGTCTTCGACATGTCCCTGCACTTAGTCTCAATCATATTCTCATCAATAGGTTAGTCCATAAAATCATAGTTGAAGCTCGAGAAAACATAAATCCACAATCATAAAACATATTAATTCATTATTACAACAACTTTCAAATTTATGCGTTTATAAAAATAACGACAATTTACCTTTACGCACATGTCATTATCCAATAATCAAACAATTATAAGGAAATGTCTAATAGTCTCATCAAATATATTGAATTATAAATGAAATAAAAAAGTCAAGATGTGACACTTTAAAACTTTGTCACTTAATGAGTACGTGTAACATAAAGCAATAGCTTTGTCACATTGAATGCACACACATCTCTAAAGGATAAATTAACCTTCAAGCACCCCGTCTTAGTGATGGTGTGACATTCTCGGTGTGACATTCTCGACTGAATAAAAAAGCAATATCTTATTTGTTTTTCCTCTTTGCAACCCTACGCTATATGCTTTATTTATTTATTTTTGCTTCTCCTCTTTGCAACCCTAGGCTTTATGTTTTTTTTTTTTTTTTTCTAATATAAGGAAATTGGTTACAATTTCTATTTAAGAGTTTTGTATCCAATTCCTTTATTGTTTCATCCAACAACATTTCAACATCATCTAATCTCTATCTCTATTTACCCTAATAAATTGTTAGAATAAACTCTATGAAGCATTGTTTTTCGTTGAAATTAAAATTATCCCAAAGTAATTAAAGGGATGAAAGGACTCATAAAGGAAATATAAAATGCCCAAGGATTACAATCTAGTAGACATGCAACCTAATTTCACATTCTTTAAATTTTTTAAGAGTAAGTCAAATTTTTGGTGAAAACTTTAGCATGGTTTTATAGGTAAGTTAAGAGCTTAAAGTTATTGTTTTAGGTTTTGGACATTAATGATGTAGCCACATCAGTTAGTTAAGTTGTCTAAAAATAGTAGAATAAAATTAGATTAAAAAGTGTGCATTAAGTACGTATTATTGATCGTCTTATGTGTTACCATATAATTGGTTGTTTCTTTAATGTAACTTTAAAAATTGATACTTTTTTTTTAAGTACAAACATAACTCGTATTAGTACTTAATTTTATAAGTAATGGATATAAATAAAAATTCTCAACACAACACCATAACAACTATTTTAGTATGTTTTTGTAGGTAAGTTAACACCTTAAAGTTGTTGGAGTTCTAGGCATCAATGATGTAGACACATCATGTCTTCAATAAGTTGTTTGAAAACACCAAAAATAAAATTAGATTCAAACATGTGCATTAAATATGTATTATCAACCATCTTGTGTGTCACCATATAATTCGTTGTTTCTTTGATGTGACTTATGATTTTTTTTCTTTTCTAGGTACACACATAATAACTACTAGTAGAAGTTTTCATTGTGAAAATAAAATAGATTCGAACATATGCATCAAGTATGCATTATTGATCATATTGTGTCACCTTATAATTGGCTGTTTCTTTGATGTGACCTGTGAATTTTTATTTTTTATTTTTTTGGGTACAAACTTAATAAGTACTAGGACAAGTCTTCATTAAATTGTAGACACCAAAATAAAATTAGATTCAAACATGTGCATCAAGTATGTTTTACTCTTCTTGTATGTCACCATATAATTGGTTGTTTCTTAGATGTGACTTGTGAAAATTATTACTATTTATTCTTTTCAGGTACAGACCTAATAAATACTAGTATGTAACTTAAAAAATAAGAGATAGAAGTACAAAAACATTCTCAACACAACAACATAACAACAATTGAGACCTAACGACTATTGAAACCTAAACAACTATTGAATCCTCTCCCCTAATATCTTAATTAGACACCCCAAAAGAAAAAAGAAAAAAAAAATATATATATATATATATATAGAAATGTATAAATTTAAATCCTCATCTTGGGAATCCTTTACTTCTTTCCTACCCTACCCTTATGCGGAAGTTCTTTTTTTAGATATTCCTCAGCCCAACAGCAAACCAACGTTACCTACCAAACGTCAAATAATAATACAAGGACGGATAAGGCAAAACAAAACAAAACAAGGCAAGCAAAAAAAAGGTACAAAATGTAGAAAATACCTAAAACTAGTCTAGTCTTACCTAAACTACACATGCATGTGGCTCTACTTCCATCAACATTTTTTTAATTAATTTATTTTTAAAAATAACTCGTACACGCAACGTATTCTTTCATTCAAACCCTCTGTAACTCGGCCTTTATCTCCTTCCTCCTCCTCTTAAATTCCGCTTACACGTTTGTAATCTCTTTTCAGCAAGCTATCAGAAGAAGAAAGAACAAATGCCTTTGTTTATACGGATAATGGGTAAGCCGAGTTTGGCCTGCAATGATCGTGTCAAGGTAAGAGATTTTGATTCCCTTTTGCCTAATGATTTGCCGTGTAAAATGCGGCAGCAAAGGGTAAATTAAAGCAATGGATTTTTTTTTAATGAGTCTTAGATTTGGCAAGGAGTTTGATTGATGGAACATGAATATTAAGGTTTAAAATGGCTTGAGTTTGCTGGGAATCGAACCCTTGACCTCCGGCAAAGCGTTGGATTTAAAAACCCCAATTTTGTTTTCGGAAGTAAATCGCTCTGGCATGAAATTAATGCGCTCTGTAGTTGTTTTGTGGATGGAGATTTTGTTTGGAGCATTGGAATTTTAAGTCAGTGTTTTGAATTGCCAAGGATTTTGCTATTTGTCCGCGAGAACGAGGAGTTGGGGTTTCAACAAATTATTTTTTGGAAAATTTGAAGCCCTTGTTTTCTCCAGGACTTATACACCCGGGAGGGCTTGAATTTGTTACCTATACAGTCACTGGATTTTTTTAGTGGGGGGAATATAGAGGTTTAGGACTTTAATTGTACAGAGAAGATCTTGTCTACTGTTTAATTGTACAGAAAATATTTTGTCTACTGTTTCCTTGGGACGCTGGCCCCTTACATGGGCTGCATCATGATTGCATCCTTGGTGTTGAATGAGAAGCCAAACAAATCAGAGGGTTTTGTAGCTATATTGTGCATTCAATCTTTTACGGGCATGCTTGAGCAACACTCTGTAGATACCCTGTGGAAAATCTTAAGAATGCACGTGCCTATAGAGCGATTGCAGTTGGTGTGTGAAGCGAGTGGCTAAAATTTACATGCGAGGAGGTTGTGTGAATGATGATGTATGTTGATGCCTTGTAAAGTGTAACACAACACGGAGTCTGGACCATTGTCATTGCCAGCCTAGGGTGGCTTCTGGTGTAGTGGTTTCACCTATCTGATCGCATATTTTGATCTGAGCTGAAGCTGTGGATGATTTGATCTGGGCTGAAACTGTGCATGATTTGTGGTTTACGCCACGTTGGCAATGGCGTTGTTTGGCAATTTCCAAGCTGAAGTCTCCAAAATTGAACAGATACTAGCTGAGTTTATTGCCAAGAGCCTGCACATTATAGTGGAGTCAAGGATTCCATCTGTATGTTCTACTGGGGAACATTCTGGGGCATCGTCCTTCTCTTCATCTTCGTCTTCCTGTCTCAAGGACAAATGGTTCAATTTAGCTCTTGGAGAACGCCCTGTTGTTCTTGAGAAGATTGAGCCAGGGAGGCTAAGCTTGCTGGAGCCTATGATAGTTGATGTGATTCTTTTACGGAACTCCGACTACAGAGTTGACATTCCTTTGGTTGCCACTTCAGGGAAACAAGGTTCTACAGGAAATGCATCAGAAGGTTTCAGTAATCAAATAATACTGGAAAGATGGACTGTAAAATATGAGTATAGAAAGTCCAGTACAAGAGATATTCATTCCGGTCGGATATCTTCTGGGAGTGGAACACCAAGATGGGAAGATGGAAAGAAGGCTGGCGGCAAGATTGGCAAAGGAAGAGGTTTGTCAGGAACAGGAGATGTTCACCAAGGGGCTGGGGGTTCACAATCTTCCTCTCCTGCTGCGGAAGTGCCCATTGCCTATAAGAAAACATATAAGAGAGCATTAATTTTGCTACGTTCTCTTTATTGCACTGCCAGGCTTTTGCCAGCATATCGGCTTTTCCGTCTTGCAAATTCTTCTTGCCATGATTGCAACTTTAGTCTTTTTCACAGGGTTTCATCTTCACCTGAGCCTCTATCACAAGCCGATGAGGCTGAAATGCATTCGTATAACTTTACCCCAGTTGAGACTCCCTGCGGCAGAATCTGTTTGTCGGTGTCATATCGCTCAACAACAGCAGTGACCGCACTAGAAGATGCTGCTCCTCTATTACCAGAAATAATCACAGATTATGTGGGAAGCCCTGCCGCAGAACTGCCAAAGAGGTTTCCTAGTGATTTGACTTTTGTTCCAGGGAAGAAGAAAGTGCACATGACTACCCCTCCTTTGCCAGTGCCAGGATCCTCTGCTTGTACTGGATTTGTAAGACGCCACAGTTGGAGTGGCAATATCCATAGAATGGTACCTTCACCCCAATCATCCTTATCTCCCTCACATCGCCTCAGCTTATCTCCTTCTCCCTCTCCGTCCTATTCAGACATTCATGGTTCTCCTAATGTCCCTGCTTCTTGTCCTGTTGCTCCCCATCGGTATCTTAGAGTGGATCATTCCCCCTCACCCAGGAGTTCACCTCAGCATCCTTTATCATCCCGGGCCTTTTCCTCTCAAGGTCCTTCTGATCAACGTACTGCTAGTTTTGATGAATATTTGTTATCACCACCGTTTTCGCCATCACCTTCACCCTCACCACCGGCACACTTTGCAGAGAGTAATCTTTCAGACCCAATTCGATATTCTGGAAGTGCCCCTGTAAGTATCCCAGGGAGTTCAGCTGGTAGAACTCCAAGGTTTTGGGCACCTGACTGCTACTATCAAAACAAGACCTTACTGCCTCCTCCATCCCCTAAAAGCCAAAAGTCTGATGCTTTACGCAAGACGGCTTCAGCTAATTCCAGGATTACTTCTGCTCAATCCCCAGTCTATGATAGATATCTATCTGAGTGGCAGTGTTCTAATAAACCCACTGTATCAAGACCTATGGAAGCACAAACTGGGAGAACGGCTTTGCTTGCATATGGAGGCCAAAAGGTAATGTGGATAGCAATGTAAATGAAGCACGAAAGAGAAGTATTTTGTTCCAATCTAATTTGTTTTGGCAAAACTTGGTCTGTTTCTCTTCTAAAACTCCTTACTCCTTTCCAGTCATGCTCATTGATTATAATGGGGAGTTATTTTCATTCAGGTGTATAAAGATGGAAAGGATGGCAATGCAGAGCTGACAGGAGTCAAATTCTCATCCAGTAGCTCACCCAAGATTCCATTCTCTAGAAGTTTGAGCAAAGTTTCCTATCAGGATGAAATTGAAGATGAAGGGTTTTCATGCCCCTTTGCAGTAGATGATGATGAGATCGCTGATTGTAGAAGCAGGTATTATTTGAATTTCATATCTAAATGTTTCTCAATTATTGAGTTTAATATTTATTTACAAAATTGGTCATTTTATCAATAGCTGCCCCATGTAAGTTGTAGCTTAGGTTTTGTTTGACTTTTTAGAGATGTTCTTGATAATGTTTAAAAGCTTTTGGCCATGTAATTATTAATTTTGGGTTCTTCTAAAGGCTTCATTGGCATAATTTTAGAGTTATTTATAAATTATTACAATGTTTCCACTTTTCTGTTGCAAGATTAGTATTTAACTATTCTGTAATTCCATATTATTCTATCCAACAGACTTTCATAAACTTGATTGAAAGAGGTTGAAATTTACTGTAATTTGTAGGTGATTGCAAATGGCTACCTATTGCCATTGTTTCTAAACATTGATGGTCTTGTGTTGTAATCACAGGAGCATGTAATAGTATCTTACATTTATGATTTTATCATATGATGCTGAAATATAAGTAATGCTACTGGAAATGTGTGTCTTATTATCAGAACATTTCTAAGCATAGTTACCATGAAACTCCAGTATATGAATTAAGACCATGCTCCTCTTCCCGCACTCACAATATTTGGTGACTACATAATAAACCCATATCCTTACTCATTTAATCACATATCCTAATCTTAATGGTGTCCCCATACAGGTACCTGTATTCCCACATCTCCAGGGTAAACGTGTTTCCATTTCTAAGGTTTTATAAGCTGTGTTTCATTGTCATTTATAGGAAGCAAGTTAAAACAGTGCTTGCAGCACACTCTAAGCAATCACTAACTTGTTTTGTTAAATAAATTTACTGAGTTCTAGCCATGATCACTGTATAAAGAAATTATGATTACTTACAACTGTATGGACAATGTCAAACTACTAAACTACTGATGTAGATCACTTTACAATTAGAATTTTTATCTTTCACTTAAAATTCAGCAGCAGTTTTTTTTCGTTAAATATCTGAATTTCTGTCTCTCTTGTTCAGATTTTAGCTCAGTTCGGAACTTCTGCACAGGTTCAGTGTGAATGTGCAAGTAGTTTGAGTTATTTCTATTTTGTAATTCACTTAAGCGATAAATTGAAAATCTTTTATTTAGTTAATTAAGTCTAATAAAGTGTGGATAAGCACTACTAATTTAGACTTATCTTCCAAGTCATCTCCTGTGTAAGATAAGAATTCTATTTCTGGAAGATTAGATTTTTAGCTGAATAGTATAAAGATAGATGCAAGATAGAAAATAATAACTCAGAACAGTGTAATAATTCCGTGCAACTGAAGGAACAGTTGAGGTTTCCTTGAAAGCTTTCGAAAGAATGCAAAGCTGATTTGAAGGTGTAAATTATCTGTCTGTTCTTCTTCATTTCCGCAGTTGAATTTCAATGATTTGTGTGATTGATTCAATGTTTTTTCGAACATTAGGTAATTAGTCACCGAGATTGAATTTTTCTACATCTATTTCAAACTAGTGGAACATTTTTATGTGAGCTTTGTACTGCATAAAAGGTCAGCCAAAAATTATCTGGCAAGCAAGGAAGGAAATACTATTATTTTTAATTGAGGAATTCACATATTCAATCTAAGCTTGGTGCCCTGTTAATCCTTGAAAACATAAAGCCCAAAGTAGTTCTGTATCAATGTTTCTATGGGCACCAAAAAGCTTAGTGGTCATTATCAAAAAACCTTGCTCACATTCTTGGCTACCTAACAAGAATACAAATTCATATGATACAAAATCTTCCCTTAACAGAAATAGTGGACTTGATTCATATCTAACAAGCTGCACAGAACATAGATGATAGATTGGTCCTTCAGGGTGACAAGTTCTAGAAAAACTAGGCAGTGATCTATTGATAGAATGAATGTTACGTGCATTGACCTTCCCAACTGTTCATTGAAACAATACCCAAGTGCCTCACATATGGTATTACCGTATTACCCATTCTCTCAACATTATCTGTAGGTCTGCAAGTGCTTCCTCAGGGGTTAGGTTGCTGGCCAATACGAGCTCTTTCTTCTGGTTCAGTGTCTTATTGGTCCATTGCCTCCAATAACTCCTTGCTGTTCTACAATTTTTTGAGTGAATTCGTCCCCATCATGATCATCATATTTCTTATTCTAAGCATTAATTCTGTCATCTCTGTGCGCAAGTTCTTTCTGGCCTCAGGTGTGATAGGGATCTTCCAAATGGTCTGCCTTCATCATCAACCAGGTTGTGGAGGTCTTTGTTCTTTCCCTTTCACATGCCCCTCAAAAGTTTTGTACTGATTTTATTTATGTTCTTTTGTTCAAAGGGCTGCTAGATTATTTTCACTTCATGGGTGCCTTTGGGTGAAAGGTGGAAAACACCAACGTCTTCTGTGGGCCAGTGTGGTGCCACCATCCAAGTGACATTGGTATGTGCCACTTGTTCCACTCAAAGTAGCGGTAGCTCCTGACATTATCTTGGGTGGGCAATATTCTTTAATGCACATTAAATTCTTGTCGAGGCACTCTCTCTGCCCTTGACCTCAGGATATTTAAATCCTGGCATTATTTGCTTTGGCAGTGTGAACCATCTATCATAGATTGAGGAATCATACCATCATAAAGACTCTGTGTGTGATAAATTAGGACATTTTGCTTGTGATTATTGCCAAAACCCAAATAGTGGCAATTAAAAAAATTTCCTCGAGGAGAAAGGAAGGAAAGATGATGATGAAGATTTCTATCAAGGTAATAATGCATTCCTTTCTACTAAATTTATTCCTGATACAAAGTATTTGATTTGGGTACATTTTGATGTATGACAAGTAGTAGGCAAGTTGTCAAGTGCTTGAAGGCAAATATGAAACATAAAAAAGTGATTTTTAGCGATGGAAGTTTTATTAATGTTGGAGGAGTAGGTCATACGGATCTATTATTAGAAGATGGGAAGGAACAACACGTGGGAGATTTACTTTATGTCCCTTAGCTTGACAACAATTTGCTCTTAATAAGCTAAATCTGTGAGAATAGCCTCAAGGTTGAATCCTACGGTGATAATGGTTTTGTTAAGAATATTTATTGCTAACCATGCCAACAAATTTGTTTCATAAGGCACATTTGAGGAGGGTTTGTATAAGATCAACACCAAAAAAGGCCTTCTTGCATTGTGTTTGATTGGCAACTCTCCATATTTTTAAATTTCAAAATTGAAAATGGTCATGCAAAAATGGTACTGTAAATGTCATGTAACTACAATTGCATTAGTTTGAAAAGGGATGCAAAAACTAAGGTCATCAAGGGTTTGAATGCCCACCTTTTTAGCAGGTGAAATCTTGTAAGTGAATATTTAAGAGCAAGAGGAAGCTAATCAAATGAGTTGTCAAGTTGCTTGATGAGAGGTTAAATTTGAAAAGGGAAAATACTACAATGAGAAAACAGCATGCATCCAATAGGAACAGGTCATTTCTGACATCACCATTACTGGATCAAGTCCAAAGCTTCTGTAAATATTGCGGAATATCTGAAAAACAATTCAACACTTTAATAGGTCATCTCCTATGTTACTCCGGTGAATCAAGTCCAAAGCTTTTGTAAACATTATGGGAGAACGGCTCATTCTTTGGAATAAGTGTTAGTACAAATTCTTTGCATGTATTGTGGAATAACAAATCAGACCTTGAGTAATTGCTCGTTAAGGTAGCTTTGTGGTCTTACAAATCATGAAACAAGAAATTGTAGGTTCACCGAAAAGAAGAAGATCCTCCAGGTCAGGGGAGTCTTAACTTCACAAGAAGGTAATCCACATTGTATTGAATCATTTTGGGAGAAGTTGGGTTCCCCAACTAGATGAGATCCTTGTATCAATGACTTTGGCTATTGAGAAAGGGTATTGGATCAACTTCAGCAAATGCGGTACAAAATCTAGGATTTGCAAAGAAGCTATAAAGAAGAAGATTATGAAGTAGATTAAGTGTTTTTGGAAGATGAATACTATGAATAGAGGCCAATATGATTATACATTCAAAAAGTATCTTTATAACTCAACACCCCCCTCCCCATTGGTACGCATATCGCAGTACCGGGTACGAATACGGACACGATACAACCTTGATACGATGCAAATACGGTGCCTGCGCGAATCCAAGTTTTTGGAATAAAATGACCGTGTCAGATACTTTCAGGTTTGACAACACCCGTCACTTGTGTCGTATTTTGTTGCGTTTGCGGGTTCATTCCAAAAATTGCTTATGATCCTGGTTGAGTAGAGGAGATAGTGGATTGACTCATGAGAATCTCTGAGTTTTCCATTGACTCGGCGAGAACTATATGTATGTCGGAAGAGCGATTCCCCTGGGTCGAGTGTCGTTTGGGAGCTACTATCGTCTCCGGATACTCTAGCAACTATCTCTTGTTTTCGAGACTACTTTTGAACACAAACTCCTACCTTAGCTCTCGTTGACTCAACTACTTCAGTTGACCTCTCGGACCATGGAATGTAACCTCACTTCCCTCCTCAACTCGACCCCTCACTATAGTTCATTTCATTTGTGTTGGAAATTATATTTTAATATATTACATTATATAATAATTTTTAATTTATATTTATTATTTAATAATAATATAAATTGTAATATTTAGGTTAAAATAATAAATTATATTTTAATATAATAGATTATTATAATATATTATTTAATTTGTTATATATAGTAGTATGTATCTAAATGTATTAGTTTATCTATTCTTCGGCATTGTCTTGCTTTGCATTCTTTTTTCCTTTTCCTTTTTTGTCTTCTAGTCTCTTGCTTCATCGTTCTCTTTACCCTCGCCCTCTATTTATTATCTTACTTCATCTCTATCTGTTCTTTCCTTGTTATCTTGCTTTTTGTTGTGCCTTTCTTCGTATGCCCTCGCTCTGTATTTATTCTCACTCATAGCCTTATTTCTTATCTTATTTGTTTTTTGTCTTTCCTTTGTTCTTACTTGCTCTTAGTCTTTCTTTTATTTTGCACTTACTAATATCTACTGTGTGTTGTCGGCTATTTTTATTCCCCCTTCTTTCTTTATGCTTTGGTTTGTCTTCAGTTTGTTCTCTTTATTAATTTTTCAGCTCTTTTTTTCTCCTTTAAGGTAGTAACCCTCTCCTCATTTAAACCCTTTTGTAATGTACTCCTTGTACTCTTTTATTTGTTTGCATGCTCTTGGTTCTATTTACCCACTCTCTATGCATATCCTTGGACTTTCTTTTTTAAAATATTTTCTTTTATAGTTATGCTATTTATATTTTTTACACTCCTCTTTTTTCTTTTCCTCTTTATGTCTCTTTACCTCCTATCAACTTAGTACTCCGTGCCACAAAGGAACCCCCTCTCTCTCTTTATAAGACTATTCTATATCTGCAATTTAACTCTTTCTCATTCTCTCTTTTCTTCTTGATGATGGATCACGGAGTGTGATCCGAAATGTCGATGCAAAAAAAGCAACACAGTTTTTCCAGAAGCTTACAATTGGTTGTTATATATATTTATAATATTATATATAATTATATTAAAATCAAATGATGGAAATTATATTTTAATATATTACATTATATAATAAAATTTAATTTATATTTATTATTTAATAATAATATAAATTGTAATATTTAGTTTAAAATAATAAATTATATTTTAATATAATAGATTATTATAATATGTTATTTAATTTGTTATATATATTTATAATAATATATATAATTATATTTAAATAATTATAATATGTATTTAAATTTTAATATGTATTATAATTATATATATTAGTATTTAAATTTAATGAGTTCAATTTTCAATTAATAATTATGATATGTTATTATAAAATAATAAATTATATTTTAATATAATACATTATATAATAAAATTTAATTCATATTTATTATATATATGTAGTGTGTGCTGTATCTTGCCCTATCCATATTAGGGGGTCTTGAAAAATAGCCGTATCCGTATCCGATACCGTATCTGTGTCCATGCCACATTGAGGGAAAGGTTTTTAATAAGCAAAGTGGACTCTCTTGAGAAGAATTACAACCTTCAACATAGGATTCTTAAATGGTTTATGAATGAAAATGAAAGGTTGAAAGTTCGAATGAATCAACTGTATCAATAGGTTGACAGGGACCAGCCCCAAACTAAGGATCGAGTTAAGTTCAGAGAGGAGCATTCGGGTGTGTTAAGAGATGTTTGTGAAATTAGAAGGGAACTAGGAGGGCTTAAATCCAAGATGAGAAGGATTGAAAGTAACCAAGAAGCTCTAATTATCTCACTGAGTAATGTCATTCAACTTAGCAGGATTACTATCAAAAACTCTGCTACCAGCATTACTATTCTTCAGGAAAATATGATGAAGAAGAAAGTGAATTATCTCAATACTTGCCCAAGTAAAAGTACTAGAAGTCAAATGAGGCAGACGGAGAATACTCTGGTTGATCTAGACAGTGAGGTGATGGAGGATTATCTAGAGTTTCTAAGGGAGGTGTGGACTGTGGACTGTATTGAATTCACTGAAGGATCTTTTGTCTTCACACCTGTAAGCCTTTTAGTCTCTACTGTTATCATGCTAGTTGTCTTCTACTTCCTTGTTTTTTCTGCTACTGGTTAACTGCACTATTCCAATTGCACTTTTTGTGGTCTGATGTTTTTCTCTGAAGTTTGTGAGTTGTTAATGTTTATCTTCTGATTGTTGTAAAAGTGTTTGGGCACTTTCAAAACCCACTTTTATCTACTAATAGAAAAAAAAGAGGCTAAAAGTTGTGATTCAGAATAGGAAGTTCATTTAAGGAAGAATAGGAAAGTGGAGGTATGACTTTGTTAGCTATACCCTATTACATACATACATTATGATTATACATATATTAAGTCGAGAGGCATGCATTTTTGTATATTACTCTCAAGTGGATGTTCAGTACTAAAATCTCAACAAAATGTTGTACTCATGTGTTGGACATCCTAGTAGGAACTCTTCATTGATTATCACGGTGTATTATTTATTTAATCCATGATTCCATAAAGATAGTCATTGAAACTTTTCAGAATACTTTATTATTTACTTCACATCCATATCCAAATGTATGCCTATTTTTTATGTTAATGTTTTAATATAATTATATGCCCTATATAAAACATGCATGAACTTACTTATTTCTAGATTCTAAAAATTTGACCTCATACATATTTTGTCATTTATGTTGGCTAATTCCATGAAAGTTAAGGTCCATTACAAGTTTGTTCTATAGGGAAGAGGGGTCAATGCTTGATCAGGATCTAGTAATTGGGATGTTATTTAAAAAAAATAGAGGGCCATTTATTATTTGGAAAGTGACTTTCAAAGTTATTCTTAAAAAGAAAAAAGTCAATCACTCAAACAAATCATGTCATAAAATATCAAACTGTATCATGACAAATAGGTGCACTATAAATCGATGACTTAATGCTCAAGTCAGGGGCCAACCTTATTTTCCTTTACAAATGAATTTCCAAGTAATTTGAAAACCTGGAATGAAAGTGTTAGTTTCAGCACATACTAATATTCCTGTTGTTTGAATTTGGTTGGCTTATGTGGCTCTTACAAGTGGTTCTTACAAGACACAACAAACCTATCAACATAGGGTGCCCAACCACTGACATCACTCCCCTAAAACTGTTGATGGATTGCACTAAGAATTAATCAAGGGCAATGGTAAACAAAATTGACAATATAATAAAACTACATTTTACTAATGAAAACTGAATCTAACACTATATTTTACTGATTAAAGTCTACCAAGGGTCTATTAAGCACGATGTTGATAACTTAATTCTTGTAAGAGACATGGGAAAACTAGAATGCATGCCATCAACAGTGTACAAGACTTGACTCGAAGACCAATACACAAAGCCAACTCTGACTCAGTATTAAAAACTGAGCTAAAACACGGCATCCCAAATGAAAACTTTTCCTCTGCTTTTAAGGCTGATGAATCTAAGCTCCAATTTGCAGAGTTTAAATTAAACTCAGACTTGAAGAAACTGAAAGAGTATCGGAAAGTATATCCATTTCAGCTCATTTCAGTTCACTTTCCACTAAGATTTGAAAGTTTTAGACTGAGAAAGTCTTGCAACCATGCCCTTAACCATAAAGACCTTAAAAGTATGAGAGCACTAGAAATCTCATATCTAAGGAAGTGAATCTCAACCCAAAAAATCAAAAGGAATGGCAGTTGTTCATTACTGTATCTCAATCACATCTTAGATGCTTCAAGCTCAGAAAAAGGAAAACAAAGAGGAAAAGGAAAAAATATAAAAAGGACTCACTAATCCTAAAAGCAGACAGAAAATAGCCCACTATATTTTTCATTTCAAAATACAAGTGATATAAGAGTTTTAGGGGTTGTTTGGACTCTTGGAGAAAGTGAGCTTTGGAAACCACTGACTGAAGCTGTACTTGCATATGTGAACTGGAGACTAGCTAGATTGGCCCAAGAAATTCCTCTGCGTATTATTCTGTCCCCCATTTCTGAGACTAGCTAGATTGGCCCAAGAAACTCCTCCGCGTATTGGCCCAAGGTGAGTGGTTGCATGTCTTGTAATTGCCATGACATTTTTCTGTCCCCCATTTTGGTATGTTAGTATAATATGACTAATCTTTGATAAGTTAGTTGGAAAACTCAAAATAGCACACATAGACATCTTGTGGCAGACATTTGATTGTTTGGATCTTGTATAGAGTTAGAACTATTGCGTAATACCATCTTGCAATTTAGAGTTCTGGCACAGTGTCTTCTTGCTTTAAAAGCTCTCTTGTAGAATAGTACTTTGATTAATGATTGTACTATCGCTCTTGCATTCCTTTCCATTTATAACACATCAATTCTTTAAGTGTGTGTTCCCTGGCACACTTGGGCTCCAGATCTGTGGTATTAGAGTGATCATGCTTTGTATCATGTTCTAGTGTGATTGAGTTTCTCATCTGAGTCCTTTGAATTGTGTAAGCCCATTCACATGAGTCTGTGAATAGCAAGCTTGATCTCAAAATACTTGACACTTCGTTGTATCTTACTTCACAATCTTACTAGATGGCAAACAAATCTACACTAGAGATGCAGACATCAGAAATATTTCAGAAGAGGATAGATATATCAGAAATGCTTTGCTACAATAGAGAGATGATTTATGGCAGCATTATATATGGGAAAAAGCGAGGAATCATTGATTTGCTCAATTCATACAACAGGTTCAATCTCCTTCCGGTCCATCAACTTAAAAATTAAATAGACTGTTTTGAGGTCTCACACCTTACAAGGCACAAAGTCACTCTAGATATCTCTATTTTTGAAGATAAAATAGATGCCATATAAGTGGTTTAACGGCGTCGTTCCTACCATGCAGTTAAACAATTTTCCGATCAAGATAAATATTACTTTTAACCTTCTGAGAGTTTCCTTGTCTGAAAAAAATGGTGGAATAACTTATGCACTATCCACGAAGATGACCTTACACCTGTAGATACATGGAATTGTTTTGTTAAAGCCTTGACAGAAACTTATTACTCTGCTGGAAATTATGATGATTGATATATAATTATTTCCATAATTTGTCAAGGTCATGACCAGGCCGTTCAAGAATATACTAAAACTTTGACTTCCATGTTGAATGTTCAAGAGTTCGAACAAAGCCCTATTTTGAAATATGGGTCAGGATTAAGATCCTATGTCTAGACCACCATGGACCTCCTCCATATTTCACTTTAGGCAAAGTCTACACGTCTGTTAGCAAATTTGAGGATTAAGACCCTATATCTAGACTGTCATGGACCTCCTCCATATTCCTCTTTAGGCAAAGTCTGCATGTGTGCTTGCAAATTGAAGTAAAAGCTAAGAAAAAGTCTATAAGATTGATTCTTAATCCCAGCATAAGTCAAAACATAAGAAGCCTAAGTTTGGTGCCAAACAAAATTGAAAACATGGAAAAAGATGTTCACGTCATTCCTAAAAGAGATTCTCATTGCCTAAGGAGCAAAAGAAGCAATCGAAGACTGACAAGCGGTGCATGGTTCACAATTCAAGCAAACATTCAATTGACAAATGTCATGCTTTAAAATATTTTTTTAAATTGATTGAAACTTTGAGTTCTACTGCAATAGCACAAGACAAAGGCGTACAGAACATGGAATACTATGGTAGTGATTACTAAAACTGTCTCATCTTCCAATTTAGATTATGAAGAGGCAGAAAGATCATTCCATTCTCAAATACCAGTCAATGGACAACCAATGCACTATTTTGTTGACAACAGAGGCTAGAAGAAATTTATTTCTCTGGAAGTAGTTTGAACGCTGAGCCTACCAATTATGCCTCACCCACAACCATACACCATTGTATGGTTTAGCTTGGAGAAGCACTTCACTCCTCAGTGTCATCTGTTGTACAAATCAGACTTTCTCGAGATGCAGACTTGGTTAACCATACTTTTTCAATTATGTTGCAATCCATGAAACAAATCCTATAAATGTCATCACAGATTTTGGCAAGGATAGATATCGCATATGGGAAGTAGTTCCTAAGCTTTCTTTCATCAACGCTAGGTAGTGTAAGAAGCTGACTAGTTCTGGTAAGAAATGGTGCTTTTAATGGTGAGAAATGAATGCAAGAAATATATCCCTGTGGTATAAGCCAATGCCACAGCCCCCTTAGCAGAACAACAGCATTTGAATAGAATGTTGGAGGAGTACAAAGATATTTTTTAATCACCTATTGGAGTGCCTAAGTATGCATGGTGAATCATACTATTGATCTGATTCTAGGATGAACTCTTTGTAATGTCATTCATTCCTAGAAAATGAAAATCAAGAGGCAGATCCATGAACTTGTGGAAAAAAGACACATCAGACCCAACTCTTCACCTTGCAACAATTGTGTTCATGCCAAAAGGATGGCACATGCTGGCTGTGCATCTACTACAAAGTTCTCAACAAGATCATTGTTAAGGACCTTTATCCTTTTCTCTTGATTGAGGATCTACTGGAGCAGCTTCATGGGACCAAATACCTTATTAATATTGATCTTAAGCTGGATTACCATAAAATTCCTGTTGAATCCTCATATATTTGGAAGGTAACCATTATTGTCAAGGAAGGTTTAATGGTGGAATATGCCATTTGGCTTGACCAATGTACCTTTGACATCCATGCAAATGATGAATGACATTCTTTAGCTTCATTATTTGTTGTCTATCTTGATAACATTCTCATTTTCAACAAAACATGGGAGGAACATCTACACCATATTCAACGAGCTCTCAACACCTTGCAGCAGCGCAAGTTATATGCTAACATGGAAAAATGTTCTTTTGCCATGCAGCGAATATGGTATCGTGGATATATCATTGACACACATGGAGTAAATGTGGATCTGATCCAGATCTGCTTGTTCAGGAATAATCTACACCAAAAACCCTCACAGTAGTTTGTAGTTTTTGGGTTTGGCAAATTTCTATAGGAAGTTTGTTCTTGATTTTTTGCACATCACCTGGCAATTGAAAGTTATCAAAGGTGGTGCCAAGGCAACAAAAATTGTTTAGCCAAACAACAAAAAAGTATTAGTGGAATTAATATGCAATCTCTGCTCAACGCCATTGCTTGCGTTATAAATTTTTTAACAACCATTTCAGATTGTGACATGCATTTGAGTATGCATTTTGAGCAGTCCTCTCTAAATGTGGTCACCCAGTAGCTTACTGCACTAAAATATTCATTGCTTTGGTGAGAAAATATCCCACATATGAATAAGAGCTTTATGATATTGCCCAAGCTTGTGAGCATTGGAAACGATATATATTGGTAAAAGAGACCATCACCTATACACAGCACAAATCATTGCAGTTCCTTAAGGCACAGAACAAATTGCAGCATAAGTGGCATGGAAAATGTTCATATCTTCAGTTTTTCCACTTGAACGTCAAGCACAAGAAGGAAAGTGCCAATCTAGTAGTGGATTGTTTGAGCCGATCTCTAGTCCAAGCTCTTCTCTCTGTGCTTGACAAATGTACATGAGACCAACACTTAGCTATAATTATACAAATCTGATTCAGACCATGCAGATATCTATAAAGCATTGCCTAGTGATAAGATCATTTTGGAGTACTATGTGCAGGATGGACTCATGTATCGTTTGGGACGCTTGTGTGCATTGTGCAAGGCAAAGAACTAGATGTTGATATTGGAGGCTCATTTCATCAAGGTTGCAGGTCATTTTGGAGTTGAATAGATTCCTATAGTTTTGATTCTTGAGAGGATATCTTCGATCTAATGTTGCAAATTACATCAAATTCTTGTGTCTAATCACTAATGTAGTTGTTGATAGATTCTCAAAGATGGCAATTCCTAGGCCTTGTAAAAACTAAAAGTCAATCTCAGCGCTATAAACAACTTATAATCATACTTTCAGAATGAATGGGTTCACTCTGAATTATCACCTACCATCATATTTTATCACGGCACAGGATTCTTGAGCCATTTTGGAAAGCACTTTGGTCATTGATGGACACAAAGCTGACAAAATCTACCATGTTTCATCCTCAAACTAGTAAACAGACGAAAGTGGTAAATAGGATGATTGTGCATCTTCTTTGAATGCATAATTTAAATTACATGAAGCATGACACAGGAGATGATAATCTGTTTTTCATACAGCATAGTAACAACAGAGCTCTGCACAACCCTATTCGACATTGCCTGTGTTTGGTTTGTTTGGGTTTCCAGCCACAGGCACCTATTGGTGTAGCTTATCCTATTATGCCGCCATCAACAACAATTCCATCTCCAAAGGAAGTTGATAAACTTGTCAAATTCATTGAGCACATTCAACACATTTGAGTCTTTGACAGCAGGTGCAAACCATTCAAGAGAATCTAATGCCAAATACAAGCAGTGTTGTGATCAACATTGAGCACCACACCTTTGAGGTAAGTGCCACACAGTAAAGCTTCATTTAAAGAAGGAAAGAGTCACATGATCTTATTGCAAACCTAATCTTATTCAGTGTGGCCCATGTACTATCAGTAAGAAAATTGAAGATATGTTTTCAAGATTATTCTTCCAACTAATATTGGTTTGCATTCAGTTTCCAATTTAGAACTCTTGTGCCATTACTCTTAAGCTTTGTTGGACACAACAAATTTTACAAAAACAACTTCAGCTTGGACAGATTAATCTTGATTGCAGCATTCTAGCCAAAGCGGATGTAGTAGTTGTTGCGAGAGTCAAATGCACTAGATTTCAAGAGATACATCTTTTTCAGATCATCAAAGTAGGTATCTTCTCAGGGAGAAATTCACAGAATCTCAAGTTGCTAACAACTTTCCACATGTTTTTCCGCATTTAGATCTATTTCCAGTGCACAGTCTCCTGGGCATATGTGGTCCCCAGAACAGCGGTATCAGAGTGATCTTTCTTCGTATCATGTCTTAGGGCATTTGAGTTTCTCATCTGAATCCTTCTCTGCATTTTGTAAGCCCCCTTGCACGAGGTCTGAGAACAGGAAGCTTGGTTTCAGAACTCACAACCGTTTGTCATACCTTCCTTAATGATCTCAACATATAGAAGACAGATCTACACCAAAGATGTGGACTTCAGAAATGTATCAGAAGATGACAACATTCTCTGCTGGGACAAGGTATGCATGGGAAAAATTAGGGATCATCGATCACTTTGCTCTACACCAAAGATGTGGACTTCAGAAATGTATCAGAAGATGACAGCATTCTCTGCTGGGACAAGGCATGCATGGGAAAAACTAGGAATCATTGATCACTCTGCTCAACTCCTACAGTGTGTTACAATATACTTAGTTACTTTGTAGCTAAGTAACATGTGACAATTTAGGATCCTCTCAGCTTATGATCTATCTCAGTTAACTCCTCGAGTTTCCTTGTTCTCAGAAATATCTGATCATTAACTGAATGGAATTGATGCATATGTGGAAGCATTTGTGTCCCAAAAGAGGTGCAAATGGGAGTTATCCCATATTTTTCTGAAGGCATACACTAGTTTCACCACTGTTTATGTGCCTTCCTGTCCACTGCAACTCCACTATTCACTTATCCATCATCACCTGTTGCATGTACATAGCACAGTTCCATATTTTACCAGTTGATGTTGCACAACTATAATCTATCATTGTGTGTGTCTAACTGCATTTATTGCTTTCTATGTTTCCTGTCTTTTCCCTTTATCCATTTACAATCAACTTTTGATCTCCACTATTCACTCATCCATCATCACCTGTTGGATGTACATAGCACAGTTCCATATTTTACCAGTTGATGTTGCCCAACTATAATCTGTCATCGTGTGTGTCTAATTGCATTTATTGCTTTTTCTATGTCTCCTGTCTGTTCCCTTTATCCATTTACTGTCAACTTTTGATCTCACTCCATTCGTTGCTGTTTCTGTTTTGTCCATATTCGGAATTCCTTCACAACATAGCTGTCATGTGCAAAACTCGCTTGACTTGTGTAGAGAAACTTGCATGTGTTAGTTGGATGTTGAAACTTAAAATTAACACCTGTTTAGAATGCTTCTATTCACCAACTATAAGAAATATCTAGAGTTTAAACTTCTGGTTTTTAAAATTTGGTCTCTGTTTTCACTAACATTCTGTTATAATTTCATTTGGGAAGTTATTGTGTATTATGATTTATCTTTTGTTCTCTTTTGCAAAAGTAGACATCCATGGCTTTGCAGATTTGGTCTCTATTATATCATAGTTGGCATCCTTTCCTATTTTAAGTTAGAAGGTAATGCATTTTGCGATCTTTTGAATAATAAATTCTGAAATTGAGATTGATTTTAATATCAATGAGATCAAAACAGTTGCATGACTATGAAATACTCCCCTAACAAAATGAATTCTGAGCTGCTCTATAACAACCAGATACATGCAGCCAATGTGCATTCTCTTGTTGAGGAGTCATAGTGAGATGGTTCATGTCTGTGATGAACTTGTTAACTGATTTGGTGCCTTGTTATGAACTATGCATGTTAACTATGATATAAACTAGATTTCACCAGATCCGCTCCTGGTGGTGGAGGAATGAACACCATGTGAAACTCTCGAGTGCCTCATTATGGTTGTAGAATATTTCCCTGGGTTAGACATAAGGGGACAACTTTTGAATATGCCATACAATTCATCCCAATTATACATCTTCTCATCGGAAATATATATTTCTTTTTATATTTTGATTTTATTTCTTACATTTTTATAAATTATTTCAGTTTTAAGGATGTCTTGAAAGAGCTGTTCTACTTCGTTAAAACTATGTTTTGTTTGTATGCAGGACCAATTCCCTTGATGGGAAGGGAAGCATTTCTGAATCTTCAGAAATTGTGGGCCAGGCTATAGGAATGCATAAGAGATCTCAGGGTGCTGCTGTAGGTGCTCTTGTACATATGCTGAAATCTGCTTCTCCTTTGTGCCAAGATTTTGGCAGTTTATCTGGTTTTCCATGTACCACAGCTCAACTTCAGGGCACTACAAGCGAGCATGGTGCAACCAGCCCCTCCATCAGTACTTCCTATTCTGGGAGAGATGTTTCACAGACCCTTGTTCGTAAAACAGCTGCTGATGCATTAGAGGAGCTTAGGAGCTACAGAGAAATGAAAGATAATTTACTGAGCCAAAGTGGAACTCAATCAGTGGGAAGGTCATTTATATGAGAAATAGCTGAGACTAAAGGTGTTTCTGGAGTGTCTCAAGGCATCAACAATTTGAATGCCAAGCCTGCTTGTACATATATGTACAGATAGCTTTAGTTTCCTGATTCTTTTGTTGTGCTTGGTACATCAAGATTTTCCTCTTGTTTGTTGCCACAATTAGCCATTTGGCCCCTTTATGGAAAGCTATATTTGGCAAGCAATGTTTTACAATTTATCACTGGGATAAGGTATTCATTATTGAGTTTGTTGACCATAAAACACTGCTAATAGCAAATTTTGTTCATGGGTTTTAAACTAGGACTTAAAATATAAAAGGCTCGTTGCAGTTCAAAACTGTAAATTTCTTTTAATACAATAATTATTACAGAACGGAGGCTAGGAAATTAGAAGGCAAGACTTATTCAGATCTTTTTCATGATGCGAGTTTGAATTTTATTGGTAGAGGGATGATGAACTTCAACATTTTTTTCAATGTATTCTTTCCCATTTTAATTTTTTTCCCTTGTAGATGGAAAATAATCATGTTATAACATGAGTGCATATGGGGGAAAGCTATAGGATGTTAGCGAAAATGAGGTTTCATCATGCATATTTCCAACTTCCAGATCACATTCTTTGCACATTGCAGCTCCCTGCATTCTGCAGTTGATGTGGCCTTACTTTTGATTTTTCACTGTATCCATCCTTTTATTCTTGGGTTCTTTATGTTAATTGTTTACCTTTGTCTGCCTGTAATCAACCATGGGGTGCAATGCGCATTGGTTGCCATTATCTGCCTATATCAACCATGGTGCACAATGTCTGTTGGCTGCTGTTGTCTGTTTATAACCATTTTTTGTTCAGACTATATTCCTGCTTGTCACTCTCAACACCAGCATATCCTCCACAGCCTGCAAAGATACACACAATCACCGAGTTTGGCCTCTGATCTTAGGGATATAACAATGAAATGCATAATCTTTTAAAATCTTTCACCCTCATGATAGTGAACCGGTATTTTGGTTTGGGAGACTTGGGGGTCGTGTTTCAGCTTTTGAGCGCATTGTCCTAAATCTTATTGGAAAGATATTTTGTTTTTATATCTGCTTTGCTATTGTAAAAGTGAATATACCCAGCGTCACAAATTTGGTCTTGGTCTAGTTATAGCCAGCGACCTTATCTCAAGTTAGGAAGGTATTGTTAGCTTTTAGTTGGTTTGTCTTTTACATGTCTAGAGATTAATTCCTTGTATTGTCATACAATTTTCACTGCTGTTTTATTGAGCAACAAAATATATGAAACATATAACATCCTCTGTTTCACCCAGGTGCCTCAATGCCTGACAACCAGCAATTTTGTTGCCTACTTTCTTGTTCACGAGTGGACAATGAAGATTTCTGATAAACGATCTCTTAATTAAAGGTTAGCAATCTTTGGCTAGTATTTGGTCATCAGATTGAAGAGTTTCTGTTTTCCAATACTTCCTTTAACACACAAAATGTTCCAAGAAACTAGACCCTCAGACCCCGTTACAGTTTGTCTGGTTTAGAGTAGAGTCACATATGTCAAAGAGGCCTAGCGGCAAGAAGAGAGAAAGAAAATGAAAGACAAATGGACGAAGGAGTGGAGGTATAATCTTGTGGCCATTTTACCATGTTGAAGAGGCCTAGCCTAGTGTCAAGAAGAGAGCAAGAAAGTGAAAGAAAAATGGACAAAGGAGTGGAGGGATAACTTTGTGGCCATTCAAATATGAAGAGAACGTAAGTGTGAAACTAAATAGGAGATGAAAAGAAAAGTGAAGATATGCACGAAGGCTATAATAATGAAAGAGACAACAATGGATAAAACGATGTGCAAGATAGACGTGACTAACAGAACCACTAAAGAAGACAAAAGGGAACTTCAATTTTATGTTCAATGTAATTAGATGAATGGAGAACAATGTTCGTTATGAATCACTTTACAATGGATACTGTCAACTCTGCAGGGCCGAGGTCTTATGTAGGATAACTTTTTAATCTAGTTAGTGGATTACCAAGTTCTAAGGAACATGCAACATGAAACACTGTAAATTATTACACATTCATCTTAACAGATACGTAGCAGAGTAATACTTTTATTAAGAGGAGTGAATGTGTAAGGTATATGCGTGCTATGGAAAACCAGAAGGCTGAGATGAAAATTCCTGTGATAAAAAACTAGGGCAAAAGTGCTTTCAGCTGTGTTTAACTGGAGCAAATGTGAATGCTGGATTGTTTCTGTATGTTGACTTTAAAAAACCAGTTACAGATTATGTATAATTACAAGACAGTTGCAAAAGGAAGTGGTAACATGATACTTATGTTCTCTAGAAGTCGATAGTTTGTGTCCTTGTTAGTATGAAGGTTCATCTTTTAGGTGGATGCCGTGCATGTACGTATGTTGACACAACACAAGCCTTAGGAGTGCGGTTTGACACATTGTGAGCCTTTGGGGTATAGTCTAACACAACATGATTTAGCATGAAGGGTTGATGTTGCGCCTGATAATGCAAACACTGTTGGTGTTGCATGCCAACTCAAGTAAGCCATTCAAGTTGGGCACCACCTGGGAAGTAAACCATTCAAGTGTTGCTGACTTGTTGGCATGGTGGCATTGAAGTGAGTTGCCATTGTGGGTGTGATGCTATGAAAAGTGGCACCGAGGAAATTTTGTGCTGGCATGGTGTTGAGCTGGGTGGTATTATAGGCACAACCAAAGTGGAGTGCAACTTGATGCTGCTTGGCTTAGATCACTTGCCCTTCTAAATCAATGTTCTCGAATGTGTCTTTAGTCAATGTTGGAAATTGTACCCTAAGTTGCTGAAGGTTGTATCACTTACCTTGTTCAGTGTATTGCCTTGCCTTGACCACTCCAAACAACTAATGTATGCCATGGCAAGTGAGTGGAGTTGTTTTAGTAATTTGGAAATGTTCATGATCAAGTCTAAAGGATGCATAGTTGCTCTTGGCTCAAAGCAAAGGTGGAAAATATATTTTAAGGAGTTCTGCATTGAATGTGATGAAAATCCATGTTGGGAGATCCAGGATGAAGGCATTATCCTTAGGTACATATGGTATTGTGTAAGGACCATGTTGTAGAGGCATGATATTTCAATGAGGACTCTTGTGCTCTATTCTAAATATGCAACTGTTGTTATCACCTAATCGAATTCGCGAATGTGTGGGATGTGCTTTGTGGTGTGAGTATTTGTTGAAACTTATTGAACATATTGGATGTGTTGCAAAAACTCCTTTGCCTTGCCCCACTTCTTTCTTTTGTTGGCATGACTAAGTGTCTAATGATGTGTAATTGGATATGTCAAGGGGTGCGGTTAGGTGGAATCCAACACGTTTGAAATGGACCATGCCTCTAGAATCATATAGAGCTTTGTTGTAGGCATGCTAAATAAAGGGCAAATAGTAATCCCATGTACATTGTTGTACATGTAAAATAAATAAAGGGCAAATAGTAATCCCATGTGCATTGTTGTACATGTAAAACAAATAAACAAGTGTGATCGACCACCTTTATTTTCTCTTTTACTCCAAGATAAAATATTATATACTGGGCCACTTATCTAACATGTCCTAGAAGACACAACACAAATTGCTAACAGGCCTTAAGGTAGGACAAATTTAAGACGAAACAAGATTAAAGAAGAGATGGGTTGAGTTTGGGGTGTTGGTATTTTTTCTTCCATTCAATCAAGATGGCATTTTTCAAGATCCTATCAATGAACACAAACACAATGTGATTTTAATGTTTCGTGATATGTAGTTGAGACAAGAAATCCGTACTTATAAATTCCCAAGCTCTAGATGGATTGGTAGAGGTGTATACAACCTGAGCTTCTAATTTATTAACTTGGCTATGTAACTCAAAGCATGACATGATACAACATGACATTTTTTTGCATGAGGCCAAAATGAATGTTATTAAGAGCATAGATAAGGTCTTGCTTACTCTGAATTATCTTGTTGTCTTGGAATAGTGCACTTACCATACGAGTTGATGGTGTGCATAAAGACCTATGTTGCTCGTAGAAAAGTTGATTCACCTTGTGCAAAAGTAGTTCGGGATAGTGCAAAAATTGTATTTTTGAGTAGGAGACCTAATTAGAGTTGTCACCTTGTGTGCCAAGCAACTAGATTAACGATTGGATAGGAGGGTGGCTAAGGTAGTTTATGACATCGTCTTTTTCATTCTTGTGATTGATAAAAAGACAAAATTGCTATAAGTATGTCATCCACTTCATATGGCAAACACATTCTCTAGCTTGCTTTGTCTATGTAGGAATTTAATCTTTTTGTGATTTGAGAATGATGGTGCACTTTCCTAGGATCTAATGTTGTCATTTTTTGCTAGCTTGTATGATGGCACAAGTCCTCACAGGTGGAGTAGCACTAAATTGTGCTGCTTAAGGTTTTTGAATAATAAGCAATTAGATATTTATGTTGGGTGAGTACTATGTTTTAGTGCATAGTTTTTGATTAAGAGTAAAACCAGATTTTGAAAGGGTTTGGAACCTTTTACAAAAAGGGGCTTTAGCCAACAATAGTCGAACATCATTGAAGTTGTAGCCAAGCTACCATGATAGACCACACCATCCCAAGACCAACCACCTACACAACACTTGGCCTCGTCCTTGCAATCCAAACACCCTTGACCCAAATGTGGGATTCATATACATGTTTAGGAAGATCTCTCTTCCTTCTTTCAACAATCATCCATGATCATCATTTCTCAAATCCTTAGATCGAGAGAGGAGAGGGCTATCCTCTATAGCCGTTACGCTCTGAGTCACCTTATGTGCATAATGTCTAGCCACAGAAGCCGAATGCTACACCAAATTCGCAGATAAAGTAGGAGCAATGGACCCACCACCCAACACCATGAGGGTTAGGGGGTCCAATGGTGGAGCCACGAAAACTGGGTCTTGAGAAGAAGTCCCATCAAGAGAAATCTTTGGAGCATCAACATCCCTAAGGGGATCCACCTTATAAGCAAGGGCCACCAAGGCCACGTCCTTAGGCTCGTCGTCCTCGGAATAAGAAAAATCACAACTAGTTAAGTGGTTGAGGATGGTGTTCCGCCACCATGTAGTTGAACCCTCATTCTTGCAGTGAGATTGGAGGCAATCCAAGACTAGGTGTTCAATAGTGAAGCATCACCTGTATTGAAAATGGAGACCCTCATAATCAAGCGTCCAAGTCTAAGGTCTATCCCCCACCATCAAGATAACCCCAGGAAGATCCTTGGAGATGTCGATGTCCACCAGAATACATGCATAATTAGTGTGGCCGAAGTTTGAAGAAGTTGAATCCTCTTGTAGAAAACGACTAAGAGGATTTCCAATAGACTCAAAATAGGAGACGTCCCAGAAGTGGAGAGAGAGATTGGGTAGTTCGAACCAAACTGACATGATTTAGAGAGATTCTATTAAGAGGGTTGAAAGAGGGAAACCATAGTTTGAGCGAGAGGGAATGATGTCCCCACATCCAAACTTTACCATCCAACACTAGCTCCCTATCATCTTTTGATCGAAAGGTTGCAATAAAAAATCCCCTAGCACAATGATATAACTCAATCATGTCCTCAGTGAGAGGCCCACAAGATTCCAAAACCCATTTATTCAATTCAGGAAGGGAAGGCCATAAGTGATTGAACCTACATGCCTTGATGTTTAAAGTAATCTTCATTTTCAATCACACCCTGTCCACAAATGACGACAGGGAAGGATTTAGAACATGAAAGGGATGAATTTTACCATGCGGAGGAGGTGAGCAACTACTCTTGCTACAGAGTGTATCCCAATAGAACTAGCAAGGGTCGCTGACCCAACCATGACCCCTAAGGGAATCACGAGCCAAGCCAAATGTACCACCCAAAGAGGTAGAATCACCATTCATCAACGCCTTTGCACCACCAAGGGTCTCGAGCGAGAGAGGACATGGCTCCAGTAGAGGAGATGCACATAAGAGAGGATGCATCCCCAACAACACACATTCCTAGAGACTAGAACACAAGATCCCGAGTTAACAATAGAGGGTGCAATATCAAGAATGCCATTAGCAATAGTAGAAGGCATTGCAGCTAGAACATCGGTGCCATCTTCATTTGCAACAACAACCGGTAGAAAATCTACCTTTGAATGCAGGGCAAGGGTTTCTAGAGTGGGCAAGGGCGTCATTTTTCTATTAATTTAGTGCATAGTTAGATGTATTAGTTTTGATCTCAAAGGGTTGGGTGATGTTTGACATTGCCAACACTATTGTGGCACAAAGGCATTAATTGACCTCTTCAAAGCCATGTTCCTATACATGTGTCCACTAGAAAGCATTTGTTTGATTACCTCGATCTTCTTTGGATCCACATGTATACTTACATGATTGATGATATATCAAAAGTATTGAATTTTCATGACATTAAATAATTAAGTGCTTAAAATGGCTTGCAACTTGAGTTAATGCAATGTTTCTAGGATGCATGTGATGTGCTCAATGTACTCCTTCCAAGTCTTATTGAAGATGAGAATGTCACTCAATAGACAATGGCAAAAGAGTTAGTGAAAGGCTTCAATGTTCTTTGTTCTTGGTGCATTGGTCAATTGAAAGGCATAACCAACCTTGTCTTCCAAGCATCTTTAAGATCAATAGGCACTTGATGATCACTAGACTATGAATTAAGAATGGAAGTATGGTTTGCCTTAGTGCTAAGTATAAATCATCAATATGCTACAATATTTAATAACAAAAATTGCATACCTTGTAGTTATTATTGTATTTTGCACTCATTTTAGGTGTTTTTGTTTGTGTCCTTTTTAGCCCTTGTTTGCTTCTTGTCTAGCCTTGTATTTTCCTTTTCACACCTAGGCTCCCATGAGTCTTTTGTTTTCCCTATGTGCTTTTGTGGCCCATTTTCATGTGTTTTGGAACCTTGCCTATCCCTTGTCTTTATCCTTCTCATTTGATCCTTATCCCACCTACTTTGCATTTTATTTTTGTGTCAAACCTTTGTCATCTTTTTACCCCATGTTTGGCCCACTTTCCCTTATTTCTCACATCCCTTATGTTGCTTTTGCAAATAACCACTTTTTTTGGCCTACTTTCATCATCTTCCTTCCCTATGAATTCGAGGCTCCCAACATTAAATGTTAGGCACACCATATGTAAGGTACATCTCCCTCCCAGAGGATGGCCTTGGTAAGTGTGTCAAGTGGCCCCAAATTTCATTGACCGACTATTAGGTTCATCCCTATCCCTATTCCAGTGATAGTTTTTCTGGAAACTTACTAGAACCTTTTGAAAAAGCTATAAATAGGGGCATCTTCTCCCTCATTTGGACACTCCACAATTACCATTTCCTTTGTGTTATTGTGTTTATTCTTTTGGAGCTTTTCTTGCTAGAGCTTGGATTCTCTTGGAGTCATTTGCGGATCATGGAGTAGCTTCTTGTAGTCTTTCCTACTTTTCTCTCCATACTGTTAATCTACCATTTTCCTTCTGCTCATAGCCATGGAATCCATTTCTCTCTCCATTGTTGCATATTATTCCTTTCCCATCATCCCAAATCTTCCTTTTGATCCTCTTGTAATCTTCTGTCTTTTGCTCAAATTAGGGTTTCAATTCTTAGTGTATTTTTGTTGATTTAACCCTGTTTTTGTAGGATTTGATCAATAAATCTTTAGGATTTGATAACCCTTTGTTTGCACTACATCTCATTGTGATAGGACAATGAGTGGAACAAAAACCATTTGTGCGCTGTCCAAGATACACGTGCTCCCCTACAAGGTACATCTACACCCCTATAAGGTACATCTATGCCCCTTTGACATAAAACACCTCTTGGAGCCTCTAAACTTTCTCGGAACCTTTTTGGAAGCATTCTAAGCAATTCAATTTCATTGATTTTTTCTCTTAGGTGCACACATGCCACATTTGATGCTTGCAAGTTCATTTTCTTAGCATAATTTCTTGTTTGTGTTTTTACTTTCCAAATTGCATTTCCAATTGCCTAGCTCTAGTCTTTTTTCAGTCCCAACTACCATGTGATCTGATTATAAGCTTATGACTCTTTATTTGCTTTTACTCACTTTAAAAAACCCTTTATTTGAACTAATTCAATTGCACACTAAAGAAAGAAAACCTTCCTTTATTTTCTTTCACAATAGATAATGTATTTAATATTATCTTGTGGAGCTTCAATAATGTTGGCACCAATTTGTAATAATTTATATTTATATTTTGTGCCAAGTATACTTTGTAATTGTGCCACAAATAGATGAAAACACAAAATAGGATAAGAGTTCCTAGAAGATGTAAATATGGATTACATAGGCAAAAGTTTTATAACTATCTTTTAGTAGAAGTAATTAGAATTCTTAACCTACATGCTTCTAGAATAATTCCAAAGTGTAGCTACATGACACTTAATATAAATTAAAGCTAGAAAAGGTTTAAAGTAGTTTTAAAGCAATCCAATAATAGTTGAGTTGACACTAGGAACAAAGCCTATATAAACTCCAAGATTGTAATACTTTAGTAACATAAAATTAATATAGAAAATCTTGGTTGATTTTGCTATGTGATGCTTTATTACTTGCACATACATGTTTATGGATGCCTTATTAGAGTTCAATTAATAACGCATAGGTTTGTTTGAGGGTACAAGGATGCTTTCTTGCCTTGGGTGAGTACTCTTATTATTGATATGTCGATGTACAAGAGTAATTAAGTGCTTATCCCTTAGGTTATTTGCATGCATGGAGATTCTAGCTAATTATTTGGTTATGTTTTTGAGACCCCGTCATGAACTGTGTGCTATTTATTAGTTACACCTTGATAGATCACACACACAAATGTCTATTAGTGGTTTACAAGTAAGGTTGAGGAGTTTGTGTGCAAGGAGGCCTGTGCTAGCACATGAATTACCATTAGCATGAGGAGGAGTTGTTTGATGCATTGCATGAAGTGTTTTGGGTAGAGTTACCATACCATTTGCATGAGTAGTTGGCAATGCGAGTTAGAGTATTAGGGTAAATTGGAATAGATACCTGAGATACTTGGGTAGTTGCAACAATTAGATACCGTGTGGATGTGCATAGTTGACACTTTTGTGAAAGGTGCTACCAATAGTTATATGATAGTGTACTATCCACCTATTGTTTAGTTGAAGGAGTGTTGCACAAGTTCCTTGCTTTGTATTGATGTACTCTATTAAAGTAGATAACACTTTGGTTCAAGATGCTCCTTATTGAAAAACATGTCAAGACCATCAATATAGAGTAGTTCCTTACCATGCATAATTGTGTGTCTTGGATGAAGTAGCAGGTTCATCACAAGAATCAAATAATGTAGAGATATGGAGGCTAATAGTTTCAAAGCCATGCAATGGGAGGAATGGAATCAAAGGCATGAAGTTGTGATTGTTGAAATAGAAGTAGAATGATCTCAATGGTCATAAAGCACACCAAAGAAATGACACAGTGGAGGTAGTGCTGATGCAAGGTATCATGTGATTGTGGAAGTCAAGGGAGGATGGATGTGCACTAAAAGAAGAAAGCACAAACATCTCAACCAAACATGGAAGGGAGAGCCACTAATAGCTCTATGCATAGATGTTGAAGAGATAGAATATGTGTGCTCAGATAGTGATGATCCCAACTATATCTTGACACAATTGTGCCACATGGATTTGTCTAATCAATAGTTTCCTTAAGTAACAATAAAGAGGTAGCTAGGTTTGTAGCATGAACAATAAGACAATCAACTAGGGAGGAATGTTTTGAGAAAAAGGTAGAGGATACTTTTGATAGAGTAGTACAAGAGTTTTGAGACTTTGCACATTGGACAAGTGCATAGTGGGATATTTTCATTATAGAGTTAGAGATACAATATAAGCAAGAAGAAGACATGGCACACTTGGGTCATAATAATCTAGTCATCATCTATGAGCCAATACTAGAGAAGAGGATGCATCACATCACTAGAAGTGTGTGAAATTGCATGGCACACCAAGAATGTTACAAACCCTTCGTGCCATATTCGTTTATTTGTCGCAGCACTTGGTGCTCATTCACATGACTAATATGCACTCTATGATTTTGATGGGACAAAACAAAATCTAAATGAGTTGAAGAGTTTCTTAGTTGAGTCAACTATCTTGAGTTGACTCACATAAATGTTGTCACGTTGAAGGATATTAAGTAGTTATTTGGAGAATTAGTGCATTGATATATATATGCTTCAAAGATTTAATCACCAAGATTAAACATACAATAATGGGGCTATCCAAAATGAGTGGTTCATTCGTAGACTAATAACTCACATACAACATGAATTGGTGCAATAGATATTAGCTAGCTAGGGTGCATTAGAGGTTGAATTGTGTTTGGAGGTCTTGGGAGAACCACTAATTTGTGGTTCTAATGCACACCTCAAAGAAAAAATTAGGCAGATGACAACATGCATGGGGCAACTTGCGGGCACAATAGAGTTCAAAAGAGGTTAATGGTGCACATAGTGTCATGGCAAGGGGCACACTACTATTGACTTCTTGATGGTCAGAGTGTGGGTCATTAGTGAACCGCACTTCCCTTTGCCACTTTGAATCCCTGACTACACCATTTGTCATGAATGTAACAAGACATCAACTTGTTCATTATTGTAGAAATTTAAGGGCATATTAGTCACTTATTGGTGTGAGGTATGCAATAGTGCTACTCATGACACCAATCCCTATTGATTAGTACAAGCAATGCATACATCTTTAGGGGAATCAAGTGATGAATATGACTGTATAGCCACAACCACAACCCCAATAAATGCACCACACTTAAGGTCATGGTGGAGATCATGGTGCAGAGGAAGAGGACATGGATTCTACTTTTACAAGGTATGGAAACCTAGGACACATTTGAAATTTCTTATGTGCAAACATTGTGATGGAGATCATAAGACTAAGGAGAGTCTTGCTTAGTTACAACAATGGTAGTTGTGAAAGAAAATTGCGTAGATGATAGAAAGACACTAGTGCAAGGTGCTCCATCTACCAAGCTCATACATGTTTTGACTAGAAGTGAAGCTAGGGCTCAACAAAATAGGTAGGCATGCCCATGACATAATACTCACAAACATAAAGAGTACAAGACTATAGAACTACCAAGGATAAGGTTACAAAATTTACAAATTACACATAGCAAATGGACACTACACAATGATTATCAAGATGTGGCAAGGCTTAAGCACAATAGTGCATCTCATTCTTGGGCCATATGCTAATTTACTACTCTATGCACAATATTGCATCCCTCTCTTGGGCCACAAGGGAACATGGACTAACTCCATTGTAGATGATGTTCTTGATGTGTATACATGTATCCCTTAAACAACGCATGTGGCACCATTTTCCCTCCAAGCCACATGCATCAATTTTATTGTTTGAAATTTGCCACTTTGGACCCTGCAATTTGTGTCAAATAACATTATAAAATATAAGAAGTATATGTAAATAATCCCCAATTTCATCTTTCTAAAATATGTTTTATTATAAGTTATTTGAATTTTTTTATTTTTTTCTTTTTCTAATAAACATAAGTTTGTTATAGAAAATATTGACATACATTCAAGATATCACAAAAAAAGTAGATGATATCAAAACATTCTAAAAAAAAACCTTGCGCTCCATATTGATTTCCTTATTTCAATGAATTTTTTTTTGGTGTAATATTTCATTCACGTTGGATATGTTCTATCCAAAGTGTGATATTGCACCTATTTATTAAGTTTACTTAGGACAATAGGAATATTTAGTTATTCTCTCCTAGGTAGCTAATAATGACATGTGTTCACCTTGACTTGAGGTACACAAGTGCCACCATTGCCTCATCAATCTTTGATTAATGGTAGTTAGGTGCCACCTCTATCTTAGTTAGACTGAGTTAATTCATCTCATAACTCATAGTGATTAAGAGTTAACTCATACCTCTTGGACTTGTCATCTCCTTGATTCATGCATCCAAGATGCCTATATATGTGTATTCTCCTCTACCATATATATTCATTTATGCTATTATGAGCTCTCTTAATGTTATTTTGCTTTTTGAGCATCTGTATTTCTTTCTTAGGAAACTAACTTTGTTATATTACTTTGATTTCATAATCATTTGTATTTATAGTTTCATAATTACCATTCCTTGCACTAGGTTTTGAGTTATTCTTTGTTTTATAGATTCTAACATGATTAAAGCTATGGTGCTAGTGTAGATCTTTTAGTTTCCATTTTTGGAGAGATTCTAGGGGGCTAATCACTTTCCATGCACGTTTTCCTAAAACCTAGTACGCTCTTCTCTTGCATCCTCAGAGATCTGGAGAATTAGAATGGTTTGAATTTTTTTTTAACCTTGGGGTTTTATACTTGTGTTTTTTGAAATCTAGGTGTTTGCAACTTTTTGGTAACCCTAGTAACAGTTTCAACTATTCCATAACATTTCAAAGGCTTGAGAAAGTCAAGATTGGCTTTTGTTTCACCAAAATCAGAGTTTAGTAAATCAGTTTGTAAATGAGGATTTGATTGTGGCATTAGGTTAACTTGTTTCAGGGGCATTTTAGGCCAAACAAACCTTGCCATTATGTTCGGAAGGCCCCCAAGCCTTGATTTTGATATAAAGTTTGTTAGATTTGGTGTTGGGAGCATTTTAGACATTTATTTTGCCTGGGGAGGGTGTACAACCCCTTGTGCAAGTGTGTGATATGCATATTTAATATTTTTGGTTGCATTATTGTAGCAGTGGCCACTGGTGGTAGTAGCCTTACCACCACCACTACCACTACCATTGCTTGTTGTAGCATAGTGCCTGTAGCGGCTACCACCACACTGCCACCATTGGGTGGTAGTGACACTCATTTCTCCTTTTCCTGGCATCGATGACTCACTCACTTGTGACAACTCCCTCTTGACGGTGCCACTTCCTCTCCACCGCTATGGGCCAAAACCATCAAACTGCCTAGTTAGTAGTTTCCTACCTAAAATAAGTAGTTTTCTTTTTAAATTGAGTGGTTTTGCAATACGATTGGTGGTTTTGAAAGGATTGATGATAGTTTCAAAAACTAAGGGAATATTCTGTCACATTGGCATATTTTGTCTATTGGGGTTTGTTGGCGTCACCACAATGTCATCCATTTCTTAACCTCAACTTACTCCCTTCATCGTTGGGCTTCTTGATTGTACAATTCAACTTCAGAGCCCAATAACTTGGGTATATCAACTCCCTTTTTAGAGCAATTTTTTTGATTCAGGTTATTTTCTGTGCTCTTCGTGGTGGTGGAGGTATTCTTTGATTTTGATGTATGGTTTGTCTAAAATTTGTAGATTCTCATTGGTGACAATGTATATTTCTCATTTTGGGACCTTCTGAGGCCTCGTTCATGCACATATGGGCACCTTTTTAGGTGTAATTTATTTGAAAGTACATGGTTTTTTGTGTACTTCATAGTGGTGATGTAAGTTTTTCTTGACTATATTCTAAAATTGTACTTTAACATTGGTGGAACCCTCAAATTTTGCAAATTTGATGCGCCAATATTCTTTCGAGATGTCAACAAAGGCTTCGTCAACAGGCTGCTCAATCTACCCTGGAGGCCACCTTTGTCAATTAAAATCTTGCAACTAAAGCATCATCTTGCAAATCCATTTGGTAAGAAGTTTTTTAGTGCATATGAGAACATGTCTGCTCAGTTTAGTGCTCCCAGGATGAGTTTTGATGAGGTATTTAATTATTTTTTGACTGCGACCAGAGTAGAATTGGCATTCCGAAAAGTTTTAAATCTTGCAATCCTGAGGGAGACCCATTTTGCGATTTGGTCTCAAACCTTTCCATTTTTAGTTTCGCCAAAATTGGAGACCATTTGATGTGGTATTTTAATTTTTTTCAACTATCGCAAACTCACCCGACAGGTCAGTTTACAAAGTAGGTCCCTGAATTTGGTCGGAGAAGCGGATTCTGAGGATATGTGTTCGCTTGAAATAATTAATAATGCTCCTGCGTAAATTTTTGCGACCATCTGACATCCCGTTTGCCCGCAGTGGAAATGTGCCAAACGCCTTGAGGAGGAAATTAAAATTGCCTAAGTATTAAAGTTTTAAAAATGCAAATATTAAAATTGAATATTAAATGAGCATTTTAAAAAAGGGGTCTGAAAAGTCAAACATTAAAAGGAAGGAATATTATAAACTTTGGATTAAAGTTTATAAGTGAAAGGAGATGATTTTTGGTGCATATCACACCATCACACAGGCGCACCATCGCAGGGCACTTTTTGCCCTCCGTCTTCCTTTGCAGGTTAATAACGATGCATTTCCTTCGATCTTGGGGCGGTTTTGACGGATTTCAAGCTGCAATCATGTTTTTTTTGTTCCAGGCTAATTTTTGGGGGCAATTTTGAGCCAAAATATGCAATTTTATGCTTAGAATTTGCCCTTGGATCATTCCTAAGGCATTGGCAGAGGTTTTAAACACATTTACATTGATTTTTGATTACCGGAATGATGAAAAATGCACCTGTTTCTCAGAAAACGACTTAGAGATGTTTGGTTTGGGCAAAAATCAGAATTGAATGCTCCGTGATGATGTCTCTGAGGTTGAATGCAATTGTGGAGTTGAAAAAAGAGGTCTCAGAGTTTGTATTGTAGCTGCACACAGAGGAATGAGGAGTCTCCAGCAGGTGCCGTGCAAAATTGGGAATATCGAGAAAATTGAAAAATATAAAAATTAAAAGGGGAGATTAAAATATATTTGTTTATTATTTATTCTTCTCTTCTTTTAATTGTAAAATATTATATTTCCCAATGCATTTTTGGAGGGAAAATTGTAATGTGAAAACATCCCACCTACCTCCAGAATGAGTTAATTTTAGGGCAACATGCTTTGAGCCTATAAAAAACTACTGGGCTCTCATTTTGGTTGCTAGAAGATTTTGGAACTTTAGAGAGGTGAATGAAATACAAGTTCTTTTGGTATGCTTCATTTCTTGTCTTGTAAGTCAATGTATTATGTGTTGAATGCATTTCTGTATAAAACTTATTCAATTTCATGTTGATGTATACGAGAAATGCTAAATGCACATCTTTAGTTAATTGTCTCCATGGTTGTGTGCATTTCTTCTTCTGAATCAGATAACTAAGGGTTATTTAAGATTTTGGAATATAGATTTTCTGTATTGCATGCTTAGTCTTTTGCCTCTATTCAAGGAATATATTAAATATTTTGGGTTAAGTATGGGGAAGAATGTATTGAAGCAGGGATGTATGTAAGTAGAGTTAACTGAATACTTTGTCGTGGGTGGTGTTTGTAAGGCAAATACCAATCTAACCCCATGAAACTTGAATGTTATGTTGAGTTTATGAGAAACAGTCACACATATATGTCAGTTTGACTCCATTGCCCTGAGACAAGCATCGGTTAGAGTTTGTATTGAGTTTATAGGTCAAAACCCAAGTCTTTCATCTAGGTATAAAACAAAATCAATACATCATTTGAAATCTCTAGGAATTTTAGGTTAGGATCTTGCATGTTCTTTGATGTGAATGAGTTTGATAATCCGAGAACATTGTCAATCTGGGTTTAATCATATAAATCTTGGTGCATACCTAAGAGCATTCTGCCTGAAGTAGTCAAAGATGAATCGTTTGGTTTTAAACAAGGGAATACCCTCCTAGGTGCGACAGAACATAAAGTGCAGGGGAGACAAGTGCAAACAATCTCTCGTCTTTGTTGGTCAAATTTGCTATTGAACTTGAGCATAAGAAGTGGCAAATCTTTAGAGTTTGATATGTTTAGATTTGGGAACCAACAAACATTATAACCTATTTTGAGTATTTGTATAACATTGAAATCAAGTCCACTTTGCATTTTTTGCTAGTGGCAATTGTACTTCCACTAATTATAAAGTGCCAAATCATTTTTTCTAGGGGGTTCATTGATTGAGTTACAAGGGGGTATTATCTTAGGGTATTGTAATCACAAACTGAGATAAAGTTCCATTATGGGGGGTTCATCACGAATGTTGGTTTCCATTGTTTTGTTGTCAGGATAAATTCAGAGAAATATTTTTCTTGAAAATAAGGGATAGAGAATGATTGCATTATGAATGATCTATTGCCCTATCTCCTTGAACTCGTTCTTGAGCCTAGTGATTATGAAAAATGTGATTGGTTAAACGACAAGGTCTATGGACTAATTAATCTCACAGTTTCTAAGGATATTTTGCATCAAATTGAGTACAGTAAGTGCCCCTTCACTACTCAGATCTTCATTCGACAACTATCTAGAGACCTTGATTCTCCATCTAAGGGATACACTTTCTTGGAGAACCTCTCACATGTGGATGATATTGATATTGCTACTGATTTTCCGCTTTCTCATACCCCATCTATAGTTGAGGACATTTCTCTTGTATCTATTGCTACTTTAGAGTTTAGAATTGCTTCTTCAAGAGCTTCTAGTGATTCTTTGTAGCAAGATTATGTCTTCTAGATTCAACTCAATGGGATACATTCCTATGAGACATCTCTTATTTGTTTGTAGAGTCCCACATTTTGGATTTGGTTGACACCATTGAGGACATAACTTTCCTCTTGCAAAACATTCCTCCATCACCTATTGCTTCATTAGAGTTCAAAGTCACTACATTGAGGGCTTCCAATGATTCTCTGCAGTAGGGTTCTTCATGCTTATAGGATCCACTTAGGTCTACTTACTAGACATTTCACATTTATTTGTGGACTCTCACCTTTTAGATCTTGATGACACTATTGAGGATATTTGTCTTCTCTTTGATGAAAACTCTGATGGAGCTGCATATACTTCTCTAGATGTATTTTCTGTGCCTCTACATGCTTACATGGTGACACATCCTATAGCTCTTGAATCCTATGATTCACCTCCATCATCATTCATGTTGACACTTTCTGTAGGAGTACCCGATTCTTGGTTCAGTTCTCATATCAATGTTGTGAGCCATTTTGAGTCCTATTTGGTACTTGATTTGACTCATAAACACTCAAGTCATAGTGTAGCATCAACTTTGTTGAGAACTGTCTGGATACATCTTTTTACTCTCTTTTGGGGTGTTCCTTTTGCCTCTCTTTAGGGAACCATATTTGTGCATGGGTATCTTACACAACCTTGTTACTGGGCCCTATTTCTGGCTCTCTTTCTTGTTTGGGGGGGCTTTTCTCTTTAGATGTGATGAGGGTACTTATAAACTCTCCTACTCTCTTCTCCATTTATGCTTCCTTATTGCAATCTTCTACAATTAGGATTGCGACTCTTGATTAGACTTTGGCACATCTGAGCACTGACTTAAAGATATATAAGCATTTTCTAGAGATCTTGCTCACGCCCTTCAATCCATCTTTTGAGTGGGAATTTAACATACTTGTAGCTTGGGGTTTCTTTCTTCCGAAAGGAAGGTGAATCATTCATTGCAAATAGACCTACTCCAACACTCGTAAATTGAGACATTCTATATTTTGTCTCTATCATGTGGACTCTTTGATGTTATAGGGACAACAAGAGGCTACTTTGTTTGGGGAGGCTGCATGGTCTCCCTTCTTCTCTTCTCTATCTTTTAGGGGCTATCTTTTCTCTCTCTACTTGGGGAGAGGGTATTCTCTCTTCTTGGGGGATTCTTTTCTTTGGGGGGGGGACTATTTGTACATGGATACCTCATTAGGCTTCATTTGTTGAGACACATCTTTTCACCCACCTAAGCTACATTTAAGGGGATCTTTTCTTTCTTTTGGAGGGGAGTTTTTCCCTATGAGTTTTCTCTTTTTCTTTGTTCTTGAGAGATCTTTATGTACATAGGTACTTGACATGGCCTTGTTGTCAGGACCCATTTCATTTTCCTCTTAAGTTACACTTTAGGGGGGTGTTGGTGTAATTTTTTATTCATATTGGATATGCTCTAAGTGTGATATTGTACCTATTTATTAAGTTTACTTAGGATAATAGGAACATTTAATTATTCTCTCCTGGGTAGCTAATAATGACATGTGTTCACTTTGACTTGAGGTACACAAGTGCCACCATTACCTCTTCAATCATTTATTGATGGTAGTTAGGTGCCGCCTCTATTTAGTGAAGGCCACCTCTATTTGAGTTAGACTGAGTTAACTTACCTTCTAATGGGGAGTGACTGAGAGTTAACTCACACCTCTTGGACTTGTCATCTCCCTGATTTGTACATCCAAGAGACCTATATATGTATCCTCTTATAGCCTATGTATTCATTCATGCTATTGTGATCTCTCTTAATTTTTTTTGAGCATCTGTATTTATCTCTTAGGAAACTAACTCTGTTATACTATTTTGATTTTATAATAATTTTTATTTATAGTTTCATAGTTTCTATTCCTTGCACTAGTTTCTAGGTTATTCTATGTTTTGCATATTCTAACAAAAATCAACTCCAATGTATATGCAAAAAGTTGTAACGTGTTATGGTCACCCAATATGTCTAAATTATAACTATTTCCAATTAAAAAATAAATAAAAAATATTCAATATAAAAATAATAATACGAAAGCACTAAATTAAGGATACATGTTATCAAAATTACAAAAATATTTTATATTTTGATCAACATTATGCTTTATGGTTGACAGTGTACTCAATAAAAAACTTAAAATATAATAACACTTTATTATGAATAAATGAAATATGATAGGAATTTAAAAAAAAATATAAATACAATCTATATAGAAAATGTCATTTTTTGGGTAAGTAACTAATGATTGTGGGGATCACACCCATTATAAAGTATAGAAAAAAATATTAGAGTTTTGGTTCTCAAGGGACTAAAATAATAACATGAACTTCCTATATTAATGGGCTAATAATAGAAAAATACCCAAGAAACTAAAACTACAACATCATGCTATTAGACTATCATCATAGGGGCATACATATACAAAATGCATGGCTAGAACTAATTTAATATAGAGACTAGATTAGATGGCTACTATTCTTCATCCTCCTTTAAAGTGTCACTCACTAGGGCAAGCATCCATTCTATGCCTTTAATGTCTTCAATCCACATTGTCTACTTCAAGAATTCAACGATCTTCATGGCCTTTTTCTTCCTTCGATCCTTGTGTAAAACCTATTCTAATGAAGGGGAACCACAGTTCTACCACCTTGCCTTCATGGGTTTCCATAGTTCCTACAATTGGAGGGAGGCCAAATCCAATAACTTCTTGCAACATGGTTTCAAGACCACCCAATTAATGATTTTTGATCAAACACGTGACAAACCTATGCATAACCTGCTTATCCTCTACCAAATCTAAGAGAACTCCTACAAATGTTCCACTCTATCTTCCTTAGCTTGTTAGTATATTAGCAGTTGAATGATACTCAACCTAAATAACATTATCCTTCTCACTTCAACCTGTAATGAATGTGAGGATACTAATATGAACATAAAAAGGTAGTTTACAATACCATGGGTACCAAAATTGTGGGCTAAGAAAACAACACAAAAAACACCCAAAAAATGACCAATAAAAATCCCAATTTTTTCTAGTGGCTCCATCCCCCACAAAGCCCCCATAGGGGCCCCTTCACCACCCAATTGTCATGGAGAATATACTAATCTTCAAAAGTGTCCAAGTACACATAGGATTGCAAGTTGAACATCACACTAAATGCTAATAGATGACATGCACAATCTTACCATTAACCCAACACTTCATGTGAAAGAATCTTTCTTGCTCTATAGAATCATTGGCAGAATTACTTGTGTTGAGGCTTTGAGCCTCTTGGCCAATATCCTCATCTCAAATAGGATCTCATGTTCTTATATGTAATTAGGGCTTGTTGTTTATGGTATTTAGAGTCATTGTGTGAGTAGGAGTGATGATAGTTACACCAAATTGCAAACTTTTTGGTTGTTTCTCTTTATCCTTGTCTGATGTAGACACCTTGAGAGACTTGGGGTTTGTTGATGATGGTTAAAAATTCCATTGCAACTTTTGTGTGGGAACATTCTAATGTAGTTTGTATGAATGGAAATTTTCTCATGCAAAATTGCCTTTGCATAGATATAGTTATTGTTGCTTAATTTTTCATTTGTTTTAATTTTGGACATGTGAAACTCTTGGCTCAAAGTATCAAATATAAATAAGTCCATCTCAGGGTAAATAAGAAGCTTACTAATATATTTGAGCACTCTGAGTTGCTCCTATATTTTGTTAAATAAACATGCAGAGTGGAAGCCATTAGTCTAAGATTCTATTGTCTAATCTCTATGTTTTAATAGTTAAAATTTTATGTATTCATCCTCATAATGTGAGGGGATAAAATTTATCCTACAAAGCATTGAAAAATTCATACCAAGTTTTAGGCGGATCAGTCTCTGCCTCACTATATGTTGATTACCTACTAAAAGGAAGCAAGGTATGTAGAATACGCTTCCTACATTGATCTAATGAGGAGAGTTGTACAAATTTTTGTCCCTTAACAATAACAATAAAGAGATTCACAATACAAGAAAGATATAAAATAAAAAATACAAATACAAAAGCTCACAACACAAGATATACATGGGGAAAACCCTTTTGGGTGAAAAACCTCACACTCCAAAGCACATCCCAATGTATTAATCTATAAACAATGAAGGTTATAATACACTTTTAGAGCCAAGCACTTATATGAGTTCACCACTATTGATACTTTGGAGTAATTCCAGAAGCATAACAATACCTATAAATGAACCATACAAACTATTCCAACAAGCACCTTATTTATAGAGTTTCAAGGCCAAAAAGGGAAGCTTCTAGAGGTAGGCATCAACTTGGCCACATGGCCCATTTTCCAATGCCCCTGTACCTTTAGTGACACTTGTACAATATTTACTTGACCTCTTACAACTATCAAAACATGAAAGTTTGACTTTCCCAAATTTGGGTGCTCCTTCCAAGAATAAGATGACAGATGCTCTTACACATCTTATGACTGTCATAATTTAATCTATCATATATGACAACATTACAGCTGTAAGAGAATCCGTCATAACCAACTAACAATGACATATTCCTCTTACAACTTGTCATAGTCCAACTTGGGTGCCTAGATATGCCTTATTCAACATGTAAAGATGCTTTATGACGCATGTCATACCTGTCATAAGAATCTTCTATTTCCAACTCTTGCATGTCATATAAGATTTCGCCATATGTCATAACCTCTTACACATTGCTCAAGGTGCTGACATATGGAAAATTAATGCCACCTCAAATGGGATGCCTATATTCCCTCATGATGACATGTCTATCCTAATCACCTTATTCGTGTGATGACAACTCATCATACCACCTCACACAAAATAACAAAATAGAATGTGCATAAATAATTACAATATAGGTAAATAATAAATAAATAATTAAATACCGATGCTAGGAATTTATAAAGGTTGAGACATTTTAATTCCCAACATTCTCCCACTTGTCGAAGACCTTTCAAGAGCCAATAGAAAGACATGGTTGCAACTGCTAGGGGCTAATAGGCCCATAGACTCCGAACACCATCTAAACTTCTCCATGCTCACAGACTTTGTCAGTGAATATGCAACATTCGTCAAAGTATCAACTTTCTCAAGTTTCACCTTACCATCTTCCACCATGTCACATACAAAATGGAATTGAACATTAATATGCTTTGTTCTATCATGGAAGGTTGGGTTCTTTGCCAAACAATAGCACTCTGTCTATCACAACAAATAGTAATCATCCTTGCATCAAGCCCAACATCAGAACACAATATATTAAGCCAAATAGATTCATTACAAGCATGAGTTTCTTCCATGCACTATGCTTCTGTAGTGGAAAAAGTGACTATAGCTTGCCGCTTACTCATCCAACAAATAGCACCACTGAACATAGTAAAAAAAACAACCACTAGTGGCTTTTTTGCTGTTAATGTCACCTACCCAATCAAAATTCACATATCCATGAATACAAACTAAATGCCAAGGTCCTGTAGAATAACCATGATAACATAGGGAATACTTGGAAGTGTCCCACAAGTATATGAACACTCTCTTCACTGCATCCCATAGTACCCATCCAAGTTTAGCCATAAATTGACTAAGGACTCCCACTACTTGGGCAATGTTTGGTCTTGTACATACCATAACATACATCAAGCTGACAACACTAGCATAAGAAAATCTAGTCATATCCTCCATCTCAGTAGGAGACTTTGGACAATCCTCCATAGATAGCTTTGTCCCTAACATAACAGGAACAATCAAAGGTCTACAAGATGCCATGCTGAATCTCTCCAACACATTATTCACATACTTACTCTAGTTCACCCAATGTTTTTTTTGGCTCTATCTCTTCTGATTTCCATTCCCAGAATGTACCTAGCCACCCCTAAATTTTTCATTTCAAACTGTGCTGACAATCGAGACTTCAAATTAGAAATCAAATTCTTACCATTTCCAAAGAACAACATATCATCAACATATAAAAAAATAATGAGCATGCGATCATTATCCATCTTATAATAAACACAATGATTAGATTTTGATCTTAGAAATCCCAAACTCAACACAAAGGTATCAAACTTTTGGTACCACATCTTAGGAGATTGTTTCAAACCATACAAAGACTTTTTCAACTTGCAAACCAAATTTTATTTACCTCTCACAATGTACTGCTCATGCTATGACATATAAATCTCCTCCTCCAAGTCACCATGAAGGAAAGATGTCTTCACATCCATCTATTCAACTTCTAAATCATATGCAACAACAAGTGATAACAAGAATCTAATAGATCCCATCTTTGCAACATGAGAGAAAATCTCACCATAATCTATTCCTTCAACTTGGGAATACCCCTTCGGTACCAACCTTGCCTTATACTTCTCAACACTGCCATATCAACCAAATTTCTTTTTGAGCACCCATTTGCATCCAATAGGTTTCCGTCCATCAAGAAAAGGTACGAGATCCCAAGTATTATTTTTCTTTAGTGTAACCATTTCTTCCCCCATGGCCTCCTTCCAAGAATTTGCATCTTTCATACACATAGCATCTTTTATAGTTTCTAGGCTTATCATTGTTAGTAATCAAAGAAAAAATGCAACTAGAATCATGCAATGGATAACCAAACCTTTCAAGTTGTCGCCTTGTCCATGTGGACCTCCTCAATAATTGAGGTTTAGGTTCTTCTTCTTCTTCTTTTGAACTTTCATAGTTTCTAGAGCTCTCCTCATCATTAGGTCCAACAGGTATTTTCGGTTCAACCTTCTCAAGGGTAGAAGGAAGTTGAACCACATCCTCTTTCTCTTCTTCTTTCTCTAGCTGTAGAACAATAGAAGGATTGAGTTCTTTGAAGATCACACTTCAACTACATACAGAACCCTTTCAGCCATTGGATCCCAAAGCTTGTACCCTTTCACACTGATGCCATAACCAATGAAGATACACTTCACTGACTTGTTCTCCAACTTAGACCTCTTCTCCCTATGCACAGATCATATGCCTCACAACCAAACAATAGAAGATGTCTAAATGAAGGAGTTTTTCCCAACCACACCTCCATAGGTGTCTTATCAACAAGAGTTGACATAGGAGACCTATTAACTAGGTAGCAAGTGGTAGCAACAACTTCAACACAATTTTTTTGTTCAAGGCCAACTTCACTAAGCATACTCCTAGCCCTTTCCATCAACGTTCTGTTCATCCTCTTTGCAACTCCATTCTATTGAGGGGTATACAGAGTTGACATCTGCCTCTCAATATCATGCTCTTTACATAACTTATCGAAATCTATTGAACAAAACTCACTGCCATTGTCAATCCTCAAATATTCATCTGATTCTCAACAAGAGCCTCTAACTCTTTGAATTGACTAAAGACTTCAAATTTGCTTCTAAGGAAATAAACCCATGTTCATCTACTATAATCATCTATGAAAGATACAAAGTAAATAGATTTAAAATCGAAGGAACATTCACAGCACCAAAAACATCATAATGTATCAAGTCCAACACCCTAGAAGATTTATGAGAACTGAATTAAAATTGAACACGATTTTGTTTTCCATATTTGCAATGTTCACAATAATCAAACTCAAGATTACATTCATTCATCCCCTTAATGAGGTTTTTATTTTTAAGGGCTCTAAGCCTCTACTCACCAATGCGAACAAGTCTTTGGTGCCATAACATAGTTTTCTCATTTGGGTGTTTCATCTCCATAGAATGAGCACCCTTAGGTACCCCAAAAGAACAACCATCAGAAGTAGATGCAACTATCCTATTCACTGGTGGTTCTAATGGTGAGGATGAAGACTTTGAAGTTCTCTTCTTTAAAATAGAAGAACTATTACACTAAACTGTGCATGCATCTAGCTTGAACATAGTGCCAATCCGAACACCCTTAGTGAGTACCATAGTTCCTCTAGTCATCTTGCATCCTCCATTTGAGAAAAAATCCTGTAGACTCACATCATTCAACTTATAGATAACAAGTTCCGTGCCAAACCAGGGATATGCAAAACACCATTGATCCCCTTCACTTGTCCATCAAGGAATTGAATCAAGACTTTTCCACGGCCAACAATCTTCAGATGAGAGTCATCACCCAGATACACCTTCCCACCGTCATATTCTTCATACTTCATGAACCAACCCTGATGTGAGGTCATGTGAAAAGATGCACTAGAGTCTATTAGCCACACATCCTTAGATGCATGTGTTACCAAGGCAGTGAAAAATGCTTCTCCATCATCCTGAGAGGATTTTCCAGAATTTAAATCATAGTTCTTTTTCTTCTTCTTCTCGCACTCCTTGTGGAAATGACCATGTTTCCTGCAATTCCAACACAGTGCCTTGGAATTTCTTGGAGACTTAGATTTGTTGGAAAATAGGTGTTGTACATCTTGCAGATTATTGTATTATTTATTTGGATACCATTTGTATAAGTTGTATGTAACATTGGGTTAATTATTTTATGTGTATGAGACACATAGAGTGATTAATTGTTTATTTGTATTATTTAATTATTGGGAAAAAATGTAGTACCAATAATTAAATGAGGGGTCAATGGTTTTGTGTTACCCATGGTTTTTGGGCACATGGTTTTCTCAATGTAATTGTGTGAGCTTGAATTATAAAAGCAAACACAATGTTATTATTTGAGGTTGGCTAATTCATTGTTGGCAGACGATAGGTTGTGTGAGAGACTTTCATTGTATTGAGCTCTCTCTTGCAAGTACATATTGTGAAGCATGGCATGAGATGTGTGGATTCATGCTTGGACACATGGAGGATGCATTTGAGGTGCTTGATGGTTCAGAGGTATTCATGGAGATCCTTATTGCTGAATAATACATATGAGTGTGTATGCTTTTGGAGGTTGGGTTTTTCCCTCTTGAGGGTTTTCCTAAGGTATATCTTGTGTTCTTTCTCGTTTGTCATTTGATCTTTGCATTATGGTTATTTGCTGCATAATTTTCTCCTATTGGGTTATGTGGAATTGGTTTTATTGGACCTACAAATTCCTAACATGTGGTATCAGAGCCATGTTCATGGTTGAGGGAGGTGTGAGCTCTCTAGATTTGTATAACCCTTGTATGTGTAGATTTGGTGCAGAATGGAAGCCATGGCAATGCATGAAAGGATTTGGGACATTACAAGGTTTTGTTCAGGTTGTATTACAGATTTGGGGTTTTGGGTATTGCAGATTTGTGGAGAATATTACAGATCTGGTGATTGAAAAATTATGGCTGAAGAGGGTTTCATAGATCGACTTCATGAGGGTTTTGAGGAGGGATTTTCATAGATGACCTCCTATGCAAAAAATAGACCTCGCCATTGGATTCATGAAGCACGAGAGGGAAAGAAAAACATTTTATTTTCCCTATTTTGACCACAGGGCCTGGAAGGAGAAAAAATCCCTTGTTACGTTGTATGACTGTACAACTGTCGCAGGTACGGTTGCAGAAAATTAAAAAAATTACATTACCTACACTGTATTTTTTCTATGGTTGAAAAAGCAAAAATCAATTTTTTTTTGATACTATAGAAAGTATTTTTGAAAAATCAAGATATGAGAAAAAAACATTGGGGGGCGAGGGTTTGCAGATCCCATACCCCCCGGTCTGCACATGGTAGAGCCGGTCGGTACAACTCATAGGCCTACTGACATGACCTGCCAGGGCCGGTCGGTGCCGGTTCGGAGAGGCCGACTGGACTCCTGGCATTGGTGACTCCCCTGCGTAGCCCGCAAGGGCATAAATTTTTTAAATGGCAATGGGCATTTTAATTTTTTGACAGTGAATTAAACTTTTAATCCAAACATTATTAAATATTTAAACCTCCTTTTTAATGTATTGGTCTGTGAAACACTTAAACATTTTTGAAACCATTTGAAGTCCGCCATACCAGCCCAATGCCATAGTGGACCCCACCTCACGCTCAGTTAGTGTTTGCATCAGTGCCACGTCATCTGTTAACATAGTGATGATGTCAGCACCACGTCAGCGATATGGACAAGGTCCAGCTAGGGGTCCCATTTTAGCCCTCAGAGGACGTTTTATTTTGGGAGACAACTTTCGCCCATGGTATCAGATGTTCAACTTCTTATAGGTGTCAGAAATGTCTCTCCGAGAACTATGCATTGGTATAGGTTTGGTCATTAGATTTTTCTATTTGTGTTAGAATTTAGTGCCTGAAGCCAGGCATTGCTCTGGGACAATTTTATGCTCATAATTTTTGATTTCAGACATGCATTGGAGAGCTATTGCAGTGCACTATAGTTTGGATCATGTAGATTTTAAGTTTGGTGTGTAGAGAGACTGGTACTTGTTTTATTACTTCTAGGAGCCTGAGATTCAGGGTGCAATTATGAGAGCATTCAGATGGTTTTTTGGGCACAAACTTGTGGGAGTGCATGTTACTATGAGACCATCAATATGGTATAGTATGTTTTTAGATTTGGTGCTTCCAGATACAGGTTTACAGGTGTTTTCAGAGTTTGGACTTTGATGGAGACAAGTACATAGGTTTTCTTTTGGTTTGAGGACATGGTTGATATGTGTGTGAGACTAGGAGTCTCGTTTTAGTGGGAGTTGAGTATAGGTACAATGATGACGATGATTATGGTTTCATGGTTATGTAGATACACTTTTGCATTGGCATGACATGATCATGTATGCGATTGATAGGTATGGGCTATGCTGTTTGATTTATGTTTACGGGTGGTGTTGTGGTGTTGTTTTAGGGGATTTTTCTTATCTCCTGGATGCTTGATTAGTTCCTTGACTATGGTACTTGTGTTGTGGACTTGCTTGACAAATCAAATCTAGTGTTGCTTTGGTGTTTGAGTCTTGAAGTCTATAGGTTATCTATTTTGATATCTTAGTTTGCATGTTACTAGTGTGATGATGATTTTGCATGTTGCATTTGTTTTGGATCTATGAGTTATGTAGTTTTGTGGATTAGCTACCCCTTGGATACAATGGGATGACTCAGATGTGGATTGTCCATATCCATGATCTTGATTTAGTGTTTATGCAGACTTTGTTAGTTGGCCTTGTCTGTGGTCATTTGTACATTGGTATGTTGCATTGGGATGAGAGGATGGATGATTAGAGTGCCTGGATAGACGGTTGTTGGGAATTGTAGCATGTTTGTCATGATATCATGGATAGATTGGATACATGGTTTGATGTGAGCTTTTGACAGTGATCTAGTTTTATCTTCTTGGTTTGGAGATCATGGTCTATTTTACCTTTTGGGAGTTGATATTACAATAGGATTCCTTGATTGTGTTGGGGCCATGGATAATCTTCATTTAGGAGATGGTTACTTTGTTGCCATGGATAGCTCCATATCACAATTAAGTGGGAGCTTTAGCAATGATATGGATTCATCATTTGTGATGGATGATCTTCTGCATTGGTTGTGAGTGTCTTAGAGAGGCTCTTGGATTATGATTCTTGTTTTAGTGAGAGTGCTTTGACATCCTGATTTCCATTGTTAGTAGAGGGTTATCTTCATGTGATTGGAGATATTGACATCTTGGCTTACTATGGAGGACTTTTTTGAGTCTTTGGTTGAGGTGTCAGTTTATGACTTGTCAGTTTGACATGTTGATCCTTTGTTTATAGGGGTTGATATTGTGTCTTGATGGACTCTTGATCATGCATTAGAGTTTTGACATGATACATGTTCTCTTGAGACAAGATGTGTGCATTAGTGCATGTGATCTCCTAGGAGGAGATGGTTAGATCATGATGTCATGATGGGTTCCTTGATTATGTAGATGTACAGTAGGAGCATTGACAATGATCTTGTTGGTTCTCTTGGTATTGAGTACTTTGGTCATTTTCTTGAGAGCTTCATGATAGTGCGGTGTTGCATTTGGAGTTTTAGCATGGATTGATCATGGAGGTGCTCATGGATACTTGGAGACTTGGATGAGGCTAGAATTCTCTTGGGATTAGAGATACTTGTTGAGACGGTTACTCATTGGAGGTTTTAGCAGATAGACTGAGGAGCTTGCACTTGGATATGGATGTGAGTTCATTATGGACCTAGAAGAGATTATTCTTGGAGAGAGTCATGTTGTGGATTGGTGTATTCTAGAGGAGCATTCTTATTCCCTACTCTTGGTCTACTTGGTGGTTTATCATCTATGAGGTATTACCCATCATTCTAGATGCATTTTTCTTTATGCTTTATCTTCTCATAGATATGGATCTTGAGCTATGGTTATTAGTTCTAGAGGGTTCATTTGAGGGATGTTTGCATGGTTATCTCCTTGTTCATATGGTTTGGTTTATGATGTTCACTATGAGGAGTTTAGGAGATGTGATTTGGATTTTCTTGGCTATGGAATGTTTATGAGTTTGATCTACCTTGATTAGAGAGGCTTACATTCATGTTGTTTACATGTTACATATGTTCATTTGATCTATGAGATTGAATGGTTGGGTGTTGTTGAGGATTTTCATTTGGGGTTGTAGAGGAGATCATATTTGACATAACTTAGCACTTTGAGGTGTTTGTAGAAGGACATTATGATTTATAGGTTTTCTCTCTTTGTCCTTTGGCTACTTCCTAGAGGATCATGTTGATATGGTTGGACTTGGGAGAGTTATGGTCACACGTTGTGAGAGAGTATGTAACACTTTATCTTGCATGTGTGGATCATTGTGATTGTTCTTGATACTATATTGGCTTGTTGATTAGCCACACCTTGGTTTGACTGTTGATTGGTAGACTTGATATGCCTTGGATCCATTTTCAAATTTGACATTACCCATGCAGTGGGAGTTCCTGGATGTATGTGTTCTCTATTGGCAGGTTTTATACATGAAGCTTGTGATTGTGGTATATGGGTTGAATATGTTGTTGGCATGAGTTTATTGTTGTTGTTGATACCTATGAGGTATGGATGATTGGATGTATTAGCATATGTTGTGGGTGCTATTTCTAGTCATGTGAGTTTTTACCTTTGACAAGAGCTTGGAGCGTTTTATTATCTCTTGGATTTGATGCTTGTGTTCTTTGGATTGGTGCATAGATTCACCTTGGCATGTTCCTTTTCTTCCATATGTGGCACATTGGAGGATGAGAGGAGTTCTTTCTTGAGATTGTGGTCATTTTGATTTTGTTATAGGTATTTTGATGGAGCACGAGAGCATGCTGGAGATTCATATGATTTCACGTTTTCCTATGATGATGTATTTCATTGATTGGCCTTATGTAATGTATACAAAAAGTGGGAGAATGTTCGAAAATAGGTGTTGTACACCTTGAATAATATTGTATTATTTGTTTGGATACCACTTGTATAAGTTGTATGTAACATCAGGCTAATTATTTTATGTGTGTGGGACACATAGAGTGATTAATTGTTTATTTGTATTATTTAATTGTTGGGAAAAAATGTAGTACAAGCCCAACTTGGTACATTATGGGGATGGAGATCAGAAGAGACAGAGCAAACATAAAACTTTGGTTAGGCCAGAGTAAGTATGTTAACATTGTGTTGGAGAGATTCAACATGGTAGATTGCAGACCTTTGATAGTTCCTGTTATGATGGGGACAAAGTTATCTATTGTAGATTTTCCAAAGTCTCCTTTTGAGATGAAAGATATGAGCAAAGTTCCTTATGCTAGTGCTGTTGGTAGTTTTATGTATGTGATGGTCTGTACAAGGCCAGATATTGCCCAAGCAATGGGAGTCCTTAGTCAATTTATGGCTACCTCTGGACGGGTACATTGGGATGCAGTGAAGAGAGTATTCAGATATTTGCGGGGTACTTCTAAGTATTCCTTATGTTATCATGGGGTAAAAGCAAGAAGTTAGGTCCACATGTAGGGGATGTCGCACGGGTAAAAAAAAATCCCGACATGAATGGGTACCTGAACCTAAATGGGTGCCCAAGCCTAAACGGGCACACATTATAGAATGGGTACTCGTTTCGAAAATGTATATAATTTTTAAAAAAAATCCTGCAGGCTCATTTTCTTCCACATGCCGACATAGACAATGACATATGAGAACGGGTACGCGTTGTTGAAGCCTATGCTATCACAAATCCAGTGTGTTTTTTTCCTTCTCACCTCCTCCCACCACCTCGTCAATTCTAAAGACCTCCAGGTTGGTTTCTTTTTTGTTTTTTATGCATTTTTTACGATTGTAGGTTTAAATTGAAAAATTAGGCTTTTAGTAAAGTTATGCTATGTATGTTTTGATAAACACTAAAAATATGTTACTATAAACCTAAAATGCTAAGCATAACTATAAACCCTAAAACTATGATCAATAAACAATTATAAACCCTAAAACTGTGATCAATAAACAATTATAAACCCTAAAATTGTGATCAATAAACAACTATAAACCTTAAAACTATGAACTTGATAAACCCTAGAAAACTAAACTATAAACCCTAAAATATGAACTTGATAAACCCTAAAACTAAACTATAAACCTTAAAACTTGAGACACACTACCTATTACATCCCAACCATGACTTGTTATAGAAATAATACGTAACATATCTAATAAGGATGAAAATAACATGATCTATGTACAGATAATCAATCATTAGTAACTTATCTATTTATTCATTAAACTTTTTCCATTCTCTACTACCATTAGTATTTGTCCAGTAATTAGCCACCAAACTACCATACCTCTTTGTCATAACTTCTTCCAACCTAGCACAAGGATGACCAACATTCAAAGGAGAACTTAGGATCTAACCTAGTCTTCCAAAAACTTGGAAATAGTATAAGGATAGGGGCTTGTTTGTTTTGGATTCATTATTCACTTGCATGCTTGGAGTTAGAGAGCTAGAATAGAAGATGAAAAGTTAAAGATAGTATTGTTCTTGAGTTAGATTTATTGTTTTAGAAATAATATTATAAGATTTGGAATGCTTTTTATAGATTATATAAGGGGAATGTTGTGTTTGGAGAAAGAATAAAGAACTTTGTTCAAATCTTGTTTTAGATTTAGATCTTAAAGTGTTGAGGTAATATTCTTTGTTTCAGGTGATACAAATAAATTACCATAAAATAATCCCTTATTGAAAGTTACCATAACTTTTAAATACTTTCAATGTTACAACATCTAGCCCTAATAGATATAGGAGTGCTTACAACTCAACTCTTGATAGGGTGGGATGATAACCATGCATAGGTATTTCGGTGGAAATGCTCTCTATGTGGTTTATGGATGCCATATTATCCTCTTGAAGTACCTCGATCCTTAAATCCATCACCAGAAATTCTTATAACTTTATTCATACATGAAAGCACTCATTCTAAAACAACACTTAAGGCTTGAGCACTATGAGACATCAGGAACAACACTCCTTAGTCCTCCTTTAATTTAAATATTCCAAGGTCATGATGTTCACAAAAATGCTATGTTTTCCCACATGGATCTCATGGAACCCTTTCCTTTCAACAATGACCCTTGTCTTGCATATGACAACCCCTTCTCAATGGAACTAACTTCACCAGTTATGGTAGTCATCTAAATGAGAATGTTTATATGACAACATTATGGGTAAGATAGTCCATTGGCACATAATAAAAAAAGATCATGACCACACTCCCTCATGTCTACAAATGGTGTTGAGGCATGATATAATTATAGAAAATCTCCTAACTTAGTTCACAATCATTAAACCTTCCAAATAGCTACCGTGGCATGACTTGTATAGGTTTCCATGGATACTCAATCTCCAAAATTTCATGGATTTCCTAAAGGCAATCAAATTTCAAGCTATCCAAATCACCTTATCAAAACCTTATCCTCTAGAAACCATGACCATCTCTAGCCTAACCTTTTGACTGTTCTCATGATAGCCTTTCCTTTCATGCACTCCTAGGGTTTTTTCTTTAAATATACATTATAATAGTGACCTCTATTGGTATGGTAGTGAGTGATACTTCTATGATGCATAATAACATCACTGATCCAACAATAATACCCTACTAGAATGGTTGATAGATGCATGAAATAAATTTACTCATCTACAACAAACCCTAATAATTTTCCACTCCTATACTTATTTTTTGCTCATAAGCTTCATCAATTTAGCTACATGTCAAATTCATATAGGCATCCACCTTCTCAATCATAAACCTTCTATCCTCCACTATACATCACACAAAATAACTTATCATTGTATCAATGTGCTTAGTTTGCATGCTAAACATGTAGGGTTCTTTACAAATGATCTAATTTAGCCTTGATAAATCCTAGGTAAGTTGTACATAACATATGAATTAAAATTTTAATAATGTAAATCTTGGGGTACTTATTTGATGTTTCAACTCAAATCTTTAATGTGTCTACTAAAAGTATTTTAATTTCAATTTTTTTAAAAAGTAAATGTCTCTTGAGTCAAATGTAGTAAAAACATAGTACTCTCAACAATCAGGTCCATATTTTTCTTGACTGGTTGAATTTGTGCATAATTTTCAAGTATTAAGCTTTCTATTCATGGATATTTTAAACTTACATTTCCAGATATTAGATTAAGTTTATTTCTAGATATTTGTTTGTAAGTTTTCAATATGGATATATTTGTGAGTAAATTTGTAAGTTTTTGATATGGATATATTTGGAAATGTAGGTGACATGGATCCAATGGAAGACCAAGGGGTGGATGAATTTTTAATAGATGAAATTATTTTACAAAACCCCCCACCCCCTCCACCTAATGAGGCTGAATTGCGACAAAGCATTAATGAAAATATTAATGCAATTGAGGAAAACATTAATTTGATTAATAATCAGCCTCACTTGATGCCCCCACATGTAGTACAATTTGCATCTTAAATGCAAACCATTATTGTTTCTATTAGGTCTATTGATGTAGACCTAGATAGATTCTGTCGTTGGCGAGAGGAGAGGAGGCAATTCTATGCGGATGGTCTTTCATATAGAGACATCCTTGATCTTCACATTACCAAACAAACATTAGCCCCATTTTTTGTTCACCCCACAACTAATCAACCTATACCTGCAACAAAAAAAAGAATATCAATTAAGTGGTGTAGGCATGAGATGATCTCGAGACATTTTTGGGAGTGGTGGTGGATGGTGTTTGATCACCCACCACACGCTAATTTTGAGGTACCACTATATTTTTTGAGAAAATTATGGGTGGAGTTTCAATTGGGTCAAAAACCCAATTATTTTGATATTAGACCATTCCAGGGTGTTGGTGGTGGCATGCCACAACACAGGGAAGGGGCACAAATTGATTCCAATCGACCTGTTCCTACTGCTCCTATGGTTGCTCCTATTTTGCCCACGATTCATGCACCCATTCAACACTAGGCAGTGTTGTCGACATTAGGGGCATTGATTAGACTCTTGGGTAATCTCACTAAACAAGTTGCCCACATGGCAACTAAATTCAGTGGTGGAAAGCATCATGGAGGAGTCGGTGCATCTCATCATAGAGCCTCACACATGTCAAAGGCACATTTGTGTCAAAATTGCAATCAACTGTGTTATGGTCTTACTCCTACATCCACATCAGATGCAGCTACATGAGATGTGGTGTCATACTTAGATCTACTATATTCAGATGATCATCTTACACATGTACATGGAGGTCACATTTTATTTGTTTCAAGTGCTTAATTTGAATGTATCAAAATTTATATTTAATCACGAATTAAATATATATTGTGAAATATTTGGTGTAGATCTCACGTCGCTCCAGGGACTCAACACGATTTGATACACTGAGTTTTGCTTGGCAACTGTAGAGACCAGCATACCTTACGGGGTAAACCAATAAATATTAACCCTAAAACCATATACATATCTAGTTCTAGTTTAAATTTTCTTCAAAACTTAGATATTATATTTAAATTAGCAAGTGTATAATTAAATTTAACTCTAATATACATGTATGTGAAACATTTTTGTTGCAGCGAGGTCACGTGGTAGTTTCCATGTCTGATCGACTAGCTGAAGGTGTTGCTTGCAGTGCTCCTCCATCATCATCTGTTATTCCTGAGTATTCCCTGGTGTGTGTTTTCAAAAATTGTACTAAATTTGTACTTTGATTTTTTGAGTTTATATAAATTTATATATGCCCATATATGTAAGTACAGGATGATAGGAGTGCCATTAGGATAGCGACTGGTCATGATACTGATCAGGGACAATTTCATGAGTCATCCATGTATTTTCAGGTCCTAAACTTTGCTAAATTTTCTAGGTCTTCATATGCTATATAATATGGTTACATGTTTCGGTAAATATTCTAACCTAGATTTCAAACTTGCTTTATTTGAATTTCTAGGAATTAGCAGCTTAGACTTTTGGTCTAGAATCTAAAACAACTATACCATTTGGACAACAAAATGTGGGAGTAGATGAACATGATCACACGGTAATTTATGCACACTTTAAAGCCAAGATTTAAATATTTAATTTCATAGTTTTTACAAGTTAAATCAAGTTTGGATGCTAACCCAATTCTTGAGTTCTAAATATTTGAATATCTAAGAATTAGCAGCTGAGACTTTTGGTTCAGGACCAACAACTATACGATCACCTGGGCAACAAAATGTGGGAGGAGATGTCCAACATCATATGGTAATTTATGCATACATTAGTCTATATTTAAATATTTAATATTGAGTATTTTATAAATTAAATTAAATTAAATCAAATTATGAAATTTAAATTTCATATGCACATGTATGTGTCATGTTTTTAAAATTTTTATCTGATTTCAAGTTTCTTTCTCTTCTGTACAGCATGAGGCAGATCCATCTATTTCATGAGGAAGAAAGAGGCCTCTTTCATATTTGAACTTGAGTGATGATCATAGGACATAAATATTTATTTCATGGACTGCATGATGCATTGTTTTATATATATGCCACTAGGACTATGACTATAAATGTTGAACTTGATATTTCATGGACTTAGAGATATTTCAGTATTTCATGAACTATGATTTGTATTTAATATTTATATGCTCACTATGAGTAGGTGTTTTAGTACATTTCATGGGTCCTACCTATATTTTAGTATTTCATGGACTTATCTATAGATTTACATGTGTATATATATATATTATTGAATATATGCTTGTACATTTTAGTATGTTAGATCTAGTATGTTTATGGTTTATTGTTCACTTCTAGATTATATTATCAAGACATGTTAGAATCTCTAGTACATTTTTGAATTTAAGACGAAAAACTATCTAATGTGTTTAAAATAGTTCTAGTATGCACAAATATCCATGTATTTTTCTATGTATGGATGGACCATGAATTTTTGTATGTACCATACTAACATAAATTTTTTTGATGTAGACCCTCCTTTGGATCCTTTCAATATTGCTTATGACGTATCCTTAAGTGATTGCACATAATACATTCGTATACATATAAATATTAAGAAAATACATGGTTTAGACATACATGAGGGTGTACCTAATGATATATTCATGATGATAATAATACACTTCTCAAACCAATCAAATTTAAAATTCAATACATAAGATAAGCCTACATATATGGTAAATTTTAGAATAATTTTTAAAACACAATCTTAAATTACCTTAACTCTTATAGATAAAAGGAAGATAAACTTTGGGCATAAGTTCATGAGCATGCAACTCCCTCACTTGATGAGGCTAACTATATGAAAGTAAATGATGAAGGTTTTCATAATGGTCACCAATAAATTGGTCTTATTCACTATAACACACCCTACATGTTGAGGTTACACAAAAATAAATGAGAAACCAAGTGATACAACATCTAAAGTAGTACTTTTAGATCATAACATTTGGTATCCCTACATCCCACTCTTGTTTATGTGAGTACACTTCATCATAACATGGATAAAACCCATTGAGAGAATTGGTTTTAATAGTGACATATATTTTGAGTATATTATAGACACACCTGATGGGGGATGACTTCATTGCTTCCATATCCTAATCTACATTTCTTATCACTTGCCATTTTTGGTTCTTTCACTTTTCCTTAGTGGTGCATTCTAGAACACAAATAACTTGAACATGTGTTGTGTTGTTCATGTCACTTCTTCTTTGTGTTTCATATCATTTCTAATTTATTCTTTTATTATGCATATGTGTTATGATCCTCCTTCCTTATTCATCCATTTACCTTGTGTGTCCTTACACTATGGCTTCTTATTTATCCCATGTTTGTTGTGTTTATTGATTCTCATTTTCACCTTCTATATTTGGACTCATGCTTTGTTTCCCCACTTCAAGGGTATCTTTTTTAAATTGCTCTTATGATTAGTAACTATGCTTTCTTGTGTGTCATGTTCAGCTCCTACATACCCAAATATTAATATAAAACCATAGACATTAAAGCCCATTTTCCTATGTGCTAATGTGCATGAAAATCCAATGGCACAATAAAAATAAATATGGATCAATAATGTGGGCCCAAAGAGGCCAAAGGAAAGATGCATGTTGCCTCAATTTGCCCCTAATCATAATCATCTTAAAATAAAAATAAAAATGCAGGAGTTCACAATACAATACAAAGACTTAGGCATGAAGAAAATATTTTAAAGGTTTCACATGTGCTAATCTAACTAAGATGGACTACCAAAGATGTTGAATATGATAACATAGGGGTTTGATATGAACATTACAACTAGGGGAAATCATATGAGAAGCCTACATACAAATGAAGATTTTAAAGTGATAATAAACAAGGCCATTAAGCAACTACTGTGGGCAAAAAATCATATTTAAAACCAAAATTAAAGAAGTGAACCTTTTGAATTTTCAAGAGTGGATCACAAATTCAAAAAGAATTAGGGCATGCTATGCAAGCCATAACAAGTTAGGATAATAAACCATTAGAAGAAACCATCATTTAGAGTAAATGTCACAAAGGATATCCATGCAAAATGGGGCATCCACTAATTTATGATGTGAGATGGGATATCACATGTATTCGTAGTTACATCTACAAGTAATTATCTAGTAAGTGTAAGATCTTTCCTAACTATATGTGCATCAAGTAATAAAAATCTTGTTGTTATTTCATGATCCTCAATATGAGAATCATAAAATATTTCATTTTCATTAGTATCCATATTAGGGTTTAGATGAGAATGCTTTTGCAAAGGAAGATTAGGGTTTCAAGTAGATTGTAGCATAATCAACACAATATGGCTACTATAGAGATTAGGAGAAAAACAATAATCCATTTTACATAGAAATATCATTAAAAGAGTCTCAAATTTAAAAATATAGATTAGGAGAAAAATAATAATGAACCAATAGCAACACTATAATTAGAGCTCCAAAAATTATGCAATTTGAATTTAAAAGAATATATTGAAGACACAAAATATCAAGATACAATGCAACTATAGTGCTCATGATGAAACATATGAGTATCTATACAATTAGCTCATTGGTCCATTATTAGTTTGACAAGACTACAAAATTGATCTAGCATTTACATTATGATGAAATCTTGTAGTGGTAATCATGGAAAAATCTACTTGTAGGGTCACCTGCAAAAAATAATGAATGTACAAGTAAATGAGAATAAAAAAATAGATATACCAAAAACACAAAATATTGATCCAATATGTAACTAGATAACACAAAGGATGGCTTAAGGGGATGTAAGAGGATGACTTAAGGGGAGATAAGAGGATGTCTTAAGGGGATATATAAGAGGATGAATTTAGGGGATGTAAGAGGATGGCTTAAGGGGAGATGTAAACGAGTCAATTTATAAATTAAATAAAATAAAACTTGATAACTTAAGGAGATGTAAGAGGATGGCTTAAGGGGAGCTAAGAGGATGTCTTAAGGGGATACATAAGATGATGGCTTTAGGGGATGTAAGAGGATGGCTTAAGGGGAGATGTACACGAGTCAATTTACAAATTAAATAAGATAAAACCTGATGGCTTAAGGGGATGTAAGAGGATGGCTTAAGGGGACCCAAGAGGATGTATTAAGGGGATACATAAGAGGATGGATTAAGGGGAGATATACACAAGTCAATTTACAAATTAAATAAGATAAAACTTGATGGATTAAGGAGATGTAAGAGGATAGCTTAAGGGGAGCTAAGAGGATGTCTTAAGGGGATACATAAGAGGATGGATTTAGGGGATGTAAGAGGATGGCTTAAGGAGAGATGTACACAAGTCAATTTATAAATTAAATAAGATAAAATCTAATGGCTTAAGGGGATGTAAGAGGATGGCTTAAGGGGACCTAAGAGGATGTCTTAAGGGGATACATAAGAGGATGGATTAAGGGGAGATGTACACGAGTCAATTTACAAATTAAATAAGATAAAACCTGATGGCTTAAGGGGATGTAAGAGGATGGCAAAATTACCTAATGCGTTCACATTTTAGTTGAAGAATAAAAAATTGACCTCACATATTTGTATGGTGGAAACTTCTATTGACAATCATTCAAATATCTACTTGTAGGGTACACCTGCAAAAATAATGTTCAAATATACAAGTAAATTAACTATATATTTACATGATTCGATACAAATTTTAAGATAAAGGAAATAATATAGAAGGTGAAATGAGAATGAAAGATTATATACTAAAAACACAAAACATTGATGCAATATGTAACTAGATAACATGTTGAATATGAAATATACAAGTATATATACAATTACCTAATGCGTTCACATTTTAATTGAAGAATACAAAATTGACCTCATATATTTGTATGGTGAAAACTTCTATTGACAATCATCCAAATATCTACTTGTAGGGTACACTTGCAAAAATAATGTTCAAATGTACAAGTAAATTAACTATATATTTACATGAGTCGATACAAATTTTAAGATAAAGGGAATAATATAGAAGGTGAAATGAGAATGAAAGAATATATACTAAAAACACAAAACATTGATGCAATATGTAACTAGATAACATATTGAATATGAAATATACAAGTATATATATAATTACCTAATGCGTTTACTTTTAGTTGAAGACTACAAAATTGACCTCACATATTTGTATGGTGAAAACTTCTATTGACAATCATCCAAATATCTACTTGTAGGGTACACCTACAAAAATAATGTTCAAATGTACAAGTAAATTAACTATGTATTTACATGAGTCGATACAAATTTTAAGATAAAGGGAATAATATAGAAGGTGAAATGAGAATGAAAGAATATATACTAAAAATACAAAACATTGATGCAATATATAACTAGAACATGTTAAATATGAAATATACAAGTATATATACAATTACCTAATGCGTTTACTTTTAGTTAAGACTACAAAATTGACCTCATATTTGTATGGTGAAAACTTCTATTAACAATCATCTAAATATCTACTTGTAGGGTACACCTACAAAAATTATGTTCAAATGTATAAGTAAATTAACTATATATTTACATGAGTCGATACAAATTTTAAGATAAAGGGAATAATATAGAAGGTGAAATGAGAACGAAAGAATATATACCAAAAACACAAAACATACCTAGAAATTTATTCTATTGTACCATCTGCATCCTCTCTCTTTTGTAATGCATCTATAATTGACTCATGTTCTTGCATAGAGAGTGTCCATAACTGTTTATTAGCAGATTTCCCTTGATATCTGACTAGTTTTATATTTGTTGCCACAACCAAATGTGAGTAGTGTATGATCTTCTTATGTGTTTCATAATCTTCAAATGCAGGCAAACCATTCTTTCTTATTAGATATTTTCATAGCTAGGTGCCAACAACAACCACAGAATCTGTTGGATACTCATAGTTATCATCATCTTCTCTAGGATGTAACAACTTTTATTTTGTCTCAACACATCGAGCCAGCCAATACTCAGTTTCCTCTTCATTTCCCTCAGGTGCAGCAACAACATACACGTCCTGCAAAAAAAAAATTAATTCAATAAAGTGTGTCATGTATCCAAATCACATAAATATGTACATGCATACATATATAATTAATTATATAGATTACAAAAAAATGTAATAAAAAATATTAAAAATTAAAGTACCTTCTTGTACAAGGTCTGAAACACGATCATAGTCATTTGATGCAAACACTTGATTATCATCTTCAAGTATTGTTTCAAGTTGATCATGTGTTTCTGTAGGTGTCAAGGATCTTTGTTTCCATTCTTCAATTCATTCTGTATTTTCACATGCTCCCCAATCACCTGTAATACAAAATTGACAAAAACATGCAAGCTCCCTAGTCCATATAGTCCATGTGCTTGCATTTGAACTCTTAAATGAATGCCATTTTGTTGATCCAGTTATTGTCTCACAATCAAGTCAAGTAGGAATATTCTCTTCTTCAACTAACCAAAAGAATTATCGAATTGTAGAGTTCTCACTTGATCTCGTAGATAATTTTTCATTACACCAATCCACAATTACACGTGCATCTCTAAATTTGCTGCATCCTCAAATTTTAGTTGCTCTCTAGCAAGAGCTCTTTTCACATGCTCTAGCTCCATCATGTTCTTTACCATGTCCAGCTTAAAAAAAACTCCACATATGTTGGAAATTATTTTCTTTGTGCTCCCTACATAGCCAATAAAATATTTTTGCATTTTTGAATTGCCCTGTATAGTTATCTAACCATATGAAATGTTGTGTCATCTGGATTTCTCTTTCTTTTAAAGTTTCATAATTTTTTTTGAAACAATATTGCACAAACTCTAAAGACTATAACTGGTTATCACTCAAATAGAAATGACACTCCCTTAAAATTTTTCTATTATCTCCTGTACTATCATCTGCATGTCTAGATACAATATGAACAAAGATGGCCAATTGTACTGAATTATAATACTGAGATTGAATTTCCTCTTGTGGATCAAAAGTATAGTTTTTTGCAAAGTCAACCACTAATAAAATAATTCTAATTGAAAATGTGTTTTTACATGTACACAATTGTCCATCAAGCCACTGAGCATATTGGGAGTGTTTGACATATTTGTATACAATATTATCCTTAAAATATTTGATAAATGCATGCACACAACTTTTTTCTGCGACTAACTCGCAACGCTTTCCAATTTTTCCATCTTTTAAATAATATTCAACATTCTTGAATCTTTTCACATCCACTAATTGTTGTCCAAATTCTTGTGAAATATTTTCATGCATACATTCTCCTAACAATGAAAAGTTGCCACATCTATTGCATTGCCTAGAAATACATGCTTTTGAATAAAATAAGTTTCCATTAGATGTCTCACAAAACAAACCTGATACAAAATCCTTAATTATTTGAAGTGGCATATTAATACCATATTCCTGAATAATTTTGTTAGTATGCAAAGAAGAATGTATATATTGAAAAACATCATAAGAATAATGAAATTGCACATGACTTTTACAACAATAAAAGATTCATTATTTATTAATTTTCACATACCAAGGTTTACATTTCCTGAAGGTTCTTTGACTTATGGTAATATTAAATGGTACTAACACTGAATCATCTAAGAATTTTTTATACAATTCAGTTTGAGTCATGTCTAATAGATGTTTTGGATGAGGATCACGAATTTTGGACCCCACTCTTAATTTTAAAACATCTCTAACATTAGATGATACCTTTGTATTATCATGCCAATTTTTTAATTAAAGATTTGATTTCACTATTTAATTTCATGTCATACCTTGGGAGTCTACCACTAAAACTCCAACATTGGTTGATTGGATCATTTTCAATAAATTCTTTTCTCTTTGCTACTCTTCTCAAAGTTTTAGGATTTATATTTAGAAATTCACTAGTCTTACTTATCATTCTTTTATTCAAAAATGATTTATTGACCAAAGCAGTTGTTATAGCTCTTCGTGCTGCATTGTTGTCTTTAGTTCGACTATTTTTACCAATAGAATCAATAGCATTAGCAACACTAAATAAAACTTATTTCATTGATTCATCTTTCTTTTTAGGTTTTACAAAAATGTCTAACTTTTTCATTACTTTTTGCAATTTCCACATTTTCATCAATTGTATCATGAGTTGACATTGAAATCTAAGAGTTTTTCTATAAAAAAACATTCTATATAATCTATTTGCATGGGTTCTCATTTGTCTCCAAGAAATCTTACCAAGAAGATTATCCAAGACATTTCTTTCAATCTTAATTTTTTTAAAAAAATTTTCACTCATATAAGGGATCTAATTCTCATTTCCTCTTTCCATATTTTCAGTAGTATAATTGAGCTCATCATTGGTATATCCAGCTTCATTTAATAAACTAATTTGATCAATATCATCGATAGGTGGGTTTGAAGACATACATGGATTTGTTTCTATAGTCGCGTTTTCCATATCATTGAAACTTGTCTTTGAAGACATACCTAGATTTGTTTGTATAGTCGCATTTTCCATATCATTGAAAGTTGGGTTTGAAGACATACATGCATTTGTTTCTATAGTTACATTTTCTTCCATATTCACCATTTCCACATTTTCATCATCTACATTCATCCCATCCTTTATAGTCTCTTGAATGTCTCTCTTCAATAGTCATGGAACTAGATGCTTCAATATTCTTCATCTCTTGAATCCTTCTTCTTCTATCTCTTTGCCTTTTTGCTTCCTTCTCTCTATTTGCTTCAATTTCTTGAGGTGTCATGACCCTCCTTTATTTTTTTTGACGTTGATTTGATCCCATGATTATCAAACCCTCTTGATAAAATAACAAATGATATTTAATCCACTTTCAGATTGATGTACTTCTTTAAAATTTTGAAGTACAACTAGATGTAAATCTTTTGTTGTATAGATTTTGAAGTAAAAGTAGATGTAAAAAACCAAAACCCTCTTTTTTTATTACTCTTGAAAATAGCTCCTGCACTTGATTCCACCTGAAAATTATTCATATGATTGATTCCTTTTAAAATCTAAATAGAATATGATATGCCAAGAGATTCCACAGGACACCTGTAAGTAAAAAAAGTAGAAAATGTCATTGTCGGCCCGTACATCAGACTTGCAAGTTGCAAGGATACAATCACAATACATTTTCCCTGATGATGGGAAATAACGGATATAAAAGAAATGGGTACCCGTTCATAAAAATAACAGGTACCTGTTATAAAACTAGTACCCGTTCTTAAAAATAACGGATACCCATTTTATAACGGGCACTCGTTTTAGAATTGTACTCATTCTAAGAAATTTGAAATGGCCAACCACCTTTTCCCTTGCCTTTGGTTTAGTTTTAGGCTTAGGAAAGGCATGGGTAGCTGACCTTGAGCTTTGGACCTACAACTTTTTTTCTAAGTACAGAACAAGAGGAAAGACTTAGTTTACCTATATGGCTGACGACATTTTTTTTCTGAATTTCTTTATGAAATTAAAACCCATTACAGATGACAGTGTCTAGTTTTCAAATATGTAAATTTTTTATTAGACTTGTTTTTCTATTTATTATTTAATTTATGAACAAACTGGTCCAAAAACTTGAAATGATAGGTGTTTGTATTTTTTTAATAACTTTTAATTTTTAAAGTTTTTTTAAAAAAAATTATGTCATCAATCTACACATCATTCTTTACACAATAAATTTTTATTTTTAGTTTATGATTAGTTTTGCTCAATTTATGTTGACCGTACACGAGGGGTTTTCAAAAACAACAATTAGGGTCAATAACAAATTAATAAAAAAAATATTTAGAAAAAAATTATAAAAATATCCTCATCAAATTTCATTATACTACACATCTTTCCCCAAAAGGATTTAGAAAAATACTTTTATTTAGGTCAAATTATGTTGGCCGTACACGTGCATGGTATGGTTAAAAAAAAGTGACTTTTAAACAATGGTTTTTAAAATGCCTATTGAAAATCAATTTGTATCATCTGGATATTAAAATAAATTACATATTTTTAAACTAGACTCCAAGTACTACATTTTATATTACTAATTTTTTTAAGATTCAATCTTTAAGTGCTTCAAATGTTTAGGTCAAATGTGACAAATTATGAAAATCAAGGAAAACACTTCCACTTTTTGGCCAAAAAGTGGACCCAACTTCTTGCACTGACCCCATGGTTATCCTCCAAGACCTTGAAATTCAATTTGTATTCGAGGATTTGTGGATTCAAATTGGGCATGTGATATTGACAGTAGGAGATCCACCAGTGCTTATGTATTCACTATGTTTGGTGGTGCTATTAGTTGGATGAGTGAACTTGGAAACCTGTGGTCACTTTGTCCACTACTGAAGCTGAGTACATGGAAGCAACTCATGCTTGTAAAGAATCCATTTGGCTTAATACATTGTGTTTTGATGTTGAGTTTGGTGTAGGGAAGATTACTATTTGTTGTGACAGTCAGAGTGCCATATGTTTGGCAAAGAATCCTACATTCCATGCGAGGACTAAGCATATTGATGTCTAGTACTATTTTGTTTGTGACATAGTAGAGGATGGGATGGGTAAACTTGGAGAAAGTTGACACTTTGACGAATGTTGCAAATTCCTTAACAAAACCCATGAGCACAGAGAAGTTCAGAATGTGTTAAGAGTTTATGGGCCTCTCAGCCCCTAGCAAAATTAAATCATAGTGTTGATACTCCCTTTGCTCTTGCAAGGTGTTCGAAAAGTGGGAGAATGTTAAAAAAAGTGTCAACCTTGCAACTATGAAAGGTTACTACCCAATGTTGGTATTTTTAAATACCCTTTATTTTGAAGAATGGTTTAGAACTTTCAAAGTTTCCAAAAAGGCTAAAAATGATAGAACTTACTATTTTTAGTAACTCTACATTTGATCTCGGATGGACCTAAAATTTTTCTAAAAGGTGCAAAACTTCTAAGTAAACATCTCAGGTAAGTTTCGACTCAAGATCATACTTGGATCGTGAGATATTAAAGTTTTCATTTTTTGAAACTGCTGAAAAAAGTTTCAAACTCAATTTTGAGGCACTTAGAGGTCCCTAAATGCCCTAAAAGTTGTCCTAACTAGCGAAGCGTGTTATAGCTTGATAGATCTCTTCACAAGATTTCTGATGCATTAAACAGTTCATCAATCAGACACCTAGATCAAAAGTTATGGACTCCAGAAGTTGTACCTTCTATTTTTGGGAAATGTGAAAATGTGTTGGATAGGGTATGTGCAGGATCATGATGGGCCAAACTATACCTCTAAGTGGCAATGAAAATATAAAAAATCAGACTTAATCAAGTTCATGTAAAAATTTAAATGGACTATCTACACAATTTGAAAAAGATGTAAGAACAAAATTTGTAGAGAATTGAATCTAGTTTATGACCTACTAATTTAAAAAAAAAAAAAAACTAAATTTACTTAGTGAAAAATGAACATTTCAATGAACAACTATTAAATTTTTCAGAAAAAAATAAAAAGTGGGTGTTTGTCCAGCCAACCTAACTATGAGCAAAATAAAATATTTTTTTTTTAAACTTTCAAAATAAGTAGAGGACTCATGCTCGGATGTGACACATATTTTTTTGAAATTTTTTTTCCAATAAAATAATTAGTTATGATTTTTTAACTGTGACTTTTTTTAAAACCTAAAGAGTAATTGTCCAACCAACCTAACTCAATAAAAAAAATTGGAATTCATTTTTTTTTAACCTATAGCCAACGGAGCATAGAGTATGACACATCTTTCGGATTTGAAAAAGGTGAAACGGTTTGAAAGTTATTGATGTTTTTCAATCAGTGTATCCATTAGGATTTCAGACACACTGTATAGAAAATTATTAATAATTATTTAATAAAATGATAATTAAGAAAATCTTATATTTTTAGAAAGCTGACAATTTCCTCTATAAACCCTTTTCATTTTATCAAATTTGCATTAAAAAAATCGTTAGCACGAAGGGTGAAGTTTGAAGAAGAGAGCGAAACCTGTAAAAACGTTAGAATTGAGGGAAAGTCAACTATGATAGCCCCAAGCCTACATAAGAGGCAAAAGTGAAGCAAAATGGATATTTGTTTTGCTTTACCCTATATGTTACTCTCTCTCTCTCTCTAAAGGTGGTCTATCGATATCCCGCAATGGTCATAAGAATTCATCTTTAGCTTTGTGTAAAATGCTAAAAATGTGGTCTATCAATATCCTACCATATTCTTATGACCATTGCATCTAATTTCATCTATGATCGAAAATGCTTGTCTATTTTCTAAGTTTTATAAAGAGCATTGGTAACACAATTTTAATGTCCATTTTTAGATCCATTTTCTGCATTTCCTATAATCATGGTAATCTATGAAATCACATTTTTTTGAGGCATTCTATCAAATAGTTAGCAATGCCTTGTCTATGTTTCCATAGTTTTTATAAATATTTATTAGAAAGTTACCAAATATAATATTTGATAAGAATCCCCCTATCATTATTCTTTTGATGGATGCCCATGTACCATTCCTTTGGTGTAAGTAAATAAGATAGTAGAAAAGATCATGGAGTTTGGCTATATACAAGTCGACTACATTTGTTTGAAGATTTTTTTAACTTTTTCAACAAATTTCATTATGTTATGCATTGTAATGTTGGCATTTTGTAAGTTCTTTTTTGAAATGTATGTAAACATAAGAAAAGTCTACACATAATAGTTCGTCTTTTGGTAAATGAACGTTGTGGAACTTTATGAGGCATGGGGATGTTGAACTTCACTGCAACTTACAAGTGTGTGGATGAGTGCATTAGGATTTTGCATTGATGATGCATAATTATTTTCAAAACCTTCATTTATATACTTACGAGATTTTGGGAAGTGGAGTCATGTTTTCCATCTACAACTTTGCAAAGGTTCCACTTTTCCACCAAATAGATTAACATTACTTTTAATCATGTAAGACTTTGGGAATATTAAGATAAAATTATGTTGGCAAAAGTGCACCTTGACTCTACACTTCTACTCTCTCTCTCTCTCTCTCTTGCACACTCTGACCTATCTACTTCCTAATTAAATCCTATTCCTAGCTTTCCTAGTTTTCCTTTTCCTTTCCAATTTCCTTAGGAGAGAGAGAGATAGATAGATAGAAAGAGAGTCCTAGTTTTCTTATTTTCATTTCCTTTGTCAACCTATTCCTAGCTTTCCTAGTTTTCCTTTTCCTTTCCAATTTCCTTAGGAGAGAGAGAGATAGATAGAAAGAGAGTCCTAGTTTTCTTGTTTTCATTTCCTTTATCAATAAGGGAGAGGGAGAGATAGAGGGGAGAGATAGGGAGATAAAGGAATGATAGGGGAGAGAGAGGCAAGAGATAGAGAGAGAGGAGACAGAGGGGAGAGATAGGGAGATAGAGAGTGAGCGAGATGTCCAGAGAGATAGGGAGAAGGATTGAGAGGTAGAGGGATGATAGCGATAGCGAGATAAGGGAGATAGAGGTTTAGGGGCATTATTTTGAGAGAGAGAGAGAGAGAGAGAGAGAGAGAGAGAGAGAGAGAGAGAGAGAGAGAGAGAGAGAGAGAGAGAGAGAGAGAGAGAGAGAGAGAGAGAGAGAGAGAGTTGCTTGGGGTTAGGGGTAAGGGTTTAGAGGCATTATTTAGGGTTTATAAGTTTAGAATTGCTCAAGTTTAGGGTTTAGGGGTTTGGGGTTTAGGATTTAGGGGTTTATGGTTTCTCAGGTTTAGGGTTTAGGGGTTAGGGCTTAGGGGCATTATTTAGAGTTTATGGTTTAGGGGTTAGGGTTTAGGAGCATTATTTAAGGTTTAGAGGTTTCTGGTTGCTTGAGTTTAGGGTTTAGGGGCATTATTTAGGGTTTACGGTTGCATGTCAAAAGAAGTCTCTCTCTCTCTCTCTAAATCCCTCAACCTTAAATAATGCCCCTAATCCCTAACCCCTAACCTGTAACCCCTTAACTCTAAACCTAAGCAACCCTAAACCTCTATTTCCCTATCTCTCCCTTATCTCCCTCTCTCTATCATCCCTCTACCTTTCAATCTCTCTCCGTATCTCTCTAGACATCTCACTCACTCTCTATCTCCCTATCTCTCCCTTTGTCTCCTCTATCTCTCCCAATCTATCTCCTCTCTCTCTCTCTACCTATCTATCTCTCCCTATCTCTTGCCTCTCTCTCCCCTATCATTCCTATATCTTTGGACATCTCACTCACTCTCTATCTCCCTATCTCTCCCCTCTGTCTCCTCTATCTCTCCCTATTTGTCTCCTCTCTATCTCTCTCTACCTAGCTATCTCTCCATATCTCTCTATCTTTTGCCTCTCTCCCCCTATCATTCCTATATCTCCCTATCTCTCCCTTATATCTCTCCCTCTCCCTTATCGATGAAGGAAATGAAAACAAGAAAACTAGGAGATAGATTTGCTTGGAGTTAGGGGTCAGGGTTTAGGAGCATTATTTAGGGTTTATGAGTTTAGTATTGCTCAAGTTTAGGGTTTAGGGGAATTATTTAGGATTTAGGGTTGCTCAAGTTTAGGGTTTAGGGTTTAGGGGTTTGGGGTTTAGGGTTTAAAGAGAGATAGAGAGAGGGGATTAATAGAGATTGGGAGAGATAGAGGAGACATAGGGGAGAGATAGGGAGATAGGAAGTGAGAGACATGTCCAAAGACATAGAGAGATAGATTGAGAGGTAGAGGGATGATAGAGATAGGGAGATAGGGAGAGATAGGGAGATAGATGTTTAGGATTGCTTGGGTTTAGGGGCATTATTTAGGGTTTATGGTTTTGGGGTTAGGGGTTAAAGTTTAGAGGTTTAGGGTTTAGAGAGAGATAGAGGACCAATAGGGAGATATAGAGGAGTCTGGGGGGAGAGATAGAGATATAGAGTGTGAGGGACATGCCCAAAGACATAGGGAGAGAGATGCAGAGGTAGAGGGACAAATGTGATAGAGAGATAGGGGAGAGATAGGGAGATAGAGGCTTAGCATTACTTGGGTTTAGGGTTTAGGGGTTAGGGGTTAGGGTTTAGGGGCATTATTTAGTGTTTAGGGTTTATTGTTTAGGGGTTAGGGGTTCAGGTTTAGAGGTTTAGGGTTTATAGAGAGAGAGGAATGATAGGGAGATATAAAGGAGACCGAGGAGAGAGATAGGGAGATAGAGAGTGAGGTACATGGCCAAGGAAATAGGGAGAGAGATTGAAAGGTAGAGGGATGATAGAGATAGGGAGATAGGGGAGAGATATGGAGATAGAGGTTTCTAGAGTTGATTGGATTTAGGGTTTAGGGTTTAGGGGTTAAGGTTTAGGGGCATTATTTAGGGTTTAGAGTTTATGGTTTAGGGGTTAAGGTTTAGAGGTTTAGGATTTAGTGTTTAGAGAGAGAGGATCAATAGGGAGATATAGAGAGTGAGGGACATGGCTAGAGACATAGGGAGAGAGATTGAGAGGTAGAGGAATGATAGAGGTAGGGAGATAGGGAGATAGTGGTGCAGGAGCACCAAGGGCTTGGAGCCCATGTGTAGATATGTTTGCATTTTGTTGTGATGTTTTGAATTTTCAAAATAGGGCAGAGCGGGAAGAAGTTTTCACATGTGTAAAGTGGACTCCTTGGATTACATAACGAATTCTAGGTATGCATCAGCGAAAGTATCACTATCGGTGGAAGCGAAATCGGTTGGCCCGACATTGAAAGTCTCACCGATGAGTGCCTTGACCTAAGCCATCGGGAAGAGGTGAAGTATCGGCCCAGGAAGAATTAGACTCACCGATAGAGGGTGGTCTTGCCGATCGTGTATATCGGGGTAACAATTGGTTGGACCCACTGATGATTAAGCAGTGTGTGTGTGGCGAGGGGTCATCGGTGTGAGTATTGCCATCGGAAGAAGAAAGTTACATTGAGCCGACGGTAGGAACTCTCACCGATCGGGGTGAGATTCGAGAAGTCTTGCCGACGGAAGGCTCATCAGTGTGAGATGTGTTGTCGGGGGATGCAGAAAATGTTCTGCCGATGGTCCAAGTCTTGCCGACCGCTATGTGTTAGGCTCATCGGAGTGAGATGACATATCGGCGGAAGAATATTGAAGGTGACTGATAGTATAAGGTCAAGCCGATAAGTAAGGGAAAGTATATTTCAGGGAGACAATAATATATGTCTTGCCGAAGGTGACGTTAAACGCACTACATATCGGTATGAGAAGTAAGATCGGAAGAGAAGGGAGATGTTTGGCCAATGTCAGATGTCATAGCGATGGGCTCTATCCATCGGCGAGAGGTTCCATATCGGCTAAACACATTTGAAGGGCTCTGATAATGTAAGTCTGGCCGACAATAGAAAAATGGAAGGAGCATTTCGGTGCGAAAGCCAAGATGTCTGGCCAATACAATGTGAATGTATCGATAGAATGCATATCGACAGGGGAAGAATAGGATAGGTGAGACAAGGAATATGTTTTGCCAATGGGAGCCGAATGGACAGAAAACCTAACTGTTCAATAACTAAAAGGGAGCCGAATAATATAAAGGCTAGTCTTTGCTCTGTGAAGGGTTGGTTGGAATGTTTTGAAACCTGAGATGTTGTGGATGTAATAGAAGAACTCCTGATAATAAAGACATTTACAGTTGAATTCATTTGAATTGTATTTGTAGAAGTACTTGCATAATCTAGTTTGCAGTAGAGTAGATAGTTGAATTCCTATTGGTTTGCTTCTATTTGTACATAATGACTCTCGTTTGATGTCCTTGCATATCCATTGTACAGTCATGGGGGGAAATCAAACAGAGTCTCTTGTTTTTGTTTTTCTTTCTGTTGTATTGAGTGGAATGACAGAGAGAGGCCATGTGAACTTGTACTAGGCGAGCTGTGCCATAGCTCGGCTAGTATGCAAGTTGCAGTCTAGAGAGACAGAGGTGAAAATAGAGTGGAAGCATTGAGTACCAAGCAATCAGAACCCTGGACCTAGAGAGGAGGGCTGATAATGGACTCAAGAAGGTTATAAGCCTTGGAGATTAGGAATCTTGGAGACAGTGAGGGTGAAGAAGAACACCTCACACCAAGTAAGTAAAGTCTGTATTGGGAACAACAGACAAACAGGTCTTTCACCTCTGTAATAGACTGATTAGGTTGACATAGGCATTTTGGGGTAGAAAATGTCTATGAGCACTTGAATTGGTAGAGAGACTTGGGATTGAGATAGGTCTTGAAGTGTTGTGTCAAGATAGGTTTGCCAAACCCATAGGCCTCCCATCAAATTGGTATCAGAGCAAAGTTAAAGATTTGGGCTATTCCTAGGTTGGAATAGAGGAAGTTGTATGTCATCACCGAGTTCAAGTGAGTCTGTAGGTTCAGCTAGAGAAATGGTGACTAATGTAGAGTTAGCGAAGAAGGTTGATGATCAAGAAGAGGAGAATAGACTCCTACGGGAAAGATTGACAGCAATGGAAAGTAGACTGGGTGTAATGATGGAAAAGACTAAAGAAGTCAGGCAGAACGTAAACAAGGAAGAAGGTGTGTCTATAGAAGATGAAGAGCCCACACCTGATCCTAAGATGGAAGAAGAACCTTTCTTGAAGGCCTTGAAAGCCATGAGTGGTAAGTCATTGGAAGGAGTTCCTCTTTTTAGTGGAAAGATGGAACCTGACTTGGTTATGGAATGGATAGAAGGTTTAGAAAATCACTTTGTATGTGATGGAGTGAGTGAAGCTCAAAAGGTGAAGGTGGCTAAATCAAGACTCAGAGGAGCTGCCTTGACGTGGTGGAAATTTGTTCAAACTGAAAGAGAGAAAGAAGACAAGAAACCTATAGCTACTTGGAAGGGTATGGTGGCTAAAATTAAAGAGGTCTACATGCCTAGAGATTATGAAGTCCAGTTGTATAAGAAACAGCAAAATTTGAGACAAAGAGAATTAGATGTTAGTGCATACACTGAGGAGTTTCAAAAACTATGCCTGAGGTCTAAGGTGATGGAAGAGGAAAATGTGAAAGTAGCAAGATATCTCAATGGTTTGAGATGGAGTATTCAAGAGGAAATTAGCTTGTTCATCCCTACAACAGTGCATCAAAGCTATCAGCTAGCACTCAAGGTAGAGGAGAGGAGCAAGAAGAAACAAGAATCAAATAGCAGATCAAGAGGAAGAGGTAGAGACAACAGAGGAAGAGGAAATTATGGTGGTAGAAATACTGATCAAAGACCCCAAGGAGAATCCAAACTCATAGAGCAGAGTGGAGAGACTAGTAGTAGAGGAAACTACAGAGGAAGGGGATCTAACAGAGGAAGATCAGGCGGATCAGGCAGAGGATCCTACTTTGCCACTATGAAGTGCTACAATTGTGGTCAATTGGGCCATCCAGCATATAGGTGTCCTGATAAGGGCACATCTTCTTCTCAAGGAGTTGACAAAAGAAATCATTATGTGCAAGATGATGCTTCAAGCAGCAAAACACCTAAAGTCAGTCTAACCTCAGAAGTGGGAGAGAACATCATGGTAAGGAGAACATTGATCAAAGAGCCAGTGAAAGCTGAATCAAGCCAAAGGAGAGCATTATTCAGAATCAGATGCAAGATTATGAATAAGGTATGTTAAGTAATCATAGACTCAGGGTCTACTGATAATATAGTGTCTGATGAAGTAGTTAGAAAACTAAATTTGCAAAGAATACCTCATTCAAATCCATATAGAGTCACGTGGTTAAATAAAGGTCAACATGTGATAGTCAATGAGCAAACTTGGGTAGAGTTTGGTATAGGGGGATACAAAGACAAGGTACTTTGTGATATCCTACCTATGGATGCATGTCATCTCTTATTGGGCAGACCATGGCAGTTTGACCGGAAGGCCATACATGATGGTGAGAAGAATGCATATTCTTTTCAAAAAGATGGTGTCACCTATAAAATTCAATCTTTGGACGATGAAGAAGCAAATAAGACTAAGAGTCCTAGTATCTTAGTTGTGAGTGGTAAAGAGTTTTTGAACACTCTTAAGGAGGATGGTATTGGTTATGCTATCATAGTGAAACCTAAGGAGGAGAAGAAAGACAAAAAGACAGTGATCCCAAAAGAGGTGCAAACTATACTGGAACAGTATAAGGACATCATTAGTGATGGAACACCAGCAACACTACCTCCACAGAGGGCTATAAGCCATCAGATAGATCTGATTCCAGGAGCATCTTTGCCTAACAAGGCTCCTTACAAGATGACTCCAGAACAACATAAGGAAATAACCAGACAAGTACAAGAGTTGCTTGACCAGGGGTTAGTTAGAAAAAGCATAAGTCCTTGTGCAGTGCCTACAGTGTTGGCACCAAAGAAAGGAGGAACATGGAGATTGTGTACAGACTCCAGAGCTATCAATAAGATCACCATAAGGTACAGGTTTCCAATTCCCAGAATTGAAGATCTTATGGACTGTTTAGGAGGAGCTAAGTATTTCACTAAGATAGACCTAAAAAGTGGTTATCACCAAATTAGAATCAAGGAAGGTGATGAGTGGAAAACAGCCTTCAAAACTACAGAAGGACTATATGAGTGGCTTGTTATGCCATTTGGTTTATCAAATGCTCCCAGCACATTCATGAGGCTCATGAATGAAGTCCTTAAGGACTATACCTGTAAATTTGTAGTTGTTTATCTAGATGACATCTTGATTTTTAGTCAAACTAAAGAAGAGCATCTTGAACATGTAAATACTGTTTTGAAAAAGTTACATGATGAACAACTAACCATAAATTTGGAGAAGTGTGAATTCATGAAGTAGGAATTGGTATACCTTGGTTTTGTGTTGTCCAAAGGAGAATTGAAAATGGACAAGTCAAAGGTAGAAGCCATATTGAGTTGGCCTATTAATAGAGCAGCAACTGAGGTGAGAAGTTTCCATGGCTTAGCTCAGTTTTATAGAAAATTCATAAAGAATTTCAGTGCTATTTGTGCACCCATGCTTGATACAATCAAAGGTGGAATGAAAACAAAGTTTCAATGGACACAAGCAGCTAATCACAGTTTTGAACTGTTGAAGAAAGAAGTAGCTACACAGCCAGTATTAGTGCTGCCTAGTTTTGATAAGTTGTTTACTTTAGAATGTGATGCTAGCAATATTGCAGTAGGGGCAGTACTTAGCCAAGAAAATAGACCAGTAGCCTTTTTCAGTGAGAGGCTAAATGAAGCCAAGAGTAGGTACTCTTCATATGACTTAGAGCTCTATGCTCTAGTTCAAGCACTTAGAAAATGGAGACATTACCTCCTACCTAAGGAATTTGTTGTGTATATAGACAATCAAGCTTTGAGTTTTCTGAACTCACAAGATAAGTTGAGCCATAGGCATATCAAGTGGATGGAGTATTTGCAGTCTTATACATTTACAATTAAGCACAAGAAGGGACGGCTCAACAAAGTAGCAGATGCTTTAAGTAGAAGGTTGCTCACAGTACAAGAAGTGCAATTAAGAAGTATAGGAATGGAAGAGTTCAGAGCTCTCTACAAGGAGGATGAAGATTTTGCCGAGGCATACAAAGTCTGTCAAGACTTTAAGAATCACTTTCATAGTGAATTTGCAGATTACACATTGCAGCAGGGTTTGCTGTTCAAAGGAGGACAGTTGTGTGTACCAAAAGGATCCATGAGAGAAAATCTCATATAGGAGAAGCATAATGGCAGTTTGAGTGGACATTTTGGTCTGAACAAAACATTAGAATTAGTCCAAAGGTTCTACTATTGGCCGAAGATGCACAAAGATGTCAGAAAGTATGTGGAGCAGTGTATCATCTGTCAGAAGGCCAAGGGAACTTCTTCAAATGCTGGACTGTATCAACCATTACCCATTCCTTCCAGACCATGGGATTGTGTAAGTATGGATTTTGTAGTTGGACCACCAAAGAGTAAGACTGTTTTTGATAGTATTTTTGTAGTTGTTGATAGATTCAGCAAGATGAGTCATTTCATTCCTTGTAAGGTCACTCATGATGCCAGTCATATAGCTCATTTGTTTTTCAAAGAGGTCATAAGGATTCATGGACTACCAGCAAGCATAGTGTCTGATAGAGATGCTAAGTTCATGGGACATTTCTAGAAAACTCTATGGCAGAGGTTAGGGACAAATCTGTCTTTTGGATCAGCATATCATCCATAGACAGATGGCCAAACAGAAGTGGTGAACAGGACATTGGGCAACCTGTTAAGGTGTTTGACAAAAGAATATGGACAGAGTTGGGATCAAGTCATTTATCAGGCAGAATTTGCCTATAATGACAGTGTGAACAGGACTACTGGCAAGAGTCCTTTTGAAATCATCTATGGAATGCACCCTAGAGGTGTATGTGAACTCAGAATTCTTGGAGACATGGAGTTTAGCAGTGGTCATGCAGAGGATTTTGCACAGTCTATGAAGGAGATTCATGACCAAGTGAAGCAACAATTGCTAGAAAACACCCTAAAGATCAAAGATAGGGTAGATGCACACAGGAAGGATATTCAGTTTGCAGTTGGTGATTTAGTCATGGTTCATTTGAACAAAACCAGATTACAGAAAGGGATACCAACCAAATTACAGATAAGACGGATTGGTCCTTGCAGAATTCTGAACAAGTATGGCAATAATGCCTATAGGATTAATTTGCCAGCAGACTTGGCAATTTCCCCAGTGTTCAATGTTCAGGACTTGGTGCCATATAAATGTCCTCATTCAGCAGTAGGGGAATCTAGTGCAGAAGCTACACAGACAGTAAATGATGTAACCTTGCCTCCAAAACTCACACCACAGGCTGAGAGAATTCTGGATTCTCGTGTGCAGAAACAGACCAGACATGGTGTATACATGGAGCACCTGATCAAGTGGAAACAGTTACCTGAAGTAGAGGCTACCTGGATTGCAGAGTCAGAGTTCAAGAAACGGGGCATTGATTTTGCCTTGTTGTCACCGGAGGTGACTTGACTTATTCCGTACAGGGGGAGTATGGTGCAGGAGCACCAAGGGCTTGGAGCCCATGTGTAGATATGTTTGCATTTTGTTGTGATGTTTTGAATTTTCAAAATAGGGCAGAGTGGGAAGAAGTTTTCACATGTGTAAAGTGGACTCCTTGGATTACATAACGAATTCTAGGTATGCATCAGCGAAAGTATCACTATCGGTGGAAGCGAAATCGGTTGGCCCGATGTTGAAAGTCTCACCGATGAGTGCCTTGACCTAAGCCATCGGGAAGAGGTGAAGTATCAGCCCAGGAAGAATTAGACTCACCGATAGAGGGTGGTCTTGCTGATCGTGTATATCGGGGTAACAATTGGTTGGACCCATCGATGATTAAGCAGTGTGTGTGCGGAGAGGGGTCATCGGTGTGAGTATCACCATCAGAAGAAGAAATTTACATTGAGCCGACGGTAGGAACTCTCACCGATCGGGGTGAGATTCGAGAAGTCTTGTCGACGGAAGGCTCATCGGTGCGAGATGTGTTGTCGGGGGATGCGGAAAATGTTCTGTCGATGGTCCAAGTCTTGCCGACCGCTATGTGTTAGGCTCATCAGAGTGAGATGACATATCGGCGGAAGAATATTGAAGGTGACTGATAGTATAAGGTCAAACCGATAAGTAAGGGAAAGTATATTTCAGGGAGACAATAATATATGTCTTACCGAAGGTGACGTTAAACGCACTACATATCGGTATGAGAAGTAAGATCGGAAGAGAAGGGAGATGTTTGGCCGATGTCAGATGTCATAGCGATGGGATCTATCCATCGGTGAGAGGTTCCATATTGGCTAAACACATTTGAAGGGCTCCGATAATGTAAGTCTGGCCGACAATAGAAAAATGGAAGGAGCATTTCGGTGCAAAAGCCAAGATGTCTGGCCGATACAATGTGAATGTATCGATAGAATGCATATCGACAGGGGAAGAATAGGATCGGTGAGACAAGGAATATGTTTTGCCGATGGGAGCCGAATGGACAGAAAACCTAACTGTTCAATAACTGAAAGGGAGCCGAATAATATAAAGGCTAGTCTTTGCTCTGTGAAGGGTTGGTTGGAATGTTTTGAAACCTGAGATGCTGTGGATGTAATAGAAGAACTCCTGATAATAAAGACATTTACAGTTGAATTGTATTTGTAGAAGTACTTGCATAATCTAGTTTGCAGTAGAGTAGATAGTTGAATTCCTGTTGGTTTGCTTCTGTTTGTACACAATGACTCTCGTTTGATGTCCTTGCATATCCATTGTACAGTCATGGGGGGAAATCAAACAGAGTCTCTTGTTTTTTTTTTCTTTCTGTTGTATTGAGTGGAATGACAGAGAGGCCATGTGAACTTGTACTAGGCAAGCTGTGCCATAGCCCGGCTAGTATGCAAGTTGCAGTCTAGAGAGACAGAGGTGAAAATAGAGTGGAAGCATTGAGTACCAAGCAATCAGAACCCTAGACCTAGAGAGGAGGGCTGATAATGGACTCAAGAAGGTTATAAGCCTTGGAGATTAGGAATCTTGGAGACAGTGAGGGTGAAGAAGAACACCTCACACCAAGTAAGTAAAGTCTGTATTGGGAACAACAGACAAACAGGTCTTTCACCTCTGTAATAGACTGGTTAGGTTGACATAGGCATTTTGGGGTAGAAAATGTCTATGAGCACTTGAATTGGTAGGGAGACTTGGGATTGAGATAGTTCTTGAAGTGTTGTGTCAAGATAGGTTTGCCAAACCCATAGGCCTCCCCATCAGATAGAGGTCTAGGGTTGCATCCTAGGGGTGTTGTGGTGGATTTTATGGACTTAGTGGATTTTTATAAGTCATATTACTTATTTCCCTCTGATCAATTCCTTACAACACCTTTTCATTTCATGATTGCATTGAAAATTTGATGAAAATTGCATGATTTAAGGGTTTTTCACTAGCTTTTCATTGCTTATCTTCACATGACTACTCTACAAGTGTGTTGTAACAGAATTTGTAACTTTATTAGACTTATATAGGACCTATTTACTTCTTCCCTCAGTCACATCCTTTACAACACCTTTTGTTTGACACTTTTGCATTGAAATTTGATCAAAAATTGCATGTTTTTAGGCTTTTTCACTAGGTTTGATTAGTCAACTCTCTACAAACACTCTAAAGGTGTGTTGTGTCTGATTTTTTCTCACAAGGTGACTTATTACATGGTTATTATCTGATATCCATCATAAAATTTCACACAACACCCTTTCTATCAGTTGTTTGCATGCTTTTATTGTGAAAAAATTGCATATTTTGCTTGATTTTTACTAGGGTTTGACTTGCAAACTTATTAAACTTGCATGACATATGTGTTGTGAAGGATATTATTGATATAATTGAATTATATACTTGACATAATCTTCTTCACATCTTAAATTTCATTATTACACTCTTTATTTGGACATTTACATTCACATTTTGTGAAAAAATTGCATATTTTTGCATAATTTCACTAGTTTTTGGACTTAAAAATCATTTAGGATTGCATTCAAAAGTGTGTTGTGAATAATATATATGATTTAAAGGACTGATATTTCTTTTATTTACCTCTGCAACTTATAAATTTGATCACAACACCTTTGCTTTACATAATTCACATTGAAAAAAAAAGCATAAAAATCTAGCATCTTTAGTTCATTTACATTCATATTTCGAGCATTTTATTGCTTGCATATTTCATGGATTCCTCTTGTTATTCAATGAAATATTAATTTAAATACATTTTATAACAAGAGGAATCCATGAAATATGCAAGCAATCAAATGCTCGAAATATGAATGTAAATGAACTAAAGATGCTAGATTTATATGCTTTTTTTTTTCAATGTGAATTATGTAAAGAAAAGGTGTTGTGATCAAATTTATGAGGTTCAGAAGTAAATAACTGAAATATTAGTCCTTTAAATCAGAGATATTCTTCATAACACACTTTTGAATGCAATCCTAAATGATTGTAAGTCCAAAAACTAGTGAAATTATGCAAAAATATGCAATTTTTTTCACAAAATGTGAATGTAAATGTCCAAATAAAGAGTTTTGTAATGAAATTTAAGATGTGAATAAGATTATGTCAGGGATATAAGTCAATTATATCAATAATATCCTTCACAACATGCATGCCATGCAATTTTAACAAGTTTGCAAGTCAAACCCTAGTAAAAATCAAGCAAAATATGCAATTTTTTCACAATAAAAGCATGCAAACAACTGATAGAAAGGGTGTTGTGTGAAATTTTATGATGGATATCAGATAATAACCATGTAATGAGTCACTTTGTGAGAAAAAATTAGACACAACACGCCTTTAGAGTGTTTGTAGAGAGTTGACTAGTCAAACCTAGTGAAAAAGCCTAAAAACATGCAATTTTTGATCAAATTTCAATGCAAAAGTGTCAAACAAAAGGTGTTGTAAAGGATGTGACTGAGGTAAGAAGTAAATAGGTCTTATATAAGTCTGATAAAGTCACAAATTCTGTTACAACACGCTTTTAGAGTAGTCTTGTGAAGATAAGCAATGAAAAGCTAGTGAAAAACCCTTAAATCATGCAATTTTCATCAAATTTTCAATGCAATCATGAAATGAAAAGATGTTGTAAGGAATTTATCAGAGGGAAGAAAGGAATATGTCTGATAACATTCCACTAAGGCCATAAAATCCACTACAACACACCTAGGATGCAACCCTAGAGAGGAATCTAGTGCAAAACCTAGTGAAACTCAACAGAAAGCATAAATCTAAGCTCAAGTACATCAAATGCACTATGAGGACCTGGGAGATAAACCTTAGGAGATAAAATCCCCCAAGGGGACATTTTCTGACTTTACAAACCCTAAACCCTAAACCTCTAAACTCGAACCCCTAACCCCTAAACAATAAACCCTAAACACTAAATAATGCCCCTAAACCCTAACCCCTAACCCCTAAACCCCAAACCCCTAAACCCTAAACCTAAGTAACCCTAAACCTTTATCTCCCTATCTCTCCCCTATCTCTCTATCACCTTTGTCCCTCTACCTCTCAATCTCTCTCCCTATGTCTCTGGCCATGTCCCTCACACTCTATCTCTCTATCTCTCCCCTTAGTCTCGTCTATATATCCCTATTGGTCCTCTATCTCTCTCTAAACCTCTAAACCTTAACCCCTAACCCCAAAACCATAAACACTAAACCCTAAATAATGACCCTAAACCCAAGCAACCCTAAACCTCTATCTCCCTATCTCTCCCTATCTCCCTATCTCTATCATCCCTCTACCTCTCAATCTCTCTCTATGTCTCTGGACATGTCTCTCACTCTCTATCTCCCTCTCTCTCCCCTCTGTCTCCTCTATCTCTCCCAATCTCTATTAGTCCCCTCTTTCTATCTCTCTTTAAACCGTAAACCTGAAACCCCTAAACCCTATACCCTAAACCTGAGAAACCCTAAACCCTTAAACCCTAAATAATTCCCCTAAACTGTAAACCCTAAACCCTAAACTTAAGCGATGCTAAACTCACAAACCCTATATAATCTCTGTCATGGATGGATGCTATTTGTTGCAGGACCTAAGGATTCATGTTGATGAATTTACAAAAGGTCTCAGGGTCCCTAATGTATGTAAATAAATCATCCATTGAATAACAAGAGGAACCCATGAAATATGCAAGCAATCAAATGCTCGAAATATGAATGTAAATCAACTAAAGATGCTAGATTTTTATGCTTTTTTTTTCAATGCGAATTATGTAAAGAAAAGGTGTTGTGATCAAATTTATGAGGTACAGAAGTAAATAACAGTAATATCAGTCCTTTCAATCAGAGATATGCTTCACAACACACTTTTTAATGCAATCCTAAATGATTGTAAGTCCAAAAACTAGTAAAATTATGCAAAAATATGCAATTTTTTCACAAAATACGAATGTAAATGTCTAAATAAAGAGTGTTGTAATAAAATTTAAGATGTGAATCAGAGTATGTCAGAGATATAAGTAAATTAGATCAATAATATCCTTCACACACGCATGCCATGCAAGTTTAACAAGATTGCAAGTCAAACCCTAGTAAAAATCAAGCAAAATATGCAATTTTTTCACAATAAAAGCATACAAACAACTGATAGAAAGGCTGTTGTGTGAAATTTTATGATGGTATCAGATAATAACCATGTAATCAGTCACCTTGTGAGAAAATTCAGACACAACATGCCTTTAGAGTGTTTGTAGAGAGTTGACTAGTCAAACCTAGTGAAAAAGACTAAAAACATGCAATTTTCGATCAAATTTCAATGCAAAAGTGTAAGAAAAAAGGTATTGTAAAGGATGTGACTGAGGGAAGTAGTAAATATGTTTGATATAATTCTAATAAATTCACAAATTCTGTTACAACACGCTTGTAGAGTAGTCTTGTGAAGATAAGCAATGAAAAGCTAGTGAAAAACCCTTAAATCATGCAATTTTCATCAAATTTTCAATGCAATCATGAAATGAAAAGGTGTTTTAAGGAATATATCAGAGGGAATGAGGAATATGTCTGATAAAAATCCACTAAGGCCACAAAATCCACTACAACACCCCTAGAATACAACCCTAGAGAGGAATCTAGTGCAAAACCTAGTGAAAATGTAAGTTTCAAACCCTAGGTATGAGATCTAAATGAAATTATGTAATGAAATGGAATGCTACAGGTCAAAATCAGACTTAAAAGAGTGTAAAGGATAGTAGTAAAATCTGAAACCAAATTTTAGCTACCAACCCTAGCTCATGCACAAACTAGGTCTCATAAAAACACACAATTTCAAGCAATTTTGACCAAATGGACAATGAAAATGCAATACAAATTAGCAATTGATGATGAATTTTTGAATTTTATATCAGACGTTACAAACCCTAAATTTTGACGTTACAAGCCCTAAACCCTAAACCTCTAAACCCAAACCCCTAACCCCTAAACAATAAACCCTAAACACTAAATAAACTCGAACCCCTAAACAATAAACAATAAACCCTAAATAAACAATGTAAATGTCCAAATAAAGAGTGTTGTAATGAAATTTAAGATGTGAAAAAGAGTATTTTAGGGATATCAGTCAATTAGATCAATAATATCCTTTACAACACACATGCCATGCAAGTTTAACAAGTTTGCAAGTCAAACCCTAGTAAAAATCAAGCAAAATATGCAATTTTTTCACAATAAAAGCATGCAAACAACTGATAGAAAGGGTGTTGTGTAAAATTTTATGATGGATATCAGATAATAACCATGTAATGAGTCACCTTGTGAGAAAAAATCAGACACAACACGCTTTTAGAGTGTTTGTAGAGAGTTGACTAGTCAAACCTAGTGAAAAAAGCCTAAAAACATGCAATTTTTGATCAAATTTCAATGCAAAAGTGTCAAACATAAGGTGTTGTAAAGGATGTGACGGAGGGAAGAAGTAAATAGGTCTAATAGAATTCTGATAAAGTCACAAATTCTGTTACAACACGCTTGTAGAGTAGTCTTGTGAAGATAAGCAATGAAAAGCTAGTGAAAACCCCTTAAATCATGCAATTTTCATCAAATTTTCAATGCAATCATGAAAGGAAAAGGTGTTGTAAGGAATTTAGGGTTTAGTGTTTAGGGTTAGGGGTTATGTTTTAGGGGTTAGGGCTTAGGGGCATTATTTAGGGTTTATGGTCTAGGGGTTAGGGTTTAGGGTTTAGGGGCATTTTTCAGGGTTTACAATTGCATGTCAAAAGAAGTCTCTCTCTCTCTAAATCCCTTAACCATAAATAATGCCCCTAATCCATAACCCATAACCCCTAAACCCTAAACCTAAGAAACCCTAAACCTCTATCTCCAGGTATCTCTCCCTTATCTCTCTCTCTCTCTCCTCTATCTCCCTATCTCTCTAGACATCTCTCTCACTCTCTATCTCCCTATCTCTCCCCTATGTCTCCTCTATCTCTCCCTATCTGTCTCCTCTCTATCTCTCTCTACCTAGCTGTCTCTCCCTATCTCTCTCTTGCCTCTCCCCCTATCATTCCTATATCTCCCTATATCTCCCTTCTATCTTTCACTCTCCCTTATCGATGAAGGAAATGAAAAGAAGAAAACTAGGACTCTCTCTCTCTCTCTCAATCCTCTCTTTCTATCTCTACCCCTCTACATGTATGTCTCTCCATCTCTATATCCTCTCACTCTATCTCAACCCCCCCTCTCTCTCTTCATACACATACCCATTAGGTAGGCTATTTTGCATATGGTGGTCATATCCTTTAGGTCTAATCACCTCCAAACTTCACAAATAGATATAGAGCATAATTCTAAGCATCTTTCATAAAGACCACTTCTCTACATAGGTGCAATGAATACCACTTTTTCATTGTTTTCCACATTAAATACTTATTCTTTTCCATTTTCCAAGTCCTACATGTGTCCAAGTTGTATTGTTTATCAAGTTTTTAGTCTAATTGTTAGTCCTAACTCTCATGGATATTAAAATGTTAGTATAGTTAGATTTATCCTTAGGTAACATTAATTTACACATTGTTGCACAAACAACCACATTAAAAAATAACCTTACCTAATTAAGGTTAACCTTTAAGGTTCTTTCATTTGGTGAGCCTAACAGATCCAACTAGTTCAATTTTCTTATAGTCCATGCTTAGCCTTCCAGAGAGTTCATGCCATGTTAACTTTGCATTATGTCCTCACTTTCCTCTTGCTAGCTGTAGTACTTTTTTTTTTCTAATCCTATCCCTATATCATACTATTGTTGTTGACTTTTCTTTCCATCTTCATCAGTATAGTCCTAGTTATCCTATTTTGAGCCTACCATTTATCCTTAGCCATGTCTTGTACTTCTTCTATTCATGTCAATTTTAATGACCTCCAAATTTTCCATAAATTCTTCTCCACGAAACCCTAGACCCTCACCCAAATCCTTACTTTCCTAAGAAAAGCCCTTCCCCAAACATCATTTGATCATGTGGCTCCTTCCATCACTAGACAAGTGCCCCTACTTTCTATTATTCATCCAATACAATCCCAATGTCATAGCTCACATTCCCACACCTACATTCATAGACTCCATTCCCCCTATTGACACCATCATTGATAATCATTTTAAGGAGTCTCCCTTGAATAATCATTAAACCATGGATTATCCCATATCCCCATCTTACACTTTCCTCACCTTTGAACCCTTAGAAGATGACATTTAGCTATCCCCACCATTACCAATCACACTTTCTAGCAATCCCACATAAGACACCTTACCCATCACTTCACCTAGGTCATCACTAATTAAATCACCTCATTACTCCATTCAACCATACCCATACCACCCCTTTCTCACTCCACAACCTGTATTAACGCATGATTCACCCCATGACATGCTACATAACCACAATGCCAATTCACTCTACCATCATTCTTCATATTATCTTATGAATCACCATCATTTCTTCCCATTCCTTGAGACATCATACCATGACACACACCAATGAAAACAATTAAAAAGAAACTATTTTTATAGTTCCAGGAAACGGATATCCATTTCCTAGAACTATAAAAATGGTTTTTTAAACCACAAAACAGATACCCATTTTGGTTTGGTATCCAAACCAAAACGGATATTTTTAACATGCCTATGAAAGTCAAAGTTAGCCAATTCACGAATTTGGCTAAGTAAAGACGCGATTTTTTTTCCATTGCCACTGTTTGGCCCGCGATGATTTGACACATACCCAACACTTAAAAGAGTTATAAAGGGGAGAGTTACATGTGTTGGTGTGTGATTTGGCACATCACAAGGCATCTTTGATTGAAGATAATTTGGGCGCCACTTTTGGGTGGTTTTGGCTCATGGTTTTGTAATTACCATTGATGGTTTACTGTATTGTATATCCTATATATTAGGAGCTTGAGATGGAGGTTGTGTGTAAGAGCCTTATAGATGTTGAGTTACCTCCTGGATCTCCGGTTGATTAATACTCCTATGAAAGCTTTCTTTGCAAGTATATTGTAATCTTCTTGATTCCTGAATAATATATTGGGCAGCTTTGGAGTGTGGGGTTTTTTACTCAGAAGGGTTTTCCCCATGTGTATTTTGTGTTGTGAGTTTTATATTTGCATTTGGAAGTTGTTATTATCTTTTTGTTACTGTGCATCTTAATCTGTAACTAAAAAAGTTAAAACTTGCATAAATCTTTCCTCAATAGATCAGTGTAGGAAGCATTTTCCACATACCTTGCTTTCTTTCAAGATCAACCAATATTAAAAAAAACATTATGAGATGTCTACAAGATAATAAATAAGCATTACAACTGGCTGTGAAGGTTATATAGAAGCTTGCCAATGCACAAAGGCAACGCCTATCTCTTCGAAGAATGAGTAATATTCTAAACTTAGAATGAACATTCCAATGGTCACACCAAAAAGATAGGTAAGAACAATTTAAACTTGGCATTTGGTCTTAACATAAATTCTTTGCATGGGTCGTTAGGCTGATTATTTGACACCATAGGAGATTAAAGATCACAAAATGATATGGATTTTAGCGGTAAAGGCTAAATAAAGAGATAATGCAGACCAAGGATAAATCGTTGTCATACAAAATTTTAAACCATTAGAATAGATAACTAAATATGCCTGGCCTTACATAGGTCACTACAGGCCATAAGTTGATAGAAAAGACATTCAATGATATAATCATTTGTGAAGTGACACCATTCAAAACATGAAGACTTGATATAAACATTACTTTGAGTGCTGGAACAATATACAAAAAAGATGAAGTTTACAGAATAGGTTGATTGAAAGACTATGCAAATAAATAAGATTTGTAGGTCGATTGAAAGACACATAAGCTATCCTTACAAGCTTCTCAGGAGCAATAAAGCAATGATGAAACTTGCAGACCAAAAGGAGGAAAGAATGATGAAAAAGATATCAATTTTTTGATAAGAAACTAACATGCAAGCTTGAATCTAGGTCACTCAGAATCTGGCAAAAAGATATACATCTTCTATGAAGAAAACTGGCCTATGAAATGTGATATAAAAGTCTAATAAAGGACTATCAAGCCATGCTGATACAAGCCGAATCAAATTTAAGATTTATAGGTTGATGTTGGAACATGCAAACCATGCAAATTAAACACAGACATGAGTATATAGAGTCGACAACTTTGATAAAAGAATTAATTTCACTAGAGCCACCTGTTGAAATGAAATTTATTAAATAAATAAACTGAGATTTCAACACTGACCCATAGATTCACACACTTTCTACACATGAATAAAACTATACAAAAATTGCTTACTCGGAGTCCAAAAGGCTTTTCCTAAACTTTTCTTGTCCTTCCCTGCTTTTCTCGATTTTCTTTCTTTTAGTTGGTTTTGCTTTTTTTCCAAAGATACTACTTTTCTAGGGGGGTTACATCTTTTTCAGGGTATACCCCTTTTTCCCTCTCTCCCCCCTCCCCCTTTAAAAGAAATCAAATTATCTTTTTCTTTCAAAAAGGATAGTGGATTAATAAATGCTTTTCAATTCCTTCCTAATTTTAGTCCCCCAATCACGGAAGATTCTTTTTAGTTACAAATACATGCTATCATGTAAAAACAAATATTTAAATAAAGATGCAACAAATATATTTCATTATTATAGTAGAACTAAGACAAATATTTATCTAATAATTAATTTAATTCTTTCAACCACACAAGACATCAAATTAAACCATTCACTTCTCAACAGCTAGACTCCCTTTCCCAGATGATACTCTCTCTCCACGAGAGAGTGTCAATTTTCTCTTTATCACTCAATGAAACACCATAAGATAATTATTCCTTGTTAGTCATTTTATAACAAAACTAATTTCAATTAAAAATGATTGAAATTCACATTGATCAATTATTTCCAAAAATAATTAACAATAGCTTAAATTAAGTATTAAGAAATTTAGGGTTGTGACAGATTGATTATTGCATAGTACAAATGAGGTCTTACTTATATAGAGCAAGAGTGAAGCTAATCAATACACAATAGATTGAAGCTAATTGGAGGTTATCTAGCATAATGAGTGTAATCTAACTAAAGCCAATCTAGCATGATAGATGAGATATAACTCGATCTAAACTAACTAAGTGTCAATCAAGTGCATAATACATAGGCACATGACTAAATGAAAATAAACTACCTATGCGATTAAGAAAATAAAGTGGACAAATAAATATAAATGAAAATAATTTTGGCTTGTTGAAAAGACATGGACACCTAGCCTAGTGTGAACACTCTAACTCTCTAACAATAAGTTGATTTCACAAATTTATGTAAAGTAAAATGCCTTTACCAAAGTTAGGTTTTTAGAATATAACAAGCAATACAATTCAATTATATGAAAAAATTAGAAACCTAGAAATTAAAAGGGATGAAATTACTTAGTTGATTTTGAGTTAATAGGTATCTATCTATGTTCTTGATCATAACTTTTAAATGTTATCTCTTAATCACTTAATCTTAGATTTGTTGGAAGAAGAATGATAAAATATAAACTAGGCCATTCTTAGAGTTTGCACCCGCAAATTTAAACTTCTTCTACAAAAATGAACTTTGACTATGGATTTGAACCCTACAAATATGATCAATGAATTTTTGCTTGCCTAAAACCTATTTGCCTTACTATGTAGAATTCATTTCTTGAAACTAGGTGGTGTTGAAAAACACCTTTGGAAGCTTGCTAAGTGAGGACATTCTCCTTGGTCAAACCTTTAGATTTGATTCAATGATCTGGAACAAAGATCAAAGTCATGCCAAGCAATCATGGAATCTACCTAGCCATGTGTAGCTACTAATGTCATATGGTAATTCTATAATGCTTTGTGACCTAGAACTAGATGTGCTAGATGTTTCTTAGATGATCATAATTAATTAGGGCGTGTCCTTTTATACAACCTACTATGCAATTCGAATGTTTCACATTCAAGTTAATGGTTAATAGCTAGTTAGAAAGGGATTGGCTTGGGCCCATTTTAATTTGAATTTTGAAAGGTTAAGAGTTGAATCCATGCCCATAGATTTGAACTAAGTTCATTTCTATGTTTGTGGAATCCATCCAAAGGTAATAAATACGTGAACTACAAATTAGGTGTATAGACCTTTGTGATGTGTGAGGTTAGAATCAATCAAAGTTTAGGTGATTTGCCAACATTTACATAAAAATATAACACTTGTATTCTAGCCAATACACTTAAAATAAATAAGTTAAAATGAATCCAAAACAAAGAAAAAAGTATAATGTATGCAATTTTTAGCCTCACAATATCTTTTGTCATATAAATCATAAAATGTCTCCAAACGTAAATTCACAATTTTATGCATCGTTTTTCTTCTTCAAAAACTTGTTTCATTCCTGATATCTCAAACAAAATAGAATCATAACAACTTAATAAAATATTTAGAACAAATTTTTAAATAGAAAAAAATATAGCAATGACTTGAATTAACGGGCTCATCATTTCCAAATACACGGGTTTTTTAAACTGGTAAAATATATGCATATTATTCTGATCATATCTTATCTTAAGATTAAGATTATACCTTATACAAAAATATATTTTGGTTCATTTGTGCCTTCAATACGACACCGTTATTCCTCCTCCGTAGAGGTGTTTATCTTCTGCAATTTTAGCATCTGGGTGTAGAGTCCTCGCTCAGACATCATTAGATTTGAATGACTACCCATCTCCATGATTTGCCCTTTCTCCATTACTGCAATGACATCTGATTTGACAACTGTAGATAACCTATGAGCAACAACTACTCTGGTGCATTGGTATGAATTGTAAAGTCTCTCTAATGCTTCTACAATTAAAACTTCTGATTCAATATCCAGAGCACTTGTAGCTTCATCAAGTAACAGAATAGAAGGTCTTTTAAGGATTATCCTAGCTATTGCAATCCTCTGCTTCTGTCCGCCAGATAACTGAGAACCCTTATCACCAACCATTGTATTGTATCCATTTGGGAGACTACTCACGAATGTATGAACATTTGCTGATTCTGCAGCTGCGATGGTCTCAAACTCTGAAGCATCCTCATTTCCATATTGAATGTTTTCTCTTATTGAAGTAGAGAAGAGCAAGGGCTCCTGTTGTACTAATCCAATGTGTTTTCTGAGCCATCTCAAGTTGTAGTGTTTTACGTCTCTTCCATCAATGTGAACTTCACCATTTTGAGGATCATAAAATCTTTCTATGAGGGATATAACAGATGACTTACCCGCTCCACTTTCTCCCACCAAGGCCAAGGCGGTGCCTGCTTTTACTGAAATACTGAAGTTCCTGAGAACAGGAGTTTCTGATCTGGATGGGTAAGAGAAACACACATTCTTGAATGCAATGTGGCCTTCTATGGATTCAAACTGCATACCACCTTCTGTTTGAAGATCTGTTCTAAGTATATTCACTACTGGGTGCAGAATTTTCATGGCTCCGAAAACAGCAGGAATAGTTGTCCATAGCTCAGTTATGGAGGGCACTGTTAATGAGAAAAGTTGATAAGCTCTTACGCTATTCTCAAAAGTGGCCTGATGTTTTTCCAGCAGAATTGTAGTATATAAACATGAAACTGCATGGGCAACATTCCACAAACACACTGCTATGCCTTGTATGGTTCCATATTTCAGGCTTTCTAATCTGCTTTTCTTCAACGGTGTGCTTAAAGAGATCTTCACAGATTCAAGTATTTGATCCTCGTAGACAAACGAGGCTACAGTTTTAATGTTTGATACTGCTTCTGCTCCCAACCGGCTTAGCTCGTCGTGGGATTTGGCTGAATCTGTTACAAATCCTTTTGATGACCAGGCCTGTCATGGGTTGAGCCATGCGTACAAAATTCAGCAAACAGTTAAGACGGTACATATCATTTTGCAGGATAAACTATGTCAATGACCCATTTCTCAGATGATTCATTTAAACACTCATCTTCCAAAGGTTTAAAAGATCAAGAGGTGGTATGATTGAAACTATACCATCCAAATGAACCATCTCATACCATTAATAGTCATTTCTCTGGTTCATCCTCTTGTCCCCACAAAAGATGGGTTTTTGTGAATCTCTGAGAGATGGGTCATTGAAGTCCTTGAAGGAACGACTTGAAATATATCTCTAATTAAAAACTCTCAGAAAAATCTTCTGAATATAAACGAACTGAGAAAGTATAATTGTCTAAGTTGTGAAGATTAACATGCCTGGATTAGGCCACCTATGAGATGGCAAGGCATTACAGCCCATGCCACCAAGGCCATTCTCCAATTCACGATCATACTGACGACGGTGGCAATCAAAATGGATGATATGCACTGCACTATCACAGACATACGATCGGCTATGATTGACTTTACTAATGCAGTATCATTCATGATACGTCCACTCACCAAACTAGAACTATTTTCTGCCTTATCAAACCAGGAAACTTCGTTCCTTAATATTGCTGCAATTCCACATGATTTACACTCTTATGATTTATTACACTCATATATTTCTTGAAAAAAAAAATCAAGACAAAGCAAACCAGAGAATTCACTAACATACCTGAAAACAATTTCTCACGGAGTGTTTTCATGGCTCTCTCCCCAACTTCTCCAAAGAAAAAATGTTGTGAAGTATGAGCAATGAACACCAACACAGCGATGCCCACAAAAATTTCTGAATATGTTTGCACTTTTTGCATGGTATGCGGATTATAATAGGCAACCCCAATGGTTATTAGGTAGAAACCAAAGAGAGGCTTGGATATTCCAGTTGTTGCGGCTGCAATACTTCCTATAATGATCTTTCCCATTTCTTGTGCATTCATCTTCAATATAATTCTCATAAGCGATAACTGGCCTAAGTTCTGTGACCTTTTACCTTTGTCACTGTAAGAATGAAAAGCAATTACAGAATCTGTAGCAGTCACACACTTACCCACACCAGGGGTCATGGGAGAGTTGAGAAAATGATCGCTTCCCATAGTATGTTTATTTTGGACACTTTCACGCCTGCGTGCATTCGAAAATCAGCGAGTCAATAAACACTCTACTTAAATATCATCGACTTCAATGGTCAAATACTCAATAGTAATTTTACACCTCATTCACAACAAAAAATGGTAAATATTTGTCCTATTTGTATTAGCCAAAATTGACCTTTGACTATTGAAGTGGATGATATTTAAGAATAACTGTCAATAAACACCAAATTATTTTTCTAGTGTACAAGTCTGGATGATATTTAAAAATAACTATCAATAAACACCAGATTATTTTTCTAGTGTACAAGTCTCTTAAGGATCAGGATAGTAAAGCTTTAGTTGGCCTGATGATAAAGGTATATATACTCCATCTAGAGGAATAAGAATTGTAAAAGGATATCATAAAAGGACTTCGACACCAATTTGATGAGTGGAAGAGCATGCCAGAAAAACTAGCTGAAAATAAAATCTTCTTTTACTATCTTGTATCCACATCAGAATGAAAGATATCTCGAGAATAGTCTAAGAATTGGAAAAGTACAGCTAGTTTAGAATATACAAGAGAAGGGCTCAACTCTGAACGATATTTTAATACAAACCTGTCTTCATCATCATCTGCTGCCTTTCCTGAGCAGAGATTCTGCATGTTTATCATATCTGAATATAGTTTGCTACTTTTCAATAGTTGGCTGTGATTTCCAATTTCGGTGACTTTGCCATGTTCAATGATAGCAATTAGATCTGCACTGACAATTGTGGAGAGGCGATGGGCAATCACCAATGTAGTTCTGTTGGACATGATTTTGTCAAGGGCTTCCTGAACATTTCTTTCAGATTGAGAATCAAGAGCGCTAGTGGCTTCGTCCAACAAAAGAATGCAAGGATTTTTCAATATTGCTCTTGCTATAGCTATTCTTTGCTTCTCCCCACCTGAAAGTTGCATCCCCCGCTCACCAACCTGGGTATTGTAAGAAACAGAACAATCTCTGTGTTGAAAAATTTATTGATTTGTGATGTTAGTATAATCTTAAACTATAAATGTAAAAGTAAATAGATGTCAGAAGGTAAGATATTGTAAGCTATTAATGTTAGAAAAATAAACAGTGCAGAATTGAAATAACAGTGAATTAGCAATAAAAAACACAAAATAAACAACACAGATTTACGTGGAAAACTTGGTAATGTACTAGGAAAAAACCACGGACAAAGATCTCTCAATTTTATTCTCAGAAGAAAATTCGCAGTTACAAAAACTTTTCTCATGCCTTGGCATTCAAGCTCGGCTAACTTAAATAATTATGAAAAAACACATGCAAAAAACAAACCAAATATAAAGATAGATTTTCATGCATAAAAGCGCGATTGACACTTCGCATGCAATTTTGCATTGTATACACGTTGCACATGACCAAAATTTTTTTCCAGCCTCCAGAAAACGCCCAGCACCCCTGCAACCCCTTGTTCAACAACCTTTGGTTTCAGTTCCTTTGCCTTCAGCCCTACCAGGCGGGTACCTCAGACACTACTGTGGTACTCGTTGTCGACTGCTTGTCATTGTTGGAATAAATAAAACTGACTTCACATTCCAACAACTATCCTTTATATTTCAAAAAAGAGTGTTATAATTTTTTCTTCCAATATTTATGATACAAGTGACAACAGTATTGAATCAATGTTCACATGGTTTGTTTTTAGCATTTAATTTACTACCTGGCGTGTATGATTTATTTTTATTTAAGAAGGTCATTATATTCTCTTTATTTGGTTTTCATGTTTTGTCTTAACTATATATGTTATAGGTATGCTAATCTGTGCCTATAATTTATTTTTTGGCCGATAGGCCATTCTATATGTGCCTGTAATTTATTTTTTGGCCGATAGGCCATTCTATATGTGCACACATCTTGTAACTGCCAAAATTTGGTAGTCCCATTATTTTTTGGTCCTTCAAAAATAATTTTTTTTTGATCGTTCAAAAAAAAAAAATCGTCCTCCAAAAAAAAATTGATTGCCAAGAAAAAAAATTTGAAGTGTCATTCACCAGACATCATTTTTATGGTTGTCTCGGATTACAGGGTTCCAATAATGCTTCAGTGCGGGCATAGTTTCTGCAAGGAATGCCTGTCACACATGTTCTCTGTGAGCGCTTCCATGTCCTAGATGCAGGCAGCCGTTGAAGGTCTACGCAGGAATTTTGCAATGGTTTCATTACTTCACCATGCTAATTCACAGCTGAAAGCAACAACCCCAATAAGCTCCATACCCAGCGATGAATTCGGCCTGTGTTTGGGTGCTGATACCTTGGCCAGTGGGTCTATGACAAACTCTGAGGGAACTGGACTTGGCCTACCTGGTGAAAATTCCACCAGACAGAGAATCAATATGAGTGCATATTCATCTTCCCTATATTTCGGGATTGATTACAATGCAGAGATTGAAAGCAAATATAATCAGGGAAATCCTAAAGTAAGTGCCTAACCAAATCCAATCTTGTAAATTTCTAATTGTTTCCCTATATCCCACTTTGACCGCCCCTGTTACTTTTCTGGTGTTTGTCTTGTGAGCCCTGCATTTTGAATTATTAAAAATGCATGTAGAGAAGGTACCTAAAATTTGTCCCTATATCTCTTCCTCTTACCAGCTACCCTTCCATTGATTTCTTCCCCATCACGCCCAATCTTTCTGTTTCTCTTTCATCCATGTCTAGCTTGTCCATTGCTACACGTGGAACTGGTGAGCGTGAAATTACAACTCTACCTATTTAACATGACGCTCTTTGAATTTTCTATTTCATCTTCTTGTTACGGAATTGGACATCTCACCTGTTAGGATAAAAGTTCAATTTTGTGTAGTTATTAGTTTTAGAATTTGCGATGCTGAAATAATATATTGGTTTTCTTGTAGCAGGATTCTTGATAATGTTTGGCTGTTCATCTGAGGAAGGACCGATATCGATAGAATGTTTAACTGTTCCCCTGAGGAAGGACAGATGCTGATAGATGGTTAATGACTTTACTCTGGGGAATGTTGATTTTGAGCTGTGTGAAGCATTTATAATTGCTGATACAGCTGAATTTATTGGCACCTATTTAGTAACTTCTAAAATTTTGGTGGTTCTTGGTTGTCATAAATATTTGGTTGTCCAAAAATTATAAATTTTAATTTTGGCATGCAGCCAACTTGATGGTAGACCACAGCTTTTTCTTTTGAATAACTTATTTATAGCAATTGTTACTGACAAGAAACCACAAAATTAATATAAAATTCATGGGGAATGAAACGATTCATATTCATGTGTGTTTAGGCCGCTCTCTGCAATTGAAGTGTTTTATATTTTGTATTGTTTTATATCAAACTTAGTATTTCACCAGAAAAATCCAAGTGATCAAATCAATCTGCTCATCGACTTCATTGAAGATTAACTATAAAGGATCAAGGTAACCTTCAACCATTCAAACAATCTTCAACAAGTATCGGCTATTTATTATTGACCAATGTTTAATTGATGAGATGAATGTTTACCATTGCAGACTTCGCCAACAAAAGCATCTACCCCTCTCTATTGAATTCGGTAGCTTGGGACCTCCAATACAAGTCTGGCTGCTACATTTGTAGACACAATTTCAACAGAAGCCAAAAACCTATATAAGATGGTAATGTTCATACGTTACTCCATGTAGAGCTGCAGCTTAAATCTATGGCTGCCGTTGATTGTATACATTTTTCTGAGTGTCAATCATCATTATTTTTCAACATGCATTCCGTGATCATCATTCAGTAGGGTTTGGATATTTACACTTAATGTTTTTATTGAATTGCTTGCTCATTCAGTAGGGTTTGAATGTTAATATTTTGTTTTTGGGTTATTTTTAGAAGTGTTATGGTCTTGATTGGCAGTCGTTGAAGTAAAAGAGTGGTATTCAAAATCAAATACTAGGCAAATTTAAATTAGTTAACGCCCAACAAAAATCACCCCAAAATTTACTAAATTGAATCCTCCATGCTACAAACTCTCTTCTTATGATATGGGTGCTGCTCTGAGGGTTAGAGGAGGAATCTCAATACATTACTCCCGAAAATAAGAGATTTAATTACCCAAGGAAAAGTACACCTTGCAGTTGTATGCAATCATAACCTGAATCAAGATTTCAATCATTTTAATCATAAACTAAATTAATACAATAACTAAAGCACCAAACAAATTGAGGAACGCCTATTTATTGGTAACAAAAATTGTGAGGAAATTATCTTAAATTAAAATGTTGAATCAAGACAGGGCTCCTTGTGTTTTTTTGGGCATAGCCTTATAGATTAAATAGAACATCATATTTCCTTTAAAAATTTCCCAATCTTATTATACAATCTTATATTAATTTTTTTTAGAATTTAATTTTTTTAAAAAGTGTGATAGATATCAAGATATCTCATGTTTACTGCCTCTGTAGTATGTGCATGGACTAGATGTTGGCACAAATAAATTGAGTCATTTCCCTACACACATATGCAACACACAAAAACCTATAGATCTGAATCAAACAAAATGAGATGACTTAGTTAAGAATTATAAAGGAAAATAGGCAATATAAACATAATGAAATAAATAAATCAATATTCACAAGAAAAAAAAAAAAATCCCAACCTTATTATGCAATCCTATATTAATTTTTTTTAAATTTTTTTTTTAAAGTGTGATAGAATGAAAGTTCATCTATCAAATACATACTTATAAAAATTAGAAATGGATGTGCATAATAGAAAAATATAGTTCTGCCTTATGTGCTTTATTATTATTTTAAATTGTTATTGGTGCTTTTTTAATGTATTAAGATAGTGGAATGAGGTGCTTTATTGTTATTTTAAAATCTTATTGGTGTTCTTAAATTCTAAATTTTTATTTAGTAATAGATTAAGATTTCAAAATCAAGCTATTAGTTAGTCATGTTATACCATTATTTTTTTAATTGAAAAGTAGATGAAACTTTAATTTAATTACTTTATTTTTAAAAATAAGGATAAAAGTTTTTAATTAATATCATTTTAAATGGTGAGTTTATTTATAATTAATCAATTAAGTTAAAATTTTATTTATTTCAATTATTAATATTTATATTTAATAATTTATATATTAATAGTTATATTTAATAATTTAGATGCATTTAAATAATTTTTTTAATTTTATATTAATATTTATATTTAAATATATTTTAAAGTTAACTTTTTATATTAATATTTACACCTAATTTCTAAGGTTTTAATTTTATGTTGGGTTAATTATAATTTTATTATTATTACGAGGATATAGGTTATTATAATTTTAGTTAGAAAAGATTAATAAATGAGAAAATGGATTATTCCATTAAAAATATAATAGGGTTAAAATTTTTAATATTAATTATTTTTGTAAAAATTCACACAACACAATATAAAATAAATATTGGTGATGTAGAGAGTTGCTTTAATATTCATGCTACCTCTCAAGTTAAATCTCTCAAAACTTTGAGAATCTCACCACCATTATCATTTCAATATTGTGTTGTTACCAATAATGTTATGGTCTTTGTACTTGCAATAATAATTTTCTTTCAATTGTGTCCATGTAATTATAATTGCATAAAATAAAATATTTGTTGCCATTTTATTTCATATAACTTAATATTTAATATGATATTCTAATGTGATTTATTAAAAGTTACATTCAAAATATTAATATATTTTTATGTTGTTATTATACATTTTTTTATTGTTATTTCAATGTCTTCATGACTCTCTACAATTCTTATGCTATTAAAGATTTTATATGAGTTGTAGACATAGCATGATGAGGCAATCATAAGGAGGTACAAGATGAAAAAGATTTTGGCAATTACTAAATATATGGTTTCTTTATGATTTAGTTCTCTAATGCTTCATTCATGATTTAGTTTATGTGTTATTCATTTAATACCATTTTATTATTTTTATTTACAAAAAAAAAAGTTGAATTTGTTATAGTATTTATAACCTTGTCCACCAACTACTACATTTAATGACTTTCCAATAAAATATAAATATATACTATTTAACGATAGGCCTATAAATATTTATTTGTGCCTATTGGCCATTTGATAGCACCTTTGGGTCATATACACACACAAAGTGAATGTCAAATTTAGTTCACACACATTTCATACACAAAGTGAATGTCAAAAGCACACTCAAATAATAAATGGATATCAAAATTCAATGCACACTTCACACAAACAATAAATGGAAAAGTGGATGGCAAACTGAATCACACTAAACAAACAAAATTCAAAGACACTTCAAACAAACAATGTTTAGTAATAGGCCTATAAACTATCTTAAAAAATTAATTTTATTTTTATTTAAAAAAAAATTAATTTCTTATAGTATAAATAACCTTGTCCACCAACTATAACATGTAATGATTTTGAGTAAAAATATAGATATAAACTATCTAGCAATAGGCCTATAAATATTTCTTTCACTAGTTTATTTTTATGTTTTTGTCGAGTTTTAAAATCTAGCTGTGGTCTAAACGTGTTTTAAAATCCCAATGACAGAAATTCAAACAAAATGCAACTACTACCATTAAAGATGTTTTGACCAATCAATCAGCATTTAATATTCCAACTGGCAGCAGTATTATGGGATCCAAAAAAGATTTCTAACGGACAAGAAAATGATTAAAGTTCGTCGCTCACGATTATAAAAACCAGCATTATTCATGAGCATTTGTCACTTACTTGAGTTTCATATTTATCCGGTAGCCCAGAAATGAAAGAGTGAGCATTTGCCTGAGTTGCTGCACGTTCAATCATGTCGTTGCTTGCATCCCATTTGCCTACTCTGATATTATTTCCAATACTAGTGGCAAACAGACAAGGCTCTTGTGCAACCAGCCCTACATTTCTTCTCAGAAATCTCAAGTCCAAATCCTTTATATTGTTCCCATCTATCAGCACTTCACCTGATTGATGCCAATCAAATTTATCTCTTCAGTAACAATTTTTTTTAATGAAATGTTAAACAGAAAAAAAATCCCTTTGTAAATATCATCCATTTCAATGGTCAAACAGTCAATAGCAATTTTACATCTCATCCACACTAAAAAGTGGTCAATATTTGTTCTATTTTTATTGGCCAAAAGTGACATTTGACTATTGAAGTCAGGGCCTAAATTTGATGGTTGTATGGCCGTATTTAGACATTTTTACCATAAAATACAATCAAAATTTTAAAAAGATTGTATCATATGAAAAGAGAGATTTTGGATAGACTGTCAAAGTTTATATAGAATTGTGATGATATATATATTTGGTTTATATATAATTTTATTTATACTAAGATATATCATAGTATTTTAAGGGTACTTTTGAATAGATGACTGTCATAAAAAATTGTTTGACAGGCAGGGTCGACCATCAAAGTTAAGCATCCATTGAAGTGGATGATGTTTAAGAATAGCCAACTACAAACCATATTATTTGTTCTATAATACTTTAACTTATTGATATCAATCAAATTTATCTATATTTATTATTGCATAACTTGATCAAATGTTACACAGCCGGACTAAATTTTTTATTAAAATAAAACCAAAAAAATATACGAACCTTTCGAGGGATCATAAAATCTTTGGAGGAGAGAAATTACAGTGCTTTTTCCACACCCACTATTGCCTACCAAGGCGACTGTCTTCCCTGCAGGTATGGACAAGGAGAGGCCATCTAGCACCAACTTTTCTGGCCTAGAAGGATATGAAAAATGTACTTTATGGATGTCTATACGCCCTTCTAAATTTTCAAGAGTTTTCCCTTCTTCCTCATAACTTATTTTGGATTTCCTTGCCAAAATTTCAAACACTTCATAACCAGCTGTCTTTCCTTGATTGAAAGCTTGTAAATCTGGAGCAGCAAAGGTCAGCGATCTGGAATACAAAGAGACAAATTGCATTAAGTATATTATAGGATCTTCTTTATTTAAATCTCTTTTCTTTTTCAATATGAAGGCCTGAAAATTATAAATAGAAACTAAAAGGTAACGCCCTGTTCTTATTTTGATTCAGAGCAAAATTGTGTTTATAGGACTTTAATTAATCTTACATTCCTCCAAAGAGTATACACATTACAGCAATGATAATTTTTCCTCCACTTGCATAACCATGGCTGACGACAAGGGCTCCGATCCAAATCATGAGAGCCCAACTGAGATTTGTTGTTGCATTGAGCACACCTATTCCCAGACCCTTAGCTAAAGCCCCCCTTTGGCTCAGTTTCATCTGTTTGTCTAACACTTTGGTGAATGATTCATAAGCTGCTTTCTCTCCTATGAAGGCAAACACTGTTCTGATTTGAGATACAGTCTGTACCATTTACCACATACATCACGATTGGTCATCATTCAATCTGTTATAAACCAAATTATATCTCATGGATATAAAGATGGAGATTAACTAACAGTTTATCACGAGATTTAATGCTAATTTGTTTAGTTAAACTCCAACTTACTTGTTGGATTATGCTAGTGGCTTCGGAGGAATGAAATTGTGTGCTTTGAAAATTAGAAACCATGGATTTGCTGTAAATAGCACCAACAATGGCTATAAGAGGTATCACTACTATGGTCACCAAAGAAACTTGCCAACACATAGCGAAGGCAATTATAATCCCGATTACGAATGTAGAGACACTGAATATGAAATGTCCTACCTGCAACATTTTTAGTTTGAAACTGTCATGACATGTATAAAATCAAGTTGTCAAAGGTTTTTGTTTAGACTAAGCTACTCACTTATCTTCAACAAAATGATGTCTGGTGAGGAATCATAGAATATGGAAATTAGACTTTATCAATCAATCCACAACATTCCTAAAATAAGCATCATATGGATTCAGCCTCAGGCTCTATTACACTAACCTTTTCCCCAATAGCTTCCTGTATCAAATTTATGTGTTCTGTAATATTGGAGATAATCTTGCCAACGTTGGCATCTGTGTCGAAATAACTAATTTCTTGATTTAGGATAGCTTTCATGAAATGCAATCTCAATCGAGACGATTGCCTCTCACTGGTGTAAATCCAACAAGCCACTTCTGCAGAACACATATAATTAAACTTCAAATTATCAGTATATCGACATTGACTGCTGCTTCAATTCTCCAACTCTTATTAAAAAAAAGCTGTGGGATGTAATGAAGAAATTCTGACCTAGGAACCCTGCAGGTAGCATGCAGGCAGCCAGATACCAAGCATAAGGAACAATCTGTAAATATAAGATTTTAGTAATTCAATTTAAATCTGTGAAAGCAATGAAATAGATAAGCTCGCATAAGCAACATGTGAAAACTCTCAAAAAATAAGAACACTATATATATATCATACAATTTTGTATTTGTGGGTGTCACTGGTTTGTTACACTTGATATCATATGGTGGATTTCAATTCATAGTATAAAAGTGCATCTAAATTCTAATTGTTTTTAGGAAATATTATATTTTTTATTTTACAAAATCAAATACAAAATATAAATATACTTTTGTAGAAAATTAATGATAATAATAAATAATTTAAATTTCAATTAAACTTCTTATGACAACAAATATATATTATTCTGCAATTACATTTAAGAATTTGGACAGCTCTAAAGAATTACTTATATAAATTTTTTTATTATAATTTGTTAATTATCTATATTTCAAAAATTGTTGATAAAATAGAAAAATTCATATTAAAGTAAAAATAAATAATTATAATTTATCACAATGTAATAAAATCATAACAAGATCATAGAAGAACTATAATCACTATTTTTAAGCAAACCATCTTTATCTTTTTCTTTATTCAAAATGCTCCATACAAAAATTTATACCTTGGTTAGTACACTCACACTATAACTTTAAAAAAAATTAATACATAAATACTTGTATTTACTCTACTTTATAAATACTTGTAATTACTATATTTAATAAGTTGTAGAAAAATTATCCAAAAGATCTTTGGCAATGGATTAAGATTACCTGGTACAGAGCCTTAACCGTGGCATCAGTATCATTGAGATGGGTACCAAAAGCCTTTAGACCCATGCCTAGAATAAGATAACCCCCTGGATGTGCAAAACCATGCCCTATGCCCCCTATGGTCCCCAAAATCATCATTAAAACATCCATACTATCTGCATATGATAGCAGACGAAAGAATGAAACTGATTTCACATTATTGTGACTCTTTTTGCTGCCATTTTTGTCTGCAGTGTTTTTCTTACTGGAATAGCCTTCATGGGCTATCCTAGAAACCTCTACCATGGCACTAATGCTTGGTAAATCACCCTGCTGCTCAGTATGAAAGGTGTATCAGAGTTATCAAGCAATGAATTTATAGAACTAAGAGTAAAGAGCGGTTTCAAGCTAATTCATAGAGATGCAACCAAGGTGCCCCCATCTGAATTTTTAATTTAGAATAGTATCTACATTGTTATCGAGTAAATCGACGGTGGATTCTTCAGTAGATCCATCCAAGGTTTCCAACTGAAATTTTAGTTTAAAAGAATATCCTCATTGTTATGGAGTAAACCGAGGACGATGCGGTGGATTGTTCACTTGTACTTCTAGACAAAAAGAGAAGAAAATAAAAATTGCTAACAAATTGACAACAAACATCAAGCCCATTGCAAGATTTTAATTTTTAAATAAAAATTTGATTCGGCCGATGTCTCTTCAGATACAAAATATCTTGTATGTCAATCTTGGCTTTCAAAAAGTGCAGACAGCTCAGTACAACTAATGTGCACTTCTGGCAATTTTTCTATATATTCATTTTAATCGAGAAGATAATAATTTCAGTGTACATATTTCAGAGGACATTTTGTTGGTTTGGATACAGGTGAAACTAGATTTGATATAAGTGTGATTAATAAAACGCTTTATAACTTTATAATTTTATAGATGCTTTGGAAATGTATAATCTGTCTTCTACTTGGACGGAGCAAACTAGGAACCCAAGGAACTATGCAATTTGTAGCTTATAATGCTCTGAGACATTGCCAAACATTTCAGATTAAGGAAGTCAACTCAAACAAAATTAGGAATATGTGAATTGGGATCTACATAGGAAAAAAAGCTAATGGGTTGGATAAATAGACATTTGTGATCCATGTATAGTTATTTGCATGGGCAATATCCTAAAATATTTAATTTGTCAAGTGTTTAAACTCTTCCAAATCAATATTAAAAAATATTAAGTTCTTCCAAATTACACAAGTTTAAATAACGTCTCCATTAGGGGAGATGACTCAATAGATAATTGCACCTCAATATTTGTTATGGTGCAACACATTTAGCCCCCAATTAAATATATTAAAATAACTATTAGTTAAAAATATAAATCCTAGTAAAATTTTACTAAAGCACCAATACATTTTTACATGTACATGTGTACCTACAACATTCAAGGTGAACAAATTAAAGGACAATATAGTTGCTATAAAAGGTCCAACTTGCTAAAATTGGGGGACTCCTTGAAAGTAAAATGTGTAGTCTTTAATATAATCACATGTCCACATGTTTACAATAACCACCCTTTTTGAGAAGGGACAAAAGTCAAATAGGTTGAAATGAGACATCTATCACACCTCATTGTAGGCGTGGTATGAGCATCTATTAAAGCATAAATGATGCAAAGGGGACTCCCCTCTCAGAAAACACACACAATTCACCATGCACATAGAATTACAAAACACTTATAGGCAACAGTCTGCCCAAACCAATACCAAGATTGCAACAAGAAATTATCCCAATTTTATTCCAATTTAGATAAGCAAACAACTTTACATTAACATTACAAAATTGGCCTACATCTCTCTCCAATTTGCATACACATTCAAACCCTCTCATGCTCACACAACATTGTCGCTACTTCACAAGATCTCACAGGGCTGAGAAACCTCCTCGAACTCTGCTTGAGAAGTCTTCTTCATGAAGGCAAATAGACAAACAAAAGTGATCTGCTGATCACAAAACAAGCTAACATACAAAAGCTCAAATTGCCTTAGAAGAAGAAGAGGCGGGTTATCAATATATAGAGTTCCAGAAATACAAGTGAGTTATGGCACACAACCACAATGACCAATAACTCAACCACAAAACTAAATGCAAAACCTGAAAGTCAAGAAACGAAACCATAATAGTTAATGAGCCCAATGGGCATTACAACTATCTTAGTCATTTGTATAGCACTCTTGTTGCCACAATACAACAAAGTAGGTCCATTTTGTATCTGGTGCAAATCCTCCAATAGTCATTTCAACCACACTATTTGGCATGCTACAAATGTTACAGTTTTATACTTTGCCTCTGCTATAGGAAGTGATACCGTCAGTTGTTTCTTGGACTTCCAAGAGAATACTGCAAAAGCAAGACTAAAAGTATAACTAGAAGTAGACTTCCAATCATCTATGGAATCTGCCTAGTCTGAATCTGTATAGCTGATCAACTTACTATCCTCTAAATTCTAAAATCTAAGACCATAGCTCAATGTCCCTTTGACATATCCAAGAATCCTCTTAGCTGCACTCCAATGTGTTTGCTTAGGTTCTGACATGAACCTAGATACCAAGCTCACTGCATATGTGATATCTAGTCGAGTAGTAGTTAAGTAGATCAAACTACCAATCAACTATATGTATATAGTGGGGTCCTCTAAATATGACACATCCAAGTTAGACAACTTAAGTCCAACTTCAATGGGTGTTGCAACTGGTTTGCAACTATTCATCTAAAATTTCTGTAGGATATTTGAAGCATATTTTTTCTAAGACATGAATATTTCATCTTTGTTTTTCAATACTTCTATACCAATAAAATAGTGCATCTATCCCAAATCTGTCATCTCAAATTCAACAACCATGGCTTCTCTAAACTCTGCAAATAAATATGAATTGTTCCCAGTGTAGATAAGATCATCAACATAGATAACTAAGAAAAAATATTCTTAGTTCAGATCCTAATATAAATATTTGGATCTGATTGACTTCTTAAGAAACCTTTCTATTGTAGATATGATTCTATCCTTGAATGCCATGCTCTTGGTGCCTGCTTAAGACCATATAAGGCCTTCTTTAATCTATAAACATAATGTTCTTTAGAAGGTATTTCAAAACCTCTAGGTTGAGAAACATACACTTCCTCATCAATATATCCATTCAGAAATGCACTCTTTACATTCATTTGATAAACTATCCAACTCTGCCGAGCTGCCAAAGCCAAAACCAATCTAATAATATCCATTCGTACTACAGGTGCAAATGTTTCAGTGTAATCAATACCTTCCTGTTGAGTGTATCCCTTGGCTACCAATCTAGCCTTATGCTTATCAATGCTTCCATCAGATTTATACTTAGTTTTATACACCCACCTTGTACCAACAATTTCCTTACTAGGAGGTAGCTGAACCGGATCCCATGTGTCATTCCTTTCAATTGTTTCTCTCACTATTCATTACTTCAATCCACTCTTCTTTTTCTTGAGCTTGTTCAAATGTTTGTGGCTCATTACTATCCATGATTTGAGTCATCAAAGCATAATTTACTTTTTCTTGTGATCTTGTTGTCATTTTCTCAAAATTTGAATCCAACATAAGGATTGATGGATGATTCTTTTCTTTCCTCCTTTGATTTTTTTGATACTTTCTTATTATTGTACTAGCATTATTTCTTTTCCCTTTATTTCATTTTCCTTAGTATATTTTTCTGCTTCATTGAATACCACATCTCTACTTATAACAAGCTTCTTTCCTATTGGGTCATACAACCTATATACTTTATTTTCTGATCCAACCCAATAAAAAATTATTTTAGGCCTTTATCATCTAGTTTAGACCTTTTTTCTTTTGGTATGTGTAAATAAGCAACACACCCAAATACTCTCAAATGATCAACGATTGGATTTACCCCAGACCATGCTTGTTCAGGAGTCATTCCCTTAACTACTTTTGTAGGACTCCTATTGAGAAGATATACTATTGTGCATACTACTTTTGCCTAAAAAATCTTATCTAAATTCTTCTCTTTCATCACACTCCTTGCCATTTCAACAATGGTTCTATTCTTTCTTTCAGCAACTCCATTTTGTTGTGGAGTGTAGCAAGTAGTGAACTCTCTCTCGATTCCATGATTTCTACAGAAATCTAGAAATTGATTTGATTTGTACTCACCTCCATTATCTGACCTTATCACTTTGATGTATTTGCCACTTTGTTTTTCAACCAACCTCTTGAATTCTACAAATTTGTGAAACACTTCTGATTTTGCAACCAAACAATATACCCAAGTTTTTCTTGAGTAATTATCAATGAAGGTTAGAAAATACTTTAATTTATTCAAATAAGGTGTTTCCATAGACCACACAAATCCATATGGACTATCTCAAGATATTTCTTAGCTCTTCTAGATTTATTAATTGGAAAGCTAGCTCTGTGTTGTTTGCCGACAACACATTCTTCACACACTTCTTTTGTATTTTCAATGAAAGGTAGACCCTCAACCATTTTAAATTGCTTGAGTAAAATTAACCCACTAAAACTGAGGTGGCCATATCTTTGATGCCAAATTCTATTTTCATTCAATTTGCTAGACCTTAATACTTGGTTTCCATGGGTTAAATGGAGAGGAAACATCCTATCACCTGTTATTTTTGCTCTAGCAACAACTACATTTCTTTTTAGCTTGTCTCTTATTATGCACTCTTTCTCATCAAAAGTCACTTGGTAATTTTTCTCTAACATTTGTCCAATGGACAACAAATTCTTTTTGAGTGCTGGAACCAATAATGTTTCATTGATATGTTTTACCTCACCATATTCTATTGCAACTGCAATAGTACACTTGCCTTTGGTTCCATGAGATCGATTATCTCCTAATACCACTGTACTATGATGGTTTTCATCCAAATTGATAAATTTTTTTTCATTAGATGTCATATGTGATGAACATCCAGAATCAATGTACCATACATTATTCTCACTGACATTTATATTGAAACAAGAAATAAACAAATTTTGTTTATCTTCAACAGTATTGTGAGCATTTCTCTTTTCTACTTTACCTTGTTTACTCCAACATTCTGATGCATTGTGTCCAAACTTGTTGCAATGAAAGCATTGGACATTCTTTTTATCTCCCCCATTATTTCTACCTCTTCCTCTTCCTATTCCTCTAAAGTTGCTATTTCTTTCTCTAAAACTATTACCTCTTCCTCTAAAATTGCTAGATTCACCTTTGTATTCATTTTTATTTTGATTCCTAAAAAATGTGTTTATTTTACCTCTTATGCTTGCTTTAGAGGAAAATGCTTATTCTAGACCTTCTTCATTACTTTTAATTCTTTCTTTAGTAGTTAGCAATATTCCACTTAGTTCATCTATGTGCATAGTTGTGAGATCTTTGGAAATCTTAATTGTAGAAACCACAACATCAAATTTAGGAATTAAACTCCTTAAAATTTTCTCAATGACATGCTTTTCATCCACAACTTCCTCTAGAACTTTCATTTGATTAATTAGGCCTTCTACCTTTGTTAGAAAATCATTCACACTTTCACTATTAACCATTTTTACATTTTCAAAAATTTTCCTCATTGTCTGTAATTTTGTAGTTTGTGTGCACTTTGATAGGCATTCTTAAGTATAATTTTGCCATGCTTGCTTAGAATTACTAGCACCACTTGTCCTAGACAAAAATGCTCGATTAATTGTGCCTTGAATCAGAAATAAGGCTTCATTATCCTTCTTTACATTTACTTTGTATTCTCCTTTCTGTTGATCATTTAATGCATTAAATCCAGTTGTATCTAGTTCTACATACCCTACTTGTACAATTTCCCACAAATCTTTGGATTTGAGTAGGGTTTGCATCCTAGTACACCAATATGTAAAGTTGTCCCCTTCAAACACAAGAATTAACATGTTAGATATAACATTTCTTGCCATATTTACCATAAGAGAAATGTGCACAATATCCCAGAGGCTCAACATAAAAAGCTAGAGAGATATTTACAAATGAATACTCTCCCTATCCCTTCAAATAGGACCCACACCAAAAAATGATCTTTATATTATTTTGTCTTGTGAATAAGTGTCAATTTCAACTGATAATGCACTTAATTACAAATGATTCATTTATCTTTTTACAAAAAGATAACACTTTGAAAGATTTGAACTTAGAACCCCTTTAAAATAAATTTAAATGCCTAAGCATATTACTATCAACCAATCTTTCTTTTCACCTCTTTTCTTACAAACAATAAGAAAGGTAGCATAAATATTTAATACCTTTTTAAAATTTAAACACACAATTTTCCTTCAAACTTTTACTTTCACGTTTTTAAAAAGTAAAAAGACTTTTTAAAGCTTTTACTTTCACTTTTTTTTTTCAAAAAGTAAAAGGGTAAAAGCACAAAGCTGTGTCACACTTTGGGCCAACAAAACAGTTCAGAGCGAGTCATTTTCACGCTAGTTTGACTCACCTGAGCTAATTTCACATGAAAACATGTGGCCGTTACATGGTGCATATGTGGCCAGCTATTTTTGGGTGAGTTGATATGGGGGCAAGATGGTTTCGCCTAAAATCATGCAGTTAAAAATAAAAAAAAATGAAATTGCCACATTTCACGGCAGCCGTTTTCTGATAGTGACAATGGTAGGGTTTGAAAGTTTTTTGTGCGAAGGGTGTCCCCGCCACCTTTTGCAACAGTCTCGTCACCTTGAACTAGGTATGCCATCTTCACCTTGGTATTTTCTATCAAACATTTTGTATGGCACGATGTATAGAAGTGTTTGAAATAAACTTGCACCTTATATGATTGTATGCAAGTAAAATGGGTTTGTATGTCTTTGATTTCAATGTGTAAAATATGTAAAATTTGTTTAAAATTTGTGAATGGGTACAAAATTTGATAGATGTAGTTGCAACAACCCTACTAGACATGTATGCAAAATGTGGAAGCGCAGAAAAGGCACGTGAACTGTTTGACAAAATACCTCAAAGAACTGTAGGATATGCACAAAAGAGTTTAGGCATCATGTCTATGCTTCCATATTTTTTATACAGGTCTGCCAGGGTGCTTTCAATTGATACATCTGACAAAAACCCACAAGATATACACAAAATGTGGTCTCATGGACTGCAATCGTTGCAAGATATGCACAAAATGGATTTGTTGAAAAGTCTTTAGAAATTTGAAAGCAAATGCAATTGGCTGGTGTAAAGCCAAATTCCACAACCTTTGCTAGCATTCTCCCTCATATCCATCAATACATCTATGAATTTGAATGGATATGAGGGAGTTAACAGAGCCACACCTACCCTATACCATGATGCAATAGGAAACTACAAGGAATATCAAATTTCATTCACACAATATAAGCTAAAAAATATATATCAAAATTTGATATCATTCTAGAGAGAATTTGTGCATAAATTCTTCTTTATTGAATTTTGTGAATAAGTTTTTATCAAGGTTGTGGTGATGGAAAATTAATCACAATTTGAAACCATTCAAGAAAGAATTTGTGCATAAGTTATTGGAAAGGTTGTGGTGATCAGAAGTAGCAAGTGGTTAATGGTTGTTGGGTGGCAGTCAGTTCACACATAAAATAGGTCAAATCAAGTGCTACAACAATGCAGGACATGCACTTTTATCCCTTGTAAGGTTATCCATTCAAATTTTCCCATCAAATGCTAGGGAATAACATGGTTAAAGAAGGAAACAACATACACTAGATATATATACATATATAATACTCTAGAAAATTTGAAATATATCAACATTTGAAATCATTCCAGAGAGAATTTGTGCATAAATTCTTCTTTATTGAATTTTGTACGTAAGTTTTTATCAAGGTTGTGGTGATGGAAAATTAATCACAATTTGAAACCATTCAAGAAAGAATTTGTGCATAAGTTATTGGAAAGGTTGTGGTGATCAGAAGTAGCAAGTGGCTGATGGCTGCTGGGTGGGAGTCAGTTCACACATAAAATAGGTCAAATCAAGTGCTACAGCAATGCAGGACATGCACTTTTACCCCTTGTAAGGTTATCCATTCAAATTTGCCCATCAAATGCTAGGGAATAACATGGTTAAAGAAGGAAACAACATACACTAGATACATATACATATATAATAATCATCATCATTGCTTGATGGCTGTGATAGTTGTACTTGATCTGCAACTATTAGGTGCATATATATTCATTTGGGACATGATCTTATTTTGAGGAGATGTTTGATCACAATGTCATGGAGAGTTCCTAGTTTTTGTATTAGTAATGCAGATGGAGGTTTGGTGGTGATTTATGATAGACTTCTAGTATTGATTACATTGGTAATATGCTTGGGAGCTTCATGAGATACAGTGTTGCATTTGGAGCTTAACATGGATTGATCAGTTATAGGTGCTCATTGATACTTGGAGAGTTGGGTGAGGCTAGAGTTCTCTTGGGTTTAGAGACATTTATTGAGATGATTACTCTTTGGAGGTTTTAATAAGAATTCTAAGGGGCCTTCACTTGGATATGGATGTGAGTTCATGATGGACCCAATAAGGAGATTTTTCTTGGAGAGAGTCATTATGGTTTGGTGTATCTTGACGGAGCAAACTCTTGGTCTACTTAGTGAAGAATCATCTAATAGGCATTGCCCAAATTATTCTTAGATGCAAATTTTATTTTATGCTTTGTCTTCTCATGTAGATGAGTATTGAGATATGTTTGTTAGTTCTAGAGGGTTATGTATACAAGTAAAAATGAACATAAAAGAGAATAACAACCTCTGATTGAGCTAAAAAGGAATGCATAAATCAAATGAAGTTAACTAAATAACAATATAATAAAACCTACGATTTTTGGATGTGATCCTTGATTGTTGATGTGTGATTGATCCTCAAACCAAGAAAATAACATTTTATTGCATGGAGACTTAAAAATGGCTTGGAGAGGGTTCTATTTATAGATTTCTGGATGAGTTGATGGAGGGTTGAGATTGATTCAAAAGATCAAGGGTTGAGATTGGTTGAGAGGATTGGGTTGAGGAGAGGCCTCCAAGTGGCATGATTTGATTGGTGTACAAGTGGAGTCCTTGGATTGAGGAGAGATCAATTGTGGAGGATCTCCTTGGAAGAAGGGGATTGTGAGGATCAAAAAGTACCAAGTGTACCTTTTGGAGTGATGTGCAAAGGACTTGCCCATGCCCATGTAAGAAGGCCATGCATTTCATACAAAGATGCATGCCTATGTACAATTAGAGAGGATGCAAGAGGTTTGAATGAGATTAAGATTTTAGGAGTGTGTAAGTGTGTGATTAATTGGTTAATTGGTTTTAGCCAACTTAATGAAAAGTGGACAAAATAGGGAATTAAATAAATAATATATTTATTTAATTTTTGGGATGAGGATGAGGGATTTAGATAAATAAATATTTGATTTATTTATCTAAGGTTTGGATTATGGAAAGTGATTGATTAATTAAATAAATGATTGAATTTATTTAATTAATTCTTGGAAGAGGGTTGTATGAATAGTGATTTTATTAATTAAATAATAAAATATTATTTAATCAATGTTGAGATGAAAAATTGGATAATGTATTGTATAAATAGGATATTATTCAATTAGTTATAGAGGAAATGGTCAAGAGATGTCTTGATTATGGATAGAATAGTGATGAGATGGTTTTAGGTGTCTACAATTTCATTTGACAAATGTTTAGATGTTTATCTCCTTATGTGTATGAGTTTATTTATGATGACATTTATGAGGATTTTAGGAGATGTTTATTGAGATTATTCTTGATTATAGAATGGTTATAAGTTTGATTTTCCTTTGGTTAGAGAGACTTACATCAATGTTGGTTATTTGAGTACATATGTTTTTTTAATCTATGAGATTGAATGGTTGGCTATTGTTAAGGCTTTTCACTTAGGGTTTTGTGAAGAACTTACTTGACATAGCTTAACACTTTGAGGTGTTTAAGTATGTATCAAATCATCTACAAGCTTATTAGAATCATCTCCGTTGCAGCTATAAAAAAAGGATCAAGACCCATTGATTTGAGATTGGTGACCTAGTACTGAAAGAGAATTAGAGGAATCTGCAAGATCAAGATAAGAGGAAAGTTTGAGCCTAACTGGTTGGAACCTTTTGTCATCATTGCTAGCTATGGATCAAGAGTCTATAAACCTTCAACACTAGAGGGATATCCTTTGGAAGAGCCTATAAACATTATCCACCTCAAGAAGTTCTTTTCTTGACCCTCAAAATATCACAATTAGAAAAATATAGAAAATAAAAAAAATCAAGAAAAATAAAAAAATAAAAAAAGTAAAGAGAAATAATCCTTCCAATGGTGAAAACCACTTTGGTGGTACTTTGGGCAAGTACCATGGTGAAAACCTATTTACAGGCACCATGCGTATTAGTCTTGCATCCAAAATCTATTAGGATTCCATTCATCCCATCCCTATGATACTCAAAGGTATGTTCCCACCCATCCATTTACCATCTTTCATATCTCACATCCTCACCCCCTCATACATCCACCTATACAACTATCATGGCTTGATCATTTTTGGTTAGTGTTATCACCTATTCCATCCCATAATAATTAACCCCATCCCATCCCATAATAAACATTCTCACCCATTCTTCTTCCCAACTTTAAAAAGGTTCCTAGACCTAGCTTATTGATTGGATCCTTGTGTATACCTTGTAGTCTTGGGGTGATTATCCTACTAATGAGTTTCATGTGTTTCATAATAAAATTTGTCACCCATCATCACCCACAATAAATGTAACTTTGTGCACCTTCATCCATCACATTAACACATTCCATAATAAATGAGTTTTCTCATACTTGATGTTCAAACTAGAAAAGCTTCATGCGACACATTATGCCACAAAGGAAATCAAACCTAAGCCCCACTTTTGAAACAATAAACAGTCACCATACCTATTACCTAAATTTCCACATCTATCATCCTAGTTGTGCCTTTAGGGATGTATCCTTCCCATATAAGGCATAATCCAATCTCATCCTACCCATCCTAATTTTACAAGAGATATGATGGTTGCATGACTTGTTTTGTCAATTGATCTTTATTTTGATTTATCTTTTCACCCCTTCTATGCTTAGTTAAGACCACCTAGATCTTTCTATATCTTTGTGTGTTGTGACTGGTGTAGAATGGGGCATAGTCTTTTGTTTTATGTGCCATGTTTGTTGGTTGTTCCTTTACATGATCCACCAAGGCTAATGCCAACCTTGCATGTGTTGGAATGACTTTATGTATGACAGTTGTTCTTTGCATATACAAAACAAGGCCATACCAATGTATTATATGCATAAGGACCTCCTCATGCTTTAAATCCTATTCCTCACATGACCCTCCAAGGTTACCATCTATCTTGAATGTATAAGGGCCTTTCGTTTAAGAGTCAAGTCCATGCAAATAATACCTAGTCACCTTGGTTTTTTATACCTTTTGTTTTTTATGAAAAAGAAGGGGATTGATGATGGGGATGATAAAAGGGTTAAATCCTCCTTTCTCTACAAACATTCAAGGACATATAAACCAAGTTGAATCACACTTTGTCAAGAGGTTTCACCTACAGGTTTGGTTGTCACTTGGAATGATGTGGAAATTTAGAGAATGTCAACTAATGTATCAATTTAATGCTCAAATACCCTTAAAACCCTAATTATGCAAAACAGTAAGTAAAATGATGAATCACGACAAATGCTTATAGACTAAGGTAGTAGGCAAAGGCTAGTTACTGATCATTTTTTAAAGTTTGGGACGTGGAATACTCAGGGACAATGCCACTAGCACCCCTGTCCAAGGTGGTATTTTATCTGTGGAATCCTGATGTCCTTTCGACATTGATGATTAATGTACTTTCCATTTCTATCTCGGTAAATGTGGAGGACACTGCCACTAGCACTTGAGTCCAAGGCCAGATGTTTTTTAGGGTGTAAGAGCCTCTTCAGATGCTGATTATCACTATCACAATGATTTCTGTGTTTGCAACTTTGGGGGACACTGGCACTAGCACCCGAGTCCAAGTAGTTCTTTTCTTCAGAGATCTAGGATCTGCACACTATCTTACTATTCCCTGCAACTCCTCTCTGTCAAGATGTGACACATGTAACCTGAAATCACAAGGAGAGTGGTTGGGGGTTGTGGTGTTTAGATGCTTGCCTCAGTCAAGCCCCGGAGAGACATTCAAGTCTTTCGAACACCATTGTTAGATAGAGAGTGTGTATCCCTATGGGATAGAGGTAAAAACAAATTGATAAATGATTCAAACACATAGATATCACCTCATAGGTGTAGATCTCACATAGATGAAGATTCTTCAACACATGAGAAGATGAAGCCAAATTTGCAATCACAAACACAATAACAATGTTGTACTATGCAATAATGAATATCTTGAATGCTCTACAATCATAAGTTTGGGAAAAGTTCACAATCATCTTCTAGTTTGCAAATAAAACCCTAAACATGCTTATATATGTAACTACACACATTCTTGCTAAGAATTTCATAATTCAAACTTAAGATGTCGGCATGGGACCTAATTATTGGTCACAAAACTGACATAAAAATTTGGGACCTGCCTGAAATAGGGCAGGACAAGGGCGCTAGCGCTCATGTCCACAGGTCCTTTTTCAAGGCAGGGCTAAGTGCCACAATGTCTTTCATGCCCCATGTGACATGGGTTTTAGGCCATTTTCTTCTGGGAGTCAAAATGAACATGTATGATGCAAAACAAGGGACCCAGGAGCTAAACCCAGGAGGAAAAAGTCTAGGGAGACATTTTTTGACATAACATTTAGCCCCCACTTTAATGTATGTATAAACACAAGGCCCATACATGCATTAAAGTATGGTCAAAACACAACAAACATGCCATGCACTTGAAGCTAATGCATACACTAAGATCAAGGACCTATTTCTAGCCCCCAGTCTTAGGTAGACATTAGAGAAAACAAATCGCACACGCCAAACACAATGAAGACAGTAACAGGCACACAAAACATGAGGAAGAGAATTATAGTCATGTAAAACACAAAGAATACAGTATTGAAGACATGCAAAACACAATGAATATAGTGAATGCAGTGATTATTCTTTTTCATTTTTCATATATATGTATGCAAATGTAGATGCAAGTACATGGAAAGTAAACACACCACCTAAAATGTAGGAGGGACTCATCACCACAAGTCTTTAGACTGCATACATGAGGCATAAGACATGCAATACAAATCTCAGAGTGTAGGAGGGACTCATCACCACACGTATCTAGACTACACTTGAGAACAAACACGCCATACAAATCCCAAAGCATAGCAGGGACTCATCACCACACGTCTTTAGAGTATGCTTGGGAAGAAACATGCCATATAAGAGGGAAAACACATGGAAGACACACGGAAAACATGAGTGTCGTATAGCATGTCAAACACATACTATACGTCTAAAACACGAAAAATAAGCGATGGAAGGAGCCTATTTCAAGGTTCACCACCATCTCAGGCACATTATAGGCACACCTGACGGTTGGGATTATGCCACAACAATCTCCAAAGACATGCTTAAAAGGGAGGATACACCAACTCCACCTACTTGGAGGACTTTTAGAAATGACAAGATGTGCACTGGCTCAAGAGATACACCATCCCCGCCTCCGTAAAGGGCTTAAAATAAAAGGATATGCACTACCTCAAGAGATATGATATCTTGCATCTGCAGAGGGCTTTCTCATTGCAATATAAAATAAAGATGTGCAATCATGCAGAGATACAACATCTCACCTCCGTAGAGGGCTTACAAATACGCTTCGTTAGTACCAAAATCATTGGACAACTTACCTTAGATATGCCCCCACCTTAAGGTGGTTGATGTCATGTACCAATATTAAGCACTTTAAGGTAGAGAGAAAACACACAAGGGAACAAGAGCTTTTGCAAAGCCCATGCCCCCAAAGGTGATATGTACTTTACGATTGTTGAGTGTTCCCACAAACACAATTTTTTGCAAGAAAAGAGGTTAGAAATGTTTCTCTAAGATAATAACCACATCACATGATAAAAGAAATGCATAAACATAATCACATCAAGAGCCAAGGTTACGCTACAGATTCAGAACCTGAGTATAACCATGGGGCTATACCGCAGAGATCTCAAAACTGAATGTAAGCAAGGCGAGACCCAAGATAAATAAAGTGCACAGAGCAACTATATTGTTATGGTTTGTTAGCAAATATAAGACATCATCAAAATATCACATGGAGTGATTCTAATAGCCAAGCATCAGATAATATATATCAACCCCATCGGCAAGTATGGACTAGGTCCATTTTTGCTTACTCGCTAAAGGGACACGTGGTCCATATTAGTCTTATTTATTTTTCGTCATCCGCCAACTAGATAGAACCACTAGAAGAAGGTAAACAATAAATCAAGAGAGGAGAAACAAGTGCCTTAGGATCGTCATGTAGGAAGGTGCCCCCAGGTCACCAACCACAATGCTATGCCCCTAAGACACAACACACAACAATGAAAATAGAGGAGAAATAATATAGAAGAATAATGATACAAATAGAAGAAGGGTCACAACAGCAACAGTCTCTCGGTATCCTCAACCTTACAAGAGTATCAAGGGTCATCCAAGGAGGCTTAAACAACACAACACATCATGAGGGAAACACAACACAGAGGTTAAGGTTTAGAAATACTTACCTGCAGAGACAATCGAACTAGCGGGACCATTTTCAAGTAAGTCATCATCTTCCCAATCTCAGATGCTAGAGGAAAGAGGTTCATAAGGTACCATAGCCCAACTTTTGTTCTTGTCTTCAATTTGTTCAGTGTTAAGCTCATCTTGTTTTGATTCAATATTAGGTGGAATGTTTTCTTGTTGAGATGCATTTCATTGGGAGAAAGCTTGTCTTTTTCTCCTTCTTTCTCTTGTTTGTCTATTTCTTTTTGTCTTATTGCTTATATCTTATAAAGTATTGTCATGTTTTTCATAGGTTGTCGCATGTTAGAGGAGGAACCACCATGTTCAAATCTCATTTGTCTTGATGAATTATTTTGTTCTTGATGAATCACTCCTGATCCTCTTAAGGATGGCAGGGGAGGAACCTTAGCATAGGGTCCTTTTCCTTTTTCTCTAGGAATTTCTTCTAATGCAGGTTGTTCATCTCTTATTGTTTGCATAGGAGGCCTGACCACTCTATATATAAGTTTTGCTTTGTATCATCTATATTGTAGGAAAGAGTGATCTTTTCGTGGCTTAGGGTCTCTATCAAGTTGTGGCCAAAAGTAATCAAGGGTAAAGTTGATGTCCATTGCCAAAGGTTGATATGTATTACATCGGATAGTGCGCACTTGTCCATGTAAAGGGAATTTTATGCAATTGTGACTAGTTGAGGGGATAATGTTCATAGCTTTTAACCATGGGTGTCCTAGTTTTACATGGAAGAGGTTGGATAAAGGGATAACTTCAAATACTTGATCCATGACATTATCAGAAGTGGTAACCAACAAAGTTATCTTTCCAAAGGTAGACATTAAAGCTCCATTATGTGTCTTAATCCTTATATCCGAAGGTTCATAGGAATCTTGCGTCAAATTATGTGCGAGGAGAAACTCTTCCGTTATCACATTAGTCATGCAATTAGGATCTATAAGTGTACCATTCACTAGAATCTCCATTATTTTCAAAGTAATGTAAAGAGGTCCTTCATTGTCTATGAATATTTTTTCATGAGGTGTAAATGTAATTTCAGGTTCAGGGCTCCTTCTTTTAAAATAAGGCCTAGGGGGAAGCCTAGAATTATTGTTGTGATTATAAGCCATGTGTATATGTATTCAAATGTATGCAAAATCAGATTTTAAAAAATTCTCAATGCTTATGCAAGGAACAAGCACAAACTATGTATGTTTATGATCTAGAAATGCTTGATTTTTCACCTTTTTCACAATTTTTCAATGCAAATCACTAAAAGAAGAGGTGTTGTGAAGAATATTAAGAGGGGAAATGAATAATAAGCTCAATATCAGTCCAATAATGCAATAATATCCTCCACAACATGCCTATAGTGCAAATCTAGATGAATGACAAGGCCAAATCTAGTGAAAATGCAAGGTTTTCAAACCCTAGACATGAATTTTTGAAAAAAAAGGCACTATGATGAAACACTACAATTAGAATTAAATCCTAAATGAGTGTTTGAAAAGGGTAGTAAAATTTGAAACAAGATTTTAACTACAAACCCTAGGTTTTTATGAAAAATGCACAATTTCAAGCAATTTTTGACAATTTAAGCATGGAAATGCAATGCAAATGAATAGAATAAGGTGAATTTCTGCAATTTAAATCAGATCTAATGAAAATAATAGAAATTAAATGGAATTAAATGCTAATTATTCCAAAATGCAAACCTAAGATGCTGATTTTTTCAAAATTTTCATTTTTTTTGTAAATTTTCAAATGCAATAAGATGAATGAATTTAAATCTAGAGTATAACACTTCGTAGTGTGTAAAATTCAAATAAACATGGGTTCATCAAAATGTTTTGTATGAAAAAGAAGGGGATTGATGATGGGGATGATAAAAGGGTTAAATCCTCGTTTCTTTGCAAACATTCAAGGACATATCAACCGAATTGAATCACACTTTTGCAAGAGGATTCACCTACAAGTTAGGCTGTCACTTGGAACAATGTGGAAATTCAGAGATTGTTGAATAATGTATCAATTTAATGCTCAAATACCCTTAAAACCCTAATTATACAAAATAGTAAGTAAAATGATGAATCACGACAAATGCTTATAGACTAAGGTAGTAGGTAGAGGCTAGTTACTGACCATTTTTTGAAGTTTGGGATGTAGAATACTCGAGGACAATGCCACTAGCACCCCTATCCAAGGTGGTATTTTCTCTATGGAATCCTGTTCTCCTTCCGACATTGATGATCATTGTACTTTCCATTTCTATCTCAGGAAATGCAGTGGACACTGCCACTAGTGCCCGAGTCCAAGGCCAGATGTTTTTCAAGGTGTTGGAGCCTCTTCAGATGCTGATTATCACTGTCACAATGATTTTTGTGTTTGCAACTTTAGGGGACACTAGCACTAGTGCCCGAGACCAAGAAGTGCTTTTCTTTAGAGATCTAGGATCTACACACTATCTTAATATTTCTTGCAACTCCTCTCTGTCAAGATGCCACCTATAACTTGCAATCACAAGAAGAGTGGTTGGAGGTTGTGGTGTTTAGAGGCTTGCCTCAGTCAAGCCTCGGAGAGACATTCAAGTCTTCCGAACACCATTGTTAGATTAAGAATGCATATCCTTGCGGGATAGAGGCAAAAATAAATTGATAAATGATTCAAATAGAAATAGATGTCACCTCGAAGGTGTAGATCTCACATAGATGAAGATTCTTCAACACATGAGAAGATGAAGCCAAAACTGCAATCACAAACACAATAACAATGCTCTGTTCTGCAACAATGAATATCTTGAATGTTCTACAATCATAAGTTTGCCAAAAGTTCACAATCATCTTCTAGTTTGCAAATCAAACCCTAAACATGCTTATATATGCAACTACACACATTACCACTAAGAATTTCATAATTCAAACTTAAGATGTCGGCATGGGACCTAATTAACGGTCACAAAATTGACATAAAAATTTGGGACCTCCCTGAAATAGGGAAGGACAAGGGCGCTAGCGCCCATGTCCATAGGTACTTTTTCAAGGCAGAGCTAAGTGCCACAATGTCCTTCATGCCCCATGTGACATGGGTTTCAGGCCATTTTCTTTCGGGAGTCAAAATGAACATGTATGATGCAAAACAAGGGACTCGAGAGCTAAACCTAGGAGGAAAAAGTCTAGGGAGACATTTTCTGACATAACACCTTGGTGCATAATATCTATGCTATATTAAAATCTAGGATTTCTCTCCACTTACCAGCATAATCTAAAGTCTATTACATGTCCATTCTTCCATCTCCCTCCATCTATCCCATTTTCCATACATAATCCTATATCATTTTCTCTCCTATCTACATCACCTTATAGAGATCTCTATCATTCCATCTCCCTCCATATAACCTATCCACTCAACCTATTAATTTCCCCCATCTAACCTATTCCCCCATCCTATTAACTATCCCCCCTAATACCTATTTCAGTAAATCAAAATCACCAACCACTCCCATCATCCATTTCATCCACGATCTTTTGGCATCCACATGTACAACCATAAGTCATACCATAACCATGTCATGTTAGTATCTATCATAAAAAACCATGTCATCATAATCATCACATAAGCCATATCATAATCCATATCACAATCTGAATCCTACACTACAACATACATCATCACATCACCTATAACATCATCATAGCTCATCATAATCATATCCATGGCATGTATAAGCATAAACCATTTTTATATCATAAACATTCATCATGAGATCATAAACCATCATATACATCCATCATAATATACATCCATCACCTAACATAAATAATATCATCTATCCTATCAACATCATATAACCATCACATATGCGTAATAAAACCATAACCCAAAATATAAGCATACATCCATAACATCATAACATCACATAGGCCACCAAAAAAATGCCTCATCTCGTATATACACAAAACACGGTCATAATAAATCATAGTGTCTATACATGGGATCCGAAGAGAAAGAAAATATATCTAGACAAAGCCCATAGGCACATGATTTATCATATACACATCATCATATATATCCAACAATTTCTATGTAGAGCTGCCCTCTATGAAGGCGTCAGTTGTGTTGGAGTTGGTGCTGAGGGTGGAGGAGGTAGACCCCATGGGGTGGCCCCATAAGTGAAGGACTCTGTCATGTGTCGTTCTTGGTGTAGATGTGCTATTTTTATGTTCTTTTCAATTAGACAATGGAACTGATCTAAACTATTACAAAATGCAAGTGTCTCTGACACAAAACTATGAATTATAGCAACAGATATATAGCAACCTTCAAACTAGGATTACAAAATAGAATTTCAACTACAATGATATCAAATGGTTGTTCAGAGCCACAGTGACAGATCAGTATATCAGATCATCAATTACAATATCATGCTTGGCTCTTAGGATAGCCAATTAGAATCTTAGATCACTGTTATAATTTTAGAGATTGCTAATGAAACAACATACCCGTTTGAATGTCAAATACAATGACAAAGGCTGAGCAAACTCCGCTACTCCCTATGTGATGAATATACAGATGTAGTTTTCTTCAAATGATGTCTGATCCCTTTCAACTGCCCAGATCGCTGCTACAGGTGAGTGACTTTCGATAATGCTCTCCACAGCTTGCAATGTTCCACCCGAGACCAATCGTAGTCTTCACTATGGTATGTTCGACGCTCAATGATAGGACCTTGTGAATCAGCGCTCAGATCTTCTTCTCAATGTTACAATCCTCTACAAGTTCGGCTCTTTACAACAGTGACTAATTCAAGAATTCGGCGCCAAGGAATATGTTGTATGATTCTCAGATATGCTCATTCATTGAATTAGCGCCAAGAGGATATAGATGCGAGTCTTAAATGGAGTTCAGAAACTTAGAGTTTCCAGTCTTCAATGATGGCAAGTTCCTTAATGGCGTGGGGTCTGCGAGTGTCTTCTCCCGATCAGCGCTTAGGGACATTTAGATCTGTCGACTTCAATCCACGACCACCCTACGAATATCTTCAACAGTTCAAACCGGCGCCCAACTACAATGCGGAGGTCTTCAAATGTCTTCAGATTGGTGCCAAGATGATGGTGTGGTTCCTCAAATGAGACGTGAACTTTCTTTGAGTTCCAAGCTCCTAATCAGCGATCTTGAGCAAGTATCAAACATCACAATCGACGCTTCAGCAATGATGTGGTCTTCGTTGAAATCATCGTTCAGGCAATATGTTATATTTTTAAATCAACGCTCTGGTTAAAACTTCAATACTTTCAAATTGTAGAGAGCTTCAATAATTTCCAACAATGTCTTCGATGAGATCTTCAATCGATAGCAACAAATGATATGTTGTGGATTGAATTTCTCCAAACATGCTGCGAGGCTGTATGTCTCAAAATCTCCAGACAATGCCTGCTCCTCAACCGAATGCAAGTCTTCAAACAATGTACAGTCTTTAATAATTAAATCTTCGCTGAAACTCACACAAGGTCTACGACCAGAATGTCGAGATGAACCTATGAACTCCAATGCATATTCGTCAAAGCGCAATTTGTGAACTCCGTATGAATCCGCCTCAAGCATGACAATTGGGTTTTCGTTCAATTTCACCACTCTCCGCAAGGGTTTTCGTCCTTGGAAGAAAAAGCAAAGCAAACGCTCAGCATACAAAGATTTGGAATAATCGTGATGTCCAAAATGAGCCTTCAAGCCTTCTTTTATACCAATTCAAATTGAAGATTTGAATTTATAATTTCCCTCCATGATGGCGCTAGATCCAATGCTAGGACCTATTTGAATTTTCATTCTCCAATCATTTTATTTTCAAACTCCAATATGAGCGAGGACCTAATTCATTATTTCCTTGTCCTTTTACATCATTCCAATGTGGGCGCTCAAAATAGGTCCAAACCTATTTTATTATTATTATTTTTTTGCTTCTCATTAAATAATATTAAAATAATATTATTTAAATCATTTTCTCCATTGGCGCTCTAATTTAAATAATAATAAATTATTATTATTTAATTGTCTTTATTTGAATAATTAACACAAGTGCATTAATTTCATCTTCCATCTTCGCCAGAATATTCCCTTGAGTTGACAAACTAGCCTACGGGAATGAGGATAGGCTAACTCCATTTTCTGTCAGTGATCACTCTGGAAATGGGGACATGATAGTCCTCCCTTCTTGAGAATGCTTGCCCTCAAGCAATAACAAATCTGCATCCTACAAAATGTTGTTAGATGACAAGTATCTCCTTTCAATCCAATGTCCTGTGATCACACGAAATCTCAACCGGTGGTTGTAACTTCCATGAAGAATGTGAACTCTGAAACACAACCATCTGTCAACAAGCTTCCGCTGCTCCACTCTGTCAGAATCATCATCCTTCATGCTTTGTGAGTTGTGAAGCAACTCATCTAGATCCCAAGTGTCGAGACTGTCACCACCTAGATCCCAAATCACCCTGTCAGCATATCTTGTAAACATGAAGAATTGGAAACATTCCAAAGCACTAACATAAAAAACTGATCTCCAACTCCTATGTGGATGTGATTAACACCGCCAGGGTCATAGGGTAATAGAATATCAACCCTATATCATTCTTCGATGGTGAGAAGATAATGCAATTCTTCTCCCATCACTTGAACAACCACTCTACGTCCAATGCCATAGTCCAGTTGTAGTGCAAACATTATTGCCTCAAGATTACAAGTCATAGCAATGCCAACTATATCTCCAAAGAATGCCAATCAGTTGTGAATGCCTGCACCACAATTCTTTGAAATAGAGCAACTACATACTCCACCAAAGAGTCATCAATGAGACGAGACTCATCACGATCAAGCTCCTCAAGTGTTCCATGAATGATCAAAGACCAAAACAAATCTGCATTATTGATGTCTCTATTCACACTAGTGGTTGATGCACAACGTGTATGCTCCATAATGCTATCCAAGTCTCTAATGTGACAATTCAAATGGTTCTCCAAACAAAGTGACACCAAGTACCCATGAAGCAAACCGCGTGAACCAACAATGAATTCTCAATCATACCTCAAACTTGATTGCTCCACTATACATGGCTCATTCCTCACATGCCACATGTCCTGAATATTTTTTTCCTCTACCATGACATGCGGTACAAACTTGGTACTCTCGTGTCTCAGACACACAAATAAGACCTCATGTTTATCTCCCAAGTGAGTGCCAACAATAGAAGAAAATTTCTTACTGTCACCCTCATGAGTAGGATTATGCAAATCCCAAAGACCGCTATCCCAAATCAGAAAATCCGAACAACTTCCATGCTTTTCCAAAGTGTTGTCTGCATACCCTTCTTGCTGGCTCTCCTCAAAGAGCTTCTTCTTTGAGTGTTCCACCACTATGCATTCTTCTATTTCATCCTCTTCATGTGAAGTGGTTGTTACGAATGAAGGAATAGGACTGCTGTCATGAATCTGAAAATCAGACCCATTGTCAACTCTTATCATGCCATCCTCCAGCTCCTCAATTATGTCCTCTTCCTCGTCTTCATTATAGGACCCTTCGTGTCCTTCCTCCATGCATTCATTCTTTATCACCTTCTGACAAAGCTTATCTTCATGTTGTTGAAGAATCCTTTGAGTTCTCTTCAATGAATCCACTGAATCCTCAAGCTCAAGGGTGAGCTTGTCCACCTCATCTTCTTTTCTTCTCAGAGCATCTGAATATATCTCACCAAGTGTGAGGAGATGATTCCTTTTAGCAAGTAAGTGTAGGTAGTTTGATTTGACTACCTTTAAGGCCTCTTTGAGATTGTCCAAGTTATCAAGAGATACACCTCCTTCAAAACCATCATGATCCATCAATGTCTTCCAACGCAAATCTACCATCAACTTTTGAATATCATTAAAGTGAGCTAGGGTTGCTCCAATTTGACTATCATTTGCCTTCAATTGTCCTTCCAAGTGATGTGACTTATGAAACTCAAAACCTTCATGCAACATTTCTAATTTGTCTTTATGTCCATGCATCTTTAAATTGGTCTCCAACATGACAACCTCTCTACTATCCTCATGTGTGAAAGCTAGGTCTTCAACATGTGTGCTCAAAGGATCACGATCAAAGTCATGAGTAGAGTTTTCTACATCCAGAGCTTCCTCAACAACTGATTTAGGAAGTGTATGAATAGCTACATCCTGTGACTCCAAATCAGTCCTATCCAACCTTCTTTGTTCACTGTATGCTGAAATTTTTGAGTTGCCATCATACATTACTGATTTTGCACTTTCTGTGACAGCAAACTCTTCTACCTTATGAACATTGTCAAGGCACATGTGCTCCTTACTGATTGATTCAAGAAGTGAATCCTTATCCCACTGAAAGCATGTGAGAACAACTTCATCTTCATTAGGCATTGCATCCTTATCACTAGCTCTCGACATCATTGGCTCACCCTTGTATGTGAATCCCATAGTTTCAAACCAATTCCAAGGTGTAATGTTCATGACAAACCATACATTGTCAAACTATAGGATCTTCTTGCTAAACTAACCCTTAGTCTTTATGATCAGCTCTTCAAATAAATGTTTCTCATACAATCTCAATAGGTCGTCATCAAATGTGATCGTGTGCATGAAGTAGGGACCATCAAACTTACTATGGAATGTCATACCTTGCATGTAGCTTTGTTCCACGAACATCCTTCCATACATACCCTCATTGACTGCCCCAAAAATTGTATCATCTATCTCATTACTGAAATCTACCTTTTCATATGTAGAACACCTCACAGGTGTGGCTTCTATAGAAGACTAACTTTCTGATTTGTCACCTTCTTCATCAAACTTCGGTAGGGCTGCATCATTACTAGCAATCTCCTTGAATTCCTCTTGATGAGTTAGATTCTCTTTCAAGTCCAAAATAATGTTCTTTTCCACGCAGTCATCTCCATTTTCTTTCTCAATTACAAATTGAACATTTCCATCATGCCATGTACGAGGGGTTTGATCCAACGTACCCAAATCAATTTTCTCATCATGCACTGTGCCACTGTATTGTAGAGATAGTGGGGTGATGCTCTGTTCCATGTCTTTATGTGGATGACACACTTCTTCTTTTACAACTTGGATAAGTTCAACATGCTCCTCACCAACGGTTGTACTAGAACCTTGTTCTTCTGTAGTCTGATCAATGACTATTGTCTCATTATGCTCCCAAACATTACTCTTATCAAACTCATCATAGAGACTTCTAGATGTAGATGTAGATGAGTAGCTATAGTGCCTCGATCGCCTTGATAGGGAGTCTTTATGATGCTGCAAGCTATGAGTTAAGCTCCTTTGTGATTGCATAAGATTTTGTCTTATTTGAGTAAAACCATTCAGGATGTCTTCAACACTTGGATTCTCATGATGCTTCTTAGGCCTTCATGCTTGTTTCTTTCTGCTCGACCAACATTCCAAGTAGCAACTGAAAGATAGACCATTTCTAAGTTCTTGTGGAAGTGCCAAGTAATCTTCATAAGCAACCAATATATCCTTATCAACTTCGGAATCCATGATCTACAACTCTGACTAGGTCAAACATTTCACACATAACACCCGGATAAGATTTAGCCAAATCACAACCCCTAAAGGTGGATTTTAACTACAACCTTTACACAAAATGCTATTGGAATAAGTCTTGACTTTCATCAATTACCAATGTACCCTGCAGGCTGGTAGGATCTCTTGCTCTGATACCACTGTCATGTGCCTTTCTTGGTGTAGATGTGATATTTTTATGTTCTTTTCAATTAGACAATGGAACTGATCTAAACTATTACAAAATGCAAAATGCAAGTGTCTCTGACCCAAAACTATGAATTATAGCAACAAATATATAGAAACCTTCAAACTAGGATTACAAAATGGAATTTCAACTACAATGATATCGAATGGTTGTTCATCTAGCCACACTGACAGATCAGTATATCAGATCATCAATTACAATATCATGCTTGGCTCTTAGGATAGCCAATTACAATCTTAGATCAATGTTATAATTTCAGAGATTGCTAATGAAACAACATACCCGTTTGAATGTCAAATACAATGACAAAGGCTGAGCAAACTCCGCTATTCCCTATGTGATGAATATACAGATGTAGTATTCTTCAAATGATGTCCGATCCCTTTCAACTGCCCAGATCGCTGCTACAGGTAAGTGACTTTCGATAATGCTCTCCACAGCTTGCAATGTTCCACCTGAGACCAATCGTAGTCTTCACTATGGTATGTTCGACGCTCAATGATAGGACCTTGTGAGTCAGCGCTCAGATATTCTTCTCAATGTTACGATCCTCTACAAGTTCGGCTCTTTACAACGATGACTGATTCAGGAATCCGACATCAAGGAATATGTTGTATGATTCTCAGATATGCTCGTTCATTGAATTAGCACCAAGAGGATATAGATGCGAGTCTTAAATGGAGTTCAGAAACTCAGAGTTTCCAGTCTTCAATGATGGCAAGTTCCTTAATGGCGTGGGGTCTGCGAGTGTCTTCTCCCGATTAGCGCTTAGGGACATTTAGATCTGTCGACTTCAATCCATGACCACCCTGCGAATATCTTCAATAGTTCAAACCGGCGCCCAACTACAATGCGGAGGTCTTCTAATGTCTTTAGATTGGCGCCAAGATGATGGTGTGGTTCTTCAAATGAGACGTGATCTTTCTTTGAGTTCCAAGCTCCTAATCGGTGATCTTGAGTAAGTATCGAACATCACAATCGACACTTCAGCAATGATGTGGTCTTCATTGAAATCAACGTTCAAGTGATATGTGTTGGGCACGTGGCTGTATGAAGCCCACATGTAACGGCCACACAGCGATTTATTCCTTGTAACAGCCACCTCTGTATTTTCAGATTCTTTGTATCTTTTCGTTCTGCACAATGCCTTTCTTGGCATGTAACTGCTTCCATTTTGAAGGTTATGATTCCAGATGGAAGTCAGTTGGTAGAGGGGTTAAAGAGTGAAGTCTAGAGCATGAAAAAGGTGAGACGCTGCTGTGCTGCAAAAATATACAGTGATGTATGGGATACTCTATAAAATGGAGTGAGAGAGAGATGTATTGTTGATAATAAGATCACCCTTCGCTGTGGATGTAGCCAACATTGGCGAACCACGTTAAACTGTCTTATTGCTCTGTGTATCTTATCCTGTTTCTTTCATTCTGAGTTCTCGTTTTGATATTGCTGTTCTTTCTTGGTTTTCATTTCTGTTTTAATATTTACAATTGGTATTAGAGCTTGTGTGTAGCTCGGTCCAGGAGACTGTAAAATTATTTTTGGAACCTGCACAGCAATCAGAATGGATGACTCGGAGAAATAGAAAACAGAAAAGTTCATAGGCCAAAACTTTGGTCTTTGGAAAGTGCACATGGAGTCTCTTCTCATCAAACAGGACCTGTCTCTCGCCTTACAGGGGAAAGCCAAATGACAAGGTACTATGACGGATGAAGACTGGGAAAAACTGGATTCGAAAGCGAAGGCAACAATATTTCTCTCATTGTCAAGCAATGTTTTATTTAATGTCTCAAATGAGATCAATATGAAAGCGCTTTGGGAAAAGCTCTCTAGTATGTATGCGATTGCTTCGGTGTCAAATAATATTTTTATTATGAAGAAATTATATAACCTGAAAATGAGAGAAGGTGGGGTGATGTCCAACCATCTGAATGAGTTTAACACCTTAGTCTCTCAATTAGCTTCGGTGGGCATCAAATTAGATCCTGAGATTAAAGCGATTCTGCTGTTGTGTTCCTTACCACATAGCTGGGAAGGTGTTGTCATGGCTGTGAGCACTTCTGTAGCAGCCAAGAGTACATTGGTTTTTGATGAAGTTGCAGCTACTCTTCTCAGCAAAGACATGAGAAGGAAACATCAGGAACCTTCAGCCGGTGATGCTCTAACAGCTGTCAGTATAAACAATAGGGGAAGAAGCAATGACAGAGGTAGATTCAACAACTGGAGAAGGTCACAATCTGGTCCACGATCGAAGTCTAGGGGCAGAACCGGTTCATGTTGGTTTTGTGGAAAACCTGGACACAATAAGAAAAATTGCTGGAACTATAAGAAAGCTCAAGGCAACGTGAGCACAAATAATCAAGCAAACACTACAAGTGATGGTGTTTTGGTCCTATCAGCGAGTGATACAAATGCAGATTCGTGGGTCCTTGATTCCGGCGCCTCTTTTCATGCCACTTCATGCCATCACGCTTTCACAAATTTTCAAGAAGGCACATTCGGTAAGGTATTTTTGGGTGACAATAAAGAATGTGAGATTTTAGGAAAAGGAGATGTAATATTGAATCAGAAAAATGGTGACAAACTAACTTTGACGGATGTTAGATATGTGCCTCTATTAAAAAGAAATTTAATTTTTGTCAGTTAGCTTATAGGCAATGGATGCAATGTTAAATTTTCTCTTGACTCATGGAAAATTACAAAAAGGCTTTTAGTAATGGCAAGAGGAAAGAAGCAAGGTAATCTATACATTCTGGACTGTTTTGGTGAAGTGGGAGCTGCCTTGCCGACTATGGACAGTGGGTTTGAAATATGGCACAAGAGGCTCAGTCATATGAGCCAAAAAGGTCTTCAAGTTATGCTTCAGCGCAATCAGCTTCTAGGCCTCAACTCCATCGATTTAGAATTCTGTGAACATTGCCTTTATGGCAAACAGTGCCGGACCAGTTTCGTGAGAATGAGGCATGACAAGAAAACCACTCCGTTGGAACTTGTTCATTCCGATGTATTCGGTCCAACTCAGGTAACTTCTTTTGGTGGAGCAAATTATTTTGTTACATTTTTAGATGACTGCACTCGCAAAATCTGGATTTATATGTTGAACAGAAAATCTGAAGTTTTTTCAAAATTTAAGATTTTTAAAGCTTCAGTTGAAAACCAGATTGGGCATAAAATTAAATGCCTACTAACAGACAATGGTGGAGAATATTGCTCTTCAGAGTTTGATTCTTTTTGTGCAGACCATGGTATTTGATGGATCAAACCGTCCCTTATACACCTCAGGAAAACGGTGCAGCTGAAAGGCTCAATCGCACAATACTTGAGTGAGCTCGATGTATGCTCTCCAATGTTGGATTGGGCAAAGAGTTTTGGGCAGAGGCATGTAACACTGATGTGTATTTAATCAATCGAGCTCCATCGTCTAGGCTGGATTTTGACATACCTGAGGAGAGATGGCTCGGAAAGCATATTTCCTATCAGCATTTGCGGGTGTTTGGCTGTGCTGCTTTTGTTCACATTTCGAAAGAGCAGAGGAGTAAGTTAGACTTCAAGTCAAAACGGTGTGTTTTTCTCAGCTATGGTGAAGATCAGTTTGGTTTTCGTCTTTGGGATCCTGTTGCAAAGACTATCATTTGTAGCCGCGATGTTGTGTTTAACGAGAGGGAGTTTCCCAGTTTGCACTCTTGCAATTCGCCTCTGCCAGAATATATTGATGTGGATTTGTTCGATAATGGAAAGGTGAGGCAATCCACCATTACATTTTCCCAGCCACTTGTTACAACTATACATTCTTATCTATCTGGAGCTCCTATTACTTCAAGTGCTCTGCCTTCGGTTGGGTGCACACTTCCCACCCAATCCCCAAGTGGTATGCCTAGCAGAGTTATTACACAGTCCTCATCTAATTCCCTACCTACGTATACTTCAATGCTGCCTCCCATAAGTGTTTCGCTGCCTTTACACTGTATGCAGCCTTCATCAGATGATTCATTGTTTTTAAACCAGCCAGGACAGGCCTCCCTTGGTCCCACACTGCCTATAGACTACTCATTGCAGCCTTTCTCACATGAACCGCAGCCTCCCTGTAGTAGATCGCTGCCTTCCCAAGCTACTACATTGCCTTCACATACTCAAACGCTGACTTCAACTCCAGCGTTGACTTCCCAAATGCCCACGCAGCATCCCAATTCTCCAACGCTGCCCTCCAATGACCATCCGCTGCCCTCATTAGTTGAATCGCTGTTTCCTAAACAGCCCACGCAGCCATCCATTCGGTCAATACCACCTATTGACTGCTCAACGCAGCCTTTGCTGCCTTCAGAACTCCATTCGTAGCCTTCAACCTATCTAACGCTGCCTTCAACACGCCTACATAGTCTCCTCAGTCTCAAATACCACAGCAACTACCGGGAACGTTGCCTCAGGAAGAGATATCAGAACATATACATACAAATCTCTTTCGATCAGTTAAGCAAACACTGCCAGTTACAGGACAGAGCACTTTGGGTACACAAATACAGAGATAGGGGAGCTTGCCACAGATTCCTCTACAATTAGAGGTTGATGATGTTCAGAACTTACTCCAGAGACTCAATCTGGACTCCAATATCCAGCCAGAGCAAGGTACACAATTGAGGAGGCCTACCCATGAGAAGCGGAGACCAGCAAAATTTGATGACTATGAGTTATTGCTCTCTGATTATGCAGAGCCGGCAACTTATAAACAAGCCTGCAAGCATGAAAATGCACAGAACTGGATGGCAGCCATGAACAAAGAAATGGAGTCATTGAGTGTTAATCAAACCTGGGATTTGGTTCCTCTTCCGCCAAATCGAAAGCCTCTAAAAAACAAATGGATTTATTGCTTGAAAGATGAAGACGGAGGAAGTAAAAGATATAGGGCTAGATTAGTCGTCAAGGGGTTTGATTAACAAAAAGGTATTGATTTTTCTAAAATTTTTTCTCCAGTTGTTCGAATCGACACAATCCGTGTTGTGTTGGGATTGGTAGCCATTTGGGATTTAGAACTTGCGCAACTAGATGTGAAAACAACGTTTTTACACGGAGACATTGATGAGGATTTATACATGGAGTAGCCTGAAGGCTTTGCTCAACAAGGTAAGGAGCATTTATTTTGCAAATTGAAGCAGAGTTTGTATGGGCTGAAGCAAGCTCCAAGACAATGGTATTTAAAATTTGACTGCTTCATGACTGATAACCACTTTATTCAGTGCGAATCAGATCCTTGTGTTTACTACAAGAGGCTCAATACTGGTGAGTTTGTCATACTATTGCTCTATGTTGACGATATGTTAGTCGCTGGTTCTAGTATTCAGATTATTGCTCAGCTAAAGCAACAATTGGCTCTTCATTTTGCCATGAAAGATCTCAGACCAGCCAAAAGAATACTTGGGATGCACATATTCAGAAACAAAAATAAAAGAGAACTCAGGTTGTCCCAAGCAAGCTACATTGCCAAAGTGTTGGATAGATTTAATATGTCTCATGCTAAACCGGTATCTACTCCTTTGGCTAATCATTTCCGCTTATCTTCAGCTATGTGTCCGAAAAATCAGGAAGAACAAGAACATATGAGGTCTATTCCCTATACCTCTGCAGTCGGTAGTCTCATGTATGCAATGGTGTGTACTCATCCAGACATAGCACAAGCTGTTGCTGTTGTGAGCATATTCATGAGTAATCCGGGCAAACTTCACTGGCAGGCAGTTCAGTGGATTCTTCGGTACTTGAAAGGTACTTCACATTTTTGTTTATGTTTTGGAGGTACTGACTTTCAGCTTCGTGGTTATGTAGATTCTGATATGGCCGAAGATTTAGACAAACGCCGGTCTACCACTGGTTATGTCTTTACATTTGCAGGGGCAGCCATTACTTGGGTCTCTCGGTTGCAACAGACTATAGCTCTGTCATCAACAGAGGCTAAATACATAGCGCTCTCGGAAGGAGCCAAAGAAATGATATGGCTTGAGCATTTGTTGACGGAACTGGGCTGTCCAAAATTAGTATTTCCATTATTTTGTGATAGCCAAAGTGCTATTCACTTGTCACAAAATGTAGCGTTCCACAGTAGAACAAAACATATTGACCTTCATTACCATTTTATCCGCCATCTTATTGACGAAGGCAAGTTGCAGGTCACAAAGATAGACACAAAGGTTAATCCGGTGGATGCATTAACAAAGATTGTTCCTCGAGAGAAGTTTGAATTTTGTAGATCTTCTCTCGGTCTTGTTCCTCTGTGACACTGATTTTCATCAAAGGAGATCTCTCTCTGAGCAGCTTCATTGCCGTTCCCATTGGTCTTCAAGTGGGAGATTGTTGGGCACGTGGCTGTATGAAGCCCACATGTAACGACCACACAGCGATTTATTCCTTGTAATAGCCACCTCTGTATTTTCAGATTCTTTGTATCTTTTCGTTCTGCACAATGCCTTTCTTGGCATGTAACTGCTTCCATTATGAAGGTTATGATTCCAGATGGAAGTCAGTTGGTAGAGGGGTTAAAGAGTGAAGTCTAGAGCATGAAAAAGGTGAGACACTGCTGTGTTGCAAAAATATACAGTGATGTATGGGATACTCTGTAAAATGGAGTGAGAGAGAGATGTATTGTTGATAATAAGATCACCTTTCGTTGTGGATGTAGCCAACATTGGCGAACCATGTTAAACTGTCTTATTTCTCTGTGTATCTTATCCTGTTTCTTTCATTCTGAGTTCTCGTTTTGATATTGCTGTTCTTTCTTGGTTTTCATTTCTGTTTTAATATTTACAATATGTTATATTTTGAAATCAATGCTCTGGTTAAAACTTCAATACTTTCAAATTGTAGAGAGATTCAATAATTTCCAACAATGTCTTCGATGAGATCTTTAATCGATAGCAACAAATGAGATGTTGTTGATCGACTTTCTCCAAACATGCTGCGAGGCTGTATGTCTCAAAATCTCCAGACAATGCTCACTCCTCAACCGAATGCAAGTCTTCAAACAATGTACAATCTTCAAAAATTAAATCTTTGCTGAAACTCACACAAGGTCTCCGACTAGAATGTCGAGATGAACCTATGAACTCCAATGAATATTCATCGAAGCACAATTTGTGAACTCCATATGAATCTGCCTCAAGGATGACAATTGGGTTTTCGTTCAATTTCACCACTCTCCGCAAGGGTTTTCGTTGTTGGAAGAAAAAGCAAAGAAAACACTCAGCATACAAAGATTCAGAATAATCGTGATGTCCAAAATGAGCCTTCAAGCCTTCTTTTATTCCAATTCAAATTGAAGATTTGAATTTACAATTTCCCTACATGATGGTGCTAGATCCAATGCTAGGACCTCTTTGAATTTTCATTCTCCAATCATTTTATTTTCAAACTCCAATATGAGCGAGGACCTATTTTATTATTTCCTTGTCCTTTTACATCATTCCAATATGGGTGCTCAAAATAGGTCCAAACCTGTTTTATTATTATTATTATTTTTGCTTCTCATTAAATAATATTAAAATAATATATTTAAATCATTTTCTCCATTGGCGCTCTAATTTAAATAACAATAAATTATTATTATTTAATTGTCTTCATTTGAATAATTAATGTAAGTACATTAATTTCATCTGCCATCTTTGCCAGAATATTCCCTTGAGTTGACAAACTAGCCTATCAGATTGAGGATAGGCTAACTCCATTTTTTGTCAGTGACCAGTCTAGAAATGGGGACATGACAAACTCGATCTCACAGATCTTGAAGCCCCTAGCTGGATCTGTGCAATAAAACATGACACTCGTCGATCAGCTAGAATCACATTCTCATAAAGCCCCCGATAGTACTCTACCTCTTGAGTCAACTATGTAACCTCTCTCTATGTCTGGGCCATCTCAATCAGGGCCTATGCCATAACATGCCCACATATCATCCCACAGGCTATGTTGCGATCATGATGGAGTCACACCTTCTGTGTCTCTTCCCTTTGTCTCTAGATGATAGAAGCATCCCTCTTTGTAGTGATTTGGGCTATATGTCCATCCCCATCCCCCATCTAAGCCTAAGCCTGTACAAGCAACCCTTGTACCTATTGTACTAGCTCTATATGGAGGTTGTCCCTCTCAGCCTTCTCTAGCAAGCCCTGTACCCTCTCAAACTTTGTTTGGAGGCTATCTCACTCAAAACATAGCTCATCCTTCTCTTTCCTCAACTCTTGCACTCCACCCTCCTATCTCCCATCATCTCCATCTCATCCGTCCTCCTAACCCTCTAACTCCTCATCTCCCCCATCTCCTCCCTCCTCTTGAGCCCCTCCATCTCCTCCCTTCTCCTATCTTCTTGTAGCCTCTCGTCTCTCCACTCTCTTCCTCACCCACCTCACACCTCCATTATCTCCCCCACTAGCAGTACCTATCCTCATGGAATAGTTAATCTCATTGACCGATGTGATACCTACCATACATCATACTCCACCGTAGTCCCTAGATTAGCAATCTCTGGCTAAGGAACCCATATTATTGGCATGAATCCCCTAAAATCCATAATGGAAACTATAGGATCAATGGGCACACCCCAATCCCTCAGCTCCTTAGTAACATTTAGGAATACTACCTCACATCTAGGCTATGTCTAAGGCAACCCAAACTATCGCAATACCTTCTCTGGCATATATCTCTCGATCACATGTATTGTTTGCCCCAGGATATAGCATGTCTATTGTGTATACACCTGCTGATCTACGTCTTCCTCCTAGGCTTAACATCCTCTCGACAGCCTCCATATCACAATATCCACCTCATCTAACACCCCACGATAGTGTCCCACATTCCCCATCATCTAATGGTGAATCACACCACCATACACATATATTGTTGGGATAAGTTGCCATTAACTTGCAATCCTAACCAATTCATGTGTCTCCAAAGTTCTTGGAATGTGTTCCCCAACACATAAGGACTTTGAGAGATTAATTATTTATTAATTATATCACTTTGACTTATTGCAATCAATTCCTAATTGATAGGGTCAAACTTGGGCATCCACTTTTGGAGTGGGGGCCATGAAGACTTTGTTGACTTCTCCTAAGTCTATTTTGAGAGTTTGATAACTCCTAGTAAGTGGGAGTTAAACTTGGGCGTCCCCTTTTGATGGGGACTTATATTTAGACTTGGAGTTGTGCTTTTTTTATGTATATGAGTGGATATTGTTGAGACACCTTGGATGGATATAATGTTGGAATTCTAAAGTGTTAGGGATATATGAATTTAAAATTGTTTGCATGAGTTCATAAAAGTTTGTATAGACTTGCATATTTTTGCATGTACTTGCATGTTGTTGCATGTTATTTGTATGTTGTTGCATGTTATTTGCATGTTATTTGCATGTACTTGCATGTTGTTGTATGTTGTTGCATGTTACTTGCATGTTGCTTCTATGGACTTGCATGTTGTTGCATGTCACTTGCATGTGCTTGCATGTCACTTGGATATGCTTGTATGTTGTTTCATGTCACTCCTATGGAATTGCATGTACTTGCATGTTGTTACATGTTACTTGCATGTGCTTGCATGTCACTTGCATGTGCTTGCATGTCACTTACATGTGCTTGTATGTTGTTGCATGTCACTCCTATGGACTTGCATGTGCTTGCATGTTGTTGCATGTTAGTTTTGAGAGATTACTTGTATAACATTTTAATTCCAAAAAAAATGTAGGATGGTACATCTCAGTGTTTCAGATAATGGGTATTTGTTGCATGTTGAATTAGGTGTTTGCATGTCACTTGCATATACAGAACAAGGTAATTCAAAATAACTTTGGGGACATCAATCTTGCATGTTGTTTGCATGAGATTGGTGTGTGTTAATCACTTCAGTTAACAGAAAGAGACTGGGTAAACTTGGACACCCAATTTGAGAACTTTTTGTTGTTGGTTTTATTTGGAAATGTATTTGATGTTGGCTAAGTTTACTTGAGCAAACTTGGGCGCCCACATCTTGGACAAGCAATTAACAGAAGGCTTGACTTTGTTTGACTTCAAACTTCTCTATTTGGAGTGCTTGGTTTTTGCATGAGGATTTATTCCTATGTTATCAATTACAATTGATTGTAATTTGAGCTTCAAGCTTTCCAATTAAGAATCTTTTGTATTAATTAAAAATCCCTATACATTTTCTAGAGAGTTGAATTGTGAAAAAGACATAGAAGAAAAAAGAAAGAAGTTTTTTGAAAATACTTAGAAGAAAAAAAGCAAGAAGCCTATTTGAAATGCATTAAGGACTTTGAGGAATTTTAGTATTGAATGTAATCTTTTCCAAAGAGATTTAATACAAGTAGGAAACACCTTTGAGTGTGGATTTTTTTTCCTTAGGAGTTTCTCCATGCAAATACTTGTCTTCGTCTTGCAAGCTATCATCTTCTATTCTCTTCTCTTCTACATTGGATTAAAAGTGCAAAATCACTTGTTCATTAATTGTTACAGATTAATCTTATTTTCATCTTTGTATACACATAATTTTAAAGTTTATAGCAGTAGTTCTACCTTCATTTTTAACATATACATAGGGCAATGCTCTACCCTCACACTGTCAGCTATAGGCCTCAACACTGCTATATGATCCCATGCCCATATGTGGAGCAGAGTAACACCGCATCCCAAGCTCTTACCTCATTGGTATACCACAACATGCATATCATGATAGAGATGAGATAATACACATGGAACCCATGCATACACAATCCCATCCATCATCATCCTCTCCAAAACCCTCCCCTATCTAGTAGGGAACCTCTATGCTCCCTTGTCAAGAACCAGTAACCCAGGAGTAGATAAGCTAATGAACCCATTGCATCTACCAGTTCCATCTCAATATTATCAATCAGAAGATCATCTGTAAAGAACACCCAATTCAAAGCTTTTTCTCCAACAACCAAGTCATACTCTACTAACTCGTCGTGGATAGGGATCTATAGGATCCTCCATACATCCTCCAATGTGATGGTCATCTCCCTTATGGGTAAGAGAAAAACACTCCTCTCACTCTACGACGACTCCACTAGTGTTGTCATCATGGCACAATGTGCACATATCTCTAGCATAAAGGTAACGTGGAATAGACCTATCACCCCTAAAAATTCCTTGTCCACCTCTATTAGCCATGACCTCAATGTCATGGTTGAGGGCCTCCTCTCTCATGACTTACTTGCTAATAATTGCACCTGCATCCATCCACAACACATCATCATTCCTTTCAAACTAGATCCTAAGATTGCTTTCCAATAGTGTAAAAGCACTACACTATCATGCACAAGTGTTGTCTTAGGCAAATGCACTCATTTAGCTTGTGCAATCGCCATTTCTGACCAGTGAAAGTGCGATGTTGTTGCATAAGCGCCTCATTTCATCACACAAGAACCATTTAGGTGAAAGTGCTTTACGTGCCCTCAAATGTGCCACATTTTGAAAAAGTGTGCCTATTTATAGCATAAGTGCTGAAGTGCTTCAAAAGCACCAAACAACTTCAAAAGTGTGGCTTTCTAGTGAAAGCACATCAAAACATAGCAAAATCATGCCATTTGCAATGTGAAAGTACCATTTTAGAAAATTGGTGCATTTCCCTAACCTACCTCTACCCACATTTATTACCCCTAATCTACCCTAAGGCCCTAGGATTGGATACATACTGCTGTGCCTGAGCCTGGTGGTCACTGATATGTCTGAACTTGCTCCTTGCAATGCATATGTCATGGAATACCTTCCATTTCCCCTATGCTCCCCAACTCCTTCTAGCTTTGAACTCAAATGGGTATGAGTGCAAATGAGGCTTATGGGCCCCCTAGCTCCTTTATAGGTCCCCCAAGCTCTAGTTTTCAGCCCTAACCCTAGGTTTTCTCCCATGATCTTCATCCCATCACTGTTTTCCTCTATTGTTTATTCATCTAACTTATTTCTTCACCCGTATTCTTTTTTCCCATCTTTTCTTCCTTTTGAGTGTTCAACCGAAAGATTTATTTTTTCTAACTAACCTCTCGAGGGAGCATCCCTCGTCGTTCTTTCATCACTCCTTCAGTCGATTGGGGAATAATCTATTTTTGACATGAGACCACTTCTTTTTAGTCATGACGCTGTATCAAAGAGGGGTAAAATATAGACACCAAAAATTGACTCCACCTTCACCATCATTTTTTACATTGTCCTAACACCATCATAGCACCACTTTCATGCTAACATGTCCCCTCTAACAGCTTAAATTAATTAAATAAATATATTTATTTAATTAACTTATCTAATTCCATTTTCCTATCACCTAAATTAATTAGATAAATTGTACTTATTTAATTAATTCTTTTCCTCCATCAACTAAATTAATTAAATAAATTTTATTTATTTAATTAATTAAATCCTTTTTATCCATCACCCAAATTAATTAAATAAATTACATTTATTTAATTAATTAATCCATTATTCCCTATAGCCATGATTAATTAAATACATTTATTTATTTATTTAATTCTCACACATGACCCCTCTCCAAAAATTAATTAAATAATCTATAATTTAATTAATTATTTTCCATTTTGTCCTCATCCTCATCCCAAAAGTCAAACTAAATTTTAATCCTATCCACTCATTTCAAACTACACCTCTTAATCTCAACTATTCATATAAAGAATGCCCTAAAAGATTCCCTTTTCCACCTCTTAATCGTATCCATCCATTGCATCTCTTAATCTCAGCCCTCCATCCCTCATATCAAAAATCTATAAATTTATGATATCCCAAGCCATTATCATCACATCTTTTGCTATTAAGCTTATGCTGCCATTTTGCTTTCATATTACCTCCATTATACCTAGTTTATGCTAGTTTAGTGAGAAATCCACATAGTATTTATCAAGAGCATAGCTAATGGAGTTTGGGTGCACTTCATTCCACTCTATCTAAGGAGAAAGAAGGGTTTAAGGTGAAGGTATTGAGTTATTTTGATGTATCTTCTATGTTTATTACCTTTTATCTTTTTCTCTCTTTAGTAATATCACCTTTCCTTGTAAATCATTGAACTTCACCTATAGTTTTGGTTCTAAATTTTAGGTAGAGTCATCAATTTTCATAATCCTATTCATTCATAATAAATGTTAGAAAGTGAGAAGCCAAAAAAATATAAAAACCTATTGATTTTTATTGAGAAAATATGTTCTATATACAAAAGTGGAGTTATAAAATATATAGTTGTCTACACAAATGAGGAGCTGCACATACACTTCTCTATAGTCCTATATAGCTGTAAACATGTAAAATATATACAATTTTCTATGCAAATGTGGTATTGTACATGCATGTATACAACTACCTATACCTACATATAGCTTTGTACATGCATATAGAGCTATCTATATGACCATTTATATATAAATACAACTATGTATATGTGTTTATATAGTTGTATATACATAATTATGACCCTACTTACATACATACATAATTCTAACTCTATTTTTCATATATACATATGTGTTTGCACTGATAAATTTCAAATCAAACTATTTAGTTGTGCTTCTTAACACAAGTGCAGCATATGTGCCACTAAATATGGAAATAAAGTATGTAGTGTTTTTTAACATGGTAACATTATTTGGATATTTTTTTCTACATTTTTTTTGATCCATAAATTGTGAAGATATTTAGGCTGGCCCACTCTAGTGGAGGTCACAAGGGGGACCTCCTCCGGGCATCCACATATTCAACTTTGATTTACTTATTCAACATAGAAGCCACAATGGAAGTCCAAGAGCCACAACTTGTAGTTTAAACTATAGGTGTTACTTGGGGCATTTGAACATGGATCTCCATCTTGAGAACCTTATGGCCTTACCATTTAAGCACAACCCCTTTCAAAAATTTGGAGGTAACAACCTCAATTATTGACGTAGTAGAGGGCGATCCCACAAGGTTTGAGCCTTAGTTTTTAGCACTACAGGCAAGAAGCCCCACCATTTCACCACTGGGTCTCCCTATGTAAGGTCCCTCAATTGTTGACACGCTAGAGGGAAACCCCACGAGGTTAGAAACTTGGTTGTTGGCACTACAAGCAAAAGCCCCACCATTTCACCAGAGGATCTCCCCTTAGCAATTTTCCTTATCAATGCTCACACATGAGTGGAGATGATGGTACTTTTACCTATTTATAGATTATATATTTATAGAGATTTGTCCATCTATATATACTTCTACACAATTTTTTCTATAAATATACAAATATGTAAATATTATTTACATTATTTATGTTTATAGATTTTATAGTTAAAATTTCATTAAAATTTTGACATGATATTTGTCTATAGAGACTTGCTCAAATGTATATACTGTAAATTTTTATACATACAATTAATTGTTAGGGAAAAGGGAAAGAAAGAAATATTTTAATTATGTAAAACTAATTATCTATTTGTAGTGCATCTTTGGAGATGTGTTTGGCCACATTAAATATTTATTTGGGTCCACTTGTAAAGTTGTATGGGACATTGGTTAAATATCTTATGTGTGTGAGACATAGGAAAAATATTTAATTTTAGGGTCAATAGTTTCATGCTCTCATGGCTAAGAGATAAATGGTGTAGAAAATACCACTTCATGGTTTTGTGTGAGATTGATTCTATAAAAGAAAGCATATGTTTAGTGGTCAAGGCTGGTTGTCATTTGTATTGAGCTCTCTTGAAGAGTGCATATGTGAAGCATGCCATGGGATGTGTGGTTGTATGGTTACTCATTATGCTTGAACACATGGATGATACATTGGAGGAGCTTGATGTTTCAGAAGTATTCATGGAGACTCTATGTGTATTATAGTGTTTTTATTGCTGAATAATACATTGAGTGCGGATTCTATTGGAGGCTATATTTTTCTCTCTTGAGGATTTTCCAAGGGTATATCTTGTGTCATCTTTATGGTATGTTTGTCCATTCTTTTGTATTGTGGATTTTTAGTACTTGTTTGCATATTTTTCTCTCTTGAGGTTATGTGGAAATGTTTTATTGCTATAACATTTTCCCTTTCAAGTGGTATCAAACCCTGGTTGTTAGGTTGTGGGGGGAGATATCTCAAGTATTTGTAATCCTTGGTATGAGAAGATTCTTATGCATAGTTGGATCTAAAGTATTCTAGGAAAATAATGAAGACATTTTCAAGATCACAGATATGTTTGTAGACTTGAGTTGTTACAAATCTAGGGTTTTATGGAGATTTGGCAAATGGGTTTTCTATTAGGGCTCTTTCTATGAGGGTTTTGGAGGTGAACTTTTGTTGGATACCTCCTAGACAAAATAGACCTCACCATTAAGTCTAGAAGGCAAAAAAATATTTTGATATGAAACTTGACATATTATGGTAACAAAAAAATTGACCATTTTTATTCCTTAGGAGGAATATACAAGGAATATCATCTGTAAGGTTTGTATGACTGCATTATACAATGTGTCAATCGTGTAGGTCTATGGTACTATCACCATCATGAAGGAATATTTAGTTGACAAAAAATGTCAGGTTAACTCACTGATGTGAGTAGTACAATCTAAGAAGAGTTTAAAATAATTTTAAACTAAATCTTAGTCCCAAAGCCATTGGTCACGACAACCACCTAGCAGGTGGTCACAACTAGTCCATGTGGGTATCCCCTAGTAGGACTACAGGGTGGCTACATTGTCGGTAGGTCACTGTTGCCTATAGGTCATTGTTACCTAAAAATGTTTTAGAGTGTTGACTTTGATGGAGATAGGCACATAGGTTGTCTTATAGTTTGAGGACATGGTTTGATACACGTGTGAGACTTGGAGTCTCAATTTAGTGAAAGTTGAGTATAAGTATGTGGTGATCATGGTGTCATGGAGGTTCGTTATATGCTTGGATCTTTGGAATGTCATGGTTGTGTATGTAGGTACATTGGGTGGTGATCATGGAGTCATGGACGTTCCTTGTATACTTGGACCTTTGACATGACATGATGGTTTATGCAAGTACATGGTATTAGTTGTGGAGTTGGCCTATTTGATGTCCTAGAGCTCTTGCACAACCTCTCGATTGTATTGGATGGTAGTGCTTGCATGTTTTAGATTCATGTTGACTAGATTACGATTATACTTATTTGGGATATTCCATTGTTTTAGTTTAACCATTTTTTGATGTTTTCATACTTGTTGATCTTCCAAATGATAAGTGGATTTAGATTAGCATGCATGTCCTTGACATGGATGGTTTTGCAGGTTTTGCATGATTAAACAAAACTTGTGGTTTGTAGATGTATAGATAAACTATTTTTAGATTGTGAATCCCATGGGGGTGTTTTTAGATGCAAGATAGTTGTAGTTTTGCATGCATGATTTATGCATGGTTTGAGGAGGTTGTTTGAAGCTTTCTTAGTGTAGAGATGTTAGTACATGATTAGTCACTCATCATTTCTATAGTGTTTTCTTGTTGGGTTCCTAATTGGCTACTCTATTGTGAATTTGTGGTAAATTGGGTCTAGGGTTGATATAGTGTTTGAGTCATGGAGAATCTACATGGTTATCTACCATTGTTTCTAAGTTTCCTATTATTGATGTGGTATTTAATTTGCTTTATTTTAGGTCTACATCATGGTGGATTCATGTTGTTCTATTTTGTGATCTACAAGTTGTGCAGTTTTGTAGACTATTTACACCCTTAGGTTGCATAGATAACTTGGAGTTGGGTTGTCTATACCCACAGATCATTGTAGTACTAGTTTAAAAATTATGGTTTTGGTGGTCCTTTTTCCATCATGGTGCATTGGTTTTGTGTAGTAGAGGGATAATGATTTGGATGATTCAACTATTGTTTGTGATTCATGGTTGAGTGCTTTGGGATGATCGTGACATTCCTATAGGAGTACTTTAAGTCATTTGTAGTTATTTATGGGAGTTTAGAGACCATGGTTTTACCTTACCCTTTGCGAGCTCTTGATGTTGCAGTTGAGTTCATCAATTTTGTTGGGACCATAGATGATCTTCAATTAGGATATGTTCATCATGATGCCACGTGTAGCTCAATATCACAATTTAGTGGGAGATTTGGTAGTGATGTGGTATTATTCCATGGAGGACTCTAGTTCTTTCTATTTAGTAATGAGGCATGATATGGGTTATCTTAGGAGAATATATATTCATTTGGGACATGATCTTATTTTGAGGAAATGTTAGATCACAATGTCATGGAGAGTTCCTGGTTTCTATATTGATCATGCAGATGGAGCTTCGATGGTGATTTATGATAGTCTTCTAGTATTTATTACATTGTTCATGTGCTTGGGAGTTTCATGATATGCAGTGTTGCATTTGGAGCTTAACATGGATTGATTAGTTGTAGGTTCTCATGGATACATAGAGACTTGGGTAAGGCTATAGTTCTCTTGGGTTTAGAGACATTTGTTGAGATGAGTACTCTTTGGAGGTTTTAATAAGAATTCTGCATTCACTTGGATATGGATGCGAGTTCATGATGGACCTAATAAGGAAATTGTTCATGGAGAGAGTCATTATGGCTTGGTGTATCTTGGAGGAGCAATATCTTTCTCCACTATTGGTCTACTTAGTGAAGAATCATCTGATAGGAATTTCCCACCTTGTTTTTAGACGCAAATTTTATTTTATGCTTTGTCTTCTCATGGAGATGAGTCTTGAGATATGTTTTTTAGTTCTAGAGGGTTTTGTATACATGTAAAATTGAACATAAAAGGGAATAACAACCTTCGATTGAGCTAAATAGGAATGCATAAACCAAATGGAGTTAACTAAATTACAACATAGCAAAACCTATGATCTTTGGATGTGCTCATTGATTGTTGATGTGTGATTGATCCTTAAACAAACAACATAACATTGTATTGCATAGAGACTTAAAAATGACTTGGAGAGGGTTCTATTTATAGATTTTTGGATGAGTTGATGGAGGGTTAAGATTGATTCAAAAGATCAAAGGTTGAATTGGTCGAGAGGATTGGGTTGAGGAGAGGCCTCCAAGTGGCATGATTTGATTGGTGCACAAGTGGAGTCCTTGGATTGATGAGAGATCAATGGTGGAGGATCTCCTTGGAAGACGAGGATGGTGAGGATCAAAAGGGTACCAAGTGTACCTTTTGGAGTGATGTGCAAAGGACTTTCCCATGCCTATGTAAGAAGGCCATGCATTTCATACAAAGATCCATGCCTATGTACAATTTTAGAGGATGCAAGAGGTTTGAATCGGATAAATATTTTAGGAATGTGCAAGTGTGTGATTAGTTGGTTAATTGGTTTTAGCCAACTTAATGAAAAGTGGACAAAATAAGGAATTAAATAAATAAGATATTTATTTAATTTTATGGATGAGGATGAGGGATTTAGATAAATAAATATTTGATTTATTTATCTAAGGTTTGGATTATGGAAAATAATTGATTAATTAAATAAATGATTGAATTTATTCAATTAATGCTAGGAAGAGGGTTCAATGAATGGTGTTTATAGTGCATGAATAGTGATTTTATTAAGTAAATAATAAAATATTATTTAATCAATGTTGGGATGAAAAATTGGAGATTGTATTGTATAAATAGGACATTATTCAATTAATTATAGAAGAAATGGTCAAGTGATGTCTTGATTATGGATAGAATAGTGATGAGATGATTTTAGGTGTATACAAGTTCATTTGATGAGTGTCTGGCATGTTTATCTCCTTATGTGTTGTTGCAAGTATGTGCAGTCATTGTTGTCATTGGTGTCAACATGCTTGTGTTGTCACTGGTGTCAACTGTATGAACAAGAGAGTATTGCAAGAGTATGAGCAAGTTGGTGTTGAATGGATGTTGTCACGAATTATGATGAAGTGTTGAAGATGGTAACAATATGTCTCCAGTGTCTGGTTTCCAAATGCTTTTGAGAAAATTTGAATAATAGAGGAAACATTGTGTTGTAAAGATGTTCGGGCATATATGATGCAGAGCGCACAATGGAAGCACACAATTGATCAAATTTATGATCGGTGAGAGGGTGGCCTATGTCTTGGAGATCTATTCCTATCGGCCAAACATACCCTGTCAGCCACCTTGCTATTTATCTCCCCGATCTCTCAACTCTCCCCGACAGTTTGACTTCCTTGTCTTCGGAGTGACTTCACCTATCGGTGGCATCTTCTGGCCTCCTGCCGATACCTCGATGGTGGTTACGTTCCCACTTGCCTTAACCGTGGTGGTTAGTCATGTCCTTTTCGGCAAGACTTCGATCATTGGCAACCACTTGTGAACACTGGCTGATGTGCCGATATACCAACTTGTATATGCTTGACTTGACTTGCTATTACCAGTGAGCCAAAGTATCTTTACCCTGATTTCACCATTATGATCGGTCACCTTTTGTATCCAATGAAAGATACATTCTCAATATGCTTTCTCAACATACATTCTCAACATACATTTGCGATATGCATTCGCAATATACATTTGGTGAGACTTCTGTCGTCAGCTGACTTCTTATTTGTTCTCCCAATACGTTGATGTATGTTCTTCGGTGAGACTTCCTTCGTCCTTCGCTGATACACCTCATATCAGCCCAACACTTTGATCAGTATAACTTCCACAAGTTTCCCCGAGGGGCTGTGTTACACTGATGGCAACTCTGTAACTCTGTAACTCTGTAACTCATAGACATCAAATCAATATACAGAGACAAAACTTGATAGAACGGAAAGGGTCTATAATCCTTTGCAAACACTTGATCAACCATCAATTTGGTCACTCCACTCACAGCACCTTGCCTATCATTTCAAAGACTAGTCACATAGAGATGCCTAGTCAACTCATGCCCAACCTCCTTGGATCCTTGGGTGTTTGACCAAAACCATAGAAAGCACAAAATTTACACTATATTCCTCCATCACACTGAACATGAGAATATTGATTTCAGTGGACAGAGGAGATACAGTCCATTTATTCACAGAACCCTAGTTTCTAGGTTTTCAGACCAGTCTTTGCAAAAGGAACGAGATCTCACAAACTACAACACTTTTAAGACACCAGACTACTATCAAATGGAAACTACTTAATGCCTAAACATCTCTAATCAGTTTCAAACAATTAACTATCCATCTAGAATGACTGTTATAGAAAAATACTCAGAAAGAACAATGTTTCAACACACCCAAAAATCTAGATCTTCCTTCATTCACGCATGCTTCTCTGTCATTACATCCTGCTCTTCTTCACCTATAGAGGCTTGAGACAACAGTTTACATCCCTCCCAACTATACAAACTGATTTTAAAAGTTAGTTAGCTGTTGGGTTTCTCCTAACACAAGAAAACTACATGTTTTCATTGTGTGATTACATCAAACTTGACCGAAACATGGTCTACATAGGTCTAGTGACCAAATTGACAAAAAACCATATTACAAGCATGGTGGGGCTTAAAAAGCCTTATTGAAAACAAAAACAAAACATGACTCTTGCACCATAGAGAAGGTGCTCCTGCACCATACTCCCCCTGCAGGAAAAAACTCAAGTCCCTTGAGTTGCTAACTGTTGGAGTGTCTTCCCATGCTTCAAAATGTCTACCTCACTCATCCCTGTAGCTTCTGAATCAGGAAGATCCTGCCACTTGACCAAGTACTCCTTGTACACACCCTTCCTTGTCTTTTTGACAATCTTGGAATCTAAGATGCATTCCAACTGTAAAGTCTTACTTGGAGGTAGATCTCTGACCCAATCTTCATCTTCAATCACAACATCTGATCCATCTTCAACATTTAATGGAGGTTTGAATGGAAATAGGTTTGAAACATTGAATATGGGAGAAATACCAAGACCGGATGGCAATTCTATTTCATAAGCATTTGGACCAAACTTATGCACTACCTTGCATGGTCCTATTTTCTTCATCAGAAGTTTGGTCAGCTTTCCTTTAGGTAGTCTTTCCTTCTTGAGATAGGCCATCACCAAATCTCCCACCTTGAATTGTACATCTCTTCTTTTGAGATCGGCCCTATCCTTGTATTTGGAGACTGTCTTTTCCAACTGAACTTTAACTTGATCATGAACTGCCTTCATGGTGGTAGCAAAATCTTCTCCTAGAGCACTCCTCTTATCCCAAACTTGTAGGTCTTTGAGTTCAAGTGGTCCTCTTGGATGGAAACCATAAAAAATTTCAAATGGACTCTTCCCAGTACTTCTATTCACCGAATCATTGTAAGCATTCTCAGCTTGACTGATCACCAAGTCCCATGCCAACCCATGCTATTTGGTAAGGCATCTTAGAAGGTTTCCTAAGGACCTATTAACAACCTTAGTCTGACCATTAGTTTGGGGATGGTAGGCTGATGAGAAAGACAATTGTGTTCCCAATTTTCTCCATAAGGTCCTCCAAAAATGACCACCAAACTTGGAGTCTCTATCAGTGACAATTGAAAGGGACAAACCATGGATTCTAACCACTTCTTTGAAAAAGAGACCAGCAATGTGAGATGCATCATTTGTGCTTTTGCATGGCACAAAATGAGCCATCTTACTAAATCTGTCCACAATGACAAAAACACTGTCCACACCCCTTGCTGTCTTAGGAAGACCAAGTACAAAATCCATACTAATGCTCTCCCAAGGCCTATTGGGAATAGGAAGGGGTTGGTACAAACCAGCATTAGAAGACATGCCTTTGGCCTTTCGACATATGGTACAACTTGCAACATATCTCCTTACATCCGATTGTACTTTTGGCCAATAGTAGAATCTAGTGACTTGTTCCAAAGTCTTGTCCAACCCAAAGTGTCCTCCTAAGGTTCCATTGTGCTTCTCTTTGATGATGTTATCCCTCATTGAACATTTAGGAACACATAGCAAACTGCCCTTGAATAAGAGACCTTCCTGCAACACAAAATCTGAATATTCACCATGAAAAGTGTTAGCCAAATTAGCACAAACTTCATAAGTAGCCTTGAAATCTGCATCCTCCTTGTATAACTCCTTCAAACAATCTATCCCCATGCTTTCCATCTGTACTTCTTGTATGACAAGCATCCTTCTACTTAAAGCATCAGCCACTTTGTTGGCAACACCCTTTTTATGCTTAATAGTGAAGGTATAGGCCTGCAATTATTCCATCCATTTAACATGCCTATGATTCAACTTTTCCTAACTATTTAGGAAGCTAAGAGCATGGTTAATAGTAAAAACAATGAACTCTTTGGACAGCAAATAGTGTCTCCACTTTTTGAGAGCTTGCACCATTGCATAAAGCTCTAGGTCATAGGTAGAGTACCTTTGTTTAGCCTCATTCAACTTCTCTGAAAAAAAGGCCATTGGATGTCCATCTTGACTAAGAACATCACCTATTGCTTGTTGAATTGCATCACATTCCACTACAAAAACTTTGTCAAAATTAGGGAGCGCCAATGTAGGTAATTCAACCACTTTCCTCTTTAACAATTCAAAGCTATCATCTGCTTGCTTTGTCAATTGAAATTTGCATTTTATGCCACCCTTGATGGTGTTAAGAATAGGAGCATTTATGTGACTGAATCCTCTAATGAACTTCCTATAAAAAGTTGCCAAGCCATGGAAGCTTCTAACATCTCCCACTGTCTTAGGAGTAGGCCCATTGAGAATGGCCTCAACCTTTGTGGGGTCCATCTTCAAACAACCATTAGAAATCACAAAACCTAGGTACACAAGTTTAGTTTTCATGAACTCACACTTATCCAAGTTGATCATCAACTTATTCTCATGCAACTTCTTCATCACTTGTCCAAGATGCTTCACATGTTCTTCTTTTGTCTTGCTGAAAATAAGTATGTCATCAAGATAAACAATTACAAATTTGCTAATGAATTCAACAAGTACCTCATTCATCAAACACATGAATGTGCTTGGGGCATTGCTAAGGCCGAATGGCATTACAAGCCACTCATAGAGACCTTCATTTGTCTTGAAGGCAGTCTTCCATTCATCTCCCTGCCTAATTCTGATTTGATGATAACCAGATTTCAAATCAATCTTTGAATAATAACATGACCCTCAAAGATAGTCCAAAAGATCCTCAATCCTTGGCATAGGGAATCTATACCTTATTGTGATCTTATTTATGGCCCTTGAATCCGTACATAGTCTCCACTTCCCATCTTTTTTTGGAGCAAGTACACTAGGGACTGCACATGGACTAAGACTCTTTCTAATTAGTCCTTTCTCTAAGAGTTCTTGAATTTGTCTACTCACCTCTTCATTTTGCTGTGGTGTCAATTTATAGGCATCCTTATTGGGCAATGTGGCACCTGGAATCAAGTCAATTTGATGACTTATATCTCTCATGGGTGGTAAGGAGTTAGGAGTATCTTCTACAACAAGATCTTGGTACTTATCCAACAATTGCTGCACTTCTAGTGGAATCTCTTTCTGCTTTTTGTCTTGCTGCCCTGATTCATCTTTAGGCTTCATTACCAAGGCATACCCTTGGGTATCCTTCTCCTTCATGAGGCATAGGAACTCTTCTCCACTAACCATCATGACATTGGTGTCATTACTCTTCTCTCCAATCTGCTCTTGCATAGGTTCCATCCTAGACTTCCTTCCATTCTTGGTGACGAGGTATGTGTTCTTCTCACCATCATGTTGTGCCTTCACATCATACTGCCATGGACGTCCAAGAAGAAGGTGACAAGAATCCATAGGAATAATCTCACATAGTACCTTGTCCTTATAATCACCTATCTCAAACTCAACCCACGTTTGTTCTTCTACCATGTAATTTTGATTCTTATTCAACCAAGAGATCTTATGAGGACTAACATGGGGCAGCCTTTTCAACTTACACTTCTCTACAATTTCAGTAGACACTACATTCTTAGTAGAACCTAAATCAACAATGATTTTACGAAGTTTACCATATGCTATACCTTGAGTTCTGAAGAGAGTCTTCCTTTGTGGGGGCTCTTGCTTCAATGGCATCTTCATCAAGGTTCTCTTGATCATCATGCTCTCTCCTTCAAGGACTGGTGCAACACTACTAATGGGTGAATTCACACTTTGGAAATCATCATCTTTCAACAACTGATTCCTTCTTCCACCATCATGGGAACTAGTTGCCTTCTTAGGGCATCTGCTCATAGTATGGCCTACTTGATTGCAGCCATAGCATCTACTAGTGAAAACTTTGGGTCCTCTGCCTGCACCACCACTCCTATCTCTGCCATTTGGTCTTCTCCAACCTCTGAAACCACCACCTCTATGTTCTACATCAGAATGAGACTCTTGTTGACTTGGATTTTAATTTCTACTTGACTGTCCTCTACCAAAACTGCTTCTTCCCCTATTATTTTTGCCACCTCTTCCTCTGGTGTTTTGATCACTTTTTCTTTTCAACTTCTCCTCGGCCCTAGAGGCTAATAGAAAAAACTCATCCATTGTTTTAGGAACCACCATACTGAATTCATCTTGTATGTTATACCTCAAACCATTGAGATATCTGGCCACCATCTCTTTCTCCTCCTCCTTGTGATTGGCTCTCATGCTCAATCTATGAAATTCTTCAGTATATGTAGCCACATCCATATCCTTTTGTCTGAGATGATTAAACTTCCTAATGGTCTACAACTCATAATCGATGGCATGAACTTGTCTCTTAGCATGGCCACCATTCTACTCCATTTGGTGATAGGGTTCTTTCCAACTTTCTCTCTTTCACCTTGCATATAGTTCCACCAAACTAGGGCAGAACCTCTCAATCTTGTCTTAGCAAACTTGACTTTCTTGCTGTCACTATACTCCTTGAAGTCAAAATAGTTGCACAAGGCTTAAATATCCATGAGGGCATCTCCATCTAGTTTCCCATTGAATGTAGGAACATCCATCTTTGGATCGCCACTATCTCCATGAGCACCTTTGAGTGCATTCAAGAATGCCTTTTGGTCTGCAGACATATCTTGTCCTTGAGGACTCTCCTCTACCTCTTCTTCTTCTTCTGTATCAGAAGCACTTCCATCCTCTTTACTCTTGCCCTTGGGCCTCTCTTCTTTCAACCTTTCTTCAAGCATCTCCTCTACCATCTTCTTGATGGCTTCTTTGCTCATAGACTTGGGAGGCATTGTGCTAGCCTTAGTTTCTATCTCCTCGTCTGACATACACTACTCCAATTCAAATATTGGCTCTGATACCAATATGATGTAGAGTGCACAATGGAAGCACATAATTGATCAAATTTATGATCAGTGAGAGGGTGGCCTATGTCTTGGCGATCTATTCCTATCGGCCAAACATACCCCGTCGGCCACCTTGCTATTTATCTCCCCAATCTCTCAACTCTCCCTAACAGTTTGACTTTCTTGTCTTTGGAGGGACTTCACCTATCGGCGGCATCTTCTGGCCTCCTGCCGACACCCCGATGGCGGTTACATTCCCACTTGCCTTAACCGTGGCAGTTAGTCATGCCCTTGTCGGCAAGACTTTGATCATCGGTGACCACTTGTGAACACTGGCTGATGTGCCGATATACCAACTTGTATATGCTTGACTTGACTTGCTATTACCGGTGAGCCAAAGTATCTTAACCCTGATTTCACCGTTATGACCGGTCACCTTTTGTATCCGATGAAAGATACATTCTCAATATGCTTTCTCAACATACATTCTCAACATACATTTGCAATATGCATTCGCAATATACATTCGGTGAGACTTCCGTCGTCAGATGACTTCTTGTTTGTTCTCCCAATACACCGATGTATGTTCTTCGGCGAGACTTCCTTCATCCTTCTCCGATAGACCTCTTATCGACCCAACACTTTGATCGGTATAACTTCCACAAGTTTCCCCGAGGGGTTGTGTTACACCGATGGCAACTTTGTAACTCATAGACATCAAACAAATATATAGAGACAAAACTTGACATAATGGAAAGGGCCTACAATCCTCTGCAAACACTTGATCAACCATCAATTTGGTCACTCCACTCACAGCACCTTGCCTATCATTTCAAAGACTAGTCACATAGAGATGCCTAGTCAACTCATGCCCAACCTCCTTGGATCCTTGGGTGTTTGACCAAAACCATAGAAAGCACAAAATTTACATTGTATTCCTCCATCACACTGAACATGAGAATCTTGATTTCAGTGGACAGAGGAGATACAATCCATTTATTCACAGAACCCTAGTTTCTAGGTTTTTAGACTAGTCTTTGCAAAAGGAATGAGATCTCACAAACTACAACACTTTTAAGACACTAGACTACTATCAAATGGAAACTACTTAATTCCTAAAAATCTCCAATCAGTTTCAGACAATTAACTATCCGTACAGAATGACTGTTACAAAAAAATACTTAGAAAGAACAATGTTTCAACACACCCAAAAATCTAGATCTTCCTTCATTCATGCATGCTTCTCTATCATTACATCCTGCTCTTCTTTGCCTATAGAGGCTTGAGATAGCAGTTTACATCCCTCCCAACTGTACAAACTAATTTTGAAAGTCAGTTAGCCGTTGGGTTTCTCCTAACACAAGAAAACTACATGTTTTCATTGTGTGATTACATCAAACTTGACCGAAACATGGTCTACATAGGTCTAGTGACCAAATTGACAAAAAACCATATTACAAACATGGTGGGGCTTAAAAAGCCTTATTGAAAACAAAAACAAAACATGAATCCTGCACCATAGAGAAGGTGCTCCTGCACTAATATAGAGCAGTGTTCTGGTTTTGCTTTGACATTTATTTTATATTAAAGATTTGTTTATGTAGTTTGGATATGTTGGTTAGAGGTATTCAGAGGTACTACATTTAGATTTTGGCATGCTGAATTGATGTAAAGAGACAGATGTGTTGACCAGTGTGTGAACTGTGATCTGTAGAGGTTTGCATAGGTGTTTGGGAGAAATGTTTTTGATCCGCATTTCTCTGCAAAGTGGGTTCAGGTCTTACAGTTCTCAAAATGTGCTTATAAGGTTTATATCTTTCTCTAGTTGAAGTTGTTCATGGTTTGGTACTCCGAAAGTTGATTTCTTGAATTGCAGTGCTAGGTAAGTAGAATAAGTTTGTTCGGCAAGTGAAAGTTATTGCAAAGGAACTTGTTAGATTTTAGGGTGTTTGTGGAATATTCTAGATCATGTTCAAGCATGGTGTGTAGTCTGTGAGTCGAATTTGGTTTTAAGGAAGCATGTACATAATTATTTATGGTGTTAACATAGGTTTGGCTGAAATTGGGTGTTTACACTAATTACAGAGTTGCTTCAATGATTGTGGAAGAATGGTGTAACATGTATGAATGGATTTAGGTCCAAGCTAAGGTGTGGTATGGTCCACCTTCATTCCTTTCCACCGCGGAAATGTTTTTGTGCCGACCTAATTTGAATTTGCAAAATTAAGGTGCTTTGCCGACATTGGAGAATGTTTTCAAGGTTGAGGATGGTATAAATAAGTGTCAAGGGATCGTGAAAGGGTGTGTGCATAATGTATGTGATATGAATGATAGTGTGGTAGAATGTGTGATGCAGTATAATCTTTTTATTACTAGATGCAGTGAGTAGAAGGTGTCTACAATTCTTGAGTATGACTGTGAAGGTGTGAGTGATGTTGTGGTGGACTTCTCTGTTGCATTGAGATAGTTTTTCTCCTTGTAACAATATTCTCTATCTTCTTCTCTATTCTGGCAGTGAGGCTTTAGTAGTGAGCCTTTCTTTCTTTTGGGCAGTGAGCCCTCTGACAGTAAGCCTATTATTTTTCGGTGTTGTTACTACTTTATATTGTGAGTTAATCCTCACTGTGGTTTTTCCCTTCTTGGGTTTTCCATGCAAATCTAGTGTTCTCTTGTGTTTGATGTTGATTTGATTTAGTTTCTATTACTTTCTTTCATTCTTAATCATCATAATAGTTTAAGGGATTAATTAAATTAATGTTGATCTGAATGTGTGTGAGGGTTCTAAAGTTTTAAGTTACAATTGATTCACCCCCCTCTCAGTTGTATTATACATTCAACAATTGGTATCAGAGCAAGGTTCCTTAAAAGAGAGCCTAACAACTTGAGGTAGATCTAGGATGATGCACAAGAAGGATGTTCTCCTATTTGATGGATCAAACTATGCATTTTGGAAGATAAGAATGAAAGGTTATTTGATTTCTCTTGGATATGAGATTTGGAAGTCTGTTGAGACTTAATACACTATACCAGAAAATGGTCTGAGTACTGCAAATGAGATCAAGGGCTATGAAACCAATGGTAAAGCAAGGTATGCTCTTTTAAGTGGTCTTACTAATTCTAAATTGGTGAATGTTATGAATCTAAAAACTACTAATGAAATTTGGAAAAAGTTAAAAATTATTTATGAAGGAGATGATAAGGTCAAGCAAGCTAAGATGTAGAATCTAAAGATCATGTTTGAGACCATATGGATATCTGAAGATGAAAATCCCACAAGTTACTTGCAAAAGGTGGATGAAGTTGTCAATAGCATCAAAGGTCTTGGCAGAGAACTGGAAGAAAAGGAAGTGGTATTGAAGGTTCTTAGAACTCTTCCCAAAGCTTACAGTCATAAGGTTTCTTCTATTGAACAATTACATGATTTGGATAAATTTACTAGAGATCAGTTGCATGGTACTTTAACTACTTTTGAAATGAGAGAATTTGGTACAAGTAGTGAAAAAGTTTAAACTTCCTTTAACACTGGTAAATCAGAGAAGACTGTGGAATTAGATCAGGAGGATTCTGATGATATGGAAGCTAACTTTGTGAAAAAGATGGAAAAGGGTACTGGCAAGTACAATGGTAAGTTACCTTTCTAGTATTTCAACTATGGAAAGATAGGTCATTATGCCTTAAGATATCCAGAAAGGATTTTGAGAAGCAAAAATAGGGAGAGCAAAATAAAGGTATTTAAGAAAATCTATTATGTTAGAGAAGATGCAAGCATATCTGATGATGAATCTAATTTTGAGAATGATGAGGATAATGAATGTTTGTTCATAGCCTTAAAAGATGATACTGTTTCTACTAACTCTGTGGAATGTGTGAAGGAAAAGTCTCTGGAAGTAAGTATTAATGTTGAAGGCACTTTGATGTCTGCTTTTCATATTAGACAGGAAAAGAACCACTGGGTCATTGAAAGTGGATGCTCAAATCATATGACCGGTGATAAGAGTAAGTTTGTTAAACTTGAAAAATATGATGGAGGACTAGTTAGATTTGGTGATGATACATTTGCTAAGATATGTGGAAGAGGTTCAATCAGCTTTAATGGCAAGCATAATACTGATGATGTTCTTTATGTTAAGGGTTTAAAACAAAACCTCTTGAGTGTTGGACAAATGTGTAGCAAAGGATACAATCTTGTGTTTCAGGATGGTGATTGTGAGATTAGAAAAGATTCCAGAACTGTGATAGCTGCTGGAAAGAGGATAGATGGAATGTTTATCAACCCAAAGGTGGTGATGGTTATTATTTCATGAATCAGATTAGTGAGAGTTGTCTATGGCATAGAAGATTGTGTCACATCAATTTTGATAGCCTGGTGAGAATAAGTTCAATTCAAGTTGTGAGAGATCTTCCAAAGATTACAAAGCCTAACAATGCTATCTGTAAGGAATGTCAAGTTAGAAAGCAAGCAAGAAGAAGTTTCAAAGTCAAGGATCAATCTTCTACCAAACTATTGGAATTGGTGCATACAGATCTTTGTGGTCCTACCAAAGTAAGGAGTTTTCAAGGTGATAGGTATTTCATGCTACTGATTGATGATTATTCTAGAATGACATGGGTCACTTTTCTCAAAGAAAAATTAGAAGCCCTAGATAGGTTCAAAGCATTCAAAGCAATGGTTGAGAATGAAATGGATATGAGGATCAAATGTTTGAGGTCTGATAGAGGTGGAGAGTTTACCTCTAATGAGTTTAACATGTTTTGTGAGAATCATGGAATAAAGAGGCATTTATTTTCCCCTAGGACTCCTCAGTAGAATGGATTGGTTGAAATAAAGAATATGACTATTCAAGAAGCTATAAGGACTATGATAAAAGAAGCAAATCTACCAGAAGTCTACTGGAGAGAAATAATTCACACTGCTATTTATATACTGAACAAAGTGCAAGCAAGAGCAAATAGTGCAAAGAATCCTTATGAGCAATGGTATGGTAGGATTCCTATTGCAAAATACTTCAAAGTGTTTGGAAGCAAATGTTACATTAGTAGGGATGAAGAAAACTTAGGAAAGTTTGATGCAAGGTCTAATGAAGGTATCTTGGGTATTCTACTAAAAGAAAAGCTTACCGGTGCTACAACAAGAGGCTAAGAAGGATATTTGAGAGTGCAAATGTCAAAGTTGATGAAGATCTATAGAAGAATTTATAGGTAATTGGATATCAATAAGATGAATCTTCTTGCAGAGAAGAAGAAAATACTAAGGAAAAAGAAGTACAGATTGAAGAGGAAGAAGCTCTAGAAAAGACTCTAGAAAAACCCCAAGTATGTGCAGAAGCATCATTCTGAAGACCAAATCATTGGTGATAAGAACATAGGTGTGCTGACAAGAAGGAAAGTTGTTGAGGAATAGGTAAATCTATGTTTACTTTATGAAATTGAACCTAAAACTGTGATTGAAGCATGCAAGGATGAGTATTGGATCAAGGCTATGGAAGAAGAACTAATTCAGATTGAAAAGAATCAGACTTGGGAACTTGTCCCCAAACCAGCAAACAAAAATGTGATTGGAACTAAGTGGGTATTCCAGAATACACTGAATGAGAAGGGAGAAGTGGTAAGAAACAAGGCAAGGCTTGTGTGTAAAGGCTACTCACAAGTAGAAGGAATAGAATAGTATGAGGAAACATATGCTTCGGTGGCAAGAATGGAGGTCATCAAGATGTTTTTGTCTTTTGCAACACATAAGAATTTCAAAGTATATCAAATGTATGTGAAGCCTGCTTTCTTGAATGGTGATTTGGAAGAAGAAGTATACATAGAACAACCAGATGGATTTTAGTTATTAGATAAACTGGATATGGTTTGCAGATTGAAGAAGGCACTATATGGATTGAAGCAAGCCCCTAGAGCTTGGTATGCAAGGCTAGACAACTACTTATTACAACAAGGATTCAATAAAGGTTCCACAGATAGAAATTTGAACATCAAATTAGGGAAAATCAAATTTTGATTGTGGAAGTGTATGTAGATGATATAATCTTTGGAGGAAATGAAGGTATGTGTAAGATTTTTGCAGATGAAATGCATAAAGAATTTGAAATGTCAATGTGTGGTGAAATGAACTTCTTCCTTGGACTACAGATCAATCAGACAGATAAAGGTATTTTCATTTCAATTCAAAATCAAAGTATGTCAAGGAGATGCTAAAGAAGTTTGGAATGGAAGATTCTAAACCAATATGTACCCCTATGGTTATTGGTTGCAAGTTGAACAAGAATGATGAATCTCCTAAGGCTAATTAGAGAAGGTATAGATCAATTACTGGAGGATTGCTATACTAATTGCTACTAGACTAGATATTATGCATGCAATTTGTCTTTTGGCTAGATTTCAAGAAAATGCTAGAGAGTCACATGTTGCAGTAGTGAAGAGGATATTCAGATATTTAAAGAGCACTCTGGATCATGGCTTGTGGTATCCAAAGGATACTAAATTTACTCTAAGTGCTTATACAGATGTAGATTGGGCTAGTTGTGTAGATGACATGAAAGTACAAGTGGTGGTGCATTCTTTCTTGGATACAAATTGGTGTCATGGCTAAGTAAGAAGCAATATTCAGTGTCTTTATCTACTATAGAGGAAAAATACATTGCAAAAGCATCTTGCTGTACACAAGTGTTGTGGATGAGGCAAACCTTGAAGGATATCAAAGTTGTATATGATGAACATATTCCTATCTTTTATGATAATACAAGTGCTATTAACATTTCAAAGAATACGGTGTGCATTCAAGGAAAAAACATATCTCAATCCGGTATCACTTTTTGAGAGAGAAGGTTACAAAGAATGAAGTGAAGCTTGAGTATGTGCCTACAAAGGATCAGGTTGTTGATATATCCACTAAGGCTCTTCCTAAGGATACATTTGAGTATCTCTAGGAGAAGTTAGGGGTTATTGCCCCTCCTTCTTTGAACTAGATGCATAAGGAGATGCATCGGTCTAGTGGATTTCAAGATTCATTCTATGTTCTAGATTGATGTTGGAGGCTACCTCTCAGGGGGAGTAGGTAGTATCTTTGTTGATTGCAGAAGTCAGGGGGAGTAAATATTAATGCAAGTTGTTATGTGTTTCTAAAGAAGAGAATGAAAGAGAGATGTGTCGCCCTTTGCCATTGATGTCAAAGGGGGAGAGAGAGCAATGTGAAAAAGGAATGAGTCAGTTGTCAAGCTGAGGGGGAGTGAAAGAGGAAAGAAAGAGTTGGTATGAAGCATAGTATTGAGGATGTTTTTTTATTGATGGTTTTTCGCATCAAGAGAGCAATGTGAAAAATGAATGAGTTAGTTGTCAAGCTGAGGGGGGGTGAAAGAGGAAAGAAAGAGCTGGTATGAAGCATAGTATTGAGGATGTTGTTTTATTGATGGTTTTTCACATCATGTGTTGCCATCAATGACAAAGGGGGAGATTGTTGCAAGTATGTGCAGTCGGTGTTGTCATTGATGTCAACAAGCTTGTGTTGTCATTGGTGTCAACTGTATGAACAAGAGAGTATTACAAGAGTATGAGCAAGTTGGTGTTGAATGGATGTTGTCTCTGATTATGAGGAAGTGTTGAATATGGTAACAATATGTCTCTGGTGTTTGGTTTCCAAGTGCTTTTGAGAAAATTTGAATAATAGAGGAAACAGTGTGTTGTAAAGATGTTCGGGCATACAGAGTGGTGTTCTAGTTTTGCTCCACATTTCTTTTATATTGAAGATTTGTTTATGTGGTTTGGATATGTTGGTTAGAGGATTTCAGAGGTACTACATTCAGATTTTGGCATGCTGAATTGATGTAAAGAGAAAGATGTGTTCACCAGTGTGTGAACTATAATTTGTAGAGATTTGTAGAGGTGTCTAGGAGAAATGTTTTTGCTCCGCATTTCTCTGCAAAGTGGGTTTAGGTCTTGTGGTTCTAGAAGTGTGCTTATAAGGTTCATATCTTTCTCTAGTTGAAGTTGTTCATGGTTTGGTGCTCCAAAAGTTGATTTCTTGAATTGCAGTGCATGACAGAGATATTTGAATATACTGGGTAAGCAGAATAAGTTTGTTCGATAGGTGAAAGTTATTGTGGAGGAACTTGTTGGATTTTAGGGTGTTTGTGGAATATTCTAGATCATGTTCAAGTATGGTGTGTAGTCTGCAAGTTGACTTTGGTTTTGAGGAAGCATGTACATAATTGTTTATGGTGTTAACATAGGTTTGGCTGACCTTGGGTGTTTACACTAATTGCAGAGTTGGAGCGTGGTGTAACATGTATGAATGGATTTAGGTCCAAGATAAGGAGTGGTATGGTCCACCTTCATTCCTTTCTACCGTGGGAATGTTTTGGTGCCGACCTAATTTGAATTTGCAAAATTAAGGTGCTTTGCCGACCTTGGAGAATGTTTTCAAAGTTGAGGATGGTATAAATAAGTGTCAAGGGATCGTGAAAGGGTGTACACGTAATGTATGTGATATGAATGACAGTGTGGTAGAATGTGTGGTGTAGTATAAGATTTCATGTGTTAGATTACTAGATGTCATGAACAGAAGGTGTCTACAATTCTTCAGTATGACTACAAAGGCATGAGTGATGTTGTGGTGGAATTCTCTGTTGCATTGAGATAGTTTTTCTCCTTGAAACAATCTTCTCTATCTTCTTCTCTATTCTGGTAGTAAGCCCTCTAATAGTGAGCCTTTTAGCAGTGAGCCTACTGGTAGTGAGCCTATTATTTTTCGGTGTTGTTACTACTTTATATTGTGAGCTAATCCTCAATGTGGTTTTTCCCTTGGTTTTTCCATGTAAATCTATCATTCTCTTGTGTTTGATGTTGATTTGATTTAGTTTCTATTACTTTCTTTCATGCTTAATCATCATAACAGTTTAAGGGATTAATTGAATTAATGTGGATCTGAATATGTGTGAGGGTTCTGAAGTTTTAAGTTACAACTGATTCACCCCCCTCTCAGTTGTCTTGTGCATTCAACATGTGCATGAGTTTATTTATGATGACATTTATGAGGATTTTAGGAGATGTTTATTGGGCTTATTCTTGATTATGGAATGGTTATAGGTTTGATTTTCCTTTGGTTAGAGAGACTTACATCCATGTTGGTTATATGGGCACTTATGTTTTTTTTATCTATGAGATTGAAGGGTTGGGTATTGTTAAGGCTTTTCACTTGGGGTTTTGTGAAGGAGATCTTAGTTGACATAGCTTAGCACTTTGAGGTGTTGTTATGCCTTAAATCATCTACATGATTATTATAATCATCTCAAGAAGTTCTATGCTTGGCCCTTGGAATATCCCAATTAGAAAAATATAGAAAAATAAAAAAATCAAGAAAAATACAAAAAATCAAAAAATAAAAAAAAGTTAAGAGAAATAATCTGTCCAATGGTGAAAACCACTTCGGTGGTACCTTGGGAAAGTACCATGTTGAAAACATTTTTACAAGTTCCATGTGTAGTAGTCTTGTATCCAACATTTATTAGGATTCCATTAATCCCATCCCTATGATTTTATTATTTTTTTTATATTTTTCTTGATTTTTTATTTTTATGTATTTTCTTATTGGGATATTTTGAGGGTCAGGAATAGAAATTCCTAAGGTGGATAATGTTGATAGGCTCTTCCAAAGGCTAGAACTATGGTGTGGCAAGTTGATAGGCTCTTGATCCATAGCTAGAAATGATGACAAAAGGTCCCAACCAGTTAGGCTCAAACTTTCCTTTCTTATCTCGATCTTGTAGATTCCTCTGATTCTCTTTCAGTACTAGGTCACCAATCTCAAATCGACAGGTCTTGATCCTCTAATTATAGCTATGATGGAGATGATTCTAGTAATCCTGTAGATGATTCAAGGCATTGAGGTGCAAATCATCTAGTAGTTCTAACTCATGGAACCATGAAACACAATGCTCCTCCTCATTAATGAGATTCTGCAAAGAGATTCTGAGAGAAGGGAGCTCAACCTCTATTGAAAAAATAGCTTTAGGACCAAAGATGAGGTAATATGATGTGGCTCTAGTTGGTGTGTAGATACTAGTATGGTAGGCCCATAGGGCAGGGTTAAGTTGTAATTGCCAATCACGACCAACTTCATTGACTACCATTTTGAGGATAGTTTTGTTTGAAGCCTTTTCTTGGCTATTACTTTGGGGATAATATTGGGTTGAAAAGTGGTGTTGGATATGGAATTGTTGGCAGAGGGAGAGGACATCTTGATTTTTAAATGGTTTTCCATTGTCGATGATGATGGCAAGGGGAATACCATACCAGCATATGATATAATGAAGGATGAATTTAGCAATCTATTTTCCAGTTATATAGGTAAGAGGAATGACCTCAACCACTTTGTAAAATATGTAGTGGTAGTTAATATAGTAGTGATTGGTTGCATTTATTGTAATGGTGGATGTATCAAATCACCATGTTGTTGACACTGTAGGCACTTTTGATAAATTGGTGTACATCTCGTTCCATGGTTGGCTAGTAGTAACCAATCCTTAACAATTTCTTAGTAAGGGTAGGACCATTGGAGTGTGCACCATAGACTCTCTCATGTACCTCATGTAAATTAGTTTGGGCTTTGTCTGAGTTAAGGCACCACAGGAGGGTTCTATTAAGATTCCTTCGATATAAAGTATCACCAAGGATGGTGAAGCGAGATGAATGGTGGATAAAGGTTTTGTGTTGGGTGTTGGATAGGTTAGGAGGGAGGGTGTGATCATGGAGGTAAGTATAAATCTCATGATACCATGGAGAATTGGGACCAACAAGTTCACGTGCAAGCTCATTATCAGGGACATCATAAGCAGGAATCAAGAGCTGTTCCACCAAAAACTTGCACACTAACTATTTTGTGGCATGTCTATTAAAGATTTAATGGTAGGCATAGTATCAATAGCTTTATTGTTCAATCTTGGTATTTTATCAAAATAGATATAAGATAAATTTTATTTAAAGTCATCTCCCATCTTCTTATAAGGAGGTAACTTGTTGTCTTTTGTTTGATACTCATCATTGACTTGTTTGATGACAAGGGCTCTACTTAAACATCATCCACTTCAATGGTCAAACAATCAATATCAATTTTACACCTCATCCATAACAAAAAGTGGTAAATAGTTGTCCTATTTTTATTGGCCAAAATTGACTTTTGACTGTTGAAGTGGATGATGTTTAAAAACAACCGATGACAAGTTGGGGATCACCATAGACATGCCATTCTTTGATTTTCTATTGGATAACTAGTTTAGTCCTATGATACGAGCCTCATACTTAGAAATATTATTCATACATGGGAAATCTATTCTATAGGACTTCATAATGCAATGACCTTGTGGAGTGATAAATAGGATCCCTAATCCTAAATCATGTTGTGTGTAGGACCCACCAAAGTACAATTTCCAATTTGTAGGCATAGTGATAAAAAATATAGCCTCATTGGGGATCTCTAAAATGAGTGGATGATCTACATTGATAGGTGCTTCAATAATCTAATCAACTATCACTTGTCCTATAATGGCCTTTCGATCCACATACTCAATGTAAAAACCACTTAATGTGACCTGTGAGAGTAGCTTTTGGCAATAGGTACTTGAGTGGGTCCACTTTCGAGATGAGCTTGAATTTATGATTTAGCATGTAATGTCTAAGATTTTGAGAACTAAAGACAACAACTAGACATGTTTGGTCTATTGGTGTATAATTAATCTCATATTTGACTAAAGTACAACTAATGTAGTATATGGCTCTCTTTTCTTGCATTATCATGTTGTGCTAAAAGTGCCCCTAATGCTACTAATGTGGCAGAGATCTAAAACAAGAGGGGCTTTCCTTGAATAGGTGGCATAAGCATAAGAGGAGATGCAAGCTACTCTTTTAGTTGATCAAAAGCTTGTTGAAATTTGAAATCCCACTGAAATGTTACATTTTTGCGTAGGAGATGTGAGAAGGGATGTCATTTTTCTGCAAGTTGTGTAAGAAAATAATGAATCGATTGAAGCTTTCCTTGTAGACTGCGTAGCTACTTCAAATTTTTGGGAGGAGGCATACCCAATATAGCTTTTAATTTAGTAGGATCCACTTCGATGCCTCTACATGATACAATATATATCCCAACAATTTTCCTAAAATCACCCCGAAAACACATTTCTTTAGATTCAGGCGTACTTGAAATTGCTTGAGTTGATCAAAGACAGGTTCGAGTATGTAGAGGCAACCTTCTCTTGTCTTAGATTTTCCTAGGAAGTCATCAACATAGTCCTTCATGGTTTTATGTAACATATCATGAAAAATCATAGTCATTGTGCGTTGATATGTGGCTCCAGCATTCTTAAGATCTAAAGGCATGACATGTGCCAAATGTAAGTTCCCCATGGACAAGTAAAAGCAATTTTGTGTTGGTCCTCTTCTACCATGTAGATTTGATTGTACCTCAAAAATCCATCCATGAGGAATAGCATTTCATGTCTAGCTATAAGGTCCACTATGATGTCGATATTGGGTAGTGGAAAATCATCCTCAGGGAAATATTTATTAAGATATCTAAAATCCATACAAACACATATGCTGCTAGTTGCTTTTGTGACTAGAATGATGTTAGAAATCCATTCAAGATAATCAATAGGGTGAGTAAATCTGACTTCTAGCAACTTCTAGGGTTCTAATTTGAGGAGACGAGCTATTTGGGGATTCATTTTTTTGAGATTTTATTTCACCAGTTTTGGATAAGGATATACTGTTAGGTGCTTACCACATGATGGGTCCAATTCGGGCATATCAGCATAGGACCATGCAAAGTTTTTAGATAGTCTCTTTGAAGAATGTGGAAAAGTCCTATTTTTCTTGTGGGTTGAGTGAGGCTACCATGAAAGTAATTTCAGGGCTTCTTTTGTTCCCAAGTTAAGCTCTCATGTTTCTTCTACAAGGACTACAAATTTCTCTTGTTATTTTGGTACTTCAGAAGGTCAAATTCCTCAACTTTAGGCACCTTAGAGAGCTTTTCACCAGAAGATACATCCTTTATTTTTACTTTTTATTGTTCCATAGCCACACATTGTGGTTTTACTAGGGGAAATTGTTATTCTTTTTATTTTTTCACTTTTGCAACTAAGGAATTTGAATATATCCCCAAAGTAGGTAGTTGTGTCAAGTTCTATGATATATCCTACTTTGTGGTCTCTTAATGGTATATGTGCTCTCAATCCCATAAGCTCAGCTATGGCCTTGTCATTTTGAAATGTTTCAAGAATGGGAAGCCCTTGTTTGTCCCAATCAATAAGTTGTGGATAGACTAGTGGAATATCCTAAGATGAGGTGGATAATATGGTGAAAATGGTGAAATCTTGGAAGAGGCTGACAATATGTTCGAAGGAGTCTTTGTGAGTGCCACCATGAGTACTCTCAACAACAAGAAATGATTTATCTACTTCACTAAGGATACACTCATGTTCTAGGGACACATGCTCAAAGGATCTAAATCCAAGCCCTTGGTGACCATATCTACTTTGTAGCATTAAAGGTTCTATAGTACCTTGTTTGTGAAGTCCGAGGCCACTTGACCTTTGTAACCCATATTCTTAACAATGTGAAGGCCTTTAGTGTACTTTTCTATCGAAACTTTTCTACCAACAAGGGATCTTGTTCCTCTTCATCCTTATAGAGCCATGATGATAAATCCTTAATAGATTCTTTATCTAGAACTCCCTAGCACTGAAATTTTGTCAGTTTGCATTGGATGATAATTGTATCTACCGACCTAGAGGGTTGGGGTTTTCCATAGGATTTGGGGGATATGGGAAGTTTCCCTACATAGTATGATCCCTTTAGGTCATATTCACCACATCCCTTGTCAAACTTTTGGCCTTGATCTCTAGGATAGGCTTATTAGAGGTTTATTGAGATGATAGTGAGGATGGATCAATGTAGCATGATGATGGTTGGGTGGTGTTATTAATGGGATAATGGTTGGATTTTTGGTATTTTCCTTCCATAAGTCTATAATACTTGAAGAGGCAAAGATCAACAAAGATAGTTATCTTCTTTCTAATGTGGGGGAATTTTAGACATTGGTGGTGTGAGAAATAAAATATAAATTCTTAGCGAAAACCCTAAAAACCTATATTTAATGCCACATCAAAGATTACAACAAAAAGATCATAATGAACTATTGTAACCAAATGAAATAAATGTTACCAAACTAGCTAGTATTGTGGTTGCTCAAATGTTTTTGCATAACTCCACTATTAAATTTTTCAGAGGCCGGTAAATGAAAAATGAGGTTGATTTTATAATGTTTGGGCAAAAGCGGTTTGAGCAGTTGAATGACAAAAGGGTAGGTAAAAGGTAGTTGAAGGGGATGAACAGACTTAGTTTAGGTTAATAATAAATTAAAGTTGTTAAATTTAATTTATTATTAACGAGAGATTTTAGGTTAAGTAAATAAAAAATTATAATTAGTTTATTATTCATGGGAAATGTTTAAAAGGGGAGGATTTAATTAATTTAAGTAATTAATTAAATATCATGCAAAGGGTAAGGTAGGTAAATCATAAATTATTTTTTTTAATTTTAATTTATTATTTATGAAAGATGGTGATTAAAGGTAAACTAGGGAATAATTAGGGGTTTGATCGGTTGGTCAACTTTTTGATGTCTACATTTTGCCCCTCTTTGAGATGATATTGTGAAGCAATGTCATTTCAAAGAAGATTAAAACATAGGTTTTGGATTTAGATTTTGGGTTGGATTGGATTGGATGGGGCTCATAAAAATGAAGGATTGGTAGATGATGCCCCATCAAGAGGATATGCAGGGATGAAGGAGATGGATATGCTCTTGAAAAAGGAAATGAAGGAACGGAGATGGAGTTATGCTGATTAAACTTTGAGCAACCTAATGTTTGATATAGCACCTCACGTTATGTACCATGATATAAAAACCATGGTGATGATGTGTCAAATGTGGAAAAGATAAAAAGTCACTAGCAAACATATGCCTAGGTCACCATGATATGAAAGACCATGATGACAAAGTGGCAAGCATGTTGCAAGGACCAATACAAATGCAAGACAACAATGATATAGCACACACAAGAAAAACAAGCAAAACATGCACAAATGATTCAAAAACAAACAAGGTGATTGACCCTGTCAATCTAAAAACCAATGATCAATTGGAATGATTGATGATGATAATGATTGATGATTGATAGTGTATGGTTTCAGGAAATGAAACATGTCGTATACGACACTTGGCCTGGTTTCAACGATGCAACATCCTATATAAGACAATTGATATGATTGATCGTTAGCATTGTTGATGTGGGAATGATTTATCCCGACAACAACATAAGGATTGTGTTGTTGATATGGGAACAATATATCTCAAGAGCAACACTAGGATTAGGAACGATATATCCCATTGATGATGATTATGATGTGATCGATCAATCAGGTCACAACAAGGCTAGGAACAAGACCATGGATGTGATTGGATAATTTGGCTATATTGGTTGATTCGATTGGTATGGATTACAGATTGATTTGCATTTGAATTTATTGGAGTGGATTGATTTGATTGAATGAATTGATGGATTGAGTGAGTTGGATTGATTTGATGATTGGAGAATTGATTGAAAGAATTGATTTGATTGGAATGATTTGATTGATGATTTGAGTTGAATGAAGTGATTGGATTGGATTTGGATTGATGATTTTTTTTGCTTAGGTTTTTGTTGGATTTTTGATTTTTTTGTATTTTCAAATGTTTTGATTTTTTTTGATTTTTTGGTTTGTTTTGGATGTTTAGCATTGGATTGCGCTTGAATAGCCTTTGGATAGATATTAATGACAAGGAAAACCAAACCAAAAGGCAAGGATGATGATAGTATGCGGATGAGAAATAATGGATGGGATAGATAAAAGGATTGGATGGATAGATAAGAGGATGGGTGATAGGATGAAAGTAGGATTAAAAATAAATGCAGGATTGGATGGGTGGATAAAAAAGATGTACCATAGGATAAATGTAGGATTTGGATGGATAAAAGGATTGGCAATAGAAGGATAATGGATGGGAGATATATGATAGATGGATGGAGGGAGTCTAGGATGTGATCTCCAAGGACTACATCTCATAGGAATAACATGCCCCCACTCTAGATATCAAGCCTTAGGATTTGGTGATGTGATGCTTATTAGAATGCATGATGGGGATTGTTGGTGCCTGCTGTTGGTTCAGGTTTCAAATATTCATTTTGCAGGCACTTTCATAAAAAAACCAAAAAATTCTAAGTCCTTCGGCCTCATGCATATGTCTTTATATATACATGGACATTTGTATGTACAAGTGCAGTTGTACAGTGGCGGGCCTGAAGAAGAAGTTTAATCGGCCTTCAAAAATGCAAAAAATGGTTGTATGCATATCAGGCCTCTATGTGGCTTTTAGATGCATATCGGGTTTATAAATTATGCTTGTATGTCATAGATTCTCAGAATATTCTGTGCTTGTATGTTGGGTTGCATGTATGTTTCGTATTGTATATTCAATATACAATGGCTAGATACAAAGTAGAATGTACATCGGGTAGATACAAAGGCAACTGCACATGCAAAAGCTGGGGCCCAATGCACATACAAAGGCGATTGTATCTCAAATATACAAGTCGCATGTACAAGCATGGCGATGTACAAGGTGGATGCGACATGAAAGTCAACTGCATTTGTGAAAATGGTGAAGTTCGCGCATTGTCTATTGGGGTTGTATGTTCCCAATATACAATCAAACATGCAATGTGAAGATGCAAAGAAACATACAAGCAGGTCAATGGTGGTCAACGTCAGTGATGGGGCCCACACGGTTACATGTTCTGGATTGTATGTATGTGCGCACATACAAAAAGTAATATAAAGGTGCAGATACAACCCAGGCGTGAAAGGGAGAATGTATTGCGGCGGATAAGTGGTTGGAATCCGTAGATTGTATGTATATCACATTGTATGTGCAAATACACAAGGCGATATATAAAGGAGTTTGATACAATGCCCGGACCAGATGGCGATTGCAATCCGTTTCATAATGATTTGGGGTCCGCGGCTTGTATGTTTGGTGCTTGTATATGTTGATGTACAAAGGAGGTAAGATGCAAGCCGGACCTGATAATGATTGCATTTTGTCTTATAGAGCTTTGGGGTTTGCCTTGTATATTGGTGATTGTATGTATGTACAATCTCATACATACAACCACAGATGCAAATGGAAATACATTGGATCACTAATGGAGATACAAAGGTCAATGCTTAGTGATGGAGAACCACTCAGCGGCTGCCACATGTCCAAGGGCAAATGTATATACATGCAATTGTATATGCAAGGATTTGAAGGCAAAAGAGGGGCAAAAAGGCAAATGTATGTACGCTGCGAAGAGTCAAAAAATAAGAACCGTCTGCGTGGCACATTCCCATTGGCCAATGACTAGTCAGCATGAACCAAGGCCATTGATCTTGGTGGAAGGAAGGAGATCAATGGCCGTGTTTTAAAATTTCAGCAAGGGATTTTCCTATGCATCCACAGTCACATTTTAGGCAGGAAAATTTCTAACCACGCAGCTGCTGCATTTCTGGAGGCCACGGGTTGGTTGGCCATTAAAGGCAAAGAGTTGTAGAGGTATGGGTCGAAATGACTGTCCAACTACCGTATTCAAAGGCAAAAATCTCTAGGCGGCGGTGCATATCCCGAGTTCACCTGCCTCATTCCTCCATTTTCTCTTGGCTGCATTAAATATTTTGGGCGCCATTTCTGATGGTGCAATGTATTTGGCAAATTTTTGAGTTGACCATTGTACTAAATGCTGGGTACACATCCTTTCTGTATAAGAGGACTGTGTTACTCATTTTTTGGGTGGTTGGAGATTTTGGCACTTTTGGGAAAATAACGAAGAACAAAGCCTTTCTTGGCTGTTCTATCTCTGTTGGAGTTTATGAGTTGCATTTTGAATGCAGGTTGCACATATGTTTAGTTTCATTGTTGTTTTATATGAAAAATGCATTCTTTGCATGTGTTTAGCTGTTTGTCTCCATTTGTTGTATGCATCCCTTCTTTTGAATCTGGTTGCTAATGGTTTCTTAGATTCTAGGATATAGATTTGCTGTATCACATGCTTGATCTCTAACTTCCATTCAAGGAGTGGATTAAATTGTTTTAGGTCAAGTATGAAGAAGAATGTATGTCAGCTAGGATATTTGTAAGTAGAGGCAGCTAAATACTCAGTCTTGGGTGGTGTTTGTAAGGCAAATACCAGTTCTAATCCCTTGAAACTTGAATGCCAGTGCAAATCATTCTTTTGTATACATCTAGTTGACTCCTTGCCCTGAGATAGGCATCAGTCTCCTCCCTGTGTAGTAGTTATGATCCAAAACTCCTTGTCTTGCATCCAAAAATCAATACAAATCCTTTCATATTTCCAACTTGTTAGTTGTAGGAGTAGAAATAGGACCCTTGCATACTCTCATCCACAACCAATTAGATATATCCAAGAACAGTGCCAACCTTGTGATTTATCACTCACATCTTAGTCCAAACAAGAGAGTATTTTGCCTGTTATTATAAAGATAAATCTTTCTGTCATTGGGCGAGTCAAAGTCAAATCTTTAGCTATAGGGATACCCCCTTGGTGCGACAGAACCAGAAGTGAAGGGGAGGCAGCTCACGCAACCTCTCGTATTTGTTGGCCAAATCTGCCTATGCATTAGAACTGGCAAACCCTCTACCGATTCAGAGAGAAAGAACCAACAAAGTGGCGACTCTGCTGGGGATAGAGTTGAATAGTGTGAAATCATTGCTGCATATTTGGTTCTTTCATGTGAATAATGGTGCTCTGCTGGCAGAATGAACTTAGAAAAATATTTGTTCTATGATGAGATTTTAGTTGTTTGAAAATTTTGTCCTCTTTGGAGAGGTGGCGACTCTACAAAAAGTTCTCAGTGCACATGGAAGGTTGATGTATGTAATTGTGATCTAAAAAATATTTTGTTCAAGACTTCAACATCTGGATGAGAAAAGGTACCTAGTTTCTTCCCATTTGTATTTGTTGTTTTATTGCATAAATTGGATGCCAAGGGGAATCCTTAGGTCTTAGGCAGACATACGATGTCTGAGAGTGAAATTTATATGAATCCAAATATGTATTCACCCATACTCAGCCAAGAGGGGGATGAAATATTGTTAAAAAAATTTGAAGAGATAAAGAATAGGTTGATATCCTTAGAGGCTAGGTAGGCTCAGTTAAATAATAACCATATTGTGTCTACTAGATAAAATGCTAAACCTCTTGTCAGCTCTTTTGATCCTTTGTATGACCAACTAGATTTGTCATGGGTTGACTATGAAGTTGAAAGTATGCCTGCTCAGATTTACAATCAGATGCCTAGATTTAGTGGACATAATGTGTGTGATGGGGGTGCACATATCCAAAACTTTCACAACTTTATGGAGAAACACTCATTTAGAGATGAGGATATGTGGATGAGGTTTTTTGTTAGATCCTTTGGTGCTAGAGCTAGAGATTGGTATTTGAGCTTCCCTAAGAGATCTTTTGCCTGTTGGGATGAACTTGTTGACTGTTTTAGAAAGGAATTTGTAAAAGAACCTACTGATCTTGTTGCAAGATTAATGGAAATTAGAAAACAAGATGAAGAGCCTAGTATTGATTTCAGTCATAGATTTGCAGTAGCCCTTTCACAAATCCCTGAAGACTTCAGACTTGATACTCCAGCCTGCATTGACATATACTTTGAAGCTTTTGAAAAGGGCTCTAGTGCATTGTTGAGGGAATTCAAGATAACAAATGTGCAGATGGCATACAAGTTTTTAGAAAATACAGAAAAAATGAGGGATGTGCACATGCAGAATTCCTTGTCCGTAGGCTTGGGTATGAATAGAAATTGTGTAGCTACAAATGACCAAATGATCATGGCATCATGTGAAGATAAATGTGAAAATGAAAAGATAGAAGTTGAGAATGTTATGTTAGAACATAGTGATGGTAACAATACTCAACTGGATTGTTCACCAATGAAGGATGCCAACGAGAGGATCAATGATGACTCCCAATGCAAAGTTGAGGTATCTGGTTCTGAAAACAATGATGAGGTTATGGACAGTAATGAACACTTGTTTGAGTGGGTTTGTGGAGATGATTGTGAGTATTGTGCTCAGGATAGAGAGGAAGTAAGAAAACAAAGGAGCAATTCCATGTTTGAATCATTATCTTTTATTCAGACACATGGAGATGATGAAGAGCAATTAGACATTGAAACAAGCCGTAGTGCTGAGCATAATTGTTCTTTATTTGATTATAGTTTTGTTTATGACACACAGGCTGATACTCCTCCACTCAAGGAATTCATTGGTAATAAAAATGCATGTTTTACTGCCCATGAACCAGAGGCATACTATAATGAAGCTGAAATACTTGGATCAACCCTTTTTGATACATATGTTGAGGGGGATCTGTTTGAGTATGGTGAAAATCAAGGCACTGTTATTGATAAGGATTCTGAATTTGATCCTGATGAAAGAAAGACCAACATATGTCATGAAGGTTATTGTAGAGAGGTGCCTGAGTCTAAGCCTTTCTAGTTTGATGATGCTGATGGTTGTTTGCATGATGTGCACAAATATAAATGTGAAAGCTTCTTCTTTGATATGCCAGCCTATGATGAAATGAGGCTTGATGATCCTAGCTATGTGGTGGACTTTGAGGGTTTTCAGTTTTCAGTCCAGCCGGGAGATCATTCTACAATGCATATTGCTAATATTGATGATGATAAATATTTTATATCATATGAGAATGCATTGTTTGATGAATATAACATTCACATGTTTCCTGATGCTGAAGGTTGTTTGCATAAGGCTGACAGAGGTGAGCTAAATGAGATGTTTAAATATGTAAATGACAAGGGTTGTTTGTGGGTAGATAATGGCAGTATCTTTAGGCTTGATCTAGTGATATCAGATGAAAATAGGGTATTTGATAAAGGAAAATTCTAGTTTTTCCTTTTTGGTGGCCCTGGGCCACCAAGTAAATTTTAAAAATGTGTGATTTGTGACGCAGATTGGTGCAGCTTTGACTCTGTGCCCAATGGATAAGGGTCTGGTCTACATCCTAGAGATCTATGGTTCTCACCGTGCCTGCAAGAGGCATGCATCCCTAGATAAAGTCAATGTTGGTGCCTGCTGCTGGTTCAGGTTTCAAATATTCATTTTACAGGCACTTTCATAAAAAATCTAAAAAATTCTAAGTCCTTCGGCCTCATGCATATGTCTTTGTATATACATGGACATTTGTATGTACAAGTGCAGTTGTATAGTGGCGGGCCCGAAGAAGAAGTTCAATCAGCCTTCAAAAATGCAAAAAATGGTTGTATGCATTGTTGTATGCATATCGGGCCTGTATGTGGCTTTTAGATGCATATCAGGTTTAGAAATTATGCTTGTATGTCACAGATTCTTAGAATATTCTATGCTTGTATGTTGGGTTGCATGTATGTTTTGTATTGTATATTCAATATACAATGGCTAGATACAAAGCAGACATGCAAAGCAAAATGTACATCGGGTAGATACAAAGGCAATTGCACATGCAAAAGGTGGGGCCCAATGCACATACAAAGGCAATTGTATCTCAAATATACAAGTCGCATGTACAAGCATGGCAATGTACAAGGTGGACGCGACAGGAAAGTTAACTACATTTGTGAAAACGGTGAAGTTCGCGCATAGTATATTGGGGTTGTATGTTCCCAATATACAATCAAACATGCAATGTAAAGATGCAAAGAAATATACAAGTAGGTCAACGGCGGTCAACGTCAGTGATGGGGCCCACACAGTTGCATGTTCTGGATTGTATGTATGTGCGCACATACAAAAAGTAATACAAAGGCGTAGATACAACCTAGACGCGAAAGGGAGAATGTATTGCAGCAGATAAGTGGTTGGAATCCGTGGATTGTATGTATATCACATTGTATGTGCAAATATAGAAGGCGATATACAAAGGAGTTTGATACAACGCCCGGACCCGATGGCGATTGCAATCCGTTTCATAATGATTTGGGGTCCGCGGCTTGTATGTTTGGTGCTTGTATATGCTGATGTACAAAGGAGGTAAGATGCAAGCCGGACCCGATAATGATTGCATTTTGTCTTATAGAGCTTTGGGGTCCGCCTTGTATATTGGTGATTATATGTATATACAATCTCATACATACAACCACAGATGCAAATGGAAATACATTGGATCACCAATGGAGATACAAAGGCCAATGCTTAGCGATGGAGAACTAGTCAGCAGCTGCCATGTGTCCAAGGGAAAATGTATATACATGCAATTGCATATGCAAGGATTTGAAGGCAAAAGAGGGGCAAAAAGGCAAATGTATGTACGCTGTGAAGAGTCAAAAAGTAAGAACCGTCTGCGTGGCACATTCCCGTTGGTTGATGACTAGTCAGCATGAACCAAGGCCATTGATCTTGGTAGAAGGAAGGAGATCAACGGCTGTGTTTTAAAATTTCAGTAAAGGATTTTCCTATGCATCCACAGTCACATTTTAGGTGGGAAAATTTCTAAGCATGCAGCTGCTACGTTTCTGGAGGCCGCAGGTTGGTTGGCCATTAATGGCAAAGAGTTGTAGAGGTATGGATTGAAATGACTGTCCAACTACCGTATTCAAAGGCAAAAATTTCCAGGCGGTAGTGCATATCCCGAGTTCACCTACCTCATTCCTCCATTTTCTCTTAGCTGCATTGAATATTTTGGGCACCATTTCTGATGGTACGATGTATCTGGAAAAATTTTGAGTTGAGCATTGTACTGAATGCTGGGTACACATCCTTTCTGTATAAGAGGACTGTGTTACTCATTTTTCAGGTGGTTGGAGATTTTGGCACTTTTGGGAAAATAATGAAGAACAAAGCCTTTCTTGGCTGTCCTGTCTCTGTTGGAGTTTATGAGTTGCATTTTGAATGCAGGTTGCACATATGTTTAGTTTCATTATTGTTTTATATGAAAAATGCATTCTTTGCATGTGTTTAGTTGTTTGTCTCCATTTGTTGTATGCATCCCTTCTTTTGCATCTGGTTGCTAATGGTTTCTTAGATTCTAGGATATAGATTTGCTGTATCACATGCTTGATCTCTAACTTCCATTCAAGGAGTGGATTAAATTGTTTTAGGTAAGGTATGAAGAAGAATGTATGTCAGCTAGGATATTTGTAAGTAGAGACAGCTAAATACTCAGTCTTGGGTGGTGTTTGTAAGGCAAATACCAGTTCTAACCCCTTGAAACTCAAATGCCAATGCAAATCATTCTTTTGTATACATCTAGTTGACTCCTTGCCCTGAGATAGGCATCAATCTGCTCCCTATGTAGTAGTTATGATCCAAAACCCCTTGTCTTGCATCCAAAAATTAATACAAATCCTTTTATATTTCCAACCTATTAGTTGTAGGAGTAGAAATAGGACCCCTGCATACTCTCATCCACAACCAATTAGATATATCCAAGAACAATGCCAACCTTGTGATTTATCACTCAAATCTTGGTCCAAACAAGAGAATATTTTCCCTGTTATTGTAAAGCTAAATCTTTCTGTCATTGGGCAAGTCAAAGTCAAATCTTTAGCTATAGGGATACCCCCCTTGGTGCAGCAGAACCAAAAGTGAAGGGGAGGCAGCTTACGCAACCTCCCATTTTTATTGGCCGAATCTACCTGTGCATTGGAACTGGCAAACCCTTTGCCGATTCAGAGAGAAAGAACCAATAGGGATAATGCATGGAAGGGATGAATGGACTTGGTAGTAGATGGATGTGTGGAGGATATTCTTAGAAATAGATGGGTAGAATTTGGAGTATGACAAGAGGTGTTAAAAGCATTTTTCAACATTTTGCCCCTACCCTCATCAAGATCAAAAAAGAGGAAGGGAAGATGGATGGTGCAATGAGATGGATGGAAAATGATAGGATAGGATATGATTTGGGATATATGAGATGAGATAGATGAGATAACATGCCCCTAGGTATAAATCACATAGATAATCACCTACGCATGATGCCTGTTTGCTAGGTTTTCATCATGGTACTTATCCAAGGCGCCATAAAAATGGTTCTTACCATTAGATGAAGGATTTATCTTTACTATTTTGATTTTTTTATATATAGAGAGGATAGTTAGATGGAATAGGTAGGGACTCAAGATTTTGTTCCCATAGCAAGGTGGTAATGTCCCATGATGGATAGAAGTCACTCACATAGACTATGTCAAATGTCATTATGCTCATAGATGTTGGTAGGGGATTACATGAGAGAGAGATGGATGAAGTGGATAGTGGATTTTGATGTGGATTATTAAAGGTTCATGCAAGGATGGATAGGGGATAGTGGATTATGATGGGGATTAGGATGGAAGGAGAGTGGTTAAAGATGGAGATAAAGAGATAGATAGAAGGACTTATGTAAAAGCATGGACCATATGGATATGATGGGAGAAATAAGTGGGATAATAGATGGAATATGGGGAAATGGAGGTATGTGGGAATGTTGTGGAGTGGAAGGGAACCAAGACCAACGGTTGCACACATCGAATTAGATTTTGAAGCTTTTTATTGGAAGGGTGATTTGGGAGTAATGAAGATGTTTACTTAGGAGATTGCCTATTTAGGACTCTAGGGACCCAACTAGACTTATGAATTTTAAGATTTTGTGATGGGGAGCGGGATGTTTGGGATTTTAGGATTGTGGATACTCCATTTGAATTAGGTACTTTTTTCTTGGGGACCCAAACCATTTTGGTTTTGAAATTATCTTTTTGAGATGTGGACTTGGGTAGCCTTTTTGAGGTTCGATTTGGATTTGATTATTTGCATTAGTGCCCTATGGCATGAGGATTAATAGGATTTTTTTCTTTATGGGTAGAGGCATCCAAATTTTTATTTTTGAATCCCATAGGGGTTTTTGGGATAGCTTCATGTTTATTCGATGTGTGCATTTGTTGATCATGATTAGGAATTGTAGGGGATTTATAGGAATGAGATGTATGGATGGATTTGTGGATAAAGTGATAAGGGGATTTGAAGATGGGAATATTAGGAGTTGGATGAAGTGGAGGTAAAGTGGATGGAGAGATGTCAGGAGTTGGATGGAATGGATTACATGGCATGTATCCATGGATGGCTGAGGAGGATGTTGTAAAGGAGATCAAAGACAAGGACTTGACATGTGGTTTCTAGGATGATGAGGGAAACTTGGATAAGCAACTTGATAATCCCTTCGGATTCATATTCAACATCATCATAAACCTTTATTATAATACTTTTCTAGTGATTAATGATGCCATCAGAGTATCCCAATTAGCTTATTAGCTTAAGAGTACATAGATTTAGGCTCGATCCATCATATATAAGGACTCACTTAACCTTATGTTTATGGAGAAATACTTCAATATGGAGGGTGTTGTCATGGGATATATCATTATAAGGTAGATATTTCTTAGTAAAAATGAGATGATACAGTGAAGAAAGGTGTCCTACCATGGCTTGAAGTTAATTGGTGTTAATGTCATTAGGGACACAAGTTTCTTGCAAAGATTTGTCTAGGATATCTTTATGGGTGGCCAAGGTTTAGAGAAACTCCAAGATGGATATTTTGGTAGGAGTCTTTCCTAAGTGGTCAATAATGTTGTATTATGTAGATGGTTGGGAGGAGGACGAGGCTCCTTGAAGGGTGACACGAACACGATGAGTAGTAATAGCACAATCAGAAGTTTTGTCTTTTATGGTGATTGTGGCTACTCGAGGATGGCTTTCTTAAATATGACCCAAATGGAGTCATAAGAAGTGGATGTATTGATGTTATTGGTGTTACTAGAGGAGGCCTCCTTATTAGAGGCCTTCCTTGATCATGGTTAGGGATTAGATCCATGTATATACCAAGGTAAGCATTGAAGGATTTATTATGTCAATCTTCAATTATGATCTCACCACGGTCAATGAGATGCTGAATAAGGTTCTTGAGTTTCATGTAGTCAGATGTTTTGTGACCTTTAACCTAATGTTATTCACAATATTCATTTTCCTTGTACCAAACAGGTTTGACTTGAGGTTCCTCATATTATCTTGCAGTAGAAAGTTTAATGAGGTTTGATGGGACCAATTTATGCAAAGCTAATTCTAGGCTCCCCAATGGGGTATATTTACGTCTAGGTGTAGAGATTTGCTTTGGTTGGGCAGTTGGGATGGTGATACTATTGTTTTTGGGTTGAAAATTGATGGTGTGGATGTTTGGACATTTTGGACATGTTTAGCATAGGTTACACCATCATTGACAATATTTTTATTTTTATCCCAAAAGTGGGGTTTTTCATTAGATTGGGTATTGTTGTTGTCTTTGTAGATCTTAACTATCCCCTTGGTGATAAGGGCCTTTTCTAGGTTACGCCTTTCTCTATGATTTTATCAAAGGTAGTGGTGCATTGAACTTGTAGATGGAATCCCATTTCCTGGTTTAAGTTTTGGACAAAGATGTTGACAAGTTGTTTCTTGGGAATGGGCCAAGGGAATTTGCTTGCTAGGTTTCTGTAACATTATAAGAAGGTTGTGAAGGTTTCCCCATTTCTTTGTTTAGTGTTGCATAGATCAGTCATGGATACTTCATGTTCTATTATATATGAGAAATGGGCGATGAATTTCTTAGCAATCTCTTAGAAATTCTTAGTACCATGAGGAAAATGGGAGAACCATTTGATGGCTTGGCCTCCTAAAATTCAAGGGAAAATTTACATAAGATTAGGTGAATTCTAGAAAAGATATGTAAAATTCCCTAACATGTTCTCTAGGGTCACCCTTCCCCTTATATTTGTCAAATTTTGGAATTTCAAAGTTGGGAGGGAAGGAGACCATGATGATAGATCAATCAAAGGGTTAAGGACATATATCCTCAAATGAATATTTCTTCTTTTGATGTCATGTTTGGAGATCTTAAACCTTCTTTAAGTTTTCAATCTTTTATATCAAGTTGTTGGGGTTAGATGATCTGTGAGTTGTGTTCAAAGGGGATTGGGTGATGAGGTGTTAGAAAGGGATGATTGTTGTTGGGAAGTCATGGGATTTGACGTTTGGAGGAAATATGAATTAAGGGGTGGGAGGGATGCGGAAGTTTGAAGATTATTTAGTGGGATATATGTGGAATTTTGAAGATTATTTAGTGGAATAGATATAGAAGTTTGATGATGAAAGGGTGAAATGGATGTTGTGATGTGAGGAGTTGGGCCCGACACTTGAGGTTGATGAATGTGTTGGGCTATGTAGGATAATGTATTGGGGTCAAGTTGTGGTATGTTAGTGGGGATGATAGATTGGTTTGTGTTTATCATAATATTGATTCAAAGGTATGATGATGGGTCAAGTGGTCATGGAATCAAAAGTTTGAAGAGGATGAGATCCTCCTAAGATGTTTTCTATAGGAATTGAGGCAGGAGGATATTGGTCCTTGATTTGGGAAATATCAAAATCATAAGGCAGCTTGGAACCTTGTTTGGTTAATAAGATAAAATATTGATTTGGGTTTGTTTTAAGTAGACAGTACATGAGATCCATAGTATTCAGATCTTGAGAGAATTGTTATAATCTAGGTGACATTTTAGATTGATCTTGAGTGTTTTCCTCTATAGTAGACTCATTTTGAGAAGAAGGTGGTTGTATATCATCCCTTTGGTTATTTAGAGTGAAAACATGAGATGGCATGCCATACTAGAATTTACTTGATTCCATGTTCTTCTTGGCTTGACACCTTGTAATTGGCATACAAAGAAATGACCTAGGTTGGTGATATGAAATTTGGGGATGATTAGCCTATGAGGATGGTTTGATTTTTGAGGGATGAGTGTAGGGTATGTTTGGATTTGAAAATGTTTGTATTTAGAGATGTAATGACTTAGGTCTAGACTTTGACAAATATGATGTGGACTTAGGATATGATGATTTTATTTTTTGGATTTTGGATTAAGAATTGATATTTGAAAGATTTATTGATGTGAAAAATAATATTTAGATAGAAAACCAAAATAGCTTAAGGTAAATCTAGATCTCTTTGAATGATGATAATGATTTTATCCTTTATTACTTAGGGTAGACAAGAGTCTAAGCAATGATAGGATAAGGGATGATCTTACTTGGGGTAAACAAGAGCCTAAGAAAAATAAGATAAGATATGGAGTCCACTAACTTTGGAGTAAATGTTGTCATATTTTGCCCAGCCCAAAATATCCTAGAAATCCATTCTTCCATTAAAAATATATGATCTAAGACTCCTGAAATGGAAGAAGCTTCCCTTAGCAAAAAACCCAAAAAAATCCCCAAAAATTTCAAGTTTTTTGCCTTTTATTTGCCTTAGTCAACAAATTTATGATTTAGTGAACCTTGGTTCGGTGGTTTGGTGTGTTCATCGATTCACAGGTTCGCCAACTAAGTGAAGGAGAGGCCAAAAATATAAGGTAGGCAATGCAAGGCATAAATAAAAAGAAAGACAAAGGAAAGGAAGAAAAGGCTTCTATTAGCAAATCAACAAAGTAGAGAACAAGGAAAAAAGTTTGAGTTTTCAAAGTTTTGTCGATAAGGCGATAAGAGCTCAAATAAAGTAAAAGGGGCTGGCTTAGTGGTTCTAAAAAGTTGAAGTTCGCCGATAAAGGCAAAAAAGTGTGAACTAGTCAGCTAGTTGGAAAATTGACAAAATGGGTAACTTGCCGACCAGTTCTGGATTGCAGGGATTTACCGACAAAGTGAAAAGCTAGGGGAAAAGCACTAAGGAAGGAATTATTCACAAAAGTGGAGTTTTTCTGATAAGGCAAAAGCAAGGCCCAAATATGGTTCACAAAAGCAGGATTTCACCGATAAGGCAAAAGGGAGGAGAGAGAAAGAGTTAACGAAGGCAAGGTTCAAAAAAGTGGAACTTTGCCGATAAAAGAGGAAATGTGACAAGGAAAAGACAAAGGCAGATATAGTTCACGAAATTGACATTTCACCGACAAGGAAGAAAGATAGTTTGCAAAAGGAAGATTTTTCCAATAAGGCAAAAAAACAAGAAGCCATAGTTCAGGAAAATGAGATTTTGTCGATAAGGCAAAATAAAAGGCAGAATAAAAGGCTAGAATGAAGAAATTGATGAAAATGGATGACACTTTAGAATATTTAAGAAATTTAAATATTTTAAAGTGTTGTAAAAGCTTGCAGACTCCTAAAATCATGCCATTTTCTTGGGATAGAGGTACCTAGCATTAAAATTCTGCAGTCCAAAGTCAAATGCAAGCAACTGAAATAGTGAGATTCTTTAATGCTGCTATACAGATGAGAAACAAGATGGATTTCCAAGTACCAAGAAGGTATTTCAAGCCTTCTCTCATAAATGTACTGGGAACCCATGCATGTAAGCAATCTCCTTTGTAGTTTTGTAGACTTCAAGGGGTATGGTCACCATCCCTCTTCTAGTAGTTTTTTGGGCCAAATTTTAATGCAGCGTGGGCCTGGGTAGTGCCAATTGACAAAATTTTAGTTCCTACTGCTACAAATGGACTATCAAATGCTATATATACATGTAAGAAAGATGAAAAAGGTAATTGTTAGTTGTTGTTCTAGGTTGTTATGCTGGGCAATTTGTTGTCACAGATCTTGTAACACGATTGCAAGAACTAGTAGAATTTGATGCATTGTGCCTGCAACTAGGCCTTTGATGTCTTCTAGTCTGGTTCACCAATGAGTGTAATTAGTTATTTTGTATCTATTTGTCCTGCTGCAAATTTCTCTCTTCTGTAATGGCTTTCTAGCCTTGATGACTAATATAGATTGTTATTTTACCTCTCTCCAAAGTTTTATTCTATGTTTATTTGAGAATTAGATACTAGTATTTTGGGTAAAATGACCCTTTTCTTGGCTTTAGTTCTCTGTCGAACCTCGATGTAGCTTGTGTGAGTCTATGTGAGCTTTTTACAATCTTGAAGTCATTTTTGTGTTAATTCAGACCCAGTTAAAACACCTTATAAATCTGGTACATCACCTCTCCCTTTTAATTCCAACATTTTCTTCACTTTTCCCTGTGAACAACATTTGATTTAGTTTAATTCTTTGAGCCTTAAGCTCAGAAAGAGGAACCATCCTTCTCTAGAGGTCTGATCTCATCTGCAAGGTCACACACCTTGAGATCAGTCCCATTGTGTCATTGGAATGCTTGAAAAGGCTTCAAGTAGGGTGCAATTTCACGTGACAATAATTTCTGGCACACCCAGTGGGAGTCTTTGCTTTGAGTAAGAGCTGGACTAAGAAATTTTAGTGATGTTCTTAGTTCATTCACTTCTATGGAAGCACTCAATGAGCACCTGGTGACTTTGCTGGTCTAGTATCTATATCAACTCAACATTTCATACCTAGAGTGTAGACCTGGTCTTCTTCTAGAGGTAATTCTCAATTCATAGAAGTATCATTTACTGAACCAAGAAGAAGAAGTAGACTATCTAGGTCCCCTATGAGGGAAAATATAGTGCAGTTCCATCTCCTTCAAGAGCCCAGTCTACTCTCCCTCAAGCTAGATTTCAAGTTAGATTCTAGTATTCAAGAAGAACCTTGTGTATATGCAGAATTAACTTAAATATCCATAATATTGCAAGGAATCTCCTTTTTGTTGTATTCAATGGGGGTAGTCCTCTGGACCTAGCCCAGTATGATGACATCCCCACCTTAGCTCTAAAAAAATCCCTTACTTTACTAGTGAGAATTCCACCACCCTTGTTAAACATATCTAAGACATTGCCAGTGTTTGTTTTGTCCACAATGTCACTGTAGACAATGTACCTGTGAGACTCCTAGATTCTTCATTCAAAGGGAAAACCTTTCAATGGTACAGAGGTCTCCCAACCAATTCTATCCAAAATTGGGATGATTTGGGCACTAGACTGTGCCAACACTTTGAGGACAAGAGTGACCACTTGTCACTGATGGAGCAACTAGCAATCATCAAAAGAGCCCCCCCATGAATACATGATGGACTTCAACTATAGATTCCAAAAGACATGGGATATGATCCCATTATTGGTGAAACCCTCCCCAAACATTGCATTCATTTATTATTTGAGGTCTTTAAATTTTGATATTGTTGTCATGATTGAATCTATGGGAGGGATTGTGCTACCAGATGCATATGATATAGCCATAAGAGCAGAAAATTGTCTAATTTAGGCTGGAAAAATTGCTCCAAGGCCACCGATGCATTTATTTCCAAAGTCTCTAGTCATTCAACCTACTGTGGCTCTAATTCCTACAATAGTCACCCCTACAACCTCTTCAATGGCACCCTCAAATGAATTGCATGAGGTTAAGGCTATGTTGAAAAGCTTTAGCAATGAGTTGTGGCACTAAAAAGATAGAATGCATAGCCTAGCAGGCCATACCAGCATTTAATCAAAATTATTAGCAAAACATGCCACCATTTCAGGGTAATGTACAGAGGCAAAATCAGCCTAGTTACATCAGACCATTGAATGCTGTACACCCCAATGTTACTAGCACATTTGGGCCCATGGTGCCCATACAAAACATTTTTGCTCAGAATAACAATTGGTGTTATCCATGCAATTAGCCACATGATCAGAATTTGTGCCAAAGTGGACAATTTTGACAGGCTTTGACAGCACAAAACCAATCTGTTCCTTCAGAGTAGCAAGTCATCTTTAGTCAAGAGATGGTGGGAGGGCATGAACAAATACAAAATAATTCTACTTTGATGAATTGGACACAAGATGATTTCTGTGGTGTCAATCAGGGCATGAGCCTAATAGCTTTTAGTACCAGAGAAAAAAGGAGGGTGACTAAAGATGCAACTATTCCTACAGCTACTCACATATCCACTCCTCACACATCTACATCTCACATGTCCCCAACAAACACAGTCAGGGATGTAGTGAAGGAAAAATCTAAGAGTGCAACAGTGCTAGAAACACATTCTATCTAGGCAGACCATTCTGCTGGGTGAGAAGACTCGGTGCCAGCAATGCACCCCTAGGCCGGTCAACATACAAAAGATGATTTTACTGCTGCTAAAATATCATAGAAGGCCAGTCAAAACCCCTTCAACATAGTCAATCAAATGAAGAAGACCAACATAAGTGTCACTATTGGGACATTCTATTGATCCTAGCTCAAAGAAATTTGTCAAAGGAAGCTTTGATAGGCTTTAATGAACATGCCATGGGTGTGACAAAAGAAAAAGTTATCATCCCAGCAAATCTATGCCAACCAGAAAAAGAGGGAAAAAGCACAAGAAATATCAGTAGCCCCCCTCCATTTTATGTATCCCCAATCATTAGTAATAAATTGCTGCATAATTGCATGATAGATTCTGGGGCGGGTACCTCTGTCATGTCTAAGAATATAGATGATAAGTTAGGCATAGAATATGAGCCTATAAATAAGGGGGTAGTGCAATTAGATGGCACTGTTGTTAAGATAGTAGGTGTTATTAAAGATTTAAAGCTCACCCTACATGCATGCCTTGGCTATTCTATTTCACAAGAGATCTCCGTTATTGACCTCCCTGCATACTTTGGCATATGCCTATCTAGGGATTTCACTGCTAAAATAGGTGGGTATTTAACTTCTGATTAGTCCCACATGTTATTTAGAATGAGATATGGCACCAAGGTGACCATTAAGGCTGAGTCTATTGCTAATGCCCATATAGAGCCTTATACACCCACTCCTTTAACCATGAACTGCACAATCCATGAGTTGGAAGAAGATGACGATAGTATGCATGAGGTTGCAACACCAGTGGAGGAAATACCTGATATATTACTGGATGAATGGGAAAACTATTTTTAGTTTGACACTCCTGAGCATATAGAAAACATAGGGTTGGGTACTTATTGTATCCATGATGAGAATGCCATTATTCCTAGTCTTGAAAAAGCAAAGTCAAATCCAAGTGGAATATGTCGAGATGTATTTTGATGGCTCCAGAAGAAAAAATGGAGCAGGTGCTGGGGTTGTGTTAATTTTACCCCAAAAAGAAAGTTATTTCTCTACTTTCATACTAAAATTCAGTTGTACCAATAATGTGTTGGCAAGAGACACTATATGGATTCATGGTTGTTGTCATTGATGGCAACAAAAGTCATCCCACATATCCGCAAGTCATGATATATCTCTACCGGAAGTCAGATTGAAGATTGTTGTGGTCCGGTGAACAAGAACAGAGCATGTGACAAGGTCTGACAGATTGGTCCGGATCTCTCAGAGGAAGTGTCTTGGCACAGTGCGGATCTGGGGAAGTCAAGAGGACTATCTTGAGTAGTATATTCCAAGGATTTAGCCTCCGGAGATGGACAAGGAAAAAGATATGAATAGTTGAGTACCGGATTCCTGAGAGACAGTGAAAACAGAGGAAGAACTGACTGACTGAGTATCAAACTACTTTCCGGATGTGTTACAGATGATGATAAAGGTTGCGGAGGCATGAATCATGTTTGGCCGACATAATTGATGATATCTACAAGTATATGCTTGATCCGCATTGCTTGGTGAGCAAGGATTCAGCTGACAGAACTAAGTTTGTAAGAAACTAGACTGTTCCGGATGCCGACTAGAAAGATGATGAAATTACTTGTGCGGATATATATAGAGGATGGATTTAGTTGTAAAGGGTGCGAATGTGTGAGAGGATATGCGAACAAGTCCAGAATAGAGCAGAAGTAACAAGAAAGATCCGGTATGTGAAAGGATAGCAGACTAAAAAACAGAGGAAAGATGAAGTGCAGCAGATCAGTATACTGAACCTAACCGGAACTGAACTCCAGCATATGCAGATGCTTCCAATCAGTTCAAGACTGTGATTCTTATCACTTTGTAAGACAGTGTGTCTTCTTGTAGGCAGTGAGCCTCTTGTGAGCAGTGTGCTCGGGCAGTGAGCCCTAATTGGCAAGTGCCATTTTTGTAATTTCCTATTCTTCTAACAGAGAATAATTCTTGGGTTAATCACCCCGTGGTTTTCTCCCTTAACAGGGTTTCCACGTCAAAAATACTGTGTCATGTGTTTCTTACTTCATGGTTAATGTTTTGTGTTTGATTTTATGCTGCTTCAATTAGAAGGAAAGTTTAATAAGGGAAATAATTAGGATAACTGATTCACCCCCCCCTTCTCAGTTATCAACAATTGGTATCAGAGCCAAGTTCCTCCCAATAGAGCCTAACAGCTTGAGGAAGATCTGGGATTTCAAATGGATGCATATGGTTTAAGGGAGCAACTCAAGACTGCCCTTGAGGATCTTGAACAGTCAAATTCTGAAGTCAGTGAATTAAAGGAAAGACTCAAACAGGCTGATGAATTCATGAGAGAATTAAAAGACAAATTAAGTCTCTCTATGAAAAAGAGAAAGGAGCTGCTTCAACAGTTGGCAAGACAAAGTGAAGAAAGCAATACAAGTGAGGAATTGACTGAGCAAACCAAGTTATGTGAAAAGTTATCAAAAGAAGTCATTATGTTAAGACATGAAATGGAATCAGGAACTATAAAGTTTACTCAAGAGATTGAAGAAAAAAGAAAGGCTGAAGACAATCTAAGACAATCTCTTAAAGAAAAATCAGAAGAATGCCACCAGATGGACAGGATTATCAGACACCTTGAATCTGATCTTGAAGATTCCAAAGATAATGAAGGAAAACTTGAGGATCAAATTGCCTCTCTCAAAAGAGACCTTCAAACAGCAAATGAATATAAAGAGAAATTCAAGATAAGTTCTGCTCAACTTGAAGTTCTTCTTGGAAGTCAAAAGAGGACAGATGACAAGTATGGCTTGGGATATGAGAAAGGAGAAAGCTCCGGATCCGGTCAGAAGAATCTTGGATCAGAAAATCCAAGGAGCAGGCCTAGAAGACCTCCGGTAAGACAGCCAAATGCTCAAAAATATCCATCCTTCAATGGATACTGTCACAGCGGCAACCATTTTGGTCACAAAGCTAATCAGTGCAGAATGAGAATGAATCAGATTAATTCATCCTTCTCCGGACAGTGCTTCAACTGCAAAAGGTATGGACACAAATCCCATGAATGCAGAATTATGCAAGTAAACAAATCATTCAAAGGTAGATGCTTTACATGCAATAGAGTAGGTCATATGGCTAATCAATGCAGATCAAGGGGATATCAGTTAAATATGCAAAGAAATGTTATTTGCCAAATCTGCAATAGGTCCGGTCATAATGCTAAAGTCTGCAGAAACAAGAATCAGGACAAAAGAGGTCCGGTGTATAATCAGAATCAAGACAAGGGTAAACAAAAGATGAATGCGGATGAAGTTAGGAATCAGATGAGCAAGATTTGGGTAAAGAAAAACTCAGAGAATGTAGAGGTTGGATCTGCACCAGATTCTGGTGCTAATATTTCTTCCGGAAATTAAAAGGTGAGCTCAGGCTCAGGGGGAGACTCAAAGAACATTCTGTTCCCCCAGCCAAACAAGTTGTGCCGGATGTGGCACAAGATGCGGATTAAAGGGTTTGTAGATATAAGTCCTGAGATGCTTCAGTCAAGTTTTCAGAGGTCCGCATGGAGTTATGAAGAAGCTGTGCTCGATTAAGTTAGACCTGTTCAGGGAGGTGCTCCGGTATGATAAAGGATTACAAAAGGTCCGGAGAGATCCGGAAGTGCACGATCTTGTCTTGCGGATTGGACAGAGTGTTTGGGATGTTCTTGTAATATGTTACCTAGATTTATTCATGATTTAAAGATCCGGATGATATTCAGTGATCAGGACTAATCCGGGATACTCCAAGCTGTCCAGACATGGTAAACCGGAATAATGCAGGTGAAGCATTTATTGCAGACAGATATTAGGGTTTGCGGAGCAATATAAGGGATTTCTCAAAAGTTATCTGCTCATTCTACACTTGAGAAGAAGCGAATAGTGGAGCTCTGCAACAAGGTTCATCAAGCACACCAAGGATCTCCTGCCGAAGCTATTGCATAAAGAAATCAATCCAACCACTCCGTGCAAACCGAAGGCGCATAAGGTATTCTTCGTTTTTCATTGCCTCACTGCAAATCCTTGAAGAATGGCTACTCCAAACATAGTTAAGATCTCTGATAGACCTCGCCCCTCATTCAAGAAACATCCCTACAAATCATTGGAGGTAGATCCACTAGGAGCCTTCTCTAGTGTTCCCCACGGAGTCTTACATACTGAAGATATTAGGGTTTACATACACGCAAACATTGAGGAATTTGGGGAATTCAAATTAAGAGACCTCTATCACAAGCAACTGATAGACAATGCTTTTGAGCTCAAACCAGAGTATAAGGGTATCCAGAAGAAACAATTTGAGCAATTCATTCATTTCCCTAGCTTTGAAGAAGATGAATGGGTCCGGTATGTACTGAGCAGGATGCATGACAACTTCCTTTGGCTAGATAGACCCTGTAAGATCACAAAAGAAGCAATTAGAGCAGTAACTGGTCTATACTCTTCCGGGGGGGTACCTATCCTCAAATCTGTCAAGAACAACGTTGTAACTGAGGCCACCGGATCAAAATATGATAAGAGGGCAATGACCATTGAAGATATTTCGGATCCAGATATCAAATATGCATCAATGATAAGAGGATACAAGATCTATCACTCCAGCAGGGAGAATTCTGTATCCGGAACTGCAATATACACAGCATATGAAATGCTAAGAAAGAATGCAGATTATGATCTTTGTGAACTACTACTAAGCCAATTGATGGAAAATGTACAGAAAATCAAGAAAGACAAAAAGAACTCCTTTAAGTATGGTACTCTCATTGTATGTCTTTTCTTTTACTTCATGAATGAGCTACCCGGAACAAGTGGATGGGTATGGCAGAATGACAAACCTGTTGCAGTCCAGATAAGAGACTATTTGCATGGACTTGGGGATGCAAAAGCGAGAAATACAGCTCTATGGGGATACTTCAAAAACTTTCAGAGCATGATGCAAGCAAGAGAGAGAATTCCCCAGTCTCTCATTGAGAAATACAAGGACTCAGTATGTTTTATGGTTGACACTGATCAGTGCCTAATGGAGGCAGTGGAGCCAAGGACTGTCTGGATCATGCCCATGGGGTATGAAGTTGATGAACAGATAGTAGAGCTGCATGTTCAACACATGCTAAGTCAGCCCAAAGATCCTAAGGCAGAAAGGTTTGGAACCTTTGAGGAGCTGAGCGTGAAATTACATGTAGAACTCAGGGAACCTGAGATTAAGAGAAAAGTGAGAAAAGAAGTAGAGCACATTGCTCAAGGCCTAGGCATCTCAAAAGAGGCACTTGATGCCAGCCGGGAAAAGAGGAGAAAGGCTGAGGAAGAAGAGAAAAGCAAAGAAAGTGCTCCGGTTGAAACCCCCACCCGGACCAGATCATCAAAGAGATCTGCACCTTCCACAACCAAAAGCTCAAAACCGGAAGTCCAGGCATCCGGTAAAAGGTCCAAAACAAAAGCATCAAGGGCTTATGAAAGCCAAAAGGATGAAGAGGAGACAGAATCAGATGAAGGAGTAAGAGAAGTAAAGAAACAGAAAAAGAAAGGATCCGGTAAGCCCTCCACAGGCCAAGACAAGGAGGAAATGGCAGAGGTAACTGTTGAAAAGCCCACTCTGTCACTAGAGAGCATAATCAAGTCGGTCACGGTGGATGGAAACCTTCAACCAATGACTGAATCCTATGATGACTTCAGTGAGGCAGACCAAAAGACTCTGCAGGAAGCCACAGTTAAATATCTGAACACATACAATAAGGCTTTCATTGAGATCATATCTCTCATTCCTAAAAGTCTAGAGAAGGAAATGGAAGTAAGAAAGAATAATGCTCATGCCAAAGATCTTGAGATCCGGGAGCAGATAGCTATTCAGCTATATCCTCAAATTGATCCCAAGACAATGAACATGATCTTCAAGGACTGCAGAGATGAGTTCAGAAGTAAAGCCAGGATGAATCAGCTCATGCTTGGTGAGACTGACAAAGTGGCACAAGAGACAGAAGAGATCCTCCGGAAGGCCTTCAAAAGGTTCAATCTTCCTGTTGTAGAGGACTTAGGTGCAGAAACAGCTGCTGATTTGGAATCTTCTGTTCCGGAAGAAGTGAGCCATGAACAGACAAGTGAGGACTTGGGACCCTCTGCTCCAGAAGAAGTGGCCCATGAACAAGCAAGCATCTCTCCTCCGGTTTCCCCTACAGTCTCCGGATCCAAAGAAGAAGAGCAATTGCAGGAGAAGGAAGCAGTGGTGACAGACAAAGAGGTTGACAGTTCTAAGACTGCAGAAGAAAAGAAACATCTGTCTCCGGCAAGAGACACTGCACAAACTGTTCAACAATTTTTGAGCAAAGAAACTCTAGAGATTGATGAACCGGAGCTTCTAAAAGGTCCATTTGATTTTGACTCTCTCTCTCCGGTACAAACAATGAAGATAGCTTCATTTGCAAATGCCAAGGCAAATGAAAAGCTCCTGAAGTCTCATATGGAAGACTGTGAGTTGATAGAGGCTGCTTCCGGAGTACTTGTAAAGATCATGCCATCAATCCAAATAGATCCGACTGCCTCCACTTCCGGTAATCTAAAAACCTTAGTCAGCAGTATTGATACACATTTTAATTCTCTAGAAAAATCAGCTGAAGACAAGGTCCGGAAGGAATTTTTGGATAAGAGATTTTCTGAAATATTAGAATTAATCTCTAAGGATAGGAAGATTGTAAGCATTGGAATAAAGAGCTTAGAAAATGCTCTTAAGGATGGCGGTGACATCTACAAATTTTGTATATCTTGGTCAAAGGCAACAACAGCAATTGACAAGAAAATAAAAGAAGAACAGGACAAGCTTCAAAGCTTATCTCAAAGTTTTGATCCTCTCTCTTCCTCTATAATAAATCAAGAATGTCAGACTATTGCAGTCTTGAATGAAATAAAGAATCTTGAGAAGGAGAGGAAGAACATTACCAACCGGATGGGAGAACTTAGAAGGATTATAGTCCCTAAGTTGGAAACGATGCATGAGGCCATCAGTGATGCCCAGACCACCGCCCATACAAAAGATCCGACAGATCTCAGGCGGGCAGAAGCTTTTGCATTTTTGTTGAGTGGTCACATTTCAATCCTGGACAGAATGAAGCTTAGTTGGGCTATTGAAATGGTTCAACTGCAGACATCCTTTGCAGACATTCTGCAGTATATGTGAGTATGTAAATATGCGGCTATATATAGAAAATTTTTGAGAATTTTGGTGTGCGGACCCTACCCTTTGCCATTGATGTCAAAGGGGGAGTGAGGAGCAGTGAAAAATGAGGAATCCAACTCAGGGGGAGTTCCGGAAATTGTATATAAAGACAAGAGCATCAGCAAAGGGGGAGCATAGTGTAAACACTTAGTCATTTTTCACTAAGTGTTGCCATCAATGCCAAAGGGGGAGATTGTTGGCAAGAGACACTATATGGATTCATGGTTGTTGTCATTGATGGCAACAAAAGTCATCCCACATATCCGCAAGTCATGATATATCTCTACCGGAAGTCAGATTGAAGATTGTTGTGGTCCGGTGAACAAGAACAGAGCATGTGACAAGGTCTGACAGATTGGTCCGGATCTCTCAGAGGAAGTGTCTTGGCACAGTGCGGATCTGGGGAAGTCAAGAGGACTATCTTGAGTAGTATATTCCAAGGATTTAGCCTCCAGAGATGGACAAGGAAAAAGATATGAATAGTTGAGTACCGGATTCCTGAGAGACAGTGAAAACAGAGGAAGAACTGACTGACTGAGTATCAAACTACTTTCCGGATGTGTTACAGATGATGATAAAGGTTGCGGAGGCATGAATCATGTTTGGCCGACATAATTGATGATATCTACAAGTATATGCTTGATCCGCATTGCTTGGTGAGCAAGGATTCAGCCGACAGAACTAAGTTTGTAAGAAACTAGACTGTTCCGGATGCCGACTAGAAAGATGATGAAATTACTTGTGCGGATATATATAGAGGATGGATTTAGTTGTAAAGGGTGCGAATGTGTGAGAGGATATGCGAACAAGTCCAGAATAGAGCAGAAGTAACAAGAAAGATCTGGTATGTGAAAGGATAGCAGACTAAAAAACAGAGGAAAGATGAAGTGCAGCAGATCAGTATACTGAACCTAACCGGAACTGAACTCCAGCATATGCAGATGCTTCCAATCAGTTCAAGACTGTGATTCTTATCACTTTGTAAGATAGTGTGTCCTTCTTGTAGGCAGTGAGCCTCTTGTGAGCAGTGTGCTCGGGCAGTGAGCCCTAATTGGCAAGTGCCATTTTTGTAATTTCCTATTCTTCTAACAGAGAATAATTCTTGGGTTAATCACCCCGTGGTTTTCTCCCTTAACAGGGTTTCCACGTCAAAAATACTGTGTCATGTGTTTCTTACTTCATGGTTAATGTTTTGTGTTTGATTTTATGCTGCTTCAATTAGAAGGAAAGTTTAATAAGGGAAATAATTAGGATAACTGATTCACCCCCCCCTCTCAGTTATCAACATAATGTGGTTGAGTATGAAGCCTTGATTCAGGGTATACAGTTGGCACAAAAGAGGGGAATAAAATTTTTACATGCATTTGGTGACAACGAACTTGTTTTCCACCAAATCAGATCACAAAGTGCTTCAAGGAATGACTTGCTCAAGTCATATAAACACATAGTCTGGGATTTGATTGAAGACTTTGATGCCTTCAATATTTAGGTAGTGCCCAGATAGAGAAATAAAGATGCTGGTAGACTGGCCACAGTTGGTGCCCAGCTTGACATTCCCTAGAATGTCAAACAAAATTTAGATTAACATGTAAGAATTGTTGTGAGGCCTACCATGCCTGACAATGTGATGAACTAGAAAGTATTTGAGAATGACTAGCAGATTATAAATTTCTTGCAAGATGAGGCAGTGTTTGCTGCCAAAAATTAGTCCACATTGCAAGAACAGTATGGTGGCTAGATGATCTAGCTAAAGACCAAGAAACTACCTAGTGGATTGATCACTTTAGAGAGCATATTTGGTGTTGATGACCAACCAAAGAGGGAGAATGATGCCACGATAGTCAGGTTTGTTGAGTTGATGGAACTTGAAGAAAAGAGGGATGCTGCTATGAAAACCCTTGAAGCCCACCAAGATTAGGTCAAAAGGACCTTTGATAGAAAATCAGTTGATAGAGTCTTCCAAGAAGGGGATTTGGTGTTGAAATGGGATGAAGATAAAGCAAAGGCTAGGAGGCATTCCAAATTTGATGCCTTATGGAGTGGCCCTTACATTATCACCAATTGCAAGCAAGTTAATGCCTTTTGACTCTCAAAGCTGATTGGTGAAGCACTTCTGATCCCAGTGAATGGGATTCATCTCAAACCATGCTTCTGAGTTTGGTTTTAAGATTTTTGTAAATATTTAGAGTAGGTTTGTTTACTATTTTAGGTTTCCCTTCCTCTAAGTGCTTTTGTACATGCAAATTTCTCATTAGGAGATTGTTTGCCTTGTTGTGTGTTTTTGTGTTTTCTAGAGGCATTTTTAGTTCTATTTGGTCATGTGGCTGCATTCTTTTAACCCTTTTCCCAATGGATGGTATAAGGCATCTGGATCCTTGTGTTTAGTAGGCAAACACCCCTGCATAGTCGCCAAAATGTTGTCATATTTTTTCCAGCCCAAAATATCTCAGAAATCCCTTCTTCCATAAAAAATATTTGATTTGAGACACCTGAAATGGAAGAAGCTTCCCTTAGCAAAAAAACCAAAAAAATCCCCAAGAAATTCTAAGTTTTTTGCCTTTTATTTGTCTTAGCAAATTTCTGATTTAGCTAACCTTGGTTTGGTGGTTTGATGGTTCATCAATTCACCGATTCACTGACTAAGTGAAGGAGAGGCCAAAAATATAAGGTAGACAGTGCAAGGCAGAAATAAAAAGAAAGATAAAGTTTGCCTTTGTTAGCAAACTTAAGGTTTGGCCAACCTTAAGTTTGCTGATCAGCAAGTTCACCAATTGGTGAATTCACCAACAAAGGAACACATAAGGTTGGGAGGCGGGGTCTTCATCAAGGGAAAAGGCTAAGACAAGGAAAGGAAGAAAGGGCTTCTATTGACGAATCAACAAAGTAGAGAACAAGGCAAAAAGTTTGAGTTTTCGAGGATTCACTGAGAAGGTGATAAGATCTCAAATAAAGTAAAAGGGGCCGGCTTCATGGTTCTAAAAAGTTGAATTTTGCCGATAAAGGCAAAAAAGTGTGAATTGGTCAGCTAGTCAAAAAATTGGTAAAAAGGGTAACTTGCCAACCAGTTCTTGATTACAGCTTGGATTCGCTGACAAAGTGAAAAGATAGGGGAAAAACACTAAGGAAGGAATAGTTTGTAAAAGTGGAGTTTTGTCGATAAGGCAAAAGCAAGGCCCAAATATGATTTGCAAAAGTAGGATTTCACCGATAAGGCAAAAGGGAGGAGAGAGAAAGATTCGACCAAGGCAAGGTTAAGAAAAGTGGAACTTTACCGATAAAAGAGGAAATGTGACAAGGAAAAGACAAAGGTGGAGATAGTTCATGAAATTGACATTTCATCGATAAGGAAGAGAGATAGTTCGCAAAAGGAATATTTTTCTGATAAGGCAAAAATCAAGATGCCATAGTTCAGGAAAATGAGATTTTGCTGATAAGGTAAAATAAAAGGTAGAATAAAAGGATAGAATGAAGAAATTGATGAAAATGGATGATACTTTAGGATATTTAAGAAATTTAAATATTTTAAAGTGTTGTAAAATCCTGCAAACTTCTGAAATCGTGTCATTTTCTCGGGATATAGGTACCTAGCATTAAAATTCTATAGGCCAAAGTCAAATGTAGGTAGATGAAATAGTGAAATTCTTCAATGCTGCTATATAGATGAGAAACACGATGAATTTCCAGGTATCAAGAAGGTATTTTAAGCCTTCTCTCATAAATGCACTTGGCATCCATGCGTGCAGGCAATCTCCTCTGCAATTTTGTAGACTTCAAGAGGTATGGTTGCTGTCCCTCTTATAGTAGTTTTTTGAGCCAAATTTTAATGCAAGGTGGGCTTGGGAAGTGTCAATTGACCAAATTTTAGTGCCTACTACTGCAGATGGACTATCAAATGCTATATATACATGTAAGAAAGATGAAAAAGATTGTTTTTAGTTGTTGTTCTGGGTTGTTGTGCTGGGCAATTTGTTGTCATAAATCTTGTAACACAATTGCAAGAACTAGTAGAATTTGATGCATTGTGCCTGCATCTAGGCCTTTGATGTTTTCTAGTCTAGTTCACCAATGAGTGTAATCATCTATTTTGTATCTATTTCTCCTACTGCAAATTGTTCTATTTTGTAATGGCTTTCTAGCCTTCATGACTAATATAGACTATTATTTCACCTCTCTCCAAAGTTTTATTCTATTTATTTGAGAATTAGATACTAGTATTGTGGTTAAAATGACCCTTTTCTTGGCTTTAGTTCTCTGTTGAACCTCTATGTAGCTTGTGTGAGTCTGTGTGAGATTTTTACAATCTTGAAGTCATTGTTGTGTTAATTTAGACCCAGTTAAAACACCTTATAAATCTAGTGCATCACCTTCCCCTTTTAATTCCAACATTTTCTTCCCTTTTCCCTATGAATAGCATCAGATTTAGTTCAATTAGCCTTAAGCTCAAAAAGATGAACCAAGATGAACCAACCTTCTCTAGAGGTTTGATCTCATCTGGAAGGTCCCACACCTTGAGATCAGTCCGATTGTGTCATTGGAATGCTTGAATAGGCTTCAAGTAGGGTGCACTTTCATGTGACAACAGTAACCAAATATCCTAAGCTAATTTATCCAATATAAAGTCTAACTTAACACTCTACTTGAGATAGGAAAGTTCTTAAGCACAAATGCAAGTTAGATATAAGGGATAGATTATCTAGATTTGACTTCAAACAATTTTGGTTTTGGATCAAAGATAAATTGGATATGCATTGATATTGATGGATGAAAATAGATGATTAAGGATATGTTGGGTATGGATTGATTATGAGAATTCCAAATTATTGATTAATGATGGTCAAAGTTTTGATAATGATCACAAATCCAAAGTCCAAAAGGGGAGGATGATTATGGTTGGGGAAATGAAATTTGATTATGGTATAGTGGATGGAAGGAGAAAATGGTTACGGTGAAAATGGGATAAGATTTTGGTAAAAGATGGGTATGGTGGGTTCAATGGAAGATACTATGTCTCTCTAAGGTCTACCGAAGTGACAGTTTTGGTCTCACAGGTCTAATTTTGGGTATTGCAAGGTCAGATTGAAAGTCTGAATGTTTAATAGAAAAGGCATTGAGATATAGTTAAAGGTGCTGCAATACAGGAAAAATCTCCTAGGCACATGAAAAAGCATGGAGTTATAGCCAAAAGTGTTAAAGCATGGGTAGAAGCACAAAGTTACAATTAGTAGTGCTAATCTACAAGTTTGATGATGTTTTTAGAAAATTTGGCAAGAGATTTAAGAAACAAGAAGACACAATGGCTAACTTGACTTTTTTAGGGTAAAAAGGATGAATCGCTTATACTAGTTTTACACATGAATACACACCAAACACATGAGCACATTCCCTATACTATTAGCTAGGATTAAATTCTAATGTGGGACCATAGATAAAATACTATCTACCATGTGAGGGATAGCTAGGGAGTGCCACGTTGCATGGGATCCATTATCGAAGATAGCTAAAGGCTTCTCAAAGGTTAGTTCTATCTCAACACATGGAAGTACATTGTGAGTAACTTCAGGGGTGGTTCATGTCCCTTGAACCACACTAAAACATGGCTGAAAGGTCCTATCTAGGTTTAAACAAGCTCTCTAAGGCTGTCCCCTATATACACAAGGTACGTGGGGTCTAATCTATGAACACTAGCCCATCTACAAGCATGATATCGAAGAAAATGCTCAAACAATCTCTTCACCTTGCATTTTGAATCACCAAGGGCCCCAAGGCTATGTTAGAAATGATGATGGCTAGATTGGGGTACAACTTTTGTTCTCCCCCTTTGATATACTCATGTTGGAAGATGTGTTTGAGGTCATCCATTGGGGTGATGAAATCCCCAAGCATGCCTCCTAATGGGAAAGATTAATGGTAGGTATTTTTGTTCTCCAAGATCACACTAGGTGCAAGGAGAGAGCTTATGTACACACTAGCACAACCTGATTAGTTCCATATGTACACACTATATAACTTGTTTAGTTCAAAGATCAAACAAAAGTTAGCTAAAAATGATAAACTTCAAGCTCAAATAGTTCAAGATCAAAAGAACCAAAATATAATCGAAAGCATGATTATGCAAAGCAAAAGCACCAAAATAGAATTAAAAGCTCTAAACTGTAGAAAAAGATTTATACCTAAAGAAAAAGTGTGGACATGTAGATGAAAGCATGTACTTGCAGGTAGAAGCACATAATTAGATGTAAAAGTGTATCTTTGCAAGAAAAAGTGTCTTTATAGGCATAAGCGTGGCTTTATAGACAAAAGCACGAAACTAAGATCTGGATAATAAAATTTAAAAAATAGAGGGTTAACAGTCATAGAAAATAGAATCAGACTTCATAAAGTCAACCTAGAGAAGTCGTAATCTACCAAAAATTAGATAACATCAAATAAAATTCCACATATGCAAAAGCATCGAGTTAGAATCAAAAGCACGAATCCATCCTGGACCCTCAAGAACTTGAAAGAAGATTGATTACTCACCTATAAAATAGTGAGTTAGCTAATCATAACTAATAGACAAGCTGTAAACAACTAGAAAGCATTAACCTACAGAAAAACTAGATATAAAAATGATGTTAAATGACCATGAAAAAAAGCATCGAAATCGAGACAAAAGCATGGAATTAGGCAAAAGAGCTGAAACCCTAAGTGAAGGTGTGATGTCATAGTAAAAAGTATTGTAGACATGATATTTCCACAGTCCATGTTGATAGATTGTAGTTCTTTTGGGAAAAATTGTGTTGCTTTTTTGGCCTCATAAACTTAATTGTAGGCCAAAAAAGCAACACCATTTTCTCAGAAGCACTACAATCTATAGTCAAAAGTTCTAAATTGTAGTCAAAATCATGGATATGTTTTCAAAAGAGTTAAGTCATAATCAAAAGTGTTGACCTATAGCATAAGCGTTGAGACATAGCCAAAAGCACAGATCTAAAAACCTGTCAAGAAAAAACATAAAATTTCTCAAAAAACTATTAAGACACAGGGATGTGAGTCCCACCAAGAATGCCAAAATGAAGAATAGAAAAGATAAAAGTAAATAAACATAGAAGATACAATAATATTGTTGAAAGTATGTGCTAATCAGTGTTGTCATTGATGTCAACATGCTCTTGTTATCATTAGTGTCAACTATGTCTTCAGGTTATTGTTGTTTGATTAAGTTGTCTTGCTAAAGATGATTGGGTTATTGTGTAGAGGAGTTGGTCATGATGTTAGTCATAAACAAGCATAGAATAAAAGTACACATTAACCTTTATTCATCTTGAAAGATACGGTGAATTCAGAGAATTCATGATCCCAAGTCTCCGGTGATTAGATCTTAATCTTCTGACATTACTCAGAGGCTAATGTGAGTTGCTGTTTCCATTTTGGGGCCTTACGTGAAAGTTTATCATCATCATGATATTCCTGCAGAAATTCTTTACAGAGAGGTCATATTGTACCATTATTTGATGAAATGATACAGAAATACTTCAATCTTTGCATGATTTTCTTAATTATGCATGCTCTGTATTCAAATATGCTAAATATTTGCAATTATCTATGAGATGTCCACATATTTGTGTTATTTGCTTGAGATCATCAATTGTTTGCAATTATGAGGATGAAATGCTTTGAAATTCAAAAGAAATTGAAAAAATTACTTCAAATTAAAGTTGAACCTTTAGCTTTTGAACCACATGTATATTAGATACTGTCATGAAGAGAAGAAAACCAAACCATATTTTCACCAGGACATTCCACAGCTAGATATAGTTGATGCTAACTTCAAAGGGAATTTGTACAAAGACAACACATGTAAGAAGTTATGCACTCCAAGGGATGTAGCATGATCACCACATATGCCCAGAATTCATACACTGATTACTTAAGATTTACCATGGATTGTAATCGACACAGTCTTCTCATTCATTAAGCATGCAAAAATATAAATGTATACAAAAAACTTTGAAATAAGCTCTGAATGTTTCAGCAGACGAATTTCAATTAAGTTTCCAAATATTTACAAAAAGGAATTCCATCACCTTTTATAGAACAAGGTGAGGAATCCGCTACAAAAAGATCCACGATCTTGATTTACCAATGCACATCTACGGTCATCATTCTCCTTGACTTTGTCAATCTTTACAAAATGGCACAAGTTGCCCGCTGGCAACTATCTGGATTACTTATGCTTATATTTCCCTTCATGATGTGTCTTCATCATGCTCCTCATCCGATTCATGTGGATCATCATCATGTGCATCACTTCCTGAACTTTCACTATCCTGATGATGATGACGCCGCATATGGGGCTGCATGCTGCTCCGGATCTGCTCATATGACTGCACAATTTGATCTATTCCTCTGCCATCTTGAGTCTTTGCTTTGATGATGGCGTGCTTATGTGCCTCATAATTATTTCTATTGCTATCCAGTTTATCTTTCCTATCCTGCAATGTCTCATTGTATTTTTCCATCTTGACGTTGATCCTCATTATTTTATCTATAACTTCTTCTGTCAAGTGGACAAGTGGATCATCTGCTACTGATTGGAAGTTGTCATGTAAAGCTTTCAGGGCACATTCTTCATCTTGATTTTCTATTTTCCCTTCCACTTTCCCTTCCAATGTTTCTAATATTTCTACCTCAACAACCATTAAATCATGTAGCTTCATGCTGATATCTCTTAATTTATTATTGCATCTCCTGAGCACCCCACATTCAAATTGAATGTCCTTATACCAGATATCAATTATCAAGGCGGTATTACTATTCAATACTTGTTTATTAATAAGCAGCTGAGGATTTATCCTCTTTATTTCTCCCAGGATGCTTAGGACTTTTTCTAATTTATAAGACCTTTTTCCTGTCTGCATTTGCAATTTATCTACCTTGGTCCTGGAATCATTGAGAATGCTACACCTTTTTAAGGAGGCTTTTACCATTTCCTCTGCATCATCCAATGTGGATGACATCCATTTTCTTAACACAGATGCCTCGTGTTTCATGAGGTCTAACTTATTCACCTCCTCCTGAGAAATAGCAGTCAATGGGACTGCATGTTTGGTTGAAGTTTCTTCGGCAGTAGTTAGCCTTCTCATGTAGGCATGCAACTGAGCAATGTGCTCCTTGTGTTGATTATTTTTCTCTTTCTCTCTTTTCACCTTTTGAATCAAAGAATCAATAATGTCTTTGCCCTCCTGACCTTCTTGGTCTTCATTGGCAAAACCCAGATCCACTGTGCTAATTTGAAACTCATCCAAGGTAATTTTACCCTTTTCCTTCTCCACAGTAGGTACTGCAATCTGTGCAGTCCTTCTTCCAGTTGTTGGATCTCTTTTGATGGCCGAAGTCATTCTGGCCTTCCTCTTAGGCTTCATTATATCCTCGGAGAACAAGGTGGACACATCAAATTCTTGGATTTCAAAATCTTCTTCTACACTTACCTCCTTTTCCAACCACGGAGGCACCTGATCATATTTTTTTGCATCATCATGTTGTTCACCCATGCCTCCTGTTTCTATCAGCAGATGTGGTGGAGATGGTGATTTTCTCAATTCTTCTTCTTGATGCTCACTTTGTTGTTGATCTTTTGGCACATCCTCTTGTTGAGGAACCTCTTTTTCTAAAGGAGCATCTTCTTGGGGTGGGGAATCATGTGTTGTATCTATATGTTGATCATGATGATCATGATGCTTCTCCGTCATTACTTCATTTGTTTTCAACTCTTCCCCTTGTTGAGGTTCATTTTGAATAATTGACCTTGTGGCATCCTCCTTTGGTTTTTCTATTTCTTGTTGCATATCCACCACACTGGATATTGTGGAGTCTGCCTGAGGCGCTGGCTTTCGTTCTAAAGCCATTATTTGTTCCGCACCTGTTCTATCAACCTCCTGAGGTTTGACGGCAGGATCTTCTATTATTTTCTCCTCATCAGCTGCCTTCTCTTGAACTTTTATTATGATAGGCTCCGCTGATGTGTCTTGTGCAATTGGTGGGCTTACTTCTGAAGTATGGCTCTCTGGTTCTGCCACCTTTATTTCTTCTGCAGGGTGTCCCCTATCAGGTGATCCTACTGGATGTTCAGGACTTGTATCCTGTTTCCCTATTAAGTCCACTACTGCAGGACTTGTCACCTCTGTAATTAATGTATCCAATCCCATTTCTTGGGCTATCTGCTCTGGGTTCTTTTCTTGTTCTACCTCCACTTGCTTCATCTTCTCTAGTATAGTTTGAACTGGTGGAGGCTTGTGAGGGGTCATGCTTGTACCAGCAGCAAGTGTTTCTAGCTTTTGTGTAGCTACCTCTTGTACAACTTCATCATCAGACAAATTTATTGTCTCGTCTAGTGAGACATGCCCTGCTTGCGTCTGAGAAGTTTCTTTCATCTGTTCCTCTGCAAGTTCAGTTTTGAACTTGACAATGGTAGGAAGTAGAACATTATGCTGAAGTTCCTTAGGTACTTCACTACCTGCCCCTTGTAACAATGTTGGAGGTTGTCTTATTTCACCTCTCATAGAGGTTCTTTGTTTCTTATGTGGGGTTGACACCACCACCTGTGGGGCTCTTCTTTTCCTCTTTATTATCAATGGAGCCTCTTCTTCTTCAGGCTCTTCCTCCATGAGGATATCCTCCTCTCCTAGTTTTCTTGAGGATTGACCCTCTTCTAGGGTCTTAGTGATTCCAGCCTCTACTATCTGTCTCTTCTGGGATTTTCCTTTCCTTGGAGGGGATGCTGATTCTGATCTAGATCCTGATGTTGCTGCCTCCTCAGCTACAAATACTGCCCTTTCAATAATAACCCCTTTGGGTTCTTTATCTACCTTCTTGCCCCTTGGGGGTCTTTTGCTCTGTTGTTGTGGTGGAGGGAGTCTATCTCCCGTAGTCTTCCTCTTTTCATTCAGGAAGTCGTCGTACTCATTCCTGGGAATATCCTACCCCTTCTTCTTGTTGTCCACCGTAATGGCAACACCCTTCTTCTTCAATGCCTCAATCTGTTCATCAACCCAAGCTTGGGTTAGTTGTATGGTCTTGGCAATGAAGGGGTCCAAGGATATATCTTCCTGTATGGTGAGGTCAGGTGCAGAGATGGTGTCGTTATATATCTTCTTCTACTCATATTCATCTGCAATTATCCTGCCATCATCTTTCTTCAATTGTTGGGGAATGGGGATGCAATCAAAGGTTCTAATTTGATTCAGAGTTAACCTTTGATACCTTCTTCTTCTTGCCTCTGCTTCATCCTCACAGTCAGCCCAGAAGTCCAATAGGTGCCTCTGATGAATAGGCTTTCCTATTATTTTCTGCATTCTACCATACGGATCATATGGTCTCATCAATGGAAAAGGTTGCAGAGTCATTTTACTCAAGGTGATCATCACCTTCTTTATGTGTTCGGAATCTGGGCACATATAGTAGCCAATGCTGACTGGAAACAAAATCGGTGGTAGTTTCTTGGCATCCTTGTACATCTTTATCATTGTGGAGCCCTGCCTGATGAACTCCATAAGTACCACTACATCAGTGGGATACCTGGGCAGCATGAGGGGAGGTCCTTCAAAACCCTCAATCCTTATGTAAGAGAAGGTGGCAAACTGTATGTACCAGGCTCCATGCTTGTAAATTATCTCTTGAGCCTCCATGCTTAATCTCTTTATTTTGTCCTCCTCCATGGTCCTCACCAGATGCATGGAAAATGCATCATTGACCAGTTTGTAGTCTTGGAGGTAATTGGCTCTTTGCAGCTGGGGATGATGATCCTAGATATGCACAACATTTGTACCTGTAAGCTTTCGATCGGTAACTAGTGCATCAAATGTGCCTTGGTATGCACAGGAATAGACAATATAGGATGTCATATAGAAAGCACAATTTGAACCTCCTAGGTTCATCAGCTGCTCATGTAGAGCATCACCTATTAATTGGCCCCACAATGGCTTAATGTCAAAGTATATGCACATCATTATTATACCAAACATCCAGTCCTTAAAGCTACTAGCATTAGGCTGGCCTATGGCTCTGCTTAGTAGTGCCATCATGTACTGGTATTCTTCACTAAAATCATACTTGAACAAGTGCACAGGAAGTTTGGCGGCTGCCAGATATGTGCTGTTCTCAGCCCTCCAGTGGTACATGTTTTTCCTAGCTTATTTTTTGTTATTCTCATATTCTTTCTCCGATTTCTTCAGGTCTACACTCTTGACCTTCTTGCCCAATGGCAGTCCAAATGTTCTCGAAAGACCCTTGATGGACAGGTCTGCATATATCCTCCCATGCTTCATTACCTGCCTGGTCTCTGGATTATAATTCTTGGCACACTTGATGACCAGCTCTGGAAACTCCATGGAGTACGGGAAACCGGCGGCATTCCACATCCCGGATACGAAAACTGCATCTAGCACAGGACTTCTATTTTTCTCATCATTCATTTTAGCTGACCAGGCCTCCAGATTGGTATCACCCTGATGGGTATCTGTAATGGTGCCATATTTAAACAAGACGCCCCTCTGAGATGAGAACATAGGCTTACTGAATTCAACCTCACACTTAGCCAACCTCTTGTCAGCCATGACCACCTGCAATTAACAAAATCTTGTCTTACAATGGGTATATACATGCATACCTATAACAATTTATCTTTAGTCTCATCATGCATATTACGTTCATTCAGCATAAGTCTATCATAGGGATACGTAAACCAGACTTACAACATCATACCTGACTGTTACAAAAACAACATGATGAAGGTTTCATTTACTTACCTGGTTATGCTGATTTCTTTTTTATACCAATAGAATTCTGAAAGTGTTCTCAATTCTTGCTAATGATCACGCACCTTCAGCTACCTGCAAACTTCACTCGTCGTAATATTGCCTGGAGGAGGATATGGAAGCTGTGCTCTGTAAAAATAATTTCTTCACAAGGTAAATGTGAAAATGGCGTTAGTTTGACCTTTTAACCTTGTAATTAGGGTAAATTTAGGGCAAATCCTACAGATTAGATTTTATTCATTGATTTTCTGCATGGCAAGTCAGGATTTCACCAGGTGTTCCATCAGGTTTACTGATCGGTAGGAACCACCTACCATGTCTGCGTGCATTCAATGCTAATGGCGGCAACGAGAGTGGGGCGATATCTAAATGGCAGGATGATATTTGAAAACGTCGGGTTATGCTTTTGGATGATGATGATGACCGAAGTCATTCTTTTCTAACTCTCAGGATATCGGGGTGACGTCATCCAGATATTCGTTCATTATATCGGAAAGGCATCATGACGTCATCATCATGTTATGCGTACATGATCATGTTTAGAAAATATCCTGTCAAGAGGTAAATATGATGATGATGTCATCGTTATGTTTGTTTCTTCATTTATCGGGGTTAGATGACGTCATTAGGATATTGGCTTAGAGTGATATTTCATAGCAGGAGGATATTAAGAAATATCAGGTTACATTTGGAAATATGACGCTTGCGAAATGTAAGGCTGTTTGACGGTTAAGGGTCGCCATCACTTAAAGTTGACGTTCGAATATTTGGACTGCATGAGTTATCGGGTGATGAACTAAGATTAGGGTGATCTTCGATAACATGACTGAGGTTATAAAATATGATCCTCCTCCTGCGAATATCAGGTTTGACCAAAACTTTGACTATTCACAACTCTCACATCATGATGAATATCAGGGTGATGTAAAAGACAAACCTGCATGGATTTTAATGCTCTTTCTAAATATGAGGTCACAGAAATGAAATATGATTTTTGACAAATTGACCTCATGATGATGGCTTACCCCATCTTGATTCTACATGATGATGCACATGACTTACTTTTACCAAACCACCAGAAAGCAGACCACACAAGCCAAGCCAACAAGTTGGGTCCCTGTTTTGCCAAGTCAAAATGGGGCGTGTTGTGTAATCACACAACAACTTACCACCAAAGAAAACAAACAAATTCTAATGATTCAAGTGATGTGATCACATTCATCTATAGTATTTTAATTCTGTCTAAGCATAATCATCATGATCTTTGGAATGATAACATTTCATCATTATAACAATGCTAACAAAGGTTCATGTACGTGCATATGATTAATTATCCTCATCTTGAAAGAAAGTTGAAAACATGAGTAACTGGTGTTAAACTATATAGTTGGAGATCATCCCTCATAGCCAACCTGGATAGAGCCTTGCTGCCAGCAGGCGTTCATAGCCCCGGCAAGGTTATCTATACAATCTCCCTAAGTAGAGCCCCACTGCCAGCAGACGTCTATAGCCCTGGTAGAGTTACTTAGATGGCCTAATATAATTGTTTTTTTTTTTTATATATCTGATATCATCATGTTAGCTCATTTATATAAGGTATAGTCACTTATAGCTTTAGGTTGGAGATTGTATTGGTAGCAAGGGAGTCCCTTTAGATTTTTCACTTAACACCTATACTTGTGTGTTCAACAAACCCAAGGCTGTTAGGTGTTTTATTGGGATTGATTCACTTTGACCAAGAAAAGGCACCCTGATGAAAAGATATCACAAACCTGATCATGATTACTTCTTAGGATGAATCATAACCTATATCAAAATGTGATCTCATCACTTGAATCCTAACAATTTAGTCATTTTCTGGGGTGATGAGTTGCATCATCTTGACTAACCAAAACAAAACTCAACAAACAAACAAAATAGGACAAAAGAACACTATACAAACAACTATACAAATGTACAATATGATACACATGATTGTTATGAAGTCACTTAGGCCTAGAAATAATGTTTGAGGAATTGCCGATTGACTGGTAATGGGACATCCTCACTTGTCAGGTTCTTAAGCCTATAAGTGCTGTCTCCTAGTATCTCAGAAATTTGAAAGGGACCTATCCATAATCTATCAAACTTACCATGGTCACCTTTCCTTTCATGGGCTTTATCCCACATCAGGACTAAATCAGATATCCTGAAATCTTTAACTTTGGCTCTCTTGTCAAACCAGCATTTGACAACAGCCTGATGTTTTGCAAATTGGTCAATTGCTTGACTCCTTTTTTCTTCCAGGTGCATCAACTGAAGCAACCTGACTTCTTGCTTATTGTCTATGCCTAGGTATTCTTGGGCAAATTGCAGAGTAGGAATCTTCAAGTTTACGGGGAGGATAGGATCCACCCCATATACTAATTGGAAAGGTGAGTTTCCTAATGCAGTTTTCATTCTAGCTCTGTCTACCCATAAGGCATATTTCAAAAATGAGTTCCATTCCCTGGGGTTCTTCTCTATTAGTTTTCTTATGATATTCAATAAGTTCTTGTTGGTGGATTCTGCTAAACCATTCCCTTGGGGATAGTAGTTAGATGAAAACTTAAGTATAATCCCATGATCAAAAGCCCAACTTGACAATTTAGTTGAAGTGAAGGCAGAACCATTATCACTTACCAAAGCATAAGGAATTCCATACCTGGTAACAATGTTACTCTCCAAAAATTTAATGACGTCATCTGCAGTACAAGTCTTGCTGCTGACAGCCTCAGTCCATCTGGTACAATAGTCAGTAATTGTTAGGACATACCTATGGCCTGAGGAGGATGGGGGGTTGATTGGTCTTATAAAGTCCATGCCCCATTGTGCAAATGGGCGTTCTTCCATCACTGGCTGCAAGGGCTGTGTAGCGTACTTCTCTCTATTGGCGGCAACTTGACATACATGACAACATTTAACATGATCAGCTGTATCTTTAAAAATTGTAGGCCAGTAATATCCTGCTCTGAGGATTGCATGTGTTGTGGCCAGGGCTGATCCATGTGCCGTTCCAAACTTGTCATGTAACTCTGACAGGACTTTATTTGCTTCGGGCTTTTCTAAGCACCTCAAGTATATTCCTTCATAATTCTTCTTGAATAAGGTCCCTCCCTTCATCATGTATTTTTGGGATCTTATTTTCAAGGCTCTTCTCTGTGAAGCTTACATCCTTGATGGACATCTTCCAGTGATTAGGATGTGCCTGATATCTGCATACCATTCTCTATTATCTTTCTCATTAATAACGTACTGCTGACTAGTGATGTTGGGGTCAATCTCAGATATCATTTGACTCAGAGCTTGTCCTCTTACCAGCTTCATCGGTGTAATTTCTATCTCATACTCTTGTAATACAGTAATCTATTTGGCTCTTTTCTCACCAGGCTCACTTTGCATCAGAAGCATCTTCACTGCTGCATCTGGTACTACGGCAATTACTTTGCTTCTCAGTATGTAGTGTCTAAATTTCTTTACTGCTCTGACTAATGCAAGTGCCTATCTCTCAACATCTACATATCTCAATTCTGCATCCCTGAAAGGACGGCTCATGAAAGCAATTGTTTTGTCTTCTTTCTCTTCATTTCTCTGAGTAAGCACTGCTACAGAGGTATGTTCTGAAGCAAATGAATAGATGTAGAAATCCTTTGTGTAATCTGGACTAATGAGGACTGGAGCATCAAAAATGGCTTTCTTTATATCTTCAAATGTAGCTTTGGCCTCCGGTGTCCACTCAATTTGTGCATCTTTTTTCAACATGGTATTTAGTGGTCTGACAATCTCAGCAAAGCCGGTGATGAACTTCCTCACAAAGTTTATCTTACCAAAGTAAGATTTAAGTTCTTTCTTGCTTCCTAGAAGTTGTAACTTCATAATAGACTCCACCCTATCAGGATCAATGATAATTCCATCTTCTGTGATCAGGTGGCCTAGTAACTTTCCTGTTGTCACCCCAAATATGCACTTCCTGGGGTTTAGTGATATTCCGTACTCTTCACATTTTTTCAGTACATTTCTGAGATCAGTTACATGATCGATCCTCTCTTTGGAGAACACTGTTAAGTCATCCATGTAAATGACTATACATTTTCCGATTAAGCCTCTGAAGGCTATGTCCATTGCCTGCTGGAATGTAGCTCCAACATTTATAAGTCTAAATGGCATACGTCTATATGCAAGTATCCCCCACTTTGTGGTGAAGGCAGTCTTTAGTCTGTCAATATTGTCAACCATGACCTGATTATATCTGGAAAAGCCATCCAGGAAGGACATCATTTTGGCTCCATTTACAATCTGTAGAACTTCATCTAATGATGGCAAGGGATAATTGTCCTTTTCTAAAGCTCGGTTTAGGTTCCTGAAATCTATGCATAACCTGATATCTCAATTCTTCTTTCTGACCGGGACTAAATTAGCAACCCAAGTAGAGTGTCTCACAGGAAAAATTATCCGAGCACTTAACAACTTCTTAACTTCTTCAAGAATTATTGGTTCAAGCAAAGCATTAATTGGCCTCTGCTTCTGTCTGAAAGGTTTAGCATCTGGCTTAAGAGGTATAGTATGAGTTATGACAGAGGTGTCATATGTCTTCAGCTCATCATAAGTCCATGCAATTACATGTATGTAATCCTTGAGGGCGTGAGTTATTCCTTCTAACTCTTCTGATGTGCAAACCTTACCTATCAAGACATTTTTCTTGTCATCATCCTATCCAATATTCACTTGTGAATATTGACTTCCATCAGCGTTTGGAAGATCCTTCTATTTCAGCATATTGTCCAGATCAAAAGCTCTTTCTAATTCAATCATACCTTTGGGGATCCTGTTGCTAGGCAATTCTAATATTTCATCTTCTTCCCAGACATGATCTTCCATACCATTCTCATCTATGATTTGGGCATCAAATACATCTTTGTTTGAGATGAAATCCAAAATGTGCTGATCATTATCAAACACTTGGAGATTAGTCACATTATCAGGTACTGAAGGTACTGACACCAGTTCTACTAAATTTCTTTAGACCTGATATAGCTAGTGGCTCCAATGTACTGGCAGCTTGAGCAAGTGCATCTGCCCTATGGTTTTGTTCTCTTGGCACGTGGGTGATATTAAAGGCGTCAAAGTCCTCAATCAGGTCCCACACATGATGTCTGTAGTTGGATAGCTTTCTGTAGTTACATGAGTAGATTCCTCTTACTTGCCTCACAACTAGCTCTGAATCTCTGAAGACATGCAGAATCTTTACTTTTTTCTTATGAGCAAACAGTATCCCGTGAATCAGAGCCTCATACTCTGTTACATTGTTAGTACAGGGGAATTGTAATCTGTAGGCCGCTAGATAGGATTTTCCTGATGGATCAATGAGATCAATTCCTACCCCAGTGCCTTGTTTGGACTTAGATCCATCAAACCTTAGGATCCAGGGTTTATCTTCAGCAGGATACTTATCTGAACCCTCCCTTTTCTTTGCAGCTCTGGCTGCTGCTTCGCCTAATATCCACTTTAACTTAGGGATGTCATCATTTTCAAGTTTCTTCTTTCCTTTATTTTGTGAGCCTGATAGCTTTTCTATTTTTTCTTTCACGTCAGCAGGAGGATGACCTTCTGGATCTGCAGCTGTATGCTTTTTCAAAATGTGTAAACATAGGGAACAAGTTGTTTCTGAGTGGGGTGCCTCATGCAACCTACACCAACCTTTAATTAAGACCTCCTAGGGAGATCTATGCTGTCGTGTCATCTTCTCTATTTCTTTTACTAGAAATTCTTCGAACTTAGTCAGATTACTACCTTTGTCTTCATTGGACATAGTTTGGGTCCATAAAACAATCACTCCCAGGGGTGATCTTTTCTTTCTTCTCATCATTTATCTGGTCATAAACTAGAACTTCTTCTGTTCTCAGGATATGATCTTCATCATGATCGGTCACCTCTTCTGTTCCTGCAGTAGACAGATAAGAATTAGTATCATCATCATCATCAGATGTAGCATTTACCTCAGAATATGACGATGATGCCTCACTGCATGTTTGCTCCAGCATCATCATATCTAAACATGTTTCACAAGTTCTTTCTGAATGTGCTTCATCGTGCAATCTGCACCATCCATTAATCAAAATATCATTAGCAGGTATATTCAACAATTGACAATGCTTTACCTGATTAGATAGATGCACCTCAAAGTCTCTGAAGTGATCTATTTCGTTCTCATTATCAGGATTATTATCAGGTTCTACAACTGGCATGCCTTCCTAACGATCATCATCATGATGATGATGAAGATCAAGCATCAATATCTCTTCTATTTTGACAGTCTGTGGCCTGATGCAGTAAAATCCAGGTTCTACATCTACGTACATGATCTCATTTATTCTGTTGTACTCAGTGATCATATGCTTCATTCTAGGCTCAGCATCAATCCTGATCTGGTTAGGTATACCTTTCCATGGTAACCACATGTGACTGAAATCTGTGGACATATATCCGTTAAGCATTTTGGACCAGTCTCGGCTAAGCAACATCCCATAAGTATCAGGTATGTCGACTACCTGAATGTCAATGTAATACTGGATCCTAGGATCAGATGCTAGTTGCATGTGGATATGAGTTAACTCCCCTACTACACTTACTTCTGTTTTGTCTAGCTGTGTCACCTTTTTTAGGGATTTAGCAGGATGCAGTCCTAAGGCATTGCATATTGACAAAGGCATGACATTCGTGGAGGCCCCTGAATCCACCAAATAGTTGTACAAATTCTTGCTGAACATTCTTATGGTGAGGAGGAATGGAGGTGACTCAGTTTTGTCCTTATACAAGGTCATGTGGGAGGTTTCTGCAGCTTGGACTGTAGCTGAAACTTTAGGCTTGATAGTATTATCTCTGGTAGCATGATCTTTGCCATTGGATTGACTTGAAAGATGGCCATCCTCTTTAGGAGTAGGATCATCTATTGACTTCATAAATGCCATTTTGATGGCAGGAGTTTTCAGTAACTCAGACAAGGACAGGCTAATCTTAATTTTCTTCATTTCATCAGCCAGATAGCTGACTAACTTGTCAGATTTGTGAGGTGTATTTACAACCTTTGATCTTGTGTTTTGAGGTGACAAGTACTGAGCATTTACCTTGGGAACCCAGGGTTATTACTAGCTTTAGGATCAGGAGGTGTATTGAAGTTGTTTGGAGGTAGAGATGATGTCAAGGGACCAGCAGGTCTGTTGGCATTATTCCTCAAGTTATAATTATGCTTACCAGGATATTGCTGCTGGTATGCATGTACTTCCTCATGTTCTCTTGTAGGCTCATTTTCATCCTCAAAGGGGAATACATAGTTTGTTTCAAAAGTTAAGGCAGATTCCTCACTTGCTTGGTTATAACTCTGATGAGGTTGATTTTTATACGTTTCCAGCACAAAAGCTGAGTCATATCCACAAGGAACAATCTCATTTCCTTTTGCCTAAGGTGGATTTCTAGAAGTGTTAGACACTTCAGTCTGAAAGATGCTAGCAACAATTCTAAATTGTGGGCAGTCTAATTCTGCAAGTGCATTTGTATTGTGGATCCTACACCAATTAGTAAGGGCTGCTTCAGCAAGATTGACTCTAGTAGTCTGTTTGGCTTCACCTGGAGGCTGATTGTCCAGGGGTGATGGTAATGAGCCATTATTTGGCCTAGAGTTCCATACTCTGGGTTGTCTCTAGGGATTATTGTTATTTCCACCACTATTATTGAAATTATTGGTGTTATATCCTCTGTTAGGATAATTTGGTCTATCATTGGAATAATTTCTATTCTGATTTGACTGGGAATAGAAACCTTGATTTCTCAAATGTGTCATTTCTGTGGTGAGTTTTCTCAGTTGAGCAGAAATTTCTTTGATTTCCTCCTTTTCTTCTTGAGCTTTAGCCACCACATTTTCAGTTTGGGGCTTGAAGAAAGAAGATCCATGGTTATTGTTGGGCAGATCAGCACCCTGAGGTGCTTGAGCTTGTGCAAGATATTGTGGTAATTAGCCATTTCCATTAGGAGGAGGCATAATGCTCAGTGGAGGTACTTGCAAAGGTGCAGGCATGACTGCTGGAGGTATCACTGCTCCATTAGGATATTGTGTAGGATACTGTGTAGGATATGATGCAGGATATTGTGAATGCATGCCAGGCAAGTTAGGGAATACTATATTTGGAGTAGGAGCAGGTATCAACTGCTGATTTACCTATATGGCTTCTTGAAAAGCTAAGGCTAAAGTTGTGATTTGGGGGTGCGTTCTCCTTATGAACATGGAGGTCAAAGGATCTAAGGCCGAATAATAAATGCTCCTTGCAGCTTTGTCAGACACAGTATAAGGAGTGACCACCCTGGACAACATTTTCTGAAACCTAGCATTGAAATTTGCAATAGGCTCATTCTCAAATCTCTTAATAGTGGCAAATAAATGATAGTTTATTGAGGGGTCGATAGGAACCTTGAATCTATCAAGAAAAACTTTCTCTAGTAAGGCCCATGAATCAATAGAACCCTGACCAAGACTGATGAACCAATTATAGGCTTCTTCCCCTAAGGAAAAAGGAAATAATTTGCACACCACATCTTTATGTTCTATTCTGGCTCTGCAGCAGGCTTCCTTAAAGGTCCTGATATGATCTTCAGCATCTTGGTAAGGATGATATTTTGGACAAAGTTTGTCTGGATTCTTTGGTAACTCATGATATGCAGTAAAGGTCAAAAGTGACTCTGCTGCAAAGAAAGACATTGCAACCAGAGAAGGTTGAGCTGGTGGTGCAGCTGGCTGAGGTTGGACTAAAGGTACACCCTGAGGTTGAATAGGAGGTGTCATAGATATCGCAGAAGGTATTTGCAAACTAACAGGAGTTACAGGGGGAGGTTCTGGTGAAGCTCTTGGTGCACCAGATTCGGGAGTATGATGGATATCCACAGTTCTAGGCCTGAAACCTCTAACAGGCAATTCTTCAAAAATTCCACTAGATCTAGACTTGGTATTTATCCTGTGAGCCAGGATTTCTCAATTTGAGGCAAATTGGCTGAAACTTTGCAAATATTGGCTGGATTTCACTAGCTAAAGTGATATTTGCGGTCAGATGGCTGATCAGACTAGATATTTACGAAATATTTGTAAAGATACTGCAAATATGAAAGGATATTTGAGGTATAATGACCCCTAGCATGAGATCTCAAGTTTCTAAGGCCGAAATTCTTCAAAGCTTGAACAAATTTATGTAGCTCTGGTTGATATTTGCGAATTCAGAATGATCTACTATAAAGCTTGCAATATTTATGTTAGATCTTGAAACCTTTACACAGAATGAGCATCTACAAGCTTGCTACAGTAAATATTTGCGTAATATTTGAAATTCACAGAAGATTCGAGGTTACCTTACTCTGCATCATCAAACCTGAAAATAATGATGATGAGCGTAGTCTTCCAGATCGGGCCCTCCTTCTAGCGCCAATTTATGTTGGTCATGATGTTAGTCATAAACAAGCATAGAATAAAAGTACACATTAACCTTTATTCATCTTGAAAGATACGGTGAATTCAGAGAATTCATGATCCCAAGTCTCCGGTGATTAGATCTTACTCTTCTGACATTACTCACAGGTTAATGTGAGTTGCTGTTTCCATTTTGGGGCCTTATGTGAAAGTTTATCATCATCATGATATTCCTGCAGAACTTCTTTACAGAGAGGTCATATTGTACCATTATTTGATGAAATGATACAGAAATACTTCAATCTTTGCATTATTTTCTTAATTATGCATGCTCTGTATTCAAATATGCTAAATATTTACAATTATCTACGAGATGTCCACATATTTGTGTTATTTGCTTGAGCTCATCAATTGTTTGCAATTATGAGGATGAAATGCTTTGAAATTCAAAAGAAATTGAAAAAATTGCTTCAAATTAAAGTTGAACCTTTAGCTTTTGAACCACATGTATATTAGATGCTATCATGAAGAGAAGAAAACCAAACCATATTTTCACCAGGACATTCCACAGCTAGATATAGTTGATGCTAACTTCAGAGGGAATTTGTACAAAGACAACACATGTAAGTAGTTATGCACTCCAAGGGACGTAGCATGATCACCACATATGCCCAGAACTCAAACACTGATTACTCAAGATTTACCATGGATTGTAATCGACACAGTCTTCTCATTCATTAAGCATGCAAAAATATAAATGTATACAAAAAACTTTGAAATAAGCTCTAAATGTTTCAGCAGACAAATTTCAATTAAGTTTTTGAATATTTACAAAAAGGCATTCCATCACCTTTTATAGAACAAGGTGAGGAATCCGCTACAAAAAGATCCACGATCTTGATTTACCAATGCACATCTACGGTCATCATTCTCCTTGACTTTGTCAATCTTTACAAAATGGCACAAGTTGCCAGCTGGCAACTATCTGGATTACTTACGCTTATATTTCCCTTCATGATGTGTCTTCATCATGCTCCTCATCCGATTCATGTGGATCATCATCATGTGCATCACTTCCTGAACTTTCACTATCCTGATGATGATGACGCCGCATATGGGGCTGCATGTTGCTCTGGATCTACTCATATGACTGCACAATTTGATCTATTCCTCCACCATCTTGAGTCTTTACTTTGATGATGGTGTGCTTATGTGCCTCATAATTATTTCTATTGCTATCCAGTTTGTCTTTCCTATCCTGCAATGTCTCATTGTATTTTTCCATCTTAACCTTGATCCTCATTATTTTATCTATAACTTCTTCTGTCAAGTGGACAAGTGGATCATCTGCTACTAATTGGAAGTTGTCATGTAAAGCTTTGAGGGCACATTCTTCATCTTGATTTTCTATTTTCCCTTCCACTTTTCCTTCCAATGTTTCTAATATTTCTGCCTCAATACCCATTAAATCATGTAGCTTCATGCTGATATCTCTTAATTTATTATTGCATCTCCTGAGCACCCCACATTCAAATTGAATGTCCTTATACCAGATATCAATTATCAAGGCGGTATTACTATTCAATACCTGTTTATTAATAAGCAGCTGAGGATTTATCCTCTTTATTTCTCCCAGGATGCTTAGGACTTTTTCCAATTTATAAGACCTTTTTCCTGTGTGCATTTGTAATTTATCTACCTTGGTCTTAGAATCACTGAGAATGCTCCACCTTTTTAAGGAGGCTTTTACCATTTCCTCTACATCATCCAATGTGGATGACATCCATTTTCTTAACACAGATGCCTCATGTTTCATGAGGTCTAACTTATTTACCTCCTCCTCAGAAATAGCAGTCAATAGGACTGCATGTTTGGTTGAAGTTTCTTCGGTAGTAGTTAGCCTTCTTATGTAGGCATGCAACTGAGCAATGTGCTCCTTGTGTTGCTTATTTTTCTCTTTCTCTCTTTTCACCTTTTGAATCAAAGAATCAATAATGTCTTTGCCCTCCTAACCTTCTTGGTCTTCATTGGCAAAACCCAGATCCACTGTGCTAATTTGAAACTCATCCAAGGTAATTTTACCGTTTTCCTTCTCCACAGTAGGTACTGCAATTTGTGCAGTCCTTCTTCCAGTTGTTGGATCTCTTTTGATGGCCGAAGTCATTCTGGCATTCCTCTTAGGCTTCATTATATCCCCAGAGAACAAGGTGGACACATCAAATTCTTGGATTTCAAAATCTTCTTCTACACTTACCTCCTTTTCCAACCACGGAGGCACCTAATCATGTTTTTCTGCATCATCATGCTGTTCACCCGTGCCTCCTGTTTCTATCAGCAGATGTGGTGGAGATGGTGATTTTCTCAATTCTTCTTCTTGATGCTCACTTTGTTGTTGATCTTTTGGCACATCCTCCTGTTGAGGAACCTCTTTTTCTGAAGGAGCATCTTCTTGGGGTGGGGAATCATGTGTTGTATCTATATGTTGATCATGATGATCATGATCCTTCTCCATCATTACTTCATCTGTTTTCAACTCTTCCCCTTGTTGAGGTTCATTTTGAATAATTGACCTTGTGGCATCCTCCTTTGGCTTTTCTATTTCTTGTTGCATATCCACCACATTGGATATTGTGGAGTCTGCCTAAGGTGCTGGCATTTGTTCTAAAGCCATTATTTATTCTGCGCCTGTTCTATCATCCTCTTGAGGTTTGACGGTAGGATCTTCTATTATTTTCTCCTCATCAGCTGCCTTCTCTTGAACTTCTATTATGACAGGCTCCACTGATGTGTCTTGTGCAATTGATGGGCTTACTTCTGAAGTATGGCTCTTTGGTTCTGCCACCTTTATTTCTTCTGCAGGGTGTCCCCTATCAGGTGATCCTGCTGGATGTTCAGGACTTGTATCCTATTTCCCTGTTAAGTCCACTATTGCAGGACTTGTCACCTCTGTAATTAATGTATCCAATCCCATTTCTTGGGCTATCTGCTCTGGGTTCTTTTCTTGTTCTACCTCCACTTGCTTCATCTTCTCCAGTATAGTTTGAACTGGTGGAGGCTTGTGAGGGGTCATGCTTGTATCAACAGCAAGTGTTTCCATCTTTTGTGCAGCTACCTCTTGTACAACTTCATCATCAGATAAATTTATTGTCTCATCTAGTGAGACATGCCCTGCTAGCGTCTGAAAAGTTTCTTTCATCTGTTCCTCTGCAAGTTCAGTTTTGAACTTGACAATGGTAGGAAGTGGAACATTATGCTGAAGTTCCTTAGGTACTTCACTACCTACCCCTTGTAACAATGTTGGGGGTTGTCTTATTTCACCTCTCATAGAGGTTCTTTGTTTCTTATGTGGGGTTGACACCACCACCTGTGGGGCTCTTCTTTTCCTCTTTATTATCAATGGAGCCTCTTCTTCTTCAGGCTCTTCCTCCATGAGGATATCCTCCTCTCCTGGTTTTCTTGAGGATTGACCCTCTTCTAGGGTCTTAGTGATTCCAGCCTCTGCTGTCTGACTCTTCTGGGATTTTCCTTTCCTTGGAGGGGATGCTGATTCTGATCCAGATCCTGATGCTGCTGCCTCCTCAGCTACAAATACTGCCCTTTCAATAATAACCCCTTTGGGTTCTTTATCTACCTTCTTGCCCCTTAGGGGTCTTTTACTCTATTGTTGTGGTGGAGGGAGTCTATCTCCCTTAGTCTTCCTCTTTTCATTCAGGAAGTCATCATACTCATCCCCGGGAATATCCTGCCCCTTCTTCTTGTTATCCACCGTAATGGCAACACCCTTCTTCTTCAATGCCTCAATCTGTTCATCAACCCAAGCTTGGGTTAGTTGTATGGTCCTGGCAATGAAGGGGTCCAAGGATATATCTTCCTGTATGGTGAGGTTAGGTGCAGAGATGGTGTCGTTATATATCTTCTTCTGCTCATATTCATCTGCAATTATCCTGCCATCATCTTTCTTCAATTGTTGGGGAATGGGGATGCAATCAAAGGTTCTAATTTGATTCAGAGTTAACCTTTGATACCTTCTTCTTCTTGCCTTTGCTTCATCCTCATAGTCATCCCAGAAGTCCTCTAGGTGCCTCTGATGAATAGGCTTTCCTATTATTTTCTACATTCTGCCATACGGATCATATGGTCTCATCAATGGAAAAGGCTGCAGAGTCATTTTACTCAAGGTGATCATCACCTTCTTTATGTGTTCAGAATCTAGGCACATATAGTAGCCAATGCTGACTGGAAACAAAATCGGTGGCAGTTTCTTGACATCCTTGTACGTCTTTATCATTGTGGAGCCCTACCTGATGAACTCCATAAGTACCACTGCATCAGTGGGATACTTAGGCAGCATGAGGGGAGGTCCTTCAAAACCCTCAATCCTTATGTAAGAGAAGGTGGCAAACTATATGTACCAGGCTCCATGCCTGTAAATTATCTCTTGAGCCTCCATGCTCAATCTCTTTGTTCTGTCCTCCTCCATGGTCCTCACCAGATGCATGGAAAATGCATCATTGACCAGTTTGTAGTCTTGGAGGTAATTGTCTCTTTGCAGCTGGGGATGATGATCCCAGATATGCACAGCATTTGTACCTGTAAGCTTTCCATCGGTAACTAGTGCATCAAATGTGCCTTGGTATGCATAGGAATAGACAATATAGGATGTCATATAGAAAGCACAATTTGAACCTCCTAGGTTCATCAGCTGCTCATGCAGAGCATCACCTATTAATTGCCCCCACAATGGCTTGATGTCAGAGTATATACACATCATTATTATACCATACATCCAATCCTTAAAGCTACTAGCATCAGGCTGGCCTGTGGCTCTGCTCAGTAGTGCCATCATGTACTGGTATTCTTCACTAAAATCATACTTGAACAAGTGCACAGGAAGTTTGGCGGCTGCCGGATATGTGCTGTTCTCAGCCCTCTAGTGGTACCTATTTTTCCTAGCTTGTTTTTTGTTATTCTCATATTCTTTCTCCGATTTCTTCAGGTCTACACTCTTGACCTTCTTGCCCAATGGCAGTCCAAATGTTCTGGAAAGACCCTTGATGGACAGGTCTGCATATATCCTCCCATGCTTCATTACCTACCTGGTCTCTAGATTATAATTCTTGGCACACTCGATGACCAGCTCCGAAGACTCCATGGAGTATGGGAAACCGGTGGCATTCCACATCCCGGATACGAAAACTGCATCTAGCACAGGACTTCTATTTTTCTCGTCATTTAGTTTAGCTGACTAGGCCTCCAGATTGGTATCACCCTGATGGGTATCTGTAATGGCACCATATTTGAATAGGACGCCCCTCTGAGATGAGAACATAGGCTTACTGAATTCAGCCTCACTCTTAGCCAACCTCTTGTCAGCCATGACCACCTGCAATTAACAAAATCTTGTCTTACAATGGGTATATACATGCATACCTATAACAATTTATCTTTAGTCTCAACATGCATATTATGTTCATTCAGCATAAGTCCATCATAGGGATACGTAAACCAGACTTACAACATCATACCTGACTGTTACAGAAACAACATGATGAGGGTTTCATTTACTTACCTAGTTATGCTGATTTCTTTTTTATACCAATAGAATTTTGAAAGTGTTCTCAATTCTTGCTGATGATCATGCACTTTCAGCTACCTACAAACTTCACTCGTCGTAATATCCCCTGTAGGAGGATATGGAAGCTGTGCTCTGTAAAAATAATTTCTTTGCAAGGTAAATGTGAAAATGGCGTTAGTTTGACCTTTTAACCTTGTAATTAGGGTAAATTTATGGCAAATCCTAATAGATTAGATTTTATTCATTGATTTTCTGCATGGCAAGTCAGGATTTCACCAGGTGTTCCATCAGGTTTACTGATCAGCGGGAACCACCTACCATGTCTGCGCGCATTCAATGCTAATGGCAGCAATAGGAGCGGGGCGATATCTAAATGGCAGGATGATATTTGAAAACATCAGGTTATGCTTTTGGATGATGATGATGACCGAAGTCATTCTTTTCTAACTCTCGGGCTATCGGGGTGACGTCATCCAGATATTCGTTCATTATATCAGAAAGGCATCATGACGTCATCGTCATGTTATGCGTACATGATCATGTTTAGAAAATATCCTGCCAAGAGGTAAATATGATGATGATGTCATTGTCATGTTTGTTTCTTTGTTTATCAGGGTTAGATGACGTCATCAGGATATTGGCTTAGAGTGATATTTCACAGCAGGGGGATATTAAGAAATATCGGGTTACATTTGGAAATATGACGCTTGCGAAATGTAAGGCTGTTTGACGGTTAAGGGTCGCAATCACTTAAAGTTGACGTCCATATATTTGGACCGCATGACTTATCGGGTGATGAACTAAGATCAGGGTGATCTTCGATAACATGACTAAGGTTATAAAATATGATCCTCCTCCTGTGAATATCAGGTTTGACCAAAACTTTGACTGTTCACAACTCTCACATCATGATGAATATCAGGGTGATGTAAAAGACAAACCTGCACGGATTTTAATGCTCTTTCTAAATATGAGGTCACAAAAATGAAATATGAATTTTGACAAACTGACCTCATCATGATGGCTTACCCCATCTTGATTCTACATGATGATGCACATGACTTACTTTTACCAAACCGCCAGAAAGCAGACCACACAAGCCAAGCCAACAAGTTGGGTTTCTATTTTGCCAAGTCAAAATGGGGCGTGTTGTGTAATCACACAACAAGAGGTGCTGAAGATGTTGAACATATGCTTTTGTTATTAGGTTTCCAAGTGCTTTTGAGAAAGTTTGATTAATTATAGAAACAATGTAATGAAGAAGTCTTCTGGCTTATAGAGTACTATTCAAGTTTTTGCTCCACATTTCTTTTGTGTTGAAGATCTGAGTGTGCAGATTGGATATGTTGTTTAGAAGTGTTCAAAGATGCTAAGTATAGAATTTGGTACTCTGGATCATTGTGCAGTAAAAGTTATGTTCACTAGTTTGAAAACAATGTTTGATAGTGTTTGCAGAGGTGTCTGGGAGAAATTATTTTTCTCTGTATTTCTCCACAAAATGGTTTTAGGTATTGTAGTTCTAGATGTGTTCTTATAAGGTCTATATATTTCTTTAGTTCAAGTGGTTCCAAAAAGTCATTTCTTGTGTAGCAGAGTTCGACAATGTGGTTTGTAAGCAGATTGTGAACTTTCTTCAGGTGAAAGTTGTTGTAACTAAATTTGTTAGTTTTCAGGTGACTTCAAGATGTTTGTGGATGTTTCTATATTGTGTTAAAGAGTTGTGCAAGATCCACAAGGTGTGTTTATCTTTGAGGAAGTGTGTGCTCAAATGTTCATAGTGTTAACTCAAGTTTGGCCGACTTGGTTGTTTACACTATTTGCGATTGTGCTTTGGTGAATGTGAGAGATTGGTGAAGCATGTAAGAGTGGATTTAGGTCCATGCTAAGATGTGGAATGGTCTGCATTCATTCCTCTCCTTTGTGGGAATGTTTAGGTCTAGACCTAATTTGAATTTTATGAGTTACGATGTGTTGCCGACCTTGGAGATTATTTTCATGATTGATGGTGCTATAAATAAGTGTCAAGGATTCGTGTATGTATGGATGTGTGAGGGGCATAAAGTTTGTGATGCAAATTTGATCAGGTCAGTGAGAGATTTCATGTGTTAGGCTACCAGATGCAGTGAGAAGAAGGTGTCTACAATTTTCAGTGATGCTGCGAAAGTGTTGTATGTGTTGTGGTGTATATTGAGCTACAATGAAACTAAACTCCATGAATAAGTTAGATGCAATTATATCAGTTCAAATGCTGGCAGTGAGCCATCCTTCTTTTCTTTCTTTGTTTCTCAGTGGGCAGTGAGTCCACTTGGACAGTGAGTCCACTTGTAGTGAGCATTCTTTCATTTCGGCAGTGAGCCCTTTGGCAATGAGCCTTTTGTAATTCGGTATTCGTACTACATTATATTGTGAGCTAATCCTCACCATGGTTTTTCCCTTTTAGGGTTTTCCACGTAAAATCTAATGTTCTCTTGTGTGTGGTGTTGTTATGATTTAGTTTCAATTATTTTCTTTTCATGCTTAATCATCATAACATAATTAAAGGTTAATATGGATCTGAATGTTTGTGAGGGTTTGAAATTTTTGATACAACTGATTCACCCCCCCTCTCGGTTGTCTTGTGAATTCAACAAATATAACTTAATACCTTCACCTTAAACCTTTCTTTCTCCTTAGATAGAGTGGAATGAAGTGCACCCAAAATCCATTAACTATGCTTTTGATAGATACTATTGTTAGACACACATGCATATTGAGAGGGGGGTGAATCAATATACAACCAAATTTCACTTTTAGAAAATTCAACTTATTTGAGGATGACTAAACCTTTAAGTATTATAGCATCAACATGAACATGAAAGAATAACATAATGTACATCAACACATAACACCAAATGTACGTGGAAAACCCTAGAAGGGAAAAACCATGATGAGGATTAACTCACAATATATCAAGCTTAAATAATAACTTTGTTTTAAGGGCCTTAACCCAAGGAAGATGCTACTCCCTAAGTAACTTTGATTTAGGTTCACTCCCAAGAAATATTCTACTCCCTAATGACTTTTTTTAGGGGCTTTAACCCAAGGAAGCAACTAGTCGCTAATCTGAGAACAAACTCAAAGATGATTATAGTATGACAATCTTACAATTGTCTGAAAACTACCTTTAAAGTTCATACTTGATGATTGCACTTCTATATCTTCACACACTCTCTTCTAAAGCTCTGATCAATTAGGCTCACTCTATACTTGATCATTGTCTTGAATAAGTCTTCAAAATGAATTGAGAAAGCATCAACAACATCTGCTCTTTCTCCCATAGTCGCACATTGAAATGCATTTATTCTGTTTTATTTTCTTGTGAACCTTTTCAATCATCTTGCAATCACATATTCCACATTCAACTTGAATTCCTATTTATACATGATAAACATTGATTACATAGCTTGTCATCCAAATACAACAAGAGAAATACATTTACAAGTCGGCTAGATAACACCTAGAATGAACCGTGTAATGAATAGGTCTTAGGAGAATCAACACGCAACACCAATAGAATATCCAAGCCTTGTAGATCCCAACACTTGCTTAATTAGGTCCAAAACAATCTTTAGAGCTTTAAACAACAAGGCAATGCCACTGTACAATCCACACAATTGAAAATAGGATAGGTTTAGGAAGAACATATGAAAACTTGAAATGCAACGGTCATCTGCAACTTGAAAACCTTGTGCGATACTGAAAATAAGATAGATCTTCATGACACTTTCCCAAATGAGTCCTCAGAGCCTAGACAACATCCTCACATATTTCTTTACCTCTGCACATTAAAGATTGAGTGTTACACACCTTCAAGCTTTCATTCTAAGAGTACTCTGTCATTCTGAACACATTGCAACATACTATTATTTGAGAAAATAAGTTGCGGACCACAATGAGCATGGAAACTAGGAAGAGGCATGAAATAAACATCTAGGAACACATCTACAGATCCGTAGGTGCAGTCAATCACTTCCAGAGGAATTTAGAGCATTCTAGAGGGTCTTCATCACTACTTTACTCTACTAGGACACATACTGGTACTCTACCATTCATCACTTTCATAGCAATGGGAGATTTGACTTGAGACTTTGGAAATAACAACTTTATTGTTCTCTTGACACAATTCCAAAACCATGTATCCAAATCTGCAATAACAGAGAAATATGGGGCATTTCATCACTCTGCTGGGGATACCTTCATAGAACCAACATTATCTTCATCTTATAAAAAAAAACACAATCTTCCAGAGATCATAACAACATGAAACTTGGAACATACAAAATATGACACTGTGTGAAGCTATGTTCCAAACTGTAGAAGCTAGAAATCAGTATGGTGAAAATGCGGAGCAATCTTCCAGACAGTCTCAAAAGCGTAGTCATCCTAAAATAGAGACAAACACTAACTTCTGGAGGTAAATTCTTCTTTATAGTAAGTCATGCATTTTAGGAACATTAGGATAGATCATTCAAGTCATCAGGAGCACATCAACAACATATCTTGTCTTCTTAGTACTTCTAATTCCCATAGCAATAAGACTTCAAACTTAACTCTGTCTTGAATAGGGCATGACATCCAACGATGAACTTTCCTTCTTCTTTAGGAACATATAATCTCTTGATAATCTTCATTATAGCCTCAACAACCTTTCTTAGCCTTATGGCAGTGTATGAAATCAACACATACTATGTTGACATCAATGACAACACATATGGCTAACAATCTCCCCCTTTGTCAGTGATGGCAACATTTTCTCCCCCTTTGACATCAAGGACAAATGGATTCAGTACCTACCTATTCTCCCCCTTTGATTAATTCTAATTTATCTACAACCTTTCCCTTTCAAGAGATAAAGCATGAACTCCCCCTAGACAAATGCATCACTATGCATCCTTAGCAAGAATAGGGAGGGGAAATTACCCCTAACCTTTTCCAGAGATCCTCAAATGTGTCCTTTACAAGAGCCTTTGTGAAAATATTTGCAATTTGATCTTTGGCTGGAACATATTCCAACTTCACTTCCTTGTCTGCAACTTCTCTCTCAAAAAGTGATAAGTGATTGCTATATGCTTGGTTCTAGAATGCATTAATGGATTCTTGGAAATATTGATAGCACTTGTATTGTCACATAGAATAGGAATATGCTCATCATACAATACCTTAATATCCTTCAGGGTTTGCTTCATCCACAATACTTGTGTATAGTAGGAGGTTGTTGCAATGTATTCTACCTCTGTAGTTGTTAAGGACATTGAATCTTGCTTCTTACTCTACCATGAAACCAATCTGCTTCTGAAGAAGAAAGTACCACCACTTGTACTTCTTCTATCATCAACACAACCTGCCCAATCAACATTAGTGTATGCACTCAAATCAAAGTCAGTACCTTTTGGATACCATAGACCATAGTAAGGAGTTCCTTTCAAGTATCTGAATATCTTTTTCACTACATTCTCATGTGTTTTCTTAGGATTGGCTTGTTATCTGGCAACTACACATACTACATGCATAACGTTAGGTCTAGATGTAGTCAAATACAACAATGGTCCAATCATAGACCTATAAATAGTCTAATCCACCTCTAGAGACTCATCATCTTTGATTAAATGGCATCCAATGACCATGGGAGTATTCACTGGCTTTGAATCCTCAGTATCAAACTTCTTCAATAATTCTTTGACATACTTAGCTTGAGAAATAAAGATACCACCTTCTAGCTCTAAGATTTGAAGACCAAGGAAGAAAGACATCTCACCAATCATGGACATCTCAAACTCATTTTACACCATCTCTGCAAACTTCTTGCACAAGTCATCATCTCCACCAAAAATTATGTCATCAATATAAATTGCAACTATCAATATCATATCTCCTTCTTTCTTGATGTAAAGATTTCTATTAGTAGTACCTTTCTTGAAGCCCTGCTGAAGTAAATACTTATCCAACCTAGCATACCATGCTCTAGGTGCTTGCTTGAGCCCATAAAAAGCCTTCTTGAGTCTGCATACCATGTTTGGATCTTCTGATATCTAGAAACCGTCTGGTTGCTCAATATAAACTCCTCTAGATCACCATTCAGAAATGATGACTTGACATGCATTTGATATACCTTAAAGTTCTTATGAGTAGCAAGAGAAAGGAACATTCTGATTGCTTCCATCCTTTCTATTAGAGCATAAGTCTCCTCAAAGTCAATGCCTTCAACTTGAGTGTATCCTTTACATACCAGTCTTTCTTTGTTCCTTACAACTTCACCTTCTTCATTTAGTTTGTTCTGGAATACCCATTTTGTTCCTATAATGTTCTTGTTTGCTAGTCTGGGAACCAATTCCCAAGTTTGATTCTTCTCAATTTGATCCAATTCTTCTTCCATGGCTTTTATCCATCCATCATCCTTGTTGGCTTTAGCAAAGGTCTTGGGTTATGCTTGTGAAAGAAAACACAAGTGTGCTTGCATAGGTGTCTTGGCCAAGCTTCTTCTTGTATGTACTCCCTTATTCTTATCTCCAATGATCTATTCTTTTGAATGATTCTCTTGAACATACCTTGCTGGGGTTATGGGTATATGCTCTAATTCTTGTTCATTTACTTCTTCCTCTTCATCTGCTAAATGATTATTTATTGGAGTCTAGGGTAATTGCATTGGTTCTTGTCCCTCTTCTTCTTTCACTTCTTCTCCTTCATCTTCAATGCAAGGAAAGATGCCAGATTTGATGTCTTCTGAATCTTGTGAGAATTGATTCAAGTCTTTACCATGTTGTCAAAATTGTTGTGTCCCATTCTTTTGTACCATAGCCAACATTCACTAGATTGAGTTAGAGAACATATTCTTCCATTTGCTTCTTTCAAGTGATAGATATCATCACCTATCTTGATACCTTCTACAAACTTTTTTCTAGATCCCGCCTTTTTGATCTCACAACCTTTGTCATGAAAAGTAAGATTGTAACCTTTGTTACATATCTGACTTCAACACTAAGAAGGTTGTGTTGTAGTCCTTTGACATAGAGGACATCCTCAGTCCTATTCTTTCCATCAATAGTTATGATACCTTTTCCATAGATTTGAGTTGACTCATCACCTCCAAACTTAACTTCTCCACCATTCCATTTCTCAAGGCTAATGAATTTGTCTTTATGACCAGTCATGTGATGTGAGCATCTACTATCAATCATCCAAGCCCTGGTTTCCTCTTTTGCATGGAAGGCAGTTCATACAACCATTGATCTTTCATTGTTTTGTACTGTATCAAATTTTCCACATTTTCTGACATCATCCTTTTTATTACCAACACTCAGAGCCATGAAGAGTGTTTCATCATTTGAATTTTCATGCTCCTCATCATCTAAAGAACAATCACCCTCTATGCAAAACATGCTCCTCTTGAACTTACTATTCTTGCTACTTTTCTTATATTATTTAAAAGGACATTTAGAAGCAAAGTGACCAACTTTTCCACAATTGAAACATTTGAAAGGTAACTTACCTTGGTACTTCCCAGAGCCTCTCTTCAATGTTTTAACAAAATTTGCTTCAACATCTTCAGGACTTTCATTTTCATCAGTAGTCTCTTCCTTTGCCTTATTACTGAATTTGAAGGAAACTTCTTTCTTTGGAACATCACTATCAAACTCTCTCATTTCAAAGGTAGTAATAGTACCAAACATCTGATCCAAAGTGTATGTATCAAAATTTGTAGTCTCTTCAATAGCAGATAACTTAGAGTTGTAATATTTGGGAAGAGATCTTAGAACCTTCTTCACAACTTCTAAACTTTTCATTTCCTCACTAATACCTTTGATACCATTGACCACTTCATTCACCCTGAGAATTTGGAAATAACAACTTTGTTGTTCTCTTGACATAATTCCAAAACCGCGTATCCAAATCTGGAACAACATAGAAATGCGGAGCATTTTATCACCCTGTCGGGGATACCTTCATAGAACCAACACTGTCTTTAGCTTATTAGCAAAAACACAATCTTCCAGAGATCATAACAACATAAAACTTAGAACATACAAAATATGACACTGTGTGAAGCTATGTTCCAAATTGAAGTAGCTGGAAATCGGTATGGTGAAAATGCAGAGCAATCTTCTAGACAGTCTCAAAAGAGTAGTCATCCTAAAATAGAGACAAACACCAACTTTCAGAAGCCAATTTTTCTTTATAGTAATTAATGCATTTCAGGAACATTAGGACATTAGGATAGATCATCCAAGTCATCAGGAGCACATCAGCAACATATCTTGTCTTATTAGTACTTCTAATTCCCATAACAATAAGACCTCAAACTTAACTCTGCACTGAACAGGGCATGATATCCAACCATGAACTTTCCTTCTTTAGGAACATATCATCTCTTGACAATCTTCATGACAGCCTTAGCTACGTTTCTCATCCTTGTGACAGTGTATGACATCAACACATACTATGTTGACATCAATGACAACACATATGGCCAACAACTATGTGGATTGCTCTCTAAACTAGCATAACCTAGGTATAATGGGGGAAATATGAAAGAAAAATGGCAACATAAACTTAATAGAAAAATATGTGACGATAATGGCTTGGGTGATCATCAATTTATGGATTTTTGATATGAGGGATGGAGGGTTGAGATTTAGTGTTGCAACAGATGGACTAGATTAAGAGGTGTTGTGAATGGCTAAGGGTAAGAGGTGGAGGATGAAATGGAAGGTTGAGATTAAGAGGTGGAAAAGGGAATCTTCTCGGGCATTCTTTATGTGAATGAATTAGATTAAGAGGTCTAGTTTGAAATGGGTGGCTAGGATTAAAAGTTAGTTTGACTTTTGGGATGAGGATGAGGAAAAAATGAGAAATAATTAATTAAATAATAGATTATTTAATTACTTTTTGGAGAGGGGTCATGTGTGAGGATTAATTAAATAAATAAAATTTAATTAATTAATCATGACTATAGGGAATAATGGATTAATTAATTAAATAAATGTAATTTATTTAATTAATTCTGAGTGATGGAGACAAAGGGTTAATTAATTAATTAAATAAAATTTATTTAATTAATCTAAGATGGGGGGAAATGGGATTAGATAAATTAATTAAATAAATATAATTTTCTTAATTAATTTAAGTAATACAAAAGGGCATGGTAAAGGGGACATGTTAAGATGAAGGTGATGTTAGGATATAGTGTTAGGACAATGTCAAAAATGATGGTGAAGGCATGGTCATTTTTATGTGTTTACAATTTCTTTTGGATATTTAGAGTTGAATGATATGTATATACACATTTACTCAACTCCCATGTATTGGAAAATGTAAACATGTTTTTTGAATGAAACTAAAATATGCATGTATAGAAGCTTCTATTTGTTAACTTTATATAACATGAGTTTTTAGTTGTGATTTGATTATGGGAAAATATTTGGTTGTAGATTTTCCTTGGAAACACCTCATACATTTACTTTTTCATTGTAAAATATAACTTGATGTGTATTTGATCTACATCTTAGTCATTATTATTAATAGTAGGTTGAATTACTTCATCATTGTACCATAACAATTGTATGTTGCTTGCAACACGAGTAGTTTCACCTTTTCTTGTATGAAATGTTTGAGTTGGAGTAATATGATTGTGTAGATCAATTGAATTTAGGGCTGTATAGTTTTTCTTCTAAAAGTACAACAGCTATTTGCTAATGTAATTTCTAAGTGTCAAATTCTATGCTACTCAAACATGATAATTCATGTCTTAGAATCTCCAATTATGGTTTTTTATATACTTTATTAAATTCTCTTGTCCTCTTGTAGTAGGACTTAGAGTTAATTAAAAATTTAAAACATTTACATGTAACCAAGGAGAGCCCCAAGTTACTCACCTTGTCAGTTATTTATAGTGTGACATTACCAAAATGTCCATTAGATTTGAGCAAGTGTTCATTACTTTGGGAAAGTCCAGCTCAAATAAAATCTATGAAATAATATAGCTACTATAGAAACATTTTAGTACTCAGCCATTACGATATAGTTACTCAAGATCTCATAAAATTAACATAAAAGGAATTAGCAATTATAGTCTAATGGGTCATAGCCAAGGTAGATTCCCTTCGTACTTTTCCTATATTGATTATTTTGTGACTCCCATCTCATACAAACTTATCACCCATTTGGCATATCTACAAATGTAAGGTATATAATCTAGGTATTAATGAACAGAGAGAAAAATATCCCAATAGTGGTACTATGTTAAAAAAAAACTTCATAGTAGATTTCCATATTTAATGGTACGATGTTAAAATAATAAATTATATCTTCATCAACTTAAAGATATAATGCTAGAAATAAACAAATGTCCTAATTTTGTTCCAATGAGGTTCCCTTTCCCTATGCCATCTTTCTAGTTATAACATACATCCCTACACACTTATCATATGTACCTCATCACTATATTTACACATTATATTTGTTTTATCCATACATTTATGATACCCATACATGTACACAATTCTACAATACATATTATCCTCCTTGATTCACACAAATATTTATAGCCCATTTGACCAAGCACTACAAATTTGTATTATTGTAGAGCCATTTCATGTACTATTTGGCCAACATGGCTATTAATATTTATGCCTATTGACCACTTGAAATCACTTTTAGGTGTTGTTACTAGTTTTTTTAGGAATTTCATTTCTAAAGATACCCAAGAGTGATACTATAATGAGCCAAACTGAAATATTACAAATTAAAATTAGATCTGAAATTAACTTTTAAAAACTTCAACCGAACTCCTGAAAAACACCAAACTGACTAGATAATGAAACCCCAAATTGCACAAACTTTTCCAGAAACATATCGCATTGATTCTCATTGATATGAAAGTGAATTTACAACATTTTTGACTATTATAACAGTCCCAAAATTAGTGGTTACAACAAGTACAAATCTGGGAACAAATTTGAAAATTAAATCACCAAACCCACAAAATTGCCAACACCGAATTCCACCAAATTTCACTATAAACACCCCAAACTGATATTGTTTGATTTCTACATAGAAAATACATGAAATTAGACTTGTTAAAATGGAAATAATAGAATAAAATAACTTCTATAATAGAAACCAAATCTGGATACAATACTTGCTAAAATACACACAATGACTACTAGGAAACACACTACTGTATCAACAAAAATTAAAAAAATCTTCGCCTGACTGTAAATGATTAAAATGGTTTATGGTACTGATTTGGAAACAACATATGAACGGAAATAAGCTGTTACACAACAGAAAATCAAACTACAACATGCAACTCCGATATGCAACCTGAAAGCCACCTGCTAGACACACACTAAGAAGATAATAAACTGCTCCAGAGAATCCCAATATCTCCACAATTTTAGAACCTAATCTAGAGGATGTTTGAACAATAAAAAATTGATAAAACATAGTTGTAGAAACCACTGTAAGCTACAACAAAAATAAAACCCCAAACTACCACATAATCCTGCAAATAAACAAATACTACAAACTAGCTAAAATTGCCAATCTCTAAAGCTCCAATACACTCCCTATGTGAGAATTGCCTCAAGAACCAAAGGGTTTCCATCCTCTGATCCCAAAAACCAATGGGTTTTCATCCATAGGTCACAATCTCCTATGGGTTTTTGTTCATAGAAGAAAACCGAAGAACACAAGTGTTCATACAAAAGATATGAGAAAATAATTTGTCAAAAGATCCTTTTGTATGCAAAATAACCAATATTTATAAACTTCTGAACATATAGAAACTTCCACCAACAACTGGATTCATGTCCAAATATTCTTCCCCTATCTAAAACACTTACGGTTGTCATATAATCTATCATAACACCCTTAAAAATAGGCCTTTCATATTATACCACTAGTGGGGCATCTTTTGACAACTCAAACAACATATTTAATGCACCGATATGTGATTAAAGTGCCAAATCAAAAACTCATGACCCCAAGGTGCTAAATATTATTTTATTTAATATTTAATTGTCTAGAAAGTCTGAAATAAACCATGCCAATATTAAATATTAAATAGATTATTTTCCCTATGTTTCTCCAATTAACCCACAAAAAAATAGAATGGGTTAATAATGATTCCACATTTACTATTTTTAGAAAAGAGGGCACGACAAGTCCTCCCTTCCCAAAATTTCTTGTCCTCAAACAATTGCAACCATGCTACATCAGAATCCTCATGCCAAAATGGTAAAACATGTCAAACTACATACCAAACCTTGATCCCATACCTGTGAGGTGTAGCATCTTTTGCCAAGGGACACTGTGCAAACTTGAGAACTTAGATTATTGTGTGACAATTTCATGAAACCAATAAGAATATCCATGTAAATATTTGATACATTCACTTCAACTCCAAATCTGAACCACATCTTCTCAAAGAAATTTTGTAAACTCACCAAATGCTTCCCATGGTATATATGCACTAAGATGTGTGATGAATCAAACCTGGAACTTTTGAAAATTCTCCCAATGATATAAATCTATTTTTTATAGTTCATGGGGCTGTTATAATAGTCAATTCACCCTCCATAACAAAAAATAAATATTTTTGAAACAATTACTTCTTTCATTTCACATTTTTGATCATATAAATAATACATAAATGTATAGTAATAGACCTACACATTACCTCACCTTGCGAGGTGTTAATTTCAACTTCATGAACTGATTTGTAGGAGCCAAGGTACCATAGTGGAGCATCCATTAGAATCATACAATAGCAGCATTCATACCACAACACTCTAGTGAACATGTGAAGTGTATCTTTGTAGCAGAAATCTCCAAGGTGCCACCATCTACTCTGTGCTACCTATTGGCATGTAGTATACCTCCAATCCTCTTCCATCAATAACCTTCTTTTCTCTACTAGAACCCAAATTTGTGAATGTGCTCTAGCATGAGACATGAGATGGGAGAAGGTCAAACCAAACAACTCCCCCAAAACTTAATTGGTATCCTTATTACTGATAATATTCTCATCACAACCATCAAACTTCAACACCTCTCTATGAAATGAGTCTACCTCATGATGTGCCCTAAACTTAAAATAGATAGAAACAAAGAAGGTATACTCCTCTAATCTATTCACAACATAACTAAAATTCTCATCATGTACTCCATAAATACATATAATGATATCTTCGTACACATATTTCCAACCTTGGTGAGGGGTAAGCAATGGCTGCAACAAATTCAATAAAAATACATGCTTTACCTCAATTTGATGGAAGATGATGCATTCCTTAGAATTTTTGTACACTTCCTCCTCAAATCTCCTCCATGAGAATCCCTCATGGCATAAATCAACTTGCATGTAGGCTAGAAACACATCATAGCAATCACAAACCTCCCTAGATCTCCTCCAAGTTAGTGTAAGGATGGATGGAGTAATTGTCACTAATAGTGGAGATCTTCTACTAGCATCATTATGCAAGGAAGCCTCCTCCAAATGCACCAATGTACCACTATCCATAACTAAAATTATCAAAATCATCCTTATACAAATGATGCAATAATTGAACCAATGATAATCCTGAGCAAGAATCATCCATGTAGTCAAGGTAACATTGGTGGAAGACCAAATACTAATAGTCACAAACTGGAAAATAGTCTTTCCCATGGCTAGAGTTCCCACTATGCTATAGGTTGCAACACTCATGAATGTATACCAATCATGCCATGTACCAGTGTGCATGTATGCAATTATCCATTCAAAGTTAGGAAACATCAAGATCAACAATGTTTGCAAGGTGGAAGCTATGATCAACTAGATAATGAAGAAAATCTTTTCACCCATATCTGTGTACTTCTGAAACCCTTCAAAAACAACAACCTATTCTTTCTCATTATAAATTGACCCACATAGGTGATGCCAATCTCCTCTATAGATATTTTGTAAGAATGATCATGTTGGTGAAATATACTCCTAACCATATTCAAATGTTCCTAGATATCTTCCCAAGTATGGATGGTGATAAAATTATTATCAACATTAATAAAATCAAAATTTCTTACCATGTCACTCAAAGCTCTACCACTTGCAAGATGGTTTGGATTAGATGGTATGTGAACTGAATAGTGTTTGTAAAATTGCATTCCTTTAAAGCCCATAATAAAGGAGTCTTTGCACATCTCTTGTTCACCCACTAGGATGACCTGATGCCTTGCCTCCATGATGCCTAGAATTTGTAGTGACTTCTCCTCCATGAATCCTCCATACATCCAATGGTAAAAAACTTGCATGTACCTTGATCCCACAAATACCATGCCATGTTTAGTAATGAAATCCACAATATCACAATGACATCTATTGGGCTTACCACATTTCCTTGTGCCTATCTCCATCTTCAAGGAATGATCTATGAATGGTGAGCTTTGATACTTTATAGTGTGGTTAGTATGCATAACAAGCCCTTCATGATTTCTCACACTTGCTTCTTTCCATTCCAAATGGAAGAGATGGTGAACTCAATAGTGTCTCTAACTATTTAATCCTCAAGAGATTACTTGGATCCCATATCAAAACATAATTTTGGGATTGAATCAAAGAGTCCTCATGCCCTATAATTCAAGTTGTATCCCTCACTCTATCACCCTTTTTAGCATGGTTTCCATGATGAAAAGAATTTTGTAGTGACATAGAGGGAGACAAATCTGAAATATTTTCATACCTCAAGCTGCAATCAACATGCTCATCTACCTTTTCCATAAGAGACCTTGTTGGGATATCCTCAACACCTTCCTTTCTATAACTCAAAACCCCATCTGGAAGCTCAAAAGTAAGTACATGAATCAGTGCATGTCCTCCATCTTGGTCTCTTCACAACTGGCAAGTGATTCCTTTCCCTCCTTGACTTCATCAATACTTTCCTGACATATACAATCATTAGAATTCAAATAAACATCTTCTATTAACAAAGAATATTTACCTTCCAACTACATTTCAGATTCTTTCTCAATGGGTTTCTCTAAATTTAATTTCCCTTCTTCCTTTTGCAAGAAAATCTTTTCCTCAACAACCTCCTGAGGCTCTGATTCTGATTTCTTATCTTCCTTGATATTTTGTGGATCTAATATATCCATCATATTTTATGGTTCTACGATCTTTTTTTTGGCTCTTCTAATTCTTTTTCCCTTCTCTTTTGAACCCTCTCATGAATTTCTATGAACTTCTTGAATATGATAGCTGATTTAAATGCTTCAGATTGCTTGACATAGTCTTCATACCACTTTGATATCTCAACATTTGCAGTAGATGCAACTCCTTCACCTACAATATTTTCCACATTCTTCTTGTTTTGGTGTAACCATATTTTCTCCACAATGTTATCCAATTTATCAATATAAGCAATAATTTTATTACCTGGGTCTCCCTTATTCTTCCATCTTCCTTCATCCATGATTTTCTCTTCTCAAAGCTCCAAGGTCCCTTTCAATAAGAAGCATAAATCAAACAACCCTATAGGATGGACATACAATGCTCTAATACCACTATAATGAGCCAAACTGAAATATTACAAATTAAAATTTGATCCGAAATTAACTTTTACAAACTTCAATCGAACTACTGAAAAACACGAAACTAACTAGATAGTCAAACCCCAAATTGCACAAACTTGTCCAGAAACTTATACCATTGATTCTCATTGATATGAAAGTGAATTTACAAGATTTTTGATTATTATAACAGTCCCAATGTTAGTGGTTGTACAACAAGTACAAATCTAGGAACAAATATGAAAATTAAATTACCAAACCCACAAAATTGTCAATACCGAATGCTACCAAATTTCACTGTAAACACCCCAAACTGATATTGTTTGATTTCCAAATGGAAAATACATGAAATCAGGCCTGTTATAATGGAAATAATAGAATAAAATAACTTCTATAAAAAAAACCAAATTTAAATACAATACTTGCTAAAATACCCACAATGACTACTAGGAAACACATTGTTAAAACTAATGGGTCCTGGGTGAATGGGCAGATGGTGGGCTACAGTATGTTTGCTGATATTATCTTTTATAGATTTAATATCTAGGCATTTTTTTCTATTTGTGGTGTTCTTTGTTGTTTGGCTACTACCCTTCCCATGTTTAATCCTTGGGGCAGCATTTGGTTGTAGGGCTTTGGGGCCCCTTCAAAACCTGTTTTACCCCTTTAATAAAAAACACACTATTGAAACAATAAAAATTACAAACAATCTTCACCTGACTGAAAATGATTACAATGATTTATGGTACTGATTTGGAAACAAAATACAAACAACAATAAGCTTCTCCACAGCAACAAATCAAACTACAAAACAAAACTCTGATCTGCAACCCCAAAACCACCTACCAAACACACACCAAAAAGATAATAAACTGCTCTAGAAAATCCCAATATATCCACAATTTTAGAATATGATCTGGAGGATGTCTAAACAATAGCACACTGATAAAACACAACTATAGCAACCACAATAAGCTACAACAAAAATAAAACCCCAAACTACCACATAAATCTGTAAACAAACAAATATTGCAAATTAGCTGAAACTACCAATCTCTGAAGCTCCAATGCACTCCTTGTGTGAGAATGCCCTCAGGAACCAAAGGGTTTCCATCCTTTGATCTTAGCAACCAATGGGTTTTCATCCACAGGTCACAATCTCCTATGGGTTTTTGTCCATAGAAGAAAACTAAATAACACAAGTGTTCATACAGAAGATATGAGAAAATAATTTGTCAAATATCCTTCTATATGCAAAATAACCAATATTTATAAACTCCTGAACATCTAGAAACTTCCACCAACAACTAGATTCATGTGTTGGCAAGAGAAACTGCTAGGTGTGTCAAGTGTTATCATTGATGGTAACTGAATCTATCTTACACATCCGCATTACATCATTTGATCATACTAGAAGTCAGAGTGCAGATTTATCTAAGTCCGGATAGACAGGAATAGAGCATTTGATGGGGTTTAACATATTAGTTTGCATTTCTCCACAGTTAATCACACTATGTTGTGGATCTGAGGGAATGTTAAGGGATGTTAGGGATACCTAAATCCAAGATTTTAGCCTTCAGTGATGAAGGGATTGTAAGTTACAAGCATCTGAGTATCAGGTTTTGGTTATACAATTCAGTCCGGTGAAGAACATGCCAACTAGGTGTTTGATCCTTGTGCGGATGAAGAGAAGTGGTTGGTTGAGCAATTTATGAGATCCAGTGGTGTTGGCTGACATGTGAGGTGACTTGAACACATAATTTTTGGTCCACATTAATATTTGTGGATGGATTTAACTGACAGAATAGTGTTCTTGAAATAGTTTCCAAGTTTTCTTAAGGCTGATTGCAGTTGATGTAATTTCATGTAGCGGATATATATGATCGATGGATTTGAGCATTTTGTGATGATGTATGAATATAAAGGGATAAGTGCAAAGTATAGCAGTATCAAGTGTGAAGCAAGGAGATCTAAGTTGCGGATCATGGCAAAACAGTAAAGCAGGGTAGAGAAAGATGAAGTGTGTAAAGTTAGTGTATTGAGCTTAACTGGAATTGTTATTTTGCATAGTTAGATGCTATTCTTCAGTTCAAACATTTTTGTGAACTCTTGTAATCAATTTGTAGGCAGTGAGCCTCCTTTGAGCAGTGACCTCTGGGCAGTCTACCCGAAGGCATGTGCCTTCCCCATTTGTAATACTTTTAACAGAGTATAAATTCTTGTGGGTTAACCCCCACCGTGGTTTTTCCCTTAACCGGGTTTCTACGTAAAAATCCTGGTGTTCATGTGTTATGATCTTGCTATTTCTGCTCTTATGTTCATGCTTCTTTCTTTTGGATGTATGTGGTAAATTGATAAAGGAACATAATAATAAGTTTTGCAGAACACTGATTCACGCCCCCTCTTAGTGTTCCTTAATCTCAACATCATGTCCAAATATCCTTCCCCTATTTTAAGCACTTAAAATTGTCATAGAATCTATCATAACACCCTTAAAAATAGGCCTTTCATATTATACCACTAGTGGGGCATCTTTTGACAACTCAAACAACACATTTTAATGCACGAACATGTGATTAAAGTGCCAAATCAAAAACTCATGACCCCAAGGTGCTAAATATTATTTTATTTAATATTTAATTATCTGGAAAGTGTGAAATAAACCAGGACAATATTAAATATTAAATAGATTATTTTCCCTATGTTTCTCCAATTAACCCATGGAAAAATAGAATGGGTTAATAATGATTCCACACTTACTATTTTTAGAAAAGGGGACATGACAGATACAATAAGTATTATCTATAAGAAAAATTTCATTATTTTTCTTAAGGAAGGTATATGTCTAGTACACAAGTATAATTGTTTCAATACAATGCATACATTTTGAAATAAGTCATGTTAAAAATGTATCAATTTAAAAAACTAAAATAAATAATAGACTTGTTTTTGTCTTGTGTCATGCACATTACTATATGCATCATCACTTCTTCAATAAATTTGAATGATTAATATTTTTATTACCACAATCCACTTTTATACAATTATATTTTGTTGTGGGTAGCACAACTATTGCACTCAAATATTAAGCTAAGAATTTAGTTAAAAAAATTTATGCTCTTAACATTATTAATTTTATAAGAAACTAGTATACAACAAAGTTTTAATTTTAAAAGTTAACTATGAATGCATTCCATTCAAATTTCTTTATTAAATGAAAAAATTATACCAAATCCTTCCCTTTGCATTGGTTTCCCTTTTATTTATGTTCATTAATTTATAATAATTAAATTAAAAGATTCATAAGACAAAGAAAAATTACATTATAAGAATACTTAAACAACATATTTTTTAATTATGTGTCAAGTTCTTTTATTTACCTCTAAACAAATATGCAATTCAACTCTTATTTGATCATTCTACATGGTGCACTCTAAATAGAACCCTTCCAAAGTAAAAAATAAGAAATATTAAAGATAATTTTGTATTTTTTGTTTTTAGTATATGACATTAAGATATTAGGTCTAGTAGAAACATTGGAAGTTAAAACATGCTACATAGTTAGATCCAAAAGCATTTAGTACTCATATATTAATTGATTCAAAATTAATAGACTACATAATAAACATTCCATTAATTTTAAGATTCTCTGTTTAATTTCCTTGCATCATAAAAAATGATATGTTGAATTTCATTGGCAATTTAAGCACACCCATTCCCTCCAATATGTTTGGTAAGTGCTATTCATAAACTATAGAAAAATAGAAGCAATTTCTTAGAGTTCCTTAAGTGTGGTCATATTCTTCATCATTGCTTCTAAATTATAAAGGGTCAATATAACAAAATTGAAGATCAATAACATAACCATAATAATGTAGCAAATTTTAGTTATTTGGGTATGTGCATGGAAATGGGGGACCAAAGGGGGTCAAAAGTGGCCACTTTTTTTTTAAACCAATAAAAAATGATCTTGGATGAGAAATTGAAGATAGCCACGCTCAAAATTAGAAGATGTGATAAGAACAAGATTTGTAGTGCTTGGAATCTAGTTTCTAAAATACTATTGTTTTTTTAAATATGGTGGAGATTAAGAGGTTCAAATAGAGGAAGCACACAAAGTGCTCCTATCTTTGTTAGAAAAATATAACATAGCGTCTGGTGTGCTCCCCCTAAAATGTTGATTTTTTAAAGTATTTCACAAATCACTTGAATGGAAAATTAGCTAACATCATGCAATTTATGCTTGATTTTTTGTTAATTTTTAATGAATATATGATTTTTGATGATTTTACAAAGTGGACACATCCTAAAAATAAAAATTTGAGCATGATCCCCCTACATTTTTTGAAAATTAATCAAAACTATTTTTTTTAATGTGTATAGAATAGAGTCTAGAATCTAAAAATGTAATTTGTTTGAAATTTTGACAAATGCATAAAAGTGACACCAAAAATACTACACAATTTTTTTATAAAAAGGAACACATTAGCAAAAGAAATTGAAGATGGAAACCTTGATGTTATTAGATTTTAGAAAAACTACATGTTTAGAAAGCTAATAAAAAATTAAAGTCATCCTAGCATTTTTTTTGTATTAACATTGAAAAACATGTAAACCTGATGGAGAGCATCCTTGGGATTTAGTTGATTTTCTATGTTTTGTTGAAAACACATCTTTGGCATCTAAAAGGTAGGTCCAATCCTTTGGGTTGGATGCCTAAGGAAAATCAAACCCTTATGGTTTGAATTTCCTGAAGTAGTAAAAAATGTCCTTGCATTTGAGATTAGTTAAAATGTTGACCAACAATTTGCAAAAAGGAATATCACATGATTTTGGACCCACATTCTATGTTTATTCTCTTTCTCTATTTTTCTGACATACAAACACTTTTTTTATGCTTTTGAGGATCTAAAATGATTGGTTGACAAAATTATTACAATTTTTGTTCTTGTATTGATGTAGAAGATTTCAATTACATGTTTTTAAATCAAATTTGATATTTCAAGTCATTGTTTTCATGTTTTAAGGAATTGAATACTTGATCTACAAAATTAACTAGTTTTTTTGTCTTACATTGACAAAAACACATTCTAATTGCATGTTTTGTAACTGAATTTGATAAATTCTCAAATTATTGTTTGTGTTTTTTTACTATTTGTCTTAGATTGATATAGAATCAATATCATGCCAACAAAACAACCAAAAACTAAAACATTGGAGGAACGTGAAGTTGAGAATGCAAATACAAGAGAGCGAATGAGACAAATTCATGAAAATAAGAAATTGAACTTCATAAATAAAGATCAACCATCATTGCCAATTGAATTGGATCATGGAGCATCTAAGAGAGAAGGATTTGGAGAAACAACAGGAATGAATGTAAAAACTTCATGCAAGTAAGAAATGGAATGCGAGAGTTGAAGGTATGTCATCTTTGCCATCTTAATTTGATATTATAGAAAATGCCAAATCACCAATTTAAAATGATGATGCATTTTGAATGTGAATATATATGTTACACTAGTTGATCAAGTGTTGAATGAGAAAAAATTATCTAATGATTCAAGTTTTCCACTGAGAACACCTCCTATAATTTTGTGTAAAAAATCTAAATTTTTTATCAAAATTGATGAGAACATTCTAAAACAAATGTTTGATAAGATTCCTAAACATACTTATAGAAGAAATGTGGATAAGATATGAAACATGTTTTTTGAAAACATAAGTGAAACCAAAACATGTTAATTTTTGTTGAAATGATGAAAAATCTTAAGTTTAGGCGAAGATTCTTGGTCTAAGGACATCAAATAGAAATAGAAAAAAATCTAATCAATGCATATCAAAGCATTGGTTCCACCTCACGTAACAAAGATAGTAATGCTAAATTATGTGTCATTACATACAATATAGCACGAAATCAAACAAAGAAATCTTGCTTGATAAGAAAAAAAGTCAAGCACTAAAGATAAGTAGAAAACATTGATGAAGGTCGTTGGGAGGCATGAAATAGTTCAGGACCCAAATAGCAACAAACTATGGGCATTATGGTAGAATCCCATGAAAAGATAAAGTCATAGATGAATTTTTAAAATCCCTAATTGAGAAATTTTGGAGAAATAACACAAGAGTATCTCCTAATCAAAGGGATGTTGTAAAAAGGAGGATTGGTTGTCAAAACCGTGAGCCTCATCCAAAGCATTTTATGGATATGACTAAAACATATTTTTTCTCCAAATTTATATAGAGTTATCATCAAATTCAAATTAGTCAAAGGTATTTTGAAATGGAAAAACCTTTTTATGTCAAAATAAATCACACACATACAACTTTTTGTTGTAGGGTTCACATAGAATTTTCTATGCATTATGATGGTTTTCGATAAATATGTGTGTCTTTACATACTAAGGATATTTTTTAGGAGTGTATGATAGAAGATCCACCTATATCCAAAGAGATTTAATTTTAAGAATTTTTTGTGATATAGTAGATGGACAGTTGTTTATAAGAAATCATGTTTGGATGAAACTTGTGATAGTTGCAGCGGTTTGCAACATTTGATAACTTGTGTAGACACGGAGAATACACATGCAATTAGAAATGAACTAGTACCTTTTGAAAAATAGAAGTCAGTGGCATACACTCTAAAAGATGGTAAAGAGGCAAAAAGGTGTGAATTGGTGAGTGAAAAAATACCAATATCTACATTAATGCGTATTCTTCAAGAAAAGATAGTGTATGAGTATGCAAAATATACACATAGCGATCAATGGTTGGACTTGCAATTCAAGTTATGCAAGGACACATTTCCTCTTCATACGATCATGCCAATTGTATACTTTGTAGGGAATTAAGGTCACAGTTTTTGATGCAAGTGGGACTCCCACTGCAACCCATCACTCAATTCCTCTCACACAATAGCTCTAAAAATATTTGACACACTCTCTGCCAACAATACAAACTCACAACTCATAATTATATGTAAATAAAGACATGCCTCATTTCAGCGATCACAAACATGCAAACAAATTACATCAAAAAATAGATTACAAAAATCTACAACATTACACAATTGGCCTTTCATGACCTCTCACATGCATAACCAATCTACAACCTTTCTTGTTTCAGCACTCGTTCATGGTTGAGACTCCATGGAAGATCTACCACACACTAATGGCATCCATTTTCTATCAAGACTTCCTCTAATCTACAACACACACCATTATGTATTATTTTAGCCTCCCCTTGAGGCATCTCATCTATTCACACATTAATTTTTGTATAACATCTTATTTAATCAAGCAAGGAGCAACCTCTAAATGAGATGTTTCATTTCCCTTTTAATTGGCATTGAATTTCAATCAACCTTGCACCAGAGTGGCACCTCCATTTTCTATCCAATTTATGCATAAAAGAATGTGAATACAGGCCACCACCCACTCCCAAAATCTGCTTCACATTAATATAAGTGTTGCCTCTCATCATGAGGCATTTCATATCCCAATTTGGTACCCCCTTCATTAATTTATATCTGTTGTTTTTCAGCCTCCAAATGAGGCGTTAAGATTTTACATTTGCCCCACAAGAAAGGTGCCTTATTCATTATTAACTTCTGCAGAGAAGTAATATCATAAAGTAGGCTGCCCCACCATCATTTTCTTATGCTAGAATCCCAAATAAGGCATTGAAATTTCCTCCATGCATAATTTTTCACTATGTATCTTAGATTTTGGATTAATTTCTGCAATAAATTCTTCTTAATGCCTCAAATGGAACAACAACAACAATTTTTAAACCCAAAGATTCTTTACATCCAAAATAGGTGCTTTGATGGTTGTAGTGGCTTTGGAATAGCCAAAACTTTAATACATTTATTTCATAAGAGTTTCAAAAACAAGAAGGATTAATAAATATTAATCAAGACTCCCTGAAAAACCTTTTTGAATTTTCACAAACCAATTTGTAGAAGAATTACATTTTGCGCCTACGACAAGATGCGTCAGGTTGCCGGAAAACTGACTTTTTGCATAACTTTCACTTGGAGGAAAATATTTGCCTAGAAACTGGATAGAATGTGTGGAATGACCTCATTAAGCTTCCCTCCAAACCATTTGATCTTAACTTTTAAAAATCTTGAAAAATTAAATTTTCCATAAACTAGTTGACACAATCAGAGAAAAATTAAATTCTCCTATATGGAAGATAATTTGGATATGAAACCTTTTCCAATGTGAGAAAATATATCTAAGAATATACCTACAAAATAATTTTAGTCCATCCTTCATAGATTTATGTAAACAATTGTTTTCATAAAACTGTCTACGACATGTTAAAACTGCGATATGACAAAAACTCAAATTTTGCAAATTTGACCACACAAGTGGCTTCGTGATGCTAAGAGATGCCAAGAAAAATAAAAAAAGAAAAAAAAAACTTAAATTTTTTTGGGTGATGTAGGATCACTTGTGGACCTGGATGCTCCTATATTAGACATGCTGAGTAAGCAAATTTTTGTGAGTATGAATCACAAAATGGAGTTGGATTATTGAATCACCTTTATAGGTTGTAAACAACCTATAGAAAACTCCATCATTGCAACAAGTTTGTGAAAAAATTTCTTTCTTATCCTCTTCTAGCATCTTCTTAGGACTTTGCCTACTCTCCTCCACCTAGTCTGCTCACAATCCTTCTTTCCACTCATGGAAATTAATCCACCATCAACCATCCTCATCCACAAAAAAAAAATTCATCTCTTCTCTACTCTCGTGGGATCCAATCCACCATAATCCATCCTCCACCAATATGCATCTATGATGCAGAGAAAAAACTTTATCTCACAAACTGATCAGTGAGAGGATGGTCCATGTCTTGGCGATCTACTTCTTGTTGGCCAAACATCCCCTGTCGGTCACCTTTCTTTTTATTTGCCTAACACTCAACACTCCCTGATGTATGTATTTATATTACTCGCCTATTAGCAAGACTATCCTCATCGGTGAGCTCCCTGCCTGTGCTTCCGATATGCCGATGGAACAACTTATATGCGTTCGTTGACTTGCGATCACCGGTTTCCTTCACCGCTGCTACCAGTCACCTCTTGTATCTAACGCAATGTATATGCGCAATGTACATTCCAAAGATGCATTCTCAACATGCATTCAGGATATACATTCGGTGGGACTGACCATTGACTTTCATGATACACTGATACACTATCGGCTAGACTTCCAAGATCAGAAGCTTTCAGACTTCTCTCTCCGACACCTCCAGTCCTCCTGATGCATAACTTAACCATTCACAACCAGTCATCTCAGGCATATCACTGGCGATCAAAGGTAAACCAATGTATCTAAACATGGTTTCCTTATCAAAGGCTCTTCAATAGATCTTTTCCTGACTTACTGTGCTGGTCATACAAAGTACCTTCTTAATGTATATTCGCAACATACATTCCCAATGTGCCTTGAGATATACATATGAAATGTATATTCGGTGAAACAACACGAGTCTTACACCGATGTAAACCTCTGCAAACCCTGTAGCTACATAGATCTTCTACTCCGCCAACCTAGGACATGATAATGCTAGGATCTCTCAACACCATTGTACGTGATCCTATAGACACAACACCCAAATGAACAAAACAAAAAAAAAGAACTATACAACCATTCCATCAATTTTAAAGAAATCTAACCAGTGGAATAGACTAAGAATCCATCTTGACCACAAAATAGAAATTTGATTAGACAGAGAGAACCTTAATGAATTCAGAATGATAGAAAGATGCACAGAACAAAACTTTGTTTATTATGCCTTTCAAAAATGTACACACACAGATGCTCTGTTTTACAATTACAAATCACACTTCTTTTTGATCTGATCTCATCTAATTACATTTGATCTACTTTGGGTATTTATCCACTTGCCCTGAGTAGTACCAACCTGACTCCAAGCGGCTAGGAGACCAATGCAAGCGGCTGGGAGACAACCGTCTAACAACCTCCAACTGCCTAACAACCTTTGTGATTACAGATTGACAAGTGTCCTTGGGACTTACACAATGAACCTAGATACAAACTAAAATGACATGCATTGGTCAAATAGACCTTATTACATGAATGGTCTTCTAGGACCTTATTGAAAACAACAAAAATGAACATTAGACACATCATGAAGTTAAATGCCTCATGGAGGCCACTGTGGATTAGGTGCTCCTGTACCATACACCCCACCTTGAAAAGAACTCATGCCCCATGAGTTAATTCTTTGTCTTGCTCCACCTTTATCCTCTGATGTCTCATGTCTTCCCAATGATCTCTAGACTGCAACCTGCTTCCATGGAATCAAAGACTCATGCCTAGCATTGTAGGCTCTACTCACACTTTGCCATGAGTGAGTGCTTGCAACCAAACCTATCCTTTGTTTGCCATTCTTTCTTACTGTCATCACTGCCTGAACACCTGCATTGAAAACCTGGGTTGATGCTTCTTGTACTGCTACTATGGCAGAATATGTTTGCCTTTCAACTCTTGTTGGTTCTAGAGGACAAACAATGGTCCCTACTATGATAGCATATTCTTCTTTCTAATCAACTTGCAAACCTTCTCTTGGACCTTCTGCTGATCCATCAGATCTCCATCATCCAAAATTGAAATCACCTTCAAACTTTGATCCTTAGCAACCCCACTCCCTGAGGTATCCTCAACTTTCATTATGTCTTCTTCATTGAGCTTCACAAACTCTTTCTTACCCACTAAGATGACCTTGGCTGCCTTCTTTGCTTCAGCATCCTCCTACAATGGTGTCATCACAAAATTCTTCCCATCCTTCTTGATGGTGTAGGTGTTAGCATATCCATCATACAATGCTCACCTATCAAATTGCCATGGCCTACCCAAAAGTAGGTGACAACATTCCATGGGCAAAATGTCACATAAAACCCTATCCTAATATTCTCCAATTTGAAAATCAACATATGCTTGCTCATATACTAAAAGTGATTGACTATCACTTACCCAAGATGCTTTGTAAGGGGTTTGATGAGGAATCCTTTCTATGTTCAATTTATCCACCATTTCCTGAGACACCATATTATCTGTTGAACTAGAATCTATTACTACCTTGCATATTTTACCTTTGCTTTTGTAATTGGTCCTAAAAAGTGCTCTCCTTTGTAGCATGTCCTTGGATGTCTTTAAGAGTGTTCTAGCATCAATGCTTCTCCATCTTGAACTGGGGCTGTACTCCTAATTGGAAAGTTAACACTTTCATCTACCTCCTCTTCTTGCACATATTGAACCCTCTTTTCATTCTTCCTATTACCTCTGGATGCTGAACCTTGCCTTTCTAGACATTTGAATGTTGGGTGACCAATTTCATTACAATGATAACATCTCCTAGTGAAAACATTAGAACCTCTACCACCTCCAAATCTACCTCTTGTGTCTCTCCATCCACCCCTAAAATCAGACTGCTCTTGTCCTTTACTAGTCTCTTCTCGGTTCTCATTGGTTTGCCTTATTGTAGGGGCTGATCCTCCCCCCTCTTATATTACTGCCTCTTCCCCTCATGGACTTATCTTGTCTCCTTTTCATCTTCTCCTCAATCCTGATTACCATTTGATAACATTCCTCTACACTCCTAGGGTTAGCCAAAACTAATTCATCTTGTATATTCAATCTCAAACCAGCCAAGTATCTAGCAACCTTTTCAATCTCATTCTCATGATGACTAGACCTCATACTTAATTTATAAAATTCCTCCGTATATGCTTTCACTTCCATCTCCTTTTGTCTTAAAAATTGAAGCTTTTTAAACATTTGAACTTCATAATCCTTGGGTAAGAATTTGCCTTTGATTCTTCCTACCATCTTGTCCCATGAAGAAATCTTTGACTTTCCCTACTTTCTCCTCTCTGATTGTAAGTAATCCCACCATACCAAGGCATGACCTCCCAATTTGGTCTTTGCAATCTTTACTTTCTACTCCTCAGGAACTTCCTCACATTTGAAATGATTATCTAATGCAGCAATCCAATCAAGTAGCTCTTCCTCATTTAAACTTCCATTATACTTTGGAACATCAATCTTTACCTTAGGTTTGTCATTCTTGACTACCCTTAATAGTTTTGCAAATCTCTGATCTTTAGGATCCAGATCTTCATCTACATCTTCAAATTCTTCACCATTCCCTTCTTCTTCTGGTTCACTTTCTTCCACTTCCCTTCTTTTGTTCGTCTCCAAGGCTGCAAGCCTAGCTTGAAGGGCTTCTGTAAGCTCTTTCATCTCCCTCATCTCTTTAGCATGCTTTTCCTTCATCTCTTGCAACACTCTAGCAGTGCCAACATTTTTCAGAGACATCTTGCTAACTTGTTTCTGCAACCTCTCAGTTCTTCTACTTCTGCCTTCTCAATGACAGAACCAAACACACAACTGCCTAGACCTTTTGCTGGGCTCTGATACCAATTTGATGCAGAGCCAAAAATTTATCTCACAAACTGATCGGTGAGAGGATGGTCCATGTCTTGGCGATCTACTTCTTGTCGGCCAACATCCCCAGTCGGCCACCTTGCTTTTTATCTCCCTTATGCTCAACACTCCCCAATGTATGTCTTTATATTACTCGCCTATCAGCAAGACTATCCTCATCGGCAAGCTCCTTGCCTATGCTTCTGATACACCGATGGAACAACTTATATGCATTCATTGACTTGTGATCACCGGTTTCCTTCACCGCTGCTACCAGTCATCTCTTGTATCTAACGCAATGTATATGAGCAATGTACATTCCAAATATGCATTCTCAACATGCATTTAGGATATACATTCAATGGGACCGACCATTGACTTTCACGATACACTGATACACTATCGGCCAGACTTCCAAGATCAGAAGCTTTCAGACTTCTCTCTCTGGCACCTCCAGTCCTCCCGATGCATAACTTAACCATTCACAACTGGTCATCTCAGGCATATCACCAGCGATCAGAGGTAAACCAATGTATCTAAACACAGTTTCCTTATCAAAGGCTCTTCAACAGATCTTTTCCTGACTTCCTGTGCTGGTCATACAAAGTACCTTCTCAATGTATATTCGCAACATACATTCCCAATGTGCCTTGCGATATACACACGAAATGTATATTCGGTGAAACAACACGAGTCTTACACCGATGTAAACCTCTACAAACCCTGCAACTACACAGATCTTCTACTCCGCCAACCTAGCACATGATGATGCTAGGATCTCTCAGTACCATTGTACATGATCCTACAAACACAACACCCAAACGAACAAAACAAAACAAAAAAAGAAATGTACAACCATTCCACTGATTTAAAAGAAATCTAACCAGTGGAATGGACTAAGAATCCATCTCGACCACAAAATAGAAATTTGATTACACAGAGAGAACCTTAATGAATTTGGAATGATAGAAAGATGCATAGAATAGAACTTTGTTTATTATGCCTTTCAGAAATGTACACACATAGATGCTCTGTTTTACAATTGCAAATCACACTTCTTTCTGATCTAATCTCATCTGATTACATTCAATCTGCTTTGGGTATTTATCTACTTGCCCTGAGTAGTACCAACTTGACTCCAAGCGGCTGGGAGATAACTGTCTAACAACCTCCAACTGCCTAACAACCTTTGTGATTACAGATTGACAAGTGTCCTTGGGACTTACAAAATGAACCTAGATACAAACTAAAATGACATGCATTGGTCAAATAGACCTTATTACATGAATGGATTTATAGGACCTTATTGAAAACAATAAAAATGAACATTAGACACATCATGAAGTTAAATGCCTCATGGAGGCCACTGTGGATTAGGTGCTCCTACACCAATCTATACTATTCTCTATAGCACCTGTATACAAATCTGCACTAGCAATCTCATGAAAATTAAAGATTTCCATCTTCAATTCATCTTCACACTCTTTCACCTTTATTAACTTCCTCTCATCCATGTCTACAAAATTGAAATTAACATTACTTTCACCTTTATAAAATTCAAGAGAATAAGACATTATCTCAATAACCTTTTCCTTCTCTACCACCACTACAAATTCTTCTTCACCTCCATCTACAATCAATGCAAGTCACTCTTTTTCAACTACTTCAATCTATAATAGCATATCATCTTCATCATCACCATCCACTGCAACTTCTTATTTATCACTAGTTTATTGCAACATCCTTATCTTCATTCTTTGATGCAATTGCATTATCCTCTTCTTCAACCTTCTCATCCTCCAAAGGACACACAACTGTTCTTACTTCCTCATTCTCATCCTCAACCACTACAACTTTAGTTTTGTTCTCTTCTTTTATGCCTTCATCAAGACATGCTACTGCAATCTCTCCCCTTTCTTCCTCATCCTCCTTTCCTGCATACACAATGTTATCTGCATACAAATCATCAACAGAAGAAATATGGGACTTAACCTTACCCATGTACTCTGTCCAAACATGTATCTTCTAAATCTTGTTAATCTCAACCATATATCTTCTTTCTCTCCTCTCAAGCACATAAATTACCAAAGGTCTTCCGAAGACAAACCTCATACTTTCCTCTTCGACATTTTGTTAAACACTCTACATAAACAATACTCTCTCTATAGTTACAAGTCCTCTTTCGTAACTACAACAAATAAACTCTCACTCACAACTCTCTTCATAGCTTCAATGTCTTCTAATCTCTCTACTATTCAGGACTCCTTACACACCTACAAAAGACCTCTTGAGCTCTTCAGACAACCCTCACCACTTCACAACTTCAACGTTAGGTCCTGGCACAAACTGTCTCACGTTCAACAATCTATTTACATGTTCAAGAATCTCCTCCTCACAACTCCACCTTCAAGTCTTGGTATGTACTACCTCACATTTGGCAATCTGTCAACACACTCAAGATCTCTAGCTCTAATATCATTTTGATGCAAGTGTTGCATATAGGTTGTCATTGATGTCAACATAGTATGAAGTATTGTAGTGAGAAAGATTGTAGATGATGCCAAAGGGATTGTAGGAGTGTGATGCTCAATGAAGATAGCAGAATAAGCATTGTGAGATAGACAAGTGAAGTGATGAGTATGTACTGAGACACTCAAAGGTGTAGACAAAGAAAGTTGATCAGGAGAGTGTTGAAGTGAAGGAGATGGATTGATATCATTTGAACATAGTCATACCATATCTTCTAAAGTTCATGTGTAAGTCAAATCCTTGACATGATTACACTTGAAATGCTTGATAAGTTAAGTTGAACTCATGCTATTTGGTGATAATATGAACTCACAATGATTGTCACCAAATGAAGAAAGTTACGAAAGGTTGAAGGGATTTGTCTAAGTATAGCACTAGTCAGGGATGGTATTATAGGCTCACAAGATGGTACCACATTCTACCACCATTGGAGATATGAACCTACAGATTGAACTATTGGCTAGGTGTTGCACCCATGCACTTATGTTTGAATTTGAGATCATAATGCTTACTGCGAGGTGTTTGGGAGATAGAAGAATGAAGATAGTAAGGAAATAGGGTAAGTACAGTCACAGAGTGATAGGAGAATGCTCCACACTTCTCTAAAGATGAAGATATGATGTTGCATCTTGGAAGACAACTATATATGAGTAAAAAGTATGTATGTTTCAAGTTTCAAGGAATACTATGTACTGTAGATGCTTCTCTAGAGTATGATCTATGAAGGCATGCCTTGGTATTGATTAGTGTGAACAGAAGGAGAGAACTTTAATGTTTTTGATTAAAGGAGTAAAATGGGTTTTGAAGGGGCCTCAAAACCCTACAACCAAATGTTGCCCCAAGGATTAAACATGGAAGGATAGAAGCCAAACAACAAAAAACACCACAAACAACAAAGAAGGCCTAGATATTAAAGCTATAAAAGATACTATCAACAAACATACTGTAGCTCACCATCTGCCCATTCACCCAGTACCTGTCATTAGGGTCACATACTTTTAAGAGTCTCCACAGCAGCTAGTTCCTATTTGTAAAATTCTTCATGAAGTTTTGTGAATCCCAACAGTTCATCCTTCTCCTCTTGGAAAGACTTCTTTTTGCTTCCTATGGTCCTAGAGCTTGGGCCCCCCTGATCATTACTTTTTACTCTATTTGGCTCTATTACTAGTTTTCTACATCTTACCCTCAACATCCATCTCTTCCCCCATCCCAACCATGTGTTCTTCCTTCAGCTCCTTGAGTTTCTCAGTGAGGATCCTTATACCTTCCATGCTATTTTGCATGGTGCAGTTACTAATTTCCAACATTCTTTCCAAATTGTTCTTTATATGTTTCATTTTAGTTTCCACCTTACTCAAGCAAGTTTCATGTTCCTGGCTATGAGATACCAAATCCTTCTCTAGTTGGTTAACCTTCGAGATGGCTTCCCAAGACATTTGAATTTCCTCATCCATTCTATCATCAATATCAACATCCCTCCCCATCCTTTGCTAAATTGCAGTTAGCTGAATATTGATCCTATTTATCTCAATGTACCATTTACTTAACCTTTGTTGGATGTTAACATCTTCCCTCACCATGCCCAAAGCATCAAATAGATCCTCTATGTTCAAAGTTGAAGATAGAAGGAAAGAAAAGTTCTTAGGGAGCCTACTACAAGGGTCAGGGATCTAAGGAAATGGAATGCCAATCCCAGAGTCTTCAGTCACTATGCCCTTGACCTATTCCTCTTTAAGGTTCTCAGCCATCTCCATTTTCAACTTCAACTTGTGGACTTTCTTACCTTTCTCACCAGTGTTTTTCTTCTCAGGGACCTCAATTTCATCCTAGTTTTACTTGTCCTTCTTGTTGTCTTTCTTCTATTTACCCCCTTCTCCTCCGTGTACCCTTCATCACCAACTCCCCCAAAGGTAGAGCCCGTGGACTAGGAGTCCTCTTTTCTACTTTGTTTGGTTAGAGTTTTCGTCTCACAAGTCCTTTTTCTCTTTCTAGGCATAACCTCCTCCTCTGCCTCAGAGGTATATGGAGTGGAGAGAACCTCCACAGAGACCCCATCCTCGGCCCAATCTGGGTCCTCATCATCTTCCCTAGTTTTTCCATCCATGGAGGCAGAGTAGTCCATGATGGGAACTTTTCCTTTTTTCTTTGAACTCCCCTTCACCTCCACACTTGGTACCATGGCTTTTATGTGCTCCATTATGAGAAAAATTAACCCTTCATGCATAATAGATAACCTAGGGTTTCTCTAGTTTTCTTTTATTGAAAATTCCATGGAGGATAAAAGGTAAAAAGGAAAAGAAACTACCATTCGATGCCTAAAATGTTTCAGATGCATGAAATGATAACTAGAAATGGTTGTGAACCTACCTTCCAGGGTAACATAGTGCATGATGACCTCTACCACTTCACCCTAGATAAGATTTATAGACTTCCTCTCGTATCTTCCCAAGTTGAACTTAACCAATAGATTCCTCTAATTGTCTCTGAAGAAGGATTTCAATGCTTCCTCTCCCACTTTACGGTCTCTGAAGAATTTCCTCCCCTCCATAGACAAGCCGGTTATCCCTGCTATGAAATCTTTTGTTATCTCAGTCTCAACCCCATAGGCTTTCACTTTTCTCCCCCACCACCCTTTTACAAACATATTTGTAGCAATTAGGTCTGACCCATGCAATTTTTCCATCAAGGGGACAAGCCCCCCATCCTGCATAATTTTCCATAGATGGGGCCACGTGCAGACCCCATCACAAGAGCAAGGTTCAATTCTATTTCTATCACCTCCCATATTCATCCCTGTTCGATTGTCTCTATCAGAGGACTCCAACTTTTGCATAAGACAAGGCTTTTTCCAAATTATATCTAGAAGGGTCTTTTTCCCTCCCAAAAAGCATGCAAGCCTTAACCGAGTTATCATTAAATCAACTCTGGGAAATAATGCTAACATTATCATGGTTTCCTTCATTAATCATGATGGACTTAACCTTACTTGGCATATCTGAAAGGTTTTCCCATAGTTTTATGTCATGGGACATCACTCCCTCATTGGCTATTACGTCTGCCAACCCATTCCCTTCCCAAAACATATGAGAAATTAAGGAATTCTCAAAATAATTTATCATGTGAATAGAATCCTTAATTAAAATTTGGATGGTCCAACTTGGGGATTAAATTTCCTTAAGACAATTTATGATGTTGAGTGAATCCCCCTCGATCCAATCCTTCTTATAACCTTTCTCATAGGCAAACCTTAAATACCATGGTAGGCCACCACAACCTCAGCATAGTGATTTGACCATGTTAATGTTAAGGAGAGAGTTAATGTTACCATAGTACACCACACATGAATATTTGGTCTTGTTGATGGAAAGACAAGAACATTGGATCAATTGGTATGGTCAGTCCAAGTTTTAATCATCTCTGTATGCTTTTCAATGTTTCACTTCAAGACTGTGCTATTAAAGTATGGTAAGGATACTGGGATCAATGTCCAAGTGTTTGCACCAGCATATAACAAATTGATTTGGTAAGGGAGGTGTTTAGAAATGTTTTACAAGTAATATTATATTCATTATGTGATCTAGATGATGTAATTCTGTCTTCTTCGGTACCACATTGAGTTTGGAGTCAAATACAAGGAACGATAAGTGTTGAGGTGCCAACTTGGTACATAATAAAGACTTTGTTAAGTATAAAGGATGTGCACCAGTCTAGAAGGGTGTGTCAAGGTAGGATAGGACCTGATTATGCCTTGTTCTTGAATCGCATTGGGATTTTACCTACCGCACATGATTGGGAGCCGACTGATGTGGCCACTACATATTTCATGCTATGTGTTTCTTTTTGGCCGACCAAGGAGAAATTTTTTGAAGCTTGTAGAGGATATATAAAGATTCAAAGTTATTGAAAGCATGTTGAGTGTTGAATGATAAGGCATAGTAAATATTGTGCGAATATACTTACAACAGAAGCAGATATGATGATGAAAAATGCTAAGGATTGGTTCATGTAATATAATATAGTTGCAGAAGATATGATGTGCTTTGCAATGGTAAAAAAATTTCTGAATATATTTTGATGTCGCAGAGATCTATATTGTTGTTATAAGGAAGATAGATAGTAGTGCAGAAGCTAAAGTGATAAGTATTTTGTGTTGCATGAAGAACATTGTGATATGCTTTGTAAATGTGTAACTGGTTAGGGAGTTGCAGCTTACTTTGGGTTGTAGCCCATAAATAATATTGTAATCATATTTTATTTGTGAGGCTTGATTTGGATAGTAGATCCAAACAACTTGCTAACTATAGTTTTTCCCTTCTTTGGTTTTCCACATAAATCTAGTGTTATGGTTGTGTGCTTTTGTGTTCTTGTATTCCTCATGTCTTGAATGTTCACATAAGTTTGAATGCTGCTAAAAATAAAGTAATTTGATTTAGTACTGGCTCACCCCCCCTCTCAATACTTTTGTGTGTTCAACAAGTGGGACTCCCACAGTAACCCGTCAATCAACTCCATTCACACAATAGCTCTAAAACCATTTGACACAATGATTCTCTCTCCACAAAACAAACTCACAATACATAACTAGATGCAAATAAACATGTCTCATTTTATTGACCACAAACTTGCAAACAAATTACATCAAATAACAGATTACAAAAATCTGCAACAACATTACACAATTGGCCTTTCATGGCCTCTCACATGCATAACCAATCTGGAATCTCTCTTTTTTCAGCACTCCTTCATGGATGTGACTCCCTAGTAGATCTACCACACACTACTGACATCCATTTTCCATCAAGACTTCCTCTAATCTGTAACACACATCATTCTGTATTATTTCAGTCTCCCTTGAGGCATCTCATCTTCTCACACACTAATTTTTGTATGACATTTTATTTAATCAAGCAAGGAGTAGCCTCTAAATGAGGTATTTCATTTCCCTTTTAATTGGCGTTGAATTTTAGTTAACCTTGCACTAGAGTGCCACCTCCATCTACTATCCAATTTATGCATAAAAGAATGTGAATACAGGCCACCACCAACTCCTAAAATCTACTACACATTAATACAAGTGTTGCCTCTCATCATGAGGAATTTCATACCCCAATTTGACACCCCCTTCATTAATTTATATCTATTTTTTTTTAGCCTCCAAATAAGACATTAGGATTTTAGATTTCGTCCACAAGAAAGACGACTTATTCATCAAATTAATTCTATAGAGAAGTAATATCATAAAGCAAGCTTCCCCAACATCATTTTCTTATGTTAGACTCCCAAATAAGACATTAAAATTCCTCCATGCATGATTTTCCACTATGTATCTTAGATTTTGCATTAATTTTTGTAATAACTTCTTCTTAACACCTCATGGAGCAACAACAATGATTTTTAAAACCAAAGGTTCTTTACATCCAAAATAGGCGCATTGATGGTTGTAGTGGCTATGGAACAACCCAAAGTTTAATAGATTTTATTTCATAGGAATTTAAAATGAAACAAGGATTAGAAAATATTAATCAAGCCTCCATAAAATACCTTTTTACTTCGCACAAACCAATTTGGAGAAGAATTACATTTTGCAATTGCCACAAGATCCGTCGGGTTGCCAGAAAACTGACTTTTTGCATAACTTTCACCTGGAGGTAAATATTTGCCTAGAAATAGGTCAGAATGTGTGGAATTACCTCGTGAAGTTTCCCTCCAAACTATTTGATCTCAACTTTTAAAAATATTTAAAAAATAATTTTTTCATAAATTGGATGGCACGATCAAAGAAAATTAAATTATCCCAAACATTGGAGAAATTGGATGTGAAACCTTCACCAATGTGAGGGGAATACATCTAAGAATACACTTGCAAAGGAATTTTATCCCATCCTTCATATATTTCTAGAAACAATTGTTTCTATAAAACTACCTATGGCGCGTTAAAATTGAGATCCGACGAAAACTCAAAATTTGCAAATCTGACACACAAGAGGCTTCCTGATGTTGAGAGATGCCAAGAAAAACCAAAAAAAGCCAAAACAAATGAAATTTTTTGGGTGATACAGGATTGCCTATGGACCTAGATGCTCCTGCATCAGTTTTCCATGTAGGAAAGCACTTTATCAAAAAGATGTTATGGGAGACCTTCACGGTATTTTATTTTGGCAAACTCAACTTTAACAGGTTCAAGCTCTTAGATTAGTTGGTATAATTTATTAGAATAAGCCTTAAAATATTTGAGATCACAACACTTCATCTAAAGAATATCTTTGATCAACCTTTCTTTTCTACATATTTCATAAGGGAAAAATTTGTTAATCAAAAGATTGAGGAATAGAAGAACAAGATCTTCTTGGACACAACTTTGTTGGTTTGTATTGGGATCAGTTTATATCTTGAATTTATAATAGAGTTCTTTATCTTTTTCTCCTAGAGTTTTCCTACACCACTTGTTAGCCATAATACCTCAAAGATATTGGACAACTAATTTGATAATATCTACTAGAGAAGCTTGAACAAATTGACCAGTGATATAAAATCTATTAATCTAGGACTGGGTATATCGAAATGGACCTTTGATGTGGTGAATATTAAGATACCATGGCTGGATTGGATAGGTTGTGTGAAGCATCATAACAGTGTCTAAACTAGATTTCTTGGCTGTCTTCTAGTAGTTGACTATGGACTGACTATAGTTTGGATTAGATAGGATGTAATAGAAGATGCTTCAATTTTCTTTTCTTTTTCAACTAACCATGCTAGTGATAGTGAAAGCTCATCTAATTTGGTATCTACAACAGAGAATCTGGTATTGATGGCATCAAATCTAACATTTACTAGAGTGATATTGTCTTCAATTTTGGTAACATTATCTCCTATTATATGAAGATTATCTAGTATTTGTTTAGATTTTATTAAGAATTTAGCATGTGAATTTTTCTATCAGAAACAAAATTCTGAGTATTATATACATAGTTTCCTACTTTTTCAACATTTTTAGATCAATACCATCTACCACATTTTTTATGTACAAAACATCAGAACATAGATCATTGAAATTCTATTGCATATGCTCACAAAATATGGAGACATAATTCTATTGCTTGAAATCTAAAGAAGGTTCTTTCTCTTCTAGTTTAGAAGGTTGAAAATCATATGGAAACATAGAGACATAACCATTCCCAGTTTGACAGGATCCCCGGAGAGGAGGCTAGCGACCACCTTTATAAAAGGGAAGTTCTGCTTCCTTGTACCATTCTAGAGTTTTAACTATAGTAAGTGTCTAAACCATACTGTAAAAAGGACGGTCATGCATAATTTCTTTCTTCTTTTATCTAGAATTATGCTGTTTAGAAGGATCAGGGCCTTGATTAATTGGCTCATCTTCAACTTCTACAAATATTTGAGATTTATTTCTACTGGAGGAAGAGCAAAATGAAGATCTGGCTGAGTGAAATGAATATTCATTTAGATTAATAAATAAATTCCTGGTGGATAGGCTTTTGGCAAAAATGTTTATTTGGTTCCCATGGACATCATGGATAGGTTGGGTAGCTTCGAACAACATGGGAGCTACATGTTGCATCTGTTGAACTGCACCGGACAATTGAGAGAGGAGGTGGGTGAATCAGTTGTCCTAAAACTTTTAACCAAATATGATCATCAACTTATTAATTACTTACATTCAGATACAACCTTGAAAGCATCAAATGAGAACCTCAACACAAAACCATAAAAAACATAGGAGACACTAGATTTTTACGTGGAAAACCCTAAAAGGGAAAAACCATGGTGGTTGTTAGCCCACAAAAATATATATAAGTTATATCAATACCAAAAAATAGAGGCTCATTGCCTACAGGGCTCACTGCCCAAATTGCTCACTGCAAAGAAAGGCCCATTGCCTATGGATGGTTCACTGCCAAAGGGTGGCTCACTACCAAAAGGTTGGACTGAGATAACAACATCTACTCCATGCCAAGGTTCAGTTCCATTGAAGCACAAAAACACCTCTACTCTGCTCTGCTGTCTTACTTCACTTTATCTTCGCATCTTCGCACTTGGATACTTTTTCACGACTCAATTACAAGTATTATACACTACATCAACCTTGGAATTATCTTCAAGGTCGGCATTACAATCATCAACCGTTGGAACAATCTCCAAGGTTGGCATTACAAACATTTATAAAATAGGTCTTAACCTAATACAAAATTATGCTAAGGAAATGTAGTAAAGATGTATATGGATCATGCCATGCCATAGATAGGACTCAAACACAATCTTCCATGCCACAACATGCTTCTACAACCTTCAAGAGATCTCCACAATCACTGGAATTAACCAAGTCGGCTAAGACCGGTTACACACTATGTTATCTGGGAATAATCTTCAAACACTATCTCAATTCCTTAATGTGGAATAATTTAAAGGCAGGAACATGATTAGGAGGCATCCACAAGCACATTGTAATCACCAGGAGCAACCGTACAAAATCTAACCACTTTATCCATGAGATTCTTCACACCAAAGCACATGAACTTCATTGTCTTCAACTGTCATAAAAGAAAGATAGCTTGTGGACCACCAAATCATGAACCATTGTAGTTATAGGCACTAATCATCATCCCAGACTTCCCTTTAGAACTACAAAGCAAAATACTTCAATGCGGAGGAATGTGGAGCAAAATACTTTCTACCTGTCACTAGTGAATAATTAGAAAAAGTAGGTTTTACTTTGGTGAATGTAACTCACTCAATTCTTCACACTAGAGGCCCAAACTTAGGATTTAGCATCTTCAAACATGCTTCTAAATAACTTTCAAACCACAGACCAAGATCTTCAATAGACAAGAAATGTAGAGCAATCTTCTAGACCGTTCTTCAGTATGCAACTAACTGTCTTCACTATGATTCGTTGTTTCCTTTCTGATTCTTCTGGAGGAGCTAATTTTCTCAATGTCCTCAACATATAAGGCTTCTAATCAATCAAAAGATGAGGATACAATTGACACCAATGACAACACCAATATATTGACATCAATGACAACACCGATTAGGCACATACTTGTAACAATCTCCCTCTTTGTCATTGATGGTAACATATGATGTGAAAAATTGTAACTACCATCAAGACAAGATTCTCCCCCTTACTCTTCACACATTTGCATTGTTTCCTCTCTGAGTTTTTCACATGATTTCTCTCCTCCTTTGACATCAATGGCAAAGGGCACATACTTGCACTCTGCTTCTCTAAACCAAACTCTCTTCTGAACTCTCTCCATCTGACTACTCCCCTTGAGAAGTAGACTGTACAAGCATTAATCTAGATCTAAAGGTGGAACTCTAAGCACCACCAAACTAATTCACTCTTGTGCATCTTAATTTAGAGAAGGAGGGGTGATAACCCTAACTTTTCTCTGAGATAATCAAAAGTATCCTTAGGTAGAGGCTTGGTTAAAATGTTTGCAATTTGATCCTTTGTAGACACATATTCCAACTTTACTTCATTCTCTGTCACCTTCTCTCTCAAGAAGTGATACCTTATTGATATGTGCTTTGTTCTTGAGTGCATCACTAGATTCTTTGAAATGTTTATGGAACTTGTATTGTCACAATAGATTGCAATTAGATCTTCATACACAACTCTTATATCCTTCAAAGTCTACTTCATCTATAATACTTGAGTGTAAGAACATGTTGTTGCAATATAATCTGCTTTTGCAGTTGACAAGGATATTGAATCTTGTTTCTTGCTCATCCATGAAACCAATCTATTTCCCAAGAAGAAGTCACCTCCACTTGTACTCTTTCTGTCATCAACATCTCCGGCCCAATCTGCATCTGTATAAGCACTGAGAGTGAAATCATTGTTCTTTGGATACCATAAGCCATAATCTGGAGTACCTTTCAAATACCTCAAGATTCTCTTAACTGTCATCACATGTGATTCTCTTGGATCAGCTTGAAACCTTGCAACAAGACAAACTAGATTCATAATATCAGGTCTGGTTTGGGTTAGATAAAGTAATCCTCCAATCATGGATCTATTATTTTTTTATCATCCTTAGGTGATTCATCAGTTTTTCTCAACTTGAAACTAGTCACCATGAGAGTACATACCGGTTTAGAGTCTTCCATCCCAAACTTCTTCAGCAACTCTTTCACATATTTAGACTGAGATATAAAGATTCCTTTATCTAATTGATTAATTTACAGACCCAAAAAGAAATTCATTTCACCAAACATGGACATTTCAAAATCACTTTTCATCTCATTGGCAAACCTTATGCACATACCTTCATTTCCTCCAAAGATAATGTCATCAACAAAGATCTCAACAATCAAGATCTGATCATCATTGATTTTGAAGTACAAATTGCTATATGTAGTACCTTTACAGAATCCCAATTGTAACAAATACATGTCTAACCTTGCATACCAGGCTCTAGGATCTTGTTTGAGTCCATATAATGCTTTCTTCAACCTGCATACCATATCACCTTGATCTGACAATTAGAATCCCTCTGGTTGCTCAATGTATACTCCCTCTTCTAATTCACCATTCAGGAAGGCAGATTTCACATCCATCTGATACACCTTAGAATCTTTGTGAGCTGCAAATGCCAGAAACATTTTGATTGCTTCAATCCTAGCTACTAGGGCAAAGGTTTCTTCAAAATCTATCCCTTCAATTTGAGAATATCCTTTGCAAACAAGTCTTGCTTTATTCCTCACAACTTCTCCATTTTCATTCAACTTGTTCCTGAAGATCCATTTAGTTCCAATAACATTTTTGTCAGCAGGTCTAGGAACTAATTCCCAAGTTTCATTCTTCTCTATCTGCAATAGTTCTTCCTCCATTGCCTTTACCCAATTTTCATCATTACATGCTTCATTCATAGTTTTTGGTTCAATCTTTGAAAGCAAACAATAATTGACTTGTTCCTCTGCAGCTCTTCTTCTTGTTAGCAGACCAATGTTCTTGTCACCTATATTCTAATATTTAGAATGACTGATCCTTACATACTTGGGAGTTTTGACAATATTTTCTGGAGCATCTTCTTCATCCTGACTGTTTGCTTTCTTATCTTTCTCTTCAATTGTTATATTCATAGGTTCATCTGGTTCATAACAACTCAGGTCTGATGTTCTTTCTTTGCCTTCATCTACCTTCACATTTGCACTCTCAACAATCTTTTAAAGCCTTTTGTTGTAGCACCAATAAGCCTTACTCTTGGTAGAGTATCCAAGAAAGATTCCTTCATCACATCTTGCAGCAAACTTTCCTAGATCTTCATCTCTCCTGATATAACATTTGCTTCCAAAGACTTTGAAATATTTACTGTGGGAATTTTTCCATACCACAATTCATAGGGAGTTTTAGTACCATTGCCTTTCACTTGAACTCAGTTTTGAATGTAGACAGCAGTGTGAATAGCTTCTTTCCAAAAGACTTCTCGCAGACCTTCTTCCTTCATCATTGTCCTAGAAGCCTCCTGAACTGCCCTGTTCTTCCTTTCCACAACTCCATTCTGCTAAGGAGTCCTAGGTGCAGACAGTTGTCTCTTTATCCCATGCTCTTCACAGAAAATGTTGAATTCATTTGATGTGAACTCACCTCCTCTATCAGATCTTAAGCATTTGATCTTCAAATCTATTTCATTCTCAACCATTGTCTTGAAATATTTGAACTTCTCTAGGGATTTTGATTTATCTCTTAGAAAAGTAACCCAAGTCATTCTAGAATAATCATCAATAAGCAACATGAAGTACATGTCACCTTGTAGACTTCTCACCCTTGTAGGACCACAGAGATCTATATGCACTAGATCCAACAAACTGGTAGAAAATTGTTCTTTGCTCTTGAAACTTGTCCTTATCTTCTTTCCCAACTGACATTCCTTACAAATTGAGCTGGAGGGTTTCACAAGTTTTGGTAAATCTCTCACATCTTGACTTGAGCTTATCTTTACTAGACTATCAAAGTTTATATGACACATTCTTCTATGCCACAACTAACTTTCATCTGTCTGAGCCAATAAACAATAATAATTAGTTTCTCTCAATTGATAGATGTTACCTTTTGTCTTTTTACCGGTAGCAATCATAGTCTAAAAACTTTCCATGATCTTGCACCCATTATATTTGAATCTTAGATCATATCCTTTGTCACACATCTGACCAACACTCAAAAGATTATGTTTCAAACCCTTCACATATAGAACATTGTCAGTATTATGCTTTCCATCAAATGAAATAGATCCTTTTCCACAAATCTTACCAGCTGCATTATCTCCAAACCTAACCAATCCTCCATCATACTTTTCCAAACTTACAAACTTACTTTTATCACCAGTCATGTGATGTGAGCATCCACTATCAGTAATCCATTCATCCTTATCTTCTCAACCTGAACAACCAAAGCACTTTCTTCTACTGGTTTTTCATCCTTCACACAACTAGCAGAATTAGTAAACACATGATCTTCTTTAATAGCAAAAAATAGGCATTCATTTGCACTAGTATTAGCATCATCAGATTCATCATCAGTTATCCCTTCATCATAAATATCTCTGACATAGTAGCATTTCTTTGGAACTCTAGGCCTGTTCTCATATTTCTTCTTATTTCTTTCAATTCTTTCAGGACATCTGGAAGCATAATGACCTACTTTACCATAGGAGAAATATTTGAAAGGTAATTTACCTTTGAACTTACCAGAGCCTCTTTGAATCTTGTCAACAAAGTTGGCTTCAATTTCATCAAAGTCATCATCCATCTTGTATTTTTCAGCTCTGGAGATCTTTGTTGAAGTACTTGCTTTAAAAGATGATTCCACTTTAGGTAAGGCATCACCAAATTCTCTCATCTCAAAGGCTATAAGCTTTCCAAGTAACTGATCTCTATCAATAGTTTTCATAGTCATGAATTCTTCAATTGCAGCCACCTTGTGACTATATGACTTTGGTAGTGATCTAAGAATTTTCATCACAACTTCCTTATCACCGAGAGTTCCTCCCATACCCTTTATTCCAGTGGCAAGTTCATCAACTCTTTGCATAAAATCTATTATGTTTTCATCTTCATTCATATTGAAACCCTCATACTTCACTTTCAGACTTTGCAGCTTGGCTTCTTTTACAGAATCATCTCCTTCATACAGATTTTTCAGCTTATCCCATACCTCATTTGTAGTTTCAAGGTCCACAACTTTTGTTAGCACAGAGTCACTTAAGGAACTTAGCAGAGCATCCTTTTCTTTGACATACACCTCATATTCTTTGATTTCATCTTCAGTCGTCAAGCCATTTGGAGGCATGGTATATTTTTCTTTTGTAGCTTTCCATACTTTATAGCCAAGATAGAGAAGATGGATTTTCATTCGTGCCTTCTAAAGAGCATAATTTGTCCCATCAAAATGTAGAGATTCCTTCTTATAAGACGTCCTGGATCTTCCTCAAGCTGTTAGGATTTCTTCAGAGGAACTTGGCTCTGATACCAATTATTTAAATGCACTGGACAACTAAGAGGGGGGGATGAATCAGTTGTCCTAAAACTTTTAACCAAATATGATCAACAACTTATTAATTACTTATATTCAGATACAACCTTGAAAGCATCAAATGAGAAGCTCAACACAAAACCATAAACATCACAGGAGACACCAGATTTTTACATGGAAAACCCTAAAAGGGAAAACCATGGTGGGTGTTAGCCCAAAGAATTATATATAAGTTATATCAATACCAAAAAATAGAGGCTCACTGCCACAGGGTTCACTACCCAAATTGCTCACTGCAAAGAAAGGCTCACTGCCTATGGATGGCTCACTACCGAAGGGTGGCTCATTGGCAAAAGGTTGAACTAAGATAACAACATCTACTCCATGCCAAGGTTCAGTTCCATTGAAGCATAAAAACACCTCTACTCTACTCTGTTGTCTTACTTCACTTTTTCTTCACATCTTCACACTTGGATACTTTTTCACGACACAATTACAAGTATTTATACACTACATCAACCTTGGAATGATCATCAAGGTTGGCATTACAATCATCAACCGTTGGAACAATCTCCAAGGTCGGCATTACAAACATTTACAAAATAGGTCTTAACCTAATACAAAATTATGCTAAGGAAATGTAGTAAAGATGTATATGGATCATGCCATGCCTAAGTTGGGACTCAAACATGATCTTCCATGCCACAACATGCTTCTACAATTTTCAAGAGATCTCCACAATCACTAGAATTAACCAATTCAGCTAAGATTGGTTACACGCTATGTTATCTGGGAATAATCTTCAAAAATGATCTCAATTCCTTAACACAGACCAATGTAAAGGCAGGAACATGATTAGGAGGCATCCACAAGCACGTTGTAATCACTAGGAGAAACCACACAAACTCTAACCACTTTATCCATGAGATTCTTCACACCGGAGCACATGAAATTCAATGTCTTCAACTGTCATAGAAGAAAGATAGATTGTGGACTGCAAAATCATGAACCATTGTAGTTGTAGGCACTAATCATCATCCCAGACTTCCCTCTAGAACTACAAAGAAAAATACTTCAATGCGGAGGAATGCGGAGCAAAATACTTTCTCCTTGTCACCAGTGAATAATCAAAAAAAGCAGGTTTTACTCTGGTGAATGTAACTCACTCAATTCTTCACACCGGAGGCCCAAACTTAGGATTTAGCATCTTCAGACATGCCTCTAAATAAATTCCAAACCATAGACCAAGATCTTCAATATACAAGAAATGCGAAGCAATCTTCTGGACTGTTCTTCAGTATGCAACTCACTGTCTTCACTGTGATTCACTGTTTCCCTTCTGATTCTTCTGAAGGGGTTAATTTTCTCAATGTCCTCAACATATAAGGCTTCTAATCATCCAAAGGATAAGGATACAGTTGACACCAATGACAACATAGATATGTTGACGTCAATGACAACACCTATTAGGCACATACTTGCAACAACATCCAATCCAACTTCCATCCTACAGGGATGTCTATAGTATATATATGGCCCTTTTGAAGTTGTACTTCACCATTTAAAGTCTTAGCATAGGGGAGATTTTATAGAATGTTATGATTGTTGATATTGGTCATAGAGTAAAGGACCTATATTTGTACATAAGCATATTTAAAATTTCCTAACATATTGAGTCCATATAGAGATGAGAAAATGCCCCAATAGTTAAGAGATTCATGCTTAACTTTGGCACAACCTTGATCATGGGAAACAATAGTGATATTAGGATAAAATGTGAAACACATATTTTTTTGTCAAAAGAGACAAACTAGACAACTAATAGGCATGTTCATACTGAACTTGCTGATGATCACATAGAGACAAATAAGACACAAGATGAATATTCTTAGGAACACAGGAGCCTATTGTGACTTGAATAGCTCTAAAGTGAACAAAATTAACATATTTGTGCCTACAGATGTATTCAATCTCATCATTAGGAAATATAGAAAGCATTTTTGTCTGGAATGTTTATGCAAGATCATATTCCAAAGTTAAATCAATAATTTTCATCCTAAGGATGACAAATTGCTTAAAACTTGATCTCAACATAAGATTCTTTAATGGATTTGGATGTAAAACACTTTTGTGATACACACTATCTACTTTTAACATAGGAGGCTTATAAGTACTTACTATTCCTAGAATAATATCTTCAGAAGTATCAATTTTCATAACCTCTTCGATTTGTAGTTTAGCTTCAGTAGGTTGGACTACTGGAATTTCATAAATGCCTTCAAACATTACTTCATTCACACATTTAAGCCATTAGATGATCTTGTAAACCTTTGGAATTTAGCCATGGCTTGGATTTGAGTTACTTGACAAAATATGAGAGAACTTATAGGGGTTTTAACAGAGAGTAGGGATCATAGAGATCAACCCAAAAATAACAATAAAAAAAGAAATAATTGATAAATAAAGGCTCAAATCTCATTGTACAAGGTGAAACCCTACAAAGATATGTCTCTTCGCTTCTCAGATAATAACTTAATTCATATGAATTTATGACTAAACCAAATCTTAGGCTCGGTTAATGGATCTGATACCAATTAGAGAAACAATGGTGGAGGATTTGATACTAATTAGAGAAACTAGTGCAGTCACGGTAGGAGGGTTCATAGAGTGAACTGTCCAGACCGTGCAGCAAGAGTAAACACAACGGAAACAACTCAAAGCTATGAAACAAATACAGATTTAGTCATTCGGTGTATCATAGAATTCAAATACAATCTGGCCAGCATCATGTGGGCTTATAATTAGGGCTCAAAGGCCTGATTATAGAATATCAGAATATGCACAAGATATAGCTTTGAAGCTCCTTCACACAAAATCTAAACTCAAAATTATGGATCAATTCCTAACTATAGAAAATATTATTTCCTAGGGATCTATTACATCCTTATATATTATCTCCGGTACAAAAGATTCCTCCGCGTCAGCCCAGGAAGATCACAAAGTCCCATGAAGGGCTGTAACATGTGTACATGGATAGGTTAGACCTAATCATGTGGAACACATCTGCAAATGAATGGAATGATGTACGGATCTCAGGGAAAGTTAGCCATGTACCAAAGATCATTTAATGATGTGTCATTAAGCTTCACAAGTTGAGGAATGCTCTGCAAGTCTTTTCCTTTAGCTGATTATCTGAGACTACCAGGATGCTTTGTTCTGAGAAAACAATCGATCTTCTGATAGCGATAACTTTCCGGTACTTGATCCAAATGCTCTAAATTCTGAATATGATGTAAATGAATGAATCAAGATGCTAAGTCCTACTCTGCAAGATCTAAAACACAATTGTAGTAGAATGTGGACCAAAATACAGAAACTGCTACTGACTGAACTGAACTGGAAAGTGGAAAGAAACAAATAGAACTGCAAACAAACTGAAATGCAAATGTTTTTGGTTGATGCAAGATTTCTCTTGAACCAGGGATGCTCCTGCATCAGACATCCAGGGTTATTAAAAAAGTGAGTCCCTCACTTGGCTAGGGCTAGGGGAGAACCAAGATGGTCCACCTCAGCCCAGGAAATCCATGATGAATCTTCTTCAGGTCTGTCTTTCCACTTCACAAGGTATTCTTTGTATTGTCTTCCTCTAGTGCTATGTCCAACTCTGCTATCCAAGATGTCTTCAATCTGCTCTGGTGCTTGTTGTGGTAACCATTTCTTCAAGTCTTCTTCCATGTTGTCACTGAACTCTACTTCATGATACTGATATAGGTCTACAATATTGAAAATAGGTGATATGCCCAATGTCTCCGGTAACTCCACTTCATGTGCATTTCCTGAATCAAATTTTCTAAGTATCTTACAAGGTCCAAACTTCTTCATGTTCAACTTGTTATATGTCCCAATGGGAAATCTTTCTTTTCTCAAGTATACCATCACTTTATCTCCTACTACAAATTCTTTATGTCTTCTTTTCTCATCTACCTTTTCCTTATACTTACTATTCATATCCTCCAAATGCTTCTTCACTTCATCATGCATTGCCTTCATATATTCTGCAAATTTGTCTGCCTCTGCACTTCTCTTTTCTTCCAAACTGGTATCTCTCAATTGTGCAACTCCTCTAGGGTTCACTTCGGTAACAATCTCAAAAGGTGTTCTTTCGGCACTCCTATTTACTGAATTATTATATGCAAACTCTGCTTGTGAAAGAATCAAATCCCAACTACCCATCTTTTCTTGAACCAAACATCTCAACAAGTTTCCCAAACTCCTATTCACTACTTCTATTTGTCCATCAGTCTTTTGATGAAATGTTGAACTGAACTTCAAATCAGTCTTCATCTTCTTCCAAAGTGTCTTCCAAAAATATCCAAGAAATTTGGTGTCTCTGTCTAAAATTATGCTCTTAGGCAATCTATGTAATCTCACAATCTCTTTGAAAAATAGGTCTGCTACATGCACTGCATCAGTTGTCTTCTTACAAGATATGAAATGTGCCATCTTTGAAAATCTGTCCACCACTACAAATATTGAATCATGTCCTCTCTGTGTCTTCAACAATCCCATTACAAAATCCATGCTTATGTCTTCCCAAGGTCTCTCCGGTACTGTCAAAGGTTTATACAATCCAGTATTCTGACTACTCCCTTTTGCAACTTGACAAACTCTACAAATCTACACAAATTTCCTAACATCCTTATGTAGCTGAGGCCAATAGTAGTTTTCATTTACCAAAACCACTGTCTTATCAATGCCAAAATGTCCTGCCAATCCACCACTGTGTTTCTCGTTGATCAAATTATCTCTCATTGAACTTCTAGGTATGCATAATTGATTTCCTTTGAACAACATATCTTCTTGAATGAAATAGTCCAACCACTTACCTCTATCTGTCACAACAGGTTCCTTACATGCTTTCCAAGGTTCTGGAAAATCAGTGTCTCCCTCATACATGTTCTTCAATTCATCAAATCCCAACACTTCAACTCTCATTTCTGTCAACAAGTTCCTTCTCCTACTAAATGCATCTACAACTTTGTTTGATTTTCCACTCCTATACTTCAACACAAAAGTGTAACTCTGCATGAACTCCACCCATCTCATGTGTCTCTGATTCAACTTACCTTGACTGTTCAAATATTACAAAGCTTGATGATCTGTATACAACACAAACTCCTTAGGAAACAAGTAATGTATCCACTTCTTTAGGGATTGAATTATGGCATAGAACTCTTGATCAAAAACTCAATATCTTCTCCTTGCATCATTCAACTTCTCACTGAAATATGCTACAAGTCTACTTTCTTGACTTAATACTACTCCAATTGCATTCCCACTAGCATCACAATCAACTTGAAATACCTTATTATAATCTGGTAATGCCAAAATTGGTTGCTCTATCACCTTTTGCTTTAACGGCTCAAAATGTTTATCTGCTCCAGCTGTCCACTTAAAATCTTTTTTGTCACCTCTCATTGTCTTTGTCATAGGGTTACAAATTAAATTGAAATTTTTGATAAACTTCCGGTAGAAACTAGCCAATCCATGAAATGATCTAACTTCTCCAATGCTCTCTGGTGTAGGCCATTCAAGAATTGCTCTTACCTTCTTAGGGTCCATCTTCAATCCTTCTGTAGAAATCACAAATCCCAAATATACCAATTCCTCTTTCATGAAACTACATTTCTTGATGTTTATTAGCAATTTCTCCTCTCTCATCCTCTACAAAACTTGTCTAATATGTCACAAATGTTCTTCTCTTGTCTTACTGAAAATCATAATGTCATCCAAATATACAATAACAAACTTACCCAAGAATTTCTTCAAGACTTCATTCATCAATCTCATGAAAGTACTCAGTGCATTTGTCAATCCAAAAGCATCACTAACCACTCATACAATCCTTCATTTTTTTTAAAAGCAGTCTTCCATTCATCTCCTTCTCTGATTCTGATCTGATGGTATCCACTCTTCAAATCTATCTTTTTGAAATATCTTGCTCCACTCAAACAATCCATGATATCATCCATTCTAGGTAAAGGGAACCTATACTTAACCATGATCTTGTTTATTCCTCTGGAATCAGTACACATTCTCCATTCTCCATCTTTCTTAGGTACTAACACTACAGGTACTACACAAGGACTCAAACTTTCTTTGATCAAACATTTCCTCAACAATTCTTCTATCTATCTATTCAGTTCTTCATTCTTTGTCGGTGTCATTCTATGTGTTGCTTTGTTAGGCAAACTAGCTCCCGATATAAGATCCATGTGATGATTGATACTCCTTATTGGTGGCAATCCTTCAGGTACATTGTCTGATATGATGTCTTCATACTCTGCTAGCAACTCTCTTATCTCCTATGGTTTTGATTCTTCAGTCTCCTTCAATGTTTTAGGCTTCTTAGGAATCAAAGCATAACACATACTCTCATGTCTCAAACCATCCAAAAATTTTCTTCCATCTACCAAATAGATTCTAGTATTCCCACATACTTCACTCTTAGGATCATCTTCCAAAGGAATCAAAGTAATTCTCTTTATATTAGATGTTATAGCGTATGTATTTTTTCTTCCATCATGTATGGTTTTTTTATCATACTGCCAAGGTCTACCCAACAAGATATGATATACATCCATAGGCATAATATCAGACAAGACTTCATCATGATAAGATCCAATATGAAATTTCACCAAACATTGTTCACTCACTAGTACCTTATGATCATCCTGAATCCATGCTATCTGATAGGGCTTAGGGTGTTTCAATCTTTCCAACTTCAACTTAGCCACCATCTTGTCTGAAACTAGGTTATCTAAACTACCACCATCAATTACAACTTTACAACATTTACCTCCTGATTTACATTTGGTTCTAAACAAACTCTTACTCTGCAATGGTTCCTCATTTGTCTTTGTTTTAAATAGTGATCTCCTCATCACAAGTGATTCTCCCTTCTTAGGTTTACCAACTAAACTAGGTGATCCAATAGGTTCTTCTTCAACATAGGCAACTCTTCCACTATTCTCTGTCTTCTTGCTTGTACTACTCTGATTACACTCAAATGCTCTATGTCCTTCACTTCCACACTTGAAACAAGTGCCTCTAAATGTCCTCTTATCAAATCCACTTCCCTCTCTTTTATGTCCTTCATTCCAGTATGAATTATAATACCTCTCTGATGAAAATTTTTGTCATTGCTCTGGTATGCATTAGTATCTCTGTCCTCCTTGAATGTGTTGTCAAACTTGTTCTGCTCCGCATTTGATCTGTCTCTTCTAGAAAATGTTCTACCTTTTTGAAATTTACCTCCTCTACCTCTCTGTCTCTGATCATGTCTCTTATTCAATTTTTTTTCAACTTTCAGGGCAAACTAATATGCTTCCTCCAAAGATGTCATCCTTACCAAGCTTAGTTCTTCTTAAATGTTCAATATCAGTCCATTGATGTATCTAGCCACTTTCTCTTTGCTTGCTTCACTATGTCATGTCCTTATGATCATCTTATGAAATTCTTCAATATACTCCTTCACAGTTTTCTCCTTTTGTCTCAGGCTTTGCAATCTTTTCAACAGCTCCAACTCAGTCAGTAGGTATGAATTGATTCTTCAATTTTGTCACCATCCTATCCCATTTTGTAATCTTCTCTTTTCCTCTTCTATTTCTATCTAACTAAACTTCTTTCCACCATATAGTAGCATGTCCTTTCAACTTTATTTTTGTTAATTTCACCTTCTCTAGATCTTAAACTTCTTCATATTCAAAGTATTCTTCCATATCATTTATCTGGTCAATCAATTCTTCAAGGTTCAAATTACCAGTATAGTTTGGTACATCAACTCTAGGTCTCTTTCCAATCTTTGAAATAGATTGCAACATCTTAACTTGATTTGATTCTTCTTCTTCATCACCTCCTAGGGTTTCACCAATTTGTTCAACAGATTGAAATTCCTCTTCATCATCACTCTCAACATTAGGTCTCAGTGTTAATCCTCTTTGCCTATCTCCCTCAATAGAATCTAAATGAATTCTCATCATTTTCATCATTTCCATCATCTCATCCATTCTACCAGACATTGTTCCAACAACAACAACTCTCCTTGGTGGCATTCTTCCTAGGATCAAGTGCAAACTACCTCAAGTTCAACGATCAGGCTACAAGGTGACAACTGCCTCACAATCGGTGTGATCGGTTGTGACACAAGTAACCTGCCTCAATTGGGAGATCTGTCCATAGAAAGATCTTATGGAATTCTTCACCAACTTCACTCAATTTGCTCGCAAAGATTCAAACTTTCGCTCTGATACCACTTGGTGTAGTCATGGTAGGAGGGTTCACAGAGTGAACTATCTAGACTGTGCAACAAGAGTAAACACAATAGAAACAACTCAAAGAAATGGAACAAATACAGATTTAGTCATTCAATATATCATAGAATTCAAATACAATTTGGTCGGCATCATGCAGACTTATAATTAGGGCTCAAAGGCATGATTATAGAATATCAGAATATGCACAAGATATAGCTTTGAAGCTCCTTCGCACAAAATGTAAACTCAGAATTATGGATCAATTCTTAACTATCAAAAATCTACTTTCCTAGGGATTTATTACATCCTTATATATCATCTCTGGTACAAAATATTCCTCTGCGTCAGCCCAAGAAGATCACAAACTCCCATGAAGGGCTGTAACGTGTGTACACGGATAGGTCAGACCTAATCATGTGGAATACCTCCGCAAATGAATGGAATGATGTGCGGATCTCAGGGAAAGTTGGCCATGAACCAAAGATCATTGAATGATGTGTTATTAAGCTTCACAAGTTGAGGAATGCTCCGCAAGTCTTCTCCTTTAGCTAATTATCTGAGATTGCTAGGATGCTCTGTTCTAAGAAAATAGTCGATCTTCTGATAGCAACAACTTTCTGGTACTTGATCCAAATGCTCTGAATTCTGAATATGATGTAGATGAATGAATCAAAATACTAAGTCCTACTTCGCAAGATCTAAAATGCAATTGCGGTAGAATGCAGACCAAAATATAGAAACTGCTACTAACTAAACTACCTAAACTGAACTGGAAAGTGAAAAGAAACAATTTGAACTACAAACAAATTGAAATGCAAATGTTTTTGGTTGATGCAAGATTGCTCTTGAACTAGGGATGCTCCTGCATCAGAAATAGTGGTGGAGGCTAACCAATTAGAGTACAACCACAAAATGAGGTTTAGTCATAGTACTACAACTCCACTCAAGTTGCTATATTTGTACATATTGCACTCATTCATGCACCCAACAGTATAGAGGAATATAGAAAGATCTTGAGGGAGTATCATTACACCAAGAGGTGTAACCTATAGTGGTAGCACGGGGTGAAATGGCGTGAGCGTGTTAAGAAAAATGAATTTAAAAAATAATTAAATAGCTGACAAATGCAACATTAATAATTAGAATATATATAAAGCATAAATGTTTGAAAGTCTCCATTACTGAAAACAACCAAAAATAAAATCACTAAATCAAGAATCAATGAAAATCATAGGTATGAATTTCATGATTTGTCGTGTATGCATAAATCATTTCATATTTCTAGAATATTAAAAAATTCAAATTCATTGGTAAAATATTAAAAAATTAAATCCGTGCATTTCATTTTATTTTCTGTAAACATTAGTTACTATTAAAAGAGTTATTTATCAAAATTTTGTGTTGTATAATATGTAATTTAATTTAGCTAGGGTTTGAATTTTTTTTCGTATTTAGCTAGGGTTTTATTAACTAATCCTTTCATTTTTAATATAGATTAAGACTTTACTATTTTAAAAATATATGTAAACAACTAACCCAAAGTATTTATTGTGTAAAGAAATCCTAATAAAATATAGTTATAAAATAAATTATTTATAAAATAACATTTTCCATCTTCACGAAGGTTTGTAGATTTTGCATTAATCAAAACATATACATATAGTCTGAAAATCTTAAAAGGTAAAACCCTAATTTATAAAATATTATTTTAGGGCTCTATATTAAAGCCTATATTATTTACTTTGAGATGCTTTAAAAAATATATCTAAGAGAACTTATTTTGAAAAAATGGAAAATGAAAAAATATATTAGCATTAATCAAAACATATATACAATAGTAAACCATTCAAACATTATTTACCATAAATTTTATAGCACTATAGTTTATTAGGTTTAGAATTCACTCAAAACATATATACACATAGTAAACCAATCAAACATTATTTATTTAAAATTTTTGGCACTATAGTTTATTAGGTTTAGAATTCACTCAACTATATAGGTTTAGAATTCATGCGTCCTCATTTTTAACCAAGATTTTTCTAGAACTAAATTTATGAAGTCATAAATTTATAAAATAAAATTACAAAGTAATTTTAAACGCTAAATTTTAACCCCTAAAAAACTATTTGTAATAAACTAAATATATGAAGATAATTTATTGGCTACATTTTATAGAGGTTATTTTATATTATTGGTGAGTGTAATGTTATTTTTAATGTAATAAAATGAAACCCTAATAAAATACTAGCATATCTATATTTAAAATATATATCTAAAATACGCCGAGAGATATCCTTCTCACCTTTTTTTTAATCAATTTACCACACATAGGTGGAATGCCTCGAGAAGGATATCTCTCGGTGTATTTTAGATATATTTTTTAAATATAGATATGCTAGTATTATATTAGTGATGATCACACACATTGTATAGAGTTTGTACAAGGTTGATTTCAAATGTTCTATGGTAATTTGAGTAGCAAGAACATCATGTTTAGTTAGCATATCATATGGTTAGATAATTGTGCATCACAATTTAAGAATTCATGGATGTTCTATTAGTTGAGTAGGATGCATATAATGAGTGGTGTTCAACATATATGGTATTTATTTGAGGCTGGCCATGGAAAAGGGGAGATGGTGTTGGAGCATGTATTAAAAGAGACTTAGAATGCGAAGATTTGAATTTTAAAGATAGTACAAAGTTGACAGATGCAACATCCATTATCGAATGGTGTAACTCTACAATGGGTCCAAATAATCAAGGTAAGTCTACAGTTCATAGATATTTTTCATTGATAGAAGAAGCTAGCACTGCAAAATATATGAAGATTGTTGTATAGTGATAGAATCAAAAGAGTTCAACTCTTTTAGAAGCTCAAATGTAGCTTCATGGACTATTCATTTGAGGAAGATGGTGTGCTTTTGTTTCTCATGTACAAATTTTTCTTGGAATGAATGTGAGTCAAAATAATGGGTCGATGAATGGTGTGCTAGAACTTTAAGCCCTTTTGAGATGTATCAAGTTTCAAGAGCACTATAACTCATGTAGATGGAATCATCAATTGACTTTGGCTATATTTTAGATCTAGTTGAATCAAGTATTATAGACACATTACTTAATGAAAATTAATATATATAGAAGATTATGATGTAGTATATTTGTATCATTTATTGAACTAATCTTTTTTGTGCAATTTAATGCAGGGCATGTTTATGTAGTTATTGTAGATGAAGATCAATGATTGTTATTGGAACATGCCTTATAAGGTATCCAATGGAGAAGTCTAATGTGTGGTTGTTCAAGGAATTTGACACACATAGGAAAAATTTTCATTATTCAAACCTTGTTGTGGTATCGAATGTTCAATTGATAAAATATGGGGGTAGACCATCGAATAAGAACTTGTGGAAAGTTCATGAATCTAACCATGAAGCAATACTTGACACCATAAAGAGTAGAGAGGATCCATATGGTTCATTGGATTTAATTAGTGGAATGAAACAAAGGTATGTTATGTACACTTCTTAAGTTTTGTAATTTGATTACATTTTTCTTTTCTTTTATGTATTTATGTCTAGTTGGTGCAGTCATGGCTAGGAGGGTCCATGGAGTGAACAGTCCACATTGTGCAGCAAGAGTAAACACAATGGAAGAAAATCAATTATAGAATGTAAATGTAGATTCAGTCATTCAGTATATCATAGATTCACAATACAAACATGCTGGCAACATGTAGGCTTACAATTTGGGCTCACAGGCCTGATTCTCCAGTTACAATATATGCACAATATATAGCTTTGAAGTGCCTTCTCAAAGAATTCAAACTATCTGACTTGTAAATTATGATAACTACTATCCTAGGCATCTATTACATGAATATATATCATCTTCGGATCACAAGAATCCTCCGCATCAGCCAAGGTTGGCTATAAACTCCAATGAAAGAGATGCAACGTGTGTACACGGATAGGTCGAACCTAAATAGATGGGAATCCTCCGCAAGTGAATGGAATAGCATGTGGACATTAGGGAAGGTTGGCCATGATCCAAAGTTCCTTGAATTATGTGTCTTTTATCTCTACAAGTCATGAAATGCTCCACAAGTTGTGAAATACTCCGCAAGTCTTCTCCTTTAGCTGATTGTCTGAGACTGTCAAGATGCTCTATTCTGAGAAAATAGTTGATCTTCTAATAGTGATATCTTTCTGGTAACTAATCCAAATGATCTAAAGTTGGATATGATATGCACAAAGATGTCTAGATGCTAAGTCCAGCTCAGCAATGTCTGAAATGAATCTGCGGCAGAATGCGGACCAAAATACAGAAACTGCTACTAACTGAACTGATTGTATGGAACTAGAAAATGAAAGAAAACAAACTGAAATGCAAATATTTTTGGTTGATGCAAGATTGCTCTTGAACCAAGGAGGCTCTTGCATCAGACATCTGAGGTTGTTGAAAAAGTGAGTCCCTCACTTTGCTGGGGCTAGAGGAAAACCAAGACGGTCCACCTCTGCCTTAAAAATCTAAGATGAGTCTTCTTCCGGTTTGCCTTTCCACTTCACCAAATATTCTTTGTATTGCTTGCCTCTAGTGTTGCATCCAGTTCTACTGTCCAAGATGTCTTCAATCTGCTCTGTTGCTTGTTGTGGTAACTGCTTCTTCAGGTCTTCTTCAATGCTTTAACTAAATTCTACTTCATGATACTGATATAGGTCTGCAATGCTAAAAATAGGTGATATACCCAATGTCTCTGGTAGCTCCACTTCATATGTAGTTCTTGGATCAAACTTTTTGAGTATCCTACATGGTCCAAACTTCTTCATCTTCAACTTGTTATATGTCCCAACTAGAAATCTCTCTTTTCTCAGATATACCATCACTTCATATCCCACTAAAATTTTATTTGTGTCTTCTATTCTCATCTGCTTGCTCCTTATACTTACTGTTCATCTCCTCCAAATGCTTCTTAACCTGATTATGCACTATCTCCATGTGTCTTGCAAATTCTTCTACTTCTACACTCCTCTTATTCTCCATACTAATTTCTCTCAACTTTGCTACTCTCTAGGGTTAGGTCCTATCACAATCTCAAATGGTGTTCTTTTGGTACTCCTATTCACTGAATTATTGTATGCAAACTCTTCTTGTTATAGAATCAAGTCCCAATTTACTATCTTCTCTCTAACCAAACATCTCAACAAGTTTCCCAAACTCCTATTTACTACCTTTGTCTGTCCATTAGTCTATGGAAAAAATGTTGAACTGAACTTCAAATCTATCTTCATCTTCTTCCAAAGTATCTTCCAAAAGTATCCAATGAATCTTGTATATCTATCTAAAATTATGCTCTTAGGTAATCCATGAAATCTCACAATCTCCTTGAAAAATAGGTCAGCCACATGAATTGCATCAGTTGTCTTCTTACAAGGTATGAAATGTGCCATCTTTGAAAATCTGTCCACCACTACAAATATTGAATCATGTCCTCTTTGTGTCTTTGGCAATCCCATTATGAAATCCATGCTTATGTCTTCCCAAAGTCTCTCTAGTACTGTTAAAGATTTGTACAATCCAGTATTCTGACTACTCCATTTTGTAACTTGACAAACTCTAAAACTTTGCACAAACTTCCTCACATCCTTATATATCTAAGGCCAAAATTAGTGTTCACTTATCAAAGCCATTGTCTTATCAATTCCAAAATGTCCTGCCAATCCACCACTGTGTTTCTCTTTGATCAAATTATCTCTCATTGAACTTCTAGGTATGCATAACTAATTTCCTTTGAATAACATATCCTCCTGAATGAAATAATCCAACCACTTCCTCCCATTTGTCACAATGTTCCTTACATGCTTTCTAGTGTTCTACAAAATCAAGATTTTCCTCATACAAGTTCTTCAATTCTTCAAATCCTAACACTTAAACTCTCATCTCTGTTAGCAAGTTCCTTCTCCTACTCAATGCATCTGCAACTTTGTTTGATTTTCTACTCCTACACTTTAGTACAAAAGTGTAACTCTACATGAACTCTACCCATCTCATATGTCTCTGATTCAACTTCCCTTGACTGTTCAGGTACTGCAAAGCTTGACGATCTGTATACAACACAAACTCCTTAGGCAACAAATAATGTCTCTACTTCTTTAAGGCTTGAATTATGGCATAGAACTCTTAATCATAAAATGAATATCTTCTCCTTGCATCATTCAACTTCTCACTAAAATATGCTACAGGTCTACCTTCTTGACTTAACATTGCTCCTATTGCATTTCCACTTGCATCACAATCTACTTGAAATACCTTATTGAAATTCGGTAATGCCAACACAGGTTGCTCTGTCACTTTTTGCTTCAACAACTCAAAAATCTTATCTACTCCTGATGTCCACTTAAAGTCTTTTCTGACACCTCTCATTATTTCTATCATAGGGTTACATACTGAACATAATTTTTTGATGAACTTCCAATAGAAACTAGCTAATCCATGAAATGATCTGACTTCTCCAATGCTCTCAGGTGTAGACCACTCAACAATTGCTCTAACTTTCTCAGGGTCCATCTTCAATCCTTCCATAGAAATCACAAATCCCAAATAAACCAATTCTTCCTTCATGAAACTACACTTCTTGATGTTTATCAACAATTTATCTTCTCTTAATCTCTGCAATACTTGTCTAATATGCCACAAATGTTCTTCTCTTGTCTTACTGAAAATTAGAATATCATCCAAGTATACAATAACAAACTTACCCAAGAATTTCTTCAAGACTTTATTCATCAACCTCATGAAAGTGCTCAGTGCATTTGTCAATCCAAAAGGCATCACTAATCACTCATACAACCCTTCATTTGTCTTAAAAGTAGTCTTCCATTCATCTCCTTCTCTAATTATGATCTAATGGTATCCACTCTTAAAGTCTATCTTTGTGAAATATTTTTCTCCACTCAAACAATCCATAATGTCATTCATCCTAGGTAAGGGAAATCTATACTTAACTGTGATCTTATTGATTGCTCTAGAGTCTATACACATTCTCCATTCTCCATCCTTCTTCAGTGCTAATACTGTAGGTACTGCAAAAGGACTCAAACTTTCTTTGATCAAACCTTTCCTCAACAACTCTTGTATTTGTCTATTCAATTATTCATTCTCTACTGGTGTCATTTTATGTGTTGCTTTGTTAAGCAAACTAGCTCTAGGTATAAGATCCATGTGATGACTGATACTCTTAATTGGTGGCAATCCTTTAGGTACATTATCTGATATGATGTCTTCATACTCTGTCAGCAAGTTAGTTATCTCCTCTAATTGTGATTCTTCAGTCTCTGTCAAGTTAGGTTTTTAGGTTTCTTAGGAATCAAAGCATAACACATGTTCTCATGTCTCAAACTATCCAGAAATTTCCTTCCATCAACCAAACAGATTCTAGCATTCCCACATACTTCACTCTTAGGATCATCTTCCAAAGGAATCAAAGTAATTCTTTCCATTTGATGTTATAGTGTATGTATTCTTCCTCCCACCATGTATAGATTTTCTATCATACTGCCATAGTCTATCCAACAATATATGACATACATCCATAGGCATAATATCACACAATACTTCATCATGATAAGATCCAATATGAAAATTTACCAAACATTGTTCACTCACCAATACCTTATGATCATCCTAGATCCATGCTATCTGATATGGATTAGGGTGTTTCAATCTTTCCAACTTCAGGTTAGTCATCATCTCCTCTGAAACTAAATTATCTGAATTACCACTATCAATTACACCTTTACAACATTTACCTCCTGATTTATATTTGCTCTGGAACAAACTTTTCCTCTGCGGTGGTTCCTCATTTGTTTCTACTTGAAATAGTGCTCTCCTCATGACTAATGATTCTCCTTTCTTAGGTTTTCCAACTAAACTCGGTGATCCAACAAGTTCTTCTTCCACATAGCCTACTCTTCCACTATACTTTGTCTTCTTGCTTGTACTTCCTTGATTACATTCAAATGCTCTATGTCCTTCACCTCCACACTTAAAACAAGTTCCTCTAAATGTCAACCTATCAGGTCCTCTTCCATCTCTTCTATATCCTTCACTCCAGTATCAATTAGGGTTTCCTCTGCGGTAGAAAGTTTTTTCATCTCTCTGGTATGCATTGTTTTCTCCATCTTCCTTCTTGAATGTATTATCTTGTCTATTCTGCTCTGCAAATGATCTTTCTCCTCCAGAAAATGTTCTACCTCTCTGAAATTTACCTCCTCTACCTCTCTATATCTGCTCATGCTTAATGTTCAACTTTTCTTCAACTTTTAGGACAAACTGGTATGCTTCTTCCAAAGATGTCATCCTCACCAAACTTAGTTCTTCTTGAATGTTCAATCTCAGTCCATTTATGTATCTTGCCACTTTCTCCTTACTTGCATCACTATGTCTTGTCCTTATGATCATCTTATGAAATTCTTCAGTGTACTCCTTAACATATTTCTCCTTTTGTCTCAGGTTTTGCAATCTTTTCAACAGTTGGTTGAGTGTGAGATCATGATGGTCCAAATAGTGGCAATGGAGAAAAAACTTGCTGAGTGAAAAAGTGGTAACATTTAGACTAATATTTAGATTTGGATGGAAAGGGTGTTAATATTTATAGCTCAAATATGGATTCCCTCTAAAAATGCCTTGGGATTACCTCATATTTAGGCAAGATGGAGTCCCAAAGGGTCATCCCACAATAATGGGTTAGACTTTTTAGCCAAACTTGACATTGAAATCAACATTTTGAACTAAATCTTCACTTTTTGACACCTATAGCCACTAAACCATTAGGAATTTGAAGATGATGTGAACTAGATATTTGTGAGATTTTATTTGTAGATTCTAAATATATATTTTTAAAAATATTTGGAGTTAAATTGTAAAATTTTTTGTGTCTCCTTTGATAACTAGTTTTTAATAGTAAACAACATTTTTTTAAAGTGATGTGTATTCTATAGCACATAACTTTTTTTCTACAAAGGATAAAATTCTGATTCTTTTGAATTTAGATTGGTAACACCGATATATAGGGCATGCATTTGGTTTCATAATGTTTTGTTGAATATTTTTTCTAAATTAATTTTGAAGTCAAACCAATTATTTAGACATAGGTGTATTATGTAAAACATAACTTTTTCTGTATGTATCGAAATTCAATTTTTTTTGTTGAAACAAGGACATCAATACCTAGGGCATAGATATTTTTCATAATTTTTTTTCACTAATTTACTAATTTTCCATGTGTGTAGAATAGAGAACTTGATGTTCGGTGAAAAACCTAAATTCACAAGAAATAAAAAATAAATATAATAATCAAATTAAATATATTTAAAATTATATTTTTTTGGAAGCTTATAATAAGGACTACATACTTACAAAACATAAATTTTAAATGAATTCATTTGATCCCCCAAAAGGTCAATCAAAAGTGGTTTTTCATCAGCATTTTGATAGGTGTAGATGAAACTCCATTATAGGTATGGTTTAAAACTAGCGGGGTTCTATCCAAGGGGTTTTGAATCTAAGGGTGTTTGATTAAACCCTATTTAATTAAAATCTTTTAAATGGAACCTTTCAAGGCTTAAATCATTATATTTTCTAAAAATATGTGATTTCAGCAAAAAATAGGATGTCCTAGAAAGTGTAACCCATTATTGTGGCAGCACCTCAAAACTTGCCAAATTTTTTTGCAAAACTACCCATTTAGTGTTATCCTAAAATTTTCCACAATTTCATCCTTGAAGCTGATAGACTTTTTTGTAACTAAATTTAATCAAATGAAAAGGGTTTATAGAGGAAGCTATTAAGAATCTAAAAATAGAATATAAACCTCATAATAATTTTAATAGGTAATTATTATTAATTTTCTACATACGGTTTGTCTGATTTCCTAATAGATATACATATTGAAAAACATCCATAACTTTTAATATATTAATCTTTTTTAAATCCAAAAGATGCATCACATTCTAGGATTTATTAGATATACATTAAAATTTTAAATTTTTTATTTTCATATATTTTTGACCATGTTAGGTTGGTTGGAAAATTAATTTTTAATATTTTAAAAAAGTTAGTAAAAAATTCATTAATAATTATTTATTTACTTAAAAAATTCAAAAAAATAAGTGTCACATCAGCTCATATGTCCTTTTCTTAAATCCAAATCATGGAGGAAAACTATTATCTTTTTCTCATACTTAAGTTGGCCAAAATGACACATACTTTTTATATATTTCTAAAAATTTTAGTAGTGCTTCATTGAAATATCCAATTTTCACCAAACTATTTTTAAAATTTTCAAAATAAAAGTAGTAGCCCATAAACTACATTCAATTTATTACTATCTTATTTTTAGATTGTGTAGATAACTCATTCAATTTTTGACATCGAGTTACTTCAATTTATTTTTCACATTTACATTTCTACTTAGGGGTAGTGTTTGGCCCATCATGATCCTACACTCACCCAGTTCCAACTCATAGTCAGCAGGTATAAACTAATTCTTCAATTTTGTCACCATTTTATGATCTTTTCTTTTCCTCTTTTTTTCTATCCAACTGAACTTCTTTCCACCAAATAGCAGCATGTCCTTTCAACTTTGTCTTTGCAAATTTCACCTTCTCCGGATCTTCAATTTCTTCATACTCAAAGTATTCTTCTAGGTCATTTATCCAATCAATCAGCTCCTCTGGATTCAAATTGCCAGTGTAACTCGATACATCCACTCTAGGTCTTTTCCCAATCTTTGAAATAGCTTGCAACATCTTGACTTGGTATGATTCTTCTTCCTCTTCTATAGCAGATTGAAATTCTTCATCATCATCACTTACTTTCAACATTAGGTCGAGGTGTAAGTCCTCTTCTTCTATCTTCTTCAACATCATCCAATTGAACTTGCATCATTTTCATCATCTCCATCATCTCATCCATTCTTTTGGCCATAGTATCAACAACAGGTATTCTCCGTGGTGGCATCTCTTCCTCGGATCAAGTGTAACTACCTTAAATTCGATGATCAGGCTACAAGGTGACAACTGCCTCACAATTCACAATCGATTGACAACATAGGTAGTCTTCCTCAGATTCGGTGATCTATTCACAGCAAGATCTTATGGAATGCCTTCAAAAAATTTGCTCACTTTGTTCCCAAAGGATTTAAACTTCGCTCTAATACTACTTGGTGTAGTCACGGTTAGGAGGGTCCACGGAGTGAACAGTCTAGACTATGCAGAAAGAGTAAACATAGTGGAAGTAACTCAATTATAGAATGTAAATGCAGATTTAGTCATTCAGTATATCATAGATTCATAGTACAAACATGCTGACAACATGCAGGCTTACAATTTGGGCTCATAGGCCTGATTCTCCAGTTACAATGTATGCACAAGATATATCTTTGAATTGCCTTCGCAAAGAATTCAAACTATCTGACTTGTAAATTATGCTAACTACTTTCCTAGGCATCTATTACATGAATATATATCATCTCTGGATCACAAGAATCCTCTGCCTTGGCCAAGGTTGGCAACAAACTCTAATGAAAGAGATGTAACGTGTGTACATGGATAGGTCAAACCTAAACAGATGGGAATCCTCTACAAGTGAATGGAATAACATGCGGATCTTAGGGAAGGTCGTCCACAATCCAAAGTTCCTTAAATGATGTGTCTTTTAGCTCCGCAAGTCATGAAATGCTCTGCAAGTCTTCTCCTTTAGCTGATTGTCTGAGACTGTCAAGATGCTTTGTTCTGAGTAAACAATCGATCTTTTAATAGAGATATCTTTCCGATAACTAATCCAAATGATCTAAATTTTGGATATGATGTACATGAAGATGTCTAGATGCTAAGTCCATCTCCATAATGTCTGAAATGAAACTGTGGTAGAATGCAGACCAAAATATAGAAACTGCTACTGACTGAACTGACTGTACTGAACTGGAAAATGAAAGAAAACAAACAAAAATGCAAACGTTTTTGGTTGATACAAGATTGCTCTTGAACCAAGGATGCTCCTGCATCACTAGTAGTGTTATTAATGTAGATTATTGGTGCCTAAAAAGCTTCCACCATGTCGTGGTTGGTACTATTAGTAGAGAATTTTATATTCTTGAAGCAAAGAGAAGCTTTAAAAATTAAAATTAAACTACTATAACCTCATTTCACCTTCTATATTCTTGCAATTTTTTCTTACCTTAATTTCACCTTTTATATATTTGACCATATATCTTTAGTTGGGGAGAGAGAGAGAGAGAGAGAGAGAGAGAGAGAGAGAGAGAGAGAGAGATAGATAGACTGAGAGTTATGGAAAAATTGGAAGTGAGGATGAGAGAGACTTAGAGAGAGACTCGGGGAGAGAGCAAGAGAGAGACATAGGGAGTGAGAGAAATGTTTTGCATGATATGGTTATCCTCATTTCAACTTCTACATGTTAGACAAGATTTTCTTATCCTTATTTTATCTTCTATGGGTTTAGCATATCCTTAGGGGGAGAGAGACATAGGGAAAGACAAAGACTTAGGGAAAGAGGAAGAGAGACATAGAGAGAGAGAGAGAAGTAAATTTGTAGCAACAATGTAGGAAGCAACAATAATGCAACTTCTAGTGCTTAATCTCTTGTAGCCCATTCTCATCATAATACTAGTGACAAAGACAAGTAAAGTTGTAGCACAACTAGACCTTGCCCATTGTTTTCATGAACCTTATAAAAAGGTTAGTTTTCATGGGTCAAATGACATGCTTAGATCAGAGAGAGAGAGAGAGATGTTTGGCATGTAATTTTCTTGTCCTCATTTCACCTATAATATGGGTTCCATGCTTTGCGTATCCCCACTTCAGCTTCTACATGTTTGAAATGATTTGGTTAGGGAAAGAGCGGAAGTGACGAAGAGAGGATGAGAGAGAGAATTATGTTAGATTTCCTACACCAAAACCTATTTCTTCCTTTCCCACACACTTCCTTCTCTTTCTTCTTTACACAAAACCTAACTTAGTATTCCTAACACTTACCCTAACTTTCCCAATACCTACTCTAAGTTCATTGTTAGTTTTCCTTTCCTACATCTTCCTTACATCCAATCCTTAGATTTTCTTATCCTATTCCATGCCTTCTTCCATTTCTATTTCCTCCCTTCTTGCATCCTTTCTTTATTATTACCTTTTCTATTAGTAGTTTTCTACCCATCCCCTTGTCCTTGATAAAATCTTAGTCTTCCTAAAATTAGACTCTTCTTAGCTTTAAGTTGATCATATCTTGGCTATATTCTTTCTTAAATCCCACATTCACTTGTTTCCTTCGTATTTATATCCCTATTATTTGGATAATATCATGCCACTTTATGTCATTTTCTCTACCGCTATCTCCCCTCTACCTTATCCTCCCTCTATTACACTTATTATAGCCCTTGCTTTAAATGATGACATTTATATCACTATTCCTTCCTCACCCTCTCCTCCTCCTTCTATGAGTATTCCTACACTATAGTTCATAATAGCATGATCATTCCATGTTCCTTATGATGATTACTCTCCCTTTGAGCCTCATCACTCCTACTTCCTACCATGTTGTACCTCTTTCTTTTTTTATACGACCTTTCTTCCTTTGAAGGATGACATAATTATTCTTGACGAACCTAATACACATGAACATTAGGTTTCATGCTTGCTATATTCTATATTATATGAGTTACATTATGATATTGATGTTAATGTTTCTCCTTATTCTTCTTTTTGTACTCCTATATTAAGCCTTTGCCTCTAGACATTGATCCACTTCATTGTGATTCTATGCATGATCTCTCTTCCAAGATACCTTTACCAAATTCCTCTTCTATACATCCTCCTCCACAAGATTATGACATATTATTAATTATCATGGTGCCTACATTATTCCTTCTATTGTTCATATATGACTATGGGAGATTATGACATATTATTCATAATCATGGTTCCTAACCACCCATTACATTTTACTAACTCAATGTGCATAGATCCCTGATTGTTGTCCTTGTCCCTATATATATTCATCTATGCTATTCACTCTTATCACACTTCATACATATTCTTCTACTATGTACTTGTTATTTAGAAACTAGCCAGCTCTATCACTTATTCATTACCTTTTCCTTTTTCATGGTGGAAACTCTATGATTATGTCATGAAAGGCATCACCTCATATTACTCCTCTTTTTCTATGATCATACACATTTATCCTAGCATGTTACTATCTAGTTGTGTATTTTTTCTTTTCACACCTCTTGGGACTAAACTGATAGTGTCAACACATCAAGGTTGGTTATTAAATACTAGGGGAGATGTCTTTTTGGTTTCCAAGCCTCATGGTCATTCTTGGCTACATTAGACAAAGATAGTCTCTTAAGAACCCTAAGACAAAAAAGGTGCCAAACTTTGGACCGATTGTTCTCTTAAACTGTGGCACCTAGGAATGTCTTATTTGTATTTATAGGTGGATGTTACGTTGACCTACAAATACCTACCCCAGTTTTTTATAAATCAATTTCATTTGCCTATGGTGGCAAGGAACACAATGTTCTAAAATGTTTCAGTTTCATCCAATGAAAATGTTGTAGGAGTGTAATTTTTCATTCCGCACCTCCTAGGACCAAACTACTAGTGACAACATGTTAGGTTAGGTAGGTGAATTCTAAGGGAGATGTATTTTCAGTGGTCAAACCTTCTAGTCATTCTCAGCTACATTGGATGGGGATAATTTGTTAAGAGCCCTAAGACAAAAAAGCTGCTATACTTTGGATCGATTGTTCTCTCAAATTGTGGCACCTAGGAATGTCTTGTTTGCATGTGTAGGTGGATATCAAGTCCACCTACAAAAGCCTACCTTGGTTTTTTTCTAAATCAATTTTATTTTCTTGTGGTGGCAAGGAACATAATGTTCCAAAATGCTTTAGTTTCATCCAATGGAAAGGTGCTAGGAGTGAAATTTTGTATTCTGCACCTCCTGGGACTTAACTGACAATGCTAACACATTGGGGTGGGTAGGTGAATATTAGGGGAGGTGTCTTTTAAATGGACAATCCTCCTAGTCATTCTCATCTATATTAGATGGAGACAATCTCTTAAGAGCCCTAAGATTAAAAAAGAGCCAAACTTTGGACTGACTTTTCTCTCAAACAGTGGTACCTAAGAATGTCTTGTTTACATGTATAAGTGGATAGATCCACATAAAAATTTCTATCTCAGTTTTTTCTAAATCAATTTCATTTTCCTATGATGGCAAGGAACACAATGTTCCAAAATGCTTCAATTTCATCCAATGGAAAGGTGCTAGGAGTGACATTTTGTATTCCACACCTCCTAGGACTAAATTTATAGTGCCAACATGTCAAGTTGGTCAGGTGAATGGTAGAGAAGGTGTATTTTTGATGACCAAGCCTCCTAGTTGTTCTAGGCTACATTGGACAGAGATATTCTCTTAAGATCCTTAAGAGCCAAAAAGTGCCAAACTTTGACAAAGTAGCTCTCAGAGTCTATGGCACCTATGAATGTTCTATTTTAACCTATAGTTGGATGTCGAGTCCCTCCACAATAAAATCTCTTATTTTATGTCAACTCATAATGGTTTGACCATGCCAATAATGGATCCATTCTTACAAATGTGTCATTTTGGTTCAACATAATGTTGCCAAGAGCCATATTTTTACATTTCACACCTCATGGGGCTAAATGGACTATGCCAACACACTAGGGTGGGTGGTTGAATTCTAAGGGAGGCCTTGTTTCATTCCCTAAGTGTGCCAATCCTTCTAGGATACATGCTTCTATCAAAGTCTCTTAAGATCCCTAAGAGCCAAAAAATGCCAAACTTTGATGGACTAGTTCTCAAAGTCCGTGGCACCTATAAATGTTTCTTTTTACCTACAACTATACATTGAGTCCCTCCACAACCACCTCTCTCAGTTTCTATCAAATCAAAACAGATTGACTGTGCTAACAATGGAAGCATTCTTACAAATTACATCATTTCAGTTAAGCATAATGTGCTAGGAATGTAATTTTGCATTCTGCACTTCTTGGAATTGAACCAACAGTGCAAAAATGTAAGAGTGGGTGGATGAAAACCAGGGTTAGTGTATTTTTATGGCCAATCCTCTTGGCCATTCTCAACTACATTGGATGGAGACACTCTCTTAAGAGTTGTAAGACAAAAAAGGGTGCTAGACTTTGGACTGACTGTTCTCTCAAACCATGGCACCTAGGAATGTCTTGTCATTACTTCAAGAGGTCTTGGTTGAATATTTTTTGTATATCCATGGTTATGTCTTGGTCTTTTCAATTTATGAGGATGCATGTTGTCATTATGAGATAGCTATGTGTGGTTCTTTAATAATGAGATATGGGTTTTGTGATATTACATTCATATACCTTTGTTCTAATCCTATGGAAAGGTTTTGGAGGTGAGTTTGGTTTTATTTATGAGGACATTCTATTGATTTTGTGGTGTTGCCAAATTATTTTCAAGGTGTTTCAGTCTTTTATTCACCATATAATTCACCCCATTCACCTTTATAATCATCATGTACATTAGGAGACCTTTGAAACCACTTCAAAATCCTTAAACCTAACTTAATCAACCACCATAAGGTTTTGCACTAGAGAGGAATTCAAATTTTAAGGGGAAAAGTGCTTTTTATGTTTTAGCATTACTTTTAATCTTAAATTGGATAGTTAGATTGTGAAGGGGAAACCCTCCTTTAACCATCTAGGCCTTATAACAACTGGTCTTAAATTTATTTTTTGACTTTACAAAAGTTATTTTGGCTTAGTTAATGCACCCAAAATATCCAAAATAGGCCCCACACATTCCTATCTATGGATACCAACTTTTGATGGAAGTAAATGAGGTTACAAAAAGTAAATTTCTATTATAGCATTATGATTTTTCCTATGTTAGAATCATAAATAGACAACTATTACACCCCATTTTCAGTGCCTAATACCTCATGTAGGAACTTTTACATATGTGGGTGTATGATCAAGGAGTTGGTGTTAGCTATCTTAGGTGACTAGGATTGGATTTTTTTCTCATTTTACAAGGTGTTGAAGAGTGAGGAAGACATTTTGCATGATATTTCTTCTTGAATATCTCTAGTTTTCATTTTTAGACATGTATTTCATCCATGATTGTATAAAATATCCCTAATCTAGCATGGTACAAGTCTAATTTTTCATAATATAGAAGCTAAAACAAAGTTTTCATGATCAAATCTTACATATTTTGAAGCATTTGCATTCAATAAGGCTTTGTGATTGATTCCTAGGGTTTGGAAAGACTTAATCTTTCTTGAAAATGTTTTATTTCTTAACAAATTTACTGATAGTCTTATTTTCTATAGGTGGACTAATGGTTTTGAAGGTGCTATAGTAAAAATGATGGATTTTGTGTCAAAATATCTGTGAGAGTCACTGATTGACTCATGCCACCAAGATCACCGACAAAACCTAGGATTTACCTTCTACAAGAGAAAAAAATAAAGAGATAGCAAATTACAAGAATATGGATGCAATTAATGAAATTTGATTAATTATTTGTTGGGAATTAAGGTGTCTCAACCTTTACAAATTCCTAATGTTGTATTTATTTATCCCATGTTGAGTTGGCATAGTCAGCACCTTGTGTATATGCAAGAGGATAAATTTTGGTGACTTTGGTAGCCGCGGTTTCCCCCTTGAATAATTAACGGGGGTTTGGGGGCATCGCCCCCAAGACAGGGTCAAGGGGCGTAGCCCCTTGCAGGGTCCAGGGGCAGCATCTCTGCACGGTTGGTGAGTATCTCTGCATGAGAGAAAGGCATCTTTGGGCGGTCAAGGGAGGTTATGACATGTAAGAGGAATATGATATTTTTAGTCAGTGTATGATGGATTCTCTGACAGCTGTAAGGTGCGTAAGAGCATCTGTCGTAACCTATCTTGGGACCAAGCGCCCACTTTGGGATGGGATGTTGGACAAGTGTCCTTAGGCATGGGTTTTGGGGCATGAGTCCAAGATGGATGCCCATCTCTAGAAGGTTCCATATTTGCCTTGTAAACTCTATATAAACAGGTGCTTGGATGGGAGATAGATAACTTTGGTACAAGTATTATTATGCTGTCGGAATATCTCCAAATTCAACATTTAAAGACTCCTGAAAGAGCATTGGCTCTAAAACTGTATTGTAATCTGTTATTGTTTATTGTAATACATTTGAGCTGTGTTTTGGAGTGTGGGGTTTTTCACCTGTAACGGTTTTCCCCACATATATCTTGTCTCTCTCTCTCTTTGTCTTCTTTCTAATTCTTGTGTTTTACTGCAATATCTCATGTTAATGGTTTAACATTGCTATAATAGTTAGGATAAAGTTGAATTTGCATAGCCCTCTCCTCATTAGATTAGTGTAGGAAGCATTTTCCGCACACCTAGCTTCCTTTCAGTTGGTATCAGAGCTTGATCACCTTTGGTCCTAGTTGTAGGGTAGGGGTTTTTTGAGCTAATCCTAGGTTGAGTGGGAGTCTGTGCAGAGCATTATGTATCTTATTGCAGCAAGGAGATGACAAGCACATCAAGAAGGTTTGAAGTAGAGAAGTTCAACGGTAGTAATTTCGAGCTATGGAAGCTCAAGATGGAAGACATGTTAGTTGACCGAGACCTTTGGGAAAGTGTGAACGGAACTAAACTAGCTGCAATGTCACAAGCTGATTGGGATCTCAAGGATCGAAAGGCTAAGGGTCTCATAAGACTTAGTCTTGCTGATTCCGTGTTGTTAAATGTCCATGAGGAGGCTATTGCAATATTCCTTTGGAAGAAGTTGGGGGATGTGTATCAAGCCAAATCCCTTGTTAATAAAATTTTCCTGAGAAAGAAGTTGTACTCTCTTCAAATGGAGGACGGAGGATCCGTGGTTGAGCATATGAATGCCTTTAACATGTTGGTTGCACAATTGACATCTATCGGTGTAAAGATGGAGGAGGAGGATTGGTGTATGACCCTGCTTTGTTCTCTGTTGGACTCATGGGATCATCTTGTCATGGAAATCAGAAGCACCACATCCACATTCAAAATGGAAGAGGTGGTCTCTTTGCTGTTATCTGAAGAGATGCGGAGAAAGTCTTCTGAGGCAGCCAAAGAAGCCCTTGCAGTTTGTGGAAGACCCAAGGAGAAAGGGAAGAAGAAGGACAAGAAAGCTGAGAAAGACCCAAGGAGAAAGGGTAGATCCAAATCCCGTGGGAGATCCAAATCTCCTGGAAAGTCCAAGGCTCTTTGTTGGAATTGTGGCAAGACCGGGCATTTCCGAAAGGAATGCAAAGAGGAGAAGAAGAAAAAGAAGAAAGCTCCTAATTTAGATTCTGACAAATCACAAGATGACGGTGATGCCTTCATTGCAGCCCTGGAAACCCATGCATCTGATGATGTGTGGCTAATCGACTCTGGTGCATCATTCCACATGACCTCACATCAAGATTGGTTCACTAAGTATGAGGAGTTTGATGGTGGAAAGGTGTATCTGGGTGACGACTCTCATCTGAAGATCGTTGGTCATGGAAGAGTCTCTATCCGATTCCCTGATGGTTGAGTGAAGGGGATCACTGGGGTTATGCACATCCCAGGCTTAGCACAGAACTTGCTTTTTGTAAGTATGTTGAATGATGCAGGTGTGCAGGTTGTCTTTTCGAAAGACGAATGCAAGATGACTAGAGGATCTATGGTGCTTGCTAAGGGTACTCGGAGAGGTACTCTATTTCAGCTGGAAGCATGCATTGCACAATGCAATAGTTCTTCTAACTCAAGGAAGAGGGCAGCAGTCACTTCATCCCCACCATCTGAACGAGCAGTGAAGAAATATGTAGTTTCCAATCTTGAAGGTTGTAATCGTGCATTAGAAGTTAAACTTCTTGCAGAAAAGACAATGTTATGGCATAAGAGATTTGGCCACATTGGTGAGAAGGGTCTGCGTACCCTGAAAAATAAGAACCTTGTTGAGGGGTTAGATGATTGTAATCTTGAGTTTGACTTTTGCGAACATTGCATTTATGGAAAACAAAACTGTGTTCAGTTTTACTCAAGTTCTCATAAGTCTTCTGGTGTGTTGGACCTCATTCATTCTGATGTGTTTGGTCCTGTTAATGTTTCTTCATTATCAAAATCTGTATACTTTGTATCTTTTATAGATGATTACAGTAGAAGGACATGGATTTATTTTCTTAGAAGTAAATTTGAAGTCTATAGCAAGTTTAAGGAGTTTAAAGCCTTTGCTAAAAATTAGACTGGTAAAAAGATTAAATGTTTGAGAACTGACAACGGTGGTGAGTTCTGTTCTATAGAATTCGATAAGTATTGCAAGGAACTTGGGATTGAAAGACATAAGACAACTCCATACACACCGCAGCAAAATGGAGTTGCAGAGAGGATGAACAGGACACTGATGGAGAAGGCTAGGAGTATGCTTAGTGGAGCTTGTCTAGAACAAAAGTTTTGGGTTGAAGCTGTTGCTACTGCTTTCTATCTAGTAAACATATCTCCTACATCAGCTCTTGTTGGAAATACACCCATGGAGGTGTGGTCTGGTAGAAAGCCTTCAGTAAGGCATCTTCATGTTTTTAGTTGTGAGGCATATGCACATGTGCCTAAGGAGAAGTGGTCAAAGTTGGAGAACAAAGCTGTTAAGTGTATCTTCATCGGCTATTCTGTTGGTGTGAAATGATACAAGCTTTGGGATCTCGTGGCTGAAAAAGTGTTGTATAGCAGAAGTGTCATCTTTAGAGAGCTTACACCTTTTTCCACTGTTTTGCAGCCAGAAGAAAAAGAAAAGAAAGAGGATGTTGTTCAGTTTCCTCTCACCCCTGAGAAGACTGAATAGAAAGACAATGTTGGACCTGATGATGAAGAGAGCTCTAGCAGCTCTGAAAGCTCAGAAGAAGCTAAACCTCAACCTCAGCTCTTGAGGAGATCTACACGGATAAGGAAGAAACCTGAAAGGTTTGGTTTTACATTGCTTGATTCTAGTTGTGCTTATGCTTTGCTCACTAATAGTAATGAACCTAGAACTGTATCAGAGGCTTTGGATATGAAGGATGCAGGTTCCTAGAAGGAGGCCATGGAGGAAGAAATGGCTTCTTTGGAAAAGAATCAAACTTGGGACTTGGTGCCTTTGCCTCTTGGTTGGAAACCCGTTGGATGTAAATGGGTGTTCAAGAAGAAGCTTGGTACAGATGGCAGTATTGAAAAGTACAAGGCCAGATTGGTTGTGAAGGGGTATTCAGAAGTGGAGGGTATAGATTATGGTGAGATCTTCTCTCCTGTTGCAAAGCTAACATCCATTCGATTCCTATTGTCTCTTGCAGCAACTTATGACTTGGAGGTAGAACAGATGGATGCGAAGACAACTTTCCTTCATGGTGACTTGGAGGAGGAAATCTACATGTCACAGCCAGAGCATTACATGGTAAAAGGTAAAGAAAATTTGGTTTGCAAACTTAAGAAGTCTTTGTATGGTTTGAAGCAATCCCCTAGGAGATGGTACTTGAAGTTTGATGCCTTTGTGTTGTCAATTAGATTTGTGAGATCAAAATTGGATCATTGTGTTTATTATAATTTTGATGGTGATCGTATTCTCATTGTTGCACTGTATGTTGATGATATGTTGCTCATTGGGAAGGGTAAGAATATGATTTCTGATTTTAAATCTTAGTTGTCAGCTCAGTTTGAAATGAAAGATTTAGGGGCAGCTAGGTACATTCTAGGAATGGAAATCAGAAGAGACAGAACCAACAGAAAACTTTGGTTAAGTCAGAGTAAGTATGTTAAGACCATGTTGGACAGATTCAGCATTGGAGATTGTAGACCATAGTGTGTTCCCGTTTCCTTGGGGACAAAGTTGTCTGTTGAGGATTGTCCAAAATCTCCTAGTGAGGTGGAGGACATGAGCAGAGTACCTTATGCTAGTGTTGTTGGTAGTTTGATGTATGCTATGGTCTGCACAAGACCAGACATTGCCCAAGCAGTGGGAGTCCTTAGTCGATTTATGGCTAATCCTAGACGGGTTATGTTAGTAATAATTTATGTTTGGGTTATCATGCAGGTGCCTTCCCAAAAAATCTAAAGAAGTTCTAAGTCTTCAACCTCCTCAGTATGTTTCAGTGTCAGCATCATGTTTTCTTCAAGGAGGGGACCCTCATCATCATCATGTTTCCAGTCATCACCCTATTGTTTCTTGCGGGGGTCATCATCATTTTTTTTGTTAGCCTGATCTTTCGCTTCGGGGTGATATCTTAACATCAGGTGATCTTACTTAAGATCATCCTGATGATGTTGCTGCAAGGTTCTAAGTATGACCCGATATTCATCGGGGTCATCATATTTAAACATTGGGTGATATTTGTTAAGATCATCCTGATGTTGTTTTATCACTTCATGTTCATTGTTTTATCACCCTGATGATGCTGACGTCATTCTTATGTCAGGGTGATATCCGCTTTTCTACCTGACTGCATCATGATATTTTCGAAGGGAGATATCCACCTATCGGCTTCATGCATTGTCTAGTGGGGGGTGATCATTTCAAATATCCATCATATTCATATATCACCCCGATCTTATAGTGGAGCTATAGTGCAGCATGATAGTTGTGCCGATGAGGGTGAATATCGGGGTGACATTTTTCATATCAGGTGGACAAGTATTTGGTTTGCCGATATTGGGGGTTTGGCTGACAGGGTCATGCAGATGATGATGCTGACGTCAGGGTGATATTGAGTATCCGGATATCATGTTGAAGGATGATGATGATGAGGGTCTTATACTAGGTGCCGTCAGGAGTAAAATCACTGACATCGTATATGCTCACGACCTAGTATATAAGGTGATGAGGAGGTTGCCGTGGGGTGCATGTGGGATAATTAGGTCCTGCATGATTTGAAATATCAGGATGATACATTTTGGCGGGAAAGGTTTGCGATGCACAATATTCTGCATTTCCCAAGGCCACAAGTTGGTGCACCATTAATGGCAGTTGTTGCAGAGGTATGGGTGATGGCGTGAATGGTCAAACTACCCGATTGAAGATGTGAATCCCTAGGCGGCGGCGCAGGGCTTGAGATCTCTTCCTGTCCCCTCCTCCACCTGATGCATGGAATGTTTGAGCGCCAATTTCTCATGACGCGCTGTATCTGGTGATTTTTGATGTGCCATTGTACTGAATGATGGGTACACCTTCCTGCTATATAATGCAGACTGTGTTATTCATTCAAGGTTGTTGAAGACCTGGGCATCATTTTTTGTGTAAATAATGAAGAACAGGGCATGATCCTAGTTGTTTTATCCCATTTTGGAGTTTATGTGTTGTAGCATGAATGTATTTTGCACATATGTTCAGTTTCAATGTTGATTTTATATGAGAAATGCTTCATTGCATGTGTTTATCTGCTTGTCTCCATTTGCTACATGTTATTCTCCTTCTTCTGCATCTAGTTGCTAAGGGTTTCTCAGGTTCTAGGGTATGGTTTTCTGTATCACATGTTTGATCTCTAACTTCCATTCAAGGAGTGGATTAAATTGTTTTAGGTTGAGCATGGGGAAGGTTGCATGTCAGCAGGGATACCTGTAAGTAGAGGCAGTTAGATACCCATTCTTGGGTGATGTTTGTAAGGCAAGCATCAGTCCAATCCCCTAAAACTTGAGTGAAAGTTGTAAACCATCTGTTGTATACATCTAGTTGACTCCTTGCTCAATGGATAGGCACCAGTCTGCTCCTGGGTTAGTAGTTATGAGCCAAAACCCCTTGTCTTGCATCCTGGACATTATGTCCACCCATTTCATCACTTCAACCTGTTAGTTGTAGGAGTAGGATTAGGAACCCCCTGCATGCTCTCGTACCCACCAGACAAATATGTCCAAGAATGTTGCCAACCTTGTGATCTACCATGCAGATCTTGGTCTAGACATGAGAGTATTCTGCCTGTTGCTATCAAGTTAGATCTATCAGTCATTTGGCTAGTCAAGGTTACATCTTTAGCTATAGGGATACCCCCTTGGTGCGGTAGAACCAGAAGTGAAGGGGAGGAGCTCACACAACCTCCTGTATTAGTTGGCTGAATTTGCACGTGCATAGGAACTGGCAAACCCTAATGCTGATTTAGAAGAAAAAACCAACAGGTTCATTGGGATGCAGTTAAGCGAGTGTTCAGATATTTGAGGGGTACTTTTGAGTATTCCATTTGTTATCATGGTAATATTTCAGGAGCTCCGCATTCTGTTGATATTTGTGGATTTGTGGATTCAGATTGGGTAGGTGACATTGATAGCAGGAGATCCACCAGTGCTTATGTTTTTACATTGTTTGGTGGTGCTATTAGTTGGATGAGTAAGTGACAACCTGTTGTTGCTTTGTCCATGACAGAAGATGAGTATATGGCAGCAACTCATGCTTGTAAGGAAGCCATTTGGCTTAAGAGATTGTGTTTCGATGTTGGTGTTGATACAAGTCAGATCATGATCAGTTGTGACAGTCAGAGTGCAATTTGCCTTGCAAAGAATCCAACTTTCCATGCTAGAACAAAGCACATTGATGTTCAGTTTCACTTCGTGCGAGACATGGTTGAGGATGGAAAGGTAAATTTGGAGAAGGTAGATACTTTGAAGAATGTTACAGATGCATTGATGAAACTAGTGGGCATAGAGAAGTTCCAGATGCATTGATGAAACCAGTGGGCATAGAGAAGTTCAGATGGTGTTCAGAGTCTATGGGGCCTCTTGACCCCTAGCAGTTAAATATTGTCATTACTTTTGGCCCTTGCAAGGTGTTGGACAACTGGGAGACTATTGGGAATTAAGGTGTCTCAACCTTTGCAAATTCCTAATGTTGTATTTATTTATCCCATGTTGAGTTGGCATAGTTAGCACCTTGTGTATATGTAGGAGGATAAATTTTGGTGACTTTGCCAGCCGCGGTTTCCCCTTGAATAATTAACGGGGGTTTGGGGGCAGCGCCCCCAAGACATGGTCAAGGGGTGTAGCCCCTTGCAGGGTCTAGGGGCAGCATCTCTACACGGTCAGGGAGTATCTCTGCATGAGAGAAAGACATCTTTGGGCGGTCAAGGGAGGTTATGACATGTAAGAGGAATATGATATATTTAGTCAGTGTATGACGGATTCTCTGACAGCTGTAAGGTGCGTAAGAGCATCTGTCGTAACCTATCTTGGTACTAGGCGCCCACTTTGGGATGGGATGTTGGACAAGTGTCCTTAGGCGTGGGTTTTGGGGCATGAGTCCAAGATGGACGCCCATCTCTAGAAGGTTCCATATTTGCCTTGTAAACTCTATATAAACAGGTGCTTGGATGGGAGATAGATAACAAGTACTATTATGCTGCCAGAATATCTCCAGATTTGACATTTAAAGACTCCTGAAAGAGCATTGGCTCTGAAACTGTATTGTAATCTGTTATTGTTTACTATAATACATTTGAGCTGTGTTTTAGAGTGTGGGGTTTTTCACCCATAAGGGTTTTCCCCATGTATATCTTGTCTCTCTCTGTCTTCTTTCTGGTTCTTGTGTTTTGCTGCAATATCTCATGTTAATGGTTTAACATTGCTGTAATAGTTAGGATAAAGTTGAATTTGCATATCCCTCTCCTCATTAGATTAGTGTAGGAAGCATTTTCCGCACACCTAGCTTCCTTTCATTAATTACATGTGAGAACATGCTTTTATATTTGCAAGTTAGAAAACCCTAATATGACTTAAAAATAACCTAAGACTAAAATTAGCCCTGAGTCAACTTAATAAAGTGTAATTAAATATTTAATTACACCAACACCCCCTAAGTACAACTTAGGGAGAAATAAAAAATATGCAATTGATGCAAAGATAATTATGGGTCCTAGCTACAAGGCCATGTTAGGTACCCATATACATCAAGAATCTCTAATAAAGTGGAGAAAAGGAGAAAAACCCATTGGGAGAAAACTCCTCTCCAAAAGAGAGAAAATACAAAATAAGTGATGGAAGGACTCAACATCTAAGACCCCTAAGGACAAAATCCATCATGAAAATACAATCAATAGACATACAACCCACTATAAGAGAGGATGTAGAGAGATGGTCTAGTAACCTCCCATAAGTGAGAAGGATGAAACCCCATGTGAGGAAATGCTACCTCCCAAAATAGAGATGAGAAGAGAGATCATTTGGTTGCTCCTCAAGATGACTCCTATAGTGCTGGAAGATGCTCAAAACAAAATAAAGATGAAGACCCATGAACGTCGAACAACATTCCTCCCCTTGGGAAGAAATAGAACTAAAAATGTGTGCACAATGTCTTCCCATTCTAGATAGGGATATTCAGGAAGAAGGATAAATGTCTCTGAACTCTACACATGATCCAAAGATAACAATGATGCTATTGAAAGCTGCTCAAATGTCTTCAATCCATTGCAAAATTATGACTGAATAGGAGGATGAAGAATAATCTCTGAAGAAGATGATGGTGATGCAACTCCATTGAAGATATCATCAAATAGAAGACAAATATCCTCAATGTGGTTCTCCAAATATACAAGGTGGGACTCTACAAACAACAATGATATATCTGGTAGATATGTGTCCCAATGAGCTATCTTTGGAAGACTGATAATGTCCTGCTACAAAGAATCTAATGTAGCAATAGGTAATAAAGATGTGATCTCAATAAGAGGGGAAGGAGAAGCAAGTGAAGTCTTTGTGTCATCTGAACTAGCAAGACCTATCAAATATGCAAGTTCCTTGAGTGTATCATCATCAAAAGGTATGCAATCTGCATCATCAAGGGGTATGTGGCATCATCAAGGGGTATGTGGCAATCCATAACAGTATCATCTGGGAATTGAGAGATATGTGGGTCTCCATAGATCTCCCAAATGTAAGTCCAAAGAGCATGTGGGCACTCAATATGTGAGATAGAACACATAGTAATATATATATATTATCTCACATATTGAGTGCCCAATATATAGAACACATTGTAATATATATATATTATCTCACATGTTATGTGAGATAGAACACATAGTAATATATATATTAATAGTAGTGTCAAAATCAACATGAGAACCAATAAATCCTGCATATTTGGGGGAATAAAAAAACCCATGATATCTCCTCAAATAAATCAGATCAAAGATCAACAATCTGAACATCTATTAATGTTGATAAATGAAGCCCAACAAAACAAACAAAACTTCTCTAGGTGCCAAAATATCTAGAATATCAAACAGAAGCTATAAAACTGACAAAATGAATAAAGAATACATAGAGTTGAATCTAGAAAAGTGCATGGATGGCTATATAGAGCTCCTCAATACCTTTCCAACATTGTAATAATCGTGAAAATTGGAGATTATGGCAAAAAGATACGAGCTTGAAAGTCAAAAAAGGTATATGGAATTCAAACAATAATAAATTGTACCAGTAACAAAATATGGAAAAAATACGTACACCACTGGATAGTGCTCGGAACTAGCTTTCCAACACCTTTTCATTTTTGAAATTTTGACTCCATTTTCTCAAGATATGCATGATTTACCAAAACTGCTCCTTTAGGGCAAACAGGAAAAAATGAAGCACAGTTGAAGCTCCTGGATGCCCATGTGACCAGGCGCTGAGTCTTTGGGGACTAGCGGCTAAGGCTCTAGTCACTCACATGACCAGGATCGAAGAGCTTGGGAGCTAGCGCCTAGAAGCTAGGTGCTGGTCACCCATGCGACTAGGGGTTAAACCCTGGGGGCTAGCCCTTAAATAAATTTTTTTATTGAGAAACCAATAAAAAACTTAGTTGTACCTGTGCACAAAAATCAAGATGGAATGGAAATCAAGATGGCACATAAATTGAGGCAACTCCAAAATCAAAATCAACTCAAAAAATAATTGCATGAAAATTGAGGTGGCACAAAAATTGAGGTGTCGTACATCTATACAGATTTCGTACATGTATAGATTTCACATACCTAAATTTCTTGAAACCCTAAAAAATACCTAGAAATTTTCTATCACCAAAATATAGAGTGCCTTATATGAAAATAGGGGTTTTTGGGCCTTATAAACTCAATGGTGAGGTTCGTTTTACCTAAAATTCCATCCTGCAAAAGATCTTACCCAATTTTTTCCTAGATCTAAGAAGGGGTCTGGAGGTTTGGAGCTCTGATACCATGTGAGAGTCATTGATTGACTCAAGCCACCAGGATCACCTACAAAACCTAGGATTTACCTTTTACAAGAGAAAAAATCAAAGATAGTAAATTGCAAGAATATGAATGTAATTAATGAAATTGGATTAATTAATTAATGTGAGAACTTGCCTTTATATTTGCAAGTTAGAAAACCCTAATATGACTTAAGAATAACCTAAGACTAAAATTAGCCCTAAGTCATCTAAATAAAGTGTAATTATATATTTAATTACACCAATAATATCTTCATAATCTTGGTTGAAAGTGAAGACCTGGGGTTTGGTTGCCCATGGAAACTCACCAAACCATGAAAAAAGAGATCGAATATGTCATGTCCCCTTTTTAAAATAATTAATTAATGGTCAATATTAACCTATTTTATTCTTCTGTGGTTTAATTGGGCAAGCATAGGAAGAATAAATATTTTATTTAATATTGTCCAACTAATATCTATTTCAAGAGGACAATTAAGTATTAAATTAAATATTTTGATGCTCTAAAAAGGCATTGGGTTTTGTGTCATGAGAGGTGTCCATTTGCATGCAAATTTTGAAAATATTGGTAAATCACAAGTGGTGGGGGAATTTATGACAATGTATGACAACTTATGACAACTGTCATACACCCCAAATAGCAAGGAATCATTAGAAAATGTGGGACTCTTGGGTTCCCATCTCTCCCATGAAATATTAATACAAAAGATGAAAATTTAGTGAGTTGGAGCTATTGTTGATTTGATATTTTCTCTCAAACTTGCAGATTTGCAGATTCTAGCTTCAATGGACGAAAACCCATTGGAGTAAAGAGGCTTATGGATGAAAAACCATGAGTTTCAGGTGGCTAGAGGATGCAAACCCTTTGATCACAAGGAGTAGCTTCATCCAAAGGTTGCACAGAACTTCAAGGATTCAGTAGTTTCTGACAGTTTCCATTGTTTGTGTGTGCAAGTCTTCTTGTATTGTCGCGGTGGTTCCAGAATTACTGGAAAGAGTTGCTATTGTTATTTCCTTTTGTTTTCTATGTAGTAGCTATAGATTTCCCTTTTCTAATGCTAGAGATCAGCATTGGGAGTTGTGGGTAGTGTTGTGTTGATTTTGGCTTTGTGGGTCAGAATACCCAATGTGTATTTCAACTTGTTGTGAAGATTTGGTTGTGTAGTTTGCTGTTGAGTGTTGTAGTTGTTTTCTACTATTATTTTAATGGTATTAGATCATATTTCATGTACTTTCCATATGAAAATCAAACAATATCAGTTTTGGGTGTTTTTGGTGTATTTCGATGATTGACAATGTTAGCAGTTTTTGTGGGTTTTGCCCAAATCTTGTTGTTCAAAGTTGTATTGTTTGTTGCTTCTATAAATCAGTATCTTAGATTTGATAACATTTTATGTACATCAGAAATCAATGAAAAAACATTTTGGTGAAGTTTCATATTTTGGGTGTTAATCCTGCGTAAGACTAGCTAGCTAGTCTTGTCAAATTTGATGCAAAATTGGTGAAGATATTTAAATTTATTTTCAAACCTAATGTGAAATGTTATTTTTCAGTTTGGCTCATTACAGTGGTATCAGAGAATGATCTTGACAGCTTGTAGGTTACTCAGATGATTGATGTTACCGAGTGATAGAGAAATTAGATATTTGAGGAGAGAGCAAAATAAATTGCAGTTGGAGGAAACCATGGCAGATAGAACAAATGTGGAAGAAGATGGTGCTCAAAGGAAGTTTAATCAAATGGGTGAGGCACAAACTAGGCTTGATGAAATGTTTGGTCATATGTTGCAATGGATTCAAAACAACAATAACAACAACAACAACAACAACAACAACAACAACAATGGAAACAATGGTGGTAGTGTTTCAGGTGTAAACAATAGACACAATGAAAAAGGAAAGGACATTGGGACACAAAATTTAGGGGCTGCAAACAAACCCTTATTCCTACCTGAAGAGGAACCTAAACAAGTTGAGTCTACAACTACTAGTTTTTTCAATGCGGAGACCCTTAACAAATGGTGTGGAGAATACAATGCATTGGCAGATGAGATCAAGAATGATATGTCTTGGGGAGAATATGTAGAGTTCCTGAGAAGAGGTGAATCTCAAAAGAAGGGAAATAGAAAAAATAAAGAATTGAAACACAAGTTGGGAAAATTAACAACAGCCTTCTTCAATGGTAGTGAGAAGATTTCAGCTAGGGCTTGGTTGTAAAAGATAGAAACATACTTTATGTTCAACCCCATCTAAGAGAAAGATGCAGTTCAGTTTGCCACCTTATAGTTGGAAGGAAAAGCCTATGAATGGTGGTACCATGGTTGCACTATATTGGGACATGATCAGGTACATACTTTTGATGAATTTAAATAGATGATTCTTGACAGGTATGAACTAAAAGAGGAAGAAGAATCTTTCAGCCAGCTATATGAAATTAAGCAAAATAACTCAGTTAGTATATAGCAGACTTTCAAAAGATTGCAGTGATGGTACCTAAAATATCAGAGAAAAGAAGAGTACATCTATTCATCATGGGGCTCACTAAACCTCTTAGGGGGTTTGTCAGATCTTTCACACCTCTCACTTTGCAAGAAGCTATCAAGAGGGCTCTAACCCTTGAGCCATCAATTCCAAAGAATACTTTCCCACACTCCTCCAAACCAAACACATGGCATTATAAGGGAGGATTCTAGAAGAAACCATTCCATGCACTTGCACATGTACAAAAGAATACAACTCCTAATATTACAAAGAAGATGGATGAAGTAACAAGGAATGAGCTTAGGAGGAAGAAAATATTTTTCTTACAAAGAGCCTTGGGTCCCTAGACATAGGTGTTTGGGAAAGGGACAAGTACATTACATAGAGGTTGTCTCAGATAAGGATTTAGGCTCAGATAGTAATGAGGAGTTTCATGATATAGAGGATTCTAAACCTGAGATCGAAGAGGAGACTAAAAAAGAAGGTTCATTAGCTGCACTTTCAGGAGCACCAAGATATCATCCTTCAAGGGTTCGTGGAGTGTTAATAGTGCAGTGAATGACTTTTTTGATTGATAGTGGGGCAACCCACAATTTTATTGATGAAGGGTTAGTAATGAAGAGAGGTTTGAAGACTAAAGAATTCAAAGGTTTCAATGTGACTGTTGCAGATGGATTCACTATATTGTGCACCAAAATGGTCAAACAATTAAGCATCACTATGGGAGACTACAAGGTTTGTGATGATTTTTATGTTGTTGGTATTGGTGAAACTGATGTTGTCTTGGCTGTTCAATGGTTGCATTCTATTGGAGGACACTATCAGAACTATCAAACTATGGAGTTCAAGTTTCAATCAGAAGGCAAGGAGATTACACTCAGAGGGATTTTGAATGGAGCTCCAAGAGTGGTAACATCAAAGAAGATGGAGAGGACTTTCAGAAGAGGTCAAGTTGCTTGGACAGTCACTTGCTTAATCCGACCTTCAAGCTCTCCAAATGGAAAAGGTAAATTTAATTTTAAAATTCAAGAAATTTTAGATAAGCATAGCATTGTTTTCAGTGATATACCCCTAGGATTACCTTTAGATAGAGGATTTCAGCATGTTAAAGAGTTGGAAAAAGATGAAAAACATGTAATAACTACTCCATATAGACATCCAAGGGGTTATAAGGAAGAGATAGAGAAGACTATCAGAGAGCTCTTAGATATGGGATTCATTAGACCAAGTTCTAGTCCTTTTGCATCATCTGTAGTTCTTGTGAAGAAGAAGGATGGCACTCTAAGGATGTGCATTGACTATAGAGCTTTGAATAAGAAAAACCATTAAGAATAGATATCCCATACCTAGGATAGATGAACTTATTGATGAGTTGCATGGAGCTGTTTACTTTTCTAAGATTGATTTGAGATCAGGATACCACCAGATTTAGATGAGAGACAAAGATATGGAAAAGACAACTTTTCAGTGTCACTATGGGCATTTTGAGTTCTTGTTCATGCCCTTTGGCCTCACTAATGTACCAACAACTTTCCAATCATGCATGAACAAGGTATTTAGCAAGCAACTTAGGAAGTTTGTCTTGGTTTTCTTTGATGATATATTGATCTACAGTAAAACTTGGAAGGAACACTTGGAACATTTAGATACAGTTTTGGGTATTTTGGAGCAGCAATCTTTCTATGCTAGTTGTCCAAATGTGAGTTCGGATTAAGTGAAATTCTTCACTTGGGATATGTCATAAGTTCTAATGGTGTTGAAGTAGATCAATAGAAGATTCAAGCAATACTAGATTGGCCTCCACCTATAAATCTTACACAGTTGAAAGGATTATTTGGGCTATGATTCTATTATAGGAGGTTTGTGAAAGGATTTTCTCATCTTGTTGTTCCATTGACTGATTTGACTAAGAAAGGAGCCTTTGCATGGTCTGAAGAAGCTCATAAAACTTTTGACAAGTTTAAGGAGGTAATGAGTTCATGCCCTATGCTTGCTATTTCTAATTTTTCATTGCCCTTTGTAGTTGAATGTGATGCTTCTGGTGAAGGTGTTGGGGCTGTCCTAACTCAAAGGGGACATCCAATTGCTTTTGAGAGTAGGAAGATAAACAATCTAGAGAAAACATATCACATTTATGACAAGGAAATGTTGCCAATTATGCATGCATTAGAGAAATTCAGACAATATCTTGTGTGTGGGAAGTTTGTTGTGAAAACTGATAATAATAGTTTAAAGTACTTCCTTGATCAAAAAGATTTGAATGATCACCAACAAAGGTGGGTAAGAAATCTGCAAGCATATGATTTTGAAATAGAATATATGAAGGGTAAAAGAAATGTGGTAGCAGATGCACTTTCTAGGAAGCCAACTTTGTGTTCATTATCTTCTATTTCTGTGGAGTTGAAAGATTCTATCATTGTTGAATATGTAAAAAATACTTTTGCATCTAATGTTCTGGATGATTTAGTAGAAGATGATAGGTATATAGTGAATGATGGGCTGATTTATTACAAGAACCAAATTTTCCTTGTTCCTGAATCAAAAATCAAGGAAAAGATTTTAAGAGATTTCCATGACACTCCCTTGGCTAGTCATCAAGGTTACTTCAAAACATATAGGCAGATCCATGAAATATTTTCTTGGAAAGAGATGAAAGAGGATGTCCAAAAGCATATCAAAGAGTGCATGACTTGCCAAAGGAACAAAGGTGAGCAGATTTTTTCTACAGGTCTCCTACAACCGCTTCCAATTCCTGAACAAAAATGTGAGCATTTCCATGGACTTTATCATAGGACTTCCCAAGGTACAAGGTAAGGACTGTATATATGTTGTGGTGGATAGATTAACAAATTATGCTCATTTCTTTTCCATCACTTTAGAATTTAAGGCTTCTCAAGTAGCAGAGTTGTTTTTCAAAGAGATATTTAAGTTGCATGGTTTGCTAAAGAACATTGTTAGTGACATATATAGTAGGTTCCTTAGTTATTTTTAGAAGGAACTCTTTCACTTGACAAGAATAGAGCTAACAAAAATCACAAGTTACCATCCACAAATAGATGGACAAATAGAAATTGTTAACAAGTGGATAGAGGGGTATTTGAGGAATTATGTTTTAGATTAGCAAACTAGTTGGGTCAAATGGTTGCACTTGGGAGAGTATTGTTACAATACATCACATCACATGTCAATTGGTATGCCTCCATTCCAAGATCTCTATGGTTATGATGCACTTTCTTTTGCTCATTTGATATTTTCAGATAGTAGAGTACCTGCAGCTAGTGATCTTATCAATCATAGTCAAGAGATCATAAGGTCACTAAAAGATAACTTGAGGCAAGCACAAAACCAACAAAAGATATATGTAGATAGGAAGAGAATAGAAAGATCTTTTGAGGTGGGAGACTTGGTATTCCTCAGATTGCAACCATATAACTAGAGCTCCTTGAATAATAGTGGGGCTAAAAAGCTTAAGCCTAAGTTCTTTGGGCCTTATAAGATCATCAGGAAAATTGGTGAGGTAGATTATGAATTGGAGCTTCCTCCAAATAATAGGATACATAATGTATTTCATGTTTTTTTTAAGAAGGTTATTGGACATCAGGTTGTACCTTCATCTAATTTACCACCTTTGGATGATGAAGGGAAATTGATTCTAGTTCTTGAAAAGATTTTGGAAACAAGGGATAAAAGATTGAGGAATAGGAGCATTTCAAAATATTTGATCAAATGGAAGAATTTGCCAGTAGAAGATGCAACATGGGAGGGACCAGAAATACTTGACCATCTAGACTTGTATTGCTTGAGGACAAACAAGTTCTAGGAGGGAGGACTTTGTTGGAAACAAGGCAGATAACTACAAGGGGGGGGGTGAATCAGTTATCTCTATTATCTTAACTTTCTTTTCTTCTTTTATAATTTGTACAGCATCAAAACATATAAGCATATATAATCATGAGAACAGAAATGAAATCAACATACATAACACAAGGATTTTTATGTGGAAAACCCTGTTAAGGGAAAAACCATGGGGTGACTAACCCAAGATTGTATTCTTTGTTAAAAGAATAAGAAGTACAAAATGGCACTTGCCAATTAGGGCTCACTGCTCGAGCACACTACTCACAAGAGGTACACTGCCTACAAGAGACTCGCTATCTACAGAACTTACAGAAGGTAATCATATGTTTGAACTGATGAGTGACATTTACAAATGCTAGAGTTTAGTTCCGGTTAGGCACACTATACTTAACTGATGCACTTCATTCTTCCTCTACTTTAGTGTTGTTACTCTGTCACATACCAGACTTGTATTCCTGCTTCCACACTTATACTACTTTTCTTCACACTTTACTTCATCACTACTTCACATCAATACCTTACATACTGGGATCCATCTAGTATATATATTCGCATCAAGGATTTCAACAACTTTCTAGTCGGTAACAAGAATACTCAAGATATTTACAAATTACTGATCTGTCGGGTGAATCCATGCTTGATTTGTGATGCGTATCAAAAATATAGGCATAGAAGTCATCAATAATGTCGGCCAACAATGTATGATCCCTCAAATTGCTTTATCAACATCAATTACTCATCCAGATTGAAGTTTGATACTCTGTCGGTCAGTTCTTTCTTTGTCTGCTCTGCCTGTCTAGAACCCAACACTCAGATGCTCATATCTTTTCCATGCTTTATCACCAGAGGCTAAATCTCTGGAATATAGTAGTCATGATACTCCTCTTTACTTTTCTAAATCTGCAACTTGTTGAGTTACACCATCTGAGAGATCCAGACCTGATTGCTGGACCTTGTTGCATACTCTATTTTTGTTCATCAGACCAAAACAATCTTCAATCTGACTTCCAGTATAGGTATACTATGTGCTGTGGATGTGTGGGATAGACTTTGTTGTCATCAATGACAACACTCATGAAGCCACACAGTGTCTCTTGCCAACAATCTCCCCCTTTGGCATTGATGGCAACACTTAGTGAAAAATGACTAAGTGTCATAGCAAACTCCCCCTTGGCTGATGCTTTGTCTTATGCACTGTTTTACCGGAGCTCCCCCTTAGTTGGATTCCACATTTTTCACTACTCCTCACTCCCCCTTTGACATCAATTGCAAAGGGTGGAATTCGTACACCAAAATTTGCAAAAATTAACCTATACATGGCCGCATAAGTATATATACATGTTATACTTATATATACTTGAGTAGATCCGCAAAAGTGGCCTTCAACTATACAAACTCTGTGGTCCAGCTCTGCTTCATCCTGTCTAAAATAGAGATGTGACTGCTCAACAAAAATGCATATGCTTCTGCCCTTCTTAGATCTGTCGGATCACTGGTTCGGGTTGTGGTCTGAGCATCTATCAAGGCCTCATGCATTGCCTCTAAATTAGGGATAATTATCCCTCTGAGTTCACTCATCCTGTTTATTATATTCTTCTTTTCTTTGTCTATCCTCTTTACTTCATTTATAATGACAATGGCCTATTATTCTTGATTCATTAAGGATGTAGTGAGGGGATCAAAATTCTGAGATAAACTTGATAGTTTACCTTCTTGTTCTTTCACCTTCTTTTCAATATCCTCTATCACTTTGGGCCAAGATAGACAAAATTTGTACATGTCCCCACCATCTTTAAGAGCATTTTCAAGGCTCTTTATCCCAATATCTAGGGTCCTCCTATCATTAGTAATGAGTCCTTGTACTTCAGTGAATCTTTTGCCCAAAAACTCCTTTCAGACCTTTGTTACAACTGATTTCTCTAAAGACTCAAAATGAGTGCTAACAGAATTCACCAGAGATTTCAAGTTACCGGATGGAGAGGTCAAAGGATCCTTTTGAAATGATGGCATGATCTTCTCCAGCATCCTGGATGCAATCTCTAACAGCTCACAATCTTCCATGTGAGATTTCAGAAGTTTTTCTTTTGCTTTGGCTTGAGCAAAAGATGTTATTTTCATTGTCTGGACCGACGAGAGAGAGTCAAAATTTAGTGGTCCTTGAAATAGTTTAGGTTCATCTATCTCCATCATTTCTTTGTTCAAGAAATTCTTCACTACCTCTGCAGTGTCTCCTGCTGGTGACCGAGTCTTCTTTTCTTTTGGGATCTTAGAACTGTCATCATAGATCTTCTCTGTTTGTTCTTCTTCTTTTCCCTTTACCTCCTCTTCTTGACTCACTTTCTCCTCTTTTCTTCCTTCTCCTTCAGCTCCTGAGTTTGGAATGTCTACAGTGGGATCCAGAGGAGAGATGTTACCTGTATTTATTGCTTCATGAACTTCCTCTTCTAGAATAGAGGAATCCAAGTCCGTAGACTTCTCTTCACCTATCTCTTTTGACCCTTCTACATTTTTGTCAGAAAATTCTTCATTGGCTACATTTAATCCTTTAACATCCATGGTAGAAGGTTCTTCATCTGTTTCATCTACATTAGAAAGATTGAATCTTTTGAAGGCATTTCGAAGGATGTCTTTTGTTTCTTTTGCTACTTGGTTAGTTTCTCCAAGCATAAGTTTATTCATTTTTGCTTTGCTCCAAAATTCATCCTTACAGTCCTTAAAGATCATGTCCATTTGCTTTGGATTAATAGAAGGATAGAGCTGAATTGCTATCTGTTCCCTAATCTCTAAGTCTTTTTCTTTTGCATTCTCTTTTCTTAGTTCAAGTACCTTCTCTAGACTTTTGGGAATCAATGAAATAATTTCAATGAATGCTTTATTGTAAATATTCAGATACTTGACTGTAGCTTCTTCCAGAATCCTCTTGTCAGTATCACTGTATTCATCATAGAACTCTGTTACTAGTTGCAGGTTCCCATCCACAGTAACTACCTTGATGATATCATCAATGGAAAGAGTGGGCTTTTTAACAAATTCTTCTGCCTTTTCTTCTTTGTTTTTACTGGCAGAGAATTCCCTAGATGTTTTCTTCTTTTTCTTCATTTTCTTAATTTCCTCATCAGACTATGTTTCTTCATCATCCTTGTGACTTGTGTATGACCTTGTGGATTTTGTTTTCATTCTCTTTTCTCCCTTTCCAGATGTCTTGACTTCTGGTTTGGTGGCTCTTGAGCTCTTAGGAGTGGCAGGTGCAAAGCTCTTGGAGGATCTAGTCCGGGAGGAGGCTTGTACCAGAACACTTCCTTTCTCTGCTTCTTGTTTATCTTCTCAGCCCTTTCCATTTTCTCTTTGTTTGCATCTACTACCTCTTTTGATATGCCAAATTTTTTAGCAATTTCCTCAACTTCCCTTCTGACTTTCCTCTTTATCTTCGGTTGTCTTAGCTCAACATGTATTTTTACACTTAGTTCTTGAAAGGTTCCAAACCTTTCTACCTCAGGGTCCTTAGGCTAGCTCAATAGGTGTTGAATATGTAGCTCCAAGATTTTCTCATCGACCTCGTATCCCATTGGCATTATCCATACTGTTTTGGGCTCAACTACCTCCATTAGGAATTGATTAGTATCTACCATGAAACACACTATATCCTTGTATTTCTCGACTATGGATTGAGGCATCCTCTCTCTGGCTTTTATCATGCTTTGGAAGTTCTTAAAGTAACCCCAAAGAGCTGTGCTTTGAGATTTAGCATCACCAAGTCCATACATATAGTCTCTAATCTATATAGCAACCAGTTTGTCATTTTGCCAAACCCAACCACTTGATCCAGGTAGCTCATTCATGTAATAGAAGAATAGACACAATATGAAACAACCATACTTAAAGGAGTTCTTCTTATCCTTCTTGACCTTTTGTAGGTTTTCTAACAGTTGGTTTAAGAGAAGATCATATAGGTCATAATCTACATTTTCCTTCGACATATGATATGCTGCATATATTACAGTCCCAGACACAGAATTCTCCCTACTAGAATGATAGATCTTATACCCAATTATCATTGAGGCAAATTTGACATCTAGATATGTGATGTCATCTATGGTCATTGCTCTCTTGTCAAACTTAGATCTGGTGGCTTCAATTACTGTTTGATTCTTGATAGATTTGAGTGCAGATAACCCACCGGTTGAGTGCAGTCCAGTTACTACCCTGATGACATCTTTTGTTATCTTGAAGGGCCTCATTAACCACATGAAATTATCATGCATTCTACTTAGGACATACTGGATCCAATCATCTTTAGCAAAATAGGGAAAGTGGATGTAATGTCTAAAGTGTTTATCTCAGAGGGCCTTGTATTGAGGTTTGAGTTCAAAACTTTCATCTATTAATTGTTTATGATAGATGTCCATCAACTTAGAGTCTCCAAACTCCTCAATGTTGGCATGAATGTAGACCCTAACATCTTCTACGTGCAATACCCCATGTGGAATGCTAGAAAAAGTGCCTAAAGGATCAACTTCTAGGGATTTATAGGGGTGTTTCTTTAATTTTGGGCAAGGCCTATCAGTGATCTTAAAAACCATTGGAGTAGCCATTTTGAAAAAGATTTAGAGAGAGATTTTTAGAATGTAAGTACCTTTTTACGCTTAGGGTTCCAAGTAAGAGTCAAAACAAATCGCTGGTTGAATTGAATTTTGCAGTTGATCTTTGAGAGAGTTGTAGAAGCTTTGATGCAGAGATCTTATTTTCTTCTTCTCAAATACAAATGTGCAAATAATAAGTGAATGAACCCTTTTATGTGCAAACCCTAATTTCCTTTTACAATAAATGCACAACATAAGTTATCTAGTTGCCCTCTTCTGAGAGAGATCTTCTCGAATCACTGTGTTGCACTTAGAATCATTTTTAGTGAGGATTGACAATGTATCTTCTTTTCTTCAATCATGCCATGGATCCACAGATCGAAGTATTTCAATTTTGAATCATACCGGATCTGTCTATGAAAATCCTGCTTTACCGGATGGCTGTCACACCGGATCAATCTTGGATGATTAAACTCTTGTAAAACTCCATGCGGATCTTTCATATTTTTACCAAGGGTTATTTAGATATTTTTTTGAGAACCCTTTAATCTGTAGCATTCTATGTGCCAAATTTAGGCACCAATTGACTGGCTGGGGGAATTTATTTTTCTTTGTGACTCCCCCTAAGCCAAAGCTCATCTGTTTAGTTTCTGGAAGGACTATTAGCACCAGATTCTGGTGCGGATCCATCCCAAACATTTTATGTACTCTTCTTAACCCAAATCTTGCTCATCTCCCTTTGAACTTCATCCACATTCACTTTGTCTTTTCCCTTATCTTGTTTTCGATTGTGATGCACCAGACCCCTTTTATCTTGATTTTTACTTCTGCAGAATTTGGCAATATGACCGGATCTATTGCAGTTGTAACAAACAACATTTCTTTGCATATTTGATTGATATCCTCTTGATCTGCATTGATTAACCATATGTCCAATCCTATTCCATGCAAAGCATCTAGCATTGAATGATTTGTTTATTTGCATATTTCTGCATTCATGAGATTTGTGACCATACCTTTTGCAGTTGAAACATTATCTAGAGAAGGATGGATTAGTTTGATTCATTCTCCTTCTGCACTGAGTTGCTTTATGACCGAAGTTGTTGCAATTGAAGCAGTATCCATTGAAGGATGGATATCTTTGAGCATTTGGTTGCCTTATCGCAGGTCTTCTAGGCATGTTTCTTTGATTTCTTGATCCAAAATTCTTCTGACTGGATCTAGAGCTTTCACCTTTCTCATATCCCAAACCACGCTTATCATCTACCCTCTTTTGGCTTTCAAGAAGAAATTCAAGTTGGGCTAAGCTTATCTTGAATTTCTCTTTGTATTCATTTGTTGTTTGAAGATCTTGTTTAAGAGTGTCTATCTGATTCTCAAGTTGTTCTTCATTATCTCTAGCTTCTTCAAGATCAGATTCAAGATGTTTGATTATTCTATCCATTTTGTGGTAGTCCTCTGTCTTCTCCTTGAGGGATTGTTTTAGATTATCTTCAATTTTCCTTTTCTCTTCAATTTCTTGGGTGAATCTCATAACCCCTGATTCCATCTCATGCCTTACCATAATGACCTCTTTTGATAACTTCTCACATAGCTTGTTTTTCTCATCAAGATCTTCATTAGTATCATTGGCTTCATTCTGACTTGCTAATTTTTGAAGTAGTTCCTTTCTTTTTTTCATAGAGATACTCAGTTTTTCTTTTAGCTTATTTATGAAATCATCAGCTTGTTTGAGTCTTTCTCTCAAGTTATTGACTTCAGAGTGGGATTGTTCAAGATCATCTAGGGTAGACTGAAGTTGTTCCTTCATACCATACATATCCATTGAGATTCCTAGATCTTCCTCAAGCTGTTAGGCTCTATTTAGAGGAACTTATCTCTGATACCAATTGTTGGAAACAAGGTAGATAACTGAGAGGGGGGGTGAATCAGTTATCTCTATTATCTTAACTTTATTTTCTTCTTTTATAATTTGTGCAGCATCAAAACATATAAGCATATATAATCATGAGAACATAAATGAAATCAACATACATAACACAAGGATGTTTACGTGGAAAACCCTGTTAAGGAAAAAACCACGGGGTGACTAACCCAAGATTGTATTCTCTGTTAAAAGAATAAGAAGTACAAAATGGCACTTGCTAATTAGGGGTCACTACCCAAGCACACTGCTCATAAGAGGCACATTGTCTACAAGAGACTCACTGTCTACAAAACTTATAGAAGGTAATCAGGTGTTTGAACTAATGAGAGGCATCTACAAATGCTAGAGTTCAGTTCTAGTTAGGCACAATATACTGATCTGATGCACTTCATTCTTCCTCTACTTTAGTGCTGTTACTCTGTCACATACCAGACTTGTATTGCTGCTTCCACACTTATACTACTTTTCTTCACACTTTATTTCATCACTACTTCATATCACTACCTTACATACTGGAATCCATCTTGTATATATATTCGCATCAAGGATTTCAACAACTTTCTAGTCGGCAACAAGAATACTCAAGATATTTACAAATTACTGATCTGTCAGCTAAATCCATGCTTGATTTGTGATGCGTATCAAAAACATAGGCATAGAAGTTATCAATCACGTTAGCCAACAATGTATGATCCCTCAAATTGCTTTATCAACATAAATTACTCATTCGGATTGAAGTCTGATACTCTGTCGATCAATTCTTTCTCTATTTTCTCTGCCTATCTAGAACCCAACACGCAGATGCTCATATCTTTTCCATGCTTTATCACCAGAGGCAAATCTCTAGAATATAGTAGTCATGATACTCCTCTTGACTTGTTGAAGTCTGTAACTTGCTGAGTTACACCATCTGAGAGATCCAAACCTGATTGTCAGACCTTGTTGCATACTCTATTCTTGTTCACTAGACCAAAAAAATCTTCAATCTAACTTCCGGTATAGGTATACTATGTGCTGTGGATGTGTGGGATAGACTTTTTTGCCATCAATGACAACACTCATGAAGCCACAGTGTCTCTTGCCAACAGACTTGTCATGTCCCCTTTTTAAAATAATTAATTAATGGTCAATTTTAACCCATTTTAGTGTTCCATGGGTTAATTGGGAAAGCATAGGAAGAATAAATATTTAATATTTAATATTGTCCAAATAATATCTATTTCAAGAGGACAATTAAATATTAAATTAAATATTTTGATGCTCCAAAAAGGTGTTGGGTTTTGTGTCATGAGAGGTGTCCATTTGCATGCAGATTTTGAAAATATTGGTAAATCACAAGTGGTGGGGGAATTTATGACAATGTATGACAACTTATGACAACTGTCATACCCCCAAAATAGAAAGGAATCATTGGAAAATGTAGGAATCTTGGGTTCCCATCTCTCCCATGAAATATTCATAAAAAAGATGAAAATTTAGTGATTTGGAGCTATTGTTGATTTGATATTTTCTCTCAAACTTGTAGATTGTGGCTTTAATGGACGAAAACCCATTGGAGTAAAGAGGCTTGTGGATGAAAACCCATAAGTTTAAGGTGGCTAGAGGATGCAAACCCTTTGATCACAAGGGGTAGCTTCATCCAGAGGTTGCACAGAGCTTCAAGGATTCAATAGTTTCTGACAATTTCCATTGTTTGTGTGTGAAGGTTTTCTTGTGTTGTCGCGGTGGTTCCAAAAGTGCTGGAAAGAGTTGCTATTGTTATTTCCTTTTTTTTTCTATGTAGTAGCTATAGATTTCCCTTTTCTAATGCCAGAGATCAGCATTGGGGGTTGTGGGTAGTGTTGTGTTGATTTTGGCTTTGTGGGTCAGAATACCCAATGTGTATTTCAGCTTGTTGTGAAGATTTGGATGTGTAGCTTGCTGCTGAGCACTGTAGGTGTTTTTTGCTATTATTTTGATGGTATCAGATCATATTTCATGTAATTTCCTTATGAAAATCAAACAATATCAGTTTTGGGTGTTTTTGGTGTATTTCGGTGATTGACAGTGTTGGTAGTTTTTGTGGGTTTTGCCCAAATCTTGTTTTTTGAAGTTGTATTGTTTGTTGCTGCTGTAAATTAGTATCTAGGATCTGCTAACATGTTATTTACATCAGAAATAAATGAATTTTTTTTTGGTGAAGTTTCATATTTTGGGTGTTAATCCTGCGTAAGACTAGCTAGCTAGTCTTGTCAAATTTGATGCAAAATTGGTGAAGATATTTAAATTCATTTTTAGACCTGATGTGAAATGTTATTTTTTAGTTTGGCTCATTAAAGAATCTTATTGTGTTAGTATTTGGAATTATCATCAAGGTTTCCATGGAGTATTTAGGGCATCTCCTTTCACTTGAATGCCATTTATTCAATCATCTATTATGTAATAGTCCTAGATACAACCTTAAATCCTTCATTTTGCTCATCCATGCATTGCTACAACTTGGATGTATAAGCAGATCATAGGCTCAAAAAGTTCTTAGGCTAGTAAATAGGGGGTACGCTTACTATTTTTGGCTTTTTATCAAGAAGACCCCATGAAAATGTAGTAAATTAGATGACTGTTATAAGTTTAAAACATCATTAACATTTGTTAACAAGCTTTGTTTCACCTTGGAGAAAGCCATAAGTGAGGACATTTTAATTCTTAGAGGCAAGATCATATGAGTTCCCAATGTATTTTATTACTATTAGAATCCCTAGACTATCATAAAGGACCCACCCACCCTGACATGTTGGCACTGTCAGTTTAGTTCTAGGAGGTATAGAATGCAAATTTACACTCCTAGCACCTTTCCACTAGATGAAATAGAAGCATTTTGAACATTGCATTCCTTTCTACCACAGGAAAACAATTTTGATTAGATAAAGCTAAGGTAGGTATTTTAGGTGGGCATGGCATCCACCTATACATGTAAATAAGGCATTCCTAGGTGCCATAGTTTGAGAGAATACTCGGTCCAATGTTTGGCACCTTTTTTTATCTTAGGGCTCTTAGGAGACTGTCTTCATCCAATGTAGTTGAGAATGACCAAGAGGCTTGGCCATTGAAAAGAAACCTCGTGTAGCATTCACCTACCCACCCTAATGTGTTGGCAAAGTTTTACTCCTAGCACCTTTCCATTGGATGAAATTAAAGGATATTGGAACATTGCGTTCCTTTCCACCATGGATAAATAAAATTGATTTAGTAAAAATTGAGATAGGTATTTTTAGGTGGACATAACATCAACCTATACATGTAAATAAGACATTTCTAGGTGCCATGATTTGAGAGAATAGTAAGTCCAATGTTTGACACCTTTTTTATCTTAGGGCTCTTAAGAGACTGTCTTCGTCTAATATACTTGAGAATGACCAAATGGCTTGGACACTAAAAATACACCTCCCTAGCATTAAATCACCCACCCTAATGTGTTGTCATTGTCAATTTAGTCCCAAGAAGTGTGGAATGCAAAATTTCACTCCTAGCACCTTTCCACAAGATGAAATAGAAGCATTTTGGAACATTGTGTTCCTTGCCACCATAAGCAAATGAAATTGATTTAGTAAAAAATAAGGTAGGTATTTGTAGGGGGACCTAACATCCACCTATACATGCAAACAAAATATTCCTAGGTGCCACAATTTGAGAGAACAATTGGTCCAAAGTTTGGCACTTTTTTTTAATCTTAGGGCTCTTAAGAGACTATCTCCATCCATTGTAGCTAAGAAGGACTAGGAGGCTTGATCACTAAAAAGACACCTCTCCTAGCATTCACCCACCCACATGACATGTTGGCACTGTCAGTTCATTTCTCGGAGGTGCAAAATGTAAAATTACACTCCTAGCACCTTTCCACTAGATGAAACTGAAGCATTTTGGAACATTGCATTCCTTGTCACCACAGGATCAAAATTTGATTTAGAAAAACCCAAGGTAGGTAATTTTAGATGGAGGCAACTTCCACCTATACATGTAAACAAGGCATTCCTAGGTGATATAATTTGAGAGAACAGTTGGTCCAAAGCTTGGCACTTTTTTTGTCTTAGGGCTCTTAAGAGACTGTCTCCATCTAATGTAGTCGAGAATGACCAAGAGGCTTGGACACTAAAAAGAGACCTTCTCTAGCATTCACCTACCCACCTTAATGTTTTGGCACTATCAGTTCAGTCTGGGGAGGTGCAAAATGCAAATTTTTTTGTCATGCCCACATTTTTCATGCTGTCATGACACACAACACATGTGTCATGTCCACATTTGTCATGTGGTCATGACACAAAATATCAAAAAAATTCCACGCATCCCTAGAAACCCCCTTGCATGCGTCAGCGTGCTCGGTGGCAATACGCATAAGGCGTAAACATGTCAATCAAATGCGGGGTAATGCGATCACATGCACATTCCCCTACGTGATGAAAGCTAACTAAGGGGGTCAATGCGACATGAGAAGCATCGCCACTAGGGTTAGGATCGAAAGATCAAAACCCTAAGTTTACCTAAGTGGATGAAAGGATTTTGACACAAGTCGAAATCAAAAGCCTAATCCTAAAGCATAAATGAATTAATAATAACTTAATTAAAACCAAGAAGTTGAAGGAACAACAAAATTTTACCCTATGCAAGGTTTGAAAAGGCTAAGTAATTTTAACCCTAAAATCCCAAAAAATTTCAGCAGCATAACGCCTCACGAGTGTGAATAGGGATTATTCTACTAACTAAAATTTTATCGAAGGTTCCCCCTACTCACTACATAGGAATAAAAATCTAATTAATTAATTATTTATTTCTTATCATATTAAATAATCTAACGCAACTAGCGATGATGGCATGGTTCGGTGGTTAAGTCGCTCAGTTGTAGTGGCGGCCACCAGAGTTCAAACCCCCACTGGGCCAACGAGCTCGCAAGGCTTTACGCCTTCGCTGGGCCAATGAGCTTGCAGGTTTGAAGTGTTCTTCCTAGGGGATGAGGTCCCCAAGTTGTGGCCTCACCGGTTCATTGCTCTGGGCAAAAGCATTCGCGTGGAGCTGGAGGGCGTGTCGCACCAACGTCACCGGTCACGTTAAAAAGTTTACCAGGCGCATTTAAAATAATAATAATCTAATGCAACTAAATTAATTAAAATAAAATAAAATAAACCTTATAGATTAATGTCCACATGCAATAAATTAATCTCAATTGATTTTAAATTAATTACATTTTCAATAGTTAAATTTGAAGGAAAATAGAATTAATTAAATCCCACTTCTAAATAATTAATTAAAATAAAATATAATGTTCTCTAGCTTAATCACTAAATTTTAAAGGGTCTCATAAAATCAAATAGTAAATTAAATCTCTAACCCCAACATTGGAAATAATCAAATAAATTATATCACCCACATATAAATTAACCTCCCCAAAAACCCACTTTAAAATAAAGAATAAAAGAAATGCATAAGTCCAAAAAGGGAGAGGGAAAATTAAAATCTAATTTAAAATTCTCCCTTGCCCTAAAAGCTTCACAATAAAATAATAATATCATTATGGAGGAAAACAAAACTCTAGCCTCCATTGTTATTTTCTCATTTCTTCTCTTTCTCCATTTTCCTCATTCTCTCTCTTTTATGTTATTTTTGTGTTGTACGTTTTGGAAAAAGGGGAAGCCATGCATGGAGGCTCTAAGGAGGTATATACATTTTGTATATATGTTTGTTTTGTTTTTAAACCCTTATATATATACTGGTAAAACAAAACCAGATCTGAGAAAAAAATATATATGTGCAAAAGAAAGATGTATATATATATAATTTAAAATACAGAGATATGGCAGGTATCAAAGGGCCGAAAGACCGAATCTCCAAAGGGACAAGTGATAGACTGTTCTTTCTGGGCATCACTGCGCAAATCATACAATAGAGTTTTCATTTGTTTTGTTTTTTTTTTTGTTTAAGGGAAAGGGGGCTGTGGGGAGGGGGCTGAACCCCCACCCACACCCCACTTCGGTGAGTGTGGGTGGGGGTTCGAACCCCTCCCCACACCCCACACACAACACTACTGCCCACGGCGTGGGCTACGATGGGCTCAAAACTTGGTGGGGGATTCGAACCCCTCCACCCCCCAATCTCTAACAACAATAAACAGTAACAAAAAAGAAAGTATGCCGTGTAATATTTCGTTGATCTAACTCTATTTTCTAATTTTGAAATAGTCCTCATATATAATTTTCTTATAACCTTGTATAAAAATGAATATTTGCATTGTGTCAAAAACAACATATTCCCTTTTTTTTTCTTTCCTATTAAAATGGAATAGTAAGCTAAATAGGTATATTTTTTGAAATGAAAACCTATGCATAACTATCTTTTTTTTTGTAAGATAAAAACAACAACAAACATCTATGTATTTTTTTTTTGTTTTCTTTGGAACAACATTTTAAAAAAAATAACAGCAAGGTAAATATATTTCTTTCTTTTCTTTGCAACAACCATTTAAAAATAATACTTCAAGAGCATGCATTTTTTATTTCTTTCATTGCACATTTTCACATTTACTTGAATTTAAAACAACCGCTATAATTTTATTTCCACCTTCAATACAACTAAATACAACTTCAAAAATTTAGGCATTTGCTTTTACAACTCAAGAGAGAAAATAATCCACTCTCTTTTCAACAACACAAATACAATTAGGCCAATTTAGCCATGGCTCACAATAGCCAAAATGAAAATGAACAACAACCACAAAAATGTCACTTTTCCTTACACACTCCATAGCTCCAAAATAACCTGCAATAACACATAGAAGGGGGAACAAGCCACAAAATTGCTCTCCTCCCTACCATAGACTCACTCATGAGTCACCCCCAAGCTTGGAGGTCATCTTCACACAAGGAACACACACACCACTTCACAACAAACACTCAAACACAAAAGCCATATTAACTCCCTTGGCTTGCTCAAAACAAAACTCACCAAAAATGAGTTTAATGGGGTAGGGGAGTGGACATCACTCAACTCAAGAGTGCCACTCCAAACATCTCCCAAAACCAACTTCCTCAAGGCCTCAAGCCATCACTAAAAACTAATTTTGACATAATTTTCCCATGGTTCTCAAGCCATTCAAATATACACATTTTCTCATCTTGCCCTCAAGGCTAAAATGAAACAAAAATTAGGATGTGACCTCGAGGAGGTTCACTCCCCCCCCACCCCACACATGTTGAGCATTTTCTATAAATGGAGAGGCTCTCAGAACACCCATAACAAAAATCCCCACAACAACAAATGTAAAACACACACACACATAACATCACACAAGAAATGAAAATACATAAGGAAAGGCATAATTAGCCTTGATTCCTACCTTTAATAGCCCAAATGGAAGATAGTTGAGAAGAGCCCTTCCAACTCCACCTCCAAATCCTTCTCCAAATGAGACTCCAAAATCTCATTTAACTCTCTCTCAAAATCAATTAAAATTTAAAAATTGAAAATAATTCAACAACCCCCTCCCTCTTTTCAAGAGGGATTAAAATAGGCTCTTCTCATGAGCCTCGAGGAATGGTGTCACCTCCCCCTTCCTCCACACAACCACTTGCAAAATTCATGGAATGTGGTGGTGACACATGTCACTCACCCATTCCACCAAGTCTTGCCCGCATCCACTTGTGCTCTCTCACACATGTGGGAGATAAAAGTGGAGCCAAAGAAGGAGTGGGTACTACAATTGCCCTAATCATTTCCTCCTATGAAAGCCCACACAACCCGAAGGTGCCCTCACCAATTGTGGGAGAGGCTTGGAGTTGAGTCCTCCACAATTTAGGGGTCTTGAAGACTCCCCCAACCTTGGAAAGAGGAGTAGATGAGGTTGAGTGTTTGACCCACCCTTCCACTCCTTCCCAAACTTCCATTTTCGTCATATTACTTCAGGGTGAAGTTTAAGTGACCAAATGGGAGTTTACCTAAGGTTAGACAAGTTCAAAAGGTCCCTAGACCCTAGGGATACAACCCAGGGTCACTTTTAACTCATTTTGAGCACCATAGGGTGAGAGAAATCACATAAAAAGGGGTCTCAAAAATATAAACTCAAAATAAAATTCAAATGACATTACCTCTTTACAACACCAAATAAAAATCAAATATAAAAGGGTTAGACCTAACCCAAACAACACCACACAACAACATTACAAAAATTTCATCATGCATACATAGTTGATCTTGGTTCCTCATGGAACTAGATCAGCTTACATGGGAATTCACAAAACATGTGGGATGATCTTTGATTATCCATGGCTTGGTTAGAACTCCTACGCACTTAAACAAAAGATTAATCCAACATGTATATCATAGCTGAAGAAACGTAAAACATACACTCACATTATTGCATCATCATATAAAACCTCATAAAATCACATCATAATTAAATCCATAATAGTCCTGCATATCAAGATCAACAGTCCCAAAAGTCTAAAATGTGTCTCCAACAGTAATATAAAATGATCAAAGGGAGTAAAAAGGTAGGCCTCACATCCTCCCCCCTAAGACTGAACTTCCTCCTAGAAGTCATCAGAGGTGAGGATATAGTGCCCTCAATCTAGCTGCATCCTCCCAAGTTGTCATGACCTCATCGTACATGTCCCATTGGACCCTAACCTAGTCCAGCTCTCAACTTCGAAGGCCCAGCGTCTAACGAGCTAATATGCGAATTGGCTCCAAAGCCAATTGTCTGTCCACCTCTACCTATAGAGCACTCCAACCAAAACATGAGATAAATAAGATATGTAACACCACAAAATAGATACATGAAAAACATTGTGGATGCACGACAGGCTAGGTGGCAAGGCTAGAAGGTAGGCTATGGATCCTATCCTCTCCAAGATCTCAAAAGGTCTAACAAAATGTGGTACAAGCTTAGAGCCCTTTCCATATCCAATTGGACTCTTGTGCGGTCGCACTCTTAAGAATACTCTATCCCCAACTGAGAAGCTCTGATCTACTCTCTTAGCATCGACATACTTCTTCTATTGATCATGTGCCTCCTGAAGTCTCTGTCTAATCAAGGTCACCTACTATTCCATGTCTTGCACCAACTCTAGCCCTATTGCAACCCTGTTCTCAATACGGTCCTAGCTCAAAGGTGTCCTGCAAGGTCTGTCGTACAAGGCCTGAAAAGGAGACATACCCAATGAGTTGTGATGCCCATTATTGTAGGCAAACTCAACTAGATATAGATACTCCTCCCATCTAGACTATTGATCCATGATGTACATATGGAGCATATCTTTAAGAACCTGATTAACCCTCTCTGTCTGCCCATCTTTCTCAAGATGATAAGCGGAACTGAAGTTGAGCTGTGTGCCCAATGCCTACTACAATGCCCTCCAAAAGGTTGATGTGAACACTAAATCCCTGTTAGAAATGATACGGTGAGGTACCCCATGTAATCTAACAATCTCATCCAAGAATACTCTCACCATTGATGGTACATTGTACGTCGTGTGTATAGGTGAGAAATGCACCACCTTGGACAACTTGTCAATCGTCACAATGATGGCATCATGGCGGTGAGATGACATAGGAAGACCAACAATGAAATCCATGGAAATGGTGTCCCATTTCCACTTAGGAATCTTGTGAGGGTATAAAAGACCCACTGGATGCTAATGCTCAGCCTTGACCCTTTGGCACTCAAGGCATCGAGCAACATACTCTGCAATGTCGTGTCTCATACCTGCCCAATGGTACAACTGTCGCAAGTTGGTATGCATCTTCTTCACCCTTGGGTGTGCTACATAAGGTGCTTTGTGAGCCTCTAAAAGAACTAATACATGTAGGTCACCTACACAGGGTACATAGATGCACTATTGATATCTAAGAAGCCCATCTACCTCAAGTGAATATCCTATAATTTTGCTTATAAGGGCCCTCTGTGATTGGATCTCCTGCTGCACCTCAAGAAACCACTCATCCTCAAGAAGATGTTGAATAATGCACTCTCTCAAGTCCACACTCAAGGTCAAGGTCAGGATCTCATGGTGCCTCCAACTCAATGCGTCAGCAACCACATTCTCCTTCCCGTTTATGTAGTGGACATCAAAGTCATACTCGCAAAGAAACTCCATCCAACGCTGCTGGCGGGAGTTCAAATTTGGCTGTGTGAAAATGTATGGCAAATTGTGGTGATCTGAATGAAGCTCAAAGTGATGACCCAATAGAAAGTGTCTCCAATGAACAAGAGCATTTACCACTGCTGTGAGCTCTAAATCATAAGTGGGGTAGTTCATCTCATATGTCTTGAGATTTCGTGACTCATACGCGATGGCCCTACCACCTTGCATAAGCATGGCTCCCAAACCCTCAAGTGATGCTTCTGTACAAACCACAAAATCCTCTATAGGATCTAGAACTGCTAAGATAGGAGCACTCATAAGATGCTCCTTGAGGACCCCAAAGGCCCTCTCACACTGCACAATCCAAGTGAAACTCTTCCCCTTCCACTGAAGGGAAGTGATGGGGTGTGCTATCCTGGAAAAGCCCTCTACGAATCTGTGGTAATAACCAGCTAATCCCATGAAGCTCCTAACCTCTGTCACACTGGTGGGTGCTAGCTAATCCCTGATAGCCCTGATCTTCGATGGATCTACAAAGATACCATCTCCAAATAGGATGTGCCCCAAATACTGCACCTCATTCTTGAAAAAGGCACACTTCACCAAGTTGCCATAAAGCTGCTGCTCTCTCAAGCACTGCAAAATTTGATGCAAGTGATCCTCATGCTCCTCCTCGGTCTGTGAGTAGATCAAAATATCATAAAGGAAAATAATCATGAACCAATCTAAATAAATGTGGAACACCCCGTTCATAAGACTCATAAACACTGCAGGGGCATTCGTCAAACCGAAGGGTACCACAGTGAACTCATAGTGGCCATATCATGTCTGAAAGGCGGTCTTATGAATATCCACCTCTATGATGCACAACTGGTGGTAACTGGACTCAAGTCTATCTTAGAGAACACTCTAGTTCCCTGCATCTGATAAAAAAGGTCATCAATCCTAGATAGAGGATAATGGTTCTTCACCGTCACCTTATTAAGCTGCCTATAGTCAATGCACAAATGAAGAGACCCATCCTTCTTCATCACGAAGATAACCGGTGTGCCACATGGTGAAACACTAGGTTAGATGTGCCCCTTCTCAAGCAACTCCTCTAACTGTAGCTTGAGCTCTATGAGCTCATGTGTGGTCATCCTATAGGGTGCACAAGACATTGGCTGTGCACCCGGCACTATATCAATGTGGAAGTCAACCTCTTTGCATGGAGGCATACCTGGTAACGCTGGTGGAAAGACATCGGTGAACTTGCTAAAGATAGGATGGTCATCTAATGATGCCTCTGGCTCATCCTCTGATCTGTCACTAACCATGATAGCAAACAACTAACATCCCTTCTGCATGCAGCGCTTAAGATGTTGAGTGGATATCATATGAATTGCTGTGGGTTTCTGCATGCCCACTACCTCGACTGACATGCCATGATCATCTAAATAGCTAATCACCTTTCAGTGACAATCAAGCTTGGCACTATGAGTTGTAAGCCAATCCATGCCTAAAACTACACCATAGAACCCTAAAGGCATAACCCTAAGGTTGCATAATGTAGTGAAGGCCCCCAAAGAGATTTCATAATCTTGAATCAACGTATCTACTGACACCCTAGCCCCAGTGGCCAACTCAACCTCCCACCTAACATCCTTCCTAGAGGCCACCAGCCTACAACACTCCACTAACGATGTAGATATAAATGAATTTGTAGTGCCAGAGTCAAATAAAATAGAAATGGGAACATCCTGAATCATACCTGTTGTCTTGATAACTGAGGCCTAGAAATTAGCCTGTCAGCTATCAACTGCTACAAACATATGGTGGGACTTTCCCACATCTCCTACAGTTTGCTCTGAACCTCCTGCATGAGGTTGTCCCCCTACTGTAAAGCCCTGTGGGCACTCTTTAGCCAAATGTCCTGCCCCACCACATACGTAGCATGGGCCCCTAGCCTGTACCTATCCAATCTGAGTCCTACTACTCTACTACTGTCTAGTCTGACCAGTGGACCCCTGAGAACCCCTGTAAGACTGTTGTGATCTTGTGGGTACCATAGGTGGTCCCTACTATCTCTGATCCCTATGCGGGCCCTGCTGCTACCAACCTTGATTCTATCCTCCCTATGCCCTCTGCTAGGGTCTAGACTTCTACTGATACTGCTGCTGTGGAGGCCTAGGAGGTAAAGATGGAGAACTAAATCCTCCTCTCTGTGGTGGTGGTGGTGGTCTACATAAATTCTATTGCTGCTGGTGGCTATGATCTTGAAACTGAGGGTGTGAAATCTATCCTCGTCCCTGGATCTCCTCTGCTATATAGGCCTTCTCGGCAGCCTCACTCAAGGCTTGGGGGTCTGCCATGCGCACAGGCCTAATATCCCCTGATTCAAACCTCTGATAAACTTGTGAACTAGAAGATTTTCATCATGGAGATACTCCGCATAATGTGATAGTTCTGTGAACCTGCCCTCATACTGCACAACCGTAACTCCTCTCTATTGTAAGTCATGGAACTCGTCGATTTGACGCTGCCTATAATGGTCTAACAGATATTGCGCATTAAATCGCTCAATGAATGTGTCCCATGAAAGTGTATCCAAAGATAAGTGGCACTTGCACTCCTTAGTGTGCCACCAAGTCGCTGCTGTGTCTCTCAACAGGGGAACTACCATGCGTGCCTTTGTGTTGCCCTCGTAATGATGCAACAGAAAGAACCTGTCTAAATTGATAAGCCAAGCCTTTGCCTCGGCTCCCTCTGTGGTCCTAGTGAAGGTAGGTGGATTTAGCCTCAGCAAATCTCTAATTGGGTCCCCACGGTCTCTGTGTCCTCAGATTGGCTCATCCACACCATAACCATAAGGCCTGTGAAATCCCTACTCTACTCTCATCGCCTCCTCTCACCTAACATGATGCGGAGGGCTCCTGCTATGAGATCTATAAGCTTAACCGACCTTCTCCACTATCGTATCAGGTATCTCAACATAAGGCTCCACACGTGGTGCTAATCATAGCTCGACGCAGGGCTCTACACATGGCTCCACATGTGACTTGGCACGTGGCTCCTCTCACGGATCAACGCGGGGCTCAACACGTGGCTCGATACGCGGCTCAACTGTGACTAGTGGTAACCTATCTAGAACTACCTGTAATGCCTGTAAGATTTGTGGTCCTATATCAGGTGCGGGTGGTGCTGGTGGTCCCTGACCCTCAGCTGATGAGTCACTATGTACATCTATAGACTTAGTGCAGCATGAATGCACTCACTTTGTTCTAGGTGGCATCCTACAAGAACAAGGTAGTCATGAATCAGACGAATTTGCAAAATAAGTAACGTGCCCAGATAAGCCCAGTGTTTAAACTTGGGCTCTGATACCAAATGTCATGCCCACATTTCCCATGTGGTCATGACACTCAACACACATGTCATGTCCACATTTGTCATGTGGCCATGACATGAAATTTCAAAAAAATTCCATGCATTCCTAGAAATCCCCTCGCATGCATCAGTGTGCTCGGTGGCAATACGCATAAGGCGTAAACATGACAATCAAATGCAGGGTAATGTGATCACATGCGCATTCCCCTACGTGATGAAAGCTGACTAAGGGGGTCAATGCGATGTGAGAAGCATCGCCACTAGGCTTAGGATTGAAAGATCAAAACCCTAAGTTTACCTAAGTGGATGAAAGGAATTCGACACAAGTTGAAATCAAAAGCCTAATCCTAAAGCATAAATGAATTAATAATAACTTAATTAAAAGTAGCAAATTGCAGGAACAACAAAATTTTACCCTATGCAAGGTTTGAAAACGCTAAGTAATTTTAATCCTAGAATCCTAGAAAATTCCGGCAGCATAACGCCTCACGGGCATGAATAGGGATTATTCTACTAACTAAAATTTTATCGAAGGTTACCCCTACTCACTACATAGGAATAAACATCTAATTATTTATTTGTTTATTTCTCCCTATATTAAATAATCTAACGCAACTAAATTAATTAAAATAAAATAAAATTAACCTTATAGATTCATGTCCACATGCAATATATTAATCTCAATTAATTTTAAATTAATTACATTTTCAATAGTTAAATTTGAAGGAAAATAGAATAATTAAATCCCACTTCTAAATAATTAATTAAAATAAAATATAATGTTCTCTAGCTTAATCACTAAATTTTAAAGGGTCTCATAAAATCAAATAGTAAATTAAATCTCTAACCCCAACATTGGAAATAATCAAATAAATTATATCACCCACATATAAATTAACCTCCTCGAAAACCCACTTTAAAATAAAGAATAAAAGAAATGCATAAGTCCAAAAAGGGAGAGGGAAAATTAAAATCTATTTTAAAATTTTCCCTTGCCCTAAAATCTCTACAATAAAATAATAATATCATTATGGAGGAGAACAAAACCCTAGCCTCCATTTTTATTTTCTCATTTGTTCTCTTTCTCCATTTTCCTTATTCTCTCTCTCTCTCTCTTTCTCTCTTTTGTGTTATTTTTGTGTTACAGGTTTTGGAAAAAAGGGAAGCCATGGATGGAGGCTCTAAGGAGGTATATACATTTTGTATATACATTTGTTTTGATTTTAAACCCTTATTGTTGTGTGTGTGTGTATACACTGCTAAAATAAAACCATATCTGAGAAAAAAATATATATGTGTAAAAGAAAGATGTATATATATATGTTTTAAGGGAAAATTGGATTTTGTTAATCTTTTGTTGTTTAGATGTTAAAATCCTCCTTTCACCCTAACATTGAAGGATCTAGGGTAAAGTGGTGAGCACTATCATACCCTAGATCACTTACAAATGAAGGGAAACTTGGATTAGGGAATTAATTATCAAATTTTCCTTCTCTTATGTCCAATTAACCATTAAAACCCTAATTATGCAAATACAACAACAAATTGATGAAAGATGGAAAAAGCTCTTGGAGACGGGAGTAAAATAGCAAATCACAAAATACTTGTTTGCGAGGTTCTGAGGCAGAACAGTCGGGGACTAAGGTGCGGGCGCCCAAGTCCAAGGTATCTACTTTTTCAGAGAATCTGGACCTCCTTCTGACACTGATAAGCCCTATAACTTCTATTTCCCAAGATCTGTTTGTAGAGGACACTGTTGCGAGCACCCTAGTCCTGGAAATGCTCCTGTGTCTGACTTTTCTTCAGATCCCAAATCCCTGATGTCTGCCAAGCCTTCCTGCAAATCCACTTTTTCCAGATGTGACACCTGTAACCTGTAATCACAAGACTTGGTTTGGGGGTTATGGTGTTTAGAGGCTTACCTCAGTCAAGCCCCAGAGGACACTTAAGTCTCCGAACACCATTGTCAGATAAAGAGGGCATGCCCTTATGAGGTAGAGGCCAAAAACCAAAAAAATCAATGATAAAAACATAATATTATGTCACCTTGTAGTGAAGCTCTCATGGAGGAAGATGCTCCTCATGCCATGAGGAGATTGATGCTCAAATCTGCAAATATCAACACACAAAACATACAAGTCTACTCTTGCAACACAATAGAAAGCCTCAAATCACCTTGAGAACACAATAGCTTGCTAGTAATCATCTAGTTTACAAATGAATGCCTACACATGTTTATATATGCACCTACAAGCATTCCCACCAAGATTTTAAAAATAAAACTTTACCGTGTCAACAAAAGAACCTCCTAACGGTCATAAACCAACATCCAGAAATTAGGACTGCCTCAAAATAGGGTAGGACTAGGGCGAGGGTGCCCAAGTCCTCCCCCCTATTTTGGGTAGGGTACAAATCAAGGGGTCCACCTAGTTCTAATTTGTGATGGAACCTAGGTCTCATTCCATCAGGATGCTAAAATATGAACTAAAATGTACTAAATGCATACTAAAGACCTGAGAGCTAAACCTTAAGAGGGAAAATCTGCCAAGGGGACATTTTTTGACGTTACATTTAGCCCCCACTTTAATGTATGTATAAACACAAGGCCCATACATGCATTAAAGTAAGGTCACAAACACAACAAACACACCAAGCATGGAGAAGACACGCCAATCACATAGAAAACAGTAACAGGGACACAAAACACGGAGAAGACAGTTACAGTCATGCAGAATGCAGTGAAGATAGTCAATGCATAGAAGACACATTAATGCATGGAAGATAGAAATGATATCTTTTCTTTTCTTTTTCATATATATGAAATGTAAATGCAAGTACTGGAAAGTAAAAAAACCTCCCATAATACAGGATGCACTACCTTAAGGTACAGGTCTTTGTATAAATGGGGCAACACACACACAATACATGTAAAACCTCCCAAAATGCAGGAAGCACTACTTGAAGGCGCTGGTCTCTGCATATGGGGCAACAAACATGCCATACAAAACAAGCACACCAAAACACACACACTTGAAGACATGGAGAAAACACGATAGACAAGCGATGGAGTGTACCTATTTCTAGGTCCAACACCATCTTAGGCACATTACAGGCACACATTGACAATTGGCCTTCACCACAACAATTGCCAAAGACACGCTTAAGGGTTGAGTTAGTCACAAAACCGCTCCCTGCCTCCCTAGAGGACTTTTGAAAATGTAACCCCACCCGCATCACGGAGAAGCCTTACAGTGAAAAGGAAGCATGGCATACCACCCCACCCATGTCACGGAGACACCTTACAATGAAAAGGAGGTATCAGCTCAAAAGTATACAACCCCACCTGCATCACAGAGATGCCTTACGGTGACAAGGAGGTATACACAATAGATAGTTTGATTGATTGCAAACAAACTCAAGATGCAGGAAGTACTTATCGTACTAGCCTAAACCTGAGGACAAGCACATTGCTAACATCTACAATAGACAACTTACCTTATATATGCCTCCACCTTAAGGTGGTTGATATCAGTTATCAATATCAAGCACATTAAGGTAGGAAGAAAACATGCAAGGGAACACCAACTTTCGCAAAGCCCATGCCCCCCAGAGGTGACATGTACTTTACGATCACCAAATGTTCTCACAAACACATCCCTACAAGAAACATGGTAGTGTCTACAACATCATGATAAACAACAACATCAATGCATATGATTAACCACACAAATAGCCAAGGTTATATAATGAATTCAGAGTTCAAGGATAATCATAGGGCTACATCACGAAGCTCTCTGAATCGAGTACCGCCAAGGCTAGATTCAAAGGAAAATAAAGGTACACAGAGCAGTAGTATTGTTAAGGTTTGTAAATGTGATCAAAACATCATAAAATTCACTATGCAGAAAGCATGAGTGCTTCCACTAGCCAAGCGTCGGATAAGATATACAACCCCATCTTCATATTACGAACTAATTCCATTTTCTTGATTTCTCTTGAAAGGGACACTAGGTCCGCATCAATATAAATGTTTGTCATCATTCGCCAGCTAGATGGAAACACTAGAGGAAGGGAAACAATAAATAAGAGAGGAAAAACAAGTGTCTTAGGGATAATCACGTAGGAGGGTGCCCCCAGGTCACCAACCACAACGCTATGTCCGTAAGACACAACACACAACAATGAAATTAGAGAGAGCAATTTAGAAGAATGATGATTCAAATAGAAGAAGGTCACAACAAAGGCGGTCTCCTGGTATCCTGAACCTTAAGGGGAATCTGAGGTCATCACAAGAGGCCTAAACAACACATAACACATCACAAGGGAAGCACATCATGAGAGAAATAAAAGATTAGAGATACTTACCTATAGGGCCCCTTTCGGGCTAGAAGTTGTCTATAAGAAAATCATTCTCTTTCCATTTGCAAACATAAGGTATTATTGCCAAGTCATTCTCATTATTCTTTTGTTCATTCTTAAATGCTTCTTGGTTTGTCTCAATGTTAGGTGGAATATGTTCTTGTTGAATTTTATTAGTACACATATGCTCTCTCCTCTTAGGTGGTGGGAGAAGCAAAGTATTTTGAGTGATCTCAACATCCATCCTCGAAGGATTTAATGTAAGAGACTTCTCCTCATCCACTAGGACCACAACCTTAGTGATGTCCAAATGATTTGAATATTCAAACAAAGGAGGGAAATTAAAGGTCTTCTCTTCCTTAGTGAAATCCAAGATATGTGAATAATCAACTAAAGGAACAAGGTTGCTAGGATGATCCATAGAGGTTTCATGCATAAGGTTTTGATTGATGTTAGGTGAAAGCTCCTTGTCTACCCATGGAATTCTCTCTGTTGAAGGGAGTTCTTCATTCACTAATGCTCCATCTTGGCCAAGGAGAGCATTGGAATAGAAAACTGGTGATGGCTCTTCATTTGCTAATACTTCATCTTGGCCAGAGTGAGCATTAGAATGAAGACTTGACGATGTGATGTTAATAGATGTGTCAATGAAATAATCCTCTTGCATCAAAGTGTCCTCATGAGGGGGATTAACCTTTGGAGAGGGATCATTAGGTAAACCAGAGTTATCATCACATGTTTTTATCAATAGGTTCCATAGTGGAATGTTTCATAAAGTCGTCTAAGGCTTCATCTAACATTTTAAGATCGTCACTAGTATATGTATCATTGATCATGAATTTAGTGAGATCATCCAATATCAAAGGGTATATTCCCATGAGAGTTGTGAAGCTATCAAAGTCACCTATATGACAAAGGATGTCATATGTGGAGCACATAGAGAGATCAATATCATGAATGTGTGCTATTTATTCCAAAACTTGAGGATGTTTATCAGTGAATTTAGAGAAATGATCCATGTTTATGATGTATGCAAATAAGTGATGCAGAGGTTTAGGTAAGGTTGTAGTAGAAATTCACTCAATGAACTTAGATCACTTCGTTCAAGAGGTTAACAATGGTGTTTGTGAAGACCAAGCCTACCAAGGCTATTATAGAGATTGACCTAGCCTATGATCACTATCTAGTGTCGTCCTCTCAGGCTATCCACTTCTCAATTTGGAGAGTCATTGCTCCATCCAACATACTAGCACAATACACCTTTTTAAGGACTCCCAACCTATTACCACACCTCTACCAATAGTGTTTTCATACAATTGATAACAATTACTTGTCAATGAATCATAACTAGCAAGAGGTCTCTGACCCAAAAGATTAATTTCTGCATTTTCTAAGATGATGGATAGTAACAGCAAGACTGTCCTAGAGCAGCGTTTGGAGAAGGCTTAAGACTTAAGGAATTTGTTAAACAACCTCTTCAAGGTTTCAAAAGAACTTCAATACTTGATGCATACTAACCTTTCAAGATGAAAGAACTACTATTTATACACATGCAATCCACACTGTGTTTATGGAGGACAGAAAACAGTAATGGCATATTGATTGTCCTATGACAGTGCTATGATAACAACTTATAATTTATAGCTATTATGAACAATCAATTGGTATTGTGCTCCTTTATCAATGGGGTTCTCCTCATCAATCTCCTATATACCTTCAGTGGACAGGAACAACAATAAGCTATTAACAAAATGGTCAAACTTCTATCCTAAACAAGACTGTGAACAGCAACTAGCCTTGACTGTCACAAAACAGTGTTACAAAGAGATCTACCTCCTTGAGGTTTGTACACACAATCTCAACTCATCAGTCCTTCCAAAGACCATGCAGGGTTACTACTCACTCCAACACCCATGAAAACTTCACAATCTTTCCACAAAAGTACAGGGCCGTACTTTGTCAACATGGAAAAGTAATTAGACTATCCCTCATAGCAATAAACTGTTCTTTCCTTCTAGAAATCATTCTAGTTTGAGGAATAGAGAAAGATATGTTTAAAGAAAACACCTTGTTTGGATCAGTAGGATGTTGTACAGACCTGCCAGCCTTCTAATACATAGAGATCAACATCATTTGATTAAATCTTGGGCTGTTTTCTAACACTTTTGCTGTCTACTACCTTTCTTGACTAACTAGTCACTGTTTGACTAGATAGAGGCATGCCAAACACTATGAAAGAAGGAGGACAACCTATCAAACAACAAAAACATGAAATCTACTCTAAATTCCTCCATCTCATCAAAAGATGACTGTTCACCTCCAGAAGACAGAGGAAAAAAACTCCATTTTACCTCAAAACTCTAGGCAAGGAGGGTTTAATCCAATATTCACAAAAAAGAGAAGAACTAACACCTCCAAACATTTCAAAAGCTCAAATCACCTGCAAATGAAAGCCACGACCTAGAACTAAAGCATTTAAAAAAAATTACTTCCCAAGCAAACCGTACTTGGCTGTACCAAGACTATTTTCACAGCAAAAAATAGAAAAAACACACTTTTTCTTCATAAAATTCCTTCTTTCTATATATATTCTTGGCATGATTTTACAGATTCAGATTTATAGGAAGTTTCCAAAACTCTTCCACTTCCCATTTGTCCGTACAACTGCCTAGGAAGGCAGAAAATCAAATGGAAAAGGCAGTTTTTTCATAAAACATAAGTTTCTAAAGAACAGTCCTAGAAAATAGGTCTAAGATAACTCCAAAAATAGACTAGTCAAACAAATGACTAAGTCTTTATTACAAAATAAGAAATGGCTTTCAAAGCCTTATGAAAACCAAAATTAATCAAGGTCACAAAATATTATATGTGAAAAAAAGAAATGTAAATTGATGCTCCTGCACCAATAAGTCTTCCAAAGAAGTAGCCATGGTATATGTCTCCAAATGAATGTAAAATCATATTTTTAAAGCTTTTCAAAATTGGTGCAAAAGACAAGAGAAAAAATAGCCCAGAATGCTTGATTTTTCGATACTTTTTCAATGTCAATGAATGAACCAAAGGGTGTTATAAGGATTTCAGTCAAGGGAAGAAAGTTATATGTCTGATATAATTCTAGAACAACAATATAATCACTCCCAACACACTCTTGATGCAAATCCAAGATAATGCCAAGTCAAAATATAGTGAAAATATGTCAAAATAGGCACTTTTTTCACCAAAATTCAATCCAAAAGAGCATAACAAAGGGTGTTGTGAGGAAAATGATGATGTAAAGCAAATAATATTAGTAATAACAGCAGCTTTATGCAAAAATACCCAACACAACACGTTTTTAGTGCCACTTAAGGTAAAACCTTAGTGAAAATATAGCAAAATATGCAATTTTTCATGATTTTTTAACTCCAAGACCTAGCAAAAGGGGTGTTGTAAGGAATTTTAGGAGGTAAATAAAATAATATAAATAATACCATTCACCTCAATCCATAAAATTGATCACAACACTCTTGGAGTGCAAACTAGGTCAAACCCTAGGGCCAAAATAGCCAAAATGTGTGGTTTTTTGCAAAATTTTCACTACAAGAGCCCGATAAAAGAGTGTTGTGAAGCTTTTTATGAGGGGAAGAAAATTATTACCCTTATAAAAAAAAATAATGCAAAAATATCTTTCACAACACACCTACGGTGCAAGTTTACAAAGTTGATAAGGCCAAATTTAGTGAAAATTGTTGTTTTTGAAGCCCTAGGTTGGGATCTTGTGATAAAATTCTATGTGACTGTTTTTAAGTCTGATTTATGAAGAAATTGACTTAATCTCAGATCTGAAAATGATTTTTAAGCCTTAACATGCAAAATGCCCATGCAAATTTAAAGAAAATGCATCAAAATTGCTAGTTTTTGTTAAAATTTTCTATGTAAAAATGCAAATATTTTAAATCTAAATAAAAATTCACACTAAAATGCAAGACTAAAGTAAAATACAAATTTTAATGAGCCTCTAAAATCAGTAGAAAAATTTGATAAAAGATTTTGCCTACAAACCCTAGATTTTGGAATTACTAGGTTATATAAAATTGTCAAAATTTCCACAAAACCCTAGGAATTAAATGATGAAAATGCAAGGTAAATTTCTTATTTTTTTAATTTTTCTGTAGTTTATATCAGATCTGATGTAAAAATCATTAATTAAGAAAATTTAGAAAGAATTGATGCAATTTAGTAAGCCAAACAATGCAATTTTTTTTATATTTTTCTAATTTTCCAATTTTTTTGAAATTTTCTCAATGCAATAAAATGAATGACCAAATGAATGAATGAAATCAATACAAATGTAAAGACAAACACTCATCAAGTTGTAATTTAAGTCCAAAAACAGGGGTTCACCAAAATATTTTAGGGGAAAATTGGATTTTGTTAATCTTTTGTTGTTTAGATGTTAAAATCCTCCTTTCACCCTAACATTGAAGGATCTAGGGTTGAGTGGTGAGCACTATCATACCCTAGGTCACTTACAAATGAAGGGAAACTTGGATTAGGGAATTAATTATCAATTTTTCCTTCTCTTATGTCCAATTAACCATTAAAACCCTAATTATGCAAATACGACAACAAATTGACGAAAGACGGAAAAAGCTCTTGCAGACGGGAGTAAAATAGCAAATCATAGAATACCTATTTTTGAGGTTCCAAGGTGGAACAGTCAGGGACTAAGGTGCAGGCACCCAAGTCCAACGTACATGCATTTTTAGGGAATCTGGACCTCCTTTCGACACTGATCAGCCCTGTAACTTCTGTTTCCTGAGATCTGTCTGCGGAGGACACTATTGCGAGTGCCCTAGTCCCGGAAGTGCTCCTGTGTCTGAATTTTCTTTAGATCCTAAATCCTTGATGTCTACCAAGCCTTCTTGCAACTCCACTTTTTCCAGATGCGACACCTGTAACCTATAATCACAAGACTTGGTTTGAGGGTTGTTGTGTTTAGAGGCTTGCCTCAGTCAAGCCTCAGAGGACACTTAAGTCTCTGAACACCGTTGTCAGATAAAGAGGGCATGCCCTTGTGAGGTAGAGGCCAAAAACCAAAGGAATCAATGATAAAAACACAATATTATGTCACCTTGTAGTGAAGCTCTCATGGAGGAAGATGTTCTTCATGCCATGAGGAGATTGATGCTCAAATCTATAAATATCAACACACAAAACATACAAGTCTGCTCTTGCAACATAATAGAAAGCCTTGAATCACCTTGAGAACACAATAGCTTGCTAGTAATCATCTAGTTTACAAATGAATGCCTACACATGCTTATATATGCACCTACAAGCATTCCCACCAAGGTTTTAAAAATCAAACTTTACCGTGTCGGCAAAAGAACCTCCTAACGGTTATAAACTAACACCTAGAAATTAGGGATGCCCCAAAATAGGGCAGGACTAGGGCACAGGCGCCCAAGTCCTCCCCCCTATTTTTGGTAGGATACAACTCAAGGGGTCCACCTAGGTCCAATTTGTGATGGAACCTAGGTCTCATTCCATCAGGATGCTAAAATATGAACTAAAATGTTCTAAATGCATACTAAAGACCCGGGAGCTAAACGTTATGAGGGAAAAGCCCCCAAGGGGACATTTTCTGATGTTACAATATATAAATATAAATATATATATATTATTTAAAATATAGAGATATGGCAGGTATTAGAGGGCCGAAAGACCAAATCCCCAAAGGGATGAGTGACAGACTGTTCTTTCTGGGTGCCACTGCGCGAATCATACAACAAAGTTTTCGTTTGTTTAAGGGAAAGGGGGCTGTGGAGAGGGGGCCGAACCCCCATCCACACCCCACTTCAGTGGGTGTGGGTGGGGGTTCGACCCCCTCCCCACACCCCACACACAACACTATTGGCCACGGCATGGGCTACGATGCTCTCAAAACTTGGTGGGGGGTTTGAACCCCTCCACCCCCTAATCTCTAACAACAATAAATAGTAATAAAAAAGTATGCCGTGTAATATTTTGCTGATCTAACTCTATTTTCTGATTTCGAAATAGTCCTCAAAATATGAAATTATATATATATCTTATTTTTTTAATAAGATGGAAATTAATTGAATCTGAGAAAACATGTGAGTATCTATTGGAATATATATATATATATATATATTTATTTATTTAAATACACAGTTTTCTCTACATTACCAAATTTTTCCAGTAAGTTAAAAATAAAGGAAAATTTATATAAAAGGAAAAATAAATATATTTATATATATACAACTATATATATATTTTATGAATAAATATATATATATATTCATATATATATATATAAATGTATAATTTTTTTATAACCTTGTATAAAAATGAATATTTGCATTGTGTCAAAAATAACATATTCCCTTTTTTTTCTTTCCTATTAAAATGGAATAGTAAGCTAAATAGGTATATTTTTTGAAATGAAAACATATGCATAACTATCTTTTTTTTTGTAAGATAAAAACATCAACAAACATCTATGTATTTTTTTTAATTTTCTTTGGAACAACATTTTAAAAACAAAATAACAACAAGGCAAATATATTTCTTTCTTTCCTTTGCAACAACCATTTAAAAATAATACTTCAAGAGCATGCATTTTTTTATTTCTTTCATTGCATATTTTCACATTTACTTGAATTTAAAATAGCCACTATAATTTTATTTCCAACTTCAATACAATTAAATACAACTTCAAAAATTTAGGCATTTGCTTTTACAACTCAAGAGAGAAAATAATCCACTCTCTTTTCAACAACACAAATACAATTAGGCCAATTTAGCCATGGCTCACAATAGCCAAAATGAAAACGAACAACAACCGCAAAAATGTCACTTTTTCTTACACACTCCATAGCTCCAAAATAACCTGCAATAACACATAGAAGGGGGAACAAGCCATAAAACTGCTCTCCTCCCTACCATAGACTCACTCATGAGTCACCCCCGAGCTTGGAGGTCATCCTCACACAAGGAACACACACACCACTTCACAACAAGCACTCAAACACAAAAGCAATATTAACTCCCTTAGCTTGCACAAAACAAAACTCACCAAAAATGAGTTTAATGGGGTAGGGGAGTGGACATCACTCAACTCAAGAGTGCCACTCCAAACATCTCCCAAAACCAACTTCCTCAAGGCCTCAAGCCATCACTAAAAACCAATTTTCACATAAATTTCCCATGGCTCTCAAGCCATTCAAATATACACATTTTCTCATCTTGCTCTCAAGGCTAAAATGCCACAAAAACTAGGATGTGACCTCAAGGAGGTTCACTCCTCCCCCACCCCACACATGTTGAGCATTTTCTCCAAATGGAGAAGCTCTCAGAACACCCATAACAAAAATCCCCATAACAACAAATATATTTAAAACACACACACACACACACACACATAACAGCACACAAGAAATAAAAATACATAAGGAAAGGCATTAGCCTTGAATCCTACCTTTAATAGCCCAAATGAAAGATAGTTGAGAAGAGCCCTTCCAACTCCACCTCCAAATCCTTCTCCAAATGAGCCTCCAAAATCTCCTCTAACTCTCTCCCAAAATCAATTAAAATTCCAAAATTGAAAATAATTCAACAACCCCCTCCCTCTCTTCAAGAGGGATTAAAATAGGCTCTTCTCATGAGCCTTGAGGAATGGGGAGGTGACACTTGTCACCTCCTCCTTCCTCCACACAACCACTTGCAAGCTTTATGGAATGTCGTGGTGACACATGTCGGTCACCCATTCCATCAAGTCTTGCCCCCATCCACTTGTGCTCTCTCACACATGTGGGAGATAAAAGTGGAGCCAAAGAAGGAGTGGGTACTACAAGTGCCCCAATCATCTCCTCCTATTAAAACCCACACAACCCCTAGGTACCCTCACCAATTGTGGGAGAGGCTTGGAGTTGAGTCCTCCACAATTTAGGGGTCTTGAAGACTCCCCCAACCTTGGAAAGAGGGGTGGATGAGGTTGAGTGTTTGACCCACCCTTCCACTCCTTCCCAAACTTCCATTTTCGTCACATTACTTCAGGGTGAAGTTTAAAGTGACCAAATGGGAGTTTACCTAAGTTTAGACAAGATCAAAAGGTCCCTAGACCCTAGGGGTACAACCTAGGGTCATTTTTAACTCATTTTGAGCACCATAGGGTGAGAAAAATCACATAAAAAGGGGTCTCAAAAATATAAACTCAAAATAAAATTCAAATGACATTACCTCTTTACAGTACCAAATAAAAATTAAATATAAAAGGGGTAGACCTAACCCAAACAACACCACACAAAACATTACGAAAATTTAATCATGCATACATAGTTGATCTCGGTTCCTCATGGAACTAGATCGGCTTACACGGGAATTCACATAACGTATGGGATGATCTTTGATTATACGTGGCTTGGTTAGAACACATGCACACTTAAACAAAATATTAATCCAACATGTATATCATAGCCAAAGTAACGTAAAACATACACTCACATTATCGCATGATCATATAAAACGTCATAAAATCACATCATAATTAAATCCATAATTTGCATTTCAATAATCCATCACAAGGTAACATCGCATAATAAATCCATCACATGATCACATAACTAGTGTCTCAATAACATCATAATGCAAATCACATATCAAATCATCGTTAGTAATCAAAATTGCATCTAGTCTCATCACAATCATGCTAAACATAATAAACCAAAGTAAAAGCGTATAGTCCAATAGTCCTGCATATCGGGATCAACAGTCCCAAAAGTCTAAAATGTGTTTCCAATAGTAATATAAAATGATCAAAGTAAGGGAGTAAAAAGGTAGGCCTTACACTTTGACTCCTAGCACCTTTCCATTGGATGAAATTGAAGCATTTTGGAACATTGTGTTCCTTTCCACCAGAGGTAAATGAAAATGATTTAGTATAAATTGAGGTAGGTATTTGTAGGTGGACCTAACATCCACCTATACATGTAAACAAGACATTCTAAGGTGCCATGGTTTGAGAAAATAGTTAGTCCAATGTCTGACACCATTTTTATTTTAGGGCTCTTAAGAGACTATCTCCATCTAATGTAGTCGAGAATGAAAAAAGGCTTAGACACCAAAAAGACACCTCCCCTAGCCTTCACTCACCCACCCTAACATGTTGGAATTGTCAGTCAGTTCTAGGAGGTATAGAATGCAAAATTTGACTCCTAGCACCTTTACACTAGATGAAATAGAAGCATTTTGGAACATTGCATTCCTTGCCACCATAGGAAAATGAAATTGATTTAGCAAAAACTAAGGTAGGTATTTATAGGTGGACCTAACATCCATCTATATATGCAAACAAGACATTACTAGGTGCCATAGATTGAGAGAACAGTCGGTCCAAAGTTTGGCACCTTTTTTGTCTAAGGATCTTAAGAGACTATCTCTGTCCATTGTAGTTGAGAATGACTTGGAAGCTTGACCACTAAAAAGACACCTCTCCTAGAACTCACCCACCCACCTTGATATCTTGGCACTGCCATTTTAGTTCTAGGAGGTGCAGAATGCAAAATTACACCCCTAGAACCTTTCCACTAGATGAAACTGAAGCATTTTAGAAAATTGCATTCCTTGCCACCACAGGAATACAAAATTGATTTAGAAAAACCAAGGTAGATATTTGTTGGAGTAGGTGTGTTTTACACCTTACATAGCATTGGTATTATTTTATTATGTAAAATAAATATTTATTTGTGGTGCATTATGTGATGTGTTTATCCACATTAAATATTTATTTGGTGCCACTTGTAAAAAAAATTTTTAAACAAAAGTGGTGAACCACTATAATAAAATATAATTATAAATAAAGGTTACAAAATCCTAGTTCAGAGAGCATACCGGCAGGAAAGAACTAGTAAGAAAACCTCCGGTTATAGTTCAATGTTTACAATTTTCCATTTAGGATTTACATCAACAGAAATGGGAGGAATTAAATCAAAACAAAAGGGAATTATAGTCCCTACAGATTGCCAACACAAAAACATCTTCCACTAACACCTTACAAAAAAGGAAGGAATTGAAGAATGTGCCACTTGTAAAAGTTGTATGTAACATTGGACTAATTATTTTATGCATGTGGGACACATAGAGTAGTTAATTATTTTATTATTGGGAAAAATTAGTACCAATAATTAAATGTGAGATCAATGGTTTTGTAGAATCATGGTTTTGGGGAAGATGGTTTTACCATACCACATGTTGTATTTGTGTGAGCTTATCTCTATAAAAGCAAACACACAAGTAGTTGTAGAGGTTGGTTGTGTTGGTTGTTTGAGCTTGTGAGCTTATTGGTTGGGTTTAGCTTATTGGAGCATCTCTTGCAGGTTGCATTTGTGAGGGTTTGAAGTATGGCATTTGATGTATTGTTACATGCTTGTTCACATGGAGTGCAGGTAGAGAGAGCTTGATGTTTCAAAGGTGATATCTGCATATGTATATTGTAATCTTTATTACTGAATAATACATGAGAGATGGATGCTTTTGGAGGTTGGGTTTCTCCCTCATGGAGGGTTTCCCAGGGTATATTTTGTGTCACCATTGATGGTATGATTGTGTATTTCTTTTGCATATGGATTTCTAGTTATTGTTGCATATTAATCTCATATTAGGTTATGAGGAATTAGTCTATATGGCTATATATTTCCAATATTTGGTATCAAAGCTTTGTTGCCATGACTTGGGAAGAAATACCTATTTGATAACCCTAGCTATGAGTAGATTTTTTGTGTATATTTGAATCCATGGATTTGTAGGAAGGAATGAAGGTATTTTCAGGGTTACAAGGTTGTTTGCAGACTTGGGTTGTTGCAGATCTAGGGTCTCATGGACATTTGGCATGCGCGTTTTCATTTTGGGCACTTTGTATGAGGGTTTTAGGGGATGAGATATTGCAAGAGGCATCTTGGAAAAAAGTAGACTACATGATTGAGTCCAAAAGGTGTGAAAACCTATATTTTTATATAAAATTTGACTATGTTTGGAGACAAAAAATTTACCCTATTTTGTGGCCTAGAGAATCTTATAATCTAGAAGATTCCGTACGATGTTGCAATCGAAATCTGTGGTAGAGGCATCATCAGAGAATATTCTATATCTACCCAAGTTTTGTGTCGTTAGGTATGGGTTTCATATTTTATTATTTAAAAAAAATGCTTTTCCCTAAAGTCTATAGGAATATTTTTTGAAAACAATTTCAGAAAAAAATATTTGATAGGTAGGGGGTACGTAGACCCCACCCCATACCTGGTCCTATACTTGGTATGACATGGCAAGCTGGTCAGCATGGCCAGCAAGGCCAACCGACTTGGTTGCCAGTGCCGACCAAGGGGTCTGGGGTGGCAAGGCCTTTTGGCCTCCGGTCTTGGTGTCGAACCGACACTCAACCCAGCCCTATGGGGCATTTAAAATAAAAAAATTAATAAAAATTTTAGACCTTTCAAAAATTTAAACTGATTTAAAACCATTTTCAAGTATGCCACTAAAGTTGTCACCCCAGCGTTGCTGGCATGCCACCGTCACCAATAGGCCACCAGCCAACCACTAGTAGACCATCAGGGCCAGTTTCATAGCCGTATTGGACATTTTTTCAAGAGGCATAACTTCATCATATGGAGTTAGATTTTCAACTTTTTATAATCGACAAGAATCTCTTTCTATGTACTACGCCATGGTGTTAGATATTTTTCTATATTTTTCCATTTTGATAGTGTTTTACTAATTAGAAGCTAGATGTACAATTTGAGCTTTGGCCGAGCATAACTTGTGCATACGAAGCCAAATTTTAGACTTCTTATAGGTGTTGGAAAGGTATTTCTAGAACTACATAGTGGATAAGGTTTCAAGATGATATGCTAAGGTTTGTTCATTTTGTATCAGTTTGATTTGGTGTTTGAGTCATAGTTGCAGACTTACATATTTATCTCTGATTATCCTTTGTTGACAACATTATACATGTATGTATTGTTGAATTTACATGATGCATTGTGAGATCTACGGGTTGTGTGTTACTGTAGCTCGCCTATGCTTACATGTTGCATATATGACTTGGATGTGGGTTGTCTATGCCCATAGATGTTTTAGTACTGATGCATATTATGATTTGTGGGTTGGTTTAGTCACATGTTGCATTGGTTTAATTGTCATTGTGAGATATAGAGAGATGGTATTACCTGATACAGTCATGATATGGGACCTATGTTTGTTGACTATATGGTACAGTTGTGTGAGACTTTATGGGAGTTTGGTGCATGTACATTAGGTGTTGATCATGGTGCCATGGATGTTCCTTGTTTGGTTGGGACTTTGGCATGACATGATTGTTTCACAGGTGGAGTTTTGGTGGTGTTGGATTGATGGTTAGTTTACAAGTTTTGTTCATCTTCTTGGTTTGGAGATTATTATTTACTCAACCTTTTGGGAGTTGTTGTCATTAAAGTGGAATTCTTTGATACTGTTGGGTCCATGTATGATATTCATTTAGGATATGGTTATCACGATGTCATGGATAGCTTGGTTACATGTTTCAGTGGGAGCTTTTGATAGTGATGGTTTGATGTTTATGATGTTTCCATGTATAGCTCGGTATCATAGTTCAGTAGGAGATTTAGTAGGATATGGTTATCTTCATGTGATTTGGAGATGTTGATCCTTGGTTTAGAGATGTTGGTATTGTGTCATGGTTTACTCTTGATACCAGTTTTGAGTTTTGACATGATACAGGTTCTCTTGAGACAGGATGTGTGCATTAGTGCATGTGATCTTCCTTTGAGGAGATGATTAGATCATGATGTCATGATTTGTTTCTTGGTTATGCATATGTCCATTAGGAGCTTTAACTATGATCTTGATGGTTCTCTTAGTATTGAGTACATTGGTCATGTGCTTGGGAGCTTCATGATGGTGTGGTTTTGCATTTGGAGTTTAGCATGGATTGATCATGGAGGTACTCATGGATACTTGGAGATTTAGGTGAGGCTTGAATTCTCTTGGGATTAGAGACATGTGTTGATCTGGTTACTTTTTTATGAGGATTTCAGCAACAAGACTAAGGAGCCTACACCTTGGTTGGACATGAGTTCAACATGGACATGTTGGGAGATTATTCTTGGAGAGAGTCTTTGAGGCTTGGTGCATCTTGGAGGAGGAATCTCATTCTCACTCTTGTTCCACTCAGTGGTGAATGATTTGATAGGTATGCCCACCTATTATTCAAATGCATTCTTTTATTTGTATCTTATCTTCTCATGCTTGAGTCTTGAGCTATGGATTATGGTTGTGAGGACTTATTTGAGGAGTAGATGCATGGATATGATTAGTTATCTCATTATGTTTGATCCTAATTTGTTATGAGATCATTGTTAGTAATGGAGATGGTTAGTACCTTTGGGCTTATTCCCATTTTGGGATGGTTATGAGTTTGATCTACCTTTGGTTTGAGAGGCTTACATCTTGATTCCTTAGATGTTAAGGAGGATTCTTATTATTTGGGTTGTATTTAAGAGATCATACTTTTCACAGCTATAACACATTAGTATGGATAGAAGGACATGGTTGTGATTTGCAGGTTCTCTCTTAATTGGTCTTATTCTTCTTCTTGGATATTTGCATTCACATGACATTGGAGTTGAGATGTGTATGGAGCTTTTGAGTCTCTTTGACTTCTTTCTCTTATGATGTGGAGGATTTAGGAGAAATATGGATTTGAGGTTAGAGTTATGTTGTAGCTATTTAGTTTGCATATTTTGCATATCTATGTGTGTGTTCTTTGACACTATGTGATAGAGGATTTAGCCACATCTTCTATGTGTGTGCTATCAATGGATCTTTGGATGCCTTGATCTATTTTCAGATTTGACATTTACTTATGTAGTGGGAGTTTTAGGATGTATATGATTCCTTTATTGGATGTTCTCATTATGCTACGGTATGGAGGGTCTTGAGGTTTGTTATCACATGCTTTGTGTTGTTACCTTAGAGGACTTCTTTATGCATGATTGAGTACATATAGGGACCTATTATAATTTTGATTTGAGTTGGATATGTTGATGGCATAACATCTACTTGTTTTCATTTGTATACCTTGGTTTGGAGGTATGGCTAGTTGATGTATTAGCAACTAGTTGTGGTTGCTAGTTTAGCTATAGTGATTGATTCTTGTTAGCTACTGAAGCCTATTTGTTACCATTGGATTTGGTGCTTGTGTTTGGATATCAGTTGATGCAGGTTTCTTTCTTAAATGTGACAGTTTAGTGTGGCATCTCTTTGAGGATCTTATCCTTCATGATTTGGCATGATGGAGGATGGGAAGATTCTTGTTTGAGATGGTGGATACCTTGATTGTTATTTCAGGTATCTTGGAGCACATGTAGCACATGGATGGTTATATGGCACATGTTGGGCATATGGATGGTTTCCTTTGATGTTTTGAGTTTACTTTTTGATCCCTTATGCAATGTATACAACAAGTGGGAGAATGTTGGAGTAGGTGTTTTGTACACCTTGCATAATTATTGGTATTATTGCATTTTGTAAAATACATATTTATTTGTGGTGCATCATGTGATGTGTTTATCCATATTAAATATTTATTTGGTGCCACTTGAAAAAGTTGTATGTAACACTGGATTAATTATTTTGTGTGTGGGACACATAGAGTAGTTAATTATTTATTTGTAATTATTTAATTATTGGGAAAACTTAGTACCAATAATTAAATGTGGGGTCAATGGTTTTGTAGACTCATGGTTTTGGGGAAGATGGTTTTACCATACCAATATGTTGTATTTGTGTGAGCTTATCTCTATAAAAGCAAACACACGAGTAGTTATAGAGGTTGGTTATGTTGGTTGTTTTAGCCTATGAGCTTGTTGGCTAGGTTTAGATTTTTGGAGCATCTTTTACAAGTTGCATTTGTGAGGGTTTGAAGTATAGAATTTGATGTATGGTTACATCCTTGTTCACATGGAGTGTAGGTAGAAAGAGCTTGATGTTTTAGAGGTGATCTCTGCATATGTATTGTGATTTTATTGCTGAATAATACATGAGAGATGCTTTTGGAGGCTAGGGTTTCCCTCATGGAGGGCTTTCCTAGGGTATATTTTGTGTCACCATTGATGGTATGATTGCCTATTTCTTTTGCATATGGATTTCTAGTTATTGTTGCACATTAATCTCTTATTGGGTTATGAGGAATTAGTCTATATGGCTACATATTTCTAAAAATATTTGTAGGTGGACCTAACATCCACCTATACATGCAAAAAATACATTCCTAGGTCCCGCGGTTTGAGAGAACAATCAGTCCAATTCTGGCACCTTTTTTTGTCTTAGGGCTCTTAAGAGACTATCTCCATCCAATGTAGCCAAAAATGACCAGGAGTCTTTTCCACTAAAAATATGCCTCCCCTAGAATTCACCCACCCACACCGACATGTTTCCATTGTTGATTCAATCCCAAGAGGTGAGGAATACAAAATTACACTCCTGACACCTTTCCACTGGATGAAACTGAAGCATTTTAGAACATTACATTCTTGCCACCATAGGAAAATGAAATTGATTTAGAAAAAAATTAGGTAGGTATTTGTAGGTAGACCTAATATCCACCTATATAGGCAAACAAAAAATTCCTAGGTGCCATGGTTTGGTATAATATCCAGTCCAAAGTTTGACACATTTTTTTTATCTTAGGAATCTTATGAGACTATCTCCATTCAATGTAGCTGAGAATGACCAGGAGGCTTGGCCACTAAAAAGGCACTTCCCTAAAAATCACCCACCCACCCCAACATGTTGGCATTGTCGATTTAGTCCTAGGAGGCGCGAAATGCAAAATTGCACTCCTAGCACCTTTCCACAAGATGAAACTAAAATGAAGATAAGTAAGATTAATGAATGCACTATAATAAGGAGACACAACAAACTATAATGAATCCTCATTAAGTAAATATTATCTAAGCGTATTTGTCATGTATGTCAATACAATATATAGTAATATGAAGAATTTAACATGTAATTATGGTTCAGTGTAGGATCATGATGGGCCAAACACTACCCCTAAGTGGCAATGTAAATGTGAAAAATAGACTTAAGTAACTTCATGTCAAAAATTGAATGAGTTATCTACACAATCTAGAAATAAGGTAGTAATAAAAGTTTTAATAAATTGAATGTAGTTTATGGGCTACTACTTTTAAAAAAAAGAAAATTGTTTGGTGATAATTGGATATTTCAATGAAGCACTACTAAAATTTTTAGATTTAAAACGTTAAAGGTAGGTGTCATTCTGGCCAACCTAAGTATGAGAAAAAGATAATATTTTTCCTCGATGATTTGGGATTTAAGTAAAGGACACATGAGTGGATGTGATGCATATTTTTTTGAATTTTTTTAAGTAAATAAACAATTATTTATGAATTTTTTATTGTGAATTTTTTAAAATATTAAAAATTAATTTTCTAGCCAACCTGAGTTGGTCAAAAATATATGAAACTCAATAATTTTAAATTTTAACATGTATACCCAATAAATCCTAGAATGTGATGCATCTTTTGGATTTAAAAAAAGATTAATATATGTTGAAAGTTATGGAAGTTTTTAATATGTATATCTATTAGGAAATCGGTTAAAATTATTATGAGGCATATATCATATTTTTAGAATCTTAATATCTTCCTCTATAAACCTTTTTCATTTGATTAAATTTAGTTACAAAAAAGTCTATCAGCTTCAAGGATGAAATTGTGGAAATTTTTAGGTTAACACTAAATGGGTGGTTTTGCAAGTTTCTTTGGAAAGTTTTGGGACTCCCACTTGCCTAAATATGAGATACTCCCAAGGAATTTTTGGAGGGAATCCATGCTTGAGCTAGAAATATTAACACCTTTCCATCCAAATCTAAATATTAGTCTAAATGTTAGCACTTTTTCATCCAGGAAGTTTTTTCTCCATTGCCACTATTTGGCCCATCATGATCTCACACTCACCCTTATGCTAGGACTAAGATGTATTATAAACCCTAGATGTATCAACAAAGTTAGGGCTAAGATGTACTAGATGTATATGTAGTATTTGCTCACAAATAATATACATATGGATTAGAAGCATACCTTAATAAGTGTACATTCATTATTATCACATCTCGACCTTTTTGATTCAATTATAATTCAAACTTTTAGACATGTAATTGTGACTATTTTTACTATTGTCTAATTACATATGAGTATGAGTAGATTGTCATTATTCAAAAATCGTTAGTGATGGATTAATATGTTTATGACTATGGATCTATGTCTTCTTGATTTGGCTATGATTATTGGGACTAACCTATTGATGCAAATTTGAGTGTGACTAAGTGTAGGAATAAGTCAAAGATAAGAACATGGTTGAGGTAGACAAATCAACATGATAGAACCTCAATGCATGCACACACACTCACGCAGTTCATATTGCATCATGTTATCTTGCATTCTTGATTGGTTTCATTAAGTTTTCGTGGCATAATCTTGTTTATCATATGATTGATATGATTGATGTACGAGGGTTAGATAAAGTATGTGATTTTGTTTGCTTCAATACATTTGTCTGGTGCATAATATCATCTTGTATTTATACATCTATTTTTCATCGTTGGATAAATAAATTGTATAGTTTGATTCTAATAAGCATATTTTTAATATGTTTACTTGTTTATGAATATATGATTAAATTGATATATATATATGCTTTTTGCATTTTATGAAATAATATTTAGATAAGGCTAAAATAAGTGTATAAACTATAATATTTATATAATTTAAAAATATATTAATAAAAATCTAAATATAATTATATATTATACTCATGCAAATATTAAAAAATAAAAAAAGGGAGTCTTAGAACTAAAAATGGGAGATAAAAGGTATTTATTTTAGTGCCACACCCACTTTACCATGCAAAACACATGAGTAACTTTAGCATGAAGGCAAATACTAAAAATAAAAATAAAAATCTAGTAGAAACTATGTTTGGTATGCCAATTTTAGAGGGATGAACTTTTTCATAAAAGGAAGGAGTAACAAAACAAAAAAAAAATAGACATAGAGCAAAAAGAAGGTAGAGCACAACAAAGAGAGGGGATATATAGAGAAAGGGATACATGGTGAAAGGGGAGAGGAAAAAGACAAGATCTTAGGCACAGGAGCAAGTTGTTCTTTCCATCGAATCAATTCATGGATTTCAGGTACAAAATCTTCAAACTATTCTTTAAAATGCAAAGTTGCTGTGTATAAATTTTATCCACCTGAGTGTATCCATTGAATTGGCTTGATTAAGACTTTATTCTTTTCTTTTTATTCATTGTTATTGGCCTAGATAAATTTAAAATATTTTAGGTATCGGTCTTTCATATGTGAATTTTTGGTCTTTTAGTTGTTTTTGGCTGCCAAGTGTAGTGTTGTCAGCTTTTGATGGATTTTCATACAACCTTTGTTTTTTGTTTCTATCAGTTGGTGGGAGTTTCCTATGCGGTCCACTTGATCTTTTGATCATCTTGCATAAAAAAAGAGGCCTATGTGGAAATCTATTGACCTCTTCAATGTAGTTTTTGTTTTTGCCTGTGTAAAATCATTCTTTTCCTCTGATCAACCTTGTGTTTGATTCCATCGGTCTTGTTTGGATTCCTATCATCTTGGTAATGACTCTTAATAGACTTTATCTATTTTATTCAACCTTCTTTTATCTATTGTAATCATCCTTCTTTTATATAAGTGACCGATTATTTCTTTTCTTTGTTATAGTTCTCGAACGACCTATTTGTGCTTTCATCGGCTTGTTTTTCTATCTAAATCTATTTGTGTCTTTAGTTTTTTGCCTATATTTTACTTATAATTTTTCCTAACAGACAAGTTTGTTAGCCTTCTTGCAAGAATTGAGCAACCTCAATTTAAAGAAGTCAACCTATTTCAAAACTTTAAATCGACCTTCAAACTTTCAAAGGCCTATATATTTAATTATAAGCGACCTTATATAAACCTTATTGAATCAACCTTTCCTTATTATCATTTGGCCTCTATCCTATCTTAATCAGCCTATGATATATGTTAAAATGACCCGCTATTGTATTACATCAACTGGTGATCATGTCATATATTGGTGTGTTTCTGTTATCGATCAGTACAACCTCTGTGGTAGTTATGTTAGCCAGTACATGCTATGGCAACATGTGTTAGTTATTTTAGATATGAATTTTATCCTTATATATATATATATATATATATATATATATATATATATATATATATATAATATATATATATATATATATATATATATATATATATATATATATATATATATATATATTGCAAAGAGTAAATTCATTTTTATTTTGCATGTTAGAGTTACTTAGTTTTTGACCTGTGAAACTTCTTATTAGCTTCTTACTTAATGGAATATTACGTTTATGTATATCCATTTTTGCCACATTGTGAAAGGTATTATGTGATTATTTGAAAGAATAAATGTTATAACTAAAAAATGAATGCTAGATACAATGAGTTGTGTAAACTGTGATTAGGGTAAAATACTATATTCTTCTTGATTTCTACAATCATGCAACTGATATCAATTCATGGACTAGATATGATGAAACAAATAGAAAATTATATGATTAAATCTATGTATTAGTTTTATAAATCAAAGTATATTATGCATACCTCATCATAGTTCTCATTCTTGTTAAGTAAAAGTAGATTTATTTTTTGCAAAGAAATAAATTAGTAAATTGCATGTGTTGTTATAGACTGAAATTGCAATGAAATTAGTTATTTTTGCTTTGTGTGTGTTGAGCTTACCTTTTGATGCAGCACAACTCAAGTACTCAAATGTAAAATATGTAACAAACATAAATGCTCATTTCATTGAATTCAAACTTGTAAAAACTTACATAAATATGCAACATTACAAAAAAAACAAACTTATTACATTTGGCCTTCCATGGCTTCTCGTACAAGAATATCTCCCTTTTCTTATGCTCTCATCTTTTCATTTATTTTTCCATCCTTCTCATCAACATATTTCTTATTCTTAAAACCCCTTTTTCCTTCCTCCAACAATTTGCAAGAAATCCCCCTCCAAAATTTGCCAAAAATCTTTTTTTATAATGACTCCACAACCACCATTTTCTCTCTCCTCCAACTCCCACACCCAAATTGGGAGAATCCTTTTTAAAAAAAAAAAATTATAAAAAATAATATTAATTGCTCAATAAAATCCACTCCCACAATTTGCTAAAAATAAGTGACAACTCAAATTCCCACTCCTAGAAAATAGCTCCAAACTTGAAAAAGACAAAAGCCACACAACTTGGGCATCCAAATTAGCCATGCTATAGTTGAGGGAATTTAATGAGTTGTCTCCACTTACAACTCCCCAAAAATCCACTCCCAAGATTTCCTTTGATTTTCCACTTCAAATTACCGTTATTAATTTTACACTCCAAAATTGTCTCCTAAACTATCTCCCACTCCTAGATTTTTGCAACATTATTATTTTTGCAATATTGTAATAAGGCCAATTCATTTAATATATTATTTAGGCATAATATTGCATTTATTTTCTAACTTCCAAATTACCAAACTATAGGAAATTAAAATATTTTCATTTTTTGGTTGATGAGGATTACTATTGACCGTGGATGCTCCTGCATCATTCTCCTCTGGTTGAAAAGAACGCAACTCCTACAAGTGAGTGTCTTCGAACTATTGCCACTTGATTGGATCCAACCTTTGCACTTCATTCTTCTCTTTTTCCTCTTTTTCCAGCATCTTTCTAGAACAAGCTTCACTCTCCTCAAACAAATCTCCACTTCATTCTTCTATCCTCTCATAGATTTGCATCCACCAAATATTGTCTTCCTCTGCCAAATTATTTCCCCTCTCCTCTCCTTGTTCATGGGATCCAACCCACCAGTAACCAACTACCTCCACTGAATCTCTCCTGTAGCTTCCTTTACAACCTCTTTTATCTCACTATTTGTGCTTTCCAATAGACATGTTCCTGCTGCAAACTCATTCTTTTCTTCTTTTTCATTATTCTGAGGACTTCCACTTCTTTGTCTTTATGTTCCTCTTTATCTGTAAACAAAATAATGTTAGGTAAAATAAGGTTTTCATTATCACTCTTCTATGTTGCAATCTAAATCATCAACATTTTCTTCTATTCATTTCATCTTTTAATACATCCACTATATCCTGAAGTCTTATCAACTCTTTATTAAGACTATCCATAAACTTTCTTTCCCACTTTGCTATATATGAAATCTTTATTGGTCTCTTCATGACCCATCTCATCCTCTTCTTCGAAGACATTTTGCTCACACTCTCAATCTGCAATTTCTACAACTTGTACATATAAACACTTTAGAGCCAACGCTCTCTGCAGTTATAGGTCCTCCCTACAAAAAATCTCACTCATAATTATCCTCTACCCAACAAAGACTCTGGAAGATGCACATCTTCAAGACCTCTTCTACCCACTTTCTCTCAGTGGAAGAAGTCTGTACACATTCTACCCAGATTTTATCTCTGCTGGAGGATAGTTAACATATATCTCACAAATCAATTTTCTCTGCAATTACAAAAATTTCTCATACTTCAACACATAGGAAAATAATTTTCTTCACAAACTCCTCTTAGTCCTGGTGCATACTCTACACACTCAAGATCAACCCGCTCTAATACCAAATGATGCAGCACAACCCAAGCACTCAAATGCAAAATATGTAACAAACATAAATGCTCATTTTATTGAATTCAAACTTGTAAAAACTTACATAAATCTACAACATTACAAAAAACAAACTTATTAAATTTGGCCTTCCATGGCTTCTCGTACAAGAATATCTCCCTTTTCTTATTCTCTCAGCTTTTCATTTATTTTTCCATCCTTCTCATCCACATATTTCTTATTCTTAAAACCCCTTTTTCCTTCCTCCAAATCCCCCTCCAAAATTTGCCAAAAATATTTTTTTTATAATGACTCCATAACCACCCTCTCCTCCAACTCCCACACCCAAATTGGGAGAATCCTTTTTTTTTAAAAAAAATCATAAAAAATAATATTAATTGCTCAATAAAATCCACTCCCACAATTTGCTAAAAATAAGTGACAACTCAAATTCCCACTCCTAGAAAACAGCTCCAAACTTGGAAAAAGACAAAAGCCACACAACTTGGGCATCCAAATTAGCCATGCTATAGTTGAGGGAATTTAATGAGTTGTCTCCACTTACAACTCCCCAAAAATCCACTCCCAAGATTGCATTTTGATTTTCAACTTCAAATTGCCTTTATTAATTTTACACTCCAAAATTGTCTCCTAAACTATCTCCCACTCCTAGATTTTTGCAACATTATTATTTTTGCAATACTGTAATAAGGCCAATTTATTTAATATATCATTTAGGCCTAATATTACATTTATTTTCCAAGTTCCAAATTACCAAACTATAGGAAATTAAAATATTTTCATTTTTTGGTTGATGAGGATTGCCATTGACCGAGGATGCTCCTGTATCACCTTTCGAGATAGGGTGCCAAATGTAGGTTAATACAGATGTCTGATCCTCTTTTTTGGGATCTTCTAGTTTGCTTATATGTTCTTTGGCCAATGCTATGTGTCCATTGAAATAGATGGAATTTATGCCTAGTTATTGATATGTTTCTCTACCACATCCTGTTTTGCGAGATTATGTACATTCTAGTTAGAAATGCATATAGGCATCAGACTTGCACTGGGTATTCCCTCTTGCCATTTGTTTCTAGGTTGTTAGGCATTTCATGTAGGGTTGGGTATTCTTCAAGGTAGGAAGAATCCTGAGAAGTGTAATGCTTTGTGGTCAGGTGGGAAAAGCACCTGAACCATGTTCTTGTCTCTTGGCTTGTGGAAGACCAGTTGATTAGTGGCAGCCAAAGATGGTGACTTGTTTCATTTATCATATTTGTATAATTTTGACATTTGTACTATATCATTGTATTAAGATGACTATGGCATGAGAGCCAAAGATGTAACATTGTATATTATTTTATTGTGCTAACACCTAGTTATGACATGTGGATTTGTAAGATGTATTGTGACATTATTGCTTAATGTATAGAAGGTTTACCTTTTTGTTTAAGTTAATGTGAATGAGTTGATTATTCACTTCCATGATTTTAGTATTTGGAATGTTTACTTTACAATTAAACATAACTAAAGGTAAGTTAATTTATCGTACATAATATACCTTAAGAAGTGTACATACAAAACTTTTTGTCATTCCACTACAAATGGACTCAAAATAGAGCTAAAAATTTACACAGAGCTTCATATCATAAAACACAATAAAAGGAATACTAAACCATTGCATGTTAATTGATACAAAAATATAGAAGGTGAAATTAATGTAAGGAAAATTATCAAACATGTAGAAGGTGAAATGTTAATCATGCCAAACATCTCTCTCTCTCATGTTAGGATTAAGGTGCCATCAACCTTGTAAATCATATGTAATTTATCCCTATTATTGTTTGTAAATCACCCATAAGGGATGAAAGGTTTCACTAGCAGTGATCTTGTTTCAGCCGCATGTTTATATCCAGTACCCAATGCTAATTCATCCATGACAGGGGGTTGTAGGGTGGTTTCCCCCTGCGAGGGGTCCGGGGGGAATCACCCCCTAGCGGGGGGTCCGGGGCCGCGCACCCCAGCGGGGGCTCGGGAGCAGTGCCCCTGAAACTTCATTTTATTTTATATTTTATCATTGTAAATCTAGACCGTTCATCATTAGTTCACATATTTGACTGTCGATATTTTGTCAGTTTTCTTGCCCTAGAAGGCAACCCCCCTTTTTATAAGGATATTTGTACTATGTATTTAGTAGAGTTGAGAGTAACAAGAGACGCTAGATTGAAGAATGAAGGAGAGGAAGTGCATGTATTGTAATCTCATAGTTGAATATAATATAACTTGAAGCCTCTTTTCTTGGTGGAGTTTTTTACCCAAAAGGGTTTTCTCCATGTTACATATTGTGTTATGTGTTCAGTTCTTAATGCATGTTATTTCTGTGTGGTGGGTTTTATTTCTGTTGCAATCTTCATTGATTCTACATTGTTTAGAGGACATAAATAAGGTTTGAGTTAGATTTCTGTTGTGTGGTTTGCACCTTCATTTCTAAGATCTCTCCCTATGTCTCTCTCTTCCTCTTTGCCTGAGTCTCTACCACCAAATAAAGGTGCCAAGATAGGCCCAAAATAAGACATGTATGTTGGATTAACATACCAAGTCTCTTAACATAATGGTCATGCAAAATGAAATCTATGTTGTAGTCTCCATTTTTAGGGCTTTCTCTTATAGTGATAGCAAAATCATACACATAGGTAATATCTTGACTCCTTTCCAGTGATGTGTACATATCCTTTCTCACCATTAGGGATGATATATGCTATAGGAAGTTCATTTATTACTACAAGACAAATAAATATTCAATTTCTAGGATTATTTTATCCTTGGTTGTTGTATATAAATGTGGTTGGTCAATTCTTCTTGAGGAGATGTGTTGGGGTCACATTTATGTCTATTTGGGACCTATTTCCTTGGTTTGGGTGTACACAAATGCTAATTTTGGATCATGCAATCTTTTTATCACTACTATAGGCATGTTTGTCATTTTTGCCCTATCTCAAGCCCTAAATTTCTAGTGTCACACATATTTTATGGGCTCACATTTATGGCTCTACTCTCCTTAGGTTGACCTACTTCCCATTTATAAGCATGGACTACCATTATTGCAACCTACAAACATTAGCTAAGAGAAAATTGAATATACATGATTTGCACCCTTGGTCTTAATGTGATTGACTTGTATATCCACCATGAGATATTCTCCCCTATTCATATACCTATTCATTGATCCTAGGTGGAATTTCTATTCTTGCAAGTGTAATCTTTCTCTAAAATTGTGTGTTGATCAAGATATGTGTTTAATGCTAATCTATTGTGCTTGGTCAAGATGTATGTGGCATGATTTGATTGAAGATTTATGCCATTAGTACTATATGAATTGAATTGAGACACATAGTGCTTTATATGCACAAATATAATTTATGTAATTGGGGTTTGTCTTTGAGCTAATTTAAGACACTTATATCCTAAATGTAATTTATGGAATCAATCATTGCATGTTTTAGTACTATAAAGGAAGGTTTTTCTTTGTATGAACTATACAAAGGTATTGTTAGGTTGGGTAGTTGCATGATTAGATGTCTCCATGACTATTAGGAATTTATTAAGGGATCTTGTGATACAATTTCAGTCATGTCACATTTATTGATATGTATGCTTCAAGAATTAGTTAGTTTTGTAGAACTATAAAATGTTGTAAATGCTTCACAATAATCTTTTTCTTAATGCATACATGAGACATTCTTCACTGGAGAGGTTCATGGAAACATTGAATAACAAGTAGGTAATATCAAAACTTTTAAGCATGACACATTATCTATCCTATAATCATAATTGATCACCATATATATAATGTAAGATTTCATATACATAATATCATGAAAATTTGATATAATGTATATATAATGTCATATATGCATGTACAAATAAAGCCATATAGGCATGTACAATGATATACATCAGTAAAATAGAAATGTATGTTTACAAAGCCATATAGGTGTACACCAAATTGTCCCAACATCAAAAGTCTATGGAGTTCTATTGAATAGTTGACAACCCTTGCTTAGCTATGAAGGTGGAGAAGTAGTCAACAACTCATGTTCTTTCATCTGTTGATTGGACCTCTTCTCATAAGTTTTTTGAACCTCCAACTATTAATACAATTAAAAAATATCCATATTAATATAGAAAACATGAAATATACAACATGGCATAAGTAATCAATCACTTACCACAAAATGATGATCCCTCTCAATCATTCGTTGCAATCTATTCATCTGTAGATGGTAGAGATGAGTTGTGACCTCCTATGAGGAGCATGAAGAAGCAAATTAGAGTAAATATAAATATGATTTATGTACATTAAATGACATGAAATAAATAAGAAATACATAATGACATTTACAATATTGTCTCATACCTTTGTCAAAGGCATTAAGATAAATTAGCTATAGCAATGCCCACCTCCATTGTGTCATGAATATTAGGAGGAGTTTGAATTGATGCCATCAACTCAAAATAGAACAATGTTATTTGACCAAAATATACATATTCTTTAAATGCATAATGATTAAAAATAGTAAAATTTACCTTAGTGAAATTTGATCTATGACTGGCCCCACCAACTCCTCCTAATGTTGGAGGTTCAACATCCAACTATTCATCATCAAATTGTCATTTTAAGACTACTATTGATATGACAAAAAGTTTGCATGTACTATATTTATTATTTTGTTACAAATTACATACATATTGACTCTACATAGACTCATAATCTTGTATTGGATAGATGACAGATGTAGGATAAATACTTTGACTTGGGAATTTCATAATACATACAATTATTCACATTAAATTTGACTTATAATAGATTAATTAGAGATTTCAAATAGAAATATAATAAATTGCAAAACCTTCTAGAAAATTTCCTATGTCAATACCAAAGGTCCTATCTAAAAAATCATCCATTATTATTATATTATCCAATATGGATGTGTCTTCCTCCTTCTTTTGCTCCTATGTGGCATAGTCATGAAAGTGCGGATCATCCTCTCTAATGTTTTTATTGGGAGCATCCTTGAACCCATAATCATATAGAGATTCACATGAATAGAAAATGTGTGAGGACTGTTGATGCCTACTAGCCTCACTTTCAACAACTTGTGAAAGATGGCTATCATGCTATAGTAAAGACTAAGTGAGGAAAATAATAGACTATAGTGTCTCTACCTCAACACTCTCCTTCAAAGTAGAAGGGAATGTGACATGATGAAAGGATGGCCTAGTTAGGGGTCTCATTGGATAGTCTTAGGAATGATGTAACCCCTCCCTATCCAATGTAGAGCCTTTGCCCCTACCCTGGAAATCCTGCATGTCAAAATAATTTGGAATCTCATTGAGAATAAACTCACATTAGATCTTCCTAAAAAAATATTATGGGACCTCATAATTGTTGCATGGTAGATCATCAAATACCATCCACCAACTATCCCAAAAGTTTTGAGATATTCCTACATGTTAAAACCAATGAATGGGAAATCTTTTGCAACTCCCATGTAGTGGCTCATTAGTTCTAGGATCAACAAATAAGGCGCATAGATTGATGAAAGTAGATTGTCATTGATGTTAAAAAGGTGTTGGTATTGATAGGAGTTGTTCATGTCATCAGGATCAATGATTGATAAGAGATGTCATCAGGATATCTTTATGTTTGTCTCAGAATGGTTTCTCATGTCCTAACTTGTTTGGTGTTCATATTGGTTCATTCTTGATCACCATGTTTTTGACTGGTTCCATTCACATGAAAGGGGTTCAGACACAGGTTGATGACTTGCAGTAGAAGGGAGATGTTGATCATCTAATTATTTTAGCGTTGATAGTATGGTGTTATCCATGTGGGTGTTGGCATTGGTATGGATGTTCTTAATGTTTCATACTCATAATGTATACACTCCATTGGATTTATACATGTTGATCATTGATGTGACTCTTGCATAAGGTCAGAGATAAGGAGTCTTCATATGTTTGTTATGAAGTTGAGATGATATGTTGATTGAGTTATCTTGGATCAAACTATGCAAGCTATTTAAGTTCATCCTTAGACTCATGTGTTCAGGCATGATCTTTCTCATAGGCAGTTTCTGTGAAGACCCCAAAAGAAATTGGAAGCTGGACACCTATGGTGGAAAGACACATATCATTCTAGCATTCATTTCTGCAACTAAGGGTTACATGTGTAATGGTAAGCATTCAAAAAGTTGTCGAGGAACATAGGTGCCAAAACAAATAAATGACTTAGGTGAAAGTCAATATTAAAAAAAAAGGTATTGTTTATGACTTAGGTGAAAGCTATCAAATAAGTCATATAAATCTTTATGACTTTAGGGAGCACGTATAAGACTCCAAAAGCATCGAATATTAAATGTATTCAAAGACCCTTATTTAATGGGAGCTCAATTTATACAAAGGTTTGTATTTAATTTATGCAGAGCTCAATTTGCAAAAAGCATCATGCATATTCGAAGGGGAGCATGTTTTATAAAAATCAATCGAAGACCTTTATTTATTAAGAGCTTTATTCATGAAAAAGCATCGAAATATTTGTTTTATGAAGAGCATAAAATCATTGAATATCCTTTATCAAAGGTGGAAGCCCGATCATTAAGCCATTAATGGCTTTATTCTAATTTTTAGAAACTTGTTGATTTTATCTCCTATTTCGGTGGCCCTTTTATTGTCATTTTTTATGACATAATAATTGAGGATTTTAAGTTTTTTTTGAGGATATATTTTTTGGAATTTTTAAGATGAAAGATTTGTTTCTAATTTTTGTGGCATGGAAGCTAAGAAGGTGGAGGATATTAAAAATGTTTTTGGGATTTATTTTGTGATTTTTTTAACTCATTTTTTGCAGAGAGTTTTTGGAGATTGATAAAATTGATTGAAGTTTTTTTTATGATCTAATTTTTTTTGTGAAGATGGTTTGTGCAGAGAAGAGATGTGTTTTGGAATATGAAAGGATTGGAGATTGTTGAGGCAGATTATTTTATTTTTCATTGAATTTTTTGTAGATTGAAGGAGAAGAAGTTGAAGGGTTTTGAGATGAAGAAAATAAAAAACAAAAATAAAGGAGATGAATTTGTTATCAGATGGAAGAGGAATATGAAGGGTTTTGAAGAAGATTTGTATGATTTATTTTTGCAGGTTCTAGATTGATGGGTGTGTGTGTCATGAAATATGCACAGATGAATCATGATATTGTGAGATTATGTTTTGCAAAGTACAAGAAAATTACAGAGATGACTTCAAGAATATTGTAGGGATGAATTATTTTGCAGAGATAATTTGTATTTATGATGTGTTTCTTTTGTAGAGATGCCCCTTTTGAAAACATTGAAATTGTGACCAAGAATACATTGAAGAAATTATTGAAGGATTGTGCAGATGTCAAATGGTGATTTGGTGATTTAGTTAACATCAAAGAAGACATCAATTTGTTTATTTTGTAGAGGTTGAAGAATATAATTTTTGAAATGAATTTGTTGTAAAAATAAAAAAGGGGAGGTATAAGGTTTTGTACTTGATTGAAATAGGGTAATCCCCTGATAAGATTTGTATGTGCACCCAAAGTGTTTGTGAGAAGTCAGTGAGACTTTCTGTATGCTAATGAGGCAATCACAAGTCAGTGAGACTTTCTGTATACCAGCGAGGCATCTTGTAAAACTAGTGAAGCTTCTTTGGTTAGTGAGACCTTTGTGTAACTAGTGAGGTTTTGAATAAGCTAGTGAGGTAGTTTTTGAGTGGTTTTTCTACCCCAAGAGGGTTTTCCACTTGTGAAAAGCTTGCATCATGATTCTTGTTAATTTCCTCTATGTTTTTACATCTTTCATTATTAGTCTTGTGCATATATGTTTAACAAATCATTGATGTCTTCCTCCCTCTTTTTCCTTGTAAGATAAAGTTTGCAAAAAGTTAAGAGTTTATACAACACTAATTCACCCCCCTCTCAGTGTTGTCTTGGACTCCAACATAGATCAGATTTAAAAATATCTTTCACCTATTTGTATGACAATTTTGTTACATAGAATTATCGATAAATCTCCCTATAATCTACCCATTTGTAGATTTGGCTTTTCACAAAATCTTGCAAGGGATCTTCTGTATGGATTGGTTGATTTTGAATTTTTCAATGTTTCAATCAAGGTTTCAAGTTATTTTTTATTCTCCTCAATTTTCCCTAAAAAGTTTGTTTATGTCTCATAAGGATGTCAAGGAATTGAAGGAGTTTGGGGAGGGTTCTTTGTGCGCCCTCTTCAATTGGATTATCATCATCCTCTCTATTTGGTAGATTAAAGTTTTGATCATTTGATAGGGTTCATTTTCTAAAAATTAGAAAACATTGAATCAAAACGTTGAAAAAAAATGATTCATTTTCAAAATTAGAAAAAAAACATGCAAATATTAACTTGTTCAACTTGTTCACCCTATGGAGCTCATGCATGTTGTTGTGAAGTTTGAGAATGTCATGGAGGCATTGTGTTTGAGTGGCTTCTCTTTCAGCTTCTCCAAAATGTGTTTGCACTATAACCCTATTCACATTTTTCTAGATTTCTAATTTGTTGGAGTAAAGTGACCCATGGCTTGTGTGTTTTGGTTTTTATTTGTAATAAAAAATGTGAGCACATTATAACATGCTCATGTTATAGGCTCAGATACTATTGATCCATAACATGAACACACTATAATACGCTCATGTTATAACTTGTTTGGACCAAAAAGTGGTTTTGGCCACTTTTTGGTCCCCCATATTTTTGCACACACACATTTGATTTATGAGAAATAACATTCGATTAAAATGAATTGTTAAAATTTCAAAAATGAAATTCATTATTAAAATAATAATAGATTGTGTAGACACCTAAAATTATCCCATTCCCAAATCAGACATTCATCACTATATAATTTCACATTAATTAAATAATTCTTAATTATTTGATTAATTTCATCTATTGTTATGAAAATAAATCACTACATTATTCCTCCATATTAATTAAATAATTCAAATTATTTAATTAAGATAAATTCCATCCATTATTTAATTAAATAATTTAAATTATTTAATTAAGCTAAATTCCCTGCACAATTTAATTAAATAAATTCAAATTATCCATTCCCTCCAAAATAAATAAAACTTAAATATTTTATTTATTTATCCATGTGCTCATAAAATTAGATAATTTATTTATTTAATTTCATATTTTTACCCTCACCATAATTTCCTATCAATCAGGATAGTTAACAGGTCAATCAAATCAGTTGGCTCATCAATTAATTCTATTAGCCTCCCTGATTTATGAGAGGACAAGGACACTTGTCACTCTCTCATTTTCTCACATCCTCTCAATTGATTTCAACCATCAATCTTTCTGATCATCCTCCACCATTGATCTTCATTCTTGGAGGTCTATAAATTGAACATCCTTCTCACCATCTGATCATATCTCATCTTGGTAAACTTATGCTATTGATCTTACATCACCTTGGGAGATCAAGGTTATGGTGCTTGAATTTGAGCAATCTGCATAATACCCACATAGCAAGGAGCAAAATCTATTGGATTTGGGTGTACTCTAATTCTCTTAATTAGGGAGGTTGGATTTGTTTGCAAGGGAAGGTATAATTGTGTTAATTTCAATTTATTTCATTGATCTTTGCATTCAAATTTTCATCCATCATAGATTGTATTCATTTTCATATGTAAAAATATACATCTCAGATCAGATGTAAATTAATACTTATCTATGAAGACCTTATAATTGGCTTCACTTCCTCTAGAAGATTAGTGGAAAGGCATGTAAGGCTAGGGATATAATCTGGGAGATCTTAATAATGAAATTAAATTCTTTTGGTACCTTGGCTATGAACCATCTTAGGTGTACTTTGTACCCCAAGTTGGGAAAACTCTATGTGGCCCTTCTCTAATGCCTACAATTTTCCTTCTAACTATCTTCTCAATGTTCTTTATATCTAATTTCCAAGCCTCTCATGTAGTCTACATGATTTATAAGGGATAAATTTCAACCAATAAACTTGTTCATAAAGAACTAATTAAATTAATTATCTTGCCTTTTTCTCTCAAGACTATCTTTTCACCTAACAATCATAAATTTTTTCCAAAGTCTATAAAATCTTTTTCCTTTTACCTCTCTTTTAACTCAAGGATAATTACATATATGTATTTTTTATTTTCCCTTTTAACCAAAGGGTCATAGTAATCTTTTATTTTCACTTTGGGAATATATCTCATAAAATTTCTCCACTTGTAATTAACTACCTTTAGTAGCATGAGGCACATCTACATCACAACTGACAAAATACTTAGTCAATAAAAGAAATTATTGATTATGACTACTTTTATTATTTTCCCATGTATCACTATCAACATCACAATGACTTAGTTTCACTTTTATTTGATTTATGATTCTATTTCTTAAAGTTATGAACCTTCTTTCAATAATTCTTTAAATGGTTCAATTTGAAATTTACAAGTATATAATTCCAGTATTTCAGGTTAATAACATGATTAGAACTATAGATATTTCCTTAGTAAACTTACATGAAACACATCATGAAATATAATTGAGGAGATAATACAAGTTTAACTACTAAATATCAATTTGGTCATTCATGTACCCCCTTATCTTTAATATATGTTTTATTCTTTTACATGTAACTTCATTAATTTTACAAAAGTATTATCTTGTAATTACATAGTGCTTACTTAGTGAATGACATGCATATCCCATACTATATAGTCAGTCATCCACAATTGACTACAATATATCTACATACCCAAAATACATCTCAAGATGATAATCATGAATTTTGGACTACAGGACTATCCCCTCTTCTTGTACCAAGTATATTTTTTTAATACTTGTGTTGGGCACCAAAATAGCTACAACCAAAAAAACCTAAAACATTTCACAATTACCAAGGCTAGGGTTGTCATCAAGGTGATTGAAAGAGGTTTATCAATAGGTCAAGGGTGATTTTGGCCAACTTACAGGAGTGAGTATGCTCCTCTACACTTCAGGCTCAACTAGACCTAGGAGGGATATTCCTAGAGGCATGAAATAGAACACAAACAAACATACACAACTATACCCAATGTACACTTGACCCCCAAATATGTCACTAGGTCAAGACAAATTGGCTGCACATGCCTCCATATTAAGTTGATCAAATTGTAAGTTATGTATTTGCACCCAAACATGGCAATATTGCACTCCTCAAGATGAATCCACTTAACTTTGCATACACAACATACATAGTGCAGGTATACATGTTCATGATTCACAAATGATTTGAGTTGTTTTGCATTACTTCAAATTTATCCCTAGTTATAAAATAGAACCATGAACAACATGAGAAACCCTAAACTAAACCTACTCCTACTTCTATAGCTAACAGGATGAGAGTTTAATTAAAATTATGATTGATCCATCCCTAATATGAACCGATGCCTACTCCATTAGCCAATAGAGTCATAGAATGCAATGCAGAAAGAAAGTACACAACAAGGGATCGACAGAACCAAATATATATTCACATACATATCATAGATAGATCTTCATGTAAAGGACATACTTAATAATCCAGGAAAGAACTACAATGATTCATATGCAACAAAGAAATGGAAAATACAAAGCCTTGTATTAACTTGGGTGCTGTCACCTCTCCAAATCCCAGTTACAATCGTGCCAATAAATGCAGCAAGGGAAAACATACAACTATGATTATACATTTACCAAAATCATTTCAAACTCTCATGGAGACATACCAATACATATAGATATTCTTTACACATCCTTCCTACACTCTGCTGGATACATCCCTTCACTTGTAGACCAAATTGGTGTGATTTGATGCCCAAAAATCTTCCTTAGGCACTTCTAGACCAGACAATTGGTTTAGCGACCAACCATTTGAAAAATGCTTCAATCTTCTATTTATAGCATGAACAAATCTGATATGAGGGTGAAAATGGAGGGAAAACCTCACCAAATCCAGCAACCACATTAAAAACCTATTTCTCAGCCACCCACTTAGCATTTATGGTGATCTGAGAAGTTGTCAGCACGTTTGAAAGAACAAGGCCAAGAAGTCAAACTCTAACAAATCAGACTTTGAAGCTTGGGCTTTCCACCTTGCAACTTACAACATATGGAAGAGGAAGGAGGGAAGCCCTAGTCCTACCTATGTATAGATATGAACGCGTTAGGGGTCGAGCCTTGGGCCTCCACCATTCTTCCTTACGTCTTGAAGAAGAGAGAACAAGGAAGCCTTGACGTCTGCCTTCTGCCTTACACAGAAGGAACACTTGTCAGGAGTTGGTCATCGGGCCTTCCTCCTTTCATCTTCTTATGAAGAAGGCATGAGGAAGGAAGCCTAAACTCCAACCTATGACACACTTAGTGCTACACTAGCCTTGTTGGAATTTGGCCTTGGGGCCCTCTATCTGCAACACTGAAGAAGACGTAAGGCCAAAACTCTGACCTCTAACGAACTACTTCATACTTAATATTTTCATTACCTTGGAAGTCTTTGGCCCTTCAGCCTTCTCCCTGACATTTTCCATGAAGAAGACCAAAGATCAAAGCCCCGACCTCTGACCTTTGAAGCACTTAGCCGATTTTGAGATTTACGCTTAGAAAATTTGGGCCTTAGGATGGTATGTCAAAAGGAAGGAGCCTGAAACTTTGAAACTCTGACAAAGGTAGAAAATACAAGGGAAAGCCTTAGGATGTTGGGACTTAGTTATTTTTTGGGTTTATCCCTTGTATCTCAAAAGGAAAACATATGAAAACCTATGAAGGATCTCTCTGATCATTTGTCATCAATAGGTTCAACACTAAAGGCATAAAGTGGGGATTTTGATAGATTTTTGGGGCAAAATAAGGCATTTTGGGAACTCGATTTTTCAAGTCCTAACAACTTGTAAGACTAGAAATCATGTTGAACAAAAAGGGGGAATTTTGTAAGTTTAACAATAATGATATATGACTATAGTGTTGAGAAATGTGTCTCAACCTTGCTCCTAATGTTAATATTATAAAAATGCAATTTTTATGCTATAGAATTCAAAAACTCAATTTATGGGCAATAGAGGTCATTTTTAGCCATAATAAATATTTTGGGTTGTTTGTCTCTATAATAAAAAAAAGGGATTTGTGGTCTCCTACATTGAAAGTGTAAAAACATTTAGGACATATAAAATATTTGTAAGAGGGAGTTGCAAAAGTGTTGACCAACTATGATGCATCTTATTATAGTCATAAGACATCTTTGAATGGAGATAATGGAGCCAAAATGGAATGTCCAAGTTGGTGAGTGGATTATGGAAAGCTTATGATAGGTGGAAGGAATATGCTATTTTTTATCTTGCAGACTCATCTTAGGATTTGGGTACCACATTTTGGGTGGTTTAGCTCATGGTTTCCTAATTACCATTTGATGGTTACATGTATTGTATCCTATTTATTGGGTGCTTGAGATGGAGGTTTTGATAGTGATTTGTAGGTACTGTTATGCTTCTAGAATTACTCTAGATCTCTAGTTAATGATACTATTGCAAAGGTTTAGAATTTGATAGTGCACTGTAACATTTGATTATTGAATAATACATTGAGTTTCTTTGGAGTGGGTTTTTTTATCTTGAAAGGTTGTCCCCATTTTTGAACACATAGAGATGTTGAGAGGGGGGTGAATCATCATATATTAAAACTTTAATACTTCATTTGCAGATTAGATTCATTAACTCACAGAACAAAAAGTAAATAATGCAACACATTCATCAACACATAGACACCAAGATTTTTTATGTGGAAAACCCAAAACTGGGAAAAACCATGGTGAGACGTGTTAGCTCACAATATAATGCTCACTTCTATATAAATGTTTACAACATTAGTTTAGGGCTACAACTCCCTGCTAACTTTGTTTTAGAGCTACAACCCAATGAAGATACAACTCCTTGCTAACTTTGTTTTAGTGCTACAACCCAAGGAAGCTACTACTCCCTGAAACAAGATCACTGCTACAAGGAATTATAATGTTAAACAAAACTTTAAACTGCTATGAAAGGACATCTGACTCATGCCAAAATTATAGTTCTCTTCTTTACACAATTACTCCATTAAACTGACTTTGCACACTTCATACTGCTCATTATTCTTTATTACATTCACACATACATCTACACATTACAAATGAATTTGATCTTCTATATACACCCTTCACAACACTTCAAAACAATGACTAGGTTGGCATCATAAACATCTTTAGATGAAGCATGTAGTTCTTCAAGAGTCAGCTTCAACATGTAAAAAATAATGTGGAAAATTGTTGCAGACCTCAGGATTTTATGAAAGGATTCAAGGAACATCACTTCACATCTTCTAGAGTCAAAATAATTGATCTGGATCCACCGCACATCTCAAGAACTAGTCTGTTGGCTCAGACTGTACAAACACTGCAACTGTTTATCTTCATATCACCAAGGAGAAGTGAAAGACATCATGCAGACCAAGAATTCAACATTGTACCATATCAACATCATTCAACAACCTTTCCATTGAAGTATCAGATCAATCTATACATCCACAAGACAAGAGATGTGATGAACTGTTGGAAACAGAGAATTTTGCAGTAACTGTGATACTCCACTATTTAGGATATGGCATTGTGGTACATAAAAAATCCTAAAACCTTTAGACATGAGCTTAAACATCATTACATGCCTACTCCTAGATCCACACATTCTCATCTATTATTTCTAGAGAAAAACAAGAGCTATACCAAGGTATTCTAGAGAATAGAGATATACAATTCTTCATACATATCTTGTGCGGTACTAGAAATAAGGGATATTTGCATGTGGTTCAAACTTGAGGTATGTTGGAGTATGTAGAACCTCCACACAATCTTTTATGGCTGATATGTATGTGTTTCATCCTTAACAAATACTTAACCATGTGTTCTATGACTCCCAGAATAGTTTGTATTATCTCTGTTACTTGAATGCTGACTTTATGGACCACAAGACCACTTGAAGCCTCAAAAGATCATACCTTATACATCCCTAAGCCTGTCCTCAAAACTACATGACCAAACAATTTCCACTAGAGGAATGTGGAGCATTCCAATAGGTCTCCACCATTACTTTGCCCTGTCTAAGTAGTAACCAATACTCTATCACTTGTAACTTTTTCTGCTGAAGGTTTGGTGAATTGAAATCTTGAATGTATCATATTAGTATCAGGATAAACTTATCCTCTAAACCGCAAGACTAAATCTTGCAATGTAGAGAAATACAGAGCAAAATATTGTACTTTTGTCTTAAGATATACACTATAAATGCCTTGATCAAAATTTTGAAACTTGTCTCTGGGTACGGTACTTCTAATTGATGAAATATAAATGTAGGGATATAGAAGACATATTAGGGTATGAGTATGTACCTCTACATCATTCTTAAACACAAGAATGATCACTGCATCATACTTAGATAATTTTCTCTTCTTCCAGACTGGCTTGTCTTAGACATGCTGGCCCCTTGACTTTAATTAAGTCAAACCGTCTCTCTCAAATGTTTCACTGTCCATCATCTTCTCCTTCTTTTATGATTCAAACCATCTGTCTCAAATATTTGATTGTCCATCTATTAGACACACAAGAATACTGAGAGGGGGGTGAATTTGTATTCAAATAATTTTCAATTTTAACAACTACAACTCATCCGCAGCAGATTAAACCTTAAGCATCACAATATCAACATGAAAGAATAACACAATGCACATCAACACATAACACTAGATATACATGGAAACCCTAGAAGGGAAAAACCACAGTGAGGATTAACTCACAATATATGAAGCTCAAATAATAACTTTGTTTTAAGGGCTTTAACCCAAGGAAGCTGCTACTCCCTAAGTAACTTTGATTTAGGGTCACTCCCAAGGAAGCTTCTACTTCTTGATGAATTTGTTTTAGGTTCATTCCCAAGGAAGCTACTACTCCTTGAAATGAGAACACATTTACAAAATATTATAGTATGTCAGTCTTTCTACTGTCTGAAAACTGACATTGAAACTCACACTTTTGATGATTGTAGCTCTACCTCTTCACACTTTCTTCTGAAGATTTGATCAGTTAGGCACACTCTATACCTGATCACTATCACAAATATGTCTTCAAGATGAATTCAAATAGCATTCACAACCTCTTCTCTTTCTCCTTCAGTCACACATCAATAATGCATTTATTCTACTTTTATCTACTTGCAAACATTTTCAATAAACTTGCAATCCTACCTCACCTCACTCACTTTAATTCACTATTTATACTTGATGTTACAATTATTACATATATTTTTGGTTAGATACAATATGAAAAATACACTTACAAGTCAGTCAGACATCACACAATATGAAACATGTAGAAGATAGGTCCTAAATGAACACACACGTTACACCAGCGGAAGATCCAAGCCTTGCGGACACTAACAATTGCTTAACCAAGTTCAAAACATCCTTCATAGCTTCAAACAACAAGGAATTACATCCACACACTTTTCTCATTTGGAAATAGGACAACTTTAAGGAGAATACATGAAGACTTGAAGTATAATGGCCATATCAACTTGAAAAGCCTTGTGCAGTACAGGAAACAAGAAAGATCTTTGTGAAACTTTTCCAGATGAGTCCACATGACTCATAAAACATCCCCAAACACTCCTTTTTCACCAATCATCAAAGAATTGTGTCATACAGCTTCAATCATTTACTCTAAGAACACTCTGTCATCCAGAACACACTACAACATGTTATTTGAAAAACTGAGATGTAGACAACTAAGGACCTTGAAACTGAAAATAAGTGTGTAATACTCATCTAAAAAAATGTCCTCAAAACCACAAGGGTTATCATTTATTTGCAGAGGAATGTAGAGCATTCCATCAAACCTTCAACACTCAATTACTTTGCCATAACATATGTCGGTACTCTATCATGCACAACTTTCACAATAGAAGGGTGAATGATTTGAATTTCTCGAATTATCACCTTCACTAGAATCTTAACATACCTTTACAACCCAATAGCCAAATCTACAAATGGGGAGCATCCTGCTTCCGTGTAGTGATTGTCTTCACAGAACCAACACTATCTTCACTCTATCTTTTGCAAAACATACTTCCGATAGTCCACACATCATGAAACTTGGAATATGTAGGATTTGTCATTACATTATGTTATATTCCAATCCACAAAGGCCCAAAACCAACTTGATGGAGATACTGAGCACTTTCCCAGACAGTCTTGAATGGTGGTCATTCTGAAACAGAGACTATCACCAACTTCTAGAGGCTAAATCTTCTTTTCCTTAACACATACATTCTTAGGGATAGTAGAGGAGAGCATACAACAAATCTTAGTCCATCGGTACCATATCTTAGTGCTTCTAATTCCCATATTAATGTGTCTTCTTGATTCTTCTAATTCCCATCTAAATATAACTTCATACTCAATTCTACAATGAACAAGGTATGATATGAACTTCTAATTCCCATCTCAATGTATCTTCTTTAGGTTCATATCTCAATGTATCTTCAACTTCTAATTCTCATCAATATATCTTCTTCAAGAGCATTACATCCAACTATGAACACTATTACACATTCATAATAGTATTGACATCAATGACAAACAATAAAACCACTAGAACCATATGTGTAACAATCTTCCCCTTTGGAATTGATGGAAAAACATACTTGCACATTTCTTCCCCTTTGACATCAAGGACAAAGGGCAACCAGCATCAACTTCATCAGCAACCATACATATGCATATTTTTCTTGCAACAAACAAACTCCCCCTATCATGAACAACCACTATCCACTCCCCCTATCATCAGCAATCACTATCTGCTCCCCCTGAGAGGTAGCCTATCATCAATCTAGAAAATAAAGATATAACATTAACTCCCCTTGGACAGATGCATCACTATGCATCTTTAGCAAGGAGAGGCAATTACCCCTAACTTCTGCTGGAGATCCTCAAAGGTGTCCTTTGCAAGAGCCTTTGTAAAGATATTTGCAATTTGATCCTTTGTTGGAACATATTCCAACTTCACTTCCTTACCTGCAACCTTCTCTCTCAAAAAGTGATACCTAATTGCTATATGATTGGTTCTAGAATGCATCACTAGATTCTTAGAAATATTGATAGCACTTGTATTGTCACACAAAATATGAATAGGCTCATCATATGATACCTTGATATCCTTCAGAGTTTGCTTCATTAACAACAATTGTGTATAGTAGGAGGCTACTGCAATATAATCTGCCTCTACATTTGATAAGGACACTAAGTCTTGCATCTTGCTCTGCCATGAAACCAATCTACTTCCTAGAAAGAAAGCACCACCACTTGTACTTATTCTATCATCAACACAACTATCCTAGTTAGCATCAGTGTATGCACTCAAATCAAAGTCATTACCTTTTGGATACCATAGATCATAGTCGAGAGTTCCTTTCAAGTATCTAAATATCCTTTTCACTTCCTTCTCATGTGTTTACTTAGGATTGGCTTGATATCTGGCAACCACACATACTACGTGCATAATTTCAGGTCTAGAGGTAGTCAAGTTTTATAATGCTCCAATCATAGACCTATAGATAGTCTGATCCACCTCTAGAGACTCATCATCTTTGTTTAAGTGACATCCAGTGACCATGGGAGTACTCACTAGTTTTGAATCCTCCATACTAAACTTCTTCAACAATTCTTTGACATACTTAGCTTGAGAAATAAAGATACCACCATCTAGCTAGGAAATTTGAAGTCCAAGGAAGAAAGACATTTCACCAATCATTGACATCTCAAACTCTTTTTTCATCTCCTTTGTAAACCTTTTACACATATCATCATCTCCAGTAAAAATGAAGTCATCAAGATATATTACAACTATCAAAATCATGTCTCCTTATTCCTTTATATAAAGATTACTATTTGTGGTACCTTTCTTGAAGCCTTGCTGAAGTAAGTACTTGTCTAATATTGCATACCAAGCCCTAGGTGCTTTCTTGAGACCATACAAGGCCTTCTTAAGTCTGCATACCATGTCTAGATCTTTTGATATCTAGAAACCATCTGGTTGTTCAATGTATACTTCTTCCTCTAGGTCACCATTTAGAAATGTTGACTTGACATCCATCTGATATACTTTGAAATTCTTATGACCAACAAGAGAAAGGAACATTATTATTGCCTCCATTCTTGCTAGCAAAGCATAATTCTCCTCAAAATCAATGCCTTCTACTTGAATGTATCCTTTGCATACTAATCTTGCTTTGTTCCTCACAACTTCACCTTCTTCATTCAGTTTTTTCTAGAACACCCATTTTGTTCCTATAATATTCTTGTTTTCTAGTCTAGGAACCCGTTCCCATGTTTGATTCTTCTCAATCTGATCCAATTTTTCTTCCATGACTTTTATCCATCCATCATCCTTGCTGGATTTAGCAAAGGTCTTATGTTCTACTTTTAATAACAAACACAAGTTTTCTTTCTCATGTGTCTTGGAAAACCTTCTCCTTGTCTAAACACCTTCATTCTTGTCTCCAATGATCTTCTCTGCTGAGTGATTCCTTTGAACATACTTTGTTGGGGTCTCGGGCATCTACTCTGGTTCTTGTTCATTTTCTTATTTCACTTCTTCTTCTTCATCCTCAATGCAAGGAATGATATCAGATCCAATTCTTCTAAGTCTTGTGAGATCTAATACAAATCTTCATCGACTTTGACATTTGTGCTTTCAATTGTCTTTCCCAACCTTTTGTTGTAGCATCTATAGGCCTTACTATTGAAATGGACCGGACAACTGAGAGGGGGGATGAATTAGTTGCCCCTAAAACTTTGAACAATTATGAACATCAACTCTTCAAACACTTATTTATTGTTGTTTAGATTTGACAATGAATGCATGAAACAAGAAGCTCAACACAATAACATAATAAACACATGAGACACTAGATTTTTACGTGGAAAACCCTATAAGGAGAAAAACCACGGTGGGTGTTAGCCCACAAGATATGTAAGTTATAGCAATATAAAAAAATAGAGGCTCATTGGCTACAGGGCTCACTACCCAAATTGCTCACTGCAAATTATGAGGCTCACTGCCAAAATATGGTGAATTGATTTGGTAGCATCTACTCCATAACTAGGTTTAGTTCCATTGAAGCACAATATAATTTCTCTACTCTGCTCTTCTACACCTTTGCACTTATCTCTTCATTTTTACACTCATACCCATTTTTTGCAATTACATTACAAGTCTTTATACAAGTCATCAACCTTGGAATGTACATCAAGGTTGGCAATACATTCATCAACTGTTGGAACAATCTCCAAGGTCGATATTACAAAAAACATACATAGAAATAGGTCTGGATCTATTACATAAATTAGCTAAGGAATAGATGTAAAGATGTATGTGGATCACATCACACCTTAGCTGGGACTCAAATGCAATCCTTCACACCACAACATGCTTCTACAATCTTCAATGCATCTCCGCAATTAGTGAAAACAACCAAGTTGACCAAGACTACTGTTCACAGTAAGTCTTTTAGGAACAATCTTCAACCACAATCTAGATTTCTCTCCGCAGACCAATTCAAAGGTACAAACATGATCATGAGACATCCACAAGCACACTGTAGTCACCAGGAACATCTGTACAACCTCTAACCACTTTATCCATGAGATTCTTCAATCTGGAGCACATAAGCTTAACTATCATCAATTGTCATAAAGGAAAAATCACTTGCGGACCACCAAACCATTAACCCTTAGAGTTGAAGGCACTTACCATCATTACAAACTTAATTGTAGAACCGCAGATTGTAAAACATCAATATGGAGAAATGCGGAGCAGAATACTTTCCCTCTGTCACAACTAAATACATAGAAAAAATAGGTTTCACTTTGGTAAATACAACTCACCCAAATCTTCATGCGGAGAGCTCAAACTTGAAACATAACATCTTTAGACATGAATCTAAATAACTTCCTAACCACAAACAAAGATATTAAATCTTCAGGAAATGTGGAGCAAACTTCTGGACTATTCTTCTGAATACAATACATTGTTTCCACTGCAACACACTGTTTCCACCGGAGGAGATAATTTTCTCAATATCCTCAACATTAGGATCACTTACATAAGTAAATACAAAGCATCTCACTCATTACAAGCAAGCAACAAAATAAGATCATAGTTGACACCAATGAAAACACAGATATGTTGACATCAATGATAACACCGATTAAGCACATACTTGCAACAATCTCCCCCTTTGTCATTGATGGCAACATATGATGTGAAAAACTGTAAAGATCATGAAGACAAGATTCTCCCCCTTTCTCTTTAGACATTTGTACCCTTTCTTTTCTAAGTGTTTCACATGATTTCTCTCCCCCTTTGACATCAATGGAAAAGGGCACATACTTACATCTTGCTGCTCTGCTCCAACTGAACTTTCTCCGATATCAATACTTTCTTTTTTAGGAACTCATACCATTAACATTTAGCTACTCCCCTTGAGAGCTAGCTCTCAGAACATCAATCTAGATCAAAGAATGAGACTTTGGGGCACCACTAGACTAATGCAATTCTATGCATCTTAGTTTAGGGTAGGAGGGGTAATGACCCCTATCTTTTCTCTGAGATACTCAAAAGTATCCTTAGACAGAGGCTTGGTGAAGATATTTGTAATATGATCCTTTGTGGTCACAAATTCCAACTTTAATTCATTTTCTATCACCTTTTCTCTTAAAAAGTGATACCTTATAGATATATGCTTTGGTCTTGAGTGCATCACTGGATTTTTTGAAATATTTATAGCACTTGTATTGTCACAAAAGATTGCAACTGGATCTTTATACACAACTCTTATGTCCCTCAAAGTCTACTTCATCCATAACACTTGAGTACAACAACATGTTGCTGCAATATATTCTTCTTCTGTAGTTGACAAAGAGATTGAGTCTTGTTTCTTGCTTAGCCATGAAACCAACCTACTACCCAAAAAGAAAGCACCTCCACTTGTACTCTTCCTATCATCAACATCTCTGGCCCAATCAACATCTGTATAAGAACTGAGAGTGAAATCATTATCCTTTGGATACCATAAGCCATGATCTAGTGTGCCTTTTAAATACCTCAAGATTCTCTTTACTTCCATCACATGTGATTCTCTTGGATCTACTTGAAATCTTGCAACAAGAAAAACTACATGCATAATATTAGGTCTGGTTTGAGTTAGATAAAGCAATCTTCCAATCATGGATCTGTACTTTTTCTGATTAGTCTTGGGTGATTCATTAGTTTTGCTCAACTTGCAGCTAGTCACCATGGGAGTACATACCAGTTTAGAGTCTTCCATCCCAAACTTCTTCAACAATTCTTTCACATACTTAGACTGAGATATGAAGATTCCTTTATCTGATTGATTGATTTGCAAACCAATAAAGAAATTCATCTCACCAAACATAGACATCTCAAACTCTTTATGCATTTCACCAGCAAATTTCATACGCATACCTTCATTACCTCCAAAGATGATATCATCAACAAAGACTTCAACAATCAAAATTTGATCACCATTAATCTTGAAATATTGATTACTATCAGCAATACCTTTATTGAACTCTAACTTCAGTAAGTTCTTATCCAACCTTGCATACCAGACTCTAGGAGCTTACTTAAGTCCATACAATGATTTCTTCAACCTACATACCCTATCACCTTGATTTGATAGTTGGAATCCTTTCAGTTGCTCATTGTAGACTTTCTCTTCCAACTCACCATTAAGAAATGCATACTTCACATCCATCTGATACACTTTGAAATCTTTGTGAGCTATAAATACCAGAAACATTCTAATTGCTTCAATCTGAGGTACTAGAGCAAAAGTCTCTTCAAAATCTATTCCTTCAATTTTAGAATATCCTTTGCACACAAGCATTGCTTTATTCTTTACAACTTCTCCATTTTCATTCAGCTTATTCCTGAAAACCCATTTGGTCCCATTAACATTTTTTGTCAGCAGGTCTAGGAACTATTTCCCAAGTTTCATTTTTCTTTATCTACATTAGTTCTTCATTCATTGCCTTTACCCAATTTTCATCATTGCAGGCTTCATTCATAGTTTTTGGTTCAACTATAGAGAGAAAATAGTAACTCACTTGTTCTTCTACAACTCTTTTCCTTGTCAGTACTCCTTTGTTTTTGTCTCCAATAATTTGTTCTTCAAGGTGATTGATTCTTACATACGTGGGGGTCTTAGCAGCAATTTCCTGATCCTTTTCTTCTTCATCTTGATTGTCTTCTTGTTTAACCTTTTCTCCAAATGTTATAGCAGCAGGTTCATCTAATTCATAGCCACACTAATCTGATGTTCTTCCTTTGTCTTCATCCACCTTCACATTTGTACTCTCAACAATCTTTTTTATCCTTTTGTTGTAGCACCGATAGGCCTTACTCTTGGTAGAGTATCCAAGGAAGATTCCTTCATCACATCTTGCATCAAATTTCCCTAGATCTTCATCTCTTTTGATATAGCATTTGCTTCTAAAGACTTTGAAGTATTTTACTGTAGGATTTCTTCCATACCACAATTCATAGGGAGTTTTAGTACCATTTCCTTTCACTTGAACTTTGTTTTGAATGTAGATAGTAGTATGTATAGCTTCTTTCCAAAAAACTTCTAGTAGATCTACTTCCTTCATCATTGTTCTAGCAGCCTCTTGAACTGTCTTGCTCTTTCTTTCCACAACTCCATTTTGCTGAGGAGTCCTAGGTGCAGACAACTATCTTTTTATTCCTTGCTCTTCACATAAAATGTTGAATTCATTTGATGTGAACTCACCTCCTCTATCAGACCTCAAGCATTTGACTTTTAGCTCTATTTCATTTTCAACCATTGCCTTGAAGGATTTGAACTTCTCGAGGGCTTTAGATTTATCTCTTAGAAAAGTAACCCAAGTCATCCTAGAATAATCATCAATAAGCAACATGATGTACCTGTCACCTTGTAGACTTCTTATCCTTGTAGGACTACATAGATCTGTATGTACTAGATCCAACAAATCGGCAGAAAATTGCTCTTTGCTCATGAAACTTGTTCTTGCTACTTCCCCAACTGACATTCCTTACAAAGGGTATTGGTAGGTTTCACAAGTTTTGGTAGATCTCTCATAGTCTAACCTAAACTTATCTTTACCAGATTATCAAAGTTTATATGACACATCCTTCTATGCCACAACCAACTCTCATCTACTTGGGCTAATAAATAGTAATCATTAGTTCCTCTTAATTGATAGATGTTACCTTTGGTCTTCTTACCGGTAGTAATCACAATTTTGAAGCTTTTCATGATCTTGCACCCATTGTCTTTGAATCTCATATCATAACCTTTGTCACACATTTGACCAACACTCAAAAGATTATGCTTCAAACCCTTCACATATAGGACATTGTCAGTATTATGCTTTCCATCAAATGAAATAGATCCTTTTTCACAAATCTTACCAACTGCATTGTCTCCAAACCTAACTAGTCCCCCATCATATTTTTCCAAACTCACAAACTTACTTTTGTCACTGGTCATGTGATGTGAGCATCCATTATCAATAATCCATTCATCCTTATCTTTCTCAACCTAAACAGCTAAATCACTTTCTTCTACTAGTTTTTCTTCCTTCATAGCTAGTAGAATTAGTAGACATAGGTTCTTCTTTAATAGCAATAAAAAAGCATTCATTTGCACTGGTACTAGCATCATTAGATTCATCATCAGTCACACCTTCATCATCAAAATCTCTAACATAGTAGCATTTCTTTGGAGCTCTAGGCATGTTCTCAAATCTTTTTCTATTCCTTTCAGTTCTTTTAGGACATCTGGAAGCATAATGACCTACTTTACCACATGAAAAACATTTGAAAGGTAATTTGCCTTTGAACTTACCGGAACCTCTTTGCAATCAGTCAACAAAGTTAGCTTCAATATCATCAAAGTCATCATCGAGTTCCACTTTATATTTCATAGCTCTGGAGATCTTTTCTGAATTATTGGCTTTAAAAGTTGTCTCAACTTTCGGCAGAGCATCACCAAATTCTCTCATCTCAAAGGCTGTAAGCTTTCCAAGTAATTGATCTCTGTCAATAGTTTTCACTGTCATTACTTCTTCAATTGCAGCTACCTTGTGACTATAGGAATTTGGTAGTGATCTAAGAACTTTCACCACAACTTCCTTATCACTAATGGTTCCTCCCATTCCTTTTATTCCATTGACAAGTTCATCAACCCTTTGCATGAAGGCTGTAATGTTTTCATCTTCATTCATATTTAAACTCTCATATTTTTCTTTCAGGCCTTCTAGTTTGGCTTCTTTTATAGAATCATCTCATTCATAAAGTTTCTTCAACTTTTCCCAAACCTCATTTGTAGATTCTAGATTCCTGACTTTTATCAACTTAGTGTCAGTTAAAGCACTTAACAGAGCATCTCTCTCTTTTATATTCAACTCATATTCTTTGATTTCATCTTTAGTTGTCAAACCATTTTGAGGCATGGTATATTTTGAATCTGTGGCTTTCCACACTCTATAACCAAGACAAAGGAGATGACTTTTTATCCATACCTTCCAAAGAGCATAATTTGTCCCATCAAATTGTGGAGCTTCCTTTGTAAATGACATCCTGGATCTTCCTCAAGCTGTTAGGCTTTCTTCTGAGGAACCTTCTCTAATACTTGTTGCAAGTATGGGCCTAACCGGTGTTGTCATTGATGTCAACATACTCATGCTGCATTAATGAGAAGGATTGGATGAGCAGAGAGGAGCAATGGAGACAGTGAAGTGGAGATCCCAGCTAAGATACAGATCAGAGGTTGTGGTTCAAAGGGTTTGTAGATATGAGTCTTGAGATGATCCAGTCAAGTTTTCAAAGGTCTGCATGAAGATCTCAAGAATTTATGGTTGCTCAAGTAGAACTAGCTCCGGCAGGTGTTCAGAGGTGATAGAGTGACATAGATAGGTCCGGTGAGATCCGGTAATGCACTATCCCATTCTACAGATTTAAGGGAGTGTTGAGGACGTTCGTGTGAAGTGTCAACTTGATTGGTTAGTAGTTTAAAGGTCCAAAAGAACCTATTCCTTTGTGACATTAATGATAGACTATGTTCTTAAAGCTCCAGATGAAGGAGAGGAGAATTCTAGCAAGCAGATGAAGTGTGGATGTTCTCAAATGATTCGGGAAAGGTTGTGGTGATCCTTGGATCATATCCAGTTCATGTTGGTGGTCCGCATTGAAGTTAGAGTGTACATTTGAAGAATAACCACTGGATGATGGTGTTCTTCCTGAGACTGGCCGACCGGATGTATTACACGTCTTACAGATGTTCTTGTAGATGTTTGTCGACTTAGATGATTATTCCTAAGTCGATGCCTTGTATAAATAAGGGATTGTGAATTCTTTCCAAAATGTGTCTTGTGGTGATGAGTGTGTGGTAGCGAAGAAGAGAGCAAAAGGCAGAGTAGAAGTATTGGGCTTAAATGGAACTGATTCAAGCATGGTGAAGATGCTATTCTCCAGTTCATGTAGGTGATACTTATTTCTTTGTAGACAGCGTGTCTCTTGTAGGCAGTGAGCCTCTTGTGAGCAGTGTGCTCAGGCAGTGAGCACTAATTGGCATGTGCCATTTTGTTCTTTCTATTCTTCTAACAAAGAATACAATCTTGAGTTAATCACCCCGTGGTTTTTCCCTTAACCAGGTTTTCCATGTCAAAATCTTGGTGTCTTATGTGTTGATGTGTTTCTACTTTTGATTTGAATGCATTATGGTTCATGATTAATATTCTGCTAATCACTAAAGAAGATTTAAGTGTTTGTTTGGAGAAAGTTTTGCACAACTGATTCACCCCCCCTCTCAGTTGTGTGTCCTAAATCTAACAATTGGTATTAGAGCTAAGTTCCTCTAAAAGGAGCTTAACTGCTTGAGGAGATCCAGGATGTTGTCTTACAAGAAGGATAGTCTGAAGTTTGATGGAACCAATTTTGCTCTTTGGAAAGGTCGCATGAAATGTCACTTACAGTGTATGGGAATGGCGTACTGGTCCATGGTTACAAAACAGTATGTACCTCCACAGGGCGGTCCGACAACCCTAAATGAAATCACAGATGCTGAAAATAATCTGCGGACCAAAGAGGCTCTTCTAAGTGCATTATCTGACTCAGAGCTCTCAAATGTTATTGACCTACCAACTGCCTTTGAGATTTGGAATAAACTGGAACCTTTGCATGAAGGAGACCAGTATGTTAAATGTGCAAGGTTACAGAGTCTAAAAGGGAAATTTCAAAAACTGAAGATTAGAGATGATGAAAATATTACTACTTTTATGCCAAGAGTGAATGAGTTGGTTTGTGGAATTAGAAATGCTAGTGGAGTCTTGGATGAAAATGAGATTGTTGGTAAAATTCTTAGATCCCTTCCTGCTTCTTACAAAATCAAAGCCACTGCCATTGAAGAATTCAGAGCCCATACAACTATCATAAGAGATCAATTGGCTGGGAAATTAGCTGCATTTGAAATGACAGAGTTTGGAGATGACCTCCCCAAGAATGAATCTGCATTGAAAGCCAGTGCCTCTGTTAAAGGTAAACAAAGGTTTGATCTGGGAGAGAATTCTTCAAGGAAATTGTCATGGTATGAAAAAGCAAGAAAAGATCTAGAAGAAGAAGAAGTAGAAACTGCTCAACTTGAAGCCCTTATTGCAAAGAGGCTACCAAGAGGATCCAATAAGTATGAAGGAAAATTACCTTTTAAGTGTTTTAACTGCAATAAGATTGGTCATTTTGCCTCAAGATGTTTGAAAAAATTTTCAAGGCAAAATCCTAACAAGCCAAGGTTCCAAAAGAACTGTTACTATGTACATGAAGATGATGATAATGAAGGAGTAACAAATGATGAATCAAAGATAGGAAACAAATCCGGAAATGAATGGGTGTTCATTGCCATCAAGGAAGAAGATCCAATGTCCTCTGTATCTATCAATCTTAAGACTGTGGAAAGAGCTCTGGCTGCCCAAATTGAAGAGAAGGATGATTGGGTCATTAATAGTGGATGCTCTCACCATATGACAGGTGACAAAAATAAGTTTGTAGATTTGGAAAGGTATGAAGGAGGAGTGGTAAAGTTTGGTGAAAATTCTGCTGGTAGAATCAGAGGAAGAGGAACTATTTCTTTTGATGGAAGAAACAAAACTGGTAATGTACTGTATATTGAAGGTTTGAAGCACAATCTTCTCAGTGTTGGACAATTGGTGGACAAAGGCTATGAGCTCTGATTCAAGGATGAAAAATGCAAAATCTTTGAAAGTTTTAGAATAGAGATTGCATCTGGTACTTAAACTAAAGGTAATATCTTCCACTTGGTTGGTACTGGTAAAAGATGCTTATTTGTTCAAGTTGATCAGAGTTGGTTATGGCATAGAAGGATGTGTCATGTGAATTTTGATAATATCATCAAGATAAGCAATACTCAGGCTGTAAGAGATCCTCCAAAATTGGTGAAACCTACTAACAGCTTGTGCAAGGAATGTCAGTTAGGTAAGCTGAGCAGAGTCACATTTAAAAGAAAGGAACTATCTTCTACCAGATTATTGGACTTAGTTCACACTGATCTTTGTGGTCCGGCAAGAACCAAGAGTATTCAAGGTGATAGATACTTCATGCTGCTAATTGATGACTATTCCCGGATGATGTGGGTAACCTTTCTAAAGGAGAAATCAGAAGCTCTTGAGAAATTCAAAATATTCAAGGCTATGGTAGAGAATGAAACAAGATTAAAGTTGAAATGTCTGAGGTCTGATAGAGGTGGAGAATTCACATCCGGTGAGTTCATAGAGTTCTGTGAGAAACATGGAATTAAGAGACAGTTGTCTACTCCTAGGACTCCACAGCAAAATGGAGTAGTGGAGAGAAAGAACCGAACCATCCAAGAAGCATCTAGGACCATGATGATGGAAGAAAATGTTCCTCAGATCTATTGGAGAGAAGCTATCAGCACTGCAGTCTATACTCTCAATCGAGTTCAAATCAGAAGCAATACCGGTAAGACCCCTTATGAACTTTGGTTTGGCATTACTCCTACTGTAAGATATTTCAAATTCTTTGGTAGCAAATGTTACATCAAAAGAGATGAAGATCTAGGAAAGTTTGATGCTAGAAGTGATGAAGGAATATTCTTGGGTTACTCTACTCAAAGAAAAGCATACCAACATTATAACAAGAGAATAAGAAAGATGATAGAAAGTACAAATGTGAAGGTTGATGAGGAAATAGAGAAACCCTCAAGGTTTTATGAATATGATGAAGATGATCAGAATGGTGTTCTAGTTCAAGGAGTTCAATCCTCTTCTGAAAGTTAGATTCAAACTGATCTGGTAAATCAGGAAGAAGAGATAGGTCTGAATGAGCCTGATGAAGAAGCAGAAGTGCAAGAAACTCCCAAGGTTCCAAAGTATGTAAGACTAAACCACTCTGAAGATCAGATCATAGGTGATAAAAGCAAAGGTGTGTAAACTAGAAGGAAAATTGCTCAAAATTCAGATGAATATTGTCTGATTTCAAAGATTGAACCTAAGATAATAAATGAAGCCTGCAATGATTACTAGACCAAAGCAATGGAGGAAGAGTTGATGTAAATTGAGAAAAATCACACTTGGGATCTTGTTCTCAGGCCTAGAAACAAGAATGTGATTGGAACCAAATGGGTCTTCCAGAACAAACTAAATGAAGTTGGTGAAGTAATCAGAAATAAAGCCAGACTGGTCTGCAAGGGCTATTCTCAAATAGAAGGAGTTGATTTTGAAGAAACCTTTGCTCCGGTAGCAAGAATTGAAGCAGTCAGATTATTTCTTGCATTTGCTGCCTTCAAGGATTTCAAGGTGTATCAGATAGATGTCAAGTCTGCTTTCTTGAATGGTGACTTAGAAGAAGAAGTGTACATTGAACAACCAGATAGATTTCAATTGTCTGAGCATGGTGATATGATCTACAATTTGAAGAAGGCAATGTATGGACTAAAGCAAGCCCCAAGAGCCTGGTATGAAAGATTGGACAAACATCTTTTGAAGATTGGTTTCAACAAAGGTACTACTGATAGTAACTTGTATTTCAAAATTGATCATGAAAACATCTTGATTGTTGAAGTATTTGTTGATGATATCATCTTTGGAGGAAGAGATAGTATGTGTAACACTTTTGCAAATCAAATGAAAAGTGAGTTTGAGATGTCTATGCTTGGTGAAATGAATTTCTTCTTGGGTTTGCAAATTACTCAAACAAAGAAAGGAATCTTTATTTCTCAGACCAAATATGTGAAAGAATTGTTGAGAAAATTTGGAATGGAAGATTCAAAGCCAATGAATACTCCCATGGCAACCGTATGTAAGTTGAGCAAAGATGATGACTCTCCTAAGGCAGACCAGACAAAGTACAGATCAATGATTGGAGGATTGTTGTATCTCACTCAAACTAGACCAGATATAATGAAGGTTGTTGGTCTTTTTGTGAGATTCCAAGCTGATCCCAGAGAATCTCATGTCATGGCAATCAAAAGGATTTTTAGATATCTAAAAGGAACAGTTGAGTATGGTTTGTGGTATCCTAGAGATCATGATTTCTCTCTTCATGCATATACAGATGCAGATTGGGTAGGAGATGTGGATGACTGGAAGAGTACCAGTGGTGGAGCATTCTTGTTGGGAAAGAGATTGGTTTCTTGGCTAAGCAAGAAACAAGAGGCAATATCCTTGTTTGCAACTGAAGCAGAATACATTGCAGCAGTAGGTTGTTGCACTCAAGTTTTGTGGATGAAGCAAATGCTAAGAGATATTAAAGTAGAGTATGAGGAGCCTATCACAATCTTTTGTGATAATTCAAGTGCTATAAATATATCTAAGAATCTGGTGCTGCATTCTAAGACTAAGCATATATCTATCAAGTTTCACTTTTTGAGAGAGCAAGTGAACAAGAGGGAAGTCAGATTGGAGTTTGCGCCCTCCAAGGATCAGATTGCAGATATCTTTACTAAACCTCTACCTAAGGACTCTTTTGAGTATCTCAAAGAGAAGTTAGGGGTTATTGCCCCTCCGATGATGAACTAAGATGCACTGAGGTGCATCAGTCTGGTAGATATCACAGTCATATCTTGTGATCCAGATTGATGGGAGCTGCTACTCAGGGGGAGCAATAGGTATGATTATATAGTGTTGGAATTACAAGTATGAGCCATTTGCCATTGATGTCAAAGGGGGAGAGAAGACATGTGAAAAACAAGTGGTTGATGATCAAAGGGGGAGCAGTAAAGGAAGAGAAGACTTGTGAATGGTTATTGCTGATAGGGGGAGTAGTGATTGTAAGGAGAAGTTCTTGTCTTGGTGGTTTTTCACATCATATGTTGCCATCAATGACAAAGGGGGAGATTGTTGCAAGTATGGGCCTAACCGGTGTTGTCATTGATGTCAACATACTCATGCTGCATTAATGAGAAGGATTGGATGAGCAGAGAGGAGCAATGGAGACAGTGAAGTGGAGATCCCAGCTAAGATGCAGATCAGAGGTTGCGGTTCAAAGGGTTTGTAGATATGAGTCTTGAGATGATCCAGTCAAGTTTTCAGAGGTCCGCATGAAGATCTCAAGAAGTTATGGCTGCTCAAGTAGAACTAGCTCCAATAGGTGTTCAGAGGTGACAGAGTGACACAGATAGGTCTGGTGAGATCCGGTAATGCACTATCCCATTCTGCAGATTTGAGGGAGTGTTGAGGATGTTCGTGTGAAGTGTCAACTCAATTGGTTAGTAGTTTGAAGGTCTGAAAGAACCTATTCCTTTGTGACAGTAATGATAGACTATGTTCTTAAAGCTCCGGATGAAGGAGAGGAGAATTCCAGCAAGCAGATGAAGTGTGGATGTTCTCAAATGATTCATGAAAGGTTGTGGTGATCCTTGGATCGTATCCAGTTCATGTTGGTGGTCCACATTGAAGTTAGAGTGCGCATTTGAAGAATAACCACTGGATGATGGTGTTCTTCCTAAGACTAGCCGACCAGATGTATTACACGTCTTGCGGATGTTCTTGTAGATGTTTGCCGACTTAGATGATTATTCCTAAGTCGATGCCTTGTATAAATAAGGGATTGTGAAGTCTTTCCAAAATGTGTCTTGTGGTGATGAGTGTGTGGTAGCAAAGAAGAGAGCGAAAGGCAGAGCAGAAGTATTTGGCTTAAATGGAACTGATTCAAGCATGGTGAAGATGCTATTCTCCAGTTCATGTAGGTGATACTTATTTCTTTGTAGACAGTGTGTCTCTTGTAGGCAGTGAGCCTCTTGTGAGAAGTGTGCTCAGGCAGTGAGCCCTAATTGGCATGTGCCATTTTGTTCTTTCTATTCTTCTAACAGAGAATACAATCTTGGGTTAATCACCCTGTGGTTTTTCCCTTAACCAGGTTTTCCACGTCAAAATCTTGGTGTCTTATGTGTTGATGTGTTTCTACTTTTGATTTGAATGCATTATGGTTCATGATTAATATTCTGCTAATCACTAAAGAAGATTTAAGTGTTTGTTTGGAGAAAGTTTTGCACAATTGATTCACCCCCCTCTCAGTTCTGTGCCCTAAATCTAACAATACCAATTGTTGAAATGCACCAAACAACTGAGAGGGGGGGATGAATCAGTTGTCCCTAAAACTTTGAACAATTATGAACATCATCTCTTCAAACACTTATTTACTGTCGTTCAGATTTAACAATGAATGCATGAAACAAGAAGATCAACACAATAACATAATAAACACATGAGACACTAGATTTTTACGTGGAAAACCCTATAAGGGAAAAACCACGGTAGGTGTTAGCCCACAAGATATGTAAGTTATAGAAATACTAAAAAATAGAGGCTCACTACCTGCGGGGCTCACTGCCCAAATTGCTCACTACAAATGATGAGGCTCACTGCTAAGAATAGGTCACTGCCAAAGATGACTCATTGCCAAGAGGTGTCTCACTACCAAAAGATGGTGAACTAATTTGGTAGCATCTACTCCATGCTTGGGTTCAGTTCCATTGAAGCACAATATAACTTCTCTGCTCTGCTCTTCTATACCTTTGTACTTATCTCTTCATTTTCGCACTCATACCTATTTTTCACAATTACATTACAAGTCTTTATACAAGTCATCAACCTTGGAATGTCTATCAAGGTCGGCAATACATTCATCAACCATTGGAACAATCTCCAAGGTCAGTATTACAAAAAACATACATAAAAATAGGTCTAGACCTATTACAGAAATTAGCTAAGGAAACGATTTAAAGATGTATGCAAATCACATCACGCCTTAGCTAGGACTCAAACACAATCCTTAATGCAACAACATGCTTCTACAATCTTCAATGCATCTCCACAATTAGTGAAAACAACCAAGTTAGCCAAGACTAGTGTTCACACTAAGTCTTTTAGGAATAGTATTCAACCACGATCTAGATTTGTCTCTGCGGACCAATTCAAAGGTAGGAACACAATCAAGAGACATCCACAAGCACATTGTAGTCACTAGGAACATCCGCACAACCTCTAACTACTTTATCCATGAGATTCTTCAATCCGGAGTACATAAGCTCAACTATCATCAACTGTCATAAAGGAAAAATTGCTTATGGACCACCAAACCATAAACCATTAGAGTTGAAGGCACTTACCATCATTACAAACTTAATTCCAGAACCATAGACTGTAAAACATTAATGTAGAGAAATGTGGAGCAGAATACTTTCCCTCTGTCACAACTGAATACACAAAAAAAGATGGTTTCACTTTGGTAAACACAAATCACCCAAATCTTCATGTGGAGAGCTCAAAATTGAAACATAACATCTTTAGACATGACTCTAAATAAATTGCAAACCTTAGGCAAAGATATTCAATCTTCAGGAAATACATAGCAAACTTCTAGACCGTTCTTCTGAATAGAATACACTGTTTCCACTAGAGGAGCTAATTTTCTCAATATCCTCAACATCAGGATCACTTACATAAGTAAATACAAAGCATCTCACTCATTACAAGAAAGCAACAAAATAAGAGCATAGTTGACACCAATGACAACACAGATATGTTGACATCAATGACAACATTGATTAGGCACATACTTGCAACACTTACTTCTGGTTGAGTATTTAAGAAAGATTCCTTCATCACATCTTGAATCAAGTTTTCATAGGTCTTCTTCATCTCTTCTAATATAAAATTTTCTACCAAAGATCCTAAAGTATTTAATAGTGGGAGGTCTTCCATACCACAACTCATAAGGGGTCTTAGTGTTGTTGACCCTTAACTGTACTCTATTAGTTAGATAGACAGCAGTGTGAATTCCTTCCTTCTAATATATATCAGGCAGATCTGCATCTTTCAACATTACCCTAGACATTTCTTGCATAGTCCTATTCTTCCTTTCCCCTACTCCATTTTACTAATGGGTTCTAGGAATAGACAAATGCCTCCTAATACCATAATCTTCACAAAACTTTTCAAATTCATTTGAAGTAAACTCACCTCCTTTATCTGACCTTAAACATTTGATCTTAGTATCCATTTCATTTTCAACCAAGGCTTTGAAAACTTTAAACTTATTAAGAGCATTAGATTTTTGTGTTAAGAAAGTAAACCAAGTCATTCTAGAATAATCATCAATGAGAAACATAAAATACCTTTCACCTTGTAGGTCCACATAGGTCTGTTTGAATCATCTCCAATGGATTTGAAGAAGAGTACTCCTCGCTTTTAAAACTTGTCTTTGTCTTCTTTCCCATTTGACATTCCTTGCATACAGTGTTCGCATACTTGATTATCTTAGGCATATCTCTCATTGCATGAGTAGAGTTGATTCTTATCATATTATCAAAATTGTTGTGTCCCATTCTTTTGTGCTACATCCGACACTCACTAGATTCAACCAACAAACATGTTCTTCCATTTACCTCTTTCAAGTGATAAATATCACCACACGTCTTAATACCTTCTGCAACTAGCTTTCTGGATCCTGCCTTCCTAATTTCACAACCATTGGCATGAAAACTAATATTGTAACCTTTTCTGCACATCTAACTAACACTGAGAATATTGTGTTGTAATCCTTTGACATAGAGAACATCCTCAGTCTTGTTCTTTCCATCAATAGTTATGACACCTTTTCCACAGATTTGAGCTGATTCATCACCTCCAAACTTGACATCTCCACCATCCCACTTCTCAAGGTTGATAAATTTCTCTTTGTCACCATTCATATGATCTGAACAACCACTATCAATAACCCAAGCTTTGGTTTCTTCTTTTGCATGGAAGGTAGTCCATACAACCATTGATCTTTCATTGTTTTGGATTGTTTGCAAGGTATCACATTTTCGAACATCATCCTTTTTTTCACCAACACTCATGGCTAAGAAAAGTATTTCATAATTTGAATCATCATGATCCTCATCTTTTGAAGAAAAACTATCTTCTACCTATGGAAAATAGACTTCTTTTGAATTTACTATTTCTATTACTTCTCCTAGCTTCTTTAAGAGGGCATTTAGAAGCAAAGTGACCAACCTTTCCATAATTGAAACATTTGAAGGGTAACTTACCTCTATATTTGCTAGAGCCTTTCTTCAGTGTTCTTACAAAATTTTCTTTAGTATCATTAGGGATTTCATCTCCATCAACAGTCCCATCCTTTGTCTTTTTATTGACTTTGAAAGCAGCTTCCTTCTTTGGAACATTACTGTCAAATTCTCTCATTTCAAAAGCAGTAATGGTCCCAAAAATTTGGTCTAAAGGGTATTTATCCAAGTCTGTAGTCTCCTCAATAGCAAATACCTTATGACTATAAGATTTGTGAAGAGATCTCATAACCTTCTTCACAATTTCATCCTCTTTTGTCTCACCACCAAGACCAGTGATGCCATTGACCACTTCATTCACTCAAAGCATAAATCCAACAATGTTTTCATCCTCTGTCATCTTTAGGGTTTCAAATCTGCTTCTAAGGATTTGCATTGTAGCTTGCTTTACTTTCTTATCTCCTTCATAAATGGTTTCAAGTTTATCCCAGACTTCTTGAGAAGAGGTACAAGGGTAAGTGCAAGAAGATGAGTTCACTTTTTGGCCAAAAGTGGAAGTGTTTTTCCTATTTTTCAAATTTTGTTATACTTGGAGTGACAATTTGAAGCACTTGCACATAAAATATTAAGATGATGTAAAAATAAGAAATGTAGGATTTTGTTTCTAGTTTTCAAATATGCAATTTTTTCTAATACCTAGATGATGCATGTTGATTTTTTATTAGATGTACAAAAAGTGGCTTTTTAAAAGTCCCTTGTTTTTTTGCAAAAGCATGCATGTGTACGGCCAACATAATTTGACCTAAATTAATGTATTTTTCTAATTCCTTTTGTGAAAAGATTATTAGGATGTTGAATTTTAGTTATGATATTTTTTTTGTAATTTTTTTATAAATATTTTTTTTATTAATTTTTTTAATGGCCCTAATTAGTGTTTTTTAAAACCCCTCATGTATGACCAACATAATTTAAGATAAACTAATCAATTTAGTAATTTTTTTTTCATCATGTAGAGAATGATGTCTAGTTTGGTCAGACATAATTTTTTTTCAAGAAACTTTCAAAATCAAAAAGTTATTAAAAAGTAGTAACCTATGTTATTTCAATTTTATGAGTTAGTTTGTTTAGAAAATAATTAATAAATAGAAAATTATGTTCAATGGTAAAAAAATTACATAATTGAAAACTAGACTTTCAGATCTACAATGGGTTTTAATTTTGTTAAAATATTCTGAAAAAAGGTCATTAGCCATAGTGGTGAAACTTGTTTTTTCTTCCATTGTTTTCATGGCTTCTTAGTTGCAAGTCCAAGGCTTAGGCTCAGGTTTCCAAGCCTTTACCAAGCCTAAAACCATTGCAAATTGGTGGGTGTCATATTTGAAAAAATAAGAAATGGGTACCCGTGTAATGGGTGCCCGTTACAAATGGGTACCCATTTATTTTTATTTTCTATAGAACGGGTACCCATTTTAAAATGGGTACCCATTTCTTATTTTTAGAATGGGTACCTATTTTAAAATGGGCACCCATTTCTATTTTAGCTGTTATTTTTTTTAATAAATTAGTAGTACGACCGAGACCCTGCAACATTCCCTTTTACCAGTACGACCAACAATGATAGATTCGGCAAATTTGTTATGCGCAAAGTGTTGATTTGAGCTCTCAATGGGGCAAATCTTATGTAATTTTTATAGGGATTCAATCATAAGGAGAATTTTTAGATGGAATGAAGTAGAAAATCTATTTTTTATAGGCATTCAATTTCTTGGAGAGACATTCATTTTTACCAATACACCGACAACGATAAATTTTGTGACTTTTTTATATGCAAAGTGTTAATTCGAGCTCTCAAGAGGATATATTTTATGAAATTTTTATAGGGATTCATTCATAAGGAGAATTTTCAGATAGAATGAAGTAGGAAATCCATTTTTTGGAAGGATTCAATTTCTAGGAGAGATCAAACAAATATCAAGCAACTATCATATTGAACAAAGGATCTATTTCTACTTGTATTTCATACATTTTTTTAAGAAGGGATCCAACACATTTTGGTAATCATGGGATCAAATAAATGTCAACAAAAAAAGAAGAGGAAGGTTATGATAGTTGAAGAATTTGAAGCACATTGAGAGAAAGAGGCAAAACAACAAAGAGATAGGAGAGAGTGGATTAAAAAAATTAAGAATGATGTAGCATCTAGTTCGATGACTATTGAAGAGGAGAACATTGAAGAGGAGAATATTCGAGAGACCAATTTGGATGAAGTGAATGTAGAGTATGCAAATGTGGAAGAGGTCAAGAACATGGAAAATATAAATATAAGAATGAATCCAGGTATGTCTTCGAATCCATTGAATGATAATGAGATTAAAGATTTAAAGAAAGATGGATATAATATTGATGAGATAAATGTTGATAACTGAGAGGGGTGGGTGAATCAGTTATCTTGATTATTTTAACTTTCTGTTCTTCTTTAACAATTAGTGCAACATCAAAACATATAAGCATACACAACCATGGAAGTAGAAATAAACTCAGCACACATAACACAATATTTTTGACGTGGATAATCTTGTTAAGGGAAAAACCACGGGGCGATTAACCCAAGATTGTATTCTCTGTTAGAAGAATAAAAAGTATAAAATAGCACTTGCCAATTAGGGCTCACTGCCCGAACACACTGCTCACAAGAGGCTCACTGCCTACAATAGTTTATAGAAAGAAACCAGGTACTTGAACTGATGAGAAGCATCCACACATGCTGAGGTTCAATTCTGGTTAGGCTCAATATACTGATCTACTGTACTTCATTCTTCCTCTGCTTTAATGCTGTTGTTCTGTCACATACCGGACCTGTATTACTACTTCAACATTGCTCTCTTCTTTTCTTCACACTTCACAACATACCACACTTATCTTCACATTAAAATCCATCTGGTATATATATCCACACAAAGGATTTCAACACCTTTCTATTTAGCATCCGGAAAACTCAAGATATTTCCAAACTCTGGTTTGTCGGCTGAATCCATGCTTACTAAGTGATGCGTATCAAAAGGATAATTATAGGAGTCATCAATCATGTTGGCCAACCATAAATGATCCCTTAAGAAACTTGATCACCATCAATTTCTCATCTGGATTAAGGTCAGATGCACTGTCGGTTAGTTCTTTCCCAGTCTACTCTGCCAAACAAGAACCCAACACTTAGGTACTCATATCTTTTCACTCTTTCATCACGAGAGGCTCAATCTCTAGAATGTATCAGTCATGGTACTCCTCTTGACTTCCCCAAGTCTGTACTTTACTGAGATACTTCTTCTGAGAGATCCAGACCTGATTGTCAGACCTTGCTGCATGCTCTGTTCTTGCTCACCGGACCAAAATACTCTTCAATCTAACTTTTGGTATAGACCTACCATGTCCTGCGGATGTGTGGGATGGACTTTGTTGCCATCAATGACAACAGTCATGAAGCCACACAGTGTCTCTTGCCAACAATCTCCCCCTTTGGCATTGATGGCAACACTTAGTGAAAAATGACTAAGTGTTATAGCATACTCCCTCTTTGTTGATGCTCTGTTCTTATGTACACTTTTCCAAAGCTCCCCCTTAGCTAGATTCCACATTTCTCACTGGTCCTCACTCCCCCTTTGACATCAATGACAAAGGGTAGGATCCGCACACCAAAATTTCCCAAAAATAATCTATACTTGGCCGCATAAATATATACACATGTTATACTTACATATACTGAAGTATATCTGCAAAGGTGGTCTTCAACTGTACCACTTTTGTTGGCCAACTCTTCTTCATCCTGTCCAAAATTGAAATATGACCACTTAGCAAAAATGCAAAAGCTTCTACCCTCTTTAGCTCTATCGGATCACTGGTCCGGGCTGTGGTCTGGGCATTAGTTAGGGCCTCATGCATGGCCTCTAACTTAGGAATAATTGTCCCTCTTAGTTCACTTAGCCTGCTTATTCTATTTTTCTTCTCCTTCTCAAGATTCTTTATTTCATTTATAGCTGCAATAGTCTAATATTCTTGATTTATTATGAAAGAGGTAAGAGGATCAAAATTTTGAGATAAACTTGATAGTTTGCTCTCTTGTTCTTCCACCTTCTTAGTGATATCTGCTGTCACGATGGACCAAGATAGACAAAATTTGTATAGGTCTCCGCCATCTTTAAGATAATTTTCTAAGCACTTTATCCCAATATCCAAATTTCTCCTGTCATTTGTTATAAATCCTTGTACCTCGAAGAATCTCTTACCTAGAAACTCTTTCCAGACTTTATCTTCTGCTGACTTCTCCAAAGAATCAAAATGTGTGCTAATTGAATTAACAAGAGATTTCAAGTTACTAGATGAAGAGGCTGAAAGATCCTTTTGGAAGGATGGCATGATCTTCTCCAACGCACCGGATGCAATCTCTATTAGCTCACAGTCTTCCATGTGAGACTTTAGAAGTTTTTCTTTTGCCTTTGCTTGGGCAAAGGATGCTATCTTCATTGTCTGAACCGGGGAGAGGGAATCAAAATTGAACGGTCCTTGAAACAGTTCTGGTTCATCAATCTCCATCATTTCTTTGGTCAAGAAATCTTTAACTGTTTCTGCAGTGTCTCTTGTTGGAGATAGAATCTTCTTCCCTTCTGTAGCCTCAGAACTATCTCCTGGGGTCTTCTCTATTTGATCTTCTTCTCTTCCTTTTACCTTTTCTTCTTGACTAATTTTCTCTTCTATTCTTTCTTCTCCTTTAGATCCGAAGTCTGCTGGGGAATCCGGAAGAGAGATGTTTACTTCTTCATGGACTTCCTCTTCTAGAGCAGAGGAATCTAGGTCCTTAGTCTTCTCCTCACTTATCTCCTTTGGCTCTTCTACAATTTTCTTAGTAGGTTCATCATCTATGTCCTCTATAACAGGGAGATTGAATCTCATGAAGGCATTCCAGAGGATGTCTTCAGTTTCTTTTTCCACTTTGTTAGTCTCTCCAGGCATAAGCTGATTCATTCTTTCTTTGCTCTAGAACTCATCTTTGCAATCCTTGAAGATCATGTTCATTTGTTTTGAAGTGATGGAAGGGTAGAGCTAAATAGCTATCTGTTCCCGGATCTCCAAGTCCTTTGCCTTAGCATTGTTCTTTCTTATTTTAAGTTCCTTCTCTAGGCTTTTGGGAATTAAGGAGATTATTTCAATGAATTCCTTGTTATAGATGTTTAGATACCTGACTGTAGCTTCTTGCAGGATCTTCTGATTAGCTTCACTATAATCATCATAAAATTCAGTCATTGGTTGCAGGTTCCCATCCACAGTGACTGATTTGATGACATCATCAATGAAGAGAGTAGGCCTTTCAACAAATTCTTCTGCCTCTTCTTCCTTGTTCTTGCCGACAGATGATTCCATAGAAGTTTTCTTTTTCTTTTTTATTTTCTTAACCTCTTCATATGTCTCTGTTTCTTCATCATCCTTTTGACTTTTATAGGATCTTGTATCCTTGGATTTTGTTCTCTTTTCTCCTTTTCCAGATGTCTTGGCTTCTGATTTTGAGACTTTTTGGCTCTTTGAGGTGGTAGGTGCAGAGCTTTTGGAGGATCTGGTCTAGGAGGGGACTTGCACCAGATTACTTTCTTTCTCTACTTCTTGTCTCTCCTTCTCAGCTCTTTCTAATTTCTCTCTATTTGCATCGACTGCTTCTTTAGAGATGCCAAATCTTTTGTCAATTTCCTCTACTTCTCTTCTCACTTTTATTTTTATCTCAGGTTGTCTTAGCTCAACATGAATTTTCACACTTAACTCTTGAAAGGTTCCAAACCTTTCTGCCTTAGGGTCCTTGGGTTGACTCAGCAGGTGTTGGATATGCAACTCTAGGATTTTCTCATCTATCTCATACCCCATTGGCATAATCCAAACTATCCTTGGCTCCACTGTCTCCATTAGGCATTGATCAGTGTCTACCATAAAGCACACTGTATCCTTGTATTTCTCAACTAGAGATTGAGGGATTCTCTCTCTGACCTGCATCATGCCTTGGAAGGTTTTGAAGTAACCCCTGAGAGTTGTGCTTTGAGCCTTGGCATCACCAAGCCCATACATGTAATCTCTTATTTGTATGGCAACAGGTCTGTCATTTTGCCATATCCAGCCACTAGTTCTAGGTACAGCTCATTCATATAGTAGAAGAATAGACAAAGTATTAAGCCACTGTACTTAAAAGAATTATTTTTATCCTTCTTTATTTTCTACAAATTCTCTAACAGTTGGTTCAGGAGAAGCTCACAAAGATCATAGTCAGCATTTTTCCTTAGCATTTCATATGCAATATATATAGCAGTTCCAGATACTAAATTCTCCCTGCTGGAGTGATAGATTTTGTAATTGATGATCATAGAGGCAAATTTGATATCCGGATCTATGATGTATTCTATTGTCATTGCCCTCTTGTCAAATCTTGATCTAGTAGCCTCACTTACAGTTTGGTTTTTGACTGATTTGAGAGTAGGCAACCCACCAGATGAGTACAATCTGGTTACCGCCCTAATGGCATCTTTTGTGATCTTAAATGGCTTCATCAACCACATGAAGTTGTCATGCATTCTGCTCAAAACATACCTGACCCATTCATCTTCAGCAAAATAGGGGAAATGAATGCACTATCTAAAATGCTTATCTTGGATGGCCTTGTATTGAGTTTTAAGTTCAAATGTTTCATCTATTAACTGCTTGTGATAGATATCCATCAGCTTGGATTCCCCAAATTCCTCAATATTCGCATGAATGTATGCCCTAACATCTTCTACATGGAAAACCCCGTGCGAAATGCTTGAGAATGCGCCTAGAGGATTGACTTCTAGGGATTTGTATGGATGTTTCTTAAAGTTAGGGTGCAACCTATCAGTGATCTTAACAACATTTGGAGTAGCCATCTTTTAAAGGATTCAAAGAGAGATATTCAAGAGCAGAAAATACCTTTTACACTTCTAGGGTTCACAATAAGAGCTTAAAAGATCGCTAGTTGAATCAAATTCTATGGTTGATCTTTGAGAGAGTTGAAGCAATCTTTTTGCAGAGCTCTTTCTTCCTTCTTCTCAAATGCAAATGTGTAAATGATGATCAAAAGAACCCTTTTATTTCTATGCAAACCCTAATTCCATTTTGCAATAAATGCACAACTTAAGTTATTCTGATTTCCTTGTTCTCCTTGTCCTGAGAGATCTTTTCGGATCACTGAGATGTACTTAGAGTTATTCTCGGTGATTGTTGACAATCTATCTTCCTTTCTCCAATCATTCCATTTATCCGCAGATCAAAATACCTCAATTTTTGAATCATACTGAGTCTAACTATGAAAATCCTGCTCTTACCGAATGACTGTTAAACCGGATCAATCTTGGATGATTAACCTCTTCAAAACCTTTTACGAATCTTTTACCTAGGGTTATTTAGATATCTCTTGAGGACTCTTCAATCTGCAACACTCCATGTGCCAATTTCAGGCACCAATTGACTGGCTGGGGGAAATTGTTTTCCTTTTTGACTCCCCCTGAGCCAGAGCTCATCTATTTAGATTCCAGAAGGAATATCAGCACCAAATTCTAGTGCAGATCCATCCCCAACATTTTCTATACTTCTCTTTACCCAAATCTTGCTCATCTCCCTTTGAACTTCATCCGCATTCACTTTTCCTTTTCCTTTGTCTTGATTTTGATTTTGATGCACTGGACCCCTTTAATCGTGATTCTTACTTCTGTAGAATTTGGCAATATGACCAGATCTATTGCAATTGTAGCAAACAACATTTCTTTGCAAATTTGACTAGTATCCTCTTGATTTGCATTGATTAGCCATATGTCCCATTCTATTGCATGCAAAGCATCTACCATTGAATGAATTGTTCATTTGCATATTTCTACATTCATGAGATTTGTGACCATACCTTTTGTAGTTGAAACACTATCTAGAGAAGGATGAATTAGTCTGATTCATTCTTCTTCTACACTGATTTTTTTTATGACCAAAGTAATTGCAATTGTGGCAATATCCATTGAAGGATGGATATCTTTGAGCATTTGGTTGCCTTACCAGAGGTCTTCTAGGCATGGTCCTTCGATTTCTTGATCCAGAGTTCTTCTGACTAGATCCAGAGCTTTCCCCTTTCTCATATCCCAATCCTTGCTTGTCATCTACCCTCTTTTGGATTTCAAGAACTTCAAGTTGAGCAGAGCTTATCTTGAATTTCTCTTTGTATTCATTTGCTGTCTGAAGATCCCTTTTAAGAGTGTCTATCTGATTCTCAAGTTGTTCTTCATTATCTCTAGCATCTTCAAGATCAGATTCTAGATGCCTGATTATTCTATCCATTTTGTGGCAGTTTTCTGACTTCTCCTTGAGAGATTGTTTTATTTTATCTTCACTTTTTCTTTTCTCTTCAATTTCTTAGGTGAATTTCATAACTCCTGATTCCATTTCATGTCTTACCATAATGACCTCTTTTGATAACTTTTCACATAACTTGGTTTTCTCATTCAGATCTTCATTAGTATCATTGGCTTCACTTTGACTTGCTAATTGTTGAAGTAGTTCCTTTCTTTTTTTCATTGAGATACTTAGTTTTTCTTTGAGTTCATTTATGAAATCATCAGCTTGTTTGAGTCTTTCCCTCAGGTTATTGTCTTCAGAGTGAGATTGCTCAAGATCATCTAGGGTAGACTAAAGTTGTTCCCTCATACCATACATATCCATTGAGATTCCCAGATCTTCCTCAAGCTGTTAGGCTCTGTTAGGAGGAACTTAGCTCTGATACCAATTATTGATAACTGAGAGTGGGGGTGAATCAATTATCTTGATTATTTTAACTTTCTATTCTTCTTTAACAATTAGTGCAACATCAAAACATATAAGCATACACAGCCATGGAAGCAGAAATAAACTCAACACATATACCAAAATATTTTTGACGTGGAAAACCTTGTTAAGGGAAAAACCACGGGGTGATTAACCCAAGATTGTATTCTCTGTTAGAAGAATAAAAAGTACAAAATGGCACTTGCCAATTAGGGCTCACTACCTGAGCACACTACTCACAAGAGGCTCACTACCTACAATATTTTATAGAAAGAAACTAGGTACTTGAACTGATGAGAAGCATCCACATATGCTGAGGTGCAGTTCTGGTTAGGCTCAATATACTGATCTACTGCACTGCATTCTTCCTCTGCTTTAGTGCTGCTATTTTGTCACATACTAGACCTATATTGCTACTTCCACACTGCTCTCTGCTTTTCTTTTCACTTCACAACATACCACACTTATCTTCACATTGAAATCCATCTAGTATATATATCCGCACAAAGGATTTCAACACCTTTCTAGTCGGCATCCAGAAAACTCAAGATATTTCCAAACTCTGGTCTGTCGACTGAATCCATGCTTACTAAGTGATGTGTATCAAAAGGATAGTTATAGGAGTCATCAATCATGTTGGCCAACCATGAATGATCCCTTAAGAAACTTGATCATGACCAATTTCTCATTCGGATTAAGGTCTGATACACTGCTAGTCAGTTCTTTCCCAGTCTACTCTGCCAAACAGGAACCCAACACTTAGGTGCTCATATCTTTTCACTCTTTCATCACAGGAGGCTCAATCTCTGGAATGTATTAGTCATGGTACTCCTCTTGACTTCCCCAAGTCCACACTTTACTGAGATACTTCCTCTGAGAGATCCAGACCTGATTATTAGACCTTGCTGCATGCTCTGTTCTTGCTCACCGGACCAAAATACTCTTCAATCTGACTTCTGGTATGGACCTACCATGTCCTGCGGATGTGTGGGATGGACTTTGTTGCCATCAATGACAAGACTCATGAAGCCACACAGTGTCTCTTTCCAACAATAAATGCTTCTACTACAAACAAGACAATAAAAAATGAAAATGAAAATATTTTTTTTTAAAAATTGAAAGTAATGTTTTGAAGGATCTTCATGGTAAGATATCTTGGAGACAAATTCAAACACATGCAAATAGATTGTACAAACAATTTTTTTATAGAAAAACTCTTAGATTTCAATGCCAACTTGTATTACAATTGACGAGAATGTCAAAAATGAGAAAAGTAATAAAAAAATTAGTCATTTTTGTAAAACCCAAAAATGTGGGTGAATCAATGGAACAAGTTATGTCTAGTGTTGCTAATGCTATTAGTTCTATAGGAAAAAATAGTCAATCTAAGGATAAGAATACAACACGTCGAGAAATAACAACTGCTTTAGTTAATAAATCAGTTGTGAGCAAAAGAATGATACGTAAAACAAGTTGATATTTAAATGTGCAAGCTATAACTTTAACAAGAGCAGCAAAGAGAATAGTAAGTATTGAAGATGATCCAATCAACAAATGTTGGACTTTTAGTGGTAGACTCCCAAGGTCTGACATGAAATTAAATAATGAAATTAGGTCTTTGATTGAAAAATATTGGCATTGTAATACAAGGGTTTCATCAAATGCTAGAGATGTTTTGAAATTAAGGGTGGGGTCAAAAAATCGTGATCCTCATCCAAAACATCTTTTAGACATGACTCAAATAGAATTATATAGAAAATTTATAGATGATCCAGTTATAGAAAATTTTAGTATAAGTCAAAGATCATTTGAGAAATGCAAACCTTGGTATGTTAAGATTAATAAGCAATGAATCTCTTATTGTTGTAAAAATCATGTGTAATTTCATTATTTTTATGATGTTTTTCGATATATACATTGTACTTTGCATACTAATCAAATTATGCAGGAATGTGGTATTAATATGCCACCTACAATAGTTAAGGATTTTATAACAAGTATACTTTGTGAAACAACTAATGGGCAATTCTTTTTTTCAAAGCCATGTGTTTCTGGAAAATGCAATAGATGTGGTAACCTTTCATTGTTAGGAGAATGCATGTATGAAAGTAGTTCACATGATTTTGGTCAACAGTTAGTGGATGTGAAGAGTTTCACCAATGTTCAATATCCATTAAAGGATGGAAAAATTGGAAAACATTGTGAGTTAGTCATAAAATAAAGTAGTGTACATGCATTCATCACAAAGTTCAAGAATAAGATTGTGTATAAATATGTGAAACATTCTCAATATGCTCGGTGGCTTGATGAATAATTTCATAAATCTAAGAACACATTTCCAATTGGAACTATACTTTCAGTGGTTGACTTTGCAGAAAACTATACACTTGCTCCACAAGAGGAGATTCAATCACAATATTATAACTCAGTATAGGTAGCCATATTTGTTCATATTGTATGCATACATGTAGTTGACAATACACAAGATGAGAGAAAATTTTTGAGAGTACCATTTCTATGTGAGTGATAACTGGTTAAATTCATCAGAGTTTGTGCAATATTGTTTCAAAGTATTTAACGATAACTTAAAAGAAAGACAAGTCCAGATGACACAACATTTCATATGGTCAGACAATTGTACAAGACAATTCAAAAATTCTTGAATGTTTTTGTGGTTAAGTAGGGTCCATAAAGAAAATAATATCCAACATATTTGGAGTTTATTTGAAGCTAGACATGGTAAAGGAGAACATGATAGAGCTAGAGCATGTGTGAAAAGGGCTCTTTCTAGGGAGCAACTAAAGTTTCATGATGCAGCAAAGTTTCAAGATGTACGTGCAATTGTGGATTGGTGTAATGCAAAATTGACTATAGGATCAAGTGAGAACTCTAAAGTTCAATGATTTTTTTGGTTGGTTGAAGAAGGAAACATTCCTCCCCAATTTGATTGTGATACAATTAGTGGATCAGCAAAATGGCATTCATTTAAGAGTTCAAATGCAAGCACATGGACTCTATGGACTAGGGAGACCGCATGTTTTTGTCAGTTTTGTATCGCAAGTGAGTGGGAAGCATGTGAAAATATAGATTGGGTTGAAGAATGGCAACAAAAGTCCTTAATACCTCTACAAACACATGATAAAAATGAGATAACATTTGAGGACGATAATCATTTGCAAGCATCGGATGACTATGAGCATATTTTAGACCTCGTACATGAAGGTACATTCATTCAATATTTCTTTTCAATACATTTTTTTAGAAATATATATTTAATTTTACATATGTTTGTATGTATATTTTTGTGGCTTATTGAATTTGAAATTTTTTTGCAAGACGTGTATGTTGTTGTTGCACCCCAGGGTAATGAAGAAGAAACCGAGTATTGGTTGGCTTGATGTGTTGAAGCAAAATAGAAGTTGTTACAACCTAGAGTAGATGATCAAAATTTTGAGTATCCAATAGGTTCTATGGTTGTTACTGGCACTTGGATACATAAATATTTGATAAGGAGGAATGGTATACCTACATTTGAAGATTATGAAAGACATAAGAAAATTTTGCACTACTCACATCTAATTGTGGCAACAAATATACAATTAGTGAGATATAAAGGGAGACCTGTCACAAAAAAATTATGGACACTTTCTATGGAAGAGTATGAGGAAATCATAGATGCAATACAAAAGAGAGAGGATGCAAATGGTACAATGGAGTAAATGTTTTAAATGATTAACAGGCATGTAGAAATTTTTAAACTTTTAATCTTGGTCTAGGATGTGAGTTTATGATTAATATGATTGATAAGTTAACTAATTGATTGCATCTCCCCTTAAGCATCCTCTTAAGTCCCCTTAATCCATCCCTTAGCAATGTTCCATAAGTTAGGTAAGTCATCTCCCCTAATTGATTACATCTCCCCTTAAGTCATCCTCTTAACTCCCCTTAAGCCATCCCTTAGCTATGTTCAATAACTTAGGTAAATTTAGGTATTTAGTTTAATAACTTCAATATAGTTAATTGATATAGCTTAGCACACCCTTACCAAAATACTAGAGTTGATTCCATCTCCCCTTAAGACATTCTCTTAACTCCCCTTAACCCATCCCCTAGCTAAATGATATAAGTTAGTGCATGTACCCTTACCAAAAATATTATAGTTGATTAGACCATCTCCCCTTAAGACATTCTCCTAACTCCCCTTAAGCCATCCCCTAGCTAAATGATATAAGTTAGTGCATGTACCCTTACCAAAACTACTATAGTTGATTGGACCATCTCCCCTTAAGACATCCTCTTAACTCCCCTTAAGCCATCACCTAGCTAAATGATATAAGTTAGTGCATGTACCCTTACCATTTAAATAATACAGTTGATTCCATCTCCCCTTAATCCATCCTCTTAACTCCCCTTTTAAGCCATCCTCTTAACTCCCCTTAAGCCATCCCCTAGCTATGTTCCATAACTTAGGTAATCTATCATCTCCCCTAATTGATTGCATCTCCCCTCAAGCCATCCTCTTAACTCCCCTCAAGCCTTTACATTAATATTCCTAATTCTCTTAAAGATCATGACACATTCTAGCTTATTTACATTTCATTACATGGTGCAGGAGATGTTTTTTGTAGTCATAATGGAGGCTGGAAACATAGAAGGTGTTAAATTTCACTTACACTTTATTTCAGGTATTCACTAGACCTATACTATTAATTATTTTAATTTATGCTTAAATAGTTCTTTCCTTTCATTATAATTTCAATGGAACTTCTTAACAAATTCTATCTTTAAATAAAATGATCTCTAGAGACCTTCTAAATTTTTATATGCATTTCATCGTGGCCTGACCTCTAGATTTGTTTTTGCAATTTCACATGTAGTGTTGAAAGGATTCAAATCTATTATTTCTTGTTGCACAGGTATAATCTCTACACATGTTTTATATCTAGAGTCTTCAACTTCTAGGTGTCAAGTATAAAATCTTAGATGATATAGACTTAGAGAATAACATTGTATAAAATCTAGGTGTCTCTATGTGTCTTGGGTTCTAACTATATGTGTCTCTACCTGTGTCTTAGGTATTTTGTCTGTCAACTAGGTAGATAGAGACTAAAAAAAAGGCATTTAATCTAATTAATCTAGGTGTCTTAGGTAGATACTATAGATCACCTACCTATCTAAAGATATAATATGGAATCTAGGCATGCCTTAGGTAGATACTATATATCAACTACTTGTCTAGAGACTAGAAATAAGGTATAATTTAAACTAGGTGGCTTAGGTAGATACTAGATATGTCAAATAGGTCTAACATGTAATAGGTGTCTAGAGCTCGTGTCTTAGATAGAACTATAATCTAGGTGTCTAGGTGTCTCTACCTATGTCTTAGGTATACTATATGTCAACTAGGTAGAACTATATAATCTAGGTGTCTAGGTGACTTAGGTCTAGACTACGATGAGGTATAAAGACTATATATGTCTATATATAATTTATCTAGATACATACTATACAATATGTGTCTTAGGTGTCCTACATAGAACTAGAATACATGTGTCTTAGGTCTTAGGTCTTAGGTGAGGCCACATGAGCTTCCACCTTCATGTGGTTGGCCTTGTCAATATAGAATATTTATATTTCTTGAAGCTAAGGGAAGCTCTTTTTCTTGTACATAGAAGTTATGAAAAACCAACTAATGCATTGATTAATTTATTATTTAGTGCTCTTAATGAAATTACATACAAAATACTAATTTTATTATATTTTTTAGAAATTATAATTTTTAGTTTTTTTTACAAAAGTTTAGAAACAAATCTCAAAAGTTTTAGTAGATAGAACCAAGTATTGTTTATCAATATATATATATATATATATATATATATATATATATATATATATATATATATATATATATATAACAATTTAGAGTTACAGGTATTTGTTTATTTTTCTTTTGATATTTAGGTTACATATAAATTTCTCTATTTTTATTTTGATATAATTTAGGGTAGACTTAAATTTCTTAAATTGTAAATTTAAAGGGTACAAGTATTTCTCTAATTTTCTTTAAATTCTTTTCATAAATTTATAGGGAAGGTATTGATCTATGAAATGTTTAATCTAGATTTAAAAATAAATTGATTAAACATGGTTACTAGATATACAAATCTAATCAATAAAATTTTCCTAAATATTTAAATCAATTAAAATTTAACACAAGTGTCCCGACATTTGACTCATGTAAATCCAAACATTTTCATTCTAGTTCAACAAAGTTAATTTTTATTTTATTTTTTAAATTTATTTAGGGCAGGTACATTTAGTCTATATAACTATCCAACCTAGAATTAGTCTTTTAAAAATTTTATGTAATTAAACACATGATTTAATTTAAAGTGTTAAATATGAGATATATGAAATTAAAGTTTGAATATAGATGCATATAGTGGAAATTCAATAAATAGAAAAATCTAGTCTAGATGAAATAGTCTATGAGATATAAATACTGACATAGTAATAGTTCATGTAAAAATAGTGAAATAGTCACAAAACATATATGTCTAGTCAATACTAAAATAGTCATAAAATCCTCATGAAATAAACAATCTAATACATCATCATCATGGTCATCCATCATCCATCCATCAATCTAAAACATGTTTGCACACTAAGTTTGATCATCATCCATTTCAAGCCGCCTTTTGGTCCCATGTGGCTGAGAGGGCAACTCATGCTGTGTATAAGAAAAAGAAGCTTCAAATCAATTTTAATGTCAAAATTGCATCCTAATTAAATTTAAATCAAATATTTATAACCAAACCATCAAATTAAAGTTTTAAATCTAAAATTCAAAATGTCTAAGCATACCACAACAGGCTCATCATCTCTCTTGCCATGCTCCTGTGCAACATATGGTGTCGATTTAGATGACAAATTAAATGTCTATGTTGCCAATTCTAGTATTTCAATAAAACACATGAATTCTAGGCTCTAGAGTATAGATACAAAATGCAAGGTTGAATGATACAAAAGACTTTGAAATCACATAGGATTTAACTATAGGACCTGAAATATGAGAGATGACTTGTGCACCTATGCAGGCTCATCAATGATAGGATTAATTGAGCCTGCACCTAAACTAATCTCATCCTGCATATATATGTGTACATGCATATATAAATTCAACTTTAAAGACATGAATTTAAAATCATGAAATTACACTAGAAATTCAAATTTAAACTAAAAATGTACAATTTTAAGATACAAACCATGGCATATGAAGTAGGCTCCTCTATAGATGATGTTGCCACTGTTCCTAGATGACTAGGTTGGTTTGACACAAAAGTGTCAGGAGCTCCCATCTACTTTAAATTAAATGTCACATTTCTGTATTAAATTATATATTATTAAATTAGATTTATCTAATTAAATAATCTTTAGAGGTCCTAATTTTTATACCTTGACTGTATAAGGTCTACCGAACTCTACTGTCATTGACACTAAATGGTCCAGCCATGATGAAGTGGCAGTAGCTGATGGAGTCATCTGTACCAATCAACATGAACATATATTTAAATTTTTTTTAGAAGATTGATAATTGATAATTGTCTAAACCTATATTAATTTGTATTAATTTTAATTTTATTAAATATGGCATACATACCAAGTCCATAGGAGTGAATAATGTAGCCAAAAAGGAATCCTCCTCCGAAGCAGATGTAGGACCAAAACATGGATGATGACAATTCTAACAATAATGCGGTGTGGACCGCAATGGCATCAATCTAGGTGATGCATTAGGACCAGGAAAAGATGCTCCTCTAGACTGTGTAGGCTCTCTAGGATTGACTTCATCTGCCAAGTGAATAACTTGGTCTGTTAAGTTTCCTGAGAGCGATAGTAACACTTTGAGTGCTGAGATGACCGTCCATTGGTGAAAGGGCACAGTAACAGAGGGTGGAGAAGGGACAATAGGTGCAGGGAGAAAACATTGATTTGGATCAACATGTATGCTTGGTCTATGCTGTGGCATTCCACCACCCATGCCCTGAAATGATTTCATATCAAAATAATTAGGTTTTTTGCCCATCTCAAACTCTGCCCATAATTTTTTCAAAAAATAAAAGGGAACCTCAAAATTAGCATGAGGTGGATGGTCAAAGGCCATCCACCATCACTGCCAAAAATTATCAGCTATCTACTGATGTGTGTACCATTTGATTGAAATTCTCTTTTTAGTTGGTGGTATTTGTTCACCTGTGGAGGGATCAATGAAATATGGGGTTGTTTAATAGTAAAAATGAGGGTAGAGTGTTTAGGGTTGATTTTGATGGTTTGTATTGATCCTCCTTTCACAACTAAACATTCAAGGACGTCATCCTAGTAGAGGAACCTACTACAGGTTTTTGTCACTTGGAACATATGGGAAGGTTGGAATTGTATAGATTTAGTTGTTCAATTAAGCCCAATTATGCTCAAAACCCTAATTATGCAAATTCGTGAACAAACGAACAAATTACAGAAAATGATTGCACACAGAGATATCAAATGACAATCAAATGCGTACCAGATTTTGAAGTTCAAGAAATGGAAAAGTCAGAGACTAATGAGCGGGTGCCCTTGTCTAGTGCCATAGTTTTTGTCGAGATCTGGGAATCTTGTCCACAACCTGTTCCTGTTGTTCCAGAGATTTTCCTATTGCGGGATTTGGAGGACTAATGAGTGGGTGTCTGAGTCTAGGTTTCTATTTTCTTCTCTGATCTACAATTCTGGCAGTCTGCACTACTCTCCTGCAACTCCACTTTTTCTACTTTCACAACTTGTAACTTGCAATCATAGAAAAAGGGGTTGGGGGTTGTGGTGTTTAGAGGCTTGCCTCAATCAGGCCCCAGAGAGACATTCAAGTCTTCCGAACACTGTTGTCAGATAAAGAGTGTGTATCCCTACGAGATAGAGGCAAAATCTAAATGATAAATGATTGAAAACATAATTGATATCACCTTGTAGTGAAGATCTCACGGAAGGAAGATGCTCTTCATGCCGTGAGGACATGGATGCCAAATCTGCAAATACAAACACAAGAACAACACAAATTCTACTTTGCAACACAATGAATGCCTTGAATCACTTTCACAAAATCACAATGCTCATCTAATTTCCATCTAGTTTACAAATGAATTCCTAAACATGTTTATATATGCAACTACAAACATTCTCGCTAAGAATTTCATTTTTCAAACTTACCGTGTTGACATAGGGCTTAAATAATGGTCATAAACCAACACTTCAAAATTGGTCTTGATCTAAAATAGCGCAGGACTAGGGTGTGGGTGCCCAAGTTCTCCCTCCCTATTTCAGGTAGGATTTATGTCAAGTGTACCCCCTAGGTCCCATTTGCCATGAAACTTTAGGGTTTTCTCATCGGCATGTTAAATTAACATGCAAGATGTCCTAAATGCATTCTAAAGACTCGAGAGCTAAACCTTAAGAGGGAAAAGCCCCCAAGGGGACATTTTCTGACATAACATTTATCCCCCACTTTAAAGTATGTAATAAAAACAAGGCCAATACATGCATTAAAGTATGATCAACAAACACATCAAACACGCCAAGCACAGAGAAGACATGTCAATCACAAAGAAGACAGTAACAGGCACACAAAACATGGAGAAGATAATTATAGTCACACAAAACATGGAGAAGACAGTATTGAAGACACGCAAAACATAGTGAATATAGTGAATGCAGTGAAGAAAGTGATGATTTTCTTTTTTCTTTCTTTTTCTCATATATATATATATATGAAATGTAGATGCAAGTATAAGGAAAGTAAACACACCACCCATAATGCAAGAGGGACTCATCGCCACTGGTCTTTAAGATTGCATATGGGCAACACACATGCATTACATGCCAAACAAAACAAGCATGCCATATAAATCCCAAAGCATAGGAGGGACTCATTGCCACCAATCTTTAAACTATGCTTGGGAACAAACACGCAATACACACACACTTAGAAGACATAGAGAAAACATGGCAGACAAGCGATGGAGTGTTCCTATTTCTAGGTTCATCACCATCTCAGGCACATTATAGGCACACACCCACGATTGGGCTTCACCACAACAATTGCCGAAGAAATGCTTAAGGGTTGAGTTAGTCACAGAACTACTCCCCGCCTCTGCAGAGGACTTTTGAAAATGACAGGATGTGCACTCTCCATGAGAAATACACCGTCCCTACCTCCATAGAGGGCCTAAGAAAAAGGATGTGATATCCCTCCTCCGCAAAGGGTTTAAATGATTGCAATAGATTTCAAAAAAATCTCAGAGTGCAGGAGGGACTCATCACCACCAGTCTTTAAGACTGCGCCTGAGAACAAGCACACTGCTAACATCTAAAACAGATAGATTACCTTATATATGTCCCCACCTTAAGGTGGTTGATATCAAGTATTGATATCAAGAATGTTAAGATAGGAAGAAAACACACAAGGGAACATGAGCCCTCGCAAAGTCCATGCCCCCGGAGGTGACATGTACCTTACGATCACCAAATGTTCTCACAAACACATTCTTGCAAGAAAAGTGTTAGTGTACATATAATCATGATAAACAACAATGCATAATGCAAGATTTAAGATAGATAAAGTGCACGGAGTAGCAGTATTGTTATGTTTTGTAAGTGTGATAAGACAATGTCAAGATCACACGGAGTGATTCTACTAGCCAAGTATTGGATAATTTATATCAACCCCATTGTCATGTATGGACTAGATCCATTTTTTGATTACTTACTAAAGGGACACTAGGTCTGCATTAGTATACTATGTTTTTCGTCATCCTCCTGCTAGATAGAAACACTAGAGGAAGGGAAACAATAAATCGAGAGAGGATAAACACATGTCTTAGGGATAGTCACGTTGGAGGGTGCCCCCAAGTCACCAACCGCAACACTATGTCTGTAAGACACAACACACAATAGTGAAAATAGAGGAGAAACAATATAGAAGAATGATGATACAAATAGAAGAAGGTCACAATAGAGGCACTCTCTTGGTATCCTTGACCTTACAAGAGAATCAAGGGTCATCCCAAGAGGCCTAAACAACACATAACACATCATGGGGGAAACACATCACGACAGATAAAAGGTTAGAAATATTTACCTGTAGGGACAACCTAATTAAAGGTTGTCAATGATCAAATCATCATCGTCATCTTCCCACTCTTGAATGTTAGAGGAAAGTGGGACATAAGGTACCGTAGCCCAACCCTTATTCTTGTCTTCAAGTTGTCCATTCTTAAGATCTTTTTTGTTTGATTCAATGTTAGGTGAGATGTTTTCTTGTTGAGTTGCAATTTGTTGGGCATAAGCTTGTCATCTCCTCCTCCTTTCTCTTTCTTTTCTATTTGTTTTGTCTTACCACTTATCTCTTGTAAGATAGTGTTTTTCTCTTCCATATATTTTTGTGTTTTAGAGGAGGAAGCACCAGGCTCAAATCTCATTTGTCTAGGTGGAATGTTTCACTGTCGATGACTACCTCCCGATCCTTATAAGGATGGCAGGGGAGCAACCTTAGCATAGGGTCCTTTTCCTTTAGGTCTAGGATTCTCTTAAAATGTGGGTTGTTCGTCTCTTGTTGTTTCTTGCATAGAAGGACTGGCCACTTTATTTAATAGTTTTATTTTGTAGATTTTATAGCTTAAGAAGTTAAAATATGTCGATGGCTCCAATTCCACTTCGGATGTTTCCCAAAAGTAATCAAGTGTACAATATTGTCTTGTAACCAAAGGTTTATACTTATTGCAAGGAATAGTAATCACTTGTCCATTCAAAGGAAATTTTACACAGTTATGAATTGTTGAAGGGATAGCTTTCATAGCCTTTAACCATGGATATCCCAATTTTATGCGAAAGAGGTCAAAAATAGGGACAACATCAAACCATTGTTCTATAGATTTCTCAATATAGTGACCAATAAAGATATCTTCCCAGAAGTGTTTATAAAGGTTCACTTATGTGTCTTAATCATCATATCCGAAAGGTCATAAAAGCCTTGCATCAATTCATGTGAATAGAGGAACTCTTCCGTGGCTACATTAGTCATACAATTAGGATAAATAAGGGTTCCATCCACAGGATTTCCCATTATTTTCATAGTGATATAAAGAGGTCCTTCAGTGTCTCTAGTTGTTCTATCATGAGGTGTAAACACAAGTTCAGGTTCGGGGACCTTTCTTTTCATGTAAGGCCTAGGAGGGAACCTATTGTTATTGTTTCAATTAGAATACATGTGTATATGCATTAAAATAAATGTGAGATCATATTTTAAAATATTTTCAAAAGTTATGCAAAAGACAAATGCAAAACTATGTATGAAAATGACCTAAAATGCTCAATTTTTTCAACTTTTTTCAATGCAAATAAGTGAAAGAAAAGGTGTTGTAACGAAATTGATCAGGGGCAGAAAATAATATGTCTGATATCAATCCAATAAATCAGTAATATCCTTCACAACACACTTTTTATGCAAACCTAGGATGATGACAAGTCAAAACCTAGTGAAAATACACTAAAATATGCAATTTTTCACAACTTTTCAATGCAATGACCCAATAAAAATGGGTGTTGTAAAGAATTTTAGGAGGTTCATAAGATTATATCAGTAATATTAGTCACCTAAAGCCATAAAATCTATCACAAAATGCTTGGAGTGCAAATCTAGGTAAAACCCTAGGGCAAATATAGGCAAAATATGCAATTTTTTCACCAAATTTCCACTGTAAGAGCCCAATAAAAAGGTGTTGTAAAGAATTTTAGGAAGGGAAGAATATAATAACCCTGATAACAACCAATTAGTTCAGAAATATTCTTTACAACACACCTATGGTGTAAATATAGAGAGACGATAAGGCCAAATCTAATGAAAAATCAAGGTTTTCAAACCCTAGGCATGAAATTTTGCAAGAAAACCACTATGATGAAACACTACAGTTAGAAATAAGTCCTAATGATTTTTTTAAATGGTAGTAAAATACAAACTAAGATTTTGACTACAAACCCTAGCTAATGCAAAACTAGGTTATAAGGAAAAATACACAATTTCAAGCAATTTTATCAATTTAAGCATAAAAATGCAATGTAAATGAATGATGAATGAAATATTTCTGTATTTTAAATCAGATCTGATGATAATGACAGAAATTTATTGAAATTAAATGCCAGAAATTTATTGAAATTAAATGCAAACTAATTTAAATTATTTTAAAATGCAAGCTAAAAATGTCAATTTTTTCAAATTTTTTCAAAATTTTCAATTTTTTTGTAATTTTTCAAATGCAATAAGATGAACAATGATATGAATGATTGAAATGAACATAAATCTGAATCAAAACACTTAGAAAGGTGTAAAAATCCTTAAAAACATGGGTTCACCAAAATGTTTAATAGTAAAAATGAGGGTAGAGTGTTTAGGGTTGATTTTGATGGTTTGTATTGATCCTCCTTTCACCACTAAACATTCAAGGACATCAGCTGAGTAGAGGAACCTACTACAAGATTTTTGTCACTTGGAACATAGGGGAAGATTGGAATTGTATAGATTTAGTTGTTTAATTAAGCCCAATTATGCTCAAAACCCTAATTATGCAAATTCATGAACAAACAGACAAGTTACAGAAAATGATCGCACACAGAGATATCAAATGCATACTAGATTTCAAAGTTTGGGAAATGGAAAAGTCAGGGACTAATCAGTGGGCGTCCTAGTCCAGTGCCATAATTTTTTTGAGATCTGGGAATCTTGTCTACAACTTGTTCCTGCTGTTCCGGGGATTTTCCTGTTGCGGGATCCGAAGGACTAATGAGAAGGTGCCTGAGTCCAGGTCTCTATTTTCTTCTTTGATTTGCAATTCTGATAGTCTACACCACTCTCTTGAAACTCCACTTTTTTTTCTTTCACAACTTGTAATTGTGCGCTCAAAATTGTGACTCCGGTTACCTGGGGCTGTCGGGTCAGATTTTGGCACGCACATGGACCCTTTCCCTCCTTGCCACAAGGTGATCCACCACGTCACTCTCACTCATGTGGAATTAGCCATTTGAGAGGAGGCAAGACAAGGCAACGGTCTGGCTCATTGGAGAGCTGGACTTCACAGAGAGGGGTCGGCAAGTACTGCAGCCTTCATTGTTGTGTGCTTAATTGTATGTTTCGTTTGATTGTTGTTGTAGTTGAGATAACCCTAGGTCACTAGTTTCTCTTCTTCTATTTGGATTTCTTAGATTCCACCTCTATGTGGGTAAGAGATTGTTCTTGTTGATGTCCTCTTATCTTTATATGTGTTGAACAAGTTCTTGTTGTATCTGGCATTGTCTAGTTTCTTCTAACAATAAGAGGACGAATGGGTCTCCTTGTGGTTGAATGAATGTTTCTTGTTGGGGTCTTGGATGGATCTCTTGAATCTCATCACGGATAGCCCTCACCCACTCTCCTCTCACTCCTAAGCACATTCCTGAATTAGGATGGAGGTAGTTGTGTGATTACTAACTTAACTAGATCTAGGGTTTAGACCTAGGGTTTAGTTGACCTAGGGTTTGACTTTACATTTTGACTTGTTATTACCTCGTGATGGGATCAAGGGTTTTGATTGGATCGTTTAACCATAGTTACCTCGTGATAGAATCAAGGGTTTGCAATTTTGTCTACTCTACTGTTTCTATATGCATGCAAGCTAAATGATATGCAAAACGTCTTTTTGGTATTTTTTAGCATTTTGGAAATGAAAGTGCTTTTAATCTATGAAAAGGGAAATATGTATGCAATTCTATATGACTTTTCTAATGCAATGTTAACCTATGTTTTTTGTGTTTTCGATGATTTTAAAGCAATCTAATCTAAGGAAAAGGAAAAATGCTTTTTCTAACAATCTAGATCTAGAACTATGAAAGCAACTAATCTAACATGCAAGATCTAATTATCAAGCAAAAAGCAATGTTTTATTGTTCCCAAGAGCAAATTTGATTCTCTAATTACTATTAATTGAACAAAAACAATGAAGGAACCTGAGAGAAATGAAGATTTGTTGACTCCACTACCCTTAGCAATCCTTGTAATAGGCAACCTTGAATCATTTTATGGCAGCGAGTGATCCTCTTGACAACAAAACGACACAAAGAAGCAAAATAGAAGCTTTGATGAAGCTTGTATGAGCTCAATGAGAGCTTGGATTAAGCAGAATGGCATCGAATGAAGTACCATAATGCTACTTGGTTGAACAAATAAAGTAAAAGGCACCTTCATCCTATAAGAGCATTTGAATGCTAAGTTAGAGAGCTCAAAATTGGCAAGAGCTATGTGCACAATGAATTTGCCTCCCTTTGTGCTTGAGGGAGGGGGGTATTTATAGGTTTAGAAGAAGGAATTGATTGAAGAGTTAATTCATTTTTACTCATGAGTTAAGAAGGATGATTGGGAAGTTAACAAGGTTGATTACCTAGTGAACTTAGCTGATTGGAGAGTGATGAATCAAAGATAGCTTATCACTAGAGAGAAAATGGAGGTGAGCGAATGCATGAGATTGATTGAAGAGTTAATTTGAGATCAAATAGAACTAATTATGCTTGTGTGGGTGCATGAAATAGTTAACTCTATATTAGGGATCAAAAACCATGCAAAATGGAAGAAAAACGGGTGAAAATAGAGAAAAAATGAGTGAAAAAATTGAGTTTTTCTGTAGCTTAAAAAATAGCAAGGTTGCCCCTGGGTGACCATGGGTCACCTAGGGGAGATCTAGGTTGGATAGGGTTAGATGCAGAAAAACAAGCTGGGAGATGAAAGAAGGGAAGAAAAGGAGGGGTTCTGCATCAAGAAATAGGTCAGTCATGTGGAAGAATCCAAATCTCCACTTGCGTCAGTAGGATCTCCTGGGGGAGATCTGGAAATAATAGGGGGAGATTTGGATTGGTTTGACGAAACTGAAAACTGAAAGCGGGAGATGGATAAGGAGACTCTAGAAGGCTTCTAGGAGGTGTGCTAGATGAAAAACATAGGGGAGAGGTGAAAACTCACTTACAAGACACTCACAAGGCTTAGGAGCAAGGTTGAAATCTCAGGAAACACAAGTCGACAAGTGTCGTAACAAGTGTCAAAAAGCGTTACAAACAGGGAGAGAGAAATTGACAAGGAAGAAACAACACAAGACAAGAAAGAGGACACATCATCAAGAGGCTCATTACTTAAAGGACTTTATTTCATGCTTACATGTACGTGACAAGGATTTGAATCATCATAGGGATCCTTGTGGAGGTTGTGTGTGATTTTTGTGCTTACATATTTGCCCCCTCAGGGACGGTAGTCTACATGAAAGGTAGGTACCGTTCCTAAACTAGGCCTTACTTGTTGTCAATTTTCCCACAATTTGTACCTGTAATAACTAGTATTAGTCTGACATTTAAATATATCAAAGTAAATAATGAAAATTGAAATGAAGAACTTATTATAGATCATTTGAGTTCAACTAGTTGCTTGCCTTTGTTGGTTTGGACTTGTAGGGATGAGAGAACGCAAAATAATGCACGAAATAGATGCATAAAAGCAAAGAACTAATCTAAAAATGCACAAATGAACTAAGCTAAGGGCAAACCAAGCAAGCTAGATTGTGAGATCAAAGCAAAATGGTGACGAAATCGTTCATGTGAGTAGTCGTTAGAAAGATATCATTGAGGGGATCATGAAGATGGCCGCCTCTTCTTTAGTCATGGAGAATTGGGTATGCAATCAGTGAAAAACCTTCTCTAAATCCTAGCTAGTATTTTGTGAAAAATCTCTTAAAATGGTCTATTTTTGGTGATTTTCTCTGTTGCATTGTGTTCGTCTCATCGTTTAGAGCAAGATTGGTTTTTCATTTTCTGAAATTGGGAAAAAAATGAGGTTTTTAGAGCAGTTTTTGGTCGATGGATCCTCCTCTAGGGTCACCCCTTTTGCCAGGCAGGGTCACCCGGGGGAGATCCTGAAAAGCAGTAGGGTCACCTAGGGGAGATCCTACAAAACAATAGGATCGCCTAGGGGAGATCTAGAAAAACACCTGGGTCGCCCGGGGGTGACCCTGTTGGACTAATTTTTGACTGTATTTGATGTTGTTTAATGCTCATTTTACTCTGATTTGACATGATTTGATCACTGTATTCACCTGTGTATTGCAATTTTGAAGGTTTATACACTTTTTTTTGTGTAAGGTTTTCTACAGTTTTTATGATTTTTAGGGATTTTTACAAGTTTACAAGATCTAATCTAAAGTTCTCTTCTGATTTTGCAGGACATGCGTATCCGATGGAACACCTACCGAGAGTAGAGATAGCTCTGAGTGATGTTTTCTTCATTGAGTACTGAGGATCATGCTATTCTGAAGAGGGAAAGCCTTGCTAGAGTTTGCCATGTACCTGTGATTCATCTTGTATTTCGTATATGCTGTGACATTTTGACTTACTGAGATGCAAACAGAAACACATTTAGGTTCCCACAGATTTCTGGAGAGTGGTCTATCACTCTATATGATGTGTATTGCATACTTGGGGTTCCTATGAGAGGACAACCTTTGTCTCTTCTAGTTAGTGAGTCCTATGAGGACAAGGCTTCCTGGACTGCATTTATGGGGGTCAATCACCCTAGGGATCAGATAGGAGTTTAGCTTACCTCCATGCCACAACTTCATATCCCACTCTTGAGGAGGTTCCTAATTGGATTGATTGCTTCCTGGTTGTTGGGAGATAAGGCCTCGGCTCATTTGAGATGGTGCTAGGCACCCATCATTCATGAGATTGAGGAGGGCACAATTTATGCTTGGGGTCTTGACACTTTGACCATTGTTGATAAAGATTTCTATCAGATTTCACGGTGAGGGGCTCTAGCCTTTAGCCACTCTTCTTTGATTATGGCATGGATATTTGAGCGCATGAGGCCCTATCAGAAGCTCATTCTGCTTCTAGATAGGTGGCTACTGAGAGCAGTGAGGTGGATGCATGTTGGTCACTTCGATACTACTTTACCCACTATTGCTACTCTTACTGATGAGGACATGATCTTTGATCGTTATCACGATATGGAGGGAGTTTGGGCCCGATATGGTGAGATCAGAGAGTACTGTTGTGAGGTATCTGAGATCACAGACCGCAAAAGTCTGGTTGAGGCTCATTGAGTTGATCATTTCTTACAGCAGTTTGGTGAGGGTGTCCCTGAGGACTTTCCCCTAGTGTCTACTTGTTATAGGACCACTCAGGAGATGGGTGAGATTGGAAAGAGAAACGCCTATTGGACTCCTTTGAATCCAAGCATTTTCATTACTAGGGTCTCTAGAGGACAATGGAGGGGAGGGAGAGGGACTCCTTCTTGATCTCTAATTGTGACTGTTGACTCAGAGTCTATTGATGAGGACTATATTCCAGATAGTAATGATTCGTCAGATGAGGCCCTTCCAGAGGATGAGGACTTTGATGGCATTGATGATTCAAATGATGTTCCCGATATCCCTAAGGGTCCTCCTATTGTTCCTCGACCTCCTCATTTAGATGAGGTGATGCATCAGCTTGACCCTAATTGGCAGCTTGGTGACCCATGTAAGTTACACCTATTCACTTTTTGTACTCTTGTCCTTTCTCTTTTCATGTGGAACTAACTTGGTCTTGTTTTGATTTTCTATTTTAGGCAACGTCAGAGAGTGGAGGGACTTTGTTCATGAGGTCAGTGCTAGATTAGCTTCTCCTTTCACTAGGATGACTCGTGATTGTCTTTTGGATGATCCTGGTGTGCCCCCAGCTACAGGACGACACACTGACATTTTTTTCTGTTATCGACCATGGATGCCAGATAACTACAGAGTTGAAGACCCAGGTTGACATGCTTAAGGGCGAGAACCAGGTACTTTGAGAGATGGTCCACCTCAATTTTGGATGGTGTGATGCTAGCATGGCGGGGCCTTCATAGTCACATGCTCATAGCAGAGCACCTCATTCTCATAGGTCTCATGGAGCGATGAGTGGTACTCATAGACGGAGGAGCCAAAGTCCTGAGGGTTCTGTTGGAGGAAACCTGTTGATAACTGAGAGGGGGGTGAATCAGTTATCTTAATTATTTCAGCTTTCTGAACTTTCTTAATAATTAGTGCAGCATCAATTCAAACAAGAAAACATAACCATGAAATAGAAATACACATGACATAATATTTTTGACGTAGAAACCCTGTTAAGGGAGAAAACCACAGGGTGATTAACCCAAGATTGTATTCTCTGTTAGAAGAATAGAATTACAAAATGGCACTTGCCAATTAGGGCTCACTACCCAAGCACACTACTCACAGGAGGCCCACTGCCTACAAGAGACTCACTGTCTACAATTTATAAAGAGTGTAATACAATACTTGAACTGATAAGGAGCATCTACATATGCTGGAGTTCAGTTCTGGTTAAACTCAGTACACTGATCTGCTGCACTTCATCCTTTCTCTTCCTTAGTGCTAGTGTCCTTTCACATACCGGACCTGCCTTAATGCTTTCACTCTGGTCTACTGCTTTTCTTCGCACTTCACCATAACCATGACTACTCTCACAACTAAATCCATCTTGTATATATATCCGCACAAGTGATTTCATCACCTTTCTAGTTGGCATCCGGAATAGTCAATATTTTCCATGAACTCTGATCTATCGGCTGAATCCTTGCTTACCAAGTAATGCGGATCAATGATATACTTGTAGAAGTCATCAATCATGTCAGCCAATCATAACTCATGCCTTAAGAACCTTTACCAACATCAGTAACACATCCGGAATAATGTCTGATGTTTTGCCAGTCAGTTCTTCCTCTGTCCACACTGCCAATCAGGAACCTGACACTCAAGTATTCATATCTTTTTCTTCATCTATCACCAGAGGCTAAAACCTTGGAATCTATTAGTCAAGGTAGTCCTCTTAACTTCCCCAAATCCACACTTCACCAAGATACATCGTCTGAGAGATCCAGACCTGACTGTCAGACCTCACCACATGCTCTATTCTTTCTTACCAGATCACAACACTCTGCAATCTGCCTTCTGGTAGAGACTCATCATGTCCTACGGATGTGTGGGTTAACCTTTGTTGCCATCAATGACAACAATCATGAAGCTCCAATGTGTCTCTTGCCAACAATCTCCCCCTTTGGCATTGATGGCAACACTTAGTGAAAAATGACTAAGTGTTATACTATACTCCCCCTTAGTTGATGCCCTGTCTCTATGTACATTTTTTGGAGCTCCCCCTTAGCTGGATACAACATTTTTCACTGCTCATCACTCTCCCTTTGACATCAATGGCAAAGGGTGGGGTCTGCACACCAAAATTTTCAAAATTTCAACTATACTTGGCCACATAAGTATATACATATGGCATACTTACATATACTAAAGAATGTCTGCAAAAGTTGTCTTCAATTGGACAAATTCTATTGCACAACTTTGCTTCATTCTGTCCAAAATTGATATATGACCACTTAACAGGAATGCAAACGCATCTGCCCTTTTTAGATCTATCAGATCACTGGTCCGGGCTATGATCTGGGCTTCTTTTATGGCCTCATGCATGGCCTCTAACTTAGGGATAATTATTCCTCTAAGTTCATTCAACCTGCTGATTCTATTTTTCTTCTCTTCTTCAAGCTTTTTAATTTCATTCAAAACTGCAATCGTCTGACATTCTTGATTTATTATGGATGTGGTAAGTGGATCAAAATTTGAGAAAGTTTTGTTAGTTTGTCCTCCTGTTCTTTCACTTTCTTCTCAATCTCCACTGTTACTTTAGACCAGGATATACAAAATTTGTATACATCTCCTCCATCCTTGAGAGCATTTTCCAAGCTCTTTATCCCAATACCCATTACTCTCCTGTCATTTGCTATTAGCCCTTGCAACTCAGATAATCTCTTATCCAAAAACTCTTTCCTGACCTTCTCCTCAGCTGATTTCTCTAGAGAATTGAAATGTGTACTAATACTATTGATCAAAGATTTGAGATTACCGGATGAGGAGGCTGAGGGATCCTTTTGAAAAGATGGCATGATCTTTTCTAACACTCTGGATGTGGCTGCTATAAGCTCATAGTCTTCCATGTGAGACTTCAGGAGTTTTTCTTTTGCCTTCGCATTGGCAAATGAAGCTATCTTCATTGTTTGAACCAGGGAGAGAGAGTCAAAGTTAAATGGACCTTGAAGTAACTCTGGTTCATCAATCTCCAACATTTCTTTTGTCAAGAAGTCCTTGATAGTTTTTGCAGTGTCTCTTGCCGGAGATAGAGATTTCTTCTCTTTTGCACTGTCACTTATGTTCTTCTCAGCTTGACTTTCTTCTCTTCCTTTCGCTTCTTCTTCTTTCTCCTCTATTCTTTCTTCTCCTTTAGATCCGGAGACTGTAGGGGAAACCAGAGGAGAGATATTTGTTTGTTCATGGGACACCTCTTTCGGAGCAGAGGATTCCAAGTCCTTACCTTTATCTTCCCTTGTCTCCTTAACCTCTTCTGCTACTGTCTCAGTAGCTTCTTCTTCAATATTTGTAGTCGAGGGATCATCACCTAAGTCCTCTATAATAGGAATGTTGAATCTTTTTAGCTTTTCTCCGGAATTCATCCTTACAATCTTTGAAGATCATACTCTTCTACTTAGGAGTGATGAAGGGATAAAGCTGAATAGCTAACTGTTCCTAGATCTCCATATCCTTCTCTTTGACATTATTCTTCCTCAATTCAAGTTCCTTCTCAAGGCTTTTAGGAATTAAAGATACAATCTCAATGAAAGCCTTGTTGTAAATGTTTAGATACTTAACTGTGGCATCCTACAGAATCTTTTGATCAACTTCACTGTATTCATCATAAAATTCTGTTAATGGCTTCAGATTTCCATCCACAGTGATTGCCTTAACTATATCATCTAAGGACAGGGTGGTCCTTTCAACCAACTCTTTTGCTTCTGCCTCCTTGGTTTCACTGGATATCTTCTTCTTTTTCCTCATTTTCTTCACCTCCTTGTCTGATTCAATTTCTTCATCATCCTTCAGGCTAACATAGGATCTTGTTGCCTTTTTCTTTGTTCTCTTTTCTCCTTTTCTGGATGTCTGGACTTCCGGTTTTGATGTCTTTGAGCTTTTATCAGAGATAGGTGTAGCCCTTTTAGAGGATCTGGTCTAGGAGGGGGCTTCTACTGGATCACTTGCCTTTTCTGCTTCTTCCTTCTCTTTCTCTGCCCTTTCCATCTTTTCTCTGTTGGCATCAAGAGCTTCTTTTGATATGCCATATCTTTTGGCAATATTCTCTACTTCTTTTCTCACTTTTCTCTTTACCTCCAGTTGTCTAAGTTCCACATGAATTTTTATACTCAATTCTTCAAAGGTTCCAAATCTTTCTGCTTTGGGATCCTTGGGTTGACTAAGCATGTGTTGGACATGTAGCTCCACAAGTTTCTCATCCACCTCATACCCCATCGGCATGATCCAGACTGTCCTTGGTTCCACAGCTTCCATTTGGCACTGATCAGTTTCAACCATAAAACAAACTATATCCTTATACTTTTCAACTAGAGATTTGGGAATTCTCTCTCTTGCTTGCATCAAATTTTGGAAGTTATTGAAATAACCCCACAGAGCTGTATTTCTTGTCTTGGCATCTCCAAGCCCATGCAAATAGTCTCTGATTTGGATTGCAACAGGTCTATCATTCTACCAAACCCAACCACTTGATCCGGGCAGCTCACTCATGAAGCAGAAAAATAGACACAATATCAGCCCACCATACTTGAAGGAATTTTTCTTATCCTTCTTGATCTTCTGTAGATTCTCCAATAGTTGGTTTAGAAGAAGTTCACACAGATCATAGTCATCATTTTCTTTTAGCATCCGATAAGCTATATAAACTGCAGTTCCCAGTACTAAATTTTCCCTACTGGAGTGATAAATTTTGTAACCAATTATCATGGATGCAAATTTGATATTTGGATTACTGATATCTTCAATTGTCATAGCTCTCTTGTCAAATTTTGATCTGGTTGCATCACTCACTATCTGATTCTTGACAGATTTGAGAACAGGTATCCCACCGGATGAATGCAGACCAGTTATTGCCCTAATTGCATCTTTGGTGATCTTAAATGGTCTATTCAACCATAGGAAGTTATCATGTACTCTGCTCAACACATACTGGACCAATTCATCTTCTTCAAAATAGGGGAAATGAATGCACTGTGCAAAATGCTTATCCCAGATGGCCTTGAACTAAGGTTTGAGCTCAAAAGAATCATCTATTAACTGATTGTGATAGATATCAGCCAGCTTAGATTCCCCAAATTCTTCAATATTCACATGAATATATGCCCTAACATCTTCTACATGCAGAACCCCATGCGGAATGCTTGAAAAAGTGCTGAGGGGATCAACTTCTAGGGATTTATATGGATGCTTCTTAAATTTAGGTCGTGGCCTATCAGAAATCTTCACTATATTTGGAGTAGTCATCTTTCAAATATTTGTAGAGAGATATTTGATAACAGAGAATACCTTTTGCACCTTTCGGTTTCATGAAGATAGCCTGATCAATTTCTGGATGAATTGACTTCTGCAAATGATCTTTGATGAGCTTGAGGAATTTTGTTGCAGAGCTTCTCTTTTCATTTCTTCTTGAATGCAGAATGAACAAATGCTTAATGACAGAACCCTTATATTTCTCTGCAAACCCTAATGTCAAGTTGCAATCAATGCTCGACCTAAGTCATTCCGGTTTGCCTTATTCGGATGACTTGAAGGACCGGATCAATCTTGATCTTAAACATCTTGCAAATCTTCCAAATCTTAACCATAGTTTATTTGGATGTTTCTCTTATGAACCCTTTAATCCGCAACTCCTCTTGTGATGCAGAGTGGCACAAGGGAAGCAACACACAAAGGTTTACTCTATTGTCCTTTGCCCACTCACCCACTTCAACTAGCCTTCAACCAACCAACCAACCAAAGGCACATACAAGGCATATGAAGGATTTGATGTCTAGACTATTGTCCAACCCCTAAGGCTTCTCCAACACCTTAAGATAGATCAACAAACACCTTCTAAGCAGTTGGTTTGATCTCCAACTTCCCAAAACTCTTCAACCTATACCTTGACTAGTAAGGCTACTAGCCCTCCAAACTAGGTTTTCTCAACAAAACTTGACAAAATCCCAAAGGTCTAGGCAAACAAATGATGGAATTGAACACCTTTCAGGGGACCCTAACAAACCTCCAAATCTCCTGCTCCAACTCTACTCCAGCAATCCAGAACGCCTACTAGGTCTCTAGGCCTAATTGATCAATTTAGGCTAGGTTACAAAGCAAGTGCTCAAAATTGGGTGCATAGGTCAGGGGCAGGAACTTGGAATGACTCTACCATCCCCAAACAACACAAATCCACCATTCATTCACTCATCCTCTTAGGGTTTTGTCAAATACAACAATAAATTGCATAAATTCAGTCAAATACATAGAGATATTTGACCTAGGGCATCACATTAAAAATAGTAAACTGCATTTTCTCAGAAAATGCTTTTGGAATCAAGTAGTATACACCCCTAGCCTGCATTTCACTGAGTGGCATGAAATTTCATCGGTGGAAATGCATTCTAGGGCCAAATTTGTGGGACTGCCCTAGAAAACAGGGTTTCTAGACCAATTTTGAAAGAAAATTCAATAACTTTTGACTCCGACCACTTCAAGACCTCAAACTAGTTGCATTGGAACCCTGACTCCAAGAGCTTTCAGAAAAATATCATTTGCGCACATGAAAAGTCCGTACAGTCCGTACACAACAAGAAAAATAGCAAAAAATAGTCAGTTTTCTTGAATTTTGTGCCCAAATTCCGTACAAAAACTTCCTCCCCCGTACTGGAGTCAGATATCCACCATATTAACCCATCCAAGTTGGTTTCCAACTTCTACAATAGCATTTAACTACCCAAAGTGGTTTTTGAACCGACCCAACACATAACACCTTTGACAACTATGGTGTTTTGCATTAACACAAGGAGGTTGATTTGTTTGGCTCATCCAATGGAGTCCAAATGATCAACAAACTCCTTCCAACATACTAAAACATTAAAACAACCAAAAAAAAACTCAAAAACCAATCCTTAGACCTTCTAGGCCTAATTGGCACAACAAGGATCCAAGTGGACTAAGCATGATTGAGGTTTATAGGGTCACCTCAATCATCTTGACCACACAAAAGGGACCATACAAACATGGCTAAAGCCTTATTACCACACATACAATCAAAACAAAACATAGCTTATCAAAATGCATAAAAAAATGCTTGAGGTGTCAGACTGCTCCTAGGTGCCCTGCACCATACCATAACACCTTTGACAACTATGGTGTTTTGCATTAACACAAGGAGGTTGATTTGTTTGGCTCATCCAATGGAGTCCAAATGATCAACAAACTCCTTCCAACATACTAAAACATTAAAACAACCAAAAAAAACTCGAAAACCAATCCTTAGACCTTCTAGGCCTAATTGGCACAACAAGGATCCAAGTGGACTAAGCATGATTGAGGTTTATAGGGTCACCTCAATCATCTTGACCACATAAAAGGGACCATACAAACATGGCTCAAGCCTTATTACCACACATACAATCAAAACAAAACATAGCTTATCAAAATGCATAAAAAAATGCTTGAGATGTTAGACTGCTCCTAGGTGCCCTGCACCATACACCCACTGTCTAACAGAACTCAAGTCTCTTGAGTTGGAATGCTATCAAATGTGAAACCTACCTTCTCAATGTCTGCCCTGCTCATCCAAGTGGCATCCTCCTGAGGTTTGTTTAGCCACTTCACCAAATAGTCATGATAGGTGTGCCTTCTAGTTTGTTTTGCAATCCTCTTGTCCAAAATGCACTCAATCTGATTTGGAGATGAAGGAATGAGTTCCTGGAGTGTGTGATCAGTTTGATCTTCTTCAACAACAGTCTGAGGATCAGATCCTTTATAGGGATAAAGATCTGAAACATTAAAAATTGGAGACAAAGCAATGCCATCCGGAAGTCTGATTTTGTAGGCATTTTCTCCACATTTCTTGAGCACTTCACAAGGCCCAATCTTCTTCATGAGTAGCTTAGTGTGTTTACCTGCCGGGAGCCTCTCCTTCTTTAGATGAACCATTACTAAATCACCTTCCTTGAACTGCAAATCCCTTCTTTTTCTGTCAGCAAATTGTTTATATTTCTTAGAAGTGGACAGCAATTTCTGTTGTACTTGTTCATGGACATCTTTCATGACTTGAACAAAGTCTTCAGCCAAGGCACTGCTGTTTTCTAGTCCTTTAACCTCTCTTAGTTCCAAAATACCCCTTGGGTGAGTGCCATAAACAATTTGGAAAGGAGACAGGTCGGTGCTTCTATTGACAGTGTCATTGTATGAGAACTCTGCCTGAGCCAAAATTGAATCCCAACTAGCACCCTGCTCCTTGGTTAGGCATCTTAGGAGGTTGCCAAGTGACCTATTAATCACCTCTGTTTGTCCATCAAACTGAGGGTGATAGGCAGATGATAAGGACAAATTTGTACCTAGTCTCTTCCACAGTGTCCTCCAGAAGTGTCCAATGAACTTGGGGTCTCTGTCTGAGATTATGGACAAAGGTAAACCATGTAACCTGACTATTTCCTTGAAGAAAAGACCTGCTATGTGTGAGGCATCATGTGTGGTTCTACATGGGATGAAGTGAGCCATTTTTGAGAACCTATCTACAACCACAAAAATGCTGTCATGTCCATTCTTTGTTCTAGGCAAACCAAGTACAAAGTCCATACTTATGGAATCCCAAGGCTTTGAAAGAATAGGTAGAGGAGTGTATAAACCTGCATTTGATGTATGCCCCTTTGCTCTTTGGCAAATTTGACAAGTTTCAACAAACTTCCTTACATCGGTTGGCAATTTTGGCCAAAAATAGTACCTCCTAACCAATTCTAGGGTCTTATCAATACCAAAGTGACCTGACATGCTGCCACAATGCTTTTCCCTGATTATATTCTCTCTAACAGATCCTCTTGGGATACACAACATGCTACCCTTGAAAAGATATCCATCTTGCAACAAAAAATCAGAAAAATCAGTATTATACCTTCCTGTCATGGCCTTGCAAGATAGGTATGGCTCTTTGAAGTCTTCATCTACTGTATACTGATCTTTAATGGCATGAATACCTGTACTTTCCAACTGAATAGTTTGCACAACAAGATTTCTCCTACTTAAGGCATCAGCTACCTTATTGGCCACTCCTTTCTTGTGTTTTATGGAGAAGGTGTATGCTTGGATGTACTCCATCCACTTGACATGTCTGTGATTCAACTTTTGTTGCCTGTTCAAGAAGCTTAATGCATGGTTGTCAGTGAAAACTATAAATTCCTTTGGCAATAAGTAGTGTCTCCATTTCCTCAATGACTGAACCATGGCATATAACTCTAGATCATAGGTGGAGTAGTTTTGTTTTGCCTCATTTAACTTCTCACTAAAGAATGCTATAGGCCTCCCATCTTGACTTAGGACTCCCCCAACAGCCCTCTTACTTGCATCACATTCTACCACAAAGACCTTGTCAAAATCAGGAAGAACAAGGATTGGTTTTTCTGATATTTTTTTCTTTAACAGTTCAAAGGCTTGGTTGGCCTCATTTGTCCATAAAAACACACATTTCTTGCCCCCTTTTATGGTGTCAACAAGTGGAGCACAAATGCCACTAAACCCTCTAATGAACTTTCTATAAAAGCTGCATAAACCATGGAAACTCCTTACCTCCGAGGCTGTTGTAGGTGTTGGCCAATTAAGAATGGCTACAACCTTACTTGGATCCATTTTTAGGCTACCCTTGGAGATGACAAACCCCAAAAATATCAACTCTTCTTGTAGGAAGACACATTTGTCAAGATTGATTCTCAACTTCTCCTCTTGAAGCCTCCTGAGCACTTGATGGATATGCCTTATGTGGTCTTCCTTGCTGTCACTAAAAATCAGTATATCATCCAAATATACAACAATAAACTTGTTAAGGAAAGGTTTTAGCACTTCATTCATCAATCTCATGAAGGTGCTTGGTGCATTTGACAAGCCAAAAGGCATGACAACCCATTCAAATAGTCCTTCATTGGTTTTGAAGGCGGTTTTCCACTCATCCCCTTCCCTTATCCTGATTTGGTGATAACCACTTTTTAGATCTATCTTGGTAAAATACTTAGCCCTACCCAAGCAATCCATTAAATCTTCTATTCTAGGCATTGGAAATCTATACCTGATAGTAATCTTGTTGATGGCCCTGGAATCAGTGCATAGTCTCCATGTTCCTTCCTTCTTAGGTGCAAGCACTGCAGGTACTGCACATGGACTAATACTCCTCCTGATAAGTCCTCTATCCAATAAGTCTTGGATTTGTCTTGCCACTTCAACATTTTGCTCTGGGGTCAACTTGTAGGCTGCTTGGTTTGGTAGGGTGGATCCAGGGATGAGATCAATGCAATGACTAATCTCCCTCTTTGGTGGAAGGGCATCCTTGCCTTCATCGGCTATCACATCCTGAAACTTCTCCAATAGTTCTTCCACTTCCTTTGGTCCAATCCTCCTAAGAGGGTGCTGCACTTTGACCTTCTTGGGATTCACATCCTTGGGCTTGATGACTACTGCAAAACATGGCACTTTCTCTTCCTTGAGGTTAGCCAAAAACTCTTTTTCACCTACCAACATAACTGAACTAGAAATGACTTTCTCTTTGCAATCATCAATCAAAGGAGTCATTGTAAACTTTTCACCATTCTTGGACAAATGAATCACATTGTTCTTACCATCATGTTGGGCACTTGTGTCATGTTGCCAAGGCCTTCCAAGAAGAAGGTGGCATGCATCCATATCCACTATCTCACAAAGAACCTTATCATGATATTCACCTATCTTGAATTCAACCCAACATTGCTCTTTCACCACAATTTGTTGTTCCTTGGTTAGCCAAAAGACTCTATAGGGGTTAGGATGAGGCATTCTTTCCAATCCTAACTTAGTCACCATTTCATTAGAAGCCAAATTTTTAGAAGAACCTGAATCTACTATTACCTTGCAAACTTTTCCTTTCACCTTGCAAGTGGTTCTGAACAAGTTGTTTCTTTGGGGCTGCTCCTTGGTGGCTGGCATGATGAGGGATCTATTAAACATGATGCATTCTCCACTCTCAGGTGCTGCAGACTTGGACGAGGCTGTTTGGTAACTTGTGGTGCTTTGACAGTCCTCTTCTTGAAGGAGTTGTACTCTTCTTTCTTTCTGATTTGCAGCAGTGTTTCCCATCTTCTCCGGGCACCTAAAGGACTGATGTCCAATCTGATTGCAAGAGAAACACCTTCCAGTAAACACATTGGGACCTCTGCCCCCACTTCTTCCTCTGCCATTACCTCTGCCCCTAAACTGACCCTTATCAGCACTGTTTTTATCAGCCTGCCCTTGGCTGCCTTCTTGTGATCCGCCACCTTGGAATCTAGAGAAATTATCTCTATTTTGAAATCTGCCCCTGCCCCTAAAATTCTGATTTCCTCTGCCTCTGCTGCTGCTGCCAAAATCCCCTTTTCTTCTCTGCTTATCCTCAATCCTCAGTGCCATTTGAAAACACTTATGGACTGTCTCCGGGTTAAAGAGAGTTAATTCATCTTGAATGGAGAACTTGAGGCCATTAAGATACCTTGCAAGCTTCTGTTTTTCATTCTCAGGCATCTTGGCTTTCAATGTCATCTTGTGAAACTCCTCTGTGTAGGTGCTTACGTCCATGTCCTTTTGTCTCAAGTTGTGCAACTTCTTGTTCAAGTTGACCTCATAATCCTCAGGGACAAATTGCTTCTTGATTTCAAGTACCATCTTCCTCCATGTAGAGATAGGATTCCTATCATCTTCTATCCTCTCATTTTGAATAAAATTCCACCAACTCAAGGCTGGCCCTTTCATTCTTGATTTGGCAATCTTCACTTTCTGATTTTCTACCACTTCTTCACATTCAAAATAGTTCTCCATTGCCTCAATCCAATCAAGGCACTCCTCTGGATTCATCTTACCAGGAAACATAGGTAAGTCTGCCTTAGTGTCCTTCCTACTCAACTTTCCAAGTGCATCTAGGAATTGTCTCTCTGACATGCTTCCTTGTGGCTCTTCCATAGGCACTTCTTCTTCCTCATCTTGATCCTCTTCATCTAAATTTAAGATGACTTCTGACTTCTTCTTCTTGTCTTTGTCTTTCTTCAACTTTTCTATCTCAGCCTCCATCCTTTTGTTCTTGGCTGCTTGCTCTCTCACTATCTTTGCCAATTCGGCATTTGTCACCTTTGAAGGAATTTCCTCCTCTTCTTCTCTATCTCCCATCTCTTTGATGGCTCTGATACCACCTGATGCAGAGTGGCACAAGGGAAGCAACACACAAAGGTTTACTCTATTGTCCTTTGCCCACTCACCCACTTCAACTAGCCTTCAACCAACCAACCAACCAAAGGCACATACAAGGCATATGAAGGATTTGATGTCCAGACTATTGTCCAACCCCTAAGGCTTCTCCAACACCTTAAGACAGATCAACAAACACCTTCTATGCAGTTGGTTTGATCTCCAACTTCCCAAAACTCTTCAACCTATACCTTGACTAGTAAGGCTACTAGCCCTCCAAACTAGGTTTTCTCAACAAAACTTGACAAAATCCCAAAGGTCTAGGCAAACAAATGATGGAATTGAACACCTTTCAGGGGACCCTAACAAACCTCCAAATCTCCTACTCCAACTCTACTCCAGCAATCCAGAACGCCTACTAGGTCTCTAGGCCTAATTGATCAATTTAGGCTAGGTTACAAAGCAAGTGCTCAAAATTGGGTGCATAGGTCAGGGGCAGGAACTTGGAATGACTCTACCATCCCCAAACAACACAAATCCACCATTCATTCACTCATCCTCTTAGGGTTTTGTCAAATACAACAATAAATTGCATAAATTCAGTCAAATACATAGAGATATTTGACCTAGGGTGTAGTGCCCCTCGTCTCATCGTCCATCAGATTGATGTTTGCTTAAACTTTATAGTGTCCTAGACCGTAGAAGATGGATCTCTTGTTATCTTGTTACTTCATTGTGAACTTAATTGTTAAGATAACAGATGTTGATGTTGGATTATGCCATTTTATGCTTTACAATTTGATAAATGAACTGATGTTTTAGATGCTTTGATGTTATTCATTATATGGATTGGAAGTTAGTTGATCATTTTATGTCGTAGATTAGTAATCTGATACTCTGTTCAATATAGTTGATTGTTATTTATAAACGTGAATGGAACAGTGTTGTATTACTCGTTCTCAAGTACCCCACCTCACTGCGATTTCCATTCACGATAGGACTGCTTGTGATGTATATGTATATCTTGTTATGGTTAACTGTGCGTTGCTGCAGGATGCAGGTACTAGGCATCGACTCCACCTGATTACAGGTCTGAGCATGCCTTCGCTAATGGATTAGTTGTTGGAGTTAACGTGAGGTCCCTAGTCAGTGTTCCTTCATCGTTAGTTTACCCTTGTGGTTAGTGGTGGTTATTCGCCCATGTCTTACGGTCAGGTAATGCCGTATCTTGGAGTCTAATGAGTTCTGCAGGTGTCTAAGTATGTGTGGCAATGTTGTGCTTTAATTAGAATTATTCTACGGAAGAGTATAAGTGTTGTTAAATGGGCATAATGCCGTTAGTTGTCGATTTTAGCTATAAATAAATTACTATTTTAATAGAAGTGTTGTTGATAAATAAAGTTGTAAGAAGTTTGTATTATTCAATATAATATTAATTATAATAAATATTTAAATAAATAAATAGATGTAATCATGTTGTAAATTGTGATTTACAACTTGATTAATAAGATAAATTAAAGTATAGTACAAAATTATATAATTGTCGATATAGTACTATTCTATTAATAATAATATATTGGGTCGGTTATAAAAAAATAATAATAATAAAATAAAATATCTAATAATTGGGATCTTTAAATTAAATAAAAATACATATTCTTTAAATGAGTGGTGCTCGGGATCGCGTGCCAAGCCCTTGGAGAGGAGAGAGGCTGAGTTATTAAAGAGCGGGAGGGGCTTCAAGGAGATCATAACAGGTGAAAGGAAAGAAGCAGCTTGGAACTGCAACGATTGAAGCAAGATCGTCGAGTGGATTGCGAAACCAGGTTCCGTCAAATGCCTTATCTCTGAACTTCATTTCGAATCTGCAAATGTGGTTATAGTTTATTCGATTCCAAATAGTTCTGTAGACTGTCCTCTCTGTGTGTAATCAGCATCTTCTCTTAGGGTTTAAACACATCGTTTCTGCTCAAGGATTCTGTAAGTCAAATGTTCTTCTTCCACTGGTTGCCGAATCATTCTGAGTGCATTCTCAGACGGGCGTGATTTTGGTTGTAGGACACCTCGATAGAATTGCCGTAAATCGCTGTTGGCTACAGCTAGTTGTTCCTGAACGATCAGATTAATGTTGTTATTGTCTTTTCTCTGTGTTTAGTCGGAAACTTGTCTGGAAACTCGCTGTAAGTCGCTTTGTATTCATTTGATTTTCCTGGTTGCGTACCTTTTTAACCTGCCCTCACATCTGCAAATGAAGTTCCTTCGTTCGAATAGACCTGGTTAATGTTTTGTGTCTGAGAATCAGTGAATCCTCTTGTTCCTGTTGGCCTTATTTACTAGTCGATTGTGCACATGAATCGCTGCAAGTTTGCAATGCTAGGGTGTGATTGTCAGTTCGCTGTTATCGTCTTATTGTTATTTGATCTAGTTGAAAATCTCTGGAACCTTGTGCCACGCCATTCCATGTATATTGTTTAGCTGTGTTTGGGTTTATTTCTTGTGTGGGCCGATTATATTAGTTAGTCCACGGCCTGGTCATCATTCGTTGAACGAAAGTTCCGAAGCCTTTGCTTAAGCCATTTACCTAGTATTATGTTATACCTCCGATGACTAGTCTATTTGTGGCGTGAGTTAGCAGCATCCCTTCATTTTCGATTATTGAAGTTTCTTGTTTGGTTTTCCCGAGGTTAGTATAAGGGTTGCACCTATGATGCAAGTGTAAAGCAGAAATAGACAGGCGATACCATCATATGTCAGGCGTGGGACTAATGAGAAGTAGTGCGAATTTAACGCATAGGTTAGGGTTAACCGGTCAGCCACTGTCCATAGGTTTATGTCTGCAATTTGAAGTTCTTTTGTTTAATAAGATCTGGTTAACGAGTTTTGCCTGAGATGTTAATTATTCTTTTGTTCCTTGGTATTATTTATGGTGGAAGGATGATTTTGTGTACCGCTGTAAGTGGCAACGCCAGGGTGTGAAAGGGAGGTAATGTTTGTAGTTAGCTCGCTGCCTTATTATAATTTGTTTTAAATGAAAGTATTGAATCCTTTTCATTCGCCTATTCCTCCAGACAATGCTGCCCCTTGAATCGTCCACCAAATCCTGTGGCTGCTAGCTTCCCTGACTAATGTCTTGTAAGAAGCAATCGGTGGTGTTCTATTCACCTTTCCTACATAAGATCAATACGATGGTTCCCCATTTTGAACAGCACTCTTGGTGACTGTTTTACATCTGTAGACTGTTATTACAAGACAAAAGGACCATGTCAATGATAACTCGTGCCAAGAATATGCAACGGATTCTAGATGTTCTGTTTTCAAAACTATAGCTTTATAATAAAGGTTTGCCATTAAAAAGGCTGAGAACTTGCACCTGTTTTCGTCCATTGCTCTGGAGCATGCCCAGTGAGTAGGATAGAGGGGTTTAGCTTTAATATTGATGATAGAAATATAATGACGATGCTCTGTTAATTTGATTTGCCATTGTCAAAATATATTTGCCTGGGTAGAATGATTATCTAAGATTCTGATTTAGCATAGAAAACTTTGCAGATCGATTTGAGCATCGTGGGCTTATCACAAATGTTTTAATTATTTGGTCATGCTGTATCCAGCTGACGGCTTTTGGAGATGTGCTATAGGAAGGAATGAACTCTGTTCTTAGCACACAGACAATGATCCATATAAATAAAGTTAAACATCAATAATAAGATATTCGGTGGTTTTAGAATGGTTATCCTCTAGTGCTATCTCTAAGTCCACCCTTCTGATCCATGATACTGTATTCTATCAACTATTACTAATAGTGATAATGCTTCCATAACGCCATTTTCCAGAATACATCTTACTCGATGGATAAAGTTATGCAACAACTAGGAAGGCCAATGTAAACAAGCACCACAGGAAAATGGTATTAAAAACACAATAGGTGCCATGTGATTATGTGGACACTAGATGTTCCATGTAAACATATTCAATGCAGAGATTCATTCAGAAAATTGTTAATAACTTATAACGTACAGCTTACTTGACACCTAAATGGATTCTTCTCCACCACTGAACAGCTGTCACTTAAATAGAATCAATGCTTCATAGCATTTACACACTTGCATTTATAGAATTGAATTTCGCAAAGATCGGAGAGCGAAATGAATATCTACTTAAGATGTGTCATCAGATATACAATTACCACCACCACTAAGATCATTAAATCTGCGTCACTCAACCAACCTGCTGTAAAAGTTGTCAAAGTTGCTCTCACCCGTAACTGTTATCTAATAATTGGTTCTAGCCGTATTATAATCTGTTTTAACAATTTCATTTGAGAACTTATCAAACTGTCTTCCTTATAATTTGCTTGTATTAATAAATTAGGTTTCCTGCATTGCAAAACTGGAAAATCTAAAGTTAGTTGTTATATATGACCAGTCCACTCCATAGCTAGGGTGATTGAAGTCATGCTGGCCTGCAAACAGCTGATTACTATCAGTTTGAGCAAATTATAATCATCCGGGAAAGATCGCCCTTGTTTTGAGCGAATTCATTGGCTAGTGTTGTTTGTTTTGTCTTGCATCGTTCACTACTGCCCTCACAGTGAATCTGGAGGATATTGTCTGAAACACGTTATGTCCTATATTTGCTGGAATGCTGTTACCAGCCAATCGCCACCTTGTGTATATTAGCTATCACAACCTTTCAATCACCGCAGATTTAACTGTGGTCTCAAATATTAAAGTTTAGGGTATGCAGATTTACCAGTTATATCGATGAGATGAATAACACAGCCTCGGTATTTGTCTTGTCCCTTCTGTTAATAAATGGTTCTACCAATCATCTAAATGACACTACAATAGTTAACAGTTTGAACTATGGCTTGAGCAGTGGCATTCTTTTTAGACCTTTGTTTCTGTGGATCTGGAAAGTTTTAAAGGACATTTGGATTATAAGCGAACACTAGTCTTAGAAAGGGATGAAATATAGGTGGTGGTCCAGCGCTTGACAAATTACATTAGTCTAATTATATTTATTATCCCTTGTAATATATCTGGTTGGAGCTTTTCATGTGAACATCCCACCTCAGTTCGCATTCTTGCTCTTGTCACTGGATTTCAAGCAAACAATTTACACTACCAACACAAACCTAGCAAGATATCTCGAAGATGTAGATTGGCGCTCCTCCGAAGGCCAGTGCAGTGAAGAAATTTGACGGAGCTCATACAGCGTTCAACTGTTGAAACCTACAAAGTGTGGTGAGGTCAATGTCTGTCAGAAATGACTGGTTAAGGTCTGATGCTATCCATTTCTATGGAAAAACAGTCAATAGCAATTTTACATCTCAGTAGTAAAGTATCTCAAACTGTTCGCATAGGGCACTTTTACGACCATTCTCCCTAAGGAATTAAATCACTATGGATAAGATCAGTTTCGGAGATAACTTCAAATCATCATAAAAGAATCTATTTGGTTGAGCTCGCTAGAACGTCTGCAAGACCGTATGAAGGTTAACAAACATTTCGTGATTGAACTCTCCTCGTGTAGTTATCGTTCAGTCGTAAGATATCTCTCCTAGCGTTATTATCCTTTATAGAATAAAGTTAATTGGACAAGATTGAAGGAAAGTATATAAAGATCGTATCGTTATGAAAGTGTCGAATGGTAAACAGAAATTAAGTGGTTCTTTTATTATTATTGTAATGTTTTAGTTAATCAATTTATTTATCTTTTGAAACAAAATAAAGATTAGTTAGAGATTTTGTTGCAAGGTATTAATTTAATTGTTGTAATATAATGTTGATTTTATTTCAGAAGCTGTTTGCATTGAACTGAGAATGAATGATAGTATTTCATCTCCTGAATTTTGAACTGAATTGATTGAGTGTTGTAATGAGTCGATTTCAGGTTGTTCAAACCCGAATTCCAGAGGCTAAGTCGTCAATGTTGAGTATTTGCAGCTTGTGTATTGTTGATGTTGTAATTACGATGTAATAGCGTTTATGTGTATCAAACAAAGTATGAAGTATAATGAGGTTCTGTCAAGGTTGAATGTTGTGTCTTGTAAAGTAATAATCTCAGGATGAGATATCAAACCTCATGTGATCTTATTGTACCGTTTTGTCGTAAGGAGAGATCTGAAATCTGTAAAAGAATAAAGTCTTGCAATGTTAAAAGTATTGGATAACAATTGATGTTATGATTCTATTTTGATGCAAGAAGGTTTATGCCTTGCAGTGTTCATATACGTGTTTTGTTATAAAGTTTTGTATGATGTTAAGGTTACTAGGTGTTAGGAAGGAGAGTGGCTTTCAACGTGGGGCCGGCGCCCAAAGTGGCAGTCAGGATAACCCGTTGGAAGTAGATTAATCAAGTGATAACCTAAAAATAAACTAGGGGGTTAAGGGTAGATTTCACATTAATAAGATTAATGGATTCCTCTCCCATGGCCTGTAGTGCTTGTTTAGACTAAGGATGGGTAGAGGAGGTCTGGTCGGCATGATTGACTTCCTTGTCCTCATGAAAGGAAGGTCGATTCCGCATGTGTCACCCTATGGGGCCGGCGCCTAGTGAGAGGCTGTCAGGATAACCATAGATGGGGGCCGGCGCCTAGTGAGAGGCTGTCAGGATAACCCATGTTAGGACCATGCGATGACACTCTCCCTACTACAACCTAGCATTCCTTGTTCGGTCTCTCCTCATTTGTTTTGTGTCGCCTCTGGAAGTGAAAGTTAAGTTAAGTTATGTTGTGTTGTATTGATATTGCCATGTGTTGTATTGGCGTTTGGTCGTCCTTTGTTCTTGTTTGTCCTTCGTCTACCTGACTGTCAGTGTTTGGGACCTCATGTTAACTCCTAGCTCGGGGGGTGGACCTTTGGGTTCCACATGGTCGGGTGGAAGAGCTATTTTATCCATTGGTTATTCCTGTCAAGATCATATGCAGAAAGGATTTGTTCCAGTGGTACTTGTTCCAATGGTGATGATGTAAGTGCATAACCTTGTACCAGATTTGTGTAACAGAACATTCTTATGTATGTAACTTTTGATGTAGACTAAAAGTAGCAATGTAATGATGTTATGATGTACTTATATGAAAGCATTTCAGTTATGTATTTAATCATGCAGATTCCGTTATTTGATGATTGCAATGAATGTGAATAAGTTATTTAAATTGAGTATGGAATTGGATCAGTTGTTGATGTATGTTAAATTATGTTAGCTGATTTGTTAAGTGATGCAGCCTTGGACCCTTAGAGAATATGTTGTAATTAGTTATGTTATCGTTATTTAATCTTTTTTAAAAAAAAAAAAAAAAAAATTTCCTGTTTCATATTGCAAAAGTGTGTATTCTTTAAGGCGTTCAAGGCGGGCGTTACATAGGGCATCACATTAAAAATAGTAAACTGTATTTTCTCAGAAAATGCTTTTGGAATCAAGTAGTATACACCCCTAGCCTGCATTTCACTGAGTGGCATGAAATTTCATCGGTGGAAATGCATTCTAGGGCCAAATTTGTGGGACTGCCCTAGAAAACAGGGTTTCTAGACCAGTTTTGAAAGAAAATTCAATAACTTTTGACTCCGACCACTTCAAGACCTCAAACTAGTTGCATTGGAACCCTGACTCCAAGAGCTTTCAGAAAAATATCATTTGCACACATGAAAAGTCCGTACAGTCTGTACACAGCAAGAAAAATAGCGAAAAATAGTCAGTTTTCTTGAATTTTGTGCCCAAATTCCGTACAAAAACTTCCTCCCCCATACTGGAGTCAGATATCCACCATATTAACCCATCCAAGTTGGTTTCCAACTTCTACAACAGCATTTAACTACCCAAAGTGGTTTTTGAACCGACCCAACACATAACACCTTTGACAACTATGGTGTTTTGCATTAACACAAGGAGGTTGATTTGTTTGGCTCATCCAATGGAGTCCAAATGATCAACAAACTCCTTCCAACATACTAAAACATTAAAACAACCAAAAAAAACTTGAAAACCAATCCTTAGACCTTCTAGGCCTAATTGGCACAACAAGGATCCAAGTGGACTAAGCATGATTGAGGTTTATAGGGTCACCTCAATCATCTTGACCACACAAAAGGGACCATACAAACATGGCTAAAGCCTTATTACCACACATACAATCAAAACAAAACATAGCTTATCAAAATGCATAAAAAAATGCTTGAGGTGTCAGACTGCTCCTAGGTGCCCTGCACCATCTTGTGCCAGTTCCGGCACCAATTGACTGGCTGGGGGAACAAGGTTTTCTTTGTCTCCCCCTGAGCCAGAGCTCACTTATTTAATTTCTGGAAGGAATATCAACACCAGAGTCTAGTGTGGATCCATCCTCTACATTCTCTGTATTTTTCTTCACCCAAATCTTGTTCATCTCACTTTGAACTTCATCCGCATTCACTTTTTGTTTTCCCTTATCTTGATTCTAATTATGATATACCGGACCTCTTTTGTCCTAATTCTTGCTTCTACAGAATTTTGCAATATGACCAGATCTATTGTAAATTTGGCAAAAAATATTTCTTTGCATATTTGATTGATATCCTCTTGATCTGCATTGATTAGCCATATGACCTATTCTATTGCATGCAAAGCATCTACCATTGAATGAATTGTTTATTTGCATATTTATGCATTCATGAGATTTGTGACCATACCTTTTGCAGTTGAAACACTGTCCAGAGAAGGATGTATTAGTCTAATTCATTCTCTTTCTACACTGATTAGCTTTATGACCAAAGTTATTGCAGTTGTGGCAGTATCCATTGAAGGATGGATATCTTTGAGCATTAGGCTACCTTACCAGAGGTCTTCTAGGCCAGTTCCTTAGATTTTCTGATCCAAAATTCTTCTGACCGAATCTAGAGCTTTCACCTTTTTCATACCCTAGGCTACACTTGTCATCTACTCTCTTTTGGCTTCCAAGAAGAACTTCAAGTTGAGCAGAGCTTATCTTGAATTTCTCTTTATATTCATTTGCTATTTGAAGATCCCTTTTAAGAGAGACTATTTGATCCTCAAGTTTTTCTTCATTATCTTTAGCATCTTCAAGATCAGATTCAAGATGTCTGATAATTCTATCCATCTTGTGGCAATCTTCTGATTTCTCCTTGAGAGATTATCTTAGATCATCTTCAGTTTTTCTTTTCTCTTCAACCTCTTGGGTAAACTTCATAACTCCTGATTCTATTTCATGTCTTACCATAATGATTTCTTTTGATAACTTTTCACATAACTTGGTTTTCTCCTTCAGATCTCCATTTGTATCATTGGCTTCACCTTGACTTGCCAGTTGTTGTAGTTGCTCCTTTCTCTTTTTCATAGAGAGACTCAATTTGTCTTTTAGTTCTTTTATGAAATCATCAGCCTGTTTGAGTCTTTCCTTTAATTCATTGACTTTAGAGTTTGACTACTCAAGATCATCAAGGGTAGTCTTGAGTTGCTCCCTTATACCATATACATCCATTTGAATTCCTAGATCTTCCTCAAGCTGTTAGGCTTTGTTAAGAGGTACTTGGCTCTGATACCAATTGTTGATAGCTAAGAGGGGGGCTGAATCAGTTATCTTAATTATTTCAACTTTTTGAACTTTCTTAATAATTAGTGTAGCATCAATTCAAACAAGCAAACATAACCATGAAATAGAAATGCACATGACACAATATTTTTGACGTGGAAACCCTATTAAGGGAGAAAACCATAGGGTGATTAACCTGAGATTGTATTCTCTGTTAGAAGAATAGAATTACAAAATGGCACTTGCCAATTAGAGCTCACTGCCTGAGCACACTGCTCACAAGAGGCCCACTGCCTACAAGAGACTCACTGTCTACAATTTATAAAGAGTGTAATACAATACTTGAACTGATAAGGAGCACCTACATATGCTGAAGTTCAGTTTCGGTTAAACTCAATACACTGATCTGCTGCACTTCATCCTTTCTCTTCCTTAGTGCTACTGTCCTTTCACATACCAGACCTGCCTTAATGCTTTCACTCTGCTCTACTGCTTTTCTTCGCACTCCATCATGACTACGACTACTCTCACAACTAAATCCATCTTGTATATATATCCGCACAAGTGATTTCATCACCTTTCTAGTCGGCATCCGGAATAGTCAATATTTTCCACGAACTCTGATCTGTCGGCTGAATCCTTGCTTACCAAGTAATGCGGATCAAGGATATACTTGTAGAAGTCATCAATCATGTTAGCCAATCATAACTTATGCCTTAAGAACCTTTACCAACATCAGTAACACATCCGGAATAATGTCTGATGTTCTACCAGTCAGTTCTTCCTCTATCCACACTGCCAATCAGGAACCCGACACTCAAGTATTCATATCTTTTTCTTCATCTATCACCGGAGGCTAAAACCTTGGAATCTATCAGTCAAGGTAGTCCTCTTGACTTCCCAAAATCCATACTTCACCAAGATACATCCTCCGAGAGATCCGGACCTGACTGTCGAACCTCACCACATGCTCTATTCTTGCTTACCGGATCACAACACTCTGCAATCTGCCTTCCGGTAGAGACTCATCATGTCCTGTGGATGTGTGGGTTAACCTTTGTTGCCATCAATGACAACAATCATGAAGCTCCAATGTGTCTCTTGCTAACAAAACCACCCTTGACTTCCTTTCTTGAACTCGTGCCCCCTTGCATGGGGAGCAACTACTTTTCTCGAGAGCGTTTTGTCTTAGCTCTTTGATACTCTTATATGTGAAAACTTTGGATGTATTTTATGAAATTTTATCCTCTTATTATTTTCTCCCATTGAATTAGTACTCATCTCTTGTGCATGTTTGGAGGTTTTTGGGAACTTTTTGATTATGTTTGACCTTTTCAACTCTTTCAACAATGCAAGCACGATGACAATGACATTTTTTTTTCTATTTTTTTGGCATATATATGAGATGCAGTTTATGATATGATAATGCAAGAACACAAGAAATGCTGAAATGAAACATCTACTTCTACTGAATGTCATGAGATATGACATTTGACTTTATTTCTTTGAGACTCTTTTTTTGATTTTGGTGTGAATGCAATGTGGAACAAACAATGTGACTGCTCTTTAGATATGATTTTCAATTCAGGGGATTGCGAGTTGTCCTAATATAAGAAATCTATCCAAGGTTGTGAGATAGAATTCAGGGAAACTCAAGTGGGGAGTGGAAATGAATATGGAGTGTTTCTGATCTCTAGACTTCACTAAAGGCTAAACACTGATCCTTATCTAGATAAGACAAGTTGACAAGCTTTCAACTTAGATGAGCAACAAATTTTATAGGTGTTCGCTAGACTTAGATCATAGATGGCAAGCAAGATAGACCTAGGGCAAAGGATAAAAGGGAAAGAACAAGGGCCCCTAGATAAAAGATGATCCTAAAGACTACTAGACTCTTTGGTTTTGCTTAGCTAGTGTGTGTGTGGGCTTTGCACCTTTCTTTCTCTGTTAGAATGTCACCCTTGAGGCTTTGAGCTTAGACTGATCTCCACCCAAGAGTATAGACATTCAACAACCTTCTCTCTTTCACTCTTTTTTTGTATCTCTCTCATTTTTTTTTGCTTTTTACTTTTTTTGTATTTTCCTCACTTGACTTTTCTCATTTTTTTGGATTTTGATTTTTTAAGAAATGAATGTTTTTTGGAACTTTGCTATGCAATGCTTTGATCTCTCAATTCTCACTTTTTGACACTCTTATTTCGATCACTCATTTTTTTTATTCACTCAAATCTTAGATTGCTTCCTTCAGAGTTTTGATCTTCCTGACATTTTTGGCCAAGAAAAATAAGGGGCTGAGCGCCACCTAAAGTTTTTGTAATTTGGTTGGACTTCTCTACTACTAGGGAAGAATTGGGAAGGTCTACTTGTAAGCTTCCTTTGAACACTGTAGGTTTGAATACTGACTTTGCTTAGACCTAACATCTTGACTCATAAGACTGGGATCAGTGTAAATCTAGGAGCTAGGTTTTGATTAGAATCACTGGGAATGAAGGGGTTAATGGTGATTTGTTAAAAATGGGGAATCTCTGGGTCCTAAAAGGATGACGTATATCTAGACAACATTAGACTCCTTACTAAAAAGAAAATAGTACAAGAGAAAGTCACTTACAGTAATGCAAGATGAATAGAATGATACATAAATGCAAGAAACAAATTGTTTTTGACATTTTTAAACTTTTACAATTTTTTTTTGTATTTTATGTTTTATGATTTTTTTGGTTTTTTAGACATAATATTTCTTGAGGTGAAAGGCATTGACTATTTCTCCAAATTCCTCTCCCTGCATTGTGCACAATAGATAGGCACCATTTCTGATGTCTTCTTTGACCATGTAAGGACCTTTCTAGTCTTCTGAAAAAGCTCTATTTCATCTTCTTTTCTTGTTTTTCATGCTACCTCTTCTTAGGACAAGTTCTCCTATTCTATAAGGTTTGTCATTTGAATCAACTATTACCAACTTAGTGGTTTCTCTTGGAATTGTGAGACGAAGTAAGTCTCAAAAGGATTGTTGATGGGAAGGGGTCCAATACAAAACTCCATCATAATTCAATAGCTCTGTTAATAAGTTGAATTGTTCTTGCATATAGATCTGAACACATCTGGTCTTTCTTGGATTCTTTGCAAGAATTGGAACAATTCAAGAGGAGTTTGTGGCTCCCTTTGTTCATCAGGAGGGACAAAGCTTATACTTGTCCTCTCATTTGGTTCTAGTCTCAAGTCCATGGCATACCCCATATACCTTTTTGGGAGTTCAAAAATGACAGGGTCATCAACACCAACTGTCACTCTCATCTTCCATTCTTTATGAAAGATACCTTCACTCTCTTCATCTTTATCAGGAAGTCTTTCAACCATTTCTATTTGTACCTGGGGTGCTTCCCATTCACTGAGTTCATTTGATTAGACAGAGGTAGAAGTGGTTGGCTTTTCTTGTGGTTGTGATACCATGAACATCCTAGGTAGCATTCCTATAACATTGGTTGATTCATTATCGATAGAATGTGCCTCTTCCATGGGTATCACTAGTTGATGTGAATCCTCTATTGGTGTGAGAGGTTCATATGATTCTGTTTCTTCTGGTGTCTCGGAGACACGTGATACATTTAGCAGTGACCATGGTGTGTAACCTTCCATCATGTCTTCCTCTGCATCTGAGAAAGCATGTGTCTCTACATTTCTTAGATCTAATGTGGTGGTTTGAAAGACTGGTCCTTCAGTTCTATGAGGCTTCTACCCTATGCAAGGAAAGAGTTTGTAATCCTCCTAGAAGTCAATCATGAGTATCTCTAGGGGAAATTAGAGTGGTCCATCTCGCTTTATCAACTCAATGATTTTCTTAGTTTTCTCTTTGGGAACTATTTCCTTTTGTTTTGCAAGAGGCTTGTTCTCTAAAGCTTTGATCTCTGCAGTGTTTATGGTCTTTACTAGGACCTCCATTCGTTTAATGCATATAGACTGAGGTTTAGGATTAGGGATAGTTAACTTGTTGGTAGGGAGTTCGTAGTCTATGGGGATACCTATACATTTGTTTGGCGTGTTTGATTTTAACATACTGAAAGGTTCTGGATCTCCCTTTGCGACATATACTTTCCCTAACTGTAAAAATTGAGCTTCTTGAAACAATGTGGATGGAACAACTTTCATTTTGTGTATCCATGGCCTTCTAAGAATCAAGTTATATTCTGTGTCCTTATCTATGACATAGAAAGTGGTTGGAATGGTTTTGGGTCCCAAAGATACTGAAGGGTAATTTTACCTATGGTGGCCACCTTTAAATTATCATATCCACTTAGAATATCTCTTGAGGCGGTGATGTTGGTGTGTCCATAGCCCATCCTCTCTAGAAGGGAGAAAGGAACTATATTCAATGTGGCCCCATCATCAATTAATGTTCATTTGATGCACGTATCATAGATCTACACTTGAAGATATAGTGTCAGGTCCCCTTTTTTTGTTAACTCTGCCTTAGAAGGCATCTGTTGTAAGTCAAAGAAGAACCCTGGATCTTTGAGTTCTGAGTTTGGTGGATTGAGATCATAGTCCACATGATTGATTTTCTCACTAGGTGGTGGCGTAGGTTGGTCGAGGTATCTTAGACCTATTGCTTGTAGTAACACGGATCGATGTGAAGGGGAGTTCCTGAGTAAATCAATGAACAAAATGTGTGCATATGTTTTCTTTAAGTCTTTTATGATCTCATACGGTCTAATTGGAGGTGGTATTGGTTCTATCACTAAGATGATACCTTCATATGTTTTCATTTGCTCATTTGTATCCTCACGGTCTTCCTCTTCCTCTTCCTCTTCGTTGTGCATAATCTCGACTAATCCCATCATCCTAGCTTCTCCTTTTTCTCCCAGTTGTAGTGGGATTTTGGGGTTACTACTCTAAGTTGTGTTGTTTTGATTCGTTGTGTTTGTGTCTTTATGTGCGGGAAACAAATCTTGATAAATTCTCATGTTTGCATTTTGTGGTGCTATTGGAGCTTGATTTTGTCTTGTATCTTTGTTATTCGGTGTGACCTCCTGTGGGTTTAAGAACATTTCTATGATCAAGTGTTGTTGGTCTTCTAGTAGTCTTGCTATGAATTTGTTGTATTCCCTACAAGATTCTGTGTTATGCCCCCTTGTTCTATGAAAATAACAAAATTGGTTTAACTCGTATGGGGGTCTCTCGTATCTTCCATCGTTTCCATTCCCATTTCCTTTGTGGTTCCAACTTTGGTAATTGTCTCGAGGCTAGTACCCATTTTTTCTAGGTCGATCTATGGCATTTATGTTAGGAGGATAGTAATCTCTCCCATTGTAATCATCCTTTATCTTTTTGATTTGGGGTTGATCCGTCACCCCATCTATGGTTGCACTTCTATTATTTTTGAGAATTTTAATGACAGAGGTATTATTCCCTGTGTCTTCCTTTGTCAGTTTTCCATCTGAACCATAGACCTTTCTACCACTGTCGATGGCAGCTTGGTCAATCCTTAAAGCACTTTCCAATTCCTCCTTGTAGGACTTATATGGCAATTTCTGGACATCTTCTCTCATGTCTTTGTTAAGAGCATGCAAGAAGAGATCGCACAGTTCTCGATGGTCCATGTTTGGAGCAATAGTTGAAGAATAGAGGACTTGCTTCCATCCAGTGATGAAGTGGGCTACAGATTCATTTGGCTCTTGTTTCATTGTGAGGAACTCTCTAATTCCTATTTTAAAAAGTTTGTTCATGTCGAATGCCATGACAAACTCTCTGATTAATTGTCTGAATGAATGGATTGAAGGTTCTGGGAGATGATAATACCAATCTAGAGTGATGCCTTCAAGAGTTTTTGGGAAGATCTTTGCTACAACCCCATCCCAAGGGAGTAGTTCTCTGATGGCTATAGTGTAGGCTTCAATGTGGGAATTCGGAACTCCTTCTCCTTTGAACTTGGGGAGATCTAGCAATGGTTGCAGTAATTGCACACTTCTTATGTTTTGGTCCAAAGGTTCTTTCAAATATTTGAGATATGTTCCTAAAAAGGTGCTTGAGATTGCGGGATTGATAGTAATAACCCCATAGGTGGGTTTTGATAACCCATCATTGGATTTGTTTGATTATTCTGAACAGGAGGCTTCCCATTCAGACATGTGTCTTTGCTAGTGTTCCGCGAATAGTAGTTGAGGTAGGGGGATTTTGTGATGCCCCCTGGTCTTGTTCATGGGACTTTTGTCTTCTTTCAGGAGCGGCTTTCTCTACTTCTAAGATTCTGATTCTTTGTACTAGCGTTGTGATCAAGTATGTAGGAGTAGTAGCTCTAGGTGTTTCTTCATTTCTAGGATGTTCTCTTCGAATATTTTTGTGGTAAAGTGCTTCCTCGCACGCAACATTTTTTTTTGTTCTTCTTGTAAGGCAATCCTTAATGCCTCTTGAGCATCTTTGGTTTCTTGTAGATGTTTTTCTAACCTTTTAACCTCCTCATCGAGATGGGTATTCGATGTGCTTGTGGAAGGTTGTTTAGGTTGATGTATCTTTGACCGCACTCTTCTAGCTTTATGCAGCACATTTGGTATGGCTGGGTTGTTTTCCCAAGCTGGATTGTTGAAAGATAGAGAATGCCTAGATTCTCTTTGATCTTGGTCATAGTCAGAATCCTTGTAATCATAATAGTTGGTGATTGGTGTGTCAGGATGCAGTAACATGTACCTATCAAATGAGGGAGTTTCTAGTTCTCTTGAGGGAATGTTCCCTTGGTTTAAGTCAGATTCTGTCATATTTGGGGGTGCCATAGACACCACAGAATAAATGGAACAGATGATGGTGTAAGCGATAGAAGCTGAAGCAGCAAAAGAGGCTATGAAGAATGGTGTGAAAATGCTTTTAAGTTTCTATTAACTATTTTGAGATGTTTGAAATGGGAATGCAAATAGCATAACCAAGAGGCTCTGCCCTTCACATCAGGTTGACCAAAATATGTACGCTCAAAATCGTGACTCCAGTTGCCTGGGGCTGTCAGGTCAGATTTCGGCATGCACACGGACCCTTTCCCTCCTTGCCACAGAGCGATTTGCAACGTCACTCTTGCTCATGTGGAATTAGCTAGTTGAGAGGAGATGAGACATGGCGGGGGTCTGGCTCGTTGGAGAGCTAGACTTTGCGGAGAGGGTTTGGCAAGTAATGCGGCCTTTGTTGTTGTGTGCTTAATTGTATGTTTCATTCAATTGTTGTTGTAGTTGAGATAACCCTATGACCTGAAGGGTCACTAGTTTCTCTTCTTCTATTTAGATTTCTCTGATTCCATCTCTATGTGGGTAAGCGATTGTTCTCATTGATGTCCTCTTGTCTTTGTATGTATTGAACAAGTTCTTGTTGTATCTGGTGTTGTCTAGTTTCTTCTAACAATAAGAGGACAAATGAGTCTCTTTGTGGTTGAATGAATGTTTCTTGTTGGGGTCTTGGATGAATCTCTTGAATCTTGTCACAGATAGCTCTCACCCACTATCCTCTCACTCCTAAGCACATTCGTGAATTAGGATGGAGGTAGTTGTGTTATTACTAACCTTAACTAGATCTAGGGTTTTGACCTAGGGTTTAGTTGACCTAGGGTTTGACTTTACGTTTTGACTTGTTTTTACCTCGTGACGGGATCAAGGGTTTTGATTAGATCGTTTAACCATGGTTATCTCGTGATGGAATCGAGGGTTTGCAATTTTACCTACTCTAGTGTTGCTATATGCATGCAAGCTAAATGATATGCAAAATGTCTTTTTGGTATTTTTTAGTATTTTGGAAATGAAAGCGCTTTTAATCTACGAAAAGGGAAATATGTATGCAATTCTAAATGACTTTTCTAATGCAATGTTAACCTATGTTTTTTTTGTTTTCAATGATTTTAAAGCAATCTAATCTAAAGAAAAGGAAAAATGCTTTTTCTAACAATCTAGATCTAGAAATATGAAAGCAACTAATCTAACATGCAAGATCTAATTATCAAGGAAAAAGCAATGTTTTACTATTCCCAAAAGCAAATTTGATTCTCTAATTAGTATTAATTGAACAAAAATAATGAAGGAACCTGAGAGAAATGAAGATTTGTTGACTCCACTACCCTCAGCAATCCTTGTAATAGGCAACCTCGAATCCTTTTGTAACAGCGGGTGATCCTCTTGACAACAAAACGACATGAAGAAGCAAAATAGAAGCTTTGATGAAGGTTGTATGAGCTCAATGAGAGCTTGGATTGAGTAAAATGGCATAGAATGAAGTAGTGTGATGCTACTTGGTTGAACAAATAAAGAAAAAGGCACCTTCATCATGTAAGGGCATTTGAATGCTAAGTTGGAGAGCAAAATTGGCAAGAGCTGTGTGCACAATGAATTTGCCTCCCTTTGTGCTTGAGGGAGGGGGGTATTTATAGGTTTAGAACAAGGAATTGATTGAAGAGTTAACTCATTTTGATTGATGAGTTAACAAGGATGATTGGGGAGTTAACAAGGTTGATTACCTAGTGAACTCAGCTGATTGGAGAGTGATGAAGCAAAGATAGCTTATCACTGGAGAGAAAATGGAGGTGAGGTAATGCATGAGATTGATTGAAGAGTTAATTTGAGACCAAATAGAGATAATTATGCATGTGTGGGTGCATGAAATAGTTAACTCTATATTAGGGATCAAAAACCATGCAAACTGGAAGAAAAACATGCGAAAATAGAGCAAAAACGAGTGAGAAACTCTAGTTTTTTCACGACTGCAAAAATGGCAGGGTCATCCCTTTCACCAGACAGGGTCACCTAGGGGCGACCCTAGGTCACCCGAGGGAGATCCGAGCTGGACAAGGTCAGATGCAGAAAAACAAGCGGGGAGATGAAAGAGGGGAAGAAAAGGAGGGGTTCTGCAATCACAAGAAAAAGGGGTTGGGGGGTGTGGTGTTTAGAGGCTTGCCTCAGTCAAGCCTCAGAGAGACATTCAAGTCTTCTGAACATCGTTGTCAGATAAAGAGTACATATCCCTACAGGATAGAGGCAAAATCCAAATGATAAATGATTGAAAACACAATTGATATCACCTTGTAGTGAAGATCTCATAGAAGGAAGATGCTCTTCATGCCATGAGGAGATGGATGCCAAATCTATAAATACAAACACAAGAACAACACAAATTCTGCTCTGCAACACAATGAATGCCTTGAATCACTTTCACAAAATCACAATGCTCATCTAATTTACATTTAGTTTACAAATGAATGCCTAAACATGCTTATATATGCAACTACAAACATTCCCGCTAAGAATTTCATAATTCAAACTTATTGTGTCGGAATAGGACCTAAATAACGGTCATAAACTGACACTTCAAAATTGGTCCTAACCTAAAATAGGGCAGGACTAGGGTGCGAGCGCCCAAGTCCTCCCCCTATTTCAGGCAGGATTTATGTCAAGTGACCCCCTAGGTCCCATTTTTCATGAAACTTCAGGGTTTTCTCATCAGGATGTCAAAATAACATGCAAGATGTCCTAAATGCATTCTAAAGACCTGGGAGCTAAACCTTAAGAGGGAAAATCCCCCAAGGGGACATTTTCTAACGTAACATGTTCAATTGTATTTTTGGTAATATGTAAATCATTGATCTCTTTATATGAGAGACCATCGGCATAAAATTTCCTCCTCTCTTCCCACCATGAGTGGAATGTGTCTAGATCCATGTGGATAACTCTCATTGAATCAACAATAGTTTGCATCATAGATGCAAACTGTGAAATGTGTGGAGGGGTTTGGATTTGGCTTTGCAAGAAATTAATTTTTTCTTGCAATGTTTGTATATTTTCATCAATTGTTTTTTGCAAATGAGCCTCATCATGCAGTGGTGGTGGTGGTGGGGGGGTGGGTTGGGGTGGGGGATCCTGGTGGGGGTCCTGTGGGGGGTCATGGGCTAGATTGACCATGTGTACAAATAAGGTCTACAAGTAGAGCTGCAATTACAAAAACTAATTAAAATCAAATTAGGAATTGAATATATATATATATATATATATATATATATATATATAAATTGCATGCACAACATATGTTTAAATATACATGTATATACATATAAATTGAAAACTTGGAAATATATAAATTTGCATGGTTTAAACAATACATTAAAACATTTAATTTTACATATACATGCATTCAAAATTTAAACTTGTTAGAATATGTTTAAAATCAAAATTTATACATTTAAGAATCATTACATGAATAAAAATTTATGTCCTAGTATCTAGTCAACATTATTTTGTCTTTCAAGTCCTATAATCTTATTTTACTATACATGTATGTATGTATGTCTAGACAATTTCAAATGATCTAATTTAATATATCATTCCTAAAAGTTTAATGTATATCCTAAATGTCAATCCATCTAGGGCCATGTTACCATTTCTTAGATTTTGGTAAAATTTAAGTTGATTTTGTCTCCTATAAATTTGTGCAATGTTTGTAGAAATCAAAATCCTGAAAATAATTAACTAGCCAAGCTATTATTAATTAATATATTGCATGTCCACAAACCCTGAATATCAATAGAAGTCCTAATCCTAGAGGTTATGATTAATGAGTGGACGATTTAGTTAGAAATGTTTCCCTGAGGTTTTGAAAAGAAGACAATTAAAGAGAAAAATTCAATAACAACTAGGTTGTTTACAACCACACACATGTATTACATTCAAACTCCTAAACATGTCACTAAGTTCATGTCGACCTATTGGCTACAACTACACCTACAAGACCCTAAATGCCATGTGTTTATTGTATATAGCCTAAATGTCATTCCATCTAGCCATGTTACCATAAATCCTATTTTGTTCCTAATCCATGTTTATCCTTCCTAAGTGTTTCATTTTATTCAATCTTTGAACCCATCCTATGTACACTCAACATTATTTTAAATTTTTTCCATTGTTGTTGTTCCCTTTACCCCTTTGTTAAGCATCAAGAAGTCATAGATATATGGATATGTTTAAATTAAAGATTTAAACATAATAAAATGACTTCTAAGTTTTAGGTTTAGGTTTAATAAGTCATTTAAGTTAGGTCTACAAAAAGATATTAGGGTCCTATCCCGTCTAATTTGTAGGTTTTTAGCTTCATGTGAAAAGAGTTTTACAAATGGTTAAATTAGGACTATGAGACTCATCATGAACATTAAAAGTCATGAAGACTGAAGAATAAGCCTATAGCACGCATAACTAGTTCAAGGTCTAGATATAGGGGAAAATACCTAATAGGTGAGATAATATATGTGCATTTAATGTCCAATATTTTTAAAAGTTTAGTAGAGTAGTTCTAACTTTAAGCTTGTTAGTGTTGTACTATAACTACTAAAAATTTAATGACTAAATAACTAACCATACATGATGTTGTATCAGCCCACCAACAAAACATGACTTAATGCACACCTATTGGTCCACCCTTTTTTGGGGGGAACTATGACACCTCAACAAAAAGTTCTTAGTTTTATCTTTACCCACTATAAGCTATAAAGTCTTAAAGGTCTTAATAGATGATTAAATTCAGAGTTCCTTTCATTCCACAACATCAAAAAGACATGAAATATTCTTCATATTGAAAGACTAGATAATGCTCTTGAGGATAATAGTCTTGATATTTTAAGGAGGAGGCCTCTAAAGGGAAGAAATTTATTCCTAGTCAAAAGGCCAAGAAACCATATAGGACCTGAAAACTATAGGAGCATAAGGAGGTGTGGAGGAAGAAAAAATTCCTTTGAGGAACAAGATGAGAGGGACAACCAAGCCACCTCCTTAGAAAACTTCCACTATTGAACTCCCATCCTCTCTTCCTATGCAAAAGGATCCAATGATCCAGCCCATTCTTCCTCCAGTTATTCCTATCTCCACTAAGGTTAGGATGTCAATCTAGAAAGACTCTATTCCCAAAGATTCCACATCTACTATTCCTATCCAATCTCATTCTTTTAGAACCATTCTTACACCTCCAATTTATTCAACCATGCCTATTCATGACAATTTCCATGCCTTCACCTAATAAGGAAGGAACTATAGAACTAGCTTCTCTAACCCCCTCTATTCTAAGGTCTATTCCCTCTTCCCCTCCTAGCTATCCACCCTCCCTCTTCAACATTGAAAAAGTTGTTAAGGATTTAATAGAAGAATAGTTTGAGAAGAAAGATAAGGAGTAAAGTGAATCAACTAGCTTGCTTAAGGAGTAAGAGAAACATGAAGGAACAATTCATCCAAGGGATAACCAAGAAGAGGCCCGAGTTGAAAAGGAAAAAGTCAAAGGATCTCCCCATGAAAAGGATAAAGAGGAGAAAGCCAATGTTATCAATCCTCTCACCATAGAAGAAATAATTAAAGGGGAGAAGTTATTGGAGGAAATGGACAAATTGCCTAATAGGTTGGATCTAGTAGAGCAACAAGAAGAATAGGCCTTCCCACCACCTCATGAAAAACACTTATAGATCCATATAATTCCTTGGTTCCAACCTAGCTTTATGTGAACATTCAAAGAAGAAAGTAGAGCATAAAACAATTTTCAAAGGATATATCTTCCATATTGGTGATGATTGAAGCTCCTTGGCCTAAGAATACTAGAACTCTTTTGTCTATTAGATTTTATGCTTCTAGTTCTAGGATTACAAAGGTGGCAATTCTAATGGTCAACAAAGATGACAAAGACATGCTATCCTCAGACTATCAAATCATTTCTTATAATTTGGGGAAGTAGACTAGGGAGGAAGAGATACATGGAATGCAAACAATATTATCTACAATAGTCTCCTAAATAGATGAGGACTAAAGGATGAAAAGGGATTAAAGATCGAATTTCTTTAGCATAATAAAGGAGGTGAGCATATCTTCATAGAGTTTTAACAATTTTTTTATTAATTATGGCATTACATTTAATCACACAATTCACTACATACCATGGAAGAATGGGGTCATAAATTGGAAGAATCGTGACATTACATGTGTTGATGTGGCCCTGAAACCTTATAAGCAAGGGCCTTGCCAAGTAAGCTACTGTAAATTTTTTGGAGTGATTTGAAATTGCCACGTATGATTTTGAGAGGCATGAAGTTCGGGTTCTCAACTACTAGGTCATCTCCCCTAAACAATTTCAAATGATTTTGAAATTATTCCTAAAGGTTTATTGTTAAGCCTTTATGACAAAAACCCTATCTAAGTTCTATCAAACCAGGTAGTTTATGGAGGGATTGTCATGTGGCCATAACTGTTTGTACAAATATTATATATGTCCATATGTTTAAATTAAAGATTTAAACATAATAAAGTCAAGTTTCTAGGTTTTAGGTTTAGATTTAATAAGTCATTTAGGTTTTAAAGAATAAGTCAGTTTAGTTTATGAAACCCTAGTTTATGAATTAGGGTTTAGTGTTTATGAATTGTAGTTTTACGTTTTACTGTTTATGAAATCCTAGTTTATGAATTAGGGTTTTACGTTATACTATTTATGAAACCCTAGTTTATGAATTAAGGTTTTAGGTTAATGAATTAGGGTTTTACAATTTAGTCTTTATGAAATAGGGTTTACCATTTCTGAATTAAAGGTTTATAGTTTATGCATTAGGGTTTACTTGTTTTTGATTTGAGGTTGAATATATACAATTTAACATTGCAAAAATAAAAAAAAAACAACAAAATAAAAAGCAAAAAAAATGGAAATTGGTAGAAATGGACGGGAAACCAACCTGGGGCATTGGTTAATCAATCTGAGGAGGCAGGGATGTTTTGAAGGTGGAAAATGGGGTCATCTAATGTGGGTACCCATTCTTGGCATCGTTCTCCCTTGTCTTCCATGGCCTGTAGCTATTAAAATGAAGCTACAAGCATGTTTTCTAAAAAAATACTTTTCAAAAATGGGTACCCGTTCCATAATGGGTGCCCGTTTTAGCTTCGAGCGCCCGATCGTAAACGAGAACCTGTTTCGTAACAGGAACCCGTTTCGAATCAGGCTTCCATTCCTAAATGGGTACCTATTTTTTCAAAATAGGTACCCGTTCCAAGTGACATTTTTCATCTGTGGAAGACTTCTATGAAATGTATACTCAACTTCTTCCTTTAACCCACAACTCATCACCTTTGAAAGTTTTGAATCGGTTAGTCCACTCATGATGGAAAACTTTGCCTTGGAATCGTTATCATACATCTTGATTTCATCTGCATCTGTAGGAATAGTCGTAGGAGTAGTGTAACCTTTCTTGACAGAATCCCAAACTCCGTACCCTAGAGAATTGATGTAGGCTTCCATCCTTAGCTTCCAAAAAGTGTAATTTGTTCCATCAAACCTAGGTATCTTACTGGATCCACCTTGTGCCATCCTGAATCTTCCTCAAGTGGTTAAGCTTCCCTTAGAGGAACTTGGTTCTGATACCAATTGTTAGACACACAAGAATACTAAGAGGTGGGGGGTGAATCAATATTCTAACAATTTTCTATTTCAACAACTACAACTTATCTAGAGCAAATTAAACCTTAAACATCATAATATCAACATGAAAGAATAATAAAATGCACATCAACATATAACACTAGATATATGTGGAAAACCCTAGAAGGGAAAAACCACGGTGAGGATTAACTCATAATATATGAAGCTCAAATAATAACTTTATTTTAGGGGCTTTAACCCAAAGAAGCTACTACTCCCTAAGTAACTTTGATTTAGGGTCACTCCCAAGGAAGCTTCTACTTCCTAATAACTTTGTTTAAGGGTCACTCCCAAGGAACGTACTAGTCCCTAAAATGATAACACACTTACAAAAGATTACAATATGACAGTCTTTCTACTATCTGAAACTGACATGGAAAGTCACACTTTTGCTGATTACACTTCTACCTCTTCACACTTCATCTAGAAGATCTAATTAGTTAGGCACACTCTATACTTGATCACTATAAAAAATATGTCTTCAAAATGAATCCGGACAACATTTACAACCTCTTCTCTTTCTCCTTCAGTCGCACATCAATAGTTATGAATTTATTTTGCTTTTATCTACTTGCAAACTTTTTCAATAAACTTGCAATCATACCTCACCTCACTCACTTTGATTCACTATTTATACATGATGTTACATTAATTACATAGCTTTTTGTCCATGTACAATATGAAAAATACATTTACATGTTGGCCAGACATCACACAATATGAATCATGTAGAAGATAGGTCCTAAGTGAACACACACGTTACACTAGCAGAAGATCCAAGCCTTGCGGACACCAAAAATTGCTTAAATAGGTCCAAAACATCCTTCATAGCTTCAAACACCAAGGAATTATATCTACACACTCTACTCATTTGGATATAGGACAACTTTAAGGAGAATACATGAATACTTGAAGTATAACGGCCATATCAACTTGAAAAGCCTTGTGTGGTACATGAAACATAAAAGATCTTTGTGAAACTTTTCTAGATGAGTCCACATGACTCATAAAATATCCCCAAACACTCCTTTTCCACCACTTATTAAATAATTGTGCCACATAGCTTCAATCATTTACTCTGAGAACACTTTGTCATCTGAAACACATTGCAACATGTTGTCATTTGAAAAACTAAGTTGTGGACCACCAAGGACCTTGAAATTGAAAAAAAGCATGTAATACTCATCTAAAAATATGTCCTCAAAAATGCAAGGGCTATCATTTATTTGCGGAGGAATGCAGAGCATTCCATCAAACCTTCAACACTGACTTACTCTGCCAGAACATATGCCAGTACTCTATCATGCACAACTTCCACAGTAGAAGGGTGAATGATTTAAATTTCTAAAATTATCACCTTCACTGGAATCTTTACATACCTTCAAAACCAATAGCCAAATATGAAAATACAGAGGAATGTGGAGCATCCTACTTCCATGTAGTGACTGTCTTCACATAACCAACACTGTCTTCACTCTATCTTTTGCAAAATATACTTTTAGTAGTCCACACATCATGAAACTTGGAATATGTAGGATTTGTCATTACATTAAGCTATATTCCAATCCTCAAAGGCCCAAAACCAACCTAATGGAAATGTTGAGCACTTTCTCGAACAATCTTCAATGGTGGTCATTCTGAAACAGAGACTATCACCAACTTCCAGAGGCTAAATCTTCTTTGCATTAACACACGCATTCTTAGGGACAATAGAGGAGAGCATACAACAAATCTTAGTCCATCAGTACCATATCTTAGTGCTTCTAATTCCCATATTAATGTGTCTTCTTGATGCTTCTGATTCCCATCTAAATATAACTTCATACTCAATTCTGCAATGAACAAGGCATGATATGAACTTCTAATTCCCATCTCAATGTATCTTCTTCAGGAGCATATATCAATGTATCTTCAACTTCTAATTCTATTCAATATATCTTCTTTAGGAGCATTACATCCAACTATGAACACTATTACATATTCATAATAGTATTGACATCAATAAAAACCTTGTGACAGTGTTGACATGAATGACAAAAAATACAACCACTAGAACCATATGTATAGCACCATCAACTTCTTCTTCTTCTATACACAACCTCTGTATAAGTTTGTCCTTATATTGTCATATACTATGTTGACATCAATGACAACACACATTGCCAACAATCTCCCCCTTTGTCATTGATGGAAACATATACTCCCCCTTAGATATATATTTCTCTCTCTCACCCTTTGACATCAAGGACAAAGGGCATGATATCTTCTACTTATATCAATTCAAAAACTATATAGACTCCCCCTTACAAAATGATTTCTACAAACTATACTCCCCTAAGATAGAGATGCCTCAAAAATAGATGCTATGTATGTAATATGATACTACTGGCCTTCGTAGGACTATATACATCCAAATTTTCTAATCTACAATAACTCTTGCAACTCACTTTGAAGGTAGAATGGATTTATATATTGCCTTGAGTTGGGCAAGAGTAGATACCCAATTTTCTTTCCATGAGGCAACAATGTGATTTTGACATTCAAATTGCATACACAAGTCCTCAGCCTCCTCTATACTACTTGGGGTCTTCATCTTCAGATCAACTTTTTCAGCTTTACCTAACAATCTGGATAATGAAACCAGTATCAAATTGACTGCTTCCCTTAACTAACCAAAATTTTTCTTTATATGTTCTCTCTGGTCCTAAAGTTGTGATGGTTGTAAATGAAGAGTTTCAAATTTTTCTCTAGTTGATCCATCCTTGTCTTTTGACAAGTCATAAACTTCAGCTAGTTTGGAGATTTGTGACTCAATAGAGTCAATATAATCTTTGATGTTCTTGGTGGTATTTGGCCATTTCAAATAGAACATGTATAATGTGGTGGCTTCATCAATACATCCTTTTAATATTTTCAAGTTTTCTTGTAGCTTATTGTGTGCATTGGCACACTTATTAGATATCTTAGCTAACCTTTTCTCATTCATCTTCCTTAAAGCCTCTTATTCTACCTTTTTTCAACATGAGAAGAATGATCTTTAAAATAATCCATTAATAGATTCAACCTTTTCTCTAGAGGTAGATAGGAGTCAATGATTAGCTCTGGTAATCCTTCTTGAATCAACTTCATAACATCTTCAACTAGACTAGTTTTTTTCATGTTTTCTTGCAAGAACTACTTTCTTGTAGAAGCATGCAGTATATCACTGAGTTGAAGTTTATGAAGAGGTGAAATACTTGATAGGTCTACTTGCCCCTCATGGGTAGGAACCTACAAAAGTTGAGGTGTGATCACTGGTTGAAACTGGATTCACATATCTAATATGTCTTTGAATGATTCTAACTCTGAAGAATTCTAACCTATATCTTCAATACTCTCATCTTGCTTCTTCTCTTTGTCACTCTGATCTTTCTTTTCTTGTTTCTCCTTATCCTTCTCTATCTCATCTTGTTTTTCCTCACTCTTTTCTAAAGATTTTTCTTTCTGCTTCTCCTCAGGGCTATCCTCTTGTCTTTTCTCATCCTTCCTTGTATTCTTCGGAGGGGATAAATTCATCTCATCATGATCTTTTGAATTTTGTGTTTCTATATTATTAGGAGGAGGAGTGCTTATTTTATCTTGATCCTTTGGAATTTCAATGTTCTTTGGAGGATCAGTCTCCTTGTGTTCATCATCCTTCTTCCCCATGTCACCACTTTCCACAATATTTTCACATGCTGATAGATCTATATCCTAAATGGGATCATCTAATATTTCCAAAGGAACTTGTTCCTCAGTGGTCACTTTAGCATTCTTTATTTCTTGCAAGATTTCAATAGTTTTCTCTATGGTTTCTTTCTCCAGTATGTCAATCTCTTCTTTGTCTTTTCCCATAAGGATGTTTATCTTTCTTTTTCTTCTAGATTCTTGGGCTTGCTTTTGGGAGACCTTAAATTTATCTTCATCCAAGATGGAAGAATCAATTTTGTTAATAGCTTGTTTCCTCATCTCAACCTCTTTAGCCATGGATTTATTTCTTTTGTCTGTGAGTATATTTACAAGAATTGTGGGGAGTTGATAAATGATCTCAATTAAGGCTATATTGAAGCCCATCATGTACATCACTATAGCCTTTTCAATTGTGGCTTTTTCATCTAGAGGCATTTCATCATAGAGATCAACAACACCTTTTAGTGCACTATATTTTGTAATTGCATTTATGGTATATTCAAGTTCTAGGGGCACATGTTCAACTATTACCAAAGGGTTTCTTTTTTATTTCTTCTCTTTTTCCTTTCCCTTTCCTTTGGATGTTTCCCCAAGTTTTCAGTTTCTTCTCTTGTTCTTTTATTCTTCATGTTCAAACCTTCAATTTATTCTTCTTCCTCTTCTTCAACTTCAACATATTCAATGTTCATAGGATTAATCTTCCCTCTTCTTGCTTGAATTTTTTTGTCTTGGATTCTTCTTTTCTGTAGTTTGAGTTTACATAAGGGCCTCAGTAGTACTTATTTTGATAGGTAATTGTGATGATCTAAAGGGAACAAAAGTGGTAGCTATAGTAGATACCGATCTGCTTATTCTTCTAGGAATTTGTGCAGTGGGAAGAGTTTGTGCTTCTCCTAAAGAGCCTTCAAAAGATTTGAGTATGTCTTCTAGATCAGATTTCATTTTATTTTCCTTAACCTTCACCTTTTCTACATTCTCCTCTACCTCCCTTTTAACTAATTTATTAACAATTTATTCATAAGTGCCAAAACTTATAGTAGAGGGACCCTTTGGCTTGCTCACTAACATGTCAATATATCCCACCAAATCAAACTTAGAGACCTCATATAGTAGAGTTGTAATCCAGAAGGTCCTTGGATCAATAGCCTCTATATAACTGTTATCTTTATCAACCATGAATGTTATGTCATTTTTATATTTGTCAGCCACCTTTGATGGGATTCTCTCCCTCATCTATATATTCTTTTGAAAGGTCTTGAAAAATCCCCAGAACATTGTATCACCATTCTCATGATTTAGAAAGCTAAGAATATAATTTTTAATTTGATGGGCAACTTGAGTATCTATTTTCCAGGTCATACCCTTCATGCTAGACAATTCTTTCAAGAAGTAAAACATAAGGCATATGATCAAAGAGCCATAGAAAAAATTGTATCTTGATTCTTTAGTTCTCTTCAAATTATCCAAAATTTATTACCGCAGGAGCTCGAATAGGTCATAGTATTTCCCTTCTTTGATGATTTGGTAGGCCATATAGATTGTCGTGGCAGTGGCTGAGTTCTCTTTGTTAGTGTAGTAAATATTGTATGCAATGTTCATTATTGCATATTGGACCCCCATATCCTCAATATCATCTACTGTCAATGTTCTCTTGTCAAACTTTTCTCTGGTTAGCTTTATCACTTCCTCATTCTTGACTGATTTCAGAATTAGTATAGGTCTGGAGGAGCAAAGTCTAGTCATAGCCTTGATGGCATCCTTGGTGATCAAATGTGGTCGATCCAAGCAAACAAAGTCTCCATGTATCCGACTTAGGAAAATTTTGACCCATGCTTCCTCATACCAGAAGTTTGGAAAACCCTTCCAAATATCAAGTCCTTTTGCATAAATGTTGGCAAATTCTAGTTTTAGTTGGAAGTCATCTCTTAGCAAATTGTCGTTCCTGAACTGTTCCAATTTTAGATGATCACATTCATCCATTTGTGAATGAATATATATCCGGACATCCTCAATGTGCAATACATTTGTGGGAACATGTGAAAATGCACCATCTTTATCTATTTCCATGGATTTGAATGGGTGCTTCTTGAATTTTGGCCTTGGTCTCTCAACAATATCTATAACAATTGGTGTCGCCATGATAAAAACTTCATAATCTAGAGTTATACAAGCGAAAATTAGAAATACCTGAGAATATAGTGAATAGGGTTTGTACAAGTGCTCTACTGAGAATCTTCTATTCTCCTTCTTCTCTTCAACACACTTAGATTCAATCAAATGAGGTCAAAAAGATCAAACAATGCCTATATAGTCTTCTTACCCACCAAATTTGGTTCGCATTAAATGCATTCTCTATTTTGACCTAATCTATATTTTCTTATGCTAAATTTTATCATCACTCAACAATCCTCTGCAAACCATTCAATTGCTCCAAAAATTTGATCAAACCTCTTCATATCATCATCTTAACATGTTCATATCATTTTTAGCCAGAGTGGTGAGGATTTCAACAACTTATTCTTTCAGGGGTTTTGAAGAAACTTGCAGTTACTACATCCCCTGAACTAGCACCTTAGCTTTTTAGTTACCAGAAGATCTATTTGCACTAGGCAGAGGTTCGTAAACTTCACATTCTTCCTTCTTCTTCCATACTTTTCTCATTTACTTCTTTTGTTGAACAATATCAATCTTCTTCTGAGGAGCAGAAGACCTTATATTCTTATCCTTGCAGAACCTTGCAATGTGCCCTATTTTATTGCAACTATAGCAGGTGGTATTGGATTGGGGAGCATGATTATCTCTTCTTACATTAGATTTGAAGTCAATAGCCTTATGACCATACTTGTTGCATGTGTAACAATAACCATGGAAGAACTGAGAGATCTTAGCATTGTTCTTATTCATGAAATCATTCCTCATCATTTTGCTTTTGTATCCATTAGCCTTCTGATTAACTTTGTTGCCAACATGATACTGACCATGAGAGCTTACAGTATTGTACTTAGGAATCCTAAAAGAGTTCTAATTTATGTTTCTTCTACATTCAACAACCTTGTGACCAAATCTATTGCAAGCATAACACTTTACAACATTTTGATTCATCTTACTTCTACAATCAACAACTTTGTGGCCAAATCTATTGCAAGTATAACAATTTCCATTGAAACCTTGAGAGTACTTGGTGGAAGCAGTATTCCTGAAGTTCTTCTTCTTATTCTGGACTTAAGTGAATTCCTTTTTGTCTTCTTAGGTTCATTATGTGATTTTTGGCCAACCTTCTCTATCTTGTCATCATCCATGTTTTTCTTAGAGCATTCTCCCTTTTCAAAACCAAGACCACTTTTGTCATTAGGTGACTAGGTATCTTATCAAGGATAGCACTTCCCTTTTTGAGTTTAAGACTTTTGTCTAATTGCTCTTTTACTTCATTTAATTTATTTCTTAGATTAACTACTTCCTCCACAAGTTTTGAACATTCATCTACTTTATCATTGAGCTTGATTTTTAGGCAATCTTCAATCTTCTTACATTATTCAACTTTGTCCTTTAGTAGAGAGATCTCATCTTCTATCTCCTTAGGTTTGATTTCACAACCTATAGCCTCTTCTAATTGATCCTTCAATTTGTTAATTTCTTTTCTTGATTTTGTCTTCATTCTAGAAAACTTTTCTTTTGCTATTTGCATCATATCCTCATACTTTCTATTTAGTTCTCTTGCTTCATCCAAATCATCAAGGGATGACTTGAGTTCACCTTCAAGGTCTACTTCATCTAGATTTAAGTCCCATCCTTCAGGTTACATTGCTTCTAGATATGGTTCTAGAACAAATACATCATTATCCATAGCTTCAGATTCCATGTGTTCAAGTGCAGGATCTACCTCAGCTGTTAGGCTTCTCAAAGAAACTTAGCTCTGGTACCAATTGTTAAACACATAGATGCTGAGAGGGGGGTGAATCAACATATATTGAAACTTTAATACTTCATTTGTAGATTAGATTCATAACTCACAGAACATAAAGTAAATCATGCAACACATTCATCAACACATAGACACCAAGATTTTTTACGTGGAAAACCCAAAACTAGGAAAAACTACGGTGAGTGTTAGCTCACAATATAATGCTTGCTTCTATATAAATGTTTACAACATTGGTTTAGGGCTACAACCCAAGGAAGCTACAACTCCCTGTTGACTTTGTTCTAGGGCTACGACCCAAGGAAGCTACTACTCCCTAAAACAAGCTCATTACTACAAGGAATTATAATGTTAAACAAAACTTTGAACTACTATGAAAGGACATCTGACTCATGCCAAAATTATAGTTCTCTTCTCTACACAATTACTCCATTAAACTAACTTTGCACACTTCATACCGCCCATTCTACTTTATTACATTTGCACATACATCTACACATTACAATTGAATTTGATCTTCTATATAGACCATCCACAACACTTCAAAAAATGACTTAGAGGTCGACATCATAAACATCTTTAGATGAAGCGTGTAGTTCTTCAAGAGTCAGCTTCAACATGTACAATATGAAGTGGAAACTTGTTGTGGACCTCAAGATTTCATGAAAGGATTCAAGGAACATCACTTTACATCTTCTAGAGTCAAAATAATTGATCTGGATCCACCGCACATCTCAAGAACTAGTCTGTCGGCCCACATTATACAAACAATGCCAACTGTTTATCTTCATATCACTAGGGAGAAGCCAAAGACATCATGTGGACCAAGAATTCAACATTGTACCATCTCAACATCATTCAACCACCTTTCCACTGAAGTATCAGATCAATCTATACATCCACAAGACAAGAGATGTGATGAACTACTGGAAATCGAGTATTCCAGACGAACTGTGATACTCCACTATTCACCTGGATATGGCATTGAAGTACATCAAAAATATTGAAACCTTTATAGATGAGCTTAAACATCATTACATGCATGCTCCTAGATCTGCATATTCTCATCTATTATTTTTAGAGAAAAACAAGAGCTATACCAACATATAGTAGAGTTTGGAGAACAGGGATATACAGTTCTTCAACATATTTTGTGTGGTATAGAAAACAAGAGATATTTGTGTACGGTTCAAACTTGAGATATATTGGAGCATGTAGAACATCCAAACAATCTTTTATGGCTGATTTGTATGTGTTTCATCCTCCGCAAATACTTAACCATGTGGTCTATGACTTTCAGAATAGTCTGTATTACCTCTGTTACTTGAATGCTAAATTTGCAAACCACTAGACCACTTGAAGATTCAAAAGAGCTTACCTTATACATCCCTGAGCCTGACATCAAAACTGCATGACCAAAAAAATTCTTCTATAGGAATGTGGAGCATTCCAATAGGTCTCCACCATTGCTTTGCCCTGTCTAAGTAGTAACTGGTACTTTGTCACTTGTAACTTTTTCTACTGAATTTTGGTGACTTTAAATCTTGAATATATCATCTTAGTATTAGGATAAACTTATCTTCTAAACCGCAATACTAAATCTTGCAATGCAGAGAAATGCAGACCAAAATATTGTACTTATGTCTTAAGATATACACTGTGAATGCCTTGATCAAAATTCTACAACTTGTCTCTGGGTGCAGTACTTCTAATTGATGAAATATAAATATAGGGATATAGAAGACATATCAAGATATGAGTATTTACCTCCACATCATTCTTAAACATAAGACTAATCACTATATCATGCTTAGATAATTTTCTCTTCTTCCAGACTGGCTTGTCTTAGAGATGTTGACCCCTTGACTTTAATTAAGTCAAACTATATCTCTCATCTCTTCCACTGTCCATCAGCTTCTCCTTATTTTATGAGCCAAATCATCTCTCTCAAATCTTCCACTATCCATCAACTTCTCCTTCTTCTATAAACAACCTATGTACAACTTTGTTCTTATATTGTCATATACTATGTTGACATCAATGACAACACACATTGCCAACACCCATATATCACTATGTTATGGTATATTACTTTTGTGTTTATTTCCTTATAACTATGTGATTAGTTTAATTTTTGCACATATCTCCTCTCATAGATTAGTGTGGGAAGCAAATTCTACACTTCTACTTCCTTTCATTTAGTATGAAAGGTTAATAACCTTAGGTTCTAGGTGTTAGGGACAAGTGTTTTTTGTACTAATTTTGGATTGAGTGCGAGCTTGTAGAGAGGAAGATATTGTTGCAGGATAAATGGAAAACACATCAAGGAAAAAGATGGAGAAGCTCCTAGGCATAAAATTTGAACTTTGGAAGCTTAATATGGAGGATATTCTCATGGATAGAGATCTATGGGCAGCAATATTTGGATCCAAACCTACAACTACATCATAAGAAGACTATACCAAAATTGATAGAAAAGAAATGGGTCTCATTAGACTCTATTTGGATGATTTAGTGTTGTTGAATGTGCATGAAGAGACTACCATAGTGAACCATTGGAAGAAGCAAGGTGAGATTTATTAGGCTAAATCCATAATAAACAAGTTTTTCCTGATAAGGAAGATATATACCCTTAGGATGGAGGATGGTGGATCTATCGACGAACATTTAAATACTTTTAATATGATCGTGACCTAGTTGCACTTTGTTATAGTGAATATGGAGGAGGAGTATTAGTATATGACTTTGTTATGTTCTTTGCTAGATTTATGGGACCACCTTGCTATGGCTAATTGGAGCACTACCACCAAGTTGAAAATGGATGAGATGGTGGAATTATTACTTTCCAAAGAGATGTAATGAAAGAAATCCAAATTTGTTAAGGAGGTCCTAGCTATTCATGGAAGATTGAAAAAGAAGGTCAAGAAGAAGGACAAGAAATATGACAAGTCAAGATCTAAATCCCATGGGAGATCTGAATCTCCTAGTAAGTCCAAGGCTAAATGTTGAAATTGTTATAAGTTGAGCCATTTTAGAAGAGACTAAGAGTAGGAGAAAAAGAAGAAAAATAAAGGTTATGATGATGAGTCTAAGAAGTCCCTCAAAGATGATGTGATACCTTTATTGCAGCCTTGGCCACACATGCATTGGAAGGTGCATGATTTATAGACTTTGGTGCCTCTTTTCACATGACATAACAGTGAAGTTGGTTCACAAAATATGATGAGTATGACGGTGGGAAGGTGTACCTTGGATATGATTATCATCTAAAGATTGGTTATGTGCATGGAAATAGAGGACCAAAAGGGAGTCAAAAGTGGCCACTTTTTTTTTAAATCAGTAAAAACTGATCTTGGATGAGAAATTGAAGATAACCACATGCTCAAAATTTGAAGACGCAACAAGAAAAAAATTGTAGTGCTTAGAATCTAGTTTCTAAACTACTATTTTATTTAAATGGTGGAGATTAAGAGGTTCAAAAAGGGAGCACACAAAATGTTCTTGTTTTTATCAGAAAAATATAACATAGCATCTGGTATGCTCCCCCTAAAATGTTGACTTTTTAAAAGTATTTCATAAATTTATTTAGTGGAAAATTAGTTAACATCGTGTAGTTTATGCTTAATTTTTCTGCTAATTTTTTAATGAATATATGATTTTTACTAATTTTCAAAGTGAACACATCATGAAAAATGAAAAGTTGAGCATGCTCCCCCCTATTTTTTCTGAAAACTAATTGAAGGTTTTTTTAATGTGTATAGAACAGAGTCTAGAATGTAAAAATGTAATTTATGTCAAATTTAGATGAACGAATAAAAAATGAAACCAAAAATACTATTCATAGGTTTTCATCAAAAAAGGAAGGCACTAGCAAGATAAATTGAAGATCAAAACCTTAACATATTTGAAATATAGAAAAAAATTACATAGTTAGAAAGGTAACAGAGAGCTTGACATTAATGTGGCATTTTTTTACATCAGCATTGCAAAATATGCAAACCTGATGGAGAACATGCTTGACATTTAGTTATTTTTCTATATTTTGTAGAAAACATGTCTTTGGGCATTAACATGCAAGTCCAACTCTTTGGGTTGGATGCCCAAGGAAAATACAACCCTAAGTCTTGGTAGTTTCCAAAAAAAGTTATAATGTATGCTCATTATGAAAACTAAAAAATAGTCTATTTTTTATGTTTTCATAACACAAGTGCATTATGAAAAATATAAAAAATAGACCATTTTTATATGCATTATAACAAAGTAAAAAATAGTCTATTTTTTATGTTTTTCATACCATGCTCAAATTATGAAAATCATAAAACATAGACTATTTTTTACTTTTTCATAATGTGAGTGTGTTATAATGTGCTCATATTGTGGCTTGATAGTGACCAAGTCACTACTGAGCCATAACACAAGCATGTTATAACATGAACACATTATAGCACTCTCGCGTTATATACACAATGAACCAAAAAGTGATTTTAGCTGCTTTTTGGTCCCCCATCTTTGTGCACATGCCCAATTGTTGGTTGTGGAGAAGTCCTAATTTATTTCCTTAATGGATGAGTGAAAGGGATAAATGGTGTTTTGCATATCCCTAGTTTGCATGTAATCTAGTTTCTATAAGTAAACCTAATGATGTGTATGTGTAGCTTATTTTCTTGAGTGGAGGGTGCAAGATGGTGAGAAGGGCTATGGTGCTTGCTAAGGGTGTTTGTATTATCACTTTATTTCAGTTGGATGCATGCATGGTTCAATATAATAATTCATCTATTTCCAGGTGAGTGTGAGATCATCATGGGCCAAATAATACCTCTAAGTGGCAATGAAAATGCTCGGAAAAGACTTAAGCAACTTCATTTGAAACTTTGAATGGGTTATTTACACAATTTGAAAAATATGTAGGAATAAAATTTGTAGAAAATTGAATGGAGTTTATGGCCTACTATTATTTTTGAAAACAATAAATTTATTTGGTGAAAATTGGATATTTTAATGAGGCACTACTATTTTTTTGGAGAAAAAAGTAGGCATCATTTTGGCCAATCTAAGTATGAGAAACAAATATATATATTTTTAAAAATCTTTAGATATAAGTAAATGACACATGCCCATATGTGAACCATATTTTTGTGAAATTTTTTTTGTAAGTAAATAGTTAGTTATGAGTTTTTACTACAACTTTTTAAAAATATTAATAAGTAATTTATGACCAACCTAAATTGGTCAAACAAATAAATTTCAAAAAATAAAAATTTTCAATATAATGAAATGTTTGATAAAAATGAAATTGACCATCATATTAAAAATTAAAAGGTTGAAAATGAAATGTCTGATAAAAATGAAATAGACAAAGAGGAAAGAGAAGATAAACATGTACTTGAAGATTGCAGATATGAGTTGCATGATATTGAAAATGCACTTTGTAATCCAATTTTTAATAACATTAATGAAATTATTAACACGTATGAAACAGTTAAAATGAATGTATTTTCAAATTACATAAGAAGAGAGGACCTTTATAAAAAAGGAAAATGAGATCCCACATCCATTGTATTCTAATAAGCCCAATAAAATTGTAAAACACCTAAGAACCCATAAATGGTTACTTGAAATTGATGAGAACATGATAGAAAGAATTGAAGGTAGGAAGCTATAATGAACTATTTGCTTGTGGGATTCAAAACTTTTCAATGAATACTTTGCAAATAAAACATTAACCAAATAATGCCAACTCTTTTTACAATTACTAAAAATGTACAAGATGAGACCTTTATTAAAGAAATTAAATATTTGGGTAAACAAAGTGTCTAGTTGTAATAAAATGATTGTTAAAAGTGTTTTTAATGCACTTAATTCTATTAGAAAGACTAGTAAGAACAAACATAAAAGAGATGCCTGTATAATAATAACATTCTCAATGATAAGTAAGAAATTATGAAAGTCTCTATTAATGAGGCAAACTTTTCTTGACTCAAAACCTAAATCATAAAATATTGTCAAAAGCACTAGCATTAAGATCAAGACTAGATAGTCCTCTTAAAATGATACTTGCACTTTTAGTGGTAGGCTTTCATGAGTTGATAAGAAGCTAATTAATAGGACAAAGGATGAAACTGAACAATTTTGGTGTTCTAACACTAGAGTATCACCTAATGTAAAAGATGTTTTAAAATTAAGAATTGATAATGAAGACTGCATACCACATCCCAAAAATTACCTAGAATGTAGTCAAACAACATTGTAAGTTCTAAAGAAATTGTGAAGAACATCTAGGTTTGACAATCTCACAAAGAGTATTTGAATCTTGTAAGAAATTTTATTGTGTGTCTCTTAAAATTCACGTACTATATGTTGAAAATACCATGTGGAGTTTTCTATGTATCATGAACTATTATGTAATATTCATTCTACTTTGCACACTAACAAAATGTTACAAGAGTGTGGTGCAACTCAACTACCAAAGCCATCTATGGACTTATTAGATTTATTTTTATGTGTTAGAGATGATGGTTGCATTTTCTATGAAAATGATTATTTAAATAAAAATTGTTTATAGTGTGGTGGGTTATGAAAGCTTATATCATGTATTCATGAGGACAACAAACATGATTTTTGAAAGAAAATGGTTGAGAAAAAGAGATATGAGATAGTGAAATACAATTTGAAGAGTGGGGGTGAAGGTTCTAAATGTGAGTTGGTTACAAGAGAAGTGTTGTTAATTTTATTTATGATTTTATGAAAAATCTTTTTCACAAGTATGCTAGACATAGCCATATGTATTGATGGTTAGATCAATAGTTAAGGATGTGTAAAGATTTTTTGATTGGAACTATTGTATATGTAGTTGATTTTGTAGAAAAATATACATTGCAACCACAAAATGAAGTGCAATCCTAGTGCTACAATTCTATTCATATTATTATTTTTGTTCACATCACATATAGACATGCCCCTAATAGTACAAAAGAGAATAGGAAGATAGTCTGAGAGTACCATTTTTACACGAGTGATGATTGATCTCATTCATTAGAGTTTTTGAAATATTATTTTTAGCGATTTATGAGTTATTATAGGAAAAAGATATTAGAATAGCTCAACATTTTATTTGGAAAAATAATTGGACTGGTCAATTCAAGAATGCTTGCATATTCTATTGGTTGAGCATAATGCATGTAGAGAAGGGTATAGTTTATATTTGGATTTTTTAATTTGGGCATAGAAAAAGGAAGCATGATGGAGTAGGTGCATGTGTGAATAGAGATCTAGTTAAAGAACAACTAAATATTCAAGGTGGTCCTACATTCAATAATTCAAAATCTATTGTTAAGTGGTGTAATTATGCTTTGTTACAAGGGGTGACACTTGATTCAAAAGTATACAGGTTCTTGTTTTTGGTTGATGAGGGGACAATGGGAGAGAAATTAGATTGTCAAAGAATCAGAAAATTATCAAAGATGCATTCATTTTGAAGCTTAGATGTAAAGACATGGACTATTTAAGCACAATAATTAGTTTATTTTTGTTAGAGTTGTGTTAAATGTGATTGAGATAATTGTGAGTCAAGTGAGTGGGCAGATACATGGATTCCATAATATCTAACCCTTTTAACTCAAGCTCATTGATCTCTATTTAGTGACATTGAGAGGTCATTTAACTATGACCATGTTTCAGACATTATACAACCAAGTCATGCTTATGCTATTGTTGCACCACATGAGAATAAAGAGAGATCATACTACAAAATGTGTACAAGGAAAATAGAAGCTAACACATGCTATGCCAAATGATATGCCAAATGATAATGGGTTCACATAACCTATATGATCAGTTATTATTACTAGCACTTGGTTGCAAACATATATGATTTGAAAGAATGTCATACCTACATCTCAAGACTTTAAGAAGCACAAAACCATGCTCATGTAATCGTACCTAGTTTTAGCAAAAAATGTTAAGTTAGTGAAGCATCATGTAAAACCAAAAATAAAAGAACTATGAAAAAATTAGTAATGTTGATCATGAAGAAATACTTGATACTCTAAAGGTAAGAGATAACCCCTCGGGTATGCTTGATTAGCATGTAAACTTTTAATTTTGTATAAAATATTTGATTAATTTAGTTTTTCCTCATTTTTCATAAATTAGTTTTTATTTTATATTGTTTTTCTTTTTTTTTTAATCAATTTCTAACATTTTTTTGTTAGGTTAGTGGGGCCAAATGTCTTCCACCTTTTTGTGGTTGGTCTTGTAAGTACAAAAACTATTTCTTTCTAGAAACCAAGAACATAGGTCATTGCAAAAATTGATTTTAGTAGCATGCTAGTCAAAACCTTTTTCTTCATTATTTTTCATGCCAAAAATGATGGTGACCTCATGTCTCTCAGTCTTCATGACCAATGGCCAATTATTTTGGTTTCATAAATGATATTTAATTTGATTTATACCAATGATTATGAATGTACTTTTCTACTTTTTCAAGTTTAAAGCACTCGTATTTCATGTTAATGACACTTCTACTAGCTTTGTGACATCCCTTAAGTTCTATGATGACAATACTAGGGAAATCAAAAATATCTATATGTCTGATATAACTATCCTTTACCAATGTTGTTAGTGACCTTTCTACCTTTGTAATTTCATGTCTTTCTTATGTTATTTAATGAATAACCTCCATATGACATGGAATCCTCTAGGAACTGGTCATCATAAGGTTACAACATTTTAGGACCAGCCAGTCACAATGGCACCTCTTCTCATTTTTCTTCCAATAACAAATTTTGGGATAAAAAAACATATCATTCCCAAGAATGATCTCCACCCTTACTATCCATTCTTGCACCTAAAACACACAAATAAGTATCAGTTTCAATTTAAGAGGCATTAATTCATGATTATATTAGAAACAATGAGGATATCTCAAATCAAAGATCTCATGGTCATCATCTCCTTGACTTGATTAAATATATCATTAATTGTAGGTATCATAATCTCATTCCTCAAAGGGATCCTTTTGAACTTGTCTTCATTTAGTGTAGGTGATTATATACTAACATATTATGATACTCTTATAGGTTGATACCTAGGAATGTTTTGCTGATATAGTTGTCATGATTGTCCATAATAGTCATATAATTGTACCTTGTGACCTTAAGGATGATTCTGACATTGAATGACAACCTATTTAGCTTTGAAAAAAAATTCTTTTGATAGTTTGTAGTTGTTTAAGATGGTCCATTTGATCCTTTTATTTGAGTTTTTAGAGTACACTTGTTATCTATTCAACTATTATGCAATCATTTGGCTTCCCTCAAGGTTGCACATGGTTCTAATGATAGTGTCATTGATTTTGATGAGGTGGTAGGCTATTAACTATATAGGATTGTGTTCAAGTAATCCATGAGATCTTCCATTTGGTACCCATGTCTATTATGAAAATTTTCTAACATGTGTGACAATGCTTATAAGATGGGAGTGCACACCCTTCATAACTATTAGTCTTTTTTATGGTAGAACAACATTAAGGGTTTAATGACCGCCTTCTTATGCCCTTGATAAAGGAAATTTTACAAAAGGACAGGTTACCTAATTTTTACAACTACCCTCATGGAAATATGACAATGTTTATCACATTCAAGAGTATCTTCTATCTTATGACTATCCTAGGAATGATAAACCTTCATTCTCATGCTTGTCCAATGAAGTGAATAACTAGATATGATTGTACTTTGTAGATGTTGTTGCCTCCTAGTTGTTGAGCATTCATGATAGTCCTTTGATTGTATGACAGTGTTTTGACTCATTATAACATACCTCAGGATGTAGCTCATAACTCAAATCCATGACATGATAGTATATTTTCACTTCCTAGGACAACCATTTGGGGTAGGTGATATGACTATGTTTAGGATAGCTATATTAGGTTAGTAACAACATATACAATGACTATCATATTCTTTATTGTAGTGACATGATAGTACCTTGTTGTTGGGAGTGTCTCAAGTTTTATGAGTATCCTTATTGGGAGTTTTGTTAGTGACCTTACCACCTTTGTAATTCCATGTCTTCCTTAAGTTCTCTTATGATATAATTGTCCTTTAGTTTTTGAAAGTGAGAGATAAAGGAAGATAGAGAGAGAAGGGGAGAGAGAGTGAGAAGGTTATCAATTGGCATGAGTTAGTTGTTCTTGGATAACTTTGGCATTCTTAGTAGATAAATTTTAATAGTCCAAATCCTAGTATGATTTATACCAATGATTATGCCTATACTTACCCACTCTTTTGAGTTCATAACATTCATATTTGGTGTTAATAACACTTGTACTAGCTTTGTGGAAACCCTTAAGCTCTACGATGACAATCCTAAGGTGATCTCAACCATACACAGGTCTGATATAACTATATAGTAACCTTGGATAAGATGGGATAGGCATGAAAATCTTTATCTTAGTGAGATTCTTGTTCTTTCCATTTTTGGAAATTTTTTTATTGAAAATCTTGTTTTTTAATTATAATGCATGCTTTTGACTATGTAGGTTTATGAATGAGATTATCTACCATGGCATACCCCATATGCTAAGTACAATATTTAGTGTACATTTATGTTCAAAACATTTTGATGTTTACATTTTGTTAATATTTTGCTTTAGCATTTTGTGTACTAATTTCTATTTTAAGGAGAGTTTATTTTTTTATTTTGAGTCTGAAGAGTAGGTTTAAGGATCATTTTGGTTTTAAAGAGTGTTTCACATGGATGGATAAGGTTTGATTTCTCATATAAAATCAGAGTGATGCATTCCTAGTAGATGTTTTCTTCACCATCGACTAAGATGTGAAAAAGCTTCCATATGCATGAACACCTTTAAAAAATATTATATAGTCAATATACTACTACATATGTATACATTGTTTGGGGTGGACTTGTTCTTGGATACTCTCTATTTTGTATATTGATTTTATGAACTTCGGTAATATAGCTACTATTTTAATGTATTCCCATCCTTATATAAACTTGGTTATTATGCTTGGTAGAAACATGGAGACAAACTATTTCTTGGACATGTCTTGTACTTTTTTATTTATTATCTATCAAAAGAAAGATATACCTCTATTCAAGTACATAACAATTAATATTCAATTTACCTATGACATATTGTGTTTTTTGCATAGATATCAATCTATTGTATGTAAATTTATTTATCTAGTCAACAAATAAATGTTGATGGGATTTCTATCTTTTGATGACTTGAATGATTTATATTAACTTCATGAATGTTATGACAATTGTTAGCTTCATGAAAAACTCTTTATAACTATTATGAGACCACCCTCCTAGACTATTATGTCCATCTTATGGCCTCTTGAGAGTAATTCTCCTAATTTATAATTATTATGATGACTTGCCAATCATGTGTATATTGTTGTTGTAATGAGATTGTTTTTTATAAAGTTAGATGGAAAAAAGGGTCCAAATCCCTATATAAAATGACCCAGAGGGCAGAGCAAAAGCCTCAGATAGGCAAGATATAATGGATTAACAGTAGACTAACAATAGAACATAGAGCACCCAAAAAACCAACCATACCAAACTTAAGCAAAAACCAACACCAGAGAACACAGAAAAAACAACTAAAGATTTCCATCACCCCCATGCTTGGTAAGAAAATTGAATATCTCCTCATAGTCTCCCAAATTGTCAACACCAATGACTTGGATCATATTGTCAAACTCTATCAGTGCAGAGAAAGTTGTAGCAACATGGTGAAGAACTTTAGTTCTGAAACCAACCATCACTCTTCAATTATTTTGCAGCTCCCTCACCTTAGAACTGAGATCAAAAACCTCCTCTGTAGTCTTCTCACACAGAGCACATTTACTCTTGTCCTCCTCCTTTCCTCCTCATCTTCTGAGTAGGGGGTATTCATTTTTAGGAAATGACTAGTGCCTTCTTCTTCCTACATAGAACCCTCGAAGGTACCTGCACCATCATCTCCTAAGGTCTCTTATTTAAATTCAGACTCCCTCGAAATCTTAATCCCTTGACGAATTGTATAAGGGATACCTGCAATGCGGCTAGACCTTCTACACTAGGCCATTTTACTACCAGTTCCTATCAAGTTGCCACCTCCACCTTGCTTAGCAACCACATCCAAGTCCATAAATTTAGATGCTTCCACATTATATTGAATAACTTCCTTCTCCATTTTTTTATGGTTGTGGGTCCTTCCCTCTTCTCGTTTAATCACTCTCTTAGCTGATGAAACCTCCCCCTTCTTAACAATGGTAGCTTGGGTTTTGGGGCTCTTGCTTTGCTTCTTTGAGGTGGTTTTACTTTTGGGGGTTTTAGAAACAGGTTTGGGATTGGGAGTTTTAGCCAATGGGGAATATTGAATCTTCTCAATTCTAGGCCAATCTCGAGGGGCATTGATCATACTAGAGGAGGTTACCACCTCTTTTTGAAACACCACAAACTTCTTCCCTTTGCCTTTAACAGTGGGGCTAACAACAACATGATTCAAAGGGGAACCATTGAGAACATTGACCTTAATGGTCTTAGGAGGACACAAAGCCAGATAAAAATGGTCAAGGTGGAATATAAGGCCTTGATGGAAGGGGATAACTAGGGTATTGGGATTCTTAGCATGAGCTTCCCTCTCCACCCTTATGGAATTCTCTAAGGAGGATAAGATAAAAAAGGAAAACTAATCTTAGAACTATGATGGAAGTGATTAAGCAAGGTGAAATGATAGTGAAAGTAGACTTTATATCACCCTTCAAGGGTAAAATATTTCATTAACATCAAACACACCTGGTCCCACGAAATTAGAATCTTCTCCTTCTTAAACCCCCTAAATTTGGTCGCAGATTCCCCCTCTCTTAATAAGTTCACCATAGTTTCTGGGTCTGGGACCCTGCTCCAGCGGTACTGCTTCCTCCCTTTATTGTACATCACTGTCACTTGACCGATGACCTCTTTGGTGAACTTGAATCCTATACCGCCAAGAAAAATGTGATAGTTGTCCCAAGAATCCACAAATTGATGAGATAGGTTCTCCTCATGCCCTTTCAGACTTTCAAGGAAAGAGGTCACCCCCCTTCCTAGAGGATATACCAAATGGTAGGGTCTTTCTTAAATTTATCAGGGGAAGAGGGTTCTGTTATTATGATATCTCCTCCCATGACAACACTTCTGGTAATGAGATTCTTTAGCAAAACCAATATGTGCTAGTATAATAGTTTGAATGCATACCTAATTTATCCTAGATGCTTTGTAATAGAAATTTATTGTTTCTAGGTTTACTTTTAAACCTCCTATGGCTATTACCAATGACCTTATGCATGACATTCCTCAATAATGTGTATCATAATAGTCAACGGTGAGTTGATAGTGTTTTTATGTGGAAGAATAATTTAAGCCATTTATGAATGCATTGTCTAGTGCTTTGAAGCCATTTTAGAAAATAATATGACTTCCCTATAAAAGATGGTTCCATTTTAAATAATCAAAAGCATTCCCAATTGTATGATTGTTAAGAGGTGATGGATGACTTTAGCCCTTTATGATAGTCCCTTGCATTTTTTACTATCCTTTATATTGTTATAAAATTTTTATGACTACTTATTTGTCATTTTGTCCTTAACTCTACCCTTAGAAACACTTAAATAAGACTAAACAACCCATGTTATGCATTTGACTTTAGATAAATATTATAATATATTATGCATAATAATGCTTACAACATTTAGGGTATTTATGATTGTTATAACCATACGAGCAACTATGTCTATGACTATCATGACTATACAATGGTCTTGGAAACAATATTTTGTGTATTTCACACAAGGTTGGACTAATTAGATGTACTTGTCATGGTTCACTTTAAATATATTTTCTCTAGAAAATATACTTAATTACCATCTCAATAAGGGATAATATTCTAGCCTATGAAATGATAGTGCTCCTAGGGCATGATGGAAACATGAATACATGAGTCATTACCTCACCAACCATCTAAATGACATAATAAAGTTAATAACATCGCTAAGGGTAAGGTTATTATCTCTTGATAGTGTATTAGTTTTCCATGCATTATGGTGATGAGATTCTACATAGACCATGATTATCTTATGAGTATGATGAGGTTATGATGGAAATACATCCACCATTGCTAATTGTCTTCATCCATTTTTTGACAAGATAAACATACTTTTCATCTAATGATGGCATTCTTCAAAAATGTCAGCACCGCTTAACTCTATAGAAATAACACTCAGTATGTTATTTAATTTGTACAATGATCTTTGTGATCAGGACCTTTTACAATGACATTTGCAATCAATTTTTTTTGCAATGATCTTTGCAATAAAAAATCTCTTTCAATGATCTTTGCGATAAAAAAAACCTTCTACAATGATCTTTAAGATAAAAAAAACTTCTCCAATGATCTTTACGATAATAAAACTTCTCCAATTTTTCCTTTAAAATTCAACAATAATTTCTACAATCAATTCTGCAATCTGACTCTAATATCTTGAATAGATTTTCTCTATTCAATGAGCCCCAATGCATTTTATGGTCGATATCCTCTCTTAGTAGTGATATTGGTGTACTTTATAAGTGCTCCAACTGCAAATCTCACGCCTCTATACATACAACATGGATAGAATTCAAGTGGAAATACTGTGGCCCTTATTATTGATAGTGGTTTTTCAAATCTTCATAGATTTTTGAGGTTGAGCTTGGGCTAATCATGAATGCTTAATATTGCAAGCTCCCTCATACCAAAAAATCTAGATAATCAATTCAAATTCTAACAACTTTATAAGATTATCAAATGTGATCTTCTCTAGTAAGTTCAAGCTATTGAAAATTAGGAACACTGAGAGGGGGGGTGAATTAGTGTTCTATAAACTTTTTCTTTTAACCATTTCATAGAATAAATTAAACAAGAGCACACCATGCAAATGAATAACAACCATAGAAGCATGACACATGGACACCAATATTTTTATGTGGAAAACCCAGAGAGGGAAAAACCACAGAGAGGATTAGCTCTCAAATATATATTGCAATCTTTACAAATAATGATGTTCAGGGTTGGTCACTCCACGGCCCTGGAACATGCTAGCTCATTGCCATGAAGTACAACTAGGTATAGCAGGCTCACTGCCTCAACCCTAAACCTAGAAAGATTACAATAAGGGTTGTTAAACCCTATTGGAGGCTCACTGCCTTGATGAAGAAAGGCTCACTGCCAAATACAAATCAAATAGTATATGAAAAGGAATACTACATAAGCGTCTATTAATATGCCAAGGTGCAGCAACTAAATTTTGAATCCCAAGTCTTCATCATCACTGATCTGTATCACTGCTCTGCTATTTGCATATTCGCATCCATCACCCATACATCCACACAACCTCAACTGAAATTCATTGCTCTTATATATCTGCATCATGATTTGATCCATAATCAGGTTGACATCCAAGAAGTGAAATGTGTACATAGAAATGTGTAGCTTGGCAGCTCAATCCAATGTACTATATGTTATGCGGACCCAAATCTTTGCCCAAACGTGTTCATATAGGTCGGCTCTAATCATTCAATCACTTAAATAGATCCTTCACACACTAACTCTTCTCTGCACAATGATTTATCATACTAGTCAGCATGTTCCTTAAGAGCATGCTTAATAGGTTCATCTGTAGACTTACAACTTTTACTGTGGATCACAAAATACTTCCAAAATCATATCAAGGACTCTTCACACATTCCATATCTTACCCTCAGAACCACAAGGCATGATATCATCTTGGGGGGGAATGCGGACCATCAGAACTCAGACTCTATCTCTATCATACTCTATCAAACACTGTACAGATACTCAACATCTTGCAACTATCTTTCCAGTGGACCTCAGGTCTCACAACTGTAGAATTAGACACTTCATACAAGTGTTTACAACACCTTAAAACTGCATAACAAAATACTCACCTGCAGAGGAATGTGGACCATTACAATGTGCCCTGTTCACTGTCTCTGCTATATCTCTATTCACCCAGACTTAGATAATTCTTCCAAATGACTTCTGGAGGAAGTTGGGACTTAATCTCTGGAGCATAACACCATCAAACAATTAAGAACATCATACCTGGACTGTATTTCTAGATCATCATCTGCGGAAGCATACTGACCCACTTACTGTCCTCTACTCTGTAAATGCCCATACTTAGCCATTTCTGCCAACTGGACCTGAATTCCAATGTGACCTTCCAGAGTTATGTCTTCATGTCATGCTGATAAGATCTCTAAGCCTTGTTGCCCTTGTTCCATCAATGACAACATACAAGTCCATACCGAAGCAGTATCTTTGGCCAACAATCTCCCTCTTTGGCTTTGATGGCAACACTTAGTGAAAAATTCTTGACTGCTCCCCCTTACTATATATACTTCATTCTCCTACTCCCCCTAAGATGTTTATCCATTTTTCACTAATCTTCTTCTCCCCCTTTGACATCAATGGCAAAGGGTGTGATCTAGAGCCAATTTTTTTTCCAAAACTTCAAAAAACTTGGTGTACTCTGCTGCATATTTACAAATACAATCTTCATCTTAATTTGTGATTGAAGGCAAAATGTCACTATAGATAGTCTTTATCAGAGCTATCTCTCCATTCCATCTATTCCTTGCACTTTCTAGAATATGAATGTGGCCATTCATAAAAAATACTAACTTCTCTGCCTTCTAGACATCTGATGGTGTATCAATTAGTGCTTGAGATTTCAAGGCCTCATCTGCCAAATTGGTCATGGAATCAATTTTTTGACTTATCAGTCCTTTCAACTGGCACAACCTGTCTTTGATTTCTCCCCTTTTCTTCGTTAGAGTGTTCAAATCATTATGAATATTTGCAACTTGTGTTTCTTTGGTATTTATTGACCCAACTACTGGATTATATGTTTTAGAGATATTAAGAAGTTTGAGTTCCAAGTCTTTGATCTTATCTTCTATTTCCTTTGTAATTTTTCGCCAAGCTAGACAAAATTTGTATATTTTACTGGCTTCTTCAATGACACTTTGTATTCCCTTAATTCCATTATCTAACAAAGTTTTGTCTCGAGCTATCATAGTCTTTAACTCAACTAGTCTCCTTTCATCAAATTCTTTACTAACTTTTGCTTTTGCAGATTTTTCAAAAGACTCAAAATGTGTACTTATAGAGTTCAATAGATCCTTGAGATGATCAGCAGAGGATAACAAGGTATCCTTTTGAAATGTTGGCATCAACTTTTCCAGAATGATGGATGAATCATTAATTAATTTATTGTCTTGGTCATGTGATTTCATCATCTCTTCCTATGCCTTGGCCTGAACAATAGATACTAACTTGAATTTTTGTATAGGTGACAATGAGGCCAAGTTGATTGGTCCTTGAAGGAGTTTAGACTCATCTACAACTTGTTGTCTGCCAGAACCAACTGAGACATCTCTAGAGTCTCTTACTCTCTCAGATACTTCTTGACTTCATTCCGGAGGGTCCATGTCCATATTTTCTTGTTGATCTGTCTTTTGTTCCGGTGTAGGGCTCCTTATCTGTTCCCTATTCTCTTCATCCTCAGCCTATTGCTCAGGAGGCAGATCCATTTCAATTTTTCCTTGATCTGACATATTCAATGTGTTTGTGTCAGGGACTTGATCACTCTATTCCAGTCCTTGATCGTGACTTGTCTCTGGTAGAGATGTGTCTTCATCTTTTGTTTCCTCATTGTCATAGATAGTAGAAATATTGTATTTCTTTAGTATTTCCAAAATGATCTCCTCTGTTTCCTTGACAACTTTGTTAGCTTCTCCTATCATCAGTGCAATCATTCTTTTCTTTGATCTAAACTCATTATTAAGTGCTTTGGAGATTTTGGCCTTTTCTTCTGGAGTAATATCCAGACATAATTTTATCAATGTGTGTTCTCTAAGCTCAATATCCTTAGCCACAACAATTTCCTTTTTGACTGATAGAATACTACCCAAGGTATCTGGGAGATCATTAATGATCTCAATGAGAGCTCTATTATATATGTTTAGATACTCTATGATAGCTTCTTCTAAAATCCTTTTGTCAGCATCATTGTAATCATCATAAAATTCAGCCACATGTTTCAAGTTTCCATCAACAGTGACAGACTTTAGTATATCTTCAAGTGTTAATGTGGTTGGAGACTCATCTACCTTCTGTCTTTTGCCAAGTTTCTTCTTTTCAAAGGCTTTAGTAGTCTCAATTTTCATTTTCTTGACATTTTCATCAGACTCAGTCTCTTCTTCATCTTTTTCACTTAAACTTACATACATTCTTCTACCTTTTGTTTTCTATCTTTTTGCTCCTCTGTTAGTTGGCTTCTTTGCAGATTCCTTTATGTTGGTAGATGTGGGACCAAAAGAGGAGGCAGAGCTTCTGGTAGACCTCTTTGTTGCTTGAGGTTTTTCTTCCTTTTCTTTAGGTTCATCCATAACCTTAACTCTTTCACTTCCTTTCTTTTCCCTTGCTTCCCTTTCTGTTTGGCCTTTTTCTCTTGCTTTTTTAACTTGTTCCTTAGTAAATCCATGTTTTATGGCAATTTCTTCTACCACTTTCTTCATTTTCTTAGAAATCTCAGGTTTTCTCACTTCAATAAAGATTTTGGCATGCAGTTCCTCATAGGTCCCAAATCTTTCTTCATTGGGATCTTTGGGTTTACTTAGCATATATTCGGCATAATTTTTGAGTACAGCTCCATCTACCTCATATCCCATAGGCATAACCCAGACCATTATGGGCTCAATGACCTCCATCAAACATTCATCTTTTGTCACAATAAAGCAGATTGTATCCTTGTATTTTTCAACAACTGTTTTGGGGATTCTTTCCTTGGCTTGCATTGATCTTTGGAATCTTTTGAAATAACCCCATAGGGCTGCATTCTGTGCATTAATGGTGCCTATGGTACTCAAAAAATTTCTAATTTGGACTACAACAGGTTTATCATTATTCCAGAATAGGTTCTTCATACCAGGCAACTCTTGTATAAAATAGAAAATAAACACATAATCAGTGTGCCAAATTTGAAGGGGTATTTACCTTCTTTTGTCTTCTTAAAGTTATCCATTACTTGCTATCGGAGCAGTTCATAGATGTCATAGTCAACATTTTCATTAATCATTTGATAGGCTGTGTATATGGTCATGCCTGAAACAAAGTTCTCCCGGTTGGTGAAATAAACTTTGTATACCATCACCATTGAGGAAAATCTCACAACATGATCCTCAATATCATTTATTGTCAATGCTTTCTTATCAAATTTTGCTCTTGTCGCTGCCATTACTATATCATTCTTCACAGATTTCAATAGTGGTACTGATCCAGTAGAGCATAGTCTAGTGACTTCCCTTATAGCATCTTTTGTAATCTTGAAAGGCCTCTCAAGCCATATGAATTCATCATGAACCCTGCTTAACACATACCGGACCCAATCATCCTCCATAAATGTTGGGAATTCCAAATACTGAATAAATTTTTTTTCCTCCAATGCTTGATATTCATTCTTCAGATCAAGATTCTCATTACTCAAGTGTTTTATGTAGAGATCAATAAACCTGCTATTACCAAATTCCTCTAGGGAAACATGAATATATGCCCTAACATCCTCTACATGCATGACTCCGTGAGGAATATTTGAGAATGCACCCAACTAATCAACTTCAATTGATTTGAATGGGTGTTTCTTGAATTTTGGTCGAGCTCGCTCAGTAATATCAACAACTTGCGGTGATGTCATCTCAGAATTTTAAAAGATTCACAAGTAGGGTTTGAATGGAAGTACCTTGTTTTGCCGAAATACGGTTTCCTTTCTTTTAATTTCTCCAAGCACTTCAAATCTTGGTTGTCGTTACTCAAAGTCTGCTCTAATTTCTCTAAATACTTGATAGCTTTGAGTGCAAAGTGATTTTGAGACCAAACAAGTTCCCTTTTATCCTTCACAAGACTTAACCTAAGTCGTCATAAATGCTCATTCCCAAAAAGCTGTTAAAACCCTTCATTGTAGAATATAGTCGATTAGAATTGCTTTGCAATATAATGCATTGACCCTTTTTCTTCCGGTTTTTCCTTTAAGAGATGTGTCACATCAAATTTCATCATACACCTTCATGCCAGATTCTGGCACCCACTTTCTGGCTGGGGATTTGGATTTTCAACACTGCTCCCCTTGAGCCAGAGCTCTCAATTTACTTCTCGGAGGAAGTATCTACACTAGATACTAGTGTAGATCCATCATTTAACTCATTTACATCATTTTAAATCCAGATCACACTCATCTCATTCTTGATTTTCATTGGATCAACCTTTTCTTTTCCCTTATCATTCCTCTGCTCTATTTTTCTTTCTTCAACATAGTAATTTCTCTTCATATTATTGCTTCTACAAAATCTTGGAACATGTCCAAATTTGTTGCAATTGAAACATACAATCTTTCCTTGTCCTTGATTTCTTCTTCTGAATGAATTCATCCTTGATCTGCATTGATTAGCCATGTGTCCAAATCTATTGCATGTGAAACACTTGCCATTAAAGAATTGACCATTCCTAGAATAGTTTGGCATATTTCTTGACACACTTCTGCACTCATTTGCTTTATGACCAATCTTCATGCAATTGAAACATTTACTAGAGAAGGATGGAACATTTTGATTCATTCTACTTCTACACTGAGTAGCCCTATGACCATACTTATTGCATTTATAATAGTTACCATTGAAGGATGGGTACCTCTAAGCATTTGGTTGTCTGACAAGAGGTCTTCTAGGCCTTCTTCTTTGATTTCTAAACTGGTATCCTCTATTCAGATTTTGAACTTTCTCCTTTCTCAAATCCCAAACCTTGCTTGTCATCAACACTATTCTAGCTAGCAATCATTTCATCAAGCTTTACAGTGCTTATCTTAAATTTTTCTTCAAAGCTTTTGGCCTTTTCCAGGTCTATTTTTAGACTTACAATTTCTTTTTCTAGTTTTACACAATCTTATGATCTATTCTTCACAATTAAATTTAGATCATCTTCTGCTCTTGTTCTTTCTATAACTTTTGCTTCCAATTCATTCAGGGCTTCATTTACTGATATCAATTGATCATTAACTTCTTTGTATTTGTCTTTGAATTTATTGATTTGCTCTTTTAGCTTTGAGATGCATTCATTAGCTTGTTGCAAGTTTTCTTTCAGATCACTGACTTCTGCTTTAGAATTTTCAAGATCCATAAGAGCTTCTTCTAGTTGCTTGTTGCTTTCATAATTTCCAAATCTTATTGTTGCCATGATCACACTATCCCAGATCTTCCTTAAGCTGTTAGACTTTTTCCAAGGAACTCAGCTCTGATACCAATTGTTGAATATCAAGAACCCTGAGAGGGGGGTGGAGGTGAATCAGTGTTCTATAAACTTTTTCTTTTAACCATTTCCCAGAATAAATTAAACAAGAGCACAACATGCAAATGAATAACAACCATAGAAGCATGACACATGGACACTAAGATTTTTACGTGGAAAACCCAAAGAGGGAAAAACCACAGAGAGGATTAGCTCTCAAATATATATTGCAATCTTTACAAATAATGATGTTCATGCTTGGTCACTCCACGGGCCTGGAACATACTGGCTCACTGCCATGAAGTACAACTAGATCTAACAGGCTCACTGCCTTAACCCTAAACCTAGAAAGATTACAATAAGGGCTGTTAAACCCTATTGGAGGCTCACTGCCTTGATGAAGAAAGGCTCACTGCCAAATACAAATCAAATAGTATATGAAAAGGAATGTTGCATAAGCATATGTTAATATGCCGAGGTGCAGCAACTGAATTCTGAATCCCAAGTCTTCATCATCACTGATCTGTATCACTACTCTACTATTCTCATATTCACATCCATCACCCATACATCCACACAACCTCAACTGAAATTCATTGCTCTTATAAATCCGCATCATGATTTGATCCATAATTAGGTCAGCATCCAAGAAGTGAAACGTGTACATAGAAAGATGTAGCTTGTCGGCTCAATCCAATGCACTATATGTTATGCGGACCCAAATCTTTACCCAAACATGTTCATATAGATCAGCTATAATCATTCAATCACTTAAATAGATCAGTCACACACTAACTCTTCTCTGCATAATGATTTATCATACTAGTCATCTTGTTCCTTCAGAGCATGCTTAATAGGTTCATCTGTAGACTTACAACTTTTACTGCAGATCACAAAATACTTTCAAAATCATATCAAGGACTCTTCACACATTCCCAATCTTACCCTCAAAACCGCAAGGCATGATATCATCTTGCGGGGGAATGCAGACCATCAGAACTCAGACTCTGTCTCTGTCAAACTCTGTCAAACACTATACATATACTCAACAACTTACAACTATCTTTCCAGTGGACCTCAGATCTCACAACTCTAGAACTAGACACTTCATACAAGTGTTTACAACACCTTAAAACCGCATAATAAAAGACTCACCTATGGAGGAATGCTGACCATTACAATGTGCCCTATTCACTGTATCTACTATATCTCTGTTCACCTAGACTTAGATAATTCTTCTAAATGACTTTCAGAGGAAGTCAGGACTTAATCTATGGAGCATAACACCATCAAACAATTAAGAACATCATACCTGGACCGCATTTCCATATCATCATCTGCGGAAGCATACTAACTCACTTACTATCCTCTACTATGTAAATGCCCACACTTAGCCATTTCTACCAATTGGACCTGAATTCTAATGTGACCTTCTGGAGTTATGTCTTCATGTCATGTTGATAAGATCTATAAGCCTTGTTGCCCTTGTTTCCATCAATGACAACATACAAGTCCATACCGGAGCAGTGTCTCTGGCCAACACAAGCCTCTAAACAATTCATTGTGTTTACCCTCTTTGTTTAATTACAGTGGCAATTATTTGATTGTCAATGGGAGAGATAAATAATTTATTCCAACACTCCCCCTTAATTTCTACCACACTCAGCATCCCAAATTTTGTCTTAGATGTTCAAATTTCTCCTTTTCTAAAGTATTTGTGAATATGTCTATCAACTAATTTTTGATCTACAAAATTCCAAGTAGATTTCTTCATTATTCACTAGTTCTCTGATGAAACCTTGTTTGATTGTTATTTTTTTTTATATATGAATATTCATGTTTGTACAACATTTTCAACATATTTGTGGCATTTCACCAATTAGATACACTAATCCATCCATAATTCATATGTATACAATCCTTCATTGATTGTTTCTTCCACTTTTTGTTCCAACATATTTTTTCATAATGACTCTTCAATCCACAAATAGTACATGGATGAAGATTCTAACACATTTCTATTTTATGTCCTTGCCTATTACATTGAGAACATTGTATTTGTTGAACTTACTTGTTTGTAATGCTCTTACCTATAACATCATTTGTATTTTTTATTAGGAACCAAGACCAACTAAGCATGAGCTGATACCATGTAAGAAGCTAATAATTCAAAGGCAATGCCGATTACAAAAATGGAGTGAAAGCAATAAAATTGCAATAGACAAATGATGCACAATAGAAAGTACATATAGGGTAGGAGAAGTGAAGAGGTTGAGTCGACTTAAGAGTCAACTTCAACACTCCACTCACCAAGTGGTAAAAGGATGTCGACACATCTCTTAGAGAGTTGTGTCAAACTCTCCAAGTTGACACCTAGGCACCTAAGGTGGCTTAAAGCCATGTGATAATTATATTACTTAGAATAAGTAATATACAATAAAGTTTAGCACTAACACCCGCATAGCTTAGGTGGGTTTAAGAAAAGATCATGGGTCCCAACTACTAGGCCTGGTGAGGTACCCATATACAATAAAAATATCTCATGAAGTGGAGATAAAGTAGAAAACCCTATCGGAAAAAACTACCCTCCAAAAGAGAGAAAAGATGGATGAATCTAGAAGTTGCTTGTGTACCTTGATGTCGATATTGGATTGTGACTGAAATGACTCCATAGGAGAAACTATCATGAAGATTCAAGAACATTAACCAAATTTGAGATGTGATTCAATGCAACATTCAAGTTCATTTACCATAGGCTCTTAATGTGAGATGTGAACTAATGTGAATCCATTTCAATATTAAGGACCATTTACCATAGGCTCTCAATTTAAAAAGTGTTTGAAGGATCAAATTATCCACCTATTTCTCAATCCCACCTTCTTTTAGTTGCAACCTCAATAAGTTGAATTATGTCTCATAATCCTATATAGTATTAGAGTCTCTTAGACTTATCCTTATGATGCCCTTTTCTAGCTCGTTCAACCTCTTTGTCTATTGACCTTCCCATTGGGTGTTTTCAAGGTCACAATACGAATAGAAGTTCTTGGAGTTAGACTTGATCACACTTATAAATCCATGTAGATGAGATGAATGTTGTAGACTTAGAAGTATGGGAGAAAAAATGACACCTCCTGAATTTGTGGCACATTATAACTAAGTGCATGTATAACCCCCTTTTCTTGATTACCCCCCAGTTTTAGTACTTGGTAGTCACCTTGGCATACAATGTTGGTAATTTGGCAGTCAACATTTAAACAAAATGTCATAATTGGTGTCTTACTAACCATTAGAAGTTATCAAGTAACATTAAATGTTACTTCTTACATCAAATATTTATGATTATAAGCATGTAACAAAACTGTTATGTTTGAAAAAGCTAGGATAACATATACTACAAACGTAGTAGAAGAAGAAGTCATTGAAGATCATAGGAGGTCTGAGAAGATGCAAAGTGGTTGATTCCACTATAGGTGGGTGAGTAATCCACTATAGACCATAGGAGGAGTCCAAACGGGACTTGAGTACTAGCAAAAAAGCCTTTGTGGTTGATTTTGAGGGCCAGATGCCAGAGAGGGAGCCGATGAATCCCAGATCTGTAGAGATAATTATGATAAAATCTATCTACAAAGAAAATAGTGTTCAAATAAAAGACCACAAACAAACTATAACACGATTATCAAGGAAAGATTCCTAACCTGCAAGTGTTGATTTTGTCGTGTAAGCCAGGAATGATGGTCAACCAACGCCTAGTGAAGAAGGGTCAAGCAGGCCATGTAAATTCTGTAGGACTAAAGCGAACCAAAGTGAGGGTTCAAATGCTTGCAGGGCCCAATATCTAAATTGAAACACAGATTGATCCAAGGTGTACAGGGTGTTGAGAACCCCACTGAGATAGTCGCAGCAAAGGCTAAGTCGTGAAATGGGACCAAGGAAAAGTTGAATCGACCTTCAATACTAGTTTAGACTTTTTTATATTCAACTTAGTATTACTACAAATAGTGAACACATAAGATCTTGCCCTCAAATTTAAAGCATTTGTTGAACACACTCGGATACTAAGAGGGGGGTGAATCAGTATCTAAACAAACTTCAACTTTTCCAGAGAAGATTAAACTTTAAGCATTACAATATTAACATGAACATGAAAGATTAACACAATGCACATCAATACATAACATAATATATTCATGGAAAACCCTAGAAGGGAAAAACCACGGTGAGGATTAACTCACAATATATGAAGCTCAAAATAACAACTTTGTTTTAGGGCTACAACCCAAGGAAGCTACTACTTCATGAAAACTTTGATTTAGGCAACTCTCAATGAAGTTACTACTCTCTGAAGACTTTTTCTTAGGGTCACTCCCAAGCAAGCTACTACTCCCTGAATTGAGAACACACTTACAAAAGATTATCGTATGACAATCCTTCTACTATATGAAAATTGACATTGAAACTCACACCTTTGATGATTGCAATTCTGCCTCTTCACACTTCCTTCTAATCATTAGATCAGTTAGGCACACTCTACACTTGATCACTGTCATAAATATGTCTTCAAGATGAATCAGGATAGCATCAAAAAATTCTCCTCTTTCTCCTTCAGTCGCACATCATAATGCATGCATTCTACCTCTTATCTTGCATGCGAGCCCTATCAATCACTTTGCAATCACACCTTGCCTAACTTACTTTGATTTACAATTTATACATGATATTACATTGATTACATTACTTGTTGACTAGAGACAATATGAAAAATACATTTACAAGTCAGCCAGATAATATACAACATGAAACTTGTAGAAGATAAGTCCTAAATAGAACTGTTATTGTGTAGGATTGCACCCATTATACAAAGATGTGAAGCTCAGCAATCCTGTGTAACATGGGATCAAACTCAGATTGTGGGTGACCTATGGTGAGATTGAACCTCCAGATTATAGGCTGGTTCCCTTATAATTTTCTAATGGGTTAATGACTTGGCAGGAAAAAGGATAGAAAGAATGAAATGAAAGGACAAAACTAAAAGTAAATGGGTGGTGATGCACCTAATTGGTAGAAACATGCAACTATAACTCAATAATTTTTAGTGTATCTATCCACACAAACCACTTTGGTAATATGCCCACAAAAATGATTCCAAGGAAGGCTTGAATAACTTTCTTTTTGGAGGAAAACTGGGTTCTCATAGCATGAAAGAAAGGACTATTCTAATACACAACCTAAGACCTATGATTTTTATTGCTTTTCAATGCATGCAAGTATAAATGAGACAATAGTTTTAAAGGTTCTGATACTAAAACACAATAAAATCTCACCAAATCATTCATAAAACAACACAAATGAGAAGGTAGATACTTGATTCAACTAAAAATAAAGGAACACTTGCATAAAAATGGCAAAAAATAGAACATGTAACCTACTATAATATATTAATATGCAAAAAAATCAGTTACAAACACTGTTTCTCTCTGCAATGCATAAGAGAGCAAAAAAGCAAGAACTAGAAAAATATAAGTTTTTCTCACAATATATAATCTACTCTCAGAAAAGACCTAGAAAGGTTAACTGCAGTCAACTGCCTCTAAAAATAATCTCTCCAAGACTGATCCATGAGCAAGTGTGAAAATCCCTAAAAAATAGGGTCCTAACTACAGAGAAAGAAGCCAAAATAGATTCAAACTGCTCCTCAAACTCAGTTTGACCAAGTGGTGGACCAAACTCTTCCAATTTTGTCCAAAAATCATGGAAACAATCCCAAAATAGCTTAGTTACTTCATCCTCCAATTTTGCATGATTTTTTGATGAGAAAACAATGTGAGCAAGGAATAAAGTAATCAAGATTATTTAATTTACTATGTGTTATAAATTTGTTCAATTTTTTGACTTTTACAACTTTGTGACAAATAATAAAGTAATGTATAATTATATTACTTTATTATTTGTTTACATTGTTTTTAAGTTACAAAGTCATGCAAAATTAAGGGATATTTGTCTTAAAAAGGTTTTAAAACAAATGACAACTCCTTATATCTCCCCCTTTGATTTGCATAATTACATTAGGCATCCTATGATGATGCAAAAAAAAAAAACCTCCATGCATACAAAAGTTACAAAAATATCCCTATTTTACTCTCTTATGTCTCCCATGCATTAATGATCTCAAATCGTATTTAAAACTCAAAGCATCACTCCTTATGACACTCATGCAATAAGTGAGTCACCATGCATTATTTATCTTTGCATAATATTCACGTTATTTAATAAACACCTTATAACTCCCACTTCATCGTATCTCTTACCTTTGCATCATTGTTTTCATTGACATGTGAAAATCAAAAAGAAAAGTATAGCCCTCACGGGCCCCTATGGCATCATTAAGATTATTGACTTGTGAAGTCTTGACCATGAGCTTTGTAATGGATAACAATGATTTTAATTTCGAAGTAAAAAAAGAGCCCGGTGGTCGAGCTAGGGCAATGAGTGAAAAGAGGAAAAACCTAAAGTCTTTTATCATTTTCACTTGTTCTTTTTCACTGCTGCTACTCCAAACCACCACCATGCAAGGGTTTCTTATAGATTTTTGAGGCATTCCTGAGGCTCGAACTACTATCTCTGAGCTATTTTTGATACCACACTCTACAGGTGAGTTTCTCTTTTGCATCATTGTTTGCTTTTCTGCAAATAAAAATTGGAAAAAGTAATGTTTGTTGTTTCTTTCTGCAAAAACTGGGAAAAATGTAGTATATACTGCTCTTGAATCTATTTTCCCTTTTGGTTCTTTTGTTATTTTGTATATGCTCCATTTTTTCTGCACTTTTATCATAAAAGAAACAAGGAAGGATGAAGGTTTGTTGCACTGGTTTTTTCATTACAATCATTGTATCTTGCTCTGTAAACCTTTTCTCCTTCTGTTTTTGACCTCCATGACATAGTGATGATGAGGATTTTGTGTAAAAGCTTATAAAAATGGAACATATATCTTGTATTTCCTTTTAAATGCTCTAGCTCCTTCAATACTTACCACAGTTGTTGATGGAAAAAACATATATATCTATTTGAAGAATGGTAAAAAGTTTTTATTTATCATGAGAAACCCTCTTAGGGTTTGTGAACAGAGACTCCACTTCCTCCTTCTGTTTGTTGCAAAAAAGGCATTCTCTATAGCAGAAAAGAAAGGCCCAAAAAGAAACTAGTCTTTATCACTTTCTTGTTTTTTCCTGTGTCTCTGCAAGAAAACACTAATAGGGTTTGTGAATAAACTCTTCATTTTCCTTTTCTTTGCTGTTATAAAAAAGCATCCTCTGTTGTATGCTTGTAACTGCACTCATGCTCTCTACTGAACTTTGCTGATGCTTCTTTTACCTTCATGGATTCTGTAATCACTCAAAGGTTATGATTCATCTTCTCCTTCATACTACTGAGACAATGTATTTGTTGAATATGAATATTGCAATATATAGAAGGCATGGGCATCTTCATGATGCAAACATACTGTTCCAATATTTGTAGGAAACAGTTATTCAACTTGTATATAGAAACCTTACTCTGCATTCTCATCTCATCTTGCATATTCAGTGATTTTTGATGGTAGTTAGCTTTTAAAATACAATGGTCTTTTTCTCCTTCCTGCTTCTCCCTTTAGGCATCATGTGCCTGTATATATCCATCCATTGTGATGAAGGCAAAATGTATGAGTAATAAAATACAAGAAGTTGTTCTTATTTTCTTTTCTTATGATAACTTCAGTTATAAGACTTGTCATTCACTTGCTATCATGGTGGTCTTATGGCATAATGTAGAGGTTTAGTTGATCAAGGTAGCACATATTCTTTTCACTACTACTGATGTAGAGGCAATGGAATAGTTGGAGGATAGCAAACTAGACAAGGTTCTTGCTATACCCAAAAGCCCAAATTCAAAGGTCAGTTTGCAAAACTGGGAACAGCAGTTAGGGACTTTGAATTGTTCATGGAAAGGTGTTTAGACATGCATTGGGACCCATCCCATCCATTGGCAAATGTAGACCAAACTCAGGATTAGCACTTCCTTCACAAACCCAAGAAATGGCTTGTAGCCCTAAAAGATGAGAACAGTCCTAATAACTTTGATACAGATCTTCAAACACAGAACTTGGACAATCAGTAGATACCCATTTGGACCCCCTATCACATATCCCAATCTGGGTATAGGTTGTTTTGGATGGAATACCCCAACCTATAACTCCTCTCAATGACCTAGAGCCCCAATTAGGCCTAAAATACAAAGAGACCCCTCTAAAATTCATGAACAGAACCCAACCAATGATTTGAGAACTTAGAATACATGTTGAAACTATGGATTTCAAGGATTTTGTGGTCAGGATGCAAGACAATTTCATTCTATGCCTGTTTTCCCACTTCAAATGCAAGAATAATAAGGAAAATGCTGCTACAGTCACCTAGGGCATCATTTTAAACACACCAAAACAACTTTTGCAGTCTTGAGCTTTGATCAACATGTCAATCAATCCCTCTACTTCCATTCCACTGAGTTTTATAGGATTCCCACGGTGGAATGAGGTTTTATGACATTTTTCCTACCAAAACCCTAGTTAACCTAGTTAACAGAGCAATTTTAGAAAAAATGTGATATCTTCCTCTAAGAATTGAGTTAAGACCTCAGACCAGATGCATTTGAAAGGTACTTTGATTCTCTTTCCATAAATATATGGATTGTCCCTATATCTATCCATACCAAACTGTACCAAATGCTGTAACATGACTGTTGTAGGGAAAATCTGAAAATTACAGTCCATAAAACACTCATATCATCCTCAATATTGCACCATATTCGATGAGACTTGAGCCAAAATGAATCTTATTCATCCTACTTCAATATCACATTAATATTACATAGGTTCTAGGCCGTACATGGCCATACAGGGCCTGGAATTGGAGTAAAAAACTGTTAGAACTGCAGAATAAGGGCTTAAAATCACAAGTTTTAAATCTAATTCACATCTATTCATCTTGGTTCAAGTTTTACATGCTTACATAGGTGTCCACATACACAAGATCAACCTCCACATCAGTTTAACTAAACAACTACCCTCTTTTAACACAATGACTCTTCATTCCCCCTAATCTTGCCTTGACAGCTTTACAACTTTTGCCATTTTTCAATGTTGACAACTTTATACAAAATCTCCATCCTAGACCACCTTTAACATGACAAAATGGGCTAATTATGACCATTTACAACCTCTCAAACCTTTCCTTGGCCATTTTGACTCTTTGACCAACCTTGACCATATTAGGACCTTTTAGTTCTCTTGGCACAAAAATGGCTTTCCAAGCTTTACAAATGAGTTTTTTGTATACCAATAGACTTCATGACATTACAAATCATGTATGAACATTACAAATAAGAAAAATGTACTTTGAGCTCATAAGATGTCTTTATGCTTGGGTACCCCTGCACCAGCTACTCTTTGTTACATCTGTGGCATCTTACTTGCATGACTGTATCTTCATGTATTTAATGCAACACTTACAAAGTACTGCACCAATACTAGTGATATGGCACTGCTCTTTGCACTTGGTATATTGTATCATTGGCTCTTCTTGACTGCTACAGTGCTGCATTGTGCTATTGACATCTTAATTTGTCTATTCACTTTCAACATGACTTACTTGCCTTCACTATACTCTACTGCCCTTTTCATGTCTATGACTATTTTGTCATGTCTTAAGACTGCCCCAAGGCATATGATTGATCTTCATTGATGACTTTCTTTAATCTCTTGCAGCATATGTATAATATTTTGTCTCCTTTGTTTGATTGCTCTTTACTTGCATTTTGGCATCTTTATGCATCTGTAGCATGCTCCTGTCATGTCATTCACTGATCATCTTATTAATGCTCTTAAATGAATCATCTTGTGTCTCTTACAAGGCATTTATGAACATGATTAATTCATTTTGACAAGTTTTTGCAGAAGTAAGCATAGTTTATAGGAGCAACTGCTCTTCTTCACCTCTATTTGATAGATTTAGTAATGTAGCATGTCACTTCATTTGATGTGTTGACTGTTCCATCTTATTGATTATTACTCATTGTATGATAGTGTACTCTTTGTTGTCCTTAATCTGATATCCTTCTTAGATGAATAAAGAAGGAAGCATGCTGGGCTCTACCCTTGTGGGAACCACATTTTTCTCCACATGCTTGAATAAAATCTGCAATAAATATTTACCTGTACCTGCACAAGAAACACACATGTTAGATATAAATTGTACCTTTGATTCATGATGTGGGGTCACTTGCATGGATTTATCTCTTTCTAATATGGCACTTATATCTACTCATTCTGACTTCTCTTATACGGATATCTGATTAATGATTACTACTGCTACATAAAAGTAGATGGTACTTTTTGTTTGACTTGATTATGTGTAAGAAAAGTTTTGGAACCCAGAGCTTCTAATAAAACTTTTTTGCAGGTGTTCTGGAGCTCGACAGATGGAGGAAGCTGAAAATCAACTCAACCACCTTGGGATTCGTCATTCACAGGCAATGACGGGTCCCTCTTCTTTTCCTATGCATTTCTTGTTCTTCAAAAGTAAAATTTACTTTTATGTTGCATACTTCAGTTATTCCCATGGCTTGTGTGGGACACTTTTATACTTTCTTTTGAATACAATTAGGTATTTCATTCTATGCAATGACTTATGTATATTTCACTTTCTGAATCAAATACGTAGCATAAAGTAACTGATCTTTCTTTGAAACATATGTATAAAACATGATGTATAATTTGATAGTTTATAAATACTCTTTTACTTGCACTGAAACGTAATGAATAATTAGCAACTGAAACATGAAATCCATCAATTCTCTTCATTCTTTGAATGTTTGTTTCTTGATCGTAGATGATTTCCCTTACCAGGATGATGTAATAGCTCAACTTGAGTTGTTATATGATTTTGATAAGTGATTTTGCACTTGTCTTCTATCAAGACATCAGACATTGACTGGATGATCCTGCATAACCAAAAATTTTGTACCCCCTCTAAACAACTAATGTTTAGGCCATGCTAAATTAGGTGTAAACATAATTTAGTAACAAGAACCACACATTACACCAGTAGAAAACCCATGCCTTGCAGACATCAACACTTGCTTAATTAGGTCCAAAACATCTTTCACAGCTTCAAACACCAAGGAATTACATTCGCACACTCGGCTCATTTGAAAATAGGGTAGCCTTAAGCAAAACCATATGAAACTTGAAGCATAATGGCCACAACAACTTGAAAACCTTGTGCAGTACTGGAAATAGGAAAGATCTTCATGAAACTTTTCCAAATGAGTCTACATGACTCATACAGCATCTCCAAAAATTCCTTTACCTTCACACACCAAAGATTTGTGCCGCATATCTTTAACCATGAGCACTGAGAACAACCAGTCATCCAGAACACACTGCACCATGCTATCATTTGAAAAATTAAGCTTGCAGACCACCAAGAGACTTGAAATTACAAGGAAGCATGTAATGCACATCCATGAACATGTCCTCAAAACTACAAAAGCAACCATTTGGTTTCAGAGGAATGTGGAGCATTCTAACAGGCCTTCAACACTACCTCATTCTACCAGAACACTTGTCAGTACTCTATCATGCATAAATTTCACAATGGAGTGATAAATGATATGAAACTTTGGAATTACCTCCTTCACTGTACCCTGAACATAATTCCAAAACTGCATAGCCATATCTGTAAATGCGAAGGAATGCAGATCAATCTATTGTTGTATAGTAATTGTCTTCAACACTGCCTTCAAACTACAAAATACCCTTCTAGTAATCCAATCATTATGAAACTTGAATCGGTCCATCAATAACACATCTGATAATCTTAGTGCTTCTAATTCCCATATTTATATAACTTCATGCTCAACTCTGCATTGATCAAGGTATCACATCCAACCATGAACTGTATATTCTCTGCTAGATAGGACATGGCATCCAACCATGAACACCATCACGCATCCAAGATAGTGCTAACATCAATGACAACCTTATGACAGTGTTTACATCAGTGACAACCTTAGGAACCATATGTGTAATAGTATCCACCTTCAAAAACCCGTTGCTTAGCCTAGTAATTTCTTATGGGGAGCTCTAATGGCTTCTCCCTTTCTGTTGCCCTTCGAATAATGTGATCACACAATAATGACCTCTCTAAAAAAAGAAACAACAGATGTTTGTTATGCACGAGACCTCTAGATGTCGTCAACCTAGTGAATAGACACCATCGACCAAGACCTTCTAACTACCTCCATTGCTATGTGTGGGCAATGACATTGATGCCTTCAGCAGGTTCCTTCTCAACAATAGTGCCTTCTTCAAGTTCCAAGTTGCCACAAAGGAGAAACAAAATATTCCTCCTACTGGTTGAGAGCACATATAGAAACCAATCTTTTACTAATCTTTCCCATTGAAAATAATTAAATTTACCTAGTACTACTACTACAACAATTCAATTTCTAATGTCATGATTATTTGGGGGATTCACCCACCTTCTAGCTACAATCTCCTTCGGCAATCAAAACTCTCAATCAATTTGTATTGTCTTCAGACTCAATCAATCTGCTTCTTTTCCGTGAACTAAAATTTCTTTAACAGTGGCTTCTCTTGACTTTCACTAATCGATTTGAGATAGGGGCATCTTCAGACTCCATTGGTGACTGCAATCAATCCCTTTCAAACTTGGCAATTCTTTCTTTTCTACCATATTTTTAAAAAACTAATTAGCGTCTTTGTCCAAACTTGGACAACTTCCTTTCTTTCTTTTAATATTTGTAATTTGTTTCAAACAAATTCTTATGACTCAAAATCTTCCAATTTCTTCTTGGCTATTGTGATGTCCTTGTTCTTTCTTTCAGCTGCAACATCTTTTCCTTCCTTTCCACAATGGTGACTAAGATCTCAATCTACAAATTGAAATGTTTTTTTTATTTGTCTTGGCACCTTCATACCTTCTAACCCTTGGTGGCGGCTATCTTTCTTTCTGTAGGCTCAACACTTTAGTGATTTATTTTTCCTTGCAAGTCACTATGAAACCATATAACCTGTCATTAAACTTTTGTGACTTTATTTAAATCAACAACCTCATCTTTGTATTATGTGATCTTTGATAGCTTTCTCTGATGGCAGCCTAGATTGATGTTTTTTTTGTTGATGGTGTGATTTAAAAATTTTCACGCAATTTTTTCTTTCTGGCATCCAAATTTCTTTGGCAACATTACTTTTTGCAACAAATTTATGCGGCTTAGATATTAGTAGAGGTTTAATAGCTTATACAAGTCTATGGATTCTTTTTATCCTATTCTCCTCCTCCTTGATGATGTCAATAGAAAAATTCAACTTTATTTTTTAGATCGCCCCTTTACTAACTTTTGCAATCTACCTTTTAACTTTGGTGGCCCTTTTGTTGTGTTTCACTGCATCTAAAGGATTCACTAGTGAACTATTGTTATTATATGCTCTTTCGTGATAGTGACTTCATGTTCTCTTGCATTTCCACTTTTTACAATCATCTTCACATTGTCATTATTTCATTATGGCTCTGATACCAATTGTTAAAATTGGACAACTTGAATATATATTTTCTTTTTATTAATAATACGGATCCAAAGACCCTCAAAGAGATATTATACATGGACATGTATGGATCTTACCTGAGACATGACTCTATATGACAAATGGTGTAACTAAGTATAGTTTATATTTGAAGGCAAATAAGAGAATGAAAGTGATCTATTGATCACAAAACAAACAATTACAAAAGCCCAATTGCCTTAGTAGAAGAAGAGGTAGGGCATCAATATATAGAGTTTCAGAAATACAAGTGAGTTATTACACACAACCACAATGACCAATAACTCAACTACAAGACTAAATGCAAAATCCAAAAGTCAAGAAAAACAACTACAAAATTAATAAGCCCAATGGGTATTACAAAAATTTCAAAGATGACAGCTACATATGGTTGAAGATTATTGTTAACTACATTGCACATTGATAAAATATTTTATTTTGTTGTCATTCTCCCCCATCATGACCATGGGAAGAATTTGAAGTAGATCTCTAAGACTCTCGAACCTTTTATGAGCTAGAGGCTTCATGAAAATATCTTCTATATGATCCTCTATACTACAATGCACAATATCGATCAATCGATGTTGAACCAACTCTCTAATGAAGTGATTTTGAATCTCAATATGTTTTGTCCTACTATGAAACACTATATTCTTAGTCATTTGTATAGCACTATTGTTGTCACAGTACAACAAAGTGGGTCCATTCTATATCTAGTGCAAATCCTCCAACAGTCATCTCAACCACACTGTTTGGCATGCTACAAATGTTGTAGCTTTATACTCTGCCTCTGCTATAGAAAGTGATATAGTCGGTTGTTTCTTGGACAAGTCCAAGAGAATATTGTAGAACCAAGACTAAAAGTATAACCAAAAGTAGACTTTCAATCATCTATGGAACCTACCCAGTCTGAATCTGTATAGCCAATCAACTTACTATCCTTTGAATGCTAAGATCTAAGACCATAACTCAATCTTCCTCTGACATTTTTGATAATCCTCTTAGCTGCACTCCAATGTGTTTTCTTAGGTTCTGACATGAACCTAGATAGAAAGATCATTGCATATGTTATATATGGATGAGTAGTAGTTAAGTACATCAAACTACCAATCAACTATCAATATAGAGTGGGTTTCACTAAATCTGACACATCCAAGTTAGACAACTTAAGTCCAACTTCAATGGGTGTTGTAACTGGTTTGTAACTATTCATCTAAAATTTTGTAGGATGTCTAAAGCATATTTTTAAACTGAGACATGAATATTCCATCTTTGTTTTGCCATACTTCTATATAAGGAAAATAGTGCATCTGTCCCAAATCTGTTATCTCAAAATCAACAACCATAGCTGTTCTAAACTCTACAAATAAAGTTGAATTGTTCCCAATGTAGAAAAGATCATCAACATAGAGAACTAAGAAAAAAAATCCTTAGCCAAGATCTTAATATAAATATTTAGATATGATTGACTTCTTAAGAAACCTTTATGTTGTAGGTATGAATCTATCCTTGAATACCATGCTCTTGGTGCCTACTTAAGACCATTCATGGCCTTCTTTAATATGTAAATATAATGTTCTTTAGAGGGTATTTCAGATCCTCTAGGTTGAGAAACATACACTTCCTCATCAATATATCCATTCAAAAAAGCACTCTTTATGTCCATTTGATAAACTATCCAACTCTGCTGAGCTACCAAAGCCAAAGCCAATTTGATAGTATTCATTCGTGCTACAGATGCAAATGTTTCAATGTAATCAATACCTTCTTGTTGAGTGTATCCTTTGGAAACCAATCTAGGCTTATGCTTATCAATGCTTCCATCATATTTATACTTAGTTTTATACACCCATCTTGTACCAACAATTTCCTTACCAGGAGGTAGCTAAACCAGATCCCATGTGTCATTTAGGATTCTTTCTATCTCACTATTCCTTGCTTCAACCCTCTTCTTTTTCTTGAGCTTGTTCAAATGTTTGTGGCTCATTACTTTCCATGATTTGAGTCATCAAAGAATAATTCACTTTTTCTTGTGATCATGTTGTCATTTTCTCAAAATTTGAATCCAACATAAGAGTTGATGGATGATTCTTTTCTGTCCTCCTTTGATATTTTTGATACTTTCTTATTCCTATACTAGAAGACTTAGTTTCATTTTCTTCTTCTTCTCCTTTTTCAACTTTATCAATCATTATCTATTTTCCCTTTGTTTCATTTTCCTTGGTATATTTTGTTGCTTCATTGAATACCACATCTCTACTTATAACAAGCTTCTTTCCTATTGGGTCATACAATCTATATGCTTTATTTTCTGATCCATACCCAATAAAAATTTATTTTAGTCGTTTACCATCTAGTTTAGACCTTTTTTCCTTTGGTTTTTATGCATAATAAACACACCCAAATACTCTCAAATGATCAACATTTGGCTTAATCACATACCATGCTTGTTCAAGAGTCATTCCTTTAACTACTTTTGTAGGGCTTCTATTGAGAAGATATACTATTGCACGCATACTTCTTCTGCCCAAAAAGTCTTATCTAAATTCTTCTCTTTCATCATACTCCTTGCCATTTCAACAATGGTTCTATTATTTCTTTCAGTAACTCCATTTTGTTGTGGAGTGTAGGAAGTAGTGAACTCTCTCTTGATTCCATGATTTCTACAGAAAATTAGAAACTAATTTGATTTGTACTCACCTCCATTACCTAACCTTGTCACTTTGATGTACTTACCACTTTGTTTTTCAACCAACCTCTTGAATTCTACAAATTTGTCAAACACTTCTAATTTTGAAACCAAACAATATACCCAAGTTTTTCTTGAGTAATCATCAATGAAAGTTAGAAACTACTTTGATTTATTAAAAGAAGGTGTTTCCATAGGACCACACAAATCCATATGGATTATCTCAAGATGCTTCTTAGCTCTACTAGATTTACCAAATGGAAATCTAACTCGGTGTTGTTTTCCAATGACACATTCTTCACAAACTTCTTTTGTATTTTCAATGAAAGGTAGAGCCTCAACCATTTTTAATCTCTTGAGTAAAATTAACCCACTAAAACTGAGGTGGCCATATCTTTGATGCCAAATTCTACTTTCATTCATTTCACTAGACCTTAATGCTTAGTTTCCATGGGTGAAATGGAGAAAATATTCTTTCACATGTCATTTTTGCTCTTGCAACAACTACATTTCTTTTTAGCTTGTCTCTTATTATACACTCTTTCTTATCAAAAGTCACTTGATAATTTTGCTCTAACATTTGTCCAACGGACAACAAATTCTTTTTAAGTGCTAGAACCAATAATGTTTCATTGATATGTTTTACCTCACCATATTCTGTTGCAACTGCAATAATACACTTGCCTTTGGTTCCATGAGATTGATTATCTCATAATACCATTGTACTATGATGGTTTTCATCCAAATTGATAAACAAATTTTTGTTAGATGTCATATGTGATGAACATCCAGAATCAATATACCATACATTATTTTCATTTACATTTGTATTGAAACAAGAAATAAACTAATTTTGTTTGTCTTTAACAGTATTGTGAGCATTTTTCTTTTCTATTTCACCTTGTTTACTCCAATATTCTGATGCATAGTATCCAAACTTGTTGCAATGAAAACATTGGACATTCTTTTCATCTCCCCCATTATTTCTACCTCTTCCTCTTCCTGGTCCTCTGAAGGTGCTACTTCTTCCTCTGAAGGTGCTACCTCTTCCTCTAGAATTGTTAGATTCACCTTTGTATTCATTTTTATTTTGATTCCTAAAAAATATGTTTCTTTTTCCTCTTATGCCTACTTTAGAGGAAAATGCTTGTTCCAAGCTTTCTTCATTACTTTTCATCCTTTCTTTAGCAGTTAACAATATTCTACTTAGTTCATCTTGTGCATAATTGTGAGATCTTTACAAATCTCAATTGTAGAAACCACACCATCAAATTTAGGAATTGAACTCCTTAAATTTCTCAATGACATGCTTAGCATCCATAGATTCCCCTAGAACTTTTATTTGACTAACTAGGCCTTCTACCTTTGTTAGAAAATCATTCAAACTTTCATTGTTGACTATTTTTACATTTTTAACAATTTTCCTCATTGTCTGTAATTTTGCAATTTGTGCACCTTGATAAATATTATTGAGAATTTGTCATGCTTGCTTAGAATTACTAGCACCACTTATCTTAGGAAAAATTGTCTGATTAATTGCGCCCTGAACAAAAAATAAGGCTTCATTATCCTTCTTTGCATTTGCTTTATATTCTCTTTTATTGATCACTTAATGACTTAAATGCAGTTGTATCTAGTTCTACATACCCTACTTGTACAATTTTTCACAAATCTTTAGATTTGAGTAGGGTTTGCATCTTAGTACACCAATATGTAAAATTGTCTCCTTCAAATATGGGAATTAGCATGTTAGACATAACATTTCCAGCCATATTTGCCATAAGAGAAATGTGCACAATAACTCAACAGCTCAACACAAAAAAACTAAGAGAGATCTTTGTAAATGGATGCTCTCCTTATCCCTTCAAATAGGACCCACACCAAAAAATGATCTTTATATTATATTGTCTTGGTGTATAAATGTCAGTTTCAACCAATAATGCACTTAATTATGAAGGATTAATTTATTTCTTTACAAATAAAACACTTTGAAAGGTATGAGCTTATAACCCTTCTAAAGTCCATTCCAATACCTAAATATTTCACTAACAACCAACATTTCTATTCACTTCTCATAATCAAGAATAAAAAAGGCAATATAAATATTAAGAACCATTTTAAACCTTGAAAAAATCAATAGAATAAAAAAATATTAAAGAACTAGACATTTAACACTTTAAAATATTTATCCCTTTAAAAAAAAAAGGAGAGGAGGCTAACCCATGTAGAAGGAAGGTAAAACAAGATTTACTTGATCGAGGAAACTTTCTTACAACAATTTTTTAAAAATCTTTTAAAACTTTTAAAATGCCCCCTCATTCGAATCTACATACTACATACAAGCCTCTTTGCACAACAAATATTTCAGCCTGTGTTTCTTCACACGACAATATTTCTACTGTCGCTTCCTCACACTACTCTTCTTTAATCAAAACAACCTCTGTTGGACTTTGGATTCAAGATCTCTGGCTCTGGCTCTGATACCAGATGAAGGTAAATAAGAGAATAACAGTGATCTGTTGATAAAAAAACAAACAATTACAAAAGCCCAAATTGCCTTAGTAGAAGAAGAGGCAGGGCATCAATATATAGAGTTTAAGAAATATAAGTGAGTTATGACAACCACAATGACCAATAACTCAACTACAAGACTAAATGCAAAATCTGAAAGTCAAGAAAAACAACTACAAAATTAATAAGCCCAATGGGCATTAGAGAAATGTCAAAGATGATTGCTGCACATGGTTGAAGATTATTGTTGACTGACTGCATTGCATGTTGATAATTTTGCCGTCAATATTGTTAACATATTGAATCTGAAGTTTTGGTTGTGGAGGCAATAGACAAACTTTACAATTCATACAAGTGCACTAGAGTTGTGTTGGAGTAGTAATTTCTCCCACCAAAAGGCAAAAAGACAAAAGATGAAACTAGCAAGTTTCAAGATAGGTCAAGGAGGTTTCTAGAGAGATGGAATGATCTAGAGGATAATGTTTCTAGATGAGGATTGGAAGAGCCTAGAAAGGCAAAGTCGTGTACTAAGACCTCTATAAAAGAGGTATCACGTAATTGATTCAGGCAAGCAAAGGCATTTAAGTGTAGTACGATCAAGTGATCATGAGAATGCTGTAGCATTCATGATATGGATTGTAATCATTTTTTAAAGTAATGAAATATTGTGCAATAGCACGTTGAGGATTACATTTGTGTGTTTTATGTTTCTGTGTTTGTGTTTGTGTCTTGTGGATTTCACATCCACCACCATCAAGTTGTTGTAGCTCATAGGTTGTCCACAGTTGTGAATTGAGATGTCATTGATGTAATGGAAAAAGGGCAAGTTATGGAGATGGGTAGTGTTGATAATTGATGCTTTGCATGGAGGAATATAGAATGAGCTATATTTAGGGGTTTTTATATTTATAGTTGCTGTTATTTTTTCATGTATGATACATGGTAAAAATAGGGAAAATAAGAGATCAATTTTAGTGTAATACCAAACTGCTATTGCATATTGCTTTGCATGGATAGTAATATTTTTGGATGCTCTTCTCTGTTATATTTAGAACCATTGTAATCTCTATAAAGAGATGCATTGAAACTGTTGTATTGTCCGGCACAATAATGAAAAAAGGCAAATTTAGTGTTATGTTTTGTATTGTGTATAGCTCAATTCTGAAGAGTGCTATATGAAATCTTTTCTGTTCTTTGCTGTAAATGGATTTAATTATATTTTTCGGATTAGATAAAGAACTGTGAATTTAGTTTCACAAATTTCAGGTAGTTATTCAAATCTAGTGCTGTCTAAGGGAGGACTCTACACCCAGATGCTAAAATTGCAGAAGATAAATACCAATTTAGTTGACGAATAATATTGTAATGTTCTTTTATGGATTAATTAGTAATTGAACCTTGGCTTAGTGCCGATGTTTATTTAAAGCCAAAATTGTGTTCAACGCGTTTTACAACGAAACTGGCAGGCTGGCCTGGATATGTCCTTAATTAGATCTTCCCTATATGAGCCACAAGGTCTTCCAAGCCCGGGAATTAAGATGCAAAATCAGGTATAAGACGGAATTATGATAAATACAAATTCAATGGAGACAATCTGTGAGTTCATTTTTCTAAACGGAGCCTTTTATTTTATTTATATTATTTTTATTGGAAGAGTTCTTCTAACAGTTATTTAATTTAATTTAAATTATTTTATTTTACTTTATAATTATTTAAAAAATTCTTATTAGTTTAGAATTATTTAAGAATTATTTTATTTTCATTTTTATATAGTTAAGAGTTTTTGTTTGTTTTTTTGTTTTAAGTTTATTTTATTTTTAATTTTTTAATATTTTAGTTGTGTTTTAGTTTCTATATATTAAAAATAGGAAAATGATATCACTAGCATAATCTTAAATCTATGTAAAAGACGCTGAATATCTTTCTGGCAGCATTTTTATATACAAATATAGTCAAGTCAAAAATATTTACATTTACATAGACATATACAACTGGAATAATTAAGACATGATAACTATTCATTTAAAGTTGTCTTTCAAATACAAAACATATTTAGATATTTTATTATGATCTTCTATAAATTTTGAAGGTGTGTCAAAAAAATTTCCCAAAATCTTCCTAAAAATTTTAATGTATTCTACAGCAAAAATCACTAAATACGGCCATATGGCCATCAAATTTCAGCTATTAGCAAGATCCCTCACAACAACTAAAAACAGAAGGAAAGTCTCCACGGAATCCGAGAAGCCGTACTCAATGAACTTGAAAGATGTACACAATTCTTTGTTTTTTTCTATTACCACATATTAAGTACATAATATCTGCATTGGACGGATCGATTTCGAATTTCGATATGCAGTATATGCTGTATTAATCCAGCATATCATTGAATATCTCCATGAACGATGAGGCCATGCATTCAAATTCAAAAATCAGCCGGACTTGTTGGATGCATCTGAAATAACTTGAAGAAGGCCTGCTGTTGAGATAATTTAAGCACTACTAATCCTAACTATAAATTCATCGCATCATTACTTCATACTGACTGTCAGGGTGATGCATGAACTTTTACTGTCATGGAAGATATTTCTGCCGTCAGTGAAGATTTAAATCAAAGTGAAGGAGATAATTTACTAAAAAATGGCAGAAAAAACGGTAATATTGCCAATATCAGATCAGTTTCATTCTTTCGTCTTCTATCATATGCAGATACATTAGATGTTGTTCTAATGGTTTTGGGGAGCATAGGAGGCGTAGGCCATGGATTGGCACACCCAGGGGGTTATCTTGTCCTAGGAATGGCTCTTCGTGCCTTTGGTACACATCGCAATGACAATGCTGCTATGGCCAAGGTGCTGCACCAGGTAAGATATACATGGTTATTTTTAAATATCATCCACTTTAATAGTTAAAGGTTAATTTTGGTGTTCATTGAATTCAAACCAAAGAGAAAATTACATATACCACGTTTGCCATAATGTTTACAAGTTAGTTCCTTTCAACTAAAATTCATTTAAGATCAAATTTTTAAGTTCTAGTACATGTCTAATGTTGTACATATTGTTCATTCCACTGTGCTTAATTGATATTTAGGATTTACCTTTACATGGAACTTATAGACACTGTGTTCTTACAACTTCTAGTTGTTTTACAGCAGGATGAGATGAGCTTGATTGTTCATAACTGATTTGATTTTGAATTTTGATGTTGACTTTAACAGTTTAGTCTTTTGTATAGTACATATGTTTAGTTTTACTTTTGTTTGTTTGAAAATACAGCAGGTGCTCTCTCGTAAGTATTTGTTTGTAGAAGATTTAATAGACATTTAGAGTTAGTTTTTAAATATGTGTTTTTCCACATATAGTTGATGTAAACTTACCCTATTTCATGGCTTTCACTGATTTATCCAATTACTAAAATCTTGTAATTACAGGTTCTTCCTTATGTTTGGTATCTGGCTGCCTGCATGTTGCCTGCTGGTTTCTTAGGTCAGTTTATATTCCTCAATTTTTATGGCATTAAAATACATATACATATATATAAAAGTTGAAGAGTTGAAGAGACAGTCAATGTTCAAATGCACCGATAATCTCAAGTACTACTTGTGACTGCAGAAGTGTCTTGTTGGATTTACACTAGTGAGAGACAATCCTCCCGATTGAGATTGCATTTCATGAAATCCATCCTCAATCAAGAAATAAGCTATTTTGACACAGATGTAAATATGGGCAAAATCATCTCCAATATTACAGATCACATAGATTTGATACAGGAAGCTATTGGTGAAAAGGTGAGTTTGATAAAGCCTGAGCTCTTTTTCAGAATTTTGTGGATTGATTGATAAGCATGAATTTAGATGATGTTTGCAATGGTCAATGATTCTTCACCAATTTGTTTTCCTTCTTAGATAATTGAAAATAGCGGACAAAAACTTCACTAGCTTCTGTGCTGTTATTTAGAAAAGCCTTGACAACAAGGTTTTAACGTCTCAAATAACACACCTGATACATTTATTTGTCTTGGAATTTTTCTTCACAGAGGTTGAGATTTGTGAGGTTTTATGAACATGCCATAACAATTTCTGATTGAAAGAAGTGCAGGTAGGACATTTCATATTCAGTGTCTCTACTTTTATAATCGGAGTTGCAATTGCCTTCGCCATGTGTTGGCAAGTTGCACTAGTAACCATAGTAGTAGTGCCTCTTATAGCCATTATTGGTGCTGCTTCCAGCAAAGCTATGGTTTCTAACTTTCAAAGAACACAGCTTAATTCCTCTGAGGCCACAAGCATCATCCAAGAGGTAAATTAGAATTTAAGCAACACCCATTAGTGTTTAATCTTACCATAGACTGTCTGTAAGTTTCCATCTTTGAATCCATGACATATAATTTGATTTAGAACAGAATGAATAGTGATCAACATTTATGCGTATGATGGCAATGGTGCAGACTGTATCTCAAATCAGAACTGTATTTGCATTCCTAGGAGAGAGAACAGCTTATGAATCATTCACCAAGGTGTTAGAGAAACAGATGAAACTGAGCAAAAGTGGGGCTCTAGCCAAGGGCCTCGGAATAGGTGTAATAAATGCCACAACAAACCTCTCTTGGGCTCTCATGATTTGGATTGGAGCACTGGTGGTAACTCATGGTTACACACAGGGAAGCAATGTTATCACTGCTGTCATGTGTATACTCTTTGGAGGATTGTAAGATTGATTAACTCATATAAGCCTGGATCTTTAATATAAATTAAAATAGATGGATCTTCCATATTTTCTTATTACTATTTGTGTCACAGATCCCTTACATTCGCTGCTCCAGATTTGCAAGCCTTCAACCAGGGGAAGGCAGCAGGTTATGAAGTTTTTGAAATTATGGGAAGGAAGTCCAAGATACGATATAAACAAGGGAAAAAGACACTGGAAAAGCTAGAAGGGTGCATAGATATTCATAATGTGCAATTTTCATATCCTTCTAGGCCAGAAAAGGTGATACTAGACGGTTTCTCTTTGTCCGTACCAGCAGGGAAGACTGTGGCCTTGGTAGGGAATAGTGGGTGTGGTAAAAGCACTGTAATTTCTCTCCTACAAAGATTTTATGATCCATTAAAAGGTTTGTAGACTGTGGGCTCTTTTTTTTCCTGTTTGTGTAGCATTTGACTAAATTCCGGTTTCATTCGTAATGAGATATATTTGATCGGCATTAACCAGGTAAAGTACTGATAGATGGGGTCGATATCAAGGACTTGGACTTGAGATTTGTGAGAAGAAATGTAGGTCTGGTTGCGCAAGAGCCTTGTCTGTTTGCAACTAGTATTGGAGATAATATCAGAATGGGCAAATGGGACGCAAGCATCGACATGATCGAACGAGCAGCAACTCAGGCAAATGCTCACTCTTTCATCTCTGAACTACCGGAGAAATTTGAAACCCAAGTAAGTGACAATTTGGTGTGAAATAAATGAAAATGCTGGAATGTGATCATGTTTCTATGTAACATCCCGCCCCGCAAACCCCGAAGGGTAAGGGCCAAAAGAGGACAAGATAATTTTTTTTTTTGATATGAAATGATAACATACACATAAGATGGTTGTCGATTTGATATGTCGACAATGTTCATGGCCAAGTATGACCAAATGCACAAACCACAGGAGAGGACTAAATCCCTCTCCAGAGAAACATTAATAAACTACATTCCTTTTTAAACACCAATTCAAATGTTCCTAATCCCATTTCCAAATATAAACATGAATCCATAAACACCAAATTACAAGCGGATCCGATACCCACACCAGAATCCGTAAGTCAAATAAGAGGCAACATCACATATCTTCTCATTACTATAATTTACATCATCTCTTGCAAGAGAGTACAAAATTACATAAAGGAATAAACAAGAACAATGGCATAGCCATGAATGATACAATAACTGAATAGGTACATGATTGATTAAGTAACAAAAAGAAAGAGAACATCTCCAAGTTGGTGCTCCAAAACCTGTACACTGGTCCCCAATGGCGGTGGCAACGCCTCCCAACCATGTGGACTCATCAGAGACCACCCCACCGTACTCGGAGGTAGTCACAAGGCCCAAACTAAAACATGACAGCGGTAGGAATAGGAAGACTCATAAACACAATACCCAAAGGAATACCACAAGACACAGAGTTCACGTGAACACATCCAAGTACATGATTCACAAAGGGCATAAATAGGGCACCTGATAATCATGCCAATAAAGCACTATTCAGATAAGGAAGGTGAGAAGATAGGGGCAGCAAGAAGGAAGTAGCTAACAAATGTACTCAACTCATAGATACAAGCCTTGCACCAAACACATAAATCATGCTTCCTCCAATGGGCCTTCAAGTCAGCCCTCTTGCTCAATGCCGCATTGGGAACTATTTCCGTGCCTGCCCTAATGACTACACCCAATACCAAAAGGCTCAACATGCAAACAAAAGTGTCAAACAAGCACATGAAGACCCACACTAGGGGGTATTACAAGCAAATCACCACAAAATTGCCACAATAGTGAATGCAATGCAATTCCAATAAAAGAACGATCTTAGAACAAGGACTAAAGCATCGATGAAGAGGGCAAAGGATCACCAAAGGGAGAAAGTAACAGCTCCAAGATGAGGGTAGGACATTACCTCTCCATCCCCCTTGTATAAGCAAGCGTCTAAGCCTCCCAAGAAGGTGTGAGGAAGGGAAGCATTCCATTGTTAGTCTCTACTAAATTTTGCTTAAGGATAAAGTGAACAAAGGCACAATTATAAGACCAATACCAACACTAAGATCAAGCATACCCTAGGAGGAATCTTTCAAGGAATATACACACAGGTGCCTATCTCTAGGATTTCATAATCACTTAATTAACTTTCATTGTGCAAGTGAAATAGAAAGAATACTATAGGAGGGAAACCAAAGAAGGGTTAAGGACAAAAATGAAATAGATCAATATATACCAATACCCATTCCAAACAAATCCATAACTCATAAAGTTTATTGATCAATAACAAAACTCCAAATTGCTAGATAATTATTTCATACCTCAACATGGTTCCCTCTAATGATTCTCAACAATTAATAATGCTTAATTTATGTAGGGAAATACAACCAAGTTCCCAATTTAGCAACACTATCCTAAATGCTCTCTTCCATCCAAGGGCATCGAGATAATTATTACTCAAAATGGCTCATCTCCTTAACACATGGGCTAAGTTGATTACTTATCAATAAGAAATTCTCTTTATTTACATAGACACAATGTGACCATTATCATGTAGCATAGACCTATTAGGATAAATAGAGAGTCAAATTACATTTTAATAGGACTCTTAGTTGAAATTTAACATCATTCTCCTTGAGATTATCATGCCCAGAAAATGTTGTCTCACGGATAGCAATGATTACAAGAAACACACAACATGGATTTGTTGAAAAAAATTTTAGAAACTATCAAGCAAACACTATTGGGAGGTGTAAATCCAGAAAACATAACCTCTGTCTGCGGCCTCTCTGCCTGTGCTAAAATGGAAGCATATAGAGGGCACGTGAACTGTTTGACAAAATGCCTAAACAAAGTATGGTCTCATAGACTGAAATGATTTCATGATATGCACAAAACGGATTTGTTGATAAGGCACTAAAATCTTTCAATCAAATGCAATTGTCAGCTGTAAATCCAAATTCCACCACCTCTGCCAGCGTTCTCCCTGCCTATGCCAAAATGGGCTCTTACGAATAGGGGATGGACATCTATCAAAGCCTAACGAAAGGGAAAATATTTGTCAGTTGTAGTTGTAAGTGCCTTGGTAGACTCGTATACAATATGTGTAAGCATAGACACAACATACACACTGTTTGACAAAATACCTGAAAACAGTGTCATCTCAAGGAATGCAATGATTGCAAGTTAAGCACAAAAGGGATTTGTTGAAACGACTTTAGAAACTTTAAACAAATGTAACCGGTGGCTGTAAAGCCATATTCCTCAACCTCAGCCAGCATCCTCACTGCCCGTGCCAAAATGGGGCTTTGGGACAGGGTATGGACAATCACCAAAACAGAACGGAAAGGGGGTTTTTTTTATATAGATATTATAGTTGAAATGCTTTGGTAGCCATGTATACAAAATGTAGAAACAAAACAAGGCACGCACACTGTTTGACAGAGTGCCACAAAGAGTGTAGCCTCATAGACTGCAACGATAGCAGGATATGCACAAAAGAGATTTGTAAAAGGGGGATTTAGAAACTTACATGAGGATGTAATGGCAGGTGTAGTACCAAATTCCACAGTCGTGCCCCTCCTCAGCACCCCTGCCTCCTCTATCTTTCTTTCTTTTCAAAACCCTCTCAATCTTCATCCATGTAGATTTCGTTCGCTGCCTTAACTTGCAGATATTTCTACTGCATTAAACACTCTCACCCGTTTTTACTCGGGCCGTCATGGCAAGATCAGATTTTAAAAGATATCTGACTTTCTCAGATATTTTCATTCCATTACTGCCTCACCAACTCCAAAGATATTTCTCCCCTCAATGTCCGACGTACCTTCTCTCCATATGCTATGGCCCACAAATATTAGTAAATCTCCTGGCGCAGCTAGGTATGGTGTGAAGCGGCTGATGTAGAAGGGAGTAGCTGACTAAACATTGGGTCCCACAAATCACTTAAATCTCCCAGGCCTCTCAAGAATCTCACTGCCAATCAGGGAGGGTCGTTACATTCTATTAGGTGGGAATGTTATGTTAAAAGAACTTTAGCATATAATTATTTTTGTGACATTCTAAAATTTCTTCAACTAAAAGAAATTACATTTACAGATCATCTAAAGTGCGAAATATCGCAGCAAGAAAGAAAATGTAGTTCTTAACATACCGTGCAATGCAGTTATAGGTTCAGACATGAACTAAAGCGATTTGAAATCTTTTAGTATTCAAACTTTGTGATTACTTAAATAAAATGATGGCAACGATGGAAGACAATTTAGAGCAAAAACAAAAGTATAGATGAATTCAGAGTAAAATCAGATGATGAACTATGCTGAAACCTTTCACTATCTCTAGGGAAATGACAGTTTTCATGACAGTTTTCTCACAGTCAAAGTCCAGATTTTAAGATTTTCCAGAGATACATCCAACTTGTTTCATTTTGAGAGTACATATTTTAAAACAAGATTATAACTAACTTTAGCCCTTTAAACATGCCCCTCACAATACTATGTAAAAATTTAATGGAAGAGTTAAGTTTTAACGTAGAATATTTGTGGAATTTTTTAATTAAATATTAAACTATGTGTCTCTTTTGTTTTTTATTTACATCTTATCTTGTTGTTATTGTTGAATTCTTTTGGTATAATAAAAAAGATATAAAAATTTGGAGTGTCCATTGATCTCTTATGGTGTGGTGTTGGGACCTTACAATCAAGCAGACTTTATCCTGGTCTCATCCCTTATGGTGTTGTGTGGGGGACCTTGTAGTCACCAAGACTTGATCCCTGGTTGACTCGTTCAAAAATTTTCAACTTCAAGAGCAAACCAAGGGCCTTTGACTATTTTTTTTACTTTTGAGTTAAGGTTTTTATATTTAAAAAATGAATGTTGGCTCTATGTGTGAGATGTTTCTCAGTTATACTTCTCAACATAATTAAGTATAATTATTCATGAAAAAAAAAATATAACTAAATGTATATGAGTTGTACTAATAATATATTTTTAAATTCATTTATAATTATTAAGTAAATAATTCATACTTATAAAAATATATATATATAATATATGATTATATGAAAAGTGACTAGGAACTAAATATGTATATACATACATATATACACATATATATACATACATAAAACATTTTAAAATGATTTCAACTAAAATCTTTATTAAAAACTTTAAAGTTATAAATAACACATATAACATACTCTTAAAATTATTTCAGCTAAAATATTTATTATTTTTTTTTTAAATTTAATTAACATTTAATAATAAAATAATTATCCATACAGTAACCTTCAAGTAAAAACAAATCAGAAAGTGAAAAGACTAAAGAGTGAGTATATATATATGGTGTGCATTGTATCTTTTATCTCCTCAGTCCTCTCCCAAATTTCTAAATTTTAACTATGTATATGCAATGGTATAAAATTGCTATCTGGAACTTACTACTATATTTATGGCATGGAAATTATAAAATTAGCAATCAACTGTTTTAACTTAGTTTTTGTTCTATTAGAATATGGGAGAGTTTGGATAATATCCTATTTACAGAAATAAAATTCTGTTGTTTGTCTGCTTCTTACAATACCCAGGTTGGAGAAAGGGGAATGCAACTGTCAGGTGGGCAGAAACAAAGAATAGCTATAGCAAGAGCTATATTGAAAAATCCTTGCATTCTTTTGTTGGACGAAGCAACAAGCGCTCTTGATTCTCAATCTGAAAGGAATGTTCAAGAAGCCCTTGATAACATCATGTCCAACAGAACTACATTGGTGATTGCTCACCGCCTCTCCACAATTGTCAATGCAGATCTTATTGCAGTCATTGAACAGGGCAAAGTCACAGAGCTTGGCAGTCACACCCAACTATTGAAAAATAGCAAATTGTATTCAGAGATGATAAGCTTGCAGAATCTCACCTCTGGAAAAGCAGCAGCTAATGATGAAGATAGGTTGGTATTAATATACTTCAGGGAAAGGCCCTCCAGTTTTCTTAATAAATTTTGCAGATTTCCCTCTTTTGCGTGCAACCTTCAGTCTAGATCTAATTTGAGGGAAGAGAGACTTTTTAAAGTTTTGTAAAATCTTTTTGTTCGATGCAGTTTTTAACGCAATGTCAAGCACTTTATCATGCCTCCTCTGTTTGAGCCCAGGAATCTGCTGTTAAAGCCCATTTGCTTTTACCACTTAGATCTTAACATTCTTCACAGTAGATTGGGTTATTATGGCTATCTGTGGACATTTGTATAAATGCTTAGTGTTGAAAAATTATCTGGCGTTTATTAACCCACAGATTTTCCACTGCAAGCAGGCTTGAAAACGGTACCCAAACTCAGCTTACCGAGGGAAGTGATCATATTCTCAACTCTCCCATGACTTCCGGTATGGATAACTCTGCCAGTCTTGCAAATTCTCCAATCATTTCTCTTGCTGACAAGGGAAAAGGGCCAGAAACTTTAGGACAGCCATCAATCTTGAGAATTTTATTGAAGATGAATGCATGGGAAGTAGGAAAGATTGTTGCAGGCAGTGTTGCAGCAGCCATAACTGGAATATCCAAGCCTCTCTTTGGTTTCTACATCATGACTATTGGGGTTGCCTACTATAAGCCACATGCCATGCACAAAGTGGAAACATATTCATTAATTTTTGTTGGCATAGCAGTGTTGGTATTCATTGCTCATACAATACAACATTTTTTCTTTGGAGAAGTTGGAGAGAGAGCCATGAAAACCCTGCGTGAGGCATTGTTCTCTGGTATGTTAATGAACTCTCTTATTTGCTTTGTCTTGATATTTTTGCCCAAGAAATAAATAGGAGTGTAACAAACAACTTGGGATTGCAGCAATACTAGGGAACGAAATTGCCTGGTTTGATAAGGCAGAAAATAGTTCAAGTTTGGTTAGTGGAGGCATAATGAATGACACAGTATTGGTGAAGTCAATCATAGCCGATCGTATGTCTGTGATAGTGCAGTGCATATCATCCATTTTGATTGCCACCGTCGTCAGTATGATCGTGAATTGGAGAATGGCCTTGGTGGCATGGGCTGTAATGCCTTGCCATCTCATAGGTGGTCTCATTCAGGTATGTTAATCTTCCCAAATATAGTACTTCCTTAATAAGGACTCTTAGAATAAATTTGTGCGTATGGAGTACAATATAAGATGTTTTTGAGGGAATTAAGTTATTAACTGAATAGAGGTATGTTTGTAGTTTCATTCAATAACTCATCATCTCTTTTCAGGGTGTAGAGGTGGGATCTTAACTAGAAAAATGAACCTGGCAGTGAGTATTGAGTCACTTGTATGGTTCATTTGCCTCTTCCAGTTCCTTTCACCTCTTCCCTGGTGAGTGGGAAGAGATGGAATTTAAAACAGCCAAATGAACCACAACAATGGCTGTTCATGCTATGTGATGGTTCATATCAGTGGCATAGTTTCAATACCACCTCTTCACCAATCTGAACATCACCTGATGCAATGAGTGACCCTCTAAACTCATGGAGATGGGTGTTAATGTCAATCACTTGTTATAAGAAATGGGGTCATTGCAGGAATTATTAGAGTAAATGCTCTATGCAGTTAATCCTGAAAATCTTATCTATTTATTCTCTAGTTGATTCCTAACTTTTTAAAGCTGTGCCTACTCATGACAGGCTTGGTCATCGAAAGGATTTGCAACTGATTCAGCCAAAGCCCATGCAGAGATAAGCCGGTTGGGAAGCGAAGCAGTATTAAACATTAGAACAGTAGCCTCGTTTGTTTATGAGGATCAAATAATTGAGTCTGTCAAAAATTGTTTAAGCACCCCCTTGAAGAAAAGCGGACTAGAAAGCCTGAAATATGGAACCATACAAGGCATAGCAGTGTGCTTGTGGAACGTCGCCCATGCAGTTGGACTTTGGTACACTACAATTCTGGTGGAAAATAATCAGGCCAGCTTTGAAAACAGTGTAAGAGCATACCAACTTTTCTCATTAACAGTACCCTCCATAACTGAGCTATGGACAACTATTCCTGCAGTTTTAAGGGCCATGAATGTCCTCAGTCCAGTAATGAATATACTGAGAACAAATCCCCAAACAGATGGTGGCATGCAATTTGAATTCATAAAAGGCGATATTGAGTTAAAAAATGTGAGTTTCTGTTACCCATCCAGATTGGAAGCTCCTGTTCTCAGAAACTTCAGTATTTCTGTAAACTCAGGCACCACATTGGCCTTGGTGGGTGCAAGTGGAGCAGGTAAGTCATCTGTCATAGCCCTCGTAGAAAGATTTTATGATCCTCAACAAGGTGAAATTCTCATAGATGGAAGAGACACGAAACAGTACAACTTAAAATGGCTCCGAAAATACATTGGATTAGTACAACAGGAGCCCTTGCTATTCTCCACTTCAATAAAAGAAAACATTCTATACGGAAATGAAGGTTCTTCAGAGTCCGAGATCATGGCAGCTGCAGAAGAAGCAAATGTTCATACATTTGTGAGCAGTCTTCCAAATGGATACAATACACTGGTGGGAGATAAGGGTTCTCAGCTGTCTGGCGGACAGAAACAGAGGATTGCAATAGCTAGGATAATTCTTAAAAGGCCTTCTATTCTGTTACTTGATGAAGCTACAAGTGCTCTGGATGTTGAATCAGAAGTTTTGGTTGTGGAGGCATTAGACAGACTTTACAATTCATACAAGTGCACCAGAGTTGTTGTTTCTCATAGGCTATCCACAGTTGTCAATTCAGATGTCATTGCAGTAATGGAGAAAGGGCAAGTTATGGAGATGGGTAGTCACTCAAATCTAATGCTGTCTGAGGGAGGACTCTACACCCAGATGCTAAAATTGCAGAAGATAGATAGTCTTGCTTATCAATGATAGTCTTCCTCATGACTGTACTTCATGCCCTAAGGTGACAATCCTAATGGCAATCTTCTTTATGGTAGTCCTCAGAGATTTGATGACAGTTCCTCTTGATCCATGGCAATCTTTGCATGACAAGGCATGGTTTGGATGATCTCGATTACCCTAAAGGCTAGTATCACAAGCCTTGTGATTCTAAGTGTCTTGCCAGGACAACTTTTGCCATTAATAATAATGATGATTGCACTAGGTGATTTTGTGATTATAGTAGTCCTTCTGGTAGTCCTTCGACATTGATGGAATCCTTTTGATTGTACCATATGGATCATTTACCAATGAAATCTTTTGACCTACTACTATGATTGTTACAATACTTTTGTGATTATAGGAGTCCTTTGGTAGTCCTTCAACATTCATGGAAACCTTTTGATTGTACCATATGGATCATTTACCAATGAAATCTTTTGACCTACTACTATGATTGTTACAATGCTGAAATAATGATTGTTATGTAGTCCATATCTTCCTTGACCTTATAATAGTTTTTCAAAGCCCACAATGAGGTTATAGGGCTATTTGAGGTTATAGGGCTATTGTCTAGATATGTCAAGGCTAAGTGTCTAAGGAAAGATAATAATCCATACCTATGGTCATCCCAAGGTTATAGATGACTGTCTAGAATTGATTTGCATAATAAATAGAAACCATAGCGAGTAAATGGAGTCTTAACTACCTTTGAGTCTTTGGATGATAGTTTTTGTAAAGAGAATGCTATAGAACACAATTCTCTCATCTTTAGACTATTCATCTTACCTTCACATTTAATTTTAACACAATTATTTTTCTTTTTTTAATCTAGAACAGTATGACAGTCCTCTCTCTCTCTCTCTCTCTCTCTCTCTCTCTATATATATATATATATATATATATATATATATATATATATATATATATATATATATAGTTTTACAGGAAAATTGATTCTAACTAAACTACATATAATCAGAATAATTTTCTATCTAAACATTAGGATACTAGTCAACGAAGACATGTATCTCGCTACTATCCAATCTGGTAGAGCGAGAAGGTCCAGGATAAATCTATTTGTTGCTACTAGAATTAAAAATGGATAACTAAAACTAATAACAATGGAAAAATACAAAAAACAATAGAATAACTTGCAGAAAGGAATATAGAAATTATCAAAATGCAGAATCACAAAGAATCTGGCACTAGACGGACAAACTCGTTGTCCAAGATGAAAGTGCACCACGAGGATGCCCGCTTGCCACACTGTAGTCTGTATGGCATGGACACAGTACACGGATTCGTGATCTTGATATTCGTACCAATCTTTTCAACCATTCTTTGAGTTGTCGAGCTTCCTGATGAAACTTGCAATGTATGGATCCAAAAGAGCGATTAGGTTGTATGAGATTTTGCCATGGTCAAACCCCTTTTTGGTGTTTCCACCTCAACGTCAGCCAAAGATATTGATTGATTGATAAATAAAGTGTGTGCTCTAATTCTAAGTGTATCTAGAATTGTTTGAGCGGTGTCAAGCAATAATGTAATTTTGATAAATAAAACCCTACTCAACGATTTAGAGTGGATTCACAAAATAATCTCTATATTGATAGAGAAAATAGGAAATGTATTCAACCCACAAAGATAAGAGATATATCAAAAATGGATTGCAATATGAAGTACAAAAATAAGGATTAATTGAAACTTTATCACCTCATAGTGAGGAAGTGAAAACTGCTCAGCAGGCAGTGGTCCCAATCAAAATCCTTTGGGATTCCCAACACTTTGATTGCAAGAACACTTGGAATCAAGCTTGTGAGCAAGAGTGTGATATAATCTTGAGAAAACAAATTGCAACAATGGTGGCTCTCAATTTCGGAAGAGCTTTGCTATGAAAGAAAAGAACATCCTTTGCAATGGAAAATCTACTTGTTTAAATAGAGAGGGCAAAGGCAAAAAATTAGGGAAAGGAGCCGTTTGGGCATGGATAAGAATCAAGAAAATCTTGGCATATCACACAAGTTAAGAGAAAACTCGTAAAAATGATTGCAAGACTAATAGATGCTTTTAGGACGTCAGCGTGCATTGTGCAAACATTCGTGCTAAGCACTAGAGTCTTTGTAATTCTAGTTCTTGAAAGGTCTAGTCAACATGGGACAAAGCGAGGATTTAGGTACTTTTATGGTTTTTGGATATGATAACAAGAAAGGGTCAAAACAATGTAAAGGCACATCTCATGGGTCAAGGGTAAGGCCAAGGCTAGAAATGATCCTAAAACATGATAAGGGTATGGACACTAAAACGAGTGCCAAACATAGCATGAAATTGTGAGCGTGCACAATTTACGATGATTCATTTAGCCCCCACTTTAGTGGGCATATAACACTATGTGAATATGCATGCTAAAGTAAAAGGATAGTACTAAAAGTAAATTACATCATAACACCAAAAGGATACTGTAGAGGATACAAAGCTCTTCAAGCAGAGGAAATCAAGCCCCCAGGTTGAGATCCTATAAAACAAGTACATTAGACAATAAAAACTTGCAAGACAATAGTGTTAGAGCATAAACGTATAAAAACACTATGTCAAAACATCACAAACATATATATAAACATAAACAACACATACATAGAGGAGAAAAACTCACAACAAGAAAAGAAAAAGTTTGAGTCAGCAAAGTGAAAGAGACCTTGATGTGAAAGGTTGTCTCAATACAATGCATTGTCCCCAAAATGTAACAAAAAATAAAGAAAACCACAAATAGAGGAATTCTTAAATAGAGATAGAAGAATATAATGAGTCACTCAATTAATTAAAGGAGAGAAAACATACAAATAGATAGGGAAGAAATCAATACGATTGAATAAGAGTACATGACTCAGGCACTAGCTTGCTTTGATACCAGGGGTCATGCAAATCATAATACCCTCATGGATCATAGGCTAGCAAGTTGTATTATTCTAGGTGACCATGGGTGTGAAAAGGTAAGTCATATGAGGCACACAAACTAGCAAGTTGCATTATGCTAGGTGGCTTATAGACTACCCCTCATGGATCACAGACTAGCAAGTTACATTATGCTTGTTGATCATGAGTGAAAAGGTAGGTCATGTGTATTAGGATTAAGGTGCCATCAACCTTGGAAATCCTATGTAATTAATTACTCCTAATATTTTTTGCAAATCACCCATAAGGAATGAAAGGTTTCACCAACAATGGTCTTGTTTCAACCACATGTTTATATCTGGTCCTCAACGACAATTTGTCCACGATGGCGGTTCGCAGGGGGGGAAAGTTGCCCCACTGCAAGGGGTCTAGCATCCCCAAAATCACATTTTATTTATATTTTATAATTGTCAATCTGGATTGTTTGTCATTAGGTCACAGATCTAATGGTCAATATTATGTCAATTTTCTTGCCTTAGAAGGAAACCCCCTTTTATAAGGATATTTGTTCTACGTTTTTATTAGAGTTGAGAGTAATAGGTGCCGTTGGATTGAAGACCAGAGAAGGAGAGGAAGTGTATGTATTGTAATCTCATATTTGAAGATAATACAACTTGGAGCCTCTTTTCTTGGTGGAGTTTTTTACCCAAAAGGGTTTTCTTCACGTTACATATTGTGTTATGTGTATAGTTCTTAATACATGTTATTTCTGTGTAGTGGGTTTTATTTATGTTGCAATCTCTAGTGATTCTACATTTTGAATCAGATTTCTATTGTGTGGTTTGCACCTTCATTTCTAACATCTGGTATTAGAGCCTGGCCATTTTTAATTCTTGGGTAGTAGTGTGAGGGTTTTTTAGCTGTAGTGGAAGATTTGGTTGTTGTTTTTTTGCAGATCTTGTGTAGATATCCAATGTTGCTTCTACCTCTTTGTTGGACATTGAAAAGTTCAATGGCATGGGGTATGAATTGTGGAAGCTGAAAATAGAGGATTTTCTAGAAGAAAGAAACCGGTGGTTAGCTGTTACGAAAGAGAAAAAACCTAATGATGTGGCTCCTGATGAGTGGGAAAGACTGGATAAAAGGCACAAGGTACAATCTGACTGTGTCTTACAGATTTTGTTCTACTAAATGTTGCGAGTGAGAAGTCTGCATATAGCTTATGGAAGCGTCTGGGTGAGATCTACCAAGCCAAGAGTATGATAAATAAGCTTTATTTAAAGTGTAAGTTATTTTCCATGAAAATGAAAGAGGGTGAATTGGTTGTAGAGCATTTTAATTTATTTAATTTGTTATTGAGTCAACTAGCATCTGTAGATGTTGAGGTGAATGAGGAAGATAAATGTATATTGCTTCTCTATTCTTTGCCTGAGTCATGGGAGAATGTTATTTTGGCTATCACTACTAACCTCACAGATCTGAAGTTAGATGCTCTTGTTTCAATTCTGTTGTCACGTCAATAGAGGAAGAAAAGTTTAGATAGTTCAGAGGATGCTCTCAGTGTTAGGGGAAGGACTATGGAAAGAGGACCAAAAAAAGATTAGAAGGGGTCTAAAGACAAGTCTAAGGGCCATTCTAAGACTCTTAGAAAGAAGAATAGAGTCAAGTCTTGGAACTATGGAAATAGAGGAAATGTCAAAAAGGAATGTAGAAACCTGAAGAAACAATGGGATTCTGCGACTGATAAGTCTTCGAATGTAGGTGATGAGGTTTTACTTTTTGCATGTAATGTTGTTTCTCATGATCATTGGTTGGTTGACTCAGGATGCTCGTACCACATGACTCTAGATAAAAAATGGTTTTCCAGATACGAAGAGTATTGCATGGAGGAAATGTGTACCTTGGGGACAACCCTACATATCCTGTTATTGAACGAGCGAAGGTAATGTTGTGTTTTGAATAGTGATGGGAGAATTAAAACCCTCCATGGTGTTTTACATGTTCATGGATTGGCTAGAAAGTTGATTTTTGTTTCAAAGTTGAATGATTTGGGAATGCATGTGACATTTGATAAGCATGGATGTAGATTGGTGAGATAAAACTTGGTGGTAGTGAAGGGGAAAAGATTGGGAACTCTGTTTAAGATAGAAGCCACTACTATTTGTAATACCTCTTATGCATCTGAGGTTAATACTGAAAATACATGTATGTTGTGGCACCATAGATTGGGCCACATAAGTCAGTCTGGTTTAAAGACTATTTTAAATAAAAAATTGCTAGACGGTTTATCCTATTTTGATGAGAGTTTCAAGTTCTATGAACATTGTGTGTTTGGAAAATAGAATAGATCTCCATTTCCTTCAGGTAGTAATAAATCTAATGATAAATTGGAACTTATTCATTTGGATGTTTTTGGTCTAGTAGATGTTGCATCGCTTAGAAAATCTAGATATTTTATTTCTTTCAGTGATGATGTCTCAAGGTTTACCTAGATTTATTTTATGCGTCATAAATCTAAAATTTTCACTAAGTTTAAGGAATTTAAAGCTTTAGTTGAAAAGAAATCAGATTATAAGATAAAGGTTTTGAGATCTAACGATGGAGGGGAATATTGTTCTAAGGAACTTGATGAATTCCGTAAGCATGCAGGTATTGTTAGATAGAAAATTACTCCATATACTCCACAATAGAATGGAGTGGCAGAAAAGATGAAACAAACAATAATGGAAAGAGCCAGAAGTATGTTAAGTGAATAATAGTTGAACAAATGCTTTTGGATAGAAGTTGTGTGTACTGCAAACTACTTGATTAGCAAATCTCCATGTAAGGCTCTTGTTTCAACTCCTTATGAAATGTGGACAGGTAAGAAACCTTCTGTTTCACATTTAAGGGTATTTGGCTGTGAGGCTTATGTTCATGCACCTAAAGAAAAATGTACTAAGTTGGATTTGAAAGTTGAAAAGTGTATTTTCATTGGATATGGTGATAATGTAAAAGGTTATAAGCTTTGGAATCCACTAACCCAAAAGATTATCTATTCTAGAGATGTTATTTTCAGGGAACTTAGTGTTATTTTAGAACCTGAACAACCAAAAGAAAAAGAAGAAAAGGTGAAGAGAGTGCACTTTGAATTGGAGCATGAAGATGCACCTCAAGAAGAACAAAATGATGGATTGGGGGGTGAAGAAGTAGAAGAAGACTCGAGTGAAAGTTTTAATGAGGAAGAATATGTTGTAATAGAAGGAGTTGGTACAGATGAGCATGTAGAAGAATCTATAGAGTCTATTACTTCACCTCCAAGAAGATCCACAAGACAACGGAACCTAGTTGATAGGTATAGCCCACCAAATTTTTGTTGTGTATTTTCTTTGTTGAGTACTGACGATGAGCCTAGATCATATAGGGAAGCTATTCATGTAGATGATAGTGAGTCTTGGTAGTTAGCCATGTAGGAGGAGATGATGGCTTTAGACTCTTGCAACACCTAGGATCTTGTTCATTTTCCCAAAGGAAGAAAGACCATAGGTTGCAAGTGGGTCTTCAAGAAGAATTTTAGAGTAGATGGTTCATTGGACAAGTACAAGGCTAAACTAGTAGCCAAGGGCTACTCCTAGAGAGAGGGAGTTGATTTTGGTGAAATTTTCTCTCCTGTTGCTAAATTAACTTTTGTTAGATTTCTCTTATCTATTGCTACAGCTCTTAATTGGGAAATAGAGCAAATGGATATTAAGACTCCATTCTTGCATGGAGATCTTGAGGAAGAAATTTGCATGCAACAACCTATAGGTTTTGAGGTAAAAGGGAAAGAACATTGGGTTTGCAGATTAAAGAGGTCTCTTTGTGGTCTGAAACAATCCCCCAGAATGTGGTACTAGAAATTTTATTCATTTGTGTTGAAATTTGTTACAAGTGAGGAGGATCATTGTGTGTGCATTCATTGTATTGATGATTCTACTCTGCTCATTGCATTGTATGTTGATGACATGTTATTTTTCAGTGATACTAAGGGTATGATCAATGAGTTGAAAGCCCAACTTTCAGGTACATTTGAAATGAAGGACCTTGGAGCTGCCAGGTATATTTTGGGGATGGAGATCAAAAGGGATAGAGGTAATATAAAACTTTGGTTATCTCAAAGTAAGTATGTGAACACCATTTTACAGAGATTTAGTATGCAGGATTGTAATCTAGTTAGAGTTCCTTTACCCTTTGGTACTAAGTTTTCATTAGATATGTGTCCAAAGAATGAGGATGATTTAGAGGATATGTATAATGTGCCATATGCTAGTGTTGTAGGGAGTTTGATGTATACAATGGTTTGCACTAGACCAGATATTGCCCAAGTAGTGGGAGTTTTGGGCAGATTTATGTCTAACCTTGGTAGACAACATTGGAATTATGCAAAGATGGTGTTTAGATATCTAGTAAGCACTCCTAATTACTATTTGGTTTATTATAGTACTGACAGTGCTGACAAAACTTTGGACATACAAGGATTTGTTGATAAATATTGGGTAGGTGACTTGGATAGTCAAAAGTCCGCTAGTGGCTATGTATTTACTTTGTTTGGCAGAGCAGTGAATTGGATGAGCAAAAGGCAGCCCACGGTCGCTTTGTCCACCACCAAAGCAGAGTATATGGGTACTACCCATGTCTTTAAGTTGGTAGTTTGGTTAAGGAGATTGTGTATAAGTATTGGTTTTGATTGTAGGATCATTCAGATTGGTTGTGATAGCTAGAGTGCTATTTGTTTGGCCAAGAATCCTATGTATCATGCTCGGACTAAGCATGTTGATGTATAGTATCACTTTGTTTGAGAAATGGTTGCAAGTGGACAAATTGAGATGAATAAGTTAGACACTCAGGAGAATGTTGCAGATGCTTTGACCAAGCCTATGAGCACAGAGAAATTTGTTTGGTGCAAACAGGCCATGGGCCTTGCTTCTAGTGCTTGATTATTTTATAGTTTTCCTATGGGTATTTACAATGTATGATTTCAAGTGGGAGAATGTTAGGATTAAGGTACCATCAACCTTGTAAATCCTATGTAATTAATTACTCCTAATATTGTTTATAAATCACCCATAAGGGATCAAAGGTTTCACTAGCAGCGGTCTTGTTTTAGCCACATGTTTATAATCTGTCCTCGATGGTAATTCGTCAGTGACAGAGGGTCACAGGGGGTTCCCCCCTAAGAGGGGTCCGGGGGGGATCATTCCCCTGATGGGGGGTCTGAGGGCCACGTGCCCTGGTGGGGTCCGAGGGCAGTGCCCCCAAAATCACATTTTATTTATATTTTATCATTGTAAATTTGGACCGTTTGTCATTAGGTCACAGATTTGATAGTCGATATTATGTTAGTTTTCTTTCCCTAGAAGACAACCCCCTTTTATAAGAATATTTGTACTACATTTTTATCAGAGTTAAGAGTAACAAGCGTCATTGGATTGAAGACTAGAGAAGGAGAGGAAGTGCATGTATTGTAATCTCATATTTGAAGATAATACAACTTGGAGCCTCTTTTCTTGGTGGAGTTTTTTACCCAAAAGGGTTTTCTCCATGATACATACTATGTTATGTGTTCATCTCTTAATGCATGTTATTTTTGTGTAGTGGGTTTTATTTTTGTTGCAATCTCCATTGATTATACATTGTTTAGAGGACATAAATAAGGTTTTTATTAGATTTTCATTGTGTGGTTTGCACCTTCATTTCTAATAATGTGAAGCACATAGACTGGCAAGTTGTGTTATGCTAGGTGTCTTACATGCTACCAACACCTCAGAGTGTATCAAAATTCAAAGCCTCAAGGAACTTATCAAGCACCAACACCTCAGGGAGTGAATGCTTCAAGGAGTGTAAAACAAACAATGCCACATGGGGTGAATTAATAAGCTACACCTCAAGGGGTGAAAATGAATGAAGGTGCATGTAGGGATTCACATGTGAGGAGAATATATGTCCCCCCTTAAAATATTAGTATGTATAATATGCAAATATTTTAAGGTAAAGAAAGGGGGAAGAAAGAGGAGGGGAGATCCTTATAAAGAATGCACACCCATATAACAAGTTGTCTCTACCCCCCAGAATATGGGTGAGGACAACCATGAAAAGAATATTGTGTTGTTACCAAAAACATAAAGTATGGTGGGCATGTGTAGAAAGATGGGCGACCAAAAAGTTGTTTTGACCACGTTTTGGTCCAAACAAGCCATAACTCGAGCATGTTATAACGCTACTCACGTTATGGCTCAATAGTTACCGAGCCTAGGCTTGGTGACTACCAAGCCATAACATTCTTGAATTATAATGTGCTCAAATTTTAAGGTAATTAAAATGCAAATCCTTAAACTTCCTTCACTCTAAAGTAGGCTCATGTCTAGGAAGAGACCATGGGTATATACATGAAATAAACATTTAAGTATAAGTGATATTTACATATGGACATTTACTATCTTATACATTAAGTTATATTTCACGTATATACTTTCATCATGTTTGAGTGGTTTTGGATCTCTAGGAGTTATAATGTAGATTCTAGGTTTTAAAGGATTCTATAATTTTTTAGACTTAGTCGAATTTCAAGAATCACTAGGCTCCTATCATCTTGTAGTTGTCTAAGGGTAGTTGTAACTATTCAAAAGCATCATCAAGATTCTCCTTAGAAATAGGAGGACCTATAATTATGCAAGAGACCTAGCAAGGAATTCAAGCAAAATGTACTATGTCAAGTTTAAGAAAGTGGTAGTCATGTAAGTATTTTTCAAGATATTTTCAAGCTTGAAGACTAGGTCTCTCTATCTATCCCTCTATCTCTTTATCTATCTATACTCCCTCTCTCTTTATCTCTCTCCCTCTCTATCTCTATATCTATCCATCCTCTCTCCTTCCCTCTCTCTAACTCTATCTTTATATCTCCCCCTCCCTCTTTATCTCTCTCCCCATATTTCTATCTCTATCTCTATCTCTCTCTATCTCTCCTTCTCCCTCTATATCTTTATATTTCTCCCTCACTATCTCTATATTTCTCTCTCTCCAATCCCATACATATCTTTCTATCTCTCTCACTATCTCTTTATCTCTCTCTTTCTATCTGCCCCACTTTCTATATTTTCCCTCTCTAACTCTTTCTCTCCATCTATCCCTCTATCTCTTTCTATCTCTCCCTATCTCTCTCCCTCTCTATCTCTCTATGTATCCCTCTCTCTATTTACATCTCTCCCTCTACCTATTTATATCTCTCCCTCTCCCTCCCTCCCCCCCCTCTCTCTCTCTCTCCATCTCTTTATATTTCTCTCACTATCTCTATATGTAGAGCTTCCTCCATCTCTTTATCTTTCTCTCTCACTATCTCTATATGTCTCTCTCCCTCCCCATCCATCTCTCTCTCTCTCTCTCTATATATATATATATATATATATATATTTATATTTATCTCTCACTATCTCTATATGTCTCTCTCCCTTGCCCTCCATTTCTTTCTATCTCTTCATATATCTTCCTCTACCTCTATCTCTTTCTCTCCCCTCCCTTTCTCCCTTTCTCTCTCCCTTTCTCCCTCCCTCCCTCTCTCCCTCTCTATCTCATATCTCTATAATCCCTCATTTTTTGTCAAGGATATCGCAAGGAAGGTATGTAGGTGAGAAACAAGTGTGATATAGTAAATGTGGATGAGTGAAAAGAGATATGAGATATGACATTTTTAAAGACCCAATGAAAATTTATCTCTAAACTTACAAGTTACATCTCCAATTTATACCTTGTTCTTACAATTCAAAACTTGACACTAGATGCAAAGGCACGTGTACTATTTGATAGGACACTTCAAAGAGATTCCATCTCATGGAATGCAATGATTGAAAGATATGCAAAAAGTGGATGTTTTGATAAGGCTTTAGAAACTTTGCCAGCATCCTCCCTACCTATGCCAAAATGGTATGTTTGGAACAAGGTATGGATATCCATCAAAGCATAAAGGGTAGGGGAATTTTGTAGATGTTGTAGTTGCAATTGCCCTAGAAGACATGTATACAAAATTTGGAAGCATAGACAAGGCACGTGAACTATTCGACAAAACATCTCAAAGAGATGCTATCTCATGAAATGCAATGATTGCAAGATATGAACAAAATGGATTTATTGATAAGGCTTTAGAAACTTTCAAGCAAATGCAATTGGTGGGTATAAAGCTAAATTCCACAACCTTTGCCAGCATCCTCCTTGTCTGTGTCAAAATGGGATCTTTGGAATAGGGTATGGACATCCATCAAAGCATAAAGGATATGGGAATTTTGGAAATATAGAAAGTGGGGAAAATAGAGAGATAGAGAGGGAGAGGGAGAGGGAGAGATAGAATGAGATAGAGAGAGATAAGTGATAGAGATAAAGAGGGAGAGATAAAGAGAGAGAGGGAGATAGAAAGGGAGAGAGAAAGAGATAAAGGATATATATATATATATATATATATATATATATATATATATATATATATATATATATATATATATATATATATATATATATATATATATATATATATATATATATATATATATATATATATATATATATATATATATATATATATATATATATATATATATATATATATATATATATATATATATATATATATAAAGAGATATCTAGAGAGATAGAAAGAGATGGAGGGGGAGGGAGAGAGACATATAGAGATAGTGAGAGAGAAATATAAAGATATAGAGGGAGAGGGAGAGATAGAGAACAAGAGAGATAGAGATAGAAAGAGAGGGAGAGAGATATAGAGGGAAAGAGAAATATAAAGATAGATATGGAAAGAGGGAGAAATGGAGAGATAGAGATAGAAAGGAAGAGGGAGAGATATAGAGACAAGGGCATAGAGATATAAAGAGATAGATAGAGGGAGGCAGAAATAGAGAGATAGCATTAGAGAGAAGGAAAGATAAAGAGAGATCTAGAGATATAGAGTTAGATAGAGGGAGACATAGAAAGAGATAGGGGAGAGGGAGATATAGAGAGATAGAGAGGGAGACATAGAGATAGAGAGGAAGAGGGAGAGGGAGAGATAGAGAGATAGAGTTAGAGAGAGGAATATATATATATATATATATATATATATATATAGAGAGAGAGAGAGAGAGAGAGAGAGAGATGGAGTTCAAATGAGGAAGAGATATAGAGGGAGGGGGAGATACAAAGAGGGAGAGAGATAAATAAAAAGGGAGGATAGAGATATACATGGAGAGATAGAGAGAGACCTGGTCTTCAAGCTTGAAAATCTCCTAAAAATGCTTAGAGGACAACCACTTTCTTTAACTTGACTTAGTATTTTCCTTGGATTCCTTGTCTAGTCTCTTGCATAAGAATAGTTCCTCCTATTTCTAAGGAGAGGCTTGATGATGCTTTTGAATAGTCACAACTAGCCTTAGACAACTGCAAGATGATAGAGTCCTGTTGATTACTAAAATTTGACTTAGTCTGAAAAATTATAGGATCCTCCAAAACGTAGAATCTACATTATAACTTCTAGAGATCTGAAACCATTCTCAAACATCCTAAAAATATAGACATGAAATATAACTTAAAGAATAAGAAAGTAAATGTCCATATGTAAATGCCACTTATTCTTAAATGTTTAGTTCACGCATATACCCCTGGTCTCTTCCTAGACATGAGCCTACTCTAGAGTGAAGGAAGTTCAAGGATTTGCATTTTTAATTTCTTTAAAATGTGAGCGTGTTATAGCGCGCTCGCATTATAACATGCTCATGTTATAACACGAGCATATTTTTTGTACTTTGGGAATTTCCAACCCTAAGGGTTATATTTTCCTTGGGCCTCCAACCCAAAAGGTTGGAGGTACCTTTTCAACACCTTTTATGTGTTTTCAACAAAAGTTAGAAAATTCAAACAAATTCCATGCATGCTCTCCATTAGGTTTACACATTTTTCAATGTTAATATGAAAAAATGCCAAGACAACTTCAAGTTTTTTATTATCTTTCTAACCATGTATTATTTTCAAAATTTTGATAACATTAAGGTTTCCATCTTGAATTTCTTTTGCTAATGTGTTTTTTTAGAAAACCTATGTCTAGTATTTTTGGTGTCATTTTTTATGCATTTATCAAAATTTGAAACAAATTACATCTTTAGATTCTAGACTCAATTCTATACACATTGAAAAGAATTATTTTTTATTAGTTTTCAAAAAAATTATGAGGCAGCACACTTAATTTTTCATTTTTCAGGATGTGTCTACTTAGAAAATTCATAAAAAATCATACATTGATTAAAAGATTAATAGAAAAATCAAGCATAAACTGCATGATGTTAGCTAATTTTGGATAGAAGCAATTTTGTCAAATACTTTAAAAAATCAAAATTTTATGGTGAGCACACCAGGAACTATGTTATATTTTTTTGACAAAAACAAGAGCACTTTGTGTGCTCCCTATTTGAACCTCTTAATCTCCACCATTTTAAAAAAAAATTAGTAGTTTAGAAACTAGATTTGGAGAAATAAAATCTTGTTCTAATCACATCTTCTAATTTTCAGCATGGCTATCTTCAATTTCTCATCCAAGATCTGTTTTTAGTTATTTCAAAAAAAGTGGCTAGTTTTGACCCCCTTTTGGTCCTCCATTTCCATGCACATACCCTAGTTGTACATGAGATTGTACCACCATGAATGGAAATGAGAAAACATAGAAAGATATAGGTGCCACATAGTGGGTAACAACATAATAGAAGAAGGGAGACTTGTGTGAAAACCTCGTAAGAAAGTATAGGAAAAAAAGATAGAGGTGGACTCTATACCATGCCATTTTATAACAATGCTAGAGGTAATCAAGATGTGAAGATAGAGGAATAAGAATGAACTAGATAGAGGCCATGCTCAATATCACTTGTCATGTAGAGAAGATATATGTGCTTCAACAGATGGAAGAGAGAGAGCACCCATGTCGAGAAGTTGAATTTTGTCATGCAAGGCACAACATTCACTGGTAGAATGGCCAAGTGCTCGATGATATGCATAGAAAGGAAGTTTTGGTTGAATTTGTTTATGAAACTTTTTGCATGTAGGAGGAGGAAGAGTGATCAAGAGAGATTTAAGAATCCTCAACAAGATATGCTCGTGTTTATATAGAAGAAGTGGAGTAGCAAGCAACCCTTTTTGTTGTGGAGAAAGGGTTGATTTATGAAAAGAAGTCATAGAGACCTTAGACTATGGAGGAGGGGATGTAGACACAAGAGAAGGCTGGTAACCTAAACCCATTGTAGAAGGTAAGTGTAGTGTAGGTTCCATAGGGACCTTAACTCCTTGTTCCATGCACTCGAGACCACTTCTATTGTATCCATGTTTAGAAAGAATTTTAAACCCAAGCTCGTAATGTGCCTCCAAATCAGAAAGAGAAGGAGGATCAACATCACTAGCCTTGTTGAAATGAGATGTGTATGCACATGTTGGAGGAGAAGCAGTAGTAGAATTTACATGAGAAGAAGGATGGATTCTAATACCAGAAAGTAGATTCTTGTTAAATGTGGGTATGTCACAGTGAGTCTAAGGGTCAGTATTATATTGACCAGATTGATGGGAGTGAAGTCTAAGGAACCCCAATAATCACCAAGACATGCATTAGATGAGGAAGGCACATAATCATCAATAGAGGGTGATGATGGTGTTTGAGAATTTGATATAGAAGGTTGATGCAGTCAAGGTAGGAGGGTCTGATGAGGGATTGTCCAACCTTGCAGCCTTTAAGCTACTAACAACATGATCAATCAAAGATGCAACATAAGTATATAGATAACAAGAGAAAGAAAGAGATATTCATAAACACATGACACAAGATATATCCTGAGAAAACCCTAAAAGGGAAAAACCCAGCCTTCAAAGCTCATTCCTCTTTATATTATGATCTCAAAACACATTACATATGCCACTTGGGCTTTTCAGATGCTAGGCCGTAGCCCAAGGTTACAAAAGATTCATAAAATAGTACTCTTCCATGATTTCTTTCTTCTACTTCTTGATTCTTTGCTCTGCAACTTCTTTTGCTCTCTGCTCTGCTCTCTACTTCAATTCTGCTTATTCTTCGGATCAAAACAACTCATCATCTTGCTTCATAACTTTGCATACTTGATCACTTATTTGCCACCCCTTGAAACAATCCTTTACCTTTTATATCCTCCACAAGCCTTCATAACATTATTAAGTTAGTGTAATTGCAACGACTAGTATCAAACGTGTAGACACAGAAAGGTCAGACCTAAATATAAGGTATTGCTCGGCTGGTGAATGGAACTTTGTGCGGATCTCCATGAAGGTTAGCCAGGGCCTCAATTTCCTTGAATGATGTTCCTTTTAGCTCTGCAAGTCACAGAATTGCTCTATAAACCAATTAGACTCCACTGAACTTTGTTTGTTTTGCTTTGTGAAAACATGCAAAAATAGGTAATCTTTTGATAGCGATATCTTTCTAGAAATGAACCGAAATGATCTAAATTTTGGATATGATGTGAATGATGATGTCTAGATGCTAAGTCTAGCTCCACAACCTTTGATATGCAAATGCAGTAAAATGTGGTAATCTCCAAGGTCGCTCTCCCCATCACTTTGCAACTTATTATTAACTGTCCCAACTGATTTGAATGCTTCCAGATGCTCCTGCATCAGACTCTTGAGGTTAATTCAAAAGTGAGCCTCTTCACTTTGGTCTATATTGTGTCAAAATCAATGTTATCTCTTTGAATAGGTTCAACGGTCTGTTCCCAGGTACTTGCAACTGCCTCAAGGTTGGCAGTCTATTCAAGTCCACCCTGCAAAACTGCCTCAAGTCCTTCTAAGTTCAACATTCTACTTACAAGACTTGCACTACCTTAATGATTGGTAGTTTGAGCAAGTGCTCTCCACAAGCTACCTCAAGTTCTTCAACTTACCATGGTCTAGGTTTGGCGATTTGACTACAATGTTGCAACTGCCTCTTAGTTAGACGCTCTATTGTCAAACACTTGTAGGTTGTGTGATGGTTATAATTTGAATATGCAAAATAAATGAAAGAAATACAAAACAACAAAGCAATATACCTTTCAAACACACACAAACAAACCACACTTGATCGAGTGTATTGAGATAGCACCCAATTCTCGTGTTGATTTCTCCTTGCTCTTTTCTATGTGGATTTCTATATTCAACAACCGTAATTCGTGATCTCCCAAGGAATGATAATGACAGCGTAAGTTTACTAAAATGAGAGATGATGAGAAATGGAGAATGAGGTTCATTTTATAGACATGTGAGAACGTAGATCAATGGTTGAGGAACACCAGAAAGAATAATAGTTGAGGATGGTTGAGAGAATGTGCGTGAATGAGAGAAGGACAAGTGTCCTACCTCTTTCATGAGTCATGGGAGTTAACAAACTTGATTGAAGAGTTGACTGGATAGATTGATCAGATGACTGAATTGATTAGTCTATTAACAAATTAGATTAATTTGTTAATTGATTTAATTGATCAGATGACTAAATTGATTGATTAGATGATTGAATTGATTGATGAGTCAACTCATTTGATTGATCTGTTAACTGAATAGACTAGAGGAAATTATGGTGAGTGAGGATAAATGGGAAATTAAATCAATAATTTATTTGATTTCATGTGCACATGGGATGCATAAATTAAATATTAAATTAATTCATTTTGGAGGGAATAGATTATTTAAATAAATAATTTGAATAAATTTATTTATTTAAAGTGGAGGGAAATTTGATTTATTTAAATAAATAATTTTAATTTTATTTATTTAAATTGGAGGAATGATGATTTAATTAAATAATTTGGATTATTTAATTAAATTAGAGGAATATGATGATTTTTAGTGAATTAATGAATTAGTGTGGAATAGTCAAAATTAGGTGACTTGATGTAAATTTATGCAAATGCAGTGTGGTGACATGAATTAGGCATTGGCAAAATTCAGGTGTCTACATTTTTTACCTCTTTGATGCAGCATCCCATTAGGTGGCATCATGTCAAAGAAAATGATAAAAGATTCCCTGGTCCATGGTTGGAATGAAGAAGAATAACGGAAGCTAGAAGGCATGGTGGGTGCCCCCTCGAGAAAATTTTTAGAAACAAAAAAAATTCCAGAAAAAATTCTCGATAGGTGTGGAGGATAAGATAGTAGAAAAGTTGAACAAATAGAAGAAAAATAGAGAAAAAAAAATGATCAACAAGGGATAGGGGAGGTTGGGGTACATGCTATGGGGAAAAATAGTGGTGGGGGGCCAATAAATAGTGGGAGGGGGCCCATTCCAAGTCATTTGGACACCTAAGCTTAGAAAAAACTAGCAGAGAGAAGAAGAGATGGCTAGCTGCATCATGACTCCATGACATAGGCACAAAGGTGAGCGCATGAGGCAATACTAGAGGCCAGATGGCGTAGGATTACCAATGAGTTACCTATACTAGGCCTTGGGATAGTTGAGGGGTCATAAATAGGGTATTAATGGCTAGAAAAGCGAGGGCACACTTTTGTAAAAGTGCATCTACGTTAGAAAATGAAGCACCGACACAACAAAATGATGTGCCTGTGATTAAGGTGTGCCTGTGTCAGAAAGGCGTGCCCACACTAGTGAACAACGTGGCCACGTAGAAAAATTGTGCAAATAGGTAGAATAGAGAAAAAATGCTCCCATGTTGAAAAACTAAGTGCCTATGCAGAAAAATGATGCACTTTAGTAGAAAAGCACTCCTACATAAGATAATAGTGTGCCCTTGCCAGAAAAGGGCACACCAGTGTTAGAAAGTGCGTCAGAGGATAGAAAAGGTGCACCTGTGTTAGAAGATGACAGTCGGCCAACAAGACCTAGGAGACTTGATGAAATAGAAATTACTAGGACTCAATAGATGACTTAGGGCAAAACTAGATGAACTAGGGAAAAGAATGGGATGATTTTACTGGATTATTATTGACAGACTAAACTTGTGATGATGGATAGGAGCGGCCTCCACCAATTCGATTGCGCATGTGGCATCCATGTAAGATGAGATTGGAGACATACTTTATAGACATTGACAGAGAGTTCCTAAATGGAGTCAGGATGTTGCATATTGCTTAATTTCTGAAGATACGTGTGCATAGAACGATGACGACCCCACTAATAGAGCAGTGGTATAGTGAGAGGAGTGTCTTCCTTCTCTCAATAGGGGAGATGACAGTTACTTTAGAGGACATTTGGAGGATACTACAGATTCTAATTCATGGATCCCTAGTATGGTATGCTCTACATACAAGGATAGAGGCATTAGAGAGAGTATTTGCAGATGATGACCTTCTTATAGAGGGTACTCAGCTAGACTTGATAGAGGAGATTGATGATGCCCCACTACCACTGTTCATTGCGAGCTTGATCAACTATGTGTTAGTTGCTAGGAGGCGGTCGAGACAATTTTCTATCAGTTGGGGTGATGTGTTAGAGCATATGATGGATGGAGAGGTTTTTTCTTGGGGGCCATGCATACTAGCCCATTTATACAAAGATTTGCATAGATGCGTGTATAGACGGAGCTAGTACATAGGGCACAACATAGCCTTATTGTATATTTTGGCATGGGAGCACATACCAATTTGGTGACTGATGTGCGATGGGGTGAGGGTAGCATGGCACCCATACTATTGGTTATATGCGGGAGTCCTTTATTATAGGGGGACAAGAGACATGGCCTATTGGAGGCAGATTATTGATGACATAGATGAGGTGATTTGGAGACCATGGAGGGCATGTGAGGTATGGTGGAATGATATCAGAGAGCTACCATATGTTCGACAGAGTCACTATATCCTGGGGACGACAGAGATGATGATAGAGAGATATATGCCTGATAGAGTGTAGAGGTAGTTTGGGGAGCAACAGATAGCTTTGATTCATGAGGCTATCTTTCCCCAGGTTGTGAGGGATGTAGGTGCATGTGGAACACCATTAGATAGGTAGGCAGTGATTGCAAAGTTTAGAGCATTACATATGATGCTATGGGCACCACCAGCGGTGGCCATAGAGGATGCAGGGATGAGCGTAGATTATGACGCATGGTGGGTGACGCATAGACCCATTAGATTAACACCTCTAGGGACACAGGTAGGACAGATAGTCGACCCTCCTATCGAACAGTGATAGGGTGGGCAGGTTGTAGATCTTGCCATCAGGCAGTGACAGGTGAGATAGAAGGAAGCCAGGGGGTATGCCACGATCCCTCCAGCTGTAGGGAGAGGAGGGGATTGAGTTGGAGGATAAGGGACATAGGTGGAAATAGGAGGACATGAGAAGGCCATTGTCTCGAGAGGTAGAGAGGATCTTGACACACTATGAGCCTACCAAGATAGCCTACAGTTGGAGGTACAAAGACTGCAGGGTGTTGTGGCAGGGGTTATGATGGAGAGAGACAATGATCTCTTACAAATATAGGCACAACAGGGAAAAATATAGGTCCTGTAGGGACACGTGCAGGCCCTACAAATGCAGGTGGGTGGAGTGGATGGTCAAGTTCAATAGCTTACTATAGAGGGAGACACTGCTAGGGCTACTACAACACAATTGTAGTAATAGTTAGACACAGCTCAGGAGGTCAAAGAAGGTACATGGATGGTCAGGATGTGGACTGACATGATGGTAGTACAATATAGATTGGCCCAGGTTGGGTAGCGGGCTGAGTATTATCAGGGGTTATATGAGAGTGTAGCCCCTACGTCACAAAGAGCTCCTAGTTACAATAGGTGGAGTCAGGTAGGGGTATCCAGATCAACTTGTACATGGCCATCAGTGATGGGACCACCTAGGGTGGGTACAGGAGAGGGACCATGAGACCAGGGGTAGACATTAGGTGCACAGGGTCCACAACAACCACCTCCTTTAGGGCTAGACCAGCAGCTAACCCCTTCAGAGGGGGGAGTTTTACTTGATGCATTATTTTGATGTAGACAACTGATATATGATTTTGATGAGATGTATATTTGTATATTTTTTATGCTTGTGGGCTGATGTTGTATATTATATGCACATGGACATTTGTATTATGGACTCTTTTGTATCATGGATGTTACATCCCCAAATTTTGTCTTCCTATACATTTTACTTTTACTTGGACAAAAGTAGATTTATTATGATGTTTAGATTAATGACAAGGAAAGATATGGATTGTATTGAATATCATTTATGAAATTATAGAAATAATTATGTTATTATCAATTTAATATTTACATTATGAGATTTGATTTATTATTTGAATAATGATGCACTGATCATAATTTGTTTGGTAACAAGTTTGATAAAGGATTACAAGTTTTTAGATGACTCTCAGAGAAAAGAGAGAGAGAGTATCTTTCGAGGAGAGGAATATAGACCTCAGGTTATGAGTGGTTTATTTGCCAAATCAAATATAAGTGTTTAATGAAAATGTGAACCAATGTGTCATAAGAGCTAAGTCTTGTCTTGTTAGTTTACTTTTGGAACCCAATCGACAGGTAGTCGATACCTTGTAAATCTTTATAAGTCGTCATAGTCGTTAGTAATGTAAACGTCATTTTTGTATGAACCATGACCATTTACGTTTAACGTAAAAATACAACATTATTGTCATAAAATGGTTCTCTTATTATTATTAAGTCACTTGACGTGTTATAAACAATTCTTAACGTTAAGATGATTTCATCGAGTTAAGAATACGTGATTACAGTCAACGGATTGTGATGGGGAGACAAGGTCAACCCAATCACATTATCTGTAATCCTTGTTTAAATATTATCATTTTATTGATTAAACCATAACTATCTAATATAGAGGGGATGTTAGAGAATTATATTTGATGTAATCAAATATGTAAATGCCTTAGCATCGAATGAGGATAATACCTCATAATGAGCCGATGGTGTTATGTTTGAATAGTCGAAGGCTAACTTTTAGGAGAGTCTTCAATTTTATTAGTGGTGGATTGAACCATTTATTGTGATCATTTAAAGATCAGTAGTGTTTAAGTGATGTGTCAACCTCATCCTAAAGAGGATGACTATGGTTTTAACCACCACAACTGATGAGCCATGGAGTGGATATCTCCCATCAATATGTGGGATTTTTGCTTAAAAATTGGTTTCATTTAAGACTAAACCGCTGTGGACTATTAAGCTTTCATTAAAGTTCACAACTAAATCATAGAGGAGGTGTGAAATGAGGTGACTTTGTAGGAGTCGTGCCTTAGTCATTAATAATAACGACTTAGATGAGCCGTTGTTTATATATTAATAAGGTTAAAAACTTGAAAAAGGAAGGACCAAAGATATACAGAGAGAAGTATAGTGGATGGAATAAAGAGTGAATATGCAGTCAAGAGGCATCAACCCTGTGTCTTATTCGTACATCTCTGCCAACTCAAGATTGTCCATTATCAGGTATTCCTTAGTTCATGTGTTTATTAACCATGAGTAAATCGAATAGTTCCTTTTAGACTATACATCATTGTATTATGGGCAATTATATGAGTTCTCCAGTGAGGTTTAACCTCATGTATTTATGGTGTAACAGTCAAAAACTATTAAGTTTCAACTTAGGAAAATGTAGATAACATTTTAAGTAACTATTTTGATCTATTTTTGTAATCGATGAGACAACGAATGTAAATTATATGGTTGATACTTGGTAATACAAGTGAGTATTTTGTTATAGTATATTGAATCGACCATCTAATTATTGATTTTAAAACGATGATCATATCAAATCATAGTATGGAGGATAAAACATTCATCATAGCAAGAGGTTGTCATAGTTGTCTTGAGCTTTGAAAACAGTCTCCTTATTGAATTAAGTTTGTAGTAACGACCAATGAAGTGATTGTGAGATAACCATACAATAGACTCGCAAATTTTATAGTGATGACTAAATTTTGATAATATACTCTTAGACTTGAGTAGTATAGTTTGACCTTGAGTCAGGATAAAACTCAATTAAAGTATTTATCTTGTTTAGATTCTATATATATATATATAACAGAAATGATATCTATACATGAGAACTTAGATTCATAGGAATTTTTAGTAAACTATTGTATCTCATTAAACAAAAGTAACTTAGTGATATTATGGTAGATGGAAATAAGGTTTATATGGGAACCCTTAAATGTCTATTTATCATTATTGTTCATATTAATCTTGGAAAGATCTAATACAATGGAGTAGACCAAAGTCTACTAGAGAATGACCTTGGAGGGAGATGTATATAGGGTATGTTTTGTTATATCATGTATTATCAAAGGTATTCTATGTTCCTTGTTTAGGAGTTATTATCTATTAATGAACTAAAGTAATCTTAACTTTGGATGAGTTAACCAAAGGTCATTTGAGAATCTAGGTCTCCTAGATAAGAGATAAGGTTACATTGTAATATCATATTAACTAAGGGATAATAGGTAAACCCTAGAGTTGATTATGAACCCAATTGAATAGTTATGTCATTTAGACTTATCTAAGTCAAAAAAACTATTATCATGACATGATGATTAAACTATTTATGTGGTTATAGTTGGTGTGAATAAACTACAAGAATACGACAGAATCCAAGTCGAGTAGGGGTGGGTGAACAGAACGACTACATTCATTCTGAATGATATTGATATTAAAACTTTTTGCCAAAGTAATGCATTTATTTTCTGCATGCATTGTTGATTCACTATGTCTAGATTACACTACCTATCGGAAATCATACTTACCTAGAGGGAATCTAGGGTTGTATGGTTGATATAGTCATGTAGGATACAACACTATATACTCAAGAAAAAGTCAAATTACCACTGGTCACCTATGGTCTATATTCCTCGTGAAGGGTAGGGCGACTTCCTATGTGGAAGATCTGTGGGAGACTGCTGGTCTGTGGATAAAGATGTCAGATATTCAGAAGCAGTATTTATTCCAAAATTTTTATATGTAATTGATTTACATTTGTAAACATTTTAAATGAGAAAGACAATATGGTTTATTGTATTTTGTATTGAGAAAATCTTGTAAATATAGTTACTTGATTATATGTTGAATAAAAGAAAAAAAAAATTCTCTATCTCATTTTTACCTTGTTGAATTACTCCATGGTAAATTTTGTGGTTTTACTATGTTTGGATTTTACATATGGTATCAGAGCCACCAGGTTCAACACTAGGGCTTATGAGACCACTATGCTTGCCTGTAGTCAACATTATGCAGTTAGCTAATGTTTGAAAATTTCTGTGCCAGAATGGTATGTCTTAAGAAGATGAAAAAAAAGTTTGTTAATACGAGTCAACATTTCCTTAAAGCAAAAAGAGAACGTGAGGCCATGTATCAAAACCTTTGAGGGAACCAATGATGAGAGTGACATTTGGTTAAGTGATATTGAAACTCTGGTGACTGCCTTAACTTGAATCAAGCAAATAAGAAGGGAAAATATGGAAAGAGCTATGATCACTGCCAAAATCATAGAGTATATGTCAGATGAGGAAATAACTATGGTTAGGCAAGATCCCCACATACCCCCAATTGTTGAGATCATAGAAGTTAGGTCTGATAGTGAGTCAGAGGGTTATATACCTTGAGATTATGTAACTAAAAATGAGTCTGAAGGATATACTCCTCTTGAGCACAACTTTTGAAGTCATTTCTTGTATAAATGAAGAATACTCTTTGCTTTTGAAATGAAATAAATAAAAAAGAGTTTTTTTTGTGCCAAACCATTGTTTAATTTGAGTTTATTATGTTTTGATTTAATGGGATACATTATAATCATGAACTAATGGACAACTCAATATTCTTAGGTGTGAGAAATTGATAAACATGGTTCGGACAAGAACTAACCAAGAAGAAAGTGGAGAGGAAAACCACCTACCAAATAATAAGCTGGACCAAATGATAACCATGCTTGAGGGAACCAAGAAAATATTGGGTGATTTGGAAAAGAAGGTGGATAATAAAGGGAATACTGAGGGAGGAGGTGAAAACTCTCATGGTGAAAGTGGAGAAAATCATAAAGATCAAAGTAAGAGTACGGAACCTCATAAAGAGGCAAGGGATAGATTGACCTCAGATCTCTCAAAGGATATGAAGAAGGTTACTCTACCAAAATTTGATGGGACAGAGACCGGAGATGCTACAGAAGCTTGGTTAACAGGGATGGAAAAACATTTTGAGATAAGAAATTACTCAGAGGTGACCAAGGTAGTACGTGGAGCATTCCAACTGGTAGGAGAACCATCCACCTGGTGGATGAACAAGAAGATGGAATTGAATTTAAGATCTCTAATGGTAACATGGGATGAGTTCGTGGAACTCTTTTGCAAGAGATGGTTACTACAACTCTATTTTGATTAGAAACTGATTGATTTTCAGAATCTTCATCAAGGAGATATTACAATGGTGGAATATGGAGAAAAAATCACTCGACTCTTGAAGTATGTTCCTCAGTACCAAAAGGATGAGAGATTCAGGATCAAAAATTTCATCATGGGCTTAAATGCTCAAATTGGTGGTGAAGTGGATGTGCATGGTCCCACAACAATGGATTAAGTGTACGAGAAGGCAATCAAGCAAGAGCAAAAGATAAAATCTGTCTCAACTTATCATGATAGAAGCTGCAAGAGGTTTAATGGAACTCTTAATAATCAACCATACAAGAAGAGATATGAAAAGAGCTATGATAACAAGAGAAAAGATAAAGGATCTCAGAAGAACAAGGGTGGATCTGCTAATGAAAAGAAGAATGCCAATTTCAAAAGAAATGAGGATAACAATGGGAAGACTTCAGATAAGAAAGGACCCATTGGAGGATGCTTTACTTGTGGGGGTGACTATTATGCAAATCATTGCCCTAACAAGAATCAAAATGGTCAACAGAGAGGTACTGAACTACCTACTCAGCAAGAAGCATTCTAGCAAAGGATTCATGCAACTCTCGACAATCGTCAAGCAGAGTATCAAATCAAACCAATTGAGATGACATGTACTTTGTTTGGAGTCCCTATATCTATTTTGATTGATACAAGAGCCACTAAAAACTTTGTTTCTCCTAGAATTTTGAATAAAATTCCTAGAAAAGCTCAGTACATGTCTAAACCTTGGTCAGTAGAATATGCTAACCAATCTAAGGCTCAGGTAGAACAATGTTTGTTTGAAGCCAAGATTGATCTCCCTAGTTTCTCAACTAAAGTAAACCTTTATGTAGCTCCCTTGGGTTCCTATGATGTAATCCTAGGAATGAGTTGGTTGTGGAAGCATAGAGCTAAGGTTGACTATTTTTAAAAAATAGTTGAGTGCTTAGATGATTTGGGAAATCAGACCCAATTTCAAGGGATTCGAAGAGAAGTTAAAATTAGACCTATCTTTGCCAAGCAATTAAAAAGGGTTAGTTGGAAAGGTTGTCAATTATTTGCAATCAAAATGGAATAAGTAGAGGAAGGGATAGAAAACCCTAGTTCAACTTTTGGAGAAAAGTATCCTTTTCTTCGGGAGTTTTAGGATGTGTTCCCAGAAGAACTTCCAGGATTGCCTCCCAAGAGGGTTTTTGATTTTGCAATTGACATTAAACTAGGATCTGACCCTATATCAAAAGCACCCTACCATATGACAACTATGGAGTTAATGGAATTGAAAGCACAATTACAAGAATTATTGGTAAAAGGTTTGATCAGGCCTAGTGTTTCACCTTGGGGTGCTCCGGTTATGTTTGTTAAAAAGAACGATGGAACCCTTCATTTGTGTATAGATTATTGTATGATTAATAAAGCAATGGTAAAGAACAAATATCCTTTGCCACATATTGATGATCTTTTTGATCATATGCATGAAGCTACTATGTTTTCAAAGATTGATTTACGATTAGGATATCATCAGTTAAGACTGAAGGATGAAGATATTCATAAGATGGATTTTAGAACCAGATATGGACACTATGAGTTAATAGTGTTTCCATTTGGTTTGACGAATGCGCCTACTGCATTCATGAATCTCATGAGTAGTGTATTCAAAGATTGTTTGGACAAGTTTGTTTTAGTCTTTGTGGATGATATACTCATTTATCCTAAGAATGAAGAACATTAACAACATTTGCAAATAGTTCTGTAATGTTTAAGAGAACATAAGTTATATGGAAAATTGTCTAAGTGCACATTCTTCCAGAAGGAGATTCAATATCTAGGTCATATTATTTTTGCTAATGGAATATCTGTTGATCTTGCAAATATCACAGCTATTCTGGATTGGCTTGTACCAACAAATGTGCATGAGGTGCGTAGTTTCATGGGCATGGCTGGCTATTATAGAAAATTTGTTCAAAATTTCTCTAGTATTGCTAGTCCAATCACTTCCATTCAGAGAAAAGTAAAGAGATTTGAATGGACAGACAAATGTCAAGATGCATTTGATCTCTTAAAGGAAAAGTTAACTACAACTCCAATCTTGAAAGTTCCTGACCCCAAAGGATAATTTCAGGTAATTATAGATGCCTCGGGAGAAGGATTAGAAGGGATGCTTATGTAAGATGGAAGAGTTATAGGATATGAGTCAAGGAAATTGAAATCCTATGAGAAAAATATGCACCACATGATCTGGAATTGGTAGCAGTAACACATGCCTTGCAGATGTGGAGACACTATTTGTTGGGGAAGACTTTTGTACTTAAGTTAGACCATCAAAGTCTTAAGTATATTTTCTCTCAACCGCATTTGAATGCTCAACAAAGGAGATGGTTAGAATTGATATTTGACTATGACTTTGAGATAAACTACATCAAAGGGAAAGAGAATAGAGTAGCTGATGCTCTGAGTCATAGAAGACATATAACTTCTATTGTTTCTATTCGTGGAAATTTCAAGGATTTGGTGTTGCAAAATTTGTCTGATGATAAGTATTATGAGTAGGTTAAGTAGGCTCTGAAAGATAATCCTAGAGATCCAAGGTATGATGGTTTTCTATTTGAGTCAGATGAACTATTGAGGTATAAGGGAAGAATGTATGTTCCTAATTCAGTTGGTTTAAGGGATTTAGTATGGAAAGAAGTTCATACTGCACCATATTCTGGACATCCAAGAGTAACCAAATTTCTAGCGGATGTTAAACCTCTTTATTTCTGGAAAGGAATGAAGAATGATGCTGCAAGATTTATAGCAAGCTATTTAGAATGTCAAAGGGTAAAAGAAGAGCATCAACACCCTACAGGATATTTGTACCCACATGATGTGCCAAAGTAGAAATGGCAAGTTATAAGTATGGATTTTGTTCAAAGTCTTTCTATGTCAAGGAATAGACATGATGCCACTTTAGTTGTGGTTGATAAACTCACAAAGGTAGCACATTTTATACTAGGGAATTTGATTGATGGAGCACCTGTGTTAGCTCACAAAATTGTGTAAGAGGTGTTTAGATTGCATGCCATCCCTAAAAAGATTATCTCGGATAGAGATGCGCGTGTAACATCAAGGTTTTGACAAACTTCATTTTCTATGCTAGGAACTAAACTCAACATGAGCACAAATTATCATCCTGAAACTGATGGGTAGAATGAAAGAGTAAACCAGGTTTTAGAAGACTTGTTGTGAATGTATTGCATGGATCAACAATGTAAGTGGGAGGAATACTTACCACTTGTGGAATTTGCTTATAACAATTCCTATCATTCCACTATTAAGATGATGCCATTTGAAGCATTGTATGGAAGAAGATGTCAAACTCCTATAAGTTGGGATAAACTAGAAGATAGGATTAGCATTGGACCAGAAATGCTAGCTGAAATGGAAGAAAAAGTTAAGATGATCAGAAAAAGATTGGCAGAAGCCAATGATAGGCAAAAGAACTATGTGGATGCAAAGTGTGTTCTGAGGCAATTCTCTATTGGAGAAAAAGTTATTTTGAGGGTCAAACCTCAAAAAAGTTCTATTAAGTTTGGGAAGTCTTCTAAGATAGCCCCTCATTGTGTGGGACCCTTTGAAGTGCTTGAAGTGGTCAATCTGGTTGCCTACAGAATTGCTCTACCACCAGCCTTGTCTAGAATGCACAATGTTTTTCATGTGTTTTATTTGAAGAAATATATTGCAGGTGATAATCATATTTTAAATTGGAATTCTTTATAGATGCAAGACCTAGGGGTGGTCACAATCGAGCCACTCAAGGTGTTAGAAATGCACAAGCTCTTCTTGCGTAACATAGAGGTCTTGTAATACAAGGTCCAATGGGACCAATATGCTGAGGAAAATGCTACATGGGAGGATTACCATGAATTTTATCAAAAGTTTCCTCATTTATTTAATGTTGTTACCAGTTGAAAATAATGAAACTAATTTTTAGTTACTTTTTGATGCTTTATATCATCGAGGACGATGAATCTTTAGGGGAAGAATATGTTTCATCCCCAAATTTTGTCTTTCTATACTTTTTACTTTTACTTGGATATAAGTACATTTATTATGATGTTTAGATTAATGACAAGGAAAGATATGGATTATATTGAATGTCATTTATGAAATTATAGAAATGATTATGTTATTATCGATTTAATATTTGCATTATGAGATTTGATTTATTATTTGAATAATGATGCACTGATCATAATTTGTTTGGTAACAAATTTGATACAGGATTATAAGTTTTCAGATGACTCTCGTAGAAAAGAGAGAGAGAGTATCTTTCGAGGAGAGGAATATAGACCTCAGGTTATGAGTGGTTTATTTGCCAAATTGATTATAAGTGTTTAACAAAAATGTGAACCAATGTATCATAAGAGGTAAGTCTTGTCTTGTCAGTTTACTTTTGGAACCCAATCGACAGGCAGTCGATAGCTTGTAAATCTTTGTAAGTCGTAGTAAGTCGTCATAGTCATTAATAATGTAAATGACATCATTTGTGTATGAACCGTGACCATTTACGTTTAATGTAAAAATTACAACATTATTGTTGTAAAATGGTTCTCTTATTATTATTAAGTCACTTGACATGTTATAAATGATTCTTAACATTAAGATGATTTCGTTGAGTTAAGAATATGTGATCATTGTCAATAGATTGTGATGGAGAGACAAGCTCAACGCAATCACATTATCTATAATCCTTGTTTAAATATTATCATTTTATTGATTAAACCATAACTATCTAATATAGAGGCGATGTTATGAGAATTATATTTGATGTAATCAAATATGTAAATGCCTTAGCATCGAATGAGGATAATACCTCATAATGAGTCAATGTTGTTATGTTTGAGTAGCCGAAGGCATACTTTTAGGAGAGTCTTCAATAGTTTTAGTAGTGGATCAAATGACTTATTGTGATCATTTAAAGATCAGTAGTGTTTAAGTGATGTGTCAGCCTCATCCTAAAGAGGATGACTGTGGTTTTAACTGCCACAACCGACGATCCATGGAGTGACTATCTCCCATCGACATGTGTGATTTTTGCTTAAAAATTGGTTTCAGTTAAGACTAAATCGCGGTGGACTGTTAAGCTTTGATTAAAGTTCACAAACAAATCATAGAGGAGGTGCAAAATGAGGTGACTCTGTAGGACTCGTGCCTTAGTCATTAATAATAATGACTCAGATGAGCCGTTGTTTATATATTAATAAGGTTAAAAACTTGAAAAAGGAAGGATCAAAGATATACAGAGAGAAGTATAGTGGCTGGAACAGAGAGTGAATATGTAGTCAAGAGGCATCGACCCTGTGACTTATTCGTACATCTCTGCCAACTCAAGATTGTCCATTATCAGGTATTCCTCAGTTCATGTATTTATTAACCATGAGGAAATTGAATAGTTCCTTTTAGATTGTACATCGTTGTATTATGGGTGATTATATGAATTCACCAGTGAGGTTTAACCTCTTGTATTTATGGTGTAATAGTAAAAAACTATTAAGTGTCAACTTAATAAAATGCAGATAACATTTTAAATAAACTATTTTGATCTATTTCTTTAATTGATGAGACAACAAATGTAAATTATATGGTTGATACTTGGTAATACAGGTGAGTATCTTGTTATAGTATATTGAATCAACCATCTACTTATTGATTTTAAAACGATGATCATATCAATTCATAGTCTGGAGGATAAAACATTCATCATAGTAAGAGGTTGTCATAGTTGTCTTGAGCTTTGAAAACAATCTCCTTATTGAATTAAGTTTGTAGTAAAGACCAATGAAGTGATTGTGAGATAACCATACAATAGACTCTTGAATTTTATAGTGATGACTGAATTTTGATAATATACTCTTAGACTTGAGTAGTATAGTTTGACCTTGAGTCGGGATAAAACTCATTTAAAGTATTCATCTTTTTTAGATTCTATATATATATATAACGGAAATGATATCTATCCATGAGAACTTAGATTCATAGGAATCTTTAGTAAACTATTGTATCTCATTAAACAAATGTAACTTAGTGATATTATGGTAGATGGAAATAAGGTTTATATGGGAACCCTTAAATGTCTATTTATCATTATTGTTCATATTAATCTTTGAAAGATCCAATACAATGGAGTAGACCAAAGTCTACTAGAGAATGACCTTGTAGGGAGATGTATATAGGGTATGTTTTGTTATATCACATTATCAAAGGTATTCTACGTTCCTTGAATAGGAGAACTTTATTATCTATTAATGAACTAAAGTAATCTTAACTCTGGATGAGTTAACCAAAGGTCATTTGAGAATCCGGGTCTCCTAGATAAGAGATAAGGTTACATTGTAATATCATATTAACCAAGCGATAATAGGTAAACCCTAGAGTTTATTATGAACCCAATTGAATAGTTATGTCATTTAGACTTATCTAAGTTAAGAAAACTATTATCATGACATGATGATTAAACTATTTATGTGGTTATAGTTGGTGTAAATAAACAGGAAAAATATGACAGTATTCAAGTCGAGTAGTGGTGGGTGAACATAACGACTATGTTCATTATGAATGATATTGATATTAAAAATGTTGGCCAAAGTAATGCATTTGTTTTCTGCATGCATTGTCAATTCACTATGTCTGGATTGCACTACCTATCAGAAATCATACTTAGCTAGAGGGAATCTAGGGTTGTATGGTTGATAGAGTTGTGTAGGATACAACACTATGTACTCAGGAATAAGTCAAATTACCACTAGTCACCTATGGTCTATATTCCTCGTGAAGGGTAGGGCCACTTCCTATGTGGAAGATGTGTGGGAGACCGCTGGTCTATGGATGGAGGTAAATCACTGGAAATATACTCTCTCTCCAAGTAGGAAACATGCCAGGACTTGTGATAAAGATGTCAGATATTTGGAAGTAGTATTTATTCCAAAATTTGTATATGTACTTGATTTACTTTTGTAAACATTGTAATTGAGAAAGACAATATTGTTTATTATATTTTGTATTGAGAAAATCTTGTAATTATAGTTACTTGATTATATGTTGAATAAAAGAAATTTTTTATTTCTCTATCTCATTTTTACCTTGTTGAATTACTCCATTGTAAATTTTGTGGTTTTACTATGTTTTTAGAACATGGATGTTACAATGGACATTTTGATAATGATATATATATATATATGCGATAGCCTGATCCCTTAGATGTTGATGATGTATTTTATGTTTGTGATGTTTTAATGATGTTTTATTAAGGATATGATGGATATATACATGTGTAATATGGATGTAGCATAGATGTTTATTGATGTATGATGAGTTAATGTGATGTGACAACATAAGACAAATGATGAGAATTGATGACAAAAATGATTAACCACAAATGATAGTCAATTGATAAGAAAATGCAATGAAACAAATTTGATTAACTAAAAATATAATCAAATGATAATGAAAAAATGTGATAAACAATTTATTAACTTAATAAAAGATAAGCAACTGATAGAAGAAGAAATTGATATAACAAATGATCAACTGAAGAACAGAATGTGATAGAACAAATGATTAACTTAAGAACATAATGATAATGAACATAATGTGATGTAATAAATGATTAATTAAGAACACAATGATAATGAATAGAATGTGATGTAACAAATGGTTAAATTAAGAAAAGATGATCACATGATGAAGCAAATGATGAAATCGATGATTGACTAATCAAAGATACTCAGATGGAAATGGAACAATATGATGAAACAATTGATTAATAAAGAGATGATAACCAAACAACAATGAAAGAAATGATGAAACCAAATGATTAAATGATAATGAAAGAAACAAATGATTAAAAAAAGATATGATAATTAAATGGAAATGAAAGAAAATGATGAAACAAATGATTAACAAAGATAATGAAAGAAATGATCAAAAGACGAAGATGAAAATTGGTGTGGAAAAGAACATGTTATAATAGATGAATGAATGATGGAATTATTTAGGAGAAGTTACACTTGACATGTAAAACTAGAGCAATCCTTTATTTGATATAGCATGTGGATATTATGCACCAAGGTATGAGAACCAGGGTGGCCATGTATCCCATGCATAAGATAGTTGACTCTGCAAACAAACAATTTGATTTTATTACTACTAGGTATAATAGAACCTTGTTGGATAAGTGAATGGAAAATAGTCTTAGCGTAGAATAATCTTAATACAAAGAAGGTCTTTATAGAGCCTTAGATGTAAAAGATATCGATATGAAAGATGCTAATTCCATCACACAGAAGATATATATTAGACCTAATAGGATAATAAATCCATCCCTCAAACATAGCATACGAAAGCTATAACTATGCCCCAATTTATACAGTATCGCTGCATACCAAGATATAGAAAGATCAAGGTAGTTTTGAATGCGTATTTTAAAAGGGACAAAAGATAAATCCAAAACCAAAAATGACTAACTGATAAAACAGATAGACAACCAACATGTGCTCTTGCCAAAGAGGGTATTCCATAAATATTTGAGGCCTTGTCGTAGGAAAGATGTATCTGTTAAAGGCTTTGGATACAAAATGTATGGATATACCTAGATATAGGAAAATGGTATGTGGTGACATATTGTTTTTAGGAGTAGTCTATTTTGCTTTAGGTTTGATAAGTACTTTTAGCTTCCAAAATGATGCATAGTTCATTTTTTGCTTGAGTTAGTCAAGTCTCGATGGTAGATGGATAGAATGGATTGTGGTAAATGGATGAAGTGAAAAAGATGAAGCTATTATAGATTGAGATGGATGATGGGGTGTGTTGTATGTGCATGAGTACTGGATACTTCCTTCATATTCCATACTGCCTACATACCTTGTATCCACAGGTTCAAGGCACATTACGATGATGATGATGATATGTAGTTCTGGGTGATAAGTGATGAATGTGTTGATTGATGGAGGATGATGGATGTTTAAGTGATGGGATTTTGATGAATGAGTGATGAGAGTGTTGAAGGGTGAGTGATAGTGTGATAATTCCCTTGAGTCAAAACGAGGATCCATTTCTAGCCTTAGGTTAAGGAAACGTGCCCCCATTCAGGTAAAGGGTTTATTACGGAACTAGTGATTGACCATGGATGAAACTGACTATGAGTTGACACTGACTATGGAAGAAATAACTATGGATGCAACTAACTATGGATAAAACTTACTAGATAACACTTGATGTTGACAAATTTTTGAGCCATGATAGATGGACAACTAGGAATGTGAGGGTCAATGAGTCTTATTTATGGGATGGATGAGGTTTTATTATGAAAATGAGATGGATGAAGGGATAAATTGAATAGATGGTAGTGCTAACTCCTACACATAGTGCTTGTTTGCCAAGTTTTCATTATGGTACTTATCCAAGGCACCTATTTACCAAGTTTTCACCAGAGGATGAACATTTTTTTTGGTTATTTTTCTATTTTTTTGATTTTTTGTTATTTTTTCTATTTTTCTATTTTTTGTTATTTTTTGCTAGGATATTCCCAATGATCAGGCATAGAATTTCTTGAGATGAACACTATTGAGGGGTTCATCAAGAGGAATTCCATTAGGTGTTGCTAGGGTATAAGCCTCTGATCCATATGTTGCTATGATGATGAAAGGTCGCAACCAGTTAGGTTCAAATTTACCTTTCTTATCTTTGTCTTGCAAATTTCTCTAATTCTCTTTTAGGACTAGATCACCCACTTGGAACCATCTCTCGTTGATCTTCTTATTGTAACTGCAGTAGAGGCAATTCTAGTAAACCTAATGATGGTTTAATGCTGCAAGGTGCCTTTCATCAAGAATCTCTAATTCATGTAGCTTAGACATTTTGTATTCCTCTCCGTTAATCAGATGTTGCATGGAGACACAGAGAGATGGGATCTCAACCTCTATATGCAAAATAGCTTTAGTTCCATACACTAAAGCATAGGGTGTGGCTCCATTTGGGGTTTGGATGCTCATTTTATAGGCTTAGAGGGTGAGATTAAGCTAGAGATGCCAATCACAATTGGCTTCATTAATTGTCTTTTTGAGGATTTTAAGGATTGCTTTGTTTAAAGCCTCAGCTTAGCTATTGCTTTGGGGATAGTACGACATAGAAAATTGATGTTGGATGTGGTATTGAGTGTATAAAGCATGGACATCTTGATTTTTGAATGGTTTACCGTTACCGGTTACTATAGCCATAGGAATTCCATACCGACAAATGATATAGTTTAGGATAAATATAGTAATTTGCTTACCGGTGATGTAAGTCATGGGTATAGGTTCTACCCACTTCGTGAAATGCTTAGTGGCAGTAATTATAAACTTGTGGCCATTGGAAGATGAGGGATGTATCTTGGCTACAAGGTCGAGTCCCCATTGTGAAAAGGGCCATAGAGTGGTCACTGGTTGTAGTTGATGAGCAGACACATGAATCAAATCTACATGCTATTGACACTAAAGACATTTTTTGGTGAACTGCTGGGCATCTTGTTCCATTATGAGCCAAAAATATCTAGTTCTGAGAAACTTCTTTGCTAAGTTAGGACCGGTGGAATGTGCTCCACCACTAGTAGAAAAATAGAAATAAATGACTAAAAAAACTACCAAAAATTGGTCATGTGACCATTAGTTTGGTTATGTGACCATTCGTAGTTTATTGCTGATCATTTATCTCATGGCCAAATTTATGACTAAACAAATTTTAGTCATTAATTTGGTAGTATATTTAGTCATTAATTTGGTAGTATATTTAGTCATCAATTTGGTAGTATATTTGGTAATTTGGTAGTATATTTAGTCATCAATTTGGTAGTATATTTAGTCATTAATTTAGTCATTGATTGTTGTTAACTGGTCATTGATTAAGAAAACAATAAATGACTAAAAAACTACTAAAAATTGCAGTCATTTATTTAGTCACGGTAGTCATTTATTTAGTCATTGTAGTCATTTATTTAGTCATTGTAGTCATTTATTTTAGTCATGGTAGTCATTTATTTAGTCATTGTAGTCATTTATTTTAGTCATGGTAGTCATTTATTTAGTCATGGTTTAGTCATTTATTTGGGTGAATCAATGATTCAAGTTACAAATCAAATCTAACTTAATTAATCCTCACACATTTATGCATATAAACTTCAAGTATCATAGATATTCAAATGTTGAGAGAAGCACCATGAAATGAAGAGTAAAATGTTTGAACAAATATTCTAAAAACTTATTTCATTAAGTCTCACTGGTTACATTCAATGTCTCACTGGCAAAGCAAAACCTCACTAGTTACAGCCTCACTGGCTAAACATAAATCTCACTGATTTCAGCCTTACTAGCTTCATTAGCAACTTGTCTCACTGACTGTCTTACATCATTTATTGAACATTCATCTCAGCTCATTTACATCATTTATTAAACATTTATAAAATGTGTTTCTCCTTATTCAAAAAAATATTATCTCAGCTCATGCACTATTAAACAATGAATTTGTATCAGAGCATTTCACATTCAAACTCTTCCTTGCTGGTATTCACCTTTCACCTTCCAAGCTTCATCCTTTTGTGAATTTGATACATTCTATGTACCATCAAAATCCTACAAATCAAAAAAAGGTGAAAAACCAATAACACCATTAGGTATTTTAATTTCATTAAACATGCACAAAAGTTTCAAAACTTTTTGCTAGGTCAAATTTCGAACCCTTGACCATAAGACACATAATTTAATGTATAGAGAGAAAAGACTGCAAAAAGATAAATGCCTTAGGGTCTAACTATTTTTCAGTATAACAAAACAAAGAACAAAGAAGAAATTAACACAAAACTAAATACACGATTACACATATAGATTTCTGTAGATGACATATTTGTAAAATAAAAAAATGGTTTAATTATGTTTTGTGAGAGACCTATTAGAAATAAACTGAATGTTACACACCAGAGCCTAGTTCAATCCAAGCCTAGAAAACATTTTCTATTCAATCCACCTACAAAATAAGCATCTCACTTGTCAGATTAATACTCCTAAATAATTCTAGTAAATGAATGGCAACAGATTTGAACCCAGATTCATAAAGATCATAAGAAAGGAAGGCTAATCCAAAACCCTAGAAACTACATGTAGATATGATGCCCAATAGCATATGGAGCCCAAGCATGATTCAACGTCTCATTTGGGTCACCATGGCTTATCAACAAACTGAGAGCTTAAGCTCACCCACCTGCTGCACCCACTCTGCTCCAATCATTCACAACAAAAAAGAGAAACTGAGACTGATAAGAGTAAGAAAATAAAAAGGAGATGAAACAAAATAGGTTAGGGTTTTGAGCCTTTTCGAGTTAGGGTTTACCTTTAGGGTTTCAAACAATCACCCACCTGCTGCACACCGGGGAGGAGGTCTGTATATGAAGGGCAGGAGAGGAATGACTGAAATGCCTTTATACCTACCAATATCATGTAATGGAAAAGAGGAGAATAAATTGAATTTTGTGGGGAAAAATTAAAAAGGGTAGTACAGATTGGAAGTGCCATACCAAAACTGTGAGATGGGATGCCGATTGCGTACCCATTCACCACTCTGTTATTAGCGGCTCATTGCCATAGCGGCCAATTACAGTCAGCACTTGAGCGAATAAAATCTAGCTACATTTGTATTATTCTGTACATGCCTGAGAATAATGCACCTCCGCCAAGGATCCCCTACTGCTCACCACCGCTGTCTATTTCTGAAACCAATTCTTTTAGTTGGGTGTAGTGAGAGAATATCTCGTGGCTTCTATAACTGCCAATATGGACTGGGTGAACATTATGACCTATGATTTTACAAGCCCAAATCAGATTGACAACATAGGAAAGCACGCGACTCATTGACTTAGAAGGAAAAGATGAAACTTCATCTCAGCTTGAGGTCTTGAACTGCAAAGGCATGGATCATATTTATCGAGAAATCTAAGGGACAAATCAAGAGTACCTCAAGGCCTTCCATTCAAACTCCTAATCTGATAGCTCAGAAAGTGAATGGAATCGGGTGATGTGTATCCCTATTTCCAGATGAACCAGCAGGAAAGGCTCAGTCAGTGGACTAAGTAGGCAAATAAAAAGGAGATGAAACAAAATAGGTTAGTTTTGTGCCTTTCCGAGTTAGGGTTTACTTTAGGGTTTCAACGAATGAGTGCAAAAATGAAATGAAAATTTTGGTGCTCATATGACTAAAATAGGTTTGGCACCCATATTATAATATTATATTATTATATAATGTTAAATATATTTTAATATTTTTTTGAGAAAAAGTGGCAGAGCCACTAAAATTAAATTAATTATAAAATAAAATTTACAAAATGCCAGATTCAATAAGGCATACTGGCAGGAAAGAATTGGCAAAGAAAACCTCTGGTTGTAGCCCTTTAAAACAGATACAATACAAAATTGACTCAAAAGGATGAGTCAACCCAAAATAAGTCTATGGTTTAAAACCTTACAAGAATAAAACTTTGTACAATCAGCACTCTTACAAGCTAGCCAACTAATAAAGACAACAAATAACAAAACTGTCTACAAAACACAAAGGTTTTAATTACCCTCCTGCAAATTTCATCCTCAAGACCCTGCAGATCAAGTGCCTCTTCTTCTGCCAAATGCCTCCCCAACTATCACTTGATAACTGGAAAGATCCCTACACTCAAACAACCTCCCACAAGAGCAGTACCCGAATACAAAACAAAATCCTCTAAAATAATAATAAAAGCATCTATAGAAAAAAGAGCATTTTGATCAAACCATAGGAATCAAATTTCTTACCATATCAAAGTTTTGCAAAAAAACCATAGCACCAAAAACTTACACTATCGGCCACCCAAAGACTTCCTTCACCATGAGATACAAAGGCATTATTCAATGCGCGGACCTGAGAAGTTATTAAAAATAGATAAGTCATTGTATGTTTTGCGCAATATATATTAATTACATACAAGCCATGGATCTAAAGTCCTTATGAAAAGGAGTTAAGAGCTTGTACATTCCACTCCTTGTATGTATGTTTCAACACATACATTACTTTATACATACAGGCTGGAATTCAAAGGGGATTAATAAATGATAAAAAGCATGCATCACGTCCAAATGTATATTAAAAAATACATTGCGAATTATACATGTCCTTCGTCGTGAGATACAAAGGCGTTATTCATAGCATGGACCCAAGAGTTATTAAAAATGGATAAGTCATTGTATGTTTATGCACAATGTATGTTAAATACATGCATTGCGATGTGCATTGATTACATACATACAAGCCGCAGAACTGAAGTCATTATGAAGAGGAGTTAAATGCTTGTATATTCCGCGCCTTGTATGTATGTTTCAACACATACATTACTTTATACATACAAGCTGGAACTCAAGGGGGATTAAAATATGATAAAAAGCATGCAACATGTCTAAATGTATATTGAAAGATACATTGCAATTTATACATGTCCCGGAACTGAAAGTGAAAAAGTTATGGTTTATAAGGAGTGATAAGTCCGAAGCACATACAAAAGAATTTATATGTATCTTTCTCTTCGGTGGAAACATTTGTAATATCAACCTAATATGCAATTACATTTCATACATAGGCGATATATACACAAATTGTATATTTGATGAAACAACACAAAAATCATGTTGACAACATACAACCTCAACATACAATTGCAGGAAACACACGAAAAGATACTCATATGAATTTGCAATATACTCATGAAATGAACTCAGCATAAATTAGTGATATATACACAAAGTGTATATTTAGTGAAAACAACAAAAAAAACATGCTGACAACATACAACCTTGACAAACAAATGCAGAATACACACGAAATGATACTCACATGCTTATGCGATATACTCATGAAATGTACTCAGCGTACATTAGCAAAATATACACAAATTGTATATTTAGAGAAACAACACAAAAATCAAACTGACAACATACAACCTCGACATACAATTGCAGGAAACACACGAAAAGATACTCATATGCATTTGCGATATACTCATGAAATGATCTCAGTATACATTAGTGATATATACACGAAGTGTATATTCGGTGAAAACAACACAAAAATCATGCTAACAACATACAACCTCGACAAGCAAATGCAGCATACACACAGAAAGATACTCACATGTATATGCGATATACTCATGAAAAGTCCTCAGCATACATTAGCGATATAAACACAAATTGTATATTCGGTGAGACAACACAAAATTCATGAAGACAACAACCCTTTTCTCAGACAAAACTTGAATTAATCCTCTGCGACTCTTATAACCAAACATAACATACAGAAACAACTAAATCGTATAGAACATAAAACAATCTAGCACTATAGAGATGGATCAATGTTATAACAAGCAAAAATACCCCTAAAAAATTGCAACAAAAACTAGCCAAGTTATTTAATACTTTCCTTATCCAAGATGTTACTTACTCTGGGGATCAATGAAAAAGAATTAGAGTCCCATTCCTTAGAAGAGTCAATAATACCAAATGCAAAGTTAGCCAAGAAATCTGCTAATAAATTGCCTTCCCTGTATGTATGGATTATTTTAAAAGATTGGAAGAGATCTAGTAGATTCCTTCCAAATTTTAAAATGTAATCAATTTTCCAGTTAGGAGAAGATTTAATTGAAAAAGCTCTAATAATATTCAAAGAATCCCCTTCCACTATAAGATTTGAAATGCCACATTTAAAAGCTCAGTTTAAACCAACTATTAATGCTAATGCTTCTGCCTCATTGTTTGTACACAAACCAAGTTTAACTGACAAAGATCTTAAGACTAAACCTTTATGATCTCTTAAAACATAGCTAGCACTAGAATTACCAGGATTACCTCTGCTCGCACCGTCAAAATTTAGTTTTATAAAAGATACAGGTGGTAGAATCTATTTGATAGAGGATCTATCTATCTTGATATCAGCATTAAAATAGTTTGAACTTGGCAATTTTAATAACTTCCAACTTTTTAACATCAAATCATCCCAAGACGTAAAAACTAAAGAACCTACATTTCTAGAAAATAATGAGGCTGAAACTATTTTTGAAATGGATTTCTCAAAATTTTCAATAATTACATCAAAAGGATTACTAATTTTTTAAAAAAATTCTGCTATTTCTTTCTAACCACAAAGACCAAATAACAATACTTGGCGAGACCAACCATAATGCAGAAAAGGTAGAATTGGAGAATAAGATGGGCCATCTTTGAAACACTTGAAGGAGAGAGAAAGGAAGTGGGCCATGCCAAAACAATTTTGAAAGGAGCCAATACCAAACTTTGAAGAAAAATTACAACTCAGCAACAAATGATCCACTGTTTCCTCAACTTCAGAACAAAAAGGATATAAGAAAGGGTTAGCAACCCCAAGCCTGAATAACCTATCACTAGTAAGGATTCTATAATTCAGAGCTAACCAGGAAAAAGCTCCTTCTTTAGGCAGGCAAGGACCGCTCCAACAAAGCTTATAAGGCCAATTAAAAAGTGAATTAGAATCCTTACTAATGATACTTAGATATCCTTGTTTAACCGTATAATGTCCAGACTTTGAGGGAACCCAAATAAGCTTATCCTTTCCTCCTGAAATAAAAATTCTTCTTTCCTTCAAAATATTTTTAAGCAGGACCTTCTACTCATGGGGAATCGGAAAATCATCAAAATTTCTCCACATAACTTTATTAATACTCGAATTATAATCAATTTCAAAATAATCTTTAACTTTGATTCCCCAAGCTTGGCACAGAAAGAGCTTAATTTCTTGAAGGCCTTCTATTTTAGACAAAGGTTGATGACTATTCCAAGAATCATCCCAAAAGAGAGCAGAATTTCCATCATGGATAACCCAAGATAGAAAAGGGGAAATCACTTCTCTACATTTTAACAAAAAATTCCAAATATGAGAACCCGCCTTTGGATTAAGAATAGTAAAAATTCTTTCAGGAGAAAATGAATCTAAATATTTAGCAAACATGATTTTTCCCCATTTTGACTCTGGCTTTTCATATAAATGCCAAACCAGTTTGGCTCCAAGAGCCATATTATGTGCTTCAATGTTATGAATCCCAGTTCCTCCTTTCTGCTTCGAGATGCAAATTTTGTCCCAAGAAATTAAAGGGACCTTTCTCCCATTCAGATTAGAGCCATTCCATAAAAATTTTCTCAAAATACTCACAAGGCAGGAAAGGATAGACTTGGGAACCATAAGCACTGAAAGCATATATACAGGCACTACTGATAAAACTATTTTAATCATGTTGTTTTCAAAATCAGCTACGCTCATTTTTGTAGACAACCCCACGAAGCTTGTCCGTTTCGTGAATCTACACTCTAAGATCGCAAATCGAGAAAAGATTTCCTTAGTCTCGTGCGAAGTCATTTGACATTTTAAACTTGTCTGCAACATTCCCTTGATTTGATTTCTCAATATTCGCGAAGATCATTTAAGTCATAAACTGGTTAAAAGGTCAAGTTTTAGTCATTTTTAGGTGTTAGCCAAATTTTTGATTTATCATGTAAGAGCGGTGTTTTCACCTGCTATTACATATTTTGAAGTTTGATTTATCATGTAATAGCAGAGTTATTGACCGCTATTGCATATGTTGCATTTCTGTTTGTTGTGTAAAAGCGGCCCAATCACCTGTCGTTGCATGCGAGTGTTAACTCTGCCTGCCAGAACGGCCGAAATACCCGCTCCGACAAGATCTCCGGATCTTTCAACTAGGAGTGACATTAATGATCATTCGTGCCAGTATTAATGGTTCGACTTTGATCTTTTAAATATGATGATTTACTCATTGTCCCTCGTCAGTTTCTCTATTCAAAACCTTCCCAGTTGATTGTTGATCCCTTCCTCGAACCATTGATTGCGCCAGCAGTTGGATTCAGACGAATTTCAAGTGGCCATTTTCGCGTATAAGGTTTCTCCTTCTTTAATAGGTGAGTTTGTTAAATATCTTTCTAGGGTCTCTCTAAATGTTTATGAGTAGTCTTGTCGCTCCAAATTTATCATTTATTTTGTTGCATTTTCATTTGGTCTTTCATGTTGAGTCATAGATTTTCTGTGGTTTGTTTGTGCCCTAGGTTTTAGGGTTAATGAGTGAAGTCTTTGCCACAAAAATAGACCAAAGTCTTTTCCGCCGCCCTCACATAGAAGACTTGTCCAAACATATGCAGTGTCGGCCATTATCGCCGACCGAACACTATAAAGACTCAAGTGTTCATATCATATACATTATTGATTGGAGTCACCGCTCAAGTACCTTCAACATCAAATTTGTTCATGTAACGGCGGTAATTTCTACCACCCTTACACTGAAAGTAGCATGTTCATTCCCCTGCCGGAGCGGTCGATTCACCCGCCTGAACATGTTAACCAATAAAGTACTTACCTGCCATAGCGGCATTTTCACCCGCTCGAGCATCCAGTGTTGAGGAAACTCATGAAGTGTAATAGCGACCAAATCACCCGCCCGAACACTTGAGATTTTCACTAAGTTATATGCAATAGCGGTCGTTTTGGCCGCTCACGCATGTTAAAACCAAAACTTCCAAAACACATGCAGAAGTAGTGTTTTTCACTGCTTTTACACCTAGAGATCCTTCCAACCTGCAAGAGCGGTGTTTTCACCCCCTTAAACACATTTTCTTAATTTTTCCTAACACTGGATAATGCACTTTTCAAAACCAAAAGCCCGCTTTCACCTTCACCTTGTTTTGTGCACTCAAGCCCTTTAAACGCATGCTTTCCCATCCATGATCGTCAAAATGTAGTTGACCTAGTTTATCCAATTTTTCCCCTAACTGTGAGATCATGGCCTTTTGTAGTTCTCGATCAGCGTTCGTGGTGGTGTTCGAATTCACAATTTTCTCCAAGGCTCATGTCAGAATCATCTCCGTCAAAGTCCAGAGCCATGAAGTACAAGTACCAGGGTGTCTTTCTAGTAACAGCAGTTCAGTCAAATGTTGATGAAATCAGAGACATTGAAATTGGGCACGTAGATATGGCCAAATTCATAGATAGAACTAAACAAGCAAATCCCTCCTGGCATATGCAGAAAATCATTGACAGCAGTATTCATTTGGTTGCATCATTTCCTGTCAGTGCACATAATCCTGAATTTGTTCTACAAGTGGCCAACCACTACAATAGAGACACTAGAGCTATGACAGACTCACAGGGAAATGTTATCATGAGATTAGATGCAGAATTCATGGACAAAATCTTCATGTGTCCACCAATTGAAAATGTCAGGCAGATTGATTTTGCTCAGGGTCAACAAGACTATGACAATGACTTGGAATCTACTAGAAGGCACATAAACAGCAAATGGTTGAAGATTCCTAGGGCAACTTTGACCAGATGGCCAAAAGATCTTCACAGGAGTGATTTTGTAGAGGAAGTGTGTGACTTGATTACACTCTTGAGTCGCATCAGAGGACTCCCTTCTGCTTCCAAATTCTAGGACTAGATGTACACTTACATCAAGGTGATTCTACGGGGTAACCAGAAGATATTTTGGGGTGAACAGATCAGCAATGCTTTGCATGAGCAACTGGTAAGGGTTAATACTACCTTCAAATTTTACATGACCTCTTACCTTGTCTACGCTGCTGCAAGCATGAGGAACTTTCTAGGTTTAACCCAAGTAGGGGATAGGAGGTTGGTCCCAGTGTATGAATACTACCCCCAAATCACTTTGAAGGGGTCAATTCATCATTTCAGAAGAGTCAATGATGCGTTCTTCTCAGTTTTCATGTGCTTATGGGATGGTGAACTGGTTCAAAAAAGAGTTTCTGATGAAGCATGGCAGGTTGTAAATTCTTTTGGTTGTTTGTTCTTGCAATTTCCCACCTTCACTTATCTTCGGGTAGGATACTATCCTGGTTACCCTTACATGCTGCCACGGTATCCTAGTGATCGCATTGTTCTCATGGAGCTTTGCAGACAACTGATTGTGGTACACAACAAATAGATGGAGCTTAAGAAGTCAGGGATAAAGTTTGCCATTGAAATTGGGAGGTATTCAGTTTAGTCTGCCAACAAAGCAAAAATAATTGACTCCGAGTTACAGTTAGTCACCATGAAGACCTACAAGAAGAGAAATCATTTCGACTTCAGAAGGGCTCAAGATAAAATCAAGAGGAAGTCAAATTTTCATGAGCCAATGGTCGAAGACATATGGGCAGATCTCAGGACCCAAAATGAGATTAGAAAACTGGATTTCTGTAGGCTTCATCTGAGCCAAATTGAAGAACTAGGATTAGCTGATATTCCAGATGGAATGGAGGATGATGGGGATATCCTAGATCATAAATATGAGGTAGAGAATGTTGAGGCTTCACCTCTCCCAGAGGTGAAATGGTCAGTCAAGGAGGAGACATCCATCAGGAAAAGATTCCACCCTATATTGGCAAACACCAACTTGTGGTTGGAAAGTAAAGGGATCAAGTTGAAAGAGTTCCTTACAGGGTCCGAAGAGGGAACACAGGAGCAAACAGGTAAGAAGGTTGAGTACCGAACCAAGAACAAGAGTGACACCCCTTCTTCCTCCAAGGTACACAAACAAAAGATCAAATTTGTATCCAAGGGAAGAAAGAAGAAGGAAACCATAGAGGCTTCTGATGCTACTAAGTCAGATGTTGAAGACATCAATGATGATCAGATGGAAATTGAAGATGTTGAGACTGGAGAACAAAATGTTCAAAGGTCTAAAACAAAGGTATCTGATGAAGCTGAACAAGGTGAAGATGAAGATATAGAGGTAGAGTGACTTGATGGTTCCCCACAGACTCCTGTGAAAGACCTTCCTTCCAAGACACAAGTTCTTACACCTCCTCCTCATGTTCCGTTTTCTGATGGTTTGCCAGTAATTTCAAATGTTCCTCTTTCTCCAATTTTTGTTGTTTCTTCTAAAAATACTCCTCAATCCATGAGGGCTAGTCTTGGGACCATTTTTGATTCTTCTGGTTCCATTCCAAGCTTATCTTCCCCTTCTTTTGATATCGGGGAACAAACTGTTTTGGAGAACCTTCTTGATGCTTCATAAAAGGTTGTTGACACGGGTGTTGTATTTACCAACACAAGTCCAATTGTCACTATTACTAGCACAAATATAGATACAACCAAGCAAGTAGTGAATCCCCCTTCCAGCTGTTGATGCATCTATACTCCCTCCATGGCTATCTGCCTATACCCCAAAGAGGAAGAAGCAAGCCATCTCACCTGATGAGATTGACATTGAAAAGCTGTTGCTCGTGAAAGCTAAGAACCAAAAGAAGAAGCCTAAGACTGTTTCTAGGCTGGTCACTAAAAAGGGAATTAGATATGCCGAAATTGTCAAACCTCCTGAAGATGCCACAATTGATACTTTTGACATGAGCAGTTATGTCATCTCAAGGGTTGAACTTGGTAAAGTGACTCATGAAGGTGTCAAAGCAGATTTCTAGACCACTACCAGTACCCTACTTGAAAAGTATGATGAAGCCAAGAGGGAGAAGGAGCAATACAAAGCAAAAGTAGAACAACTGGCTGCTGTCCTTCAGAAAATAGTGAAGTCATCAGAAATAGTAGAACCAATGGCAGTGACAGTGGAAGATCCCCTGATATAGAAGGTTGAAAAAGCCCAAGCCAGGGGCAAGATAGTGGGGGATGTAGTGGAGTGGTTGTTGGCTCAAGGACAAGTTCTATTAAAAACCGCTGTGGAAAGAAAGGAGAAAATGGACAAGGCTAAAGCAGAGTTGGACAATCTGGTAGATCTACTTTCACAAGAGCTACAAGATCAAGAAGAGAGCTTAGAAGAGTGGATAGATATGAAGAAGATCAAGATAAAGAATTTGATCACCATTGGGGTCATCACCAACAGGGAATCATATCTCAAGACCAAGGAGACTCTATCTCATCAAATTTTCATAATAAAGAGTCTACTTGAAGATCTATGTCAAGCTTGAGAAGCCAGCGAAGACAGTGATGTCACACTCCTACATCGGCTGGAAGAACTTCCTTGCACCTTGACAAGGGAAGATCATAGTTTCCTCATAGCACAGGAAATGATAAGTTCTTTTGAAGAAATGGTACAGAAGAAATTTGAAGAGGAAGCTCCCTTTGTGCTCTCAATGGACAACCTGTATGATCAACATTCGACTCTGGAAAATTTGAAGGATAATCTAGACAAGCATGAAAAGGCAATAAAGGCGGTGAAAGATTCAATTCTCCGAGCTCGCACCATCTCTAAAAACACAGCAAAACCAGATGCATGCGAGATGTCAGTTGTTCAAACCATGTATCAGAATTTCCTGAGGAAAAAAGATGGAGGAAGCTAGTGCCTTAGCTTGTTTTTCTTAGATATTATGTAAATGGAATTTTGTTTTGGACATCTACACATGTAATTTTCCAAAATGGAATTACATGTGAAACAAGAGAAGTCATAAGTCAAATAGGACTCTCTTGTTGAATAAGTCAAAGTAGTTATAGATTTCTTAGATTTTCTCAAGGTCTTTCCCTATAAATAAAGGGGACCTCTTTTGTAAATATTATCTTTTGTCTATTGCAAGAAAACTCTGGCGAATTGAGAAGCAAATCAAGACTTTGTGCTTTTTGTGAAAATCAATATTCAAATACTTATCAATACAAGAAAGCAAGTTCAATTCCAATCTTTGTCTTGGGATTATTTGTGTTGTGATAGTTTTGTTCTTACGTCTTGCTACCATAATCTTACTTGATAATAATTGAAGTGTGGAGTTTGTTTCAAGTGATTGAAGAGCGCTCTTAATTTGATTCTGATAAACTTTGTGTTATCAAATCAGTTGTGGGTTATATGTTCATGTTTGTGATAATACAATAGTTTGGAGACTTTGTGCTGCAAGTTGTTATATTTGATTTACTTTTATCATCTTGAAGAGGAGTGAAGACTTTGGGCTGCATTCTACTTCAAATAGTTCCGTTTACAAGTAGTAAGTGAGGTAACAGAAAACTTTGTGTTTCTGTGATTTTGTGATAATTTATAAGTCTTATATCAAGAGTTTGAAATATAAACATCTATTCTGAAAAAAGAGAATGAGATGAGATGGAACCACCACAAACATAGTTTTTAGTGTACATAAATTTTATAAGTTGTTTGATTTGTAAAAGTTAAGTAATTAGAGGGAACCTCCCCTTGCTGAGAGGAGAGACTTTGTCTCATCATAGCTGTGGTTGATATACCCATTTTGCCATTAGCGAGTTAACGACAAAATATTCACCCAACAAATCATAAGGATTTTTCTAGCCAAAATTAACCATTTACCTTTCCAGGAAGAAATTTTAGTTTTGATACTTGTAATAAGCTTATCCCAAAACATATTTTTAATTGACCCTGAGAAAAGAGGAATTCCCAAATATCTTGAAGGAAGGACAAATATATTTTAATATTATATTATAAATACTATATTAAATTATATTATTATATAATATAAATATTATATTGTATTATAATATTATATAATATAATATATAATATATAATAAAATATATATTATATAATATTATATATATATTATATTATATAATATCATATTATATTATAATATATTATATTATATTGTATTGTAATATAATATATTGTTATTATATTATATTATAATACAACCCACTCCTTCAATTCGAAATATATTTTTTAATTATCCACTTTAATATCATAATGTCTAATTTTTATTTGTGTGACTAATTATTTAGTCATTTTTATTTGTGTATAAGTTATAAATTATACAACTTAAGTTATTAAATTATATAATTTAAATTAATTTAACTAAAATTATAATTGTGCATATTGGACTTGCAAAATTAAATAATTTATCAATATTATAGTATATTTAAAAGTTTTATAATTAATAATTGTCTTTATTTTATTTGTATCTATCCAATTTGTCTATTTTCTTGTCTTATTTTTATTTTTTATTTTGTATATTTCTTATTGTATGATTTGTCTTTTTTCTTCTTAACCCTTTGTTCAATCCTTTCTCTCCCTTTATTCCTTTGGTCTAAGTGGACATTTATTGCTTTGCCTTGTATTGTCTTTGAATTCATGGATTATGATCAAATTGGAAAGAAAAAAGAATAGAGGAGTAATAGTCATTTATTTAGTCATTTTTATTTGTTTGATCAATTATTTAGTTGTGTTTTTTGCTCGATGACCAAATTAGTCATTTATTTGGTCATTTCAATCGATGACAAAATTAGTCATTTATTTAGTCATTTATAGCTGTGTTACAAAAAATTAGTAGAATTTTGGTCACGTGACTAAAAGTTTTAGTCACATGGTCATTTATTTGCCATATTTCTACTAGTGCACATATACCTTCATGTACATCTCTTAAAGCAATTTCAGCTTCTTCTGAGTTTAAACATTTGAGGAGGTTACCATCGAGACTCCGTCGGTATAGTGTATCTCCTAGGATGGTGAAACAGGAGGCACGACAGATGAAAGTTTTCTTTTGTGTGGACGTCAGGTCAGCTAGAAGGGTGTTGTTATGAAGGTAGGTGTATATGTCATGGTACCAAGTTGAGTTGGGACCAATAATTTCACAGATCATTTCAGTGGATGGCACTTCTAAAGACAGTATCAGTAGTTGCTTGACCAAGAACTCATAGCTTTGAATGTTTACCGGCATATCTAATAGAGACCCAATAGTGGCCATTGCATCAACAACCTTGCTATTAACTCTAGGGATCTTCTCAAAGGATAGGCTACAAAAGTGTTGTTTATAGTCATCCACCATCTTCTTGTACAGTATCAACTTGTCATGCTTAGTTTGATATTGGTCTGTGACTTTGTGAATAACAAGTTAAGAATCTTTGTATACATGAAGTTGTTTGATGTTCCACTGGATTGCCATTTTGAGACCAGTGAGTAATACCTCATATTTGTCTATGTTGTTAGTGCACGGGAAAGCAAGCCGATATGATTTTGGAATACAATCACCTTGAGGGGTGGTGAAGAGGATTCCTGCTCTGGAATCATGCCGAGTTTATGACCTATCAAATTATAACTTCCATTCGACCGATGTAGAGAGGTTGAAGATCCCTTCAACTAGAAAATCAGACAACATGGGGTGTGTATCAGTTACTAGAGCTTTTGCTAGTTGATTAGCAATTACTTGTCCTTTTATGGCCTTTCAATCAACATACTCAATGTTAAAATTAGTTACAATCATTACCCACTTTGTGAGACACCCTGTGAGAGCCACTTTTGAAAGAAGGTACTTTAGAGGATCTACCTCGGACATAAGCTTTGTCTATTGGTTTAACATATAGTGTAACAACTTTTGGGAAGCGAACACTACTCTTAAACATGCTTTTTCCATAGGGGTGTAATTTAGCTCATATCCCACTAAGGTATGACTGATGTAGTAAATTGCATATTCTTTCCCTGAGTCATCATTCTACATGAGAAGTGTCCCCAAGGTTGCTGATGTAGTGGATATGTAGAGTAACAAAGGTCTACCTGAGATTGGTGGCATCAACACTGGTGGTGTAGCAAGGTATTTTTTTAGTTGTTCAAAGGCATCTTGGCACTTGCTATCCCACTTGAATGAGACGTCTTTGTGCAATAAATGAGAGAAAGGTTGACACTTATCAACCAGCTGTGAGATGAAACATCGAATGGATTGGAGCTTGCCCTGAAGACTTCTCATCTGCTTGATATTTCAATAATATCTTTGACCTTTGCAGGGTCGACCTCAATGCCTCATCAAGATACAATGTATCCCAAGAGTTTTCCAGATGTTACACCAAAACACACTTCTTTCGATTTAGTCTGAGTTGATACTACTCGAGTCTATCAAATATCTACCCCAACACTTTCAAGTAATCTGCTCTTGTAGATTTATCTAGGAGGTCATCGATATAATCTTCCATAATGGTATGAATCAAATCATGGAAGATGATAGTCATTGCTCGTTGGTATGTGGCACCAGCATTCTTAAGCCCAAAAGGCATGACCTACTAATAGTAGGTACCCCAAGGACATGTGAAATCCATTTTGTATTGGTCCTCAGGTGCTATCATGATTTGAATGTAGACAGAAAAACTATCCATAAGAGAAAGCATTTCATGGTCTGTCGTTAAATCCACTATGATGTCTATGTTGGGTATTGGAAAATCATCTTTGGGACATGCCTTGTTTAAGTCTCTAAAGTTAGAGCAAATGCCCCCATTTGGTTTAGCCACAGATACCAGATTAGAGACCCACTCAATATAATCAATTGGGCGGATGAACTTGGCATCCAGTAACTTTTTGAGCTTAGCTTTGACTAATAACGTAATTTGCGGGTGCATTTTGCAGAGTTTTTGCTTAACAAGCTTAGCTCTTGGTGAGATGGATAAATGGTGGACTACTAATGCAGGATCCAATCCTGGCATGTCGGCATAAGTCCAAGCGAAGTTGATAGCTCGTTTATGAAAGAAATTTGTGAAGTCCTTATTTTCTTGTTGAGACAAAGAAGCTGCTACGAATGTAACCTTTGGATTTTGGACCATGCCAAGGTTCATTTCTTGCGAATGTTCAACCAGTAATGAAGACTTCTCCTGATATTTTGATGGTAGGGGAAGGTCAAATCTTCCATCCTCAGGCAGCTCAGAGAGGTTTTCACCATCGGATGCATCCTTTCTTTTTACTATTTTACGATCATAAGGTACCACAATGTGGTTTTCACTTGGGGATCTAATTATTTTGTTTGCACTTTTGCGACTGAAAGATTTGACATTCTCCCTGAAATATGAAAGAAGAGAGAGGTCCATTACAAAACCTTACTTATGATCACCTTGAGGTATACCATCTCTAAGTCCCAGAAATTTTGCTAAGGCTTCATTATTCTGAAAAGTATCCAGGACAGGAGGCCCTTGTTGGTCCCAACTGACTAGTTCTGGATGTATAAGGGAAATGGTTTGTGTTTTGGTCTTGGAGGTGAGGGAAATGGATGAGAGCATGAAGATTGATGATTCCTAAAATAAATCAGTAAGGTGAAGGTATGAATTGTCAATAGTATCCTCCATAGATGTTTCAACTGTGGGAAAGGCCTTCTCTACTTCATCAAGTATAAACTGTATATCTGAGGAGCAGGGTACCTCCTTACCAAATCCCAACCCATTATGATTATATTTCCTGGTGACAGATATGGGTTCTATTGCACCTTGCTCATGGAGTCCAAGTCCACCTTGTCCTTTGTAGCACATGTTCTTGACAATGCGATGACCATTGTTGTACTTTTCCATAGGTAATATTATTGGTTCCTTCTCATCTTGGAAAATTAAAGAAGATATGTCTTCAATGTGTTCATCCTCTATATTTCTCTCATGTATATATACTGTAGGGTACATTAGTTTGATGGCCTTCTTTTAACTTAATTTCACCATAGGAGGTCTTCCATAAGACTTAGGTGATAAAGGTAAGTTCCCCATATAGGAGTTCAACAAGTCATATTCTCTAAACCTGATGTCCTTATACTGATCCTTGACCTCAGGGATGTCTTTATTAGATGGGGATTTCGATAATGCAGATGGATCAACATAAGAGGATGAAGGTTGAGTTGCCTCATTTTTAGGGATTTGGTTTGAATTTAGATATCAGCCTTGCATAGTGCGACATAATTCAAAAGGATTTGTATCTCCACGAATGGTAATTTTGGTACCATTAAAGGAGAATTTCAAACACTGGTGGTAGGTGGAGGGTACGGACTGCATGACGTGAATCCATGGGTGACCAAGGATGATGTTATATGGGAGGTCAAGGTCTAGAACATGACATCGAGTTTCCACTAAGGCAGGACCCACTTTGATTGGTAAAAGAATGAATCCTTCTAATTCTCTTTCAATGTCATCATAAGCTTTGATTGTCATTGTTTGGGAAGAGTCAATAGCATCTGCTGAATATCCTAACTATTTTAACAGCTTCAAGGAACAAACATTGAGACCAACACCACCATCTCTTAGGATTCATTTGACTTTTTGTTGGTGTATGTATACTTCTATGTGAAGGGCTTCATTATGGCATGCATTTTGGAATGAGAGATCTTTTTTCTGTAAAGACCAAGTGATGTGGAGAACCTATATGCCCTATCATGGATTTAAATTGTACAGTGTCAATGTTGTTGGGTATGGATGACTCTTTGAGTACTTTTTCTAGGATGTCCCTATGTTCAGGTGAAGTGTGAAGGAGATCAAGAATGGATATGAGAGATGGTGTTTTTCCCAAATGATCTAGTAGATTATACTTAGAATTGTGTTGACTATTTGATGTTGACCCATGAAGAGTAACACGACCTCGATGAGTAGTTACTGCACAATTAGGAGCTTTACCCTTGATTATAAGAGTGGATACAAGACTTTCGATAAAATGACCAACAACAAAATTGTATACTCCTGACAAATTATTGACATCTTCACCTTTATTATTGTAGTTGTTTCCTTTACTGTGAGGAAGGAATGGATCTGTATAAACACCAAGGTCTTTATTTGTTGTAGGTTTAGAGGCATCATCTATGTGGATCTCTTCGCGATCGATAAGGTTTCATACGAGGCATTTTAATTTCATGCATCCGAAAATTTTATGTACTTTTGTGTAGTGGTATTTGTAGTATTCATTGTCCTTGTACCATGCAAGTTTAAAAGTTGGTTCTTCATACTGCCTAGTTTTGAGTAAGGTGATTAAACTATTTTGGATCAATTTCTTAAGGATAATTTCCATGGGTTCTCCTAAAGGAGTGAATCTACGTTTGGGTGCAAAATCTTGTTTAGGTTGGTCCTTTTGAGGGGTAGTTACATTCGTTGGATGCATTTGAACGTTAGCTAGTGTTTGAACAGTTTGGACATGTTTTGTATCCACAGCACCATCGTTGATAATATTTTTGTTTTTAGCCCAAAAGCGGGGCTTGTCATTTGAAGTAGGGGTGTTGTCTTTTGTTTCTTTAAAGATTTTCACAAGTCCCTTAGCGATAAGTTCTTTTTCAATATTTTTTCCTTTAGAAATGATTTCCTCAAAGGAGTTAGCACATTGCATTTGTAGATGGAATCCAAGTTCTGGATTCAAATTTTGGACAAATATATGTATTAACTGTTTCTCAGGTAGAGGCCAAGGGCATTTGCTAGCCAGATTTCTCCACCTTTGTAGGAAAGAGATGAAGGTTTCACCATTTCTTTGTTTAGTATTACAGAAGTCTGTCATGGAGACTTCGTGTTCAATGTTAAAAGAGAAATGGGTGACAAACTTCTCAGCTAATTCACTAAAGGATTTTATACTCGGAGATAAGTGTGAAAACCATTCCATGGCTTGTCCTCCAAGACTACGAGGAAAGAAACACAAGAGATATGTATCATTGTGAGTGATCTCTAAACAAGCCATGTAAAATTCCCTTAAATGTTTTTGAGGATCACCTTTTCCTTTGTACTTGTCAAATTTGGGTACTTCAAAGTTATTAGGAAAAGGGATCATGGGAATAGATCGATCGAAGGGATATGGACAAATTTACTCAAATGAGAAAGTCTATTTGGTGTTTCTGAGTGAAAGATCAAAAATCTATTTTTGCATGTTGTGGATTGTAAGTTCAATCCTAGATGGTGGTGGTGGTGCAAAATTTTGTTGAATGCTAGAAGAAGGTGGTTGTTGGTGTGCAAAGGTCTGTTGGAGGGATGATGAAGGTGGTTGTTGATATTGAGTTTGTGGTTGTTGATATTGAGGTGGTGGTTGTTGGTATTGTGTTGGTGGATGTTGGTAATGAGTTGGTGGTTGTTGATATTGAGGTGGTGGTTGTTGGTAGTGAATGGGTGGTTGTTGAAAAATGTTATAAGGGTTTGTGTTAGTGTGATGGGGAGAACTACATGATGGATTAGTAGGTGCATTAGAAGTGGAAGATTGAATTTGGGATGTTTGTGGTGGATTAGTACTTGGATTATTTGGAATAGAAGAAGATGAAGGGTTTACATTAGATGTACTTGGAATAGAAGAAGTTTGTGGAGGGTTAGCATATGAATTATTGTTATAGAAGAAGATGAAGGGTTGGCAATTGAATTATTTGTTATGGAAGAAGATGAAGGGTTAGCATGTGAATTAGTTGAAGTATAAGATGGGTGTTGGAATCCTACCATGTATGAAGGGGTTAAAAGTGGTCTAAGTTGTGTGGAATTTTGATAGAGAGGATTATTAAATTGATTAGTGAAGGGAGGGACCTCTTGAGTGGGTACATTTGGAATGGTAGGTAGTAATGCAGATGTGGTTGGAATTGAAGTGGGACCTCCACCACCCATGGCAGCCATGGAGATTTTTCTAGAATCTTGTTCTTGGATTTGGGAGGTATCAAAGTTTCTAGGCAACTTAGCTCCTCTTTTGGAAAGAAAGTGGAAGAAATATTTCAATTAGAGTCCAAAAGTTTTAAAGATAGTGCATCCAAAAACTTAGGATCTTGCATGTGTTCATCAAGGTCTATAGATTCTTCTTGAGTTTGTTGACCTAGACTTTGATATAAGGAAGTCCTTGTTGTATACCCTTTTGGGACAAAGACGATTAAGTCCATACCTGTGGTAAACTTGGAATCATCAATAAGGACTTCATGAATTGGTACATTAAGATTGCCTTGAAGTGAATTTTGAATGTTTTACATAGCCTTTTTCTATTGAGATTGAGTTACAAGCATATGATGTGAAAATGGAGATGGATGATGAAGCAAATGATGTCAGATTTTGTATTTGGCACCAGTGCACCGATAGACAACATAGGCATGTTGATATAGGACAAAGGCACATCAATTGAGAACACTAGCATGCTTTTATGAATTTGGATACGACAGTGACAGGCGCACTCTGATAAAACACAGGCGCATGTTTGATAGAAAAAGTTTGATGATGATGTGTTTAGACTTATTCTAGGATCAAATTTTTGAGACAAGATGATTTGGATGGATGATTTTCTTGGTTAAGAGTTGTAAAGCTAGATCAATAGATATTTGGATGATGAGATTATGATTATCTACCCCACAATAGACTAATGATTCCAAGGTGAGACAAGATAAAGGAATAGTGAATTTGGTTGGTTCACTAATGGGGTTGATACTAATTGGTCTATAAATTTAAGAGACACAATTTCTTAAACTACAAGACAAACTAGTGGATTGTATGATCTAGATTTTGGGATTAATAACCAAGTGGATGGAAGGATGGTATAATGTTTGAGATAAATTTGGAAAAGGATTTTTGATGAGGATGGAATGATCTTGTAGTCTCAAAAGGATGAAATTTTGAAAAGTCTAAGATGAGGTGAAAGAAGGATGGATGAGGATGATCTATGAGCAAATGTAGAAATGGATGAAGAGTCTAGATTTTTTGGATTTTTTGGAAAATGAAAATGCTAAAAGGGAAAGTCTAACACTATGTTTTTGGATTTTTTTGGGAAAAAAGAAAAATTCTAAATGGAAAAATCTAACACTATGTTTTTTAAATTTTGGGATTTTTTTTAAAAAAAGGGAAAATGCTAAGTGGAAAAAATTAAGACTATGTTTTTGGATTTTGGGATTGTTTTTGGTTTGTTTTCCTAAGTAAACTACTATTTTTGGGATAATTTTTCTCTATTTTTGGCAAGAAGACACAATAGACAATAAACACAATGACTATTTGCAAGAAATGAGTGTATGCTTGAGGCTCACAAAAATCCCAAGTTTCCATGGGTACAACACAATTGAAGACAAATCAAGCACTTTTTATACCTAAGGACATAGCTTCATTGTAATAGATCAACCCACACTTAGAATCTTCGTCAACTCAAGTGTCATCACACCTAATGTGGGTGTGTACACTTTTTTGTCCTTGCGAGAGAGGATAGATATGGACCTCCAGGACTGGAAGGATAACCCAATCACCCTTTCCCCAGAAAGCTACAAGTAGCTTATGCTAAGCCGGGGATTTATGTCTCATCTCAAGAGAGCCTTATGGTGAGTATCTTGGGGGAAAAACCATCTATGCCCTTGCACTAAAAATTATTGCAATGTTCAAAGGTAGATTAGGTAGTCACTAACTATGATGTTTCTAGTTATTTTTTGTGCGACCAACACCTTGCGAGCATCTGGCAAGCTACTAAAAGCTTTAACCAACTTTACTAGGAGTCTAATATACCTTACACAAATGCAAAATTTCTTTCACACAGGTGTTAGTATGCCTCTTTTCAAATTGACACCATATGGAAAAGGCTAATGCTAGTTAGGACTTGGCTTTCGCCTTGGCCAATTTATATAGTGGTCCAAAGGAAAAATCCACTTAGGGTGATCCCCTCTTGGAGGAAGCACACTCCAAAAGGTAGGCCGTTCTAAGAACAAAACCAAAAGATCATATCCAAAATCCATAAAGTGAAAAAGGATATTTTCTAGGGATTTTGATGGGGATAAACAAAAAGTAAAAATAGATGATCTGGTTTTTTATCACGCAAGTTTTGTACAAGGAGAGAGCATACACCTATCACCTTACAAACAGACAAAACACTTGTTCATTTATCCTCCTAGATTACACTAAGTGAAACTAAGCTAATCACACAATATGCAATAGAAGAAAGGAAATGTGATCCTAAGACTTCGTAGCAAATGAAATAGTCTTCAACATACGTTCTACAACAAACATGTTAGTAGTTTCAATCACTTCTTTCTTTGGCCAAGGTAATGTTGCGCAACATTAGTTTCAACATCCAAAGAAAGATTAATTTGAAACAACAAATTAACTGACAAAAAAAAAAAACAACAAATACAAAATTGAAGATTGACTAGAAAACACAGTAGATATCAAAAAATAGATAGAAACTTACAATTTTTCACCTTTTTACATGGGCACGCTGATAGACAGCACAGGCGTGTTGAAAGGAAGCAAGGGTGTGCTGATAGACAGCAAGGCCATGCTTTCAGAGATTGGAAATACACAATCACATGCACATTTTTGTCAGGCACATGCATGCTTCTACACAAGAATGATCTAAAGTTCTAAAATTGATTTGGAAAGTAAATCTCATAGCATGAATAGACATACATGAATGTTAGAAAAGCACAGTAATCAAAAAGTAGGTAAAACCAACTAAAAATAAGCCTTGACCTGCAAAAACACACACACAATTGTCAGAAATAAAGGCATGCATACATGAAACAGAGGCGCATTGACCTTCTACATAGGCGCATTGACCTTCTACATAGGCGTACTGACATGAAGCATAGGCACACGTTGACAGTCACATGTGCATTTCCATTCCTATATGAATTTTGTATGGAAAAAACTCTACACAAATGTTAGTTTTCAGGGACATGAGTCCCACCGGGCGTGCCAAAATGTGATGGTTATAATTTGAATATGAAAAATAAATGAAAGCAATACAAAACAACAAAGCAATATACCTTTCAAACACACACAAACAAACCACACTTGATCGAGTGTACCGAGATAGCACCCAATTCTCGTGTTGATTGCTCCTTGCTCTTTGCTATGTGGATTGCTCTATTCAACAAGCGTAATTCATGATCTCTCAAGGAATGATAATGACAATGTAAGTTTACTAAAATGAGAGATGATAAGAAATGGAGAATGAGGTTCATTTTATAGACATGTGAGAATGTAGATAAATGGTTGAGGAACACCAGAAAGATCAATGGTTGAGGATGGTTGAGAGAATGTGCACGAATGAGAGAAGGACAAGTGTCCTGCCTCTTTCATGAGTCATGGGAGTTAATAGACTTAATTGGAGAGTTGACTGGATAGATTGATCAGATGACTGAATTGATTTGTTTGTTAACAAATTAGATTGATTTGTAAACTGGTTTGATTGATCAGATGACTGAATTGATTGATCAGATGACTGAATTGATTAATGATTCAACTCATTTGATTGATCTGTTAACTGAATAGACCAGAGGAAATTATGGTGGCTAAGGATAAATGGGAAATTAAATAAATAATTTATTTAATTTAATGTGCACATGGGATAAATGAATTAAATATTAAAATAATTCATTTTGGAGGGAATAGATTATTTAAATAAATAATGTGAATTGATTTATTTAAAGTGGAAGGAAATTTGATTTATTTAAATAAATAATTTTGATTTTATTTATTTAAATTGGAGGAATGATGATTTAAATAAATAATTTGGATTATTTAATTAAATTAAAGGAATATGATGATTTTTAGTGAATTAATGAATTAGTGTGGAATAATCAAAATTAGGTGATTTGATGTAAATTTATGCGAATGTAGTGTGGTGACATGAATTATGCGTTGGAAAAATTCAGGTGTCTACACGCTACCTCAAGATCAATGCCTGGTTCAATCAATTAAGAGTTAATCAATACATACTTGCATCTTGCGGAACAATTATGTGACTTACTTGATTCAGTCAATACAATTTTGAACACTTTCTGATCTCTAGTTCTAGATGCAATTTCTTACTTATCTCTGCTTCTTTATCCTTATTTCCTTTACTCCAGTATACAAACTTTCTCCTCTGGTAGAATATCTTGTCATTTCTCCTTTCTCTGCAACATGAGTTTCCTTTACCTGTTATGCTTCACAATTGTCCACACAAACATTCTCTTGCACTGCTTTCTTAGTTCTATAACATAATTCTCCTTAAGATTAATGCTTCAGCCTCTTCTAGTTTCTCTATCAAATTTGATCACTCAAAAGGTTCCTCTTCCTTTGCATAAACTATCTCTGTATTATTTATTGTTTCCTCATCATTAGCCTCTCTGGTAACAGGTTCTTGGTGACATTCACTGCTTGATTCCTTTCACCCCAAAACTTGAAAATAGGTTCTTTTGAATGGTCTTCTATCAAATCCTCTTTCATCCTTCTAGTATCCTTCACTGCGATAAGAATTATAACTCTTGTCATTTCTCCCTCTGTGGTTTGAATTACTATTCTTGTTCTACTCCACATAAGGTCTTTTCTCTCCATATCCTGATTCATATCCTCTTTTCTTTCCAAAACATGAATATTTCCATCTATACAACCTTCTGAACATACGAGGAACATGTCTCAATTTTGATCCATCAATCCATCCATAATCCATCTACATACAGTTTGTCATAGGATTTCTCCTCATTTTATTCAAACACATCTTTTCAGAGTGATTCCTTAATCCACAGAACTTACAATGGTATAGATCCCAACACAATTCCTTTTGATATCCATGTCTATTACAATGAGAACAATACATACCTTTTCTTCCCTGATTTGATTTGTTTGAACTTGTAACAACATCTTTACCTCTGTCATATCCAAGGCCTTCACTTCTTGATCTCATTACTGGTTTAATAGGTTCTGTAATTCCTTGCTACTACTTTCCCAATTTGTTTCCTTCATATCCCATTCTATGCATGATTTTAAAACCAATACCATCACCAACAACTGCAGGTTCAGTTACTTTGTCATTTCCAATCTCACTTTCTAAAGAGGTTTGTATAGTATCACAAAAATCATTAGTGTCACAAGAAACATTATAAAGTTCAGGCTTAGATCTCAGACTTTCATTCTCTTTTTTGCATGCTACAAATGATTGTTCTAATTGGTTAACATGTTCCTTCAACCTTGATATTTCACTCCTCGGTAGACTATTCTCCTTTTTCAATTATTCCCAACTTTCTTCTAGATCTTTGTTCCTCTTTTCCACCTTCCCAAACAACTTGAATCCTTCTTCCAATTCTTCAAATTTCTTTTTGATATACTCAAACAACTTTATCTCTGCTTCTAAGTCTTCATTCCTCCTTTTTACATTTTCTAATTCTTCTTCAAAAGTATCATAATTGTCTTCTGCTAGCTCTTTTATTCTTTCCATGAACACTAAATTACACCTTTTGATTTTGCATAATTCTTCTTCTAGAATATCCTTTTTGCATATTAGGTTTTCATTTTCTTTCTTCATCTATTTTCTAATCTTTCCCATCGAAACAAAACAGATAAATGACTTAATTTGAAAAGCTTATCTAAATCTTTCTTTCCTTGATCTTCTTCAGTGGTGACACTTGTTACTTCTAGGGTTTCTCACTTCATTCAACATTGTCTTCCTTCCCAACAAATTCGTAACCAGCTCTGATACCACTTGATGCAGTCAAGGTAGGAGGGTCTGATAAGGGACTGCCCAACCTTGCAACGTTTAAGCTACTAACAATTAGAGATGCAATGGAAGTATATAGATAACAACAAAAAGAAAGAGATATTCATAAACACATGACACAAGATATATCTTGGGAAAACCCTAAAAGGGAAAAACCCAACCTTCAAATCTCATTCCTCTTTATATTATGATCTCAAAACACATTACGCATGCCACTTAGGCTTTTCAAATGCTAGGCCACAACCCAGAGTTACAAAAGATTCATATAATAACACTCTTGCATGATTTCTTTCTTCTACTTCTCGATTCTCTGCTTTGCAACTTCTTCTACTCTTTTATCCGCTTTCTGCTTCAATTCTACTTCTCCTTCAGATTAAAACATCCAAGAACCCCTAAATGGTTACTTGAAATTGATGATAAAATGATAGAAAGAATTGAAGGTGTATACACCTAAAAATGACATGACTCTACCTAAATAAATATTTTAAATATTTATTTCATCTTCATATTCTTCTATCAATAAATAAATAAATCAATTTATTTATTTGATTAATTTTCTCCCATTTAATTAAATAAATTACATTTATTTAATTAATTTCATCTATATCAACTTTATTCTTCTAAATAATTAAATAATTTTAATTATTTAATTAAATCATCCATTCTTCTAAATTTAAATAAAATGCAAATTTATTTAAATTAAATCTCCAAAAAATAAAATATATTTAAATATTTTATTTATTCTTCCAAATTACCTACAAGTAATTAAATAAATTTATTTATTTAATTATGCTTTCTTATCTTCTAAAAAATCTTCCAAAATCTTCTAAAAATAAATTCTTCTTGTCATACAAAACCAAAAGATGAGTTAACTGATTTAAAACTATAAAAAAAACTCTTAAATTAGAAAAATATATTCTAAATTAAGAAATAAAAACTCATCCTCATTAAGAAAGTAGTTAACTCAACAAAGCATCTTTTTGAATGACACATGTCCTTCTATTCATGCACGTTCTCTCGAACATCCTCTACCATTGATCTTCTCATTTCTTCTACACCATTGATCTTCTCTCACACAATCCTATAAATACCCCTCTATCCTTCCATTTCAAATCATCAAGCTTTTGAGTAAACTTATGCTGCAGAATCCATAGTGCACCATTGGCACCCCACTTTCATATCATTCATCATCCATTCCACATTGTGTTGAAGTTCACCTTCTACACAATAAGTATCCAAGCCATTTCTCCTTGTCATCTTGAGGAATCTAAGCAAGGAAGCAAGCTTCCTGAGGGCCATCTTCATCACCAAAAGATCAAACGAGTATAGGTGAACAATGGAAATTGCAAGGTAAAAAGGTTGTGAGTATCACATCACTTTTTTATTTTAAATCTTCTTTACTTGCACATTCCATTGATGTTTTTGGGTTTTTATTATTCATTTTGATTATCCCATTTTACCCATTATAGAAGGTAGGAAGCTATCATGAACTATTTGGTTAAGGCATTCGAAACTTTTCAATGAATATTTTTCAAATAAAACATTAACCAAACAATACCAACTTTTTGTACAATTACTAAATATGTACAAGATGATATCTTTTCTAAAGAAATTAAAGATTTGGGTAAACAAAGTGTCTAGTTGTAATAAAACTATTGTTAGAAGTGCTTTCAATGCACTCAATCCTATTGGAATGACTAGTAAGGATAAAGATAAAAGAGGATAAAGATAAAAGAGATGCATGTAGAATAATAACATTCTCAATGATAAGTAAGTAATTATGAAAGTCTCTAGTAATGAGGCAAACTTATCTTGACTTAAACCTAAATCATAAAATATTATCAAAAGCACTAGCATTAAGATTAAGACTAGATAGACCTATTAAAAATGATTCTTGGACTTTTAGTGGTATGCTTTTATGAGTTGATAAAAAGCACAAAGGATGAAATTGAATAATTTTGGCACTCTAACACTTGAGTATCACCTAATGTAAAAGATGTTTTAAAATAAGAATTGATAATGAAGACAACACACCACATCCCAAACATTACCTAGAATATAGCTAAACAACATTGTACAATTTTTTTTTGAAGCACATCTAGGTTTGACAACATCTCAAAGAACATTTGAATTTTGTAAGCACTTTTATTGTGTATCTCTTAAAATTCATGTAATACATGTTGCAAATACCATGTGGAGTTTTCTATGTATCATGAACTATTATGTAATATTCATTCTACTTTGCACATTAACAAAATGTTACAAGAGTGTAGTGCAACTCAACTACCAAAGTCATGTAGGGACTTATTAGATTTAGTTTTGTGTTAGAGGTGATGGTTGCATTTTATGTAAAGATTATTTAAATAAAACATGTTTATAGTGTGGTGGGTTATCAAAGTTTATATCATGTATTCATGAGGAAAATGAACATGATTTTGGAAATAAAATGGTTGAGAAAAAAAGATATGAGATAGAGAAATACAATTTTAAGAGTGGGGGTGAAGGTTCTAGATGTGATTTGGTCACAAGAGAAGGGTTGCTAATTTTATTTATGATTTTGGGAAAAATCTTTTTCACAAGTATGTCAGAGATAGCCATATGTCTTGATGGTTAGATCAACAGTTGAGGATGTGTAAAGATTTTTTGATTGGAAGTTATTGATATGTAGTTGATTTTGTATAAAAGTACACATTTTAGCCACAAAATGAAGTGCAATCCTAGTGCTACAATTCTATTCAGATTGTTATTTTTGTTCACCACATAGGGGAGAGGGCCCCATAGTGGTTTGGGCTCCTATATTGGGTATAGGAGTTGACCAAACTGGGACCATTACTTTTAAATAAGAGATCTTTTAAATATTTTATTTTTTTCTAAAAATAAGACATATGGGGACCAATCAATGTTCCCATCACATTTGTTTACTTTTTAGTATTTTTTATTAATATTAGGTGGCATACACAAATGATTAACAAGGATTTTAAAACATAAATGCAACTGACATTATTTTGAACTTGTACACAAGTGGATGCAATAGAACCGAAAATGTCACATTAAAGTATTTATATTAATAAGTAAACATCCATATCTTCCAAGTACATGAACAACTACCAACCTAATTTAAGTTCCAAGTTGCATTATAATAAACAATTTTAAACTTTTTTTCATTACAACATATCCCATCCAACATGGAGATCCATCCCAAAAAAAGTGCATATAATAAAAAGTTAGAGTCCCAAGTAAAATGTAATAGTGCCCAAGTGCACTCAAAACAGTAATAATGCCCATCTACTGGCCCCTTTTCCTTAATACTTACAAAAAGGGCCATAGATAGCCATGTAAGGCTCACCAAACTAGTTGTCAAAACAAGAGGACAACAATTTATTAAAATCTAGCACAAACAACCTAAACAAGCATTCAACCAAATCAATCAACTCTCCATTAATTCCACACCATCAAAGGTTTAAGGCTCACTAATCAAGAAGTCAAAACACATTAAAGGAAATCAACCAATTCAGAGAAAACAAGCATTCGACCAAATCAATCACCTCCCATATTTAATACCAAATTCAAATTTATAGACATCCATCAAATCTTGCAAATGAAGTGCAATAAAAACAATTTGAACCAATCAAATGAGAGTGCATAGATCACAAACAACAAATTCCAAGTTTTCCTACATAAACCCCAGATTTCCTAGTGCAAGTTTCCAACATCCCATACACAAGACTCCTGGAGGCTTGGAATTGTAGAGTTCTATCAACATTCAGGTAAGTTCAATATTACAACATCATTGCAATGTCTTTTTCCATTTGAAATGTTTGTTGTTTAAGTTTAAACTCTATTGTTGTTTTGAATTATAGACATTTAGCATCAATTTTAAACCAAACAACATAGATTTTAAACCAAACAACAATACAGTTAAAACACAAATATCTTTTAATGCGAGAGTGTGAAAAAAAAGTGGTGAGTTGCTTAGAAATAATGTTGTTATGGATTAATCTGTATTGCCTTATTTGTTTAGAATGTATTCAAAACAACCATCAAAATTTACATGTATTCATCTAACACATTTAACATTCATTCAAATTTAAGAAATCTATATTCATATGTAAATTTCAAATGGCCTGTAGAGGTATCTATATTCATCTAAGATACCTAACTAGGTAAGTGTCAAATGGCCTGTAAATTTCAATGGATTAATCTGTATTGCCTTATTTGTTTAGAATATATTCAAAACAACCATCAAAATATAACCAAATTGCACTAATATTTAACAATCTAGGTTTCATGAGCAATATTTAACAATCTAGGTTTCATTTGGTAGGTTTCATGAGAAGTATTTAACAATGTAGGTTTTTGTCCTATTAGGTGTGCACATCATAAAGTTTAGGATGCTTTTATAATTGATAAGTTTCTTTCATTGGGTTCAAAACACCCTTAGGATTGAAAGTTCAAATGTCATGTGAAATTGGTTAGGCCCTAATTTTGCTTTTTATATTGTTTAGTGCTTCTTATATTGTTAAGGCCCAGCACTAGTATTGTTGTCAGCAAGTTTGAACCTAAAAAAATTTAAACTATTCTCATGTCTTGTGCTATTATATATTGTCAACTCAAAATTTAGTTGATCTATTTAACTCTTTCACTTGCTTTGACATTTATTAGCCTACCCTATGACAACACATCATTATCCTACCCCAAGCCTATAGCGGGTTTTCTTTATTGGATGCCAAAGACTATCTTTACAGTCTTTTGGTATAGACCAATTTTATGAGACAGATCCAATAGAGAGCACATATAAGTGTTCATTCATCAATTGGAAGAATTTTTTTATTTGGTTTAGTTTTATCTGGTTAATTGTGATTGTGTACATTCAAGAAAATGTTAGGTGGTGTGAAGTTGAAGAAGGAAGCACAGTGGATTGAAGAATAAATGGAATCTTTGAAAAAGAGAATGCTTGTTAAAACACTTGTAAGGTTGTATTGATTGACAGAGAAAGAGATAAAAAGATTAGATGCATATGTACTGTCTACCCAGCAAGTCATATCTGATTGGAAATGATTTGGACAGTGGAATGATGATTACAACTTTAAAATTAATGACTATCTGATATCTAATATAGACAAATTTAAGCAGCATTCTCAAATATCAAACCATAAAAAGAAACATACAACATAGGAAATCATAACTACAACCAAACTGTAAATTTAAACATACAACATAGAATAGAACATCAAAATATGAAACTATCAAATGAAACATAGAACATCATAAATCAGAATGTGAAACAATCAAAACAAACATATAAAATCACACATCTTTTCTTCAGAGCATCACTGTGAACTCGCCAACTAAACTTACAAATTTCAAATTACAAACTGCAATTACAGAGATGAAGAAATTGGAATGCCACATGTTGTAATGTTTGTGATTAATATTAGTATAGTTGATTGTTCATCTATGTTGTTATCTTGTTTTATAGATTTTAAACTGTCAACCTCATTGTACGCATGCCTGAGTATTCATATTTGTTCTACCCGTCACGTACAAGCCCAAGTAGTTCTTGATAGTTAGGTTGCACCACCTTGCAGGCCTCTCTACTAATCAACACAGGCAAGTGGGATGTCCAATTCAATGGTTTAGGCTCTTTGTTTCTTTAACTTTGTATTGAAAAGATTCAAAAGATTTCAAATTACATAACTAATGTCCAAAGGTGTTTGTTGACATGTCTAGATGAAGAACAAAGCTCAAATATGGACCCACCATGGTAGCAAGAGACTAAAGACAACCATGCCTCTAGAAAAAAGAAATGCTCATTTCCTGCTGGATGAAGACAGTCAAGTTGCTAACAAGAGCAGTCCTCAACCAGCTAAGCCATTTATTCAAGTAAATGCAGCTACTAGAAGCAAGAAAGTTTTAGTTCAACAGGAGTGGATGAAAGAGGATATAGATTTAGCATTGAAAGAAGTGGAGGATAATGGAATGTTGACAAGGAGTGTAGCCAAAAAGAGGGCAATCCCTACGATAATGCTTAGCAACTAGTTTGGCGGTTTAACAACATCATCAAAAAAGGTCCTCCAATAGTATTGACAACAAATGAAGAGGGTTTGATTGTGGAATAGTGTAAAGAAATGGAAATGGTGGGCCATGGGTTGGAGATTATTAATCTCAAAGTAGAAGTCGCACAAATATGCCAAACACGACCAAACCCTTTTAAGGATGGGCTGCTTGGGAAGTCCTGGTGGACTGGGTTTAAAAGACGTCATCCTGAATTGATATCAAGGACATCAGAAGGACTAGATAGAGACAAAGATCTAAACCTTAGGCTTGCTATAGTTGCCACATTCTATGAGACACTGTCCAAAGCATATCAAGCCAACCCATACAGACCACATAAAATTTGGAATTGTGACGAAATTGGAATTCAGGCTGGGAGAAATGGAGCCATATGGGTTTGGGCTAGAAGAGGCAACATAAGTGTCTCATACATTATCCCAAAGAGCAGGGAATGGATAACAATTTTATGTTGCGTTAATGCTGTCAAACAAAGCATACCAGGCTTCAATCTTTTCAAAGGTAAAAAGCAGCTAAAAAACTACATTGCTAGCTACGAACCAGGTGCATGCATGGATGCCCAGCCCCACACTTGGATGATGAAAGAGATGTTTATGAACTGGTTGCATCATTTTGCATGATTAGTTTTGGGTGGAGTATTACCGACAAATATGCACTTGCTCATATTTGATATCCATGGCAGCCACGTAACTGTGACAACCATCCAAGAAGCCAAGTCTTTGGGTATCAATTTTCTCACACTACTAGCACACATATCACACAAATTGTAGCCATTGGATGTCTATGTTTTTTCAGCATTCAAGTCATATCTCAAATCAGAAAGAGTAGTGTGGCTAGCCAGATATCCTAACATAGAAATAAAAAGAGTAGAATTAGCAGAATTGGGTAGCAAGTCTTTTCAGAAATCACTGATAGTTTCAAACATCACTGTTGGTTTTAAAAGGACAGGTATATGGCCCCTCAATCCAGATGCTCTAATGGAGGACATGGACCCTAGTTAAACTTTTAATTTTTGCATGCACAATGATGCTTCTACAGTGCAGAACATCCTTAGTCTTTCTATGGTCGATGTGTCAGATGTGGAAGTTGCCAACACATTACTGTCAGGGCTTACCAATGCTGATTTAAATCCTACAACAACAAAAACAGTGGGAGATGAAACAACTTTACATGATTTAGTTGAACCTATAGTGGGAGGTCAACTGGTTGATGACATGGCTAAAAATCAACAAGAGACTTACATGGATGGACTTAGCCTTCCCTCTCCCCCAAGACAACAATCATGGTTGGTAGAGGGAGGCATGAATTTAGGATATGACTTGCATCCACACGAAGAAGGTAGCACATTCTCTTTCCCCTCTCCACCACCCACGTTAAATGTGGATGAAATGGTACATTACTATGCTGATTGTGGAGAAGGTGATACCCAAGATATTGTAGATTTGAGTCAGGATACCAAGGCATTTTGCGATGAGGCTGAACACAGTATTCATGGAGATTCCAGCCAATCCTTGGGTTCCCAAGTAGCTTCACGTATGAACAAATTTCCCAAACTACCAATTTACATTGTGAAGGAAAAACCTGGGACAACAGAGGATAGAGGAATTCAATTAAGCCGATAGCCCCAATTATTAACAACAGAGGAATACATGAACCTATTAATGGAATAAGAGCAAAGGAAGAAGGAAATTTAGGAGTTAAAACTGTGAAAGAGGGAGCAGATTGAGGAGAGAAAGGTAGCACGTGTTGTTACAAAGGAGCGGAAGGATCAAGCCAAACTAGATAGAGAGATTGCATGGCAAGGAAAGGAACAACAAAAAAAGGAAAAAGAGCTCAAAAGGGAGCAAGATAGGATTCAAAAGGAGCAGGATAAAAAGGAACAAGCGCTTGAAATGACAAGATTAGATCTATAGAGACAAAGGTGTTTAAGCAACCCCTTAACCCTATGCTCGAAAATCATGCCTTGTTTAGGGAGATGGTCAACATTCATATCCCTAACTATCATACAACTGTAACCCCATCCCATTTGACCAAAAATCAAATTCCAAGTCTAACCCCATCCCATTTTACCAGTAATCAATTTCCAAGTCTAACCCCATCCCATGTGACCAACACTCAATTCCCAAGTCTAACCCCATTCCATGTGACCAACACTCAATTTCTGAGTGTAACCCCATCCCATGTGACCACCACTCAATTTCCTTTAAGTCTAACCCCACCCATTGTGACCACCACTCAATTTCCAAGTGTACACAAAATATAGGCCTAAGGCCATCCCATTTGAATATCACTCTAAGTCCACTGGCAAGGGAGGAGAACATGATTGGGAGTAATTTGTCAAGCAACCAAGTAACAATAACCTCTGCCACTTTGAGTCCAATAGGTTTTCCAGCATGGTTTGAATGAGATTGGTAGCAACCAATCATTCTACACAAACAAGTTTCAAATTGCATCCTAGGGAGGCATTTTTTTACATTTTGTAATAGCATGATTTGTATTTTGAATCTAATTAATGAAATGAGAATTCAGATCTGTGTTTGGCATGTCAATGATTTGCATTTAGTAAACACCCAATTGTCAACATAAAACTTGTTTGGTTACAATGGTATGTTGAGGGCATGAATGTGGTGCAACCTAACTGTCAAGGTCAACATGGGCTTAGCATTCTTCAATGTTATAGATGGCATGTCTTCATTTCAGTCATATACATTTATACTCAAACATGCATGCAATGAGGTGGAGAACCTAAATATTTCATTTTAATAGGCTGGACATCGATTTTCCATGTGGACGACATGTATCTTTGGTGGGGTCAAATTTATGGCCATTTTTAACTACGGATAGACGACCGGACACACCATACATCGGTGGCAGGAAGTATCATCGTCAGTCGTGCTCATGATGCCTTGTGGAAACTGAACAACTCGCCACCTTTTCATCTCACTCTCACATTAACAAGTTGAGCTAGATACATTTACACCCACGCAGACGCATTTATTTCACTTCCCTCCTTGTTTCATTGGTTATCGTGCCTTGGTTTTTCATAGCTATGGAGCATTCAATGCTCTCATCCTTCACACTCAACAAACCCTTTCACACCATTATCGATTCTGCTCTCTGCATTTGGTAGTTGCAGATGGCACCGAAACTGGGTCACATAGGCTTTGGAGATGGCTCTACTTTGTGGAGTCTTGATAATGCAAAATCATTTTTAGTGTTAACCTATGTTGTAGTTATCATCAAATCAGTTTGATTTGTAGACTGCAGCATAGGTCAACTCAAAATGCCTTTGGGTAAGCAAGTCTCCCCAATGCACTTATCTAGGAGAATAGTTCTTTAGTAGAATGGTTTGTTCATGTAGAATAGTTCTCTACTAAAAGGTAGTCCTAGTTGATAGGATTATCATGCATTTAGATCATGACTATAGGAATTCACCCTAGTGGGATGAGTTGTTATTTGTAATTGAATCAGTTAATAGTAAAATAAATTACTTCATTAGTATTTTATTATTCATATTAGGTGGCATCCATAAATGATTTACAAGGATATGCAAAACGTAAATGCAACTCACATTGTTTATACAAATAGAAAGTTTAATACATCATGGTTTTATAGGAAACAATAGAGAGGCTAATTGACTTGGTTGAATGCTTGTGTGGTCTGAGATGCTAACTTGTTGTCCTCTTTTTTTGATTGCTTGATTGTGGTTCCTTACACCTCCGAATGTGGATGCATATCCATATACAATCATGTTCTTACAAATATGTATATATACATACATATGGCATATTCATATATATATATATACACACACACATGCATATATATATATATATCTGTGTGAGAGAGAGAGAGAGAGAGTGTTTAATATGCTCGTAAATGGAAGGTTCTTTTCATTTTTTGTCTGGTTGAAATCATGAGGCTTTGATATTCAAATGGGGTTATTGTTTATCCATATACAATCAGAATGTAATATAAACATACATATGCATATGCATATACACCATACTTATGCATATGAATATGCATAATATGTGTATATATATTTGTTCAAAACATCATATATGCTCTAGGTATTGAAATGGGGTTATTATTTATCCATGGGTATTCAATTATTTTATATATTTTTTCTTTGCAATGGGGTATTTTCCATCTATTGTTGTCTGTAATCATAAATGGAAGCTTCTTATGGTTTTCTCACTATTGTAATCATGAGGGTTCGATATTAAACTAGGGTTACTGTTTATCCATGGGTATTAAATATTTCCTATTTTTATTGTTTGCAATGGCTTCGCTCATTTATCCTTCGACCCTGGTAAGGATATCCTATCCTGCTAAGGCAATGATCTTTCTAGCTTGAAAAGAAAGAGGATTTATTTGGTTTTTTCTATTTTTATGTCCTATGGTTTATGCATGCAACATCTAAATTGAATCAATGACTATAGACTTGTCCTCTAAGTTTAGACTATACTTTTTATTGCACTTCATTTGAATGATTTGATGGATGTCTATAAAATTGAATTTGGTATTAAATATGGGAGGTGATTGATTTGGTCGATTGCTTATTTTCTCTAAATTGGTTGATTTCCTTTAATGTTTTTTGACTACTTGATTGGTGAGCCTTAAAGCTTTGATGGTGTGAAATTAATGGAGAGTTGATTGATTTGGTTGAATGCTTGTTTGGGTTGTTTATCCTAGATTTTAATAAATTGTTGTCCTCTTGTGTGTGGATGATAGATTAAAGAAGATCTTTGACTACTAGGACAAAGTGTCAATTTTTACAAAATGTGTAGTTAGCTCAAAGTAGGAAAATCAAGGGGTAGAAGTAGGAAAATGAAGGGGTAGAACACATTTCTTGGCTTGGTTTTTACTGTTTACAATGGGAATATATTTATGTATGTTTGTCCTATGGTTTATGCATGCAATATTTTTCCGCAATTAAATAATATCTTTCACTAATTAATGAATTATTTCATATATGTGGATGACAAATTAAAGAATATCTTTTACTACTAGGACATAGTGTCAAATATTGCAAAATATCTTTTAGTACTAGGACATAGTTTGAAATGAAGGCTTTTTTAGTTATATGTCTATACACACACCCACATACACATATCTATTGTTGTTTGTGGTCATAAATGGAAGGTTCTTTTGGTTTCAAGTGTACACACACACATATATGTTTGTGTATGTATAGATAAAATAGATAAGACTCGTGAACAACATAATGAAATATTTAGGGTGTCCACATCATCGAATATAAAATAATTGAATATGCATGGATAAACAATAACCCCAAGAAGCAGATGCAAATTTTATTAATTTTAGATAACGTAGTGCACCAATTAGAGGGGTCAAGTTATGGTGACCCACAATGAAAAGAGGACATCTTGCAGATTGAATTTTGAAGTAAACATGCTTTAAAAGGTATTAAATATGATATCAATTATAAACTTAAAATGCACTTGTAAAAAAAATTTGCAGCACATTAAAACATTTGTCATTACATTATCTACAATTAGAAACTGTAAACTCAAATTTGTAACTTATATTTGTAACTTAAATTAAAGAGTCACAGTGATGCTCGAACAAAATTTTGCAATTTCCAAAAGCAATAAATGTGTTACAAAACACAAAAAAAAGGCCATTACGCTGTATTGATAAACACTACTCATAAAGTAGATAAAGTATTGCAACAAGCACCATTGAACACTAGTTTTTCCATTTGGAATCTTTTGAATCTTTGTAGTACAAAGTTAAATAAACAAAGAGCGTTAAGCACTGAACTAGACATTCCACCACAAAGAAATAAAACAACATTCAATTAATGACCACATACAACAAAAGATGGAAGAAAACCATTGCAAACCCAAAAAAATAATCAATAGACATGGATAAAGAATAATCCCATTGCAAACAAAAAAAATAAAAAAAAATCAAATACCCATAGATAAACAATAACCCCATTTTAATATCGAACCCTCATGATTACAAACAGTGAGAAAACCATAAGAAGCTTCCATTTATGATTATAGACAACAATAGATAGAAAAAATCCCATTACAAACAAAATAAATATAAAATAATTGAATACCCATGGATAAATAATAACCCCATTTTAATAGCAAATGGTCATGATTTCAAACAGTGAGAAAACCATAAGAAGCTCCCATTTACGATTACATATAGCAATAGATAGAGGAAATCCCATTGCAACCAAAAAAATTTATAAAATAATTGAATACCCATGGATAAATAATAACCCCATTTTAATACCAAGGCCTCATAATTTCAAATAGTGAGAAAACCATAAGAAGCTTCTATTTATGATTACAGACAACAATAGATAGAGAAAATCCCATTGCAAACAAAAAAGTTATAAAATAATTGAATACCCATGGATAAATAATAACCCCATTTTAATACCCAACCCTCATGAATTCAAATAGTGAAAAAACCATAAGAAGTTTCCATTTATGATTACAAACAAAAATAGATAGAGAAAAATCCCACTGTAAACAAAAAATTATAAAATAATTAAATACCCATGGATAAATAATAACCCCATTTTAATACCAAACCCTCATTATTTCAAACAATGAGAAAACCATAAGAAGCTTCGATGTATGATTACAGATAGTAATAGATGGACAAAATCTATTGCAAAAAAAATATATATATATATATATATGAAATAAGTGAATACCCATGGATAAATAAGAACCCCTTTTTTTATACCGGACCCTCATGATTACAAACAATGAGAAAATCATAAGAAGATTTCATTTATGATTACAGACAACAATAGATGGAAAAAATCCCATTGCAAACAAAAATATATATAAAATAATTGAATACCCATGATAGAGATAATAAATAATATCCTTACCAAGGTCAAAGGATAAACGAGTGAAGCCATTGCAAAGAAGAAAAACATAAAATATTTTTAAACCCATGGATAAATAGTAACCCAATTTTAATACTAAACCCTCATGATTACAAACAATAAGAAAACCATAAGAAGCTTCCAAATATGATTACATACAGCAATAGATGGAAAAACTGCCATTGGAAACAAAAAATAACTAGAAAAATGAATACCCATTTGAATATCGAAGCCTAATGATTTCATGCAGACCAAAAAATGAAAGGAGCCTTCCATTTACGACCACTCACAACAATATATATTGCATGCATAAACCATAGGACATAGAAACAAAAAAAACCAAATAAATCCTCTTTTTTTCAAGCTAGAAAGATCATTGCCTTAGTAGTATAAGATATCCTTACCAGGGTCGAAGGATAAACAAGCAAAGCCACGAGCAGAAGTACACAAAAAATTAAACAATCAAAAACCCATTTCAAAACTGAAGCTTCAAAATAGACAAGCAAATCGAAAACTAGAAGAACGCTAAATTTACAAGCACATAAAGCATTGCAAATAGAAAAAAACCAAATAAATCCTCTTTGTTTTTGAGCTATAAAGATCATTTCCTTAGCAGGATAAGAAATCCTTACCAAGGTTGAAGGAAAAATGAGTGAAGCCAGTGGATGCAGGTTTCTTAATAGTGCCAAGGTGAACCAGTATGGGTGCCATCTACAACGACCAAATGTGGAGAGCAGAGTCAGTAATGGTGTCAAAGGGTTTGTTGAGTGTGAAGGATGGGAGAATTGAATGCTACATAGCTGCAAAAAGGCAAGGAATGATAACCAGTGAAACAAGGAGGGAAGTGAAGTAAATGCATCTGCGTGGGTATAAATGCATCTGGATTGCCTCATTAATGCAAGAGTGTGTGATGAAAATGTGGCGAGTTGTTCGGTTGCCACACGACATCGCTAGCACAACTAACAATGCCACTTCCCGCCATCGGTGTATGGTGTGTCCGGTTGTTGGTCTGCGGTTAAAAATGGTTGGAAATTTGACCTCACTAAAGATACATGTCATCCACGTGGCAAATCAATGTCTAGCATGTTAAAACAAAATATTTAGGTTGTCCACGTCATCGTCTATGTGGAAATTACAAAAAAAAAATCATTCGGATGATGTGGCATGCTAGATGAAGGGGTGAAGTTAGGGTGACCCACTATGGGGCCCTCTACCCTATAGACATGCCCCTAAGAGTAGAAAATAGAATAGGAAGATAGTCATAGAGTACCATTTTTACACAAGTGATAATTGATCTCATTCATTAGAGTTTTTGCAATATTATTTTTAGTGATTTTATGAGTTATTTTAGGAAAAAGCTATTAGAATAGTTCAACATTTTATTTGGTCAAATAAATACACTGGTCAATTCAAGAATGCTCGTATATTCTATTGGTTGAGCATAATGCATGTAGAGAAGGGTACATAGCTTATATTTGGAGTTTTTCAATTTGGGCATAGAAAAGGGAAGCATGATGGAGTAGGTGCATTTGTGAAGAGAAAACTAGTAAAAGAACAACTAAAGATTCAAGGTGGTACTACATTCATTAGTGTAGATTCTATTGTTAAGTGGTGTAACTATGCATTGTCACAAGGAGTGGAACTTGATTCAAAAGTATGCAGGTTCCTTTTTTTGGGTTGATGAGGGGACAATGGGAGAGAAATTAGATTGTCAAAGAATTAGAAAATCATCAAAGATGCATTAATTTTGAAGTTGAGATATAAGTACATGAACTATTTAGACACAAGAATTAGCTTATTTTTGTTAGAGTTGTATTAAATGTGATTGGGATCATTGTGATTCAAGTAAGTGGGAATATACATGGATTCCATAATATCTAACCATTTTATCTCAAGTTCATTGATCTCTATTCAATGACATGTAGATCTCGTCTTACTATGACAATATTTCAGAGATTATACAACCAATTCATGCTTATGATATTGTTGCACCACATGGGAATAAAGATAGATCAGACTATTGGTTGGTACAATGTGTACATGGAAAATAGAAGCTAACACATGCTATGAAAAATGATGATGGGTTCACATAATGTATAGGATCAGTTGTTATTATTGGCACTTGGTTGTGAACATATATGATCTGAAAGAATGTCATACCTACATTTCAAGACTATAAGAAGCACACATATTCACACCTAGTTTTAGCAACAAGTGTTAAGTTAGTGAAGCATCATGTAAAACCAAAGATAAAATAACTATGGACAATTAGTAATGTTGATCATCAAGCAATACTTGATACTATAAAGGTAATAAATGATCCCTCAGGTACATGCTTGACTAGCATATAAACTTTTAATTTTGTATAAAATATTTGATTAATTTAGTTTTTCCTCATTTTTCATAAATTAGTTTTTTATTTTATATGATTTTTATAGTTTTTATCAATTTATAAAATTTTTTGTGTTAGGTTAGTGGGGTCAAATGGATTCCACCTTCTTATGGTTGTTCTTGTAAGTATAAAAATAATTTCTTTCTAGAAACCAAAAGAAACCAAAAACATAGGGCATTGAGAAAATTGATTTTAGTAGCATGCTAGTCAAAATATTTTTCTTCATTATTTCCAAAAATGATGGTGAACTCATGTCTCTCAGTATTCATGACCAATGACCAATTCTTTTGTTTTCATAAATGATATGTAATGTGATTTATACTAAAGCTTATGAATGTACTTGTCTACTTTTTCAAGTTCAAAGAAATCCTATTTAGTGTTAGTGACACTTCTACTAGCTTTGTGACATCCCTTAAGTTCTATGATGATAATCCTAGGGAAATAAAAAATGTCTATACATCTTATATAACTATATACTATACCTATTTTTAGTGACCTTGATGCCTTTGTAATTCCATGTCTTTCTTAAGTTATTTAGCGAAAAACCTCCATATGACATGCAATCCTCTAGGAACTGATCACCATAAGGTTATAACATTTTAGGACCAGATAGGCATAATGGAACCTCTTCTCATTATTTTTCTAATAAAAAGCTTCAGGATCAAAAAAATATCATTCCCAAGAATGACCTTCACCCTTACTATCCATTCCTACACCTAAAACACACAAAGAAGTATCAATTTCGTTAAGAGGCATTAATTCAGGATCATATTAGAAACAATGAGGATATATCAAATCAAAGATCTCATGGTCATCATCTCCTTGACCTGAGTAAATATAGCATTAATCTTAGGTATCATAATCTCATTCCTCAAAGGGATCCTATTGACCTTGTCTTCCTTTAGTACAGACAATTATACTAACATAATGTGGTACTCTTATAGGTTGATACCTAGGAATATTTTGTTGATATAGTTGACAAGATTGTCCATAATAGCCATATGATTGTACATTGTGACCTTCAAGATGATTTTGAAATTGAATTGCAACCTATTTATCTTTGAAAATACTTTCTTCTAATAGTTTGTAGTTGTTTAACATGGTCCATTTGATCCTTTTATTTGAGTTTTCAGAGTACATTTGTTATATACTCAACTATTATGATAGTCATTTGGTTGCCCTCAAGGTTGCACATGGTTCTAATGATAGTTTCATTGATGTTGATGAGGTGGTAGGATATTAGAACTATATATTTTTTTGTTCAAGTATTCCATGATATATTCCATTTGGAACTCATGACTATTATGAAAATTTGCTAACATGTGTGACAATACTTATAAGATGGGAGTGTGCCCTTCATTACTATCATAGTCTTCTTTATGGTAGAACAACATTAGGCATTTAATGAATTCCTTCTTATTCCCTTGATGAATAAATTTTTACAAAAGGAAGTAAACCTAATTTTTACAACTACCCTCATGGGAATATGACAATGTTTATGGCATTTAAGAGTATCCTCTATCTTATGAATATCCTAGGAATGATAAACCTTCATTCTCATGCTTGTCCAATGAAGTGAATAACTAGATATGATTGTACTTTGTAGATGTTGTTTCCTCCTAGTTGTTGAGCATTCATGATAGTACTTCGATTTTATGATGGCATTTTGACTCGTTATAACATACCTCATGATGAAGATCATAACTCAAATCCATGACATGGCAGTCTATTTTCACTTTGCAAGACAACCATTTGGGGTAGGTGATATGACTATGTTTAGGATAGATATATTATGTTAGTAACATCATATACCATGACTATCATACTCTTTATTGTAGTGACATGACATTACCTTGTCATTGAGAGTGTCTCAAATTTTGTGACTATCCTTGTTGGGAGTTTTGTTAATGACCTTACCACCTTTGTAATTCCATGACTTCCTTAAGTTCTCTAATGATGTAATTGTCCTTTAGATGTTGAAAGTGAGAGAGATAGAGGAAGATAGAGAGAGAAGGGGAGAGAGACTGAGAAGGTTATCAATTGGCTTGAGTTAGTTATTTTTCTTGGATAACTTTTGCATCCTTAGTCGCTAAATTATAATAGTCCAAATCCTAGTACAATTTATACCAATGCTTATGACTATACTTGCCCACTCTTTTTGGTTCATAATAGTCATATTTGGTGTTAATGACACTTGTACTAGCTTTGTGGAAACCCTTAAGCTCTCTCATGACAATCCTAGGGTGATCTCAACTATCCATAGGTTTGTTATAACTACATAGTAACCCTGGATAAGATGGGATAGGCATGCCAATCTTGATCTTAGTGAGATTCTTGTTCTTTCCATTTTTTGGAATTGTTTTATTGAAAATCTTTTTTCTTTAATTATAATGCATGCTTTTGACTGTACAGGTTTATGAATGAGGTTATATACCATGGAATGTCCCATATGATAGGTACAATTTTTAGTGTGCATTTGTGTTCAAAAACATTTTGTTTACATTTTGTTAATATTTTTCTTTAGCATTTTGTGTATTAATTTCTATTTTAAAGAGACTTTTATATTTTATTTTGAGTCCAAAGAGTATGTTTAAGGATCATTTTGGTTTTAAAGAACTTGTTTCACATGGATGGATAAGGTTTGAGTTCTCATATAAAATCAGAGTAATTCATTCCTAGTAGATGTTTTCTTTGCCATCGACTAAAATGTGAAAAAGCTTCTAGATGCATAAACACCTTTAAGAAAGCTTGTAAAGTCAATCTACTACTACATATGTATACATTGTTTGGGGTAGACATGTTCTTGGCTACTGTTTGTTTTGTATATTGCTTTCATGAAAGGTAATATAGCTACTATTTTAATTTATTCCCATCCTTATACAAACTTGGTTTTTATGCTTGGTAGAAACATGGAGATAAACCATTTCTTGGCACATGTCTTCTACTTTTTTATTTATTATCTATCTTTTAAGAAAGATATACCTCTACTCAAGTACATAAAGATTAATATTCAATTTTCCTATGACATATTGTGTTTTTTTGCATAGATATCAATATATTGTACGTAAATTGATTTGTCTAGTCAACAAATGAATGTTGATGGGCTTTTATCTTTTGATGACTTGAATGATTACTATTAATTTCATGAATGTTATGATAACTATTAACTTCATGAAAAACTCTTTATTACTGTTATGACACTGCCCTCATAGACTATTATGTCCATCTTATGGCCTCTTGTGAGTAATTTTCCCAATTCAGAATTATTATAATGACTTGCCAATCATGTATCATAATATTGTTGTAATGAGATTGTTTAGCATAACCAACATGTTCTTGTATAATAGTTTGAATGCATACCTAATTTTTCCTAGATGCTTTGTCATAGAAATTTATTGATGCTAGGTTTACTTTTAATCCTCCTATGGATATTACCAATGACCTTATGCATGGAATTCCTCAATAATGTGTATCATAATAGTCGAGGGTGAGTTGATAGTGTTTTATGTGGAAGAATAATTTAAGACATTTATGAATGCATTGTCTAGTGCTTTGAAGACATTTAAGAAAAGAATATGACTTCCCTATAAAAGATGGTTCCATTTTAAATAATCAAAAGAATTCCCAATTTTATGATTGTTATGAGGCGATGGATGACTTTATCCCTTTATGATAGTCCCTTGCATTTATGACAATCCTCTCTATTGTTATAACACTTTTATGACTACTTATTCATCATTTTTTCCTTATTTCTACCCTTAGAAACACTTAAATAAGACTAAACAACCCATGCTATGGATTTGACTTCAGATAAAGACTGTAATATACCATGCATAATAATGCTTACAATATTGAGGGTAGTTATGATTGTTATAATCATATGAGAAACTATGTCTATGACTATCATGACTATACAATGGTATTGCAAACAATAATTTGTGCATTTCACACAAGCTTGGACTACTTAGATTCTCTTGTCATGGTTCCCTTTAAATAGACTTTCTCTAGAAAATATACTTAATGACCATTTCAATTAGGGACAATATTCTAGCCTATGAAATGATAGTCCTCCTAAGGCATGATAGAAGCATGAATACATGTGTCATTACCTCATAAACCATCTAAACAACCTCATAAAGTTAATAACATGGCTAAGGTTAAGGTTATTACCTCTTGATAGTGTATTAGTTTTCCATGAATTATGGTGATGAGATTCTACCTAGACCACGATTATTTTATGAGTATGATGAATTTATGATGGCAATACATGCACCATTGCTAACTGTCTTCATCCATTTTAATACCCTTATTCAATGTGTCACTCATTCAATATCGTAAAAAAATAATTTGGTATGCATGGTAACCCTAAGGGCTAGATCATCATCTCCAATGAGATCTTGAGCTCGGAGTGATTGAATTTTTAATATCCATCCAAATTTTAATTGCCACTACCATAACAACATTTCCTTGGACAAAACCCTCTCCTTCATCTCAATTTATGGTCTTACGTCTACTTTATCATGATTAATATGAGAATAATAGTGAGTTATTGATAGTTTTTATTGGATGAGCATGATTAAGATGAGTTTTAGACTCTTGACTTCTCTATTACATCCATGTTAGTGTACTAGTTGCATTAGCCCTTAGGACTATTAGGAATCCATACTTCTCTATGTTCATATCCTACCTTACTAAGGTACAATTCGTGACATAAAGATGGTGGAGTGCATGTATGGATTGGTGTTGTATGGTTATGATCAAAGACTAAAAATGTGTCCTTTAAGGTTAGATTCTATAATATCATTTTTTTGGTTGCATATTGCTTATGAAGAGATTTTTTAGAACATTTCTTGGGTTTCCTTTTTCCTAGATGCATGATGATGCCACATTTTTACTAGTTTTTATTCATTTCAAATTCAGCATGGATGCAATTATAAGCATTCTCCAAGGTTTCCATTAGCAATAAGGGTCTTGGTTGGGCAATGAGAGTTTGATCTCTTTGATTCATAGTCTTCTTAGCATAATATTCTATATGTTGGCATTTCAAATGAATATATTTTTGAGATGTAATATTTTTCTTTTTACTTATGTTTGTAGGGAAGATCTATCAAAGGTTTCAATATTTCAAGGTGCAAGGATGAAGTCACATGAGGGTTTCCTAGGGAAATATTATTATGATAGTCATATATGGTTTGTTGTCATTTGATATGAAGGCCATGAAGTATGAAGATAATCACATGAGAGTGATAGGAGATTATCAATAGTGAAGAAGTTTCGTAGATGTAGGAGGCAATCATGCCTTTAGTAGACTTATGGATTCACCCTCTCACTCTATCATCAATCTTCCTCTCTTTAAGACTATCATGTGACTTAGATTGTCCTTACCAAATCATTAATCATGACTATTGTTAATAGGATTGATATAAAGATGTTGAAAACTATTATCATGCAATCTGGTGTTATTATGTATTTCTAATAAGGACTACACAATTATAGTAGTATAGTCATATCTTTGTTTTATCCTAGGTCATGACCCTCATGCAATACATTACCATATTGAGTAAGAGATTACCATAGGATACTAGGAGTTGTGATATTTTGATGTAAGACATGTCATGTAATAGGAGGAGAGATTATTTGTCATTTCGTTATCTTGAATAAAATCATAAAACCCTAAGTACATGGCTATCAATAAATAAGCAACAATTCTATTCTTCATGCATGCATTTGTCAAAAGTCATCAAGATCATTATAGAAACCCTAAAGAAATGTTTGAGGTTACTACTATCATAATCCTTGAGGACTATCAAGATTATAAGACTATGCAATAACCATTAGGGCAATTTTATTGTTCTTAGGGATTGCTATAATGTTGGTGAAAACACTTTCATGCCATAAACCTAAAACTAGTCATGAAGGGTATAATAGGTTATGCATTTGTTGCCACCATTTTGGATAAGAGTCTAATTAAGGATCTATGCCTATGTTGTGTTTTGTCCTATGACTAGGATATTTGAAAAATGTAATGTTTCATGAGAGATCCAATGCTTCTATTTTGTGGTGTAGGGAACAATCAATATCAAAATGATGGATTGTCTCAATGATCTGAAGAATATTCGTATGATGACAACCTAAGAGACACTATGAACACAAATCATCTAAGGATAATTATGCCATACATAACCATGAAAATGTTTCAAGGGACTCTTATTGAAGAAGTCACTCAATATATGGCAAATGTATATATGTAGTGTTGTAAATTATATGAGCTCACAATTTCATGTTGTGTTTGGCACTCGCTTTAGTATCCATACCCTTAGCATGTTTTATGATCATTTCCAACCTTGGCCATATCCTCAACCCATGAGATGTGCCTTTACGTTATTTTGACCCTTTCTACTTATCATATCCAAAAACCATAAAAGTGCCTAAATCCTAGCTCTGTCCCAAGTTGACTAGAACTTTCAAGAAATGGAATTGTAAAGACTTCAGTTTTTAGCATGAATGTCTATGTGGAGGTCTGACATCCCAAAAGAATCTATCAATCTTGTAATCATTTTTAGAAGTTTTCTTTTAACTTGTGTGATAGACTGATATTTTCTTAATGCTTATCCACATCCAAACATCTCTGATTTTTGCCTTTGCCCTCTCTATTTAAGCAAGTAGATTTTTCAAGTCTTTCTAAATATGAAGGAAATTTAACAAGGGAATATCACAACATCAAATGCATGAACAAATGATTATACCTTGAAGATCTCCCTCACTCCTTGATAAGGTTGAGGAGCTTACACCCTTGAACTCCTAGCTTTACCCAATTGAATTTGGAATGCTCACAACACCACACAAACTAAGCTCAAATGGAGATAACTGGAGGATATTTTGGCATGATAACTTAGCTTGAAAATGAGATATTCAAATGGCTTGGATAAGGTCTTATTTATAGGCAAATTTGGGGGGAGATTGATCCAACGGTGGAGATTCAAAGTTGAGATCAATGGATGAGATTGGATGAGAGATGGACAGTTGAGATTTGATCAACAAATTTAGAGGGTGGAGAATAAAATGAATTTTAAATTCATTTTGGGGAGGATTTTGCATTTAATGTTATTTAGATGTGTGAGGAAAGAAAAAATTATTTCCTTGGGAGGATGTGGAATTAAAAATTCTAATTTATGTGGGAGTGTGAGGAACATGTGACACATGCACATTTTTGGGGCCTTACATTTGTAGGATAATTTTGTGGAAGATGTTTTAACATGAAAATAGAAAGGTTGAGTTAGAAGGGTCATGTGATTTTTGGAATTTTTTATTTGTGGGTGTGGGAGAAGGTGTTAATGATGCTTTGACCAAGTTAATAAGGGTGATTAACTTAATTAATATGGCTAGAACAAATTAGTGGATGGGCTAATCAAGATTTAGGATTAATTAAATAATGATTTATTTAATTAATCTAGGTCTAGCGTCTAGGCAGGCTAGGGTATCTAATTAAATATTGGCTATTTAATCAACTAGGCTAGGTGTAGGCTGATTAGTAGGATAGATTAATTAAATAAGTGTGATTTACCTAGAATTAATTAGGTTTAGGAAAGTGGACAAATTAACCAAATAAATATTTAGCATATTTATTTAATTAATTGGGATAATGTTAGTAAGGTGTAATGCTAAATTCATTTAATTAATTTAGTTTTATGGGTAAATTGATGAAGAATGGATGGATGATTTAGGGGTGAGCTAGGCAAATAAATTAAATAAAAATTTATTAATTAATTGGATGAGAAATTAGTGATATGGATGATGTCGAAAGGTGGTTGAAGGGTTAAGACAGTTTTAGGTGTCTACATTTGCCCCTCTTTGATGTGGCGTTGTGACCTAGTAGAGAAATGACATCAAGTCAGAATTTTGCCCCAACTACTGGGAAGGAGTGAAAGGGATGAGGGATGCCCCCTCGAGAGGTCATGTGAAAAAATAAAAAAAATTAGGTGAACTCTCAAAAGGAGGGAATAGTGATGAAAAATGGGTGAAGAATGGAAAATCAGGTGGGTAGGAAGAAAAATGAAGGAAAAATGGTAAAATTTATGGCCTAGGGAGAGAAAAAGGTGGATGGGGGTAAGACATGGCAGCTATATATAGCAAGTGTGGGCCCAAAGTGCCACATTTACATATTGAGTAAATGCAAGGAGATGGGGGACCAAAAAGTAGCCACCATCTCCAAAATTAAAGAAAAATGCGAGCACATTATAATGTGCTCGTGTTTTGCTATTAATAAAAGAAAAAAAAAGCAAATTCTACACATTTAGCCATGGCTAGGCTACTGACAGTAGCAAAGAAAGCAAGAAAAACACACTCGCATTGATATAAAGGATATTCAATCAAGTGCAAGTGAGAAAACAAGAAATTCACAATGCCACCTCACCGCCAAAGACATCGTTGTGCAAATTTGGAGGCTCCAGCACAGGAAGAAGGTAGGGTTTGTCTGAATTTGTTAGTTTTAGATCAATTTTTTAGTTTTACAATGTTTGATTTATGTTTATATTGCATTTATAGTTATTGGAGAAGCAGAAAATCTAAATCTAGTTGAGGAGGGTGAAAACAACCCCCAAAACCCTCCAAACCACCTTTACCTCCTTTTCATGCAAGGGATAATCAAGAACACTACTTAGGGATAATAGAAGAAAACAAGAAACATCTTGAAACTATTATTCAAACCCTAAATAATCCAAGTGGAACCACTGAGCATAGGAGGGCACTTGTAAAATCACTACAGGAGATTATTTCCCACACGGATTTGGTGATGAAACAAATCACCGCTTTCCAAGACTATAGGGAGAGAAGTCAGTAATATTATGTCGACAAGTTGTCATATGAACAAGTGAAGAAGGAAAAAATTACAAAAACTCAATTATGTGCACAATTTACTAATCCCAAAACTGGCTAAACATTAGAGGAAACTTGCAAATGGTTTCCTATACATTGGTGTAGGAATGAAGACATATCCCAAAACTTTTGGGATAGATGGTACATGGTCTTCAATGAGCGGCCATGCAACAATGATGAGGTACCACAATATTTTTTGAGGAAACTCTATTGCGAGTTCATCCTCAACAAGATTTCAAATTATTTTGATATTCGTGATTTCTAGGGTAGAGGTGGTGGCTTTGCCCAAGATAGACCTGGGGCTCAGCGAGATGAACAACATGTGCCTATACCCCAAGGGAGGCCAGAACGTAGGTCACTCCCTTTGGATTTGAAGGAGAGTGTTGAGCTAGAGAGTTTACATGCACTGACTACTCTCACCCAAACTCTAGCACAACACATAGATGATTTGACCCAAGGTGATGAGGGTGAGAGTAGTAGGCATCATGTGTCCCTACATTTGTGCAGTACATGTGGGAACATATGTGATTATGGGACACAAGAGGCACGATAGGACTTTGCAACATAGGGGTAGCATGATAAGACACAGGGGCAGGACATATTGGATGATCTTGTTCTCAGTGACGATCTCTTATAGCATACATTTGGTATTGACTCTTAGGTAATTTGTTACAAGTTTCATCTTGATTTAGTATATTGTTATTTGAAATTTGTAATTAATCTTATATGATTATCTCTATTATAAGTCAAAAATAATGTATGTAATTGTTTGCACAATGAAATTCCAGGGTTAGAGTCTTCATCCTACCTCTGTTAGCCATCCATTGACAGCTTATGAGTGGAGGTCAAGTCAACAGGTATGTAATTTATCACATATTCATAATTATTGTAGATATGTCAATGGTAATATTATTTTGTGACTTGATTTGATGATTTCAATAGTCACCAGCACCTCCACGGTTTCCTTGGTCTCCTAGATGCCAAACCACCACTTTTACTGAGGTAAATTTAACCATTTCTAATCATTATGCATTTAAAAAATAATGTTATGTATTAATTTTGTTTTAATAATCTTGAACTTGATTTTTTAGATGCTGAATATAGTGGAGACTCCTCATCTTCGTGAGTCAGCACAGATAGGCATTGATGCAGCCATGATGTCTGCAAATCCTTTGATTGAGGTATGAGCCAATAACATGAAAATATCATAATTTTGTATTTCTTTTTTATCTCATGTCATTTGATGTACATAAATGATATTTATGTTTAGTCAATTTTTCTTCTTGATGCTTCTCATAGGAGGTTGCAACTCTAGTCTGTCTAACTACAGATGAAGAGAGAGTCAAGATGATGGAGAGCGATCATCAGTTGGTAGTAAGTAATCAATTACATATGTGATGTTATATATTTCATACATTTTTTATACTAATGTGCATATTGTTTGTTTGTATTAAAAGGTGCAGATGGATGAACTTTATTTGAAGAGGTCTACTTGATGGCAGAGAGAGGATGTGTCATTGACTGGCTCTCCATCTTCACAGTCAAAGAAGGGCCACCGATTATTTCCTAAAAGTCCATAGGAAACTAGTTTTAGGGAACTTTTTTGTATGCCTAGATGGCTTTGTATACATACTTTTGTATGTTAATCTGATGTATATTTTCATATATTTGCCTATATGGCTTTGTTTGGAACACCTATATGGCTTTTTATATAAACTAGATGTTATGTTCATGACATTATGTATATATGATAGTTTATATTAAATATCTAATATGATAATCAATTATTGTTACAGGAATTTGGTTTTACAAGTGCCAATTGCATTTTCTTGAAAGTTTATGAATCATTTTCAAATAATCCATTTTGTACATATCTTGCAATCATTAAATTTTGTCAAACTGTGCATTTCTTTGAGGCATCATTTTAAATAGTTCACGTGCCTTGTATATGCTTCCATACTTTCCATACGTGTCTACAAGGGCAACTTTACAATGACAATACATGTGAGAAAATTCCTATATCATTTATGCTTTGATGGTTGTCCACACCATGTTCTCTAGATCCCATTACAGCATAGGCAAGGAGGAAGTTGGTTAAGGTTGTGCAATTTGGTTTTAGATGTGCCAAAATTTGTGTAAATGGTTGAAATTTCTTTTTGTGCATTTTCTTGAGAGTTTTTAAAGCCTTATAAAAAATCCATTTTGTGCATATCTTGTAATCATTGCATTCCATAAGACAACATTTCTTTGAGGCATCACATCTAACAGTTCATGTTCTTTAAATATGCTTCCACACAAGTTGCATACATGTCTTGCAAGGTACTTACAACTATGACATTTGACAAAATTCATATATCCTTTATGCTTTGATGGATGCCTATACCGTACTCCAAACATACCATTTCTAAGATTTTGGAATTTGTCTTTACACTTGCCAATTGTATTTTCTTGGAATTTTCTAAAGGCTTATATGTAAATCCATTTTGTTCATATCTTGCAATCATTGTATTCCATGAGGCAATATTTCTTTAAGGCATCATGCCAAATAGTTCACGTGCCTTGTCTATGCTTCCACACTTTGCATACATGTCTCTGAGGGTAGTTGCAACTACATCTAATAAAATTCCCATATTTTTAATCCTTTTGATGGATGTCTATTTTGGCATAGGCAAGGAAGATACTGGCTAAGGTTGTGGAATTTTTCTTTACACCTGCCAATCGCATTTACTTGAAAGTTTCTAATTTTGCTATACATGTTTCTGAGGGCAGTTGCAACTACAACATCTGATAGAATTCCCATATCCTTCATGCTTTGATGGATGTCCATACCATGTTCCAAAGATCCCATTTTGGCACAGGCAGGGAGGATGCTAGCAAAGGTTGAGGAATATGGCTTTACACCTACCAACTGTATTTTCTTTAAAGTGTCTAAATCCTTTTCAACAAATCCATTTTGTGCATATCCTACAATCAAGGTATTCCATTAGATGGCACCTCTATGAGGTGTTCTGTCAAATAGTTCATGTGCCTTGTCTATGATTCCACATTTTGCATACATGTCTCTCAATGCAGGTGAAACTACAACATCTGATAGAATTCCCATATCCTTCATGCTTTGATGGATGTCCATACCCTATTCCAATGACCTGATTTTGGCACATGCAAGGAGGATGTTGGAAAAGGTTGTGGAATTTGGATTTACACCTGCTGATTGCATACACATTTTGCATACATGTCTCACAGGGCAGTTGCAACTACAACTTTATCAATGGGTTTCATAAATTTCCATACATGTCTCATAGGGTAGTTGCATAAATGGGTTTGTACCACAAACTTCATTATCAATTCCCATTATAAAGTGGTAATTTCTATTGCAAGGTTTGATAGATCAAGTTCATATTATAACCATGAAACCATGATGAAACAATGAAGCACCATGTCGAAGGTTCATGGTTGTTGTAGGTTTCATAAAACTCATTTTTATGATGCCCAGGTTGTCCTAGACATGCATAGGGTTCACAACTTCTAAAAAATCAATTTGTAGTTCATTTTCTTGACCCATGGAAAAAGTTATAACCATTGTCCCAAAGTCTAGACAATTATGTAGTAACAAAGAATAATTATGAAAGGTGGTAGGAGTGACATTTTGCATTCCATAGCTCATGGGTCCGAACAAACTTTTCTGACACTTTAGGGTGGGCAGGTAAATGCTAGGGGAGATCTCATTTCATGTGCCAAGAACCGTATTCGTTTGGGGCAGCAGGCTATCGTCAAAGTCCCTTAGGCGCCCTAAGAGGAAAAAACTACCAAACTTTGATGGGACAATTCTCAGAATTTGTGGTAGTTGGGAACATTTTGTTTGGACCTATAGGTGCATGTGGAGTCCCTTCATAATAACCTCTCTCAGTTTTGTTCAACTCTAGTCCATTTGATCGTGCTGAAATCAAACGCATTCTTGCAAAATGCTTTAGTTTCATGTTGTGGAAAGGTGCTAGGAGTGACATTTTGCATTCCATAGCTCGTAGGTCTCAACGGACTTCACCGACGTGTCGGGGTAGGCGGGAAAATGCCAAGAGAGGTTTCATTTTGTGTGCCAAGTGTCACATTCATTAGGGGCAGCAGGCTACCGGTAGAGTCCCTTAAGCGCCCTAAGAGGAAAAAACTGCCAAACTTTGATGGGACATTTCTTAGAATTCATGGCAATTGGGAATTTTTGGTTTGGATCTATAGGTGCACATGGGATCCCTTCACAATAACCTCTCTTGGTTTCGATCAAATCTAGTTCATTTGACTGTGACGAAATCAAATGTATTCTTGCAAAATGCTTCGGTTTCATGTTGTGGAAAGGTGCTAGGAGTGACATTTTGCATTCCATAGCTCGTGGGTCTGAATGGAATTTGTGGATGCATCAGATTGTGTGGGTAAATGCCAAGCGAGGTCTCATTTCATGTGCCAAGTGTCGCATTCATTCTGGGCAGTAAGCTACCGGCAAAGTCCCTTAAGCACCCTAAGAGGAAAAAACTACCAAACTTTGACAGGACAGTTCTTAGAATTCATGGCAACTGGGAATGTTTTGTTTGGACCTATAGGTGCACGTGGCATCCATCCACAATAACCTCTCTTCGTTTCATTCAACTCCAGTTTGTTTGATCGTGCCAAAATCAAATGCATTCTTGCAAAATGCTTCAGTTTCATGCAGTGGAAAGGTGGTAGGAGTGACATTTTGCATTCCATAGCTCGTGGGTCCGAACAGACTTTGCTGATGTGTTGGGGTGGGTAGGTAAATGCCAAGGGAGGTCTCATTTTGTGTGCCAAGTGCCGCATTCATTTGAGGCAGCAGGCTACTGGTAAAGTCCCTTAAGCACCCTAAGAGGAAAAAACTACCAAACTTTGATGGGAGAGTTCTCAAAATTCATGGCAACTGAAAATGTTCTGTTTGGACCTATAGGTGCATGTGGGGTCCCTTCACAATAACCTCTCTCATTTTCATTCAACTCCAGTCTGTTTGATCGTGCTGAAATCAAACGCATTCTTACAAAATGCTTTAGTTTCATGTTGTGGAAAGGTACTAGGAGTGACATTTTGTATTCCATAGCTCGTGGGTCCGAACGGACTTCATCGACGCATTGGAGTGGCCGGATAAATGCCAAAGGAGGTCTCATTTTGTGTACCAAGTGTCGCATTCGTTCAGGGCAACAGGCTATCGACAAAGTCCCTTAAGCGCCCTAAGAGGAAAAAACTACCAAACTTTGACGGGACAGTTCTCAGAATTCATGGCAGTTGGAAAAGTTCTGTTTAGACCTATAGGTGTATGTGGGGTCTCTCTAGAATAACCTCTCTTGGTTTTGATCAAATCTAGTCCGTTTGACCGTGCCCACATCAAATGCATTCTTGCAAAATGCTTCAGTTTCATGCTGTGGAAAGGTGCTAGGAGTGACATTTTGCATTCCATAGCTCGTGGGTTTGAACAGAGTTTGCCGATGCATTGGGGTGGGTGGGTAAATGCTAGGGGAGGTCTCATTTCATGTGCCAAGTGTTGCATTCGTTCGGGGTAGTAGGCTACTGGCAAAGTCCCTTAAGCACCCTAAGAGGAAAAAACTGCCAAACTTTGATGACACAGTTATCAGAATTCGTGGTAGCTGAGAATATTTTGTTTCAACCTATAGGTGCACATGGGGTTCATCCACAATAACCTCTCTCGGTTTCATTCAACTCCAGTCCCTTTGATCATGCTGAAATCAAATGCATTCTTGCAAAATGCTTCAGTTTCATGCAGTGGAAAGGTGCTAGGAATGAAATTTTGCATTCCACAGTTTGTGGCTCCAAACAGACTTTGCTGATGCTTCGAAGTGGGTGGGTAAATACTAGGGGAGGTCTCATTTTGTGTGCCAAGTGCTGCATTTGTTCGCGGCAGCAGGCTACCGGCAAAGTCCCTTAAGCGCCCTAAGAGGAAAAACTACCAAACTTTGATGGGATAGTTCTTAGAATTTGTGGTAGCTGGGAATGTTTCATTTAGACCTATCGGTGTATGTGGAGTCTATCCACAATAACCTCTCTTATTTTTGTTCAACTCCAGTTCATTTGATCGTGCCAAAATCAAATGCATTCTTGCAAAATGCTTCAATTTCATGCAGTGGAAAGGTGCTAGGAGTGAAATTTTGCATTCCATATCTTGTGGGTCTGAACGGACTTTTCTGACGTGTTGGGATGGGTGGGTAAATGCCAAGGGAGGTCTCATTTTATGTGCCAAGCATCGCATTCATTTGGGGTAGCAGGCTACCGGCAAAGTCCCTTAAGCACCCTAAGAGGAAAAAACTACCAAACTTTGACAAGACAGTTCTCAAAATTCATGGTAGCTGGGAACCTTTTGTTTTGACCTATAGGTGTATGTGGGGTCCATCCACAATAACCTCTCTTGGTTTTGTTGAACTCCAGTCCGTTTGACTGTGCTGAAATCAAACACATTCTTACAAAATGCTTCAGTTTCATGTAGTGGAAAGGTGCTAGGTGCCATATTTTTTGTTCTGCTCATTGTGGGGCTGAACGGACTGTGCCAACACATTGGGGTGGGTGGGTAATTGGTAGGGAAGGTCTCATTTCGTGCGCCAAGTGTCCTAGTCATTCAGGGTTGTAATCTACTGACAAAGTAGAAAGTTGCTAACACTAAAATTTTACATTCCATAGGTCTTGGAGGTGAACAAACTGCACCAACATGTCTAGGTGGGTGGGTAAATGCTAGGGGAGGTCTCATTTCATGTGCCAAGCATCACATTCATTCAGGGCAGCAGTCTACAGACAAAGTCCCTTAAGCACCCTAAGAGGAAATAACTACCAAACTTTGACGGGACAGTTCTCAGAATTCGTGGCAGCTGGGAACCTTCCGTTTGGACCTATAGGTGCATGTGGGGTCTATCCACAATAATCTCTCTCAGTTTTGTTCAACTCTAGTCTGTTTGAGTATGCCAGAATCAAACACATTCTTGCAAAATGCCTTAGTTTCATGCAATGGAAAGGTTGACAGGTGCCATATTTTTTGTTTTTCTCATTATGGGGCTGAACGGACTATGGAAACACATCAAGGTGGGTAGGTAAATGGTAGGGGAGGTCTCGTTTCATGTGCCAAGCATCCTAGTCATTCAGGGCTGTAAGCTACCGATAAAGTAGAAAGTTGCTGACACTAAAATTTTGCATTCCACAGGTCTTGGGACCGAATGAACTTTGCCAACATGTCTGGGTGGGTGGGTAAATGCTAGGGGAGGTCTTTTTTGTAGGTCCAAGTGTCTTAGTCATTCTAGGCTGTAAGCTACCGGTAATCTCAAAAGGTGCTAGCTGTCGGTAGCTTGCAGGCCAGAACCACTAGGATGCTTGGCGCATGAAACAAGACCTCCCCTAGCATTTACCCACCCACCCGGATGTGTTGGTGCAATCCGTTCATCCCCAAGACTTGTAGAATGTAAAATTTTAGTGTTAGCAACTTTCTACTTTGTTAGTAGCTTACAACCTGAATGATTGGAAAGCTTGGTGCACAAAACAAGACCTTCCCTACCAATTACCCACCCACCCTGATGTGTTGGCATAGTTTGTTCAGCCCCACAATGAGCAAAACAAAAAATATGGCACCTGGCAACCTTTCCATTGCATGAAACTGAAGCATTTTGCAAGAATGCATTTGATTCTGGCATAGTCAAATGGACTAGAGTTGAACAAAACTAAGAGAGGTTAATGTGGATAGACCCCACATGCACCTATAGGTCCAAATAGAACGTTCCTAGCTGCTACAAATTCTAAGAACTGTCCCATCAAAGTTTGGCAGTTTTTCCCTCTTAGGGTGCTTAAGGGATTTTGCCGGTAGCCTCTCTACCTAAACCATAAACCATAAACCTCTAAACCTTAACCCCTAACCCCTAAACCATAAACCATAAACCCTAAATAATGTCCCTAAACCCTAACCCCTAAACCCTAAAAATGAGCAACCCTAAACCCCAAAACCCCTAAGGTCCCTAAACCATAAAACCTGGAAGCAACCCTAAACCTCTATCTCCCTATCTCTCCCAATCTCTATAATGTGAAAACATGAAAACATTAAGCTTTCATTCTGACTAAATTCATTCCTAATCAATCCCAAGACATCCCTAATCCATTCAATTACATCTCTAATCATCCTTAAACCACTTCTAATCAGCCCTAAACCACTTCACACCAACCCAAATCACATCCAAATCAATTTAACTTCATCCCTAATCATTTTCCAATCAACCTGGATTTCATCTCAAATACCATTGCTAAACTATTCCTAAATCATTTTAATCATTCCCTAATCAGCACTAAACCACTTCAGACCATCCCTAAAACCATTCTAGTCATTCCCAAATCATTCCTAATCTAGTCTTTTTCACCTCTCATCATCCCTAAACCAATCCATTTCATCCCAAATCCATGCCAAATCAATTTAAGCTCCATCTCAAATGATCCCCAAAAAAAATCAAAATCAAACAAATACCTCACCAGTAGCCATTAGAAGATCATAGTGCCAATCTGTTAGTCATTTGTACCATTTTGTATATCGTATGTGCCAATATGCTCCTTAGTAGTACCTACCTATCAATCACAAACATCATTCTACACCTAGCCAGTCACAGGTGTCATTCTACCCTCTACCAGACATAGGAGCCATCAGAACATCATAAGCGCCAATATCTTGGTCATTTACACCATTCTATACATCATATATACCAACCATAAACCCTAAACCCGATCAACCCTAAACCCTTATCTCCTTGTCTTTATCATCCCTCTACCTCTCAATCTCTCTACCTATGTCTTTGGCTATGTCCATCACCCTCTATCTCCCTATCTCTCCCTCTCTAAACTCCTAACCCCTAAACTATAAACCCGATCAACCCTAAACTCATATCTCCTTGTCTCTATCATCTCTCTACCTCTCAATCTCTTTGGCTATGTCTCTGGCCATGTCCCTCACCCTTTATCTCCATATCTCTTCATCTCTAAACTCCTAACCCCTAAACCCTAAACTTGATCAACCCTAAATCTAATCAACCCTAAACTCTATCTCCTTGTCTCTATCATCTAGGTCTACCTCTCAATCTCTCTGCCTATGTCTCTAGCCATGTCCCTCACCCTCTATCTCCCTATGTCTCCCCTCACTCTCCTCTATATCTCCCTATCGGTCCTCTCTCTAAACCCTAACCTAAACATCTAAACCTTAACCCCTAACCTTTAAACTGAGCAACCCAAAACCCCAAACCTCTAAAACATAAACCTTGGAAGCAACTTTAAACCTCTATCTCCCTAGATCTCTCCCAATATCTATCGATCCCCTCACTCTCTCTCTAAACCCTAACCCCTATTTACCCTAAACCTAAGCAACCCTAACCCCTAAACCTTATTTATAATTCCACTAAACCCTAAACTTGAGAAACCCTAAACTCATAAACCATAAATAATTCCCCTAAAGATCTAAGCAACCCTAAGCTCATAAACCCTAAATAATGACCCTAAACCTGAGCAACTCTAAACCTCTCTCTCCCAAAACCCCTAAACCCTAAATAATGCCCCTAAATCCTAACCCTTAAACCATAAATTATAAACCTGATCAGCCCTAAACCCCTAAACCCTAAATGATTCCCCTAGACCCTAAACTTAAGCAATCCTAAACTCATAAACCTGACCCACCCTCTCTCTCTCTCTCTAAAACAAGAAAACTAGGACTCTCTATCTCTCTCTTTATCTCTCTCTCTCTCTCCCTATCACTAGGTATCTCTCCTAGGTTTCTCTCCCCTCCATCTCCATCCTCTCTCCCTTTTGGACTCCCTCTCGCTCTCCCTTGTCGACAAAGAACATGGACATGTAAGAAAAATAGGACATGTAAAGATGGATGATTATATAAATTGGGATTCAATGAAATGGAAACAAGATAATTTATGAAATTTATTTGGATGGGAAGAATGAGGAGAAGAGGTAGAGAGGGGAGGGAAGTAGAGAGTGAGAGAGAGGATAGGAGGTAGAGACAGGATGGAAGTAGAGAGTGGGAGAGGACTGTAGGAGGTAGACAGGGCAAGGAAGAAGAGAGAGAGGGTAGGAGGTAGACAGGGGAGGGAATCAGAGACTGAGAGAGAGGGTAGGAGGTAGACAGGGGAGGGATGTAGAAAGTGAGAGAGAGGGTAAGAGGTAGAGAGGGAGGGGGAGAAGAGAGTGAGAGAGAAGGTAGGATGTAGAGATGCAAGGGAAGCAAAGACTCAGAAAGAGGGTAGGAGGTAGATAGGAGAGGGAAGTAGAGAGTGAGAGAGACAGTAGAAGGTAGATAGGGGAGGGAAGAAGAGAGTGAGAGAGAATGTGGGAGTTAGAGAGGGGAGGGAACCAGAGACTTAGAGAAAGGGTAGGACGTAGAGAGGGGAGAGAAATAGAGAGAGAGATGATATGAAGTGCAGTTGCCCTTGTAGACATGTATGTAAAGTGTGGAAGCATAGACAAGGCATGTCAATTGTAAGACGTAACACCTCAAAGAGATGTTCTATAATGAAATGCAATGATTGCAAGATATGCAAAAAATGGATTTGTTGAAAATGCTTTAGAAACATTCAAGCAAATGCAATTGGCATGTGTATTGCCAGTTATGTTCATCAGAACGTGAGCATGTTATAATGCACTTGCATTATTGATTTCACATAACGTGAGTGTATTATAATACACTCGCGTTATGATGTACTTTGTTTGACATGTTTTTATCAATTTTTATCAAAATATGGCGATAATCTGGAGCATGCTCCCCATCAGGATGGCACCTTTTTCAATGAAAACTCAAAAAAAATACCACCATAATCTTAAGCTCTCTGTTAGCTATCTAACCATATAATGTTTTTCACATTTTGAGTATGTTTAGTGTTTCATCTTGAATTTCTTTTGTAAGTTTGTCCAATTTTTATCAAAAACTAGTGTCTAGTATTTTTAACTTGTTTTTTTAACCATTGATTGAAAATTGAAATAAGTTATATTTTTAGAAACTAGACTCCATTCTACACGAATTCAAAAAAAAATTCAATTTTCAGTTAGTTTTCAAATATTTTAGAGGGGAGCACATTCAAATTTATGTTTTTCAAGATGTGTCCACTTTAAAAATTACTAAAAAATCAATTATTCATTAAAAAAATATCAGAAAAACTAGTGATAAACTACATGGTGTTACCTAATTTCTCACTGGAGTGATTATTGAAATACTAAAAAAAGTTAACATTTTAGGGGGACCACACCAGACGCTATGTTATGTTTTTTTGAGAAAAATAGGGCCAATTTTTGTGCTCCCCCTTTTTGAACCCCTTAATCTCAACCATTTCTAGAAAACATTAGTAGTTTAGAATCTAGATTCGAAGCACTACAACTCTTGTTTTTGTTCCATCTTCAAATTTTGAGTGTAGCTATCTTCAATTTCTCATTCAACGTCAATGTTTCCTGATTTCAGAAAAAAAGTGGCAACTTAAGACCCCATTTTGGTCCCTCATCTTTGTGCACTTACCCTAGTCTAAGCTTATTGGATGGGAGAAGAGGAGAAGGAGACATGGTGCAACATATGATCTAGCAATATTGACACCGATCCGAGAGGGTACGAGACTATGGCCGATCGACAAAGGCAGACCCACATGTATGTCGGTCAAACCTAACTTTGTGATTTCATGTTTTGGGTTAGTTTGTGGGCTCAGGAAATGGTTAGTTAGGTATATTACTTCCATCGTGTAGCCACGGAGTGCTATTAGGAAGTGGTTTGGCATGATCCTCTAGATTAGCGCCATGGGAAAAAGGCTAATTTCATACGGCTTAACTCCACCCGTTCAGGGTTTAGTACTAATATCTGGTTTAGCACAAAATTTTGGGGGTTTTCTAGGTTTAGCACTATCCATTAGTGCTTTACCACTATCCTCTCATTTAGTGCTATATGGGTGGGGTTTAACGTAATCCTCTGGATTAGCATCAGAAAATTTGGGGTTTTGTAGGTTAGATGGCGGATTAGCACCATAAAGACATGAAATGGCATTAAACTCTCATTTAGCACGAAAGGGTCATGGATTAGTTTAATCCTCTAGATTGGTGCTATATGGTTGGGAATTAGTGCAATCTTGTGGATTAGCACTATATGGTCAGGGATTAGTGCCATCTTCTAGATTGGCGCTATAAGGCTCTGAATTAGTGCTATAGTGCTATTTTAGGAAAATGGTGTGATTTTGGTGATTTTTAACTGTAGATTCTAGGTACGGTATTGCAGTCATGGGAGCAATGGTTTCCATCAGTGATGGCTGTGAGGTCGCAGTTCACTTTGACAGATATAGTTCAACTTGGTAGGATAGGGCTACAACCAATTTTTGAGATGCCTCAGACACGGGCTCATAGGGCCATGATGTCAGCCCTAGTGAAGAGGTGGAGGAGGAAGACATACTCCTTTTTACTTACTACGGGTGAGATTATGATCACCCTTGAGGATGTATGGAGGATCCTTAGGAACCCCATATGAGGAGAGAGGGTGATATATGATGTACTCTCAAGAGCTGTTGCTTTGGACAGAGTGTTTGCACCATTCTATTTAGTATATACCAGGGACTAGTGGGAGATGAGGTATGCGAGGACTCGAGTCAATGGGGTTGATCCATTTATACTTTATGTTTGCAGATTGGTTAGAGGCATATTAATTCTTGATTGGTGGTTGCTGAACTTTCCATTTTGCTAGGGGAGAGTGATTGAGGTGATGATCACTCAGGATACACTATTTTCATGGGGCCCATGCTTGCTTTCCCAATTGTATCATGAGATGCATCTGGTAGTTTACCATCTAGATGTGAATTTGGGGGTGGGTGTGGCACTTCTCCATGTGTGGGCATGGCCTGATTTTACTTACCATAGGGTGAAATTTGAGGCATATGTCTTTTTGTACATACCACCTGTAGTGCATATGCATATGGGACAACTAAGGTATTGGCAGAAATAACTATATGATTTGGATACAGTCATCTAGCAATCGTATATAGGTATAGAGATGTGGTTAGATGACCACATACATATGCCCTTCATGTTCCAGCCTCGGTATATGATGGGGCAAGGAGATCATATGATTGAGAGGTACATTCTATCACAAGTGATGTGACAATTTGGGTTAGTGTAGGACCTTCCCTAGGTCAAGGCCTTGTTGGATTGGGCGGCATTATAGCCAGTGTAGTGGGAGTGGGGGAGAAGGATAGCAGATGCAAGGACAACCCTTACTTATGACATGTGGTGGTAGTAGGCATTTTTGTATGATAGACCTAGAGGTGGATCTTGAGGAGGAGGAGGAGGGAGAGGAGGGGGATGAGGTGGAGGTGGAGTATGTCTATGAGGACATACCCATTGAGGAGGGAAATGGGATTGACGTATTAACTATGGCAGCTGTGGGACAAGTAGTGGGAGGAGGGCAGGTAGGGGAGGCACCTCATGGACAAGGCCCTTAGGTTCAGGCATAGGTTCCTCAACATCAGGCACATATGGGGCAGATACCAGCTACACAAGTACATGCGGCACAAATTCCCTAAGTTTAGGTTCCTAGGGGACATGGTCAGATGAGATAGGTACTAGCTGCTTAGATACCTATGGGACAGGCACCAATACAGGTGGACACCTCAGGTGTTGGGACATCAGGTGTGGGACCATCAGGGGTAGGTCCATCAAAAGTAGGACCTGATCTTACTGCGCGTGCTAGCTGTCAGTGGGTTCATCCCTAGGGATATTAGGAGGAGGATGCGATGACACTACATGCCTAGATAGCCATCCTAGAGGAGGAGGTGGCTAGACAACAATAGGATTTGGCACAGGTGATGGTAGAGCGAGACAACACTCTGGCTCAGCTGCAGACCTTACAAGGTGTATAGGTCCTTTTGGATGGATTGAGTGGTGGTGATGGAGATCTGTAGATTTAGATTTTGCAAGCACAAATGGACCACCTCTAGAGCCAGATGCAAGGGTAGTTAGCACAGGTGACGATGAAGAGATATGTTGAGAGGGTGCAACACTAGGGTACCAAGGTCCTATTGCAGAGAGCCAAGACTAGGGTACAACAGGCTAAGGCACAAGTGGCTCAACTACAGTAGCATGTGTCATAGATGTAGGAGGTTATAAATGGTAGCAGCATGGTGAAAATGTGGGGGCATTATAATATAGCGCAGTAGCGGCTACAATAGGTACAACAACAATTAGCTGACTAAAGAGCTAGAGCTAAGTACTATTATGGGGCCTACTGCATTGCAGTTCCTAAGGGGTAGAGGGTGACAAGTTATAGCCAGCGTAGTCAGTCTGGGATATCAGGCTCATAGAGATCTAGACAATCACAACAGTCTATACAACAACCACCCCAGCAACAACCACCATCTCAATAGTAGCAACCTATGGGGTCACCTCCACCTCGACCACATAGATCTCCTCTAGGTTATCCTACAGACTCTACCAAGAGTTCATCTGCTCCTAGTTGATGATGCGTATTTTGATGTATTTTGAGCCCTCAAGGCATATTTTTGTATCATGACATTATCCGATGCATATTTTGAGTGATACATGTATGATTTTTTGGCTATGATATATGATGTTGATGCATTTGTGGTTTATGATTATGGATGATTATGATGTTGTGATGATGATTTTGATGCATTACTATAATGATTGTTATGATTATGGTTATGGATGCATTGATGTATGGATGATTATTATGATATACATCGCTATCTTTATGGTTTTATGGATGCGATAATGTTATAGATTATGTGTTTTATTAGTGGATGTGATGATGTATGTGATTATTGTTTTTATGTAATGATTAGGGAAATATATATGCTCAGATTAATAAACATATATTGTGGAAATGGATAATGAAATGAAAAATACATGCTCATATTAACAAACATAGATTATGGAAATGGATAATGAAATGGAAAATATATGCTCAGATTAACAAACATATATTGTGGAAATGGATAATGAAATAAAAAATATATGCTTAGATTAGTAAACATATATTATAGAAATGGATAATGAATTGAAAAATATATGCTCAGATTAATAAACATATATTATGCAAAATGGATAATGCAATGGAATATATATGCTCAAATTAATAAACATATATTATGGAAATGGATAATGAAATGAAAAATCTATACTCAGATTAATAAATGTATATATTATGGAAATAGATGGAAAATATATGCTTAGATTAATAAACATATATTATGGAAATGGATGGAAAATATATGCTCAGATTAATAAACATATATAATGGAAATGGATGGAAAATATATGCTCAGATTAATAAACATATATTATGGAAATGGATAATGCAATGGTAAATGGTATGATGATATGGATATTTGGCATGATGCATTGTGGTGCTTAGAACTAGGAGAGACAGTTGGGACAGGTTTGGGAAATAGCTGGGATGGGTTTAGTGATGATTGGGATAGGTTTAGGGATGGTTGGGATAGTTTTTCTAGGTCACTAGATGCTACATTGTTATAGGGGTTTTGTCAGGATGGGTGGAGTGATAGCCTAGGTAGGGGTTTGATAGGTTTGTTAGGGTGATTGTGAGTTGTTCATTATTAAATGCAAAGTCTAGATGGTGATTTCATGGTTGGGGGGTGATGGGATAGATGGGTTGGGATAGGTTTTTGTGTTGATATTTTTGAGAGCATTCCTATATTTATTATAGAAAAGGGGGATATTTTCACCAAGGTATAAAGGACCAGGTTGATGATATATATACATTTTTGCATGGACTAGACCTACAAACAATAGGATGATCCCATGCATGCCCAATGTAGTATAATCATGCCTAGATAAGGGAAGGGGACTCATAGCATAAGTCATTAGTACATAAAAGGTATGATTAATATTAGATTCAAAATGGGAACAATATGCTAGAACTGACCCTACATATTTAAGATATGAATACCAGACTTGGATTAATGGGACCAACCCACAAGCACAACATACAAAACAATGACCATACCCCATTCTAGGTATTTTCTACCACATACCATGATATAGTGAGATCAAGGTAGCTTTGGAATGATCCCTGAAGTGGCCTTAAAAGATAAAAATCAATAATAAAAAAGACCAATAAACTAAACAAATAGCCATTGTATCTCTTGCCAAGATAATTGTTGATTTCGATAGGATGATGGATTTTGAAAATTGTAGGAATGATATATTTGTTAAGGAAAGAATCAATTGGATGATGTTGGATAAAATTTGGAGGATGGGCAAAAAGATAGTAGGCCATGTGTCATGACTGTAGTTGGTTTGTTAATTAATGATTTTTGCATGACATATGATGTTTTTGGAAGTGTGCATAGCAAGTGTATTGTGTTTGGATTTAGTAATCTCAGGGAATAAGGACCATCCAAATGGGTTGGATGGGTGCATCTTTTGTACTTGCATACTGGATACTTCCTTTGTATTCCAAACTTCCTACATACCCTATGTCCACAGGGTCAAGGCACATCAAGATGCAGGTGGTGATGAATATGTAATTTTGGTTTGTAGTGATGATGTAGGGATGGTTCGGGGTGGATGATATGTGGAAGCTGAGTTGGATGACTGAGACAGTGATTGGGATTGTTTTTAGGATTTTATAATTTTTTATTTTTTTTAGTGTTTTTTGGGTTTTTCTAATGTTTTTGGAGTTTTGAGATTTTACAATGTTTTTGGATTTTTCAAAATTTTATGTTGTATAAGGAGGGTGTACAAGAATCCACTAACTCAGGAATCTACCTCGAGTGGGGTGATGAAGGGATATCAAACATTGAATTTTTTCATAATTCCAAGCCATGGGATGGGAGAGATATACAGTGATATGATGGATGCAAGGACTTATTAGATGGTAGGATTGACCACTACACATGGATCCTGAGATAGGTTTTCACCATTCTACTTATCCAAGGTGTCACCAAAGTGATTTTCACCATTGGATGGCTTTATTGCACTCAGTTTTTCTTATTTTCTTATTTTTTTAATTTTTTTTATTTTTTGATTTTTTTTTGTATTTTTGCCTTGGGATACTCGATGGGTTAGGCATAGAATCTCTTTAGGTGCATGATGTTCATTGGCTCATCTGGAGGCTACCCCTCAGGTGTTGCAAGATGGTAGGCTCCTGATTTGTAACTGGCTATGATGACATATGGTCCCAACCAATTGGTCTTGAACTTGCCTTTCTTATGGCATTCTTGTAGGTTCCTTTGATTCTCCATAAGAACAAGGTCGCCTATCTCAAATTTGCGGGTCTAGAGATCTTCTTGTTCTAGCTTCTGCACAAACAATTTTGATAGGGTTGTAGGTTGTTAAGAGCATTCAGGCGCTTCTCATCCAGAAGTTCTATCTCGTTCAGGCATGCAACTCGATACTCCTCCTCAGTGATTATATTCTACAATGATATTCTAAGAGAAGGGAGCTCAACCTCGATTGGTAGGATAGCTTTGGAACGAAATACTAGAGAGTATGGGGTGGCTCCTGTCAGGGTTCAGATGCTTGTGCATGATAAGACCATAAGGCGTGGTTAAGTTGGAGGTGCCAGTCACATCCAACTTCATTAACTATCTTCTTTAGAATGTGTAAGATGGTTTTGTTAGAAGCTTCAGCTCGACCATTTCCTTAAGGATAATATGGTGTGGAAATGTGATGTTGGATGTGGAATTTCTTGCACAGGGTGCGTACTTCTTGGTTTTGAAAGGTTTCCCGTTGTCTATGATGATCGTGAGGGGGATGTCATAGCATCATATTATGTAGTGGAGGATAAATTTTGCAATTTGGATGCTAGTAGTATAAGTGAGCGGAATGGCTTCTACCCACTTGGTAAAATATTTGGTAGTGATGATAATGAATTTATATCCATTAGATGAGGGTTGGTGATTTTTTCTTTGAGGTCGAGTCCCTAGTGTGAAAAGGGCCAAGGGGTTGTGATCGGTTGTAGCTCCTATGATGGTGCATGGATAATATCACCATGTTGTTGACATGGAAGGCATTTCTTCATGAACCGATATGCATCTAGTTCTATGGTGGGCCAGTAGTACCCTATTCTAAGAATCTTCTTCACTAGAGTAGGTCCACTAGAATGTGCCCCACGAATACCTTCGTGTACCTCTTGTAAGGCCACTTTGGCTTCCATAGAGTTGAAGCATCACAAAAGAGTACCATCAAGACTTTTTTGGTAAAGGGTATCTCCTATGATGGTGAAACGGGAGGCTCGACGGATGAAGTTTTTTCATTGTGTAGATGTTAGGTTGGGTGGAATGACATTATCATGAAGGTACATGTAGTTCTCTTGATACCATGGGGATAGGGGACCAACAATATCACATACTAGGTTAGATTGCAGGACTCATAAGCCAGCATTGGAAGCTCTTGAATGAGGAACTCACACTTCTTACTATCCTTTTTCATGTCAACTAGGGATCCTATGGTAGCCATGGCATCAACTACTTTGTTATTCAATCTTGGTATTTGGTCAAAATGGATGTCATGAAAGTAGTCCTTGAAATCGTCCACCATTCTTTTATAAGGTAGAAGCTTCTCATCCATTGTCTTGTATTCATTATAGACTTGTCTGATAACTATCTAGGAGTTTCTATAAACCATGAGTTTTTGAATCTTCCATTGGATGGCCATGCAAAGTCCTATGATGAAGGCTTCATATTATGCTGCATTGTTTGTGCATGAAAATGTTATTTTGTAAGATTTTAGAATGGTGTCTCCTTGAGGGGTAACAAACAAAATGCTTGCCCCTGAGCCACAATGTGTGTAAGATCCATCAAAGTACATTTTCTATGTGTCTGTTGTAGGTGCCACTATGAGTATGGACTCATCTGGGAATTCTAAAAGTAGTGGTTTTTCTATTGGGATAGGTGTGTCAACTAACTGATCAGTAATTACTTGTCCTTTGATAGCTTTTCATTCTATGTACTCAATGTCAAACTCACTCAGGATCATAACCCACTTAACCATCTGTCCCATGAGAGTTGCTCTAGTCAACAGATATTTTAGTGGATCAATCTTGGCAATGAGCTTTGTCTTATGATTGAGCACATAGTGTCTTAGCTTTTGTGAGGTAAAGATAACGACAAGGCATGGTCATTCAATAGGAGTGTAATTTAGCTCATATGTTACCAAGGTGTGGCTGATGTAATATATGGCTCTCTCTTTTCCTTGTTCATCATGCTATGCTAGCAAGGCCCCTATTGTTGTTTCTATTATCGAGATATACAAAAGGAGGGGTTGTCCTTGCTTTGGTGGGATAAGGATGGGAGGCATGGCAAGATATTCCTTCAGCTATTCAAAGGCTCTCTGACACTTGTCATCCCATATAAATGTTGTATCTTTTCATAGAAGATGTTGAAAAGGTTGGCACTTATATGTGAGTTGTGCTATGAAGCGGCAAATGGATTGAAGCTTTCCTTGAAGGCTATAGAGTTGTTTGAGTGTTTTGGGTGGAGGCATGTCCATTATAGCCTTAACCTTAGTGGGATCTACTTCAATACCTCTTCTTAAGACGATGTATCCTAGGAGCTTTCTGGAGGTGACCCCAAAGACACATTTATTGGGATTAAGTTGTACCTTGTATTGATCTAATCTATCAAAGATTTTTGCCAACACATTTAAGTGATCTTCTCTAGTCTTGGATTTTCAAAGCAAATCATCTACGCAATCTTCCATTATGCTATGGAAAAGGTCATGGAAGATAACTATCATAGCTCTCTAATATGTGGCTCCCACATTTTTCAACCCAAAGGGCATCACAACCTAGTAGTAAGTCCCCATGGACATATGAAGGTCGTTTTATGTTGATCTTCTTCTGCTATCCTAATTTGGTTATAGCTAGAAAATCCATCCATGAGTGACACCATTTCATGTTCGGCAGTGAGATCAACAATGATGTCTATGTTGGGTAGCAGAAAGTCAACTTTAGGGCATGCTTTATTGAGATCTTTAAAATTAGTGCATACACATATGCCCCCAATGACTTTGGCCACTTGTACTATATTCGACACCCATTCAAGATAGTTGATAGGTCAAATGAATTCAACATCTAGGAGTTTCATGAGCTCATCTTTGATGAGGAGTGCAACTTGGGGATTCATTTTCCTTAGCTTTTGTTTCACTGGTTTTTCTTTAGGATGTATAGTGAGATGATGCACTACATTGCAGGATCCAACCGAGGCATATCAGCATATGTTGATGTGAAGTTATGACTCCTTTGTCTAAAGAAAGCCAAGAAGGCTTCTTGTTTTGCTGTTGTAAGGGATTCTGCTTGGAATGTGATCTTGGGTGCTTCTTCTATTCCAAGGTTCATCTCATCTGATGCTTCTACCAGGATTGGTGCCCTTTCTTGATACAATTCTCGGACATTAGGGATATCCATGTTCTCTCATCCCCTAGCACCTTGGGGAGGTTTTTCGCTAGGGGATACATCCTGTATTTTGATTTTTTCATCATCCAAGTGCCACAAAATGGTTTTCACTAGGGGATGTAATTTTTATGTTTATATTTTTTGTGACTAAGAGATTGAATGGTCTCCCCAAAGTATATGGATGTGTTGATTTCCATTATATAGCCGGTTCTATTATCTCCAAGGTGCATGTGATCTCTAACCCCTAGGAACTCTGCAATAGCTTCAACATTTTGTGTGACATTGAAGACGGGAGGTCCTTGTTGGTCCCAATCTATGAGTTGTAGATAGACCAAGGGAAGGTCGGTGGATGTGGATGGCATGGTTGATAAGGTGTAAATGGTACATATGGAGGATTTAAAAAGTTTAGTGAAATTAGCAAATGAGTTTTGATGGTCCTCTTCGTTGACATTATTGATTATAGGGAACGAGCTAGCATCCCCACTTAAGATACACTCAAGTTTGGTGGGGGTAGATTCCTATTTTACATACCCTAACCCACGGAGATAGGGATTCCTTGTAGCTTAAATAGGCTCAGTAATTCCTTATTCATGAAGACCCATACCGCCTTGTCCTTTGTAAGCCATATGTTTGAAAATATTGAGACCTTTTCCATAGCTCTCGGTGGGGATGATAGGAGCTTCTTGGTCATCATTTTCATCCTTATATAGCCATGAAGATATATCCTCAAGGACATCTTGTTCCATGAAGTGTTTCCTCTCGAAGACAGGGGATGGTTTGCATTTGATGATTATTGTTGAGACTCCATTGTCCTTAGGGGTACCAAATGTATTAGGAGATGGTGGGAGTAAACCTACACAAAATGTGCCATGTAGATAATACTCTCCACACCCCATGTCACTTACTTTGATCTTGACCTCAGGAGGGGTGGATGTTTATGATGTGGATGGAATGTTGGATGGATCAATGTATGCATTGGATGGTGTAGGATTGGTGTTGATAGTGGATGTTTTGATGGCATTGTTGTATGGGCAGAAAGTTGGGTCATGTCCTTCCAAAAAGCTATAGTATTAGAAAGGACAAGGATCGGCATAGATAGTTACTTCTATGCCATTGTATGGAAATTTTATGCATTGGTGGAAAGTGGATGGAATGGCTTGCATGGAATGGATCCATGGTAATATGAGGATAATTTTGTATGGGAGGTCAAGATAAAGTACTTGGCATTTGGTTTCTAAAATCTTTTGTCCTACTTGGATGGGAAGCTTAATGGTGCCTTCAAACAATCTTTTGGTATCATCATATCCTTTTATGGTTATACACTCACTAGAGTCCACAATCACATCGGAGTATCCAAGGTGTCTTAATAATTTTAGAGTGCAAAGATTTAGGCTAGAGCCACCATCTATTAAGACTCATTTGATGGTATGTTTGTGTATTAGGACTTAGATGTGAAGGGCTTCATTATGTGAGGTGTTAGATGCAGGGAGGTCTTTTTTAGAGAAGGTAAGATGGTGAGGTGAGGTGATGTGTCCTACCATGGCTTGGAATTGATCAACATTCAAGTTGGTAGGTACTTGGGTCTCCATAAAGGCTTTTTCAAGGACATCCTTGTGGAGGGGGGATGTAGGAATTAGTTCAAGGAAGGAAATTTGAGTGGGGGTTTTTTCGAGATGTTCAAGGAGGTTATACTTTTGTGTGGATGAAGGATTGGTAGACCTATGGAGGTAGAGGGTTGGTTATTGGTAGGGACTCTGTAGATGGAAATGTGGCCACAACGGGTAGTAACAGTATAATTGGGTGTCTTGGCTCTAATGGTGATGGTATTGATATGGTTGGAAGAATCTTCTATTTGACCTACAATGAAGGTGAAAGAAGATGCAGGTGGCATAACATTATAGGATTGATTGAATGATGCAGCTTTTCCCTTGTTATGATTTGGAAGTGGATCCTTATATGCTCCTAAGTTGGCATTAGGTGATTGTTTTGGTAGTTTGTCAATGGTTATATCACCTCTATCTACAAGATCTTGGATGCAATGTTTCAACCTCATATAGTTAGAAGTCTTATGCCCTTTTATGTGATGATATTCACAATAGGCATTCTCATCAAACCAAGAGGGCTTAAATTGGTTATTATCATAAGAACCAATATGTGGCAATGTGATTAGGTCCGCATTGAAGAGGTTTCTCAAAACATCCTTGATATGTTGACCCAATGGTGTGAATCTCCTCTTGGGTGCATTGTTTTGTTTGGATGGTCCCTTAGGGATATTTACATTGTTACTTATGGATGGATTGGATGGTATGATGGTTTGTATGTTTTGGATACTCTTAACATTGGTGACACCGTCATTAAGAGTATTTTTATTTTTGCCCCAAAATGGGGTTTTTCATGGGATGGACTATTGTTGTTGGTGTTGTTGCCATTGATTTTGTTATTGTTTTTATTGTTGTTGTTGTTGTTGTAGATATTTTTAGCCCCTTTGGTAATGAGGGCTCTTTCAATGGTGGTTCCCTTCTCTATGACTTCCTCGAAGGTTGATGCGCATTATATTTGTAAATGGAAACCCATTTATTGGTTTAAATTAGTCACAAACATGGTAACTGAATTTTTTCCAAGGAAAGGCCAAGGAAGTTTTCTTGCTAAGCTTCTCCACCTTTGTAAGAAGGCAAGGAAGGATTCCCCATTCTTTTGTTTTGTGTTGCAAAGGTCGGTCATGGATATCTCTGTTGCATTAGAATTTGTCCTCCTATATGGAATGGTACAATTTCTCATGGATTAGCTCCTCTTGTTTGGTTTCCTCTTAACCTATTCCTTTTTTACCTTCCTAAACCCCAATTGAGCTATGTCTAATTGAAGAAATGTCATATTTCAAGATATTTGATGACTGAACCTAAAAAGAAAGTTTGGATTTGAGATTCCCTGGACCCCGTTAATGTAGACCTAATCAGAAAATCAGGGCTTGGGCTTGGGTGCTTGTGCCCTAGCCCTACCCTATTTCTTGAGGATTTATATTTTAGTGGGGTGTCAGCTCCTATTGAGCATCTCAGGAGTCCATTTTCAAAATTTCATTTTCGTACGATGTCATGACATTATTTTAAAATTTGAAATTCCTAAGGTTAGATATTTAAAGACATTTCAAAATCATTTTATCACACACAATCTATATGCAAGCTTTCTATGCCAAAACTCTACCAAATTTACCATTCAAGAACAACACTTTGTTGAAGCTCTTTGATTTATTTGAAGTTGCTACCATGGAGATATTCTATGGAGCTTAGGAATCAAGATCTTGAGACTATCTTGCTCTTCCTAGGGTTTGTACAACCTTTTGTATGATTAGGAGAAGGGTTGAAGCCTCCAACATCGATCTTGGAAATCCTCTGTGGATACGGTTATCTCGCCTTCTTGTTCTAAAAGTCTTCATTGCTCTCATCTTCTTGAGGTGATGTTATTGTTGTTTCATTGAGTGAAGTAAAGTGTTTCTCTTTCCATGATGCTTGAGTCATCTAGGGTTTTTATATTTTCTGCATACATATTGGTTAGATGAGCACACACATCTGCAAATCTGTATCATTGGCTATTGTTGAGTTAGGAATACCCAAAACAGGGCTTGACTGAGGCAATCTCCTATATAGCCACAACTAGATTTCTCCTCCTTTTGCATGTGTAGGTTACATTCGATGAGATCAGGCAGAAAGGAGTTACAATAAGACATATATTGTAGGTACAGTCATCACAGGATTTTGAAATTTAGGATTGTGGAACTTCTAGGGCAAAAGGACTCGTGCCCAAGCCCTTCTATACATTTTCTTCAGGATCTGGGGACCTCAATGGATTGTTTGACACTTGGTGCAAAATATTCTGATAGTTGGAAACCTTTGGGACAAAGGGACTAGCGCCCTAGCCTATTAGGGATTTATTTTTTGGGTACACATTCTATGTACCTTTTACTCTACATTTCTATAATTTGTCTTCCTGTACCTATGTTTGGAAACTATCTATTACAGTATATTTGTTCAATTAGGGTTTCATGCTTAGTGAACACAATAAGCTTGTAAAAACCTGATTTAGAGATTTACCTAGTTATAATTAGCAGAAAAAGGGAACCTAGGAAATCAATAGCTTTACTCCAAGCTTGTTTCTGACCTCCCTTATGTTTAGCAAGAGAAAGTGTGGGACTTGATTCGGTTGGTTGAACTATCATTATCCCAACATTTTTCCACTAAACATTTTGGTGAATCCATAATCTAAAAGAATTTGCATCCTTTTTAACATGAGATATGAATTAGTTTGCTGTCCTAAATAACATTTAGATAGTAAACCCTCTTTGGTGAAAGTACATACATTGAATCTTGAGTGATTTCTTTATCCTTTCATTAAAAGACTTTGAAATTACAACTTTGTGTTTTGCATAGTCCTATTGTATTTCATTTTCACAAAGTTTATGCTATATCATTTTACATTTAAGTCTTGGGTTAATTAGAACATGCTATAATGTTAGATTAATTTTTACAAGACTTTCATGTGTTTGATGAGCTGTTTAGTTGTGATGACTTTAATATGTTAGATAAATCCCTCGAGGACTTTATCTCGATTGAATATTCCACTACGACTCCTAAACCGTCATTGTTTCAAAGATTAGTAAATAAAATTTATGTTTCTAAACCTCAAGAAGAACCTGTGAAGCTAAAGATAGTGGTCAACCTATGTACATATGTGGCTCATCCACAATCTAAATTAGTGCTTACTATTAGGGGTCTTCCACATTCTTATCGACCTTTTAATTACATTTATAACTATGATAAACAAATAACATAATGAAATTCACAACAACCTAGTCATATTGTGGTTGCTCATACATATAATGCACAAAATAATGAGCAAACTAAACAATAATCAAGCATTCCAATATCTTTGCAAACTTTTCAACCGATGCTCCCTCAAGCGCCTTGTTTAACACATTAAGTTGGTCATGACTATGATCTTGTTGAACAAATTCAAGCTATTCCCACTAAAATTTCTCTTTGGGAACTTATACAAACTTTCCCTACATTCCATGGAATACACCAAGAAGCTTTAAGAAAGGTGATTGTACCATTTGTTGTCAAGCCGAATGATGTAACAGCTCTATTAGATTGTATGCATGCAACAAAAATAGATATTCTATTTCAATATGAGTTGTCTTCTCTTGAAGTTCAAAATTAATATGATCCTTTGATTATATTCATTGAAATAAAAAATAAATTGATTAAGTGAGTTATGATTGATAATGGATCAACACTTAATGTTTGTGGCATTAATTTGTTACATAAAATCAAAGTTGATAAATCCTTGATTAAGCCAGATAGAATAAGTATCTGTGGCTTTGATAATGTTCGAAGACAATTTGTAGGCACTATAACTTTACCTGTACAAGTTGGGCCTATGACTTTATCTACTCAGATTCATGTCATGCCCGGTTCTTTATCATACAAGATGATTCTTGGTAGGCCTTGGATTCATGCATTGGTGGCAGTTCCTTCTACCCTTCACTTTTTGATCAAGTTTATTTATAAAGATAAACTTCATACTATTGATGCTGATCCTGAACCAGATAATTGTTTACAAATTGAATTACAAAACAAGTCATTCATCATTAGATCTTAAATAACTTGAAAGTTGATCCATGAACTCCTCTTGCTACAGATAATGTCATGCAAGAGACCAAGCAATTGAATTCATTGCTTGGTGACGATTGGGGTTCATTAGATTTTACATCTCCCTCTATAGGTGAATATAAAATTAACAACCCTACTTCTAAAACATCAAATGATGCATCGATCTCATTTAAAAATACAAGTACGAAACCTAAAGTCTCTTTGGTAACAAATACAGATAACACTCTTACTTACACTACAAATTATGAGACTTATGAGGCCCCACCTTCTTCTAAGGAAATGGATTCTCTCTATGGTCGAGGATTTCAGATCCTTTATAGGAATTGTGATTATGTAGGGAATGGTTGCAATATTAATCAACAAGGAATTTGAGTACCTATAGAATCTGCTTCACGACATTACTCAAGTGGCATTAGATATAATCCTTTTAAGGAAACCAAAGCCCATAGATGTCCTAATCTCAATGTGAATATGATATCAACACTTCATTTGATGTATCCTGAGATGATAGACATGAGTTGTTCTCCAGGAGATATTCCTTTAGATATGTTCTCGACAAATGAAGCAATAATGGAATTCTTGGGAGCTTATGAAGATCTTCCTTGTTATCATCATAAATGTGGATTAACTTATCAATTAAATCAAGATGCACATTTTGGAAAGTCTACTAATTTGATAAACACTACTCTAAAATCTGAGGAAGAAGATGAAGAACTGATGAAATCACCTAGTTTCTTAGACCATAGTACTTTACTTAATGGAAAGAATGTTGATGTTTTCATGGAGAAAGATAATGCTAAAATGTTTATCCCTATAGGTGATTGCTTAAAAATAGAAGAAAAAGAGGACATGACCATGCTTTTACATGAATTCTTAGAGTTATTCACTTGGAATTATTTAGATATGCATGGTATTAATCCTTAGATTGTAACACATAATATTGTATGAAAACCAAATGCTAAGACATTAAAAAAAATATCTAAGATGAATCCTAAGGTAGAATTACTTGTAAGGGTTGAGATAGAAAAGCTCTTAGAAGCTAGTTTTATCCGCCTGAGGAATTATTCACCTTGGATTTCAAATATCATTGCTGTCACTAAACCTAATGGTTGTATTCAGATGTGTACCGATTTTACAGATTTGAATCTCACTTCTTTGAAAGATGATTTCCCCTTCCAAACATTAATGTGATTGTTGATTCAATAGCTGGCCATGAATTACTTTCCTTCATGGATGGTTTTTTAGGATATAATCAAATTTTTATAAACCCTTAGGATCAATATAAAATATCTTTTATAACTCCTTGGGGTAGATTCTATTGAGTGGTCATGTCATTTGGATTAAAGAATGCTGGAGCAAATTACCAATGGGCTATAACCCTTATCTTTCATGATTATATGCATAACATTCTCAAGGATTATGTTAATGATATCCTTGCGAAGTCTATATGTCGTCAAGATCATGTTACAATCCTCCATCAAATCTTTGAGTGAATTAAAAAATACAACATGGGTTTAAATCCCCAGAAATGCATTTTTGGTGTATACAATGGAAAACTATTGAGATTTATAGTCTCGCATCATGGTATTGAAGTAGACACAAAGAAAATTGAAGCTATTGTTAATATTGTAGAACCTAAGAACATATCTCAACTTCATAGTTTTCAAGGGAAGATACAGGCCATTCACCTATTTGTTACACTAATTGTGCAGATAGGACACCCTTTTGCACAACTACTAAAGATGGATTCAAAATTTCAATGGAATACTGATTGTGAAAAGGATTTCAAAGATTTAAAGAATTATCGAGCTAATCCCCCTATTTTATAGCCTGCTATTGCTGATAAACCTTTTCTTCATTATACTTCGGCATCTAATAATGCTCTCGCAGCTTTATTAGCACAACATGATGCTGTAGGCAAGGAATGTGTTGTATTATACAGCAGTTGAACCTTGCTCAATTATAAGGTGCGATATACTATTATTGAGAAGAATTTCTTAGCCCTAGTGTTCGTAACACAGAAGATTAGACACTATCTATTAAATGTTGAAGTATATGTGATGGTAAAATTTGACCCGTTGAAACATCTTTTTGCTAAAACTGACCTGACTGGTCATCTTGCTAAATGGGTTATGTTGTTAACTGAATTTAATCTTAAATTTATTTCTTAGAAATAAATTAAAGGACAAGCATTAACTAACCATTTAGATGAAGCACCTTCACCCTTTTCTATACAAAACCAAGAGACATTTTTTGATGATCAAATTTTAAATATAGATAATTATGACACATGGGAATTATATTTCAATGGATCAAGATGTCAAACTGGCTCCGGTGCTGGTGTTATACTAGTACCTCCCTCTAGTAAGTCGATCCCTATGTCTTACCATCTAAACTTCTCATGCATAAATAACATTGTTGAGTACAAAGCTCTTATCATGGGACTTCATGCCGCTTTAGCTCTTCACATTAAAAATCACTATATATGGTGATTCACAATTAATTGTGTGACAAATAACTGGATCATATCAAGCTAAACAAGACAAGTTATCTCAGTATCATGATTTAGCTTTATCTCTATTAAAACAATTCACATCATTCTCAATTGATACTATTCCAAGAAAAGACAATCGACACGCAGATGCAATGGCAAGCGTAGTTTCCCTTATATCCCTGGCTGATTGACCTAATGAATATGCTTTCATCATACATAATCTTAAGATGCTGGCATTAGGAGAGGTTGTACCTTCAAGTACTAACCTCTATTGTAATATGAACTCTAATGAATGGTTCTCCCATATATTCAATTATTTACGTGATGGAACCATCCCTAATTCAACATCAAAAATGCCCGAGTTCATCTACACAAACTTGCGGTGCACTATATCATCCTATCTAATGTCTTGTATAGACATAGCTATAGTGGCATTCTTATCCGGTGTCTAAGTAATTTGGAGATCCTGATAGCTTTAGAAGAGGCTCACTCTAGTGCCTATGGAGGGCATTTTGGAGGAAAAACATTGGTACAAAAGTTAATACAAATGGGATATTATTGGCAACATATTGAACAAGATTCCTTTGCGTATCTCAAGAAATGTTTGTAATGTCAACAACAAAATCACTTAATCCAAGCACCTGTCCAGGAACTTCGTGCCCAAGTTTCACCTTGGCCATTTTCTATTTGGGGCTTGGATATAATTGGTAAAATCTCTCCACCTTCTTCTCAAGGACATACTTTTATCATCACCACTACCAATTACTTCATGAAGTGGTTTGATGTTTTTCTTCTATGATCCATGACTACTAAGGTAATTTGTCAGTTTATACAAGATAACATCATTTCTCAATTTGGCATACCTTCCTTCTTAGTTTTGGAAAATGACATGCCATTCAAGAACAAGGATGTGAAGAAATTTCTCAAAAAATATCATATTCAACACCGCTTCTCTATGCCTTATTATCCTCAATCGTACGACCAAGCAGAAGCTTCAAACAAGGTTATTGGACAAATCTTATGAAAAATTGTTAACAAACATAATAAATATTGGCATAAGTATCAATTAACTTATGTGTTTGGGCTTATAGAACAAGTATTCGAACATCTACTAGAACTACACCATATAACTTGGTTTATGGTGTTGATGCGATAATGCCTTTAGAGTTAGAAATTCCTTCACTATGAGTTTTCCTAAGAGTCATTATTGATGATAATAGGGAATGATAAAAGAGATTATAAGAACTTGAGATGCTTGATGAACAATGTATCAACACTCTTGAGCACCTTAGAGCCCATTAGAAGAGTATCCAACAAATCTACAATGAGCCCATCATACATCATTCTTTTGACATTAGAGATCTCGTACTATATGAGAATTAACGCAATGTAAACACATCTCCTGGAGAAAAAGGAAAGTTCAACCCTAACTAGCTTGGACCATATGTCGTTACTGAAGCCTTTGGATCAGGAGCATATAAACTAGCTAATGAACAAGGTACACCGCTTAAGAACCTATTAATGACGCACAACTCAAGAAGTTCTATGCTTAAGATTATATGTTAGATGTTACTTTAAAAAGAAAACTTATTAGTTAGTTTAACTTTAATTTCGACAAGAGATAATTATTTTGTCTTAATTCATTTAACATAGCATCTTTTTTGGTTAATCATTGTTGTATCTTTCTTAAACATGAGTTATTAAAAGATCACCTTTATATTAACTGAATATAGTATAGAATGTTGGTTATGTGTGAAATTCATTAATCATTATGCTTTTTACTAGATGTTCTACAAAGAATTATTTAGTATATACCACATTAGCATTAATCACATTTCCACATAAGTATTAATAGTTATCAATAGTTGAATTTTATATAAATCACATGTCATAGATTAAACAATAGTAGTAGTAACAGGAAAAAATCATATATATATAAGCATCAATTTGAATATACATCAGAGTTGACTATCCCGTACATCAAAATGGGATGTCGTAGTACATAAGATACATCACCTAGCTGAACCTTGGTTGGTCCCCTTAGGACCTTGTGGTGTACGTGTGACAAAGGTCTGCCCATGAGTGGCTACAGACTACGAATGACTTATAGAGACACTACACAACCATAACCCCCTGATCTCTCCTCTCAATTCTAGCACCTTGTCATGTGACTCCTAGTACATCTGTTGATACTGGTCTCTCTCAAATATGGCTCTATCTCTTTTTGCATGTGCCCTATCCCTGTCAGCTCTCACCTAGCGTAACTCAAGAAGTAAGATCTCACTCACAAAAGGATCTCTCTCAGGTGAGGGTACAACTATAGCCTAATATCATAGCATCTGTAGCTCTCCCACCACATGCTTGGCTCTCTAGATAGCCTGATCTAGAACAGACTCTACAACTAATCTGTATCTCATAAATAGCATGAATATCTCCACATGCTTCCCTGTAGATGGCTGTGGGGAATACCTCATCCGCAGCTATCGCTCATCCACATCAGTAGGAACTATCTCTACTATGACATGACTCACAAAACCATGCCATGTGTCTATCCCAACTCCAAAAAGAAAACAAAATAGATATCAATATCTCATATAGGCATCATAAATAATCATCAAAATAACTACAACAATATAATAACATTTCACCTGGATCTCTATCTCACCAAGATGGATCTCATATCGCTGATGGTGTAACAAGCTCTGCATCTAACTTTGCACCTATGGGCACCAGATCACTAGTCTCCCCTCACTTGTGTCGGCTTGATCTCCTAGCACCTGTAGGGGTTGGACCATGATCTCTCAACCAATGTCTCGACTCGTTCTCCTCATCATTGTCTACCACTTGCTGATCTCATCGTGGTCTCACTCTGAAGATATACTGCAATGGGACCTCCTCCTCCTCCTCATCATCATCGCTGTCATCCTTGTCCTCATCCAAATCATAGTATCCAATAAAATCATTAACGTTATCCTCTACCCCTGTGTCACTCGTGTGATTGACCCAAGGTTGAGAATCACCTGTAGGGTGACCAGGAGGATAGATAGGAGTGGGTTGTGCTATCTACCACTAGGTCTGATACTCTCGGGTAGTACCAATGTCGTCTGCATTAGATGTCAGCTCTGTATCCTCTGTACCATCATCACTCACTGCTATATCTGCTACTATCAGTCATCAGGTGTTATTCACCCTAATTGCACTGTGTAATGAGCATGAATATCTCAGATGTATCATAGGGACATCATGTCAACATCTGAATTGACAAGCCACTCTATCAAAGAACAACCAAATGACTATGTGATTGAGGCAACTGGCCATCATCCAATCCCTCTCTGTACCATCATCACTCACTGCTATATCTACTACTATCAGTTGTCAGGTGCTATTCACCCTAATTGCACTGTGTAATGAGCATGAATATCTCAGACGTATCATAGGGACATCATGTCAACATCTGAATTGACAAGCCACTCTGTCAAAGAAGAACCAAATGACTATGTGATTGAGGCAACTGGCCATCATCCAATCCCTCTGCATCCTAGCTAACTGTCTACGCTGACCCAACCATGCTATGTAGCCATGATATGGTGTCCACACGATGTCACTGGGCTGCAGTCTGTCAAATATAACTCTCCGATACAGAAGATCACTATGTCTCCAGCATCTAACAAGCTTATAAGCATGAACACATGGATAGGTAATTGTTGGCTCTATAGGGAAACTTGTAGGTCATGTACATCTGATATGCTCAAATGCCCAGACCTATAGTAAAGTGTAAAACATTAGGCTTTGCAACTTATAATGGACATATCATCCCAAGCCATAGTAGAGGTGTGCAAGCATACCGCACCCCCACGCATATACTATCCTCTGCTCCTCCATCATGCAAATAGTATGAACTAGGCCCCTGTGAAGGTGAGTGCCTCGTGCATCCTGTGCGACTACTAGTGCAACAATAGCTATCATGATCCTCTAAACCAAAGGGATGTCACCACATACTTACTCTAGTAGTCAAAGCTAAATATGTCCTCACTCTGCCAGAGCAATGGTCTAACCTAAGCAGTACAGCTGACTCTCTCTGGTGTACTCTACTGAGTGACACTCTATGACTCTCACTGTCTCTCCTTAGACAAGCAGTCATAGGATCTGATAGACCTCCTCTAGTGTAACAGTTATCTTGTCAATGGGTAGATGGAATGTAGACATGTCTGCATTCTACCTCTCCATTAGTGCCATAAGCATGCTACAATGGAACCTCATTATGGGCATGAACAAAACCCACCAGAGTCCTACTTTGTGTAGGTGACCTCTCTCCATATTGGTCATGGTATTGATGTGATTACTAAGAAGCAACATCAGGTGACTGCTTATATGCTCTAACATCTTAGGAACGACCTGCACGACAAACAATGAGAAGTTGAATTAGTATCCATCATTAAAACATCACTGAGTATCTATAAAATCAATCTATGCCATGCACTAAAGGCCCTTGTCCTTCCTGGACTTGGGCGCACCAGGTGGACCTGGACGACCTAGGAAGACATGGGTACCCTAGGTAGACTAGGGCACCCAAATGAGACACTAGCGCCCTGGGTGGACTTAGGCACCCCTGTAGGGACCCTTGTCTAAATAGATCTCTTTGGCATGAAAAAACAGACAAATCAAAACAACAGGAAAGCAAGAATGACAAAAGTGAGGTTTGGACCCTACCTCAGGCTCGAATTGTCTCTCTGCCACTCAGGCTCAGAGCATCTACAATCTAAGAAGCTAGTATGGATGTCGACTTGGGATGGCTGGTCTCTATCTCCTTCTCCTTCTATCCTCAACACAATGGCAGGTAAGAATGAATTGTGAAAAGTGAAAAGTCCCTTTATATATAGTAAATAGATAAGAATTCCTATCACTATCTAGGTGCAAAAGTAAGTAGTTTTCATCAAAAGCCTCTATCTTGGGTTGTCAAACTCAAATTTTCACGTCGTTTGTTGCATTAGAAGCATGGTTCTGCCCTCCATCTTACCCAATGTGTTATGCTTGGGTTTTGTTTGTAAAAACAAGCCTCACAATGTATTTCTCATCAATTTTCCCCTGAAATCGAAGCGTGTAGATATTCTCCTTGTTTCTCCTTTTGAGACTAAGTAAGTAGAAACAAGGAGGGCATATATCTCCCTTGATTTCCTACCTCATCATGTCTCATCACTCAACTTCTTAGTGTTTTTGACTTACATATTGGTGTGTTGGTTGCAGGTTGATTTGATTTAGATTCTCTAACAAGTGTTCCTTGTAGGTTGCAGTTCCTAACTTTGTGTTCTTGCAGGATTATAGACTTGGGGGCATCTTCCTCTTGTGCGATAACACTTCAGCTTCCTCTATAGTATCCTCTTCAGTCATGGATGTGGAAGGATTCCCCATTCTTTTGTTTTGTTTTGAAAAGGTTAGTCATGGATGTGGATGGCATGGTTGATAAGGTGTAAATGGTACATATGGAGGATTTAAAAAGTTTAGTGAAATTAGCAAATGAGTTTTGATGGTCCTCTTTGAAAGGAAGCTAGGTGTGCAAAAAATGCTTCCTACACTAATCTAATAAGGAGAGGGCTATGCAAATTCAAATTAATCCTTACAACTATAGCAACATAGAACATCTAACAGAGATATAGTAGTAATACACATGAACCAAAAAGAAGACAGAAGAAGAGAGACAAAGATTTATAGTGAGGAAAACCCTTATCAAGTGAAAAACCCCACACTCAGAAACTTGCACAATGTATTAACAAATTTGAATGTTGTTTACAATACACTTGCAATGCAAGCTTCAATGGTCTTTGACACTTGTGTTTGGAGTCAATCTGGTAGCATAACAGTACTTGTAAACTTTTGATACAACTCCCTCGCCAAGCACCTGTTTATATAGAATATACAATTCAATATTGGACCTATCTTGGGATGGGCGTCCAACTTAGCCTCATGGCCCAAAACCCACACCTAAGGACACTTGGTCAACATTGTAGAATGTGCCTGACATTTGTCCACAGCTCCCATCCCAAAGAGGTCACCTATTTCCAAAATGGGCTATGACAGATGCTCTTACGACACTTACTATCGTAATAGAATTTGTCATAGCGGTTACAACTTATAGCTATAAGAGAATCTATCATACACAGGCTAAAAATAGCATATTCTCTTATAACATGTCATAGTCCACCTTGGGGTGCCCAAATATGCCTTTTTCAAAGATGTTTCATGACACATGTCTTCACCTGTCTTACAAACTTCTATTTTTGACTCTTACATGTCATAGCTTCGTCATAGGAATCAGTCATAACCGTTTCGGTCAAACATTCCCTTACACAACATGAAAGATGTTGACACATGGAAAAATTCTCCTATCACAAAGTGGGATGCCTATCTCCTCATGTGAGGACAAAATTACAAGTTGTCATCTTCAATGTAGGATGACACATCACCGTGCCACATCCCACAACATGACAATATGGAATTTACAATTATTTACAGCATAGGCAATGAATTAATATATACAAAAATAAATAATGCAAGGAATTACCAAGGTTGAGACACCTTAATTCCCAACATTCTCCCACTTGTCAAATACCTTGTAAGAGCCAATAGAATAACAGGATTTAACTGCTATAGGCCAAGAGGCCCATAGACTCTGAACACCATTTGAACTTCTCTGTGCCCACTGGTTTCATCAATGCATCTACAACATTCTTAAAATATGTACCTTTTCCAAATTTACCTTCCATCCTCAACCATGTCTTGTACAAAGTGAAACTGAACATCAATGTGTTTTGTTCTAGAATGGAAAGTTGGATTCTTCGCAAGGCAAATTGCACTCTGACTGTCACAACTGATCGTGATCTGGCCTGCACCAACACCAATATCTAAAGACAATCTCTTAAGCCAAATGGCTTCCTTACAAGCATGAGTTGCTGCCATATACTCAACTTCTGTCATGGACAAAGCAACAATAGGTTGTCACTTACTCATTTGAATAATAGCACCACCAAACAGTGTAAACACATAAGCACTGGTGGATCTCCTACTGTCAATGTCACCTGCCCAATCTGAATCCACAAATCCATGAATATAAACAAAATGTGGAGGTCTTGTAACATTACCATGATAGCATATGGAATACTCAAAAGTACCCCTCAAATATCTAAACACTCACTTAACTGCATCCCAATGAACCCGTCCAGGATTAGCCATAAATCAACTAAGGACTCCCACTGCTTGGGCAATGTCTGGTCTTGTGTAGACCATAGCATACATCAAACTACTAACAACACTAGCATAAGGTACTCTTCTCATGTCCTCCACCTCACTAGGAGATTTTGGACAATCCTCAATAGACAACTTTGTTCCCAAAGAAATAGGAACACACAATGGTCTACAATCTACCATACTAAACCTGTCCAATACGGTCTTCACATACTTACTCTGGCTTAACCAAAGTTTTCTATTGGTTCTGTCTCTTCTGATTTCCATTCCTAGAATGTACCTAGCTGCCCCTAAATCTTTCATTTTAAACTGTGCTAACAACTGAGATTTAAAATCAGAAATCATATTCTTACCCTTCCCAATGAGCAACATATCATCAACATACAATGCAATAATGAGAATACAATCACCATCAAACTTATAATACACACAGTGATCCAATTTTGATCTCACAAATCTAATTGAGAACATAAAGGCATCAAAATTCAAGTACCATCTCCTAGGGGATTGCTTCAAACCATACAAAGACTTCTTAAGTTTGCAAACCAAATTTTCTTTACCTTTCACCATGTAATGCTCTGGCTGTGACATGTAGATTTCTTCCTCCAAATCACCATGAAGGAAAGTTGTCTTTACATCCATCTATTCTACCTCTAAGTCATAAGCTGCTACAAGAAACAACAAGAATTGAATGGATGTCCACTTTGCAATGGGAGAGAAGATCTCACCATAATCTATACCCTCCACTTGTGAGTACCCCTTCACAACCAATCTGGTCTTATACTTCTCAACATTGCCATCTACACCAAATTTCTTCTTGAACACCCACTTGCATCCAACGGGTTTCCATCGAGGAGGCAAAGGTACCAAGTCCCAAGTTTGATTCTTTTTGAAAGAAGCCATTTCATCCTCCATGGCCTCCTTCCAGGAACCTACATCTTTCATGTCCATAGCCTTTGATACAGTTCTAGGTTCATCACTATTAGTAAGCAAAGCAAAAGCACAACTAGAATCAAGCAATATAAAACCAAACCTTTTAGGTTGCTTTCTTATCCGTGTAGACCTCCTCAAGAGCTGAGGTTGAGGTTCAGCCTCTTCATCTAAGCTGCAAGAGCTCTCCTCATCATCAGGTCCAACATTGTCTTTTTGCTTAGTCTTCTCAGGGGTAGCAGGAAACTGAACAACATCCTCTTTCTTTTCTTTTTCTTCTGGCTATAAAATACTGGAAGAAGGTGTAATTTGTCTTAAGATGACACTTCTGCTATACAACACTTTTTCAGCCACAGGGTCCTAAAGCTTGTATCCTTTCACACCGACACCATAGCCAATGAAGATACACTTAATAGCCTTGTTCTCCAATTTTGACCGCTTCTCCCTAGGCACATGTGTATATGCCTCACAACTAAAAACATGAAGATGCCTTATTAAAGGCTTTCTACCAGACCACACCTCCATGGGTGTCTTTCCAACAAGAGATGATGTAGGAGATCTATTTACAAGATAGTAAGTAGTGGCAATATCTTTAGCTCAAAATTTTTGTTCTAGGCCAGCTCCACTAAGCATACTCCTAGCCTTCTCCATCAGTGTCCTGTTCATCCTCTCTATAACTCCATTTTACTGTGGGGTGTATGGAGTTGTCTTGTGTCTTTCAATCCCAAGTTCCTTACAATATTTATCAAATTATGTAGAATAGAACTCACCACCATTGTCAGTTCTCAAACATTTAATCTTTTTACCAGTCTGATTTTCAGCAAAGGCCTTAAACTCCTTGAACTTACTATAGACTTCATATTTGCTTCTGAAAAAATAAATCCATGTCCTTCTACTATAGTCATCTATGAAAAATACAAAATATACATATTTTTATAACAAAGGAACATTAACAGGACCAAATACGTCAGAATGAACAAGGTAAAACTAAACACAGTTTTGTTTCCCATAATGCAATGTTCACAAAAGTCAAACTCAAGATTACAATCATCTAACCCCTCAACGAGGTTTTTATTTTTTAGGGTACACAGACCCTTCTCACCAATGTGGCCAAATCTCTTATGCCATAACATTATCTTTTCAGCAAGAAGTTTAACTTCCAAGGCATGATTACAAACATCAGAACTAGAAACAACAGATCTCTTAACTTCTCGTTCAAATGGTGAGGATGAAGTGACTGTTGCCCTCTTTCTTGAATTATAAGAACTATTGCATTATGAAATGCATGCCTCCAGCTGAAACAAAGTACCTCTCCTAGTACCCTTAGTGAGCACCATAGCTCCTCTAGTCATCTTGCATCCTTCTTTCGAAAAGACAACCTGCACACCTGCATCATTCAAACTACTTACAGAAAGTAGGTTCTGTGTTAAGCCTAGGATATGCATAACCCCAAAGATCCCCTTCACTCGGCCATCAAAGAATCGGATAGAGACTCTTCCATGACCAACAATCTTTAGATGAGAGTCATCACCCAACTACACCTTTCCACCATCAAACTCCACATACTTAGTAAACTAGTCTCGATGCGAGGTCATGTGGAATGATGCACCAGAGTCAATCAGCCACACATCATCAGATGCATGGGTTGCCAGGGCTGCAATGAAAGCATCACCATCATCTTGTGATTTGTCAGAATCTGAATCTGGGGTCTTCTTCTTCTTTTTCTTTTCTTCTTTGCATTCCTTTTGGAAATGCCTAGATTTACCACAGTTACAATAGATAGCCTTGGACTTTCTAGGAGATTTGGATCTCCCATAGGATTTGGATCTACTGTTCTCAGCTTTCTTGTCCTTCTTTTTCCCTTTCTCCTTGGGTCTTCCACGAACTACAAGAGTTTCTTTCATTGCATTAGAAGACTTTATTCACATCTCTTCAGATAACAACGAAGAAACCACTTCATCCATTTTGAATGTGGATGTGGTGCTTCCAATAGGCATGATAAGGTGATCCCACGAGTCTGACAAAGAACAATGCAGGGTCATACACCGATCCTCCTCCTCCATCTTCACACTAATAGATGTCAATTGTGCAACCAACATGTTAAAAGTATTCATATGTTCAATAACAGATCCTCCATCCTCCATTTGAAGGGAATACAATTTCTTTCTCAGAAAAAGTTTATTAACCAAGGATTTGGCTTGATACACATCTCCCAACTTCTTCCAAAGCAAGTTTACAATTTTCTCCTCATGGACATTTAACAAGACAGAATCAACAAGACTAAGTCTTATGAGACCCTTAGCCTTTTGATCCTTGAGATCCCAATCATCTTGTGACATTACAGCTGGTTTAGTTCCATTAACACTTTCCCAAAGGTCTCGGTCAACAAGCATGTCTTCCATCTTGAGCTTCCACAGCTCGAAATTAGTGCCGTTGAATTTCTCCACTTCAAATTTTATGGATATGCTTGCCATCTCCTTGCTATAATAGAATTCAGAATACTCTATACAGACTCCCACTTAAGTTAAGATCAGCTCAAAAAACCCCTACCCAATAGCTAAGACCAAAACTGGCTAGGCTCTGATACCAACTGAAAGGAAGCTAGGTGTGCGGAAAATGCTTCCTACACTAATCTAATGAGGAGAAGGCTATGCAAATTCAAATTAATCCTTACAACTACAACAACATAGAACATCTAATAGATATATAGTAGCAATACACATGAACCAGAAAGAAGATAGAAGAAGAGAGAAAGATTTATGGTGGAGAAAACCCTTATCGGGTGAAAAACCCCACACTCAAAAACCTGCACAATGTATTAACAAATCTTAATGTTGTTTACAATACACTTGCAATGTAAGCTTCAATAGTATTTGACACTTGTGTCTAGAGTCAATCCGGCAGCATAACAATACCTGTAAACATGTGGTACAACTCCCTCTCCAAGCACCTCTTTATACAGAATATACAAGGCAATATTGGACCTATCTTGGGATGGGCATCCATCTTGGCCTCATGGACCAAAACCCATGCCTAAGGACACTTGGTTAACATTGTAGAATGTGCCTAACACTTTTCCAGCTCCCATCCCAAAGACATCACCTATTTCCAAAATGGGCTATGATAGATGCTCTTACGACACTTACGACTATCATAGAATCTGTCATAGTGGTTACAACTTATAGCTATAAGAGAATTTGCCATACACAGGCTAAAAATAGCATATTCTCTTACACATGTCATAGTCCACCTTGGGATGCCCAAATATGCATTTTTTAAAGATGCTTCATGACACATGTCTTCACCTGTCTTACAAGCTTTTATTTTAGACTCTTAAATGTCATTGCTTTGTCATAGGAATCCGTCATAACTGTTTCGGTCAAACATTCCCTTACACAACATGAAAGATGCTGACACATGGCAAAATGATCCTACCACAAAGTGGGATGCCTATCTCCTCATGTGAGGACAAAATTACAAGTTGTCATATTCCATGTAGCATGACACATCACCGTGCCATATCCCACAACATGACAATATGGAATTTACAATTATTTACAACATAGGCAATGAATTAATATATACAAACATAAATAATGCAAGGAATTACCAAGGTTGAGACACCTTAATTCCCAACACTCTTCATTGACATTATTGATTATAGGGAATAACCTAGCATCCTCACTTAAGATACACTCAAGTTTGGTGGGGGTAGATTCCTATTTTCCATACCCTAACCCACAGAGATAGGGATTCCTTGTAGCTTGAATAGGCTCAGTAATTCCTTATTCATGAAGACCCATACTGCCTTGTCCTTTCTAACCTATATGTTTGACAATCATGAGACCTTTTCCATATATCTCGATGGGGATGATAGGAGCTTCTTGGTCATCATTTTCATCCTTATATAGCCATGAAGATATATCCTCATGGACATCTTGTTCCATGAAGTATTTCCTCTCGAAGATAGGGGATGGCTTGTATTTGATGATTATCATCAAGACTTCATTGTCCTTAGGGGTACCAAATGTATTAGGAGATGGTGCGAGTAAACCTACACAAAATGGGCCATGTAGATTGAAGAGACCTAGTGTCTCAAGTTATTGCTTGGAACCTCTTTCTTTCATTGGTCGTCGGCCACACTAGAGTTTCGACAGAACTAGTGAATGTTACATTGATAGTTTTGTTCACATCGATGAAGGGATAAGGCTATCAGGCAGACTTACTATATCGGCACGGTCTTAAGTTTCTTCTCTGATCAATGAGGGTCTTACCAATGTCCATTGGCATAAGGTTGGGCGTCGGGTAAACTCATGGTGGTCATTTTGATAGTATTGAGTTACCCCGATGGAAGTATGCGTTGGGATCAATGGATCATCGGCGTAAGAACTATTATCGGCCCAACGTTGAGATGTCTCTTCGAAGCTACCAGTCACTCCGATGAAGGGTTGGCATAGCATTGGCATCGGTGGGACAAGGATCTATCAGAGTGAGTGTTGAACAGTTCACCGATGATGAAGGTTATCCCGATGAGTCTTTGACTATCATCGTCGGCAACGAAATTGCCAACGATAGTCTTATTGATTGTTTATGGTTATAAACCGGAATAGTATATGCGACTGGGTGTATTTGGGATTATTGATCTCACGAGAATGTGAACAGTTATGACTGTTGGAAGACAGCGACGCTAAGGAAGTTAAATCAGTCAGTTAGAATGAAAGTTAAATAACGGTTTCTTCTAGAAGACTGGAGATATAATACAGATCTGCTGGTGTTGTTGGGTGTGGAAGAAGAGATTCAATTATATAGTTTGCTCTGTAAATGTGCAGAAGTGTTGAATTGAGTATAATTTGAGAATCGATACCTGAGCAAGATAGCTGGGGTCTTTTTTGTAACTTTCTAAGTTTACTGTAATAAAGATTGTCTCTCTTGTGGTGGTGGGTTTTTTACCCAAAAGGGTTTTCCCACGTATATCTGGTGTTGTTCTCATTTATCTTGTTTGTTTTCTATTCTTCTGGTGTATTCATCTATAGTTTTTTAATTGAAAGTTCCCTGTCTACATTGTCCCCTCTAAATTGACATTAGGGAAGCTATATTCCGCACCTCTACTTTCCTTACAAGTGGCATTAGAGCTTGGCCAGTTGTGTTATCCTTGTTGGTAGGTTGGGTTTTTTGTGTTAGTTCAGTGAGTGGGAGTTCTGTAGAGGTCTTTTCTATTAAATAAGATGGCAACCACATCAGGAAAGATAGACATTGAAAAATTCAATGGCACAAACTTTGAGTTATGGAAGGTTAAGGCTAAAGATTTGTTGATCGACAGAGATCTTTGGATTGCTATGTCTAGGGTTAAACCTAGAAGCATGAAACAAGAAGATTGGGACCTAGCTGATAGAAAAGCTTGAGGATTGATAAGATTAAGTCTAGTGGATTCTATTCTATTGAACATCCATGAGGAGAAGTCAGCCAAAGATTTGTGGAAGAAGTTGGGAGATATTTACCAGGGCAAGTCCTTGGTGAATAAACTGTTCCTCAGAAAGAAGTTGTATTCTCTGAAGATGGATGAAGGTGCATCTGTAGTAGACCATCTGAACACATTTAATCTGATTGTTGCACAGTTGATGTCTATAGGTGTAAAAATAGAAGAGGAAGACTGCTATATGCTTCTATTGTGTTCCTTACCTGACTCATGGGATCAACTTGTGATGGCTATTGGAAGTATAACAACCACATTTACAACTAAAGTGGTTGTTACCTCATTGTTATCTAAAGAGATGTAGAGGAAATCTTCTAAGTCAGCCAAAGAGGCCCTGTCTGTTCAAGGTAGATCAAAGGAAAGAGGCAAGAAGAAGGACAAGAAGTCTAAGTCCAAATCAGAGGGGAGATCAAAATCTCCTGGCACAAAGTCCAAGGTGAAGTGCTGGAATTGTGGGCAGAAAGGACACATCAGAAAAGACTGCAAAGAGGAGAAAAAGAAGAAGAACTCTTCTGACAATGATTCTTCTCAGAGTGATACTGATGCCTCCATTGTTGCCTTGGCAACGCCTGTATCTGAAGATGTGTGGCTGGTGGATTCAGGAGCATCTTTTCATATGACATCTCACAGAGAGTGGTTCACAAAGTATGAACCATATGCTGGTGGAAAGGTGTTCCTGGCAAGTGATTCAACAATGGAAATTATTGGCCGAGGATGACTCAGAATCCAGTTCCCAGATGGCAGAATAAAGGGAATGAATGGAGTACTACATATACCAGGTCTGGCTCAAAATTTACTTTCTGTTAGTAAGATTAATGATGTTGGAGTGCAAGTTACTTTTATGAATGGTGGCTATAAGATGACTAGAGGTTCTATTATTTTGACAAAGGGTGAACACATTGGAACTTTGTATAGGTTAGATGCTAAACCAGTGTGCTGTAATAATGTCTCTATAAAATTTGAAGAAGCTACTATTGTAACACATGATGCAAACTCTATGGAAGTTAAACTTCCTATAGAGAAAACAATGCTCTGGCATCATAGACTTGGTCACATAGGTGAAAAAGGTTTAAAAACCTTGAAAAACAAAACCCTGGTAGATGGACTAATTGATTGTAATCTAGAGTTTGATTTCTATGAACATTGTATATATGGAAAACAGAACCGTGTTTCTTTTTACTCAAGTTCTCATAAATCTTCTGGTATTCTGGACTATGTACATTTTGATGTTTTTGGTCCAGTTGATGTTCCGTCTTTATCTAAATAATGATACTATGTATCGTTCATTGATGATTATTCAAGGAGGGTATTTATTTATTTTTTGAAAAATAAATCAGAAGTATTCAGTTGGTTTAAAGAATTTAAAACTCTTGTGGAAAATCAGACTGGTAGAAAAATAAAATGCTTGAGAACAGATAATGGTGGTGAATATTGCAATGCGGACTTTGATAAGTATTGTGTAGATCATGGAATTAAAAGGCATTAAACTACACCTTGTACTCCACAGCAAAATGGAGTTGTTGAAAGGTTAAATTGATCGTTGATGGAGAAAGCAAGAAGTATGTTAAGTTATGTTGGTCTTGAACAAAAGTTTTGGGCTGAGGTAGTTGGTACAACATGTTACTTGTTGAATCGTTCTCCTACTTCAGCATTGGTTGATAAGATGCCTATGGAAGCGTGGTCTAGAAAGAAGCCCTCTCTAAGACATCTTCGTGTCTTTGGCTACAAGGCATATGCTCATATTCCTAAGGTAAAGAGATCTAAGTTGGATAACAAGGCAATTAAATGTATCTTTACTGTCTATGGTGTTGGTATTAAAGGGTACAAACTTTGGAATCCTGAAACTGAAAAGGTAATTTACAGCAGAAATGTAATTTTCAGAGAGCTGAAATCTTTGGTTATTGATACTCAGTCGGAGAAGACAGAAGAGAAGAAAGAAAAGAGTGTTGTGAATATTCCTCTGACTCCTATAAAAGAGGAACAACAAGCACCAAGTGTAGATGGTTCAGATGTGAGTTCGAGTAGCTCCGAAGATTCAGATCCAAGAACCTGAACCTGCACCTCAGCCTATGAGGAGGTCTACATGTGAAAGAAGACAACCAATTAGGTATGGATTTTTAGTACTTGATTCAATTTGTGCCTATGCTTTACTTACTGATACGGATGAGCCTAGGACTGTAAAAGAAGCTATTAGTTTACCTGATTCAAATTCTTGGTTGGAAGCCATGGATAGTGAAATGACATCATTAGAGAAGAATGGAACCTGGGATCTGGTGCTCTTGCCTGAAGGAAGAAAACCTGTAGGCTATAAGTGGGTATTTAAGAAGAAATATGGTCCAGATGGTAGTATTGAAAAGTACAAGGTAAGACTAGTTGCTAAGGAGTATTCCCAAAAGGAAGGTATAGATTATGGAGAAATCTTTTCTCCTGTAGCTAAGCTGACGTCCATTAGATTTCTGTTGTCACTTGCAGCAGCATATGATTTTGAAATTGAGCCGATGGATGTGACAACATCATTTCTTCATGGGGACCTTGAAGAAGAAATTTATATGTCCTAGCCAGAGCATTTTGTGGTATAAGGTAAAGAACGTCTAGTATGTAAACTTAAAAAGTCTCTTTTTGGTTTGAAGCAATCTCCCAGAATGTGGTATAAAAAATTTGATACGTATGTTTTATCCTTGGGGTATGTGAGATCTAAATCTGATCATTGTGTCTATTATAAAATTGAAGGTGATCAGATTCTTATTATTGCACTATATGTGGATGACATGTTATTCATTGGCAATGGTAAGGGGATGATCTCAGAATTAAAATCTCAGTTGTCCTTGAAATTTGAAATGAAGAATCTGGGGGCAGTGAAATACATTCTGGGAATGGAAATAAAAAGGGACAGATCTAAGAGAAAGATTTGGCTCAGCCAAAGCAAGTATATTACCAATGTTCTTGATAAATTTAATATGTCTGATTCTAAACAATTAGTTGTTCCAGTCTTGCAGGGAATGAAACTATTTTTTGAAGATTGTCCAGAATCTTTGAATGAAACTGATGACATGAAAAGAGTGCCTTATGCAAGTGTTGTTGGCAGTTTAATGTATGCAATAGTCTATACAAGACCAGACATTGCCTAAGCAGTGGGAGTTTTGAGCCAGTTTATGGCAAATCCAGACAGGTCACATTGGGATGCTATGAAAAGAGTTATGAGGTATTTGAAGGGAACTTCTGACTATGCTACTTGCTATCATGGAAATTCAGATGGATCTCAGAGATCTATCAGCATTCAGGGATATGTTGATTTTGATTGGGCAGGGGACATTGACAGTAGAAGATCTACCAGTGGATATATATTCATGTTAAATGGTGGTGCTATTAGTTGGATGAGCAAGCGTCATGCTGTAGTTGCTTTGTCCACAACAGAGGTAGAGTACATGGTAGCTACTCGTGCATGCCAAGAAGCTGTTTGGTTAAAGAGGTTGTGTTTTGATGTTGGTTTTAATGCAGGGCAAATACAAATTTATTGTGACAGTAAAAGTGCTATCTATTTGGCAAAAAATCCTACATTTCATGCTAGGACAAAACATATTGATGTCTAATATCACTTTGTTCGTGATATGGTGGAAGACAGGAAAGTGAAGCTGGAAAAAGTTGACACTTTTGAAAATGTCGCTGACGCCTTAACTAAACCAGTAAGCACAACCAAGTTCAAATGGTGTTCAGATGAAATGGGTCTTCTGGCCCATAATTCTCAGTAATCCTTTTGAGGATTAAGAGGTAGCAATAATCTCTTCGACAAGTGGGAGATTGAAGAGACCTAGTGTCTCAAGTTATTGCTTGGAACCTCTTTCTTTCATTGGTCGTTGGCCACACTAGAGTTTCAGCAAAACTAGTGAATGTTACATCGATAGTTTTGTTCACATCGATGAAGGGATAAGGCTATCATGCAGACTTACTTTATCGGCACGGTCTTAAGTTTCTTCTCCGATCGATGAGGGTCTTACCAATGTCCATCGGCATAAGGTTGGGCGTCGAGTAAACTCATGGTGGTCGTTCTGATAGTATTGAGTTAACCTGATGGAAGTATGCGTTGGGATCAATGGATCATCAGTGTAAGAACTATTATCGGCCCAGCGTTGAGATGTCTCTCTGAAGCTACCAGTCACTTTGATGAAGGGTTGGCATAGCATTGGCGTCAGTGGGACAAGGATCTGTCGGAGTGAGTGTTGAACAGTTCACTGATGATGAAGGTTATCCTAATGAGTCTTTGACTGTCATCGTCGGCAACAAAATTGTAGATGATAGTCTTATTGATCATTTGTGGTTATAAACCAGAATAGTATAGGCGACTAGGTGCATGTGGGATTATTGATCTCATGAGAATGTGAACAGTTATGACTGTTGGAAGAGAACGACACTGAGGAAGTTAAATCAATCAGTTAGAATGAAAGTTAAATAACGATTTCTTCTAGAAGACTTGAGATATAATACAGATCTGCTAGTGTCGTTGGGTGTGGAAGAAGAGATTCAATTATATAGTTCGCTCTGTAAATGTGCAGAAGTGTTCAATTAAGTATAATATGAGAATTGATACCTGAGCAAGATAGCTGGGGTCTTTGTTGTAGCTTTCTAAGTTTACTGTAATAAAGATTGTCTCTCTTGTGGTGGTGGGTTTTTTACCCGAAAGGGTTTTCCCACATATATCTGGTGTTGTTCTCATTTATCTTGTTTGTTTTTTGTTCTTCTGGTGTATTCATCTATAGTTTTTTAATTGAAAGTTCCCTGTCTGCATTGTCCCCTCTAAATTGACATTAGGGAAGCTATATTCTACACCTCTGCTTTCCTTATATAGATCATACTCTCCACACCCCATGTCACTTACTTTGATCTTGAACTCAGGAGGGGTGGATGTTTCTGATGTGGATGGATCAACATATGCATTGGATGGTGTAGGATTGGTGTTGATAGTGGATGTTTTGATGGCATTGTTGTATGGGTAGAAAGTTTGGTCATCTCCTTCCAAAAAGCTATAGTATTAGAAAGGACAAGGATCGACATAGATAGTTACTTCTGTGCCATTGTATGGAAATTTTAGGCATTGGTGGAAAGTGGATGGAATGTCTTGCATGGAATGGATCCATGGTAAGATAAGGATAATTTTGTATGGGAGGTCAAGATCAAGTAATTGGCATTTGGTTTCTAAAATATTTTGTCCTACTTGGATGGGAAGCTTAATGGTGCCTTCAGACAATCTTTCGGTATCATCATATCCTTTTATAGTTATACACTCACTAGAGTCCACAATCACATCAGAGTATCCAAGGTGTCTTAATAATTTTAGATTGCAAATATTTAGGCTAGATCCACCATCTATTAAGACTCATTTGATGGTATGTTTGTGTATTAGGACTTAGATGTGAAGGGATTCATTATGTGAGGCGTTAGATGTAGGGAGGTCTTTTTCAGAGAAGGTAAGATGGTGAGGTGAGGAGATGTGTCCTACCATGGCTTGGAATTGATCAACATTCAAGTTGGTAGGTACCTGGGTCTCCATAAAGGCTTTTTCAAGGACATCCTTGTGGAGGGGGGATGTACGAAGTAGTTTGAGGATGGAAATTTGAGCGGGGGTTTTTCTGAGATGTTCAAGGAGGTTATACTTTTGTGTAGATGAAGGATTGGTAGACCTGTGGATGTAGAGGGTTAGTTATTGGTAGGGACTCCATAGATGAAAATGTGGCCACAATGGGTAGTAACGGTACAATTGGGTGTCTTGGCTCTAATGGTGATGGTATTGATATGGTTGGAAGAATCTTCTATTTGACCTACAACAAATTTGAAAGAAGATGGACATGGCATAACATTATAGGTTTGATTAGATGATGAGGCTTTTCCCTTGTTATGATTCAGAAGTGGATCCTTATATGCTCCTAAGTTGGCGTTAGGTGATTGTTTTGGTGGTTTGTCAATGGTTATATCACCCCTATCTACAAGATCTTGGATGCAATGTCTCAACCTCATATAGTTAGAAGTCTGATGCCCTTTTATGCGATGATATTCACAATAGGCATTCTCATCAAACTAAGAGGGGTTAAATTGGTTATCGTCATAAGAGCCAATAGGTGGTAATGTGATTAGGTCCACATTGATGAGGTTTCTCAAAACATCCTCAATAGGTTCACCCAATGGTTGGAATCTCGTCTTGGGTACGTTGTTTTATTTGGATGGTCCCTTAGGGATATTTACATTATTACTTATGGATGGATTGGATGGTATGATGGTTTGTATGTTTTGGATACTCTTAACATTGGTGACACCATCATTAAGAGTATTTTTGTTTTTGCCCCAAAATGGGGTTTTTCATGGGATGGATTGTTGTTGTTTGTGTTGTTGCCATTGATTTTGTTATTGATTTTGTTATTGATTTTGTTGTTTTTATTATTGTTCTAGGTTTTTTTAGCCCCTTTGGTAATGAGGGCTCTTTCAATGGTGGTTCCCTTCTCTATGACTTCCTCGAAGGTTCATGCGCATGGTATTTGTAAATGGAAACTCATTTCTTGGTTTAAATTAGTCATAAACATGGTAACTAATTATTTTTCAGGCAAAGGCCGAGGGAGTTTTCTTGCTAAGCTTCTCCACCTTTGTAAAAAGGTAGGGAAGGATTCCCCATTCTTTTGTTTTGTGTTGCAAAGGTCGGTCATGGATATTTCTATTATGTTAGAACTTGTCCTCCTATATGTAATGGTACAATTTCTCACGGTTTAGCTCCTCTCATTTGGTCTCCTCTTAACCTATTCCTTTTTGACCTTCCTAAACCCTAATTGACCTATGTCTAACAGAAGAAATGTCATATTTCTACATATCTGATGATTGAACCTGAAAAGAAAGTTTGGATTTGGGATTGCATGGAGCCCCTTAATGCAGATTTGATCATAAAATTAGGGCTTGGGCTTGGGCGCTTGTGCCCTAGCCTTGACTTATTTCTCAAGGTTTTGAATTTTAGTGGGGTGTCAGCTCCCGTCGTACATCTCAGGATTTCATTTTCACACGATGTCGTGACGTTATTTTGAAATTTGAAATTCCTAAGGTTAGATATTTAAAGACATTTCAAAATTATTTTATCACACACAATCTATATGCAAGCTTTCTATGCTAAAACTCTATGAAATTTTCTGTTGAAGAACAACACTTTGTTGAAGCTCTTGGATTTATTTGAAGCTACTACATGGAGATATTCTATGGAGATTAGAAATCAAGATCTTGAGACTATCTTGCTCTTCCGAGGGTTTGTACAACCTTTTGTATGATTAAGAGAAGGGTTGAAGCCTCCAACATCGAGCTTGGAAATCCTCCGCGGATACGGCTATCTCACCTTCTTGTTCTACAAGTCTTCATTGCTCTCATCTCCTTGAGGTGATGTTATTGTTGTTTCATTGAGTGAAGTAAGGTGTTGATCTTTCCATGATACCTGAGTCGTCTAGGGTTTTTACATTTCTTGCATACATATTGGTTAGAGGATCACACACATCTGCAAATCTGTATCATTGGCTATTGTTGAGGTAGGAATACCAAAAACATGGCCTGACTGAAGCAAGCTCCTATATAGCCACAACCATCTTTCTCCTCCTTTTGCATGTGTAGGTTACATTCGATGAGATCAGGCAGAAAAGAGTTACAAGAAGATAGATATTGTAGGTACAGTCATCACAAGATTTTGTAATTTAGGATTACAGAACTTCTAGGGAAAAGGGACTCATGCCCAAGCCCTTATATGCATTTTCTTCAAGATCTGGGGACCTCTGAAGATTGTTTGACACCTAGTGCAGAAGATTCTGATAGTTGGAAACATTTGGGACAAAGGGGCTAGCACCCTAGCCTATTAGGGCTCTATTTTTTGGGTGCACATTCTATGTACCTTTTACTCTACATTTCTATAATTTGTTTTCCTATACCTATGTCTGGAAACTATCTGTTACAGTAGATTTGTTGAATTAGGGTTTCATGCTTTGTGAACACAATAAGCTTGTAAAAACCCAATTTAGAGATTTACCTAGTTGTAATTAGCAGAAAAGGGGAACCTAGGAAATCAAAAGCTTTACTCCAAGCTTGTTTCTAACCTCCCTTATGTTTAGCAAGAGAAAGTGTGGGACTTGATTCGGTTGGTTGAACTATCATTATCCCAACATTTTTCCACTAAATATTTTGGTGAACCCATACTCTAAAAGAATTTGCATCCTTTTTAACATTAGATATGAATTAGTTTGCTGTCCTAAATCACATTTAGATCACAAACACTCTTTGCTAAAAGTACATACATTGAATCTTGAGTGATTTCTTCATCTTTTCATTAAAAGAGTTTGAAATTACAACTTTGTGTTTTGCACAATGCTATTGTATTTCATTTTCACAAAGTTTATGCTATATCATTTTACATTTAAGTCTTGGGTTAATTAGAACATGCTATAATGTCAGATTACTTTTTACAAGACTTTCGTGTGTATGATGAGCCATTTAGTTGTGATGACATTAATATGTTATATGAAGCCCTCGAGGACTTTATCTTGATTGAATATTCCACTACGACTCCTATACTGTCATTGTTTCAAAGATTAGTAAATGCAATTTATTTTTCTAAACTTCAAGAAGAACCTGTGGAGCTGAAGATAGTGGTCAACCTGTGTACATATGTGGCTCAACCACACTCTAAATTGGTGCTCACTTTTAGGGGTCTTCCACCTTCTTATCAAACTCCTGATTACATTTATAACTATGATAAATAAATAACACAACAATCTAGTCATATTGTGGTTGCTCATACATATAACGCACAAAATAATGAGCAAACCAAACAATAATCAAGAATTCCAATATCTTTGCAAACTTTTCAACCGATGCTTCCTCAAGCACCTCATTTAACACATAAAGTTGGTTAGGACTATGATTGTGTTTAGCAACTTTGAGCTATTCCTGCTAAAATTTCTCTTTAGGAACTTATACAAACTTTCCCTACATACCATGGAATGTGCCAAGAAGCTTTACAAAAGGTGATTGTACTGCCTTTTGTCAAGCTGAATGATGTAGCAGCTCTATTAGATTGTATGCATGTAACAAAAATAGATATTATGTTTCAACAACATGAGTTGCCTTTTCTTGAAGTTCAAAATCAATATGATCCTTTAATTATATTCATTACAATAAAAAATAAATTGATTAAGTGAGTTATAATTGATAATGGATTAGCTCTTAATGTTCGTGGCAGTAATTTGTTACATAAAATCAAAGTTGATAAATCCTTGACTAAGCTAGATAGAATAAGTATCCATGGCTTTGATAATGTTGTAAGACAATCTGTAGGCACTGTAACTTTACCTGTACAAGTTGGGCCTGTGACTGTATCTACCCAGATTCATGTCATGCTCAGTTCTTTATCATACAACATGATTCTTGGTAGGCCTTGGATTCATACATTGGGGGTAGTTCCTTCTACCCTTCACCATTTGATTAAGTTTATTTATAAAGATAAACTTCATACTATTGATACTCATCCTAAACTAGATAATTGTTTACAAATTGAATTACAAAAACAAGTCAGTCATCATAAGATCTTAAATAACTTGAAAGTTGATCCATCAACTCCTCTTGCCATAGATAATGTCATGCAAGAGACCAAGCAATTGAATGCATTTCTTGGTGACGATTGGGGTTTATAAGATTTTACATCTCCCTCTATAGGTAAATATAAAATTAACAACCCTACTTCTGAAACATCAAATGATGCATCGATCTCATCTAAAAATTTAAGTACGAAACCTAAAGTCTATTTGGTAACAAATACAGATAATACTCTTACTTACACTACAAATTATGAGACTTATGAGGCCCCACCTTCTTCTAAGGAAATGGCTTCTCTCTATGGTCGAGGATTTCAGATCCTTTATAAGAATTGTGACTATGTAGGTAATGGTTGTAGTATTAATCAATAAGGAATTTGAGTACCTATAGAATCCACTTCACAACATTACTCAAGTGGCATTGGATATAATCCTTTTAAGGAAACCAAAGCCCATGGACATCCTAATCTCAATGTTAATACAATATCAACACTTCATTTGATGTATCCTGAGATGATAGACATGAGTTGTTCTATAGGAGATATTCCTTTGGATATGTTCTCGACAAATGAAGCAATAATGGAATTCTTGGGAGCTTATGAAGATCTTTCTTGTTATCATCATAAATGTGGATTATCTTATCAATCAAATCAAGATGCACATTTTGGAAAGTCTACTAATTTGATAAACACTACTCTAAAATCTGAGGAAGAAGATGAAGAACTGATGAAATCACCTAGTTTCTTAGACCACAATACTTTGCTTAATGGAAAGATTGTTGATGTTTACATGGAGAAAGATAATGCTAAAATGTTTATCCCTATAGGTGATTGCTTAAAAATAGAAGAAAAAGAAGATATAACCATGCTTTTACATGAATTCTTAGAGTTATTCACTTGGAATTATTCAGATATGCCTGGTATTGATCCTTAGATTGTAACACATAATATTGTATTAAAACCAAACGCTAAGCCATTTAAACAAAAAATCCGTAAGATGAATCCTAAGGTAGAATCACTTGTAAAGGCTGAGATAGAAAAGCTCTTAGAAGCTAGTTTTATCTACCCAATCAATTATTCACCTTGGATTTTGAATATCATTGTTGTCGCTAAACCTGATGGTTGTATTTAGATGTGTACCGATTTTACGGATTTGAATCTCACTTCTTTGAAAGATGATTTTGCCTTCCAAACATTGACATGATTGTTGATTCAATAGATGGCCATGAATTACTTTCCTTCATGGATGGTTTTTTAGGATATAATCAAATTTTTATAAAACCTTAGGATCAATATAAAATAGTTTTTATAACACCTTGGGGTACATTCTGTTGAGTGGTCTTGCCATTTGGATTAAAGAATACTGGAGCAACTTACCAATGGGATATGAACCTTATCTTTCATGATTATATGTATAAAATTCTCAAGGATTATGTTGATGATATCCTTGCAAAGTCTATATGGTGTTAGGATCATGTTACAATCCTCCATCTAATCTTTGAGCGAATTAAAAAATAGAACATGGGTTTAAATCCCCAGAAATGCATTTTTGGTGGATAGTAGGAAACTATTGGGATTTATAGTCTCGCATCATAGTATTGAAGTAGACACAAAGAAAATTGATGCTATTGTTAATATGTTAGCACCTAAGAACATATCTCAACTTCGTAGTTTTTAGGGGATGACACAGGCCATTCGCTAATTTGTTTCACAAATCGTGCAGATAGGACTCACGCTTTTATACAACTACTGAAGAAGGATTAAAAAAATCAATGAAATGCTGATTGTCAAAAGGATTTCAAAGATTTAAAGAGTTATCTAGCTAATCCTCCTGTTTTGCAGCCTATTATTGCTGATAAAACTTTTCTTCTTTATACTTCGTCATTTAATAATGTTGTCGCAGCTTTATTAGCACAACATGATGCTGAAGGCAAGGAATGTGTTGTATGTTACATCAGTCAAACCTTTCTCAATTATGAAGTACGATATACTATTAGCAAGAAGAATTTCTTAGCCCCAGTGTTCACAACACAAAAGCTTAGACACTATCTATTAAATGCTAAAGTACATGTGATGGTTAAATTTGACCCATTGAAACATCTTTTCGCTATAACTAATCTGTCTAGTCATCTTGCTAAATGGGTTATGCTATTAACTAAATTTGATCTTAAATTTATGTCTCAGAAAGAAATTAAAGGACAAGCGTTAACTAACCATTTAGCTGAAGTACCTTCACCCTTTGGTAAACAAAACTAGGAGACATTTACTGATGATCAAATTTTAAATATAGATAATGATGACACATGGGAATTGTAATTCAATGGATCAAGATGTCGAGTTGCTTCTAGTGCTGGTGTTATACTAGTACCTCTCTCTACTAAGTCGATCCCTATGTCTTACCATCTAAACTTCTCATGTACAAATAACATTGCTGAGTACGAAGCTCTTATTGCGGGACTTCGTGCCGCTTTGGCTCTTAACATTAAAAACATCACTATATATGGTGATTCTCAATTAATTGTATGACAAATAACTAGATCATATCAAGCTAAACAAGACAAGTTATTTCAGTATCACGATTTATCTTTATCTCTATTAAAACAATTCACATCATTTTCAATTGATACTATTCCAAGAAAAGACAATCGACATGTAGATGCAATGGCAAGCACAACTTCCCTTATATCCCTGGATGATTCACCTAATGATTATGCTTTCATCATATATAATCTTAAGACACCGGCATTAGAAGAGGTCGTACCTTCAAGTACTAACCTCTATTGTAATATGAACTCTGATGAATGGTTCTCCCATATATTCAATTATTTACATGATGGAACCATCCCTAATTCAACATCAAAAAAATCCCGAGTTCATCTACGCAAACTTACGGTGCACTATATCATCCTATCTAATGTCTTGTATAGACCTAGCTATAGTGGCATTCTTCTCCGGTGTCTTAGTAATTCGGAGATCCTGATAGCTTTAGAAGAGGCCCACTCTGGTGCCTATGGAGGGCATTTTGGAGGAAAAACATTGGTACAAAAGTTAATATGAATGGGATATTATTGGCAACATATGGAACAAGATTCCTTTGCGTATCTGAAGAAATGTCCATAATGTCAACAAAATAATCACTTAATCCAAGCACCTACCCAAGAACTTTGTGCCCAAGTTTCACCTTGGCCATTTTCTATTTGGGGCTTGGATCTAATTGGTAAAATCTCTCCACCTTCTTCTCAAGGACATACTTTTATCATCACCGCTACCGATTACTTCATGAAGTGGGTTGACGTTTTTCCTCTACGATCCACGACTGCTAAGGTAATTTGTCATTTTATACAAGATAACATCATTTCTCAATTTAGCATACCTTCCTCCTTAGTTTTGGAAAATGACATGCCATTCAAGAACAAGGATGTGAAGAAATTTCTTGAAAAATATCATATTCAACACCGCTTTTCTATGCCTTATCATCCTTAATTGTACGACCAAGCAGAAGCTTCAAACAAGGTTATTAGACAAATCTTATGAAAAAATATTAACAAACATAAGAAAGATTGGCATAAGTATCAATTAACTTATGCATTATGGGCTTATAGAACAAGTGTTCGAACATCTACTGGAACTACACCATGTAACCTGGTTTATGGTACTGATGTGATAATACCTTTAACATAAAAGTGATTACAAGAACTTGGGATGCTTGATGAACAATGTATCAATGCTCTAGAGCACCTTAGAGCCCATCAGAAGAGTATCCAATGATCATACAATGAGCCCCTCATACATCATTCATTCGACATTAGAGATCTAGTACTATATGAGAATCAATGCAATGTAAACACACCTCCTGGAGACAAACGAAAGTTCAACCCTAACTGGCTTGGACAATATGTCGTTATTGAAGCCTTTGGATCAAGAGCATATAAAATAGCTAATGAACAAGGTACACTACTTAAAGAACCTATTAATGATGCACACCTCAAGAAATTCTATGCTTAACATTATATGTTAGATGTTACTTTAAAAAGCAAACTTATTAGTTAGTTTAGCTTCAATTTCAACAAGAGATGATTATTTTGTCTTAATTCATTTAACATAGAATCTTTTTTGGTTAATCATTGTTGTATCTTGCTTAAACATGAGTTATTAAAAGATCACCTTTATATTAACTGAATATAGCATAGAATGTTGGTTATGTGTGAAATGCATTAATCATTATGCTTTTTACAATATGTTATGCAAAGAATTGTTTAGTATATACCACATTAGCATTAATCACATTTCCACATAAGTATTAACATTTATCACTTGTTGAATTTTATATAAATTACATGTGATAGATTAAACAATAGTAGTAGTAATAGGAAAATATCATATATATAAGTATCAATTTGAATATACCTCAGAGTCGACTATCCCATACATCAAAATGGGATGTCATAGTACATAAGATAAATCACATAGCTGAACCTTGGTCATTGGTCTCCTTAGGACCTTGTGGTGTGCATGTGACAGAGGCCTGCCCATGAGTGGCTACAGACTATGAATGACTCCTAGAGACACTCCACGACTGTAACCCCCTGATCTCTCCTCTCAATCCTAGCACCTCGTCATGTGACTCCTAGTACATCTGTTGATATTGGTCTCTCTCAGATATGGCTTTATTTCATTCTGCATGTGCCCTATCCCTGTTAGTGGTCACCTGGCGTAACTCAAGAAGTAAGATCTCACTCAAAAAAAGGATCTCTCTTAGGTGAGGGTACAACTACAGCCTGATCTCGTAGCATCTGGATCTCTCCCTCCGCATTCTTGACTCTCTAGATAGCTTGATCTAGAACAAACTCTACAAATAATCTATATCTCACAAATAGCATGAATATCTCCACATGCTGCCTTGTAGATGGATGTGAGGAATACCTCATCCATACCCATCACTCAGCCGCATCAGTAGGAACTACCTTTGCTATGACACTACTTAGAAAATCGTGCCATGTGTCTGTCTGAACTCTAGAAAGAAAACAAAATACATATCAATATCTCATATAGGCATCATAAATAATCATCAAAATAACTACAACAATATAATAACATTTCACCTAGATCTCCATCTCACCAAGATGGATCTCATATTGTTGATGGTGTAACAAGCTCTACAACTGACTTTGCACCTAGGGGCACTACATCACTAGTCTCCCCTCGCTTTTTTCAGCTCGATCTCCTAGCACCTTTAGGGGCTAGACCATGATCTCTCAACTAGTATCTCGACTCATTCTCCTCGTCATCAACTACCTCATGCTGATCTCATCGTGGTCTCGCTCTGAAGATGTACTACAATGGGACCTCATCATCATCATCATCGTTGTTGTCATCGTCATCCTTGTCCTCATCCAGATCGTAGTATCTAGGAAAATCACTAACGTAATCCTCTACCCCTGTGTCACTCGTGTGACTGACCCAAGGTCAAGGATCACCTGTAGGGTGACTAGGAGGATAAATAGGAGTGGGTTGTACTCTCTACCACTAGGTATGATACTCTCGAACCTATGTTGTCTGCATCAGATGTTAGCTCTGCATCCTCTATACCATCATCACTCACTACTATATCTACTACTATCAGTCATCAGGTGCTATTCACCCTAACTGCACTGTGTAATGAGCATGAATATCTTAGACATATGATAGGGACATCATTTCTATATCTGAAATACCATGCCACTCTGTCAAAGTAGAACCAAATGACTATGTGATTAAGGCAATCAGCTGTCATCTGATCCCTCTCTATCCTAGCTAATTGTCTACGTTGACCTGACCATGCTATGTAGCCATGATATGGTGTCCACATGATGTCGTTGGGCTGCAGTCTATCAAATATAACCCTCCAATATAGAAGATCACCTTGTCTCCAGCATCTGACGAGCAGATAAGCATGAACACATGGATAGGTAAATGCTGGCTCTACAGGGAAACTTGTAGGCCATGTACATCTGATATGCTTAAACACCCAGACCTATAGTAAAGTGCAAACCATTAGGCTCTATGACTTATAATGGACATATCATCCCAAGCCATAGTAGAGGTTCGTAAGCATACTGCACCCCCACGCATATACTATCCTCTGCTCCATCATGCAAAGAGTATGAACTAGGCCCCCATGAAGTTGAGTGCCTTGTCCATCCTGTGCCAATTCTAGTGTGACAATAGCTATCATGATCCTCTAAACCAAAGGGATTTCACCACATCCCTGCTCTATTAGTCAAAGCTAAATATGTCCTCACTCTGCCTGAGTGATGGTGTGACCTAAGCAGTACAGCTAACTCTCTTTGGTGTACTCTGTTGAGTGACACTCTATGACTCTCACTATCTCTCCTCAAACAAGCATTCATAGGATTTGATAGACATCGTCTAGTGTAACAGTCATCTCGTTGGTGGGCAGATGGAATGTAGACATGTCTGCAATCTACCTCTCCATTAGTGCCATAAGCATGCTGCAATGGAACCTCATTGTGGGCATGAACAAAACCCACCAAAGTCCTACTGCCTATAGGTGACCTCTCTCTGTATTGCTCATAGTACTGATGTGTTTTCGAAGAAGAAACACCAGATGACTGCCTATATGCTCTCACATCTCAGGAATGACTTGTATGACAAACAGTGAGAAGTTGAATCAGTATCAATCATAAAAACATCATTGAGTATCTACAAAATCAATCTATGCCCTACACTGAAGGCCCTTGTCCTTCTTGGACTTGGGTGCCCTAGGTGGACCTAGGTGACCCAGGAAGACTTGGGCACCCCATGTAGACTAGGGCACCCAGATGAGACACTAGCACCTTGGGTGGACTTGGGCGCCCTTGTAGGGGACCCTTGTCTAAATAGGTCTCTTCAGCATGAAAAATGAGATAAATCAAAACAACAGGAAAGCATGAATGACAGAAGTGAGGTTTGGACCCTACCTCAGGCTCGAATCATCTCTCTGCCACTCGAGCTCGGAGCATCTACAATCTTAGAAGCTGGTATGGATGTCGACTCGGGATGGCTGGTCTCTATCTCCTTCTCCTTCTCTCCTTTACACAATGATAGGTAAGAATGAATTGTGAAAAATGAAAACTCCCTTTATATATAGTAAATGGATAAGAATTCCTATCACTATCTAGGTGCAAAAGTAAACAGTTTTCATCAAAAGCCTCTATCTTGGGCTGTCGAACTTAGATTTTCATGTCTTTTGTTGCATTGGAATCCTAGTTTTGCTCTCCATCTTACCCAATGTGTTGCGCTTGGGTTTTGTTTGTAAAAACAACCCTCACAATGCATTTCACATCAATTTTCCCCTGAAATCGAATCGTGTAGATATTCTTCTTATTTTTCCTTTTCAGACTAAGCAAGTAGAAACAAGGAGGGCATATATCTCCCTTGATTTCCTCCCTCATCATGGCTAATCATGGTTGTAGGTTGATTTGATTTAGATTCTCTAACAAGTGTTCCTTGTAGGTTACGGTTCCTAACTTTGTGGTCTTGCAGGATTACAAACTTGGGGGCATCTTCCTCTTGTGCGATAACACTTCGGCTTCCTCTACAGTATCCTTTTGGGTATCCTCTTCAAGATTTATGTATTTACTTTCCTTTAGTTGTATATGCACATAGTGTCATGTGGCCACTAAAGTGGGGGCTAAATGTTACGTCAGATATTGTCCTCTTGTATGGAACGGTACAATTTCTCAAGGTTTAGCTCATCTCCTTTGGTGTCCTCTTAACCTATTCCTTTATGACCTTCCTAAACCCTAATTTCCCTATGTCTAATTGAAGAAATGTCATGTTTTAAGATATCTAATGAATGAACCTAAAAATAAAGTGTAGATTTGGGATTCCCTTAACCCCTTTAATGCAGACCAGATCAGAAAATCAAGGCTTGGGCTTGGGTGGTTGCGCCCTAGCCCTGCCCTATTTCCCAGGGTTTTGAATTTTGGTGGGGTGTCGACTCCTGCCATGTATCTCAGGATTTCATTTTAAAAATTTTGTTTTTGTGCTATGTCATGATGTTATTTCAAAATTTGAAATTCCTAAGGTTAGATATTTAAAGACATTTGAAGATCATTTTATCACATGCAATCCTCTATGCTAAAACTCTGCCAAATTTGCCATTGAAGAACAACACTTTATTGAAGTTCTTGGATTTATTTGAAGTTGCTACCATGGAGATATTATATGTAGATTAGGAATCAAGATCTTGAGACTATCTTTCTCTTCCTAGGGTTTGTACAACCTTTTGTATGATCGGGAGAAGGGTTGAAGCCTCCAACATCGAGCTTGGAAATCCTCCATGAATATGGTTGCATTGACTTCTTGTTCTACAAGTCTCCATTGCTCTCATCTCCTTGAGATGATGTTATTGTTGTTTCATTGAGTGAATCAAGGTGTTTCTCTTTCCTTGATGCTTGAGTCATCTAGGGTTTTTACATTTTCTGCATACACATTGGTTAGATGAGCACACACATCTGCAAATCTGTATCATTGGCTATTGTTGATGTAGGAATACTAAAAATGAGGCTTGATTGAGGCAAGATCCTATATAGCCACAACCATCTTTCTCCTCCTTTTGCATGTGCACATTACATTCGACGAGATCCGGCAGAAAGGAGTTACAGGAAGATAGATATTATAGGTACAGTCATCACATGATTTTGAAATTTAGGATTGTGAAACTTTCAGGGGAAAGGGACTCACGCCCAACTCCTTCCGTACATTTTTTTCAGGATCTAGGGACCTCCAGAGATTGTCTGACACCTGGTGTAGAAGATTTCGACAACCAGAAAACTTTGGGGCAAAGGGACTAGTGCCCTAGCCTAATAGGGCTCTGTTTTCTAGGTGCACATTCTCTGTACCTTTAACTCTACATTTCTATAATGTGTTTTCCTATACTTGTTTCGAGAAACTATCTATTACAGTATACTTTCTGAATTAGGGTTTAATGCTTAGTGAACACAATAAGCTTGTAAAAACCTGATTTAGAAATTTACCCAGTTATAATTAGCAGACAAAAGGAACCTAGGAAATCAGTAGCTTTACTGCAAGCTTGTTTCTTGCCTCCCTAATATTTAGCAAGAGAAAGTGTGGGACTTGATTTGGTTGGTTGACCTATCATTACCCTAACATTTTTCCACTAAACAATTTCATGTTCAAAGTTATATAAGAAATGGTTTACAAATTTCACCACAACCTCATGGAATGTCTTGATACCATGGGAAAGGTGAGTGAACCATTCGGTGGCTTGGCCACCTAGGCTCCTAGGAAAGAGTCTCATCAAGTAAGTGTCATCGTATGAGACTTCTAGGCAAGTAATATAAAATTCCCTAAGGTATTCCCTAGGGTCCCCTTTTCCTTTATATTTGTCAAATTTTCATGTCTCAAAGTTCTTAGGAAAGGATGGCATGTTGATGCTCATATCAAATGGGTATGGGCAAATGTCCTCAAATGAGTATTGTTTCCTTTTGTGCCCATGTCACATATTGTCAACCTTTTGGATCAAAGTTTACATAATGCTAGAAAAATCTTGGCTTTATGGAGGTTGTGGTATGTGTGTTTGTTGTTGGATCAATTGTTGGATGAAATTAGGAGTTTGATGATGTTGAGTTTAGTTTTGGTTTTGATTTTATTGGGCTAGGTATTGTTGATAAGAGAGGAGTTGTTGTAAAATTTGTGGTGGGATTTATTGTTGGTTAGGATTTTGAATGGATGATGACACAATGGGTGGTTGTGAAATAGGTTGAGAAATGAGATTTTGGATGTATGTGAAGTTAGATGAGGGATTGTTGCATGGATTGGTATTGGACGTGTCATAGGGTGGTGTTACCTTTTGAGTTGCTCATATTTATTTATTGGTAATATTTCCTGAACAAGAGCCGGTTTGCCATGTTGTATTTTGGGTCATACCTTTTGTTTCTTAAATCGGCTCTTGATCCTTCAAATTCTACTCATTTATCGTCTTTGTAGACAAGGTTACTTAAGGTTTGAAACTTTGAACCTGAACCATTCTCAAAGTTCAAAGTTCAAATGGTTCGATATGTCTAAAGTGTCTCATAAAGCAAGCTGTTATTCTATAATGTCTTATATGTCTTTGAACTTTCAGTTTGAACTTGAACCTTTTGTTCAAGGTTCAATGGTTCAACGGTCTAAAGTTCAACACTCATTGCCTTCTAATAAGTTGGGTCATGCAGTTACCTTGTGTAATTAATGTGTCATTGAACCCTCTACTCGTACTCTATAGAGAAGTTCAATGGTTCAAGGTTCAACGGTTCATTGTCTCATAGTTGGAAGCCTTTTACCAAAGCCGCGTAACTGTTTGTTGGTCTTCATAACCCTTGCGTCTTTGAACCTTCGTATTGAACCATATCTTTACAAGTTCAATGGTTCATGAGCTTAAGTTCCATATTTCCGTAAGTGAATCCTTTGCTCATCTATATGATCCAATTGGTATGGTCGAACCACCGCATTGAACCACATCCTAAAGGTTCAATGGTTCAATAGTTCAAAGATTTGGTGATTTTGGTCCCATTTATTCCCACAGCTTTCTAAGTCAAATTTAGTGGAAAAGTTGGAGGAAAATATGTCAGAAACTCATTATGAAACTGAGAGCTCTAATTTGGCGGAGGCTACAGATAATCATTATACATCATGATGGCACGTGAATAATACTTGCTATTAATGAAGAAGTCAGAATTCATGTCTTTTCAAATATTTTTGGCATGTATTGTTCCAAGCGATAATTGTTCAATCTGGTTAAGTACCATTATTAACTAAGAACAAGCCAAGTTTAGCAAGTAAACATACTGTGCAACGCGGAGGAGAATAGCGCCGGAAGTGTAAGATTCTTGTTATTCAAATTTTCACAGTGATTTCAGATATCATGAAGGTGAGTTCTGTTTTTCCCATGTGCTATTCCTAGTTCTTATGCTGGAAAGAAGAATCTCTTGAATTTCTGTTGTTTTCAAAATTCAAAGTGTTTTTATTGTAATCCTCCAAGTATGGCTTTGAAATCTACATGTTTGGGGAATGAACATGGTCTTGGTCTTACCTATTCTCACTCTAAATTTGGAGATACAGCGCTGGTTCAATATGATTTAGAAGAATTTAGAGAAAGAACTAGAAACCCTGTTCAAACCCCTACGATGAAGAAAATTGTAGACAGTGGTTTAGTTGAAGCTGCAGCTTTTCCCCAGGCTATACTATGCCGAGAATTGGTTCAGGAGTGTATGAATAGGTACGACCCCCAAAACAGGTGCATTAGAAATGCAAATGGTGATGTGTTGTTTCATGTCAACAGACAAACCCTCATGTCTGTAATGAAGATACCGCCTAAAGAGGCATACTCCAGCCTTGACATTACCTCTTCCTGTGGGTATTTCTTGGAGAAGAAATACACTTATAAAAGTGTGATAGCAAGGAACTGGCTGCTGAAATTTCAGAAGGGTGGTTCAAGGTTGCCCAGGCCACTTACTAGGGATCATTTGATTAAAGAAGTGAGGGATATTGTGGTATTGTTACACAGACTGAAGGGCAGTCAGCATGACTATTATTGGGAGGATTGGATATACTTCTTCATACAAGTCATCCTTTAAGGGGAACAATATTTAGATTGGGCCGAAATAGTGGCTGATTGTCTACATCAGGGTTTGAGTAATTGTCTGGGTGACAGAGATTTCTATATGTCTTCGTACCTGTTCTATTGTCTAGCATCTACAAGAGAGTGGTTTGACCTACCTCATGCACCCTTAGCTGAGAATAGTAAGATTTATGAATATTATTCACAGTTGTAGAGAAGGAATTGCTATGAAAACTATAAAAGGGTTAATGATGTCTTCACTGGGAAAATGACCCATGAACTGGCAGGTAATCTGGGTAAAAGAATGTCTAGTGAAGCAATGCAACTGATTAGCATCTATGGTAGCCTCTTCATTCAATTTTTTGAGTTTACTTACATCAGAGTTGGAGGATTTGATGGTGAACCTGTGAAGTTACCTAGATATGTGTTTGATCGTTTCGTGCTGATGGAGGTATGTAGACAGCTAGCACATGTAGATAAGAAATTCTCATCAAAAAAAGGTTTTGGTATTTCTTTTCCCATTGAACTTGGGCATTATTCATGCCAATCAAAATCTGATGCTTTGAATTTGGAGGTGAGCCTTAAAAGGTTCAATTTTTAGTTTTTCACTGCCATGTCTCAATTTGACAGCAAAGGATTTGTCAGAGATAACCTAGATCCTGGAACAGGCCTTTCACACATTCCTAAGCTAGAGGATTACTGGGAAGACTATCCAGATGAATTTGAGGTCAAGAGAAGGCTGTGGTCTAGGTTTTCTTTGGGGCAGATAATTACTCTCAACTTAAACATGGATATTTCTGGAATTATTGATGATGAGGAATAGGTGGTTGACCCACAGTTTGAGAAAGTAGAACAATTACCTATTCCAGAAGTTGACTGGAGCAAAAAGGAGGAAGACAGAATTGAAGTTAAAACTCTTCCAGTGATAAGGAGAACCGAGAAATGGTTGAGGGAAAAGAGACAGGAAGGGCTTCAGGATAAAAATGCCCAACAATTCACTTCAATGGTTGGATCATCACTTCCCATAGACTCTTCTAACCAACCTATTGCTATCTGTGGTGCAGGTGCTTCCAAGCCATCAACTGAAAGAAGCCCTACCACTAAGAGGTCTAGAAGAGTCCTCACAGATATTTTACCCTCTCGTTTCACCAGGTTGAGGACTAAAGGGAAAAGAAAGAAACAGGTTTCTGAAACAATAGTTGTTGATTTGAATTTAGAGGAAGATTCAGAAGAGCCTATGGGTGACAAGGAGCTAATTCCACACAGAACAAAGGAAGTCGACACCGGGTCACAGTTAGGGGCCGTTCTAGAGACCCCTAAAATATTGATGATTTCAAATGTATCCTTTGATGGATTAAACCTTGGGAAGACAACCTCAGCCCCTGTACCAAAGTGGCTAGAGAGTTCTATCTCCGACAAGAAAAAAATAATTCCTTTTGTTGTTCCTTTAGAGGACATGGTAAGTAAATGTTTGGGGAAAACCCCCAAGTCCAAGAAACTCAAGACGACATCCAGAATAAACATTGATCCAAACACTAGTAACTGGAGTGCTGAAATAGCTAAGCCAGTGACTGAGGAAGAAGTTCAGGATCCAACTGTGCATGATTTCACTGTGGAGAGAGTGGATCTCGGTGCTGCTTCTAGAGCTACAGATGTCCACCACCTTGAAGCATCTACTAAGAGGATGGTTAGTCGAACCTGGAAAGATGAAAAGGACAAGAGGGAGTTGAAACAAACTCTGTGTTCAATGGCAGAGTACATTGATGCTATTCACAACCCTAACCCGCAGCCGATCTCACAGCTCTCCTTGTCTTTTGACCTGAAATCACCTGTTAACCAAAAGCTATTGGATCAAGTTCACAGAAGCAAAATGGTGACAAAAACATTTGACAGTTGGTTCGATAGCATTGAGTAGAAATGAACCGAATACATTCGTGAATTCAAGAGCATATGTGATCTGACTACTGCCACCATTGAAGATCTTAAAGCACAGGTTGCTGTTTGGGCAAAAGATGAAGGTAAGTGGGTGAATGTAATAAACTAAATAGATGAAGTTTAGAAATATGGGCTGGTGAAGTTTTTGACAGAAAAGAACCTGACTGGTTTGGATGAGGATTTATTATATGTGAACAAGAAAAATATTGAATGGAGGAATTCCATATCCTGGCAAGGATGCTTTGAACTTACAAAGCTAATTAAGGAGATAACAGAATTCACTCAATCACTGCATCATGACTTGCAATGTATTGATGTTAAATATATAAAAGATGATGGAAAACCAGTGGAAGATGTCGACGCAGTGGTCCAATCTTTCAAAGATAAAATCAGCTTCATCAAAGAAAATGATAATATTTTAATTGAGGATTTCTCCCAGATTTCTAAAGTTGAGTCACTACTCTACCTCTGCATCGACGCACTTCCATAACACAAAGAAAAATTTGGGAAAATACGAAGGGAAAAGGAAGTTTGGAAGTCAAGAATGAAACATATAGGTATTCCCAACTTCTTGAATATTCAGGAGTTCGTTGCAGCTTTTCAGGAGTGGAAGACCCAACATGCTTCCCAGGTCACCGATAATAAATTTGGAGATGCAAATCCATTGTCCCAGTCATGATCTCATTGGCTCATTTTCTTTATTTCAGTTCCTCTTTTATGTTATTTTCAGCAATCTTGATCTTTAAAATTAGTTGTTATAAACTATATCCCGTACGGGTCAGAGTTATGTTAACTCTGGGTTTGATTTACTCAAAGACATGATTAAGACATTCATATATATAGGATTTTAAATCTTTGAAAAGGCATAGAAAGTTAAGAAAAGGAAAGAAAAGGGAATTTTAGTGAATCCGTTTTATGATTTTATATTATGTGATGATTGTCTGAGAAATCTTTCATCTGTGAATGAGAAGAAGAAACAATTACTGCTTACTTGGATCTGTGTGTCTGAGTGTTTGGAATTAGATTTTTTGTGTGAACTCTCCTTTCATCTGGTAGTTGCTCTTTTATTGGACAACTCGTCATATGTGTTCTATTATTTATTGGTTCAGCAAGTTCATATGTATGTGTTCATGTATTTGAATGTATCAAAAGTAGAATCTGTGCATTCTATTGCTCACTATTACTATATAAATTTATCGCATTCATAACATAGTTATGTATGAATGTCAGTCTGCCTTAAGCATTTTTTGGTTAAAAGTGCATTTGGATAGTTGAATAGATTAAATTCATTGAAAATCTTAAAGGGAGCTGTACCTAAATTCAGAGGGGAACTAATTTAAAAAGTTCACCCATTTGTTGCTTAACTCATTTGTTCTTCAAAAGAGGGGTATAGAGTCAGAATAAAATATTTTCAGAATAAGGACAAATCTGTTAACCAACAGTTTTTGGTGACTCTACTGGGGAAAATAGAAAATCATTAATTAAAAGATTGGTCACCTGAATATGAAGCAACAATGGTGCTTCCACACGAAAACATAATTCCTATTCTACAGCCCAATCTTGGATTTCAGGAGGAGCAGGAAGACATTATTGGCCAGTTGAATACCCTTGCTTGGCGTACTCGTCGGAATAGTGAAGATTATAGAAGAGCAAGCAGAGTATTAGAACAAGAAGAGGAGTTGGTTGATAACCTAAGATTGCTGTTACCAGGCAGAGAAGAAGGCAGGCACGAAATGTAGCAAGAAACCAAGTCCTTGAAGCGCAAAGAAATCAAGAACAACACAGAAATCAATAACTGCCTATCTAGCTTCAATCTTTTAAGCTGGATTCTAGACCATATACCAGGTCTTTGAGAAGAGAGGGAGTTGAGGATCCTACCTTTCAAGCACTGCAAAATCTTAATTTTCCTTATATCCCTACTCGTGCAAGAAGAGCTAGAAGTAGACCCCCTAGCCCCCCTAAATCTTCTACTTCCCCTATCTGTCAAGCTTTAACTCTTTCAAGCACCGTTATCCCCTCAGCTATAAATTTTCTACCCATGGACCAACCTTGGGGAGTTGCCATAGGGCCTCTGAACCTAGGGGCTAACCTAAATCCTTTACCTAAAAATGCAAGAGAAAATTTGCCTAGGTTCAATGGAGACGGCAAACAATCACCAGAAGAACATTTATGTGCCTTTGCAGCAGTGTGTAGTGTGTTAGGTGTACAACACCAAGATGTTGCCATAAGGCTCTTTGTGTAGACTTTGACTGACACTGTGGCACAATGGTTCTACCACCTAACTAATTCCTCAATTTTAAATTGGAATGACATGAAGACTACTTTTGAAAATAGGTTCAAAAGTGCAGAGAACAAGCATTACCTCCTCGCACAGCTGACTCATCTTAAGAAAGAGATTCATGAACCTATGAGGGAATTCGTGGCTAAATTTAACAGAATTGTGAACAAAATTCCCGCTACTAAAAGACCATCTGGCGAAAATCAAAAATATTTTTTTATTAATTCCATGCCTCCTAATATTAGCTTCCATCTCAGGAGAGGAGTAATTGCCGATTTACCAACTACACAAGCCTTAGCAGTCAGATTAGAGGATGATCTCATTATGGCCGGTAAATGGAAGAGAGAGGTCCAGGTACCAAATGCCCAGCCCTCATCATCTACGGATCTTGTAGTGCAAAGGTTGGTTAATGATATGATTGCCTTAAAGAGGCAACTACCTAAAACTAGTGCTCACTTCCAACAACCGTATCAAGATATAAGCAGAAGGAATTTGAATCAACAAGCAAATACTGGTAGAGCTTTACCCCTGACATCAGCACAACCAAGACTGGCTATTGAAGCTCCTCCTAGGAGGGGAAACATGTGTATTTTTCACTTGACTACCGACCATGATGGAAATTCTTGCCCAGAAATGCTCAGGTACACTCAGATGACTGCTACTCAAGATATGCTAGGGGAATCCACAGAAGAAGAAATGAAACTTTGAGGAACCTGGTGGCTCTGAAATACACTTCCTGGAATATGAGTCTGATTCAGAAAGGGGAGGTGAAATATTGGTAACCCTTGAAGATCCTTCATGCGACATGCTCACTAGAAGTCAGAGGAATATGAGACCCTCTAATACTCAAGAAGTACCTGGCAAAGGTAAGGAGCCTTTAACTAGAAATCATGATGCTAATTTGAAAGCTCAGGAAAATAGATTATTACATAGAAATGATCCAGATGCTTCTTTTGATATTGTAGATTTCTGTAAGTCTGTAAAAATTCAAATTTCTCCTATTGAGTATCTCAAGTTGAAGCCTAATGAGCTTGACAAACAGGTTAAACATGTTAAGGGTAGTCCTACACAAACTGAAACCGAGAATCAATTAGAGGTTGATACTGAATCCCCCATTGCTAGACTATTTGCTTCCTCATTTGAGTCATCCTTGTCTGCCCCTAAAACAACTCCCAATACATCAACCAATGCTCCTTGTACTGATTTGAAACCTAATCCTTTCTATGTGTCTTTGTTTATCAATGGTCATAAACTTAGTAACTGCATTATATATTCAGGAGCCTCTGATAACATTATGCCCTCCTCCATGGCTAAAGCCCTAGGGTTATCACTCACAAAAACATTTGGTAGATGTTATTCTATGGATGGAAAACAGGTTTCCTTGCTTGAGTAGATCAAAGATGCATGGGTCGCTCTTGCAGCTTACCCTGACAAAAAGGTGAAATTGACTATTTTGGTAGCAGATATTCCTACTAGTTATGGAATGCTTTTGAGCAGGACATTTTGCAAGGATTTGGGTGGACAAATCAAACTGGATTGGTTAGATGCCACAATCCTAGTGGGGAAGTAGAAAGTGAAGCTGGAACCTGAGCCCAAGTGCAAGTTCACTGTCTACCCCTCTGATGATCCCAAGGCCCAGATTTTGTTTGAGGAATGTGAATTTGGCAACTATTTTCTCTCCTTTGAATAGAGCTGTGAGGTAGACCCCAAAGAAGAATTAATGCAAAGATCTGTACATTCTGATGACCTATGGGTTATGGAATTTGACGGTAGTTTTGCTACTGCTGGCTCAGGGGCTGGGGTTGTGTTGATATCACTTGAAGGTGAAATTTTTTCTTATTCTTTTAAGCTAGAGTTCAAAAACACCAACAATACTGCAGAATATGAGGCTTTACTACTTGGACTATTTGAAGCCAAAGGAAGGGGTGCGAAGGTACTTAAGGTGAAGGGTGATGCTAAACTAATTGTGAAACAGGTAAGGGGGATCTTTTTTGTTAAGAATGAAAGACTAAAGCATTACAGAAATAGGGTATGGGATGAGATCGAATATTTTGATGCCTTCTCTATCGAAACAATTCCCAGAGATCAAAACTCTTGAGCAGATTCTTTAGTAGTATCAGCTTCTCTCCTTTTGCCACATCTGGATTTCAAAAAAGATTCTTATAGAATAGAAATGGTATATCATCATAATGTCCCCGACAATGCTGAGAGCTAGCAAGTTTTTGAGAGTGATAATCAAATCAGAAAGTTTTTAGAAAATGCTGAAATGTTCCTGGGGACCTATTTTGAAGGTTCTGAAACAGAGTGTAAAGAATTCAGTCCTGACCCTGGGATTAATCCAAAAGATGACATGATTCAGTTAAAGGGAAACAAAATCCCTAAAGGACTGGTTTCTTTAGAACATTTGTTTTCTCAAAGAGATGAATATATTAAAGGCAAACCTCCCTATGTTCCTGATAAAGTAGAGGATTATGAGAAGATAAACATTGGGAACGAAGCTGATCCTAAATGGATATCCATTGGTAAGTGCTGTTCTTCAGAGGAGAAAAACAAATTGATCAAACTATTAATCAAGTATAAGGATGTTTTCGCCTGGTGCTATAATGATCTTAAAAATTTTAGACATGGACAGTTTCAACACCATATTCCTTTGAAAGCAAATGCAGCTCCATTCAGACAAAAGCTGAGGAATTATAATCTGAAAGTTGCTGAAGCCATTTTTAAGGAGATTGATAAGATGTTGAAAGCTAGAATTATCTATCCAATCCATCACTCCACTTGGGTGGCAAATATCATTCCAGTACGCAAGAAGAATGGAGAAATAAGAATCTGTGTTGACTTTAGGAACTTGAACCAGGCCAGCCTGAAAGATAACTATCCCTTGCCTGTGATGGACCACATCTTGCAAACAGTTGCCGGATCTGAAATGATGTCTATGCTGGATGGTTTCTCAGGTTACAATCAGATAAGTGTGGCTGCAGAGGATCAACATAAGACTACTTTCACCACACCTCGAGGAACTTTTGCCTATAATCGAATGCCCTTTGGCTTGATTAATGCGGGAGCAACTTTTCAGCGGGCAATGGATTCATCTTTTAAAGACCTGAAGAACGAAATTATTGTTATTTACCTTGATGATCTGATTGTTTTCTCCAAGAATAGAGAGGATCACTTGAGAGATCTGGAGTCTAGCTTGCAAAGGTGTCGAAGCCATGGCATCTCACTCAATCCCAAGAAGTCAATTTTCTATGTGACTGAGGGAAAATTGTTGGGACACCTAGTCTCAAAAGACAGAATCAAAATTGATCCAGAGAGGGTCAGGGCAATTCAACAGCTTAGTCTCCCTTCAAATAGAACTGGAGTCAAGTCCTTCTTTGGTCAAATCAATTTTCTCAGAAGGTTCATTCCTGACTTTGCTGAGATTACAAAACACATTGTTGAATGATGAGCGAGAAACAACCATTCAAGTGGAATGAAGTTGCTAAGAAGGTGTTTGAGGATATCAAGGAAGCGATTGCAAACACTCCCACTTTGGTAAATCCTAATTTTCAAAAAGATCTTATTATTTACTGTTATGCTTCAAAATACACCATGTCAGGTATTTTGTTACAGAAAAATGAATTAGATGAAGAGGTTCCCATAGCTTTTATGAGCATTCCCCTTAAAAAGCATGAGCTGAAATATTCTTTAGTTGAAAAACAAGCTTTCACTGTGGTTAAAGCTGTTAAACAATTTAGATATTATTTACTTCATTCTCATTCAGTTGTATTTGTTCCAAATTCAGCTGTGAAAAGTATTTTGACTCAGCAAGAAGTGGGATTAAACAATAGAGCAACATGGGTTGCTAAAATTCAGGAATACGATCTAGAAGTTAAGCCTACTAAGCTAATCAGGGGTCAAGGCTTATGTAAGTTGATTGCTGAGAACAAAGAACAAGAAGGAGAAGGACTCCCCACAGTCTTATTGGTAAGCTTGCAGGACCCATGGTTTCTAGATGTGGCACATTATCTTACATATGGGGATTGTCCTAATCACTTAACTCCTAAAGAGAAAAGAAACTTGAAACTAAAAGCTGCTAAATATGTTATTTGGGGGGATGTCCTTTACAAGAAAGGATTAGATGGAACTTTCCTGAGGTGTGTAGATAAAGAGCAGCAAGATAAGCTCTTGGAATTTTTCCATAATGAAGCTTGTGGTGGACATTTTTCTTCTTTAGTTATAGCTTTCAAAATTCTCAGAAATTGTTACTACTGGCCAGGGATGTTTAAGGATGCGTATAGATGGGTGGCTAACTGTGAAAAATGTAAGATGTTTTCAGGAAGGCCACAACTTGCAGCTCTACCTTTGAGGCCTGTTGTTATTGAAGAGCCCTTTAAACAATGGGGATTGGATTTTATTGGGCCTATCTCACCCCCCTCAAGTGCAAGGCATACCCACATCTTAACAACAACAGATTATTTCACAAAATGGGTTGAGGCAGCCCCTGTAAAAAGAACTTCGGAGGTGGTTTGTAATTTTCTCAAAGAAAATATTTTGTTACGATTTGGTGTCCCCCAGAAGATTGTAGCAGATAATGCTACCAATTTCCCTTCAGTGGAAATGACTTCTTTTTGTTATGAACATAGCATATCTCTCTCCCATTCATCAGATTACTACCCCCAAGGGAATGGACAAGCTGAGTCCAGTAACAAGAATCTGATTGCTATCATGAAGAAATTGGTGAATGACAACCCCAGAGATTGGCATAAGAGGTTGTATGAAGCACTCTGGGCCGACAGAATAACTCCAAAAAGAGCAATTGGAATGGCTCCTTTTGAATTAGTTTATGGAATAGGTGCCCAATTATCTTTACCTCTGGAGCTATCTACAGCCAAGCTGCAAAGTGTAATTGAGGATCAATATTTCCAAGATTCCTTGGAGAAAAGGATTATGTATTTAACTAAGATTGAAGAAGAGAGAAATGAGTTGGTTGACCGAATTATTGTACATCAGGCCAGAGTTAAAGAAATTTTTGACAGGAAAGCAAGACCTAGGAAATTTATGGAAGGAGATGAAGTATTACTGTGTGATAGAAGAAGAGAACCAAAGGGTACACATAGAAAATTTGACTCTCTTTGGAAAGGACCATTCAGAGATCATCAGGTATTGGGTCCAAATTCTTTTAAATTGGAGTATCCTGATGGAGTTACTTTACCCCTATCCTATAATGGACAGGTCCTCAAGTTGTATCATCTATAAAATAGGGTCCCCTATTTTGTACATAGTCTTCTCTTTTGTTTGGTTTTGTGTTTTTCTTTTCTCATTTTTGTTTTGTCCTATTCCGTTTCCTTTCTTCTCTATTTTCCTTTTTCTGTGAAACCAAAGCTTCTGAGTTCTTTGCATTTTGCCATAAAATGCAGTCCCCAGTCAGAGCCAATGTTACCTTTTGAGTCGCCCATATTTATTTATTGGTAATATTTCCTGAACAAGAGCCGGTTTGCTGTGTTGTATTTTGGGTCATACCTTTTGTTTCTTAAATCAGCTCTTGATCCTTCAAATTTTACCTGTTTATCATCTTTGTAGACAAGGTTACTTAAGGTTTGAACCTTTGAACCTGATCCATTCTCAAAGTTTAAAGTTCAAATGGTTTGATATGTCTAAAGTGTCTCATAAAGCAAGCTGTTATTCTATAATGTCTTATACGTCTTTGAACTTTCGGTTTGAACTTGAACCTTTTGTTCAAGGTTCAATGGTTCAACGGTATAAAGTTCAACACTCATTGCCTTCTAATAAGTCGGGTCACGCAGTTACCTTGTGTAATTAATGTGTCGTTGAACCCTCCGCTCGTACTCTATAGCGAAGTTTAATGGTTCAAGGTTCAACAATTCATTGTCTCATAGTTGGAAGCCTTTTACCAAAGCTACATAACTGTTTGTTGGTCTTCATAACCCTTGCGTCTTTGAACCTTCGTATTGAACCATATCTTTACAAGTTCAAAGGTTCATGAGCTTAAGTTCCATATTTCCGTAAGTGAATCCTTTGCTCATCTATATGATCCAATTGGTATGGTCGAACCACCGCATTGAACCACGTCCTAAAGGTTCAATGGTTCAATAGTTCAAAGATTTGGTGATTTTAGTCCCATTTATTCCCGTGGCTTTCTAAGTCAAATTTAGCAGAAAAGTTGGAGGAAAATATGTCAGAAACTCATTATGAAACCAAGAGCTCTAATTTGGCGGAGGCTATGGATAATCATTATACATCATGATGGCACGTGAATAATACTTGCTATTCATGAAGAAGTCAGAATTCATGTCTTCTCAAATTTTTTTGGCACGTATTGTTCCAAGCGATAATTGTTCAATCTGGTTAAGTGCCATTATTAACTAAGAACAAGCCAAGTTTAGCAAGTAAACATACTGTGCAACACGAAGGAGAATAGCACCGGAAGTGTAAGATTCTTGTTATTCAAATTTTCACAGTGATTTTAGATATCGTGAAGGTGAGTTCTATTTTTCCCATGTGCTATTCCTAGTTCTTATGCTGGAAAGAAGAATCTCTTCAATTTCTGTTGTTTTCAAAATTCAAAGTGTTTTTATTGTAATCCTCCAAGTATGGCTTTGAAATCTACATGTTTGGGGAATGAACATGGTCCTGGTCTTACCTATTCTCACTCTGAATTTGGAGATATTGTGCTAGTTCAATATGATTTAGAAGAATTTAGAGAAAGAACTAGAAACCTTGTTCAAACCCCTACGATGAAGAAAATTGTAGACATCGGTTTAGTTGAAGCTACAGCTTTTCCCTAGGCTATACTGTGCCTAGAATTGGTTCAGGAGTGTATGAATAGGTAGGACCCCCAAAACAGGTGCATCAGAAATGCAAACGGTGATGTGTTGTTTCATGTCAATAGACAAACCCTCATGTCTGTAATGAAGATACCGCCTAAAGAGGCGTATTCCAGCCTTGACATTACCTCTTCTTGTGGGTATTTCTTGGAGAAGAAATCGACTTATAAAAGTGTGATAGCAAGGAACTGGCTGCTGAAATTTCAGAAGGGTGGTTTAAGGTTGCCCAGGCCACTTACTAGGGATCATTTGATTAAAGAAGTGAGGGATATTGTGGTATTGTTACACAGACTGAAGGGCAGTCAGCATGCCTATTATTGGGAGGATTGGATGTACTTCTTCATACAAGTCATCCTTCAAGGGGAACAATATTTAGATTGGGCCAAAATAGTGGTTGATTGTCTACATCAGGGCTTGAGTAATTGTCTGGGTGACAGAGATTTCTATATGTCTTCGTACTTGTTCTATTGTCTAGCATCTACAAGAGAGTGGTTTGACCTACCTCATGCACCCTTAGCTGAGAATAGTAAGATTTATGAATATTATTCACAGTTGTAGAGAAGGAATTGCTATGAAAACTATAAAAGGGTTAATGATGTCTTTACTGGGAAAATGACCCATGAACTGGTAGGTAATCTGGGTAAAAGAATGTCTAGTGAAGCAATGCAACTGATTAGCATCTATGGTAGCTTCTTCATTCAATTTTCTGAGTTTACTTACATCAGAGTTGGAGGATTTGATGGTGAACCTGTGAAGTTACCTAGATATGTGTTTGATCGTTTCGTGCTAATGGAGGTATGTAGACAACTAGCACATGTAGATAAGAAATTCTCATCAAAAAAGGGTTGTGGTATTTCTTTTCCCATTGAACTTGGGCATTATTCATGCTAATCAAAATCTGATGCTTTGAATTTGGAGGTGAACCTTAAAAGGTTCAATTTTTAGTTCTTCATTGCCAGGTCTCAATTTGACAGCAAAGGATTTGTCAGAGCTAACCTAGATCCTGGAACAGGGCTTTCACGGATTCCTAAGCTAGAGGATTATTGGGAAGACTGTCCAGATGAATTTGAGGTCAGGAGAAGGCTGTGGTCTAGGTTTTCTTTGGGGCAGATAATTACTCTCAACTTAAACATGGATATTTTTGGAATTATTGATGATGAGGAACAGGTGGTTGACCCACACTTTGAGAAAGTAGAACAATTACCTATTCCAGAAGTTGACTAGAGCAAAAAGGAGGAAGACAGAATTGAAGTTAAAACTCTTCCAGTGATAAGGAGAACTGAGAAATGGTTGAGGGAAAAGAGACAGGAAGGGCTTCAGGATAAAAATGCCCAACAATTCACTTCAATGGTTGGATCATCACTTCCCATAGACTCTTTTAACCAACCTATTGCTATCTGTGGTGCAGGTGCTTCCAAGCCATCAACTGAAAGAAGCCCTACCACTAAGAGGTCCAGAAGAGTCCTCACAGATATTTTACCCTCTTGTGTCACCAGGTTGAGGACTAAAGGGAAAAGAAAGAAACAGGTTTCTGAAATAATAGTTGTTGATTTGAATTCAGAGGAAGATTCAGAAGAGCCTATGGGTGACAAGGAGCTAAGTGCACATAGAACAGAGGAAGTCGACACCGGGTCACAGTCAGGGGCCATTCTAGAGACCCTTGAAATATTGATGATTTCAAATGTATCCTCTAATGGATTAAACCCTGAGAAAACAACCTCAGCGCCTACACCAAAGTGGCTAGAGAGTTCTATCTCTGAGAAGAAAAAAATAATTCCTTTTGTTGTTCCTTTAGAGGACATGGTAAGCAAATGTTTGGGGAAAACCCCCAAGTCCAAGAAACTCAAGACGACATCCAGAATAAACATTGATCCAAACACTGGTATCTGGAGTGCTGAAATAGCTAAGCCAATGACTGAGGAAGAAGTTCAAGATCCAACTATGCACGATTTCACTGTGGAGAGAGTGGATCTCGGTGCTGCTTCTAGAGCTGCAGATGTCCACCACCTTGAAGCATCTACTAAGAGGATGGTTAGTCAAACCTAGAAAGATGAAAAGGACAAGAGGGAGTTGAAACAAACTCTGCATTCAATGGTAGAGTACATTGATGCTATTCACAACCCTAACCTGCAACCGATCGCACAACTCTCCCTGTCTTTTGACCTAAAATCACCTGTTAACCAAAAGCTATTGGATCAAGTTCACAAAAGCAAAATGGTGACAAAAACATTTGACAGTTGGTTGGATAGCATTGAGCAGAAAGGAACCGAATACATTCGTAAACTCAAGAGCATATATGATTTGATTGCTACCACCATTGAAGATCTTAAAGCACAAGTTGCTATTTGGGCAAAAGATGAAGGTAAGTGGGTGAATGTAATAAACCAAATAGATAAAGTTTAGAAATATGGGCTGGCGAAGTTTTTGATAGAAAAGAACTCGACTAGTTTGGACGAGGATTTATTATATGTGAACAAGAAAAATATTGAATGGAGGAATTCCATATCCCAGCAAGGATGCTTTGAACTTACAAAGCTAATTAAGGAGATAACAGAATTCACTCAATCGCTGCATCATGACTTGCAATGTATTGATGTTAAATACATAAAAGATGATGGAAAACCAGTGGAAGATGTCGACGTAGTGGTCCAATCTTTCAAAGATAAAATTAGCTTCATCAAAGAAAATGATAACATTTTAATTGAGGATTTCTCCTGGATTTCTAAAGTTGAGTCACTACTCTACCTCTGCATCGACGCACTTCCAGAACACAGAGAAAAATTTGGGAAAATGCAAAGGGAAAAGGAAGTTTGGAAGTCAAGAATGAAACATATAGGTATTCCCAACTTCCCAAAGATTCAGGAGTTCGTTGTAGCTTTTCAGGAGTGGAAGACCCAACGTGCTTCCCAAGACACTGATAATAAATCTGGAGATGCAAATCTGTTGTCCCAGTCATGATCTCATTGGCTCATTTTCTTTATTTCAGTTCCTCTTTTATGTTATTTTCAGCAATCTTGATCTTTAAAATCAGTTGTTATAAACTAAATCCCGTACGGGTCAGAGTTATGTTAACTCTAGGTTTGATTTACTCAAAGACATGATTAAGACATTCATATATATAGGTTTTTAAATCTTTGAAAAGGCATAGAAAGTTAAGAAAAGGAAAGAAAAGGGAATTTTAGCGAAACCATTTTATGATTTTACATTATGTGATGATTGTCTAAGAAATCTTTCATCTGTGAATGAGAAGAAGAAACAATTACTGCTTACTTGGATCTGTGTGTCTAAGTGTTTGGAATTAGATTTTCTGTGTGAAATCTCCTTTCATCTGGTAATTGCTCTTTTATTGGACAACTCGTCATACGTGTTCTATTATTTATTGGTTCAGCAAGTTCATATGTATGTGTTCATGTATTTGAATGTATCAAAAGTAGAATATGTGCATTCTATTGCTCACTATTACTATATAAATTTATCACATTCATAACATAGTTATGTATGAATGTCAGTCTGCCTTAAGCATTTTCTGGTTAAAAGTGCATTTGGATAGTTGAATAGATTAAATTCATTGAAAATCTTAAAGGGAGCTGTACCTAAATTCAGAGGGGAACTAATTTAAAAAGTTCACCCATTTGTTGCTTAACTCATTTGTTCTTCAAAAGAGGGGTATAGAGTCAGAATAAAATATTTTTAGAATAAGGACAAATCTGTTAACGAACAGGTGGTTGGGAAAATAATTGTGTTATGAAAGATATGGTGTTTGCATCAATTTGGGGTACACTCATGGAAGCATTTGTGTACGTGGCATTATTAGGGATGTTGAGGGTAATTTGGGGAGTGGATGTGGTTACGTTTGATGTTGTTGCGGATGAGGAAGTGGGGTTTGTGACAGTACTTGAGGTTTGGGATGTGTTAGGGATGGTGTTAGATGATGAGGGTATGGAAGTACCATTTTAGATGAGGAATTCAAGATACCTATCTGGCTCTAACTTTAAAACTCTCTCTAGTATGTCCATGGAATCGACATCTTGCATGAAATCAAGGACATCTTGATCCACATTATTGGTGTTGGTTGATGGTCCTTGTGAATGGATTCCAAAAGGATTTACCATAGAATTAGCATCAAGGGATGATTGTTGTTGGATTAAGGGGACATTATTTTGGTCGGTTTGAGGCATCCCAAAACTAATCCTAAAGGGCTCCATTTCCTTGTTTTTCTTACCTTGGGACCTTGTCAAGGGCATGCAATGGATTGGGTTTTGTTTGATTTGATGTTGAAAGATGGATAATGATTATGAACTTAGAGAATTGGTTGTAAAAATATTGGACCCAAAGGTGAATGGATGGTGACCTTAAAGTTTGGATTTCAAAAGATAGTGGATGCATGGGTGATGGAAGGTAAATAGGTTTGGGGTAATGGTTGATAATGATTTTTGGAATAGGTAGGGTTGGTTGATATTGGATAAATTTGATGATGCTTTAAAAGAATGACCAAATCAAAGGAGAGCTCAAAATAAGTCTAGATATTTGGATTTCAAAGGATGTTCTCTTCTTACCTAAGGTAGACTAATGACCTTAAGCAAAAAGAAAAAAGGGATATTTTTCTTGAGAGTAGACTAATGACCTTCAAACAAAATGGGATACCTTAGAGTTTGTCAACTTAGGAGTTGTTTAGGCTCCTAAATCAATTTATCTAAGGGTTGATAAGAGGGCTAATTTATAGAAGTATTTAAGGTAGACAAAGCCTTAAACACCTTATAAATTAGGGAATGATGAGATCTAGACTTAGTTTTTGCACAAACTTGATTTGAAGGATACTTTGGATGTTGGTTTGATTTTAGATTTTGGATGTTGATGATAGATTTGGATAGATTTGACTTTGGGTGTTGATGTTCGATTTTGGATAAGGTTTATATTGTTTAGATAATGTTGATGGATGAGGGGAGGATAATTGAACTAAGAATAGAGTTGGACTAGGGATAAGGTTAGATGAATTTGGATTAGGGTTTTGGGGAAAACCCATATGGAAATGGATCAAGATTTGATTGTATGATAATTGATCAATGATGGAATAATGGTCAAGGGTCCAATATTTAAAGATATTTCCTCTAAGGTCTAAATGGAATGAGATGGATATATTTGGACAAAGGTTGTGAATGGGAATGTGGTCAAGGCTTGGACTAAAAAATGGAGGTTTTGATTTTTGGTGATTTTGACAAGGTGCCTGGATTCTAAAGTTGAATGAAGCTCAAGGATTTGGGAATAGATCAAAGGACACGTTTTGGATATGGCCTACAAATAGCACTAATTTAGAGTAGAATGACACTAAAACAGTGAGGAATGACATTGAAATAGATAGAAATGGTGTTAATTGGATGACGGATGGTGCTACAGGAATGGTGCTAACATATGAATTTATAGTGCTAAATAGAGTGTATAGCACTAAATGACCAACAATTTTAGGACTTTGGCTAGGTTTTGATCAATTTGGATTTTTGGTTCAAATTTTTGGATTTCAAAAGGCTCAAAGGTTTGATTTCAAAGGTTCAAATGCTTGACTTCAAAGGTTCAAAATGATTTTGGATAAAGTTGATAATTTTCCTTGGCAAGCACATAAAAAACCAAACAAGAGAAGACAATGGCTTTTGACTCAAGGTAGATTTTGGATAAATTGGCTTGTACGGGTTTCGACAAAAAGACACTCCAATAACATGAACAATCCTAGCAGTAGTCAAGTGGGATTATCATACCTTGTAGATCTCACAAAGTGGTCGTGGGTCAATCTCAACTCAAAGTGAACCGAGATTCCTAGCCCCACTAATACCTTCATGCCTTAGATTGAATAGATAGGGAAAGTAAGGTCATGGACCACCTTACTCCCCTTACCAAGGAGACTTTCATCTTACCCAAGGTAATGCCTATCTCAAATAAAGCGGTATGGTGAACTATCTTTCCTTTTTGTTTCAATGATGCACAACAAGGTATGACAGACAAAAGGTCTTAAGCTAGGCTATTACGAGCTTCTAAGGAGTCCTCGTCATACACAAGGTACATGAGACAAAAGACTGTGAACACTAGTCCATTGAAGGGATGTGGCAAGCCACTTCTCCTTGTGTCCAGAATCACCTGAGGACCCAAGGCTATCCCAATAACAACGTAACTAGATTGGGGTACAAGTTTCCTTCTTCCCCCTTTGATATACCATGTTGGTACACATGGTTAAGGTCATTCCTTGGGATGATGAAATCCCCAAGCAGGCCTTCTAAGAAGAAATTGTCCCTTGCTTTTGATCACCCAAGATCGCACTAAGTGTGAAGGAAGAGCATACACAATAAAGGCAGCCCCTTTGAGAAAACACTTAAAAGCAAGTAAAAATGTTTGAATGGAGACTTTTGATCCCCAAGATCACCCAAAGGTGTGAGGGAGGAGCATAAGTCTATAAGCAAACCAAACACGACAAATAAATGTTAATTCCCACTATACTAATTTCATCCCACTAAACTAGTATAGAAAATAAAATCTTTTGAAAACCTGCAACAAATATGTCAGTAGTCTAAAAATGATCTTGGACAAACATTTTGGTACATGTAAACAACTTGTCAATCACCTGCATAGATCTCAAGATTTTGTTAGTAAAATAGCATTGAAATGTAACATAATAACACTAAAACAATGGTAAATGGCATTGAAACAGGCTTAAATGGTGCTAAAGAATAGAGAAATGGCACTAAGACAATAGCAAATAGTGCTAAAATAATTTGTTTTAATGTTTAAATAGAGACGGGCAGCAAAAATGTAGATAAAAATAGTGCTAAATAGAAGTAAAATGGCACTAAAGTAGCACATAGCGCCAAACCAGTAGAAAATGGTGCTAAACTAGATTTTACCTTGTTTACCTGTCTGCCAGTGGAATTTATGGTGCCATTCTAGGAAGATATAGCTCTAAATTAAAAAAAATCCCAAACCTGCACATAATAGCTTAAAAACCTGCACAAAATATTGTTATGAGATGTTAGAGAGTTGTCAAAATCAGTCTAAGATAAAAAAACACTAGCTTGTGAAAAATAAACTAGGTTAGCATGCATGAAAGAGTGAGAAATATCAAACTTAGATGCCTTTAAGATGCACTAGGAAAATTTTGGCATGTTATGACCCCCTAGATTTGTTAAACCCTGTCAAAAAATAGAGAGGAGAAAAATGCAGAAGGTCATAAAACATCTAAATCCAAGATAAAAAAAAATTCAACACATAATGTTAGTGAAAACACGTGCTAAAATAGTGGTAAGACAACAGATAATAGTGCTATTTCATAAGGAAAAAGTACTAAAATAGTGAAGGATAGCGCTAAAACATGGGGTTATAGCACTACTACATGAGGTTTTGGCACTAAATAGTCCTATTTGCCAAAAAGATTCACAAAAACACTTGAAAAAGGTTAGCTTGGACCATGGGGTCCCACTAGGTAGGCCAAATGAAGATGAAGGAAATTTAACAAGCGAAAATGGCAACATCAAATGCATGAAAACAAATGATTATACCTTGAAGATCCGCCTTACTCCTTGATAAGGTTGAGGAGCTTGCACCCTTGAACTCCTAGCTTTACCCAATTGAATGTGGAATGCTCATGACACAACACAAACTAAGCTCAAATAGAGAGAATTGGAGTATATTTTGGCATGATAACTTTGGTTGAAAATGAGATATTCAAATGGCTTGGATGAGGTCTTATTTATAGGCAAATTTGGGGGGAGATTGATCCAACTGGTAGAGATTCAAAGTTGAGATCAATGGATGAGACTAGACAAGAGATGGAGGGTTGAGATTTGATCAACAAATTTGGAGGGTGGAGAATAAAAATGAATTTTAAATTTATTTTGGGGAGGACTTTGCATTTAATATGATTTAGATGTATGAGGAAATACAAAATTATTTCCTTGGGAGGATGTGGAATTAAAAATTCCAATTTATGTGGGAATGTGAGTAACATGTGACACATGCACGTTTTTGGGGCCTTACATTTGTAATATAATTTTGTCGAAGATGTTTTAACATGCAAATAGAAAGGGTGAGTTGGAAGGGTCATGTGATTTTTGGAATTTTTTATTTGTGGGTGTGGGAGAAGGTGTTAATGATGTTTTGACCAAGTTAATTAAGGTAATTAACTTAATTAATATATGGCTGGAGAAAATTAGTGGATGGGCTAATAAGGGTTTAGGATTAATTAAATAACGATTTATTTAATTAATCCAGGTCTTGGGGCTAGGTAGGCTAGGCTAACTAATTAAATATTGTCTATTTAATCAACTAGGCTAGGTGTAGGCTGATTAGTATGATAGATTAATTAAATAAGTGTGATTTACCTAATTAATCAGGTTTAGGAAAGTGGACAAATTAACCAAATAAATATTTAGCATATTTATTTAATTAATTGGGATGATGTTAGTAAGGTATAATGCTAAATTAATTATACTAATTCAGTTTTAAGGGTAAATTGATGAAGAATGGATGGATGATTCAGGGTGAGGTAGGCTAATTAATTAAATAAAATTTTATTTAATTAATTCGATGAGAAATTAGTGATATGGACGGTGTCGAAAGGTGGTTGAAGGGTTAAGAAATTTTTAGGTGTCTACACATTCCTTTCATAGCAAAGCTCTGCTAAAGTTGAGAGCCACCATTGCTACAATTTGTTTTCTCAGTATTATATCACATGGAAAGTTCAGGAAGATGAGGGGCCAGAAAGGGGTCTTAAGTGGCCACTTTTTTTTTCTGAAATTAGGAAGTACTAACCTTGGATGAGAAATTCAACATAGTTACACTCAAAATTTTAAGATCCAACAAAAATAGTGTTTGTAGTGCTCAGAGTCTACTTTCTAAACTACTATTTTTTTTGAAAATGGTATAGATTAATGGGTTCAGAAAAGGGAGCCACAAAAATTGGTGTTGTTCCTGTATAAAAAAACATAACATAGCGTGTTTTGTGGCTCCCTCAAAAGGTTAATTTTTTTTTGGTATTTTTAAAATCGCTTCAATGAGAAATTAACTAACAGCATGTAGTTTATGCCCGATTTTTCTTATAATTTTTTAATGAATATTTAATTTTTTACTAATTTTGAAAGTGGACACATCCTGAAAAATAAAATTTTAGCCATGCTACCCCTATAAATTTTGAAAACTAATTGAAAGTCAATTTTGTTTTTAATATGTGTAGAATGGAATCTAGTTTATAAAAATGTAATTTATTTAAAATTTCAATGAACAATTAATTTATAAAGAAGAAAATACCAAACACTATTTCTTGTCAAAAAAGGACACATAGACAAAAGAAATTAAAGATGAAAGGCTTAACATTGTCAAAATGTGAAAAAAATTACACCGTTAAATAGCTAAGAGAAAGCCTAACATTACACAGGTGTTTAATTTGTTTGACCTTGAAATATGTGCAAACCTGATGGTTAGTACAAACGAGATTATGAGAAATCCTGTAGAATATACAAAACATATCTTTAGACATTGGGAAGGTACTCCAAGCCTTTTGGTTGGAAATCCAAAGCAAATCCCAAGCCTAAGGCTTGGGGATTCCCAAAGCAACATATAATATGAGCGCGTTATAATGCACTTGCATTATGTTTTGCTTTGCATTTTTTTCTTTTTTGCAAAAGTTTACCTGATGTTTGTCAAGTTTGACATAACGCGCGCACGTTATGTCTCGCTTGGAATGTTTTATGTTCATGTTTGTTAAGTATGTTTGATGTATGTATGTTTGTATATATATTTGTATTTATCTATGTATGTATGTATGCCTATATGTATGAATGTATGTATGCATGCTTGTATGTATGTATGTATGTATGCATGCTTGTATGTATGTATGTATGTATGTATGTATGTATATATGTATGCTTGTATGTATGTATGTATGTATGCCTATATGTATGTTTGTTTGTATGCCTATATGTATGTATGTATGCTTATATGTATGTATGTACATATGTATGTATATATGTATGCTTGTATGTATGTATGTATGTAAGGGTTTTTGGTTAAGAGTATATAAGGACTTGGGCCTGTATAGTTTTTAGGGTTAAGGGTTGAGGTTTTTGGGCTTAGGGTTTAAGGTATAGGGTTGAGGGTTGAGGGATTAGGGTTTAAGTAATAGGTTGAGGATAGAGGGTTGAGAGTTGAGGGTTATAGTTGAGGGATAATATTCAGCTTGTTGAGTGTATAAGATTAATTGTGTAAGGTATGGGGATTAGGGTTTAGGGTTTACGATATGGATTGAGGGTATATAAGGCATAGGGTGGCTTGGGTTGAGAGTGTATGGTTTAGGTTTCAAGTATAGGGTTAAGGCACAATATTCAAGGTTTAAGGTATAAGGGTAAGGTTATAGGGTATAGGTATGAGGGTTTGTGGGTGTAGGTTTTAGGGTTTAAGGTATAGGGTTGAGGATTGCTCAGGATTATGGCTTAAGTATATGGTTGATGGTATAGGGTATAGGGTTGAGAGTTTACAATTGAGGGATAATGTTCAAGGTTGAGTGTCTAAGATATAGGGTTTAGGGTTTAAGGTTGAGTGTATAAGACATATGGATGAGGGTTGAGAGTTTAGGGCATAAGTATAAGATTGATGGTATAGGGTATAGGGTAGAGGTTTGAAGGTTGAGGGATAATGTTCAAGGTTGATTGTCCAAGGTTAAGTGTATGGGGTTTAAGGGTATAAGGTTTAAGGGTTTAAGGGTATATACGGGTTGAGAGTTTAGGGTTTAAGGGTTTAAGGTTTGAGGGATTAAGGGTTTAAGGGTTCATGGTTTAAGGGTTGAGGGATTAGGGTTTAAGGCATAGTTTCAAGGGTAGAAGGTTTAGGGATAGTGTTTAGGGTTGAAGGTTTAAGGGTTGAGGGTTGAGGCTTTAGGGTTGAGGGTTTAAGGGTTGAGATTTTAAGGGTTGAGGGTTGAAGTATTAGGGTTGAGGGTTTAACATATAGGGTTGAGGGATTAGGGTTGAGGGTTGAAGATTTAAGGTATAGGGTTGAGGGATTAGGGTAGAGGGTTGAGAGTTTGCAGTTGAGGGGTAATTTTCAAATTTGATTATAAGGCATATGGATGAGGGTTGAGGGTTTAGGGCATAAGTATAGGGTTGATGGTATAGGGTATAGGGTAGAGGTTTGAAGGTTGAGGGATAATGTTAAAGGTTGAGTGTGCAAGGTTAAGTGTATAGGACCTATAGGATTTAAGGGTTTAAGGTTTAAGGGTTTAAGGTGTAAGGGTTTAAGGTTACCTAGGGGTTGAGAGTTTAGTGTTTAAGGGTTGAGGGATTAGGGTTTAAGGCATGGTGTCGATGGTAGAGGGTTTAGGGTTGAAGGTTTAAGGGTTGAGGGTTGAGGATTTAGGGTTGAGGGTTAAGGGATTAGGGTTTAATGTATAGTGTCGAGGGTAGAGGGTTTAGGGTTTAAGGTTTAAGGGTTGAGGGTTGAGGATTTAAGGATAGGGCTTAGGGTTTAGGGTTAAGGGATTAGGGTTTAAGGTATAGTATTGAGGGTAGAGGGTTTAGGGATAGAGTTTACAGTTTAAGGTTTAAGGGTTGAGGGTTGAGGATTTAGGGATAGAGTTTAGGGTTTAGGATTAGGGTTTAAGGTATAGTTTCAAGGGTTAAGGGTTTAGGGATAGGGTTTATGATTTAAGGTTTAAGGGTTGAGGGTTGAGGCTTTAGTGATAGTGTTTAGGGTTTAGGGTTAAGTGAGAGAATTAGATGGCTAAGGACAGATGGAGAGGTAGACAAGGAGTGACTGAGAGACCTAGAGAGGGGAGAGGTAGAGAGGTGAGGGGGAGACAGAGGTGAGAGATAGAGAGGTGAGGGAAGAGATAGAATAAAATGAGAGAGTGAAGTTGACAACTTGAGGTAAAGATGGGTAAGGAGGAGGGAGAGAGGTGGAGAGGAAGGGAAATATTTAGAGATCCCTGAGAGATATACAAGTGAGAGACCTACAACCTAAGTAGAGAGGGGTGAGAGAGATACAACAGAGATGGGGTAAGGTAGATAGGGGAGGAGAGGGGTGGATAAGGGTTGAGGGTTTAAGGCTTTAGGGTTTAAGGGTCAAGGGTTTAGGGTTTAAGGGTTGAGGTATTAAGGGTTTAAAGGTTGAGGGATTAGGGTTTACGGTTGAGGGATTAGGGTTTAAGGTATAGTGTTGAGGGTTGAGGGTTTAGGGATAGGGTTTAGGATTTAAGGTTTAAGTGTTGAGGGTTGAGGCTTTAGGGATAGGGTTTAGGGTTTAGGTTTAATGGATTAGGGTTTAAGGTATAGTGTCAAGGGTTGAGGGTTTAGGGATAGGGTTTAGGATTTAAGGTTTATGGGTTGAGGGTTGAGGCTTTAGGGATAAGGTTTAGGGTTAAGTGAGAGAACTAGATGGCTAAGGATGGATGGAGAGGCAGACAATAAGTGACTGAGAGACCTAGAGAGGGGAGAGGTAGAGAGGTGAGGGGGAGACAGAGGTGAGAGATAGAGAGGTGAGGAGAGAGATCGAAAAAAATGAGAGAGTGAAGTTGACAACTTAAGGGAAAGATGGGTAAGGAGTGATAGGACTTTGAAACTTTGTAGTGGTTCTATGGTCACATTTCAAAATTTTGGTCATCCATTGGTCCCCTGAAGGTTAGGGTTTCATTTTCCATCTGCTAGGGTTCAATCTGAGGACTAAAACCTTCCTAAAACCCTATTTATGCAAAATCCCCGACTTTCTTTTAATTCGTCATTGACTTGTGTTCACTTTTCTTAGTGACTTAAGTTATAACTTAAGTCATTGGCATCATTGGTAAGTTGGCCCCTTACTGCTAGTAAAATATTTGGTTGCATGCAGTTTTTAATTTTTTCCTAATGTCTTGAGCCTGAACAAGCAAATGTTTGAATATTTTATGTGTGCACTTTAGGCAGGGTCAATATATTTTATTCAAATGCCTAGAATGTCCCCTTTTAAGTTGCAACTTAATACACGTGCTTCAATTTACCTTAAGTTCTAAGTGGCATGGTCCCACAGCTCATATCCTATTGGCTTCTTGCTAGCTCATGCCATGAAAATATTCAACAAAAAAAGATGTGTGGGATAGAGGGCATGCAACGCATGGCATATCTTGGATTTGGGCCTCGGTAGTTTCTAATGTAGCGTTGATGGTGGCCCATGATCTAAGGGTTTAGATTGATTCTAAGGATTAAATCCTAACCATTCCCCTCCAACCCACATGGAATCTATCTGAAGGTGCCGATACTGTGTGGGGCAATGGGTGGTTACCACATGGTTTTGAAGAAGTTGAATAATGGCCATTTTGTATAGCAAGCTAGCATGAGCGCATTATAATACATGTGCATTATAACAGGACTGCATTATAACACGAGCATGTTATCATGTGAGTGCGTTATATGTGAGCACATTTTGGCTTACTCTAAAAATAGTAAAATAGCTAGGACACCCATGATCAAGGCCCACATGCTCTATTATTCTCTTGGTTATGCATGTGTTCTGATTAAAAAAAGCTTTTTGATGTTGTTGGGAAGTGCACATGCAAAATTTTCACATTCTACCACCTTTGCATGAACTTTCCTCTACCATTTTCTGGTTTGCCAACTTAGGAAGGAGGAAATAATATAATTTTCACATCAAATTTGATATATATCAATTCAAGTTTCAATTTTTATAGTGTTGCAATGTTAATTGTGATTTAATTGTAGGAATTTAAAATTATAAATTGGTTAGTTGTATTGTTCTTAGTTATTCTATTTGAGTAATATACAATTGAATGTTAAAAAGGAGGCAAGTTTGTGAAAAACTCAAATTCTTGTGTTTGATGCAAGAAGAAAAAAGACTACACAATTGGGTGGTCTCTCCATTTGAATCTCTGTTTTTAAGGTACGTTAAGTCTTTACACATGTTCTTTACATTTTCCTTAATTCTATTATGTTTCTTTATCATCCCTTATCATACATGCTTAATACAATGCTTTGATTTTGTTATTATGCATATTCCATATTCATCATTGTTTGTTTCTCATTATAACCTTAGCCCCTCTTGGAACATTTTAAACTACACAATTTTTTACACTTTCCAATTACATTTGCTTGGAAGTTTCAAAAGATTTTTCAACAAATCCACTTTGTGCAAATCTTGTAATCATTGTGATCCATGAGACCACATCTCTTTGAGACATTTTGTTAAACAATTGACCAATCTTCTGTATGCTTCCACATTTTGTATACACATTTATGAGAGTATTTATAACTATGTATGTTGGCAACATAGTCAAGACACACTATTGATATGATGCTGTCATTGATGGAAACAACCTGGCATGTTTGGAGACAATTCGTGTGACAAAGTTGTACATAGCCTTTTGGTCTCGAAAGATTAACTTCACCAAAATTGACTAAGTATTGACAGGATAAGACAGTGATAGCAATCCAGTTGGTACTCCTCCACAATTGAAGATCTTGTCATGTGGTTCTAGTATGTTACTCATAGCCATTTGAGGATGTTATGTTCTAGTGTTCAAGTCTTGAATTTCTCTGAAAGTCATACCATGAAATGTCTAAGTCTGGGTGAACAGAATTAAGTCATAAACAATGCAAAGTACTTGAGTAGTTTGGTCTGCATTCCTTTGGCTGATTTGAAGATACATGTCATGAGTATCTAAATCCATATTTGTAGAGCTTGAAGTTCATCGGTTCACATTCTACAAGTTCTCCAGTATTGGCTTTCAGATTGACAGTATTTCTTTGTGACAGAACAACAGTTCTAAGATCCGCATTTCACTATCAAAGAGTATTATGATCTGTGGTTCTAAAGGTATGATAAGAGGTCCATAATGAATTTTTGTGATGAATTTCAAAGTCTCTCATGGTTCACATTGAAATTTATGGTATGACAGTTGAATTAGTCAAGTGTGCACTTAAGGGTTAAGCCGACAGTCATGTTAGATCGATATGTGGTGAAGGTATATGATTGTAATCATTAATCTAAGTGGTTCTATAATAGGTCTAGACTCATATGAAGAGTCTTGCATGATTGATTGGGTCCACATTATTTGGGCACAATAACCTAGGCCAACAAGGTATAACCTGAATATTTACAAGCTTTATCTTTTGCATGCCGACCTAGTTTGAGGAAATTCTTGATGCGGATATATATACTTAATAGATTTCAGCTTTGGAGGTATGAATGTGAGTGAATAGAGTGTGAATTCAATATGTGTGCAATCTAAGGTAGTTTTGTGACCAGAAAAGGATAGTAAGGACAGAAGAGTAGAGTATATGTGAAGCGGAATAGAAAAAGTAGAGCAGACATTATGAAGACATTTAACTTTGTATACTGAGGTATAAATGGAACTGTAACTCAACATTCTATAGATGCACTTGTAGCAGTTTTCTCCTCATAGTGAGCCATTCTTTTTCTCTCTTCTTTTATCATTTCTTTTGGCAGTGAGCCTATTGCAGTGAGCACTTATTTGGATATTGAGTGCTCAGGCAGTGAGCCCTAAGGCAATAAGCCTTCATGTAATTTGGTATTAATATCATAATATATTGTGAGCTAGCACTCACCGTGGTTTTTCCCTTTTGGGTTTTCCACGTAAAAATCCCAGTGTCTATGTTTTATGTCTATATGGTTGCTATTTTTATGTTTATTCTTCTTTCATCCTATTCAAATGGGTAATTAGATCAATGAACATATAAAGAAGTGGTTTTGTGGAATACTGATTCAACCCCCCTCTCAGTATTCCTTGTGTTCAACAATTGGTATCAAAGAAAGGTTCCTTGGAAGAAGTTTAACAGCTTGAGGAAGATCTAGGAAAGAGTACTCTTGGAAGCCAAAAGGTATCCTGCTCCAGGAAGTGTCACAATTGATCAAGAATTAAAAACAACCCTTGAGGATCTTGATAAGTATGAAGTGGATAACTAGGATTTGAAGGAAAATGTCAAAGAAGTAGATGAATGCATCCTGAAGCTAAGAGAGAAAGTTAATAGATCAAAGGATAGGAATATAGAGCTAAGTGAATAGTTGATTGAAGCAAATGAAACCCTAAATAATTTATCAAGGTTGGTTGAAGAGAATGAAAAAGCTGAGGAACATTTGAATCAAATGTTGAAAGACAAATCTGAAGAATGTGAAAAGTTGGCAAAAGACATTATACTTCTGAAGTTTGATCTTGAGGTGGCAAACAATTACAAAGAAAAGTTCAAAATAAGCTCTACAAAGCTTGATGAGTTGCTTGGTAGTCAAAAAAATCTAGATGAAAAGAATGGTTTGGGATTTGAAAAATGAGAAAGTTCTAATTCAGGTCAAGAAAACATTGAGATGAGGAAAAACAAAGGCAACTAGTTTAGGACTCAGAGAAGAAGACCTAGAAGATCTCCAGTTAGGTAGCCAAATGCTCAAAGGTACCCATCTTTCAATGGCTATTGTCTTAAATGCAATAAGTATGGTCATAGGGCTACTTAGTGCAGGAGTAGAATAAATCAGAATATTCCTTCTTTCCCTGGTCAATGTTTTAATTGCAAAAGAATTGATCACATGGCAAGTGAATGTAGGAGTGTAATGAGGAATGGTTTCAACAATGTAAGGAACACTCAATCCTTTAATGGAAAATGCTTTTCATGCAATAGAATTGGGCATATGGCTAACCAATGCAGATCAAGGAATCAAGGACATAGGAATATTGTGTGTTACAATTGCAACAAACCTAGACATATGGCAAAATTTTGTAGAAGAAAGAGTGTGAAAAGAAACTACTATGTAGGAGAGAAGAAAACAGAGCAAAGGGGAGATAAAGGAAAGAGTAAAGTTGATCCGGTTGAAATCAAGAAAGAGATGGGCAAAATATGGATCAAGAAAGATGTGATTGAAGTCAAGGATGGGTCTGCACTAGCTCCTGGTGCATATACTTCCTCAGGGAAGTAAATTGGGAGCTCTAGCTCAGGGAGAGCTGTATTGAAAATCCTAATCCCCTATCTAGATAATCGGTGCTGGGATTCGGCATAGAGATATGATGAAAAGATTTATATGACAAATCAATTGAAAGAAATTCTAGTAGAAAAGGTTCAAATGTAGAGTATAGCTGAGCAATCCTAATCAACTTCATTCTACAATGAAGAGTTTGACAGCTTTTGGAGAATAAGTATTTATGATGACTAGGTTTTCATAACAAGGGTTAAAAAGGAGCTCATTCAACAAATAATTCACTTTACATTCAAGTTATCAAGTGTCTAAGAGAAACTGAAGAAGAATTCTAAGTGATATCAACAATTTCCAGAGATTCAAAGCAACTCAGAGTGATTCAAGTAAAGAAAATTAGAAACTCTATTGTGAATTTGTTTAAATCTTTGCAAAATTGGCAACTCCACAAGTTGTTGATATCACTGAGTGAGGTAAGCTAAAATTCAAGAAACATCCCTACAAATCAACAAAAGTCAATCCAATGGGTGCATTTTTGTATATACCACATGGAGTAATGCATTTGAAAGATGTTAGGGCTTACATTCATGTTACCCTAGAAGAACATGGTGACAGAAAATTCTTAGATTTATATCTAAAACATCTAAGTGGTGACAAATTCGAGTCACAAGAAGAATACAAGGCTTTGGAAGAGAAGAAATTCATTCAGTACAAAGAATTCCCTATATTTGTGGAAGATGAATGGGTCTGATACATGTTGAGAAGGATCCATGATGAATTCATGTGGCTCGAGAAGCCCTTTAAGATCACCAAGGATGTGATTAGGGTTGTGATAGGACTAAACTCTACTGGTAGTGTGCCCTTGTTAAAAGCTGTGAAAAATAGCACTATGATAGAAGCAACTGGAGCACAATTTGATAGGAGAGCATTAACAGTTAATGATATTACAGACCATGCAGTGAGGTTTGCATCAACGGTAATTGGATATAAGATCTATTTCACCAATTGGGAGAACTCTATCTCCAGTACTGCTATATACACTGCCTATTAGATGATTAAGGAGAATGCAGATTACAACCTCTATGAATTGCTATGACAACAATAAATGGGAAACCTGAAGAAGACAAAAGAAAACAAATATCCCTTTAAATTTGGTATGTTGATCATCTGCTTATTTTTCTACTACATGCAAGAATTACCAAGTATGAAGAACTTGTCCTGGTTAAATAGTCAACCTCTTACAGTGCAAATTAGAGATCATTTAAATAGAATAGGAAACTATGATGAACAAAATACAGCCCTATGGGGCTATTTCAAGAACTTCCAGAGAATTATGCAATCTAGGGAAAGGATTCCCAAGGGAATTGTTGAAAAATACAAGAATGACATGTTTCATTGTAACAAAAGACCAATGCATGATGGAGGCTGTTGAGCCTAGAACAGTCTACATTATGCCAATGGGGTATGAAGTAGATGGAAAAATATTAGATAATTATGCCCAACACATGCTAAGCAAACACAGGGACCCCAAAGAAGAAAGATTTGGGACCTATGAGGAATTGTCAACAAAAGTCCATGTTGAACTGAGAATGCTACAAATTTAGAAGAAGGCAAGGAAAAGAGCTAAAGAATATGCCCAAAGTCAGGGATTTACAAAGGAACAAATATTAGAAGCAAGAGAAAAAGCTCAAGCAGATAGGGAGGAAAGTGAATTGGTTATAGCTCCAGAAGAACCTAAGAGGAAACCAGAGAACCTAATAGTGACTAAAAGAAGAACTAGAGGTTCTATCTCTGCAGAGGCTGCACCTGAATCCTTTGGTCCTACTCCAACTACAGAAGCATCCACCAAGAAAACCACTAACAAGGGTCCTAAAAGATAAAAGACAAAAGGACACATTATATATGTCAGTGTGAGAAAAGATGATGATGAGGAAATATAATCAGATGAAGAAGTCAAAAAGATGAAAGTTAAATCAGTAGAAGCCTCTGGTAGTGGTCAAGGAAAGCCGCCTGGAAAGGGGAAAGGAAGAAAGAAGGAGAAAAAGGTAGAGCCTGTGAAAGTACAGGCTACAATAACTCTAGAGGATGTATTGAAAGCCATTACAGTTGATGGCAATCTAAAACTTATTACACAATTGTATGATGACTATGATGATGCAGATAAAAACATCATTAAAACTGTTGTCATCAAATACTTGGACATCTACAGTAAAGCCCTTATTGAAATAATTGTTGATCTTCTAGACAGCTTGGGAAGTGTAATGTCTGTAAGGAAGGAAGTTGCTATGGATAAGGGCATTGAGCTTAGAGAACACAAATTTAATGAGGCTATGTCCTGAAATCACCCCAGAAGAAAAGGCAAAAGTCTCCTAAGTGCTTCATAAAGAATTTAGAACAAAGAGGAGGATAAACACTCTCATGGTAGATGACATTGAGAAGATAGTTAAGGAGACTGAGGAAATCACTCTAAGAGTATTAAAGGAATTTCATCTCCAAACCATATATAATTATGAAGAAACAAGTGTTGGAGATGACACATTTGCTTCGAATGTTAGCATGGACCAAGGGTTAGACAAAAATAATGAAGAGATCAAGGAGAAAGAAGATCAATCCCATGCTACTGATGGCCTAGACATAGCTGACAAGGACCAAACTGAGACAAGCCTTCCTCCAGATCAACAAACTGATGATCAAGCAAACAAGGAGAAAATTGATGAGCTGAATAAAGTTGATAATCAAGAACAGGAACAAGCTGAGCAAAGCCCTTCACTAGAGAATAACTTTAATCAACAAGAGAATATAGACTTGGAACCTCCTAAACAAAATCAAGAGGAAGAAATATCTGACAAAATAACAAGAGACACTGTTGCTGCTCCAGTTGATTCTGTCAAAGAATTTTTTGAGAAACAACAAGTTTTGGATGAGTCTGATCTTCTACAAGGAGCAATAAATTTGGCCTCAATGTCCCCTATGCAGAAATTTAAACTGGTATCAACTTTCCAAGCAAAGGCATAGGAAGAGATGCTAAAGTCACATATACAAGAAAATGACCTCATTGGTGAAGCATCTGACATTTTGGAGAAGTTGTTGCCTTCATACCAAAAAGATACATCATTGTCATCAACTGATTAGATCAAAGGTTTGATAAACTCTATAAGTACTCATTTTGAATCCTTTGGGAAGTCTGCAGATGCTAAAGTTGGAAAAGAATTTGATGATAAAAATTTGACTGAATTGAAGAACAAGTTAGACAATGACATAATTTTGCTAGATAATAGTATTAAGAGTATAAAGAGTGCTATCAAGGAAGCATGTGACATATACAAGTTTTCTTTATCATGGCCTGAGACTACTAAGTAAATGGAAGACAATGTAAAAGCTATGGAGCTTCAAATAGTAAATATTTCTAAATCCTATGATCTAGCAGCTGACTCCATAAGTAATATGGAAATACAAGTGGAAAATATCATTAATAACCTAAGAAGTCTGTTAAGCAAAAGGGAAGAAATGAAGAACAAAATGTGCTAGTTGAGAGGGTTAATAAGCCCAAAAATTGATTCAATGACAAGTCTAGCTTCTGAAGCCACAAAAGTTAAAGGAATAACTGACGACTTGCAAATGTGCAAAAGGCAGAAGACTTAGTATTTCAGGTAAATGGCAATATTCAAGTTTTGGAAAGAGCCATGAATCGATGGGATGGAGAGATAGTACAATTAAAGATTGTCTACAATGATATCCTCTCACCGACTACTAACTAACATAAAAGATTGTACCTGTACATATGCAGTAGAGTATGATAGTTTTGAAGATTTGTCATAATTTTACTACTTCTACATACACCTTTGCCATTCATGTCAAAGAGGGAGAAGAAGATCTAGTGAAAAATGGCCAAACATCTCAAAGGAAGAAGAAAAATAGAGTGTATATAGTAAGGGGGAGCAAACAAGCATTTTTCACTAAGTGTTGCCATCAATGCCAAAGGGGGAGATTGTTGGCAACATAGTCAAGAGATGCTGTTGATATGATGTTGTCATTGATGGCAACAACCTGACATGTTTGGAGACAATTCTTGTGACAAAGTTGTGCATAGCCTTTTGGTCCAGAAAGACTAACTTAGCCAAAATTGACTAAGTATTGATAGGATACTAAGATAGTGATAGAAATTCAGTTGGTACTCATCCGCAATTGAAGATCCTGTCATGCAATTTTGGTATGTTACTCACAGCTATTTGATGATGTTATCTTCCAGTGTTCAAGTCTTGAATTTCTCTGGAAGTCATACCATGAAATGTCTAAGTCCAAGTGAACAGAGTTAAGTCAGAAAAAGTACAAAGTACCTGAGTAGTTTGGTCTGCATTCCTCCGTTGATGAATATGTTGACTTGCAGTTTTGAGGCATTGAAGATACATGTAATGAGCATCTAAATCTAGATTTGTAGAGCTTGAAGTTCATCGGTTTACATTCTACAAGTTGTCCAGTATTGGCTTTGAGGTTGATAGTATTTTTCTATGGAAAAACAACAATTCTAAGATCTGAATTTCACTATCATAGAGTATTATGCTCTGTAGTTCTGAAGGTATGATAAGAGGCCCATAATGAATGTTGGTGATGAATTTCAAAGTCTCACATGGTTCACATTGAAATTTATGGTATGACAATTGAATTAGTCAAGTGTGCACTTAAGGGTTAAGCCAACATTCATGTTAGATTGATATGTGGTGAAGGTATATGATTGGAATATGATTGATATGTGGTGAAGATATTATGTAGACTAATCATTATTTAGGCCGATTGATATGTTAGATTGATTAGGTCTGCATTATTTGGGCACAATAATAGGCTGACAAGGTATAACCTGAATATACAAGCTTTATCTTTTGGATGTCGACCTCGTTTGAGGAAATTCTTGATGCATATATATATATATACTCAATAGATTTCAGCTTTGGAGGTATGAATGTGAATGAATAGAGTGCGAATTCAATATGTGTACGATCTAAGGCAGTTTTGTGACCAGAAAAGGATAGTAAGGGCAAAAGAGTAGCATACATGTGAAGCAGAACAGAAAAAGCAGAGCAGACATTATGAAGACATTTGAGTCTATATACTGAGCTATAAATGGAACTGCACCTTAGCATTCTCTAGATGCACTTGTAGCAATTTTCTCCTGGTAGTGAGCCATTCTTTTTCTATCTTCTCTTCTCTTTTCCCTTGGCAGTGAGCCTATTATAGTGAGTATTTCATTGGATAGTGAGTCCTTGGGAAGTGAGCCCTAAGGCAGTAAGGCTTCATGTAATTCGGTATTGATATCATAATATATTGTGAGCTAACACTCACTGTGCTTTTTCTCTTTTGGGTTTTCCACAGAAAAATCCTTGTGTCTATGTGTTATGTCTATATGGTTACTATTTTTATGTTTATTCTGCTTTCATTCTATTCAAATTGGTAATTGGATCAATGAACATATAAAGAAGTGGTTTTGTGGAATATTGATTCACCCCCCTCTCAGTATTCATTGTGTTCAACAATGTAATATAATACATCATTTCTCAATCCTTTTTTTATGGATGTGCATACCCCTTTCCAAAGGTTCCATTTTGTTATAGGCATGGGGGATGTTGGAAAATGCTTTGGAATTTGGTTTTACACCTAGAAATTGCATTTGCTTGAAATTTTCTAAAGCCTTTTCAACAAATCCATTTTGTGCATGTCTTGCAATCATTGTAGTCCATGAGGACATATCTCATTGAGGAATTTTGTCAAACAGTTCATGTGCCTTGTTTATGCATCCATATTTTGCACGTGTCTACTAAGGCAATTGCAACCATACAACACTCATACATTTTTGCAAAGGGAGTTACAATTATAACATTTGACAAAAATCCCCCTTTCTTGAAAGTTTGTAATGTCATTTAATAAATCCATTTTGTGCTTATCTTGTGATCATGGTATTCCATGAGACCACATTTCTTTAAGGCATTCCATCAAAAAATTCATGTGCTTTGTCTATGCTACCACATTTTGCATACATGTCTATTTGTGGACATTATATTGGTAGGTCATACGTTAGAAAATGACTAGAGAAAAGTCACATGATAAATTCTTGCAAGGTAGAAATACTTCAAAAAAATTTGCTTTCCATTTTCCTTGTGTTCTTAGTGCACTTGTTTATTCATCATGGTTGAGTGACATTTACTCTTCTACATGATGATTGTATGCACATTTTGTATGAAGGGTTGAATGACATATATTTCATTTATATGTATAGATTAATTTTTTAGGAAATAATATTTGTCTCTTTATCATGCTATAGATAAAATTTACCATCATGCCAAGGAAACAATCAAGGATTAAACCAACATAGGAAGAAAAAGAAGCTAAGAATGCAAAGAAAGCAACAAGTATGAGGGAAATTTGTGAGAAGAGGAAATTGGACACGATTGTCGAAGACATGCCAATTGAAGAGGAACCTCAACTATCAACAAGAGATATGGTATTGGTGGCACAAAGGGAACAAATGCAAAAACTTTTTGCTATGAGAGATTTGAATACCGTAGTTGGAGACACGTCCTCTAATGCAAGTCAAGATGGAGGGACACCATCTACCACATCTCAAGTTGAGAGTACATCATCACTCACATGTGAGGAAGGAGGTACTCCATCATTCCCACCTTAACCTCAAGGTATGTCATCTATTCCATCTCTAATCGAATGTATGCCATCTAGCCCATCTCATTTAAATATTGATGAAATTCCTAATGCTGAGATGAATTTACCTTTGACAACACCACCTAGAATTTTGCATAGAAAGGCAAAGTATTTGATTGATATTGATGAGAATATTTTTGTAGCCAATGGAAGGTAAGATTCCAAAACACGCTTAGAGAAGATATGCTCATAAGATTTGGAGAGTGTTCTTTAAAAAGTTAAATGAAACCGCAAGATGTCAACTATTTGTTGAAATGATGTGAAGTATAAAGTATAGGTCTATAATGAAGATTCTTGGGTTGAGAACATCAGAGGCTTCAAGTGAAAAATCTATTGTCAAGAATCTAATGAGTGCATATGAGAGTGTGGGTAACACCTCACACATAAAAGATAGTAATGTCACATGTGGATGTGTCATTACATCAACAATAGTAAGTAATCAAACAAGGAAAGCTCTTCTCATTAGAAAGATGAGTCAAGCATTGAGAATTAATAGAAAAACTTTATCAAGAGTTGTTGGAAGGCACCAAAGAATTGAGTTCACAGATGCCAATGAATTATGGGCATTCCCAGGGAGACTACAATGAAAAGATAAACCAATTGTTGAAGCATTGAGATCACTAATTGAAGATTTTTGGAAGAATTACACAAGGGTATTTCTGAATTAAAGGGATGTGGTAAGAAGGAGAATCAGTAGTTGAAATCGTGAGCCACATCCAAAGCATTTTTTGGCTACGACTCAAACGCAATTTTTTGGTAAATTTCTAGAGATGTATCCTCAAATTAAAATTTGTCAAAGAAATTTTGAAATGCTAAAACCTTTCTATGTCAAATAAAATCACATACACACTACTTGTTGTAGATTACATATTGAACTTTCTAACCATTTTGATGTTTATCGGTCTATATGTTTAGATTTGCATACTAATAATGTTTTACAAAATTGTGGTATACATGCCCCACCAACATCTTCAAGAGACTTCATATCAACAATTTAATGTGAAAGAGAGGAAGGTCAAATATTCTATAGGAAATTATGCTTGGATGTCACATGTTAGCATTGTGGTGGCTTGCAACATATGCCAATATGTGAACATATAGTTAGCACACATGCGGTTGGAAATAAACTAGAGAGTTTGTCAAGTATACAACAGTGGCCTACAATACAAAAGATCGTAAAGAAGCAAAGACGTGTGATTTGGTTATTCAAAAGATTCCAGTGTATTAGTTTATGTCTACATTTCATGACAATATAGTGTATGAGTATGCAAGGCATACCCATAGAGTTTGATGGTTGGACTTGCAATTCAAGTTATGCAAGGACACATTTCTAATTGCTAGCATTGTTTCAGTCATCGACTTTGCAGAGAACTATAGCACATAGCCACAATGTGAGGTGCAATCACAATATTACAACTCCACACAGGTTTTTCTATATTTGTACACATCACATTCACTCATCTGAATGATAGTATAGAGGATGACAAAAAGTTCATAAGGGAGTATCATTTTTATATTATTGATGATCACATGAATTCTATGGAGTTAGTACAAGGTTTCTTTCAGGTGCTCTACAATGATTTGGCTAGAAGGGGCATATCATTCAGTCATCATATCACATGGTCAGATAACTATGCATCACAATTCAAGAACTTGTGGATGTTCTATTGGTTGAGTAAGATGCATAATATTACAGGTGTTCAGCATATGTGAAACTTTTGTGAAGTTGGGCATGGAAAGGAGGAGCATGATGGTACATGAGCATGTATCAAAAGAGCCATAGCATGAGAAGAGTTAAAGTATAAAGACAATGCAAAGTTGACAGATGCAAAATCAATCATCATGTGGTGTAATGCTTCAATGGGTCCAGGTAATGAAAGTAATTCTTTAGTTCATAGAGTTTTTTGGTTGATAGATGATACTAACATTGCACCATATGAGGATTTTTGTACACTAACATGATCAAGTGAGCTCCACTCTTTTAGAAGCTCAAATGTAGATTCATGGAGTATCCATACATGGAAGATGACATGCTTTTGTTCTTCATGTATAATTCAAGCCTGGAATGAGTGTGAGTCAAAGGAGTGGGTTGACAAATGGTGGTTAAGTTATCTTAGCCCACTTGACATGTATCAGCCCTCGATGGCACTGGAACTGACACAGATGGAATCATCAGTTAACTTTGACCACATATCAAATCTAGTTCAACCAGGTAATATATCTACTTGCATAGTTTTTGAAATTCCTAATGTTAACTTACTTTGTAGTGTTTTTGTAATGTTGACTAATTTCATCTAATTTTCCACACATCAATGTAAGGCATGTTTATGCAGTTATTGCAAATGAAGACAATGGAGAGGGAATAGATTATTACTTGTGTCATTGTGTTGAGGCCAAAAATAAATTGGAGGCCCCAGTTACAGATGGAGAAAATATCATATACCCTATAGGCGCAGTGGTTGTTACTAGAGCATGGCTTAGAAGGTACCCACATAAGAGTGTTAATGTTTGGCTATTTTAGGACTTTGACACACATTAGAAGATTCTTCATTACTCGAACCTTATCGTGGCATCCAATGTTCATTTGATACAATATTGAGGTAGACCTTTGAACAAGACCTTGTGGAAGGTGCGTGAGTCTGACCATGAGGCAATACTTGACACAATAAAGGGTAGAGCAAACCCAGATGGCTTGTTGGATTAATTTGTAAGTATGCACATTGATTTTGTAAAGTCATGTTATTGATATTAATGTATTGCAGTTGGTATTTAGACCTTTCGTTTCTATATTTCAAGTTTACATATGTTTGTCTTTTTTTTGCTGCTGCATTTTTACACATATATAGTGAATATTGGGCATACCATATGTATTTTTATGGTTTCACCATTTGACCATCTGGAGACCTCAATTTGCAAACTTGACCTTTGTAACCCTAGATCAGACTTGGGAGACCCTTCCTCAACCATCATTTCACCTGAAACATCAACCATTTCCATCATATCCATCCAAAATATAGCATCTTTCCCTCATCTTAGCATTTTCATCCATTATCATAAGCTAGTCATCACAACCATCATCCTTAGACCTTGGTCCTTTCAGCCATTAGCCTACCCTTATCATCTTATCATTGTCATCATCATTTCTTTCATCATTGACCATCCTTATCTTCCTATCCAATCTATATCCTATCATATCATAGCCAATCTTTATCATCTTTGGTAAGAATTTGTGTACGCAAAAAAAGTGAGAGATGATGCTATAGGTGGATTTGAACAAATGAAGTCAAAGATTATTGAACTTAAGACTTCCATGGAGAAAATACAACTAGAAATAGATGATAAGGAATACGAAATATCAAATGTAAGTGCAAAAAAAGAGAATCGGTGCGGTGGACACATGAAAGTATTCAAGACATTGAAAACTCTATCAAACAAAGGGATGTTATCTTAAGCGTTGATGACAGAGCAGCTAATCTAAAGCTCAAAGTAAAAGATGTGAAAAAGAAATTACAAGATCATGAAAAGGAATAATGGGGGGTGTTAACATGTAATAGCATGGTCCTAAGTCATACCCAAACATGCCGAAATAGTCTGAGCTACATTGTATCGACGATATCCCTTAAGAGTCTAAAGTGTAAAAAGGCAACAATCTTTGACGAGCTGTTACTTAGAAAATGTGTCACTTAAAAAAATTCTATCTAAGACTACAAAATCATGTAGAGCACCTCTACAATAACCTCTCTGAGTTTTTGATATCTCTAAGTCATTTTCCTATGGTATCAAGTTTTCAATTGATGAAAAAGGGTTAGATGCATGCAGTGTAAAGTTGTAAACAGGTGTAACTTTCATTCTGCTCCTCATGCGACCAAACTGAAAGTTTCAACACATCTGGATTGGTGGTTTTATGCTAGGCATGATCCTGTTTCATACCCAAACATGCTGAAATAGTCTGATATGTACATTGTATCGACAATATCTCTTAAGAGTCCAAAGTGCAAAAAGGTAGCAATCTTTGACGAGCTATTACTTAGAAACTATGTCAATTAGAAACAATTCATCTAAGGCTATGGGATCATTGGGCCCCTGTATAATATCCTCTCTCAATTTTTGATATCTCTGAGGTGTTTTCCCATGGTGTCTAGTTTTTAGTTCATGAAAAATGTGGCAAATACATGTAGTGTAAAGTTGCAAAGGGGTGTAACTTTCATTCTGCTCCTTGTGCAACCAAATTGACAGTTCCAACATGTCTGGATGGGTATGTTTAGGCTAGGAATGGTCCTATTTCTCACCCAAACATGCCAAAACAAACTGAGCTACATTGTACTGGTGATATCCCTTAAGAGTCCAAAGTGCAAAAGGCAACAATTGTTGACGAGTTATTACTCAGAAACTGTGTCACTTAGAAATAATCCTTCTAAGGCTATAGGATCATGTAGGGCCCCTAAAATAACCTCTCTCAGTTTTTGATATCTCTGAGGCATTTGCCCGTGGTGAAAGTTTTTCTGATGCTCCAAAAATTATTAGATGCATGTAGTGTAAAGTTGCAAGGTAGGCTACTTTTTGTTTTGTTTTTCATGGAACTAAACTATTAGTGCCAACACGTCCAGTTGGGCACATCTACACTAGGCATGGTCATCATCCTTCATTATAAAAGGGTCATAGTCTTTCCTATTTGAAGGGTCACAACTTTTCTCCTTTGAAATGTCACAACCTAAATCATATCATCACTATTCGTGAGAAACTAAATTCATTTATTTGCAATATTGCTTAAGGTTGTATTCTTAATTGTATTCTTCAAGGATGTTATGGATGTCTTTCTCAATGATAAGTTGCTCTCCCTTTTATGTTAGTGCTTATCAACCTAGAAAGCATTTTGACAAACAACATTTTTAATACACATGGAGTAATCTTGTTGAAGATACATCTGGTCATGAAGGAAACAAATAGATATACGTAATACATGAAGTATGAGGCGTACACGTGAATACATGTAATATGTGAAGTATACACAGGAAGCTTGAAGCATACATGTGAATACACATAATACATGAAGTCTACACATGAAGCATGAAGCATACACATTAAAACATGAAGTATATATAGGAAGCATGAATCATACACATGAACATGTGAAGTATACAAAAGAAGCATGAAGCATACATGTGAATGGTAGCATGAAGCATACATGTGGAATCGTAGATGTCTTCCAAGAATTATATGACAAACTTCTAGAGGTATGAGGTCACATGTAATAATATCTTGCTCATTTTTAGTTGCATACTTCAAAGTGCATTGTATAATTACATGAATTTCCTTACCATGCTACAATGATCCTGCAGAGTATGGGCTTAGATGTTTAGTGGTAGAGAGACCTAGGTGTTAGATTGCATCATGTATTATTATATTCATATGATTAATTTAATGTTCAATAATATTAGAGGAGAATAATGTTCAAACTTTGTATATTTACAATTATATTTAAAGGAAGAGTGCATGTAATACAATTGGACTTTAAATATTTCAAGTAAACCATCTATAAATATCCATTGAAGTGTGGATTTACAATGCAAATATGGACACCATCAACAAAAAGGATGTGTATTAACCAAATAGCCATATAGGCATACATCAATATCTATCAATATAAGTATAACATATATATAAAATAGCCATATAGACTTACAAGAATGTCATATAGGCATACAATGTCAACTATATGCAATACAAAATATATGTCCACAATGCCATACAGGCATACAACAAAGGAACCCGATAAAAAGTCATTCCCCTCTGGGTGAAGAAAATAGATCACGAGTGACCTTTGATCTTTGAGGGGATGGAGACATATATGAGAGTGGTCTACTTCGAACCTAAGGTCTGCTCCTTCTATTTAGTTCATCATGGAGCTTTAGATGTTACAATAAAAAGTATAGACATTAATATATAGAAATTACATTATAAAAAATGAAATATTTAACAAAATAATCACCTACCACTGCTAGATAATCTCTCTCCTCATTTGCCATGGTAGCAGCATTAGGCTGTGGCATTGTAATGTCCTATAGAAACCATCCAGATAGAAATTAGACTTTAAATCAATAATCATTTGATTTTTCAATAATAAATTGCTATAACAATGGATGTAATTTGAAATTTACTAATCTTCCTCATACCCTCATCAAAGGTATGGAGCTATCAATTGCAAAAGACACAACATGCTCCATTGCCATATGAACGTAAGGAGGTGTCTCCACTTGCATCATCTAAAAATAAAACAACATTATTCAATTATGAAAACTAGAATAGTGATGTAGCTCATGGCTTATAATGTATGAGAATAGTGATGTAGCTCATAGACAAGGCAGTGAATTGTTTGAAATTTTTTTGAGTGAACTAATTGACAAAATGTTTTGGTAGACATGTATGGAAAATGTGGTAGCATAGACAAGGCAGTGATCTATTTGAAAAAATGCCTCAAATAAATGTGGTCTCATGGTGATGTCCATCACCATGAGACCACATTTATTTGAGGCATTTTTTCAAATAGCAAATTGCCTTGTCTATGCTATAGCTTAGTATTATGCTTTGATAGATTTTTTACAAGCATCCACATCATAGATAAGGGAGTGAACTATTTGAAAAAATGACTCAATAAAATGTGGTCTCATGGAATGCCACATGACAAGCAAATGCAATTGGCAGCTACTCCTAGTTATTAGTTATGGAATGTGAAGTAATTGTATAATTGCTTATGTTGACTTTCTAAAAAACTATATTGTAATTGAAATTTTGTCATCTATCAACATCTAGTTATTAGTTATGCAATGTGTAGTAATGCTTTGAGTTTGAAAGATGTGCAATGCTATGTAATCAATGTTATGAATATAAACTATAAGAATATAGTAAGAACAATTCATTAGTTAAAATCTTTATTTCATTACCTGAGTGAAGCTTTGAAGTCCACCTCCATTGGGAGGTGTTGGCATGCAATCTCCAAGATTAACCTATTCAACATCCAAAATTAGATATTAGAATACCATTCATATAACAATGCTATTCACATGTAATATTTATAATTGTTTACTAGTTACATACCTCGGCAGTACATGTCGTAGTGTAATATAGAGGTGGAGAACTACTGAAAATTGAATGAATGCTATGACCCTAAAATTTCATTACAATCATTAAACTAAATTAGTTAATCTTGCATTTCAAAAATAGAATTTAATAAATTAAATTCAATGAACTTGCTAACATTTACCTAAGTATCAAGGCTAAAAGTCTCATTCAGGAGGGCATCTGTCATCACCAAATGCTCAGCTATAGATGTAGCCTAAGCACTTGCATCCTGACTATCCATTGGGTCATTACCACAGGTTGACTTGCAAGCCTGACAAGTATGGGGTGGAACCCTACTCCTCGAAGTCACCCCCAACTCATGTTGTGCTGTAGGACTGGTATGCTCTATGATGCTCTGGGTCAAGGAACTAATGGACTATAGTGTCTCAACCTCAACACTCTCCTTCATAATGGAAGAGATAAACACATGCTCATAGGTTGGTCTAGCGAGTGCTCATCCTGTTGGCTGCTGTGGGTCAAGATGTGCCCTTGGTCTATCCTATGCTAACCCCCACCTCTACCTATGAAAAATGGTCCTTTATCCCTTGGTGGTTGCACCAATTGATAGGGAACCTCTTGCTTGTAGGGTTTATAGGTTGATTTGTTTGTGGGTTTGTGAAAAGGGAACACAAGTCAAATTTTGTAATTTTTTCATTTTTGACTTGTTTGTAAGATAACTTATCTACATAGAATTGTCTAAACTCTTTCCTCTTATCTGACCAACTAGAGATCTTCTTGCTAATTGAATCTACATTTGATAACATAGATTCAAGAGATTGAGCAAGCACAACTCTATGTGAAGTTAACAATGCAAGATCTTTAAACCTTGCAATTATGTCCTTAATTTGCTTTTTATTATTTTTAATTTGCCCCATTAAATTTTATTGTATTCTAGGGGCATATTGAGGAATTACTGGAGGTGTTTGTTGTTGGGGTTGTTCTTCATCGGGTATTTGGTGTTGAGGTGATTAAGGATTTTGAGGATTTTTAGAAGGAGGTGCATTATCAATTCTTGTAAATTAAAGAAATTTACATAAAAAAACACTTAAATTTACCTATTTAGTAACAAATTCACACAAAAAAAAACAAACAAAACTTACTTTTTTGGCCTCCCTGATGTCGTGGCAGCATTTTGATGAAGAATTGATGATAATTTGGTGAAGAATTTGGCCTCTAATAATGTGAGCATGCTCTCAATGGTTTGCAGGCTGCAGGTTTGCAAGAAAATAGAGAAATGATAAATGACAAATGTTTTTTTTTGGTTATAAAGAGCTATAATGCGCTTGCCTTATGGCCTTGGTGCTTCCAAGCATTAGGCTCGACAACACCAACCCATAACGCGAGCATGTTATAATGTGAGCATGTTATAACATGCTCGTGTTATGGTGTTTTAAAAAAATTAAGAATTTTGGCCACTTTTTGGCCCCCCATCTTTTTGCACCCGCCCCACACTCTTGCTCACAAGATTGATTCCAAGTGTTCCTACAATTCAAGTGTTGTGAATCCTGAAGGATTTCAATTGGAACTATTGCGTACTAAGTGGATTTCACTTCCTCACTATGAGGTGATAATGTTTCAATTAATCCTTGTTTTTGTACTTTATATTGCAATCCAGTTTTGATATATCCCTTATCTTTGTGGGTTGAATGCATTTGCTCTATTTCTCCTTCAAATATATTCACCAGAGGTTTTGATAATGTGGCTTACCTAACTTTAGGCACTATCACATTAGGCCCTGTTACATTACCTATTGAGGTTCATGTCATGTAGGAAAATCTTATAATCTTCTCCTCAATAGACTATGGATTCATGCCATGGGTATAGTCCCCTCTACCCTTCATCAATCTCTTAAATTTATTTATAATGGTGAAGTACATAAGATAAGTGTTGATCCTAACCCATTTCAATACTATCAACGGGCTGAATTGGGTCACAAGAAGCTTGCTCTTTATTTTTTCCATAATTTTATACCTTCTATAACAAATTCCCAAACACCATCATCACCCTTTATTGATGATGATGTGCCTTCCTCATCTAATGCATGTCTTGGTGATGATTGGGGCTCCTTAGACTTCACCCCCCATTGGTTTGGTGAATATAAGCATGACACTTCTCACTCTAACATTCCCACATTCAACAATGATCTACATTCTGGTATTAAAATTGATCCTTGTTCTCATGTAAATTCTACTATTGTTTCTCCTCCAACATGTGCATACTCATCTCATTTTGACAAGGTTAGTGATGTTGATTCTTCTCCACTTTATGATTTGGAGACACGTTATGGGCTTGTGTTTAAAATTCTTTCTAAACATGGATACAATGGAAACAGTCTAGGGTGCATGGAATGAGGAGTTAAGGTCCCTATGGGTTTAGATTATTGGCCTTCTCCTATGTCCACATCACCTCCTCCATTATCTAAGGTCTCTATGGTTTCTTATTTTCATAAATCAAAATTTTCTCCACAACAGAAAGGGTTGATTCCTACTCCATCTCTTCTATCTTAACACAAGCATATCTTGCTAAGGCTTCTCAAAGCTCTCTTGATCACTCTTCCTCCTCCTACACACAATATTTTTTCCTAAACACATTCAACCAACACTTCCTTTATGTGCATATCATCAAGCACTTGGCCATTCCACTACTGAATGTTGTGCCTTGCATAACAAAATTTAACAACTTCTCGACATGGGTGCTCTCTCTCTACCATCTGATGTAGCACCTAGCTACATGATAAGTGATATTGAGCATGGCCTCTATCTAGTTCATTCGTCTTCCTCTATCATCACATCATGATTACCTCTAGCATTGTTATAAAATGGCATGGTATAGAGTCCACCTCTATCTTTCTTTCTTATACTTTCTTATGAGGTTTTCACTCCTTCCTTATTCCATTGTGTTTCTACCCACTATGTGGTACTTGTAGCTTTCTATGTTTACTCATTGCCATTCATGGTGGTCAATTCTCAATAAGGATGGGTGTGCATTCTTAATAAGGAGGTCCCCTCCTCTTTGGGCAGAGACAACTTGATCTGTGGGTGTGCATTCTTAATAAGGATGTCCCCTTCTCTTTCTTCCCCCTTTCTTTACCTTAAAATATTTGCATACTATACATGTTAATATTTTAAGGGGGCATATATTCTCCTCACATGTGCATCCATACATGCACCTTGATTTATTTTCACCCCTTGAGGTGTAGCTTATTAATTCACCCCCTGTGGTGTTGCTTATTTTACGCTCCCCAAAGCATTCACTCCTTGAGGTGTTGGTTTTTGATAAGCTCCCCGAGGTTTTGAGTTTTGATACACTCCTTGAGGTGTTGGTAGCATGTGAGACACCTAGCATAACACAACTTGCCAGTCAGTGTGCTTCACATGACCTACCTTTTCACTCATGATCAACTAGCATTATGCAACTTTCTAGTCTGTGATCAATGAGGGGTAATCTATGAGCCACCTAGCATAATGCAACTTGCTAGTCTGTGTGTCTCATATGACTTACCTTTTTACACCCATGGTCACCTAACATAATACAACTTGCTAGTTTTGTAATCCATGAGGGTATTGTGATTTGCATGACCCCTAGTGACAAAGCAAGCTAGTGTCTGAGTCATGTACTCTTCACTCGTATTGATTGTTTCCCTATCTATTTGTATGTTTTCTCTCCTTGAAGCAATCAATCGACTCATTATATTCTTCTATCTCTATTTAAGAATTCCTCTATTTGTGGTTTTCTTTGTTTTCTATAGCATTTTGAGGATGACGCATTGTATTAAGACAACCTTTCACATCAAGGTCTATTTCACTTTGTTGACTCAAAATTTTTCTTTTCTTGTTGTGAGTTTTACTCCTCTATGCATGTGTTGTTTATGTTTATATATACGTTTGTGATGTTCTGACATAGTGTTTTTATAGGTTTATGCTTCAACACTATTGTCTTGCAAGTTTTTATTGTCTAATGTACTTGTTTTGTAGGATCTTAGCCTAGCTGCTTAATTTCCTTTGCTTAAAGAGATCTATATCCTCTATAATATCCTTTTGGTGTTATGATGTTATTTGTTTTTAGTACTATCCTTTTACTTTAGTATGCATATTCACGTAGTGTCATACGTCCACTAAAGTGGGGACTAAATGTAGCATCGTAGGTTGTACGGACTCAGAATTTCATACTGTGTTTGGCACTCATTTTAGTGTCCATAACCTTAGCATATTTTAGGATAATTTATAGCCTTGGCCTTACCCTCGACCCACAAGATGTGCCTTTACGTTGTTTTGACCCTTTCTGCTTATCATATCCAAAAACTATGAAAGTGCCTAAATCATGGCTCTATCCCAAGTTGACTAGACCTTTCAAGAACTAGAATTGCAAAGACTCTAGCACTTAGCACGGATGTCTGCATGGTGTGCTAATGTCTTGAATGCATCTGTTAGTCTTGCAATCATTTTTAGAAGTTGTCTCTTAACTTGTGTGATACACCAAGATTTTAGTGATTCTTATCCATGCCCAAATGGCTCCTTTCTCATTTTTTGCCTTTGCCCTCTCTATTTAAGCAAGTAGATTTTCCATTGCAAAGGATGGTCTTTCCTTTCATAGTGAAGCTCTATCGAAATTGAGACCCACCATTGCTACAATTTGTTTTCTCAATATTATCACACTCCTACTCACAATCTTGATTCCAAGTGTTCTTCCAATTGAAGTGTTTCAAATCATGAAGGATTTCAATTAGGACCACTACCTACTGAGTGAGTTTCACTTCCTCATGATGAGATAATAAAGTTTCAATTAATCCTCATTTTTATACTTCATATTACAATCCAGTTTTTATACTTCGCTTATCTTTGTGGGTTGAATACATTTCCTACTTTTCTCTATCATATAAAGATTGTTCTGTGAATCCACTCTAAATCATTGAGTAAGGTTTTATTTATCAATATTGAATTATTGCTTTTCACTCCTCAAACAATTCTAGATACACTTAGAATTAGAGCACACACTATATTTATCAATCAATCAATATCTTTTATTGTCATTGAGGTGGAAACACCAAAAATAGGGTTTGACCAATACAAACTCCTATACAACCCAACCCCTCTTTTCAATCTGTGCATTTGCAAGTTTCATCAGGAAGCTCAATAGCTTAAGGAATGGTTGAAAAGATTGGTACAAAGATCAAGATCATGAATCTGTACTGTGTCCATGCCATATAGACTACAACATGGCACACAGACATCCTCACAGTGTGCTTTCATCTTGGACAGTGAGGCTGTGGTGCCAAATTCTTTGTGATTTTCCATTTCCATTTTTGTATTCTTTTCTACAAGTTATTCTATCAGTTTCTCTATTTTTCTAGCTTTCTTCCATCGTTATTAGTTTTAATTAGTTTTAGTTATCCATTTTTCACTCTAGTAGCAACAAATAGATTTAGCTTGAACCTTCTTGCTCTTCTAGATTGGATAGTAGCGAGATATACGTCTTCGTTGACTAGTATCCTAATGTTTAGCTATAAAATTATTCTGATTATAAGTAGTTTGGTTAGAATCAATTTTGTTGTAAAACTATATATATATAGTGAGATTATCCAATAGGGGTTAGAGGACTGTCATATTGTCATAGATTACAAAAAGGAAAATAATTGTCTTAGCATTAAATGTGAAGGTAAGATGAATAGTCTAAAGATGAGGGAATTGTGTTCTATAGCATACTCTATACAAGGACTATCATCCAGAGACTCAAAGGTAGTTAAGACTCCATTTACTCGCTAGGGTTACTATTTACTATGCAAATCAATTCTAAATAGTCATCTATAACCTTGGGATGACCATAGGTATGGATCATTATCTTTCCTTAGACACTTAGCCTTGATATATCTAGACAATAGTCCTATAACCTCATTGTTGGCTTTGAAAGACCATTATAAGGTCAAGGAATCTATGGACTACATAATAGTCATAAAGGTATGACAATCATTATTTCAGCATTGTAACAATCATAATAGTAGGTCACAAGATTTCATTGGTAAATGATCCATGTGGTACAATCAAAAGGTTTCCATGAATGTTGAAGGACTACCAAAGGACTCCTATAATCACAAAATCACCTAGTGCAATCATGATTATTATTAATGGCAAAAGTTGTCCTAGCAAGACACTTAGAATCACAAAGCTTGTGATACTAGCCTTTAGGGTAATCGAGATCATCCAATCCATGCCTTGTCATGCAAAGGTGTCATGGATGAAGAGGAACTATCATCAAATCCCTGAGGACTACCATAAAGGAGATTGCCATTAGGATTGTCACCTTAGCGCATGAAGTACAGTCATGAGGAAGACTATCATAGATCAGCAAGACTATCTATCTTCTGCAATTTTAGCATCTGGGTGTAGAGTCCTTCCTCAGACAGCATTAGATTTGAGTGACTACCAATCTCCATAACTTGCCCTTTCTCCATTACTGCAATGACATCTGAATCCACAACTGTGGATAGCCTATGAGCAACAACAACTCTGGTGCACTTGTATGAATTGTAAAGTCTGTCTAATGCCTCCACAACCAAAACTTCTGATTCAACATCCAGAGCACTTGTAGCTTCATCAAGTAACAGAATAGAAGGCCTTTTCAGAATTATCCTAGCTATTGCAATCCTCTGTTTCTGTCCGCCAGACAGCTGAGAACCCTTATCTCCCACCAGTGTATTGTATCCATTTGGAAGACTGCTCACAAATGTATGAACATTTGCTTCTTCTGCAGCTGCCATGATCTCAGACTCTGAAGCACCTTCATTTCCGTATAGAATGTTTTCTTTTATTGAAGTGGAGAATAGCAAGGGCTCCTGTTGTACTAGTCCAATATATTTTCGGAGCCATTTTAAGTTGTACTGTTTCGTATCTCTTCCATCTATGAGAATTTCACCTTGTTGAGGATCATAAAATCTTTCTATGAGGGCTATGACAGATGACTTACCTGCTCCACTTGCACCCACCAAAGCCAATGTGGTGCCTGAGTTTACAGAAATACTGAAGTTTCTGAGAACAGGAGCTTCCGATCTGGATGGGTAACAGAAACTCACATTTTTGAACTCAATATCGCCTTTTATGAATTCAAATTGCATGCCACCATCTGTTTGGGGATTTGTCCTCAGTATATTCATTACTGGACTGAGGACATTCATGGCCCTTAAAACTGCAGGAATAGTTGTCCATAGCTCAGTAATGGACGGTACTGTTAATGAGAAAAGTTGGTATGCCCTTACACTATTTTCAAAGCTGGCTTGATTATTTTCCACCAGAATTGTAGTGTACCAAAGTCCAACTGCATGGGCGACGTTCCACAAGCACACTGCTATGCCTTGTATGGTTCCATATTTCAGGCTCTGTAGTCCGCTTTTCTTCAAGGGGGTGCTTAAACAATTTTTGACAGATTCAATTATTTGATCCTCATAAACAAACGAGGCTACTGTTCTAATGTTTAATACTGCTTCGCTTCCCAACCGGCTTATCTCTGCATGGGCTTTGGTTGAATCAGTTGCAAATCCTTTTGATGACCAAGCCTGTCATGAGTTAGGCATAGCTTTAAAAAGTCAGGAAACAATTCGAGAATAAATAGATAAGATTTTCAGGATAAACTGCATAGAGCATTTACTCTAATAATTCCTGCAATGACCCCATTTCTTATAACAAATAAGTGACTTTAACACCCATCTCCATGAGTTCAGAGGGTCACTCATTGCATCAGGTGATGTTCAGATTGGTGAAGAGGTGGGATTGAAACTATGTCACTGATATGAACCATCACATAGCATGAACAGCCATTGTTGTGGTTCATTTGGCTGTTTTGAATTCCATCTCTTCCCACTCACCAGGACAGAGGGGAGAGAAAGAGGCAAATGTACCATACAAGTGAGTCAATACTCACTGCCAGGTTCATTTTTCTAGTTAAGATCCCACCTCTACACCCCGAAAAGAGATGATGAGTTATTGAATGAAACTACAAACATACCTCTATTCAGTTAATTCCCTCAAAAACATCTTATATTGTACTCCATACGCAAAAATTTATTCTAAGAGTCCTTATTAGGGAAGTACTATATTTGGGAAGATTAACATACCTGAATGAGCCCCCCTATGAGATGGCAAGGCATTACAGCCCATGCCACCAAGGCCATTCTCCAATTCACGATCATACTGACGACGGTGGCAATCAAAATGGATGATATGCACTGCACTATCACAGACATACGATCGGCTATGATTGACTTCACTAATACTGTGTCATTCATGATGCGTCCACTGACCAAACTTGAACTATTTTCTGCCTTATCAAACCAGGAAATTTCGTTCCCTAGTATTGCTGCAATCCCAAGTTGTTTGTTAAACTCCTATCTATTTCTTGGGCAAAAAAACCAAGACAAAGCAAACAAGAGAGTTCATTAACATACCAGAAAACAATGCTTCACGCAGGGTTTTCATGGCTCTCTCTCCAACTTCTCCAAAGAAAAAATGTTGTATTGTATGAGCAATGAATACCAACGCTGCAATGCCAACAAAAATTAATGAATATGTTTCCACTTTGTGCATGGCATGTGGCTTATAGTAGGCAACCCCAATAGTCATGATGTAGAAACCAAAGAGAGGCTTGGATATTCCAGTTATGGCTGCTGCAACACTGCCTGCAACAATCTTTCCTACTTCCCATGCGTTCATCTTCAATAAAATTTTCAAGATTGATGGCTGTCCTAAAGTTTCTGGCCCTTTACCCTTGTCAGCAAGAGAAATGATTGGAGAATTTGCAAGACTCGCAGAGTTATCCATACCGGGAGTCATGGGAGAGTTGAGAATATGATCACTTCCCTCTGTAAGCTGAGTTTGGGTATCGTTTTCAAGCCTGCTTGCAGTGGAAAATCAATGGGTTAATAAACGCAAGATAATTTTCCAATACTAAGAATTTATACAAATGCCCACAGATAACCATAATAGCCCAATCTACTGTGAAGAATGGTATAATCTAAGTGGTAAAAGAAAATGGGTTTTCACTGAAGATTCCTGGGCTCAAACAGAGGAGGCATGATAAAGTGCTTGACATCGCGTTAAAAACTACATCGAAGAAAAAGATTTTACAAAACTTATAAAAAGTCGCTCTTTCCTCAAATTAGATCTAGCTTAGAATAACTGAAGGTTGCACGCAAAAGAGGGAAATCTGCAAAATTTATTAGGAAAATTGGAGGGCTTTTCCCTGAAGTATATTAATACCAACCTGTCTTCATCATTAGCTGCTGCTTTTCCAGAGGCGAGATTCTGCAAGCTTATCATCTCTGAATACAATTTGCTATTTTTTAATAGTTGGGTGTGATTGCCAAGCTCTGTAACTTTGCCCTGTTCAATGACTGCAATAAGATCTGCATTGACAATTGTGGAGAGGCGGTGAGCAATCACCAATGTAGTTCTGTTGGACATGATGTTATCAAGGGCTTCTTGAACATTCCTTTCAGATTGAGAATCAAGAGCGCTTGTTGCTTCGTCCAACAAAAGAATGCAAGGATTTTTTAATATAGCTCTTGCTATAGCTATTCTTTGTTTCTGCCCACCTGACAGTTGCATTCCCCTTTCTCCAACCTGGGTATTGTAAGAAGCAGAGAAACAACAGAATTTTATTTCTGTAAATAGGATAGTATCCAAACTATTCCAAATGGGTGATGTATTCTAATAGAACAAAAACAAAGTTAAAACAATTGATTGGTAATTTTATAATTTCCATGCCATAAATATAGTAGTAAGTTTATAATTTCCATGCCATAAATATAGTAGTAAGTTCCAGATAGCAATTTTAATAAAAATTTTAGTTGAAATAATTTTAAGAGTGTTAGATGTGTTATTTATAACTTTCTTTCTTTATTTATTTTTTGGGTGAGAGAGTTATAGACATGTTATTTATAATTTTAAAGTTTTTTAATAAAGATTTTAGTTGAATTAATTTTAAAATATTGTATGTATGTATATGTGTATATATGTATGTATATACATATATGTGTAGTTTCTAGTCACTCTTCATATAATCATACATTAAATATTTTGTTTATAAATATGAATTATTTATTAAATAATTATTATATTGATATGATAATTATAAATGAATCTAAAAATATATTATTAGTACAACTTATATACATTTAGTTATTAAAAAAAAATTATGATTAATTCTACTTAATTATTTTGAGAAGTGTAACCTGGAGAAACATTTCACAAAGAGAGCCAACATTCATTTTTTAAATATAAAGACCTCAACTCAAAAGTAAATAAAATAGTCAAAGGGCCCTTGGTATGGTGAAGTTGAAATGTTTTGAATGAGTCAACAAGGGATCAAGTCTTGGTGATTACAAGGCCCATAGACACCACACCATAAGGGATGAATGGACACCAAAGGCAAAAAATTCATGCCTTAAAACAATGTCAATAAAATAAAATAATTCTTAAATAGTTCTAAAGTAAAGGCCATAATTCTATATCTTTTTTTATTAAGAATTCTTAAATAGTTCTAAAGTAAAGGCCAGGTTAAAAATCCTATAGATCTATATCTTTTTTTTATTGTACCAAAAAAATTCCACAATGACAACAAGATAAAACATAAATAAAAACAAAAGAAAGACATTTAAAAAAATAAATACTATAAAATAATTCTTAAATAATTCTAGAGTAAAATAAAATAATACAAAATAAATTTTTTAGATAGATGTATTTAAAATATAGTTTAATATTTTATTAAAAAAACTTCAACAAATATTATACCTTATAAATTTAACACTTCCATTAAGTTTTTACATAGTATTGTGAGGGGCATGGTTAAAGGGCTTTAAGTAGTTATAATATTGTTTTAAATATTGTATTATTCTATAGCTGTTATAGCGTATTAATCTGTCTCTCTTTTTATTTAATTTTAAAATATGTACTCTCAAAATGAAACAAGTTGGATGTATCTCTGGAAAATCTTAAAATCTGGACTTTGACTGTGAGAAATCTGTCATTTCAGATAGTGAAAGGTTTCGGCATAGTTCATCATCTGATTTTACTCTGACTTCATCTAGACTTCTTTACTTCTTTTTTTTTTTTTTCTTCTCTCTTTTTTTTTTTGCGCTCTAATGGTCTTCCATCGTTGCCATCGTTTTATTTAAGTAATCACAAAGTTTGAATACTAAAAGATTTCAAATCGCTTTAGTTCATGTCTGAACCTACAACTGCATTGTGGTATGTTAAGAATTGCATTTTCTTTCTTGCTGCAATATTTCGCATTTTAGATGATCTGCAAATGTAATTTGTTTTAGTTGAAGAAATTTTAGAATGTCACAAAAATAATTATATGCTAAAGGTCTTTCAACATAACATTCCGGACTAATGGAAACATGATCACGTTCCAGCATTTTTGTTTATTTCACACCAAATTGTCACTTACTTATGTTTCAAATTTCTCCAAATTGTCACTTACTTGGGTTTCAAATTTCTCCGGTAGTTCAGAGATGAAAGAGTGAGCATTTGCCTGAGTTGCTGCTCGTTCGATCATGTCGATGCTTGCGTCCCATTTGCCCATTCTGATATTATCTCCAATACTAGTTGCAAACAGACAAGGCTCTTGCGCAACCAGACCTACATTTCTTCTCACAAATCTCAAGTCCAAGTCCTTGATATCGACCCCATCTATCAGTACTTTACCTGGTTAATGCCGATCAAACATATCTCATTATGAATGCAACGGGAATTTAGTCAAATGCTACACAAACAGGAAAAAAAGAGCCCACACAGTATACAAACCTTTTAATGGATCATAAAATCTTTGGAGGAGAGAAATTACAGTGCTTTTACCACACCCACTATTCCCTACCAAGGCCACAGTCTTCCCTGCTGGTACGGACAAAGAGAAATCGTCTAGTATCAGATTTTCTGGCCTAGAAGGATATGAAAATTGTACGTTATGAATATCTATGCACCCTTCTAGCTTTTCCAGTGTCTTTTTCCCTTGTTCATATCTTATCTTGGACTTCCTTTCCATAATTTCAAAAACTTCATAACCGGCTGCCTTCCCCTGGTTGAAGGCTTGCAAATCTGGAGCAGCGAATGTAATGGATCTGTGACACAAATAGTAATAAGAAAATATGTAAGATCCATCTATTTCAATTTATATTAAAGATCCAGGCTTATATGAGTTAATCGATCTTACAATCCTCCAAAGAGTATACACATGACAGCAGTGATAACATTGCTTCCCTGTGTATCACCATGAGTTACCACCAGTGCTCCAATCCAAATCATGAGAGCCCAAGAGAGGTTTGTTGTGGCATTTAGCACACCTATTCCGAGGCCCTTGGCTAGAGCCCCACTTTTGCTCAGTTTCATCTGTTCCTCTAATACCTTGGTGAATGATTCATAAGCTGTTCTCTCTCCTATGAATGCAAATACAGTTCTGATTTGAGATACAGTCTGCACCATTGCCATCATACGCATCAATGTCGGTCACTATTCATTCTGTTCTAAATCAAATTATATGTCACGGATTCAAAGATGGAAACTTACAGACAGTCTATGGTAAGATTAAACACTAATGGGTGTTTCTTAAATTCTAATTTACCTCTTGGATGATGCTTGTGGCCTCAGAGGAATTAAGCTGTGCTCTTTGAAAGTTAGAAACCATAGCTTTGCTGTAAGCAGCACCAATAATGGCTATAAGAGGCACTACTACTATGGTTACTAGTGCAACTTGCCAACACACGGCGAAGGCAATTGCAACTCCGATTATAAAAGTAGAGACACTGAATATGAAATGTCCTACCTGCACTTCTTTCAATCAGAAATTGTTATGGCATGTTCATAAACCTCACAAATTTCAACCTCTGTGAAGAAAAATTCTAAGACAAATAAATGTATCAGGTGTGTTATTTGAGACGTTAAAACCTCGTTGTCAAGGCTTTTCTAAATAACAGCACAGAAACTAGTGAAGTTTTTGTCCGATATTTTCAATTCTCTAAGAAGGAAAACAAATTGGTGAAGAATCATAGACCAATGCAAACATCATCTATATTCATGTTTATCAATAAATCCACAAAATTCTGAAAAAAAGCTCAGACTTTATCAAACTCACCTTTTCACCAATAGCTTCCTGTATCAAATCTATGTGATCTGTAATATTGGAGATGATTTTGCCCATATTTACATCTGTGTCAAAATAACTTATTTCTTGATTGAGGATGGCTTTCATGAAATGCAATCTCAATCGGGAGGATTGCCTCTCACTAGTGTAAATCCAACAAGACACTTCTGCAGTCACAAGTAGTACTTGAGATTATCAGTGCATATGAACATTGACTCTCTTCAACTCTCCAACTTTTATATATATGTGTTTTAATGCCATAAAAATTGAGGAATGTAAACTGACCTAAGAAACCAGCAGGCAACATGCAGGCAGCCAGATACCAAACATAAGGAAGAACCTGTAATTACAAGATTTTAGTAATTGGATAAATCAGTGAAAGCCATGAAATAGGGTAAGTTTACATCAACTATATGTGGAAAAACACATATTTAAAAACTAACTCTAAATGTCTATTAAATCTTCTACAAACAAATAGTTAAGAGAGAGTACCTACTGTATTCTCTAACAAACAAAAATAAAACTAAACATATGTACTATAAAAAAGACTAAACGGTTAATGTCAACATCAAAATTCAAAATCAGTTATGAACAATCAAGCTCATCTCATCCTGCTGTAAAACAACAGCAAGTTGTAAGAACAGAGTGTCAATAAGTTCCATGTAAAGGTAAAAAGTAAAAACTAGGATAAAAAATATCAATTAAGCACCAATGGAATGAACAATATGTAGAACATTAGACATGTACTAGAACTTAAAAATTTGATCTTAAATGAGTTTTAGTTGAAAGGAACTAACTTGTAAACATTATGGCAAACGTGGTATATGTAAATTTCTCTCTGGTCTGAATGAACGCTTACCTGGTGCAGAGCCTTGGCCATAGCAGCAGTGTCATTGCGATGGGTACCAAAGGCATGCAGAGCCATTCCTAGGACAAGATAACCCCCTGGGTGTGCCAATCCATGGCCTACGCCTCCTATGCTCCCTAAAACCATTAGAACAACATCTAATGTATCTGCATATGATAGAAGACGAAAGAATGAAACTGATCTGACATTGGCATTACTGTTTTTTCTGCCATTTTTTAGTAAATTATCTCCTTCGCTTTGATTTAAATCTTCACTGACGGCAGAAATATCTCCCATGTTAGTAAAAGTTCATGTATCACCCTGACAGTCATATGAAGTAATGATGCGATGAATTTATAGTTAGGATTAGTGGTGCTTAAATTATCTCAACAGCAGGCCTTCAAGTTATTTCAGATGCATCCAACAAGTCCAGCTGATTTTTAAATTCAAAAGCATATCCGCATCGTTCATGGAGATGTCCGACCCGGATATGCTGGATTAATAGAGGATATACTGCAAATCGAAATTTGAAGTCGATCCGTCCAATGAAGATATTATGTACTTGATGTGTGGTAATAGAACAAAAACAAAGAATGGTGCACATCTTTCGAGTTCATTGAGTACGGCTTCTCGGAATCCGGCGAGACGTTTTCGTGCCGGCTCAGAAAAAGGCTCGGGACTTATCGTCTGTTTTTAGTTGGAGTGAGTTTAGGGATCTTGCTACTAGCCGAAATTTGATGGCCATATGGCCGTGTTTAGTGATTTTTGCTGTAGAATACAATTAAATTTTTAGAAATTTTTTTTTGACACACCGTCGAAAATTGTTATATTTTTTTAAAATAAAATATATTTTATTTTTGAAAGACAACTTTAAATGAATAGCCATCAAATTTAGGTCTTAATTATTTCAGCTGTATATGTCTATGTAAATGTTCTTTAACTTAACTATATTTCTATGTAAAATTGCCTCTAGGATGGGAAGGAGTGGAAACAAAGAAGAAGCTGAAGAAACACAATTCAAGGAAGAAAAACAAAATAAAAATCAAGAAGCAACAAAAAAATCAAAATCAAAATAACTATTGATAAAAATTTAAATAATCTTGTCAAAATTATTTTGGGTTATTATTAATTTGTATGTTTTACCGGTGTTAATGGTGTATGCATAAATCATTTTATATTGCTGCAATATTAAAAAATTAAATTAAATAATTTTTCATAAATAAGTTATTTTATTTACTTTTTACAATTTACAAACATTATAATATATATTCCAAAAAAAAAATTAAATTAAATAATTTTTCATAATATGGAACTTAGCATTATCTAGTTATTTAATTTACGTTTTACATTTTACAATTTACAAACATCATAATACATATTCCCAAAAAATATGGCACATGGCATGGGGTCAATTGAACACCTGTAAACACAAAATGTATATTTTATTTTATTTTGGTTATAAGTAAAAACTAAATATATAAAACTAATTAATTACATTATTCATGGCCTTTATAATCAATACTACAACCACTTTTGGAAAAAAAGATAAATATAAGCAATGTATATATATAGTAAAAGTAATATATAGCCTATATTACTAAATAAGGTTAGAATTAGGGTTACATTGTGAATTCCATCATTGGAAGTTATTAAATGCATAATTTTACAAAAAGTAAAATTTTCTAACTACTATATTACTTGTTCTACTTCTATCAACTCTATATACATTTAGTTGAATTATTTTATCAAACATAATTAATACTACTGAAAAAGAGCTTAGAATCATACAATTCTCCAACATTATAATTATGTCAATTGTTGGCATTCTATCTCCCATGGTTGCATGAAAGATTATCAAGGTGAACAAATATGAAGAATAAACACCATTAAAAAGTGTTTAACAAGCTACATACCAAATTGTTTCAACAAGCACTAACATTTCGAGGTTGCATTGAAAATATAACTATTAAGAAATTGGGTTTTAGTATGCAATTCAATTATTTTATGAAAATTCACACAACACAATATAAATTAGATTACAAATTGGAAAGAAGCATACCCAAATTATGGAAATATTTAGACTACAAGCTTATTAGAATAGTTACTAAAAATTTTAATATATGAATTTTTCCGGCCTTTAAATAAGAAAAGTTTGAACCAAAAGAGTGTAATTTTGGGGTTAAAAAAGTAAGATCCTAAAAAAAAGGCTAAGAAATCCAAACAAAACATGAGTGATTTGTGAAACTCAAATCAAACAACAATGATATGAATGATTTGTGTAATTTTGAAAGGTAAGAGTATTTCCAAAGAAATAGATAAGAATATGATGAAGGGGGTAAATCATAACACACACAATAACATCAGAATATTATGCTAACAAATACTATTCTTATGTGTACAAGTACTAGGGTGGCAATGTGCATGCATTGGAATACTTCATATTATATGTTTTTCTTATGATGTCAAATGATATCTTTAATCAATTACTCCATACCAAATGGTTTTATCTATTAATATAAATTTGGGAATTAATATTGTACCAATGAAATCATTTGAAATGATCCAATACTAACCCTAACTATAACAACCTCATTGCTGTGTTGGCAATGAGGTTGGTAGATTTTAAGTGCAGAAAATATGGGGGATTAGGTGAGAGTGGATGGTTTTGAAAGAGGGATGGATAAGATGAATGAAAACAAAAAAAACATCTACACAACAAAATCACCACTTTCATTTTGGCTATCTGTGGACGCAATCAAATCTCTGTCATAGTTTGAGGGTGGACTCCAAAATAAAAGAGAAGACTCAGCATTTACGGAGAAAAGAAGGAGGAGTGCAAACTAGTTTGAAGTAAGTGATGAAACTGCAAGATTGAGGAGCACTGAAGGGAGTGCGAGCTATCTAGAGGGGAGTGTGTTTATATTAGAGGTATTTACCTCTGTCTCTATTTTTCTAGCACAAAAACTTAATAAACTTAAATATGTTTGCTTTTGTTTCCATTAAACTAAAAAAAATCAAAACATCATTCTGCCACAAAGAAACTAAAATATGTCTACTGAGATTTCATGAAGCACAGAGAAATCAAAACCCCATTAAATGGTTTATGGGATTGATAAGATAACGTTTTTGAATTGTTGGGAATGTTTATTTTAGAATGATAAATGTTTTTGAATTGTTAAGTGGTACTGCACAAATGGTCATGATGTGTTTGTATGGATGGATAAAAATAAGTGCGTTTAATGCGGTAGTTGCCTTCGATTGGTTAGGTAGTAAGATATAGATGGGATCTGACCCAATTATTTTTTTGTAATTATTAATTTCAAACTTTATAGCACATATCATGACTCATAACTCACGAGGGCCATGAATATTTTAGAATTTGCATTTCTCTGTCAGTTGAAAATTTTAAATATTCAGTTTCTAATAATGTTAAATTGTCCTCTCACAGTCTCACTCAATCTAGTGCACTGTAGTTTGTGTTGTTTGTTCTTTGAGGAAAATTACCATATGGTATTTAGTAATTATTGGTTTCTAATTTGTTTATATTTACAATAGAACTCATGGTTTTTATCAGGGCTTAAATTTGACAGTTGTATAGTTGTATTTAGACATTTTAGCTATAAAATACAACTTAAATTTTGAAGCATATGAAAGGAGAGATTTTGGGTAAACTGTCAAAATTTATACAGGATTATGATGAAACTTTTTGTTATACTATGACTCCTCCATAGAGAATTTCATTATAGCTCTTAAACAAATTGATTGGTCCTCTATTCTAATCATTACAGTCAGAAAATTAAGATCTCCATTTTGTTATTATCTTAAACATTCTTGTTTTCATTATGTTAAAAGTAGTAGACAATATGCACAAATAGGTTGTGAGAAGACTTGCATTGCCTCTTGCCATGCTTTTTCTATTATTTGTGCATACCTTTGTGAATCATGACCAAATTGGGGTCACTGGAGTTATTACACAACTAATCTGACTGGCAAAAGGTCGTTTTCAACAAATTACACTGTCCACGAGAGTTTGGGTCTTATAGATCATATTTTTCACCTTTACTAGTTTAAATTATAATTCAGTGTTTTAGTCTTTTTGGATGCCTCATTTAGTCAAATGAGATGAACAAGGTCTAGGCATTAGAGTGGTCATTTGGAGTGGCTCTCTACGGGCTCGGGGCCCATAAGTGGTTGCCAGCGGAACTAGTAGTAGAGTTATAGTAACAAGTGATAACTAAATTAAAACATTGGGGTAAAAACACTAATAAGATAATTAGACCTCGTGCATGGCCTTGACTGCTTGTAAAGGCTAAGGATGCAACAAGAAGGCCTATCCATCTATAGGGTGTCGATTTAGGCACAATTAATTCTCTTCGTCTGCATGAGAGGAGTACTTGGTTCCATGTGGTGCCATCCCTTCGAGCACACATGGTGACACTCCATATGATTACACTCTAGCATCTAGGACCTTAGTGGTCTTGAGTAGTACTCGACCTATGACTTGGATGAGTACACCTGTGTTATGACCTTGGTTGTATGCACTGTTCTTCGTGTCTACTCTATGTTTGATGTGAGTGTTCACCATCTTGTATCCCCTTGTCATTATTCTTCCATTTGGGCCTTGTGACTATCTTCGAGCATAGTGGGGTGGTCTCTTTTGAGTCCACATGGTTGGGAGGCATTGCCACCACCATTGGGGACCGGTGAACATGTTTTGGAGCACCAATGGAGATGTTCTCTCTCTTCATTACTTCATTTAGTTTTTGTACCCATTCAGTCCTTGTATCATATTCAGGACTATGTTGTTGTACTTGTATCATATTCTAAAATATATCATTACAATTGCATATGCAATTATGTAATTATACTCTCATAAGAGAGAAGTTGTAATCATTGAATTTAATGAGAAGAAATAAGATGTTTCCTATTTGGTTTACAGATTCTGGTGTGGGTATCAGATCCACTTGTACTATGATGCTTATGGATTCATGTTTATATCAGATATGGGATTAGGAACATTTTCTTTGGTGTTTAAAATAAACGTAGTTGTTTTAATGTTTCCTCTAGAGAGTGAATTAGTCCTCTCTTTCAGATTGTGCATTCAGCCATACTTGGCCATGAATGTTGTTGATCTATTGAATTGACAACCAAATTTGTGTATGTTGTCTACTTATGTCAGAAAAAATTATTCTGGTTCTCTTTTGGCTCTTACCCTTCGGGGATTACATAGCAGGATGTTACATCCCTAACACTAACTCCATAGTTAGAATTAGGGTTAGGGTTAGAATTAGTGGTATATTAGATATGAAAATAGAAACCTAATGGGATTGGAAAGGGTGGATATGGTGGGTAAAGGAGAGATCTCAACATAGCAAAAAACTCTAAAAGAAAAGATATATAATAATAGTATAATGATAAGTAAGAATACAATCCCTCAAAAGATCTAAAAAATGATAATACCATCATAAATCACATATCGAAGAACCTCAAAGTGATATATCATACAAAATGTGTACCAAGTCAGCTCATGGTGGGAAAGAAATGGGCAAGAGTCAACAAAATTATAAGTTTTAAATTTGAAATTTAGGGGTCAATTCCATGTGAGCTAAGATGACTTTTAAATATTGGTGTGGGACAATGTAACACTAATATTGAGGTGAGGAATGAGTTTTATGACATGGGTTAGAGTTAGAATTAGGGTTAGAGTTAAGGATAGAAATAAGCTTAGTGATAAAATGAGGGTTAGGGGTAGAATTAGGGTTAGGTTAGAATTAGGGTTAGGGATAGAATTGGGGTTATCATTAGGGTTAGAATTAGAGTTAGGGTTAGCATTACTATCAGAATTAGGGATAGGGTTAGGGTTATAGTTATAATTTGGGGTTGAGTTAGTAATATAAGTAGTATTGGGGAAAGAGTTACAGTTAGGGATAAAATCAAGATTAGAATTATAATTGGATAATTTAGGATTATGATTACAATTAGGGTTAAGATTACCGTTAGAATTATTGTTAGAATTAGGGTTAGGGTTAGGGTTTAGGTTAGAATTAGGATTAAAACTATGATTAGAATCAGGGTTAGGGTTGGGGTTAGAATTAGGGTGAATGTTAGGGTTAGGGTTATAGTTACAATAAACCAACAAAGGTCATTTACATGTGTATCTATATATAGAACTATGGTTAGAATTAAGGTTGGGATTAGGGATGGAATTAGTAATATAATTAGGGTTAAGTAGATCTAGGGGTAAAATTAGGGTTAGGATTATTGTCAGGATTAACGTTAGGATTAGGGTTATAGTTACAATTTGGGTTTAAATTAGAAGTTAGGCCTACAATTAGGGTTAGGGTTAGGGTTCAAGTTCAAGTTAGAATTAGGGTTGGGGATAGAATTAGCCTTTGAGTTAGAATTAATTTCAAGATTAATGCTAGGGTTAGAATTATATTATATATAATTCTACCATACCTATTATATTATATAGGGACAAATATAAGGGTAGAATTAGGGTTAGGGTTACAATTAGGGTTATGGTTAGAATTAGAGTTAGGGTTAGCATTACTATCAAGATTAAGGTTAGGGTTAGGGTTATAGTTATAATTTGGGTTTGAATTAGTATTGGCCTGTAAGAATTAGGGTTAGCGATAAAATCAAGATTAGAATTATAGTTGGATTTAGTGTTAGGGTTAAAATTATAGTTAGATTTATGATTAGAATTAGGGTTAGGGTTTATGTTATAATTAGCATTAAAAGTATGATTAGAATTAGAGTTAGGGTTGGGGTTACAATTAGGGTTAGTATTGGCCTGAATGTTAGGGTTAGGGTTATAATTACAACAAAACACCCAAAGTCATTTACATTTATATCTATATATAGAACTATGGTTAGAAATAAGGTTGGGATAAGGGTTTGGAATTAGGAATAGAATTAGGTTTAAGTAAATCTAAAGGTAGAATTAGGGTTAGGGTTAGAATTACTATCAAGATTAACATTAGGGTTAGGGTCAGGGTTATATTATACATAATTAATATATAATATATTAGAATAATATATCCAACCTATATTACAATATTATATTATATAATTATAATAATTCTTAAGATATTTAATATAATTAGAATTAGGCTTGCTGCTTCGGATGCTACTAGCATATCTATATTTAAAAAATATATCTAAAGTACGCTGAGAGATATCCTTCTTGAGGCACCTATTTTTTAATCTATATACCACACATAGGTGGAATAGGCACCTCGAGAAGGATATCTCTCAGTGTACTTTAGATATATATTTTAAATATAGATATGTTAGTGGTATTATTATCCTATTTTTAATACATAAAAACTAAAACACAACTAATATATTAAAAATAAATAAAATAAAATAAACTAAAACTCTTAACTAAATAAAAATGAAAATAAAGTAATTCTTAAATAGTTCTATAACAAAAATATTTTTTTAAATAGTTATGAAGTAAAATAAAATAATTTTAATAAAATAAAATAACTTTTAAAAAGAACTCTTCAAATAAAAATAATATAAATAAAATAAAACACTCCATCTATTTTGCATGGAAACATCTAACCTCCTAACATTAATCTTTAGAAAAATAACTCAAAGATTATCTCCATTGAATTTGTATTTATTGTAATTCCATCTTATACTTGATTTTGCATCTTAATTCCTTGACTGGGAAGGCCTTCTAGCTCATATAAGGAAGATCTAATCAAGGAGATATCCAGGGTAGCCTACCGGTTTCATTGTAAAATGTGTTCAACACAATTTTGGTTTTAAATAAAAATCGACGCTAAGCCAGTGTTCAATTACTAATTAATCTATTAAAAAACATTACAATATTTTTAGTCAATTGAATTAGTATTTATCTTCTGCAATTTCAGTAGATTTGCCTATGTAGAGTCCTTCCTTAGACAATATTAGATTTGAATGACTACCCATCTCCATAACTTGCCCTTTGTCCATTACAGTAATCACATCTGAATTGACAACTGTGGATAGCCTATGAGTGACAACTCTGGTACACTTATATGAATTGTAAATTCTGTCTAATGTCTCCAGAACTAAAACTTTTGATTCAACATCCAGAGCACTTGTAGCTTCATCAAGTAATATAATGAAAGACCTTTTAAGAATTATCCTAGCTATTGCAATCCTCTAGTTCTGTCCACTAGACAGCTAGCAACCCTTATTTCCCACCAGTGTATTGTATCCGTTTGGAAGACTGCTCACAAATGTATGAACATTTGCTTCTTCTGTAGCTACCATGATCTCAGACTCTGAAGCCCTTTATTTTTGTATAGAATGTTTTCTTTTATTGAAGTGGAGAATAGCAAGGGGTCCTAATGTATTAATCTAATATATTTTTGTAGCCATTTTAAGTTGTATTGTTTCATGTCTCTTCCATCTAGGAGAATTTTACCTTGTTGAGGATCATAAAATCTTTCTATGAGGGCTATGAAAAATGACTTACCTACTCCACTTGCATCCACCAAGGCCAATGTGGTTCCTGAGTTCACAGAAATATTAAAGTTTCTGAGAACAGAAGCTTCCTGATCTAGATGAGTAACCAAAACTCACATTTTTGAAATCAATATGGCCTTTTATGAATTCAAATTGCATGCCACCATCTACTTGGGGACTTGTTCTCAGTATATTTATTACTAGACTAAGGACATTCATGGCCCTTAAAATTGCAGGAATAGTTGTCCATAGCTTAGTTATGGAGGGTACTGTTAATGAGAAAAGTTGGTATGCTCCTACACTATTTTCAAAGCTGGCTTGATTATTTTCCACTAGAATTGTAGTGTACCAAAGTCCAACTACATCGGCAACATTCCACAAGCATACTACTATGCATTGTATGGTTCCATATTGTTATGGACTAAAATTAACCTCATGCCTTTTTACCTTTAAGTTTAGCTCCTAGGTCCCCTCATTTAGATTATGCAAGCTGAACACTTATCCCGGAGAAATTTTCCCCAAAACCCATGTGAAATGGCACTTAGGGATCAACTCTAAATGATAATCAAGACCAAAAAATGGCCTTGGGACTTGGGATCCCGCACCCAAGTCTAGACTGATTTGCCAGGATCCAAATTTTAATGTGCTGGCTTGGGCCCTCTCAAAAGGTTACCCTTTGTCAACCTTTTCAATTTGAATTCTGAAAGTTAGCATAAATGCATATATAAGTGAGTTTATGTCTTCATTTTACACCTAGATGGATAACGTGAGCTTTTGATATTGAGCTAAGGAATTTCAAGGCTTTTATTGTGTTGCAAAGCATAATTATGTTGTTATTGTGTTTGTTTGTTGCAATTTTGGCTTCATCAATCCATCTACTCATGATTTGAAGGATCTCCATCTCTATGAGGGATTCACCTCTAACGTGACATCTACTTGTCTTTTCAATCATTTATTTCATCATTACTTTGGCCTCTGCCATCAATTGGGCATGCACTCAATCTAACAATGGTGTTGGAAGACTTGAATGTCATTATATGGCTTGAACAAGGCAAGCTCCTAAACACCACAACCCCCAAACCTCTCTTTTTGTGATTACAGGTTATAGGTGCGGGATTGAGAAAAGTAGAGGTATAGAGAAGCAATCCAGAGGATAAGGATTCAAGATCTAGAGAAAACTTGCTAATATTTTACCTACTAGACTAGGGCACCCACCTTGTAGTCCTCTTGATAGGATTTATCCTGAACTAAGGAGTTGAACATCATCTAACATTGCTTACTATTCTGAATCTATAGAAAAAGTGTCTTATCAGTCTTGGGCGCCCACCCTGTAGTCCACAAAGTTTTCAATTGTAGAAATTCAACTTTTGGTGAGTCTCTGATCCTTCCTGAGTGCCTTCTTATATAGCTATCTATAGCATTTTGTTCCTCTATACCTGATCGCATTATAATTAGGGTTAGAGGCTTGTTCGATCTAGGGTTTGAAAAATCTATCAATCTAATATATCTTTCCATATCATTCCAAAGTACACCAACCCATAGCTGAGTCCTCTTTCATCTTTAGTGACTTGGCTCAATTCTTGTCCTTGAATGTTATTGTGAAAGGAGGGTTTGATTGGATACACTTTAACACCATCTTCCATCTTTCCCACTTTTCATACATAACATTTTGGTGAACCTATCCTTTTACTAAAATCACATCTTGTTGAGTGTTCTAATCAGTCCTTGCATTCATTCATACCATATCAATTATCTTGCATTGAAAAATTTAGCATACATTTGAAAAAATTGGAAAAAACAAGCATTCTAGGCTTGCATCAAGACATAGTTTTGCATAATTTGTGTTGCATTTCATAAAAAGATTTAATTTTCTGATATTTGGATCAAATATGATCCTTATTATAGTAATTCATCATTGCTTCATATCAAATCTTTCATTTACAAGTTGCATTTGCTAGGGTTTTTCTTAAAAGTTGCATTTTTCATATAGCGTAGTCTTGACAAAACTAAGGTTTGTAGTCAAAATTTCATCTTCACATTTTACTACTCCTTTTCAACATCCATTCAAATATAATTTTGAAGTGTAGTGTTGGATCATATTGCATACTTTTGCATCATAGATTTGAAACTTTCACCTTTTTCAATTACACATTGTGTATTTCAACATACATATCTTAATAATATCCTTAATTGCTTCTTTCATTAGTGTATTGTGTGTTATAAGATTTTACGTGAGTGTTGTAGCCTACTACCCTAAAACAAACTCCTTGGTGAGAAGAAGTCGTAGACTAATGGGTTCTAGTGCTCTCGATAGCAACGATATACCCAAATCAAAAAATCCACTCTCACTACTTCACCCAAGGAGAAACAATTTATTATCCAAATGACAACAATTTAAATATGATGGAAGAACAAACATTTCATGATCTTAAAGAAGAAATTGAAGTGATAGAACATGTATCAGATGAACAAATCAACAAACTTGATAGAGAACTAGTTGAATTTCAAGCATTTGTGGAAAAATAAAGGCTAGCAGAAGAAGCCATACCCATTGTGCATAATCTAAGAGAGTTATTAAAATAAGGACAAGACGGTGTTAACATGCTCCGTAGCTTACCCCATATAATGAATCACAACATTATGTCAGTGGCTAACTGCACGTATCTCAATAACAATGCATGTCATCACCAAATCATACACAAGTTTCGGCATCTATACCAACTACTGGAATATCCACTTTTACATAATCAATTCTCACTACTAATGCATAAGATTATAGTAATACTACCACTAGCATGGGGGTATCTAATGGTATTAATTCGCAGAATTACAACCCTTGGCCATGTGATTTAATTATTAGAACCTAGCACGTCAGGTGTCTTCCTATATGAATAACTATTCTCAACCACCTCTCCATTACTCTTATTTTCAACCACCTCTCAATTACTCTCAAACACATTTCATTACCACTCACAACCAATGACCTCAAAATTTAATGACAACAGCTTCTAATTCTTCTCGCCAACAAACTACATCACATAATGATGCCCTTTTAAACCAACACTTGCAAAGCATGACCTCCTTACAACAAAAGGTAACAAACTTGACTAATTCATCTTCTCAACCTACTTTACCAACTTATCATGCTTGTAGTCCTTTATCCTTTGCAATCTTAAGAACTCCAATGCCTAAAAACATTGAGACTCCTCATTTTGAAAAGTATGGTGGTAAAGGTGATCCTAATACTCATGTGGTAGAATTCATAGCGATGTGTAGTGATTTCTTCTTTGAAGAGGAATTGCTAGCAAAACTATTCTCATGATCTCTCAAAGAGACTTCCTTGGAATGGTTTTTCTCTTTACCTCCTACTTGAATAAACTCCTTCTCGCAACTAGTTGATCAATTCTTGCAACACTTCCAAGAAAACATTGGACATGCTATCTCCTTGGTTGATTTGGTTCATTGTAAACAAGGTTTGAAAGAGAAATTGATAGAATTCATCAGTCGATATCAAGGTCTCATATCACAAACACAATATCCAATTAAAGATTAAGATCTATAGAAGGTATTCATTATGAATTTACAACCTAACATCCATGATAAAATCCTCTCGATGATGTATAGCTATTTTCAACATTTATGCATAGCTCTTCGCAATTACCAGCTCTCATCTAGTCAGTATGAGAATCACAACTCATTGGCTCAAGTTGGTCAATCCACAACTAGACCATCTCAAAACAACTTTAAGAGGAATAACAAGAGTTTCATCAAGATCAATGGACAATATTTGAATTATTTTCAATCACGCATGTCCACTATCACTAATTCTAAATGGGTACCATTTCAATTCAAACAACGACACTGACAATTTACTCCATTAGCTGACTTTCTTTAATCAATTATGAATCAAGCAGTAAGCAACAATGTTTTGAAGCTTCCTCCTATTAAACCATTTGATAGCAACATGATACAAGGACCTTCATTTGATGCCAATGCTTACTGTCACTATCATCGCACACAAGGACATGATACTGACAGATGTATGTGTCTTAAACATGAAATTCAAGACCTCATCGACTTTAATGTAATACAAGCAACTGGTATGAATGACCATGGAAATAAGTCGATTGCCCCTCTAAATCAAAATTTACAGCTCTTTGAAAGGAAGCAAGGTATGCAGAAATGCTTCCAAAACCAATCTAATGAGGGGAATGTAGTGCAAATTTTTAGATCCTTACAATTACAGTTATGTTAAACATATAATATAGAGATTAAAACAAAAAACAACACATATAATGCAAGTGACACAAGATGTACATGGGGAAAACCTTCTCAGGTGAAAAACCCCACACTCCAAAACCTCCACAATGTATTATCAAAACTAAGGTGTTTACAATACACTTACAATGCAAGTTCTTTCAGGAGTCTTCAAATGTCATTTCTGGAGTAATTTTGGTAGCATAACTGTACCTGTAAAAACACTATGCTACTCCAATATCAAGTACCTCATTATATAGAGTTTACAAGCCCATCTTAGGAAGCTTCTAGAGATGGGCGTCCAACTTAGCCTCTTGGTCAAAACCTAATGCCTTGGGACACTTGGACAACATGCAAGAAACCTCCATTCAACCATCATAACATGCAGATTTGACTTTCCCAATGTGGAGCACTCCAACCAATAATAGGCTATGATAGATGCTCTTATGCATCTTACAGTTGTCATAAAATCTACCCAACATAACAACATTTAATGTTGTAAGAGAATCTGTCATACAAGTCCTCTTACAACATGTCATAGTCAATATTGGGCACTCCAAGATGCCTTCCTCGCATGCAAAGATACTCTCTGACACTTGTCCTCATTTGTCATAGGAATCTCTATACCTAGCTCTTACATGTCATAGATTATGTCATAAAAAATAACTCCTTCCACATACCACAATATGCCGACACATGACATATTAGTGGCACCTCAAATGGGATACGTATTTTCTCATGTGTTGACTTGACCATCCAAGTCATATTACAAGTAGGATGACATATCAAAATGCCACCTCAAACTAAATGAAAAAACATGATGTGCAAATAAATAAAAACTTAGGCCAATAAATAAGTATACAAATAAATATTAATGCTAGGAAATTGCAAAGGTTGAGACACCTTAATTCCCAACATTCTCCCACTTGTTGAACACCTTGCAAGATGTAATAAAATGATAAGATTTAGCTGCTAGGGGCTAAGAGGCCCATAGACTCTAAACACCATCTAAACTTATCTGTGCCCACAAGTTTCATCAGTGCATCTACAACATTCTTCAAAGTGTCAACCTTCTCCAATATCACCTTCCCATCTTCTACCATATCATGAAAAAAATGATACTAAACATCAATGTGCTTTGTTCTGGCATGGAAAGTAGGATTCTTTGCTAAGCAAATCACACTCTAACTGTGCAAATAGATATTAATCTATCCTGCATCAAAGCCAATATCTAAACATAACCTCTTTTAAGCCAAATGGTTTCCTTAGAAGCATGAGTAGCTGCCATGTACTTTGTTTCTGTCATGTACAAAGCAACCACAGGTTATCACTTAGTCATCCAACTAAAAGCTCCACCAAACATAGTGAACATGTAAGAACTAGTGGATCTCCTACTGTCAATGTCACCTGCCAAATTAGAATCCACAAATCCATGAATACTCATAGAATGCTGAGGTCCTATAGGATAACCATGATAACATAAGGAATACTCAGAAGTACCCCTCAAATATTTGAACACTCTTTAATGCATCCTAGTGTACCTGTCCAGGATTAGCCATAAACCGATTAAGGATTCCCACTGCTTGGGTAATGTCTGGTCTTCTACATACCATATCATACATTAAACTACTAACTGCACTACAATATAAGATACTCTGCTCATATCCTCAATCTTAAAAGGAGACTTTGGACAATCGCCAATAGATAACTTTGTCCCCATCATAAGAAGAACAATCAACAGTCTACAATCCACCATACTGAATCTCTCCAACACAGTGTTAACATACTTACTCTGGCCTAACCAAAGTTTTTTGTTTGCTCTATCTCTTCTAGTCTCCATCCCCAGGATGTACTTGGCTGCCCCTAAATTTTTCATTTCAAACTGTGCTGACAACAGAGACTTCAAATAAAAAATCAAACCTTTACCATTCCCAATTAGTAACATATCATCAACATACAATGCTACAATGAGAATATGATCATTGTCAAATTTGAAATATACACAATGATCTGATTTCGATATCAAAAATCCAATACTCAACACAAAGGCATGAAATGTTTGGTACCACATCCTAGTAGATTGTTTCAAACCATACAAAGACTTCTTTAACTTACAAACCAGAGTTTATTTACCTTTTACCACGTAGTGCTTTGGCTGTAACATATAGATTTCTTCCTCCAAGTCACCATGAAGGAAAGTTATCTTCAGATCCATTTGTTCCACTTCTAAGTCATAATCTATTGCAAGAGATAATATGAACTAAATAGATGTCAACTTTGCAATGGGGGAGAAAACCTCACCATAATCAATTCTCTCCACCTGAGAACACACCTTCACAACCAATCTAGCCTTATATTTCTCAACACTGCCACCTACTCCAAATTTATTTTTAAACACCCATTTACATCAAATAGGATTCTGTCCTTTTGGCAAGGACACCAAGTTCCAAGTTTTATTCTTTTCCAAAGAAGCCATCTCCTCTTCCATGGCCTCCTTCTAGAAACCTACATCTTTCATACCCATAGCCTCTTTCATAGTTCTAGGCTCATCAGTGTTATAAATCAAGGCAAAAGCACAACTAGAATCAAGCAATGAATAACCAAACCTCTCAATTTCTGATTCATGTGGACTTCCTCACAAGCTTAGGTGGAGGTTCTAATTCTTCTTCTAAACTTTCAGCGTTGCTAGAGCTCTCCTCATCATCAGATCCAACAAGGTCTTTCGGTTCAGTCTTCTCAGGGGTGGTAGGAAACTGAACCACATCTTCTTTCTTTTCCTTTTCTTCTTGCTATAAAACAACAGGAGAAGGAGATACCTCTCTAAAAATAAAACTTCTTCTATACAAGACTTTCTGAGCCACAGGATCCCAAAGCTTGTACCCTTCACACCGACACCATAGCCAATGAAGATATAGTTAACTGCCTTGTTCTCCAATTTTGACCTCTTCTCCTTATACACATGTGCATATGCCTCACAACCAAAAACATGAAGATATATCAATGAAGGCTTCTTACCAGTGCACACCTCCATGGCTGCCTTATCAATGAGTGCTAAAGTAGGAGACCTATTAACTAGGTACCAAGAAGTGGCTACAGCTTCAAGCCAAAACTTATTTTTGAGGCTAGCTCCACTAAGTATATTCCTAGCCCTCTCCATCAATGTTTTGTTCATCCTCTCTAGAACTCCATTTTTCTAATGGGTATATGGAGTTGTCTTATGTCTTTCAATCCCATGTTCTTTACAAAACTTATCAAACTCTGTGGAACAAAACTCACCACCATTATCAGTTCTTAAATGCTTAATCTTTTGACCAGTCTGATTCTCTACAAAATATTTAAACTCTTTGAACTGACTAAAGACTTCAGATTTGCTTCTGAGAAAATAAATCCATGTCCTACTTTAATCATCAATGAATGATACAAAATATAATGATTTAGAAATCAAAGGAACATTCACAGGACCAAACACATCAGAATGACTTAGATCCAACACACCAGAAGACTTGTGAGAACTAGAGTAAAACTGAACATGGGTTTGCTTGCCATATACACAATGTTCACAAAAGTCAAACTCGAGATTACAATCATTTAACCCTTGAATGAGGTTTTTATTTTTCAGGGCTCTAAGACCCTTCTCACCAATGTGACCAAGTCTCTTATGCCATAATATTGTCTTCTTAGAAGGAAGTTTCATTTCCAAAGCATGAGCACCCTTAGGTACCCAGAAAGCACTACCATAAGAAGTTGAAGAAACACATTTCTTCATTGTTGGTTCCAATGGTGAGGATGAAGAATTTGAATCTCTTTTCTTTGAAACAAAAGAACTATTACACTAAGCAGTGCATGCATCCAGTTGAAATAGAGTACCTCTCTGAGTACCCTTAGCAAGCACCATAGCTCCTCTTGTCATCTTGCATCCTCCAATCAAGAAGACAACCTGTACACCTGCATCATTCAACTTACTTATAGAATGAAGGTTTCATGCCAAACCAGAGATGTGCATAACCCCATTGATCCTCTTCACTCATCCATCAAAGAATCGGATCAAGAATCTTCCACATCCAACTATCTTCAGGTGAGAGTCATCACCTAGGTACACCTTCCCACCATCAAACTTTTCAACCAACCTTAATGTGATTTCATATGGAAGGAAGCACCAGAGTCTATTAACCAAACATATTTCGATGCATGGGTGGCCAAGCCAGCAATAAAAGCATCACCATCATCTTGAGATTTGTCAGAATCTGAATCAGAGATCTTCTTCTTCTTTTTCTTCTTCTCCTCCTTACACTCCTTTTGGAAGTGCCCTAATTTACCATAGTTCCAACACAGTGCCTTGGACTTTCTAGGAGATTTGGATCTCCCACGAGATTTAGATTTGCCCTTTTCAGCTTACTTGTCCTTCTTTTTCCCGTCTCTTTGGATCTATCACGAACCGCATGAGCCTCCTTAGCTGACTCAGAAGACTTTCTCTACATTTCTTCATATAATAACGAAGACACCACTTCATCCATCTTGAAGGTGGTTGTAGTACTCCCAATGGCCATGACAAGGTGGTCCCACGAGTTTGGCAAAGAACAAAACAAGATCATACAACGATCCTCCTCCATTTTCACACCAACATTAGTCAATTGTGCAACTAGCATGTTAAAGGCATTCAAATGATCTGCAACAAATCCTCCATCTTCCTTCCTCAAAGAATACAACTTCTTCCATAGTAATAACTTGTTTACTATGGATTTTACCTGGTAAACATCACCAAGTTTCTTCCATAGCTCTTTTGCAGTCTTCTCTTCATGAACATTTAACAAGATAGAATGAGCTAAACAGAGTCTCACAGGACCCTTAGCTTTTTGATCTTTGAGATCCCATTCTTCTTGAGCCATTGACATTGGTTTTGTGTTGGTTATAGTTTCCCATAGATCTCTATCAACAAACATGTCTTCTATTTTGAGTTTCCACAACTTGAAATTGCTGCCATTAAACTTTTCCAATTCTCTCCTTTCGGATGTGCCTATCATCTCCTTCATGCAACAAGATCACCCAATACTCTGCACAATCTCCCACTCAATCAAAGATCAGTACAAAAAACCCCTACCCAACAACTAGGATCAAAGGTGATCAAGCTCTGATACCAACTGAAAGGAAGCAAGATATGCAAAAATGCTTCCAACACCAATATAATGAGGGGAATCTAGTGCAAATTTTTAGATCCTTACAATTACAGTTATGTTAAACATAAAACATAAAGATTAAAACAACAAACAACAACACATAGAATGCAAGTGACACAAGATGTATGTGGGGAAAACCTTTTCAGGTGAAAAATCCCACACTCCAAAACCTGCACAATGTATTATCAAAACTAAGGTGTTTACAATACACCTGAAATGCAAGTTCTTTTAGGGGTCTTCAAATGTTGTTTCTAGAGTATTTTTGGTAGCATAATAGTACCTATAAAAACACTATGCAACTCCAACATCAAGTACCTCATTATATAGAGTTTATAAGGCCATCTTAGGAATCTCCTAGAGATGGGTGTCCAACTTGGCCTCTTGGTCAAAACTCAATGCCTTGGGACACTTGGACAACATGCAAGCAACCTCCATTCAACCATCATAACATGCAGATTTGACTTTCCCAATGTGGAGTGCTCTGACCAAGAATAGGCTATGACAGATGCTCTTATGCATCTTACAACTGTCATAAAAATTTCCCAACATAACAACATTTAATGTTGTAAGAGAATCCATCATTCAAGACTAAATATAGCATATTCCTCTTACAACATGTCATAGTCAATCTTGGGTTCTCCAAGATGCCTTCCTCACATGCAAAGATACTCTCTGACACTTGTCCTCACTTGTCATAAGAATCTTCGTACTTGGCTCTTACATGTCATAGATTCCATCATACAAAATAACTCCTTCCACATATGACAAGATGCCGACACATAGCATATTAGTGCCACCTCAAATGGGATGCCTAGTTTCTCATGTGTTGACTTGACCATCCAAGTCATATTATAAGTAGGATGACATGTCACAATGACACCTCAACTAAATTACAAAACATGATGTGCAAGTAAATAAAAAATTAGGCCAATAAATAAGTATACAAATAAATATTAATGCTAGGAAATTGCAAAGGTTGAGACACCTTAATTCTTTACTAATCCTTTTTCTAAGCATAGTGACAACAATATGGTAGAACAAAATACAATGGAGCAGACCGAAGACTACCTTGACTATGATGAAATAATTGACATGATAGAAGTGGATAAGGATAAGGTTGAAGACTCACCTCATCCATGAGGGAAAGGTATCTATGTTGAGGTTCCTCTGTTGTTACCCCTTCAAGGATCGAGAGATAACCAAGATGCATCAGATACACAAATTGAGCAATCTCGACAGGATAGCATTAAGCAAGCAAAAGTTGTCACAATGGAAAGTATGCCATCTCATCGTGAAAGACTCCTCCACTAAGAAAATTAGAACAAGAAAGCAAATGACTAAAAAAGAAAAAGGTGACTATCATCAGTGGGAAATAGCAATGAGTCCCCTCCTTGTAAGAAATAAAAGATTTTAAACATACAGGGTCTTGAGAAACAAGTACTGCTTGACCATTTTTGAAACAAGAATCAATCAGCTATGAACTTTTCACAAAATTTGTCCAACTTGATGGAGCACCTCTCTAAGATGCTTGCAAGTTTGAATTCTTCTTAGACAATATATATATATATATATATATATATATATATATATATATATATATACATACATACATATGTATATATATATATACATACATACATATGTATATATATATATACATACATACATATGTATATATATATATACATATGTATATATATATATATATATGTATACAAATGTATATATATATATGTATGTATATGTATATATATGTGTATATATGTATATATATTTATATGTGTATATATATATATATGTGTATATATATATATATATATGTCATGTTGTGATCCCCCATGTTGTGTTATGTGTTGTTTAGGTCTCTTGGGATGACCCTTGATACTCTTGTAAGATTAAGGATACCGAGAGTCTGCCTCTGTTATGACCATTTTTATATTTTTTTCTACATTCTTCTATCTTTCCTCTCCTCTATTTTATTGTTGTGTGTCCTGCCTTAGAGACATAGCATTACGGATGATGTCTTGGGGTCATCCCTCTACGTGGAGTTACTAAGGCACTTGTTTCTCCTCTTTCATTTTTAATGTTTACATTCTTCAGTGATTCTACCTAGTTGATGGATGACAAAAAAAAGACAAATACTAATAAGGACTATGCATCCCTTTAGAAAGAAAAGCCAAAATGGACCTAGTCTATATATGAAGATGGGGTTGATATATATATATGAGATATATCATATTGTGCTATCTCTTGTAACTAATATTTTACAATACTCTCAATTTTTTCCATACACTATGGATGGTTTTGTATCTCACCTTGTTGTTACACTTGGTTCTGAGGTACCTGTAATATAAGCCCAATGGCTATACTCAAATCTGAACCAGCAAGTGTAGACCTAGTCTTTGCTGTGATCTAATATATGATTTATGCATAGCTTCTATGATTTGATTTGATTGTTATCTTAGAGTATAATGTTTTGACCAAAGCTTATATCTTGTTGATTATCTTAGCAAATCATATCAATGTATTTGTGGGAACATTTGGCAATCATGGTACATGTCACCTTTGGGGGCATGGGCTTTGTGAGAGCTCTTGTTCCCTTGTGTGCTTTTTCTTTACCTTACTGTGCTTGATGCCGGTAAGAGACATCAACTACCTTAAGGTGGGGGCATATATAATGGTATCTGTCTGATTACCATTTACACTGACAAAGTGTGTTTGTAAGCCCTCTCAGTGAGGTGGGATGGTGTATCTCTTGAGCTAGTGCACATCCTTTAAAATAAAGAAATCCCTCTTCGCGAGGTGAGATGATGTATCTCTTGAGCTAGTGCATATCCTTTTATAGAAGGCCCTCATTGCGAGGTAGGATGGTGTATGTCTTAAGTTAGTGCACATCCTTTTATACAAATTCCTTTGTGGAGGTGGGGTTAGATCTTGAGTCATCCACCCTTAAGCATGTCTTTGGCAGTTGTGGTAGCATAGATCAACCATTAGGTGTGTTTGGCATTTTTTAGATGGTGGGAATTAGCAATAAGCTCCTTTCCATTACTTGTATTTGCTGTGTATAAGACGTATAGTGTGTCTATGGCATACTATGAGGTGCTCAAATATTCTATGTGTCTTCCTTGCATGTTTCTTGTGTCTTCCCCTGAGTGTGGTCTAAAGGCATGTAGATATGAGCTCCCTCCATATTCAGGTCTTTGTTTGGCATGTCTTCCCCCTAGTGTGGTCTATTTGGCACATAGCAATGGGCTCCCTCCACACTTTGGGTTTTGTTTTGCATGTTTTTGGTGGTCTAAAGGTGTGTAGTGATGAGCTCCCTCTACCCCCTAGCTTAGGATTTATTTTAATTGTTAAATCAATGTACATTCTTGGTGTATTGTGTGACTGCTCTCATGTCTTCTTCATGTATTGCATACTTCCACTATATTCTTTGTGTTTTGCATGCTTCTTACTATCTTCATTGTGTATTGCGTGTCTTATGTGTGTTTCATAGTGCTTACCTGAGATTGGAGCTAGAAATAGCCCTTCAACCTTTGGGGTATGCCTTAGCTTTATGTGCCTGCTATGTTTGATGTGTTTTCAACCATACTTTAATGCATGTATGGGATCATAAGATCATTCATACATTAAAGTAGGGGCTAAATGTTATGGAGTAAAAAGTAACCTCATGCCTTTTTACCTCCTAGTTTACCTCCTAGATCACCTAATTTACATTATACAAGCTTAACACTTATCCTGGAGCAATTTCCCCCAAAAAAATGTCAAATGGGACTTAGGGGCCAACTCTAAATGATAATCAAGACCAAAAAATAGCCTTGGGACTTGGGCACCCATGCCCAAGTCTAGGCTGATTTTCCAGGATCCAAATTTTAATGTGTCATCTTGGGCCCTCTCAAAAGGTTTCCCTTTGTCGTCCTTTTCAAATTGAATTACAAAGTTAGCAAGAATGCATATATAATTGAGTTTTTGTCTTCATTTTACAGCTATATGGATAATACAAACTTGTGATATTGAGCTAAGGGATTTCAAGGCTTTCATTGTGTTGTAGAGCATAATTGTGTTGTTATTGTGTTCGTTTGTTGCATATTTGGCTTCATCAATCCATCTCCTCATGATTTCAAGGATCCTCATCTCCCTAAAGGCATCACCTCTAAGGTGACATCTACTTGTGTTTTAAATCATTCACTTCATCATTTCTTTGGCGTCTACCCTCCATTGGGCACATACTCTATCTAACAATGGTGTTGGAAGACTTGAATGTTATTTTGGGGCTTGACTAAGGCAAACTCCTAAAAACCACAACCCCCAAACCCCTCTTTCTATGATTGCAGGTTATAGGTGAAGGATTGGGAAAAGTACAGGTATAGAGAAGTATTTCAGAGAATAAGGATTTAGGATCTGGAGAAAACTTGTTGATATTTTACCTACTAGACTAAGGTGCCCACCCTATAGTCCTCTCGATAGGGTTTATCCTGAACTCAAGAGTTGAACATCATCTGACACTTCTTACTATTTCGGATCTACAGAAAAAGTGTCCTATCAGACTTGGGTGCCCACCCTGTTATCTAGAAAGTTGTCAATTCCACAAATTCAACTGATGGTGAGTTTCTGATCCTTCTTAAGTACCTTCTTGTATGGTTATTTATAGCATTCTACTCATCTATACATGATTGCATAATAACTAGAGTTTGAGGCTTGTTCAATCTAGGGTTTGATAAATCTATCAATCTAATCTATCTTTCCATATCATTCCTGAGTACACCAACCCGTAGTTGATTACTCTTTCATCTGTAGTGACTTGGCTCGGTTGTTGTCCTTGAATGTTATTATGAAAGGAGGGTTTGATTGGATACACTTTAACACCATCTTCCATCATTCCCACTTTTCATACATAACACATATTTTAGGCTTTCTAGCCTGCTTTTCTTTAAGTGGGTACTTAAGCAATTTTTGAAAGATTCAATTATTTAATCGTCATAAACAAATTGTCAGGAAATTAGGTGTCTAAACCTTGTATATTCCCTATAGCATTTATTTTTCATTTAATATTTTCTTACAATTGTTACATATTGTTGGTGCATTGAAAACTAGTTCATTAGGTGTCAAAAGATGCTCACATAGTGGTATGCTATGGAAGGCCTATTTTTAGGCATATTATGATAGATGAGAAGGAAGGTCTCTCTGAATGCCAAAGAGGCATTCAGTGTTTGAGGAAGAACAAAATAATGAGGCAAAGATGAGAAGTAGTGTGGCCATTCTAAGTCCAAGAATAAGGGGAGATCAAAATGTCCTGGTAAGTCCAAGGTAATATGCTTCCAGAACTATAGCAAATCTAGACACTTCTGAAAGGACTTTAAAGAAGAGAAGAAAAAGAAGCTAAAAAGGAAGATGGAGATGCCTTTATTACAGCCTTGGCCACTTGTACATGTGATAATGCATGGTTGATAGACTTAGGTACATCTTTTTACATGACTCCAAACATAAACTAGTTTAGTAAGTATGAAACCTATGATGGTGGTAAGGTTTATTTGGGTGATAATTCTTTCCTCGATATTGTTGGTTGTGGTAGTATTCATGTGAAATTTTTTGATGGTAGAGTTAGATGATTTGATGGTGTCTCCCATATCCTAGGAATAGCAAGAAATTTATTATCTATTAGCAAGCTAATAGATGCGGGTGTGCATGTACAATTTTCTGAAGCAGGTGTAAAAATGGTGGTGCTATGGTGATAGCAAGAGGAAGTAGATTGGGTATATTGTACCAGCTGGATGCATGCACAATTGAGTGCAATAACACTTCTGATAAAATTAAGGCAGAAACTACTTCATTGAAAAAAGAGATAGTTTCCTCTTCTACAAATGGTCATGGCTTCTGGGTACCCAAGGGTGCTCTGTCTATTGAATCAAAGTTTCCTATAGAGAAGAGCATGTTATGGCACCGAGGCCTTGCCCACATTAGAGAAAAGGGTTTAAAAGCCTTTAAAAATAAGAACCTTGTTGATGGGTTGAATGATTGCAATCTAGAGTTTGATTTCTGTGAACATTGTATTTATGGCAAACAAAATTGTGTTCTGTTTTACTTGTCTTCTCATAAGTCTTCATGTATCTTGGATCTAATCCATTTGGATGTCTTTGATCTTGTTGATGTTGCTTCTATTGGTAAATCAGTTTATTATATTACTTTCATTGATGATTTTAGTAGGAGAACATGGGTATATTTTTTAAAGAGTAAATCTAAAGTTTTCAGTCATTTTAAGGAGTTCAAAACTATGCTAGAAACTTAGACTAGAAAGAAAATTAAATGTTTGAGGACTGACAATGGTGGTGAGTACTGTTCTATAGATTTTGACAAATTCTATACAGATTGCAAGATTAAAGACAAAAAACAACTCTGTATTCTCCATATAAGAATGGAGTTGTAGAAAGAATGAATAGAATGTTGATGGAGAAGGCTAGGAGCATGTTGAGTGTAGCTAGTCTAGAAAAAAAATTTGAGATGAATTTATTGCCACTTCTTGTTATTTGATCAATTTATCTCATTAATCAGTGCTTGTTGATAAAATGCCAATGGAGGTGTGGTTAGGAAAAAAACATTCACTTAGACATATGAGTATTTTTAGTTGTGAGACATATGCACATGTGCCTAAGGAGAAGAGAACAAAGTTTGATTCTAAGGATGTCAAATGTATCTTCATCGACTATAGTTATGGTGTGAAAGGATACAAGCTTTGGGACCCTATTGCACATAAGGTAATTTATTCCAGAAGTGTTATTTTTAGAGAGATTAAATCTTTTCCTATTACTTTTCAGCCAGAATAGCATAAAGAAATTGAACAGAAGAAGAATGTGATTCAACTTCCTTTTATGCATAAGAAAGTTGAATTGGGGCCCCAAGATAGACAAGTTGAGGAGGGCTCATCAAGCTCTAAATCTTTAGAAGAGGAAGAAGAGGAGGAAGAAGTGGAGGAAGAAGTGGAAAAACCTTCACCTCAGCTTGTTCGAAGGTCTACAAGGCATAGGCAACCACCTGAAATGTATGGGTATTCACCTAATGATTGGAAGTGTATATTTTCTTTGAGTACTAACATTGATGAACAAAGATCTATGCAAGTAGGTTTGGGTATGAATGATGCAGAGTCCTAGAAAATAGTCATGGATGAAGAGATGACAACTCTTAAAGGAATGATACATGGGACCTTGTACCATTGCCTGAAGGACGCAAACCTGTTGGATGTAAATGGGTGTTTAAGAAAAAGATTGGTTCAGATGGAAATGTTGAAAAGTATAAGGTATAATTGGTTGTAAAGGGATACACTCAAGTTGAGGGTATTCATTATGGTGAGATCTTTTCTCATGCTACTAAAATTACATTCATTCAGTTTTTATTACCCATTGCAACAACTTATGACCTAGAGGTCGAACAAATGGATGTCAAAACTACTTTCCTTCATGATGATTTGGAGGAAGAAATCTATATGACAGCTAAAGCACTACATAGTGAAAGTTAAAAATGAGTTGGTTTGTAAGTTAAAGAAATCTATGTATGGCCTTAAATAAAGTCCTTAGATGTGGTACTAGAAGTTTGATACATATGTGTTGATTTTGGGATTTGTGCAATCTAAATATGATCACCATGTATATTTTAAATCTGATGGTGATTGTTTCTTGGTAATTACTTTATATGTTGATAACATGTTTATTGGGAAAGGCAAAGGTTTAATTACATAATCAAAATCTTAGCTCTCTGTGAAATTTGAAATGAAAGATCTTAGTGCATAAAAATACATACTTGGGATGGAGATCAGAAGAGATCGTGAGAACAGAAAGCTATGGCTTGGCCAGAGTAAGTATGTTTGTTTAGTTTTGCAATGGTTTAACATGCAGGATTGTAAACCACTTTGTGTTTCTGTTACATTGGGAACAAAGATCTCTATTTCAAAATGTCCTACATCCCCATTAGAGATGAAAGACATGAACAAAGTGCCTTACCAAAGTGCAGTTGGAATCTTAATGTATGCTATGATCTGTACAAGATAAGACATTGTCCAAGTAGTGGGATTTCTTTCTTGTTTTATGTCTAATCTTGGAAGAATGCATTGGGATGTAGTTAAGAGGGTCTTCAGATATTTGTGGGGTACAACATAGTACTCTATATGTTTACATGGTATAGAAGATCAACATTCCCTAAGTATCCATGGTTTTGTTGATTTAGACTGGGCCAGTGATGTCGATAGCAAAAGGTCCACCAGTGTATATGTATTTACTCTTAATGGTGGTACAATCAGTCAGATGAGCAAGTGACAGACTGTGGTTGCTTTTTCCACTATAGAGGTAGAGTATATGGCAGATACTCATGCTTGTAAAGAGGCCATTTGGTTGAAGCAACTATGTTTAGATATTGGATTGAAACAGGGTGCAGTTACAATTTATTGTGACAGTCATAGTGCAATCTGCCTTGTGAGGAACCTAACTTTTCATGCCAAGACCAAACACATTGATGTTCAGTATCACTTCGTGAGAGACATGGTCGAGGATGGAAGGGTGAAGCTAATAAAGGTAGAGACAGTGGAAAATGTTGCAGATGCATTAACTAAGCCCATGAGAAAAATGAAATTTCGGTGGTGTTCCAAGTCTATGGGCCTTTTGTCCCTTAACAGCTGATCCATGATGGTGTGTTTCCCCTAGCTCTTGCAAGGTATTTGACAAATGGGAGAATGTTGGGAGATTAGGTATCTCAACCTTGCATATTTCTTGTAGCAATTATTTTTCATTTAACATTTTCTCACAATTGTTACATATTGTCAGTGCTTTGAAAATTGGTTTATTAGGTGTCAAAAGATGCCCACATAGTGGTAAGTTATGGAAGGCCTTTTCTTAGACATATTATGATAGATTTTATGACATTTGTAAGGGTCAAGAATAGGGGAGAATATTGTGGACGTGAGAGCCTAATTTTAGAATAAAATCTTGCCTTCTTGGGCACTACACCTCATGAGAGGTTTCACACATGGTTTTGTATACCATAGAATGGTTTCATGACTATAAGAGGTCTATAAATTTAGGGCTTAACGAGTAGTTTGTGTGTGATTTTGCAGGGACTGTTATGCTACCAAAATGCTACTGAAATTCATCGAGAATTGTTTATGGTGATACTCTTGTACTAAACTTCCTTTATAAGTGAATGTAATCTTGTTGTTGGATTTGAAAGACATTGAGAAAGCTTTTGGAGTGTGGGGTTTTTCACCTAAAAGGGTTTTCCCCACGTATATCTTGTGTTATGTGTTTCATTGTTTACATTCTATTATGAATGTCTTTATGAATTTTATGTAATTGTTAAATCAATTTTCAAAATTTACATAATATCTCTCCTCAAGATTGGTGTAGGAAGTTGTTTCTTCTACACTAACTTCCTTACACAAACGAGGATACTATTCTAATGTTAATACCGCTTCACTTCCCAATCAACTTATCTCTGCATGGGCTTTCGCTGAATCATTTACAAATCCTTTTGATGACCAAGCTTGTCATGAGTTAGGCACAACTTAAAAAAGTCAGGAAACAATTAGAGAATAAATTGATAAGATAATTAGGATTAACTACATAGAGCATTTACTCTAATAATTCTTGCAATGAACCCTTTTTTTATAACAAGTGATTGACTTTAATACCCATCCCCATGAATTTAGAGGGTCACTCATTGCATCACGTGATGTTCAGATTGGTGAAGAGGTGGGATTCAAACTATGCCACTTATATGTGTTTGAAAAAGATCCAACTAAAGTGGGCAAAGAAGACCAAATGTGGGAGAATCCAAAACAAGAATGAGGTGACAGAAATATATATATATATATATATATATATATATATGCATTTATATTCAAAAATTACATTCAAAGAATGATTACATACAAAATCTCAGAGCTACAACTCTGTATTTCCTTTCTACAATAAATTGTACACCTTTCTAGAGCTTCCGGAGATGACTGGACTGATTTTGTGTGGTTCCATAGTTCTACTCTGCACATTTTGAAGTTTCTGCTATAGATGTTTTCTTCTATTCTCTTCAAACTGAGTGAACTTTCTCTCTGTTCATTCTTCTCTTTTGTCTTTCTTTCCTTCTCAAAAATCTACCACCCAATTCAAATTCACCAACCAAAAATAATTCCCTGCCAGAATGCATTAATTGTGACAAATGGTGTCAGACATGGCTAGGGGAAAATGATCCCAATGGATCACTCTGACATTGCATTAAATGTGTTGGTTGGGCTCAAGATTAAATATTTCAAACACTCCCCCTTAATCTTAATCCTTTATGCATTTTTAATAGCATTCTATATTTCTGGCACTTTCTAATCAAGAGTTATTTTGTCCTTCCAGAGTTGTAATTCCAAAGCTCTTCTACCTTCCTAGAACTAAGGGTCTAGAGCTCTATCATTCTGGACTGGTGGTTTTGAAGCTCATGTGTCTTCCTAGAACTAAGATTATGGAGCTCTTTTGTTTACAGTTGTCCTATGTTCCAAAGTTGTCCTGTCTAGACTTGTTATGTATTTCAGAGTTGTCCTGTCTAGGTTTGTTCTACATTCTAGAGCTATCCTACTTGGACTTATTTTAAGTTCTAAAGTTGTTTGAGACTATCTTTTCTAATCTTACCCTTCCAAGGATTTTCTGATATCCCAGAATTAATGTTCTAGAGCTAACACTTCCAAAGATGAACGTTCCAGATCTTTTCTCACTTTCTAGAACTAAAGTTTCAGAGCTTTTCTCAGACTATCTTTTCAGAGATACACTTTTGGAGCTTCTTCCTTTCTAGATCTAGGTCCTTCTAGAGCCATCTTTCTGGAGTTCATTTTCAAAGTTGTCTGTGATGCTAAGCCTATCTCTTAAGCTCATTCAATGAAATCTTTTGATAGTGCCTTGGTGAAGATATCAACGAGTTGTTGTTTTGATCTACAGAACTAAAGTTTAATCTATCCATGCTCTACCAACTCCCTTATGAAGTGGTAATGGATTTCAATGTGCTTTCTTTATCTGTGGAAGACTGGATTCTTTGTCAGGGCTATTGAAGACACGTTGTCACAAAATATGGTTATACCATCTTCTTGCTACTCATTCAAATCTACAAGGATTCTTCTTAGCTAAATAGCCTAACATGATGCTGCATTTGCTGCTATGTACTCAGCTTCTATTATGGAGAGGGAAACTATGTGTTGTTTCTTTGATGCCCATGACATTTCTCCTAAACCCATGTGGAAGACATATCTCGATGTGCTTTCCATGTCATTTACACTATCTAATTAATGTCCATATACCCAAGTAGCTCAAACTCATTGGAGGTGGTATACATAATGCCATAGCTTTTGGTGCCACTGACATACCTCAGGATTCTCTTTCTTGCTTGCTAGTGTGTGCCCTTCAGCCACTCCATGAACCTAGAAATTAGGCTTACCACGTACATCAAATCAGGTCTTGTAGCTATCAAATACATGAGGCTTCCAACCATGCTCTTGTAGGGGGTTGGGTTAAATTCACTGCTGCTATCCTCTTTGCTTAATTTCAGACCTATAGTTGTTGGTGTTGGGGTAGGTTTATTGTCCAGCATTCTAATTTTCTCAAGATCTATTTGGCATAGTTAGTTTGTGAAATAAATATGCCATGCACTATTTGTTGGACCTCTATGCCTAGAAAATATTTTAGCAAACCTAGGTTTGTCATTTTAAACTCATTTTTCATTGTCTCTTTGAAATTAACAATATAGAGGTCATTATTCCCTATAAAAATTAAATCATATACATACAAAACAATGATTAAAATCTCACCATTAGTTGCTTTGATGTAGAGTGTGGACTCACTACCACTTTTGCTAAAGCCATTACTCAATAGGTACGAAACAATTCTACTATACCATTCTAGAGCTACTTGCTTAAGCCTATAGAGAGCTTTCTGAAGCCTTTACACTATGTCATGATGCCCTGGGACTTCACAGCATAATGGCTAGTCTACATACACTTCTTCCTTCAACACTACATTCAAGAAGGCTAACTTCACATCCATTTGAAATACTTTCGACTTGCATTGGGATGTAATTGCCAAGACTGCCTGGACTGTTTCCAGCCTTGCAACTGGGGCACACATGTCATCATAGTCTTTTCTAGGCTACTGTTTTTAACCCTTAACAACAAGCCTTGCTTTATGCCTCTGAATATTTCCATTAGCAATGCATTTGGTCTTGTAGACCCACTTAACTCCAATGATCTATTTACCATTGGATAAACAAATTAGTTCCCCGTGGTTGATTTATTTCTATAGCATCCATCTCTTCATCCATGGCCTTAAACCACTTTTCCTCTTTCATGGCTTCTTCATAATACATTGGATCACTATAGAAAACAATGAAAAATCTAGATTTTCATCAAAATCAGCATATCTTGTGCTATCATAAATTTCCCTCATGCCCCTTTTCCTTTGTGGCATCAACGAGGTGAGCATAGGATCTAAATTTTTAGAGTTGCTTAATTGTTGGCTTGAAGAAGACTGAGCGCTAGAATGTTCACCCTACTGTAAAATTCTAGAGCTACAGGTTTTTGTGCTACTACCTTGTTGAAAGGTTCTGGAGCTGCTGACTTCATGAGCTTCTTCATCATCAAAGGGGATTGTGACAATAATACCCTTAGTACTATCCACTATTCCATCTCATGATTCATTTTCAATGAATTCAACATCCCTACTGATCACCACTTCATTCATGATGAGATTATATAACTTTTAGGCTTTTGACTCTTCAATATAGCCTATGAAGATGCATTTTTCACCTTTGTCATCAAATTTCTACCTCTTTTCTTTATGCATGAATTCATATTCCACACACCCAAATATTCTCAAATGCTCTACAGTCCATTTATATTTTGTCCATGCTTCTTGTGGAATTATGTCATGAATAGATTTTGTGGGGTGCCTATTAAATAGGCGGACTCTTGTTGCTACAGTTTCATGCTAATATCATTTGACAAACCATTTGCCTTCATCATGCTTTCTACCATCTCTGTGATGGTTCTATTTTTCCTTTCAGCCACTATGTTTTACTATGGAGTATACAGGTAATTGTGAACTATTTCAGAATTCCTTCATACTTGTAAAAATTCATAAACTCTTTGGATATGTACTCACCCCCCCTATCCATTCTGAGGACTTTGATATAGTGGTCACTTTGCTTCTAAGCCAAGGCCTTAAACACTTTGAACTTCTCAAATGCTTTTGATTTGTTCTTCAAAAAATATACCTAGGTTTTTCTGCTATAGTCATCTATGAATGTCATGAGATAAACATTCCCACCTAGGGTTAGGGTCTTCATGGGACCACACAAATCTAAATACAACAGCTCTAATGGTGCTCTAGTTCCCCTAGAATACCCTGATTGAAAGGGTTTCCTATGTTTTTTACCTAGGATACATGCTTCACATTTTCTATCGAGCTCAATAATTGATGGTAAGCCATTAACCACGTCTTTTCTAGCTAAAATACTTTTAAACTTAAATTTCTATTTCTCATATGCCATAGCTTGGATGGGTGTTTGTTGACTATCTTGAAGCTTGACTGTTGTAGGCCTATTGACTGTGATTAAAGTACAAATTCCATTTTGAGGTCAAACATTTAGTTCTTTGTCATTTGAACTACTGTAATCACTTTCTTAGTTCCATCCTTGTCATAGATGATGCATTCCCCTTTTTTCCATCAAGACTTTATAACCATTTTGGACAATCTATCCAATTCTCAAAAGGTTATGTTCTATACTTGGGGTATAATTATGCATCATGGAAAATATCAGTATGGAATTATCTAATGGGAAAAGGTTTCACTAGATATGTAAAAGAATCTATTCTTGAACCTACTGATGTGAATGCAAAGGTGGTATGGGAGATCAATCATGAGAAAACTCTTGGGTATATTTGTTCATTTATCTCTTTTGATTTGCAATTCCATGTTGAATCATGCACAACACTTAAGGAGGCTTGGGAGATTTTTGAAAATTTGTATGGTAAAACTAATAAGATTAGGGGTTATCAGATTGATAATGATTTGATGAGTCTTGATCCTAAGGAGTTTGACAAAATCCAAGACTATATCTCCAAGATTAAGAAATTGAGAACACAACTAAAGGATTGCAAGACTGTTGCAATTAGTATGATTACAATTGTCACAAGCCAAAATAACTAAGTGGTCTTTTGATTTTGGTACATGCAAATGTCAAAATTAGGCTATAACTAAAAGTACAATGTATGAGCAAAACTAGACCAAAATGATTGCAGATATGAGAAGTACTCAAAAAATCATACACTTAAAAAAAAATCGCTAGAAAATGTTACCATATGACCCCAAACGGAGCCTCAGAAGTTCTGAAAATGAGGAATGCTCATCAACAATGACGAAAATATGCAATTTGTAGAAAATCTAGACATTTAAATCAAAATCTAATTGTACCACTACAAAGAACACGAGAAATTGGCCAAAATAAAAAAAATCTCAAAAAAAGGATCAAATATGAGCAAGTTATGAGCCTTCGAAAATCAGCTGTCAAATCTAAAAGCTCATTGGAGAAGAGGAGGTAAACAAGGCCAAGGTTTGCTTACGTCAACAAAATCTTATGAGATTTACTAGTATATTCTTTAGGATATCTACAAGGATGACATCATCACACCTAAAAATAACGTCAGCTAGGAACAACAGACATCAGACGTCAGCCACCTGAAAGATGACGTATGCCGACGAAATATTCTCTTGACAGCCAGAATATGCTTTGTGACAGCTGGAATATTCTATGTACAGACGCCGTGAAATGACGTCACCAGCCAAGAAGTGATGTCAGCAGTCCTAGCAAAAAAATTTCACTAGTCTATGCAGGATTCTGTCAGAATATTCTGAAATAGCTCTCTATTTGTCGATTAACTACCTGTAATGCTGAAAACCATTGTTCTAAAACTCAAAACTGTTTTGATGAATTTGGGGTGGTTTATCGGCAAAAAAAAGTTGTTTTAAAGTGTTAGATTCCCCATTGATACTCTTGTAGGCGGTATTATGGAACAACCAACAAGTTTAAAATAAATTCGGCATGAATTTTTATGGCAAGACAAACCATCGTTGTTGGAGGCAAATAAGCTACCAGGAATTGGATGCTGGTGCTGGGAGTTTGCAGAGCGCCTGCTGGTGGTTATTATACTTGTCGCAGTTGGTATATTCTGTAGAATCTTGTCTACATAGAAGCTTGCATCATCACATCTGTGAATGATATATCCAACGAGTAATAAAAAGTATCTTTTGGTTATATTGTTTTTCTTCTGGATAAAAATTTCTGTGGGATCTGTGATATTTTTTTGCTGCAGGGTATGCCTCTACATAGGACAGGGTACCCTATACCCACAGCTACTCATGATCTAGTGTGGGTGTGCCACTTGGTGTGAGCCCCCACACGTAATCTCTTAGTAGAGAGTTTAAAACCAAATTTGGTTGGCATTCAAAGTTAACTCAGACGACATTGGCAGTATCAAGCATTCGCATTGGCCAGACGAACATTCATCTCCACTGGCGTATAATATATTTTTGGTGACTGTTTCTCCCATCGGCGGCAGGTATAATAACCATCAGTAGGCAGTCTATAAACTCACAGCACTGGGATCCAATTCCTGGCAGCATATTTACCTCTGGCAACTGCAGATTTGTCTTGCCATAAAAATTCATGCCAAAATTTTTGTCAAACTCGTTAGTTGTTCTATAATACCGCGTACAGGAGTATCAATGGGGAATCTAGCATTTTAAAACAACCTTTTTTTGCCAAAAAACCACCCTGAATTCATCAAGGTGGTTTTGAGTTTCAGAACAGTGGTTTTCAGCATTACAGGTGGTTACCCAGCAAATAGAGAGCGGTTTCAGAATATTCCGGTGGAATCCTGTACAAACTGACAAATTTTTTTTGCTCCTGCTGACATCATCCTAACATCACTTCGTAGATGGTGACATCATTTCACGGTGTCTATACATATAATATTCTGGCTATCACAAAGCTTATTCCAGCTGTCAAGAGAATATTCCATCGGCATACGTCATCTTCAAGTGGTTGACGTCATTAGTTTGTTGTTCCTGATTGATGTCATTTTTAGGTGTGATGATGTCATCCTTCCGGATATTCTAAAGAATATACCGATGAATATCATAAGATTCTGGCAAAGGATTCTACTAACATCAGCAGACCTTGGCCTTGTTTGGCCCCCTTCTCCAATGAGCTTTTCGATTTGACAACGAATTTTTGAAGGCTCATAGCTTGCATATATTTGATCCTTTTTTCAAGAATTTTTTTTATTTAGGCCAATTTTTCATCCTCTTCACATTGGTGCAATTAGATTTTGATTTTGGCGTCTGTATTTTCTAGAAATTGTATATTTTCGTTTCTATTAATGAGCAATCCTCATTTTCAGAACTTCCAGGGCTCCGTTTGGGGTCATACGGTAACATTTTCTAGCGAATTTTTTTAAAGTGCAATATTTTTTTATTACTTCTCATATCTGCAATTAGTTTGATCTTGTTTTGCTCATACATTTTACTTTAAGTTATAGCCTAATTTTGGTATTTGCATGTACCAAAATCAAAATACCACTTATCTATTTTGGCTTGTGGCAACTATAATCACATTAATTATAAAGTTCCAAGATCATATTTTGGCTTGTGGCAACTGTTAGTGTGAATAGTGATATTACTTAACTAGTTATTTCCCTTGTTGTGTGGATAATTCATATTATTTAACTATTTATTAGTTAAATAATATTCACACGCATATTCACATTTTAAGTTGACTTAGTGAGCCTTCTAGATACTTCTAGTTGTTTCTAGTTGTTGATAGTTGTTGATAGTTGTCTTATAGTTGTCATATCCTACACATCAACTAGTTGGCATCTTGACCTCTAGTTGTCACATGTAATAGGAACATGACACTTGTCACATGACTACAACTTCTTATCTATCAACCTTGTCTTTATAAGCAAGGTATGTCTCTTCATTTTGTAAGAAGAGGGTAAGAGGAAGTATGTAATGAAGGCTGGAGCTATAGTTCTCTCATAATGCTATTATGCCATTGGAGCATTTACATTATTCTCTCATAGTATTGTTATACTATTCATTTCATTTGCATTACAATTTATTGATTCTAGCTCTTTCAATTTGATTCTGGGTTATATTCTTTTTCAAGATTCTAGCATGGTATCAGAGCATATTTTGAAAGATTAGATTCATTGTTTGAGAGTGCAAATCATAGTGGATCTTGATAGTTGAGTATGCTCTTCTCTTGCATCGATTGATGACGTGGAGAATAAGAAAGACTTGATAGAATACCAAATTTGTGAGGGTTCCTCTTTGTGGCCTTGTATTGCAGGTTCATTTTGTAGCATGCTGCTGCAAATCTGAGCACACCATTGTGTTCAAGAGGTCCGAGATAGTCAAGATCACTTTTTGTTTCATCCAAATCAGACATCAAAGGCCAAATCTATGAGGGTTTGAAGTTGGGAGGTGCATGCATGATCCAATAGGTAGCTGATCTATCAAAACACTTTCAGTAAAATCAGATCCCGCCATCGTGCTCAGGAGGCCCAAAAACCCCAAGATCGACTGTCAATTCATCCAAATCGAACAAAGTTGTAGCAAGAGGCAAAATATTTTTGCCCATAGACTATACAGATCACAGAGAATATCTTTATACAAGAGGAATATTCCAGAATCTACATTGTATAGTACTAGCACAGGTGGATCATGTTTAATCCAATGGGTAAATTAAATATTTGTTGGGTTATTATTTTATCTGCAGGATAATATTCTTGTTTCTGTGGAATGTTTTCATTTTACAGATAGTACCTGTGTATCAAGGTACTACCTGCTATTGCAGGTCCGACCCACTCCCATGTTGCCACGTGGCATCCCCTGTCCAGTGCCTTTACTCCCTTCGTGGTCATGGGAAATATCAAAATCACCGATAAATACTCACCAAAACCCCCGACAGTGTAAATCTTGGCCATGGTAGTAAAACTGCCGAATGACGGTTAAACAAAAACGGGCCCTCCACACCATATCAATGATTGCTATCACAATTCTGTGGTGGATTTTCTTTTCATCGACAGCGGTCTCTACTAATCTCCTAACATTGGTGAAATTTTTCCAAGTGGTAGTTTTTTAAACAATGGTTTTCCTTTTTTTTCTATTTGGTGGTTTCTCACGTCCGGCAACGATTAACAAGATCCAGTAGAGGAATCATTAAACCACCCAGTGAAAACCAAAAACCACTTGAAGGCACCAAATTAGCGGTCAACATAGACTACCCAGCAGTCAAAACTACCTATCATCCCGCCAAACCACTTTGCACACCTACCAATGTGGTTTCTAGGGTAAAAAGGTGGTTTCGTGTCTGAAAAGTGATTTCCCGCAAACAAAATAGTAGTTTCATGTGCAACCAAGCAGTTTCACGATGAAAATTGGCAATTTTCGTAGAGTAAAGGTAGTTTTGGAATCCACGGTAGTATCTCGGCATATTTCGGCCAACTTGATTTTGCATCTGTTGATGTCATGCTGACATTAGCATGACATCATAAATTGGCAGTGTGATGTCATTTACAGTCATCCATATGGAATATTCTATCAGCATCTCCAAGATTCTGGTAGGTGACGTCATCAATCTAGCAGATAACGTCATCTTTGGTTTGCTAGTGCTAACATCACTTTCTTGACCAATGACGTCAGAAAAGCGACGACTATAGGAGCATATCCTAGGGAATCTTTAGAGATTCCATCATAGATTCTAGATGATATCATCAAATAGCTTCTGACATCATCAATAGCACTTGGCTCTATTTGCCTCCCCTTCCTCCAATGAGCTTTTCGATTTGACAGTTGATCTTTAGAGGCTCATAACTTGCTCATATTTGATCCTTTCTTCAAGCAATTTTTTTTATTTAGGCCATAATTTCATGCTCTTCAGAGTAGTGTAATTGGATTTTGGTTTCAGTTCTTGGTTTTATCAAATTTTTAGATTCTCACAGGTGATGCTGCACAGTTCTCATTTTTTCGAACTTTGAAGACTCATAACTTTTGTATACGACCTCGGATTGAGGTGATTCTTTTTTTAAAAGTGAATGATTTTTCGAGTAGTATGCAGTAGTGTTGTTTTTCATAGTTAGTTTGACTCCAAAATTGTACTTTTAGCATACACTCATTTGATTGAGATTTTGTAAAGCATTGAAATCAAGTCCACTAAGCCTCTTTTGCTAGTGGCAATTGTACTCACATAAATATAAAGTGCCAAATCATATTTTCTTTGGGGGGGTTCTTTGATTGCGTGAAAGTGGGGGTTGTGTCCTATGTACTCTTTTTGAGTTACAAGGTAATCTTTTGATGGTTTGATCTCTATTCATTTGAGAAGATATCATGGGTTTTTGTAGTCATTCTTCTATGATAAATCTTAACAAGGATAATTATGAGTCTTGGGGAAAAGGCATCATCACACATTGTAGGTGGCTCAATCTTTTGTCTTATCTTTATGGCCTCATAAATGAACCAGATTCACCTCAGAAGAAAAATACATGGGCAAATAAGAATGATCATATTGTAGGATTGATTGGTTCTAGTGTTGATTCTGACAATATGTGAGATATTTTGGACATTGATTGTCCATGCACACTTTGGACTAAGATTTGGGAGATCTTTGGAGACCCACATATTTCTCCATTCCCAGATGATCCTGCAATGGATTTCCTCATACCCATTGATGATGCAGATAATATGCCCCTTGATGATAATACAGAAGAGGAGCTTAAATATCTAGCAGGACTTGATTGTTCTTTTATTTCCTCTCTCTCTCTCTCTCTCTCTCTCTCTCTCTCTCTCTCCTATTGAGATCATTGCTTCACCATCACCTGTTGATACTTTAAAGTTTAGTGACGTTCATTTGAGAGCTTCTAGTGATTCTTTACAATAGGATATTGAGATCACATCTCCTCTAGCAGTTGTTTCTTCATCAAAGTTTAGTGTCATTCTTTTGAGATCCTCCAGTGACTCTTTGCACTAGGACATCAAGGATTCATCTCTTTCATTAATAGTTAAGGACACTCCTACAGTATCTACTACTACTTCTAAGTTTAGTGATGCTTCATCAAGAGTTTCCAGTGATTCTTTGCAATAGGATCATTTCAGTCTTCCTCATTGGGATTCCTATTTTGCAGATATATCATCTTTGTTTGTGGAGTCTCATATTGCTGATTTGGAGGACATATTTGAGGGGTTATCTCTCCTCTTTGATAATAGTACATATTCACCTGCTATTTCTATAGAGTTCAGAGAGGCTTCACTGAGGGCTTCCAGTGATTCTTCGCAGGACATCTCATGTAATTTGCATTGTAGCCACATGACATGCATTGTCATTTGACATTTATCCATCAGTTCCTTGCATCTTGCTCTTCATCAGTCTTCACATGTTTTTGAGAGGTCACTTGTTTTAGTTAGGCCTGAGCCTCCTAATTTGTTTGTGACTCATTTTGACATCAGTATGAAGATATTTGAGTAGTATTCAGAGATAGGATACATCATGAGACTTCCATCCTCACATTGCTTCTTCGAATGGGAGTTACTTCATCATTCACCATTGGAGTTGTTTCTTCCTAAGGGGAGAAATGTCATTTGCCACAAATAGATCATCTTCAGTATTCATATATGGACATCCTCTTTTGGAACATGAGCTACATTATTGTGGGGGGGTTTATTAGTCTCTTTCACTCTCTCTATTCTGGGGGCGTGTCTTCTCTCTTATGGGGGGACATTTTCCTCACAAGGAGTTTTTTTCTTCTCATACTATAGAGAGTATTTTATGTTTTGTCTCTTTTGGGGAGGAGTTTTTTCCCACTAGATTTTCTCCTTTTCTTTGTTTGTGAGAGATTTTTTGTACATGGGTACCTAACATGGCCTAGTAGCCAAGACCCATTCTTGCATTTGCATTCTTGTTTTAGTCAGCTTCTCCCTAAGTTGCACTTAAGGGGGGTGTTAGTGTGAATATGGATATAACCTAACCAATTATTTCACTTATTGTGCGGATAATTCATATTATTTAACTATTTATTAGTTAAATAATATTAACACACACATTCACATGTTAAATTGACTTAGTGAGCCTTCTAGATACTTCTAGTTGTTTCTAGTTGTTGATTATTGTTGATAGTTGTCTTATAGTTGTCATATCCTACACATCAACTAGTTGGCATCTTGACCTCTAGTTGTCACATGTAATAGGAACATGACACTTGTCATATGAGTACAACTTCTTATCTCTCAACCTTGTCTTTATAATCAAGGTATGTCTCTTCATTTTGTAAGAAGAGAGTAAAAGGAAGTATGTAATAAAGGCTAGAGCTATAGTTCTCTCATCTATTATGCCATTGGAAGATTTACATTATTCTCTCAAAGTACTGTTATGTTGTTCATTTCATTTGCATTACAGTTTATTTATTCTAGCTCTTTCAATTTGATTCTGGGTTATATTCTTTTTCAATATTCTAACATAATACACATCCTGGATCTATCTTCTTCCACCGTGCTTGGTCTGAATGTTGACTATGCTTCTTCCCATGACTAGAACCTTCTCATTATTCTCCATTTTAATTTCAAACTTGATGTTGTTCTCTATGGAGGAAAATAAATTTTTGTTACCACTCATGTGGTTGTTGCAGGTGTTGTCCAAATACTAGACTTCAAAGCTGCCCTATTCTGCAACATTGCATGCAATAAACACTTGTGACTATATTTGTTATTTTTAGTCTTGTTCTCATTTGTGACATTGACATTTTGAATCCCCTAGTCATTTTGTTTCTTTTTGTATTCACTTGCATAGTGACCATACTTATGACAATAATAACACTATACATTGCTCTTATCATACCTCTAACTTGAATGTTGTTTTTATTTCTGTTTTAGGAATCTGGCTAGGAGGTGTTGGCCTCCTCTTGGCTATTTAAGCCTCCTCTTTTGGAGTTGCATCTTCCTCTACCTCTCTAATCCTTTCCCCTTTCATTCTTCCTCTTCCCGTACCTCTCACACTGCTTTGGGATTTGAAGGCTTGCTCTAGGGAAGGAGAGGATATATTTAGCTACTGCTAGTTGATCCCATGATACTAGGTCCCAAACTTTGGACATCAAAGTTTTGAAATTGGATGGAAATTCTTTAGCAAAGATCTTCATTTGAAGAAATTTTCTTGAATAAAGGTACCTTTGCTCAAATATTTTGTCAAAATCACCTTCAAGCAAAGGTTGACCTTTGAGAAAAGGCAACCTTTGCTTGGAGGTATTATTTTATTATTTTTATAGGGTATTTTAAGTGAAAAAAGGTCATTTTTGTTGTCATTTGTCTCCCAGCCAAAAAATAGAAATGATAGCTACATAGTGTGACCTAGACGACACGTTGAGGACGGTTTCCATATAGAAAACACACCAAAATCACCTCAAAATTGGCATGTTTCTTCGAACAAAGGTATCCAGGATTCTGTTGACATCAGTCGGCCAACATCCACTTGCAAGTTGCCTTTTTATCCAGTTATTCCTCTTCTATCATCGACTTTGTGCAACTATTTAGTTCAAATTTTCAATGGTGAATAGTTCAAATATGGACATGCATTTTCAATTTCCAATGTTTTGTGAGTAAATTTTAGATGAATTGAACCCTAAAATACTAGTTTGAAACCCTAAATTTTAGATCAAGTGAACCTAAAAACATCAAACTGGAACCCTAAAATGTCAAATTCAAACCCTAAAACATGTAATTGAAACCCTAATACATGTATTTTGAAACCCTAAAACATAAATGTGAAACCCTAAAATATGGCTGTGAAACCATTAGCTTTAAAATATAAAACCATAAAATATGAAACCCTAAGTTTTAATTAGGGTTTCAAATTTATGTTGTAGGGTTTCAAATTTTAGGGTTTTACATTGTGAAACCCTTAGTTTTAAAATATGAAACCCTAAGTTTTAATTAGGGTTTCAAATTTATGATTTAGGGTTTCAAAATTTAGGTTTTTACGTTTTAAAACCCTAAAATTTGAAACCCTAAAACATAAATTTGAAACCCTAATTTATGAAACCCTAAAATATGAAACATAATTTTGAAACCCTAGAACATAAATTTGAAACCCTAAGGTTTAAAACATGAAACCTTAAAATCTGAAACCCTAACTTTTAAAATGTAAAACCCTAACTTACATGGAATATCATCTACAAGGTCTCCATTTTCTTAGAAATCTAGTATGGACTCTTATCTATATACAACTAAGGTTTGGAGGTGTGACTCATCATGCAACTCACTGCATCAACATGTTTAGTGAGAAGTGTCCTTTTAAAATCAATTTTTAAAGGTTTGACCAAAACTTTATTATGAAGTCCATGATAGTAGAACTAAAAAAAATCACTTATTAGAACAACATCATATATTCTTAACTTATATGAAACCTTAAAGATCTGAATAGATTTATGTCAAATAAAATAATTATCATTTATAACTATGGTGAATTAGATTGTTCTTAAGATACACTTATGATAGATGTGAAGTCTCTATTTCATTTGAAAAAAAATTCATAAAGTTTTGGATTAAATAAATGCAAGGAAACAAATATTTCAATGTCTAATTTACCAAAAAGTAAATGCATGGATGTAGATGGTAATATGGATTTTAATAGGTCATGAAATTATATGCTAGGCCAATGCCACTACTAGGTTAGTTACAGTGCAAAGAAAAAGAAATTTGTCAAGAAAAAAAAGCTCATCAAATTTTATTTCCTTGATAAAATAGACATATTAATGCAAAATTAAAAATAGAAACATGTTACATTGCAGTTGATGAGACAACCTAGGAACAAATTTATAGAATCTTAGCAAATTTTGTTTTAGGATTAATGCATGGTAGATAGTACATTCTTTAGACTAGATTATATGGCATAACCTAGTCCACCGATTTCAAATTTGATTTTTCCTACTTGTGAGATAACATTTCCAAAAACTTGGATTACCCTATTGACCCATACACTAAATACCTAAAGTTGAACAATGAAGAACCTATACTAATACTCTTATCCTAATAATTAGCAACACAAAAGAAGATCCAACATAAGAATGAAATTGAAATATCATTCAATTCTAAGAGTATCTAAGCACAAAATGTGCATCATAGTGTTTTATTATTGCATCATCATTGCATGCATATTGTGTAATGAAACTTGTACTTCTTCCAAGGAGTTGAGTTATTGTCAATACTAGATTAGGTCATCAAAATTTTTATTTCAAGTAAACACCATCATGCTTCTTAGCATGACAGTTTTTTTAGATACAAGTTTAGGAACACATGAAATATCCTGGCACAAATCATTAGTGGTAGGAAACAAGGTAACACAAGTAAGGTAGGGTCACATATAGAACATTTAAAATTAGGACTTATAGAGGGTGTGGCAGAATAGTTTATAGAGCCAAACTTTTGGTATCCATTCTTTTATTTTTTCTCACTATTATGTCATAATCACTTAATAACCATTTTGTTTCATCTATCACAATACACTAATATGTCAAAGAGGAAATCAACCTCACATGTGAAATAGCTAGGCACTCCTATCTTATCTTAAACTTTTATGAGACGAATCTCTTATTGATTTTTGACATGAAATATTATTTGTGATGTTTGTTGTTTGATTAGATCTAAGTCATAGTATATAATATATGCACATCCTAGGGTTTGAGAGTAGGAATTTATTTATCCACATTTTTAGCAAGCATGTTATTATTGATAGATATTTTATTGCACCAACTATAGTAGAAACATGTCAATTCCATTATAAGTTTAATATAGTAGAAACCCTCATTCCAAGGAAGTAGGGAAACAAGCCTAAGCTTTTCATCTCAAAAGGAGATGTAGTAGAAAAATGTGATCAACTGACACTCTTTTTAATGTTCAACCTTCAATTCACATTTAAGTTAGGAGATCTTATATCTAGGTGGATCATTCAAGGAGGCTTCAACTTAGTATTAGAGTTGAAAGACAAAAAGGGTTAACTCCACATTAATGGAAGACAACTACTTAGATTCACGATTTCTTCCATTAACATTTATCTATATGGATTAGTAAACTCTTCTTAGACTTCTTGACATAGAAAAATTAAAATTCCATAGCTATCATATATAAAAAAGGTATGATAAATTTCTAGGAAAAATGGTTGGCAAGATTAGAGTTCAATCCTAAAATCTATGATCTTAAAGTGGGAGATTATGTTAACTATAAATTGGTCTCTTGATAAATAAATATGTGGCATCTACAATATAACCCTAAAAAAACCTTTATACTCTTGAATAGAAGTTCAACTAAGATTCAATTTGACTCCAAAAGAGGTGGAATCACTTATTACTCAAATGTATGATTTGTAGAGCCTTATTCAGGGCAAAAGTGTAGAGTACAAAGGAACATTAAATCCATTAGCATATAATATTTAGGTTGAATTTTAGAAAATGCACATGAAATCCCAAAGAGCTATACCAATAATAAAAAAGACTTAGTGAATAACAATTATTCTATTGTTTAAAGAGATGCATAAGAAATTAAGAAACTAATCACAAGTGTAGATAATTCTATAAACTTTATTTAAGAAAGGGTGCAATCTAGTTAAATTATCTACACAAGAACGATTTGTGCTATGTACAATGACTCAATTGTTTATGATTTCTCATGCAAACATGCCAATCTTTTACTACTTAATTTGATCAATTTATGATTGCTACTTCTTCTATGATAGCATTGAGAGCTATTTCCTAGTTTGGATTTCTATCTAGAGGGCTTAGATTGGAGCTTGTTCTTAGAATTAGAATCTCTTGTCTTTGTCTTGACTTTAGGTTTTGTTTCTAATTTTAAAAAGTTCATTATGGATTCTAAATGATATATGAGGAAAATGATGTTAGAAAAAGTATCTCCAGTACGAAATTATAAAAATATTTCCATCCCATGTCAATATTAATTACATTTGTCCATAATGTATTTTGAAGAGTACTTTCATGATTTTATAGACCTTAGTTTGTTCATACTAATGTAAATGTTTGGCCTTACCCTAACATCATGAATATATGTGCATGAACCATGCAAATTTAAATTAGAACTTAATTTATTTTTGTGCAAGATTGATATGGATGGGCTTTGGGTACATACGAATAGAGAGGTTGATAGATTGAGATTGATTTTAGATAACCCTTTGACCATAGGGGTGTAGAACCAATTGTGAGATGATTTTAGAGAATTTATGTAGACACCTAAATTTGTACCATGACTTTCTCTTCTCACCATGACCTAATTCATTCATTATCAAGTCCTGATTGCCTAGATCAATCTGATTATCCATGAATCATCCCAAATCGCCTAATATTTCATCTCTTGATTGTCCTAATTCTAATTATCCTAATTAGGATTTAATTCCCTAATTATACCATCCTAATCCATAATTACCACAATTTTCCCTCATTTTCCCCTAGGTTTTAACCTATTTCCTAGCTTTAATAATTCAAACCATGTGATTTAATTAATTCTTATTAATTAAATCCCACTTTTTCTCTCATAAATGAAATAAAAGAAATATAAAGATCTTTTATTTTCCACCCTAACCACTTCATAACTATATCCCAAAACTACCCAAAATTAATTAAACATACTTTTTATTCGCCACCTTTGATTTCTTAACCACTTAACCAATTTGAACTTAGTTGTTGATTTGCCATTTAATCCTAGTTGTTGATCTGCTTCCCCAAAATCTATAAATCCATGTGTTGAGAGGCCTTATCGCCATTTGTCATTCAAGTAGTTTTATGCTATTGGTTTGAGAATCCGCATTTTATCATTTCAAAGAAAAACCACTCGTGTTTTAAGTGCAACAAAGTCAAAGCTATGCATAAATTTATTATTTTTATGAATTTTATGTTTCAATTTTATGCTTAATTGGAGGTCATATTAGGTGTGGATTTAAAGGTTTTCATTACATTTAATTCTTTTATTTGATCTACATTTTAATGTGTACATTTTGATGAACCTAACATGAACATGTCCTTGTTAATCATTTGCTTTGCAAGCGTTTTGGTGAGTTTGTGCAGGTTTTTGGTGCGGTTTTCTACGAGTCTTGGAGGTTGCCTTTTGTAGGTCTCCTCCTAGCCTAAATCCAACTCCACCATTGAATCCAAAGAAGATTGTTGGTAAAGAAAAACATATAACACATTTGGTTTTGAAAAAGTTGTAATTTTTCAATTTTTTTGAATTTTTGACCCTTTTGGCCCCTTGTACAGTCGTACCATATGACCTCCATTCATCCGGTTAACTCTTTATACATTAGCTACTTAGTTGATACTCTTCTTAATGACATTGTTTGTTCGATATAGTTTCTTTTGTCCATTGTGCAGGTTTGGATTCCCTGTTGGGTAAATTCCTGTTCGTCGGGCTCTGTTCATGGTGTAAAGTGTTTTCTCACTAGTCTTAGTACTTTAATTCTCTTTGAGGTGGTTTAATTAATTGTTATTATAACTATCCTCCACTTAAATATCATCCACTTCAATGGTCAAACAATCAATAGCAATTTTACACCTCATTCACAATAAAAAGTTTTAAATATTTCTCCTAATTTTTTTTATTTTTTAACCAGAAAAAGGTGAGTGAGCACCCATAGATAAAGATAGGTAGAAACTATTACAAAGAACATGGCTGAAGCCATGTCTAGGCTATGAAAACACAACATCAAAGACCAAAGTTGTCCTAAGCCATAGAGAATAAACAAACAAAACAGAAGGACAGAAATATAAACATCACTTGAGCAAACTCCACCAAAACCGCCACAACGAGGATGGACAAAGAGACCACCCCCGAACCAAAAAAGGTCAGAGCACCCAAAGCCACCATTAAAATTAATACGGAGGAGCCAACCCTGCCAACTACCCAAGCCAGGATGGCAAACACACAACCCGTCGCCACCTCTTCACGCCGCTACCGGAGCTGCTAGGAGATTATGCTCATCCAATTCCATAGCCGTAGAAGGCTAAGCTCCTTCGTCAGGTTCCTCCAAAGCATAACAAGGCATTCTTGGAGCCAGGTCAGGGGCATGAATCTGTAGGAATCATATGGTTGTGAACACATCCTTGATCCTTTCCACTTTTTTCTTGGTAACCAGGAAATAGTGAGACCATAGTGCATCATCAATTTCCCCGCTGCTCAAAGATTTAATACTGGCTTGTAAAGCCCTATAAATTGCTTGCTGCAGGGGAAAGGTACTCATAGCTGCAATATTAAAAAGGGCACCGATAAAAGCATCACCCTGGTCCATTCTGTATGCAGAGACCACCGACTCCCACCTTTCAACAGTATAAATATTTTTGAAAAACAAACCAGCCGCTAGAGCATGCACGAACTCACCATCCATAACCAGCTCCATAATGTTGGATAAGAGCTGTGAAACAACATCTGAGTAATTGAGCACACGCCCCTCGTATCCTCTTATCCAAGCATGGCCGACTATGTTTCTAACTGTGAACTGGATGAGGGTGCAATCCCAATCGAGCAGAGTCATCAAATCTGCTGACTTAACCCTCCCTCTAATCTCTAGTTCCCAATCGAGAGATGGGAAAAACAATCTCTGATTAAGGCATATGTTAGCCATATATTATGTCCCTGAGAGGTGGAAAAAGTAGATAGAGGAGGAGCACAGGAAAGGAAAGACATCCAAGGAAGATGCAGAGCTAACCAAGCAATTAGTTGAATGAAAAGATCAAATTTCCTTTATCCAACCCAAAAACACTAAAAATAGTAGGAGTTAGAAGCATGATGTCATTAAGGTGGAGGTATGATGGCGAAGGGCATCGATGACATCATAAAATTAGAGAGCGCAGATGACAAAATATGAGGTACACTACCAAAGGAAGCCCACCATATAGATTTTACGACGTGTCCTTTGCTAGAACATCGCGTCGGGGAAGAGGAAGTCGTTGTACCACCAATTAAATCCCACTTAACCAGGGTAGTTAAGACTAGTCACTTCCTTTTAATACGGAGTGAAAAGAGGGCGGATTCGCAATCCCCACCTGCACACAATAAAAACTGAAGCTGCATAAACAGTCTCGATTCACTTGACCTCATAGGAGATAGTGATCCACTTCCACGGACTTGTCAGAAATTGGACAAAGAGAATTAAGCCGCATTTAAGTTGGCGCATCTCATGTCAGGGGGCGATGTTAGTACAAAGCAAATTCAAACCAGCCTGGTTCTTGTCATAAATTTCATCTCTTGCGCCGGGAGATTTGGCAAGGTGCATGCCATCTAAGAAGAAGAACTTAAAGGGATAACTTTTTAAAAAAAATGCCAGCCTGACATTGCCTGCCTAGCTAAAAATCAAACCGAGCTACTACCCATCACATCTTCCATCTCATTTGACAGAATGTTTGACAAGGAGTTTGAATTGATTTGGTCTCCCGGTGGGAAAAGCACATGTGCGCTATCAAACTCAACAGCGATATTTGCTAGCAGGTCCACCATCTTATTGCCTTCCCTAAACATGTGGGAAATGAGAAAATTATCTAACCTATTGAGAAGGGTGCCGGCCTGCTGGAGAATATAGTTTTCATTTGAAATAAATAAATAAATAAATAAATATTTCTCCTATTTTTATTGGCTAAAATCAACCTTATAACTTACAACTGTTAGTTTTCATTTGAATCTTTTAACGATGTTTTTTAATATGATGGCGTTAAGCTTTCATTTCATTGAGTTTTAATTATCACTGTTAGCATTTCAAATTAAATGTATTATTAATAAACCAATTTAAATGTTTTTGTTTTCTCTGCATATTACTTGGAATTAACCATCACAGACTGTAAGATAAAAAAAATTTTCAGTTGTTGCCATCGTGACATTCACCTTCGCCTATGCCCTACCCATTATCAATATTAAACTCTAGCTGCAAAAAATTTAACACTTTCTATAGTTTTAAATCATCGACTGGTGAACATCTTAAGCCCAGACGGTGCTGGTAAAACGTAACCATTTTTGTTCTTTGGATGGCCGATAGTGATTATGCCATGATCCTCCATAAACCATGGCATCTTGTGAAATGTAAGCTGTGAGATTTAGTTCAAAGGGATCAACTGAGCACGAAGACCTACTTTGAAAATTGTTTATAGTCTCACCTCCCCTCCCAATGATCAAACCCGCCTTGTTGTTTGGAATCTATATTTTGATCCGTTCTCCTGCAGATCGCGAACCATTGAATCCTCGAGCAATTTGTGCACCCGAAACCCCTACATCATCCTGGGCAATAATATCGTTGATAAGTTGTTTAGCCTTGTTAATACCGTCTAGAGGACCTATCAACTCTACTTCTCTGGTTGGAGAAAATGGATCTGTATCAACATCTCTAGTTATTTGAATCTTGGCACCAGAGTTTTGCTTAAGATACCTCATTTTTTATACGCAGAATATTGTTTTTATCCATTAGGTCATTGAGCCATGTACATACTCTTAATATATTAGTTTTGCACATTAACTATTGGGTGTTCCTTCTTGTTCGTAGAGTAGACACATCACTGGAAAGAATGGTGGCTTTGTCCATCAGATGTTGGATGCTAATCTGCTTAACCATTGGATGTCACTTTGTGTTCTTTGAAAACTTAACGGTTATTCTTAAACATTTGTTTCTGTTTATAACTGTTTGTTGAAACTTTTGTGAAAACCTTATTCATCCTTCTGAATGTGACTTAGTGTTAATTTCGAGACTGTGTTATAATTAATGATCTTGGTGTTTGGGGTCAATGTTAAATGTTAAGCGATAATTGGGAAATTAGGATAATATTCTATTGAAAAATTCCTCTATCAAAGGAGGATGGTGTTCGCGTGCTCTGCAAGCCAAGCTAGGGCGACCGTGCCCTAGCTCGTTCTCTGTGTGTTGCTCGCTTCTGCGTTGTGGGGGGGTTTTTTGAAGCTTTTGGGGTGGTGGTGGTGGGTTTTTTTCTTTTCTGGAGGCCTTCTTGCTGCCATTTGGGTGGCTTGTGGGTGGAAGGGTTTTGATCCTTCCCTTGGGGTCTTGTCTTTTTCCATTTCTTGCAAACGTGCCCTGAGGGTTTGCATGCCTGCTGGGGATCTTGTTTTTTGCTATGCAGGGTGGGGAAACATCTAGGGCTAGCCCCAAATTGGATTTTCGATCAGCAGTTGGTTCAAAGCCTTCAGCGCATGGAGTGAATGTTTTTGATAATACACTATTTTCTTCAGAGATGGAGATGAATGATTTAGGATCAGTTAGTGGTTCCCGAATAACGAAGATTAATGGGTGTTTGGAAAGATGCAAAGAGTGACCGAAGTTGATTATCCCAATGGAAATGCTTGCAGAGGATATTGAATACTATTCAAGGCACTCTTTTTATTGCAAGTTCATGGGTTTGAGTCTCGCTACAATTTTTGGAATCCTGGGCTCAGCGGACTTGGATGCCAGAGGGGGAGATGGAGATTAGGCTCCTTGAGAACAACTTTTTTATGGTCTCTTTTGATTGCATGGCAGATTGGAATAAGGTCTTCAAGGGTGGCCCCTGTTTTTATAACCAGGTGGGTTTGTTTATCAAGCCATGGCATGCTGGCTTCAACCCGACTGATGCATTACCGAGTCAGATCCCAGTTTGGGTTCGGTTGCCGTGGTTTCCAGTTGAGTGTTGGCGAGATGACGTGTTGCATTTGGTGGCTTCAATGCTCGGTAAACCTGTTGGGTCTTCACAACAGACAGTATAAAAAGGTAATGACTTTTGCTCATATCTGTGTAGAAATTGATATAAGCAAGCCACTGCCAGATTCTATTGAAGTGAGTGCTGGATCATATACTTGGGTGCAACAGCTAGATTACGAAACCCTACCTTTTCGGTGTCGTCTTTGTCATGAATATGGTCACTTGCAGTGTAGGTGCCCTAGGGCTAAGCCTGTGGTGCCTCAACCTTCTCAACCTTCTCGTAATCCACCTAGGGCTGATAATGGTAAGGAGCCTATTCTGGGTGATGGGAATGGAGATGATGGCTATGTCCCTGTCAAGGCTCGCAATAGGAATCGGGGCCAGAAGCGGACCTTGAGGGAGAGGCAAGTTGATGAAACTTTTAATAGGTTTGAGGTGCTGGATGATCTCAGCCAAGGGGAAGTGAATCTGGGGTTGCTGAACTTGGTTCAAGGAACTTTGGGTACAGGACAGGATGGGCCACCATTGGAGGCCATGTAGGTTGTACAAGAGATTAGGGTTGGGCAGATAGATACGGATCAACAATTGATTGTCCAGACTGAACAAGAATCTGCTATTGGAGCTTCGAAGAGTGGTGGAGGTGGTTCCCCATTGCCATTGAAAGAAGGCAAGAATGTGGGGAAGAGCTCTTTGGCCTCCTCTCTTTTGGGTATTCAGTAAATTGAACTGAAGAAAGGGGTTGGTGACAGGACTTCCAAGCTAGGAAGGAAGAAGGATATGGAGAAGATTAAATTAACTGGGGAAACTTTGGTGGAGTCAGGGTTAGTCAAGACTCTGGATTCACATTTTTCATGCCCCCAGAAATGATTGTTCTCTCATTGAATGTAAGGGGCTTGAACAGTGGCCCTCGACAAAAAGCTGTTCGTGATTTGGTTAGGAATCATTCTCCGGATGTTCTTTTTCTTCAGAGACTAAATTATCTGTAGATAATATGTTGGCCATGGCTCCTAAGTTGTGGAAATATGGTGAATGCCAGTGTATGGGGGCTCTGGGTGCTTCTGGAGGGGTGGCTTGCTTTTGGAACCCTCGGAAGATTTTCCCTCTCTGGTGGATGTCCTCTAGATCCTCTATATCCCTAGTCGCCTCTTGGTATGAGACTGGTGAGTGTATTCTCCTCTCTAATGTGTATGCTCCTGTTGAGTTTCTGGCTAAACAACTTCTATGGTCCCATCTTCGTTTTGTTCGTAGCTTAGCTCCTTACCATCTGTGGGTTATGGCTGGCAATTTTAATGCTATTGTGGAGTTGTCTGAGAAAGGAGGTGGTATTCATAGGTTGGAGCCTTCTGCTCTGTTATTCAGAGATAGCATTTCTGAATTAAATCTTATTGATGTTCTGCCAAGTAATGGTTGCTTCACTTGGAATAATAGGAGAATTGGTGAGAGTTGTGTTGCTGAGAGGCTTGATCGATTCTTGGTTTCCTGTTATTGGGTTGGAGACTTATGGTCCACTCGATCTGAAATTCTTGATTGGAGAGGTTCTGATCATTGGCCTATTAAGCTTAGTATTATCTTTGCTCAGGGGCCTCATTCTCCCTCATTCAAGTTCTAGATTATGTGGTTACCGGATCCTACTCTCCATGAACATGTGGCTGAGTGGTGGCAGATTGGTAGACCAACTTTTGGTATGGCAATGTACACATTCTCCAAGCTTCCTTAGTTTGTCAAATATCAGCTTAAAAGGTGGAATCGACGATGTTTTGGTAATATCTTTCATGCTACGGTTGCTGCCCAGGAGGAGTTGAATAATATTACGTGGTTGATTCGTGAGAATGGGGCCTCTAAGGATCTTCTAAGGGAGGAGGCTAAGACTTTGAAAGTGGTTGAGGAATTTGAATTGCGGGAAGAAATCTATTGGAAGCAAAAGGCCCAGGTTGAATGCTTGCAAGAAGGTGATAAAAACACCACCTTCTTCTTCAATTCTGTGAAGGACAAGAGGCATGGTAATTCCATTCCTTTTCTGGTGAATGATAGGGGTTAACATCTTGCCTCATTTCTAGAAATCTCTGCTGAGGCATCTCAGTATTTTGCTACTTTATTTAGGGAGGATTCACGAGGGGGCTCTATTGAGGAAGAATAGGTTCTTTCTTGTATTCCTCAATTGGTCTCCACGGAGGAGAATGAGTATCTGATGAAAGATATCTCTCTTGATGAGCTGGAGGGGATTGTGTTTCAGATGAAGAAGGGTAAAGCTCCTGGTCCCGATGGTTTCCCGATTGAATTTTTTCAGGAATTCTGGGCTATCATAAAGTTGGATCTTCTAGCGGTTGTCCTTGAGTCCCAGAGGAATAAGCAGATGCTTCATGCTCTGAATTCCACCTTCCTTACTCTCATACCCAAGTGTGAAGGGGCTGATAGGTTATCTCAGTTCTGGCCTATCTCTCTTTGCAATGTGGCTTACAAAATCATTTCTAAGTTATTGGCTGAGAGATTGAAGAAGTGGCTTAAAGTGCTGATTTCAGAGGAACAGAGTGGATTTTTGGCGGGTTGACAAATTCTTGACGGGGTTGTCACTGCTACGGAGACCATCCACTCCATGGACAACTCCCACGAGAAGGCTATGTTCATTAAGCTGGATATGGCTAAGGCTTATGACAGGGTTAGATGGTCTTTTTTGTAGAAGATCCTTGTTTCTTTTGGTTTTGGTGAGGAGGTGATCCAATGGGTCATGAGCTGTGTCACGTCTATTTCCTTCTTAGTTTTGATAAATGGAGATCATTCTAAACTTTTTGGTGCCTCTAGGGGCTTGTGCCAAGGGGATCCTCTTTCTCCGTATCTTTTTCTGCTTCTTGTGGAAGGCCTTGGACGTTTGTTGAAAAGAAGGGTGGAGCTTGGCACCATTCAGGGTTGGCGATGGGGTGGAGACTTGCCTCTGCAATCTCATTTACAGTTTGTTGATGATACTGCCCTGATGGGGGTGGCTACTGTTAGGGAAGCTACTAACTTGAGGCAGGTGTTGGACATATATCTTGTTGCTTCAGGACAATTGATTAATGAGGAGAAGTCATCCATTTTCTTCTTCAATACGCCGACCCCCATTCAGAGAAGAATTGCTAATATCTTGAGGTTTCAGATAGGGGTTCTCCCTTTGACGTATCTGGGTTTCCCAATTTCTGTGTGCCATCTTCCCAAGGGTTCTTGGCAGAATATTATTGATAAGCTCTGTACAAAAGTTAATCATTGGACCCACAGATGGTTGTCTTTTGCGGGGCAGGTTCAACTTTTCAAGTCGGTGGTGCAGGCTCTTCCTACCTACCGATGTATGCTTTAGGTGGCTCCGATGGGTTTTTTGAGGGAGTTGGATTCTCTTGCAAGGCAGTTCTTATGGGCGGGAAGTTTTTCATTCTCCAAGTGGAGCCTGGTCAGGTGGGATGTTGTGTGTAGCCCAAAGCAATTTGGTGGTCTTGGTCTTCGACAGTCTGCGTTATCTAAAGTGGCTATGGCTGCTAAGCTATTTTGGAGATGGTGTGTGGAACAGGATTAGCCGTGGGCCAGGATATTATCTCATAAGTATTTCTCGGGGATTCCACGACAGGATCTCCCTCGTTACCCTCTTGAGGGGAAAGGTTCAGTGATTTGGAATACTCTTCAGAAGGGTGCAAAGCTTATCAAGGAAGGTTTATTTTGGATTTGTAGATGGGGAACTGAAGCTCTCTTCTGGTCAGATTCTTGGGATGGATTCCCTCCACTTACTTCTTAGTTCCCCAACGTTCTTCCTTTGTGCCAAAGATTTCTCGAGGCTAGCTGGGCTAGGGTGAGTGACTTCAAGTCTGTTGTTTCTTTTGGTCAGTTGGAGGTAGCTCATTGGAAGGATCTCGTAGTGTGGCCAGATTTGGGACTTGCGAAAGATAGTGCTGAGCTTCACAAGATTCTTCATAGTAGGAGTTGTAGTTCTCTTCTAGAAGAGGATATTCTTACTTGGACCCATAATCTTAAGGGGGTTTACTCTGTTGCTTCTGGTTATCAGGTGTTATTGGCTCAGAAGCTAACTGGGGTAGAGGTTCATTGGTGGAAAAGGGTGTGGAAAAAACTGTCATGGCCTAAATGCAACTTCTTTGTTTGGACTTTGGCTTGGAATAGGTGTTTGACTTGGGATAACATTCGTAAACGGGGATTTCAAGGACCTTCAATTTGTGTTTTGTGTAGGGGAGCAGAAGAGGATTCTTCACATTTGTTCTTCCAATGCCGCTTTGTTGTGCAGCTTTGGCATTGGTGGTGGGAGGTATGGAAGCTTCCTTGTATTCATGCGTGCTCTTTGGTTGAATTCTGGGATAGTATGGGAAGACCTCCTTCTATGGCTTCCTTTTTGCAAGAAGTTTGGTTTGTGGGTCCTACCTTTCTGCTTTGGCAGATTTGGCTAGAGCGGAACTGCCAAATTTTTCATGATCAGAAGTTGGTGGGTCGGCAAGTTTGGCTGCGTATGCTAGGAATGGTGCAGGAGTCAATTTTAGCTAAATGTGATGTGGTTTTCCCCTTGGAGAGAGGTGATGATGAGTTGGTGGCCAGACTGGGTCTTCAAGAAATTCATTCTTCTTTTGTCAGTTCCAGGAACTGTAGGCATGGGAAAAAGAGGGTTCATCAGGTTGGAAGGTGGTTACCTCCTCCCAATGGATTTTTAAAGATCAATACTGACGGTTCTTCTAGGGGCAATCCTGGGCCTGCTGGAATTGGTGGAGTTGGTAGGGACTCAGTTGGGTCAGTGATTTTTCTATTCTCTATACATGAGGGGGTGAAGACTATTAACTTCATGGAGGGTCTGGCAATTCTGCATGCTATTGAGAGGGCCCTTGCTTTGGGATAGAGAAAAGTTATATGTGAAGTTGATTCACAGATTTTGATTAATCTCTTGAATGAGCGAAAGATATCTGATATTAATTGGCAGTTGGCTTCGGTGGTTTAATGGATTCTTCAGGTTAGTTCTCGGATGGAGGAAGCATCCTTTGTTCACATCCTGAGGGAGTGGAATCAAGCTACTGACTGCTTGGCCAAATGGGCCTCTGAGCATGATAGTGGTTGGAAGGTTGAGGATTGGGATTAGGTTAACCCTGAGATGTGTCTGGATTTAGACCGGTTCTTGGAGGAGGATAGGAGGATACATGGGGATAGTTGATGTTGTTTATGCTGTGGGGTTTTCGCCTTGTTTTCTGGGGCTGGGTCCCTTGGTTATTATTGTAATGCTCTTTTCTGATTTCTAATAAAGTTTTTACCCCTTTGTTTTAAAAAAAATGTAAAATGTTAAGTGATTTACAGGTTTGGCATTAACAAATACTGATCTAGGAAATTTCAAAACAGTATTAGCAGATTCATATATCTTTGGAATTATTAGTTGTTTATCTTAATGTCCCAATCAATAGTGCTAGTACTTTTGTAGCCGTTATAATGTTTTAAATTGTGACTTTTAAGTGCTAATTGTTGCCTAAAGCATTCATTGTGGGTTTCTATTAATGGTTAGGTGTAATCGCTTTTGTTGTTCAATACTGAGTTTTCATTTCATTGTTAAGTGGATGTTTTTAATACTAAATCATGCTGGTTGTCATTGTTTCTTGTTGTTAATAATGGTCATATTTCACTTAAACTATTAGTGACTAGTAAAAGTACCCAAGGTGCTATCAAATAGTTGATAGGCACAAATATTTATAGGCCTATCACTAAATAATATACATTTATATTTTTATTTGAAATTTATTATGTGTAGTATTTGGTGGATTAGCATTTATCATATGTCATTTTGCCCACAAACTTGGTGCCTAAAGAAAATAAAAAGAAGCAAGTCCAATCCGACACTTCACTTTATGTGTGTAAAATGTGTATGAACTAACTTTGTGTGGAATGTGTCTACAAACAGAATTCAATAGTGTTCATTGTGAGTCTTTGTGTGTTTGAATGAATTTTGGCTTTCATTGTGTGTGTGTGTGTGTGTGTGTGTGTGTGTGTGTGTGTGTGTGTGTGTGTGTGTGTGTGTGTGTGAATACACTTCAACATTCATTGCGTGCATGTTTGAAAGTTAACTTTGGCATTCACTTCATGTGAATTGTGCAAGTGTGTGTGTGTGTGTGTGTGTGTGTGTGTGTGTGTGTGTGTGTGTGAAAGTTAATTTTGTCATTTAGTTTGTGTGAAGTGTGTGCTTATATATTTGAATGAAATTTGGCATTCACTCTGTGTGTGCATGCATGTGTGTGTGAATGAGCTTTGGCACTCACTCTATGTGTGTACAAAAATATTGATGTGCACTTTGTGTCAAGTGTACATATGTGTCTGAATGAACTTTGTCTTTCATTGTGTGGGTGGATAGGTTTGAAATTTAGCTTTGGTATTCAATGTGTGTGCACATGTTTATGTAAATGAACTTTGGCATTCACTTTATTGTGTATTTGAACTTTATTGTTTACTTTGTATATGTATATCACCAGCTGTAATTCTAACCCTATCCCTAAATGTAACTGTAACCCTAACTTTAATGCTAACCCTAACATGAATCCTAACCCAAACCCTAACTCTAGCCCTAACCCTAACTGTAACTCTAATGCTTACCCTAATTTAGTAACCCTAATTCTATTTCTAACCCTAACACTAAGCCAACCCTAATTATAATCCTAATCAACCCTAAATCTCATCCTAACACTAACCCTTATTATAACCCTAACCCTAGTTTTGACCCTAATTCTAATTCTAATTGTCACCCTTGTTTAAACTATAACTTGGATTGTAATTATAATTTTAACCCTAACCCTAATTGTATCTGCAATTCTAACCATGACCCTTATTATAACCCTAACCTTAACCATAACCCTAAATCTAATTGTAACTCTAATTGCAACCCTAATTATAGTTGTAACCCTAATTATAATCCTAATTATAATCCTAATCATAACCCTAACCTTAACCCTAACCCTAACTATAATTGTAACTCTACTTATAACCCTAACTATATCCCTAACCCTAACCCTAATTGTAACTCTAGCCATAACCCTAACCCTAACTGTAACTCCAATGCTTACCTTAACTCTAATTCTTACCCTAACTCTAATAGTGACTCACCTTAATTCTAACCCTAATTCTAATAAGCACTGTAATCCTAACTCTAACCCTAACCCTAACCCTAATTCTAATCATACCATGATTCTACCCTAACTTTAATCATATTTTTAAATCTAACAAAAACCCTATTTCTAACCATTAGGTCTTAATCCTAATTCTAATTATGATTTTAACGCTAACCATAACTCTAGCCCTAACCCTAACCCTAATTGTAACTCCAATGCTTACCCTAATTTAGTAACCCTAATTCTATTTCTAACTCTAACCCTAACCCAAACCTAGTTATAATCCTAATCAAATCAAACCGTAACCCTAACCTTAACATTACTCCTAATCGCAACCCTAAATTTCACCCTAACCCTAACCCTAACTCTAATTCTAATATTAACCCTATTTATAGTCATAACCCTAATTCTAATCCTAATCCAAACCCCAACCTAATTATAATCCTTACCCTAACCCTAATCCTAATTTTAACCCTAATCATATAATTCTTATTCAAACCCTAACCCTAATTCTAAATGTAAACTTAACCCTAACATTTAGGCCAATACTAGTTCCCTAATTCTAATCATAATTCTAACCCTACTCCTAACATAAACCCTATTTCTAGACCCTAATTGTAATAAATTGTAACCCTAATTCTAACTTGAACCTTAATTGTAACCTAAACTATATCACTATCTATAATTCTAACCCTATCCCTGAATGTAACTGTAACTCTAACCCTAATTGTATCCCTAATACTAACCCTAATTCTAATTCTAACCGTAACCTTAATTCTAACCCTAAAGTGTAAAATAATCGAATTGCATAGTTAAATAAAAAATAAGGATGACCTCTTTAATTAGAGGTTGTTTTTGTTCACTATCCTTAGTATAGACTTCTGAGTAGCCTCTTTGAAAATAGTATGAAGTATGCAGTTCAAACCTTTATGAATCTATGATCATCCTCAAATAATTACTTTTTGTACCTTCTTTTGATCTTTAGAATAATATTACATTTTGAATACATAATACATTTTTAATACCCTAATTCTAACCCTGCTCCCAACGTAAACCCTATTTGTAGACCCTATCCCTAAATTTAACTGTAACCCTAACCCTAATTGTATCCCTAACATTACATAATTTGGCTATATGTTATTCTATTTAAATTATTTATGTCTTAAGTGAGGAAGTAGTTAGGAGTAGGTAAAGTATTAGATGCTTAGTTATGTTTTCCATTTAAAGTCCACAATATTTATTTTGTAATTCTCTACTCATATTTTTATATCGTTGAATTTTTATTAAATCGAGATAAGATAAATACCAACTAATACCAAGTAATCTTGTCTCATTAATACTAAGTAATTATCTCTACTTGCCCTTTAAAATAAATATTATAACTATAATATTAGTTTATATTGAGGAATTGTTTATGTAGTATGATCTATACTTGCACTTTAAAGGACTTTCTCATATTAGCTTTTATGAGCATTTGTTAAAAAATCTTAATCTAACCCTTTACACAAACTAATGTATGTTATTTAAAAATAAAACAATCATATGTTAAGCCTACATATAATTTAATTTAGAAATGGAAATATATAAAACTATAGTTTTATTTTTAAAAAGTAAAACATAACTTGAAAGATTAATATGAAATTTTAATATCAAGATTCAATAATCTAAAACTAATAATTCCTTCATAAATAATTTATGGAGACTTCACTTATACAAAAGTTAAGGATAATAACCCTTTACACAAACTAAAATTTAATTCAAAATAGAGACAAAAGATCAAGCCTTCATGAACTCAGCAACAATCTTTGAACAGTGAGCAACTACACGCTTTGCAAGCTCCTAAGGAAGACAAACCCTCACAGCTGTCTGAATCTCTCGTATGTTGATGATATTCTTTTTGTTGTGGCGAGAAAAGTTAGATGCCTCAGTTGCAATTTTCTCAAAGATCTTATTGATAAATTTGTCCATAATTATGATAGATTTGTATGAAATATTGATATCTGGGTGCACTTGCTTGAGAGTTTTAAACAAATAGATCTTAAAGATCTGCTTGTTCTTTTAATTTATTTTTGTACCTTTGTAATCTTGACCTTTTGTAGGTACCTTCTTTTCAATCTTAGAAACCTTGTTTTTTTCTACAGATTTGTCAGACATGACCTCCTTTCCCTCCACAATGGGCCTCTTCTCTATCATTTTTTCTATCGATAACCACTACAAAAATCATATCATAAAATTAGAAATTAAATCTGAGTTAACATAAAAATAAAATTATAAACTCTAACCCTAATTTTAAAAAAGAAAGCAGTCAAATCAAATCGAAAAACTTAACAAATTATCAACACATCATATAAAATATTTGCATTTGTGTTTAATCAATAATTCATTTTCTATGCAATGATTATAATAAATTATTTTTTTATTTCTTTATTTAATACTTCTTATGTATTAAATTATTGTCACTTAATATTAATTCTACTTATTTCATTGCTGTATATAATTTTTACTTATATATACCTTATTCATTGGATTTTTATACTATAGCAACCTAAGAGCTTTTCAAGCCAACCCTATTTGCATAAATAATTAAAAAATTATGGATTGGTGATATCTAGATATTTATATTCTTAAATTTAAAATAAAATAAAATAAATTATTGTATGGAATAAATAAATAAATAAAATTTAGCCCAAATTAATAATTTTAAATGTAAGAAACTTATAAATTTTTAAACCTATTAATGAAATCTTATATAAATCTTTAATTTAATGTTATATATGTCCTTAATCTAGTTTATTTAATTTAAAATTAAAATTGATTTTAAATATAAATGATAAAATTGATCATAATTATTATCCTAATCAACCCTAAATCTCACCCTAACACTAACCCTTATTATAACCCTAACCCTAGTTTTGACCCTAATTCTAATTCTAATTGTCACCCTTCTTTAAACTATAACCTGGATTGTAGTTATAATTTTAACCCTAATCCTAACCCTAACCCTAATTGTATATGAAATTCCAACTGTGACCCTTATTATAACCCTAATCATAACCCTAACCTTAACCATAGCCCTAAATCTAATTGTAACTCTAATTGTAACCCTAATTATAGTTGTAACCCTAATTATAATCCTAATTATAACCCTAATCATAACCCTAAGCTTAACTCTATCCCTAACTGTAATTGTAACTCTACTTGCAACCCTAACTGTATCCCTAACCCTAACCCTAATTGTAACTCTAGCCATAACCCTAACCCTAACTGTAACTCCAATGCTTACCTTAACTCTAATTCTTACCCTAACTCTAATAGTGACTCACCTTAATTCTAACCCTAATTCTAATAAGCATTGTAATCATAACTCTAACCCTAACCCTAACCCTAATTCTAACCATACCATGATTCTACCCTAACTTCAATCCTATTTTAAAATCTAACAAAAACCCTACTTCTAACCATTAGGTCTTAATCCTAATTCTAACTATGATTTTAATGCTAACCCTAACTCTAGCCCTAACCCTAACCCTAATTGTAACTCTGATGCCTACCCTAATTTAGTAACCCTAATTCTATTTCTAACTCTCACCCTAACCCAAACCTAATTATAATCCTAATCAAACCTAACCATAACCCTAACCTTAACATTACTTCTAATTGCAACCCTAAATTTCACCCTAACCGTAACCCTTATTATAACCCCAACCCTTATTATAACCCTAACCCTAACTCTAATTCTAACATTACCCCTATTTATAGTCGTAAACCTAATTCTAATCCTAACCCAAACCCCAATCCTAATTATAATCCTTACCCTAACACTAATCCTAATTTTAACCCTAATCATCTAATTCTTATTCAAACCCTAACCCTAATTCTAAATGTAAACTTAACCCTAACTTTTAGGCCAATACTAGTTCCCTAATTCTAATCATAGTTCTAACCCTACTCCTAACCTAAACCCTATTTCTAGACCCTAATTGTAATAAATTGTAACCCTAATTCTAACCTGAACCTTAATTGTAACCTAAACTATATCACTATCTGTAGTTCTAACCCTATCCCTAAATGTAACTGTAACTCTAACCCTAATTGTATCCCTAATACTATCCCTAATTCTAATTCTAACTGTAACCTTAATTCTAACCCTAAAGTGTAAAATAATCAAATTGCATAGTTAAATTAAAAATAAGGATGACCTCTTTACTTAAAGGTTGTTTTTGTTCACTATCCTTAGTATAGACCTCTGAGTAGCCTCTTTGAAAATAGTATGAAGTATGCAGCTTCAAGCCTTTATGAATCTATGATCATCCTCAAATAATTACTTTTTGTACCTTCTTTTGATCTTTGGAATAATATTACATTTTGAATACATAATACATTTTGAATACCCTAATTCTAACACTGCTCCTCATGTAAACCCTATTTGTAGACCCTATCCCTAAATGTAACTGTAACCCTAACCCTAATTGTATCCCTAATATTACATAATTTGGCTATATGTTATTCTATCTAAATTATTTATGTCTTAAGTGAGGAAGTAGTTGGGAGTAGGTAAAGTATTAGACGCTTAGTTATGGTTTCCATTTAATGTCCAAAATATTTATTTTTTAATTCTCTACTCATATTTTTATATCTTTGAATTTTTATTAAATCGGGATAAGATTAATACCAACTAATACCAAGTAATTATCTCTACTTGCCCTTTAAAATAAATATTATAACTATACTATTAGTTTATATTGAAGAATTTGTTTATGTAGTATGATCTATACTTGCACTTTAAAGGACTTTCTCATATTAGCTTTTATGAGCATTGATTAAAAAATCTTAATCTAAACCTTTAAACAAACTAATGTATGTTATTTAAAAATAAAACAATCATATGTTAAGCCTACATATAATTTAATTTAGAAATTGAAATATATAAAATTATAGTTTTATAAATTTAAAAAGTAAGACATAATTTGAAAGATTAATATCAAATTTTAATATCAAGATTCAATAATCTAAAACCAATAATTCCTTCATAAATAATTTATGGAGACTTTACTTATACAAAATTTAAGGATAATAACCCTTTACACAAACTTAAATTTAATTCAAAATAGAGACAAAAGATCAAGCCTTCTTGAACTCAGCAACAATCTTTGAACAGTGAGCGACTACACGCTTTGCAAGCTCCTGAGGATGACAAACCCTCATAACTGTCTGAATCTCTCGTATGTTGATGATATTCTTTTTGTTGTGGAGAGCAAAGTTGGATGCCTTAGTTGTAATTTTCTCAAAGATCTCATTGATAAATTTGTCCATAATTACAATAGATTTGCTCGAAATATTGATATCTGGGTGCACTTGCTTGAGAGTTTTAAACAAATAGATCTTAAAGATTCGCTTGTTCTTTTTATTTATTTTTGTACCTTTGTCATCTTGACCTTTTGTAGGTACCTTCTTTTCAATCTTAGAAACCTTATTTTTTATAGATTTGTCAGACATGACCTCCTTTTCCTCCGCAATGGGCCTCTTCTCTATCCTTTTTGCTATCAATAAGCACTACAAAAATCATATCATAAAATTAGAAATTAAATATGAGTTAAGATAAAAATAAAATTATAAACTCTAACCCTAATTTTAAAAAAGAAAACAATCAAATCAAATCTAAAAACTAAACAAATTATCAACACATCATATAAAATATTTGCAATTGTGTTTAATCAATAAATTATTTTCTATGCAATGATTATAATAAATTATTTGTTTATTTATTTATTTAATACTTCTTATTTATTAAATTATTGTCACTTAATATTAATTCTACTTCTTTCATTGCTCTATATAATTTTTACTTATATATACCTTATTCATTGGATTTTGATACTATAGCAACCTAAAAGCTTTTCAAGCCAACCTTATTTGCATAAATAATTAAAAAATTATGGATTGGTGATATCTAGATATTTATATTCTTAAATTTAGAATAAAATAAAATAAATTATTGTATGGAATAAATAAATAAATAAAATTTAGCCCAAATTAATAATTTTAAATGTAAGAAACTTATAAATTTTAAAACCTATTAATAAAATCTTATATAAATCTTTAATTTAATGTTATTTAAGTCCTTAATCTAGTTTATTTAATTTAAAATTAAAATTGATCTTAAATATAAATGATAAAATACAAATAAATAAAAGTAAAAACACCTTATCCTAATTTAATTATTACACTTCATAAATTAAAAAAAAAACATGATCTAAACAAATAATAAAGCAATCCAAATTTTAAAACCTATTAATAAAATCTTATATAAATTAATTTATTTAAGTCCTTAATTTAGTTAATTTAATTTAAAATTACAATTGATCTTAAGTATAAATGATAAAAGACAAATAAGTAAAAAAAAAACACCTTATCCTAATTTAATTATTACACTTCATAAATTTTAAAAAACATGATCTAAACAAATAATAAAACAATCCCTTACTAAAAGAACTTCAAGTTAACTACAAATAATAAATAAAGAAATAATTATCTTTTTCATTTTATCATATCCTTCCATGCAAAAATATATTAAATCTTGCTATAAAAAATTTACTCTTACACTATTTTTTTCATTTTCATTCTAATTGTTTTGTGTATTTTTTATTTATTTATTTTTTTTAGGTATGGAGGGTTTGATTTGCATGTAGAGGAAGAAGAAACATGGTTTTTCCAAACTCTCTTCTTGTTGGAGTTTAGTAGTAGGGTTTGATTTGATTAACAAGGCTTTACAATTTTCTCCAAATCAGAGGGGCCACCAATGGAAAGAATCAAGGAGATTGGTCTTTTAGGTAGGACTACATAACAAGGATCTACAATAAAACATGGGAAGTTAAATATTTGCATACACATGAATGCAATCTATTATTAAATTTTATGTTCAATGTTTAAAATCTAGTTATTAGAAAACTAAATATTAAAAAAACTAAATTTATATTGTACTTTATTCTAAATTTATTAAACTAAATAGAAAACAATTTAAAAACACAAAACAAATTCATATTAAATAACATAAAGTAAAGTAAAAAAATATCCTAAGTAAACTACTTTAATTAAGTTTTAAACATTTAAAAAAGCACAAAACCTATGACATATAAAGAAACTTACTCTTACACTATTTTTTTCATTTTCACTCTAATTGTTTTCTTGTGTACCAACAAAAGCATTGAAGTTTTTGAACAATGAAATGCTTCTTAAAAATATCATTGCACCACTCAACATTTTATAATTTCATTGTAGTAGAATTAAAAACTATTTCCATTCCTTTCACCTTCCCCACTCCTCCTTCCACCTTCTACAAATAGGTTTTTGTATTTATTTCTTAACAACCTTTTTTTGAGAAGACTAATTTTTTTAATTTTTGGATGACCAAAAAATAATGGGACTACCAAATTTTTGGTAGTTACAAGATGTGTGCACATATAGAATGGCCTATAAGCCAAAATATTGTTATAATATTTTTTAAGTAGTTTGATATTTTGATTGTTTTAAAATTATTTAAACTTTTAATTTTTTATTAATACTTTTTATAATATTGAAATTTTTTTAATTTTTTAATATTAATATTACTTGGTATACTCTTTTGAACACATAGTTTATAAACATACATTCACATATACATTCATACATTTATAAATGCATCCCCACATTTATGAAGTGCTTACACATTTTATTTATTTATTTTTAAATCATAAACCAAACATAAGTAAATGGCTTTCATATTTATTTTAAATTTCAAATATTAAATTTTAGGTGGTCAGTACCTTTAAATAAGGGCTTAAATTTGACAATTGTATAGTTGTATTTAGACACTTTTATGTAAAATACAATAGAAATTTTAAAAACACTATATTATATGAAAGGAAAATTTTTGGACAAACTATCAAAATTTATATAGATTATGATTATATATATATTTGATTTTTATATGATAATACTAAGGCATGTCATAGTATTTGAAGGGCACCAATAAATAGATAACTAAATAGATAACTATGATAAAAAAATAAAATTGCTTGACAAGCAAGGTCAACTGTCAAATTTAAGCCCTATAGACTTAAATACTTAATGTTTTTTTAATACAATTTCCTTTGGAATCAAATTTAAAAACAAAGGCATTGGAACCAATCTAACAAGACTTTAGGCACTACCTATCATCATCATAAAATCCCTCTCAAAATTCTTTATATCTCCAGTATCTCAATCGACCAACACATTCCTCATTTCTATGAGTAGGAAGTCTAAGAGTTGTTTAAGCCCTGGGTGTGAGATTTAGATGTATCAAGGAAAGAAATTCATGTCCTTCAATGGGTACCATTTGATTCTTGTTTGCAACATTTTCAACTTCCACAATCTCCAGATCATCACAGCCATCATATTTGAAAATAAACTTTACGGTACTTTTTTGCTGCAAATGGTCAAGATCACCCACCAAAATCCATACTCAGCCTCGCTGTCCGAAAGTGTGTTGAGGGATAAACTGACTTGGTAAGCCCATCCTAAAATTAGTAAGGCCATCAATAAAATGATCGTCAAATAAGCTATTATTCATTGGCACATAGAAGTTTAGTAACAAAGAATGATAGAGAGGAGTGGGTAGCCTGAGGCGCTGAACCATCTTAAACCCATAGATGGGGGTGCACATATTTGGAGTTGTAGTGCAAGTTGGTGTGCAAGTTGGTATGCATCATCTCTTCTTGTTGATCTGCCACTTCCTTCCCCCTACTCTCCCTTACTGTCCATTATTTACTTTACTCAAGTAGGAAGGGATGGTAGTGGCCAGCCAGATCGATGAAACAAATTCTGGAGAGATGATGGATTTATATTATGGGAAACGATTAGCCGACAGTAACGAACACAAGAGATTGGGCTCTAAACTCTTTTTAGTACCTGCAGGTATTTTTTGGCCGATAGGCCATTCTATAAATCCACCTTCATAATATACACTATAACCAAATGTGTAACAGATGGATAGTACAAGCACTTCATACTTCCACCACCTGGATTGGGAAATATGTAACTGTCCCAGTGATAAGTCTACATAGTATAGATTTAAAACAACCAATTATTCTGCACAAGAAACATTTAAAAATTTCACATACAACTTAACATATTTTAATTTTAGTTGTGGCTTGAGAGATTTTTAACAATTTCTTTTTTAAAACTTTTGGAGCAAAAAAAAGTGAAGGACTACCAAAATTTGGCAGTTACAAGATGTGTGCACATATAGAATGGCCTATCGCCCAAATTAGTTTGAACTATTAGCAAGTAGCTTGGATGACATATTTTAATGATTATTGTTGTTGACACTAAGAGTATCAATCATGAATTGTCTTTAAAATGGAATGGTTAAAATTTGAAAAATTGATGCATGTGGCCTAGTAAACTAGATGCCTTTAACAGTCATTTCATTAGCATCTCACTTTAATAATGGCATAAAAGTTCAACATAGTTTTTGATAGTGGTTTTAACAATTGATAGGCTTTGTTTCTACTGACCATGGTCATATGGATGATCAGGACTTCAATTGAAATATTAACTATGAGGCACAAACTTTGGTACATTTGACCACACTTTGCAAACAATTGATTCAAGCATACAACATTAAATGTTAATCCCTAACTACCAAGCAAAAACCCTATGACATGTGAATGCTTTTTAAACCACCAAATCTTAACACTTACCATAATCACCAGAGGCTATGATAACTACTAGAACATAACTACCTCATCTAATCAACTAGAGATCAAACTATCAACAACAAAAAATGTAACTGCCAGAGAAACCATCTTCTTGTAACTAAGAGAAAATTGCTAGAGTTTGTTGACCACTAGAGTGCCTATGTTTAGCCCTTGGAGGCTATTTTGTTCAAACAATCATAACTTGCTCATTTTTAATCAAACTTTTATAATTTTGTAGGAATTGGAAAGTTGATTCAATCCTCTACACAATAGTGCAATCCATCTTTCCAGAATCATCCCAGATTTACAAGTATATTCCTTTGAAATCAGCCTTTCATTTAATACATTAAATAGCCATAACTTTTGCATATGAGCTCTGATTTCACTAATTGTTTTTAAAACTACATAGAAAATCTTAAAGAATCTATTGGTGACACTATTTTTTTCTATGTGTTAACATTTTGTTTATTTTTTGGTAGGATTTCTTGTTTTACACTAACTTTATTTTTATAGCTTTACGTTTGTCAAGACATAAAATTTTGCAAACTACTAACCATTTTCTACATCACAGTAGTCACAGACTTGATATTTCTACTAGTGTAGTTCCACTAAATTAAAGTAGTTGGGAAAGAAATTTTTTTCCTTGTCTTCAGGATCTTTATTGGATGTATGCTCTTCCCTCGCACTCTTGAGTGATCTTGGGGATCAAAAGTCCATCATTTTCCTCTTTTTTATTTGTTAAATCCTAGGGTGCCATCTCATGTATGCTCTCTCATTGCGTTTCGTATGAGCTTGAAGATCAAAAGTGAATAGTATTCCTTCCCTTTAGGAGGCATGCTAAGGGATTTCATCACCCCCAGGTATGACCTCAACCACGTGTTCTGGTAGGGTATATCAAAGGGGGGAGAGAAAAAGTTATACCTCAATCTAGTCATGTAGTAATTGGGACAGCCTTGGGGCCTTGGGTGATTCTAGACACAAGGTGAAGTGGTGTTTACCTAATCACTTATGTCACATGTTAGATTCTATGAGAAATGAGAAGCAAACCAAGATTTGATGTCATTCACAAATCACATACACTCTAGTCAAAAAATGATCAAAGATCAAAATAGAAGAATGGAGAGAGAATCCTAAAAGAGAGAATCAAAGAGACAACTACAAGAGAATTTTGAGAATGATCACATTACTCTCCCTTACTAGTTACTAAACTGGTATTCAAACTAGTTAAGGTGAGAGGAGAGTGTTGTATATATAGAAAAATATGGGCAAATACATCCAAGAGGTGTAATAAATCCAACTACCCAAAATAGGTGGAAGTTTTGCCTACTTGGTAAATGATAAAACATGTGGCATAAAATCCTAAGTGAACATAGAAAGGAGGTGGCACATAAATTCAAAAGAAGGTGAGAAACCCAACTACCCATAACCTACTTAGGTAAGGATAAAATAGTGGTAATGAGAGGTGGCACAATAAGCCAAAAGAGGGTGTGTGACTATACTACCCATGTGGGGGAGAGAGTTACACATGTAGTTTATGTATTTCACCACATGTCCTCATATTAACCACATCCAATTAACCTAAGCAAGCTTAATAATGTGTAGGAAAAATAAATATCCGTAAGGAAAATAAAAAACCTACACTAACACCCCCTTAAGCATAGCTTAGGTGGGTGAAAAGATATGGATCCTTGCAAATGAAGCTTTATGAGGTACTCATGTACAAATAATTCCCTCCAAAATAGAAGAAGCCCCCCCACAAAGGAATAGCCCCCCTAAATAGAGAGATAAAATGAAGGACTAAGAAACCCCTAGCAAAGCTCGCAAATGAAGGAACACATTGCTCTTTGTGAAGGGCTTGGTGAATATGTCTGTGATATGCTCTGATGTCTTAATGTACTTGAGATCAATGATGTTTGCATGAATTAGCTCCTAGATGTAGCACATATGTATCTCAATGTCTTTAGTCCTCTAGTGATGGAATAGATTCTTTGAGATTTGTATTGCAGTCTAATATCACAAAAGATGATTGTGGGCTTTCTAAATGAAATGCCAAACGTAGTGAGAATATTCTTAAGCTAGATGGCCTTAGTGGTGGCATTAACTACCCCTTGATGCTCAACCTCTCTAGATGAAAGAGCAATTGTAGACTACTTCTTGCTCGACCAACAAATTAGATGGGAACTAAGTCAGAAGCAATACCCTAAAGTAGACTTGTGATCCTGAGAATCACCTACCCAATCTAAATCTATGTATCCCACCAAGTCAAAATCCACACCCACTACATAATGAATCCCATAGTATTGAATTCCCTAAACATAGTGGAGAATCCGCTTATCTGCTTTCTAATGCAACTCTTGTGGCTCCTGCATAAATCAAGAGACCATCCCCACAACATATGAAATGTCAAGCCTTACGTGACTTAGATAGATGAGACTCCCAACAAGCTATTAGTATAAAGTGCCATCAACCAAGGGTGAAGAACACTTAGCCTAAAGTTTGACCACCGATAGAAATGGAGTTAGTGCAGGCTTACAGTCAGTCATGCAAAATTTGTAGAGCATATCAAGTGCATAATTGGGTTATGCCAGGAAGATACCTGAAGATGATTGAGTGATCTCAATCCCTAAGAAGTAGTGCAAAAGACCCAAGTCTGACATAAAAAATCAATCATGTAGAGCAATTTTCACTACTTTGATGGTGGATGAATGGCTCCCTATGATCAACAAGTCATTGACATAGAGAAATAGAAATGTGAGACTATCATACTGCTATAGAATGTAGATGTTTAGATCAAAATGGCATTGAGTGAACCCAATGGATAGAAGGAAGGAGTTTATCTTGGCATACCAGGCCTAAGGAGCCTATTTGAGGCCATAGAGAGACTTCCAAAGGCAGAAAACAAGAGAAGGATCCTGAATGAATCCATGTGCCTACTCCATGTAGATTTCCTCCTGAAGGTCACCATGAAGAAAAGCACTCTTCACGTATGTCTAATGAACTTCCCAATGATGGGCTACAACTATAGCAAGTACAAGTCGGATGGAATTCATTTGGGCTACTAACACAAAAGTCTCAGAGTAGTCAATCCCAGGCACCTAGGAGAATCCTATAGTGACCAAGTGAGCCTTATTCTTGTAAACTTTGTTTGATATATCCAAGGCACCTATAGGAGAATCCTGTAAATTTTGTTTGATATATCCATTTGCATCGAACAAGTTTTCTTCCCTTAAGAAGAGGGATGAAATCCCATGTGTGATTCCTTTCCAAGGAACTAAACTTTTCCTGCATTATTGCATCCCACTTGGGGACACCAAAAGCTTCCCGAAAAGTCTGTGGAGTAGAAGCTAAAGCAATGAAGAGATGTGGATCTTATGAAATTGTGACCTTGTTCTCCTAGTATTTGAAGGATCACCAACCCAATCACCTGTTGACTGCCAAGTCTAATGAGCCCAAAGGGGTCTTGTGGCAGGAGAATCTAGAGGAGAATCCTCAACCTCTGAATGATGACTAGGAGGAGAGGGTGGGTCCTCATCATCACTATTTCCATTTAAAGTGGAGGAAGACTCCTCATCAAGATCGGGAGGATTAAGATCCTCTGAAGAACTATCATCATGTGGCAATGTCTCGAATGTGATGGTTGATGGAGAAGAAATGGATGAGTTCTCCTTGAAATGAACACTCCTCTCAATGAACAACTCATGTGTGGTAGGATGGAAAAGCTGGTAGTCCTTGACACCATCTGGGTACCCAACGAATATGTAAGGCTTGCTCTATAGATCCATAGCCTTGCATTTCTTTGCTGAAATATGGGCCCATACAGGGAACCAAACACCTAAAAGTTCTTAACTGTGGGTTTCAGGTACTAGTCCAAGCTTGGAAAGAAGTTACCCCTTCACAACTTTGCAAGGAACATAGTTCTGGATGTAACACACACAGTTAATGGCCTCTACCTAATACTAAGGTGCCATAGACTTGGAGTGAATCAGACAATTGGTCATCTCTTTCCAAGACATGTTCTTTCATTCTGAGACACCATTAGGCTATGGACTATAGGGAGCTGTGTGCTGAAGATCAACGCCATCAGAGGGACAAAACTATTCAAACCTGTTGTTGACATATTCCCCCCCATTATTTGTATGAAAAATCTTGATGACCTTCCCTAATTATTTCTTTGCAAAAGCTTTGAAGACCAGAAAAGACTCAAAGACCTCAAAATTCTTCTTGAGAAAATATACCCAGGTATATCTAGAAAGGTCATCAATGAATGTCAGAACATATCTAGCCTTGCTGAAAGAAGGATGTGGAAATCATCCTACCAAATCACTGTGTACCAACTCCAGAAGTTGTGTGGCCCTCCATGCTTTTCCTTTTTCATACTTCTCCTCTAGATGCTCATCAAGAATGCATCCCTAGCAAAATCCATCAGAAAATTGAATTGAAGGCAACCCTAAAACCATGTCCTGTTGACTGAGCTGCTACAAGTAACAATATTCAAGTGACCAAACCACTGATGTTACAAATGACTCACTTCATCTGAATGAGTGAGTAGAACTGTTGAAGGAGAGTCAAGAAAAAAATGAGAAAATTGATACAGTCTAGACCGATGATCTACTTTTCCCACAACAACTGTAGACCCGTCATGCAACTCAATTATTACCACATTATCTGGTGTGAACTCAACCCACTTGCCAGAGCATGTATGAGTGACTTGATAAATAGATAAGAGATTAGTTGACAAAGATGGAATGCAGAGAACATCTTGAAATGTTTCTTCACCCATGTCAATAGACCCTCTCCCATGCACTTCAACAAGAGTGTCATCACCCATGAGTGTGGCAGGCATGGAACATGGCTCTAAGGAGGCAAAACCATCTTTTGAAGAAGCCATGTGGTGTGAAGCACCCGCATCAATGATCTAGGTATCAGGTTGTGAAGCAACTGCAACTAGGGCCTTGCCCTTTCCTTCCCCCTTACTCTTTTATATGTTCTTTGAAGACCCTTTTGATGAACTTTGCTTGAAAGAATTAGGGACCTTGATGTTGTTCTTCTCAAGAAGATGTGATAGGTGATTAATTTGCTTCTTTAAACACTTGTGCTCATCATGTCCAAGCCTCTTACAATAAGAACACTTGACCTTCTCCTTCTTAGGCTAATCACCTTTTGATGAAGAGGTCTGATTAGCTGCATTTGGAACAAGATGTTTCTGATCTTTCTTCCTCTCCCCCTGGTTCTTTTTTTTCTTTTCCTTTTTGCCAGACCCCTTTTGTTCTTTTGTGCCTTGATTTGCAAATAAGGCATGTGACTTTGAGGGTTTAATTGTACCCGTGTGAATTGGTTTATCTTTCTCCTTAGTGAGTTATGTAGCAAACTTATCTAGAGAAGGAATTTCATAGTTCAAACCTAGGGCAATTTTTGTAGCATAAAAGGTAGAAACAAACACAGAATAGTTCAGACCAAGATTAGAAATAATGCTTAAGATTAGTTGTTTGTCTTATTTTTCTATTCCACATTGCTTCAACTGCAATCTAATGGATTTCAACTTTGTGAAGAAGTCTTGTATGGTGTCAAAATTGCTAGGACTCAATCCTAAGAGTTCGTGACCTCTTAATTCATCTTTCCTATGAAAGAGTTTTTCTAATGTGGTCAACACATCATTGAGTGTTGTAATAGATTCAATATGAAAAAGTAAGCCAAGAGAAACTGACATACACAGATTATCAAAAGCTTCATCACATTTGTTAAACCATTTTATCTTTTCTGCATCCTATGCGGGTACTATTTCAAGTCCCATTGTAACCCTATGATATCCATGCCTTTTGAGATAGATTATCATATTTGATTTCCATTCAAAATACTTATATGGTGTTCAAACATGAACTACTAAAGCATCATTTGTGCAGAAAAGTAAATTGAAATGTAGAAAAAGAAGTGTGAAAATGAGACACACGAGACACCCCCTCTTTTCACTAGTGTTTGAAATGACACCCGTTAGAAATTACAATGTTGGAAGTTTATAATTAGTGTGATTTACAATGTAAAAATTAGATATTTAGACTCTTACAAAGCCTAAAGAGGCCAAAACACTGAAACTATAGCCCAAGTAGAAAATGAGATCAAATTGAGAGCACCACTATGGAGTACACAAAAAACTATGGAATCTAGAAAAAATGACACCAAAAATGGAGTCTATTGTTACAAGTTATGGCTCCCGGAAGGTCTCAAAATGAGAACAATGTAGTAGATTATAAGAGAATCTTCAATTTCTAAAAATCTAGGGCATCAAATTAGAAAACCAACTTCACCCCAATGTAGAGCCTAAAATTCTACCCCAAATTAAAAAAAAAATCATTAAAAAAAGAGTTCGTATGCGCAAGTTACAATTGTTTGAAGTTGGACTGCCAAATCAAAAAAGCAAATGGAGAGGGGTCTGCTTGTTGATGGTCATTTAGACATCACATTTAATATAGTGATATATGACAGTCATTTGGATGTCAAATTTAACATCATACACTATGACGGTCATTTGAACATCAAATTTAACATAGTGATTTCAACAGTCAAATGAACATCAAATTTAATCCAGTGTTCAATGACGACCGTTTAACTGTCAAATTTAAGTGTTACTAAATTATGTTCACACCTGATTTAGTTAGACCTGAATTGCAGTTTTCACAAAAGGAGTAAAAGAAAACTTTTAAGAGTGATGATCAATCAGTGAATGTATGATGTCTTGGCAAGAGATAAAGAAAGATCATTTGTCAGGATAATCTGACAGTCCAATCAGGATTGTCAAACCATCCTGACAAGTGAAGTCATTTGATGACAAGAGACCACATAGTCAATGAATGACAGAAATAATCTAACTGGTTTTATCTTTTAGTTATGAGATGATTAGATTATTCAAGTAATCACAAATCAATGTGAAAGAAAGGTATTTATAAAACTATCATTTCATATCATGTTTTGAACATATGTTTCATATCAGTTTTATTTATTTTATCGTATGCATTTGATTCAAAAAAGTAAATATACATAAAACATTTGCATAAGGTAAAGTAACTGATCATATTCAAAGAAGTGTTTAAATGTGTCCCACACAAGCCGTGGGAGTGACTAAACTGAGCAATGCAGACATGTGCAAGCTATACATTTGAGGATAAAAGGAAAGAGAAAGAACATATGAGAATAATGAATATCCATCATTTCCTTTTTTGGAAGGTTGATACTCTTGTCTTGGTAGTTGATCTTCATGTCCTTATCTTCTGCTCCTGATTAGGATAGTGTACCTACAAAAAATTGGGGAAAAGCCCTGTTAGATGCTCCAGATATTCAAAATCATCATATTCTTTATCAATAGATGTATAAAACTTGCAAACATTATGCATCTTATGTGAATAGATCAAATCAGACATGTGTAATAAATCAAATCATCATGAGAAAGATCATTCAAGTTCAAGAGGTATGTTTTTATGCTAACTTGTTTGTTCATTGTGCAGGTATAGGAAAAGTAATGTTGCTGATTTGAAGACTTTTAAAACATGTGGAGAAAATGTGGCTCCCATAAGGGTAGAGCGCAACATGATTTCCTTTTTATTCATTTGAAAAGGATATCAAATTGTAATATACAAAATGCAGTATTCAAAGAAATACTGTGCATTATAATAGTCAACTTGGAAATGGAGTGAAATCATCATCATAGAAGTGAAGAGGAGCAGTTGCTCCTATAAACTATGCCCACTTCAGAAAATAGTTTTTCAGAATTAGAATATCATGTTCAAAATGCTTCATCACATGTTGCAGGATGAACAATGATTGATATGCAAGTACAGAAGTACAATAATCAAAGAATAGAAGTACAATCATGGAAGGTATTCTTCTTTATTTCTGATTATGATTGAACTATGTTTTGTTGTCCACATATATGCCATAGGTATGGTAGTCATCTAGATATGTGAACATCATGATAAACGAACCTTAGATGTCATAGAAAATGCATAAAGTGCAAAGAGGAACAACCTTGTAAGAAATAAAGAATCAGCTGAATAAAGTTTACCAAGACTGACATGAAGTTAGCCAAGTGAGGCAGCCTCATAAAATGATGATTTACATGAAGCAAAGGCTACAACAGCCATGAGAAAATAATAAACTGTCATAATGCCATATCATACAATGTTATCAAACTATTATGATATCTTTTAAGACATATAAAAGAAGAAGGATGCCAAATAAAAGTGACATAATAGCAATACCTGATAGAGGCATGTGGAACAACAATGTATGAAGAGATAGGTTCTTATTCAGTATACAAATGGTACAAGTTGTTTGCTACAAGATGAAATAAATATAAAACATATCATGCTACAACCATGTGCCTGAGTAAAATAGAGTAACTTAAAGAATACAGCCATGCTACAGCCTAGAGCATCATGCAATCATAGCATCCTTATGCTATATTTTGAACCATTATAAGTGACAGTTATAACTACAGGAGGTAGCATGGAAGAAGATCAATTTCTAAAGTGATCATATCACACAAGAAATGATGAATGAATGGTAAAAAACTGCAAAGAATTTGTTGTTACATCAAAGGTATCTGATGTCATAAAAAAGAAGATACAGTTTAAAAGATACTAGTTCTATTATATGCCAAATGACAGTCAGAAAAGAGAAAGAAACAAAAGATAAAGGGTTCTGCATGTTTTTCTTTTTATGAACAGGTTCATTTTATACCAGAGTGCTCATGACTTTTTTGAAACTCTATCATCATTTTCCAAGATAAAGTTACAGTTGAAAAGAAATGCTACAGAGTAAGATAATGTCATGGCCACGACCAATAAGATGATTATTCTTTGTTAAATCAAAACCCTCTACATATATTATGGAAACCTTGTCTTGTATTCTCATATACAGTTGAAAAAAGAGATACAGAAAGAAAATATAGCATGGCCGTGACAGGCAAACAGTTTTTTTTTCAACGAAAATGAAAACCCATATAATCTTTTGAAACCCTTGTCTTATTTCTTGTCTACAGTCAAAAGAAAAGATGCAGAGGATGATAAGTAGCAAGGCCGTGACTGAAAAAGCCTTTTCATTCAAAAATATCAAAACCCTTTTTGCATTTCTTGAAACCCTTACAAGTTTCTCATCTACAAAGAAGTTGAGAGAAGGAGAATAACAAAGGCTACATGTCATAGCTAGTAAAGGAGAAGTATTCCCTACATATAGATTTCAAACACTTATTCTTTTTAAAACTCCAGTGCATTTTTTCTAGGTTACAGTCAAAGAAGTGAGAAGCTCATTTCTTAAAAAATGCAAAATACCCACTTCGTTATTTCTTTAAACCCTTATCAGTAATGAAGACACAGTTCAAAAGAATGAAGATATAGAGAGCTGAACAAATAACTCATCTTGTATTTGTAGAGAGAAACCATAGAGGCCGTGGGCCTTTTTATTTGTTGAAACCCTCGAAAATACAGGAGGTTAGGGAAGAATACATCAAAGAAAGATAAAGGAGTCATGTTAGAGGGTATAGTAAAAGATTTACAAATGCTCATAAGAAGTCTGTTGTGATGTTCACAACACGCCCCATTTTGCTCCTTAGCAAAATGAGGACCCTTGCTGTTGCTTTGCTTTTTTCGCTTTTGGTTTGTTGTTCTGTTTGGTGGTAAAGGGAAAAGAGGAAAAATTTGCAAACCTCGTTAAAAAAAAGGGGAAAATGCATTTTCAGTACTAATGCATGATATGGTTGGATTCCTTGTGAAAATTGAGCTATGGTTGCTTTTTGAACCGTCTTAAAATTCACCATATTTTGCAAGTTATGATCATTTTGGTAGAATGAACAATCAGGTTTTGCATAATACAAATTCAGTTATAAGTCTTTCTCCTTGTAAGCATCTGGTTAAAATTTTGAAGTATACATACAGGGTGGATTTCAGGTTGAAATGAATTGAATATTGTTTTGGTTTCCACTTTGTATCTCACATTTAATTGTTCGGCAGGTTAGAACATACAAGACAAATGAACAAGGCATAGTATACAATAGCGTCCATCGGCATAACAAGTGGTAATCAGAACAACATTTTAGGCTTTTGCTGATGGGTAGACTCAGGCTGATGACAGAGCCAAGAGGGAAGGGAAAAGACTTAGTCGATCAAAGAGTTGCAAGTGGTAGCCATTGGGATAACCATTGCCATCGGCAATGTTAGGATTTCTCTCAGCGAAAGGTTGTCTCTCGTCGATGATATAGTCATCAGCCTAACTTTCGGCATCAGCGGTGATAGTGTTTATCTCCTTGAGGGGCATGGTCTCACCGAAGAAGGCTCATCGATATGACTTTTGACATCGGCCATGTTTGGAATTGTCACGCCGACAGTGGACTCATGCCGATGGTTCTATTTACAAGCAATATAACATACAAGGCGAAGGATAGACGTTTGTCGGTAAGAGTCACACCGACGAAGGGCTCGCATCGGCCAGAGTATAACGATCGACGGAGGTAATTTTTGCCTCACCGATAATCTTGTGTTACACCGATGGAAAGAAACAAAAGGGGATATTGGCGAAGCAATGACGATCGGGATAGCATTTCAGGCCCTCGCCAATAAAGAGTCTCACCTTGATGCAAAGGCGATCAGCATAAAGAATGACAATCAAAGCAACATTTTAAACCTACGCCGATAGGAGTCTCATGCTGATAGCAAGGAAAGGCAAGCTGCTAGGGCTATTTTTGGTGAAACTCATGCCGATATAAGACATCGGCCAAACTCACGCCGATGATAACAAAGGGAACATATAAGCTGAATAAAAGACTTCATCGGCAAGAGCAAAATGATCAGCCAATCATTTTTGGCACTCGCCGATAGGAAGTCTCATGCTGATGAAAAGGATAAATGAATGAGCAAGACCGTTTCGGCCAAGCAATAATGATCGACCAATCATTTTTGGGATTCGCCAATAAGGAATATCATGCCGATGGGTGGGAAAGGGCAGAACAATAGGGTTTTTACACATTTTAAGGCACGGATGAGTGTTTCTGGTCAGCGATGACTAACCTGATGATGTTTTGGACATTGTATATATGTTTTGAGCGCATTTTTGGGGCATTTTTAGCCCTGATTTCTACATCTTGCACAGTCATGCCTTGATTTAATCAGATGTTTTAGTTTCCTACTATTCATTTGATGGAATAATACTTATTGTCTATCTATTTTTGCAGGTTTGCAGTTGGGCGGGGAGCTGAAACTTAATGGCAATGACATCATGGAAGAGGAAATCCGATCTCAGGAGCAGAAGAAGATAAGGATGAGGGGTGAGGAAGTCAAAGGCCATTCATTGATGAGGACAAAATGCAGCTGAAGACATTACTACAGCAGACCACAAAAGTTGTTATTGAGTTGCTAAGGTTTCAGAAAGGCAATTTTTCGCCCAGATTTGATGTATGCTTGCAGGTATTTTTTTGAGAGGCTGGTTCACCTACATTTATTGTTGTAACCAGGGGTTTGAACCAGGGTTTAGACTAGAGTTTTTGGACTGTATTGAGGACAATCAGAAAGTCTATATATTGTGCCTCTCTACACTGTATCTTTTTTTTACACACAGGGATTTTAGCATTTTGCCAGAATTGTAAATTCTTTTTGAGCATAGTTTAGTTTAGAGGAGGTCGCCTGTCGTCTACAATAAGGAGTGCGTGGAACATCTAGCTTCCTTACTATATCTGTAAAGCTTGTAAGTTCTCCGTAGTTTGATCAATGAAGCTAAGAGTCATTCTGACATTGTAAATCATATATGACTGTCTGTTTCTAATACAATTGAATCTGGAATTCTGCATCTATCTTCTGAGTGTTTTCCTGCTCTTCTTTGTGTTTGAAATATTTTCTCTTAGAGCTTGCAATCTTAGGTGTATGTTTGTGAAAATGCTCAGAACTTACATTTAAGGTTTTGTCTATGGATTTGATCAAATTGTTGTATGATTTATATAGTGCATAACAGAACAATTAGATCCTTTGAATAGAGTGAATGAAGTTTAGATTAGATCTTTCTAACTTTTCCCAACCCATCTGAATTACTTAGCTAAAAACGTAGAAACCTAAAGGAAATCATCTCAAATTTGAAAGAGTATGCATAACAGAGTTGAAAGTAGACAATTTTCATAAATATTTAACAAGAGAAACCTGCAATAATTCAAGAATACCTTTTAAAGCTTTGCAGTATAGTAGCATTTTTCTTATGCAAAAGAATGAACAACACACCAATATTTCATGATCTTTTGCATAAGTTTGAGTCCAGTAAACCAAGAAGAAACCCTAAATCACGTAAGGCCCCTTTGAACATTACAGCTTCACATTGACCAACTAAATTTGCCCAACAGGTCAAGACTTGACCATATTAAACTTGGGATTAAGCGAATCTTAACTGATTCCTTCATATCTTTCAAGTCAGTTTTGGTTCATTTTATGTGAATTTTAACTAACTGTTATGATTGCATCAAAACAATCATCAACAGTTTTATGGTGCTAGAAGGAGGGCCTGATTTGAGTTAAGGTTTGTTTCAAACTGGCTAATAACAGTAATAGAGTGACCAGGTCTAGATCCAGTTCAGGGGATATTCTTGTGCAACTGCCTGATACAAGGCGAAGTAAGAGTCCTTTGATTTGGAATCCTAAAATATTGCAAGTAGGAAGTTCATCTGGATCACCTCCTGGGTCACCTTTTAACATACATGATATTGTGAGTCCTGACAGATCACTATTCAGATCTTTAAATCTTGGTTCAGGTACTCCTAGAGGTCCTAATCCTCCTATAAATCCTATCCCACCAATAAATCTAGGTATTCCTACAAGTTTAGGTCAAGCTCAAGTGCCCGCAATGGCTTATTTCGATGTCCACTCTCCCATAGCATTCCCTGATTATAATGAGATGCCCAAAAATCTGGAGAAGATATGTCCCAAATACCAGTTGCACCAAGACCCAGAAGACCACATTAGAATATTCAAGGAAGCATGTTTTAGGGCAAGATTAGAGCACGAGGACATTGTGAGTAGATTGTTTCCCTACACCTTTAATGAACAAGCCTCTAACTGGTATGTAAACCTATCCAATGATTACATTTCTTCCTAGTCACTTATGGAAGAAGCATTTCTGTTGAGATTTAGGAGACCCATTGATCCTTGTGTCTTGTATCATAAATTGGCTACTATAAAACGAGGTGAGGGAGAGTTGATTGATAATTTCAATGACAGATTTCAAAAGGCCTACTCTAGGCTAGTAGCCCCTTACACCATGGATGATGATACCTTGTTGGCTATGTACTATGCAGCCTTGGATCCTTTAACTGCCATGTTTGTCAAAAGAAAACCTGACATAGATTCAATATCCAAAGCCTACAAAGAGGCACCCTTAGTGAACCAAGAGATGAGGCATACAACTTATAGCTCATTTGTTAATGGAGGAAATTTTGGAGTACAAAATCAGGCACAGCCTTGGAATGGAGTCCCTATGCATCACATTCCATTATTAAATCTAGTTCTTACATACACACCTGTGTATAGTCCTACCCCAATCCAAGCCATAACTCCTTACATGGGTAACACTTCTAATAACAGTCAAAATAGTGGTCAGCCTTTTTTCCAACCTCCCAGGGATACAACTGTGGCAAAAGCACAAAAGGAAAGGGAAGAAATCAAAGAGATCATTGCACATTTGAAAAGATTAACCACTGAAGTGACACAACTAAGAAACGAGAACCTCTATGGAAAAGGCAACCAAAACTACAATCAAAATCAGAATTATAACCAAGGCCAAAATCAGAACTATAGTTCCAATCAAAATCAGCATTACAATTAGAACTACAATCAGAGCCAAAACTATAATCAGCATCAAGGCCCTAGCCAGGGGCAACCAATGCAAAATAGAGGGCCAGTGGTAGATAATAGGACCTGGGGCAATAATAACAGAAATCAGAATCAGCCTAGGCCACCCACGACATGGGACACTGGGCCCAACAACAGTACTCTAGCTTCTCCTTTTGAGAATACAGATAATCACGATGTGAAACAAATAGCTGGCATCCAAATGGCCAACACATCACTAAAAAGTTGGTGCAGATTTCACAATACCAATGCCCATGCTGAGCTTGACTGTCTACAGTTCCACTTAGCAGCCAACATATTCAATATAGAAGTCCACCCTCCTAGTTCTAAATTTCTCATTCCCAAGGGTAATGAGGTAGTACCCTCAGGATATGATACAGCCTTAGTCTTAGAAACGTTTACCTTTGCAACTGCAGAAGAGGAAAAGGATGAATTGTTAGAGGATGAACCATACTTTTGTGAAAACCTTTATCCTGAATCAGCCTTTGTGTTAAATGCTTTTTAGTTTCCCTTTGAATCTAAAAATGAAGTATTGACTAAAACAGAAGAGGTGCAGGCCTTTCAACAGACAAATAAAAACCACACCTACAATTTAAGGAACAACACTAGGCCAGGAGGACCTTTCACCACTTCTATTCCTCCTAACAACTTCAACACACCCCCAGATCAGAATGCCAGCAACAATCCTACCATACTTAAAGCTAATCAGCACACAAATAGCGGAACAACAGTACAAAAGGCCCAAACAAGTAAAACCAAAATGGTAGAGACAACAAGATTAATGATTACTTGTCAGAAGAAATAAAGAAAATTAAGGTCAATATACCTCTAAATGAATTATTGAAAACTCCAGGGATCAGGAATGCTTTTATAAAATCTCTGGATACATCCATGACAGACGAGGTTTCTGTTGATATAACTGTTCCTAGTAGAGATGCACCACCTAAAGAGAAAAGTAAGAAAGTTGAGCAGCCTTCCAATACAAATGTAGTAATACATGCAGATAAGAGGGATGCTCCTTTCTTGTTAACTATTAGATTGTGTGGGAAGAACATACACAATTGCATGGTAGATTCTGGTGCATCAGCAAACGTAATGCCCTTAGGAATATGCAAAATTCTCGGGCTGACTCCCACCAAATTTGTGAAGGTTGTCACACAATTAGATAAGACTGAAGTTAGTGTGATAGGATAACTCATGAACATTTAGATGCAATTAGCTTCAGACCCTAGGGTAAGCCAAGTCATTGACATTCAAATAGTGGATATACCCATGAATTATGGAATGTTGCTGAGTAGGGATTGGTCCAAAACATTAAACGGATATATGGCCACTGATTTCTCGCATATGTGGATGCCTTGGAGAGGTGTCCCAAACCAGATTAGAATAGAGGCAGAGCCCAGGATGAAACATATGATAACAAAGTATAATCGAACTAATGAAATATTGTATGCTGCTATTGAACCTAGAGTTTATAGACTTACTAACAATGGGGTGCAAATTGAAGAGATCATGATGTTGAACTTTAGAGAAAAACATGTCAGTAATAGGACAGCATTATTTGTTGAGTCTGATGGAAATTCTTCAGATGAAGAAAACAATGCAATAGGCAAATTTGGTCATGCCATTAGACAGGAGGTGGAAGAATGCATTAAACAAAATCTGCTAGTCCAATGTAAACTAAATAAAAACAGGTGTAGAGTCCACGATAGGCCACATTCTGAGGAGAGTTGCAGAATGTGCAAAGATGTCATTGAATATGAATACAAAAAATGCATAAAGAGGATATAGTTACTAGAGGAAAATGTGAATCCTGATCAAACACAGAAATACGTTCAGGGTGATGTAGATGCCTTGATTCCAGATTTAGGAAAAGAAATAAAGGACAGGGGTAGTCGTCTTTCTGATTTACCAGATGGAAATACACATATGCAAGTTAACCAAACAAAAATGCCTATGAATAAACAGACCAACACCTCACAGGTGATAAAAGAGACAAAGCATGCCAAGATAAAAGGTCAGAAAAGTAAAGATGGCATGTGGACATTAAAATGTGATGGGTCCAAGTCAAAACAGGGTGCGGGTGCAAGTGTTGAACTCATAGATCCTCAGGGTAAATCACATCTGGCAGCATACATATTACAATTTTCCTGTACTAACAATATTGTTGAATATGAGGCCCTATTTTAGGACTTCTCATGGCCATCAAGAAAAAGGTAAAAATGATCAGAGTATTTTCAGACTTTGAACTAGTAGTTAGATAAGTAAGGAAACTATATGCTTGCAATTACAAGAAAATGATTTGTTACAGACATAGAGTATGGGGTTTAATAGATTTATTTGATGCATTCAACATAGAGAACATCTCTAGAGAGCTGAACCATAGGCCGAATGCACTTGTAGTTGCTGCTAGTACACTAGAACCCTTGACACTGTCAAGATTGAAATGATTTGTTGTTGAATTAGTTAATATTCCCAGTATCCCAGACAATGTTACACACTTTCAGGTATTTGGGGGGGATCAACAAATTATTGATTTTCTGACTTGTAATGAAGTATTTGAGGCTCAAATCATTGATGAGCAAGAAAGCCCTGAGACAACATGGGATGAAGAGGATATAATCAACTTGAAGAGCAACTTTTTACCCAAAGGAGTAATTGAACTAGAACATATTTTTGACTTTGACGGGGTAATAAGATAGAAGGACTTACCCAAAACAGAAGGGGGTAAGTGTGATCCACACAACTTGGGGACAGAGCAAAACATACAAAATGTATTGATTGGAAAGGCTTGCTCTAAGAAAATAAGAAAAGAAGTTCTAGGTGTCCTAAAGGAATACAAACATGTCATAGCATGGACGTATGAAGACTTGAAAATGTACGATATGTCCATCATAACTCACATAATACCTTTGAGACCAAAAGTTAAACCATTTAGGCAGAAACAAAGGCATGTAAACGCCATTCTAGAGCCTTTAATCTTTGAGGAAGTAAAAAAATTGCTGTCTACTGGAATAATTTTTCCAGTCAGACATTCAGTCTGGGTAGCTAACTTAGTACCAGTAAGGAAGAAAAATAGGGACATCAGGTTATGCGTAGACTTTAGAAATTTAAACAAAGCATCTAAAAAGGATAATTATCCTCTGCCCCCAATGGGCGAAGTGCTGCAAGTAGTAAACGGGGCAAAGATGATGTCTTTTTTAGATGGTTTCTCAGGTTACAACCAAGTCTTAATTGATAGAGAAGATAGATTAAAAACCACCTTTACTTGCAAATGGGGAAATTATGCATATAGGAGAATGCCTTTTGGTCTGATTAATGCAGGTGCCACTTTTTAGAGAGCCATGGACATTGCATTCCGTGGGTTATCAGGTAAGTGCATTATCGTGTATATGGACGATCTGACTATGTATTCCAAGGATGCATCCACTCACGCTGAAGATCTCAGAAAAATACTTAAGCGATGTGAGGTACAGAATTTCCCTTAACCCTAAGAAATGTATATTTGGCGTAACTAAAGGTAAATTATTAGGCCATGTTATTTCTAAAGATGGAATTTCGATTGATCCGGATAGAATAGAATTGATAAAAAAATTGCAAATGCCAAACAGTAGGAAAGAGTTGAAATCATTTTTTGGCAAAATTAACTTTGTTCGGAAGTTTATCATAGGTTTTGCAAAGATCGTGCAACCGTTAAATTCTATGTTGAAGAAGGATGCACAGATGGAGTGGACGCCTGTGGCTAGGGCTGCATTTGAGGATATCAAGGAGGCAATTTCTAATGCTCCTGTATTGGCAAGTCTAAACTACACAAACCCGTTCTACATCTACTCCTTTGCATCTTCTCATTCCGTCGCTGCTGCCTTGACACAGAAAGGTGAAAACAATGAGGAGAGGCCCATCACATTCACGAGCACGCCTTTGAAGGATGCACAATTGAGATATCTAGACACTGAGAGACAAGCATTTGCATTAATGAGGGCCGTTAAAAAATTTAGACATTACATTCTACGCAGCCAGATCAAAGCCATAGTGCCAGACGCGGCAGTAAAGATGTTGATGCAGAATGAACTGGAGAAAAGAGAGCCAAGTGGATCACCACGCTACAAGAATTCAACATGGAAATCATTCCCATGAAGCTGGTCAGAGGGTAGGCGCTGGTACAAACAATAACAAATGTGGATCCAGATTTGATAAAATAGCAGTATGTATTGAATTCCCATAGTGCATCAGATTGGTATGATGATTTAAACACCTTTCTAATAGCTGGAAGGTACCCAAACAAGATGAAAGCTTCTCAAAGGAGAGCCTTGAAGATTAAAGCACAAAAATACATGGTGCAAGGAGGTCTTCTATTTAGGAAGAACCATGATGAAATTTATTTAAGATGTCCGAACAGAGCTGAAGCGGATAAAGTGTTGACAGAATTACATGACAAATACAGAACTGGTCATGGTTCCCATCTAGCTACAACACACAAAATATTGAGAGCAGGCTATTATTGGCCTACGATGGTCAAGGATACTGAGAGTCACATCAAAAGTTGCCACACCTGTCAGATTGCAGTAGATAAGGGAAGAAATTAGGCCAGTCCATTACAACCAATGATTGAATCAAGACCGTTTGCACAGTGGGACCTGGATTTTATTGGAGTCATTAATCCATCATCTTTTGTAGGACATAAATTTATACTGACAGTAATAGACTACTGTATAAGGTGGACTGAGGCTACCTGCTGCAAATTCTCCACAACTGAGGTAGTTATCAAGTTTCTTGAAGAAAACATCATCACCAGGTTTGGAACTCCCTATTCATTGGTATGTGATAATGGCCTTGCTTTCTCTTCTTTACATTTTTCTAAATGGGCATTCGAATACGGGATCATTTTAAGGTTTTCTTCAAATTATTACCCTCAAGGTAATGGATTGGCTGAATCAACGAACAAAATTTTATTAGACATAATCAAGAGGTTGATTGCAAAGAGTCGTAGAGAGTGGAATACCCTGTTAAGATATGCATTATGGGTAGATAGGACCAAGTTTAAGACAGCTTTAGGTAGCACACCTTATCATTTAGTTTATGGGACTGATCCCATACTTCCAATAAATCTGAGAATACCAACCTGGAAGTTTGCCAATGAGTACATAGGCTTTGATAACCATAGGGAAGCCAGGATAGTACAAATGCTACAATTAGATGAGAAACAAGGTCAAGCCATCGAGAAGTTTGCCAAACATCAAGGGGTTGTTAAGAGGTGATTTGATAAGAGGGCAAGAGTCAAGACATTTAGGATATCAGACTTAGTGCTGTGCTGGGATAAAGCACGTGAAAAGAAGGGGAGTCATGGAAAATTTGACAAACTATGGCTAGGTCCATTACAGGTCTCAGAAATAATAGGGGACAACACATTTAGACTCAAGACCTTGACAGGGGAAGATGTGCCATTACCAGTTAATGGCTAACACTTGAAACATTACTTCTAGGCTTGAGGTAAAGGGTAGTCCATTTTTGTGTAATTTAGTGTAAGTAATGTACAATTTTCTTTTGTTGTTTTCTTTTTCTTTTCTTTGCTTGCTTGTCTTGCTTTGTAGGTTAGTTGTTTGTATAGTTTTATTTCTATTTTGTTTTTGTTTGTACAGTTTTGTTTTTTTTTTCCGTTTTTGTTTTCCTTTTATAGTCTATTGTTTGTTTGGTTTGTTGTTTTCTCCTCAGCAAGGACCTTTGTTTTACTTTAGAATATTAAGGAGCAAGCCAGTAACCATTCAAAATAGTATAAAATTTAGAATATTCAAGTTAATCATTTGCAATTTATGCATAACTTGTTGTGACTGCCATGAATGTAGAGAGCTATTTACCTTCTAAAATTTTGTATTCAATAAATGTAATTGAGAATTCAGAGAGGTTTCTCACAATGACACACCTAAAATCCTTGGGTTTGTTGAACCTACCAGTGTAGATATTAGGTGAAAAATTAGAGGTCACCCTTGCTACCATTACAATTCTCAGCTCAATTTCAGCAAGTGTTCACTCCTTGCATCATGAAACTACAATTGCTATATCTTGTGAAATCTCTTTCAAAATCATAAAATATAAAATATAAAAAAATAAATAAAGTGGATTATACTGAAAATCTAGATTAATCCATCTAAGTAACTCTACCAGGGCTATAGACGCTCGCTGGCAGTGGGGCTCTACTTAGGAGAATTGTAACGATAAACTTGTTGGGGCTATGGACACTTGTTGGCAACAAGGCCCTATCCAGTTGGCTATGAGGGAATATCCTCAACTACATAGGCTAATGTCAGTCACTGGTTTGTTCAACCGATCTTCAAGATAAGGATAATTAATCATGTGCACATACTTAAACTGAAAATAAAAATTCATCGACCCTTATTGAATACCTTAGGTCTCAAGCTAAATAGTAATTCGCAGGAAAGATAGTCAGAAGTTATGGATTCATTTCATTTAGTTTTCTTAAATGCTTTGAATTTAATTTTTTTGTTTGGTTGCTAGTTGTTGTGATGTTCACAACACGCCCCATTTTGCTCCTTAGCAAAATGAGGACCCCTGCTATTGCTTTGCTTTTTTCGCTTTTGGTTTGTTGTTCTGTTTGGTGGTAAAGGGAAAAGAGGAAAAATTTGCAAACCTCATTAAAAAATAGGGGAAAATGCATTTTCAGTACCAATGCATGATATGGTTGGATTCCTTGTGAAAATTGAGCTAGGGTTACTTTTTGAACCATCTTAAAATTTGGCATATTTTGCAAGTTATGATCATTTTGGTAGAATGAACAATCAGGTTTTGCATAATACAAATTCAGTTATAAGTCTTTCTCCTTGTAAGCATCTAGTTAAAATTTTGAAGTATACATACAGGGTGGATTTCAGGTTGAAATGAATTGAATATTGATTTGGTTTCCACTTTGTATCTCACATTTATATGTTCAGCAGGTCAGAACATACAAGACAAATGAACAAGGCATAGTATACAAACAGCGTCCATCGGCATAACAAGTGGTAATCGGAACAACATTTTAGGCTTTTACCGATGGGTAGACTTACGCTGATGAAAGAGCCAAGAGGGAAGGAAAAAGACTTAGTCGATTAAAGAGTTGCAAGTGGTAGCCATCAGGATAACCATTGCCGTCGGTAATGTTAGGATTTCTCTCAACGAAAGGTTGTCTCTCGTCGATGATATAGTCATCGGCCTAACTTTCGGCATCGATGGTGATAGTGTTTATCTCCCCGAGGGGCATGGTCTCACCGAAGAAGGCTCATCGGTATGACTTTTGACATTGGCCATGTTTGGAATTGTTGCGCTGACAATGGACTCATGCCGATGGTTCTATTTACAAGCAATATAACATACAAGGTGAAGGATAGAGGTTTGTTGGTAAGAGTCACATCGATGAAGGGCTTGCATCGGCTAGAGTATAATGATTAGCGGAGGTAATTTTTGCCTCACCGATAATCTTGTGTTACACCGATGTAAAGAAACAAAAGGGGATATCAGCAAAGCAATGACGATTGGGGTAGCATTTCAGGGCCTCGCCGATAAAGAGTCTCACGCTGATGCAAAGGCGATCAGCGTAAGGAATGACAATCGGAGCAACATTTTAAACATATGCCGATAGGAGTCTCATGCCAATAGGAAGGAAAGGCAAGCTGCTAGGGCTATTTTCAGTGAAACTCACGCCGATGATAACAAAGGGAACATACAAGCTGAATAAAAGACTTCATCAGCCAGAGCGAAATGATCGGCCAATAATTTTTGGCACTCACCGATAGGAAGTCTCATGCCGATGAAAAGGATAAACAAATGAGCAAGACCGTTTCAGCCAAGCAATGACGATCAGCCAATCATTTTTGGGACTCGTCGATAAGGAATATCATGCCGATGGGCAGGAAAGGGCAGAACGATAGGGTTTTTACATGTTTTAAGGCCTGGATGAGTGTTTCTGGTTAGCAATGACTGACCCAATGATGTTTTGGACAGTGTATATATGTTTTGAGTACATTTTTGGGGCATTTTTAGCCCTGATTTCTACATCTTGCATAGTGATGCCTTGATTTAATCAGATGTTTTAGTTTCCTACTGTTCATTTGATGGAATAATACTTATTGTCTATCTGTTTTTGCAAGTTTGCAGTTGGGCGGGGAGCTGAAACTTAATGGCAATGACATCATGGAAGAGGAAATCTGATCTCAGGAGTAGAAGAAGATAAGGACAAGGGGTGAGGAAGTCAAAGGCCATTCATTGATGAGGACAAAATGCAGCTGAAGACATTACTATAGCAGACCACAAAAGTTGTTATTGAGCTGCTAAGGTTTCAGAAAGGCAATTTTTTGCCCAGATTTGATGTATGCTTGGAGGTATTTTTTTGAGAGGCTGGTTCACCTACATTTATTGTTGTAACCAGGGGTTTGAACTAGGGTTTAGACTAGAGTTTTTGGGCTGTATTGAGGACAATCAGAAAGTCTATATATTGTGCCTCTCTACACTGTAACTTTTTTTTACACACAAGGATTTTAGCATTTTGCTAGAATTGTAAATTCTTTTTGAGCATAGTTTAGTTTAGAGGAGGTCGCCTGTCGTCTACAATAAAGAGTGCGTGGAACATCTGGCTTCCTTACTGTATCTGTAAAGCTTGTAAGTTTTCCGTAGTTTGATCAATGAAGCTAAGAGTCATTTCGACATTGTAAATCATATATGACTGTCTGTTTCTAATACAATTGAATCTAGAATTCTGCATCTATCTTCTGAGTGTTTTCCTGCTCTTCTTTGTGTTTGAAATATTTTCTCTTAGAGCTTTTAATCTTAGGTGTATGTTTCTGAAAATGCTCAGAACTTACATTTAATGTTTTGTCTGTGGATTTGATCAAATTGTTGTATGATTTATATAGTGCATAACAGAACAATTAAATCCTTCGAATAGAGTGAATGAAGTTTAGATTAGATCTTTCTAACTTTTCCCAACCCATCTAAATTACTTAGCTGAAAATGCAGAAACCTAAAGGAAATCGTCTCAAATTTGAAAGAGTATGCATAACAAAGTTGAAAGTAGACAATTTTCATAAATATTTAACAAGAGAAAGCTGCAATAATTCAAGAATACCTTTTAAAGCTTTGCAGTATAGTAGCATTTTTCTTATGCAAAAGAATGAACAACACACCGATATTTCATGATCTTTTGCATAAGTTTGAGTCCAATAAACCAACAAGAAACCCTAAATCACGTAAGGCCCCTTTGAACATTACAGCTTCACATTGACCAACTAAATTTACCCAACAGGTCAAGACCTGACCATATTAAACTTGGGATTAAGCGAATCTTAACTGATTCCTTCATATCTTTCAAGTCAGTTTTGGTTCATTTTATGTGAATTTTAACTAACTGTTATGATTGCATCAAAACAATCATCAACAAAGTCTAGACTACGACCAAAGATACAAATCACAAAAGGATCAAAGAAAAGTCTAATATCATTACACAGGAGAGATCATTTAACTTCTTTATGCCAGAAAATGCTAAAGAATCAACTGAGAATGGCAGTTTTAAACCAGATAAGCTTATTTTCCATGAAACCCTAGCTGTCAGCCCTTGGAGTTGCAGAGCCAGAGTGAAGTCCAAATGAAAGAGCAAAATGACTTTTAGGGTTTGTGACTTGTCTTTTGTCGATGGCATCTTTTCTTTTTTCTTAGATTTCTTTTTTACTCAAACAAAATAAAATTATTACCTTATCTCATGGCCGAGGTCAAGACTTATGTCTTGTGTTCCTAATGATTGTGCACAGGGGGGCCCGTGGGCCTAAATACTCATTTCTTTTTCATTCTTTTTTCTTTGCTAAAGTCAAAGGATGCAAATCATCACAAGGTAAGGCTTAATGCCTTTTGTTCCTTTTCCATGAGGGTCGACAAACATAAGGAAGGGCCGAAAACACCTTATGCATTATTCAAACATAGAGATCAAATGATGGTCGAAACTACCTTATGCATTATGCCTTTCAAAATGCATGTGCATGTAAAGTCAAAACAAAGAAATCATTCAAAGGCAAGGTAGTAATAAGGTAAATGGATAAGGGAGTTTCATTATGAAGTCAAGTATAGCAAAGGTGGAAGAGAGATGAATAGGATAACATTGCATTGTGATATCAAACCAAGTTAAAGGTGGTTTTTAATGTAATAATACATGATGCATGGAGAAGTCAATATGAAGACAGAGATGGTATAGTGGTGATGTTGTGTAAAGATGGAGTGATAAGGGGATGTTTTTATGCCTTGGATACATGTGTAATGCAACTATAGATTTTTTCCTTTTTGCATGGAGTAATAAGGAGGTGTAAATGTATTTATCATTCTTTTGATAATGCATATTTATTTTTGGCATCATTGATTAGTGAAATCATGCAAATTATTCAAATGTAAGGGGAGAGATAAGGTGTTAGTCTTTTTCTTCCATTTCTTCATGATTTACAACTATAAATAATGTAAACAATTATTAAAGTAATATTTTACAAATTACTTTATTATTTGTCACAAGTTGTAAAATTAAAGAAATTAGACAAATTTAAACTCATAATAGAGTGAATCATGCAAATGATTACTTTATTTTTTGACCACATTATCTACACATGCAAAAATCATGCACAATGGAGAAGTTGAATTAACTGAAGACTTTGGGAGTCTTTTGCATGGCTTGGAGGTCAATTTGAAGAATTTTTGTCAACTCTTGGGTCAAAGACATGGAGACTAGTAGTTTGTAGCTATTTTTGTTTATTTTGAGGCAGTTTTGAACCTTATTTTTAGGGATTTCATTGTTTGCTTGTGGATCAAATTGGAGAACTTATCTTTAGAGGCAGTTGCCTGCAGTTGATTTTTTCCATACCTCTTGGACAAAGAAAACTATATATTGTAAGAAACTATATATTGTAAGGAAGACTTAGTTTTTTCCTAGTTCTTACATTCTTTTCTCTTTTACACATTGAGAGACAGAGTTTGTTTGTAACTCTTTTTTAAGTTCTTGCCTTTTTTCTCTTTACACTTTGAGAGAGAAAGAGATTTTGTAACTCAATTATTTGCAGATATATAGAGATTACAGCAGGTTACAAGTTCTATACTTTGTCATTTGTGCAATTATTTCCTTTATTTTTCATCTTGATCAAGTATCTACCTTCTATTAATGCAACTTGTATGAGTGATTTGATGAGATTTTATTGTGTTTAAACATTAGAACCTTTAAAATCATTATCTCATTTGTACTTATTTGTCTTAGATAGCATTGAAAATCATAGGTCTTAGGCTGTGCAATTGGAGAATCTTTCTTTTATGTTGTGAAAAACCCCTTTTCCTTCAAACAGAAATATTTTTCAGCCTCCCTTAGAAACATTTTTGTGATAAACTTGCTAAAAGTGGTTTGTGTGGATAGATTTTCTGAGATCTATTGTGAGTTAGATTGCCAAGTTTTCATCATTATTAGGTGCATCACCATACTTTTATAGTTTTATTTACTTTTAGAAAGATCCTTTTTACCCTTTTCCACATTAAAGTCATAGATTCAATTCAATATTTTAAGGGAACTAGCCCATAATCTAGAGGTTCAAACTCAACATAGGTCACCCACAACCTGATTTTGATCCCATGTTTCGAAGGATTGCTGAGTATCACAACTCTGCATCACAGGTGCAATCCTAATCGACAACATTAAGATAGTCATTTTTTTTCTACAGAGCCATATAGTACGAAATCCATATGAGCAAGGGTGAAAAAAATTGCCTCAAAAAATTATTGATTCCAATTTCAATGATTTGATAGTTAATCTTAAGGTTTTTCAAGCCTTTTGAATGTGATGGTTTAGGCTGAAAATGCAGTAATTTATCAAGTACCTCTAGGAACCCTTCAAAAAACCTTTGGTGCAAATGGGTCCTCTTATCTCTGAATTCGGTGAAACAAAAGGGTGGGTGCAAAAAGTTGGGGGGCCAAATAGTGACCAATTTTTTTTAAAAAGTTTTAGACATAACATGAACATGTTATAACACGCTCACATTATGGCTTGGTGTTGCTGAGCCCAACACCAAGTCATAACGTACTCACGTTATAACACGCTTGTGTTATAACATGAGCACGTTATATTCTGCTTTATTAAAAAAAGAATAGTGTTTGATTTAATTATTTCACACAATTTGGCAAGAAAACCCATGGCTTGGAGAGAAGATAAGTGCACTTGCATTATAGAAAATCATTTCGTCAGTTGTTTCTCACTGATTCATTGTCAAAATGCTGCCATGACGTTGGGGAAATTGAAGAAGTAAATTCTATTTGCTTTCTTGTGTGTAGTTGATGCTAAATAGGTAGGTTAAAATAGTTTTTGATGTAAATTTCTTTAATCTATAGGAGTTGATAATGCACCTCCTCCTCCTAAAAATGCACAAAATCCTCCATCACCTGAACATCAAATACCTGATGAAGAAGAACCCCAACCACAAACACCTCCATTTATTCCTGAATATGCCCCTGGAACATAAGAAAATATAATGGGGAAAATTGAAAACAATAAAAAATAAATTAACGACATAATTGCAAGGTTGAAAGAACCTGCAACTTCAACCTTGCATAGATCCATGCTTGCTCAATCCCTTGAATCTATGTTATCAAATGTAGATTCAATTAGAAAGCAAATCACTAGTTGGACAGAAAAGAGGAGAAAATTTAGAGAATATTATGCAGACAAGTTATCCTATGAACAAGTTAAAAATGAACAAATTATAAAAGTGGACTTGTGTTATATTTTCACAAGCCCACGAACAAATCAACCTCTACCCCTTACATGCAAGAGGTTCCCTATCCATTGGTGCAACAACCAAGCGATAAGGGATAATTTTGCACAGAGGTGGTGGATGGTTTTTGACCACCCTCCATGCAACAATAATGAGGTCCCACAATATTTTTTGAGGAAACTCTACTGCGAGTTTGTCAAAAACAAAGTGCCAAATTATTTTGATATGCAGGAGTTCTAGGGTAGAGGTGGGGGTTCAGCACAAGATAGACCAGGGGCATGTGTTGACCCATAGCGGCTAGGGAGACGAGCACTCATTAGACCAGCCCATGAGCACATTTCTATCCCTTCCATTATGAAGGAGAGTGTTGAGGTTGAGACACTTTAGTCCATTAGTGCCTTGACCCAGAGGATCATACAATGTAGCTCAGACTATTTCGGCATGTTTGGGTGTGAAATAAGACCATGCCTAGCCTAAATGTTCCCATCCAGATGCGTTGGAATTATCAGTTTGGCCGCATCAGGGGCAGGATGAAAGTTATACCCCTTTGCAACTTTACACTACCTCCTTCTAATGATTTTTGGGGCAGTAGAAAACCTTTCGCCATGGGAAAACACCTCAGGGATATAAAAATCTAAGAGAGGTTATTGTAGAGGGACCCTATGTGATTGCGTTGCCTTAGATAGAATATTTCTAAGGGACATGGTTTCTAAGTAACACCTCATCAAATATTGATGACTTTTGCACTTTGGACTCTTCAGGGATATCGCCGGCGCTCAAACTATTTCGGCATGTTTGGGTGTGAAACATGACTATGCCTAGCCTAAACGTACCCATCTAGACGCATTGGAACTATTTGTTTGGTCGCATCAGGAGCAGGACTCAAAGACTCAAACTGACCCCAAATGACTCAAACTAACTCAAAAACATATGAAATGGTCTTAGAAGACCTTATTACATACAATTGACTCAATCAAAACAAAATTTCACTTTTTGAACCCTCTTGGAGGCATGACAACTTGTGTACCCCTACACCATGAGGACACTGAAGTCGATAAAGTTTTCCTATTAAGAAAAAGATCTTCCCTTAGCTTCAAGAAATATAAATATTCTATACTAACAAGGCCAACCATGTGAAGGTGGAAGCTCATGTTGCCTCACCTAAGACCTAAGACACATGTATTCTAGTAGACATAGGACACCTAAGACACCTATTGTATAGTATGTATCTAGATTTTATAGACATAGTAGACCTAAGACACCTAGTCTTTATACCTTATCGTAGTCTAGACCTAAGTCACCTAGACACCTATTATGGTAGACCTAGTTGACATATAGTACCTACCTAAGACACCTAGATTAAATTATACATTATTCTAGTCTCTAGAGAGGTAGTTGATATATAGTATCTACCTAGATCATTCTAGATTATACCTTATTCTAGTCTCGAGACAAGTCGTTGATATATAGTATATACCTAAGACACCTAGATTAGATTAAATACCTTTTTTCTAGTCTCTATCTACCTAGTTGACATATAGTCTATACCTAAGACACAAGTAGAGACACTTATTATCTAGTCAGAAACCAAGACACCTAGAGACACCTATATTTTATACATTGCGTGGTTTGGTGAAGGATCTTAAAAGGTAATTTGACACCAAAAACTTGGATGATAATGATCCTAGGAAGGTCAAGTTTATTTCCAATAAAATGAAGTCACATGCTACTCTATGATTGATCCATAAATAGAGAGGATATCCCTCATGTATTTTTCATCAACTATGAATATCACTTGAGTAAGCCTTGCAATAACCTTCAAACATTATTTCACCAATAACAATGGCTAAACATGCAATATTTTTTGTTCAATAGAGTTGTAACATAGAAATAAGAGCATAAGAAAGAAAATATAATACAACAAGAGTCAAAAACAATTGAAACACAAGACCTTATAGCTAGAAAAACCCTAAAATGAGGAGAAAACTCCAACAAGTATGAGTAAAGCTCCTCACGCCACTAGGTCTTAACCTTTTACAAGTGATACATTTCCTTTAAGGTGTATACATGGATTAAATATGATCAACACCATCTCTTAACAACTACATGATGCAAGGAGTTGCATACGTTATTGTACACTATGGAACAAATATCTAGTGGTACACATAATTGTGCAATTATACATATAGCATTCACCCCTTCTTGAAAGACAATCATCCTAATTGTGCTAAGGAAACTTGTACAATCTGATGCAAAGACTATGACACATTTTTGACTCATGGAATCACTTCAAGAATTTGATATCTCCTACAACTCACCAAAATGACTAATAGTTGGCATTGTTTGGCATAGTTGGCATTGTTCTTCATGCTACTACTAGATTTATGTTTGTCACACCATTTACCTATCGTGGATGAATTGTTCTTATCCAAGGAAGGAATTTTCATTAGCATGGGAGATTTGTCCCATTTTCCCTTTAGTATGTGTATATGTGTAAAAATGCAGCAGCAAATAAAAAAGACAAACCTATATAAACTTACAAATTAATGTGCATACTTACAAGTCAATGTAACATGACTTTACAAAATCAATCTGAATACTTACAAATTAATCCAATGAACCATCCGGGTCTACTCTAATCTTTATTGTGTCAAGTATTATCTCATGGTCAGACTCATGCACCTTCCACAACGTCTTGTTCAAAGGTCTACCCCAATATTGTATCAAATGAACATTGGATGCCATGATAAGGTTTGAGTAATGAAGAATCTTCTGATGCATGTCAAAGTCTTGAAACATCTAAACATTAACACTCTTATGTGGGTACCTTCTAAGCCATGTTCCAATAACAACCACTGAGCCTGTAGGGTATTCAATCTTTTCTCCATCTGTAACTGGGGCCTCTAATTTCTTTTTGACCTTAACACAATGACACAAGTAATAATATGTTCCCTCTTTGTTATCTTCATCTGCAATAACTGCATATACATGCCCTACATTGATATGTGTAGCAAATTAGATAAAATTAGTCAACATTACAAAAACACTACAAAGTAAGATAACATTAGGAATTTCAAAAACTAGATCTGATATGTGGTCAAAGTCAACTAATGATTCCATCTCTGTTAGTTCCAATGTTGTCGAGGGTCGATACCTATCAAGTGGGCTAAGATAATTGCCATTCGTCAACCCATTCCTTTGACTCACACTCATCCCAAGCTTGAATTGTACATTAAGAACAAAAGCATGCCATCTTCCATGTATGGATAATCCATGAACCTGCAATTGAGCTTCTAAAAGAGTGCATCTCACTTGATCCTGTCAGTGTAAAATAGTCCTCATATGGTGCAATGTTAGTATCATCTATCAACCAAAAAAATCTATGAACTGAAGACTTACCTTCATTACCTAGACCCATGGAAGCATTACACCACTCGATGATTTATTTTGCATCTGTCAACTTTGCATTGTCTTTATACTTTAACTCTTCTCGTGCTATGGCTCTTTTGATACATGCTCCTGCACTATCATCATACTCCCTTATGATCTTTCTATCATCCTTTGTACTATCATTCGCATGCATGAATGCGATGTACACAAATATAGAAACTTGTGTCGAGTTGTAGTATTGTGATTGCACCTCATGCTGTGGATGTAGACTATAGTTCTCTGCAAAGTCAATGAATGAAACAATGCTACCAACTGGAAATGTGTCCTTGTATAACTTGAATTATAAGTCCAACCATTGAGTTCTATGGGCATATCTTGCATACTCATACACTATATTTTCACTAAATATAGGAATAAACTGATACATTGGAATCTTTTCAATAACCAATTCACACCTCTTTACTTCTTTACCATTTTTTGTATTGTATGGCACTATTTTATACTTGCCAAACTCTACTAGTTCATTTCCAACTGCATGTGTTCTTTCCATATGTTCACATATTGGCATATGTTGCAAGCCACTGCAATACTGACATATGCCATCCAAGCATAATTTCTTGTAGAATATTTGACCTTCCTCTCTATCACATAAAATTCTTGATATGAAGTCTCTTGAAGATGTTGGTGGGGCATGTATGCAAAATCCTGCAAAAGATTGTTAGTATGCAAATCTAAACATATAGACCGATAAACATCAAAATGGTTGGAAAATTCAATATGTAATCTACAACAACAAGTAGTGCATGTGTGATTGTTCTTGACATAGAAAGGTTTTAGCATTTCAAAATATCTTTGACAAATTTTAATTTGAGGATACATCTTTCGAAATTTACCAAAAAAACTGTGTTTGAGTCATATCCAAAAAATGCTTTGGATGTGGCTCACAGTTCTAACTACCAATTCTCCTTCTTACCACATCCCTTTGATTCAGAGATACCCTTGTGTAATTATTCCAAAAGTATTCAATTCGTGATCTCAATGCTTCAAGAATTGGTTTATCTTTTCATGGTAGTCTCCCCGAGAACACCCATAATTCATTAGCATTGATGTCCTCAATTCTTTGGCACCTTCCAAGGGCTCTTGATAAATTTTTCCTATTAATTCTCAATTCTTGACTCATCTTTCTAATGAGATGAGTTTTCTTCATTTGACTACTTAATATAGTTGATGTAATCACACGCCGTGTTGCATTACTATCTTTTGTGCGTGAGGTGTTACCCACACTATCATATGCACTCATAAGATTCTTGACAATGGATTTTTCACTTGAAGCCTCTAATGTTCTCAACCCAAGAATCTTCATGATGAACCTATAATTTATACTTCACATCATTTCAATGAATAGTTGACATCTTGCGGTCTCATTTAACTTTTCAAAGAACAATATCCAAAGCTTATGAGCATATCTTCTACAAGTGCATTTTGGAATCTTACCTTCCATTAGCTACAAAATATTCTCATCAATATCAATCAAATACTTTGGCTTTCTATGCAAAATTCTAGGTGGTGTTAAAATAGGTAAATTCATCTCAACATTAGGAATTTCATCAATATTTAAATGAGATGGGCTAGATGGCATACCTTCGATCGAAGATGGAATAGATGACATACCTTGAGGTTGAGGTGGGAACAATGGCATACCTTCTTCATCATATGTGAGTGATGTTGTACTCTCAACTTGAGGTGCGGTAGATGGCATCCCTACATGTTGACTTGTGGTAGAGAACATGTCTCAAACTACTATATTCAAATCTCTAATAGCATGAAGTTTGTGCATTTGTTCTCTTTGTGATACCAATACCATATCTCTTTTTGATGGTTGCAGTTCCTCTTCAATTGGCATGTCTTCATTTATCATGTCGAATTTCCTCTTCTTACGAAGTTCCCTCATAGCTGCTGCTTTCTTTGCATTCTTAGCTTCTATCTCTTCCTATGTTGGTTTAATTCTTGATCATTTCCTCGGCATGGTAGAGAATTTGTCTGTAGAAGAGTAAATGTCAGTCAACCAAAATAGGTACAAAGGATACAAAGCATTATTGCAGCCATCAAACTACCTACACTTACTTGAGGATAGAGATCATCTCCTCACACATGAAGATTGAGCTTGCAGCCATGGGACAGAATTTAGGACACATGATACACTTGATTTTCACTTGGAGACATCTCATGGGCCAGCACTTGTTGATAACCATCTAGTCATGAAAGGAGAGATGATTGAGATCGTGGGAGACATCACACTAGGGCATGCTCTGGATTAGTGTAGACGATTATTAAAGTCAAGGCTCATTAATATGGCAATGCCAAACTCTAGTAGATAATCATGTGTATAAGCTAAATTTCCATAAAGGCCACTATGAAGAAGGAGACAATCTGTTGTCATAACCAACACTTAGGATAATCATGAATAGGTGCAAATTCCTTGCTCAAGAGTGTTGTTGATCTTTGAAATGAGAATGAAGGTGAGGATGGGTGTTGTAGAAAGATATCCTAGACAAGTTCATTGCATGGAGACATGACTATCATATTCAGATGCAAATAAGACTGTCACAGCTATGAGGGCAGTCATAACAGTCCTAACTATCTAAGACTATCACACCTAGTTCTAGATACAACCATTATTGTTGATCACTTCATGCACATGATAATAACTTTATTCGTAAGGTTCTAAGAGGATTATTTTAGAGATTTTTCAATACATACAAAAGGTGAAAGTTTGAAGAAGATTGACCAAGTGCTCATAAAGGATTGTCATGCCATAACTGATTTATTCAAAAGGATAGTCATATTCATGAAATTTGGATTGAGTTTGATTTCATTTGAGGTGGTGTGATGGATTTTAATTATGTTCAATAAGTTTCACATACGACTTTCCTAACACTGCAACCCATTAAAACACACATGAAGGAAATATAAACTGCTGAAATACATAGTGTGCAATTCACAGAGTAGTCCTAGGGATAGCCATCTAGGGTTATTGTGATTAGATAATTATGGAATGATGAAGCCACTATGACATGATGAATTATATGAATCATGAAGGCAATGATTGAAATCCATGGAGAAAACCAAGGAGGACAAGATAAGACACCAAATTTGTGAAGTTGCCAATGGCAACAAATTTACCACCTAGCTGTCCTTAACTAATCTATGATTTCAAATGGATGTATTTTGGCTTATATTAACTAAAATTGACTTATTTATGATGAATATAATTCTTAGAATTGTTTCTTGCATGTCTAAGAAGTTGGAAACAAGTGGACATTAGCTCGAGCTATCTTAGAAACATGAATATTTGGAGACATACCTAGGATTGTCATAAAAATCATTAGACTAATCTTTGTAATTTAGGGTATTGAAAGGTATATAGTCAATCAAGGTAACCACCATCATTTGCTAACAAAGGAAAATTAGAAAATTTTGAAATATTGTTGTGTCATGTGCATACAAATCATCATGAATAGGTGCATAAGGAATGTCCAGGCCCAAGACACTAAAGAGGTCTCCACATCCTCCAACATGAAGAATAATGTAGGATAGCATGGATCATGATTGGATTAAGCCTATTGGGATTTACTTGTATGATCTTGGCACCTATTCATTTGTAATTTAACTTGTTAATATGACAAGATAATAGGATTCCATTATGCAAGTAAAGGATTGTATATTTATATGTTGTAAGGATTTATTCTTGTATAGTTTGACATCACGATATGTTAAGGTCTGTTTAATTCATTATTGCACATAATTATTAAAGAGCCCAAGTGTAGAAAATATACATGGCACCATGTGAGATTGTAGGCTACTTTCTTGATCATGATTGTGTCTATTTTAATTAATGTTGACCTTTGAGATATCTTTTATTATGCATACCATGAACTAATTTAAAACATAGTCTATTATATAAACAAGAAATATGTATACATAGTCTTTTATTATGCATATTGGATACATGTGATATAAACATGTCTGATAAAGCATTATAAAGTAATTCATTTATATAATTAAGGAAAAGAACATGCATGTAAAGACTTGATATACCTAAAAAATGGAGATTTGAATGGAGAGAGTACCCAATTATGTAGTGTTTTTTCTTCTTGCATCAAACTCCTCAACAATTTGAGTTTTTTCACCACTTGCTTCCTTTTCAACATTAAATTGAATAACACTCAAATAGAATTACTAACAAAAATACTATTAACCAATCTATAATGTTAAATTCCTACAATTCAATCACAATTAACAAATTACAACACTACAAAAATTGAAACTTGAATTGATATATATCAAATTTGATGTGAAAACTATGTTATTTTCTCCTTCTTAAGTTGGTAACATAAAAAAAGGTGGTGGAAAGTTCATGCAAAGGTGGTAGAATGTGCAAAATGTGCATGTGAACTTCCCAACAGAATGAAAACACTTTTTTTTTATTGAAACATGTGCATAAGCAACATGAAAACAGAGTATGTGGGCCAAGATCACAAGGGTCCAAGCCTTTTTACCATTTGTATAGCAAGCCAAAATGTGACTGCATTATAATGCGTTCATGTTTTGTCCTTCTATAGATTGATCCATAAATATTTGTGCCTATCTCACCTTTGATAGCACATTTGCAATATCTCTCACCTCTAGTTCCATTAGCTCATGTTCTATCTCTCACCTCTCTATATCTCACTTATCTCTCCTCCTCACCTCTCTACCTCTCCCCTATCTATGTCTCTCAGTCACTCCTTGTCTACCTCTCCATACATCCTTAGCCATCTAGGTCTCACTTACCCTAAACCCTAAAGCCTCAACCCTTAAACCTTAAATCCTAAACCCTCAACACTTTACTTTAAACCATATTCCCTCAACCCTAAACCCTAATCCCTGAACCCTAAACCCTACACCCTATCACTAAACCCTATACCCTATTACTAAACCCTTGACACTCTACCTTTATACTAATCCCTCAACCCTCTACCCTAATCCCTCAACCCTCAACCCTAATCCCTCATCTCTAAACCCTAAACCCTCAACCCTCGACACTATACCTTGAACCCTAATTCATTATCCCTAAACCCTAATCCCTATCCCTCAACCTTAAAACTTAAACCCTAAAACCTATCCCTAAAACCTTGACCCTCGACACTATATCTTAAACCTTAATCCCTTAACCCTTAGTCCTAAAGCCTCAACCCTCAATCCTTAAACTTTCAATCCTAAACCCTATCCCTAATCCCTATACCCTCGACTCTCTACTTTAACCATAATCCCTCAAACCTCAACCATATCCCTAAACCCTTGACCCTCGACCCTCAACGTCAAACCCTAATCTGTTAATCCTAAACCCTAATCCCTCAACCCTAAATCCTATCCCTAAACCCTCAACGCTATACCTTAAACCCTAATCCCTCAACCCTAAAACCTAAATCCTATCCCTAAACCCTAATCCCTCAACCCTCAAGCCTCAACCCTAATCCCTCAACTTTCAACCCTAATCCCTCCTCCCTAAAACCTAAATGCTATCCCTATTCCTAAACCATCAACCCTAGACACTATATCTTAAACCCTACTCCCTTATCTCTAAACCCTAATCCCCATTCCTCACCCCTTGACCCTTAAAACTTAAACCCTAAAACCTATCCCTAAACCCTTGATGCTCGACACAATATCTTAAACCCTAATCCCTTAACCCTCATCCCTAAAGCCTCAACCCTCAATCCTTAAACCTTCAACCCTAAACCCTATCCCTAATCCCTCTACCCTCGACACTCTACTTTAACCCTAATCCCTTGTCCATCAACCCTATCCCTAAACCCTCAACTGTCAACTCTCAACATTAAACTATAATTTGTCAACCCTAGACCCTAATCCCTTAACCCTAAACCCTATCCCTAAACCCTAAACCCTCAACACTATACCTTAAACCCTAATCCCTCAACCCTAAACCCTAATCCCTCAACCCTAAATCCTAAAGCCTATCCCTAAATCCTTAACCCTCGACACTATACCTTAAACTCTAATCCCTCAACCCTCAACCCTCAACCCTAATCCCTCAACCCTTAACCCTAATTCCTCAACCCTCAACCCTAATCCATCATCCCTAAACCCTAAACATTGTCCCTATTCCTAAACCCTAAACCCTCGACACTATACCTTAAACCCTAATCCCTTATCCCTAAACCCTAAACCCTAATCCCTTAACCCTAAACCCTAAACGGTATCCCTAAACCCTCAACCCTCGACACTATACCTTAAACCCTAATCCCTCAACCCTCAACCTAAATCCCTAATCCCTCAACCCTAATCCCTCATCCCTAAACCCTAAATGCTATCCCTATTCCTAAACCCTCAACTCTTGACTCTATACCTTAAACCCTAATCCCTTATCCCTAAACCCTAATCCCTATCCCTCAACCCTTAACCCTTAAAACTTAAACCTTAAAACCTATCCCTAAACCCTCGACACTTGACACTATATCTTAAATCCTAATCCCTCAACCCTCAACCCTAATCCCTCATCTCTTAACCCTAATCCCTCATCCCTAAACCCTAAATGCTATCCCTATTCCTAAACCCTCAACACTATTGGTCAGTTTACATTCCGTGACTTCATTTTCATTGAATAAAAAGGTTTATCTGATTTGAAATATGGGGCAGAGTTCACCGTCATGTGCTTTTCTAGATGAGAGGGTCCATAATGTCCACGGTTCTTCCAAGAATGGCCTGCAATAGAAATAAGTTTTTGTTATACCAATCCTCCTACTAAAGTTACAATTCAAATGCCTACTTTGAAATTTGAAATAAAATAAATTAGACTTACAATTTTGATTTTCTTCCATTGCTTCAACATCATTGTTATTTTCCCCATCAGAAACCAATTCATTTAGCAACTTATTACCCATTGGTTGAATTGAACTACATACTCTATTAGAAGAATGGTATCTTTTATCTGTATCAATGTTTGTATTCGTAAGCTGAAGAGCATTGATATTTTTCACACACCCTGTTCTTTGAAATATCTTAACCTTAAAATATCACTTGGATATGTACTTGAACAACAAAATCTCCAATCTCCAGCCCATGATGATTCACAAAATTTTCCCAACCTTGCCTAAATTCTAGTTTATTTATGGTACCCCCTAATTGTACATCCCACTCCTACCCACCTAGGCCTTGCAACACCATATATTTGTCTGTGTTGTCTATAAACTATGAAAAAAATGCAGGAGGAATGTACTACCATAAACACATTACACAATTAGATTTTATAAGTTCTTAACAGTGTACAAGAAATAAAAGAATGAAAAATAATGTATAGAGTTACCAGTTTTTGTGTAAAGTCTCCAAGCATGTCTTTGAAGGAGGCACACCCATTAAACCAATTATCTATATCAATGTTGGTATTTATAAGCTAAAGAGCATTGATATTTTTCACACACCCTATTCTTTGAAATATCTTAACCTTAAAATATGACTTGGATATGTACTTGAACACAACAAAATCTCCAATCTCCAGCCCATGATGATTCACAAAATTTTCCCAACCTTGCCTAAATTCCAGTTTATTTATGGTATCCCCTAATTGTACATCCCTAAACCCTAAACCCTAATCCCTTAACCCTAAACCCCAACCCCTAATCCCTAATTATAATTTATGGTACCCTAATCCCTCAACCCTAATCCCTTACCCCTAAACCATAAACCCTATCCTTAAATCCTCAACCCTCAACACTTAAACCTTAAATCCTAAACCCTATCCCTAACCTCAACCCTCAACAATATACCTTATACCCTAATCCATCAAACCTAAAGCTTTAAAGCCTCAACCCTTATCCACCCCTTTCCTCCCCTATCTGCCTCACCCCATCTCTCCCTTATCACTCAACCCTTAGCCATCTAGGTCTCTCTCTTATCCCTAAAGCCTCGACTCTCAACCCTTAAACCTTAAATCCTAAATGCTATCACTAAATCCTCAAGCCTCGACAAAGTACCTTAAACCCTAATCCCTTATCCCTAAACCCTAAACCTTCAACCCTAAACCCTATCCCTATCCCTAATCCCTCTACCCTCAACACTTTACCTTAACCCTAATCCATCAACCATCAACCCTAATCCCTCAACCCTAAACCCTAATCTGTCAAGGTCCTAAACCCTAATCCCTTATCCCTAAACTCTAAACCCTATCCGTAAACCCTAAACCCTCAACCTTAAACTTTAATCCCTCAAACTTAAACCTTAATCCCTCAACCCTCAACCCTAATTCCTTATCCCTAAACCCTAAACCCTTACATCCATCAACCCTAAACCCTAAACGTTATCCCTATTCCTAAACCCTCAACCCTCGACACTATACCTTAAACCCTAATCCCTTATCCCTAAGCCTTCAACCCTAAACCCTAATCCCTCAACCCTAAACCTTCAACCCTAAACCCTATCCCTAATCCCTCTACCCTTAAAACTCTACCTTAACCCTAATCCCTCAACCCTAAACGCTATCCCTAAAGCTGCAACCCTAAACCCTAATCCCTCAAGGTCCTAAACCCCAATCCCTTATCCCTAAACTCTAAATCCTATCCATAAACCCTCAACCCTCAACCTTAAACCTTAATCCCTCAACCCTAAACCCTAATCCCTCTTGACCTTAAACCCTCAACCCTTATCCACCCCTCTCCTCCCCTATCCGCCTCATCCCCATCTCTACCCTCCTCTAACCTTGACACTATACATACATACATACATATAGGCATACATATATGCATACATACATATAAGTATACATACATACATATAGGCATACATACATACATCAATACATAAATACATACATATACGCATACATACATACATACATACATACATATACACATACATACATACATACATACATGCTTAATAACCTTGAGCATAAAACATTCCAAGGGAGACATAACACGAGCACGTTATGTCAAACATGACAAACATCAGGCAAACTTTTGCGAAAAAGAAAAAAATGCAATTTACAAAATATAACGCCAGCACGTTATATTTTGCTTTGAGAATCCCAAGCCTTAGGCTTGGGATTTGCTTTGGATTTCCAACCCAAAGTCTTGGAGTGCCTTCCCAACGTCCATAGACATGTTTTTGCAAATTCTACTGGATTTCACATAATTTCATTTGTACTAACCCTCAAATTTGCATGTGTTTCAAGGTCGAACAAATTAAACACCTGGGTAATGTTAGGCTTTCTCTTAGCTATTTAACAATGTAATGTTTTTCACATTTTGACAATGTTAAACCTTTCATCTTGAATTTATTTTGCTTGTATGTCTGTTTTTGGGCAAAAAGTAGCGTTTCCAGTGTTTTTTCATTGTAAATTAACCGTTCATTGAAATTTCAAAAACAATACATTTTTAGAAACTAAACTCCATTCTACACATATTAAAAAATTGATTTTCAATTAGTTTTCAAAATTTATAGGGGTAGCATGGCAAAAGTTATGTTTTGTAGGATGTGTCCACTTTGAAAATTAGTAAAAAATCAAATATTCATCAAAAAATTATCAAAAAAATTGGGCATAAACTACATGTTGTTAGCTAATTTCTCGCTGAAGCAATTTTAAAAATACCAAAAAAAAAGTTAACCTTTTGAGGGAGCCACAAAAACATGCTATGTTATGTTTTTTTGACAAAAACAACACCAAATTCTGTGGCTCCCCCTTTTGAACTCCTTAATCTATACCATTTTCAAAAAAACTAGTAGTTTAGAAAGTAGACTCGAAGCACTATGAACATTGTTTTGGTTGCATCTTCAAATTTTGAGTGTAAATATGCTCAATTTCTCATCCAAGGCTAGCATTTCCTGATTTCAGAAAAAAGGTGGCCACTTAAGACCCCTTTTTGGCCCCCCATCTTCTTGCACTTACCCAAAAGCTAATATTGACTTATCCAAGCCTTCTGGACACTATGGAGATGCTAAAAATGCCTCCAAGATTACCAAAAAGATGCAATCACCTAGATCTCACAAGAACACAAATATGCATGCCAGAGTAAATAGATGCTTGTTTTCCTTCAAACTGTTCTGATTCTCCAGATCCTCTGAGGATGCAAGAGAAGAGAATATTGGGTTTTTGAGAAAATATTAGCAATCTAATAGTCCCAAATCTCTTAAATATCAAGATTACAAAAATGAACTAAACCACAAACATGCTCTGATACCATGTTAGATTCTATGAGAAATGAGAAGTGAGCCAAGATCTAATGTCAGTCGTAGATCACAGACACTTCAGTCAACAAATGATCAAAGATCAAAATAGAAGAATGGAAATAGAATCCTAAAAGAGAGAATTAAAGAGACAACTACAAGAGAATTTTGAGAATTCTCATATTACTCTCCCTTACTAGTTACCGAACTGGTATTTGACCTAGTTAAGGTGAGAGGAGAGTGTATTATATATAGCAAAATATGGGCAAATACATCCAAGAGGTGTAATAACTCTAACTACCTAAAATAGGTGGAAGTTTTACCTACTTGGTAAATGACAAAACATGTGGCATAACCTCCTCAAGTGAAGAGAGAAAGGAGATGGCACATAAAGCCAAAAGAAGGTGAGAAACCCAACTACCCATAACCTACTTAGGTAAGGAAAAAATAGTGGTTATGAGAGGTGGCACAATAAGCCAAAAGAAGGTATGTAACTCAACTACCTATTGGGACCCAAAAAGACTGCAAGACAAAACCCTAAAACATTTTAAAAATCACCTAGGCTAGGGGTGTCATCAAGGTGACTAAAAGAGGTTTATCAATAGGCTAAGGGGGATTTTGGTCAACTGACAGGAGTGGGTAGACTCCTCTGCTCTTCAGGCTCAGCTAGACCTAGGAGGGATATTCCTAGAGGCATGAAGTAAAATACAAATAAATTATCACATCCACACCCAATGTACACTTGACCCCAAGAGTTGTCACTAGGTCAAGACAAATTAGGTACACATGCCTCTAATTAAGATTACTTAACTATGCAAATGTACATGCACAGGAAAGATGGTTTTTTCCCCTAAACCATAGGTGAATGATTTGTTTGTTTTAAAAGAGTGATTGATCCCTCTCCAATATGGACCGGTGCCTACTCCATTGGACAATAGAGTCATAGAATGCAAGAAGGAAAGAAAATACACAGCATAGGATCAATGGAACTAGACAAACATTCACATTTATGACTCTAATAGATCTTCAAGTAATGGACATACTAAATAATCCAAAAGAGAAATGCAATTATTCATATGCAAGAAAAGAATGGAAAGTACAAAGCCTTGTATTAACTTGAATGCTATCACACACCTCCAAACCTTGGTTCCAATCATGCCAGCAAATGTGGGAAGGGAAAACATACAACTACAGTTATACATCTACCAAAATCATTATAAACTCATGTGGAGACATTCCATTACATTCATATCTACTTTACACAACCTCCCTACACTATATTGAATACATCCCTTAACTTACAGACTAGACTAACATGATTTGATGCCAGAGAATAATCCTTAGGTGCTTCTAGACTAGACAATTGGCTCACCAACCAACCCTGAAAACATCTTTGAATCATGTACATATAGAAATATTTTTACTGTATAGCCTAGGGCATTGGAAAACCAGCCAACAAGAAACCCATGCTACATTAAAATTAGGCCCATTGATTTGTCAGAAAATTTGCACTTTTGGAAGCCTACCTGCACCCTAACAATACTGAAAATGTTAGAAGAAGATTGCTTGCACTCTTTGTGTACTAGGAACAATAAAGAGGGAAGGTTCCAATCCTTTCCCTGACACCTACAACATCTATCTTATTTGTTTTATCCTCCAAATGTACCTGTGCATTGAATAATTTCACTTTGTCAATCCACCTGCATGACACTGTTCTGCAAAATTATTGAAGTGTGAGTACAAATCAGCCTTTTAAATCTTTTACAACACTTTAAATGTGTTGTCTAATTTTTTGTTTTGGGCCATTTAATTTCTGACTATACCCTTATGCATATTGGGCATTCTCCCACATTTATCGACCTATCTTCTTTATCACAAACTTCTTGTTTGCCACTTCATTCTCTTCCTTTTTATTCTTTGTTGACAAACTGTCATCTTATTTTACCTTATCGGTAAATTTTGAATTTGGTGAACTGACTCTTCCTTTCTTTCTCTTTTTCCATCTTCTTCCTCTTATCAAAATTTTTCATATTTTATGAACCATGGAGGAAGCTCCCCTTTTTCACCTTAACAACAAATCTCACTTTTCACAAACTTGGCTTGTCTTCTCAAATTTTCCTGTAGTCGGCAAATTTTGATTCTTGCGAACTAGGCCTATTTTGTCCTTTATCAACAATTTCTTGCCTTTGTGAACTACTTTTCCTTGCCTCTTTGCTTTCCTCCATCTGGCCATTTCTTCACTATCGACAAATCTTCACTTTACCAAACTTTCCTTATCTCCTTAGTTGGCCACTTTACCTATCGGTGAACCTGGCCTGAAGCAAACCTTTGCTTCTTTTATCTTCTCTCTTTTTTTTTGCCTTCATCCTTCCTTTATTTTCACTTTATCGAAGAAAATGCTCTGTGGTGAACCAAGTTGTTAGCGAATTCCCAAGTTCATGAACTATCTTTCTTTGTTGAATTATCATTTTTATTTGCTTTTCAACTTATTGGCGAATCTTACATTTTATGAACCCAGCCTTTGCCATCTTTTTTCTTTGCCTCTACCATTCTTTGTCAGCAACTTTCAACTTTCTCAAACCATGGAAAGGCTCCCTTCTTATCTTTGTCACCTTATTGACGAACTTCCAATATTTTGAATTGTTTGGTGAGTTCATATTTCCGTTGGTTCCCTGAAAAAGCCTTTTCTTTCTCTGCCTCAGTCATTTTTATGCTTTTTTATTTTCCTTATCAGCAAATCTGCTCATTTGCGAACATCCCCTCTTTCTCTAAACTTTTCCCTTTATCTTATTCCTTTATCGACCTTTCACCCTATCAGGGAATTCTTCCATCGGCGAACCAAACTCTTTCTTTACCTTTGTCAATGAGCCATCTCCTTGCTCTTCTTTCTTTGCATCTACCTTCCTTTGTTGGTAACTTGACCCATTGGTGAACCTTTTCATCAGTGAACCCAATGGTTCATGGACTCATCCTTTTTTTCTAACAAAGAACTTGTCTTCCCATTTTCCTTTTTCTTCCTCCCTTAGATTATGTGGCCCTTTGTTTCCCCATCACCTTCAATCGGCAAATCTTCCATCAAAAGAACTTCCCATCGATGAACCTGGAGGTTCGTGAACCTCCACTTTCACCAAGAAAAGACTCAGCCAACAACACACTTTCAATATTTTCCCTATTTCTTCAAACTTTTCCCTTCACCTCTTTGTTAGAAAACCAACAAATTGGCAAACTGAGAAAAAGGCAAACTCCCAAACTTGTTCACAAGTTCAAGAAATTGTCGATTCGCTAATAAAGGGAAGAAACAAACAAATTTCTCTAAGGGAAGGAAACTGTTAAGAAAAGTGTCTCAACCTTGCAAATTTGAAAGATTACTATTCTTCCCAATTTTGGTCTTTTTGAATACCCTTTATCTTGGAGAATGGTTTGGAACCTTCAAAGTTTCCAAAAGTTTCCAAATGAGCTAAAAATAGCGAGGCTTACTATTTTTAGTAAGTCCTTCGATTGAGCTCAGATTGACCTAAATTTTTTCCCAAAAGGTGCAGAATAGCTAAGTGAACATCTCGGGTGAGTTTTGTCTCAAGATCTTATCTAGATCGCAAGATATTAAAATTTATATTTTTTGAAACTGCTAGAAAAAATCTTTGAACTCAATTACCGGAATTGAAACTTCTCTAAACATCTCAAAAAATGTCATAACCGGCGTAGTGGGTTATAGTGTGATAGATCTCTTCACGATCTTTCTGACGCATTAAATGGTTCATCAATTGGACACCCAGATCAAAAGTTATGACCTCCAGAAGTTGGACCTTGTATTTTTGGAAAATGTAAAAACGTGTTGGACACGTAAAAGAGCTATAAAGGGGAGAGTTACATGTGTTGGTGTGTGGTTTGGCACATCACAAGGCATCTTTGATTGGATATAATTTAAGCACCACTTTTGTGTGGTTTTAGCTCATGGTTTTGTAATTACCATTGGCGGTGTACTGTAGTGTATCTCTTATATATTAGGAGCTGGAGATGGAGGTTGTGTGTAAGAATCTTATAGATGTCGAGTTACCTCTTAGATCTCTGGTCGGATATGTTGGATTTAAGGCATACAACTGAGAGGGGGGGTGAATCAGTTGTATAAAACTTCTTGTTCTTTCAAACACTTGATTCTTCGTTGTTAGTTAACAGCATATCAATTAATCATCCATGAAAGCATAATACATACACACAAGAGCAGATAAACATCAACACATTGAACACCAAGATTTTGACGTGGAAAACCCAGTTAAGGGAAAAACCATGGGGTGATTAACCCAAGGATTATTCTCTGTTAGAAGAATAAGAAAAAGAATGGCACTTGCCAATTAGGGCTCACTGCCCGAGCACACTGCTCACAAAGAGGCCCACTGCCTACAAGGAGACACACTGTCTACAAAGTGATAAGAATCACAATCTTGAACTGGAGAATGACATCTTTACCATGTTCGGATCAGTTCCATTTAAGCCCAAAAACCTCTGCTCTGCCTTTCGCACTTCTCTTCGCTATGCCACACTCATCCACACAATCTACACTTCGAAATGAACTCACAAACCGTTATTTATACAAGACATCGACTTAGGAACAAACATCTAAGTTGGCAAACAACCATAAGAGTATCTGCAAGATGAATAACACATCCGGTCGGCCACCACAAGAACATTCGCAGGATGAACAACTCATCCGGTCGGCTAAACAGAGCAAGAACTTCATCCGGAAGAATATCTTCAATTTTGGGCTCTACTATCAATGCGGACCAACAACACAATCTCAACATGATCCAAGAACCTTCACAAGCCTGCCTGAATGACCAGGTATGTCCACATTTCCTTTACTTACTGAAATCTCTTATCCTCCTTATCCGGAACTTCAAGAACACTGTCTGTCGCCACTGTCATAATGCAGGAGGTACTTCCGGACCTCCAAATTATACACAACTCGAGATGGCACATCACAAGGACATCCCAAAGACTCCTTCCAATCTGCAGATTAGGATTATACAGTTCCGGACCTCACCGGACCTTTTTGTGATCCTCTGTCACCTCTGAATACTTGGCAGAACCGGTTCTACACCGAAAGCCACAACTCCTTCAGATCTTCATGCGGACCTCTGAAATCTTAATTGAAGCATCTCAAGACTCATATCTACAAACCCTTTAATCCGCATCCTCCGGTTCGCATCCTATACAGTACATTTGCCTTCTTCTCATCACTGTTCTTTACTGTTCCTGACTGAGGCTAATTTTCTCAATATCCTCAGCACACTGCTCATTGAATCCTTCTTGTCAAAGCAATATGAGTATGTTGACATCAATGACAACACTGGTTTACCTCATACTTGCAACAATCTCCCCCTTTGTCATTGATGGCAACATATGATGTGAAAAACCATCAAGACAAGAAACTTCTCCTTTCTGTCACTTCTCCCCCTATCAGCAACATGTCTTCTCCTCATTTACTGCTCCGCTTTTGATCATCAGCTACTTGTTTTTCACATGTCTTCTCTCCCCCTTTGACATCAATGGCAAAGGGCTCATACTTGCAATTTTAACACATTAGAATCATACCAGCTGCTCCCCCTTAGTAGCAGCTCCCCATCATCAATCCGGATCACAAGATATGACTGTGATATCCACCGGACTGATGCACATCAGTGCATCCTAGTTCATCACCGGAGGGGCCATGACCCCTAACTTCTCCTGGAGATATTCAAAAGAGTCCTTGGGAAGAGGTTTAGTAAAGATATCTGCAATCTGATCCTTTGAGGGAGCATACTCCAATCTGACTTCTTCCTTGTTCACTTGTTCTCTCAAAAAGTGAAACTTGATAGATATGTGCTTAGTCTTATAATGCAATACCAGATTCTTAGAAATATTAATTGCACTTGAATTATCACAGAAAATTGTGATAGGCTCCTCATATTCAACTTTAATGTCTCTTAGCATCTGCTTCATCCATAAGATTTGAGTGCAACTACCTGCTGCTGCAATGTATTCTGCTTCAGTTGTAGACAGAGATATTGCATCTTGTTTCTTGCTTAGCCAAGAAACCAATCTCTTCCCCAAAAAGAATGCTCCACCACTAGTGCTCTTCCGGTCATCCACATCTCCTGCCCAATCTGTATCTGTGTAAGCATGAAGAGAGAAATCCAGATCTCTAGGGTACCATAGACCATGCTCAACTGTTCCTTTCAGGTACCTAAAAATTCTTTTGATTGCCATAACATGAGATTCTCTAGGATCAGCCTGGAATCTTGCCGCAAGACCAACAGCCTGCATTATATCTGGTCTAGTCTGAGTGAGATACAACAATCCACCAATCATTGATCTATACTTTGTCTGATCTGCCTTTGGGGAGTCATCATCTTTGCTCAACTTACATCCGGTTGCCATGGGAGTGTTCATTGGCTTTGCATCTTCCATACCAAATTTCCTCAACAATTCTTTCACATATTTGGTCTGAGAGATGAAGATTCCTTTCTTTGTTTGAGTAATTTGCAGACCCAAGAAGAAATTCATTTCACCAAGCATGGACATTTCAAACTCACTTTTCATCTGATTTGCAAAAGTTTTGCACATACTATCTCTTCCTCCAAAAATGATATCATCCACAAACACTTCAACAATCAAAATGTTTTCATGAACAATTTTGAAATATAAGTTACTGTCAACAGTACCTTTGTTGAATCCAATCTGCACAAGATGCTTATCCAACCTTTCATACCATGCTCTTGGGGCTTGCTTTAGTCCATACAATGCTTTCTTCAACTTGCAGACCATATCATCATTATCAGACAATTGAAATCCATCCAGTTGTTCAATGTAAACTTCTTCTTCCAGATCACCATTTAGGAAAGCAGACTTGACATCCATCTGATATACCTTGAAGTTTTTGAAGGCAGCAAATGCAAGAAATAATCTGACTGCTTCAATTCTTGCCACTGGAGCAAAGGTCTCTTCAAAATCAATTCCTTCTATTTGAGAGTAGCCTTTGCAGACCAATCTAGCTTTGTTTCTGATAACTTCACCAGCTTCATTCAGTTTGTTCCGGAAGACCCATTTGGTTCCAATCACATTCCTGTCTCTAGGTCTGGGAACAAGATCCCAAGTGTGATTTTTCTCAATTTGCATTAATTCATCTTCCATTGCTTTGGTCCAATTTTCATCATTGCGAGCCTCATTTATTGTTTTAGGTTCAATCTTTGAAATCAGACAACATTCATCCTGATTTTGAGCAACATTCCTTCTAGTTTGCACACCTTTGTTTCTGTCACCTATGATCTGATCTTCTGAGTGGTTCTATCTTACATACCTTGGAATTTTGGGAGTATCCTGCACTGTTGCTTCTTGATCAGGTTCATTTTGACCTATTTCTTCTTCTTGATTTACTGGATCAAGTTGATTCTGACTTACCGGAGGGGATTGAGTCCCTTGAACCTGAACACCATCTTGATCATCTTCATCAAACTCATAAAATCTTGAAGGCTTCTCAATTCCTTCATCAACTTTCACATTGGTGCTTTCTATCATCTTCCTCAATCTCTTATTGTAACACCGGTATGCTTTGCTTTGAGTGGAGTAGCCCAAGAAAATTCCTTCATCACTTCTAGCATCAAACTTTCCTAGATCTTCATCTCTTTTAATATAACACTTGCTACCAAATACTCTGAAATATTTCACAGTAGGAGTGATGCCAAACCAGAGTTCATAGGGGGTCTTACCGGTGTTGTTTCTGATTTGAACTCGATTGAGAGTGTAGACTGCAGTGCTGATAGCTTCTTTCCAAAACATTTGAGGAACATTTGCTTCTAACATCATTGTCCTGGCAGCTTCCTGGATGGTCCGGTTCTTTCTCTCAACTACTCCATTCTGCTGTGGAGTCCTAGGAGCAGACAACTGTCTTCTTATACCTTACTTCTCACAGAAGTCAATGAACTCACCAGATGTAAATTCACCACCTCTATCAGACCTTAGACATTTAAGTTTCAATCCGGTTTGATTCTCTACCATAGCTTTGAAGATTTTGAACTTTTCAAGGGCTTCTGATTTCTCTTTTAGGAAGGTAACCCACATCATCCGGGAATGGTCATCAATTAACAACATGAAATATCTATCACCTTGCAGACTCTTGATTCTTGTCGGACCACAGAGATCAGTATGTACTAATTCCAACAATCCGGTAGAAGACTAATCTTTGCTTTTGAAAGAGACTCTGCTTTGTTTACCTAACTGACATTCTTTGCACACACTATTTGTAGGTTTCATCAATTTTGGAAGATCTCTTACAGCCTGAGTATTGCTTATCTTGATGATGTTATCAAAATTTACATGACACATTCTTCTATGCCATAACCAACTCTGATCAATTTGAACAAACAAACAACTTTTGTTTGAACCAACCAAATGAAAGATATTACCTTTTGTTTGAGCACCAGATGCAATTTCAGTTCCGGAGCTTGTAAAGATTCTGCATTTTCTATTCTTGAACCGGAGATCATAGCCTTTGTCCACTAACTGACCAACACTGAGAAGATTGTGCTTCAATCCTTCAACATATAGTACATTACCTGTTTTGCTCTTTCCATCAAAGGAAATAGTTCCCCTACTTCTGATTCTGCCAGCAGAATTGTCACCAAACTTTACCATTCCTCCTTCATACCTTTCCAAATCTAAGAACTTATTCTTGTCACCAGTCATATGGTGAGAACACCCACTATCAATAACCCAATCATCCTTTTCTTCCACTTGAGCAGCCAAAGCTCTTTCCACAACCTTGTGATTGACAGATTCAGAGGATATTGAATCTTCTTCCTTGATGGCAATAAACACCCATTCATTTCTGGATTTGCTTCCTAGTTCGTATTCATCATCTGTTACTCCTTCATTGTCATCTTCTTCATGAACATAATAGCAGTTCTTTTGAAACCTTTGTCTGTTAGTATTAGACCTTGCAAATCTTTCTGGACATCTTGAAGCAAAATGACCAATCTTATTGCAGTTGAAACACTTAAAGGGTAGTTTTCCTTCATACTTACCAGATCCTCTTGGCAGTCTCTTTGCAATGAGGGCTTCAAGTTGAGCTGTTTCTGCTTCTTCTTCTTCCATGTCTCTTCTTGCTTGATCATACCATGACATCTTCCTTGATGAGTTTTCTCCCGGATCAAATCTCTGTTTGCCTTTCACATAGGTACTGGCTTTGAAAGCAGATTCAGTCTTGGGAGGATCATCTCCAAACTCGGTCATTTCAAATGCAGCTAGTTTGCCAGCCAGTTGTTCTCTTGTGACAGTTGTGTGGGCTCTGAATTCATCAATTGCAGCAACCTTGATTTTGTAGGCAGCAGGAAGGGATCTAAGGATTTTGTGAACGATCTCATTTTCATCCAGAGTTCCACTAGCATTTCTAATTCCACACACTAGTTCATTCACTCTTGGCATAAAAGTAGTGATGTTTTCATCATCCCTCATCTTCAATCTTTCGAATTTCCCTTTCAGACTTTGCAACCTTGCACTTTTGACAAACTCATCTCCTTCATACAGAAGTTCCAGTTTAGTCAGGATCTCATATGCAGTTGGTAGGTCAATAACATTTGAGAGATCTGAGTCATTCAATGCGCTTAGAAGAGCTTCCTTGGTCCACAGATTGTTTTCAGCTTCTGTGATTTCATTCAGAGTTGTCGGACCACCTTGTGGAGGTACATATGGTTTTGAAACCATGGCCAAGTATGCTTTTCCCATACATTCCAGGTGACATTTCATGCGACCCTTCCACAGAGTAAAATTGGTTCCATCGAACTTCGGACTATCCTTTTTGTATGACGACATCCTAGATCTCCTCAAGAGGTTAAGCTTCTTTCAGAGGAACTTGGCTCTGATACCAATTGTTGGATTTAAGGCATACAACTGAGAGGGGGGGTGAATCAGTTGTATAAAACTTCTTGTTCTTTCAAACACTTGATTCTTCGTTGTTAGTTAACAGCATATCAATTAATCATCCATGAAAGCATAATACATACACACAAGAGCAGATAAACATCAACACATTGAACACCAAGATTTTGACGTGGAAAACCCGGTTAAGGGAAAAACCACGGGGTGATTAACCCAAGGATTATTCTCTGTTAGAAGAATAAGAAAAAGAATGGCACTTGCCAATTAGGGCTCACTGCCTGAGCACACTGCTCACAAAGAGGCCCACTGCCTACAAGGAGACACACTGTCTACAAAGTGATAAGAATCATAATCTTGAACTGGAGAATGACATCTCTACCATGTCCGGATCAGTTCCATTTAAGCCCAAAAACCTCTGCTCTGCCTTTCGCACTTCTCTTCGCTATGCCACGCTCATCCACACAATCCACACTTCGAAATGAACTCACAAACCATTATTTATACAAGACATCGACTTAGGAACAAACATCTAAGTTGGCAAACAACCATAAGAGTATCCGCAAGATGAATAACACATTCGGTTGGCCACCACAAGAACATTCGCAGGATGAACAACTCATCTGGTCGGCTAAACAGAGCAAGAACTTCATCCGGAAGAATATCTTCAATTTCGGGCTCTACTATCAATGCGGACCAACAACACAACCTCAACATGATCCAAGAACCTTCACAAGCCTGCCTGAATGACCAGGTACGTCCGCATTTCCTTTACTTACTGAAATCTCTTATCCTCCTTATCCGGAACTTCAAGAACACTGTCTGTCGCCACTGTCATAATGTAGGAGGTACTTCCGGACCTCCAAATTATACACAACTCGAGATGGCACATCACAAGGACATCCCAAAGACTCCTTCCAATCCACAGATTAGGATTATACAGTTCCGGACCTCACCGGACCTTTTTGTGATCCTCTGTCACCTCTGAATACTTGCCGAAACCGGTTCTACACCGACAGCCACAACTCCTTCAGATCTTCATGCGGACCTCTGAAATCTTAACTGAAGCATCTCAAGACTCATATCTACAAACCCTTTAATCTGCATCCTCCGGTTTGCATCCTATACAGTACATTTGCCTTCTTCTCATCACTGTTCTTTACTATTCCTGACTGAGGCTAATTTTCTCAATATCCTCAGCACACTGCTCATTGAATCCTTCTTGTCAAAGCAATATGAGTATGTTGACATCAATGACAACACTGGTTTACCTCATACTTGCAACAGGATATACTCCTATAAAATCTTGCTCTGCAAGTATATTGTAATCTTTGTGATTTCTAAATAATATATTGAGCAGCTTTGGAGTGTGGGGTTTTTTACCTGGAAGGGTTTTCCCCACGTATATCTTGTGTTGTGAGTTTTGTGTTTGCATTTGGAAGTTGTTATTATCTTTTTGTTAATGTGCATCTTAATATGTAACTGTAAAAGTAAAAATTTGCATAAGTCTTTCCTTAGCAGATCAGTGTAGGAAGTGTTTCCGCATACCTTGCTTCCTTTCAGTTCCAGTATCAGAGCCTAATCACCTTTTGTTCTAGTTGTTGGGTAGAGGTTTTTTTTAGCTGATCTTCATTTGAGTGGGAGCTTGTGTAGAGGATTTTGAAATCTTTGTTGTAGGTAAGAGATGGCAAGCACATCTGGGAGGTTTGAGATAGAGAAGTTTAACGGTAGTAATTTCAAGTTTTGGAAATTCAAAATGGAGGACATGCTTGTAGATTAAGATTTATGGGAAGTCGTATCTAGTATAAAACTAGCGGCAATGTCTCAAGAAGCATGGGATCTCAAAGATTGAAAAGCTAAGGGTTTGATAAGACTCTGTTTGGCTGATTCAGTGCTCCTAAATATCCATGAAGAGAAGACTACAAAGGAACTTTGGAAGAAGATTGGAGATGTTTATCAAGCTAAATCACTGGTGAACAAGTTATTCCTGTGAAAGAAATTGTACTCTTTGAGGATGGAAGATGGAGGATATGTCGCTAATCACCTGAATAAATTCAATATGCTTGTTGCCCAATTAACTTCTGTTGGTGTGAAAATGGAGGAGGAGGATCAATGTATGACATTACTATGTTCCTTACCAAATTCATGGGACCACCTTGTTATGGCCATTGGGAGTACCACTACCACCTTCAAGATGGATGAAGTGGTTTCTTCACTATTGTCTGAAGAGATGTGGAGAAAGTCTTCTGAATTAGCTGAGGAGGTTCTTGTGGTTCATGGTAGATCTAAAGAGAAGGGAAAGAAAAAGGATAAGAAGAAGAAAGACAAAGGAAGATCCAAATCTTGTGGGAGATCTAAGTCTCCCGAAAAGTCCAAGGCCTTGTGTTGGAACAATGGCAAACCAGTCACTTCCGCAAGGAGTGCAAGTAGGAGAAAAAGAAAAAGAAGAAGAATTATGATTCATATTCTGACAAGTCCTCTTAGGATGAAGGAGAAGCATTTGTCACTGCCTTGGAAATGCATGCATCTGAGGATGTGTAGCTTATTGACTTTGGTGCATCTTTTCACATGACCTCGCATCAGGGCTAGTTTTCAAAGTATGAAGAATATGATGGTGGAAAGGTGTACTTGGGTGATGATTCTCACCTAGATAGTTTTGGCCATGGAAGAGTCTTGATTCGATTCCCTGATGGACGAGTAAAGGGAATCAATGGTGATCTACATATCCCTAGTTTGACATGGAACCTTCTTTCTGTTAGTAAATTGAATGATTTGAGTGTGCAGGTTCTTTTCTCGAATGAAGGATGCAAGATGACTAGACGATCTAGGGTGTTGGATAAGGGTGTTTGGATTGGAACTTTGTTTCAGCTAGATGCATGTACAGTTTAGTGCAATAATGCCTCTGTTTCGAACAAGAGAGCTTCAGAGTCTTCATCCTCACCATTGGAACCAGCAGCGAAAAAGACTCTTGCATCTACTTCTAATGGTCATGCTTTTTGGGTAACTAAGGGTGCTCATTATATGGAGATGAAACTTTCATCTGAGAAGACAATGTTATGGCATCAAAGGCTTGGTCACATTGGTGAAAAGGGTTTGAGGACCCTAAAAAATAAAAATCTTGTTGAGGGTATGAATGATTGTAACCTTGAGTTTGATTTCTGTGAACATTGCATTTATGGAAAACAAAACCATGTTCAATTTTATTCTAGTTCTCACAAATCTTCTGAGGTGTTGGACTTGATTCATTCTGATGTGTTTGGTCCTATTAATGTTCCTTCGATTTCAAAATCTATTTACTTTGTTTCATTCATCGACGATTATAGTAGAAGGACATGAGTGTATTTCCTTAGAAGTAAATTTGAAGTCTTTAATAGATTCAAAGAGTTCAAAGCTCTTGTAGAGAATCAAAAAGATAGAAAGATTAAGTGTTTGAGGACTGACAATGGTGGTGAGTTGTTTTCAATAGATTTCAACAAGTTCTATAAAGAACAGGGGATTGAAAGGCACAAGACAACTCTGTATACCCCTCAGCAGAATGGATTTGCAGAGAGGATGAATAGAATGTTGATGGAGAGGGCAAGGAGTATGCTAAGTGGAGCTGGTCTTGAACAAAAGTCCTGGGTTGAAGCTATTACTACCGCTTGTTACCTAGTAAACAGGTCTCCTACATCAGTGCTCATTGATAAGACACATATGGAGGTATGGTCTACTAAAAAGCATTCATTAAGACACATTCGAGTGTTTGGTTGTCAGGCATATGCACATGTACTTAATGAGAAGAGGTCTAAGTTGGAGAACAAGGCTGTAAAGTGTATCTTCATCGGTTATGGCATTAGTGTGAAAGGGTACAAGCTTTGGGATCCAATAGCTGAGAGAGTTCTATATAGCAGAAGCGTGATCTTCAAAGAGCTCAATCCTTCTTATGTTGTCTTGCAGCCAGAGAAAGAAGAGAAGAAAGATGATATGGTTCAGCTTCCTTCGACCCCTCAGAAAGTTGAACCAAAAACATCTATTGGACCTGATAATGAGGAGAGCTCTAGTAGCTCTTAAAGTTTAGAAGAAGATAAAGAACCTCAACCTCAACCTTTGATCTAGGTCTACGTGGATAAGGCAGCAATCTGATATGTTTGGTTATTTATTGCATGATTCCAATTGTATTTTTTCTTTGATTTCTAACACTGATGAGCCTAGAACTGTGAAAGAGGCTATGGGCATGAAAGATGCAAGTTCCTAGAAGGAGGCCATGGAAGAGGAGATGGCTTCTTTGGAAAACAATAATACTTGGGACTTAGTGCCTTTTCCTGAAGGATGAAAACCTGTTGGATGCAAATGGGTGTTCAAAAAGAAATTTGGTGTAGATGGCAATGTTGAGAAATATAAGGCTAGATTGGTTGCGAAGGGATATTCTCAAGTGGAGGAAATTGACTATGGCAAGATTTTCTCTCTCGTTACAAAATTGACATCTATTCAGTTCCTGTTATCTCTTGCAATAGCGTATGATCTAGAAGTGGAACAGATGGATGTGAAGATAGCATTCCTTCATGATGACTTGGACGAGGAAATCTATATGTCACAGCCAGAGCACTACATGGTGAAAGGTAAAGAGAATCTGGTTTGCAAGTTGAAAAAGTCTTTGTATGGTTTGAAATAGTCTCCTAGGATGTGGTACCAGAAGTTTGATGCCTTTGTGTTGAGTATTGGATTTCAAAGATCAAAATCAGATCATTGTGTTTACTATAAGTTTGACAATGATCACATTCTCATTATTGCATTATATGTCAATGATATGTTACTCATTGGGAATGGTAAAAGTTTGATTTTTGATTTGAAGTCTCAGTTGTCAGCACAGTTTGAGATGAAAAATCTAGGGGCAGCTTGGTACATTCTAGGAATGGAAATCAAAAGAGACATAGCAAATAGAAAACATTGGTTAGGCCAAAGTAAGTATGTTAACAGTGTTGGAGAGATTCAGCATGATGGATTGTAGACCTTTGACTATTCATATTACAATAGGGATAAAGTTATCTATTGAAGATTGTCCAAAGTCTCCTTCTGAGACAGAGGATATGAGCAGAGTTCCTTATGCTAGTGTGGTTGGCAATTTGATGTATGCAATGGTCTGCACAAGACTAGACATTGCCCAAGCAGTGGGAGTCCTTAGTCGATTTATGACTAATCCTGGATGGGTACATTGGGATGCACTGAAGAGAGTGTTCAGATATTTGCAGGGTACTTTTGAGTATTCCTTATGATATCATGGTTATCCTATAGAACATCGGCATTCACTTTGTATTCATGGATTTGTGGATTTAGATTGGGTAGGTGACATTGATAGCAGGAGATCCACCAGTGCTTATGTTTTCACTATGTTTGGTGGTGCTATTAGCTGGATGAGTAAGCGGCAACTTGTGGTCACTTTTTCCACTACTGAATCTGAGTACATGGAAGCAACTCATGCTTGTAAAGAAGCCATTTGGCTTAAGAGATTGTGTTTTGATGTTGGGTTTGATGTAGGGAAGATTACTATTTGTTGTGATAGTTAGAGTGCCATATGTTTGGCAAAGAATCCTACTTTCCATGCAAGGACTAAGCATATTGATGTCTAGTACCATTTTGTTCATGAAATGGTAGAGGATGGGAAGGTAAACTTGGAAAAAGTTGAAACTTTGATGAATGTTGCAGATTCCTTGACAAAACCTGTGAGCACAGAGAAGTTCATATGGTGTTTAAAGTCTATGGGCCTCACGGACCCTAGCAATTAAATCATGGTGATGATACTCCCTTTTCTCTTGTAAGGTGTTCAACAAGAGGTAGAATGTTAAGAAAAGTGTCTCAACCTTGCAACTTCAAAAGATTACTATTCTTCCCAGTTTTGGTCTTTTTGAATACCCTTTATCTTGAAGAATGGTCTGGAACCTTCAAAGTTTCCAATAGTTTCCAAATGAGCTAAAAATAGTGAGACTTACTATTTTTAGTAAGTCCTTTGATTGAGCTCAGATTGACAAAAACAATTTCTAAGAAGGTACGAAATAGCTAAGTGAACATCTCGGGTGAGTTTCATCTTAAGATCATATCTAGATGGCGAGATATTAAAGTTTCTATTTTTTGAAACTGTCAAAAAAGTCTTTGAACTCAATTACTGCAATCAAAACTTCTCTAAATGTCCTAAAAATTGTCATAAACGGCATAGCGGGTTATAGGGTGATAGATCTCTTCACGAGCTTTTCGATGCATTAAACGGTTCATCAATCGGACACCCAAATCAAAAGTTATGACCTCCAGAAGTTGGACCTTCTATTTTGGGGAAATGTAAAAACATGTTGGACACATAAAAGAGCTATAAAGGGGATAGTTACATGTGTTGGTGTGTGTTTTGGTACATCACAAGGCATCTTTGATTGGAGATAATTTGGGCACCACTTTTGGGTGGTTTTAGCTCATGGTTTTGTAATTACCGTTTGCGATGTATTGTATTGTATCTCCTATATATCAAGAGCTAGAGATGGAGGTTGTGTGTAAGAATCTTATAGATGTCGAGTTACCTCTTGGATCTTTGGTTGGATGTACTCCTGTAAAAGCTTGCTCTACAAGAGTATTGTAATCTTTATGATTCCTAAATAATATATTGAGTGGCTTTGGAGTGTGGGGTTTTTTACCTGAAAGGGTTTTCCCCACATATATCTTGTGTTGTGAGTTTTGTGTTTACATTTGGAAGTTGTTATTATCTTTCTGTTAATGTGATCTTAATCTATAACTGTAAAAGTAAAAATTTACAAAAGTCTTTCCTTAGTAGATCAGTGTCGGAAGCATTTCCACATACCTTGCTTCCTTTCAGAAACACAAGGAACATGGGGGATTTTACTTAGAAATTTTCAAAAGGGAACCCATGTGAAATATCTAAGATCAAGTATAAATGATGGGTTTTGACTGCAAAGGCACAAACTGAGAAATTTGATGGATTTTAATGGATTTTGGGGCAAAATAAGGCATTTTTGGAGCTAGTTTTTTTGGGCACCAACACTGGCTTTGGTTGGGAACATGTGCCAACCAATGGCACAATGAGAATCCAAGATATCTCTAGGCAGACCAAAAACACAAAACACACGAAGGGACACAAAATAAAACATATTTACAAAACAACATATAGTTAAAAAATGATTGTATCTAAAATTTAGGACACTACGGGTTAACCCTATAGAAAAACGGTGAAGTTACTTGCCCCTGTCAAAGACAAGCCTATTCTTTGTTGAACTAATCACCCAATATCAGCAATAAATATGTTTTGCATGCATGCACATACAAACTACAGACATTCATATTATCATGTTGAAGATGGAAATGATTATCACCAGGACAAGGCAGCCATAAATAATATAGCTCATCATCATGCTAACTCACATAGAAATACTCACCTTCAAGTTATATGTTAGCATGATGCATTTCTGGATCTATAAAAATTTCAGCATGAAGAAAAATGTCAAGCTGATAATCATCCAGCTTAGGTATGGTCTCATGATGGGCTAAGGTACATGATTGTTCAAATTCTGGTGACACAGCTGAACCACAAATGGTAATGTGCTCCTTCATGCCTGAATCAAAAAGCATGATTCAAATTTAAATCAGCACCATTAACATATAGATCAAAAATTTAAGGCACTTCAAGTGAAGACTCACAATCTTAAAGTTGCCTCGTTTTGAATTCCTTGACACACACCACTATGTAAAATTTGCTGCTAAGAAAATTACTAATGATTTTCTCCTCTTAACCCTCCTGATCAAAAACTTGACCCACACAAGAACACTCAGCTTTAATGTTATCAGGCCCAACCAATGAGCTTTAAAATGTGCTCTCAACATGATCCACATTAATAAGAGATAACTACCCCAAATAAAGCTCTAAAAAAAGCATATGTGACATAGTCTTCAGAGTGAGAAATTGTTACCTCAAAATCACTTATAGTTGTAGTAGTGCCCTTGTGATGTTCAGCTAAAGCATAATCTACACCATCCTCATGCAAACAAGTGCCAATAGCCTCAATATCATCATCAGGGATAAATAAGGGTAACACATTAAACAAGAGACCAGTCTCTTGTTCACCCTTAAGATCATTTTGTATACATCCCTCTATCCACTTGGTGTCAATAGGTAGCTAGGTCATATAGCATATGATCCTCCACTTCCAAAGTTGACAGTTCAAAATCACTGAAATCTAAGTCATTTTTAAAAAGAGGATTATCCATGCACCAATGATAATCATGAATTATGCCACCTGATGGACTTGCATGTTCTTCATAAAAGACATTGTGTCTTATGCTCATCCCTTAATTATTATTTGCTTCATCAATGCATGTTATATGCCCTATATAATCAACTACATGAGCTGATTCATTCAAGTTTTCGTTTGTATACATACCTTCCTGGAGGTCTATAATGCTACAACAAGCAACAGGGTCATAAGTTCTCATCTTCATCATCTACTGATGATTGATCGAATTGAAGGTAGGTGCAGTCACTACAATTTTCATCTGAATATCTATCATACATTGCACCAACACCTTCTTCTACCCTCCTGCACACACAATCATCACTTTACATTATTTATGGATCACATGAAGCATCCACATCCTTGTTGTCTACAACAACTTGTTCATTACCAGCCACTTCTGCATTTGAGGATAAGGATTTTGCAATCATATCCTTCTTAACTCTATCAACATAATCAATGAATAGGTATGCTTGTTGCATACTCATTAGATTTAACTCTTCTCATACATAACCTAAGCCTAAAGTAACATCATAAGCTCTCAAATACATGTCAATACAAATAGGAAGATTAGGTCTAAAATCCTCTGGGATGTGGGACAAGGCAACTGAAAATCTGTGGCTAAGCTCCATGATAGACTCTCCTTCCTACCTTCTAATATCTTCTAGTTCTTGGACAAGAAATACAAGGTCTAAACTATTGTTAAAGTCTTCAAATGCAGCCACTAATTGATACCGGGAAGCAAAATGTTGCTCATGGAAACTCACCAGCCAATTTCTTGCCACACCACCTAGGGATCTGACAAAGAATCTCATCCACATATATTCATCTTCAAACTATAACTTATCTATGAAATCTGAAAATGCCTCAATATGTGTCTTCCCATCATAAACCTCACACTAATCAAATAAAGGCATCTAATAATAGATCTTTTAGGCATGGATTACTTCTCATAATTGACCCATGAGAGGTCCACCTGTCTATATGTATTTTCATTTGAAATAGGAGGAGGTCAAGGAAAAGAGTGACTGGGAACAACAGGAAGGTGATTGGACTGTGGCCTGGATTGATGTAGCCTGATTTGGCTTTCTAATTTTTTTTCTTGCTACAACAAAGACTCAAGCAACTACTTTTCTTTTTAAATTTCATATCGTAGCCTAGTTGACTCATTTTGATTATGCAAGGGTACAAATAGGTTTGGGTTTGTATAAATAGAAAGACCATGATTGGAAAATGTATTGTCTAGATTGTCAAAAGTGATATAATTCCTAGGGTTTGTAACATAAGAAGATGCACAGGAATGAGCCTCCCTAGGGTATCCATGTTGATGCCAATTGGCCATGACTGACTACAAACCACTTCTGCAGCAAAAAGGAGAACAAATAATAGGTTCCTTTACTGAGAAAGAAACCATGGTCAAATCCAGAAGAAAAACATGTACCTTAACCAGTTGTAATCTCTTTGAATTATGCACACAACAACAATACTTTGTTTTCATTGACAATAGAGTTGCCACCTCACTGAATGAGGAAAACCCTTGAAGCATGACAATCTTCAAGGCAATGAAACCAATTATGGGTTCAGCTCATTAGAAGAGTCTTCAATTTATTCAAACCCTTAAATTGTCCCTAGCAACGATACCAATTTGTTGGCATAAGTTGACAGGATGCCAACTTCAACACATAATAAACTACACAACTACACACTTACTGTTATATGGGTCTTCAAAAAAATTCAACCTTTTAATCATTCCTTGGCAATGACACCAATTTGTTGGGACCCAAAATGACTGCAACCCAAAACCTTAAAACATTTCAGAAATCACCTAGGCTAGGGGTGTTGTCAAGGTGATTGAAAGAGGTTTATCAATAGGTTAAGGGGGATTTTGGCCAACTGACATGAGTGGGTAGACTCCTTTGCTCTTCAAGATCAACTAGACCTAGGAGGGATATTCCTAGACGCATGAAGTAAATTACAAATAAACTATCACAGCTATACCCAATGTACACTTGACCCCAAGAGTTGCCACTAGGTCAAGACAAACTGGCTGCACATGCGTCTAGTTAAGCTGATTCAACTATACAAATGTACACGGATAGGAAAGATGGTTTTTCCCCTAAACCATAGGTGAATGATTTGTTTATTTTAAAAGAGTGATTGATCCTTCTCCAATATGGACCGATTGCTACTCCATTGGGCAACAGAGTCATAGAATGCAAGGAGGAAAGAAAATACACAACATAGGATCAATGGAACAGACATGCATTCACATATATGACTCAAATAGATCTTCATGTAATGGACAAACTTAATAATCTAAAAGAGAACTGCAAAGATTCATATGCAACAAAAGAATGGCAAATACAAATCCTTGTATTAACTTAGATGTTATCACACACCTCCAAACCTTTTTTACAATCATGCTAGCAAATGTGGCAAGGGAAAACATACAACTGTGATTATACATTTCCCAAAATCATTATAAAATCTCATGGAGACATCCCATTACATTCTATTACATTCATATGTTCTTTACACAACATTCCTACACTATGTTGAATACATCCCTTCACTTCTAGACTAGACTAACATGATTTGATGCCAGAAAATAATCCTTAGGCACTTCCAGACCAGATAATTGGCTCAGCGACCAACCCTAAAAATATATTTGAATCATGTATACATAGAAATCTTTTTACCGTGCATCCCAAGGCATTGGAAATCCATTCAACAAGAAACCCATGCTACATTAAAATCAAGCCCATGGCAATGTCAAAAAATCTGCACTTTTGGAAGCATGCCCACACCTTGACAGTACTGAAAATGTCAAAAGAAGATTGCTTGCACTCTTTATGTACCAAGAACAATAAAGAGGGAAGGTTCCAATCCTTTTCCTTGACACATGTAACATCTGACTTATTTGCTTTGTCCTCCAAATATACATGTGCATTGAATAATTTCACTGTGTCAATCCACCCGCATGGTACTATTATGTAGAATCATTAAAGTTTGAGTACAAATCGGCCTTTTAAATCTTTTACAACACTTAAAATGTGTTGTCCAATTTTTTGTTTTGGGCCATTTTATTTTTGATTGTACCCTTTTGCATATTGGGCATCCTCCCACCTTTATCGACTTATATTCTTTATCACAAACTTCTTGGTTTCCACTTCATTCTCTTCCTTTCTCTTCTTTGTCGGCAAACTCTCATCTTCCCAAACTTTGGACTTGTCTCCACTTTGTCTTCTCTATCAGCTTCTTTTGCCTTATCAACAAATTTTAAATTCAGCAAACTGGCTCTCCCTTTCTTTCTCTTTTTGCATCTTCTTCCTCTTATCAGCAATTTTCATTTTTTATGAACCATGGAGGAAGCTCCCTTTTTTGCCTTATCGACAAATCTCACTTTTCACAAACTTGGCTTGTCTTCTCACTTTTTCCTGTAGTTGGCAAATTTTGACTCTTGCGAACTAGGTCTATTTTGTCCTTTGTTGGCAATTTCTTGCCTTTGCAAACTACTTATTTTCCTTGCATCTTTACTTTCCTCCATCTAGCCTTTTCTTCAATATCAGAAAATATTTACTTTACCAAACTTTTCTTATCTCCTTAGTCAACCACTTTACCTATCGACGAACTTAGCCTAAAGTGAATCTTTGCTTCTTTTATCTTCTGTCTTTTTTTTGTGATGTTCATCCTTCCTTTATTTTTGTTTTATTGGCAAAAATGCTCTGTGGTGAACCAAGTTGTGAACTAAGTTGTCGATGAACTCCCAAGTTCACGAACTATCTTTCTCTGCTAGTTTATCATTTTTCTTTCCTTTTCACCTTATTGGTGAATCTTACATTTTACGAACCAAGCCTTTTCCATCTTCTTTTCTTTGCCTCTACCTTCCTTTGTCAGCAACTTTCACCTTTTTTAAACCATGGAAAGGCCCCCTTCTTAGCTTTGTTTCCTTATCAATGAACTTCAGAAATTTTTAACTGTTTGGTGAGTTTAGATTTCTTCCAGTTCCCCAACAATACCTTTTGTCTCTTTGCCTTAGTCATTTTTCTACTTTTTTATTTGCCTTATCAGCAAATCTGGTCATTTGTAAACTTCCCCTCTTTCTCTAAAATTTTCCCTTTATCTTATTCCTTTATCAACCTTTCGCCCTATCAGTGAATTCCTCCATCAATAAACCAAACCCATTTTTTACGTTTGATGAAGAAACATCTCCATGCTCTTCTTTCTTTGCCTCTACCTTCCTTTGTTAGCATCTTTAGCCATCAATGAACCCAACGATTTGCGGACTCATCATTTTTGCCAAAAAAGCACTTCTCTTCCCCTTTTCCTTTTTCATCCTACCTAAGAAATGTTTCCTTCCATGGCCCCTTTGTTTCCCTGTCGCCTTCAATTGGTGAATCTTCCATCAGATGAACCTCTTGTCGGTGAACCTAGATGTTCGTGAACCTCCACTTTCATCGACAAAGGAGTCAACTGACAACACACTTTCAATCTTTTTCCTCTTTCTTCAAACTTTTCCCTTCACCTCTTTATCTGAAAACTAGCAAATTGGCAAACTGGAAAAAAGGTGAACTCCCGAACTAGCTCACCAGTTTGGGAAATTGTCGATTCGTAGATAAAGGGCAAAAACGAACAAATTTATCTAAGGGAAGGAAACACAAGGAAAATGGGGGATTTTACTTAGGAATGTTTAGAAGGGAACCCATGTGAAATATCTCATATCAGGTATAAATGATGGGTTTTGACTGCAAAGGCACAAATTGGGAAATTTGATGGATTTTGGGGCAAAATAAGGCTTTTTGGGAGTTGGTTTTTTCTGGGCACCAACACTACCCATGTGTGGGAGAGAGTTCCACATGTAGCTAATGTATTTTTCCATGTGTCCTCATATTTACCACATCTAATGAACCTAAGCAAGCTTAATAATGTGTAGGAAAATGAAATATCCCTAAGGAAAATAAAAAACCTACACTAACATCATAACCCTTCAATGGGATAGTGTTCACAAACTTGGATCCCACATACCTTGCATATGTAGGGGACTCCTTAGAAGCCTTGTCAAACCCAGATTAACACCCTTGACCATCATATCTTGTGGTGCATAGCTACAGTAGGAGGCAAAGACGATCACACGTACGATTATACTTGAGATAGGGTCTACTTTGGGCAGGACAAAAGTCTCCAAGGTAAGGGGTATATGGTGGTCCAACAGCATATATTCCCTATCTATGCAAGCTATAGCATTATGGTATTAATGGGGGTGGGAATCTCTTCTCTATTTTGAGTTGGGGTTGACTCACAACCATTTTGTGAGATCCACAAGATATGCCACACCTACTTTTCAAATTTTAGGTTTGTGATCAAGTGTTTGACGTGTCTTCTTTGTGTGAAACTAGTAAAATCCAATAAGCCTTTTGTCACCTTGAAACATCAGTTAGCCATTATGTCCTTTTTGTTTGTTAAAATTTCTTATCAATTTATTCTTAGCCAAATTCTTGCAAAAAAATCCTTGCACATCCAAATTGGAAGCTTGTAGTTGAACCCATTCATCCAACTTTGTAGTAAAGTTAAAATCTTCCAAGTCTCATTATCCAAGTCACCATTTTATATCCATCTTGTGCAGAGTCAATCTTAGTCTCATACTAGGTCTATTTGAGTCCAAATTTGCATCCTAGCTCCTTGTTGCATCCAAAATACTTTTGCAATCTTTCATCATGCACAATAGGAATGCTTGGTTTGTAAACTTTATCATGCAATGTAGAAATCCTAGTGTTTCAACTATCAATAAAGCCAATGTCAAGCCTAAAATCACAATCAAAGGTGGTCCTCAACTTGTTGATGATGATGACAATGATAGTCTTGTGGATCATGATGAATAACTCGATAATGATAGCTTTGATGATGAGATGATTGATCACAAGCTTGCCACACTCATAAAAGATCCTTGCATTCAAAATCCTATCAATGCTAGCTACCATACCACTTCTAAACCTTTATATAGTGATTGTCCTAAGATTAATCATCATGTCAATCCTACACATTTGTTTAGTGACCCTCGTTATGATACCTTCAAGAAGGGAAGCACTAGTTTAGAACAAGGTCCTTATGTCCAATCCATGTTACCAAATTCAACCTTATTTCCATACTCTACATCTTCCACGTCATCCTATGAAAATTCCTCATCCTCATCCTTATTATACCCTAGCTCATCCCAACAACCCAACCATCCATCCATCCAAAAAATAAGTTCATATTCCAAATACACTACATCCAAATCACCCTTTTTAGATTTCCTTTGAGGACTATTAGCAAAGGAAGAAAATGAAACTAGAAAGCCCCAAGTCAATAAGCATGCATATTCTAAACCTATCTATGAGTCTCCTAATAACATGCCTATCCAACAAACAACACCATGTGATCTAAAGCCAAGTAACATACCCATTCATGAGAAAGTCCCATCATGTGAATATTTTATCAATCCTAAGTATTTTAAGTGTGAACAAGAGCCTTCTAGTGTCATGCCTATCTATCCAACACCATCATGTAATCCTATGTCTATCTAATCTATGTAAAAGTCTCATGTTAACAATGAACCATTATCATTTCCTATTGTTGAGTTGTTTGTAGCTTCGATCAGATAACATAATAATAAATATGAATATATAAGTATTATTAAATATTACTTATATATTCATACTTAATATATAAGGTATGTTAAGATAAATATCAATATAGCATGATCGAATGATATATTACCAAAGCATAAACATCTTCTGCATTCTAAACGGTGATTAGTAACTGTTAAAATTAGTGAAACTAATTACAATACAAAGGGTGATAAAGTCACACCTGTGATAGGCATGACTCCTTGAGGAGTCATGTCTATCATAGATGTGACTCCTACCATCACTCACATATTTATATCAATGTCTTTGCCCTGCAATACCACGGATCGACACAAAAATTGGAAGTGTATGAGAAGTGGAAATTGCATCTAAAATACAAAAGAAAGTAATAAGTTAAGTCTACTATATAAATATCCAACTTTCAGAAAATATCCAAGTCAGAGATTATAAGTTCGATTTGAATTTACATGGTATTAGAGCCAGGTTAAGCAGAATCCGGGTAGAAAATCGAACTTGAGAAATTCAGATTTAATACATCTCATTTCTCAAATGGCAGCAGCAATCCGATTCGAAGACATTGGAAGGAAAGAATAGCAAAAAGAATAGGGTGTAAAGAAAATCAAGATGCGTAAATCGTTATCTTCATAATAGTGAGCCATGAGTATAAGGAGTAGTAATCTATGTTAGGAGGATAGATCTAATTAAAGACAGCAACAATCATGAGCAAATAATATATGAAAAGATTTGTAATGATTGGTGAAGTTGCATCCCTCAAAGGGAAATAAAAGGAGTCAATGAAGAAGATAGATAGGCATCAAGGAAGGAGAGGAATCAATCGATCTGCAATTAAATCAGCAAAGGTATGGAATCTCTATTATATATTGAACTTATAAATGTCTTAAGGCAATTTCTGAAGATATGCATATTCATATTGCAATAAGTAATATATAGTTGCAAATGCATTACTCAATGATACATTGGTAAATGATAGAAATGAATGACCTGAAATAAGATATGATTAGCTTATAGGAATGCATTACATTATATTGACTAGAATAGCAATCAAATGAAATTAGTCATATAATTGACATAGGATATTTATGTACATTATCATCATGAATATGGAATCTTGATTACATATAATGGATGAACAAATGAATGTCATTATAAATGAATATACAAGGAAGAATGAATAAATATGATAAATGTGTATATATAGAATGAACATGATCAATAATGATAATGGAAAGTGATCAAACATTAGAACATATGTGATGGGCCATATGATATGAGGCCAAAATGATAAGTCATATATGAAATGTCAACAAAGACTTAGAAATCATAGGATTGTGCTATATCCAAGAAAAGGATTAGCCTCATCATTAATCGTCTCGTTATCCTAGGTGTATGGGTATGTTAGGAGATTGTATGTTGGACCTAGGTAACCCTTAAGTGGATGAAGAACACTGTGTGGGTGTGAAGTCCCTTGAGCGAAGAGATGAAGAACACTATGTGGGTGTGAAGTCCTTGGGCCTATGGTAATGATGAGCTCATCAATGTTAAATGTGCCTAATGTGAGGTGACTCTTGGTGGGATGAAGAATGTTGTGTGGACATGAAGTTCCATCAAGCCATATGGTGAAGAACTCTATGTGGGAGTGAAGCCTTTGGGCCTCCGTATGGGTGGTTAATGGCTCCTCAATGAACCATACCTATGGAGCTAGAGATGGATTAATGATAGGGCGACACATGATCCTCTCAAGGGTAGAGCATAAGGCCTTTGATCATGAATATGAATATGGATATAAATATGAATATGAAAGTGAATATAAATGATTATAAATATGAAAATGGGATTAAGAGGGAGTTCACTGTACCTTATAATCCTCAACAAAATGGAGTTGCAGAAAGAAAAAATAGAACCAATGTAGAAGCTACTAGGGCTATGTTACTTGATCAGAATACAGACACTTCACTTTGGGCAGAAGCATCTAGTACTATTGTCTATATATAGAATAGATGTCCTCACTCTCATATTGATGACAAAACTATTGAAGAAGCCTTCACTAGCACAAAACTAGACATTAGTCATTTACGGATATTTGGTTGTCATGTTTACATTCATGTGCCCAAAGAGAAAAGAACTAAGCTAGAACCTTCTGGGAGAAAAGGCATCTTTGTAGGCTATAGTGAAACATCAAAAGCTTATAGAATATATATACCTAGTCAAAGATAGATTGAACTAAGCAGAGATGTGATTTTTGAGGAAGACATAGCTTTCAAAAGAGCCAGAAATGATATTGAGTTAGAAATTCAAACTTCCAACTCAAGCATAGAAGAGGATCCTACACCTGAGTTTCAGAGAGAGTATCCTGAGGAAGAGGTAAACCATGAACAAATCACATCACTAGAAAATCCCAAGAAAAGACCACTCTGGGCCACCAAAACAATGGAAGAAGCTAAAAATTATGCCGCTCCATCAGGGACTTTTAGGGAAAGCACAAGACCTAAGAGATTCACTACTTATGTAGCTTTAATGAGTGAATTCATTAAATCATAACCTTCTAGTGCTATAGAAGCTCTTAAGCACCAAGTATGGAAGGATGCCATGACAGAGGAGTATCAATCCATCCTAAAGAATGATGTGTGGGATATAGTACCTAGACCAAAAGATAAATCTATTGTTTCTTCAAAATGGCTATTTAAAATCAAACATGCTGCAGATGGCAGTATAGGGAAATACAAAGAAAGATTTGTAGCCAGAGGATTTTCACAAAAGGAAGGAATTGATTACGATGAAACCTTTGCTCCAGTTGCTTGATATACATCAGTCAGGGTAGTTCTAGCTATTGTAGCAGCTAAAGGGTGGAAAGTCCATCAAATGGACGTAAAAACTACTTTCTTAAATGGAACCATCGAAGAAGAGGTTTACATAGAGCAACCCGAAGGATTTGAGATTCACTATGCAGGATCCCATGTATGTAAATTAAAGAAAGCTCTATATGGACTTAAACAGGCCCCCAGAGCCTGGTATGAAAGAATTGATAGTTATCTCTTGAGATTAGGCTTCTCAAAGAATGATGCAGATCCAAATCTCTACTTCAAACAAAGCAAAGGTGATATGTTAATATTGATATTATATGTTGATGATCAATTGATTATAGGAGAAAATTACCTTATTGATCAATGTAAGAAAGATCTAGCTTTAGAATTTGACATGAAGGACTTAGGTCTATTACACTACTTCCTTGGACTGGAAGTATGGTAGAAATCAGACTGTATTATTCTAAACCAAGGGAAGTACACAATTGATATATTAAAATGGTTTGGTATGATGGAATGTAGACCTATGTCTTCCCCATGGAAACAAATCTTCATAAATTAAAGGAAGCAGCAGTAGATTCTCCGTTGGCAGATCCCACTCTATACAAATAGATAATTGGATCCTTGATGTATTTGGTCAATACCAGACTTGATTTTTTTATGTTGTAAATGCCTTAAGTCAGTTTATGTGTGAGCCCAAGGAGATACATCTTGTGTCTGTGAAACATATAATGAGATACCTTCAAGGTACTCTAAATTATGGCTTAAAATATGAAAAGGTTGACTTTGTTCTACATGGATTCACAGATTCAGATTGGGCTGGAAGTGTAACTAACCGGAAGAGCACCTCCGGATGTTGTTTCAGTTTAGGGTTAGCAATGATATCGTGGATTAGTAGAAAACAGTCTTCAGTTGCTCAAAGTTCTATAGAAGCCAAATATATTGCAGCTTATATGGCTGCTAGAGAGGCAGTATGGCTTAGAAAACTGCTTGTGGGATTATTTGGTAAACCTCTGAAACCAACTATCATCCACTGCAACAATCAAAGCTATATTAAGCTATCCGTAAATCCAGTATTCCATGATAGATCTAAACATATTGAGATTCCTCATCACTATGTGCGTGATATGGTGGAAAGGAATGTGATTTAGTTGGAGTATATCAATATAGGAGATCAAACTGCAGATATTCTTACTAAACCACTCCTCAAGGTAAAAGTTGAATACTTCAGAAAAAATCTTGGTATGATTGAAATGTAAAATTCTAATTGATTTGTACTAATATATTAAAGATGTTTGATGTGTAAACATCTTGTGTCATATGTGTGACTCTATGACATTATGGGCCTACCCATTCTATGTTTATTTCCAAAAGGTGACGATTTTTTGGATAATCTACACTTGTACCTAACATTATAACGTGGCAATCTTATAATGTTCATTAGACTGATATCATGTGACTTGATATTGGTATGAATCATGGAGTTATCATGATTAAGTTATGGTAGACATTATGTGACTTAATGTAAGTGCACATACCATAACTGGGATATATATAAGGAGAATGTAATGTTCTCGAGTATAGTATATCCTTTAGTATCACGAGGTAGGTGATGCTACGTATCATGAGATAGGTGATACTATATATCATGAGTTATGTGATATTAAATTACTTTGAGTAATTCATTATAAATCAGATAATTGATATTCACAGAGATTATTGTGATATTGTTATCTTCCCAAGCTAAGAGGGAGTGTTGAGTTGTTTGTAGCTTCGATCAAATAACATAATAATAAATATGAATATATAAGTAATCTTAAATATTACTTATATATTCATACTTAATATATAAGGTATGTTAAGATAAATATCAATATAGCATGATTGAATGATATATTACCAAAGCATAAACATCTTCTGCATTCTAAATGGTGATTAGTAACTGTTAAAATTAGTGAAACCGATTACAATACAAATGGTGACAAAGTCACACCTGTGATAGGCATGACTCCTTGAGGAGTCACGTCTATCATAGATGTGACTCCTATCATCACTCACATATTTATATCAATGTCATTGCCCTGCAATACCATAGATCGACACAAAAATTGGAAGTGTATGAGAAGTGGAAATTGCATCTGAAATACAAAAGAAAGTAATAAGTTAAGTCTGCTATATAAATAACCAACTTTTAGAAAATATCCAAGTCAGAGATTATAAGTTTGATTTGAATTTACAAACATGGTATCAGAGCCAGGCCTAGGCTAGGAGCCCCAAGCACACGAGAGGTGTGGCTTAAGGGGGGGTGTTGGTGTTGGAAATAAGCCACACCCAGACCGACGATGGACTGGTCCAAGAGGGGCGAGTAGCTCAGTGGTAGAGCACTCCAGTAGCGAATGGAAGGTCCTAGGTTCGAGTCCTAGCTGGTCCATGTCTCAACACCTATCAATCCTATTCAAGAGTTCCTTACCATAAGCATAAGTCCAAATCCATTATGCAACCATGATGCCAATGATCCAAATCATATCAAGCCTATGCAAGAAACATCTATGTTTGTCCAAACTCATGAGCTATGTCAAGAATCAAATCTAAAGAAAGATCAAACATGTACTTAACTAAATCAAGATCAAGTTATTCAGGATACTCAAGCTCAAGTTATCCAAGTTATCCAAGATCAAACCAACCAAGCCACTCCCATTTATGATCACGATCATAGATATGATCTAGAAAACCAATTTGATACCCTCCTTGAACTTTATGATATCTATGATCCCAAAATCCAATTTGATCCTCTTCTTGAACTTTATAATATTCATGATCAAAAATGACAAAATAATTCTATCACATATCCAACTAGTCCTATCAAACATCCAATTACAACATCCATTTCCTATGATGAGACACTTGGTTGCTAAGGCAACATAGACAATCAAACAAATCACTTGAATCATATCACAATGGATCCCAATGAGCATAGTTGTAGTCAAGATCCTACTTACATCAACCATGAAGAAACACAAGTCATAATGGATACTGTTGAGCATTTAGATGATCAAGGAATGATAATAACAAACAATGATCATGAAACTACACATATACATAATGATCAATGCACAACAAATCTACAAGATGAGTCAGTACAATAATCCCATCAAATAGGATCTGCTATCTTTGTTAAAAAATGTTTACTTATAGAGGAGATGATATCTAATTCAAATTACTCTCAACAAAATACTGAGGAGTTAGCATCATGTTTAAAAGATGATAAATATCCTATCAAGAATAAGATATGTCAAAGCATGGATTATCATGGAAATGGATTGGGCCTTAATGAACAAGGAATCCTCGAACCTATCCCAATCCACATTGGACATAGTCAAAGTATTGGCACAAAATTATCTAAAGAATTCAAAGGTGTTAGTGATACTTCCAAGATTGCTAAGGAAACCTCATCAATTTGTAGTTGTTGCACAATAATCTCAACAATCCTTCCACTTCCACCATCTCTATCACTGAACTTTATCTTCCACATCTCGATCAGGATCAACAAAATCATAGAAAATATAAAGAAAAAACTTCATATCAAATTTACAAAGTGTATGAAGCTAATAATCAAGGAAAGCATATCAAATCAATATGGGTCCCAAAACAAAATGGAGAAAGCATGTCAAATAAAGTAAATCTTCCAAATACCATGAGCTATCAAAGTTATCAAAATCAAAATACATTCCTTGCATATAAATGGTGTCGACCATCTTATAATTTACACAAGAGAATTAGTCCTAATCGTCATCCTAGTTTTACATCTACACATAATAATGCTAAATCCAAATTCCATAATCCATCGATGCAATTTTGGTGAGTCAAGAATCCATCAAACCCATCTACATCACCACTCTACCCATCCAAACCAAATATATTGCAATCACCTAATCTCACATCCAATATCCCCCATACACATCCAAACTCATCTTAAATCCAATAAATCCAACTCCCAAATCCATCGTGTTGTGGAAGCAACACTTTACTATTATAAGGGTTATGATGGATCCCTATCAAAATGTAATCATTTGGACAAGGCCAACATAGTTATCGACAAAGATCACACAAACATTGAAAGATTGTACACGAGCATTTTAATCCTCACAAAGTAGTTACTTCAAGAAGGACATTATTGGCATGTTATGACAAGTGTGTCTACATTACCTACTTCAAGCAAACAAGGACACATGAAGATCCTTTTAGTATCAAGTTATTAGTGTTATCCAATGAGCATTAAAAAATCAAAAACATAATTAAAAAATAAAAAAAATCAAAATAGTAAAGAGAAATCATTTGTCCAGTGGTGAAAATCATCTCCACAAGTACCATGATGAAAACCTATTCGAAGGAAGCATGTGTAAATCTATTGTTGATGAAATTTACACTTAGGGGCAAGTTGTCTCATCTATCCCATACCAACATATTTCTTATCTATCATCATAACCCATCGTATCCATATTTCCTTTCGTCATCCCTCCTACTCGACTTGGATCTGTTGGGAATTAAGGTGTCTCAACCTTTACAAATTCCTAATGTTGTATTTATTTATCCCATGTTGAGTTGGCATAGTCAGCACTTTGTGTATATGCAGCAGGGTAAATTTTGGTGACTTTGGCAACCACGGTTTTCCCCTTGAATAATTAATGACAAGTGTTGATGAGTATCTTTACACAAGAGAAAGGCATCTTTGGGCGGTCAAGGGCAGTTATGACATGTAAGAGGAATATGATATTTTTAGTCAGTGTATGATGGATTCTATGATAGCTGTAAGGTATGTAAGAGCATCTGTCGTAACCTATCTTTGGACCAGGTGCCCACTTCAGGATGGGATGTTGGACAAGTGTCCTTAGGCATGGGTTTTGGGGCATGAGTCCAAGATGGATGCCCATCTCTAGAAGGTTCCATATTTGCCTTGTAAACTCTATATAAATAGGTGCTTGGATGGGAGATAGATAACTTTGGTACAAGTATTGTTATGCTACCAGAATATCTCCAAATTTGACATTCGAAGACTCCTGAAAGAGCATTGGCTTTGAAACTGTATTATAATCTATTATTGTTTACTGTAATACATTTGAGCTATGTTTTGGAGTGTGGGTTTTTTACCCGTAAGGGTTTTCCCCACGTATATCTTGTCTCTCTCTTTTCTATCTTCTTTCTGGTTCTTGTGTTTTGCTACAATATTTCATGTTAATGGTTTAACATTGCTGTAATAGTTAGGATAAAGTTGAATTTGCATAGCCCTCTCCTCATTAAATTAGTGTAGGAAGCATTTTCCGCACACCTAGCTTCCTTTCAGGATCTTGATAATAACTTTGCTCTTGGTAAGGATTGAGGCATGATATTGATACATGCTTTTGATAAACACTTGATATAGCCAATCCTTTTTACAACATATCATCCAACATATCTTGTTATATCCTATGTAATTAGTTATATCCCTTTAGTTATATCTTGTTCATTTGTGACATAGTCCTTGGAGGTTACATCTTGTTAGAATCTGAAAAGATTAATAACCCTAAAAACTAGTGCAAATGAATAGATATCTAAACTATGAATGCAAATGATGTGAAATCAAAATAGCAACATAGAGTCAGTATCCAAGAGAGTAATGCAAATGTTAGAAGAAAAATAGCATTAAGAGGATGGAAAAGAAAAAGATACCAAATACAAGATAGGTAGCATGCTTATATAGACCAGGGAGAGGGAGGAGGTGGCAACACCGACCAATCAGGAGCAACCATCTATCAGACTAAAGATAGCAAAGTATCTTCCCAAGATAGCTAATAGATGCTCACATGTAGGAGGGTGACACCTCATAATCCTCTCACCTAATAAGACATGCTTTATTAACCTAAGAGAGATTAATAGAAGTGTAGGAAACAACTAGGAATATAGGGAAAAAATAAAGAACCCACTAGGAAATAAAAACCTACACTAACACCCCCCCATAAGCGAAGCTTAGGTGGATGTAGAAATGGGTCTCAGAAAATCAAGCCTGATGAGGTACCCATGTACATAAAATTCCCCCCCCAAAGAGAGAGAAAAGCCCCCCCAAAAATAGAGAGAGAAGAGACCCCCCCAATAGTAGAGAGAGTCAGAACTCCGAGTGAGAGGAAGAAGCCCCCCCAGAAGATGAAGCATCTCGCACCCCCAACAAATCTTGCAAATGAAGGAACTTGATCTTAGTGAAGGGTTTGGTGAAGATATCAGCAACCTGCTCAGAAGTTAGATAGTAGCGAAGGTCGATGACGTGGCCATGGATGAGCTCCCAGATGTAGTGCATATGGACCTCTATGTGTTTGGTCTGCTGATGATGGACCAGATTCTGTGAGATCTAAATGGCACTCTGGTTGTCACAAAATATGACTGATGGCCGTCTGATCTAGATACCAAACTCAGTGAGAAGATTTTGAAGCCAAATGGCCTCAGTGGTGGCATTCACAGCCCCCCGATACTCAGCCTCAGTAGAAGATAGAGCAATAGCAGACTGCTTCTTGCTCGACCAACAAACAAGACCTAAACCAAGTGAGAAGTTGTAACCTGAAGTAGACTTATGATCCTGAGAATTGCCCACCCAATCTGAATCTATGTAGCCCACCAAATCAAGCTCAATTCTTGCTTCGTAGTGAATCCCAAAACTGTGAGTACCTTGAATGTAGTGAAGGATCCGCTTGGCTGCTTTCCAGTGCAGCTCATGAGGCTCCTGTATGAATCGAGAGACCATGCCTATAGCATATGAAATGTCATGTCTTGTATGAGTCAGATGAATGAGACTCCCAACAAGCTGTCAGTACAAAGTGCCATCAACAAGTGGAGAAGAACACTGATCCTCAAGTTTGACTCTAGAAAGGAAGGGAGTTAGAGCAGGCTTACAGTCAGCCATATGAAACCTCAAGAACAAATCTAGAGCATACTTGGACTAGTTGATGGTGATCCCAGAAGCAAACAAGTAGATCTCAATCCCAAGAAAGTAATGCAACAAGCCCAAGTCAGTCATCAAAAACCTGTCATGAAGGGCAGTTTTGATGGCCCTAATGGTGGATGAAGAACTCCCTGTGATCAGCAAGTCATCAACATATAGAACCAAAAATAGGAGTGAATCATCCTACTGTAGAATGTAGACATTGGGATCAGAATGACACCAAGTGAACCCAATTGATAGAAGGAAGGAGTCCATCTTGGCATACCAGGCCCGAGGAGCCTGTTTGAGGCCATAGAGAGACTCTCAAAGATGGCACACAAGTGAAGAATCCTGAAGGAACCCCTGTGGCTGCTCCATGTAGATCTCCTCCTAAAGGTCACCATGAAGAAAAGCACTCTTCACATCCATCTGGTGTACTTCCCAATGATTAGCTACAGTAATGGCAAGAACAAGTCAGATGGTATTCATTCAGACAACTGGCACAAAAATCTCAGAGTAGTCAATCCCAGGAACCTGGGAGAATCCTCTTGTGACCAAGTGATCCTTATGCTTGTCAACTAACCCATCTGCTACAAATTTTGTCTGATAGATCCACTTACATAGAACAAGTTTTCTTCCCTTAGGAAGAGGGACAAGATCCCAAGTGTGGTTCCTCATCAAGGAACTATACTCCTCCTGCATAGTTGTATCCCACTTAGGAATACCAGAAGCCTCATGAAAAGACTGTGGATCTGAGGCAGTAGCAATGAAGACATGTGGAGCATCCTGGAACTATGAATGAGTCCGCCTGGTGTCTGATGGATCTCCAACCCAATCACCTACAAACTGCAAGGTTTGTCTAGCCCAAAGTGGACTGGAAGATGGAGAATCATCAACCTCTAAATGATGACTAGGAGAGGAAGGAGGTGAGTCCTCTGAATCACTCTCTGCATTGGAAGTGGAGGTAGAAGACTACTCTAGTGAATCTGACTCATCATAAGATCCATCATGTATCCCAAGTGACTCCAATGTCAAAGTAGAAGGAGTTGGAAAAGTGATAGAAAGTGAGCTCGAAGAGTCCTCCTCAAACTGAACACCTCTCTCAATGAATAGCTCATGTGTAGTAGGGTGGAGCAACCGATAACCCTTCACACGATCAGGATAACCTACAAATATGCAAGGTCTACTTTGCGGATCCAAGGCCTTGCATTTCTCTGTAGGAATGTGGGCCCATCCAGGAGAACCAAATCCTTGAAAGTACTTAACTAATGGTTTCCAACTACTCCAAGCTTCAAAATGAGTGACTCCCTTCAAGGCTCAGTGAGGAACATGGTTCTAGATATAACAAGCACAGTTAATGGCCTCTGCCCAATACTGTGGTGCAAGAGATCTAGAGTGAATCATGTAGTTTGTCATTTCCTTCAAGGACCTATTCTTCCGTTCTGTAACACCATTCTACTGAGGATTGTATGGAACTGAATGCTGCAAATCAATCCCCTCTAAAGTACAAAACCTCTCAAACCGATGGTTGACATACTCACCACCATTGTCAGTGCATAAAACTTTGATGGCTTTCCCGGATTGCTTCTCTACAAAAGTTTTAAAGTCCTAAAAATGATCAAATACCTCTGACTTCTATTTGAGAAAGTACAACCATGTATATCGAGAAAATTCATCAATGAATATGAGGACATATCAGGCCCAGCTGAAAGAAGGATGCTGAAATGGACCAGCCAAATCACTATGAACTAACTCCAATATCTGTGAAGCTCTCCATGCCTTACCTTTGTCAAACTTTTCCTTAGGATGCTTACCAAGAATGCAACCTTGGCAAACACCACCTGAAAACTAAACTGAAGGCAACCCTGTGACCATGCTCTGTTGGTTGAGCTATTGCAAGTAGCGGAAGTTAAGATGGCCAAACCGCTCATGCCATAATCTACTCACATCATTAGAATGAGTGAGCAAAATAGTCGAAGGAGGATCAAGAACAAAGTGAGAAAATAGATAGAGTCATAACTGATTATCTACTCTCCCAACTGCAACTGTAGAACCACTGTGTAACTCACGAATCTCCACTGAATCAAGAGTGAACTCAACCCGCTTACCTAAACCTGTGTGAGTGATCTGGTATACCGATAGGAGATTAGTTGATAATGAGGGTACATAAAGAATATCATGGAATGTGCCATCCCCCACATCAACAGACCCTCTCCCACACACCTCAACTGGAGTGTCATCACCCATCAAAATAGAAGGCATAGTACATGGCTCCAAAGATGCAAGTTCTTCCTTAGATGAAGCCATGTGGTGCGAAGCACCTGAATCAAGAACCCAAGTGGATGGTGAAGAAGTAACTGCAACAAGGGCCTTGCCCTTTCCTTTCCCCTTGCTATTTTCTTTTGCCTTGTTAGACCCCTCATTAGAACTCTGTTTGATAGACTCGGGAACACTGATATTATTCTTCTCAAGAATGTGTGTCAAGTGATCAATTTATTTCTTCAGACATTTATGTTCATCATGACCGGGTCTTTTACAATAGGCACATTGGACCCTCTCTTTCTTAGGCTTGTTGCCCTTGGAAGATTAGGTCTCATTAGTTGCTTTTGAAGCAACCGGTATCTGATCCTTCTTCTCCTTGCTATTCTTATGTTTCTTATCCTTCCTATTGTTGTTACTACTTTGTCCTTTTTGTTCTTTTGTGCCCTTGTTGGCAGCCAAGGCATGTGACTTAGAGGACTTAAGAGTGCCCATCTAAATTAGCTTGTCCTATTCTCGAGTGAGATTGATAGCAAAATCATCTAAAGATGGCATAGTGAATTGAGTACCAAGTGCACCCTTAGTAGCATAGAAGGTAGAAACAAACACAAAATATTCTGAACTTAGCTTAGAGAGAATACTAAGAATCAGTTGTTCATCTTTCTTTTCAATTCCACATTGTTTTAACTGCAGCCTTAGTGATTTCAATTTAGTGAAGAAATCCTAGATTGTGTTGAAATTGCCTGGACTTAAACTAATTAGTTCATTTTCCAACATATGACCCCTCATTGAATCTTGTGTGCAAAATAGTGTTTCTAGATTTGTCCAGATTTCATTTGGTGTATTCAAGGACTCAATGTGAAAGAGCAAATCAGGAGAAACAGACAAACACAATGTTCCATATGCCTCATCACATTTGTTAAACCACTTAGGCTTATCTTCATTTTTAGTAGGTTCAGTTTCAAGTCCCATAGTTATCCTATTTAATCCAGCTTTTCTTAAGTGAATTGTCATGTGTAATTTCCACTCAAAGTAATTGTATGGAGTTAGGATGGGCACATTTGTTTGATCCATGATGAAGAAATACCGAGAAGAAATGTCGAAAAGAAGAGAACCCAACCAAGACAACCCCCCCTTTTTCACTCAATCAAAGAACCCCCCAAGAAAATATGATTTGGTACTTTATATTAGTGCGTTTACAACTGCCACTAGCAATAAATACTAAGTGGTCTTGATTTCAATGTATTACAAAACCCTCACCAAAAGCATATGCTGAAAATACAACTTTGGAACAATAACCAGAAAAATAAACAGCACCACTGCGATCTACTCAAAAAATCATGCACTTTCAAAAAATGAATCGCCTCGATATGAGGTCATATGTGAAAGTTATTATCCTCTGAAGTTCCCAAAATGAGAACTGAGTAGTGTCATGACTGAGAATCTACAATTTCTAAAAAAATTTTGCATCAAAATCAAAAAACTTCTACACTAGTGCATAGAGCATGAAAAAATAGCCAAAATCAAATAACAATTCGTGGGAAATAGAGTCCGTATGAGCAAGAATGGAGCATTTGAAAACTGCCTTCAAAACTGCAACTGCCAATGGAGAGGGGTCCTGCTGTAGCTTTCTGAGTGTATTTCTACAAAATATATAGATTGCATGTAAAAAAAACATACCTAGATGGTTTTTCTATGCTACGAACAAAACCTAAAAGGCATTTTTCTTATGGATGTATAGAAGTTGTTGATCCAGTATAAACAAAACCCCTTTAGCTACAAAAAATGACCCCAACAACCAAAAAATGGCATACAAAGGCTGATTCAGCTACCTAAGACAAGAAAAGGCATGCTAGAACCTACAATATTGATTGAAAACACCAAATATGCAAGCTAGTTGTCAGATTTGAGCTTGAAACCTCGGTTCTGCAACTGTGTATGATGATCTCTGATTTCGATGAAACGAAAGCCAAATCTAACTTTCTCAAGCCTCCTGGACGTGTTGGAACAGCTAGAAATGCTGCCAATATAACTATAAATGCTACAATCACCCAGATTTCATAAAACACATGTGCAAACCCCAGAGATTAAAAAAGTTTCAGTCAAACTTTTCTGATTCTCAAGATCATCTAAAGATGCAAGAGAAGAGCATACTAGGTTTTTCAAAAAACTGTAATAAGATTTATTAGTCCCCCTGAATCTCTCAAATAAGGAAACTAAAATCTACTCTTGCACATAGAATAGCTCTAATACCATGTTAAAATCTGAAAAGATTAATAACCCAGAAAACTAGTGCAAATGAATAGATATCTAAACTATGAATGCAAATGATGCAAAATCAAAATAGAAACATAGAGTCAGTATCCAAGAGAGTAATGTAAATGCTAGAAGTAAAATAGCATTAAGAGGATACAAAATCAAAAGATACCAAATACAAGCCAGGTAGCATGCTTATATAGACCAAGGAGAGGGAGGAGGTGGTAACACCAACCAATCAGGAGCAACCACCTATTGGACTAAAGATAGCAAAGCATCTTCCTAAGATAGCAAAGCATCTTCCTAAGATAGCTAATGGATGCTCACATGTAGGAAGGTGACACCTCATAATCCTCTCACCTAATAAGACATGCTTTATTAACCTAAGCAAGATTAATAGAAGTGTAGGAAAAACCTAGGAATATAGGGAAAAAATAAATAAGCCACTAGGAAATAAAAACCTACACTAACACATCTTACATAATTCCATTAATTTATCCTATCCATCTCCTCTCACTAATCCCTTCACCCATCCATCTTTCTCCTTTCCATTAATTATCTCTTAAATCATCCATCCAATCTAATAAGTTGATCAGCCCAAATCGACTAACTTTCCCATCCTTGTTCCTATACTTGGTGCTCCCTTGTCACTAGTTATCATATGGAGATAACAATCCTATCCAATGCACTCCAATCTAATGCAATCCCATCTAAGGAATACAATGCCTCAACAATCCAAAGCAATCCATGAAAAGCTTCCTCTCAAGTACTCCAATGTAATAATCCCACTCTTAATCCTAAAGTAGTTAATCCATCACAAGAAATCCCAATCCATCTAGCAAAGAAATATATCTTATCATTTAAATTCATATATTGGTCTTATTCCTAGCCTTGTTGCTAATCTTATCAACTTACTCCAAGCAATCATCGTCATTGGGATATATCGTTTCCTATCCTAGTGTTATTCTCAAGATATATGTTCCCACATCAACAACACAATCCTCGTGTTGTTCTTAGGATATATCATTCCCACATCAACAAAACTACCATCATCATCATCATTCTTAATCTAATCATCAATTGTTTGCTTGACTAGGGGAACATTGTGTTTGTCTTTGTTTTTGAATCATTTTTTGTGCATGATTGCTTTCTTTGCTTGTGTGTGTTATCATTTTGTCTTGCATCTTCATCAGTCCTTACAACATACCTGCCACAACATCATCATGGTATTTCATATCATGGTTCCATCGACATATGATTGCTTCTAAATTTACTCCTTTATGCATTTGACACATCATCACCATGGTCTTTATATCATGGTGCATAATGTCAGGTGCTATAACAAACATTAGGTTGTTCATACCGACTCAGCATGATGGTCCTTTTTCTCCATCATATTCATTCTATCCCTTCGCCTCATCTTTCCTTTCTATCTAGTTTTGAGAGTCTATTCATGTCCTTCATACCTATATATCCTCTTGAGAGGGCACCATCCCTCCTTTTTATAAGCCTAGGATCCTTTTTTCTAGGTCATCTATATTTTATTCTTCTTTGAAACGACATTACTTCACAACATCATCTCAAAGAAGGGCAAAATGTAGACACCTAAAATTGACCACGTTATCCCAAAAATAGGTCCTAATCCCCTACATCGACCAATTAGTCTCTAAACCATCCTAAATCCTCTAATCTTGAACAATTATCCATCCATCATCCTAATTTTATTCATTATCCAATTATCTTGATTATCAGGACGTAAGCCTATCATTATCACTAATTTATCCCTACATTTTAATCATTTTCCCTAAGCCATAAATCATTTTCCTAAGTCCCAAATCCCTTTTCCCACACATGATTTAATTAATTTTATTAATTAAATCCCTATCAAACTACCAAAAATGAATAAAAGAAATTAAATATTTCTTTTATTCTCATCCACACACCTTGTAACTAATTCATAACCATCTCCCAAAAATATTAAAAATCAATTACAAATCCCTTTTATCCTCCACCCTTGATTGTGGAACCAACTCAACCAACTTAATCTTAGCCATTGATCTCTCATTGAATCCTCATTGTCCATCAACCAATTAGAAAGTTTATAAATTGACTCACCAAGAGTCATTTTGGACGAAACAACAATCTATCCCACAATGTCATGTTGATGAGTCGAGCAACCACATGCATATCGTTTTGAGAAAATCTACCATTTCGGTGCAACAAGAGATCATGGGTAATATGTGTTAGTTTCATGCATTTATTGTTGATTTCCTTTCTTAATTGGAGGTCATATTGAATGTAGATTATAGGGTTTTCATTGTGTTCAAATCTTTTAATTTGATCTACATTTTCTTAGATCACCTTAATAAAACTCTCACACAAATTTCCATTTTAGAGTTACTACACACATCTCCCATTTATAAAGACCTATTGGAATGTGCCCTTCAAGGGTCAAAGGTTCCTAATAATATTGATCCTTCACAATTTCAAACTCTTGTGATCCATTTATCATCTGCATATTAACTCTCTTTTAGTCAACATGATATGCCACCTATTGACCCAACCCATAACAAAGTTTTTCATATTGAATTCCTTCTTTTAAAACATAAGGTCAAGAGAGTCCTATTAGATAATAGGGAAGGCTTAAATTTGTGTATGCTAAAGCTCATCTAGCAGTTGGGATACTCTGCATTAGATCTAGAGCCACATACTCTCACTATTAAGGCTTGTGATAATGTAGAAAGAGATTATGAGGGAACCATTTGTCTTCCTATTTAAGTGGGACCTACTTTACAACATACAGTTTGTCATGTTCTCAATCTTGTCCTTCCCTACAATATTCTCCTTGATCATCCATGTCTTTATGCTATGTAGGTTGTCCCTTCTACCTAGCACCAGCATTTGAAACTCCCTCATAATGGTGTGGAGATTACCATTCATGTTGATCCAAAGCCTTTTAAATATTGTTGTGAAATGGAGGCTTCTTATAATCATGCTCATCATTGCCTAAGTACCAATGCTACTAGATGTAATGAAGTTAAAGCTTCCTCCTCATATGTTGATCCTGGTACACTTGCTTCCACATCTTCCTTATCTCCTACTCCCAAAGTCACCAAGGTCAAGATCATTAACAAGTGGTGTAGAGAGTATGAATTACATATTGCTTTTCACATTGGTAACCTACCACTTTTTCCATGGTCATTTGGGAATTCCCTACAAAAATTTTCAAAAAGGGTACTTGAAATAAAATAATTTGGTCCAATGACATTTACATCTTTAGATTCTTAGATGAAGAGCATATTGAGGATTCTATTGATTCTTGGTTATATAAAGATGAATTAGACCTAGAAGAATATACTCTTGAGCACTTAAAACATAATTATCCTATTCCTGTGCATATGTGTGAGAACATGAAGTATAAGGGAAAAGGTCTTGGGCTCCATGAGTGAGGAATTCTTGAGCCCATGCAAGTAGACTTTCATTTGGATCAAAGTGGGCTAGGATACATGCCTTTTAGTATGGAAACCATTGTGCCTAATGCATCATCTTTAGGGGTCAAAAAGGTCTCTGATGATATTGAAAACACCAAGGGATCAGACATCAATGCCTCATTTGATGATTTAGATCTATCTAACCTTTTTCACGGCACTACCATATCTACCATCAACTTACCCCTTAGATACCCTGAATTAATCAATTGGGACCAACAAGACAACACCATATCTTTAGATCAGTTTCAAAGTGACGAAGCAATTATGGAATTCTTAAGAGCTCATAAAGGTATGCCTAAAGGAGATCATAAGAATGGTTTTGAGATCAATCTTGATGCTTCAACCTATTTTGTGGAATAGGAAGAGTTCTTTGGTCATCAAAAAATTAAAAAATAGAAAAAATAGAAAAAATAAAAAAATAAAGTCCCCTAGTGAAAACTTCTATGAGGAACTATCGAACATAGAAAAAATAAAAATAAACATGTCTAATGAGGAAAACCTCTCTGAGGCATCACTAGATGAAGAACTCGGCCTACCCTTAGCATCAAGTCAAGAATGTTCTTCATGGTAATTGAAAAGACACAAGAAATAAACTTGGGCACCAAGGATAATCCAAAAATGACATATATAGCTACTTCATTAACACCTTCAGAACAACAAATAATTCAATCAATTCTATGAGGGGCATCAGATATATTTGCCTGGTCTTATGCAAACATGCCAAGATTGGATCCTTCTCTTATGGTTCATCATTTGGCAGTTCATCTAGACATTAAGTCAGTAAAATAAAAGTTATGTAAAATGCATCCCAAGATTGCTCTCTTAGTCAAAGAGGGATTACAAATGTTTTTAGATATTGGATTTATTTGTCCAATTGATTATCCTGAATAGAATGTTGTTCTTGTCAACAAGAAACTAAAAGGAATTTGTATTTGCACTAATTTTTAAGATCTAAATAAGGCATGTCCAAAAGATGACTTTCCTCTTCCAAACATTGATGTCATTGTTGATCTCATAGCAGGGCATGAAATCTTGTCTCTCACGGATGGGTTTTTAGGGTATAATCAGATTCGAATAGCCCCCAAGGACCAACATAAAATTGCATTCATTGTTCCTTGGGGTATCTTTCACTATCAAGTAATGCCTTTTGGATTAAAGAATGCTGGAGCCACTTATCAAAGAACCATGAGAGTTATATTCCATGATATGCTTCATGATATTGTTGAAGATTATGTTGATTACTTATTAGGAAAATCAAAGGTAAGAGAGCAACATCCTCACATTCTTGAACGTATATTTGATCATTTAAGAAAGTACAATATTTGTGTTAATCCCAAGAAATGTGTTTTTGGTGTAACATCTAGAAATCTCTTAGGATTCATAATCTCTCCATGAGGAATAGAAGTAGATCCTACAAAAATTACTACTATCATGGAAACACAACCTCCTCAAAATTTAAAACAACTCTATATCTTACAAGGAAAATTATAGTCTATTAGAAGATTTATAGCACAACTTACAGATAAATGTCACCCATTTTCTTATCTACTCAAAAAGAATATTGATTTTCAATGGTATGAATCATGTCAAAAGGTTTTTGATAGGATCAAAGAATACTTAAAATCATCACTAGTTCTTATTGCTCCAATAGTAAATAAACTTATGCTCCTATATATTAATATATATGTTACACCTATTGCATTGGGGGCATTATTGGCTCAACATGATGAACATGGGCCTAAAAGAGCAGTTTATTATATTAGCCAGACATAAGTTGGGTATGAACTTAGTTATTTAGCAATGGAATGAGCATGTTTAGCGGTTGTCTTTTGTACACAAAAATTAAGACATTGCATGCTTAGCCATAAAACACAACTCATTTCTAAGATTGATCCACTTAAATATTTGTTATCCTGAGCTTCTATCATTGGATATTTGGAAAAATAGGTCATGGTATTGAGTTAATTTGACATTGAGTATGTTAATAGGAAAGTGATTAAAGAACAAGTTGTTGCTGACCAGTTAGTAAAATAACCACTTATAGATGATCATCCTTTAGTAGTACATTTTATAGATGAATAATCTTTGCAGTTGAGAAGTCATCTATTTGGAAACTTTATTTTGATGGATCTTGCACAAATCATGGAGCTGGTATTGGAATTCTGTTTGTTACACCAAAAGGAGATTTCATACCTAAAGCTTATAGGTTGGGCTTCCCATGTACAGATAACATTATTGAATATGAGGCCCTACTTGTTGGACGTAAGATAGAAATCCAATGGAAAATTCAACATCTTCTTGTCTATGGAGACTCCCAGTTGATAATCAATCAAGTAAATGACACATATCAGACAAAATATGAAAAGTTGGTCCAATATATAAGAAAATGGTAGACAATTTTAAGTTGTAATTTAAGAACATCTAGTTTGAGCATGTTCCCCCTTCTAATAATAAAGTTGTAGATGCTATGACAACAATTAGTTCTCTTGTTGAAATGCCACTAAATAGTCATCATTGTGATTTTCTTGTTGAACATTTTTTGATACATGCTTATGATACTCAAGAATCTAGCTTTGTTGGTGAACTTATTGGTCTCGATTCCCCATGGTACCATGAAATTTATACTTATCTCCATGACAAACCTTACCACCAAATCTTGCCTGAGCCCAACGTAAGGTTTTCATCCAAAAAACATCTCATGTCACTATTCTTGGGGATACTTTATATCGAAGAGGATTTGATGGTTCCTTACTAAGGTGTCTAGATATGGTAGAGGCTACTCTTGCACTTAAACAAGTTGTAACATGTCTTCTCATATTACCCAGATTTACACATCGAATTTACTAGAAAGTAAATGAACATAATTATCACAAACATTTGTTTGCTAACATATTAATCATATGCATAATCAAATAAACAAAAAACATATCTTTTTTGAATATTTTCAAAACTAAAACTTACAACATATTCAAAGATAGCATTCTAGTGAAATATTTCATTTTACAATTACAATATTTTGCTCATGGTAATAAGAATAGTTTACATAAGTTTGACTGTCAAGTCATAATAATAAATATACTGCATCTAGAGTTTTGATATCTATCTTTATAAGTCTTGGCTTGTCATCTGCTTGGGAAGGAAAGCATCACCTAAGTGCTTTTCCTCTAACCACAGACCAGTTGTCCCCCACACACCTTCCTTCTTGAAAGTGGCCCTACCCTTCATGAAGGGAATAGATATAAAGAACCAACATGTTTTTTCCATTTGAGTTTCTAGTGGTGTCCTACATAATCAACATGATCATACAACTATAGATCCCTTCTAACTAAGTATGACACTATTGGATGATTATACAAATCTGGGATACAGTGAACTGACAAATGCATGCAAAGATGGATGCATTAATTTGTCCAAAGATTTAATATAAATAGATGTTTCAGAATGAATGTAGTCAATTGTTCACACACTTCTAACTTGACTAAGAAACTATCTCATCCTACAGTGAATTTAATTTGACCAATTCTAGTCACGGGGTGTCTTAAATAGATCTCACCCATAGTCTTCTTGAGTCATATTATTAACCCCAATTTTTGGACTACAATACCAAGATGGTTCAAATTGAGGTCTTGATCTTTCGAAGAAGTTTCTTGTTGCAACCGCAACATGGAATTTGTGACTCTCTATCACTCTATTCCTTATTTCAAAAGTTTAGATATTCTTGGTTTTGATGTCTCATCTCAACATAAGGAATGGTTTTGTTTATAACTTCATAAGTTTATCCAAGGCTCTTCAATTGGTTCAAGGATTTTCATCTAATCCATATTGACAATAGAATGTCTATTATTAGTCGACCACATACTTGTGAGAAGATTTAGGTTTATTATACATGTATGGGATATTCTTAGAAAACTACCTTTTCTAATCAATTTATGCAAAATAATTATTTAAGAACCCTTGTCATATAAAAAAATATCTTGGCATGAATCATAAAACAAACTCTAATGTTTAACTTACATTTAAAACACGTACCAATTCATGGCTAAATGGTTGTCATCGAATGACATGGTTCTTATTGACCACATGTCCTTTCAAGTTTTTCACAAAAAGGGTCATATTCTTATATAATGAGTACATCATATTCTTATAGATACAATAATATAAATAAACAAGATAACTATTGTAGATAGATTCTCTCAAACTAACAATTATGTAATGAAGTTATGGGACATGAAAGTCCACCATCTTGTAAACTAGGCTCGAGGGTCTATGTCTCGACCCTATTATCCTTCCCAAGGACACTTTTATTGTTGTTACAATTGGTCTCCTTTGAAAAAGAAATCATCATTCAAGTCTAAGATGTATAGATTTCAATCTTTATCAAACTTATTAAATATAGTATCCAAGAGTGGTTTTCTTCAATCTGAAAATGCCTATAGTATTGTCCATACTAAGAAAGATTATTTTCTCAACCCAAGGCTCCATTTTACATCATTATTGACATGTTACAAAATGTTAACTAGTAACCTTGCTTTATAAAGACTTAGAGAATATCGAATGTAATGAACAATCTCATACAGTCATTGAGAACTAGTCATGGTCTCACAAGGAAAGTTAAAGAACTTTGATAAAATAGCATGACAAATGGTACATAAGCTATCATGCTTAATATAGTCCAAAAATATCTAATAAAGTTTCTCAATTGTCATTAAAATGACAGCAAGATAATACTATTCATCCTAATTCTATCGGCCTACCACATGGTAAGTTCTACCAAAATGCATGTATTGTAGTAATATCAGCCTACTGGATGTATTGTAATCATTTACAAGGAATTCAAATAATGATAGAAAAAAGGAAATATGTATCATGTTTTACATAGCCTTAACCTTTTTGAGAGGTACCTGTTAGATGGTTAGCTACAGTCCTTTCTCTTGGACTTCCAGTTCACTCCCTATGCAACCTTTCTATCGTCCTGTGTCTTTCTCTATGCTAGACTTTCTATTTTCCTTTCCCTCCCATTTCCCAAGGAAAATCCAATAAAGTTATATTTTTGAATAATGATGTTGTGGTATCATCCCCACCTCTGGATAACCACCAAAAACCAAAACAAAATATCCACCCGTGAGCATGCAAAATTACATTTGCTATCTTTTTGCAAGAATAACTTCGAGCAATAATGGGTTACTCCCCACTCTCTCCACATCACGTGGAATTTAGTACATGCCCCACTACATGAGTACGAAGGTTGCCAACCCAAGAAAGCTTATCAAAAAGAGATAAGTGGTTAAGGATTAATAAACATATTTCTATAAACAATATTATAATAATACCAATTTATAAATATAATATATCAACACAATGGTAGCAATACTTGTTGGGATAAGTTGCTATTAACTTGCAATCCTAACCAATTTATGTGTCTCCAAAGTTCCTGGAATGTGTTCTCCAACACATAATGACTTTGAGAGATTAATTATTATTTAATTATATTACTTGGCTTATTGTAATTAACTCCTAAATGATAGGGTCAAACTTGGGCATCCACTTTTTGGGTGGGGTCCATGAAGACTTTGTTGACAACTCCTAATGTCTATTTTGAGAGTTTGATAACTCCTAGTAAGTGGGATTTAACTTGGGTGCCCCCTTTTGGTGGCAAATTATATTTAGACTTGGAGTTTGTTTTTTATGTACATGAGTGGATTTTTGGTACAGGGGCACCCAGGTGGTCATGCCTCCAAGAGGGGTAAAAAACTAATCCTTTGTTTTGTTTGGCTTATTAGCATGTAATAAGGTATGAGAAGACCATTTTAGATGTGTTGGAGTATAAGTTAGGTCATTAGGTGTGTGGAAGTGTCTAATTACAAAAGATGTCAATGTTGCATATGTTGTCCAATTGCACAATGTGGAATGTGAAGGGTCAATGTTGCACAAAGTTAGAATTTGAATAGTTGTAACTTGAAAAATTAGTTATGAGCAGTTGGAAAAGGTTAAAAAAAATCTTGGTAAGGTCAAAGACATGAAGAGAGATGGTGTGGTTGAAGTTTCTTTGAAGAATAATGAACAGATATCTCTATTTTCTGTCATTCTTAACGTTTTTTGTTGCTCTCTTGCTCTGTACGGATGTATGGTGAACTAAGACTAGTTGGGAATGAAAGTTATTTGAATCTACTTTAATTTGCAATTTTTTTCATTCATTTTCATCAAGAAATAAGAAAGATCTTCCTGTTTCTTTGCAAATTGGTTTGAAACCCTAGTTAGGGTCACAATGAGCAAACAAAAAATGTCTTTCTTCCCATTCCATTAGTGAAAACTTCTGAAGCTTGGTGGAATGGATGTTTTCAATGTATTCTATGATCTTTCAAAGTTTTAGGAGTAGGAAGGATGATTGGCACATGCTAGGTTGAAATTGAAGGTCTGTTATCTTCTTGCAACAGGTCTAGTTATAAACTAGAACAGTCATTTTTTAGGCAGGACTCTTGTTCCAAAACAAACCTACCTGAATTCTTTATATGTTTGAGAAGGCCCAAAAGGGTATCCAAATCTATGTTTACATTTTGAGTATCAAGTTTTCTTTGGAAATCATGGCCAAAAAGGCCAATTTACTGCCCCACTTTCAAGGCCTAGAGAATTAGGACAGTCAATTTTAAGCCCTTTACTTCCAAAGAAACTATACCTAGTTTCTAGATATATTGTCAAATGCCATAAAGGGTATCTAGAATGGTATTTGGTTTTTGGGTTTGAAGCCTTTTCTGAAAGTTATAGGAAAAAAACCTCATTTGTTGTACTACTAGGGAAGCTGAAGAGTTTGTGAGAGAATCCACCAAAATATGTTTCAAAACTTGAAAGGTTGGTTCATTGGTGATTGTATTTGATATCCTCCATTGTTCAGTATCATAGTGGTATTAGAGCCTAAAAGGTCTAGGAAAAGGAGTTGAGAGCCTGAAGATCTCGGCAAGATAAGTTTATTTTGGAGTTTGTGTATTGTCTTTTTGTAGGTTGAAGGAAGAGCTTGGATGCCAAAGGACTAGGCTAAGGGAAAAAGAAGGAAACCTAGGTGAGGTATCACGAAGACAAGAAGAAGCAAGGTGAAAGAGACTTTTTTGAGAAAAAAAGAATGGACATGTTGAGGAAAGTAGTTCGTGGAGACTTGTAGAGTCAGGAGGTACCAAGCAAGAAACAAGTAAAGAAGAAGGAAGAGAAGGTAAAGCAAATTGATATGGAGCAAGAGATAGCAGATTTGAGGCAAGCCTTGGAGCAGATGAAAGAAATTTAAGAAGAAATGGAAAAAAGAATGGAACTTGAAATGCAACAACTTCTTGAGAGAGCAAACAAGAAAATAGTTGGCATTTTCCAATAAGAAAGAGGCTCAAATGGCCTATCAAGAAGAGTATTCAGAAGAGAAGAAGGCAAGAGAGGTTAGTAGAAGAGAAGAAAGACATTTGGGAGTCTTTGTTGATGGCGGAAGAGGAAAAGCCATCTGAGATAGAGGAAGAGGTTAGTAATGCAATGGTAAGCAAACCTAGGATTGTTTTGACATTAACAAGCATTGAAGAGTTGCCTTGGAAAGTTCAGGATGTCTTGAAAGATCATGTAGACATAGTGGTTGATAAATTTTTTGACTTTTTTCTTCCAAGGAAAGGTGTTAGTCACTATTTAGCTTTTATTCTAGGGGCTGGTCTGTCATATACAGTAGCCTATGATAAGCAAAATGAAGAATGTGATGTGTCTAAAGAAGGAGATGGTACCAATTCAAATTATGAACTTGTTTGGAAGGTTGTAAATGAAAGAAATTTTTATGCTAAAGGCAAAAGGATTGTTGTGAAAGAGATTACATAGTTGAGCAAGTAATGTTTGAAGGGAAAATAAGGTATGTAGTAGCATTATGACCAAACTGAGTTGCAGATGGAAGATGGACAGTTAGACAAGCATCTATTACAAATGGAGTAGCAAAAGAGAGTTACAGATGTCAGTGATTGTAATGCTAAAGGTACCAAGGTTAATTCTGATTTACTTCTTTTAGAAAGGGCCAGTAACACTGATCAAGGATCCATACTTGCTGACATAATGGTGAGAGATAAAGAAAGGAGACAAAATGCTTTGATTATGATGGTAAACTTGAGGGATGAGAAGCCTAAGTTCAAAATGAAACAAGTCATTGAAGAAGAGCAAGGTGATATGGCATTGTATGCAATCTATCATGATGAAAGGAAGTAATTGTAGGTTGGAGATGACAAATGCAAGCAAGGGTCATATGTTACTATGTTGAGATGGTCACCAAAAGAGTGTGAGAAGTAGGGTAATCAAGGTTGTTATCTGTTTGTTCCAAGTTCTCAGCAGTTGTTCATTTTGCCAAGTTCACCTACCTCTGCCACATGTTCAAGAAACCTCAAGTGAAGATGAAGCCACTATGGCACTATTTTAGAGAAGGTCAAATGCAAATCAAGTAAGGGATTTTAGACCTGATTCTCAAGTTGCTACCTTCTATTCAAGCAGAGCTTGAATCTTTTCTTCTCCAGGAGTATGGTGCAGGGGCACCCAGGTTGTCATGCCTCCAAGAGGGGTCAAAAACTAATGTTTTGTTTTGTTTGGGTTATTAGCATGTAATAAGGTCTAAGGAGACCATTTTGGATGTGTTGGAGTCTAAGTTAGGTCATTAGGTGTGTGGAAGTGTCTAGTTGCAAAAGATGTCAATGTTGCATATGTTGTCCAATTGCACAATGTGGAATGTGAAGGGTCAATGTTTCACAAAGTAGGAATTTGAATAGTTGTAACTTGAAAAATTAGTTGTGAGTTGTTGGAAAAGGTTGAAAAAAAACTTGGTAAGGTTGAAGACATGAAGAGAGATGGTGTGGTTGAAGTTTCTTTGAAGAATAATGAACAAATATCTTTGTTTTCTATAGTTCTTAACATTTTCTGTTGCTCTCTTGCTCTATATAGATGTGTATGGAATATCGTGAACTAAGACTAGTTGGAAATGAAATCTATTTGAATCTACTTTAATTTGCACTTTGTTTCATTCATTTTTCATCAAGAAATAAGAAAGTTCTTGTTTCTTTGCAAACTGGTTTGAAACCCTAGTTAGGGTCACAATGAGCAAACAAAAAATGTCTTTCTTCCCATTCCACCGGTGAAAACTCCTGAAGCTTGGTGGAATGGATCTTTTCAATGTATTGTATGGTATTTCAAAGTTGCAGGAGCAAGAAAGATGATTGGCACATGCTAGGTTAAAATTGAAGGTCGGTTATCTTCTCGCAACATGCCTAGTTGCAGACTGGAACAATCAATTTTTAGTCCTCTTGTTCTAAAATAACCCTACCTGAATTTGTTATATGTTTGATAAGGCCCAAAAGGGTATCCAAACATGTGTTTACATTTTGAGTATCAAGTTTTCTTTGGAAATTATGGCCAAAAAGGCCAATTTGTTGCCCCACCTTCAAGGCCTAGAGAAGTAGGATAGTCAATTTTAAGCGCTTTCCTTCCAAAGAAACTATACATGGTTTCTAGATATGTTGTCAAATGCCATAAAGGGTATCTAGAATGGTATTTGGTTTTTGGGTTTGAATCCTTTTCTGAAAGTTATAGGAAAAAAACCTCATTTGTTGTACTACTAGGGAAGCTGAAGAGTTTGTGAGAGAATCCACCAAAATAGGTTTCAAAAATTGAAAGGTTGGTTCATTCATGATTGTGTTTCATATCTTCCATTTCTCTGCATCAATTTTGCTGAGACAACTTGCATGGATATAATTTTAGAGTTAACTAAAGTATTAGATACATGCATGAATTGTAATATTGCTTGCATAAGTTCATAAAAGCTGACATGCACTTGCATGTCACTTGCATGTGCTTGCATGTTGTTGTATGTTGCTACTATGGACTTGCACATGCTTGCATGTTGTTGCATGTCATTTATATGGTCTTGCATGTTGTTGCATGTTAGTTTTGTGAGGTTGCTTGTAGAACACTCCAAGTCTTGAAACTTTCAGGATGGTTCATTTCAATTTTTTAGATAATGGGTACCAGTTGCATGTTGAAACAGGTGTTTGCATGTCACTTGCATATATAGAACAAGTTAATTTAGAATAACATTGGGGACATCAATCATGGATGTTGTTTGCATGAGATTGGTGTGTGTTGATCACTTTAGTTGACTAGAAGAGATTGGGCAAACTTGTACGCCCAATCTTGGGACTTTGAGTTGTTGCTTTTATTTGGAAATGTATTTTATGTTGACTAAGTTCACTTGGGAAAACTTGGGCACCAACTTTTAGAACAAGCAGTTAACATGAAGCTTTGGACTGTTTGACTTCAGTCTTCTCTATTTGGAGCACTTGGTTTATGCATGAGGACTTGCTCTCATGTTATGAATTACAATTGATTGTAATTTGAGTTTCAAGATTTCCAATTAAGAAGTTTTTGAATTAAGAAGCTTTTGTAATTAATTAAAAATCCCCATACATTTTCTAGAGAGCAAGATTTCAAGGACTTAGAAAAAAAGAAAGAAGCTTTTTGAAGTGCATCAAGGACTTAGAGGAATTTAAGTATTGAATGTAATCTTTTCCAAAGAGATATAATACAAGCATAAACACCTTTGAGTGTGGAGTTTTTTTCCCTTCGGGGCTTCTTTGCATAAATACTTGTCTTCTTCTTGCAAGTTATTTTCTTCTCATCTACATTGGATTGAAAGTACAAAATCATTTACATATTAATTGTAACAGATTAATCTTATTTTTAGCTTTGTAAACACATAATTTTAAAGTTTGTAGTAGTAGTTCTACCTTCATTTTAAACATTTGGTATCAAAGATAACGATTCTATTAAGTGAGGGATGCCTTTCTCTTAAAGTGTTGAAGGTTTTTTGGTTGTAGTGGGAGCTTTGTTTTGTGGGGTTTGCAGAGTTGTGAAGAAGATTGTTGACAATGGGTTCTACCTCTCATATGGATATTCAGAAGTTCAATGGTTCAGGCTACAAAATGTGGAAATTGAAAATGGAAGATCTCTTAGAAGAAAGAGAACAATGGTTAGTGTTTTCCAATGAGAAGAATCCATATACAACTATCAAAGATGAAGAATGGTTAACACTTGATAAAAAAACATGAGGAACCATAAGGTTGTGCCTTGCAGATATCGTCCTCTTGAATGTTTCTATTAAAGCTACAACATACAAGCTATGGAAGAGGATAGGTGATATTTATCAAACCAAAAGTTTAACTAACAAGTTATACCTCGAAAGATAGTTGTATTCTTTAAAGATGACAAATAGAGATTCTGTTGCAAATCATTTGAATGTTTTTAATTTGATTTTAAATCAACTTGCATCTTTAGATATTAAGCTAGAAGATGAAGATAAATGTATCTTGTTGCTTTGTTCTTTACCAAAATCTTGGGAAAATTTAATTGTTGCTATCAGTTGTAGTGGTGCAGATCCAAAGATGGACAATATCATCGCTACTCTTCTTTCAGAAGAAATGAGAAGAAAGTCCAAAAATGGTGGATCCCAAGATGCTTTACATGTAAGGAGTAGGACTAAGTAAAAGACACCTACATGGGATAAGAAGAAGGGTAAGTCTAAAGGACATTTTAAAACCCTTGGTAAGATCAAAGTAAAGTGTTGGAACTATGGAAAATGAGGACATATGAATCTTCACTCTTTGGCCAAACTTGACATTGAAATGAACATTTTGAACTAAATCTTCACTTTCGGACACCTATAGCTATTAAACTGTGAGGAATTTGAAGATGATGCAAACTAGTGATTTGTGACATTTTGTTTATAGATTCTAAATATTTTTTTGTTTTAAATTTGGAATCAAATTGCATTTCTTTTTCCATCTCCTTCGATAACTAGTTTTTAACAGTAAACGACATTTTTAAAGAGTGATGTGTACTATAAACCACATAACTTTTTTTCTATGAAGGATAAAATTCTGATTTTTTTGAATTTAGATTTGTAACTACAATATCTAGAGGATGCATTTGGTTTTATAATTTTTTATTGAATTATTTTTTAATTAAGTTTTGAAGTCAAACCAATTACAATTTAGACATAGATGTACTATAGAGCATAACTTTTTTGTATATATCAAAATTCAATTTTTTTTGTTGGAATAAGAACATCAATACCTAGAGGAAATGTATTTTTTTTAAAAAAATTTCTATATTTTCCTATTTTTTCATATGTATGAAACAAAGGCCTTGATGTTCATTGAAAAACCTACATTCACAAGAAATAAAAAATAAATATAATAATCAAATTAAATATATTTAAAATTATACTTTTTGGGAAGCTTATAATAAGGACTACATACTTACAAAACATTAATTTTAAATGAATTTATTTGATCCCCCAAAAGGTAAATAAAAAGTGGTTTTTTATTAGCATTTTGATAGGTGTAGAGGATACTCCATTATAGGTATGGTTTAAAACTAGCGAGGTTCTATCCACAAAGGTTTGATCTTGAAAGGAAGCAAGGTACATGGAACACACTTCCTACACCAATCTAATGAGGGGAAATGTATGCAAATTTATTTTAATCCTTACAATTGCAGTAATGTTAAACATATAACATAAGAAATTACAGCAGCAACACAACACAAGAGATTGACACAAGATGTATCGTGGGGAAAACCTTTTCAGGTAAAAAACCCCACACTCTAAAACCTGCACAATGTATTATTTGAAACAAATAACAATTTACAATACACTTGCAATGCAAGTTCTTCCAAGAGTCTTCAAATGTCATATCTGGAGTGATTCCGGTAGCATAATAGTACCTATAAAAACACTATGCTACTACAACTCCAAAACAATGCATTTTATAGAGATACAAGGCATATTCTAGAAGCTTCTTGAGATAGGTGTCTACCTTGGCCACATGGCCATTATCCCACATCAAAGGACACTTGTCCAAGATGCAAATACATCTCTCACATCTATCATACATGTAGATTTGACTTTCCCAACATTGAGCGCTCCAAGGCTAAAAATAGACTATGATGGATGCTCTTACGTATCTTACAACTGTCATAAAAAACTACACAACATGACAATCTTAAATATTGTAAGAGAATCCATCATACAATGCAAAATATAGCATATTCCTCTTACAACTAGCCCAACTTGGGCACCCAAAGATGCCTTTCCCTCATGCAAAGATACTCACTGACACTTGTCACCACTTATCATAGGAATCTCCAAACTTGGCTATTACGTGTCATAGATTCTATCATATAGAATATCCTCTTCCACATACCACAAGATGCCGACACATGGCATATTAGTGCCACCTCAAATGGGACACCAAATCCATGTAGGTTTGACTTGACCATCCAAGTCACATTCTAAGTAAGATGACAAGTCACCATGCCACCTCAACTAAGTGACCAAACTGAATGTGCAAGTAAACACAATATTAAGCAATAAATAAATAGACAATTCAATAAATAATGCTAGGAATTTGCAAAGGTTGAGACACCTTAATTCCCAACATTGTCCCATTTGTCGAACACCTTGCAAGAGCTAAAAGAAATGAGAAGATTTAACTACTAGGGGCCAAGAGGCCCATAGACTCCGAACACCATCTGAACTTCTCTATGCCCACTGGTTTCATCAATGCATCTGCAACATTCTTCAAAGTGTCTACCTTCTCTAATATCACCTTTCCATCTTCTATCATATCTCAAAAAAATGAAACTAAACATCAATATGCTTTGTTCTGGCATGGAAAGTAGGATTCTTTGATAGGCAAATCACACTTTGACTGTCACAATAGATAGTAATCTATCCTGCATCAACACCAATATCTGAACACAACCTCTTAATCCAAACAGCTTCCTTACAAGCATGAGTTGCTGCTATGTACTCTGCTTCTATGGTGGACAACGCAACCACACATTGTTGCTTACTCATCCAACTAATAGCACCACTGAACATGGTAAACACATAAGCACTAGTGGATCTCTTGCTGTCAATGTCACCTGCCCAATTAGAATCCACAAATCCATGAATACTCAAAGAATTTAGAGGTCCAATAGGATAACCATGATAACATAGAGAATACTTGAAAGTACCCCTCAAATATCTAAACACTCTCTTCACCGCATCCTAACGTACCCATCCAGGATTAGCCATAAATTGACTAAGGATGCCCACTACTTGGGCAATGTCTAGTCTTGTATAGACCATAGCATACATTAAGATGCCAACTACACTAGCATAAGGTACTCTGATCATATCCTCCATCTCAGAAGGAGACTTTGGACAATCATTCATAGATAACTTTGTCCCCAATGAAACAGGAACACATAATGGTCTGCAATCTGTCATGCTGAATCTATCCAACATAGTCTTCACATACTTACTCTAGCTTAACCAAAATTTTCTGTTTGCTCTATCTCTTCTGATCTCCATCCCCAGAATGTACCTGTCTGCCCCTAAGTTTGTCATTTCAAACTGTGCTAACAACTAAGACTTCAAATCAGAAATCATATTCTTACCATTCCCAATCAGCAACATATAGTGTAATAATGAGAATATGATCATTGTCAAACTTGTAATACACATAATGATCTGATTCCAATCTCAAAAATCTAATAGACAACACAAAGGAATCAAAATTCAAGTACCACATCCTAAGAGATTATTTCAATCCATACAAAGACTTGTTTAACTTGCAAACCAAATTTTCTTTACCTTTCACTATGTAGTGCTCTGGTTGTGACATGTAGATTTCTTCCTCCAAGTTGCCATGAAGGAAAGTTGTCTTCACATCCATTTGTTCCACTTCTAAATCATAAGCTCCTGCAAGAGATAACTGTTACTAAATTATGTTCACACCTAATTTAGTTAGACCTGAATTACAGTTGTCACAAAAAGAGTAAAAGATTTTTTTTTGAAGTGTAATGATCAATCAGTGAATGTATGACTTCTTGGCAAGAGACAAGCAAAGATCATTTGTCAAGATAATCTGACAATCCAATCAGGACTATCAAACCATCCTGACAAGTGAAGTTATCTGATGACAAGAGACCACATAGTTAATGAATGACAGAAGGTTTTAACTGGTTTTATCTTTCAAGTATGAGATGATTGAATTATTCAAGTAATCACAATTCAGTGAGAAAGAAAGGTATTTATAAAGCTCTCATTTCATATCATGTTTTGAACATATGTTTCATATTAGTTTCAATTATTCTATCTTATGCATTTGATTCAAAAGGTAAACAATACATAAATCATTTGCATAAGGTAAAGTAACTGATCATATTCAAAGAAATATTTAAATGTGTCCCACATAAGCCATGGGAGTGACTAAACTGAGCAATGCAAACATGTGCAAGCTATACATCTAAGGATAAAAGGAAAGAGAAAGAACATATGAGAATAATGAATATCTATCATTGCCTTTTTGGAAGGTTGATATTCTTAGTTGGTAGCTGATCTTCATGTCCTTATCTTCTGCTCCTGATCAGGATAGTGTACCTACAAAAAAATGGGGAAAAGCCTTATTAGAAGCTGCGGATATTCAAAATTATAATATGCTTTATCGACATACATATAAACATGCAAACATTATGCATCTTATGCGAATGGATCAAATCAGACATGTGCAAAAAATTAGATCATCATTAGGAAGATCAATCAACTTCAAGAGGTATGTTTTTATGCTAACTTGTTTGTTCACTATGTAGGTATAGGAAAAGTAATGTTGCTGATTTGAAGACATTTAAAGCATGTGGAGAAAATGTGGCTCCCACAAGGGTAGAGCCCAGCATGCTTCCTTCTTATTCATTTGAGAGGGATATCAGATTGCAATAGACAGAATGCACTATTCAAGAAATACTATGCATTAGAATAGTCAAACTTGCAAATGGAGTGGAGTCATCATCATAGAGGTGAAGAGGAGTAGATGCTCCTATAAACTATGCCCACTTCAAGGAACAACTTGTTAAAACCAAACCAGATCATGTTCAAAATGCTTCATCACATGTTGCAAGATGAAAGGTGATTTATATGCAAGTATAGAAGTACAATGATCAAAAACAGAAGTGATTACAATCATGGAAATGTATTCTTCTTTATTTTTATTATGACTGAAGTATATTTCTACTATCCATATGTGTGTCATAAGTATGAAAAGCCGCCTAGTAGGTGAACATCATGACAAACTAACAGTAGATGCCATGAAGAATGCATAAAGTGCAAAGAGGAACAACCTTGTAATGAATGAAGAATCAGCTGAGAAAGGTTTGCCAGGATTGTCATGAAGTTAATCTAGTAGCAACCTCATAAAATGCTGATTTACATGAAGTGAAGGCTACAAGAGCCATGAGAAAATGATAAACTGTCATAATACCATATCATACAATGCTATCAAACTATTATGATATCTATTAAGACATATAAAAGAAGGATGCCAAATAAAAGTGCCATAACAACAATGCCTGATAGAGGCATGTGGAACAACAATGTATGAAGAGATAGGTGCTTATTCAGTATACAAAAGGTACAGGTTGTTTGCTAGAAGAGGATATAAATATCAAACATATCATGCTACAGCCATGTGCCTGAGTAAAATAGAGTAACTTAAAGAATAAAGCCATGCTACAGACTGGAGCATCATGCAATCATAGCATCCTCATGTTATACTGAACCATTATAAGTGACAATTATAACTACACTTGAGGTAGCATGAAAGAAGGTCAATTTCTAAGTGATCATATCATACAAGAAATGATGAATGAATGATAAAAAACTACAAGAATTTGTTGTTACATCAAAGGTATCCATTGTCATAACAAAGAAGATACAGTTTAAAAGATACCAGTTCTATTATATACCAAATAACAGTTAGAAAGGAGAAAGAAACAAAACATAAAGGGTTCTACATGTTTTTCTTTTTATGAAAAGGTTCAGTTTATACCAGAGTGCTCATGACTTTTTGAAACTCTTATCATCATTTTGCAAGATAAAGTTACAGTTGAAAGAAGGATAAATGAAGCAAATAGATAATAACCCATATGGGTTTTCTACAAAAATGCAGATAAGTAAATGTATGTTGTTACAGACTTAACCCATGTTACATTTGTTTTGAAACCCTCATATCTTTCTTATCTATAGTTGAAAAGAAATGCTACAGAGTAAGATAATGTTATGGCCGTAGCCAAGAAGATGATTATTCTTTGTTAAAATCAAAACCCTCTGCATATATTATGGAAGCTTTGTCTTGTTTCTTGTATACAGTTGAAAAAAGAGATACAGTAAGAAAATATAGCATGGTCGTGATAGGAAAAAGGTTTTTCTTCAAGGAAAATGAAAACCCATATAATCTTTTGAAACCCTTGTCTTGTTTCTTGTCTATAGTCAAAAGAAAAGATACAGAAGATGATAAGTAGCAAGGCCATGACTGAAAAAGCCTTTTCATTCAAAAATGTCAAAACCCTTTTTTGCATTTCTTGAAACCCTTACAAGTTTCTCATCTACAAAGAAGTCGAGAGAAGGAGAAGAACAGAGGCCACAGGCCGTAGCTAGTAAAGGAGAATATTCCCTGCATATAGATTTCAAACCCTCATCCTTTTTAAAACCCTAATGCAGGAGCATCCAGGGTGTAAGAGTAATCTTGCATCAACCAAAAAAAAATGTGTTGTTTCTTTTCAATAAGGGCTAAATTTGGCAGGGTTACTATTTTTAGTAAGTTTGCATTTGTGCATGGTTGGATACAAAATTTTACATGGACCTCCAGAATGGTGAATTGAAGCTAATGGTGAAGAAATCACTTCAATTTCATTTGTCATTTGTGAGATATTAAAATTTCAAATTCCAAAAATCCTATTGAAATATTCAAAGTCAAATTTGAAGCACTTAGAGGCTCCGAATGGGCACGAAATTTGGTGGGAAACCCAAGCAATCCACCAATTAGTACTATTTGTGCTCCATCATCTTTTCGAGAGATTTCCGAAAAGGTATTATAATTGAAAATCCAACAATCGGATCGAAAGTTATGGCCCCACGAAGTTGACCTATTTTTGGAGGGAGATGCAAATTTCAAAATTAAGCTAGTGGTTGCCAAAAGGGGCTATACATATATATATATATATATATATATATATATATATATATATATATATATATATATATATATATATATATATATAACCATTTTTGGTAAGGGGGAAGGTGTAGAGTCAAGAAATGTGGGGAAATTAGAAACCCTAGTTGATTTGGGAATTATAGAAGGCTAAAGATCCTAGAGTCTTGAGAGAGGGAGCTGTAATATGTTGCAGCCTATAGGGGATTCATCTTTTGATTGTATTTGAGCTTCTATAATGTAATGTTTTGTCCATATTAATAAAATATCATTCTATTTTCTGCGTGTAATTTTTGTTATTGTGTGTTTTATGATTTACCCCCTTTATCAAGTGGTATCAGAGCAAGGGTTCTTGAGTGTGTAGACAGATCGCTAACTGTGAGGCAATTTGTACTAGGACCTAAGGTTGTGGGTTTGCTGCAGTGATCAAGATGCCTCCACATAGAAATTGTGGTGGGAGGAATGCTTTGATGGAAGAGGGTTTTAGAGTCCTGCAAAGACAAATCGATGCATTGCAAGAGGAGCTGCGAAGAGGGTTTGAACCGAGAAGGAGAGAGGAAAATGAAGATGAAGCTAAAGAAGAGCTATCTGAGGAAGAACAAGAAGCTGTGGGAGATCCTGCAGAAGTTAGGTTGTTGAGGCCCATTTCAAAGATCAGAAAGAGGCCCAGGATCGAAGTTTCTACCCATTCTGGAGATTTGAATCTGGAGCAACTTATTGATTAGATCAATGATATGGAGGAGTATTTCGAGTATGAAGATGTGGAAGACCTTGAACAGGTCAAGTTTGCAAAGACAAAGTTGAAGGGCCATGCCAGTATTTGGTGGAAGGAGGTCCAGTTAGAGAGAAATAGAAGAGGAAAAGTAAAGATTACCATATGGGATCGGATGGTGGAGATATTGAAGAAGCAGTTCATTCCTGTGGACTATGAGATGGAGTTGCTAAAGAAGCTGCAAGGATTGAAGCAAGGTAACAAGTCTATTAAGGAGTATACAGAAGATTTTTATAAGATCACTATCAGGATAGGCCATGGAGAGGCCAATAAGGAGAAGGTATCCTATTACATTAATGGGTTGAGGCCAAGTATTCAAGAAGATTTGAGCCTGGTCGAAATGACCACCATAGAAGATGCGTACTAGTTTTCCCTGAAGGTGGAAGAGAAGATGAATAAGAGATTTGAAATCAAGCAAAGGGGAAGAGGTCAAGGTGGAAGGATTGGTGGAAGACCCTATAGAGGCCGAAATGAAGATCCAAAGAAAAGTGAAGAAGCTGGAACAAGTTGAAATCAGAGAGGAGATAATACCTACCACCCTCGTGACCAGAATAATGGTGAGAACAGAGGAAGAGGAAGAGGTAGACCTAGGCAAGGACTTGGAAGAGGAGGTTTCAGAGGAACATGTTTCCAATGTGGAGAAGAAGGGCATCGAGCATACAAGTGTCTGCAACATCAAGGAAGGATGAATAGAAGACCTGAAGGTAATGCACGACTTGCACATGTGGATGAAGATGCATAGTCTAAGCGCTCCAAAGATACAGAAAGGGGAGAAACCCTAGTTGTCAGAAGAACTTTGTTGAATGAGAAGAAAGAACCCATTCAAAGGAAGAGTTTATTCCGCACAAGGTGCAAATGTGAAGGTAAGTGTTGTGATATTATTATTGACAGTGGAAGCACTGATAATCTTGTTTTAGAGGAGATGGTTGACAAGTTGAAGTTGACAAGAAGAAAGCATCCGCATCCATACCGGATTGCATGGTTGCAAAAGGACCATAGAGCTTTGGTCAATGAGCAGTGTTTAGTGAAGTTCAAGATTGGTGACTACCATGATGAGGTGTTGTGTGACATCATATCGATGGATGCATGTCATATGTTATTGGGGAGCCCGTGGCAGTATGATAGGAGCGCTATCCATGATGGTCGTGCAAACACATACTCCCTAACAAAGGATGGAATCCGTCATAAGTTGAAGCCCTTGAAGGAGGTGGAAGAAAAGGTATGTAGTACTGCCAAAATTTTCTTGGTAGATGGTAGAAAGTTTTTAGAGGGTATGAAGCATGAGCATCATTGCTTTGCATTGATTCCTAAGATTAGTCAAGAGAAATGTGAAGATGTACTAGCAAAAGTCTCAGAAATGTTGGAAGAATTTCAAGATATTGTCTCTGATAATGTACCTGAAGGTTTACCACTAGTGAGGAAGATAAGTCATCAAATGGATTTGATACCAAGAGATAGTTTGCCAAATAAGGTAGCCCACAGAATGACTCTAGCAGAGAATGAAGAGTTGAACAGACAAGTTTATGAGCTATTAAGGAAGGGACTGATAAGGGAGAGCCTAAGTCCATGTGTGGTACCTGCAGTACTAGCACCAAAGAAAGATGGAGAGTGGAGGATGTGTACATATTCCTGAGCCATCAACAAGATCACAATGAAGTACAGATTTTCATTGCCCAGAATGGATGACATAATGGATTGTTTGGGTGGAGCCAAGTACTTCACGAAGATTGATCTAAAGAGTGGGTATCACCAGATTCAAATCAGAGGAGATGAATGGAAGACAGCCTTCAAGACAAAGGAGGGTTTGTATGAGTGGTTAGTCATGCCATTTGGGCTAACCAATGTACCAAGCACATTCATGCGGCTCATGAACGAGGTATTAAAAATTTTTTTAGGAAGTTTTCTTATTGTTTATTTAGATGACATTTTGATTTTCAGTATAACTTGGGATGAGCATTTGATGCATATCAGAAGAGTTTTAGAGAAGCTGAGGGAGGAGAAGTTGTTGATCAATCTGAAGAAATGTTGTTTTGTAAAGAAGGAGTTGGTATATCTGGGATTTGTTGTCTTAGAGGAAGGTCTTAAGATGGACCCAGAGAAGGTGAGGGCTATCATTGAATGGCCTACGCCAAGGAGTGCTTTTGAGGTAAGATATTTTCATGGTTTGGCAAGTTTTTACAGAAAGTTTATCAGGAATTTCAGTAGCATTTGTACACCCCTAACTGAGACAATGATAGGGGATAGAAAAGAGTTTAGATGGACCAAAGGAGCAGACAAAAGCTTTGATACATTGAAGCAGAAAGTCGTAGAACAACCTGTTTTGGCACTTCCAGATTTCAATAAGGTATTTCAGGTAGATTGTGATGCTAGTGGTAGTGGTATAGGAGCTATTATGAGTCAAGAAGGTAAGCACATTGCCTATTTTAGTGAAAAGCTTAATGATGCCAAGAAAAAGTATTTTGTTTATGATCAGGAGTTTTATGCAATAGTTCAGGCTTTGAAGAAATGGAGACATTATTGGTTGCCAAAAGAGTTTGTTTTATATACTGATCATTAGGCTTTACAGTATCTTATTAGTCAAAGGGAAGTTAAATCAAAGGCACTTAGAATGGGTTGAGTTTTTGCAGAGTTATACTTTTGTTTTAAAGCACAAGAGTGGGAAGTCCAACAAAGTTGCAAAAGGCAAAATTTGTTGACATAAATGAAGATAGAAGTTGTTGGGTTTGATGAACTCAAAATTTTGTATCTTGAAGATCCAGATTTTGTAGAGGCTTGGAAAGCTTGTCTGGAACCTGTTACTTTGGATAGGACAAAATGGTTGGATTTCATAATCCAAGATGGCACGCTATTTAGAGGAAGCTAGTTGTGCCTTCCGAGGAGTTCCATGAGAGAGAACCTAATTAAGGATAAGTATAGTGGCGGATTAGCTGGACACTTTGGTCGAGATAAGACCATTGCTATTGTTGGTGAACATTATTACTGGCCACAATTGCAACAAGATGTGAGGAAATTTTGTACAGAGTTGCAGAGTGTGTCAGATGGAAAAAGGAACAAGTCAAAATACAAGGCTATATCAGCCATTACCCATACCAGAGAAGCCATGGGATGATATTAGTATGGATTTTGTTCTTGGTTTACCAAGGACATAGAGAGGACATGATTCCATTTTTGTGGTGGTGGATAGATTCTCAAAGATGGCCCATTTTATTCCTTGCAAGAAGACTAATGATGCTATTCATATTGCAGAGTTATTTTTTCAGGGAGGTGGTGAGACTACATGGTCTACCTAAGAGCATTTAGATCGAGATACCAAGATTGTTGGTTATTTCTAGAGGACATTGTGGAAGAAGTTGAAGACAGATTTGAAGTGCAATTCTACACACCATCCATAGACTGATGGACAGATAGAAGTGGTGAATAGGAGTTTGGGTAACCTGCTACAATGCTTAGTAGGAGATAAGCCCAAGGGATGGGATTTGATTTTACAACAGGCAGAATTTACTTACAACAATTCTGTCAATAAGAGCATAGGTAAATCTCCATTCCAGGTTGTGTATGGGAGTAGTCCAAGAACTGCTTCCGAATTGAGGAGGATGGATAAGGGGGAGAAGAGTAGTGCCGAAGCTAAAAATTTTGCTGAGCACATGAAGAATTTGCACGAAGAGGTAAGAAAGCATATCCATAAGATGAATTCTCAGTATAATGCTAAGGCAGATCAGAAGAGGAGACATAAGGAGTTTCAGGAGGGTGATGAAGTCATGGTTCACTTGAGAAAAGAAAGATTTCCAGTTGGTACATATAATAAGCTGAAGACAAGGAAATTTGGACCATGTACAATCCTGAAGAAGCACAATTTAGGAAATGCATTTGAGGTAGAGTTGAATGATGACATCAATATTTCACCAGTGTTCAACATTTCAGATCTGACAAAGTATCATGATGATGGACTTGATAAAGGAACACAGTGGGACATTCCAACATCTACTTCAGAGAAGGAGGAGATAGAGGGCATTTTGGATAGCCGTGTGAGTAAGAGTACAAGAAATAGGCAGTATACAGAATACTTGGTGAAATGGAAAGGAAGGCATGTTGAAGATTCATCATGGTTATCTGAGACTGAGGTTAACTGTTTTGGTTTCCCTCTAACTCATGAGAAGTGACAGGGTCACTTTTCAAATTACCCCAGGTGTCTGATGCAGGAGCATCCAGGGTGTAAGAGTAATCTTGCATCAACCAAAAAAAATAAAAAAATGTGTTGTTTCTTTTCAATAAGGGATAAATTTGGTAGGGTTACTATTTTTAGTAAGTTTGCATTTGTGTACGATTGGATACAAAATCTTACACGGACCTCCAGAATGGTGAATTGAAGCTAATGGTCAAGAAATCACTTCAATATCATTTCTCATTTGTGAGATATTAAAAATTCAAATTCTAAAAATCCTATTGAAATATTTAAAGCCAAATTTGAGGCACTTAGAGGCTCCGAATGGGCCCAACATTTGGTGGGAAACCCAAGCAGTCTACTTATCAATATTACTTGTGCTCCATCATCTTTTTGAGAGCTTTCTGAAAAGGTATTATAATTGAAAATCCAACAGTCGGATCGAAAGTTATGGCCCTGCGAAGTTGACCTATTTTTGGAGGGAGATGCAAATTTTAAAATTGAGCTAGTGGTCGCCAAAAAGGGCTATATATAACCATTTTTGGGAACCCTTAGGGTAGTAGAGTTAAGGGGGAAGGTGTAGAGTCAAGAAAGGCAGGGAAATTAGAAACCCTAGTTGATTTGGGAATTACAGAAGGCTGAAGATCCTAGAATCTTGAGAGAGGGAGCTGTAATGTGTTGTAGCCTATAGGGGATTCATCCTCTAATTGTATTTGAGCTTCTATAATGTAATGTTTCAACCATATTAATAAAATATCATTCTATTTTCTGTGTGCAATTTCTGTTATTGTGTGTTTTATGATTTACCCCCTTCATCAAACCCTAGTGCAATTTTTCTAGGTTACAGTCAAAGAAGTGAGAAAAGAATCAATTTAGAGCCAACCCGTAGCAAGAGGAGCTCGTTTCTTCAAAAAAGTAAAATATCCACTTCGTTATTTCTTCAAACCCTTATCAATAATGAAGACACAGTTCAAAAGAATGAAGATACAGAGGGCCGAACAAATAACTCACCTTGTATTTTGCAAAGAGAGATCACAAAGACCGTGGGCCTTTTTTATTTGTTGAAACCCTCAAAAATGTAGGAGGTCAATGAAGAATACAACAAAGAAAGATAAATGAGTCATGTTAGAGAGTATAATGAAAGATTTACAAATGCTCAGAAGAAGTCCAGACTGCAGCCAGAGATACAAATCATAGAAGGATCAAAGAAAAGTCTAATATCATTACACAGAGGAGAACATTTACCTTTTTTATGCCAGAAAATGCTAAAGAATTGACTGAGAATGGCAGGTTTAAACAAGATAAGATTATTTCCATGAAACCCTAGCTGTCGGCCCTTGGAGTTGTAGAGCCAGAGTGAAGTCCAAATGAAAGAGCAAAATGACTTTTAGGGTTCGTGACTTGTCTTTTGTTCGATGGCATCTTTTCTTTTTCTCAGATTTCTTTTTGACTCAAACAAAATAAAATTAGTACCTTATCCAATGGCCGAGGTCAAGACTTATGTCTTGTGTTCCTAATGATTATGCCATAGGGGGCCCCGTAGGACCAAATACTCATTTCATTTTTCATTTGATTTTGCTAAAGTCAAAAAGATGTAAATCATTAGGAGGTAAGTCTTAATGCCTTTATTCTTTTCTTCTCCATAGTGGTCGAAAAGAATGGTCGAAGTCCCTTATACCACATGAAAACCAAGACAAAGGTCAAAATACCTTATGCATATATGCCTTTCAAAATGCATGTGCATGTAAAGTCAAGACAAAGAAATCATTCAAAGGCAAGGTAGCAATAATGTATATGGATAAGGTAAATTGCCTTATGAAGTCAAGTGATAGCAAAGGTGGCAGAGATATGGATGAGGTGATAATGCATGGTGGTGGAGTGATAAGGAGGTATATATTATACCTTATATTGCATTCATGTTGTAATAATGTAATTATTTTTGCATGGAGTAATAATAGTGTAAAGATGTATTTATCATTCTTTTTGATAATGCATATTTATTTTTGCATGTAATGAAGTTAAGTATTTGCATGGGAGGCATAAGGAGAGAATATTCTTTATTTTTATCATTCTTTTTGATAATGCATATTTATTTTTGCATGTAATGAAGTTAAGTATTTGCATGGGAGGCATAAGGAGAGAATATTCTTAATTTTCATGCATGATGGCCCTTTTCTTTTTGGCATCATTGATTATGAAATCATGCAAATTATGCAAATATAAAGGGAGAGATAAGATGTTTTTCTTTTTCTTCTATTTCTTCATGATTTTACAACTGTAAATAATGTAAATAATTAATAAAGTAATATTTTATAAATTACTTTATTAATTTGTCACAAAGTTGTAAAACTAAAAAAATTAGAGAATTTGAAACTCATATAGAGTAAATCATGCAAATGATTACTTTATTTCTTGTCCACATTATCTACACATGTAAAATCATGCAAAAATGGAGGAGTGGAGTTAACTGAGGACTTCACGGTCTTTTTGCATGGCTTGGAGGTCAAAAATTGAAGAATTTTGGTCAACTCATGGGTCAAACACATGGAACGCAGTTTGGAGCTATTTTTGGTCACTTTGAGGTAGTTTGACCCTTATTTTTAGGGATTTCATTCTTTTCTCGTGGATCAAATTGGAGAGCTTATTTTTAGAGGTAGTTGATTGCAATTGATTTTTTCTATGCCTCTTGGAGAGAGAAAACTATATATTGTAAGGAAAACTTAGTTTTTTCCTAGTTCTTGCATTCTTTCCTCTCTTACACATTTCTGAGAGGCAGAGTTTGTTTGTAACTCATTTTATAGTTCTTGCCTTTTTGCTCTTACACTTTGAGAGAGAAAGAGGTTTTGTAACTCACTTATTTGCAGATTTATAGAGATTACAGTAGGTTACAGGTTCTATACTTTGTTCTTATGCAATTATTTTCTTTTATTTTTCAGCTTGATCAAGTATCTACCTTCCATTAATGCAACTTGTATGAGTGATTTGATGAGATTTTATTGTGTTTAACATTAGAACCTTTAAAGTCATTGTCTCATTTATACTTACATGTGTTAGATAGCATTGAAAATCACAAGTCTTAGGCTGTGCAAATTGGAAAATATTTCTTTTATGTTGTGAAAAACCCCTTTTCCTTCAAATAGAAATATTTTCTAGCCTTCCTTAAAAATATTTTTTGTGATCAATTTGCTAAAAGTGATTTGTGTGGATAGATTTTCTGAGATCTATTGTGAATTAGATTTCCAACTTTTCATCATTATTAGATGCATCACCATACTTTTACTATTTTATTTGCTTTTAGAAAGATCTTTTTTACCCTTTTCCACATCAAAGTCATAGATCCAATTGAATATTTTAAGGGAACCAGCCCATAATCTGGAGGTTCAAACTCGACATAGGTCACCCATAGCCTAAGTTTGATCCCATGTTTCAAAGGATTGTTGAGTTTCACAACTTTGCATCACGGGTGCAATCCTAATCAACAATAATAACATGAATTGAATAGATGTCAACTTTGCAACGGGAGAGAAAATTTCACCATAATCAATTGCCTCCACTTGTGAATACCCCTTCAAAACCAATCTCACCTTATACTTCTCAAGACTGCCATCTGCTCCAAATTTCTTCTTGAACACCCATTTGCATCCAACGGGTTTTCGTCCATTAGGAAAAGGCACCAAGTCCCAAGTTTTATTCTTTTCCAAAGAAGCCATCTCATCTTCCATGGCCTCCTTCCAACAACCTGCATCTTTCATGCCCATAGCCTCTATCATAGTTCTAGGCTCATCACTGTTAGTAAGCAATGCAAAAGCACAACTAGAATCAAGCAATGTATAAAAAAACCTCTTAGGTTGCTTCCTGTTTCATGTGGACCTCCTCAAAGGCTCAAGTGGAGGTTCTACTTCTTCTTCTGAACTTTTAGAGCTGCTAGAGATCTCCTTATCATTAGGTCCAATAGGGTCTTTCAGTTTAGTCTTCTTGGGGGTAGTAGGAAACTGAACCACATCCTCTTTCTTTTCTTTTTCTTCTGGATGTAGAATAGCAAGAGAAGGTGTTAGCTATTTGAAGCTAACACTTCTTCTATACAACACTTTTTCAACCACAAGATCCCAAAGCTTCTACACTTTCACACCGACACCATAGCCAATGAAGATACACTTAACTACCTTGTTCTCCAATTTTGACCTCTTCTCCTTAGGCACATGTGCATATTCCTCACAACCAAAAACACAAAGATGTCTCAACAAGGACTTCTTACCAGACCACACCTCCATGGGCGTTTAATCAACAAGCATTAAGGTAGGAGACTTGTAAACTAGGTAGCAAGCAATGGCTACAGCTTCAGCCCAAAACTTTTGTTCGAGGATAATATCACTAAGCATACTCCTAGCCCTCTCCATCAATATTCTACTCATCCTCTCTACAACTTGATTTTGTTGTGGGGTATAAGGAGTTGTCTTATGTCTTTCAATCCCTTGTTCTTTATAGAACTTATTGAACTCTTTGGAACAAAACTCACCACCATTATCAGTTCTCAAACAATTAATCTTTTTACCAATCTCATTCTCTACAAAAGCTTTAAACTCTTTGAATCGACTAAAGAATTTAGATTTGCTTCTGAGAAAATAAACCCATTTCCTTCTACTATAATCATTAATGAATGATACAAAATAGATAGATTTAGAGATCGAAGGAGCATTCACAGGACCAAACACATCAAAATGAATAAGATGATCCAAAACACCAGAAGACTTGTGAGAACTAGAGTAAAACTAAACATATTTTTATTTTCCATATATACAATGTTCACAAAAGTTGAACTTGAGATTACAATCATTTAACCCCTCAACAATGTTTTTATTTTTCAAAGCTCTAAGACCCTTCTCACCAATGTGACCGAGTCTCTTATGCCACAACATTGTCTTTTCAATAGGAAGTTTCATTTTCATAGCATGAGCACCCTTAGGTACCTAGAAAGCACTACCATCAGAAGTAGAAGCATCAGTCTTTTTCTCTGCGGGTTCCAATGGTGAGGATGAAGAATCTAAAGGTCTTTTCTTTGAAATAGAAGAACTATTGCAATGACTAGTGCATGCATCCAGTTGAAACAGAGTACCTCTCCGAATACCCTTAGCAAGCACCATAGATCCTCTTGTCATCTTGCATCCTCCACCTGAGAAGACAACCTGTACACCTGCATCATTCAATTTACTTACAGAGAGCAGGTTTCATACTAAACCAGGGATGTGTATAACCCCAATAATCCCCTTCACTTGTCCATTAGGGAATCAGATCAAGACTCTTTCATACCTAACTATCTTCAGGTGAGAGTCATCACCCAGGTACACTTTCCCACCATTGTATTTTTCATACTTCGTAAACCAACCTTGATGCAAGGTCATGTGGAAAGAACCACCAGAGTCAATTAGCCACACATCTTTAGATGCATGGGTGGCCAAGGCTGCAACAAAAGCATCACCATCATCTTGTGACTTGTCAGAATCAGAATTAGAGTTCTTCTTCTTTTTCTTCTCCTCCTCTTTGTACTCCTTTCGAAAGTGCCCAATTTTTCCATAGTTCCAACACACTGCCTTGGACTTTCTAGGAGATTTGGATCTCCCATGAGATTTCGATTTACCCTTTTCAGCTTTCTTATCTTTCTTTTTCATTTTTTCTTTGGGTTTTCCATAGACCGCAAAAGCCTCTTTGGCCGACTTAGATGACTTTCTCTGCATCTCTTCAGATAAAAATGAAGACACCACTTCATCCATTTTGAAAGTGGATGTGGTACTCCCAATGGCCATAACAAGATGATCCCATGAGTTTGACAAAGAACAAAGCAAGGTCATGCAATGATCCTCCTCCTCCATTTTCACACCAATGGATGTCAACTGTGCAACTAGCATGTTAAAAGCATTCAGATGGTCTGCAATAGATCCTCCATCTTCCATCCTTAGAGAATATAGCTTCTTCTGTTAGAATAACTTGTTTACTAGGGATTTGGCCTAATAAACATCACCAAGTTTCTTCCACAACTCCTTCACGGTCATCTCCTCATGGACATTTAACAAGACAGAGTTAGCCAAATAGAGTCTCACAAGACCCTTAGCTTTTTGATCCTTGAGATCCCAATCATCTTGCGACATTACCACTGGTTTTACACCAGAAATTGCTTCCCATAGATCTCTGTCAACAAGCATGTCTTCCATTTTGAGTTTCCAGAACTTGAAATTGCTGCCATTGAACATTTCCAACTCTATTCTACTAGATGTGCCTACCATCTTCTTGCTACAACAAGATCATAGAATACTCTGCACAGACTCCCACTCAAACAAAGATTAGCTCAAAAAACCCCTACCCAACAACTAGGATCACAGGTGGTCAAGTTCTGATACCAACTAAAAGGAAGCAAGGTACATAGAACACACTTCCTATACTAATCAAATGAGGGGAAATGTATGCAAATTCATTTTAATCCTTACAATTGCAGCAATGTTAAACATATAACATAAGAAATTATAGCAGCAACACAACACATAAGAGATTGACACAAGATGTATTGTGGGGAAAACTTTTTCAGGAAAAAAACCCCCACTCTAAAACCTACACAATGTATTATCTGAAACAAATAATAGTTTACAATACACTTGCAATGCAAGTTCTTCCAAGAGTCTTCAAATGTCATTTCTACAGTGATTCTGACAGCATAATAGTACCTGTAAAAACACTATGCTACTACAACTCCAAAATAATGCATTTTATAGAGATACAAGGCATATTCTCAAAGCTTCTTGAGATAGGCGTCCACCTTGGCCACATGGCCATTATCCTACATCAAAGGACACTTGTCCAAGCTATAAATACATCTCTTACATCTGTAATACATGTAGATTTGACTTTCCCAACATGGAGCACTGGAAGGCTAAAAATAGACTATGACAGACGCTCTTACGCATCTTACAATTGTCATAAAAAACTACAACATGACAATCTTACAATGTTGTAAGAGAATCCATCATACAATGCTAAATATAGCATATTCCTCCTATAACATGTCATAGCCCAACTTGGGCACCCAAAGATGCCTTTCCCTCATGCAAAGATACTCACCGACACTTGATACCACTTGTCATAGGAATCTCCAAACTTGGCTCTTACACGTCATAGATTCTGTCATATGGAATATCCTCTTCCATATACCACAAGATGCCGACACATGGCATATTATGCCACCTCAAATGGGATGCCCAAATCCATCTAGGTTTGACTTGACCATCCAAGTCACATTCCAAGTAAGATGACAAGTCACCATGGTACCTCAACTAAGTGACCAAACTAAATGTGCAAGTAAATACAATATTAGGCAATAAATAAATATATAATTAAATAAATAATGCTAGGAATTTGCAAAGGTTGAGACACCTTAATTCCCAACAGATCTAAGGGAGTTTGATCAAACCCTCTTCAATTAAAATCCTTTAAATGGAACCTTTCAAATCTTAAATCATTATATTTTCTAAAAATATGTGATTTAAACAAAAATAAGATGTCCTAGAAAGTGTAACTCATTATTGTGGCAGCACCGAAGAAGGATTGTATGAACAAGAAAAAGAGTTCTGATTCTTCCACAGAAAAATCCTTAGATGATGGTGACAATGATGCATTAATTTTTTCTGCTAACACTATAATTAATGATACTTGGCTTATTGATTTAGGTTTCTCTTATCATATGACTCCAAACAAGGAGTGGTTTTTGAAATATTCAGCATGTGGTGGAGGAGAAGTTTTCCTTGGTGACAATAGTACAAAACATATAATTGGCAAAGGAAACATAAAGTTGTATTTCAATGATGGAAGGATTAAAACCCTTCATGATGTTTTACATATTCTAGGACTTGCAAGAAATTTACTTTCTGTATCCAAATTAAATGATTCTAGAATGCATGTGATATTTGATAAGTCTAGTTGTAGGTTGGTAAGAGGGAATTGGGTGGTTGCTAAAGGATCTCAGATAGGAACCTTGTTTAGACTTAATGCATCTACATTGAATAATCCATCCAATGTAACTGACACTAAAAATGCATGTATGTTGTGGCACCTTGGATTGGGTCACATCAGTGAAAAAGGTCTTAGGACCATTATTAAAAAAAAAATTGGTTGACGGTATTTCAGATTATTCTATTGTCAAAAATGATTTTTTTGAGCATTGTGTTTGGAAAATAGAGTAGATCATCATTTCCTATTGGAAAAAATAATGCAAAGAGTTTATTAGAGATTATTCATTCAGATGTTTTTGAACCAGTGGATATTGACTCTTTTGGAAAATCTTGATATTATGTCACATTTATTGATGATGCATCAAGATACACTTAGATTTATTTTATGAATGCAAAATCTGAAATTTTCACTAAGTTTAATGAAATTAAAGCCTTAGTTGAGAAGCAAATAGATTATAAAATAAGGGTGTTGAGATCAGATAATGGCAGTGAATATTGTTCTAAGGAATTTGATGAATTTTGTAAGCATGCAAGTATTGTGAGATTGAAGACAACACCTTATACTCCCCAACAAAATGGGGTAGCAGAAAGAATGAACTGAACCTTAATGGAAAGAAGTAGGAGCATATTGAGTAGTGCTAAGCTAGATCAATGTTTTTGGGCTGAGGCTATAAGTACTTCTTGTTACTTAATTAATAGATCTCCTTGTTCAACTCTCAAAGATAAAAATCCTTATGAAATGTGGTTAAAAAGAAAACCCTTTATTTCACATTTAAGGATATTTGGTTATGAGGCTTTTTTTCATGTGCCTAAAGAAAAGCGAACTAAACTGGACCCAAAAGCTCAGAAATGCATCTTTGTAGGTTATGGTGAGAATGCAAAATGTTACAAACTTTGGAACCCTCTAACTTGAAAAATTATTTTATCTAGAGATGTTATTTTTAGAGAGTTTACAGCTTATACAGGTGAAGAACAAACAAAGGAACAAGAAAAGAATAAAATAGTGCACTTTGAAACACATATAGAAAAGTAAGAAGATGCACATGTTGAAGAACAATTAGATGGATTTGAGAATGGAGAAGAAGAGAGTTCAGATAATGATGTGTAGGATGAGCATACAGAAGAACAAGAAGAGCTTTTTACTCCTACTTTGAGAAGATCCACAAGACAATGAAATCGAGTTAACAGGTATAGCCCTTGTAATTTTCATTGTGTATTTCCTTTATTGACTAATGATGATGAACCTAGATCTTTCAAGGAGGCTCTATCTTCAGAAGATAGTGAATCTTGGTTACAAGCCATGTATGAGGAAATGAATTCTTTGGATACTTGTGACACTTGGGATCTTGTAAATTTTCCCAAAGGAGGAAAGCCCATTGGTTGTAAGTGGGTATATAAAAACAAAATTGGTGAAGATGGTAATCTAGAAAGGTACAAGCTAGATTGGTAGCCAATGGCTACTCCTAGAGAGAGGGTGTTGATTTTAATGAAATTTTCTCTCCAATTGCTAAATTAACTTCTATTAGATTCCTTTTATGTATTGCCACTGCTTATGATTTTGAGATAGAGGAAATGGATGTTAAAACTACTTTCTTGCATGGGGATCTTGAACATGAGATTTATATGAGGTAACCTAATGGTTTTGTTGTTTAAGGAAAAGAAGAGTTGGTTTGAAAATTAAAAAGATCATTGTATGGTTTGAAATAGTCACCAAGAATGTGGTATCAGAAGTTTGATACTTTTGCATTGAAAGTTGGTTTTGTTAGAAGTGAAGAAGATCATTGTGTTTATCCTAAGATTGTTGATGATCAAAATTTGTACAATCAAAATCACGACACCAGTGGCCTGGGGTTGTCGAGTTAGATTTTGGTACACACACGAACCCTTTCCTCCTTGCCACGGGGCAAACCACCACATCACTCTTGCTCTCGTGGAAGTAGTTAGTCGAGAGGAGGTAAGACACGGGGGTGGTTTGTCTCATTGGAGAGCAGAACTTTGCAGAGAGGGGTCAGCACGTCCTAGGCCCTATGTTTTTGTGCACTTGTGTAGATGTGTTGTTCAATGATCGTGGTTGTAAAGATAACTATATGACCTAAAGGGCCACTAGTCACTGTTGTCCTGTTGGGGTTTTTGATATTCCACCTTTGTGTGGGTAAGCTATTATTCTCGGGTATTGCCTGTTGTCATTAAAACTGTTGGATGAATGCTCGTTGTACTAAGAGTTGTCTAAACGCTTCTTGTTGTTGGATGACTAGTGGGTCTTGTTGTAGGGGTGGATTTCCTCTATCTCATCGAGGATTGCCCTCACCCACTTACCTCTTAATCCAAGGCACATTCATGAGCCAAGACAAGAGATAGGCGATTTTGAGCTAACCTTGACTTGACCTAGGGTTTGACTTAGGGTTTGTTGACCTAAGGTTTGACTATGCATTGACTATGGTTGACCTTGTGATGGAATCAAGGGTTTTGACAAATGTTTGACCATAGTTGACCTTGTGATGGAATCAAGGGTTTGCAAACTTTCTAAGTCTGTAATTTTTTTGTTGTTTTTTAGATTTTTATGAATTCAAGTCTAAATGAAAAAAATTCTTTTTGTGCTTTTTTAATGTTTTTGGAATTGAAGATGCTTTTTTCTAATCTAGGAATTGAAAAATGTATGCAAGCTATAATGAATTTACCTAATGCAATGTGAACTACGTTTTTGGTATTTTTTGAATATTTGAAACAAATGAATCTAAGAAAAAGGGAAATTTCTTTTAAATGAATTAATCTATGAACTTTGAAAGCAAATTACTCTAAGAATGCAAGATCTATATATCCTATCAAGGAAAAAGCAACAAGATTACTGATCCCAAGAGTAATTTTGGTTATCTAATTTCTACAAATTGAAAGAAAGCATAAAGGAACTTGGAGAATCCTCTTGTAGTAGTGGGGAATCCTCTTGGTGACAAGACAACAATGGAAGCAAAAGAAGATTTTGAAGCTATGCAAAAAGATCTCAATGAGAGCTTTGTTGAGCACTATGGCTTGATATGAGAACCGTATGGATGCATGATGAGCTTTGTATGAAAGCTGGATGAAGTAACAAACAAAAACAAAAGGATATAATGTCATGTATGAGCATGAGAATGCTTGATGTGGAGAGCAATAACTTGCAAGAGCTATGTGCACAAATGAAATTGCCTCCCTTCACTAGTAGAAATATGACAAATAAATGACCAGTGATAAAATTTTAGTCACGTGACTAAAATTTTTTGCAACACAACTATAAATGACTAAATAAATGACTAATTTGGTCATCTATTGAAATGACTAATTTGGTCATCTATTGAAATGACTAATTTGGTCATCAGGCAAAAAACACAACTAAATCATTGGTCAGACAAATAAAAATGACTAAATAAATGACTATTACTCCTCTATTCTTTTTTCTTTCCAATTTGATCATAATCCATGAATTCAAAGACAATACAAGGCAAGACAATAAATGCCCGCTTAGACCAAAGGAATAAAGGGAGAGAAAGGATTGAACAAAGGGTTAAGAAGAAAATAGACAAATCATACAATAGGAAATATATAAAAAAAATTAAAAATAAGACAAGAAAATAGACAATCTGGATAGATACAAATAAAATAAAGACAAAATTATTAATTATAAAACTTTTAAATATACTATAATATTGATAAATTATTTAATTTTGCAAGTCTAGTATGCACAACTATAATTTAAGTTAAATTAATTTAAATTATATAATTTAATAACTTAAGTTGTATAATTTATAACGTATATAACAAAATAATTATATAATTTAAGTTAAATATAATTTAATAATATTTCATATTATTTAAATATTATAATAATGAATAATTATATTGTAATATAATTTCATAATTTTATAATTAAAATTATAATATAAGTTTTAGTTTTGGAGGGATGTTAGTTTTGGACTGAATTATGTGCGTTTATGTAAAAATGTGAAAATTTTTGGTCAGAAGAAGGCAGGGGATGATGCCGCTACCACTCAGAGCAGAAGAAGAATGGATGGAAGGGATGGTCAACAAGTTTCCTTCATCCACCGATGACCTACCATCAAGCTTCTACGATGCTCTTCTTCTACAAGGCTTGCAAGTCGATCTTGTAGAGCATGGACATCTTCTATGCACTCTCAAAGTCCCTCCATGCCTTCTAGTAAGATACCCATTTCTTCCTTACTTTAGATAAAGGAAGTTTCATCTCATAAACAATCACTTGTAAACCCCAAAAATAATGGCGACAACTTTATTATCAAGTATTGATTTGATCTTAGATTGGGTTTGAACCATTGACCTCATTTAAATTAGGGGTTGAAACCCTATACCCAAATACAAATTCACTTGCTTTTAAGCAGAATCATGCCTCTCATAATAGGATAGAGTTAGTTAGGTTTATTCACTTGATTTAAAGTAGATTCATGCCTCTAATAATATGACAGAGTAGGTTGGGTCTATTGATAGCTTGTGTTGAAAGACCAATCCATGCTCCAAACTGCAAAGGGGCTGGGAGCTCAATGGTAGAGCACTCAACAGCATGTTAGTGGGAGATTTTAGGATGGGTTTGGAGCGGGTCCATGGAAAATAAAAGCTTTTGGGTTCTTTCTACTGCAATTCATACTGTACATAAAGCATTTCTAATTTGGGTATTTCTTAGGGTTAGATTAAGGCAATGCTCTGGTTTTCTTCTCACTAATAATAGTTTTTTGACCACATTAGTTTTACATACAGTGGTATTCGAGCCTTAATTGTCTAGTTAGCTTAGCTTAGCAACTAGTTGCAAGAAATGTGACCGGATATTCATATTTCTATTTCTTGCACCATGGAAATGGTTTTGCATTGCAAATGGACCAGTTCTCATTGTCAATGGAATTTCAATAGTCGATGTGTTTTCCATCCTGTCAAATTTTTCTTTTTTGCTAAGTCTGACCAATGTGACATTTATGATCTTTGAACCATCAACAAAGTGCATGATTGATGAATCTCTAAATACAATTGTAAATTCCATATACATAGATGGTTTAAGGTAAATTACAATAGATTATTAGATATCCACATTAATTTTATGGACAATTATTATTCTTATCTGAGGGCTCAATCGTCTAGGAAGTTTGTCTTGCCATATTTCTACTTGAGTGCACAGAACACGGGGAATTTTCTTCATGGAGGAGCTACTGCAGCTTATGTTGATATTATAGGTAGTGCAACAATATTCACTAAAGGAGCTAAATCATCCAGTGTTTTAGTTGAAATCAATGTCTCATATCTTAATGCTGCAAAGTTGGGGGTAAATCTTGAACATTCTCATTGTAAATATTTTCTTGATGGTCTAGATTTCTTTTGTTTTTTGCATGATGAAGAAACTTTGGGCTAATTTAGATTGTTGAGTTTTTTTCCCTTTAACTCAAGAGGAGATTGAACTTGAAGCCAAGGTTCTCTAGATTGGCAAGGCAATTGCCTTTGTTACCATTGACTTGAGGAAGAAGGAAATAGGGGAACTGCTTGCCCAGGGGTGTCACACAAAGTACCTTGTTGTGACTGGTAAATTGTAACTTTCTAAAACTCGGTGACTCCAAATCTATTTTTTTCTAGCATTTTCTAAGCTAGCTATGTTACGAGAAACAAAATGACAAGGAACCATATTTCTTAAGAAATAGCATTTTGCGGGCCATTTGTGGCTATTAGGCAAGCCGACAAAAGATGTTAAGGAATAAAAGCAATCTTGTCCATCATCTAGCAACCATGTCAATAAGTTCTTAATAATCTTTTAATCATTTACCATGAACTTTCCATTGGGATGAAGTTCTGTTCAGTTTCTTCCCTGGGGTTCAATAGATTTTGTAACTATATATTTTATATTTTATGTTTCATTTAAAAAATGTGATTAAGTGAAATTAAAAATGTGTGGCAGTTAAGGTAATTGTTGTGTGTGAACATTGTTTATAGTTTATCATCTCTCGACGATGAATCTTAGTAATGACAAATCTTTGTATACAAAGAATTTTCATTTTCATTGATGTTAGTAAAAGCTTCACCAATTTTTGCATATGGTTTCCCAATGGCTAACAACAACAGAGATGTCGCTCTGGAGGATAAAGTTTCATCTTCACTTAAAGGTATGTCTCTGAACAATAGTAATAATAATAAAAAATCTAGGAATAAGAATAGTAAGAAGGGGAAAAAGAATGATGGTGATGGTGACTAGCGCAATCAGGTATGACTTGAGATTTTCCAATTTATCAAAATTTACCCAACTTAGCAATGAAGAAAAGTTCAATGTCAAGTTTAATGATTATTTTTCAAGTGTGAGTGCACACTACTACATAGGCTTCAAGGACTGGGTAGGATGATCATGATCCAGACATTAGGAAACTAGGATTTCTGTCACATAAGCATCGTATCTTTTTATAATATCTTTTGTTCTGTGTTCAAGTCCATATTCAGTTGAGGTTACAATATACTAGATAGAATTGTTTTTCAGATTTTGGTTGTTCAGTTGTATTTAACATTTATTGATTATGGGTTTCAGTAGAGAAGGTGTGCCAGATCTCCTTATGTTACTTGTGCATTTAACACAAAAAATGGAGGAAAATCTTATGTACATCAGCGAAGTTCAGGTAAGGTTCATTCTAATTATAACCTCTTGAGACTTTTCTAAGATGAATGCATTAGTTTATTCATTGCCAATAGTGACGTTGTAAGTATAGCTGATGTATTGCTAGCATTTCATTGTTTGTGGCCTTAGATGTTTGTAGTATTTTCTCTACATGACTTTATGTTGAATGGATGTGGCTTTATTTCTTCCTTGTATAATTTCACATGTAAATGTTTATGCAATGTCACTTTAGCCAAGAAATCTTCTTGGCCATACGAGAGGTGTAGATTGAGTTGAGTTGCAAATCTAATGTTCTAGCTTCCTCCAAGATTCTATTCAGTGTCCTTTTAGGGTTTAGCTTTCATTCATGCCAATAATCACCATAGAACCTTGAGTAGCAGTCTTTGCACACTTTGCAAGATCTTTAGGCTTAGCACCATCAATGGGACATCCTTATCATTATTGTTTCTTTCCAGAATATATAGAGGAAAGGCCCATAATAAGGCTTCCATATTGGGAACAATGGATGTAATGAGTAAACAAATTTGAGTTGAGGTGATAGCTCATACTTGGTAGCCCATATTATAATTTTCATTGTAATGAAACCTTTACGAAGTTCTGCATAAAACTGGACTCACAACAAGATGACAATCTCTAAAAAGAGATTTTAGTGATCTTCTGACTGTCATGACAGTCTTATTTTTGTGCTCTTCCATCCTACCCACATGAGATTATAGAGGTGTCCTTCTTCCATATGCAATCTCTAACTTCCACGGTCAATTATTGTACACTATGTTGATAGGAAATGCCTTTTAAATCTTAAGTTCTAGGTGTTAAACCTCCTTGTGGCCTGATCAATGTGTGACAGCCTTTGAGACATCCACCCTCATCTTGAAGTTCCTAAATGGAACATTCATAACTCTGAAGTAATCTTCTAATGGGAAAAATCTCAACATCATTGATATCAAGTTTTAGACCAACCTCCTTGGATAATAACCATGATTTGGAAGATCATGAAGGTGGGAGAGAGACAGAAGGGAAATGAAATGACAATGATGACTGTAGTTACTATTTGACTATGTTTCGCATCTTAGGGTGATGAGCGGGTGTCTCCACTAGCACTTTGCTTTGAATAAATGGATACAACAATCTTTAGCCTTCCTCTTTGTGGGGATCTCATGATCTTATAAGTGCAACAACCATTCATATATGATTGTTATGGAGGTACTTTGGCTGCATACAAATGTGACTATCACAAGACTTGATGCCTATTTTAATATGATAGTCCATGACAATAGTGTCCATGGAGTTTTATGACTATCCCCACACTAGTTGTGATTACATATGCTTGACTAAATCATGTCAATTCTCTCACTATTGATTATACTTGGGGTGGAAATTTTAGGATTATTATTTATGGGGGACTGATTTTCATCTTTGCATTAGAACTTTCTTGACATTGTTGTCATAGTATTGGACCTTCTAGGTTTGTGATAGGGTCTACTTCTTGTCACTCCATTTCAAGCATTGTTAGAAATATTCCAAATAGCGCCCATGCCCTCATGTTTATTATAGTATTTACGATAATCCTATGAAGGAACTTGAACTACGATAGTCCTCCAAAATCAGATGTTGCCTCCTTTAATGACTAAACTACCTTTTACCCTAGGCCCTTGGTATTGTAACATAGAAAGACATTGTTCAGGAAGCTTAAACAGTTAGGTGAGTACTACAAAGAATGAGACACCAACACAACCCAATGTTGATGTATCCTATGACAATTATATATTAAGACACCTACCCATACCAATCTAGATTGGATTGGAATCCAATATGCATGATGATTTCTCTCTATGATCCTATAACATGAATGCATTCCCTTATGGCCAGGATAGTCTTGTTGGGCATGACAATATGGCAACAATACCACCCTATGACAATAAATCCAACTTCATAACTATCCCCCACTTTTATCAACCTAAGATGGTCTGGTGTTCATAATGATTGGGCTCATGTTTTCTTCATATCTAATCAACCTATTCTTCCATGGTGTCACATAAGTGGCAACACTTTACCAAGAATGGGAAACATCTAGCTAGGGTTGGATAGTCTTTGTTTGACTGTGACATCATTTACATGGAATATCTCCAATCTCTCTTAGTATATTAATACCCTAACCATGATGTAAGACATAGCAATGGCCCCCAAGGTAAGGTGTTAGGACATAATAACCATACACCTAGGGTTTTGACAAGTCCCCACCTAACATTTTTTGACATACTTACTGCAAAACAATGCCTTCGTAAGGCAAGATAACAATATGGGTAAGAGCACAACCAACTACCTTAGGGTTTGCAAAAATTGCACAACCTTTGCTAGCATCCTCCTTGCGTGTGCCAAAATGGGAGCTTTGGAACGAGGTATGGACATCCATCAAAGCATAAAGGATAGAGGAATTTTGACAAATGTTGTAGTTGCAACTTCTCTAGTAGAAATGTATGCAAAATGTGGAAGCATAGACAGGGCACGTGAACTATTTGACAGAATGCCTCAAAGAAATGTGGTCTCATGGAATGCCATGATTGCAGGATATGCACAAAATGGATTTGTTGAAAAGTCTTTAGAAACTTTCAAGCAAATGCAATTGGCAGGTGTAAAGCCAAATTCCACAACCTTTTCCAGCATCCTCCCTACCTATGCCAAAATTAGATCTTTGGAATAGGGTGTTGACATCCATCAAAGCATAAAGGATAGATGAATTTTGATGAATGTTGTAGTTGCAACTGCTCTAGTAGAAATGTATGCAAAATGTGGAAGCATAGATAGGGCACGTGAACTATTTGACAGAATGCCTCAAAGAAATGTAGTCTCATGGAATGCCATGATTGTAGGATATGTACAAAATGGATTTTTTGAAAAGTATTTAGAAACTTTCAAGCAAACGCAATTGGAAGTGTAAAGCCAAATTCCACAACCTTTTCCAACATCCTCCCTGCCTATGCCAAAATTGGAGCTTTGGAACAAGGTGTTGACATCCATCAAAGCATAAAAGATAGAGGAATTCTGTCAGATGTTGTAGTTACAACTACCATGGTAGACATGTATACAAAATGTGGAAGCATAGACAAGGCACATGAAGTGTTTGAAAAAATGTCTCAAAGAGATGTGGTCTCATGGACTACAATGATTGCAAGATATACACAAAATGGATTTATTGAAAAGGCTTTAGAAACTTTCAAGCAAATGTAATTGGCAGGTGTTCAGCCAAAGTCCACAACCTTTGCTAGCATCCTCCCTACTTGTGCCAAAATGGGAGCTTTGGAATAGGGTATAGACATTCATCAAAGCATAATGTAAGGGGGCATTTTATCAGATATTATGGTTGGAAATGCTCTAATAGACATGTATGCAAAATGTGGAAGCATAGACAAGGCATGTGAAGTGTTTGACAGAATGCCTAAAAGAGATGTCATCTCATGGAATGCAATGATTGCAGGATATGCACAAAATGGATTTGTTGAAAAGGCTTTAGAAACTTTCAAGCAAATGCAATTGGTAGAAGTAAATCCGGATCCCACAACCTTTGCCAGCATTCTTCCTGCCTATGCCAAAATGTGTGCTTTTGAACAGGGAGGATAAACATTCTATTTTGGCACAATAATTCCCCTCATGTGGAGGATATCAAAATCAAAGAAGTTAGAGATTAGGAAGTAATAGTAGTTGTAGTAGGTCTTCAAGGACATTGATGGCAAGAGATAAGAAAGGCCATACAATACAAAATATGTAATAAGTAAACACCTTGTAAAATAATGCTTCTATGCCCTAGCTAGAATTTTGAAGTTATGTGTAGATTGTGGTCCAAATGATAACAACTATGGCGATTTCCCCAAGATGAAATTGGCTAATATGGCAGAAATTGAGAGCAATAAGCAAGATAATATAATAATACTTTTTGGTAGTAATAAAGTAGCCAAAAGAGGAGGTAGATATGTTAGTAGATTGCTAGTAGATGAATGACACAAATTAGGTTGTTCAAGATATTAAAATCAATATAGTGATATGTGGTGGGTCTAAGAGCCCACACCATCATAAGTAATATGTTGTCTAAGAGAGGGTAGACCATGGATGAAGAAAATGAATAGTTGTAGTAGGAAATAAAATAAATCCATTAATGTAGTTGGCATGAAAAGGGAAGAATGTTGGTGACCCAACAAGAGTCGGGTATGATTGAATTGATTCATGGTTATTTCTTATAAATCCTTCATTCGTATTTGTGTGACATTGAGAAAGTTGAAGTAATCTCATTTTGGCAATTTATAGCTATTATTTTCTTAGTACTTCTATATTTCATTGCTCTAGTATTTCTTAAAAATATGTTGATACTTCTCACAGCTGTAAAAGAGCACATTTAACCCTTATGTATTAGGGAATTTCCTTCAAAAATATTATCTTCAATTCCTCAGGCAGTAAGGCTTTACAATTCTTCAGGTAGCAAGGGTTTACAAATTTTCAGCCCCTTCCCATTGCTCTAACTCTCCTACATAAAAAGCATGTACCATTTTATGTCCTTCAATCCAACTGCATCTGGGGATTTTTTTAATTCCTCTATCTTTCATCAATCTCCTTACCTCACCACACCTACCCACTTCTGGATAGATGTTTGAGAGACGAACATATGTTGTGAAACATTTTTAGGATCCAAATCAAAAAGCAGTGTTGCTATAAATACTCCTAAGCCTATATTCATATGTGATCTACAGGCACCAAGAAAACACATCCATACAACCAGCATAGATTGAACAGGTATCTCAATGATAGAGTTTAGGGTGTCTTCAAGATAGCCAGCATGGGCAAGGAGGTCAACCATGCATACATAATGATCAACTGTAGGTGTAATGCAATAAGGGTTACAAATTTGATTGAAGTATGTATAGCTCTCATCCACTAAACCTGCATCGTCACATGCACCTAGAATACAAGCAAAGATTAAAATGTTAGGATATGTTCTAGAGTGCTTAATTAATTCAAAGATTTTGAGAGCATCCTTGCAAAATCCATTTTGTACATATCTTGCAATCATTGCATTCCATGAGATGACATCTCTTTGAGGAATTATGTCAAACAGTTCACGTTTCTTGTCTATGATTCCATATTTTGCATACATGTCTATGAGAGCATTTCAAACTATAATATCTCACAAGAATCCCCCTACCATTATGCTTTGAAGGATGTCCATACCCTATTCCAAAGGTCCCATTTGGGCACAGGCAGGGAGGATGCTGACAAAGGTTGTGGAATTTGGATTTACAACTATCAATTGCATTTGTTTGAAAGTTTCTAGACCCTGTTCAACAAATCCATTTTGTGCAATCCTGTAATCATTACATTCCATGAGATGACATCTCTTTGAGGCATTCTATCAAACAGTTTTTGTACCTTGTTTGTGCTTCCACATTTTTCATATATGTCTATCCAACTATAATATCTGAGAAAAATTTGCCTTCTATTATGCCTTGATGGATGTCCATACCCTATTCCAAATATTACCATTTTGATACAAGAAGAGAGGATGTTGGCAAAGGTTGTGGAATCTAGCTTTACACCTGCCAATTTCATTTGCATGAAAGTTTCTAAAGCCTTTTCAACAAATCCATTTTGTGCATATCATGCAATCATTGCAGTATATTAGACCACATTTCTTTCAAGGATTTTGTCAAATAGTTCACATGCCTTGTCTATGCTTCCACATACATCTCTCTCTCTCTCTCTGTGTGTATATGTATATTCAATTGCATTTGCTTGAAAGTTTTTAATGCCTTAACATGTCTAACATCAATCGTGTAGCCAATCCTATTTTTCTCCTCAAGGTCTTGCCGACATCAATGTTTCAAAGAGACCATCAAGTGAGTCCCACTGAATAGATGACTCCCGTTGATATGTATTTTCTGCCTTATCAGCATTTTGAAGAGACTATAAAGTGAGTCCCACCGAACAAACAACTCTCGCTGATATGGACTTTCCTGCCTTTACCCTGTGCACACACTTACCATCGGGCTATCAAAGAGACCATAATTAGAGTCTCGTCGAAGTCATAGGGTCCTGCCAATAATACACAACATTGGGCCATCGTAGGGATGCTGACTACAATCTTTCTGAACACAAAGGTCACTCTAATGAAGAGTCCATCGAGAAATCAAGGAGAGAGAAAAAATCATCCCATCTACATCCAGTGATCTTTTTAATTCCTCTATCTTTCATCAATCTCCTTAGCATTTGAATCTCACCCTAGCTGCCCACTTATGTATATAGGTTTGAGAGAAGAACATAGGTCGCAGCATTTTGAGGATCCAAATCAAAAAGTAGCATTTATGTAAATACTCCTAAGCCTATATTCATATGTTATTTACAGGCACCAAGAAAACACATCCACACAACCACCACAGGTTTAACTAGTATCTTAATGATAAAGTTTAGGCTATCCTCAAGATAGCCAGCACGGGCAAGAAGGTCAACCATGCACACATAATGATCGACTATAGGAGTAATGCAATAAGGGTTACTCATGTGATTGAAGTATGTACAACCCTCATCCACTAAACCTGAATAGATGCATGCACATAGAACATAAGAAAATCTTACAATGTTAGGATATGCTCCAGAGTGCTTCATTAATTCAAATATTTTGAGAGCATCCTTGTAAAATCCATGTTGTGCATATCCTGCAATCATGGCATTCCATGAGACCACATTTCTTTGAAGCATTTTATCAAATAGGTCATGTGCTTTGTCTATACTTCCACATTTTGCATACATGTCTACCAGAGCATTTCCAACTATAATTTCTGACAAAAATCCCCCTTCCATTATGCTTTGATGGATGTCCATACCCTGTTCCAAAGCTCCCATTTTGGCACAGGTATGGAGGATGCTGGCAAAGGTTGTGGAATTTGGCTTTAGATCTACCAATTGGATTTACTTGAAACTTTCTAAAGCCTTTTCAAAAAATCCATTTTGTCCATATCCTACAATCATGGCATTCTGTGAGACCACATTTCTTTCAGGCATTTTTTCAAACAGTTCACGCACCTTCTCTATGCTTCCACATTTTGCATACATGTCTACCAAGACAATTGTAACTATAACATCTAATAGAATTCCTTTATCCTTTATGCTTTGATGGATGCCCATACCCTATTCCAAAGCTCCCATTTTTGCACAGGCGGGGAGGATGCTGGCAAAGATTGTGGAATTTGGCTTTACACCTGCCAATTTCATTTGCTTGAAAGTTTATAAATCTTTTTCAACAAATCCATTTTGTGCATATCCAACAATCATTGTAGTCCACGAGAATACATTTCTTTGAGGCATTTTGTCAAACAATTTGCATGCCTTATCTACACTTCGACATTTTGCATACATGTCTACCAAGGTAGTTGCAACTACAACATTTGACAAAAGTCCTCTATCCTTAATGCTTTGATGGATGTTCATACCTTGTTCCAAAGCTCCCATTTTGGCACATGTAGGGAGGATGTTGACAAAGGTTGTAGAATTTAACTTTACACCTGCCAATTGTAATTGCTTGAAAGTTTCTAAGGCCTCTTCAACAAATCCATTTTGTGCATATCCTGCAATCATGGCATTCCATGAGACCACATTTCTTTGAGGCATTTTGTCAAATAGTTCACGGGCCTTGTCTATGCTTCCACATTTTGTATACATGTCTACCAGAGCATTTCCAACTATAATTTCTGACAAAAATTCCCCTTCCATTATACTTTGATGGATGTCCATACCCTGTTCCAAAGCTCCCATTTTGGCATAGGCAGGGAGGATGCTAGAAAAGGTTGTAAAATTTGGCTTTAGACCTTCCAATTGCATTTGCTTGAAAGTTTCTAAAGCTTTTTCAAAAAATCCATTTGTCCATATCTAGCAATCATGGCATTCCATGAGACCACATTTCTTTCAAACATTTTTTCAAACACTTCACATGCCTTCTCTATGCTTCGACATTTTGCATACATGTCTACCAGGGCAGTTGCAACTACAACATCTGATAGAATTCCTTTATCCTTTTTGGAGATGCAGTCCAGGCTCTTCCCGCATCACCGCGGGAGCTGTCAAGAGTCAGTGTGGGAGTGTGAGAAGCTTCCCATACTCCTCCAAACCACTCATGCAATAAGGGTTACAAATGTGATTGAAGTATGTATAGCTCTCATCCACTAAACCTACATGGCTACATGCATTTAGAATACAAGCAAAGATTACAATGTTAGGATATGTTCTAGAGTGCTTAATTAATTCAAAGATGTTGAGAACGCCCTTGCAAATTCCATTTTGTGTATATCTTTATAACTTGAGTATAGTATGTATATTCAATTTATATTTTGAGCAGTATGTATCATTTAGACTTTCATAGCCATTTACTAGAATATTTTTACCAGAATTGACATGCTTATGTTTTGATTAGTATGTGATGGTCTAGGTGTTTTGGTTGTTTAGCATCAAAGTTATATACAGTTCATACTATTTTGATTGCAGTTGGTTAAGCTTCCATGTAACCCAACAATGGATGATATTTTGAGAAAGTATCTGGAGCATAAGACCAAGAAGGATGGCGTGTAAGTGAGTTTTTTTATTATGCATATTTCTTTCTTGTCATGACTGACTACTTCTTTGGTACCATTTGTTGGTTTTCCTCCTATCTTTCAATCTACTTCAATCTTTATTAGCATATCTGTGTGTAAGATACATATAGTCTAAGGTGGATCTTATGGCATAAATGCTATTGAGTTCCATTCAGTATTAGTGCATTTAGTTTGTAAAATTCTTTAATATTGGAAGACTATTTATATGCTAGTGCTTTCTTTGGGTAAATTATGGTTTATTGTATTTTAGAGTGATGGAGTAAGTCATGTCAGCAATACAAAAATGGGTTCAAGATCAATCCTACACCTATAGATCTAACCCCTAAAATTCAAAAGTTGAAATTCAAAATTTGGTCAACTCACACCCATTCCTTTCTTACCATGAGATGACTTGGTACAAGTTTCACGTGAATATTGCCATGTACTTGTATTTAAAGACATTCAATATGCATTTACTCAAAGTCAATGCATTTAAAGTCATTTGTTGTTGTAGACAAATTAGTAATTATTGGTAAATTTCATATTGCTGTAGCATTATTTGTGTGAGTCAAACTTGAACATCAGTCTTCAATGTTGTTCAATTGAAATTGTATATGACTGGGGGTTACCTTTGCATAGATCATACTGTGTTTCAATCAAATATTGTAAATTAACTATGGAGTTTGACTATCAGACCTGTATATGCATTTCTTCTTGAATACTTTCATAATATATGCCTATATTGTTGTAAAATTCCTTATCATCCCACTTTGTTTTTCATATTTTAAAGTTCCATAAATCTTTTAAAAATATTAACAAATTTTGAGCTTTTTTATTGTGGATAGGTACAAAGCAAGGAGGAAATACAAAACTAGTGCCTTCTAGATGCATTTGCAGCCCACCCCATGTGCAACAATGCCATCACTGAAGACATGCATTCACACCGATGGGTTTTTAGCATTAGTTTTAGTTTTTTTTAGTTTTAAAAGCATAATAAATCAGTAGTTTGCATTCTGCAGAAAGATTTTGTCTTCAAAACTCTATATATAGAGTCCTTTGTAACATATGTTATATACAGTTTGAATATATAGTGAATTATTTTCTAGCATTGTTGTTTCAATCCTTTGAGCAGATTTGTTGATAAATGAGTTCTTTGTAACATATTTTATATTCGATTTGAATATACAGTAAATTATTTTTTGGCATTGTTGTTTCAATCCTTTGAGCAGATTTGTTGAAGTTTATCAACAAAAAATGGCATAGTTGATGTTTATCATGTACTAGTTGTTTATATATGACCAGTTAATGGAAAAATAATGATTAAAATGACCAAATATACTACCAATGGACGGAAATTAGTGACTAAATAAACGACTAAATATACTACCAATTGACAACAATTAATGATTCCAATGACTAAATAAATGACCAATTAACAACAATCAATGACTAAATAAATGACTAAATATACTACCAAATTGATGATTAAATATACTACCAAATTAATGACTAAAATTTGTTTAGTCATAAATTTGGTCGCGAGATAAATGACTAGCAATAATCCACCAATGGTCATGTGACTAAATATACTACCAAATTGATGACTAAATATACTACCAAATGAATGAGGACTAGAATTTGTTTGGTCATAAATTTGGTCACGAGATAAATGACCAGCAATAAACTACCAATGGTCACATGACCAAACTACTGATCACATGACCAATTTTTGGTAGTTTATTTAGTCATTTATTTCTATTTTTCAACTAGTGGTTTGTGCTTGAGGGAGGGGGTATTTATAGGTTAGAAGAAGGGATGAGAGGTGAAGAAGAAGAAGATTTAACTCAATTTGATTGGAGAGTTAACACAGAGGATTCAAGAGTGATCTGGGCTAAAATTGGAGTGATCTACCAAGTAAAAGCTTATCACTCAAGAAGAAGTGAAGAAGGAGTGCATGGGAATGCATGAGTTATTAATTAATGATAAAAATAGAGCTAATTATGCATGTGTAGGTGCATGAAATAGTCAATTGTATATTTGGCATGGAAATCCATGTAAATAAGAAGAAAAAAAGGTGAAGATGAATCTTTTTTGAGTTAGAAACTCGAGTTATTACATGGCTGGAAACACGACAGGGTCACCCAGGGTTTGCCCCTTTCACCAGTCAGGTCACCCAGGGACGACCCATGGGCGACCCATAGAGGAGGGCACCTAGGTTGAAGTGCATGATGGGAGATCGAAGAAGGGGAGAAGAGAAGGGGATTTGCCTCCAGAAATAGGTCAATCATGTGTGAAAATCCAAATCTCCACTTGCAAAGTGGGATCTCCAGGGGGAGATCTAGAAATAATAGGGGAGATTTGGATTGGTTGAGTGAAACTGAAAACTGAAAGTGGCAGATGGCTAGGGGGGACCTCTAGAAGGCTTCTAGGGGTGGAGAATATGGAAAACACTGAGGAGAGGTGAAAAATCACCTACAAGATGTATACAAGGCTTACGAATAGGGTCGCTAGATTAGAAAATGCAAATTGACAAGTGTCGCAAAAGTGTCAAAAAGCATCGACAACAAAGAGAGAGAGAGAGAAAACGACAAAGGGGAAACAACACAAGACAAAAAAAGGCATGTCACCAAGAGAATTGCTATTGAGAGGATGTTATTTCATGCCTACATGTATGTGATAAGGATTAGGAATCATCATAGGCGTCCTCGTGGAGGCTGTGCGTGATTTTGGTGCTTACATATTTACCCCCTTGGGGATGGTAGTCTATAGGAAAGGTAGGTACCGTTCCCAAACTAGGCCTTACCTATTGTTGATTTTCCTGCAATTGTACTTTCAATAACTAGTATTAGTCTGGCATCTAGATATATCAAAATGAATAATGAAAACTAAAATGATGAACTTACCATAGATTGTGAGAGTTTGACTAGTTGTTTTCCTTTGTTAGTGAGACCTGTAAGAATGTATGCATACAAAATGAATACAAGAGAGAAGCATTAAAGAAAAAACTAATCTAAGAATGCATAAAGGAAACTAAGCTAAGGAAGAGGAAAAAGCAAGCAAATTAGTGAAATTCAAGTGAATCGACGATGAAATCAATTGTGTAAGTAGTCATTGGGTAGATATCGCCAAGAACATTGCAAAGATGGCCGCCACTTCTTCTACCACTGAGAATCAATGCACAAATAGTGAAAAACTCTTCTCTAAACCCTAGGTTGAATTTTGTGAAAAATATCTTGAAATTGTTCATTTTTTATGATTTTCTCTATTGCACTGTCATTTTATTGTTGTTTAGAGTAAGATCAGTCTTTTATTTACTTAAATCGACTAAGAAACGAGATTTTTAGAGCATTTTCAATTATGGGGATAGCCACATAGGGTCACCCCTTTTGCCAGGCAGGTCACCCAGAGGGAGATCTTGCTAAGCAATAGGCTCGCCCAGTGGAGATCTACCTGTGCAACAGGACCACCTGGGGGGAGATCCTACTAAACATCTGGGTCGCCTGGGGGAGATCCGGTTTGATGAAAGGGGCAATCTTGACAGATCATTTTTTACTAAAATTTGATGTTTTCTAACATTTACTTCACTTTGTTTTGATCTAATTTGACTACTGTAGTCATCTGTTTATTACAATTTTGATAGTTTATACGCTTTTTTGTGAGATTTTATGCAAGTTTATGATTTTTAGGATTTTGCAAGTTGACGATATTTAATCTAAAGCTATTTTCTAATTGGCAAGATATGGACATTTGATGGAATGCTTACAGAGAGCAATTGTGGCTCTCAAAGATGTATGCTTCGTTGAACAATGATGAGCATGCCATCCTGAAGAGAGCGGGCATAACTAGAGTTTTCCATGTGTTAGTCGTACATCGTGTGGCATGTATTTGTTGTAATGTCTTTACATATTGGGATAGGAACACTTTTAGGTTCCCGTAGGTTTTAGGAGAGTGGACCATCACTTTGTTTGATGTTTACTACATTCTAGGGGTTCCTGTGAGAGGGCACCCACTTTTCCTACCAGCTAATGATTCCTTCGAGGACAAGGCTTCTTGGGCACAATTCATGGGGGTGAGTCGTCCTGAGGATCAGATAGGTGTTCAGCTTACCTCTATGTTGTGACTTCACATTCCTCACTTGAGGAAGTTTTTGATTGGTTTGATTGCATCGAGGTTGTTTGGAGACAAGGCCTCAGCTCTCTTGAGATGGTGTTGGACACCAATTATACATGGTCTTGAGAAGAGCAGAGTCTATGCTTGGGGGCTAGACATTTTTTCCATGGTATACAGGGATTTCTATTGTATCACACAATGAAGGGCTCTTTCTTTCATCCATTCTTCCTTGATCATGACTTGGATCTTTGAGCACATCAGGCCTTATCAAAAAAGGGTTTCGCTTCTTGATAGATGACTACCAAGAGTAGCTAGGTGGGCTCATGTGGGCCACTTTGATACTTCCTTACATACTATGGCTACTCTTACAGACATGAATATGATTTCTGATCCTTACTTGGATATGGAGGGGACATGGTCACATGATGGTGAGATTAGGAAGAATTGCCTTGGTGTATCAGAGCGTTCAGACCGTAATGATCTAGTTGAGGCTCATTGTGTTGAGCATGTCCCATAGCAGTTTGGCGAGGATTTCCCTGAGGAGTTGACCCCAGTGCCTACTTGTTATAGATCTATCCAGGAGATGGGTGAGATTGGCCAGAGGGCTATTAATTGGACCCCCTTGACTCTTAGAGTTTTATTACAAGAGCTTCTAGAACTTCGAGAGGATGACAGAGGGGAGAGAGAGGAAATCCTTCCCAAGAATTGATTGTGGTTAATAATTCAGACTCTACTAACAAGGACTATGTTCCTGATGGGGATGATTCATCAGACGAGGAGCTGATAGAGGATGCACAAGATAATGGTTTGGATGATGCTGATGATGCTCCTACCAACTTGACCCTGCATGGTGACCCATGTAAGTCTACATTTTCTTTACTTTTTTTTTGTATTTTTCCTTCTTTTTCTTTCCTTTTCGTCAAGAACTAACACATTTTTCATTTTTTTGGTTCACTTTGTAGGTAATGTTGAGAAGTGGAGAGATTTTGTTTGTGAGGTCAATATTAGTTTTGTTTCCCCCTTCACTAGGATGACTTGAGTGATGCTTTTGACTGATCCTGGTGTGCCCCCTTCTGCTAGGCGACACACTAACATTTTCACTCCTCCCTATCATAGATATTAGAGGAGTGATGATTTGAAGGCTGAGAATCTCATCCTTAAGGGAGAGAATTAGGTGCTTCATGAGATGGGTCGCCTTGGGTTTGGACAATGAGATTTTAATGTTGCAAGGCCTTTGCAATCATGCACTCATAACAAGGTACCTCACTCCCATAGATCTCATGGAGTGACTAGTGGCACACATAGGCAGAGGAGTAGGTGTCCTAAGGGTTCCATTGGAGGGAATGTCCTTTGAGTTTATCTTTTTCTTCTTTCAAACCATGCCCCCTTGCATGTGGAGTCTTTACTTTCCTCAAGAGCATTTTTTCTTAGCTCTTGTACTCTTATATATGTAAACTTTGGATGTATCAATGAAAGTTTGTCTTCTTATGGTTTTAGCTATCATATGGGTACTCATCTCTTGTGGATTTTGGAAGATTAAGAACTCTTTGATTATGTTTTGACCGTCAACTCTAATAATGCAAGTATCATAATGATGACATGTTTTTGTAATTTTTTTGGCATATATATGAAATGGAGTTAACGATATGCAGATGCAAGAACACAAGGGATTCTTGAGATAAAACTTTTACTTCTATGGAATGTCACGAGTTATGACATTGAATTTATTTCTTGGGACTCTTTTTTCTAATTTTGATATGAATGCAAAGCATAACAAACAACATGACTACTCTTTAATATGATTTTCGATCCAGGGGATTGCAAGTTGTCCTGATATAAGATACCTATTCAAGGCTGTGAAATAGGGATTTAGAACTCAAGTGGGGAGTAGGAATGAAATGGAGTGCTTCTAAATTTGGACTTTGCTAAAGGCTAAACATTGATCCTTATCTAGATAAGACGATCTGACAAGCCTTAAACTTAGACAAATAACAAATTTTATTGATGTTTGCTAGACTTAGATCATAGATGGCAAGCAAGATAAACCTAGGGTAAAGGATAAATGGGAAAGAACTAGGGTCCCTAGATAGAAAATGATCCTAAAGACTACTAGAGTCTTGGCTTTGCTCAGCTAGTGTGTGTGTGTGCGTGCTTTGTTATAATGTCACCCTTGAGTCTTTGAGCTTAGACTAATCTCCACCCAAGAGTACGAACATTCAACAATCTTCTCTCTTTCACTCTTTTTTAGTATCTCTCTTATTTTTCTTTTTCTCCTTTTTTTGTATTTTCTAGAATGCCTCACTTGATTTTCTCATTTTTTTGAATTTTTGACTTGTATGAAAATGAATGCTTTTGGAACTTTGGTTACGCAGTAATTTGATCTCTCAATTCTCCCTTTTCTCAACACTCTTATTTTGATCACTCATTTGTTTTATTCACTTGGATTTTAGCTTGCTTCCTTCAAAGTTTTGATCTTCTTGACGTTTTTGGCCAAGAAAGATAAGGGGCTGAGCACCACCTAAAGTTTTTGTAATCTAGTCAGACTTCTCTTCTACTAGGGGAGAATTGGGAAGGTCTACTTGCAAGCTTCCTTTGAACACTGGAGGTTTGAATACTGACTTTGCTTAGACCTAACATCATGGCTATTAATACTGGGATCAGTGTAAATCTAAGAGCTAGGATTTGATTAGAATCATTGAGAATGAAAAGGGATAGGGTGATTGTGAAAATGGGGAATCTCTAGGACCTGAAAGCATCACGTATACCTAGGAAACCTTAGACTCCTTACTTAAATCAAAATGATATAAGAGAAAGTCATTCACTATAATGCAAGATCAATAGAATGATACTGAAATGCAAGAAAAAAAATTCTTTTTTGGCATTTTTAATTTTTATAATTTTTTTGTATTTTTGGGATATTTGATTTTTTTAGCATTTTTATGTTTTATGATTTTTATAATTTTTAGACAGTATTTCTTGAGGTGAAAAGAATTGATTATTTCACCAAATTCCTCTCCCTCCATTATGCACAAGAGATAGGCACCATTTCCAATGTCTTCTTTAACCATATAAGGACCTATCTAGTTGGGTCTAAACTTGCATCCTTCACTAGCTCTTTTATCGATTAGGTTGTCAATTCTGAGTATTAAGTCTCCCACCTGAAAAGGTCTTGGGATAACCTTCTTGTTATACTATTTCTTCATCCCTGTGAGATAGGAATCATGTCTTTGAACAACTCTTAATCATTTTTCATCCATCATCTCTAGCTAAGCTAATCTTACTGCTTGATATTCCTCATTATCCAACAGGCCTTGTTACGACACTCTTAAGCTGGGCAAATCCACTTCCAATAGAGACATTGCCTCTGATCCAAAAGTGAGAACATAAGGGGTGGTTCCAATCAAAGTTCTTACACTTACGCTATAAGCCCAAAGAGCTAGGTATAACTGTAAGTGCCAGTATCTTTTAGAGTCCTTCATAATTTTGACCAATATCAATTTCAATGTTTTGTTTGTGGCTTCTTCTTGTCCATTCCCTTAAGGATAGTAAACTGAGGGAGAATTATGATTGATGTGGAATCTCTCACACAACTCTCTCACTTGTGATTCTTGAATGGTGATGCGTTGTTTGTCACTATTACTTGGGGAATCTCGAACTGGCATATAATTTGATTTAATATGAACTTGGTGATTATGGTCCCTAAAACTGTAGTGAGAGGCATAGCCTCTACCCATTTGGTAAAATACCCTATCGCAGTGATGATGAACAAGTGTCCATCCATTGATGGGGGACATATCTTCCCCACCAAGTCTAAGCTCCACGTGGAAAAGGGCCAAGGGGTAACTATGGGCTGCAAGTCTCTTGTTGGTGTGTGATGGACATGTGTGTAGGCTTGACATTTTGGCCATCTTTTTATGAATTTGATTGCATCCCCTTGTAAACATGGCTATAAATAACCCAACCGATGTATTTTTCTTATTGCAACATGACCACCAAAATGTCCTCCACAGATTTCACTATGACATTATTCTAGGATTTTGTGTGCCTCTTCTTTGTCAACACATTGAAGGACCATTCCATCCAAAGCTCTTTGATATAACACATCATCGATCAAGACACATCTTGTAGTGAGGACAAGTAAATGTCTTTTTTCTAAGGGATTCATGTTTTTGGGGTAAGTTTTATTTGCAAGGTAGCTCACAATATCTCTATACCAGTATGAAGAAGCATATTTTCAAGATCAATTACACAAATTTCTTCACCAAGGAAGTCTTCATTTATGGCCTCCTCTTGAGGAGCTGGATTGTCTGCTACCCAATCTACTATCACTTTTCCTTTGACTGACTTTTGATTGACGTAAGTTAATTCAAACTCACTTAGTAATGTTACAAACCGGCTAGCTCTTCTTGACAACATTGGTTGGTTTAAGAATGTCCTTATTTGTTTGGATCGTATCATGACTCTAGTTTCCTGGTTCAACATGTAATGTCATAGTCTCTGAGTTGCAAAGAATATGGCCAAACATTCTTTTTCAGCTTGAGTGTAGTTCTTCTCATATTCTAGCAAAGTTTGACTTGTGAAATATATGGCTCTTTCCTTTCCACTTTTGTCTTCTTGATCCAACATGCAAGCTACAAAGATGTCAGTTGCTCTGAAATATAGGATGAAAGGTTTGTCATGTCTGTGTGGCATTAGTGTAGGTGGAGTTAACAATAATTTCTTTACTTGCTCAAATGCATTTTGACAATCCACGGTCCAAGTTATGCCTAATTGCTTCTTCAGTAATTGATTGATCAGGTGAATTTTAAAGGTCATGTCTGGTATGAAATGCCTTATTGTGTCTAATTGTCCCAAGAAATTCCTTCGTATCATCTCACTTGTTGGTAGGGTTATGTTTAAGACTACTTTAACTTTTTCCGGTCTACATCAATCCCTCTTTGTGAAACAATGAAACTCAACAACTTACCTATCATGACTCTGAAAACACACTTCTTAGGATTTAGCCTCACTTTATATTCCCAAAGCCAATTGAATATTTTGTGAAGATCCTCCACATGTGTTGATCTTTTCTCTGACTTAGCCAAAAGATCATCAACGTATGTCTCTACTATCTTGTGAATATAGTCATGGAAGATGTGTGCCATTTCTCTTTGATAGGTAGCCCCCACATTTTTTAGCTTGAATGGCATGACTATGAATAGAATGTTCCCCAAGGGGTGGTGAATGTTGTTTTGTTTTGATCTACTTTTGAGATTCTTATTTGATTGTATCCCAAGAACCCATCCATAAGAGAGAGTACTTCATATCTCGTGGTTGAATCAACAATTTGATCTATGGATGGTAAGGGGAAGTTGTCTTTTGGGCAAGCTTGATTGATATCCCTAAAATTGAGACATATCCAAATTTTTCCATTCTTCTTTAAAAATGGCATGATATTTGATACCCAACTTGAATAATCCACGGGTTTGATAAAGTTGACATTCAACAATTTATTCAATTCTTCTTTTATCATTTCAGCTACTTGAGGCTTTATGGGTTTTGCATTAGTTTTATTACTAAGTTGTGTACCATGCTTTTTGGTTCTAACCCTAGCATGTTCAAGTTGTCCAAGCAAAGACATCATAATACTCAATAAAGAACTCAGTGTATTCTTCCAATTCTTCATCATTTAACTCCCCTCCCAATTTTAACAATTTTGGTTTCTCAGGAGTTACTATATTGATATCAATGGTATCTCCAGTTAGTGATGGATGTCCCTCTTTGAATTTCTGAGGGGTAGGTGGTAAATCTAAATTTTCTTCGATCTGGAGGATTTCTTTTTTGCTTCCAAAATAATCTTGGATGTGGGATGAACATGTATCCTTTCTTGTATTATACTCTTGGGAGGCCATCATATGCATGTAGATATTCTAAGATGGATTCATCATTCTCAATGTAGTCTCGTGTTGGTTTCTCCATTTGATCTGCAATGTAATTTAGAATTCTTGGTAATTATTCACTTTCCAACAATGGCTCTCCATGAACTAACATGATGTATTCTGAGTTTTGAAGTTGAGCATGTGGTGAAAACAATGCGGCTGATGTAGCCATTGAGTCTGCTACTTGGTTCTCTTCTCTTGGTATGGATTTTATGGAAAAAAGTCAAATCTAATTGAACCAATTTCCTGATGGTTTCCTTATAAGGTCATAGTCATTCTAATTTTGTTTCATAATTTTCTGCAACTTGGTTGATTACCAATTGGGAATTTCCAAAGGTAGAGATTCTCTTGATTCCCATTCTCATGGCTAACATGACTCCTAGGGATAAGCCTTCATACTCAACAATATTATTTGTGCAAAACAAATCCAACCTGAAAGCGAAGGGGAGGACTTTTACTTTGGGATAAGTAAGGATTATTCCCATTCCCGCCCCCATTTTACAACTAGCTCTGTCAAAATGTAAAGTCCATAGGTCTTGATTGCTTTGTGATTGGGATGTTTCTCCAAACTCATAAGTTGATTTTTGCTTTTCCTCTTTTTCTTCCCCTTCTTCAATGATTTCTGTTGTTCCAATTGAAATATTCTTAACGTCATACTCGTTTATATAGGGGATGGTTGATAGGGTGAATGGAGCATAAGACTTAGTGGTGTGAGGATCAAAGGGAAACTCTCTGAGGTCATCCATGCTTTGATATGATATGTTGAGAGTACTTGTGTTTGGGTGAAGATTCTGAGTTTCTTCTTTCACTTGCTCTTGTATTTTTAGCTTCTTATCCTTCTCTTCTTGTTCCTAATGAAAACACTGAAAGGATCATGATCCACTTTAACAACATACATTTTTCCCAAGTGGTGGAAATGTATTTCTTGAAACAACATAGGGGCCACAACTTTCATGGCATGAATCCAAGGTCTTCTGAGGATCATATTGTAATTGGTTTCTTTATTGATGACATAGAAATCCATGGAGATGGTTTTGGATGTGAGAGTGATCAGTAGACTAATCTTCACAACCATTTGTATGTCATGACTATCATATATCCTTAAGGTAGATTTATGCCTATTTTTCTATATCCCATCCTTCGTAGGAATGACACTGGAAAGAGATTGATTGCCGACCCTTCATCCACTAGTATTTTTTTTATAATGACTTCTTCAACTAGAACTTGAATGTGTAATGGTGAATCCCTTTGTTTACTTCCTTCATCTCTAGGGATTTTTGAAATATCAAAGGTGAGGGGAGTTGTCTCCTCTTGCGTTGAACATCCCACTTCTAACACTTCCAAGAATGTTTTTCAGTGTGAGCGGGAGGCTCTCAAAAAGTTTATTACTTGTGAGAAGATGTTTTATGTTTGGTCTATTTGTTCTTCCTCTTGGATTACAAATACTTCTTGGTTCAACTCCATGTGATTGGAGCTTTTTTGGTTGGCCTTCCCTTTTTCATTTTGAGGTTCCAAAGGATCATGAGGAAGTTGTGTTGTTGATCTGGAGTAAGTTTTGAGATAGCTATGTTGTATCCAAAACAAGTTTTTGTTTCATGACCTTTTGTCCCATGGAACCAACAATACGTATTGGGATCGTAGGAGTAACGACTTGATCCTTGGTTTCCTTTTTGTTGCTACTTGTCATTATGGGGAGTACTCTTCACAACATTGATATCTTTTTCTGGGGAGACATTCGATGTAACCTTTTCAGTTCCTTTCGACATTTTGAGTCTTCCATTAGTATAGTAAGTTTATTGGCCACTGTCAATGAAAGCTTGATCAATCCTCAAAGTGCTTTTCAATGCCTCTTCATAGGATTTGTATGGTAATTTCTAAACATCTTCTCTCATATCCTTGTTCAAGGCATGTAAGAAAAGATCACATAACTCGCGATGGTCCATGTTTGGGGCATTGGTTGAGGAATAGAGGACTTGTCTCCATCTGGTAACAAAGTGGGCTAAAAATTCATTCAGCTCTTGTTTCATGGTCAGGAATTCTCTAATCCCTATTTTGACTGGTTTGTTCATGTCAAATGCCATGACAAACTCTCTGATCAGTTGTCTAAATGAGTGGATTGAAGCTTCTGGTAAATAATAGTACTAATCCATAGCTATTCCTTCGAGGGTCTTTGGAAATATCTAAGCAACAACCCCATCCCAAGGGAGGAGTTCTCTTATCACAGTGGTATAAGCTTTGATATGGGAATTCGAATCACCCTCTCCCTTGACCTTTGGGAGATCAGGTAATGGTCGAAGCAACTGAACACTTCTTATGTTTAAGTCAAGCGGTCCTTTTAAGTACTCCAGATATGTCCCAAGAAAGGCACTTTGTGATTAGGGGGTTGATAGCATCAACCCCATAGGAGGGTTTTAGTAACCCACCATTTGATTTGCTTGATTTCCCAATATTACTGGATTGTTCTAAATAGGGGGGTTCTCATTCAGACACGTGTCGTTACTTGCATTTCTTGAATAATAGTTGAGATAGGGGGGATTTTGAGATGCCCCTTGGTCTTGTTGATTTCAAATGTTGTCATAGGACTGCTATCTTCTTTCAAGAGTAGCTTTCTCTTCTTCCTAGGTTCTAATCCTTTGCACTAGAGTTACGATTAGGTCTACAGGAGTGGCACTCCTGGGTGCCTCCTCATTTCTAAGGTTTTCTCTTCAAGTGTTGTCAAGATGATGTGCCCTCTTCTCACTCACCATATCTTTGTTCTTCTCGTAGGGAAACTTTGAATGCTTATTGAGTGTCTCTTTCCTCTTGCAAGTGTCTTTGCAACGTTTTTACTTCCTCATTGAGATGAGTACTTGAGGTACTTGTGGAAGGTTGATCTGGATGATGTATTTCTTACCTTAGTTGAACCCTCCTAGCCTTATGAGGCTCATTTGGTATGGCAGGGTTGTGTTCCCATGCAGGGTTGTTAAAAGACAAAGAATACTTGGGTTCACTTTGGTCTTGTTCATAGTCAGAGTCTTCGTAATCATAGCAATTTGTGATTGGTGCATTTGGGTGAGGCAACATTCCCTAAGTTTAGATCAGGTTTTGTCATATTTGGGGTGCCGTAGACACCACAGAATAAATGGAATAGATGATGGTGAAGGCAACCAAGACTGAAGTGGTGGAGGATACTACAAATAATAAAGAGAAAATGCTTGAAGATTGTTTTTTTGAAGTGTCAAATGTTTAAGTTTTTGATGTGATCTAAGCGTTTAGAATGTGAAAAGCAAAGATAAAAGTTTTTTCTCTTCACGTTAGGTTCACCAAAATAGGTACACTCAAAATCACGACGTCAGTGGCCTAGGGTTGTCAAATTAGATTTTGGCATACACACGGACCCTTCCCTCCTTGCCATGGGGTGAACTGCCATGTCACTCTCGCCCTCATGGAAGTAGCCAGTCGAGGGGAGGCGAGACATGGGGCTGGTATGGCTCATTGGAGAGTTGGACTTCATGGAGAGGGGTCAGCATGTCCTGGGGCCTACGTTGTTGTGCGCTTGTGTAGATGTGTTGTTCAATGATCATGGTTATAAAGATAACTATATGACCCAAAGGGTCACTAGTCACTCTTCTCCTATTGGGGTTTTTGATATTCCACCTTTGTGTGCGTAAGCCATTGTTCTCGTTGATTGCCTATTGTTGTTCAAACTATTGGATGAATGCTTGTTGTACTAAGACTTGTCTAAAATCTTCTTGTTGTTGAATGACTAGTGGGTCTTGTTGTGGTCTTGGGTGGATTTCCTCTATCTCATTGAGGATTTCCCTCACCCACTCACCTCTTAATCTAGGGCACATTCATGAGCCAAGACAAGAGATAGGCAATTGTGAGCTAACCTTGACTTGACCTAGGGTTTGACTTAGGGTTTGTTGACCTAAGGTTTGACTATGAGTTGAGTATGGTTGACTTTGTGATGGAATCAAGGGTTTTGACCAATGTTTGACTATAGTTGACCTTGTGATGGAATCAAGGGTTTGCAAACTTTCAAAGTCTCTAATGTTTTTGTTCTTTTTTGGGTTTTTATGAATGCAAGTCTAAATGAATGCAAAACTTCCTTTTGTGCTTTTTTAATATTTTTGGAATTTAAGATGCTTTTGTCTAATCTAGGAATTGAAAAATGTATGCAAGATATAATGAATTTACCTAATGCAATGTGAACTATGGTTTTGGGGTTTTCTGAATATTTGGAACAAATTAATCTAAGACAAGGGAAATTGCTTTTAAATGAATTAATCTATGAACTTTGAAAGAAAATTACTCTAAGAATGCAAGATATATCTATCCTATCAAGAAAAAAACAACAAGATTATTGATCCCAAGAGCAATTTTGGTTATCTAATTACTACAAATTGAAAGAAAGCATAAAGGACCCTAGAGACGTGTGAGCCTCCACTACCCTAAAACATCCTTGTGATGGAAACCTTGTATCATCTTGTAGCAGCAAGGAATCCTCTTGGTAACAAGACAACAACAGAAGCAAATGAAGCTTTTGAAGCTTTGCAAAAAGAGCTCAATGAGAGCTTTGTTGAGCACTATGGCTTGATATGAGTAGCGTATGGATGCATGATCAGCTTTGTATGAAAGCTAGATGAAGTAATGGACAAAAACAAAAGGATCCTATGTTCTGTATGAGCATGATAATGCTTGATGTGGAGAGTAATAACCTGTAAGAGTTATGTGTAAAAATGAAATTACCTCCTTTTGTACTTGAGGGAGGGGTATTTATAGGTTAGAAGAAGGGATGGGAGGTGAAGAAGAAGAAGAGTTAACTCAATTTGATTAGAGAGTTAACACAGAGGATTCAAGAATATCTGGGCTAAAATTGGAGTGATCTACCCAATAAAAGCTTATCACTCAAGAAGAAATGAAGGAGTGCATGGGAATGTATGATTTATTACATAAAGATAAAATACAGCTAATTATGCATGTGTAGGTGCATGAAATTGTTAACTCTATATGTGGCACAAAAATCCATGCAAGTAGGAAGAAAATGGGCAAAAATGAAGCTTTTTCAAGTTAGAAACTCAAGTTCTTCTACAGCTGGAAACACGATAGGGTCACCCAAGAGTCACCCCTTTCACCAGTCATGTCACTCAAGTGGCGACCCTAGGTCTCCTGGGGGTGACCCATGGGCGACGCACAGAGGAGGGAATGTGGGTTGAAGTGCATGATGGGAGATCGAAGAAGGGGAGAAGAGAAGGGGATCTACTTTTGGAAATAGGTCAGCCATGTGTGAAAATCCAAATATCCACTTGCAAAGTAGGATCTCCTGAGGGGAGATCCAGAAATAATAGGGGGAGATTTGGATTGGTTGAGTGAAACTAAAAACTAAAAGTGGGAGATGGCTAGGGGGACCTCTAGAAGGCTTCTAGGGGGTGGAGAAGATGGAAAATGTTGAGGAGAGGTGAAAACACACCTACACGACTTATACAATGCTTACGAATAGGGTCACTAGCTTAGAAAACATAAATTGACAAGTGTCGCAAAAGTGTCGAAAAGCGTCGAAAACAAAGAGAGAGAAAATGACAAAGGGGAAACAACACAGGATGAAAGAAAAGACATGTCGCCAAGAGAATTTTTGCTAAGAGGATATTATTTCATGCTTACATGTACATGACAAGGATTATGACTCATCATAGGGGTCCTCATGGAGGCTGTGCATGATTTTGGTGCTTACATGTTCTAATTATTGTCTTGTATGTTGATGACATGTTATTTATTGGAAACATAAAGGTAATAATTAGAGAGATTAAAACTCATCTTTTTAAATCTTTTGATATGAAGGATATAGGGGCTGCAAAATACATTCTTGGAATGGAGATCAATAGGGATCATGTTCACATAAAACTATGGTTAAGTCAGAGTAAGTATGTTGAGACAATTTTGCAAAGATTTAATATGCATGACTATAAACCGGTAAGCATTCCTTTTCCGGTTGGTTCTAAGATGAAATTAGACATGTGTCCTACTTCTGATGATGATTTTGAAGAGATGTCTAATGTTCCTTATGCTAGTGTTGTTGGTAGTTTAATGTATGCAATGGTTTGCATTAGACCAGATATTGCACAAGCAGTGGAAGTTTTAAGCAAGTTTATGTCTAACCTTGGTAAAGAAGATTGGTATTATGTTAAGAGGGTGTTTAGATATTTGAGAGAAAATTTTGATTATTATTTGTTTTGTCATGGTATTGATAATGTGGATAAATCATTGGACATATAGGGTTTTGTTGATTCTGATTGGGCAGGTGACTTGGATAGTTGAAGGTCCACAAGTGACTATGTTTTTACTTTGTTTGGAGTTGCGGTAAGTTGGAAGAGTAAGAGGCAGCCCATAGTTACTTTGTCCACTATAGAAGCAAAGCATATGGCTACTACACATGCCTCCAACAAGGCAGTTTGGTTACAGAGACTTCTAACAGGTATTGATTTTGATTGCAGGACAGTAAGGCTTGAATGTGACAGTTAGAGTACCATTTGTTTAGCCATATGTATCATGCTCATACTAAGCATGTTCATGTTCAATATTACTTTGTGTGAGAAATGGTTGAGAATGGTAAGGTTTTGATTGAAAAAGTTGACACTTTGGTTAATGTTGTAGATTATCTCATGAAGCCAATTACTACAAATATGTTCCCTTGGTGCAGGAAGGCCATTGGTATTGATCACTATACTTGATTTAAAGTTTTATTATATCATTTAGAGTAATTACAATGTATAATGTCAAGTGGGAGAATGTTGGGATAAGTTGCCTTTAACTTGCAATCCTAACCAATTCATGTGTCTCCAAAGTTCTTAGAATGTATTCCCCAACACATAAGGTCTTTGAGAGATTAATTATTATTTAATTATATCACTTGGCTTATTGTAATTAACTCCTAAGTGATAGGGTCAAACTTGGGTGTCCACTTTTGGGGTGGGTCCATGAAAACTTTGTTGACAACTCCTAAAGTCTATTTTGAGATTTTGATAACTCCTAGTAAGTGGGAGTTAACTTGGGCGGCCCCTTTTGGTGGTGACTTATATTTAGACTTGGACTTTGTTTGTTATGTAAATGAGTGTACTTTGTTGAGACACCTTGCATGGATATAATGTTGGAGTTAACTAAAGTATTAGAGATGCTTGAATTGCAATATTGCTTGCATGAGTTCATAAAAGCTTGCATGGACTTGCATTTTTCTGCATGGCACTTGCATGTGCTTGCATGTAGTTGCATATCACTTGCATGTGCTTCCATGTTGTTGCATGTTGTTGTATGCTGCTTCTATGGACTTACATGTGCTTGAATGTTGTTGCATGTCACTTGCACAAGTTTACATGATGTTGCATGTCACTTACATGTGCTTTCATGTTGTTACATGTCACTTACATGTGCTTACCTATTATTGCATGTTGATCCTATGGACTTGCATGTGCTTTCATGTTGTTGCATGTCAGTTATATGGTCTTGCATGTTGTTGCATGTCAGTTTTGTGAGGTTTCTTGCAAAACACTCCAACTCCAGAAACTTGCAGGATGGTTCATCTCAAATTTTCATATAATGGGTATTAGTTGTATGTTGAAATAGGTATTTTCATGTCACTTGCATGTACATAGTAGGTTAATTCAAAATAATATTGGGCACATCAATCTTGCATGTTGTTTGCATGAGATTAGTGTGTGTTTATGTGATGAACTTTAGTTGACTAAAAGAGATTGGGCAAACTTGGACACCCAATCTTGGGACTTTTAGTTGTTATTTTTATTTGGAAATATATTTGATGTTGACTAAGTTCACTTGAGCAAACTTGGGTGCCCACTTTCAGAATAGGTAGTTAACAGGAAGCTTTGGATTGTTTAACTTCAGTCTTCTCTATTTGGAGTGCTTAGTTTTTGCATGAGGACTTGTTCTCATGTTATTAATTACAAATGATTGTAATTTGAGTTTTAATCTTTTCAATTAAGAATCTTTTGTAATTAATTAAAAAGCCCCATACATTTTCTAGAGAGCAAGATTTGAAGGACTTAGAAAAAAAAGCAAGCAGCTTTTTGAAGTGTATCAAGGACTTAGAGGAATTTCAGTATTAAATGTAATCTTTTCCAAATAGATTTAATACAAGCATAAACACCTTTGAGTGTGTTTTTTTTCCCTTCAGGGTTTCCCCATGTAAATACTTGTCTTCTTGCAAGCTATTTTCTTCTCTTCTACATTAGATTGAAAGTGCAAAATCATTTACACATTAATTGTTAAAGATTAATCTTATTTTCAGCTTTGTAAACACATAATTTTAAAGTTTGTAGCAATAGTTCTACCTTCATTTTCAACTTGATACCATGTCTACAAATGTTGATATTAATTATTTGGCAATTTACGAGAATGGAGTTGAGGTCTACTCCTCCTTTGCCACCTTATGTTGATGTCAGCATCAATATTCATGCAAAACAAATAAATATGTCAGAAAATAGTTTAACTCTAACCTCAATATTATTTCTTGAATATCTCTTGACCAATTCAATGAATTTTTTATGTCAGAATTCTTTCCATAACGACAAACCGACAATGGTAAACCTGTCTCTTCATAAACATCTATTCCCTTCTCTTCGATGATGCTCTCTTTCCTTTCTTGGAGATGAAAATCTATTTCCTATTTCACTAACAATCATACAACTATGATTAGTGTATCATCAACAAATCTTTATACATCACAATTAAATAATCTCAATATCTTTTGATCTCATGACAAATTCTATACATTAATCATAATTCATAAAATCAATGATTTATCTTGACATTTTCCTAAATGTCAAATCTTTAACCTATGATTACTTATCCACTTAATCACATTAAAGTAAAAGTAAAATATAGTCAAATTTTGGGGATGTAACATATCTCACCCCATAAGAATCATCGTCCCTAATGATCCAATGTATCTAAAGTTTATAACATGAAAAAGTTTTTGTTCATCATGGTAAAAACTTTGATAAATACCATGATAATTCTCCTAGGTGGGATTCTCTTCTACATACTCATCCCACTGGACCTTGCATTCTCTTCTACATACTCCTCCCACTGGACCTTGCATTGAGTAACTTCTTTATTATGCAAGTGTAGCTTATGTATTTCGAGCACTTTGATGGGCTCGATCATTACCACCCCTAGGTCCTTCACTTGTAAGGCATTCCAATCAAGAATAGGAATATGATTATCTCCTGGAACATACTTTTTCAAATAAGAAACATGGAAAACATTATGCATCATGGCAAGAGTTGGTGGTAGACCAATCCTGTATGCAACTAGGTTGACCTCCTTGAGAACTTTGAAGGGACCACATATATAGGAGCTAGTTTGGATGACTTTTCAAACTTAATGGAACTCTTTTGTGGTTTGACTCTTAACAAAACTTTTTCTCCTACTAAGAAATGTCTTGTGATGTGCTTAGCATTTGCATATCTTTTCTATCTATCATTCACCTCTGCTAACCTTTTCTTAATCAGATGGACTTGTTCTTCCATTTATGATAGCATTTCTAGACCAACTATAATCCTATCTTCTAGCTTGTCCCATCTTATAGGAATTCAGCACTTTCTTCCATATAATGCTTCAAATGGAGCCATCTTGATAGTGGAATGATAGGAATTATTGTAAGCAAATTCCATAAGAGGAAGATAATCTTCCCACTTGTATTGCCAGTCCATGTAATACATTCTCAATAGATCTTCTGGACAACACTTTGTTCACTCTTTCCACCTAGCCATCTATCTCGGGATGATAACCTGAGCTTATGTTTAATTGAATTCCAAGTGAGGAAATTAAGGTTTTACAAAACCTTGATGTCATGCAGGCATCCCTACCTGAGATGATCTTCTCAGGAATATCGTGCAACCAGAATACTTCTTGCACAAATTTATGGGCTATGACTAGTGCTCCATCTTGCGAATTCCTAGGTATGAAATGTGCTACCTTAGTGAGTCCATCTACCACTACCAAAATAGCATTGTGTCTATTTCTAGACATAGGAAGTCCTTGTTCAAAATCCATGCTAATGATCTGCCATTTCCATTCCAGAATCTCATGAGGATATAGAAGTCCTTTCAAGTGATGATGTTCTACTTTCACCCTCTAACATTCTATACATCCTTCTATAAACCTTGCAGCATCCCTCTTCATTCCTTTCCATAAATACAATGGTTTTACATCAGCTAGTAGTTTCGTCACTCCAAGATGTCCTGCATAGGGTGCATAATGAACTTCCTTTGACACAATATTCCTTAACTACTCAAAGTTTGAAGCATACATTCTTCCTTTAAATCTTAATAGTCCATCTGCTTCAAAGTGGAATCTATCATGTCTAGAATTAGGAGGATTGTCCGCGAGAGCTTGCTTAATCTACTCACAGTATTCAACTCCCAAGTGGACTTTTGTAATACCTAATTCTTAAAATTAAAATGTATAGAGTGTTGGAAATAATGCAGATAACTGAGAGGGGGGTGAATCAGCTATCTTATAACTTTTCTATTTTTACTTTCTTTTCTTATCTTATCATTTAGTGTTATATTAAAACAAGGCAATCATAAGAACTGAAAAAGAAATTAACACATAACACAAGGATTTTTACATGGAAACCTTGTTAAGGGAAAACCACGGGGTGACTAACCCAAGATTGTATTCTTTGTTAAAAGAATAAGGAGTACAAATTTGGCACTTGCCAATTAGGGCTCACTGCTCACAAGAGGCCCACTGCCTACAAGAGACTTACAGTCTATAAATACTTACAGATGATACCAAGGTGTTTGAACTGGTGAACAACATCTATACATGCAGGAATTCAGTTCCGGTTAGGCACAGTATAATGATCTGGCACATTTCATTCTTCCTCTGCTCAATATTACTTTCCTGTCACATTCTGAGCTTGAATTACTACCTTGACACTTGTCTCTACTTTTCTTCACACTTAATAATTCATATTATCAGTTACACACCCTCACAAGATTGAATCTATCAGGTATATTTATCTGCATCAAGGATTTCCACCAACTTCTTAGTCGGCAACACGATACCTAAGATATTTGCAAGTTATTGATCTGTTGGCTGAATCCATGCTTGATTAGTGATGTGAATAAAAAATGTAGGCATAGAAGTCATTAGTCATGTTGGCCAATGATGTATAATGCCACAAAATGCTTGATCAATGCCTTTTGTACATTGAGATTGAGGTATGATACTCTGCCAGTCAGTTCTTCCTCTGTCTGCTCTCCCTGACTAGAACCCAACACTCAGATGCTCATATCTTTTTCATGCTTTATCACCGGAGGCTAAATCTCTAGAATACAATAGTCATGAAACCCCTCTTGACTTGTCCAAGTTTGTAACTTACTGAGTTACACCATCTGAGAGATCCGGACCTGATTGTCAGACCTTGTTACATACTCTATTCTTGTTCACCGAACCAAAACAATCTTCAATCTGACTTTTGGTATAGGCATTTTATGTACTGCAGATGTGTAGAATAGACTTTGTTGCCATCAATGACACCACTTATGAAGCCACACGGTGTCTCTTTCCAACAATCTCTTCCTTTGGCATTGATGTCAACACTTAGTGAAAACTGACTAAGTGTCATAGTAACTCCCCCTTTTCTTGTGCTCTATTTCTTTCCACTGCTTTACCGAAGCTCCCCTTTTGCTAGATTCCTCATTTTTCACTATTCTTCACTCCCCCTTTGACATCAATGGAAAAGGGTGGAATCCGCATACAAAATTGTGCAAAAACTATTATATACATGGCCGCATAAGTATATACAAATCATATGTTATACTTACATTTACTTAAGTATATTTGCAAAGGTTGTCTTCAATTGTACAGTTTCTATGGCCCAACTCCTCTTCATTCTATCCAAAATGGAGATGTGTCCACTTAACAAAAATGCATATGCTTCTGACCTCTTTAAGTCTATTGGATCACTAGTCCAAACTTACTTTGTGCCTCTGTCAAGGCATCATGCATTGCCTCTAACTTATGGATGATTATCCCTCTGAGCTCACCCATTCTATCCATTATGTTCTTTTTCTCTTTAACTAGTTCTTTAATTTCATTTATTATAGCAATAGCTTGACATACATGATTCACCAGAGAGGTAGTAAGGGGATCAAAATTCTGAGATAAACTTGACAGTTTTCCTTCTTGTTCTTTCACTTTCTTCTCGATGTCCTCTATCACTTTGGGCCAAGTTAAACAAAATTTGTATATGTCCCCACCATCCTTAAGAGAATTTTCAAGGCTCTTTATGCCAATTCCTAAGGTTCTTCTATCATTAGCAATTAGCCCTTATACTTCACTAAACCTCTTTCCCAAAAACTCCTTCCGAACCTTAGTTTCTACCGATTTCTCTAAGGATTCAAAATGAGTCTTAACAGAATTGACTAAGTTTTTTAGATTACCAGATGGAGAGGTAGAAGGATCCATTTGATAGGTTGGCATAATATTCTCCAGCATCCCAGATGCAATCTCCAATAGCTCACAATCATCCATGTGTGATTTTAGAAGTTTCTCTTTTGCTTTGGCCTGAGTAAAAGATGCTGCTTTCATTATCTAAATTGGAGAGAGAGGGAGAGAGAGGCAAAGTTTAGTGGCCCTTGAATTAACTCAGGTTCATCCAAATCCATTATTTCTTTGTCCAGGAAATTCTGTACTGTCTCTACAATGTCTCTTGCCGACTCTACTTCCTTCCTTTTGGGGGCATCCGGAATGACTTGCTTATTGATATTTCTTTCTTCTACCTATCCTTCCTTTCCTGGAATAGGGGAGTCTAATGCCTCAGATGGCTCTTCATCATTTTTCTTTAATCCTTTGACATCCTTGTCAGAAAATGTTTCTTCTTTCTATACTTCCTCTTCTGGAATATAGGAATCTAATGCCTTAGATGACTCTTCATCATTTTTCTTTAATCCTTCAACATCCATGTTAGAAGGCTCTTCATCTGTTTCCTCTATAATGGGAAGATTAAATCTCTTCAAGGCATTCCAGAGAATTTATTTTGTTTCATTTACTATTTGGTCAGTTTCTCTAACCATGAGTTTTTTCATCTGGGACTTGCTTCGAAAATCATCTTTACAATCCTTAAAAACCACATCTATTTGTTTTGGAGTGATAGAAGGACATAGTTGTATCACTATCTTCTCCTGGATCTCTAAGTCTTTTGCCTTTACATTCTCTTTTCTTTGCTCCAATACATCTTTTAGGCTCTTTGGAATTAATGAACTTATTTCAATGAATGCTTTGTTATAGATATTCAAATGCCTTATAGTAGCTTCCTCCAGAATTCTCTTGTCAACATCATTGTATTCATCATAGAACTCTGTCATTGGCTACAGGTTCCCATCCACAGTAATTGCCTTGATGATATCATCAATAGAAAGTGTAGGCTTCTCGGCATACTCTGTTGACTTCTTCTCCACATCAACCTTGGGGGTTTTTACTTTTACTTTCTTCAATTCTCTAATCTCTACATCTGACACAGTCTCATCATCATACTTGAGACTCACATAGGCTCTTTTTGGCCTTGGATTTCTTTCTCTTTTCTTTTACAGATTAATGGGCTTCTGAATTTACAGCTTTAGAGCTCCCAAAGGCAAAACTCCTGGTATTTCTAGTCCGAGTGGAGGCTTCTACCGAAACTTGTTATTTCTTTGCTTCCTCTTTTTCTTTCTCAATTTTCTCTATTCTTTCTCTATTTACAATAATAGCTTCTCTGGTGATGCCAAATTTCTTAGCCAGTTCTTCAACTTCTTTTCTCACCTTTCTTTTTATCTCAGGCCTTCTTAGTTCAATATGTAGTTTTATGTTTAATTCTTCAAAAGTGCCAAATCTCTCTACTTTGGGATCTTTGGGTTGACTCAGTAAATATTAAATATGAGTCTCTAATATGTTTCCATCAACCTCATAGCCCATGGGCAATATCCATACTGTCCTTCCCTCAACTGCCTCTATTAGGCATTGATTAGTATCTACCATAAAGCAGACTGTGTCTTTGTACTTCTCCACTATTGTTTTAAGAATTCTTTCTCTTGCTTGCATCATGCTTTGGAAGTTTTTGAAGTAACCCCAGAGAGCTGTCTTCCAGGTTTGAGTGTCACCAAGTTCATACAAATAATCCCTGATCTGTGTAGCAACTGGTTTGTCATTTTCCCATATCAGACCTTTTGAGCCTAGTAACTCATTCATGAAGTAGAAAAATAAGCATAACACCAAATCACTATATTTGAAAGAGTTATTTTTATCTTTCTTGATCTTTTGTAGGTTCTCCAGCAACTAATTCAATAGGAGTTCACACAGGTCATAATCTGCATTCTCTCTTAGCATTTGGTATGTAGTGTAGATGGCAGTACCAGATACACAGTTTTCTCTAATTGAATGGTAAATCTTGTATCCAATCAAAATTGAGGCAAAGTTGACATCTAGATCAGTGATGTCATTAATGGTCATTACCCTCTTATCATATTTTGAATCTGTGCCTTCAGATACTATTTGATTCTTCATAGACTTAAGACCAGGCAACCCACCAATGGAGTGCAAACTAGTTACAACTTTGATGGCATCTTTGGTTATTTTTAAAGGCCTCATTAAGAACATGAAGTTATCATGGATCCTGCTTAAGATATACCGGACCCATTCGTCCTCTCCAAAAGACAGAAAATGTATGTAATGTGTAAAATTCTTATCTTTTAGGGTCTGGAACTCCGGTTTCAAATCAAAGTTCTTATTACTTAACTGATTGCGGTATAAATTCATCAATTTTAGGTCTCCAAAGTCCTCAATGTTTGCATGTATATAAAACCTAATGTCTTCTACATGGAGAACACCATATGGGGTACACAAAAACGTACCCAAAGGATCAACCTCAATAGATTTGTGAGGATATTTCTTGAAAACATGCCTTGGTCTCTTGGAAACATTTACAACCATAGGAGTAGCCATTCTAATCAATGAAGATTGGAGAGATTAAAAGAAATACCTCTTCACACCTTAGGGTTTGGAGTGACTACCGGAATAGATTGCACTTGGATTCGATCTTCAACTGATTTTGAGTGTTTTGCTAGATTTCTTCTCAAAACTCTTCTCCCTTCTTCATGAGTGCAGAGTGTTGCAAATGATGGATGAGAAACCTTTTAACCTTGCCCAAAAACCTAATTTCCCTTTGTAATAAATGCACAACTTAAGTCATCTGATTACCCTATTTTGAGAGAGATTTTCTTGAATCACTGCGCGGATCTTTAAAATCATTGTCTATGAGGCTTGACAACATATATTCACCTTTTTCAAACATGCCATAGGTCCGTAGATTATAACATTTAAATTCTGGATCATACCGGATCTGTCTGTGAAATTCTGCTTTACCGGATAGCTGCCGATACAGGAGTTCCTCATAGCTTCCTCAAATGTGCATGCAGATTTGTCAAATTTTGACTAGACAAATTTGAAATGAATCTCCTTAGACCCTTTAAACCACAACCTCTTGTTCTAACTCAATGTGCTGAATTCATGCACTCACTAGCTCACCCTGAGCCAAAGCTTACTTTTTAGTTTCTGGAAGGAATATCAGCACCAGATTCCGGTGCGGATTCATCCCCAATACTCATTGTACTCTTATTTACCCAAATCTTGCTCATCTCCTTTTGAACTTCATCTGCATTTAATTTACCTTTGTCTTTATCTTGTTTTGAATCATGATCCACCAGACCTTTTCTATTTTGACTCCTGCTTCTGCAGAATCTAGCTATGTGACCGGATCCATTGCAATTGTAACACACAACATTTATTTCCTTATTTGAATGATATCCTCTTGATCTGCACTCATTAGCCTTCTGTCCAATTCTATTACACGTAAAGCATCTACCATTGAAAGAATTGTTCATTTGCATATTTTTGCATTCATGAGATTTGTCACCATACCTTTTGCAACTGAAACATTGACCGAAGAAGGATGGATTGATTTGATTCATTCTGTTTCTACATTGGATTACTTTATGACCAAACTTGTTGCAATTGAAACAATATCCATTGAAGGAAGGATATCTTTGAGGATTTGGTCGTCTTACCAAAGGTCTTCTAGGCCTGTTTCTTTGATTTCTAGATCTAAAGTTCTTCTGACCAGATCCAAAGCTTTCACCTTTCTCATATCCCAAGCCATGCTTATCATCTACCCTCTTTTGAATTTCAAGAAGAACTTCAAGTTGGGCTAAGCTTATCTTGAATTTTTCTTTGTATTCATTTGCAGATTGGAGATCTTGTTTAAGAGTGTCTATCTGGTTCTCAAGTTGTTTGTCATTATCTCTGGCTTCTTCAAGATCAGATACAAGATTTTTGATTATTCTGTCCATTTTGTGGTAGTCCTCTATTTTCTCCCTGATTGTTTTAGATTATCTTCAATCTTTCTTTTTTCTTCAATTTCTTGGGTGAATTTCATAACCCCTGATTCCATTTCATGCCTTATCATAATGACTTCTTTTGATAGCTTCTCACATAGCTTATTTTTCTCGTTCATATCCTTATCAACATTATTGACCTCATTCTAATTTACTAATTTCTAGAGTAGTTCCTTTCTCTTTTTCATAGAATTACTAAGTTTTTCTTTTAGCTCATTTATGAAATCATCAGCTTGCTTGAGTGTTTCTCTCAAATTGTTGACTTTAGAGTGGGATTGTTCAAGATCATCTAGGGCAGACTGAAGTTGTTCTTTCATACCATATGCATCCATTGAGATTCCTAGATCTTCCTCAAGCAGTTAGGCTTGTTCAGAGGAACTTAGCTCTGATTCCAATTGCTGGAAACAATGCAGATAATTGAGAAGGGGGGCGAATCAGATATCTTATAACTTTTCTATTTTTACTTTCTTAACACAAGGATTTTTATGTGGAAACCCTATTAAGGGAAAACCATGGGGTGACTAACCCAAGATTGTATTCTCTATTAAAAGAATAAGGAGTACAAATTTGGCACTTGCCAATTAGGGCTCACTGCCTGAGCACACTGCTCACAAGAGACCCACTGCCTACAAGAGACTTACAGTCTACAAATGCTTACAGATGATACCAACGTGTTTGAACTTTTGAACAACATCTATACATACAAGAATTTAGTTCTAGTTAGGCACAATATACTGATATGGCATATTTCATTCTTCCTCTGCTCAATATTACTTTCTTGTCACATTCCAAACTTGAATTATTGCCTTCACACTTGTCTCTGCTTTTATTCACAATTAATAATTCATATTATCACTCACACACCCTCACAACCTTGAATCCATCAGGTATATATATCTGCATCAAGGATTTCTAACAACTTAGTCGGCAATACGAATACCTGAGATATTTGTAAGTTATTGATCTGTCAGCTGAATCCATGCTTGATTAGTGATGCACATCAAAAACATAGGCATAGAAGTCAGTAGTCATGTTGGCCAATGATGTATAATGCCACAAATTGCTTGATCAATGCCTTTTGCACATATGGATTGATGTCTGATACTCTATTGGTCAGTTCTTCCTTTGTCTGCTCTGCCTAACTGAAACCCAACACTCAAATGCTCATATCTTTTTCATGCTTTATCACCGGAGGCTAAATCTCTAGAATACAATAGTCATGATACCCCTCTTGACTTGTCCAAGTCCGTAACTTACTAAGTTACACCATTTAAGAGATCTGGACCTGATTGTCGGACCTTGTTACATACTCTGTTCTTGTTCACCGGACCAAAACAATCTTCAATCTAACTTTCGGTATAGGCATATTATGTACTACGGATGTGTAGAATAGACTTTGTTGCCACCAATGAAAACACTTATGAAGCCACACAGTGTCTCTTGCCAACAATCTCCCCCTTTGGCATTGATGGCAACACTTAGTAAAAAATGACTAAGTGTCAAAGTAACTCCCCCTTTGCTTGTGCTCTGTTTCTTTACACTACTTTATCGGAGCTCCCCTTTTGCTGGATTCCTCATTTTTCACTATTCTTCACTCCCCCTTTGACATCAATGGAAAAGGGTGGAATCCACATAAAAAATTGTGCAAAAACTATTATATACATGGCCGCATAAGTATATACAAATCATATGTTATACTTACATATACTTAAGTATATCTGTAAAGGTTGTCTTCAACTGTATAGTTTCTGTGGCCTAACTTCTCTTCATTCTATCCAAAATGGAGATGTGTCCACTTAACAAAAATGCATATGCTTTTGCCCTCTTTAAGTCTATTAGATCACTAATCCGAACTATACTTTGTGCCTCTGTCAAGGCATCATGCACTGCCTCTAACTTAGGGATGATTATCCCTCTGAGCTCACCCATTCTATCCATTATGTTCTTTTTCTCTTTAACCATTTCTTTAATTTCATTTATTATAGCAATAGCTTGACATACATGATTTACCAGAGAGGTAGTAAGGGGATCAAAATTCTGAGATAAACTTGATAGTTTTCCTTCTTGTTCTTTCACTTTCTTCTCGATGTCCTCTGCCACTTTGAGCCAAGTTAAACAAAATTTGTATATGTCCCCACCATCCTTAAGAGCATTTTCAAGGCTCTTTATGCCAATGCCTAAGGTTCTTCTATCATTAGCAATTAGCCCTTGTACTTCACTAAACCTCTTTCCCAAGAACTCCTTCCAGACCTTACTTTCTGCCAATTTCTCTAAGGATTCAAAATGAGTGCTAACATAATTGACTAAGTTTTTCAGATTACCAAATGGAGAGGTAGAAGGATCCATTTGATAGGTTGGCATAATCTTCTCTAGCATCCCAGATGTAATCTCCAACAACTCACAATCCTCCATGTGTGATTTTAGAATTTTCTCTTTTGCTTGGGTCTGAGCAAAAGATGCTACTTTCATTAGCTAAACCGAAGAGAGAGAGAGTCAAAGTTTAGTGGCCCTTGAATTAACTCAGGTTCATCTAGCTCCATTATTTCTTTGTCTAGAAAATTTTATACTATCTCTGTAGTGTCTCTTACTGACTCTACTTACTTCCTTTTGGGGGCATCCAGATTGACTTGCTTATTGATATTTGTTTCTTCTACCTGTCCTTCCTCTTCTAGAATAGAGGAGTCTAATGCCTTAGATGGATCTTCATCATTTTTCTTTAATCCTTCGACATCCTTGTCAGAAAATGTTTCTTCTTTCTGTCCTTCCTCTTCCGGAACAAAGGAATCTAATGCCTTAGACGACTCTTCATCATTTTTCTTTAATCCTTCAACATCCATGTTAGAAGGCTCTTCATCTATTTCCTCTATAATGGGAAGATTAAACCTCTTCAAGGCATTCTAGATAATTTCTTTTGTTTCATTTTCTATTTGGTTAGTTTCTCCAACAATGAGTTTATTCATCCGGGACTTGCTTCAGAAATCATCTTTGCAATTCTTAAAAACCATATCCATTTGTTTTGGAGTGATAGAGGGACATAGCTATATCACTATCTGCTCCCGGATCTCCAAGTCTTTTGTCTTTGCATTATCTTTTCTTTGCTCCAATACATCTTCTAGGCTCTTTGGAATTAATGAAATTATTTCAATGAATGCTTTGTTATAGATATTCAAATACCTTTTAGTAGCTTCCTCCAGAATTCTCTTGTCAGCATCATTGTATTCATCATAGAACTCTATCATTGGCTGCAGGTTCCCATGCATAGTAACTACCTTGATGATATCATCAATAGAAAGAGTAGGCTTCTCAACATACTCTGCTAACTTCTACTCCACCGCAACCTTGGGGGTTTTTACTTTTTCTTTCTTCAATTCTCTTATCTCTACATTTGACTCAGTCTCATCATCATCCTTGAGACTCACATAGGCTCTTTTGGCCTTGGATTTCTTTCTCTTTTCTTTTGTAGATGAATGGGATTCTAGATTTGCAGCTTTAGAGCTCCCAGAGGCAGAACTCCTGGTAGTTCTAGTCCGGGTGGAGGCTTCTACCGGAACATGTTCTTTCTTTGCTTCCTCTTTTTCTTTCTCAATTTTCTCTATTCTTTCTCTGTTTGCAATAATAGCTTCTCTAGTGATGCCAAATTTCTCAACCAGTTGTTCAACTTCTTTTCTCACCTTTCTTTTTATCTTAGGCCTTCTTAGTTCAACATGTAGTTTTATGTTTAATTCTTCAAAAGTGCCAAACCTGTCTGCTTTGGGGTCTTTGAGTTGACTTAGTAAATGTTGAATATGAGTCTCCAATATGTTTCCATCAACCTCATAGCCCATGGGCAATATCCATACTGTCCTTGACTCAACTACCTCTATTAGACACTGATCAATATCTACCATAAAGCAGATTGTGTCTTTGTACTTCTCCACTATTGTTTTAGGAATTCTTTCTCTTTCTTGCATCATGCTCTGGAAGTTTTTGTAGTAACCCCAGAGAGTTGTCTTCTGGGTTTGAGTGTCACCAAGTTCATACAAGTAATCCCTGATATGTATAGCAATCAGTTTGTCATTTTCCTAGATTAGACCTTTTGAGCCTGGTAACTCATTGATGAAGTACAAAAACAAGCATAACACCAAATCACCATATTTGAAAGAGTTCTTTTTATCTTTCTTGATCTTTTGTAGGTTCTCCAACAACTGATTCAATAGGAATTCACACAGATCATAATTTGCATTCTCTCTTAGCATATAGTATGCAGTGTAGATGGCAGCACCAGATACAGAGTTTTCTCTACTTGAATGGAAAATCTTGTATCCAATCACAATTGAGGCAAACTTGACATCCAGATCAATGATGTCATCAATGGTCATTACCCTCTTATCATATTTTGAACTTGTGGCTCTAGATACTATTTGATTCTTCACAGACTTAAGAGCAGGCAACCCACTAATGGAGTGCAAACCAGTTACAACTTTGATGGCATCTTTGGTTATTTTGAAAGGCCTCATTAACCACATGAAGTTATCATGGATCCTACTTAAGATATACCGGATCCATTCGCCCTCTCCAAAAGACAAAGAATGTATGTAATGTGCAAAATTCTTATCTTTTAGGGTCTGGAACTCTGGTTTCAGATCAAAGTTCTCACTGCTTAACTGATTATGGTATAGATTCATCAATTTTAGGTCTCCAAAGTCCTCAATGTTTGCATGTATATAAACCCTAATGTCTTCTACATGGAGAATGCCATACGGGGTACAGGAAAATCCACCCAAAGGATCAACCTCAATAGATTTGTGAGGATGTTTCTTGAAAACTGGCCTTAGTCTCTTGGAAACATTTACAACCATAGGAGTAGCCATTCTAATCAATGAAGATTGGAGAGATTAAAAGAAATACCTCTTCACGCCTTAGGGTTTGGAGAAACTACCGGAACAGATTGCACTTGGATTCGATCTTCAACTGAGTTTGAGTGTTTTGCTAGATTTCTTCTTAGAGCTCTTCTCCCTTCTTCATGAGTGCAAAATGTTACAAATGATGGATGAGAAACCTTTTAACCTTGCCCAAAAACCTAATTTCCCTTTGTGATAAATGCACAACTTAAGTCATCTAGTTACCCTATTTTGAGAGAGATTTTCTTGAATCAATGCGCAGATCTTTAAAATCATTGTCTATGAGGGTTGACAACATATCTTCACCTTTTTCAAACATGCCATAGGTCCGCAAATTAAAACATTTCAATTCTAGATCATACTGGATCTGTCTGTGAAATTCTGCTTTACTGGATAGCTGCCGATATAGGAGTTCCTCATAGCTTCCTCAAATCGGCATGCAGATTTATCAAATTTTGACTAGATGAATTCTAAATGAATCTCCTCAAACCCTTTAAACCGCAACCTCTTATTCTGACTCAATGTGCCGAATTTAGGCACTCACTAGCTAGCTGGGGGAAAAATGATCTTCTCTGTAGCTCCCCCAGAGCCAGAGCTTACTTTTTAGTTTTCGGAAGGAATATCAACACTGTATTCCAGTGCAGATCCATCCCCAATATTCATTGTGCTCTTCTTTACCCAAATCTTTCTCATCTCATTTTGAACTTCATCCACATTTAATTTACCTTTGCCTTTATCTTGTTTTTGATCATGATCCACCGAACCTTTTCTATTTTGACTCCTACTTCTGCAGAATCTAGATGTGTGACCGGATCCATTGCAATTGTAACACACAACATTTCTTTGCTTACTTGAATGATATTCTCTTGATCTACACTCATTAGCCTTATGTCCAATTCTATTGCACGCAAAGCATCTACCATTGAAAGAATTGTTCATCTGCATATTTCTGCATTCATGAGATTTGTGACCATGCCTTTTGCAACTGAAACATTGACCAGAGAAGGATGGATTGATTTGATTCATTCTGTTTCTGCACTGGATTGCTTTATGACCAAACTTGTTGCAATTGAAGTAGTATCCATTGAAGGAAGGATATCTTTGATCATTTGGTTGTCTTACCAGAGGTCTTCTAGGCCTTTTTCTTTGATTTCCTAATCCAAAGTTCTTCTGACCGGATCCAGAGCTTTCACCTTTGTCATATCCCAAGCCATGCTTATCATCTACCCTCTTTTGACTTTTAAGAAGAAATTCAAGTTGGGCTAAGCTTATCTTGAATTTTTATTTGTATTCATTTGCAGATTGAAGATCTTCTTTAAGAGTGTCTATCTGGTTCTCAAGTTGTTCTTCATTATCTTTGGCTTCTTCAAGATCAGATTTAAGATGCCTGATTATTCTGTACATTTTGTGGCAGTCCTTTATTTTCTCCCTGAGGATTATTTTAGATTATCTTCAATCTTTCTCTTTTCTTCAATTTCTTGGTTGAATTTCATAACCCCTAATTCCATTTCATGCCTTATCATAATGACTTCTTTTGATAGCTTCTCACTTGACTTATTTTTCTCATTTAGATCATCATTAGCATTATTGACCTCATTCTAATTTACTAATTTCTGGAGTAGTTCCTTTCTCTTTTTCACAAAATTACTAATTTTTTCTTTCAACTCATTTATGAAATCATCAGCTTGCTTGAGTCTTTCTCTCAAATTGTTGACTTTAGAGTGGGATTGTTCAAGATCATCTAGGGAAGATTGAAGTTGTTCTTTCATACCATATGCATCCATTGAGATTCCCAGATCTTCCTCAAGCTATTAAGCTTGTTCAGAGGAACTTAGCTCTAATACCAATTGTTGGAAACAATGCAGATAACTGAGAGGGGGGGTGAATCAGTTATCTTATAACTTTTCTATTTTTACTTTCTTTTCTTATCTTATCATTTAGTGTTATATCAAAATAAGGCAATCATAAGAACTAAAAAATAAATTAACACATAACATAAGAACTTTTACATGAAAACCTTGTTAATGGAAAACCACTGAGTGACTAACCTAAGATTATATTCTCTGTTAAAAGAATAAGGAGTACAAATTTGACACTTGCCAATTAGGGTCCACTGCCTAAGCACACTACTCACAAGAGGCCCACTGCCTACAAGAGACTTATAGTCTACAAATGCTTATAGATGATACCAAGGTGTTTGCATTGGTGAACAACATCTATACATGTAGGAATTTAGTTCCGGTTAGGCACAGTATACTGATTTGGCACATTTCATTCTTCCTCTGCTCAATATTACTTTCATGTCACATTCCAAGCTTGAATTACTACCTTCGTACTTGTCTCTTCTTTTCTTTGCACTTAATCATTCATATTATCACTTACACACCCTCACAAGGTTAAATCCATCGGGTATATATATCCGCATCAAGGATTTCCAACAACTTCTTAGTCGGCAACATGAATACCTAAGATATTTGCAAGTTATTGATCTTTCAGCCGAATCCATGCTTGATTAGTGATGTGCATAAAAAACGTAGGCATAGAAGTCATTAGTCATGTTGGCCAATGATGTATAATGCCACAAATTGCTTGATCAACACCTTTTGCACATTTAGATTGAGGTCTGATACTTTGCCGGTCAATTCTTCCTCTGTCTACTCTGCCTAACTGGAACCCAACACTCAGATGCTCATATCTTTTTCATGCTTTATCACTGGAGGCTAAATCGCTAGAATACAATAGTCATGATACCCCTCTTGACTTGTCCAAGTTTGCAACTTACTAAGTTACACCATCTGAGAGATCCAGAATTGATTGTCGGACCTTGTTACATACTCTGTTCTTGTTCACCAGACCAAAACAATCTTCAATCTGACTTCCGGTATAGGCATATTATGTACTGCAGATGTGGAGAATAGACTTTGTTGCCATCAATGACAACACTTATGAAGCCACATAGTGTCTCTTGCAAACATAGAGATCATCGAGGAGATATGTCTCCTTCAACTTAAGGCATCCACCACTCAATTTTCATTGCCCTGATTGTATTTAATCTCAAAATCATTATCAGTTATTAGCTCTAACCACCTCCTCTGGTGAGCATTAAGATGTGGTTGAGTAAACAAATATTTTAATCCTTGATGGTCTGTTCTTAATTCAAATGGTTTCTCAAGTAATGCCACCACATTTGCAATGCATGTACAACTGTTACCAACTCAAGATCATGAGGAGCATAATTATGCTCATAATTTTTCATCTTTCTAGACTCATAAGCAATAACTTGCCATCTTGCACAAGTACACCACCTAATCCTTCTCTTGAGGCATTGGTGATGACCACAAAATGACCCTCTAGGTTAGGTACCTTTAAAATTGGTGTCGTAGTTAACTTCTCTTTTAGTTGATCAAATGCTTCCTAGCATTTTGTGACCAATCAAATCTTTTGCCTTTCCTTTGCAAAGAAGTAATGGGGTAGGCATGTTTTGAAAAGTTAGCCACAAATTTTCTATCATATCTCGCTAGGCCCATAAAACTATGGACTTCATGCACATTTTTTGGTGTAGGCCATTCCAAAATGGCTTTAATCTTTGATGGATTCACTGCATTTCCCTTAGCTGAAATTACATGACCTAGGTACTGTACTTATTTCTGGAAGAAAGTACACTTTGAGAGCTTTCCATGAAGTTTATACTCTCTCAAATGCTAAAGAACGATAAAAAAAAGTTGGAGATGTTCCTTCTCATTCTTGGAATAAATAAAAAATATCATCAAGGAAAACAAGGACAAGCTTGTCCAAACAATCTTTGAACACATTGTTTATTAAGTTCATGAATGCTACAGGTGCATTCATTAATCCAAAGGGTGGGATGGTGAACTCATAGTGTCCATACCTCATTCTAAAGGTCGTCTTATGGATATATTCATCTTTTAATTTCATTTGATGGTATCCTAATTGAAGATCAATCTTTGAAAATACAACTGCTCCACGTATTTGGTCAAAAAGATCATCAATACGGGGCAATGGATACTTGTTCTTTATCATTGATTTATTTAGCATACGATAGTCTATACATAGGCATAGTGTGTTGAACACAATAGGGTGTTGAGAGGGGGGTGAATTAGCATACTTAAAACTTTAAACAAACATTTGTTGATAAAACTAAATAACTTGGAGAATAGAAAGGAAAACACGCAATTCAAAAATCAACACATAACACTAGTATTTTAACATGGAAAACCCTAAAACAGGGAAAAACCATGGTCAGGATTAGCTCACAATATATTATGCTCACTGCAAAAGTATTACAAATTTATTTTAGGGCTACAACCCAAGGAAATTACTACTCCCTGATTTAATGCTTATAGAAATTACAACTTTGATTTAGGGCTACAACCCAAGGAAGATACAACTCCCAAAAAACTTTGCTCACTGCAATGGGATTTACAAAATAGACTGTTGTAAAATGGACATCTGAATTATGTTGATAATATAGTCTTCTATTTCTACTCAATAATTTCCTTCAAACTGATTCTACACACTTCATTTCTTTCATTTTACTCTAATTATCTTCACATATCTATCTTCTTCACAAATAAAATTGATCTTCTATAAATATCCTCTACAACACTTCATAAGACTGATTAGGTCGACATCATGATCAACATTTGATGAAACATGTAACTCTTCACAAGTCGGCATTAATATACAATATAATAAGAAAGACTTGTTGTAGACCTTAGAAATTCATAAGAGGATCAAGATACCTCTTTCCATACCTTCTAGAGTTAAGGAGACTAATTATAATCCTCCACATATATTAGGTACTTAACCAGTTGGCTCAAACTGCTCAGGACTACTAACTGTCTATTTTCATATTGTCGGGGAGAAGCCAAAAACTCTATGCAGACCAAGAATTCAATTATACATGGTTGCAAAAATATTTATACACCTTACTAAAGAAGTATCATATCAAATTATACATCCGCAATACAAGAAACATGACTATTTGTAAGAAACAGAGCATTTCAGATCACATGTGATACTTCATATCTCAAGATATGATGTTGTAGTGCAATAAAAGGCCTAAAACCTTTTAGAAATAAGCCAAAACATCATCATATGTTCCTTATTAGATCTACACACCTTTACCTAATGATTCTGAAGGGATACAAGAATTTGACATGGATAACTAGGAGTTTGGAGGACAGTTATACTCAAATCTTTACTTGTAGACATAACTACTTAATGCGGTACCAGAAAATGGAATTTTTCTGCATGTGGATCATACCTAATATACCTTGGACCATATAGTACCTCCACACAAGCTCTAATGGCTGATCTATACATGTTTCATCCTCCACAAAACTCAACCCTATGCAAATGGGCTCTAGAATAGTCTGTCTTGTCTCTGTCTAGGTGGTGGTTGATACTTTGTCTCTTGTAACTTTTTATGCTGATGATGTGAGGACTTGAAAACTTAGATTTACCATTTCAATACCTTAAAGAAGATATCTTTAGAACCACAAGATCAAATCTTTCTTTGCGGAAAAATGCAGACTAACACAAGGTGACTCTGCCTTAGGATGTGCACTGTGAATGCCTTAGTTAGATTTATTCTTCTTACCATTGAGTGTAGTACACCCAACTAATGAGATATTTATGTGTGGATACAAGAAACATGCAAATACATATGTTTACCTCTGCATCATGCTCAAACCCAAAACTAATCATCTCCCCATACTTAGACTGTTTTCTCTTCTCTCAAATTAGTTTTCCTTGACCATACTAACTCTTCCTCTGTACAAGTTTGTCTATCGATTTCCATCTTCTATGTTGACATCAATGACAACACACATTGCCAACAATCTCCCACTTTGTCATTGATAGCAGCATATACTCCCCCTTAGACATATGATTCTCTCTCCCCCTTTGACATCAAGGACAAAGGCATTGACATCCTTTGTTTGTATAAATCCAAAACACTGTATAGTCTCCCCCTTACAAAAATGATTTCTAAATTGTACTCCCCCTAATTGTGTTATTTAGTTACAAATTTGTACCTTTGAAAATGAAAATGGTACTTCCAATCTACTCAATACCTCTGCAATACTATGTACATCAAACATTATCTTATTTGCATTGCTCTAACAATTCACTTGGATGGTATGATGGCATTGTAGATTACCTTGAGTTGTTGAATAGTGGCAATCCAGATGACACACTCTAAGGTTAGCATATGGTTCTGATATTCACACTCCATGCATATCTCCTCAGCTTCCTCTAGGTTTCTTGGGGTCTTCATCTTTTGTTCTACCTTTTCTGCTTCCCTTAGCAAACCAGACATTGAGGTAAGTCTTAGATTCACTACCTCTCTCAACTAACCAAATTGTTTCTTTATGTTTTCTATTTGATCTAGTAGTTGAGCTAATTATGCATGCAGAGTTTCCACATGTACCCTACTTGCACCATTCTTGTCCTTTGACAACTCATAGGTTTCAACTAGCTTGGATAACTGTGACTCAATAAAGTCCATCTAAGCTTTGATGTTCTTTGTGGAATTTGGCCATTTTAGGTAGAACAACTATAGTGTTGTGGCCTCATCAATACAAGCTTTAAATTTCATTAAGTTTTCTTTAATCTTGTTATGTGTATTGGTACATTTGTCAACCATTTCAGCCATTCTTCTATCATTTATTCTTCTTACTACCTCTTGTTCTACCTTATGCTCTAAGTGGGAAGAGTGATCCTTAAAGGATTCCATTAGCAACTTGAGATTTTTCTCCAGAGATAGAGATGGATCAATGGTTACCTCTGGTAACCCTTCTTGCACCAATTTAACCGCATCCTCTATAGCACTGGATTTATTTAGATTTTCTTATAAAAACTCTTTTCTTACAGAGGCATGCAATATATCACCTAGCTATAATTTGTGTAAAGGAGAGATGCTAGTTAGGTCCATTTGTCCTTCATTGCTTGGAAACTGTAGCAATTGAGGAGTAACCTTAGGTTGAAACTGCAACTACATATCTAATAGGACTTTGAGAGACTCTGTCTCTGATGCATTTTAACCTATATCATCCACTCCTTTTGATTTCTCTCCCTCCTCTATCTAATCTTTATGTTCCTCTTCATTCATCTTCTTTTCTTCCTGATCCTTCTTGGATTTAACTTCTTCCCTCTCTTCGACATTGTCTGTATCCTTTAGAGGGGGGAGTTATGTCTTCTCTCAAGATTGTTTGTAGAAGACACACTTTGTCTTATAGAGCTATCTGGAGGAGGTAGACTTGTTTTGTCTTGTCCCTCCATGGCTGGTCCTTTAGTAACCTTAGGAGGAACAATCTCCTTATTCTTTTTAGGTTTATCATTGCCATATTCTTTAGAGGCAAACTGATCAGATACATCCTCAATAATTCCCACCTTAATTTTCATCTGCTTTAGGACTTCAATAGTTTTCTTCAGTGTTTCCCTTTTCAGTTTCTTTATCTCTTCCTCATTCCTTAACATCAGAGTATTTAATCTTCTTTTAGTTCTAAATTCCTTTGTTAGAATTTTAGAAACTTTGGCTCTGTCTTTCTTGGAGATGGTGGGACAAGTCTTTGCAATTGCACTTTTCTTTCTCTTATCTTCTTCACTTAAGGCATCATTCCTTCTTTTAGTAAGGATATCACCAAGGCTTTTAGGCAGTTGGTCTATAATTTGAATTTAAACTTATTTGTGGGCTCCCATATATCTGACTATTGCTTCTTCAAGGGTGAATTTATCATTGGAAGGCCTTTCATCATAAATACTTGTAACTTCCTTTAGGGCACCATAATCTATAATTGCATTCGTAGTTGCTTCAAGTTGTAATGGAGCATAGTCAGATTTCTTGCCTATTTTTGCTTTTGCTTTTCCTTTTCCTTTTTCCTTCGAAGTATCTTCTTGAATTTCTTCTCTGGTTCTCTTCTTTCTTGTCAAAGATTCCACCTCTTCTTCCTTTTTTTCTTCTTCAATGTTTTCAACATTTACTAGATTTATCTTGCCTTTTCTGACCTGACTCTTTTGTATAGGCTTTTTCTTCTCGGTGGTCTGAAATTGTTCAGGGATCTCTATGATACCTCTTTTGGTAGGCAATGAAGATCCAGAGGCAGAGGATGTGGTAGATGTTGATTTTCTTGTTCTCCTAGACATTTGTGCAGAGCAAGTGGCTTGTATTCCTCCTGTAGATCCTTTAGGATAATTGAATATCTTCTCCAAATTAGTTTTCATCTTCTCTTCTTTGGTTTTTATCTTTTCTTCTTTCCCTTCTTCATCCTTCCTCACTGATCTGTTGATGATTTCATTATATGGCCAAAAATTTTTCAGTGGAGAGATCTTTAGGCTTGTTAAGCAATATGTTTGCATATCCTACAAGATCAAACTCAGAAACATCATAAGGTAGAGTTGTAATCAAGAAGGTCCTAGGATCAATAGCCTCCATGTAATAGTTATCTTTATCTACCATAAAAGCTATATCATTTTTGTATTTTTCCACCACTTTGGCTAGAATTCTTTCTCTTGATTGCATCTCTTCCTGAAATGTTTTGAAGAATCCCCAAAATGTAGTACTACAAAGTTTATGATCTAGAAAACTTCTCATGAATTCTTTGATTTAATGAGCAATAAGGGTGTCTAATTTCCAAACCATTCCTTTCTTTGTAGGTAACTCATTCAAAAAGTAGAACATGTGACATATAATGAGAGATCCATACCAAAACTTGTATTTGGATTCCTCTATTCTATTTAAATTGTCTATCAACTGTTGCCACAGGAGCTCATAGAGATCAAAGTCTTTTCCCTCTTTAACCATTTGATATGCAGTATATATTTTAGTTGCTATGGATGAGTCCTCTATGTTGGTATGGTATATTTTTTATGCGAAGTTCATAGTTGCATACTGGACTCCCAAGTCCTCAATGTCATTCATAGTCAAAGTCCTCTTGTCAAAGTTGGCTCTAGTGAGTCTCATCACTTCTTCATTCTTGACAGATTTTAGGATAGGCACTAGTCTGGAGGAGTATAAACTAGTTACTACCTTTATAGCTTCCTTAGTAATCATGTGTGGTCGATCCAAATAGAAGAAATCCTTGTGAATCCAACTTACAGCTATTTTCAACCAACCATCATCATATCAAAAGTTCAGAAAACCCTTCTAAATGTCAAGATTCTTGGTAGCAATGCTTGCAAATTCTGGTTTCAACTTAAAATCATCTCCCAACAAGTTATCATTCATGAATTGTTCAAGTTTGAGATGATGATATTCATCTACTGGAAAATGAATGTATATGCAAATGTCTTTAGTATGTATCACATTAGCTAGAACATGTGAGAGGGCACAACTTTCATCTTGTTGGTTCCCAAAATTACTTCAACCCAAAAATCTAAAACATTTCTAAAACACCCAGGCTAGGGATTGTCATCAAGGTGAAAGGAAGAGGTTTATCAACAAGTAAAGGGGAATTTTGGCCAACTACAGGAGTGGGTAAACTACTCTTCTCATCAATCTCAACTAGACCTAGGAGGGATATTCCTAGAGGAAAGTAATGAAATACAAATTTAAACATACACAACCATACCCAATGTACACTTTATCCCAAAGCTATCGCTAGATAGAGACAAACTGGCTACACATGCCTCTGATTAAGATGATTCAACTGTGTGAACGTACATGCATAGGAAATATGGTTCTTTACCCTGAACCACATGTGAAAGATTTGTTTGATTTAAAAAAGGTGTTTGATCCCTCTCCAATATGGACCAATGCCTACTCTATTGGGAAACTGAGTCATAAACAATAAAGAGGGAGGAAAGGACAGAACCAACATCAACAAAAAGATGAAATGTATTCACATACACTTCCTAGATTATATTTTATACATGGGACATAATTAATGATCTAGAACCAAACTACAATGATGCATTTGCAATAAAGAAATGACCCAACACAAAGCATGCAAAGATTTAAATGATTTCAAACATTATCAAATCTCTATTAGAATTACACCAGCAAATGTGGTGAGAGAAAACATACAAATATGATTATACATTCCCCTAAATCATTACAAATGGCCATGGAGACATATAGATGCATAAAATATGCTTTACAAATCCATTCCTATACTGCACTAAAAACACAATCCTCCATTCACTTTCTAGACTGGATTGATTTGAAGCCCTGAAGCTATCCTAAGGCACTATAGACTAGACAATTGGATCAGTGACCAACCCTTTCAAATGCCACTGAATCATATAATATATAGCATTTTGTTCTTGTGCATCCCTAGGTGTTGAAACTCAATCAACAAGAAAAACCCACGCTGCATTTAATTCAGGCCCATTCCTTTATCAGAAGATTTGCACACTGGGAAGGAAAATCCCACATCCTAACAATTTTGAAACTTGTAGGTGCCCATGCCTTGCATATTGATTTCTTGTCCTTGAGAGGACATGCAGAAAATATGGGTACTAAAACACTTCATCTTCTTCATTGTGTACATGTGCATTGAAAGCGTACACTTATTTAGCTAACAACAAGGTACCCTAACTCCTGCAATTATGGTGTGTTTTTAGGCAAAGAGGCACTTGAAATATGATCCACCAAAATGCCCATGTAAAATATTTTAAACTATGTTTAAAATATTTCAAACTATTACATTTATCATTAGCTTCACAAAACATTTATTCTTTCTTTTAGTTTTCTACCTCTGAATCTAGTTTCCTTCCTTTTATCTCATGTGTTAACCTAGGCATTATTCTACCTTATTGGCAAAGTATCAACTTTTTGAACCATGGAGACTTCTTTTCATTTTCCTATGTGCCTTATCAATGAATTTTTTCTTTTCAAAACCTTTTCTCTAGTGGCTCTCTCTTCTCTGTCGGTAATTTTGGCCCTTTTCAAACTTTTCTTGCTTGGCACCTTTTTCATGCTTTATCGACAAATGTTAACATTTGTGAACTAGGCCTCCTTTGCCTTTATCAGAAACTTTCACGTTTGTCAAACTAGAGCTAATTTGCCTTTTTATCAACCTTGTCGGCAAATTTCCATTTTGTCGAACCTAAGTCATTTTGCCTTTCTCGAAAAAATCTAAAATTTACAAACCATCTCCTTTATCACCTTATCAGTGAATTCTGAAAGTCTCGAACTAGTTCGCTAGTTCCTCCTTCTTCTGATGTGCTAATATCTTTATTTCCTTAGTCTTTTTCTCTTATCAAAAAATGGCCTCTTTTAGAACCAAGAGCCTTGGATGCCACTTTCTTCATTATCGACAAGAAAGAACTTTTTTGAAATTTCCTTTAATTCCTCTCTTACCTATCTTTGATTGCAATCTTGCTCCATTTCAAACCTATGGCTTTCTTTTACTCCACTTGCCTTGTCAGAAAAAAGTTCATCGGGCAAACTTCAAGTCGGTGAACTTGAAGAAGTTAGAACCTAAGCAACCTTGCTGATAGACTTCATCTTCTTTAATCTTTTCCAAACTCTTTACCTTGTTGCTACTTTAATCAGTGATTCTTCAGGTTTTCAAAACATACCTTTTCCTGATAGAAGACTTTCCTCTACCTTTATCTCTTTGTCTCAAGCTTATTTCCTTTTGCCCTTGATCGCCTTGTCGGCAAATCGGCAAATCGCCAAACTTGAAAAGTTATGAAGTTAGGGAAAAACTTGACTTGTTGACAAGGCAAAATGTGAAAATTTTTTAAGGGATAAACCACATTTGGGACTTAACCATTTTTTTTACTAAGGTAAAAACCACAAAAACTAGAACTTTGACTAAGCATAACTTCTTTATTTCAAGGAATTTCAAGATGGTTCAAAAGGCAAAGTTGCTCAAAATTCAATTCTCTATCCAATGGTGACATTTGATAAGAAATTTGCACAAGATTTTAGATTTTTTGGAGGCAAAAATGGAATTTTGGAAGCAAAATTTTGTGGGTGCCAATACTGACTAGTTGGGGACGTGTGACAAGTAGTGTCACAGCGAGGATTTAGAATATCTCCAAGAAGGCCAAATGCAAAAATGAATAGGGAAAACAACATAAATTATGTATTTACAAAACATATATACAAGAGAACATACAGTCAAGGATTGTGTCAAAATTTTGGGACACTATAGGCCAACCCTATAGAAAACTGATGCAACCACTTGTCTCTATCAAAGACAAGATAAATGAAGGAGCTGATCTCCCTCAAACCAAACTTGCATTCTTTACCCAGCTACAACAACTGAAAGCTGCCCTCAGCATGCATTAATATGCAACATATAATTGTTGATCCAAGGTCAACTTTATTAATGAAATTATTACCACATGACATCCATAAAAAATAGGTACCTGACCTATTCACATCCATATCATGCTTGTTCTAAGCAGTAAGTGGTGCAAAACTAAAATTCAGGTCAATAAAAAAAGAGACAAATGAAGGAAAACCTCCATTATCATGTGCTAGGTTATCATTCATGCTAACCTCTTCATGCAAATTGAGGGAGAAAGAAAATACCTCCAACTCACATGGCAAAGCACATTGTGCCTTATTGCACTGCTAATCCATAAAAAGAAGGCACTTCATCTTGTAGATCAAAATGGAAAGACTCCAGCTCTGTCACATCCTCAAGTTGGGCTGCAACATGTTGAGACTCAGGCATAAACATGCCTCGTTTCTTATTCACATCAATGTCCCACACAGAGGACTCAACCTCTATTGCAGTACCAACACATTCAAGAGCTAACAAGCCTTCCACATCAAAATGAAAGCACTCATAATTATTTACAACTCCATCAAGCTCTTGTACAACATTTTCATATGTGCTGTTATAGATTTCACATTCTGAATCATAAGCATGACTCAGGCTGCAACTCAAAACATTAGCACATGAATCAATATCATGAGACACTTCAAATGAAGAACCATGTTCTTCCAATTGTCTCTTTGTTTCACTTTCACTTAGGAAACTTGTGTCATATTAACTATTGCAAACAAATTGATGACACATATCTTCTTCCACATTCATTTTTATTTTATTTCTCTGTGGTTGAGATGAAGCACACTCTCCATGAGGAAGACAACATACCTTACACCACACAAATAAATTTTCATATGCGTCCACATGATCACCATATTCACATTCCAAGGCAAGCTCTTCAAACTGAAAATCCATGGTTGTATCAACAACTATCTTTGATCAGGTATCCTCAAGTGCAACCACCTCTACGTCATCCTTGTGCAAAAAAAATTAAATGCTTCATCACATACAATAACAAAAGAAGGAAAAACATCAAACAAGAAAGAAGTTTCTTACACACCATCTATCTATTTACCCATGCACAATCTTCATAATCAACTTTATAAGATGACTCAATTCCCTATTCACTCATGCACATGCCTTCCTTATTGTTCATTGGGCCACATACCTCAACATTAGGCTAGAAGTCACCACTGTTTTCATCATTTTTACTTTCACTTGATGAACTATCTAGCTGGAGGTTGGTGCAAATGCTGCTCTCATTATTTGCATCACTATCATATGATACACCACCTCCCATTTCTATCCTTTTACACACAATCATCATTTGATATTGTGTATAGATCATAAGAAGCATTCACATCCCTCTTGTTTACAATAGCCTATTCATTACTAGACATCTTTGTATCTGAGGATAAAGAATTTTTAATCATATCCCTTTTAACTTTATCAGCATAGTCAATAAACATGTATGCTTATTACATACTCATTGGACTGAATTCTTTGCGTATAGAAACTAGGCTTAAGGTATCATCATAAGCTCTCAAATACATATCAATACACATATAAAAAATTAGGTCTAAAATTATTTGGAATGTTAGACAAGGCAACTAGAAATCTGTGTCCGAGATCCATGCTAGACTCTCCTTCTTGCCTTCTAATATCTTCTTGTTTTCTGAAATGAAAAATAGGGTCTATACTATTTACAAATTCTTCGAATGCAGCCACCAACTGATCCCAGGAAGAAAAATGCTAATCAAAGAAACTAACCAGCCACTTCCTTAATACTCCACATAGAGATCTAACAAAAAATATCATCCACATATCTTCATCTTCAAATTGGAACTTGTCCATGGAATCTTAAAATGCATCAATGTGTGCCTTCCCATCAAACACCTCACACCCATCAAATAAAGGCATCTAATTGTAAATTTTCTTGGGCATGGATTGCTACTCATAACTAACCCATGAGAGGTCCCATTGTCTATATGTGTTTTCATTTGTAATAGGAGGATGCCAAGGAAAAGAGAAACTAGGAACAACATGAGGGGGAATAGACCACGACCTTGATTCTAGTAGCCTAATCTGATTTTATGTTTCTTCTTCTTGCTACAACAATGACTCCAACAGTTGTCTGGTATTTTCCTATTTCATACTGCTAAGCTGCTCAGCCATTATGATCATGAATGGTTACATATAGTTTTTGGTTTGTATAACATGCAAAGCCATGACTAAAACATGTACTTCTAGGATAGTCATGGGAATCAATTCCAATGTAATTTCTAGGGTTTGAGAGATAGGAAGAATCAGATGACAAATCATCCTTAGGGTATCTAGGTTTATACCAATCAGCCATGACTACAACATCCTAAAAATTAGGACAAAAATTAAGGTATACAAATTTGTTCCTTCAGTATGATAGGAACAACAAACTTCAAAAGTTGGGAAGAAAACCATGTACCTTTATTTTCACTAGTTGTTGCACATTTAGATGGAGCATCTAGATCACCAACAACAACCAGGGTACATCAATAGCAAATTTTTGTTCTTTGACAACAAATTCGCCACCTCTTTGAAAAATGAATTCCTTGAAGTGTGACTGATCTTCAAGGCCAAAACTTGATTTTGGGTTCATCTCACACCAACAGAGTCTTTAATTTCTTTGAACCCTCACATTCATCCCCAACAACGATGCCAAAATGTTAGCATAAGTTGATAGGCTGCCAACTTACACACATCAACAAATTGCACCACTATATCTGATTGTTACTAAAGGCGTGTTGTAAAGGTCTTCAAAAATTTTAACGAAGATATAATCCCCAGCAACTGCACCAAAATGTTGGCATAAGTTGACGGGCTGCTAACTTACACATAGCAACAAATTGCACCACTACAATTGACTGTTACCAAAGGTGTGTTGCAAAGGTCTTCAAAAAATTTAACCAATATATAATCATCGGCAATGGCACCAAAATGTTAGTTCCCAAAATGACTTCAACCAAAAACTATAAAATATTCCTAAAACACCTAGGCTAGGGATTGTCATCAAGGTGAAAGGAAGAGGTTTATCAACAAGTAAAGGGGAGTTTTGGCCAACTACAAGAGTGGGTAAACTCCTCTGCTTTGCAGGCTCAGCTAGACTTAGGAGAGATATTCCTAGAGGCATGAAATGAAATACAAATAAACACACACATCCAAATCCAATGCACACTTTATCCCAAAGCTATCACTAGATCAAGACAAACTAGCTACACAAACCTTTGATTAAGATGATTCAACTGTGTGAATGTACATGCTCAGGAAAGATGGTTCTTTACCCTGAACCACATTGGAAAGATTTGTTTGATTTAAAAAAGGTGTTTGATCCCTCTCCAATATAGACTAGTGCCTACTCTATTGGGCATTTGAGTTATAAACAATAAAGAGGGAGGAAAGGACAGAACCAACATGAACAGAAAGATGAAATGTATTCACATACACTTCCCAGATTGTATTTTATACACTGGACATACTTAATGATCTAGAATGAAACTACAATGACCCATTTGCAATAAAGAAATGACCCAACATAGCATGCATAGATTTAAATGTTGTCACACATTATCAAATCTCTATTACAATCACACTAGCAAATGTGGTGAGTGAAAACATACAACTACGATTATACATTGCCATGGAGACATACAGATGCATAAAATATGCTTTACAATTCCATTCCTATGCTGCACTAAAAACACAATCCTCCATTCACTGCCCAAATTGGCTTGATTTGAAGCCCTGAAACTATCTTGAGGCACTATAGACTAGACAATTGGCTCAGTGACCAACCCTTTTAAATGCCACTGAATCATGTATATACAACATTCTATTCTTGTGCAGCCCTAGGCATTAAAACTCAGCCAACAAGCAAAACCCACGCTGCATTTAATTTAGGCCCAGTCCTCTATCAGAAGATTTGCACGGTGGGAAGGAAAACCCCACATCCTGACAATTCTGAAACTTACAGGTGCCCATGCCTTGCATATTGATTTCGTGTCCTTGAGAGGACCTGTAGAAAATATGGGTACTAAAACACTTCATCTTCTTCATTGTGTTCCTATGCATTGAAAGCATACATTATTTCAGCTATCATCAAGTTACCCTGAATCCTGCAATTATGGTGTGTTTTCAGGCAGAGAGGCACTTGAAATATAATCCACCAAAATATTTTAAACTATGTTTAAAATATTTCAAACTCTTACATTTATCATTATCTTCACAAAACATTTATCCTTTCTTCTGGTTTTCTACCTCTGAATCTATTTTCCTTTTTTTTATCTCCTATGTCATCTTGGGCATTATTCTGCCTTATCAGCAAAATATCAACTTTTTGAACCATGGAGACTTCTCTTCATTTTCCTATGCACCTTATCAATGAATTTTCTCTTTTCAAAATCTTTTCTCTAGAGGTTCCCTCTTCTCTATCGGCAATTTTGGCCCTTTTCAAACTTTTCTTGTTTGGCGCATTTTTCATGCTTTATCAACAAATTTTAACATTTGCAAACTAGGCCTCCTTTTCTTTATCAACAACTTTCACCTTTGTTGAACGGGAGCTAATTTGCCTTTTTATCAACCTTGTCAGAAAATTTTCATTTTGCCAAACCTAAGTCATTTTTCTTTTATCAGCAAAATCTAAAATTTGTGACCCATCTCCTTTATCACCTTATCGGAAAATTATGAAAGTCCCAAACTAGTTTGCTAGTTCCTCCTTCTGATTTGCTTATATCTTTCTTGCCTTAATCTTTTTCTCTTTATCAAAAAAATGGCCTCTTTTGGAACCAAGAGCCTTAGGTGCCACTTTCTTCACTATCAGAAAAAAAGAACTTTGTCAAACTTTCCTTTGAATCCTCTTTTACCCATCTTTGTCGGCAATCTTGTTCCATTTTGAACCTACAGCTTTCTTTTACTCCACTTGCCTTATCGGCAAAAAGTCCTTCAGGTGAACTTCAAATTGGCAATTGAAGAAGTTAGAACCTAAGTGATGCAGTCAAGGTAAGAGGGTCTGATGAGGGACTATCCAACCTTGCATCCTTAATAACTAACAACATGATCAATCAGAGATGCAATGGAAGTATTTAACTAACAACAGAAAGAAAGAGATATTCATAAGCTCATGACACAAGATATATCCTGGGAAAACCCTAAAAGGGAAAAACCCAGCCTTCAAAGCTCATTCCTCATATATTATAACTTCAAATCGAGTTACACATGCCTCAAGGACTTTACAGATGGTAGGTCGCAGCCCAGGGATTACAAAAGATTCATACAACAAAATTCATTTATGATTTCTTTCTTCTACATCTCAATTCTCTGCTCTCTAACTCCTTCTGCTTCCTTCTTTGCCTTCTACTCTATTCTACTATTCATTTAGATCAAAGCAACTTAAGATCTTGCTTCGTATCTTCATGCCATCGATCAGTGTCTAGAAGCAATCCTTTATCCCTTATTTATATCCTTCGCAAGCTTTCTAAACATCAACAAGTTAGCCTAATTGGAATGACTAGTTATGAAACATGTGTACACATATAGGTCAGGCCTAAACATAAGGTATTGCTCTGCTGGTACATAAAACTTTGCACAGATCTCCATGAAGGTCGATCAGGTCCTATAATTCATTGAATAATGTTCCTTTAGGCTCTGTAAGTCACGGAATTGCTCCGCAAACTGATTATACTCCACTGAACAATGTCGGCTCTGTTATGTGAAAATAGATAAAAATAGGTAATCTTCTAATAGCGATATCTCTCTGGAGTCAAACCCAAATGATCCAAATTTTGGATATGGTGTAGATGACTATGTCTAGATGCTAAGTCCAACTTTGCAGTCTTTGGTATGCAAATGCGGTAAAATGTGGTATCCTATAAGGTCACCCTCTCGGTACTCTGCAACTTCACTATCAACTGTCCCAATTGTTTGAATGCTTCTGGATGCTCCTGCATCAAATTCTCAGGGTTAATTGAAAAGTGAGCCTCTTCACTTTGCTATGTATTATGTCAGATTCAATGTTGTTTCTTTGCAAAGGTTTGGTGATCTGTTCACAGGTATTTGCAACTACCTCAAGGTCGGTAGTCTATTCAAGTCCACCTTGCAAAACTACCTCAAACTCTTCTAAGTTCAGCGTTCTACATGCAAACCTTGCACTGCCTCTCTAATTGGCGATCTAAGAAAGTCTTCTTCGCAAGCTACCTCAAGTTCTTCATCTTCTATGATGATCTAGGTTCGGCATTCTACTTGCAAGCCCTACATTGCCTCAATGATCGGTGATCTAAGCAAGTCTTCTTTGCAAGCTACCTCAAGTCAATACCAATTTCAATCAATTAAGAGTCAATCAATACATACTTTCATCCTCTGGGACAACCAGTTACTTCCTCGATTCAGTCAATACACTTTCTAAATTTCCTCTACAACACTTTCTAATCTCAGTTTCTAGATACAATCCCTTCACACATATCAAAATCTCTGGTAGAACATTAGGTCATTCTCTTTTCTCTGCAACTTGAATTTCCTTTCCCTGCTATGCTTCACACTTGTTCATACAAACCTTCTCTTGCACTGCTTTCTCAGAAGATTTTACCAAAACTTGCTCTAGTTTCTCATATGTTAAGTGTATAACACAATTCTCCTTAAGATCAATGCTTCACCTTCTTCTGGTTTTTTCTATCAAATCTGATGTCTCAAAAGGTTCCTCTTCCTCTTTATAAACTATCTCTATATCAACAAGCTCTTCTCCTTCTTCATAAATTATCTCTTTATTAACAAGCTCTTCTTCCTCTACACAAACTATCTATATTATTGACTACTCTCCTTCATTAGCTTCTTTGGTAACAGGTTCTTTATGACTTTCACTTCTTGATTCTTTTCTCCACCAAACTTGAAAATAGGTTCCTCTTCTAGAAAAATTCTCTTACATTCTTCTGGTATCCTGCACTGTGATAAGAATTATGACTCCTATCATTTCTCCCTATGTAATTTGTGGAGTATAGGACCATTGAGAGGGGGGGTGAATCAGTGGTTTATAAACTTTTAAAAACCTTTTTTACTTTTTAACCCATAGGATAGACAATAAGAGAGACTTTAAAGATTTATCAAATACATATGCACAAGTATGATTGTAAACATTATGATCAAGACCTCAAAGACAAAACATTAGGGCACATACATAAAGATAAACAACATGAACCATAACACATGTTTTTCATGAGTGAAAACCCCTCATAGGGATGAAAAACCACTCGAAAAATACCTCACTGGCTTAATCAAAAACATGCCTCACTGGCTACAATGTATCTAGGAGCACCAACTCCTTATGGAGCACCAATTCTAATAACATACATGAGCACCAACTCAAAACACCAATAAGAGCACCAAATCCTTATGGAGCACCAACTCCAATAACAATAGGAGCATCCACTCCCTGACATAACCTCACTGGCAATAAGTTTGCAAGAGCACCAACTCTCTACATACAACAACATAAAATTAATTTAGGGGGTTACCCTAATTCTCTACAACACATTACACTTCATAACCTTATATCTCCTAAACAAAGTTGTCCACACTTTCTTTGCAAGATATGAATGTAGATACAACAAACTGATGATGACAATTATGATCTCTATCTCATCAAGACATCTTGCCATTACATAAACAACTCGTGTTACCTCTGCAAATCATACCTTGAATCTAATCAAACAAACATTCATACTTGTCTACATGCTACAAGTTCTTCTCCAACTTACATCTCCTTGTAGACCCTTGAACCTCCTTCAAGTTTGATCTCATTAACAATTGTGTTTTCCTTCACCAATCCTCATAATATCTACATGAGCAGATAGATATCACACCCTATAACACATTCATCCAAGTCTCACAGCACAACTGTCAAACAGAGCAAGGAAAATAAATACTCTAGCCATCCTAGTTCGGTTAGTATTTTGTTGCAAAGCAATTGAAAAGACTTTAATAATCCACTGGTCAAGTTTAAGATTCTCTTATTAGTCGTTGGGAATTTGAAATACTTTAGACTTTGACCATTGGATCTTCTAATCATGCCTTGGCATCTTTAAACTATAACCTTTGATATCTTTTTGAGCACCCAAGTGACCTGGTGGGCTAGTGACTTCACAAGGGGCTGGTCACATAGCATGTTATAAGGACCCCTTTAGTAAGTCACTTTAAGTGACTTAAATTATAACAAATGGTCAACATCAAAATAGATCAAAAGTGTATACTTTTGCATACGGGCTATTTTGTGCCCTCAACCAAATGCTTTAGGGTTTTAGTTCTATAAACCCTAACTCAATGAAACAACCCTTTGTATGATCTTTGACTTTACATTGAGTACTCCAACTTGCAGTTCAACTTGTAGATCTCTATCTCCTGTGAACTTTGAGCATCTTCATGTGAAGCCTCCTTTTGACATCAATGACCTCCTGTGAAACATGAAGAATAAAATCTTTGATGCCTTTGACCTTTATGAAACATGGATAAAAACCAAATTGCTTTGAGTCATGAACATTATAACATCATCTTTATGAAGCATGAGAGGTGAGGTCCTGATTACAAACATGAGCTATAACACTTCTTGTCTAACACCATTCTTTGCAAGTAATACTATTCTCTGCAAGTCTTGTCATCACGTCAACTTGAATTCTAGTCATCACATGTCTGAGATCAACACTACAAGACAGTCACATCAACACCCATGTGAAGATTGAGTACACAATATCATGTAACATTCATTCCAACCATGATAAACACATTGGAATATAGTTCCAATCAAACATCGTGAACTTCATTCAAACATCAACATCAAACATCATCCCTTTCATCAACTCAAGCAATTGTGACATAGCACCAACATAATGATACACTATCAAACATAATCAAGATATGGCTCTGAAGCATCTGAAACATGATAAGCAAATATGAAGCATGAAGAAACTCCTAGAAGATATCTTGAAGTGAAAGCATCATGAACACCAAGACCATGGTTCTTTGACATCAATGACAAACAATCTATAGGTTCAATTATTGTCCTTGTTCTGCTACACATAAGGTCTTCTTTCTCTACATCCTGATCCATATCTTCTTTTCTCTCCAACATATGAATACTTCCATCTATACAACCTTCTGAACATACATGCAACATGTTTCCATTTTGATCCATCAATCCATCCATAATCCATCTGCATACAGTTTGTCATAGGATTTCTTCTTCTCATTTTATTCCAACGCATCTTTTCAGAATGATTACTCAATCCATAGAACTTACAATGGTTTAGATCCCAACACAATTCCTTCTCATGTCCATGCCTATTACAATGTGAACAATACATACATCTTCTTCCCTAATTTGACTTGTTTGAACTTGTAACAACATCCTTATTTATGTCATATCCAAGGTTTTGTAATTCCTTGCTGATGCTTTCCCAATCCTTTTCCTTCATATCCCATTCTCTACATGATTTTGAAACCAATACCATCACCAACAGTTGCAGGTTCAGTCACACTGTCATCTTCAATCTCACTTTCTAAAGAAACTTCTGTAGCATCACATAAATCATTAGTATCACAAGAAACATCACAAAACTCAGTCTTAGATCCCAGACTTTCATTCTCTCTTTTGCATGCTACAAGTGACTATTCCAACTGACCCATCTGCTCTTTCAATTAAGATATCTCCTTCTGTTGTATATTGTTTTCCTTTTTAATTCTTCCAAACTTTCTTCTAGATCTCTGTTCCTCTTTTCCACCTTCCCAAACAACTTGAATCCTTCTTCTAGTTCTTCAAATCTCTTTTGAACATCCTCAAACAACTTTAGCTCTGCCTCTAAATCTTCATTCCTCCTTTCTACATTTTTTAGTTCTTCTTCAAGAGCATCACATTTGTCTTCTCCTAGTTCTTTTATCCTTTCCATCAACTCTGAATTACACCTTTTGATTTCACACAATTCTTCTTCCAAAATATCCTTTTCAAACATTAGGTTTTCATTTTATTTCTTCATCCTTTTCCCAATCTTCCCCATTGAAACAAATCAGATAAACAACTTAATTTGAAAAGCTTACCTGAATCTTTCTTTCCTTGATCTTCTTTAGCAGTGATTCTTCTTCAGTCTAGGGTTTTGCACTTCTTTAAACACTTTCTTCCTTCCCAATAGATTCACAACCAACCTAGTAGATTCCTAACTAGCTCTGATACCACTTGATGTAGTCAAGGTAGGAGGGTCCGATCAGGGACTGTCCAACCTTGTAGCCTTAACAACTAATAGCATGATCAATCAGAGATGCAATGGAAGTATTGAACTAACAACAGAAAGAAAGAGATATTTATAAGCTCATGACACAAGATATATCCTGGGAAAACCCAGCCTTCAAATCTCATTCCTCATATATTATAACTTCAAATCAAGTTACACATGCCTCAAGGACTTTATAGATGCTAGGCCGTAGCCCAGAGATTACAAAAGATTCATACAACAAAATTCTTTTATGATTTCTTTATTCTACATCTCAATTCTATGCTCTGCAACTCCTTCTGCTTCCTGCTCTACCTTCTACTCTGTTCTACTATTCATTTAGATCAAAACAACTTAATACACTAGACAACTGAGAGGGGGGGTGAATCCATTGTCACAAAAACTTAGCTTCATATGAACATCAAACCATCAACAAATTAGTTGCTTATAATCATATTTAATCATGAAAGCATAAAACCATAAGCTTAATCATAAACACACATCCAACACAGTAGACACCAAATTTTTTACATGGAACCCTACAAGGGAAAAACCAAGGTGGGTGTTAGCCCATAGAAATATATGAGTTATAACAATACCAAAAAATAGAGGCTCACTACCTATAAGGCTCACTGGCCAAATTGCTCACTGCAAAGAATGGCTCATTGCCAGAGTGTGGCTCATTGCCAAAGTGGTGAACTGATTAAGTAGCATCTACTCCATGCCAAGATTTAGTTCCATTGAAGCACAATATAACTTCTCTGCTCTGCTCTTTCACACCTTCGTACTTATCTCTTCATATTCACATACTCACCCACTTTTTCATAACTCTGTTACATGCTTTTATACAACCCATCAACCTTGGAATGTACATCAAGGTCGGCATTGCATTCATCAACCATTGGAACATTCTCCAAGGTCAGCATTACAAAACATACACAGAAATGGGTCTAGACCTATTACAAAATTTAGCTAAGGAAAGATGAAGAGAAGTATGATGAACACGCCATGCCTTAGCTGGGACTCAAACACAATCCTCCGCACCATAACATGCTTCTATAATCTTCAATGCATCTCCACAAATAGTGAAAACAACCAAGTTAGCCAAAACTAGAGTTAACACTAGGTTTTCTAAGAACATTCTTCTTTCACAATCCACATTTCTCTTTGTGGACCAATCCAAAGTCGAAACATGATCAGGAGACATCCACAAGCACATTGTAATCACTAGGAACAACCACATGATCTCTAACCACTCTGTCAAGAAGATTCTTCAAACTGGAGCACAAGAACGACACTGTTAGTGACTGTCAAAAGGAAAGGATAGCTTCTAGACCACCAAATCACGAACCATTGGAGTTGAAGGCACTTAACGTTATCTTAGACTTATCTCTAGAACCACATATCAAAATACTTCAATGCGGAGGAATGTAGAGCATAACAATTTCTCCCTATCTTTGCCAAACATATAGAAAAAGTTGTTTTCACTATGGGGAACATAACTCACTCAATTCTTCATACTGGAAGCTCAAACTCGGAACATAGCATCTTCAGATGGACTTCTAAATAACTTCCAATCTGCAGACAAAGATATTCATTCTACAGAAAATGTGGAGCATTCTTCTGGACTATTCTTCTATATGCAATACACTGTTTCCATTACAATTCACTGTTTCTACTGAAGAGGCTAATTTTCTAAATATCTGCAACATCAAGATCACTTACATAAGTAAATACAACTTGCATCTTACTCATTACAAGTAGACAACAAGATAGGAGTGCATTTGACACAACACAAATATGTTGACAGCAATGACAACACCGATTAGGCACATACTTGCAACATGATCTTGCTCCATATCTTCATGCCATCGATCATTGTCTAGAAACAATCCTTTATCTCTTATTTATATCCTCTGCAAACTTTCTTAACATCAACAGGTCGGCCTAATTGCAACGGCTAGTTATGAAACGTGTGTACACGGATAGGTCGGGCCTAAACATAACGTATTGCTCCGTTGGTACATAAAACTTCACATAGATCTCCATGAAGGTTGACCAAGTCCTATAATTCATTGAATAATGTTCCTTCAGGCCCCACAAGTCATGGAATTGCTCTGTAAATCGATTAGACTCCACTGAACACTGTCAACTCTATTCTAAGAAAATAGATAAAAATAGGTAATCTTCTGATAGCGATATCTCTCCGGAATCGAACCCAAATGATCTTAATTTTGGATATGTTGTAGATGACTATGTCTAGATGCTAAGTCCAGCTCCACAACCTTTGATATGTAAATGCGGTAAAATGTGGTATCCTCCCAGGTTGCCCTCTTGGTACTCTATAACTTCACTATCAACTGTCCCAATTGTTTGAATGCTTTTGGATGCTCCTGCATCACTAAACAACCTTGTCAAGAGACTTCATGTTCTTTTCTCTTTGCTGAACTCTTTACCTTGTTGCTTTTATTGACAATTATTTAAGTTTTCAAACAATATCTTTTGGAAATAGAAGACTTTCCTTTACCTTTATCTCTTTATCTCAAGCTTATCTCCTTTTGCCCTTTATCACCTTGTCGGTAAATCAGAAAATTGCCAAACTTCAAAAGTTATGAAGTTAGGGAAAAAGCCAATTTACCGATAAGGAAAAATGTGAAAAATTTCTAAGGGATAAGCCACATTTGGGACTTAACCATTTTTTTGACTAAGGCAAAAAACACAAAAATCAGAACATTCACTAAGCATAACTTCTTCATTTCAAGGAATTTCAAGATGGTTCACAAGGCAAAGTTACTCAAAATTCAATTCTCTATCCAATGGTGACATTTTCTAAGAAATTTGCATAGGATTTTGGATTTTTTGTGGGCAAAAAGTGCATTTTGGAAGAAAATTTTTGTGAGTGCCAACACATCTATTACAGTGGACTTGAAAGGATGTTTCCTTAACCTTGGTCTTGGCCTCTCAACCACATCAATGACAACTAGTGTTGCTATTATACTATCTTCAGAAATTAGAGTTTTACTAGAGAAATTGGAAAATACCTATAGATACAAAGGGTAGGGTTTGCTTCAACTTTTGCTGAGAAACCTTTGCTTTTGTCAATCTATTCAACTTGCTTGATTTCATTCAAATGAGGGTGAGAATGATCAAATACTACCTGTATACATCTCTCACCAACTAAATTCATTCTACATTAATTACCTTCACAATTTTTCCCTAGTTTTCCTTTTCATGTACTGGAGCCATCAATTACTCAACAATCCTCCGCAAGTTGACCAATTGCTCCAGGAATTTGATCGATCACATTTGTGTGTTGAATATTTTTAGCATCATGATGGGGAGATGAAGAATTTGTAGTAACAACTCCCCCTGAGTCCATGTATCCTTTTGGTTGATGCCCTTATCACTGTAAATCCTAAAAACTCCCACAATCCATTGCATTTAGAGATTTTTCTCTGGAGTTTTGATCAGACTTCTTCAATCCCTTATCTTATCATGCACACATCAACACTAGACAAAATGCTAAGAAATTCAACATCTTGCTTATTCAGGGGTTTGAAGAATTTTGCATTTGTAAGTCCCCCTAAGCCAATACTTCATCTTTTAGTTACCAGAGGATCCACCTACACTAGGTAGAGGTCTGAAAACATCACATACTTCCTTCTTCCTCCATACTTTGTTCATTTCCATCCTTTGTTGAGCAATATCAACTTTCTTTTGGGAAACATGCCTCACATTCTTTCCAGAGTGCCTTGTTTGATTGCACTCATGATAGGTGCACTTTGTTTGTTGAGTATTTCCATTTCTCCTTGGCTTTGATCTAGAATTAGCTACTTTGTGGCCAAAGTCATTACATGTATAACAATATACATAAAAGGATTGAGAATTATCCCTATTATTCCTTAGCATTTTACTTCTACACACATTAGCCTTATGTCCCATCTTATTGTAGACATAACACTTAATTGAGTTATGATTTGTCTTACTTCTACATTCAACAAATTTATGACCAACTTTATTGCAAGTGTAACATCTTAGAACATTTTGATTTATCTTGTTCCTACAATCAACAGTTTTGTGCCCAAATTTATTACAAGTAAAGCAATAGCCATTGAAGCCTTGAGAATAACTAATGGAAGCAGGTTGCCTTATAGGTGGAGGACCTCTGAAATCTTCTTCATATTCTTCCTTTGTCTCTTGACAGGAGTGAATTCATCTTCTTTTGTAGCTCTGCAGACATGTCACATCTCATTTTTGGACTTTATTATAATTAGACATTTTACTATGATTGGTTTACTGTGAGTGATTCCACATGTGTGTGAAAGTAGTTATCATTCTAGTGTTAAAAATGCATATGTGAAAGTCAATTTAATGATAAAATATTATTTGTATGATTATGGATGTACATTTTGTTTTTCTTCATCTATAATTATGAGGACTAAACTATTAATAAAAATCTAAGTGCGACTGAGTGTAGGAGAAATGTCGAAGACAAGAACATGGTTGAGGTAGAAATGATCTAGCCACCAAGAAAGAGTTGGCATGATGGATAAACTTGATTAATGCACACACTCACGTAGTTCCATATCATACTACATCTTTTCAAGTGGCTTTATTTGTGCATTTTTTTGTGGTTGTTAGCCTTGTTTGAGTATTTTATATAGTCAATAAATGTGATTGATGTTTTATGACTAGATAAATATGTGTCTTTGTTGCTACAGAATGTTCTTTGAAATTGGTCATGTATGTAATATTATGTTCTTTTGACTTATATATATTGAAATTACACAAGTTAATTGCTTTGTATTATCAATAATTAATAGATGTGTTTTTATTTATTTAAATAGTTGATTAATATATATAAATATCCTTTGTTATATTTGTGAATATTCCTTGTTAGTCTAAAAATAAAAAAAAATAATTATTAAAGATAAATATAAGATATTAATAATATTATATATTATAATTAGATATCTAAATAAAATAATAAAGAAAATCTTTTCCATCCAAAAATGGGGAGCGATAGTAACAAAAGAGTTTAATATTGCAAAGGGGAAATCATCGGTCCAATTGGATGCTATGAGCATGCAAAATCAGAAGTTAACTGGCAGTTATCAAAAAGTAACTCCAATCTAATTATACAAACGCCATTGTTAGAGCAAAGATACATTAAAAATAGAGAAGGGAAAAGAAAGAATCATTCATTGTTTTAGCAAGAGGAAGGAGAGAAGAGAGCAACGACAGAAGGAAGAAAGGAGAATGGTGATTAGCAGGGATAGGAGGACTATCATCTATGCTAGGAGGAAGAAATCAAGAGGCATTACTAGGTATTTTTCTTTAATTTTTAAATGCAAAACTTTTTGTTGTGTAAATTGTTAGAGATCATGATCAAAATTTGTCTTGCACCTAAAATTTTCTCTGATCTACATAATGCTATTGATGGTTTGTTGTGAATTACTAAACATTTTTTCTTGTATCTAATCCATGTCGCTTGTTTTTTATTCCTCCTTGTTTTTGGATTGGCCCCTCTTTCTGTTTGGTGTTGGCCTATGTTTTTCTCTTTGGTCATTGTTATTGGATAGCATATGCCTGATATTTATCCTCCTGTATTTGCTTAAAGTCTGCTGCCTCAATGCCTTATTTGAACTGAGGTAAATCGGCCCTTCATTTTGTTGTCCACCCCTTAATCTTGTTTGACCTATATCTATTTTATGGATCTCTATTCATGGTGTAGATCGACTTGCCTATGTATAATAGCCTGACCACCAGCGACCTATCCTCTATATTTCCTAATGGCCTGAGTTATCTCTTTTACTGTGGACTGTTAATTACTATCTACCTGAACTATATCCAATAAAATGAATTAAATATTTTGATCTAGTAAATATTGCGGTCTTGGTAATGATGGTCGGACTATCATGTTTTCCAATCAGTCTCATTATAATAGTAGCTGACAGATGGTTATCTAGGCATAGATTTACTTATTCTTGTAGCTCTAACTAATCTTGAAACTACCTTTGTTATGCCTTATTTTCCTGTTGTTGGTTGAGTTATTCACTGTCGTAGTTTTATTTTAAATCATGTAGCTGTTAATTGTTATGTTGCTACAGACTTACTTCCTATAACTTGATTATTATCCATGTAGTGAACTAAACATTGTATAGCAAGTAGTATAAACTTCATATCATAGTTAGATGGTTCCTGTCACAAATTTAGTGAACCCTGTAGCTTTTAATTTATACCTTGTCGTAGCCATGTTAAATCCTGATGCATATCTTTTACCCTTGTCGACATTGTGTTCTTCCTATCATAGAAGACATAATCAACTCCTGTAGTAGTTAAATGGGTTTTGTTGCAAATTTATTGAATTTCAGTGGCAGATTAATTCCTTCTTGTAGTTGAGATAGTATATTTTTTGATTATACCTATGCCTATGTTTTTAAATAATCATTTATTGGAAAATATTGTACACCATTTGAAATCCTTGTTACAATAAATTGAATTGAATTATAAAGTAGCTTACAAGTAGAAAGTTTTAAATTTCTTCTAGATATTGGAAAGAATGAAATATGGGTTAGGGAATATAACTAGTTTATATTTTCTATAGATATTTGCATTTTAAATAAATAAATGATTTTCTTTTTTTATCAATTGCTTGAGAGTGTGTTTCTGTGGATTATGCAAAGGAAAAGAACTAGAAATGGCTTTTAGGTGAATATGGGTTGCTTTTTGTTTTGAAAAGAAAGTAGTTTATCTTTGTGTGTGTGTTTGGGGTTACTTTTTTTGGGCTAGGATACAGAATGTGGAATAACACAGATGGCTTTTCCTCTTTTCAAAATTTGACCTTAAACTATTTTATATGCCTGGCTAAGCTGGGAATTAATTGAAATAGATGAATATTTGTCTAGGAAAACTTATTTATATATATCACTGCCGCATCCTATTGTGAGACATTTGTACATCATCATTTAGATTTGCATTTAGACTTCAGGTTGCATCAAGTGTTCCTGCCTGCCAGTTGTTTCCAGGTTTCTTGACGTTTCATGTAGGGTTGGGTTTCCTTCATGTTATGAAGGGATCTGGGGAAGTGTAATTTCTTCATGGTTGGGCGCAAAAGCACCTGAGCCATGTTACTATCTCTTAGCTTGCGGAAGACCATGTGGGTTCATGGTGGTTGGAGAGTTTGATTTGATTTATTATTCTTATATTGTACATGATTATTGTACCTTATAATTATTTGAGAATATTTATGGCAAGAAAGCCTAAATGGACATTGTATATTCTTTTATAGTGCTAACACCTAGATTAAGCAAATGATTTGTAAGATGTAATGACTTTATTAATTTATGTTTATGAAATCTATCTTTTTACTTGCGTTGATGTAATTAAATAGATTATTTACTTCAGTAACTTTTGTGATGGAATGTGTACTTTACATTTGGTATCAAAGCACTAGGTTGAACACTAGGGCCTTTTTGGACTATTACACTAAGTTGTAAATTTGATGCAGATTGGTCATCATGGATACAAGAAATACCAACCAAAGTGGAGGTTCAAACAATGGACAAAATGAAAGGAATCGTGGAGACACAAAAAATGATCAAGATGGTATATTGGATAGAATCCTTGCTCTCTTAACCCAACAGGGTATGAGAATGGATAATCTTGAGCAACAAATCAGAGGGAACCATAGAGAGCAAAATCAAAATGAAAACCAAAACCAAGGAGGTGCAAATGTGAATCAAGGTAATGAGAACTTGAGGGTAGAAGCCCAGATTTTGGAGGTTGGACAAAATGCTAAAAATCTAGTAAGGATTGTAGAGGAGTTGGGAAAAGACCTTAAAAAGGTCTCACCACCTAAGTTAGATGGTAAGACCATCAGTGATGGAGCCAAGGCATGGATCATAGAAATGGAAAAATACTTTGAGCTTTGAAATCTTTCTGATCACACAAAGGCAATGTGGGGATCATACCAACTTACTAGAGAAGCGGAAATGTGGTTGGAGAATGAGAAGGTAGATAAAAGACTATTGTTTGGTGAGATAACTTGGGAAATTTTCCTACAGCTCTTCAAGAAAAGGTGGTTACCACAACTCTTCTTCGATAAGAAGATGAAGGAGTTTCAGAATTTGATACACTGAGGTATGTCGGTAACCTAGTATTGGGAAATATTCTCACTTACTTAAGTATGTTTTGTAATACCTGATAGATGAGAGATTTAGAATCAAAAAGTTTATATTAGGCATAAAGCCCTAGATTGGAGCGGAGGTAGTATTTCACAATCCATGGACCATGGATGTGTTGCAAGTAGGTGCCTAATCGGTGTTGTCATTGATGTCAACATATCCTTGTTGTCATTGGTGTCAACTATGTTCTATTCTATTACTTGTTTAGAATCTTTATATGTTGAAGATATTGAGAAAATTGGCCCCTCCGTAAGATACGAGTTACAGTGAAGTGTAGTATGGATAGTGAGCTGTATGTTGAAGAATAGTCCTGTAGACTATTCCACATCTCTTGTTGTATGAAGATCTTGGTTTGCAGATTAGAAGTTATTTAAAGGGATGTCTGAAGATGATAAATCTTAAGTTTGAGCCTCTGGTGTGAAGTTGTGAGAAATTTACATTCACCAGAGTAAAGCCTTCTCCTTCTGATTATTCTCTAGTGACAGGAAGAAAGTATTATGCTCCGAATTCCTCTACAATAAAATATTTTTCTGTGGTTCTAGAGGGAAGTCTGAGTTGATGATAAATGGCTACAAATGCAGTGGTTCATGTTTTGGTGGTCCGCAAGCTATCTATCTTTCATGTCAGTTGAAGACAGTGAAGTTCATGTGTTCTGATGAGAAGATTCCTATGGATAAAGTGGTTAAGGTTCGTGTGGTTGCTCCTGATGATTATAATGTACTTGTGGATGTCTCCTAATCATGTTCCTATCTTGACATTGGCTTGTTGGATTTAGGATAGACAACTGAGAGGGGGGTGAATCAGTTGTTACCAAAATCCTATTCCTTATCCACTTTAAACCTTCTTACATTTCAATAGCATATCAAAGATTTAATCATGGAAGCATAATGTAATAATTCAAGAGAAGAAACAAATTCAACACATATAACACCAAGAATTTAATGTGGAAAACCTAGTTAATGGAAAAACCACCGGGTAACTAACCCAAGATGGTATTCTCTGTTAAAAGAATAAGATGAATAAAATGGCACTTGCCAGTTAGGGCTCACTGCCTGAGCACACTACTCACAAGAGGCCCCTTACCTAGAGAAGACACACTGTCTATAGAAGAATATAAGTATTACATACTTGAACTGGAGATTAGCATCTTCACTATGCTTGAGTCAGTTCCATTTAAGTTCAACACCTCTGCTCTGCTTTTTGCTCCTCTTCAATACTATCTTCTCCTCATGACCACATAGATACTTTTGAATGACTTCGTAACTCTTATTTATACATGAAATTGACTTTGGAATGATCATCAAAGTTAGCACAATATACACATGTATTTTATTACAGAGTAATTACAAAAATACAACTTGACTTATTACAAAAACTTCATGTACATTACTACACTATCGGCCACACATAACTAGGACTTCAATCTTCTTCGAGGAACACGCCATGCTTTGCAAAACATCTTCAAGATCATCTGCAACATGCGCAAATCATCCAGTCAGCCAAGACTAGGAAGAACACCATCACCCAAAGGTAAATCTTCAATGCAGACCACCAATATGAACTGGACACAATCTAGAGACCCCCACAAGTTTGGTTGAATCACCAAGAACATCCACACAACTTCTGCGTACTGTAATCATTAGCATCTTCATCCACAACCTCAAGAACACAATCGGTCAACACTGTCACATTAGAAGGATTGCTTGTGGACATCCAAACCACGAACCAATTAAGTTGTCAATTCACATTATCCTCCCAAACATGCCACTAGATCCACAGAATATGATATTATATTTCCAAATCTCACCAGACCTATTTGTGTCACTTTGTCACCTCTGAACAGTTGCTAGAACCATTTTTACTCTCATGGCCATAACTCCTTTGTATTTTCATGCGGACCTCTCAAAACTTGACTGAATCATCTTCAGACACGTATCTGTAGACCCTTTGATGTGCATTCTCTTATCTTCATCTAGTTGGGATCTTCACTTCATAGAGCTTCACTATCTTCACTGATCTTCTCTATTTCTGATAGGACTAATTTTCTCAATATCTTCAACATACAATTCATCCAATCATTTACATTAATGCAACATGAGTATGTTGACATCAATGACAACACCAGTTAGGTCCATATTTGCAACAATCTCCCCCTTTGTCATTGATGGCAACATGATGCAGAGGTAGGAGGACCAAAACTATCCTCAATAACATTAACAAATAAAAGAACTAATCCAATTGCTTTGGTCAGGTTTAAGAGAACAGTAATACATATTTTTCCTCTAATTTTTATGAAGATCCAATGGTAGGAGAGAAAGTTATGACTCTTTTCCCAAAACTACAAACCCTAGGCAGCGTTCAGACCTGCCCTCACCAAAATTGAAATATCTCTCACAAAACTTAATGAAATTATACAAAACTAAAAGAATTGTAAATCAGAAATACATATATTTCCATCCATCTATTATATGCATCAATGTGAGGTCGTACCAAGTCGTACCATGCATATTTTTTAGACTGTATTTTCAGAAAATTAAACTCTGCAGACCTACCCTCAATAAAAATACCATAACTTATTCAACTATTAATGAAATTTGATGAAACAAAAAGAAATGGAAAGTAGAATCAATACTCTTTCCAACAATATATGGCTTTTTCCTATATATGTCCGTACAAAACTGTACCAAACGCTGTAACAGGACTGTTGCAAGGAAAATCAGAAAATTACAATCCATAAAACACTCATATCTTTCACAAAAATAAATAAAAATGCATGGGAAAAGAAGAAAATGGAAGGTGGTTGAAGGATATAACATTTTAAATCCATTATACATCCATTCAATTCCATATAGGGCCGTACAATAGCAAAAGACAACAAATTTTTGAAGGAAAATACAGGAAAACATTGTTTTTTCTCATTCCATGCTCAAATCTTCAACCACGCACGAATTCTTCATGGTTAAAAGGCTTTTTAAAGGCATTAAAACATGTCTCTTCAATTCATAAATGATTTGGAGTGAACCAAGAGCCAAATGACTCTTCACCTTCCAAGTTTGCATCTTTTTTCCAATTTTACATTGACAACCTTTACATGGTTTGCAATATTTTGTATTTTTGAAACTCCTAATGACCTAAACACATAAAAATGACTTGATAAACCTCATTACAATGTGGAAGCATACAAATTTAATCAAACTCAAAGATTTTTCTAGGGCAATATTAATTTGCCAAGGTGCTCCTGCACCATACAACCAACCAACAAAATTTCTAAGTCCCTTGGAAATGTATCTGCAACAAAAGTCTCTTTCCTCTGTCTTTATCTTCAATCTTCTCAGCTACAATCTTCCAATCTATAGAAATGGTGACCAACCAACCAAAAAAACAAACTACCATCTTCACAGAGCATCCTCAGGCTCCTTCCACTCCCATCAGTGGAGTACTCTTCGGGCTGTAACATCAAGTGCTTCTTCAGGTATCCATCTCTCTCACTACTTCACAACAAACCAACTCACCAAACCATTCATCTCACCCAACAACAAATTCTGGTGATGCACCTACCACTCTCTCCTCAGTGGTTTCTCTATGCACCCTTATCCAGCCTAATCTCCATTGGAGAATGGTCATGACAGACCTCATCTTGTCTGCCCATACACACAACCTCAGAAAACATCCTTTTGCAGCTAGATGGAACAAGCACCTACAACCAAACAACTGAGCAACACAAAATCTAAAAGGTGTAGATTGCCTCCCTCGGTGATCTATCTACATAATCAAGATCTTCTCGCTCTTCACCTACCTTCTCAGTGACAGGAAAAAAAAAATACACACCACCCAAATCTTTCGCCAGCTCTGATACCAATATGATGCAGAGGTAGGAGGACCAAAACTATCCTCAATAATATTAACAAATAAAAGAACTAATCCAATTTATTTAGTCAGGTTTAAGAGAACATTAATACATATTTTTCCTCCAATTTTCATGAAGATCCAATGGTAGGAAAGAAAGTTATGACTCTTTTCCCAAAACTACAAACCCTAGGCAGTGTTCAGACCTGCCCTCACCAAAATTATAATATCTCTCACAACACTTAATGAAATTATACCAAACCAAAATAATTGTAAACTAGAAACACATATCTTTCCATCCATCTATTATATGCATCAATGTGAGGCCGTACCAAGTCGTACCATACATATTTTCAGACTGTATTTTCAAAAAATTAAACTCTGCAGACCTACCCTCAATAAAAATGCCATAACTTATTCAAATATTAATGAAATTTGATGAAACAAAAAGAAATGGAAATTAGACTCAATATTAGTTCCAAAAATATATGGATTTCTCCTCTATATGTCAGTACAAAACTATACCAAATGCTGCAACAGGACTGTTGCAGGGAAAATTAGAAAATTACAATCCATAAAACACTCATATCTTTCACAAAAATAAATAAAAATGCATGGGACAAGAAGAAAATGGAAGGTAGTTGAAGGGTATAATATTTTAAATCTATTAGGCATCCATTCAATTCCATATAGGTCTATATAATAGCAAAAGCCAGTAAATTTCTAAAGGAAAATACAGGAAAACATTATTTTTTCTCATTCCATGCTCAAATCTTCAACCACCCACGAATTATTCATGGTTACAAGGCCTTTTAAAGGAATTAAAACATGTCTCTTCAGTTCATAACTGATTTGGAGTGAACCAAGAGCCAAATGACTCTTCACCTTCCAAGTTTGCATCTTTTTTCTAATTTTACATTGACAACCTTTACATGGTTTGCAATATTTTGCATTTTTGAAACTCCTAATGACCTAAACACATAAAAATGACTTGATAAACCTCATTACAATGTGGAAGCATACAAATTTAATCAAACTCAAAGATTTGTCCAGGTCAATATTAATTTGCCAAGGTGCTCCTGCACCACAACATATAATATGAAAAACATTTTTAACCATCAAGACAAAAACTTCTCCTCACTGACTGACATAGCTCCCCCTATCAACAACAACCATTCACATGTCTTCTCTTCCTTTACTGCTCCCCCTTTTATCAGTAACCACTTTTTATTTTTCACATGTCTTCTCTCCCCCTTTGACATCAATGGCAAAGGGCACATACTTGCAACCACTTCTCATACTTCAGAATCATCTTTACTCAACTTACATCCAGTTGCCATGGGAGTATTCATTGCCTTTGAATCTTCCATCCCAAATTTCTTCAACAATTCTTTCACATATTTGGTCTGAGATATGAAGATTCCTTTCTTTGTTTGAGTGATTTGCAGACCCAAGAAGAAATTCATTTCCCCAAACATAGACATCTCAAATTCACTTTGCATTTGATTTGCAAAAGTCTTTCTCATACTACCTTTCCCTCCAAAAATGATATCATCAACAAATACTTCAACAATCAAGATATTTTCATGATCAATCTTAATATATGGATTACTGTCAGCAGTACCTTTGTTGAAACCAATCTTTAAAAGATGTTTGTCCAATCTTTCATACCAGGCTCTTGGGGCTTGTTTGAGTCCATACAAAAATCCATCCGGTTGCTCAATGTATACCTCTTCTTCCAAATCACCATTTAGGAAGGAAGACTTGACATCCATCTGATATACCTTAAAATCTCTGAAGGCAACAAAGGCAAGAAATAATATGACTACTTCAATTCTTGCCACCAGAGAAAAAGTTGCTTCAAAGTCAACTCCTACTTGAGAATAACCCTTACAGACCAATCTGGCTTTGTTTCTTACTACTTCACCTTCTTCATTCAGTTTATTCTAGAAGACCCACTTAGTCCCAATCACATTTTTGTCCTTAGGTCTGGGAAAAAGATCCCAAGTGTGATTCTTTTCAATCTGCATTAATTCTTCCTCCATTTCTTTAACCTAGCTTTCATCATTACATGCTTCACTTACTATTTTTGGTTCAATTTTTGAAATCAAACAATACTTCACTAAATCTTGAGCAATTTTTCTTCTTGTTTGAACACCTTTGCCTCTATCTCCTATGATCTGGTCTTTAGAATGATTTAGTCTTGCATACCTAGGAGTTTTGGAATTCTCTTGCACTTCTGATTCTTGGACATGCTCATCCAAACTTGTCTCTTCTTCTTGTATTTCAGGATTCTCCAGATCAGTTTGAATTTGAACTAGAGTTGGGGCTTGTTCTCCTTGGTCTGAGACATCATTCTGATCATCTACTTCATACTCATTAAATTTTGAGGGATTTTCCATGCCTTCATCAACCTTCACATTTGTACTTTCTACAATATTTCTCAATCTCTTATTATAACACCGGTATGCTTTGCTTTGAGTAGAATATCCCAATAATAATCCTTCATCACTTCTAGAATCAAACTTGCCAAGGTCTTCATCTCTTTTGATGTAGAATTTAGTACCAAAGACTCTAAAATACTTCACAGTAGGAGTGATACCAAACCAAAGTTCATAAGGGGTCTTACCAGTATTACCTCTGATTTGTACCTAATTAAGAGTATAGACAACAATGCTTACAACTTCTCTCTAATAGATTTGAGGAACATTTGCTTCTATCATCATGGTCCTAGATGCTTCCTGGATGGTCTGGTTCTTTCTCTCCACTACTCCATTCTACTGTGGAGTTCTTGGAGTAGATAACTATCTCTTTATCCCATGTTTCTCACAGAATGTTATGAATTCAATGGATGTGAATTCTCCACCTCTATCATACCTAAGGCATTTTATGTTTATGACAGTTTCATTTTCTACCATAGCCTTGAATATTTTGAACTTCTCAAGTGCTTCATATTTCTCTTTTAAGAAAGTTACCCACATCATCTGGGAGTGATCATCAATCAACAACATGAAATACAAATCTCCTTACAGACTCCTAATTATTGCAGGACTATAGAGATCAGTTTGCACCAAGTCTAACAATCTGGTTGAAGATTGTTCCTTACTTTTGAATGTGACTTTGTTCTACTTACTCAACTGACATTCTTTGCACAAACTGTTAATAGGTTTCACTAGTCTTGGAAGATCTCTTACAACCTAAGTGTTGCTTATCTTGATGATATTATCAAAATCCACATGACACATTCTCCTATGCCACAACCAACTCTGATCAATTTGAACAAATAAGCAAATTTTATCAGTACCAACCAATTGGAAGATGTTACCTTTTTGTCTATGCACTGGATGCAATCTCAATTCTAGAGCTTTCAAAGATCTTGCATTTTATATTTTTGAATCAGAGATCATAGCCTCTGTCCACCAATTGTCCAACATTGAGAAGATTATGCTTTAGACCTTCAACATATAGAACATCACTGGTTTTGTTCTTTCCACCAAAAGAAATGGTTCCTCTGCTTCTACTTCTACTAGCAGAATTATCTCCAAACTTTACAACTCCACCTTCATATCTTGCCAAGCTTAAGAACTTACTCTTGTCACTAGTAATATGGTGAGAGCATCCATTGTCAATAACCCATTCATCCTTTTCTTCAACGTGAGCAGCCAAAGCACTTTCTATCATCTTCTGATTGACAGATTCAATAGGCATTGGATCTTCTTCTTTGATGGCAATACACACCCAGTCACTTCCAGGTTTGTTTCCTATCTCAGATTCATCATCTATTACTCCTTCATCATCATCTTCTTGAACATAGTAACACTTCTTCTAAAACCTTGATCTATTAGGGTTTAGCCTTGAAAACCTTTCTAGACATCTTGAGGCAAAAATGACCAATCTTATTGCAGACAAAGCATTTGAAAGGTAATTTTCCTTCATACTTACTAGATCCTCTTGGTAGTCTCTTTACAATAAGGGCTTCAAGTTGTTCAACTTCTAACTCATCTTCTTCTAGATCTTTCCTTGCTTTATCATACCAAGTTGATTTCCTTGAGGAACTTTCTCCTGGATCATATCTTTGTTTTCCTTTTGTAGAGGCACTAGCTTTGAATGCATATTCAGTCTTGGGAAGTGCATCACCAAACTTAGCCAACTCAAATGCAGATATCTTACCAACCAATTGATCCTTGTGATAGTTGTTAAAGATCTAATTTGCTCAATAGCATCAACTTTGTGTTTGTAAGCAAGATGTAAAGATCTAAGAACTTTGGCAACAATCTCATCTTCATCCAATATTCCACCAGCACATCTAATGCCACATACAAGCTCATTAACTTTTGACATATATAAAGTGATATTCTTATCTTCACTCATCTTCAAGTTTTCAAACTTTCCTTTCAAACTTTGTAGCTTGGCACACTTAACATATTTGTCTCCTTCATATAGATTTTCTAGCTTTATCCAAATTTCATAAGCAGTCTTCAATCCAATAACATTTGTCAGCTCTGAATCAGACAAGGCACTCAGTAGGGCTTCTTTAGGTCAAAGATTATTGTCTACATCTTTGAATTCATCTATAGTTGTTGGACCATTCTTTGGGGGAACATATTTAGTTGAGGTAATGTTCCAATACTGATCTCCCATGCATTGTAAGTGACATTCCATGTAGTTCTTCCAGGCAGTAAAGTTTGTTCCATCAAACCTTGGACTGTCCTTGTAGGTTGACATCCTGGATCTCCCCAAGCGGTTAAGCTTCTTCTAGAGGAACTTGGCTCTAATACCAATTGTTGGATTTAGGACAAATAACTAAGAGGGGGGTGAATCAGTTGTTACCAAAATCTTGTTCCTTATTCACTTTAAAACTTCTTATATTTCAATAGCATATCAAAGACTTAATCATGGAAGCATAATGCAATAATTCAAGAGAAGAAACAAATTCAACACATATAACACTAAGAATTTAATGTGGAAAACCCAATTAAGGGAAAAACCACAGGGTGACTAACCCAAGATGGTATTCTCTGTTAAAAGAATAAGTTGAATAAAATGACACTTGCTAGTTAGGGCTCACTACCTGAGCACACTATTCACAAGAAGCCCATTTCCTATAGGAGACACGTTGTCTATAGAAGAATATAAGTATTACATACTTGAACTGGAGATTAGCATCTTCACTATGCTTGAGTCAGTTCCATTTAAGCTCAACACCTCTACTCTGATTTTTGGTCCTCTTCACTACTATTTTCTCCTCATGAGCACACAAATACTTTTGAATGACTTTGTAACTCTCATTTATACATGACATCGACTTTGGAATGATCATCAAAGTCAGCACAATTTACACATATTTTATTATAGAGCAATTAAAAAAATACAACTTGACTTATTACAAAAACTTCATGCGCATTACTACACCATCGACCACACATAACTGAGACTTCAATCTTCTTCATGGAACACACCATGCTTTGCAAAACATCTGCAAGATCATCCGCAACATGCCCAAATCATCCAATCGGCCAAGACTAGGAAGAACACCATCACCCAAAGGTAAATCTTCAATTACGAGCTCAATCTTCAATGCGGACTGCCAATACAAACTAGACACAATATAGAGATCCCCACGAGTTTGCTTGAATCACTAAGAACATCCACACAACTTCTGCTTACTGTAATCATTCACATCTTCATCTGGAACCTCAAGAACATAGTTGGTCAACACTATCACATTAGAAGGATAGGTTTTGGACCTCCAAACCACAAACCAATTGAGTTGTCAATTCACATTAGCCTCCCAAACATGCCACTAGATCCGTAGAATATGATATTGTATTTCCAAATCTCACTGGACCTATTTGTGTCACTTTGTCACCTTTGAACAGTTGCTAGAACTAGTTTTACTCTCATGGCCATAACTCCTCCATATTTTCATGTAGATCTCTCAAAACATGATTGAATCATCTTCAGACACATATCTACAGACCCTTTGATGCATATTCTTTGAGCTTCATCTAGCTGGGATCTTCACTTCATAGAGCTTCACTGTCTTCACTGATCTTCTTTGTTTCTGATAGGACTAATTTTCTCAATATCCTCAGCATACAATTCATCCAATCCTTGACATCAATGCAACAGGAGTATGTTGAAATCAATGACATCGATTAGGCCCATACTTGCAACATGGTCAACATTAAGGAATTGAGATCGTGTTTGAAGATTGTTCCCAGATAGTGTAACATGTAACCAGTCTTAGCTGACATGGTTAATTCTAGTTATTGTAGAGATTCCTTGAGGATTGTGGAAGTGTGTTGTGGTGTGGAAGATCATGTTTGAGTCCAAGCTAAGGCATGGCATGATCTGCATACATATTTACTTCATTTCGTTTGCATAATATTGTAATAGGCCAGGACCTATTTTATGAATGTTTGTAATGCCGACCTTGGAGATTGTTCCAATGGTTGATGATTGTAATGCCAACCTTGATGATTATTCTAGGGTTGATGAAGTGTACAAATACTTGTAGTTGAGTCATGGAAAAAATGTCCTTGAGAAAAGATGGAAAGATGATAAGAAAGGTCCAAGAGGCAGAGTAGTGAAGAGGCAGAGTAGAGCAGAGGAATTATTGTACTTCAATCATAGAGATAAAAAGGTGTTGATCATGGAAGTTAGCCTGGTAGTGAGCCATCAATAGGGTTTAACAGCCCTCAAGGTTTAACAGCCCTTATTGTAATCTTGCTAGGTTTAGGGTTGAGGTAGTGCACCTACTAGACCTTGTTGTTCTTCATGGTAGTGAGCCAGTATGTTTAGGCCCATGGAGTGACCAAGCCTAGACATCATTATTTCAAGATTGCAATATATATTGAGAGATAATCCTCTCCGTGGTTTTTCCCCACCTTGGGGTTTTCCATGTAAAAGATGGTGTCTCTTGTGTTTGATGTTGTATTTGTTGTTAAGTTTATGATTTCATGCATTCATTGTTAAATCATAATAATTGTGGATAAGTATTTGATGTTTAATTGCATAAGTATTTAAGTTTTTGAGACAATTGATTCACCCCTCCTCTTAGTTGTCCAGGGCATATCAACAATTGGTATCAGAGCCAAGCTCCTCTGAAGAAAGTTTAACAGGTTGAGGAAGATCTAAAATGTCTTACAAGAAGGAAGCACCACATTTTGAAGGAACAAATTATGCTCTATCGAAGGCTTGGATGAAAAGCTATCTTTTGTCTTGGCTAAAAAGTATGGAAATATGTAGAAACAAAATATACCATGCCTCCAAATGATCTGATGACTGAAGATGAAATCAAAGATTATGAGATGGATGTCAAGGAAAAAGATGCTCATCTAAGCTCATTAACCGACTCAATACTGACGAAAGTTATGGATCTTGAAACTGTAAATGAGGTATGGGAAAAGTTGAAAAATATGTAGGAAGGAGATGATTCTATGAAGGAAGCCAAGCTACAAAGTCTGAAAGTGAAATATGAAAGTTTGAATATGAATGAAGATGAAAACGTATCAGCCTTTATGCAAAGAGTTGATGAACTTGTCACAGGGATAAAAGCCATGGGGGGAACTCTCGACGATAAGGAAATTGTGATGAAAATTCTCAGATCTCTACCCAAGTTCTACTGTCACAATGTAGCTGCAATTGAAGAATTCATGAAAGTAAAAGAAGTTGACAGGGATCAGCTACTTGGTAAGCTTACTGCCTTTGAAATGAGAGAGTTTGGTGATGCTATGCTGAAAGTTGAGATGGCCTTCAAAACTAATACATCTAGAAGAACTTCTAGATCTGAAAAGTACAAGGTAGAATCTGATGATGAGTTTGATGAAATTGAAGCAAACTTTGTGGACAGACTGTAAAGAGGATCTGGTAAGTATAAAGGCAAATTACCTTTCAAATGTTTATCTTGTGGTAAAGTAGGTCATTTTGCTTCCAGATGTCCTGAAAGAATTGAAAGAAATAGAAAAAGATATGAGAACAGGCCTAGGATCCAAAAGAAGTGTTATTATGTTGAATATTTTTATGATGATGGAGTATCAGATAATGGTGAACCAGATAATGCTAGTACTTTTGGAAATGAATGCTTGTTTATTTCTATGAAGGAAGTTCTCGTGTCTACTAATTCTACTAGCTGTGTGAAGGAAGAAAAACCAGTGGAAAGTGCTTTGGCTGCTCAGGCCATTAAGGACAAGGATGAATAGCTTATTGATAGTGGTTGCTCTCACCACATGACTAGTGACAAAAGTAAGTTTGTGAGTTTGGAAAGATATGATGGTGGACTGGTTAGGTTTGGAGATGATACAATCGGTAATATTTATGGAAAAGGATCTATCTCTTTTGATGGCAAGCATAATACTGAAGATGTCTTGTATGTGAAAGGATTAAAGCACAATCTTTTGAGTGTCGGTTAGATGTGTGACAAGGGCTATGATTTAAGATTCAAGGACAATGGATGCAAAATCAGGGAAAGCTCCGAAATAGTCATTGCAACTTGTAAGAAGACCAGAGGTGATATCTATCACTTGAAAGGAACTGCTAACTATTACTTGTTGGCTTAGACTGATGAGAGTTAGTTATGGCATAGAAGGTTGTGTCACATAAATTTTGATAACATTATGAAGATAAGTACTGCATAGGTTGTTAGAGATTTGCCTAAGCTTGTGAAGCCTGCTAATACTATTTGCAAAGACTATCAATTTAGGAAAGAAACAAGAACAAGTTTCAAAAGCAAGGACCAATTAGTTGGAGGACTACTTAAGCTAGTACATACAGATTTGTGTGGACCTACCAAAGTAAGAAGTTTGCAAGGAGACAGGTATTTCATGTTGCTTATTGATGATTATTCTAGAATGACTTGGGTCACCTTTTTGAAAGAAAAAGCTAAAGGTCTAGATAAGTTCAAGGCATTTAAGGCAATGGTTGAAAATGAGATGGATTTGAAAATCAAGTGCCTGAGGTCAGATAGAGGAGGAGAGTTCACATCAAATGAATTCAATTTCTTTTGTGAAGAATATGGAATAAAGAGATAGCTATCTGTACCTAGAACTCCACAACAAAATGGAGTTGTTGAAAGGAAAAATAGAATAGTTCAAGAAGTTACTAGAACCATGATGAAGGAAGCTGATCTTCCAGAAGCATATTGGAGAGAGGCAATTCACACCGCTATATATATCCTAAACAGAGCACAAGTAAAAGCTAATAGTTCTAAGACTCCTTATAAATTGTGGCATGGTAAATTTCCTACTATGAAATATTTCAAAGTTTTTGGTAGCAAATGTTATATCAAAAGAGAAGAAGATTTAGGCAAGTTTGGTGCTAGATGTGATGAAGGAATCTTCCTTGGTTACTCCACTAAGAGCAAGGCCTACCAGTGCTATAATAGGAGGCTGAATAAGATCATTGAAAGGGCAAATATTAAAGTTGATGAATGTAAGGAAAGGTCTTCAGAATCAAGTGGTTATGAATCAGATGAACTAGATGTTTCAGAAGTGGTGCAGCATGAAGACAACTCAGATGAAGAAGAACAAGCTCCGGTAAATGCTACCAAAACTCCAAGGTATGTAAGACTTAGTCATTCTAAAGATCAAATAATAGGATATAAGAACAAAGGGATCTTAACCAGAAGAAAAGTTGCAGAGGAACATGTAAATTTTTGTCTGATTTCTAAGATTCAACCTAAAACTATGGATGAGGCTTGCAAAGATGAGAATTGGGCAAAGGATATGGAAGAGGAATTGATGCAGATAGAGAAGAATCAAACTTGGAATCTTGTTCCCAGACCATCAGATAAGAATGTTATTGGCACAAAGTGGGTCTTCAGAAACAAGATGAATGAGAATGGTGAAGTGGTAAGAAATAAAGCAAGGTTGGTATGCAAAGGATACACTCAAGTTGAGGGAATAGACTTTGAAGAAACCTTTGTTCTAGTGGCAAGGATTGAAGAAATAGGGATGCTTTTGGCCTTTGTAGCCTACAAAGATTTCAAGTTTTACCAAATGGATGTGAAGTCTGCTTTCTTAAATGGAGAATTGGAAGAAGAAGTCTATATTGAACAACCAGAAGAATTTTAGTCATCAGATCAAGGTGACATGGTATGCAGATTGAAGAAAGATTTGCATGGATTAAAACAAGCCCCCAGGGCATGGTATGCACAATTGGACATGTATCTAATATAGATAGGGTTTAGTAAAGGTACTATAGACAACAATCTCTACTTCGAGATCAATGATGAACAAATCCTAATTGTTGCAGTCTTTGTTGATGATATTATTTTTGTCTAGGCAATGAAGGTATGTGCTTAATTTTTGCTAAAGAAATGCAAAGTGAATTTGAAATGTCCATGTTTGGAGAGATGAACTTCTTTTTAGGTCTGCAAATAAGTCAATCAGATAAAGGTATCTTCATTTCTCAGTCTAAGTATGTGAAAGAGTTGTTAAAGAAATTTGGGATGGAAGACTCCAAACAAGTTTGCACACCTATGATAACTGGTTGTAAGTAAAGAAAAGATGATAAATCATCCATGGCAGACCAAAAAAGGTACAGATCTATGATTGGAGGATTACTTTATCTAACTCAAACTAGACTTGACATAATGCATGCAGTATGTCTTATGGCAAGATTTCAAGCAGAACCCAAGGAATTACATGTGATGGAAATCAAGAGAATTTTGAGGTATTTAAAAGGTACAATAGATTATGGGTTGTGGTACCCTAATGACAATGACTTTACTCTCAGTGCATATACTAATGCAGATTGGGCCAAAGATGTGGATGACAGAAAAAGTACAAGTGGAGGTGCATTCTTCTTGGGAAAGAGGTTAGTATCTTGGTTGAGCAAGAAATATGATTCAATATCCCTATTTACTACAGAAGCAAAATACATTGCAGTAGCATGCAGTTGCACTCAAGTGTTATGGATGAAGTAGACTTTAAAGGACATAAGAGTTGTGTATGATGATCCTATCACAATCTTTTGTGACAACACAAGTGCCATAAACATATCAAAGAATCCAGTGATGCATTCAAGGACAAAGCACATATCCATTAGGTATCATTTTATGAGAGAAAAGGTGATAGAGAATGAAGTCAAGTTGGAGTATGTTTCTACCAAAGATCAGATTGCAAACATTTTCACCAATCCTCTACTCAAGGATACTTTTGAGTATCTCATAGAAAAGTTAGGGGTTATCACCCCTCCTACTCTAAACTAAGATGCACAATAGTGCATCAATCTGAAGGTGATCAAACATCCAGATTGATGCCTTATAGGGCTACTTCTTAGGGGGAGTAGTCAAAGAGTTCAAAAGAGAGATTGAATCAGAGCAGAAGAGTGAAAGTATGTGCCCTTTTCCATTGATGTCAAAGGGGGAGAGAAGTCATGTGAAAAAATTAGATAGACAAAGAGTGTAGAGAAAGGGGGAGAATCTTGTCTTGATGGATGTTACAGTTTTTCACATCATATGTTGCCATCAATGACAAAGGGGGAGATTGTTGCAAGTATGTGCCTAATCAGTGTTGTCATTGATGTCAACATATCCTTGTTGTCATTGGTGTCAACTATGTTCTATTCTATTAGTTGTTTAGAAGCTTTGTATGTTGAGGATATTGAGAAAATTGGCCCCTTCAGAAGATACAAGTGAGTTATAGTGAAGTACAGTATGGACAGTGAGTTGTATGCTGAAGAACAGTCTGGTAGACTTCTCCGCATCTCTTGTTGGATGAAGATCTTGGTTTGTGGATTAGAAGTTATTTAAAGTGATGTCTAAAGATGCTAAATCCTGAGTTTGAGCCTCTGGTGTGAAGCTATGAGAAAGTTACATTCACCAGAGTAAAGCCTGCTCCTTCTGATTATTCTCTGGTGACAGGGAGAAAGTATTATGCTCCGCATTCCTCTGCAATAAAGTATTTTTCTCTCTAGTTCTAGAGGGAAGTATGGGATGATGATAAGTGCCTACAAATGTAGTGGTTCATGTTTTGGTGGTCCGCAAGCTATCTTTCTTTCATGTCAGTTGAAGACAGTGAAGTTCATGTGTTCCGGTGAGAAGATTCCTATGGATAAAGTGGTTAAAGTTCAAGTGGTTACTCCTAATGATTATAACGTGCTTGTGGATGTCTCCTAATCATGTTCCTATCTTGACATTGGTCCATGTTAAGGAATTGAGATCATGTTGTAAGATTGTTCCCAGATAGTGTAATGTGTAACCAGTCTTAGCCGACTTGGTTAATTCCAGTTATTGCAGAGATTCCTTGAAGATTGTGGAAGCAGGTTGTGGTGTGGAAGATCCTGTTTGAGTCCTAGCTAAGGCATGGCATGATCTGCATACATATTTACTTTATTTCCTTTGCATAAGATTGTAATAGGTCAGGACCTATTTTGTGAATGTTTGTAATGCCGACCTTGGAGATTGTTCCAATGGTTGATGATTGTAATGCTGACCTTGTTGGAATTAGACCAGACAACTGAGAGGGGGGGTGAATCATTTGTCACACAATTTAAACTTTTTCTACTTTTAACCTTCTTTATTCTCTTGCTACTAGATTAGTGATGTAAACATTAAAGCATAGATCAACAACATAAGAGAAGAAACATAATCAACACACTTGACACCAAGATTTTGACATGGAAACCTAGTTAAGGGAAAAACCACAGTGGGGGTTAACCCACAAAGATTTGTACCCTATTAAAAGTAGTTTAGAAAAATAGAAGGGACATGCCTTCGGGTGTACTACCCAGAGCTTACTGCTCAAAGGAGGAGGCTCACTACCTACAAAATTAATTTAGAATAGAATGAATTAACTGAAAAATAGCATCTACTTCATGCCTAGTTTAGTTTCAATGAATGTTCAAAAACTTCTTCTTTGCCCCAGATTCTTCTTTATTAACTTCACACTCTATACTGCTCTCACTCCTTTTCTTCTTTTCTCTACTTCTAATCCTTTATTTAGATTTAATTTGTTTTGCATAATGATGATGTTTGACAACTCTTCAACAAGTATTTATACACTTTGAATCCATCTTGGAATGATCAACAAGGTCAACCAAACTTAACATGGATCTTTACACTATAGGCCAATCATAGATGAGACTTGAATCTTCCTCTATTAACATGCCATGCTTCATAAAATGATCTTTAGATCATCTACAACACGCTAAGAACATCCGGTCGGCCAAGACTGGGAAGAACAACAACAACCAAGAGGAAACCTTCAATTATGAGCTCCTTTGTCAATGCGAACCACCAACATAATAGCCACACAATCTAGAGACCACCACAAGCACAATTAAGTCAACAGGAACAACCACACCACTTCGTATCACCAGAATCACTCGCATCTTCACACTGAATCCTCAAGAACACACACTACCATGACTGTCATACTAGAAAGATTGCTTCTAGATCTCCAAACTATGAGCCGCTCGAGTTGAGGGAACACACCAACATCCCAGACAAGCCTCTAAATCCATAGATCACAATATTCTCATACCAGACCAATTCGGACCAACTTCTTACCACTTTGTCATCACATAACAACTGTAGAAACCTGTTCTACTCAGAGGGACATAACTTCACCAAATCTTCATGTGGACCTCTCAAATCTCAACTGGAGCAATAATAGACAACCCTATACAAACCCTTTAATCCACAGACTCTCATCTTCACCTTACTAGAAATACTGATCATTCCTCTACACTATCTTCACTATTTTTGACAAAAGGATATGTTGACATAAATGACAACACATCAGGAACATATTTGCAACAATCACCCCCTTTGTCATTGATGGCAACATATGATGTGAAAAATTGATTTAACCATCAAGACAAGAACTTCTCCCCCTTTCTCTTATCACACCTGCAACCATTTTCTTCACTACTCCCCCTTTCACCAGCAACTACTTACTTCTAAGTTTTTCACATGACTTCTCTCCTCCTTTGACATCAATGGAAAAGGGTGCATATTTGCAATCATCTCTTCCTCTTTTTATTTCAGACTGATCTCCAATGTTTACATATTGACTACTCCCTAGAGTAGTATTTTCTCAACATCAATCCGGATCTCAAGATATGACTGAGAATTCCACCGGACTGATGCACCTTAGTGCATCTTAGTTCTGATTTGGAGGGGTAATAACCCCTAACTTCTCTCTAAGATATTCAAAGGTATCCTTGGCAAGAGGCTTAGTGAAGATATCTAGAATCTGATCTTTAGATGACACAAACTCCAACTTGACTTCATTCTCATTTACCTTCTCTCTTAAGAAATGAAATTTGATAGATATATGCTTTGTCTTTGAATGCAACACTGGATTCTTTGAGATACTTATTGCACTATAATTATCACAAAAGATTGTGATTGGCTCCTCAAACACAAATCTGATGTCCTTCAACATTTGCTTCATCCACAGAACCTGAGTACAATTATTTGCTGCTGCTATATATTCTGCTTCTATAGTAGACATAGACATTGCCTCTTGCTTTTTTCTCATCCAAGAGATCAATCTCTTTCCCAAGAAAAAGGCACCACCACTAGTACTTTTTCTATCATCCACATCTCCTACCCAATCAGCATCTGTTTATGCATGAAGAGTAAAGTCATTATTTTTTTTTTGAATACCACAATCCATAATCAATTGTCACCTTGAGATATCTAAAAATTCTTTTGACTTCCACAACGTGGGATTCTTTTGGATCAGATTGAAATCTAGCAACAAGTCCAATGATGTCCATGATGTCAAGTCTAGTCTGGGTCAGATAGAGCACTCCTCCAATAATTGATCTATACCTTTTCTGATTTGCCTTGGGTGAATCATCATCTTTACTTAGCTTGCATCCAGTTACCATAGGTGTACCTATTGGCTTTGAATCTTCCATTCCAAACTTCTTCAGTAATTCTTTCACATACTTGGACTGTGATATAAAGATACCCTTGTCTGACTGAACAATTTTCAGACCTAGGAAGAAATTCATCGCTCCAAACATAGACATTTCAAATTAACTTTTCATTTGATCAGAAAATGTTTTGCACATACATTCATTTCCACCAAAAATGATATCATCAACAAAGACTTTAACAATCAGGATGTCCTTATGATTAATCTTGAAGTAAAGATTACTATCAGCAGTACCTTTGCTAAAACCTATCTTAAGAAAATATTTATCCAATCTTGCATACCATGCTCTTGGAGCTTGCTTGAGTCCATACAATGCTTTTCTCAGTCTACAAACTGTTGATGAGTGTTTTAGCACACAACAATGCAGGTGTGATTGCTGGTTTCACATCTCTCTTGAAAAGTATCCTATCCAAGATAGGACTAGCCCAAGGATAATATAGCTAGGTCTTATCTTGCTTGGAATGACTCAGTGATATGTCTAGCTGTGCCAACAAGGGGTCTTACATAAAATGTAGGGTTTATGGAATATGACAGTAGTATGTATGTAGAAACCCTATGATATTTTTAGTAGATTTGAGATTTGTTTGCTGCTATGAAACCTAAATCTAACAACTTGATGCAAATAAAATGCAAAAGAAAAAGGAGAGGGAGAAGGGATAAGAGATCTTAAGTGATAGTCACAACGGGGTAAAATGCTATAGATAGACAAATACTTTCAATAAACCATTCCCTATTTCACCAGGATAGAAAACCCACAATGTTGCAAGAAATGATGGAATCTTTAAAGGATTCTTATAATTTTCAAATTGCATTCACTCATTAAACACCTGGACAATGGTGCAGCTTAACTAGTGGAGTGCAACTAAACTATGTTCAATGATAGGGCCCAAGCTAACTATACACATCAACTTATCATCAGCAAGCACTAATAGTATGGACCAAAGTATTCATTAGATATCTTAACATTTACCCATCATTGCAAAAGCACAACTAATTAAATTTAGATTGATATGAACCATGAAAACCCAAGAGGACAACAGAGGAATACAAATTCCTAGCAACTTGCAAAACTTGCTTTGTATTGATCACAATTTGGCAGAGTCTCAACAATTCAGTATCTAATCTTACTTGTTACAATGAGAGAATGATGGCCCTTTTGGCAAGAGACATTGTGTGGCTTCATGATTGTTGTCATTGATGGCAACAAAGTCTATTCCACACATCCGCAGAGCTTAGTATGCCTATATCGAAAGTCAGATTGAAGAAGTTTTAGTCCAGTGAACAAGAACAGAGCATGCAGCAAGGTTCGACAATGAAGTCTGGATCTCTCAGAGGATGTACCTCAGAAAAGTGCAAACTTTGGGAAGTCAAGAGGAATACCATGACTACTACATACCATAGATTGAGCCTCCGGTGATGAAAGAGTGAAAAGATATGAGCATCTAAGTGTTGGATTCTTGACATGCAGAGTAGACTAAGGAAGAACTGACTGACAGAGCATTAGACTTTAATCCGGATAAGAAATTGATGATGGTCAAGCTATTTGAGAGATCATACATGGTTGGCTGACATAAATGATGACTTCTATGTCTATGTCTTTGATACGCATCACATATTAAGCATTGATTCTGCCGACAGATCAATGTCTTGGAAATATCTTGAGTATTTCAGTTGCTGACTAGAAAGATGTTGAAATCCTTGGTGTGGATATATATACCAGATGGATTTCAGTATGAAGGTGTGTATGTGTGGAAATAGTGTGCAAGATAAAGTAGAAAGTAGAGTGGAAGCAGCAATACAAGTCTAGTATGTGACAAAATAACAGCACTAAAACAATGAAGAATGAAGTGTAGTAGATCAGTATATTAAGCCTAAATTGGAACTGAACCTCAGCATATGCGGATGCCTCTCATCAGTTCAAACACTTGGTTACCTTCCATAAACATTGTAGGCAGTGAGTCTCTTGTAGGCAGTGTGTGTGCTCAGGCAGTGAGCCCTAATTGGCAAGTGCCATTTTGTACTACTTATTCTTTTAATAGAGAATACAATCTTGGGTTAGTCACTCTATGGTTTTTCCCTTAACAGGGTTTTCCATGTAAAAATCCTTGTGTTATATGTGTTGATTTTATTTCTGCTGTCATGATTATGTATGCTCTTATGTTTTGATGCTGAACAAATATTAAAGAAGAAAAGAAAGTTAAGATATTTAAGATAACTGATTCACCCCCCCTCTCAGTTATCTTCCTTGTTTCCAACAATTGGTATCAGAGCTAAGTTCCTCTAAATAGAGCCTAACAACTTGAGGAAGATCTGGGAATCCCAATGGATATGTATGGTATGAAGGAACAACTTCAGTCTATCCTAGATGATCTTGAACAATCTCACTCTGAAGTCAGTAACTTGAGAAAAAGATTCAAACAAGCTGATGATTTCATAAATGAGCTAAAAGAAAAACTGAGTATCTCTGTGAAAAAGAGAAAGGAACTACTTCAAAAATTAGCAAGTCAAAGTGAAGCTAATGATACTAATGAAGATCTGAATGAGAAAAACAAGCTATGTGAGAAGCTGTCAAAAGAGGTCATTATGGTTAGACATGAAATTGAATCAGGGGTTATGAGATTCACCCAAGAAATTGAAGAGAAAAGGAAAATTAAAGATAATCTAAAACAATCTCTCAAGGAGAAGTCAGTGGACTGCCACAAAATGGATAGAATAATTAGGCATCTAGAATCTGATCTTGAAGAAACCAGAGATAATGAAGAACAACTTGAGAATCAGATAGACACTCTTAAAAGGGATCTTCAAACAACAAATGAATACAAAGAGAAATTCAAGATAAGCTCTGCTCAACTTGAATTTCTTCTTGAAAGCCAAAAGAGGGTAGATGACAAGCATGGCTTGGGATATGAGAAAGGTGAAAGCTCCAGATCTGGTCAGAAGAACTCTAGATAAGGAAATCCAAGGAACAGGCCTAGAAGACCTCTGTTAAGGCAACCAAATGCTCAAAGATATCCATCCTTCAATGGATACTGCTATAATTGCAACAATTTCAGTCATAAAGCAACTCAGTGTAGAAAACGAATGAATCAGACTAATTCATCCTTCTCCGGACAATGTTTCAATTGCAAAAGGTATGGTCACAAATCTCATGAATGCAGAAATATGCAAATAAAAAATTCATTCAATGGTAGATGCTTTGCATGCAATAGAATTGGACATATGGCTAATCAGTGTAGATCTAGAGGTTATTAGTCACATATGCAAATAAATGTTATTTGTTACAATTGTAATAGAACCAGTCATATTACCAAATTCTGTAGAAGTAAGAATCAGGATAAAAAGGGTCCGGTGCATCATAATCAAAATCAAGATAAAGGAAAAGGAAAAGTGAATACAGATGAAGTTAAAAGGGAGATGAACAAGATTTGGGTAAAGAGAAGTACAGAAAATGTTGGGGATGGATCCGCACTAGAATCTGGTGTTGATATTCCTTCCATAAACTAAACAAATGAGCTTTGGCTCAAGGGGAGTCACAAAGGAAAATAAATTCCCCCAGCCAATCAATTAGTGCCTAAATTTGGCACATGGAATATTGCAGATTAAAGGGCTCTCAGAGAAATGTCCAAATAACCCTTAGTAAAAATACGAAAGATCCACAAGGAGTTTTGAAGAATTTGATCAGTCAAGATTGATCCAGTTTGACAGCGATCTGGTAAAAGAAGGATTCTCACAGTTAGATCCAGTGTGATTCAAAATTGAAATATCTTGACCTGTGGATAAATGGCTTGATTGGAGGAGAGGAGATACATTGTCAATTATCATTAAAATTGATTCCAAGTGCAACTCAGTGATTCAGAAAGATCTCTCTCAGATCAAGGTCAGAACAAAGAAACTGGAATGACTTAAGGTGTGCATTTATTGGAATATGAAATTAGGATTTACATAGAAATATAAGGGTTCTTTTATTCATCATTTGCACATTTGCATTTGAAAAGAAGAAAGGAACAGTTCTGCAACAAGATTGTTCTAACTCTCTCAAAGATCAACCGTAGCATCCAATTCAACCAATGATCTTTCCTGACTCATTTTGTGAACCCTAGAAGCGTAAAAAAGTATTTCCATTCTTGAATATCTCTCTCTGAATCTTTTGCAAGATGGCTACTCCAAATGTTGTTAAGATCACTGATAGGCCATGCCCAAAGTTTAAGAAACACCCCTACAAATCCCTAGAAGTTGATCCCCTAGGCACCTTTTCTAGGATTCCGCATGGGGTTCTGCATGTAGAAGATGTTAGGGTATACATCCATGCAAATATTAAGGAATTTGGAGAATCAAAGCTGATGGATATCTACCATAAACAACTAATAGATGAAACCTTTGAACTCAAACCTTAATACAAGGCCATCCGGGATAAACATTTCAGACATTGCATCCACTTTCCCTATTTTGCTGAAGATGAATGGGTCCGGTATGTTCTTAGCAGAATACATGACAACTTCATGTGGTTGATGAGGCCATTCAAGATAACAAAAGATGCAATTAGGGAAGTAACCGGTTTGCACTTATCCGGTGGGTTGCCTGCTCTTAAATTGGTCAAGAACCAAACAGTAAGTGAGGCTACTAGATCAAAGTTTGACAAAAGAGCAATGATAATAGAAGATATCACAGATCTGGATATCAAATTTTCCTCCATGATAATTGGCTACAAAATATATCATTCCAGCAAGGAGAACTCTGTATCTAGAATTACAATTTATACTGCATATCAGATGCTAAGAGAAAATGCAGACTATGATCTATGTGAGCTTCTCCTGAGCCAACTATTAGAAAATTTGCAAAAGATCAAGAAGGACAAGAAGAACTCATTCAAGTATGGTGGTTTAATACTGTGCTTATTCTTTTACTATATGAATGAGCTTCCTGGATCAAGTGGTTGGGTATGGCAAAATGACAGACCAGTTGCCATACAAATCAGAGATTATATGTATGGGCTTGGTGATGCCAAAACTCAAAATACAACACTCTAGGGATACTTCAAAAACTTCCAAAGTCTGATGTAGACCAGAGAAAGAATTCCCCATTCTTTAGTCAAAAAATACAAGGATACAGTGTGTTTTATGGTAGACACTGATCAATGTCTAATGGAGGTAGTAGAGCCCATAACAGTCTAGATTATGCTAATGGGCTATGAGGTAGATGAGAAAATCCTAGAGATGCATGTCCAACACCTGCTGAGTTAGCCTAAGGACCCTGAGGTAGAAAGATTTGGAACCTTTCAAGAATTGAGTGTAAACATACATGTTGAACTAAGACAACCAGAGATAAAAAGAAAAGTGAGAAGGGAAGTAGAGGAAGTTGCCAAAAGATATGGCATTTCAAAAGAGGCAGTTGATGCAAACAAAGAAAAATTAGAAAGAGATGAGAAGGAGAAACAAGAAGCAGAAAAGGGAAGTGTTCTGGTACAAGCCTCCTCTCGGACCAGATCCTCCAAGAGCTTTGCACCTGCCACCTCTAAGGGCTCAAAATCCTCAAAACCGGAAGATAAGACATCTGGAAAGGGAGAGAAGAGAATGAAGAAAAAGGTCACAAGGTCTTACACAAGCCAAAAATGATGATGAAGAAACAAAATTTGATGAAGAAGAAGAAAACATCAGGGGAATCCTCTGTCGGTACAAACAAAGAAGAAGAGGTAGAAGAATTTGTTGAAAGGCCTACTCTCTCCATTGATGATGTCATCAAAGCAGTCACTGTGGATGGGAATGTGCAACCAATGACATAATTTTATGATGAGTATAGTGACACAAACAAAAGGATCTTGGAAGAAGCTACAGTTAAGTACCTAAACATTTATAATAAAGCATTCATTGAAATCATCTCTCTAATTCCCAAAAGTTTAGAGAAGGTACTTGAACTCAGAAAAGACAATGCCAAGGAAAAGGATTTGGAGATCCAGGAACAGATTGCAATTCAACTCTATCCTTCCATTACTCCAAAACAAATGACCATGATCTTCAAGGGCTGCAAGGATGAGTTCCGAAGAAAAGCAAGAATGAACAAACTTATGCTCGGAGAGACTGATTAGGTGGCAAAAGAGACTGAAGACATACTCTAGAATGCATTTAAAAGATTCAATCTTCTTGCTATAGAGGACATAGATGATGAACCTTCTGCCATGGATGACGAAGGACTAAGTACATCAAAAGAAGAATCTACTAAGAAAATTGCTGAAGAGCCAAAGGAGATAGGTGAGGAGAGGACTAAAGACTTGGATTCCTCTATTTCGGAAGAGGAAGTCCATGAAAAAGTAAACATCTCTCTTCTGGATCTTGCTACTAACTCTGGAAGTAAAGAAGAAGGAAGAAAAGAGGAGAAATTGAGTCAAGTAGAGGAGAAAAAGGGAAGAGAAGAAGAACACACAGAGAAGATCTCTGATGATAGTTCTGAGGCTGCAAAGGAAAAGAAGACTCTGTCTCTGGCAAGAGACACTGCAGAAGTAGTGAAAAAATTCCTGACCAAAGAGATGATGGAAATAGATGAACTTGAACTATTTCAAGGACCACTCAATTTTGACTCCCTCTCTTTGGTCCGGACAATGAAGGTAGCATCTTTTGCTCAAGCTAAAGCAAAAGAAAAGCTTCTGAAGTCTCACATAAAAGACTGTGAGCTGATAGAGATTGCATCCAGTGTGTTGGAGAAGATCATGCCATCCTTCCAAAAGGATCTTTCGGCCTCTTCATCCGGTAACTTGAAATCTCTTGTTAATTCTGTTAGCACACATTTTGATTCTTTGGAGAAATCAACAGAAGCGAAAGTCCAGGAAGAGTTTTTGGGAAAGAGATTCTCGAAAGTACAGGGACTCATAGCAAATGATAGGAGAAATCTAGATATTGGGATAAAGAGCCTAGAAAATGCTCTTAAAGATGGTGGAGAATTATACAAATTTTGTCTATCTTGGTCCACAGTGACAGATGACATTGCAAAGAAGGTGGAAGAACAAGAGGGTAAACTATCAAGTTTATCTCAGAATTTTGATCCTCTCACCTCATCCATAATGAATCAAGAGTGCCAGGCTATTGCCACTATAAATAAAATAAAGAGGCTTGAAAAGGAAAAGAAGAATAGAATAAGTAGGATGAGTGAGCTAAGAGGGATAATTATCCCTAAGTTAGAGGCAATGCATGAGGCCTTAACTGATGCTCAGACCACAGCCTAGACTAGTGATCCAGTAGACTTAAAGAGGGCAGAAGATTTTGCATTTTTGTTGAGTGGTCACATCTCAATTTTGGACAGGATGAAGTAGAGTTGGGCAACAAAATTTGTCCAGTTGAAGACCACTTTTGTGGATATACTTAAGTATATGTAAGTATAACATCTATATATACTTATGCGGCTATGTATAGGTTGGTTTTTGCAAATTTTAGTGTGCAGATTCCACCCTTTGCCATTGATGTCAAAGGGGGAGTAAGGAGTAGTGAAAAATGTGGAATCCAGCAAAGGGGGAGCTCTGGTAAAAATGTACATAAGATAGAGCATCAGCTAAGGGGGAGTTTGCTATGACACTTAGTCATTTTTCACTAAGTGTTGCCATCAATGCCAAAGGGGGAGATTGTTGGTAAGAGACACTATGTGGCTTCATTATTGTTGTCATTGATGGCAACAAATTCTATCCCACACATCCACAAAGCTTAGTATGCTAATACCAGAAGTCAAATTGAAGAAGTTTTGGTCTGATGAACAAGAACAAAGCATGCAGCAAGGTCCAACAATCAGGTCCGGATCTCTTAGAGGATGTACCTCAACAAAGTGCGGACTTGGGGAAGTCAAGAGGAATACCATGACTACTACATACCAGAGATTGAGCCTCCGGTGATGAAAGAGTGCCAAGATATGAGCATCTAAGTGTTGGGTTCCTGACAGATAGAGTAGACTAAGGAAGAACTGACTGATAGAGCATCAGACTTTAATCTGGATAAGAAATTGATGATGGTCAAGCTATTTGAGAGATCATACATAGTTGGCTGACATGAATGATGACTTCTATGTCTATGTCTTTAATACGCATCATATATTAAGCATGGATTTTGATGACAAATCGGTGTCTTGGAAATATCTTAAGTATTCTGGTTGCCGACTAGAAAGATGTTGAAATCCTTGGTGCAGATATATATACCAGATGGATTTCAGTATGAAGGTGTGTATGTGTGGAAATACTGTGCAAGATAAAGTAGAAAGTAGAGTGGAAGCAGCAATACAAGTCTGGTATGTGATAGAACATCAGCACTAAAATAGAGGAAAAATGAAGTGCAGTAGATCAGTTATTAAGCCTAAACCGGAACTGAACCTCAGCATATGTGGATGCCTCTCATCAGTTCAAACACTTGGTGACCTTCCATAAACATTGCAGACAGTGAGTCTCTTGTAGGCAATGTGCCTCTTGTGATCAGTGTGCTCAGGTCGTGAGCTCAGGCAGTGAGCCCTAATTGGCAAGTGCCATTTTGTACTACTTATTCTTTTAATAGAGAATACAATCTTGGGTTAGTCACCTCGTGGTTTTTGATGTAAAAATCCTTGTGTTATGTGTGTTGATTTTATTTCTGCTCTCATGATTATGTATGCTCTTATGTTTTGATGCTGCACAAATATTAAAGATAACTAATTCACCCCCCTCTCAGTTATCTGCCTTGTTTCCAACAGGCCCTTTTATAGACAAGGCACCATACCAAGTTTTTCAATGGACGGTGGAGATTAACTCAACACTAATGGTCCAGATTACATGACGTTTAATTTGGTCGGTGGGTAGTTACAATCTCAGATTTGTCTTTGTCTTGTAGGAAAAAGACAAAACACAGCTTGCAAATACATTGAATTTGGACAAAATGGATACCCATTTGGTTGCTCATGAAGATAAGTCATTTTTTAAGTCCTAATAAAGCCAAAATAGAGTCACATGACACTTGAAAACTTGAACTGATGCGGGTTCACAGGATTCCAAGTGTTGAATGGACCCAGAGGAGTATGTGGCACATTATTAGTGAAGATATATCCAACTGGATGCTTGCTAGACTAATTCTTGATGATTGGACTGTTGGAACAGCTATTAGCATGTCTTGGTGATCTAGTCCATGGTCATTTGAGTGGTATTTTTGGGAAAATATCAAAAATATAATTTTTGGTATTTTCTACATCGTAGTAAATTGTATTTTCAGAGGCCTTCAAAGTAGAATGGGGGTCGAAACTTCTCATTTGCTTAGCATTAATCCTTAGTAGTCAAGTAGTTCAAACTAGATAACCAGTTTATCTTTCCAATGAGTCCAAGAAGTTTAAATTCTGATAAAATAGCTAGGAGTTATGACCCCCGGACTGGATCACTAGGACATTGGACTAGATTTGTAGGAACAACAATGAAGTAGACTTGATATTTTATATCTTTAGCTCTTGTATCTCATATCCATCATCTTGGACATCATACTGACTTCCATTTACATGTGCAGCAACAATTTGGTTGATAGAATGTCAATTCTGCAGTTCTGGATCAGCACTGCACTTCTTGTGTGTTCACCTTCCAAGATGGCTCCAATTGGCTCTTGTGTCCTCCAAGGCCTACAATTGATAATGCAAAGCATCAATTTCATCTTACAAAGTCATTTTTCATCAATTTAGATCAAAACATGTCTATTTGCAGTCATGGATCAGTCAAAAATAGCTTATTGTCAATGTTGCTTCCTTATAGACAACTTCATAAATCTAGTGATTTTTGCATGATTTTCTATATTTTTTAACCATTTTTAAGTACCCATTTGGCCAATATATTGATCTAGGAATCTTTTGTAGTCATTAAGATCCATTTGTAGACTTTAATTTCATGTTTTTTAGCCTTTTCTGTAAAAAGCAAGAATTTTGGGGGTCACAGACTTTTCATGTGCAGTGGCATTAATTATCGTAAAATGTGCCAAAAATCCACACAAACTTGGTAAAATGTTTATCATGATGTGACAAATAGATATGCAATTCAAATCCATCAAGAAAATCCAATTTGCTCCTTGAAAAACTCAAATTTTGCCCCAAAATACCAAAAAGCACAGATTTTGGGTGTCACGGACTAAAAGTCGGTGGAGGTCAAATTTAGCGCAGGTCCATGAGGTGCAATTCTAGTGCAAAATGGTTTTGGCACTGATTTGGGGTCCAACCGACCTTAGCATGGATTTTAGGTCTGACTAACTAAAGTCAGTGAAGGTAGTTTTCAGCACAGGTCTGTGAGGCCTATTTTTAGCGCTAACTTCATTGGCAAGGATTTTCAATGCAACCAACTAGCGCGAGTTTCTCTGTCTACCTACCAAGTGCAATGAAGGAAAATATTAGTTCAAGTCAGTTCAAGACCATTTTAACGCTTTTCTTTGAAATTGTCTTGGCGGGGATTTTTGGTCTGACTGACTTAGCGTTAGCTTGGAGGGAGGTCAGTCGGAGGCGAATTTAGTGCAAAAGTTGATAGAAGGCATTTGTAGTGCTTTTTACAGTAGGTGGTGTTTTTAGCGCCAAATTTTGAATTGTCCAGGGTGAAAGTATATTTTAGGTTGTTTGAGATAGGTTCCAGATCCATAGGATTTCACATGCAGATTCTAGAATTTTGAGGTTCCACTAGATTTTAGACTTAGTCATTTTTCAAGATTTTCAGGGTTTCAGACTTAGCCAAATCAAGGCTTTAGGACCATGCCTCAGAATGAAAGTATATGAACCCCTTAGTGAAATCTAGTGGAATTTGATATGATTTTCAACTCTGAGACCTAGAAACTAGGAATTTCAACATGACACATCCTACAGTAGCAATTTCAAGGCCAATACCCAGTGATAGGATTTTTGAGCAAAGTGCAGTAACACCCAATTTTAGTGCAAAAGGCAACAAATGGCTATCTTTTAGGCACAAGAACACTCAAGACACTTCCAAATCAATCATGCATGACATCAAATCACTTCAAACATGCCAAGAACTCAAATTTGAAGCAAATATTGCATTCTAAGCACAATTTCACCTTCTCATCATCATAAGGCAGAAAGGTTGAGACTCTAAGCCAAAGCAAAAAAGGGGGGGTCTACATTTGAAAAAATGGGGCGTGTGTGCAAGGCACAACAAAAACCATGTCACCCTGATCAGACAACTGAAATCCTTTTAGTTGCTCAATGTAGACTTCTTCCTCCAAATCTCCATTTAGGAATGCTGATTTGACATCCATCTGATACACTTTAAAATCTTTGAAAGAAACAAATGTAAGAAACAATCTAACTACCTCTATTCTTGCCACTGGAGCAAAAATTTCTTCAAAATCAATTCCTTCTACTTGAGAATAGACTTTGCATACCAACCTTGCTTTGTTTCTTACAACTTCACCATCTTCATTTAGTTTATTCTAGAAGACCCATTTGGTTCCAATTACATTTTTGTCCTCTGGCCTAGGAACAAGATCACAAGTGTGGTTCTTTTCAATTTGCATTAATTCTTCTTCCATTGCTTTTACCCAATTTTCATCAGTGCAGGCTTCACCAACTGATTTAGGCTCAATCCTTGAAATCAAATAAATCTCTTCTTGATCTTCATCAACTCTTCTCCTAGTTCAAACACCTTTATTTCTATCCCCTATTATTTGATCTTCAAGATGATTCATTCTCACATACCTGGGGGTTTTGGGAATTGCTTGAGCTTTTGTTTCTTGAGCTTGTTCCTCAACATCTATATTAGTTCCTTGAGTCTCTAGAGTTTCTGAATCAGTCTGCATTAGAGTTTGAACTAACCTTCCTTGATTTTGACTCTCATTTTGATCATTTGAATCATATCCATAGAACCTCGAATGTCCTTCCTTGCTCTCATCAACTCTAACATTAGCACTTTCAACAATGTTTTTCAACCTCTTGTTAAAGCACCAGTAAGCCTTACTTTGAGTAGAGTATCCCAAAAATATTCCCTCATCACTTCTTGTATAAAATTTGCCTAAATCCTCATCTCTTTTGATATAACATTTACTAACAAAAACTCTAAAATATCTCACAGTAGGAGGATGACCAAACCATACTTCATAAGGGGTCTCACCAAAATTGCCTCTGATCTGTACTCGGTTAAGAGTGTAGACAATAGTACTTACAGCTTCTCTCCAATAAGCTTAAGGAACATTTGTTTCCATCATCATGGTCCTAGCAAATTCTTAGATGGTCCAGTTCTTTCTTTCCACCACTCCATTTTGTTGGGGAGTCCTAGGAGTAGATAACTATCTTTTTATACCATGCTTTTCACAGAAAGCATCAAACTCATGGGAAGTAAATTCTCCACCTTTGTTGGATCTTAGACATTTCAATTTTTCACCAATTTTATTTTCCACCATCACATTAAACACCTTGAATTTTTCAAGAGCTTCTGATTTTTCTTTTAGGAAGGTTACCCACATCATCCTGGAGTAGTCATCTATCAGTAACATGAAATATCTATCTCCTTGCACACTCCTAATTATAGCAGGACCACAAAGATCAGTATGTACCAGTTCCAATTGTCCATTTGAGACTTATTCCTTACTTTCAAATGAAATCTTGCTCTGTTTCCCCAATTAACATTCTCTATAGATGCTATTAGGTTTCAAAGTTTTGGAAGATCTCTCACAGCCTGAGTGGTACTTATTTTGACAATATTATCAAAATTCACATGATACATCCTCCTATGCCATAACCAACTTTGATCTATCTAAGCAATCAAATATCTTTTGCCAAAGCTACTTAAATGAAAAATGTTACCTCTGGTTTGAGTACTAGGTGTAATTTCAGTTCTGGAACTTTCCACGATTCTACACTTTCCATCTTTGAATCGAAGATCATAACCTTTATCAACCAACTATCCAACACTGAGAAGATTATGTTTCAGTCCTTCCACATATAGAACATCATTTGTGCTATTCTTACCATCAAAAGAGATGGATCCTCTACCATGGATTCTACCAACTGAGTTATCTCCAAATTTCACAAGCCCACCTTCACAATTTTCAAAATTCACAACCTTACTCTTGTCTCCAGTCATATGATGAGAACATCCACTATCAATCACCCATTCATCTTTCTCAACAACTTGAGCAGCCAAGGCACTTTCCATATTTGTATAGCTAGCAGATTTAGTAGACACCAGATCTTCTTCTTTAATGCAATCAACACCCAATCATTTTCAGGGGAATCTCCATGATCAGATTCATCATCTGTGACTCCTTCACCAATTTCTTGGACATAGTAAAATTTGTTCTAATTTTGATATCTATTAGGGTTTGTTTTTAAAAACCTCTCTGGACATCTTGAGGCAAAATGACCAGTCTTATTACAAGCAAAACATTTGAGTGGCAATTTTCCTTCATACTTACCGGATCCTCTTTGTTAATCTTTTGGTGAGAAGAGCTTCAAGATCAACAGTTTCAAGTTCAATATCTTCAAGATCCTTCCTTGTCTTCACTAATCTATTTGATCTTGTAGAAGAGCTTTCACCTAGATCATATCTTTGTTTTCCATATACACTAGCCTTAAATGCAGATTCAGATTTGGGAAGAGAATCACAAAACTCACTTAATTCAAAAGCTGAAATTTTGCCAATCAAATGATCTCTTGTAACATATGAGACAGTCCAGATCTCCTCTATATTAGTAACCTTATGTTTTTATGAATCAGGTAAAGATCTAAGTACTTTTGATATAATCTCTGATTCTTCCAAAGTTCCACCAGCACACCTGATACCACACATAAGTTCATTTATCTTTTGCATGTAGATTGTGATGTTTTCATCTTTGCTCATCCTCATAGTTTCAAATTTTCCTCTCAGACTTTGCAGCTTGGCACATTTGACATATTGATCACCTTCATACATATATTCCAACTTTTTTCAGATTTTATAAGTAGTTTTTAGAGCAAAGACATTTGTCATTTCAGAATCAGTCAGGGCACTCAACAAGGCTTCTTTAGCTTGAAGGTTATTTTTAGCATCTTTGACTTGATCTAGAGTTGAAGGACCTTTCTCCATAGGTTTATACTCAACACTAGTTATTGCCCAATATGCATTGCCCATGCATTGTAAATGGCACTCCATGCGATTCTTCCAAATAGAATCATTTGTTCCATCAAATCTCAGACTATCCTTCTTGTAGGTCCACATCATGGATCTCCTCAAGTGGTCAAGCTTTTATAAGAGGATCTGGCTCTGATACCAATTGTTGGAATTAGATTGGACAACTGAGAGGGGGAGTGAATCAATTGTCACACAATTTAAACTTTTTCTACTTTTAACCTTCTTTATTATCTTACTACCAGATTAGTGATGTAAACATTAAAGCATAGATCAACAACATAAGATAAGAAACATAATCAACACACTTGACACCAAGATTTTGACATGGAAACCCCGTTAAGAGAAAAACCACGGTGGGAGTTAACCCACAAAGATTTGTACCCTGTTAAAAGTACTTTAGAAAAATAGAAGGCACATGCCTTTGGGCGCACTGCTTAGAGCTCACTGCTCAAAAGAGGAGGATCACTACCTACAAAATTAATTTAGAACAAAATGAATTAACTAAAAAATAACATCTACTTCATGCCTGGTTTAGTTTCAATGAATGCTCAAAAACTTCTGCTTTGCCCCAGATTCTTCTTTATTAACTTCACACTCTATACTGCTCTCGCTCCTTTTCTTCTCTGCTCTGCTTCTGATCCTTTATTCAAATTTAATCTATTTTGCACAAGGATGATGTTTGACAACTCTTCAACAAGTATTTATACACTTCATCCATCTTGAAATTATCAACAAGGTCGGCCAAACTTAACACAAATCTTTACACTGTCGACCAATCATAGCTGAGACTTGAATCTTCCTCTATTAACAAGCCATGCTTCATAAAATGATCTTTAGATCATCTACAACATGCTAAGAACATTCGGTCGGCCAAGAATAGGAAGAACAACAACAACCAAGAGGAAACCTTCAATCAGGAGCTCCTTTGTCAATGTGGACCACCAACACAACAGCCACATGATCCAGAGACCACCATAAGCACAATTAAGTCAACAAGAACAACCACACCACTTCGCATTACCAGAATCACTTGCATCTTCACACTAAATCCTCAAGAACACACATTGTCATGACTATCATACTAGAAAGATTGCTTCTGGATCTCCAAACTATGAGCCACTCGAGTTGAGGGAACACACCAACATCCCAGACAAGCCTCTAGATCTACAGATCACAATATTCTCATACCGGACCAACTTCTTGCCACTCTGTCATCACAGAACAACTGCAGAAACCTATTCTACTCAAAGGGACATAACTTCATCAAATCTTCATGCGGACCTCTCAAATCTCAACTGGAGAAACAATAGACAACCCTATACAAATCATTTAATCCACAAACTCCAATCTTCATCTTACTAGAATTAATGATCATTCATTTGCACTGTCTTCACTGTTTCTGACAGAAGCATATGTTGACATTAATGACAACACATCAGGAACATATTTGCAATAGACCTTGATGATCATTCCAATGTTAATGAAGTGTATAAAGTTGAGTCATGGAAAAGTTGTCCTTGAGCGAAGATGGAGAGATAACAAGAAAGGTCCAAAAGGTAGAGCAGAGAAGAGGTAGAGTAGAGAAGAGGCAGAGCAGAGTAGAGGCAGAGCAAAGTAGAGGCAAAGTAGAGAAGAGGAATTATTGTATTTCAATCATAGACATAAAAAGGTGTTGATCACTGTAGTGAGCTTGGTAGTGAGCTGCTAGTAGGGTTCAACAGCTGTCAGGGTTTAACAACCCTTATTGTAATCTTGCTAGGTTTAGGGTTGAGGCAGTGATACTGCTAGACCTAGTTGTTCTTCATGGCAGTGAGCCAGTATGTTTAAGACTGTGGAGTGACCAAGCTTGAACATCATTATTTCAAGATTGCAATATATATTGAGAGATAATCCTCTCTGTGGTTTTTCCCCACCTTGGGGTTTTCCATGTAAAATATGGTGTGTCTTGTGTTTGATGTTATATATGTCGTTAAGTTTCTATTTTCATGCATTCATTATTAAATCATAATAATTGTGGATAAATAATTGATGTTTAATTGTATAAGTATTTAAGCTTTTGTGATAACTGATTCACCCCCCCTCTCTCAGTTGTCCGGGGAATATCAACAGGATGCAGTTTTTGAGAAAGCCATTAAACAAGAGTAGAAGCTACAGTAGGTAGCCAGTTATCATAATTAGAGAGATGTAAAGTTTTCCAACAAGAGGCCCCAAAATAACAATCAAGGAAATAACAGTTGGCAGATCATAAACTTGAAGATAGGGAATAACTCTCAGGATAAGAATGGTGGCAACCAGAATGGTCGAAACAAAAGAGGAAACTACAATAACAACAACTACAACAATAATCAATGGGATAGGTCAGAAGGACCAAAGGCACATCATGGAAAAGGGTATGTTTGTGGAGGAGTGATGTAGTGGCATCCACCCCCCATTTTGGCATCAATTTTCTTTGCTTTAATGTTTGCTCTATTTTTGGTGTGATGCCTACTGCAGACTCCATCAGAGCTTTATTCTTCCACTTCTTCCCTTGTGGCATTATAGCTTTGACTGATGTATTAATTGTTAGTGGAGTGTATTGTGGAGTTGGCGGCTAAGGTGGTAAGGGTAGTCACCCACCTCCTCTATGTCTCTTTTTATATTAGCTAGAATAAAGGAAGATTCGGGAGTGGGATGGTATTAGCAGAGATATTTTCTTTTTTATCTATAAGTTTCTTTAGGGAGCACAAGTCTAGAGGATTTGGGGGTCTGGGAATTGTTTGTTCTCTACTTGAATTGGAGAGATGACGCAACCTCTAGGAAGTGAGAGGTTGGAGGAATAAGAAGGCTTGTTCCTTTTCTATTGATGGCTCTTGACCCAGCGCAGGTTTGATGGAATGGCATATAATAGAAGTGCCTTGTGTGTGTTATTTTGATTGTAGATTGGTGAATGTTGTTGAGTTGCAGACTAGACCATTTTTAGTTTAGGTTTTGTACTGAAAATCTAATAAGCTTGGCCAACTATTTGTAAATCTGATATTAAAGTTCAATTAGAGTTCAAGTAATTTTGTTTTGCATATGTTCTGTTATTTAACTTTGTTTGATTTGCTTAGTTTCTGGAATCCTTTCTTCACTTTACTGTGTCAGTGGTATCCAAGTCGGTTGTTCCTAAGTTTGCAGGCAGATCACCAAACATGAGGCAGCTTGTAGCAGGACCTATGAGTACTGGGTTGTGAGAGAAAAGTATGTAGGAGGAGCCTCGTGTGGCTAGGGTAGAATTAGAGCTAGAGATGGAGGTAGAGATCCTCCAAGTGTTTCTCGTGGTGATGATTTCAGAGCCTTGAGAAGGTAGGTTGAAGCAATACAAGAAGAAATGAGAAGAGGTTTTGCACAAAGGAGAGAACCTATGAGTGAAGATGACGAATCTACAAATGCAAATGTTACAAGTGGCGAAGAGGATGAAGCAATGGCAGTAGATTTGAATGATCCTTTGATGAGGGCATTGAGAAAAATTGATGTTCCTACATTTTGTGGAAATTTGAATCCTGAAGAGTAAGTGGACTGCATCAATGACATGGAAGAGTATTTTGAATTTCAAGAGGTTGAAGACCACGATAGAGTAAAGTTTACAAAAAGTAGATTAAAGGGGCATGCTTGGATTTGGTGGAGAGAGGTTCAATTGGAAAGATGAAGGAGATGCAAGAAGAAAGTTACCACGTGGGAAAAGATTGTGGAGAAGATAAAGAGACAATTCATTCCCATGGATTATGAATTAGATCTGCTCATGAAAATGCAAGGTTTAAAACAAGGATCCAAAATAGTGAAGGAGTATACAGAGAAGTTTCATAGGATCCTGATTAGAGCAGGACATGTTGAAGTTACTAAGGAGAAGGTTGCAAGGTACATGAATTGTCTGAGGCCAAGCATACAAGAAGAGATGGCTTTGGTGAGAGTTTACACTATGGAGGATGCATATCAGTTTGCACTAAATGTGGAAGAAAGATTAAACAAAAGATTTGAAAATAAGCAAAGAGGAAGAGATCATGGTAAAAGAACTAGAGAAAGGTCTTATGGAGGACAAGACAATAATCAGAAAAATAAAAAAAATACAGACCAAGGCAGCAGCAAAACTAAGAGGTATGAACAATCATATGGCCCTAGAGATCAAAATTGGAGAGGTAGAGGAAGATCGGGTAGAGGATTTGGAAGAGGAGGTTTTCAAGGAACATGTTACAGGTGTGAAGAAGAGGGACACTGAGCTTATGACTTCCCTAATGAAGAGGAAAGACCAAGAAGGAGAGCAGAAAACCAGAATAGAGCAATAAACATCAATGAAATAGATGCACACTCGACACCTTCCGTAGAGGTAGAAAATGGAGTACTTGTTACAAGAAGAGCCTTGATGAACGAATGAAAAGAACCAGATCAAAGGAAAACATTTTTCTGAACAAGATGTAAGTGTGAAGGTAAAGTATGTAATGTGATTATTGATGGTGGTAGTACTGAGAATCTCGTTTCTGAAGAGATGGTGAGTAAATTGTAGCTAGAGAGGAGAAAACACCCGCATCCGTATAGGATAGCTTGGCTACAAGATGACAAGAGAGTTTTGGTTAGCGAACAATGCATGGTAAAATTTAATATAGGAGGTTATTTTGATGACATCTTATGTGATATTATTCCTATGGATGTTTGTCATATGTTATTGGGAATACTGTGGCAGTTTGACAAGAAAGCAATACATGATGGGTTTGCCAATACATACACCTTGACAAAGGATGGAGCTCGACATAAATTGAAGCCATTGAGTAAGGAAGAAGGTAAGGTATGTAATAACACTGGTAAATGTTTGACTTATGGAGTTAAAGAGATAGTGAAAGAGGGTGAGGATGAATATTATGATTTGCTAATGCAAGTTGCAGGGGTGTTGCTTGCATTCAAGAGGGGTAGAATGAAAGTATTAGTGGAGAGAGAAAAAGAGGGAAAATCTAATTTGTGTAAGAATTTTGTTGAACCTGATTTATTTTAGGATTGTCAGATTAGCAAAGGGAAGGATATTGCATAAATAGACACATTGGAAAATGAAGGTACAAGTGAGGAAGAAGATGAACAGGTGAAGGTTGAGTTGTTTGATGATCTCTTGATTGATAAAGAGATTGTGGAAGATGAAGATCTTAAAACTAATAGCTTGTCCTAGGATGAGAAATATGAATCCCTTGATTATTTTACTAACATCAGATGTGATTGTAGAGGAGAAAGAGTTTCTAGCTGGACCTTGTCTTTTAGAAGACATAATGAAAGAGGAATATGATGGACAAATTATTACAGTAGTTTCAAGGAAAAAGGTTAGGTATAAATTTAATTATTTTACTAAAGACGATGACATTGAAGCTTATGATTTTCAAAAGTTTCCTAGTGCATATTGGTGGGAGTTGGATTATGTAAAAAAAGGGAGAAAGAGAGGAAAAATGAAAGAAGGAAGGGACATTAAATTCCAGAGAAAAATAGTAAAGCATATTTAGTCAGATAAGACAGAGAAGTGGATTCAGAACAAGCACATGACTTATAAATGTTTATGAGTTTCACTCATGAAACATTTCAATCTACCTTGGGTGTCTGATGCAGTGGCATCCACCCCCCAATTTGGCATCAGTTTTCTTTGCTTTAATGTTTGCTCTATTTTTGGTGTGATGCTTGCTGCAGACTCCGTCAGACTTTTATTCTTCCACTTCTTTCCTTGTGGCACTGTAGCTGTGACTGATGTATTAATTGTTAGTGGAGCCTATTTTGGAGTTGGTGGCTAAGGTGATAAGGCCAGTCACCCACCTCCTTTATGTCTCTTTTTCTATTGGATGGAATAAAGGAAGATTCATGAGTGGGATGGTATTAGTAGAGATATATCCTTTTTTATCTATAAGTTTCTTTGGAGAGTGCAAGTCTAGAGGATTCGAAGGTCTCGAAATTGTTTGTTCACTGCTTGAATTCACTACAACAAATCCCTATGATTAGCTCCCTTTTTTGCTTCATTTTTTGCTTCCACCCACTATTTTAATGCATTTTTCTCTAATTTTTTGAAAAAGTCAGTGCTATTTATCGGGATGGCGCTATTTTTGGCATTTTTTGTGCCAATCATAACAAGTAGGCACTAAATTAGACACAAATTAGCACCTAATTTAGCACCAAATTTATCACCTACTTTAGCACCTAAATTAGCGCCATACCTCTAAGCCTCTATGGATTGTTTGAGATGTTTCAATTGGAATGTTAGAGGTTTGGAATCCTCTTAGAGGAAATATATAGTTAGAGATTTTTGTACCACTCTATGACTTTTAAATGACACAGTTCAATGCTATTCCACCAATGTAGAGTTGTATACCATCATGCAAGCCATCAAGCAATGATCTCACTACATCTTGGGAAAGGAGGTCCAATCATCCACTTTGATCACAAGCCACTCTAATTCTTGCAAACTCATAACAAATTAGAAAATGTGCACCACATGAAATGGATGACATGTCTACAACAATTCCATCTAGTTATCAATCATGAGAAGGGAAAAGACAAAAAGGTATTTGACTACCTAAGCTAATAGCTAGTTCATGCACTCACCACAATGTTGGACTCATGTGGTCACAAATTCTTTGACCAGGAACCTCTCTACCCACTAAACTTGGACTTTGCATAGATCTACACCAAGCTCTTGCAAGTCAAATAGGTTGGTGAATTTTACATGTCTAACAAGCTTCTCTACAAGCTCAAGTATCTCCATGTTTCAGACACCACACCACAATAGAGACTCATCTAGGAAGCATACTATACCAAAATAACTCAACACTTCAACATTACTAAAACACTAGCAACACTTGAACAACACTTCTAGTGGCCTCACATATGTGTAAACATTTAGAACCACATAAAGTCTCTCATTCTTTGTAGCATTGCAAAATATTACAAATAGGAAGCTTGGACTCTATTAGTAATAATTTATGTTTGGGGTTTCAAGTCAGATATCTTCCCAAAAATCCAAAAATCTTGACACATTTTGGCCTCTGTAGTTATCAAAAATGCAAGAAATTAGTTGGTGTGGGTCAAAATATGCAGTGGCGGGTCAGGAATCTCCATCAGCCCCTAAAAAATGTTAAAAATGGGTCACATGCATTCCAGATGCTTATCGGGTCGCAGCTTCTGTGTCTAAATGTTTCTAGGTGTGGCTGTGAGGGTTTCTTTCTACCAGCGCCGCAGATAGTGCCAAGTGTCGGGCTCCGCCCATGTTTCAAGAAGTTGCTTTTAAGTTTCTAGGCCATAGCGGATGACGCCAAGTGGCTGCCTCAGCAAGAGTTTCAGAAGTGTTTCAGTTTCTTTGGTGGCCGCGGATCCTGCCAGGTGTCAGTCTCTGCAGGAGTCCCAAGTGTTTCCTTTAGTTAGCAGTCGCTGCTGTGGAAGGTGCCACGTGTCGACTTCCGCCGAGGTTTCTTTGGAGTTTCTAAATGTTTCAAAGTGCCGTGGGAGGCACCACGTGGAGGCACCCGAGTAACCCTAAAAGGTTTCACAGTTTCTGCCAAGTTTCCAAAGGGTTTGAAGACCCTTTAAATGTTTCTGTTATGTTTCAAGTTACTCCCCGCAAAGTGCGCCATGTGTCGCTCTCCGTGAGGTTTCTAAAGAGTTTCTAAGCAGGGGCAAGAGGTGCCACATGTCCCTTGTTGTTGCTGCGGAAGCTGACAAGTGTCGGCTTCTGAGTTTGTTTCTATTTTGTTTATGAGTGTAGCGAAGTAGAGGTGGGTCCCAGTAAAGCACCTCAATGGCCCTGCGGACAGTGCCAAGTGTCATTCACCACCAAGCTTCTGAAGGACCCTTTAAGTTTCTAAGCTGCCGCGAATAGTGCCACGTGTCACTTGCAGAGGCAGGGTCAGCTTGTTTCATTATGAGCGCGGAAGGTGCCATGTGTATCTTATAATGGTCGCGAAACCTACCATGTGTCTGCTTCCATGTGTCTCTCTCTTTTTCCTTTGGCGCCAAATTTTGACAGAGGTGGGACCTGGTTTGAGTATCAAGTGGAGCGCGGAAAGCACCAAGTGTTTGCTTCTGCGTTAGTTTCCGAATTGCTTCCTAATGTTTCTGGAGCGTTGTGGATGATGCCAAGTGTCGGCATCCGTGTGAGTCCCAATTCTATCTCCATTGTTTCTCGAGAGGGGCGCGGAAAGCACCAAGTGTCGATCCCCGCGGAAGCTTCAACAAGTCTCTTCTATGTTCCTAAGGATTGTCTCAAGTGTCATGGGTGATGACAAATGTCATCATCCGCATAAGTTTCAGGGCAACCCCTTAAAGTTTCTAAGTGTTTCAAGTGCAGCATGGGGGGTGCCATGTGTCTGTCTCTGCCAAGTTTCAAAGATGAGTCTCGAATGTTTCAGGGGTGCTACGGCAGCCGCCACGTGGTGGCTCTCACGTGAGGTTCCCAGTAGAAGGCTCTCGGCGGGGAAGGTAAGTGAAACGACCCAGCATTGGAAACTTTAAGTGTCTATGTGGCACGTTTTGGTTATTTGGCAACTTTTCAGTAGTAGTTGGGGCCGTTAATGTTAGCGAAGGGTTTTTGATCAACGGCTATCTTTCAATTTTGATGCAACGATGAGTTTCTTCATATCTGCAGTCGCGTTTGGGCAGTAAATCTTTAGAAACTTGTTGTGGCTGCGTTTCCAGAGGCTGTGAGTAGCTGAAACATTAATGGTGATTGCATAGAGGTGTGGGTCGATGATGGACAGATCAACCACCATTTTTATGATGCATGTCCCTGGGTGGCGGTGTAGATCCTGATTCTCATCTAGTCCTCGTCCTTCTCTAGCTTCTCCATGATTTGTCCCCTATTGCATTTATGATTTTTGAGCGCCATTTTTCTGATACTGTGTATCTGGCAGGATTTTTGGCCTCTGATGTAATTAATTTGCTGGGTCCATTCTCTTGCTATTTAAGCAGACTGTGGACCCATTTTAAGTAGTTGTTGAAAACTGGACATTTTGGCTCTGTAATGAAATACATCTGGTTTTGGTTGCTCTGTGCAGTGGATTTTGTGAGTTTATGAGTCTCATGTCTTATGTTTTGTGCATAAATTCATTGGTTTCATTGTTTCTTTACATGAGTAATGCTATATTGCATGTGTTTTGTTGTTTGTCTCCTATATTGAATATGCTTTCCTTTTGAATCTAGATATCTAAGGGGTGTCTTGGGTTCTAGGATATAGGTTCACTATATTGAATGCTTGATCTCTTAACTTCTGTTCAAGGGATAGATTAAACTATTTTCAAGTTAAGTATTGAGGAAAGTATATTGCAGTAAGGATATTATAAGTAGAGATGTGTAAACACTCTATTTTGGGATATATTTATAAGGCAAATATGATAAATCCCCTTGAAATCCAGTCTTGTTATGTTTATGCTAAACATTTACATGTGTATGTCTATGACTCCAAGCCCTGGATAGGCACCAATCTAACTCTGTGTTGAGGTTATACACCAGGTCTAGCTTTGCATCCAAACACATAAAATCAAAATCAAACTCCAAAACAACCATTAGGACAGTAGAATTAGTTTTAGGATCCCAAGTCCTCTGTCTACAACTGAAAATAGGCCCAAAGCTAGCCCCTTTGCTCTTATCTTGCAGTTTTGGTCTACTTACAGGAGGACTTATCTGCTTCATGTCAGCATCCCAGCCTTTGTATGCATATTCTCATGGATGTTGAGTAGGGAATACCCCCCTAGGTTTTGCAGAGCCTGAAGAAGAAGAGGAGATAAAAATAGAGTCTATCTCCTATACTGTTGGCCCCTGGCCCAGAGATCCTGTTGATCATTGATGGCTACCTTGTAGGGAAAGCTGGGAGTAAACATCCAGTCTGGGAAATAACCAACAAACTCTACACCCCTCTCTTAGTTTTGACACCACCTTGGGAATCATTAACATTGATTTATTAAGAAGACTACCTATGACAAAGCACTAGTGTAACTCCATGTTTCTTGTGGTAGATGAATTCTCCAAGATGACCATCATGATTGCTTGCAAGAAAAGTCTCACCATGCCAAATATTGTGCCACTTTTATTCACCCATGTTTGGGTCCATTTTAGCTTACCCACATCCATTATATTTTACTATGACCATCATTTTGTTAGTCATTTTTGGTAAATTTTGTGGACAATGTTAGCTATGCAACTAAATCAATTTATATATTTCCACATATAGATAGATGGATAAATACAAGTGGTCAATTGCATTGTTGTGCATCTAATGTGCATCTATAATAGTGAACACCTACACACTTGAGATGACAACATCCTTTGCATTTAACATTCCTACAAAAATGCTCTACACAACTCTATGAGGCATAGTCCTTTCTAGACTTGTCTTGGGTTCCAATAGGAAGCATCCCTTGATATATCCTATTGCACACCATCCACATTAGACTCATGTATATAGGAATAGGAAATCAACAAGGCATAAACATTTATGCAGCATATCCAACATGTGCATTGATGTGTTCATGAGATACTTACATGACAACAATTGAACCACAAAAAGTGCCATGACACTCACCACACACCTCACATTTCAGGTTGATGACGATTATGGTTGCATCTTTAGAAGGAACACTTCAAGGGTATTTAGTGCCCTTGACCTACCAATATTTGTAATGGTCCTTCCACTCTTTGAGAAAGTATTTGGTTCTCCAACCTTTTTTTGTTGTATATTTTCTTCAATAAGCTCATTTCAGGGGCTTAAATTTGTAAGAAAGTCTTTACAATCCTTCTCTCTCATTTATTCCATCATCTATACTTACCATCAAAGGATTTATATAATGAAAATAACTATATCTCACTAGATACCATAATGGTTTGTAGCATCTTACAATCATCTACATTTTCTTAAGGGGGTAGAACACTTTGTGTTCACTTAGTCTAGATATGGCACCACCATGTGTTCCAATGTGGACTAGCTTCAAGGATCTAGATAGTGTGGCTATACACATTGCTACACATGTTGGTGTCTAGTTAGACACGTGGAACATCAACAACCACATGTTATGCTTCCATACACGTGTGCCACCTAATGACATCTATACTGCAAAACATGATCATATAATTGGCACTGTATGCATCTGACACATGGTGATGTCCACGCCACATGCCACAATGATCTAGTTGGCACCATACAAGTTTGACATTTGTTCTCATCCCATCCACATAAGAAATGCACCATATATGTTGGATACTTGTCAACATCTACATGGAGCATAACTGATGGTATTCTTGAACAAATGACTAATTTGTACATTTTGTAGAGTAAAAGAGGTATAAAAAAACTTCATCTTACCTCTCTATATATTTCCTTTGCTCATTTTGAATAGAAGTGACATATATGTTAGACCCCTTCTATATTTGAATGTCTTTTGGTTTACATATCTATTTTCATTTATGTATTCTATGATCTTATTACATTAATAGATAATATAGGATTGTCCCTTAGTTCATCTTGGGAATTAGATTAAATAACATTTGAAGTTGACTGTAAATTAAAACATGGTGAGCATTTTGTTGATTTTCTTTCTTATTTTCACCCTTTTTAAAAATAAATTTTCCTATTGAAATTTTGAAGGATGAGATCCATATTTAAGTGCACTAGACTTAAGAAGTTTCAATTCAATGTTTCTTACATTTGCACACAAATCCATGGAATAATAATAGTTGTTTAGGTACATTGTCTCTTGGATGGTAGGTAATAAGCCCTTAACAAATATTCTTTGCAATTCATCATTAGGAATTTGATAGTGTATCTTTGTTGACAAATTTTGAAATCCAATAGCATAATCATGATTGCACTCATTTGATCCTTGTTTACATCCTACTAAATCTAAAATTGTAACCTTTAAATCAATATTGACATTAAAGTGATGTACAAAAGCATTGGCCAAATGATTGAAGGAATGAATAGAACTATGAGGAAGTGAATAAAGCCATTCAATTGCATAATCCTTTTAGTTTCTAGGGAAGAGCTTTGTAAAATTTTTATCATCATAAACATAATCAAAACAAACTCCCAATTATGTCATAAGGTCCCCTCTACCACTATACATTACAAAACTAGGGGCCACCGAACAAACTAGAAATGGATAAGAAATAACTCAAATGAAAGTGGATTATGCTTGATTTCTCCTATGATATCCTTTGATTACTAGGGGTAATGCATCAACTTTACTTTGCATCTCATCAATTATTTTAAAGATGACATCTATGTTGGAAGGATGAACATTAAGAGTTATGATTAAAATGGGAGTGGAAGTGGAAACATGAGATAATAGGTGGAGTGTAGGTTGATTGGGGGACAAAGAATGAAGTTGGAATGACAACACTAGAAGTGGGAACATGAGTAGTGGGTGAGAAGTAAACACAATTAGGGGATGAGTGGAAGGTACAATATGAGAAGTAGGTACAATGAGAGGATCAATGATAGGAGCTATGAAAAAATGATAAGAAATATAGAGAAGAGAAGAAATATGTGACATGGCTAATGCGGAAGAAGATGTGGAAGGAGGCACACTAGACAAAGAGGCTTGTGAAGGAAGGGGAGGAGACACACTATTTAAGGAACTTGATGTGCTTATCTTTTGACCTATATCACTTAATACTTCTATCACATAAGGATTATCCATTAACAAGTTATGAAGAACATCAATCAAATTTGAATAATTAACATTGTTGCTGAAATTCGTAAAGGTCTGATATAAGTATTTGTGTAGTAAGATTCATGTCTTTCCTATCCATATGTACAACATGTGCATCATGATGAAAAATATCTTCCCCATTAAAATATGTAGTAGTCATCAAATCCTCAATCATAACTTCCTCGCAATGAATCGAGGCCATTGTAGAGTTAAGCCTAAGGTTTCTTCTTAGTGCAAAATGAGGATTAGGTTGAGACCTTAACATTCAAGCAAAATATAAAGCAATGAAAAGGAAATTGCATCCAAGTAATCCTAATTTTTTCTGCCAACAATTCATACCATAGATTGAACAATTTAAGGATATTACAATAGGTAATTTGTATCGACACAAATAATATTACTGAAGCATTTCAAAGTTTAGGCCATAAGAATCGTCCCTTTTTAAACATGGATTGCAAATAATTCTGAAAATTTAGAAGTCTTGGTCATTAACATTATTGTTTGCTACAAAGTCATCTAGTGTACCATTGTCAATGTTCATATGTTCTTTCGAGTATTTAATATTATCATCATCCTCATCTTGACCTACATCATCTTCATCATTAATGAAATTTGACTATAGACCATCTATATTGTTACTAGATGTATTTGGATCATCATTTTCTATACCGTCCATATTGTTGTCTTCCATAACACCATCTAACTCTGGATTGTTGTCTTCTTGTGCCTGAACATAACCATCTTCAACATCATCATAGATGTCAATTTCTTTAATGTTCTCTAACCCCTCTCTCTCATTTTGTTGGCCATCATTGTTTTGCTCAGTATCCACTAATGCATCGTCAAATACATGCCTTAATATTGGATCATAATGTATGACAAATATGCATTTCGGGTCCAAAATATATTCATAGAAAAATACCTGCACATGAACGACATACATATATTAGACGTATGGTATAAAATTTTTATTGATTAATAAACACATGTATATATTTGCAATAAACTATGAATTAATAGATTAATGATCACTACTGCTTCTTGTTTGAGTTAAGAAATACCTGTTCACAATGAATTGGTAGAACATAAGACTCTTTATCCTCTGGTAGGAAACATGAGGAATCTATAGAAAATAATCCACTATGGGTATCATGTCTTCGTGTCCTCTCAAATGCTTCATACTATCTACACTTAGAAATACAATGTTTAAAAGAGCGGTAATACAACTCATTAATTTCTTGTATTTTCCCAGCATATTGTAGATTCCCTTCAATTATATTCTTATCTTTTGAACTTGATCGACTAGATTGCTTGAAGTCAACCATGATGCCACAATCGAAGGATCATCTCTTTACATCTACACTTTCTACACGATAATTTTGAACATATGCCCACATTGCTGGATATTTCCTCACCTGTGAAAGACCATTTATTTCAGTGAAAAAATATATAATGATGAATATTAAAATAGTTAATAGTGTCAAAACTGTAAGGAAACAACATTTTGTAAAATTCCAACTGTACCTTTCTTTCACATCCTCTAGACATGTTGATTTCATCTTCCGTTATGTTTGAATCTATACCTACATCTTCTATTTGATTTTGAATTTGTTCAGTAACCCATTCTAGTGTGCAATCTTTGCTCCATTCCCCAAGAAGATCAGTGGGAAGTGGAGTATTCCTTGGGTTTGATCTCTTATACTGTCTCCTTGCTTCTAACACTTCTTCTCTCTTTTTATCATATAGATCAATCTATTTGTTCATAAAGTCCATGTGGTACAGAATGAACTTGTCGAGTATAGCACTTTTGTCTACACCTATTACATGCCAACATGTTTATTTCAAACTCCAAATGTCATGTTGTTAATTTGACAAATAAATTACAGAGTAAATTAATGATTGCGAGAAAAACAACCACACTAATCATGAATTTACTTACTAATTTCTACTTGAACACCATTAGATTGTGGTTTTTCTCCATCAATAATATCTGATTCTCATTCTTCATCCTAGAAGCATGGCCCATCTTCAAAATCCTTACTAAGGAATTCACACATGAAGAAAAATGCTTCATTCAATACGTACCCTTCAGCCATGCAACCCTCTGGATGTGCCTTTTGTCGGACATATATTTTTAGAGTTTTCATATACCTTTCAAAGAAAAACATCCACCTCATTGATATGACACTCACCAATTCAATCTCATCAACTAGGTGTATAAGTAAATCGACTTGTAGGGAGCTCCTTCTCAAATACACATACAATTTATGTAATTTCCTTCTTCCATTTTGGCACTTCACATTCATGGATCTCCTTGGAGGTCACCCACCTAATATAAGAATAGTAAATTAGTATGAACCTTTAGTCAAAAATTAAAATGCAATATAATGTCTCTATGTCTCTCACACATGAACATTTCATATAACCACATACCTTGTAAATGCTGACAATCGACTTATGGCATTCCTTAAGTCAACTGTAAGACAAGAATCCCCCCTAATTGCCAATGGCATGATATGCTATCAAACACATTTATGAAAAGGTCATTAGTAATTTTTTCTCACACAACAAAATATCAAAATATATTTAGTACTTAATCAATGTTATTAGTAAATGTTAAATGATGATATATAATACCTTCATAAAATTATGAAAATCATGTGTTTTAAATCTTGTGATATGTCCATCAACTGTAAAAGCTTTAGCCAATGATTACCCATAGCTAGTAGGTGTCCTTATTGAATGGATGACATTTTTTAGTTGGTCTAGCATTTTTTTTAAATTCATGGAGCTTTCTGCATATGTTTCATTTTCTTTGTTTGGCCACAAATGTTTTTTATCAATTTTGGTACATGAAAGAGCAATATCTCTCCTCGAAGACAAGGCATCCTTCTCTTTGCCTGATATATGTCGAAATATAGAATCTGGGACATTTTTGAAGATGTGCATAGGATCTAATAGGTGAGATATTAATAGATCCTTCTAGTAAGGGAGCTCATAAAATATGGATTTCCTTTTCATTCCTTCTGGCATATTAACTACAACTTGTTCTGGTTCTTCAATTGAATCACCCCGATCAAAAAAATCCTCCCAAGCTTTCAATTCAGCATCTTCATACTTCTTGAGCCAATCACCTAGACCCATAATCATGGGAGGGCCTCTATTTTCAACTTTTCCATCAAATTGATTCTTCAGGCAATTTCTAAACTATGATCTAGTGGTAGAAAAACCCTGTTGTTTGCGTAAATTGTTGGTGTGAACACATAATTCACACATGTTAAGTTGACTTAGTGAGTCTTCTAGATGTCTAGTTGAGTCTAGTTGTGTATTGAGTTGTTGATAGTTGGAGTGAGTTGTCTTATCCTCCACATGTGCAATTACTTATCATCCTCTAATTGACACATGTTGTAGGAATATCTCCACTTTCCACTCCACCTTTCTAGCGCTCACCTTGCCTTTATAAGCAAGGCTCACTCATTGTATTTCATACAGCTTCATATGATCTTTGTATAGATTCTTGTTCCATTGTTTTAGCATCTTGTCTTGTCATCTTTGTGTGGAAGGTTGTCTTGACTGCAGGTGATCCTGGCTTGCTGAGTCACATTGACTCTTACATGGTATCAGAGCCTTATCTACAATTTCCTTCCCTCATTAGAGAGGTTTTGCTGGGAGTTGTGTGTTAGGAGCATCCTGAAGCAAATCCAACATCACGGTTGCAATCAGGAGAACCTAATTTGTATAGATTGGTTGTTCATTCGTCAAATTTCATCATCAAAAAATTTGGCAAATTTTTTTTGCTTCTGGTCCTTTGGCAAAAAATCTATACCCTGTACGGTCATTGCGACAGCACTACATAGGGTCTGCATCATACTGCATCATCAGATCTGGGTGAATATTGTGGAGTAATTTTTTTTTCATAGTTTAATATATTCCTGTCGACATTGTTTTAAAGGGGGAGTTGCAAAGTTTTTTGAAAAGCATTAAAAATAATATATACTACGGTAGGGTACTGGCCATACCCTACACAGATCTGCGCTTCGCACCAACATGGCGGGTTACCCCCAAGGCCTTTTTTGTAAGGCTTTGACTATTTTTTATAAGTTTACTCTATAGTTTATATCCCCATTCAAAGGTCAACACCCCCGGTCAATAGTCTTAAACACACAAATCCACTCCAATCAGTTGCTTGAACTAATGGCGGTCGGCATACCCCTTCACGGGCTTCTTTAATCTATTGAAGTCAACAAAGCATGTTGTAGTCGGCAATCATATCAAAGTCGAAGGCATTCAAGGTTTGTTTTTACTGTAGCAGTCTTTAGATCCTGTTTCAACGGTTGTCCTCAGTCCAAACAACTTCAGCGATTGTCATTTCATTACTCATAGCGGCAGCTTCTTCCATGAATCTCACATCCTCTGGTTGTAGTTGATATAACACAGTCAACCGTCCTTTGTTGCATATATTGTGCTCGGTGGTTTGTCTAAGATTGGCAGGCATTTCAACCTATGGTAGTTCTTCATTGTTTTACCGACGGTCTTCCTCGCAGTCAGCAGTTTTCAAAACCCTCGCAGCGTCAACCAATATCCAGTGACCACACATCATTGGCGGTCGGCATCAATGTTTGGGAGGTTAACAAATGGCTTTTTTTGTTAGCTCTAGCAACAACAGTCGACAGATCTTGGCAGTCTAAAATCCACCGGTGATCTCTGCAGATCTTAAACAAATCGGCATTCCTTTTGAAGTTGGCAATCCATGATTTGTTCTCGAGACTATAGGCTTTAGTCATCGACCAATAACTATACTCATTGGTTGTTTTGTCAGTAGTTTTAACATTGTCCAACTACAATTTTCTGCGGGAGTCTTAATTGTTAGCAGTTGGCATTGGCTTTAAAACTCTGGCATTTAAGTTTTGACCCGCAGTCTTTTGAATTCAAATTTAGGCGGTTTTGACTTTGACTATGAGAGTGATTTTTCTACAGATTAGTGGTTTGGCACCCACTGACAGTGGTTTTGTGACTACAACAGTTTCAGGGTGGTTTTGATTGCACAACCAAAGTGGTTTTTTTTCCTGACGGTGGTTTCGAACCCAAAACTAGCGTTTTCCATTTCCAGCAGAGAATATTCCATTTTCTGTGAGAATATTCCACCAAGGGGGTTTGTTTTGCCCCTCAAAGTCCTAAAGTAGGGCTTTTTTTCTTTTTTGCACAAATTTTGCCCACGGTGTCCAAATCGGGCAAGCAAGAGATCAATGGAAAGCTGACAGAGAGAACTTCGCAGTAGTATCAATCATTTTCACAGTTTTTGCTGTTTGACAGCATTTATTTCAGGTTGAAGATAGATTCCTCTTTTTGGCTTCTGAGCTCCTAACTTTTTGCCACGATCTCCAATTTTCATGATTCTTACGGCATCAAAAAGGTATTTAGAAGCTCTACACAACCATCCATGCACTTTTCTCAATTTTTGTTCTAGGTGTATTTTATTTCATTTGTCAATTTTTTGGCATTTGATTGATAACTTGAGCATTTTGATACTTGAGGAGGTGAAATTTGTTTTAAGAGGATTTGTTTGCTATAATACATCATTGTGAGTGATTGTAATTTCACTCGAATCTCTTTTTTAAGAGATTTTGATTATTTTTCCTAATTTTGGTCCTTGGAGGGCAATTGTAAAATGCACTAAGTATAAAGTGCCACAAACAAATTGGGGGGGCTCTCTTACATAGTAAAGTGGTGTTGTTGTCTTGTTGTCTCTCTTTTTCATCATGGATGTGCCTTAATTTCCACTTTTAACTCCATATAATTATATTGAATGGAAGAAAAACATGGAGTTTGTGTTGTATAAACAAAAGTTACATAGAATAACTTTAGGCACAGATCCTAAACCCACAGGTGCTACTGAGAGAAGAAAATGGTTAGATAGAAGAGATGAGGCTTATGGTACACTTTGTCTTGCTATTTCTCTAGATCTGAGATTTCATGTTGAGTCTTGTACAACACCAAATGAGATATGGACAACACTAGACAATCTCTTTGGAAAGCAAGATAAAATAAGAAGGTTCAAATTGGAGAATGAGCTAATTGCACTTAATCCTCAAGACTTTGATCAAATTGAAGATTTCTTCACCAAGTTTAAGTCTTTCAGGTTGCAACTCAAACAGTGTGGTCTTGAGAAAGAAGTTGAACAATTGATTCTATCTATTCTTGCAAAATTAGATCCTGCATATTCAATTTATGTTTCTACCTTTTATGCTACAATGGATGCCTTTGGTAGTGAGTTTAAAATGCCTTCACTTGAGGAGTTTACTGCACAACTCACAAGAGAACAAGCCAATCTACTACACATGGGCACATTAAAGTCTCCTAGAAAATAGGCTCTAGTTGCAACACAAAGTACAAAATATCCTAAGGCTTCACATAACAAAGGCAAGAAACAAAAGGATTCAAAGTCTAATGAGCAAGAGAAAGAATCAAAGAAAACCCCCAACTCTTCTTCCAAAGAGGAGTCCAATAAGAAGAAGAAGCCAAAGTGTTCTTATTGTAAGAAATTGGGTCATGATGAGACTAAGTGTTATGAGAAAAAGTTTGAAGAGATGTCACAACTTCTTCAAAAACATAACATTGAGTATTCTTCATCAACATCTATTTTACCCAAGTCTTCTTCTTTGCCACCATCTGCATCTACATCTACAGTGACAACAGGCATTGCTTATGGGACAGATAAAGGAAAAGGACATGCACTCTTTACTTCTACAAGTCTACAGTCAGAGAGATGGCTTCTTGATTCTGGAGCTTCTCATCATATGGCATCTTCACAGGGGATGTTCTCATCATTTTAGTCATGTAATTCGCCACCTATTTTGATGGGTAACAATACATACATGCATGCAACTGGTAAAGGAACTATTGATGTTGGTCAGAATACATTCAACAATGTGTTGTGTGTACCTTCCTTGACAACCAATCTCCTTTCCATCTACTAGATTACTCATTGTGGTATAGGGAAGATAGTTGAGTTCACTCCTGATTCTGTGATCATATGAAACTTAGAGAGTCAAGACATCATTGTTGTTGGGATGGTAGATCATGAATCTCACTTGTATACCTTCTTCGAATTTGTTTTTGATGATGATGTAGATCCATTGATTTCTATTCACACTCATGCATCAAGTGTGAATCATGTTTCTAAGGAGAAGTTTGGTCACTTGAACCTTGGTGTTCTTGCATCTACTTCAGTTCCTGAGACTAGTTTTGAGCTTCCTCCTTCTCCTACTTCTATAGAGATTGGCATTAGCATAGCTTCATCCACTTCAGTTGAGCAGGATATTCTTTGTTTTCTAGATACAGGTTTGTGGGATGAGTACTTGATAGGTATTTGAGACTTGTTTCGTGAGTCCTATCTTGATGACTTGGAGGACATCATTGATGACATTCATCTCCTCTTTGAAGGAGTTGATTCTTCTACTTCAGATGAGAAGACACCTTCTTCTCCTCTTCACTTGTTAGAGTTCGGCATTGAGTTGGAGTATCCTGAGCATCATTTAGAGGATATTTCATCTTTGGAGGTTGATGATCTTAAGTTTTCATCTTGTCTTGGATTATCACCTGATTATGTGGCATCTTTTGGTTGTGACATGTGGACACTTGAGTAGTTTTCAGAGACATCATACATCACGAGGCTTTTTCCCTCATACCTTGAGATGGAGTTTCTTAGACATCAGCCTTTGGACTTGTTTCTTCCTAAGGGGAAGAATGTTGTTTGTAGGCTTTGGAGTCTCTTCAACATTTTTCTTCAGGTGTTTAGCATTGGGACAGGAGCTACTTCATTGTGGGTGCGACTTATAGTCTCACACTTGCTCTCCTATGGGGGGTACTTGATTGTACATATGTGTTGGATGTAGTCCTTGGGGGGTCTTGATTCCTCCTTTCATCACATCTTTCATTTGTTTTTCGCATTCTCATTTTTGGAGAGGAGTTTTGTCCCATGAGGTTTTCTCCTTTTCTCCACTTGAGATTTGTTGTACATGGGTACCTAACATGACCTAGTATTCGAGACCCGTCCATCATTGTTTTAGTCAACTACTCCCTAAGTTGCACTTAAGGGGGGGTGTTGGTGTGAACACATAATTCACACATGTTAAGTTGACTTAGTGAGTCTTTTAGATGTCTAGTTAAGTCTAGTTCTGTGTTGAGTTGTTGATAGTTGGAGTGAGTTGTCTTATCCTCCACATGTACAATTAGTTATCATCCTCTAATTGACACATGTTGTAGGAATATCTCCACCTTTCTATCTCTCACCTTGCCTTTATAAGCAAGGCTCACTCATTGTATTTCATACAACTTCATATGATCTTTGTATAGATTCTTTCTCCATTGTTTTAGCATCTTCTCTTGTCATCTTTGTGTGGAAGGTTGTCTTGATTGCAGGTGATCCTAGCTTGCTAAGTCACATTGACTCTTACATAAATAAATGTATGTAGATCTTTAGAATACCACCCTTGAAATTGTTCTACACATCTTGGACATGCTAATATCCCCTTTGTTTGAAGCCCTGCAATTCAATAAGTAATGTTAATAACATAAAAAAATAGTATAAAACTAAGTATGAAAGTTGGGATGAAAATAAATTATGAGTGTAAATACGTAAATATTTAATCTTACCAGAACAAACACCAAGTCATGGGAAATCATGAATAGTCCAACATATCACACCATACAACATGAAGGACCTATTTGATGGGGGACGTGATATGCCATACATTCTTATGCCTTTCCATAGTAGTTACATCTCATCAATAAAAAGTGCAAGATAAACATCCTTGTTTTTAACTTGATGTTTTCCTAGAACAATGAGAGTCAGCATAAAGTGCTCCTTTCTAACAATCATCCATGGGGAAATATTGTATACTATCAATCCAATGGGCCAAACACTATAATTTGAGCTTAGGAAAGAGAATGGGCACACTCCATCAATTGCAAGACCAAACCTGATATTACGGGGTTCATCTTTGAATTTTCTTGGCCATTTTTCCTCTGTGTTTCATTGCTTTGGAGTGAGCCAGAATTCACATGAATCCTTCTTTACTCTTGTTCTTTGCATGCCAGTCCATCAATTGTGCAAGTGACTTGCATCGAAACATTTGTTGAAGTCTAGGTATAATTGGCATGTGACGTAAAACCTTCTTTAGAAATATAGGGCCTTGTACATCTATACAATATCTCTTCACTTTGCATACAAGGCATTCTGTCTTGTTTTGATATTTATCTCTGTATAAAATGCAATCATTTTTACATGAATGAATTTTCTTATATTCAATCCCCAACTCAACCAACAACAGACGTGCCTCTCTGCAAGTTGATGGCAACACATTCTCTTCAGGGAATATTTTAGTTTTTAGTGCCCTATAAGATTGCCAGAGATTAAATTAATTGAATGTTTGACTTATGATGAACATGTTTGATATGTCAATCTATACTAGGATTGTTTATATACAATATATGGTTTTAAAAACCCCTTAAAGAAATATAAACGAAGTTGATGAATGTTTACGAATTATGTACATCAATTGACAATGTAAAATAAGAAATAGATTTCAACTCACTTTAGTAGGGTAGTGAATCCTTTGTCTGACCAAACAAATAATGACTTGATTTCTAATAATATTAATGTCCATGATAGTTTTGAGCTTCTACTTGTACCCGATTTGAACATGGGTGTCTTCGCTACTTGCTTGATTGAGTCTTTGAGGTTGTTATCATCAACATTACATTGGTGGTAATTACCCCTGCTATTATCATTACTGTCAACCATATGATCATTATTGTCATCATTGTTTCCATCCCCAAAGAAACCTGTAAGCATTTCATTCAATCCTTCTTCATGCACTATATTTTCACTATCATGATAATCATCATTAAGGCTAGGTGGCATGTCATCAATGTATGTAGATCTCATCAACTCTTCAAATTTCTCAGTTGGTAGTATTCTCTTCAATCTTGCTCTTTTCACCCTAGTATTGTTTAAAGGATGGTTTGGATCATCCCATCCAAATCTTAATAACCCAGTTGGATCTTGGGTATTACTATGTGTTTCATCAACATCTTCTACCTATCAACAAAAGCAAGCATTATTTAATGTTTGACAACAATTTAATAAATCATAAATGTATCAATTTCAAAGAAATATAATCAAATATGGCTTAAAAATAAAAATATAAATATAAATTGGATGAACATATATACATCAATTGAATAATGGAACATTATTTTATAGACTACCTTTTTTACATGATAATTTAAATAAAACACAATTTTGACAACATGGTTTATAAAACATCAGTCCACACTCATTTATTATTCTTTAGTTTTTTGCCCTTAAGAACATCCTTAGGGAGACGTTGTTCTTCCCTCTTCTTTCATGCAGGAGTGCATTTTAAGAAGGGGTAATCAATCAATAACTCATCCCCAATGGTAAGGTCCATAATAGCCTCAACCATTATCAATCTATCAACCTCTCTTTCCATATCTCCATCTTTATCATTTATAACCTCAACAAATTGACAATTCGGTCTTACAGTAGGGTCCCTTCCCTTACTACGATTTATAAATCCTGCAATATTTTTGTGTGTGTATGCACGTCCATCTATATACATAAGATGACCTCTATTCATTTCTTTTCCACTTTCGAATTGGAGACGATGTGTATACATATTCAAATTTAGACCATATGCTGACATGCTAGGCTTATATTCTGCTAGCCTTCTCCATTCACCACTGTAATATGATGGACCATAATCTAGCATTAATATCCTAGTGGTTTGTTCCGAATTGTTTCTATGTTTAGATCCCACATGTACATTTTGGACAATAAAGAGGCCTAGATTCACTCCATGAATATTGGAGGGTCATATCATGTAGTTGTATCCCCAAAATTGAAACACCTCGTACACTCTAGGTAGTTGTTGATCACTAGGCCAAATGCAATATAGTCGACAATCAAATGTCTCTTTGTAAATTGATCTCAAACTTAGGGGCAAGTCATCATCTCCATCACATTCATTCTCATAGGGTATGTAGTCCACCTTCCCCTTGTCTTTAAGCACATTATGCATCTTTATACTGGTTCTTATTCTATTACCTATTTTCATCAATTCCTCATCTTCTAAGCTGGTAAATATTGACACATATTTTTGTTAGATGTATCATCTAATAAATGATCATTGCCCTCTAGGCTCGAAGTGGGTGATCCAAGAAACTTTAAACTAAGAACTTTATCCTACAAGTATCCATTAAGAAAAAAATTAGTTATTTAAATAATATAAAACAATGTTTAAACGAAGTATACATGTTATTTATATCAAATTGGAAAATTCCTTACCGCAATTCCTATTGGATTTGAATCGATTGTAGGAGGCATAAAATTGAATGGAAGCTCATCATATATGTAATGTATTTATAAAATCACTCATTTGAATTGTTTCTTTCCTTGACATACAGAACATCCACAAACAACAATGTTCTCAAAGTATTCATCCCATGTACTATAATCCTGACCAACCTCTTGTTCTGTGCAATCATTTATTGTGTCTGTAAGATCCATTGTCATATCCTCTTCCACCCACTGTCCTCTATGTGATTTAAAAGTTTTAGGTCCACGTCCACATACATATCTTGTTATTTTTCTAGTTGAACGCTTAGGCTCTGGATTTTCTCCAATCTCCATCTAAAATAATCAACATGCATTAATTTATGTCAAGATTGGATAATACATTATAAATTTCAATAATACTATGAAAAAAGATGGATGTATCACAAAATGACATCAAATCATTTTTTCCTAAGTTAAATCAAAATTTGAGTACCTGATGTCCCGCTTCATCTGTTGTGTCCTCATTTGATAAGACACGATCTATTACCATGGCCTCGTCTGGCCCCTATAATACACAACATAGTAAATAATGTTTAGTACACCAATTATATCATTTCAAAAAATATGCTATCCAATACAAAGCCTCACTTTAGTCATATATTTGACATATTGATATCATGTTTTGGCCATCCTAATTTTCAAACTTTTCCCTTGATCATAGAATCACATTTAATCACCATTCCTGTGCATTTTCAACCAATAAGTTTGACCTCAGAGGCCTCATGCATAGAAAAATTACTTTATCTCCTCTATGTTGTAGCATTTGTGAATTCATAAACACCTTCCTCCTTTGGTTGAGGTTGCTTTCTCTTCTTACCTCTATTGTATCTACAAATTCCATTGTCATATCTATTTCCACCCACTTTCCTCTCTGCGATTTAGTAGTCCTATGCCATCCACGTCCTCTCTCCATGGCCTCCTCTAGATCCTGTAATACACAACAATGATAATAGTCACATAACACTTGTACACCAAGAGAATATTGTTGAAATTATCTTGTTAATACACTCGCTTTTCATTAAGACGCACTATAAAAAACAAAATAGGACATTGCAACATTTTCCTCTTCACAAAAAGTTTACACCTAGAATCTTGACGACTAGAGCTCAAATCTTATGATTACAAGATGACTACAAATTCACATCAAAAAGACATTTATTTACAAGATGAATACAAATAAAACCTATTACTAATAATTTTAGTTGAACATCCCTTCCATGGTCCCTTGTTATCCTAGATGAAAGAAAACCTATTACTAATAATTTTAGCTAGTTCTCTACCTTACACTTCTTCCACAAATTCATTAAAACCATAGATATTTTCTCTTTGAAAACTAGATATTGGATTCCTTATTCTTGATTGAAACCTACTTTAGGATGGAATGATGAGATCTAACAAAGTGTAAAAACATGTCAATATATGTAATATATGCATGGATAAAGACAATAGACAAATATATATGACAATACATGATGAATGATCTATCAATAATACATTAAATAAGGGTGGGTTAGTGGGATCAAAGAGATTACACAAAAAAATACCAAATCATAATCAAGATAATAGCAATGAAACATAGATGAGGGGTGCATCCAAGCCCTAATAAAGTATAAAATGAATCATATCTACTAAAAAATGTTAAATTTATAACCTTGATGTAGAAGGATAAACTCTAAGGATGAAACCTGAGTGTGTTTAAGAATGTTTGGTTCTTGAATTTATGAAAGAAAAAATAACATGCCTCACATACATATCCCAAGTAAATTAATTAAATCAAAATAAATAAATAATATAACTTGCCCAGGATAAAGAGTTGAGAGTAATAACACCACTAAAATAAATGCTCAAAATTAAATAATAAACATAATGGTATTTAGCTCTAGGTTCAATGAAGATATGACTATGCTAGACATTGCTAAGTGATTTATTAGTGGAACAATAACTAGGACTATAAAAAACTATCTCAAAACTATAAAATTCATGATGCTTCATTCCAATACACTTCCATGGATATGGAATTGATCTCAGTGCATAAAAATATGAACCTACACATAGAACGAAACCTTAACTACAGATCTAATCTTCACTGAGTTGGATGTCTATAATTTATTATCTTGATGTGAACAACCTATGTCTAAGAGGGGTCATGTCGATAGACATTATTGAGGATTTTTTTAGGCTAGAATATTTCTCATTTAGTTAAACTCCTATGACTAATTTAATGATACAAATAAATGATTGGACAACATGGAAGCATGAAATACACATAGGATGTTGATAAAATGTCAATGTCACATGATAATGATTTAGTTCTCATAGATGTTTTTTTAGAATTCCCCAATAAGTCCTATATCTAAGATGATAGTAATGAATTAGGGTTTGTCCTTTTTTACAAATCTGTAACATGCAATTTGAAATATTTCACACTTTAGATGACTCATCTAGTTGTATAGGGTAAACATGGGCCCATTTAAATTTAAATTTAAAAGTTTAGGAGTCATTTCTGAGTTCACAAATCTAACCTCTATCAGTTTTGCATCCACAAAATTGACATGGGATAAGGAATAGATAAAATAGGGAACCATGATTGCTCCCTTGGAACATATGAAGATTAAGTCAATTTAGGATCAATTTGTTTATCAACTTCCAAGAAAAATACTTCATTTTTTACTGATAGGCACTAAATTAGGTGCACTTTGTGCCGCCTTTTATGCCAAAAAAATATTACATTAAGGGCTAAAAGTTAGCGCTAAATTCGGTGCTAACTACACCGAATATAGCGCCAACAAATGAATTAAAAGTTATAAAAAATATAAGTTTCCTGCATGAAGGAAGAGATGAGAGGAGAAAAATGCTGTGGGAAGGAAGAGAGGAGAAAAAAGGGAAAAACTTCATGTGAAGGAAGAGATGAGAGGAGGGCACCCTCTGAGGGATCGGCTATGAGCAAGTAGATGATAAATTTGATTTAGTTTGCGACACCATAGGTAAGGTTACAATTTGTTTTTTCGTTCCCACAAATATTTTTGTTTGGATTAAATGGAGAGGATTGTGAAGAAAGGGTTGTGAATATTGTTTTATTTATAGGTGAATTGTTCAAGTCTCATGTGGTTGCAAAGGAGGAGGGTAAAATTGTACACATTGCATTATTTCCTCCACATCCAAGAGTAGTGAATGCATTTTTGAAACCCCAATGCCCTAGTTCGCTTATCATTCCCATCCCAAGCTTTCAGATTCTGGTTCTATTTCTCAGACCTTCCTTCCATACCTTTCTCTGAAGACAACTTTCTTGCTTCCTTCCTAAAAAAGTAGTCAAGTGCTTTCAATACAAGTTGTTAAATTGAATCCGCCCCACTATAGCCAGATCCCGTGGGAACAGAGGTTGGTTGAGACAATACGAGGAGATAGTGCCTTTGAGATGAGGGTGAGCGAACTAAAATTAGGCCCAAAACTATAGATTCCCTCCCAAGGTAGCAATTGATTTATAGGTAATTGTTTCATACCTGATAGTGTGTACTTCATTTGCCTCCATAGAATGGACAAAAATAATTTGCCCTAGGTCGCCTCAAAACTTCAAGCAATAGAGGGAAGAGAGCAAAGGGAGCAGACTCTAGCCACAATGAGGTAATTCATTATCAATTTATAGATTTGTATATGTTTCCATTGTGTCTTTGATTTTTAGTTTTTAGTTTTTTATTTCTAAATTTAAAAGAAGAAATTTATTTTATATATATAGGGACATGAGACTGACAAAGATAAAGAGGCATTGGCTTCCATATTGGGGGTAGAGGTAGTGAACAAATTGGATGGTGTGGACTTGACAATGCTTGCTAGATACATAGAAAAATGATCTAGTAATGCCCCTAAAACATTGCAACCAAATCAACCTTGTCAACGAGAATTAATTGATTCCCCAACCAGTCCTGGATCGAGCAAAAGATCCATGAGGAAATCAATAACAATAACCTCTAAGAATGTGGAATAGGGAGCAGAGACTTCCAATGTCCCAGCCACTCCTGGGACATAGACTTCTTCGACCACCACGCCATGTTTTGCATCTTGCATTGGTACCTACGATACCAAGATAGAATATGATGTGGTTTCATGGGAAGTCCAAATGACAGATGATGGAAAAACATTTGTGAATAGGTTGAAGGAATCATGCCTTCAATGGTTTAAAGACCATCTACATTTGCCATTCTCAAAGATACCCATGCACCTGCAAAAAGCAGTTATCCATGACATGGAGACTAAATTTAGCACAGGTTGGTCTGTAAAGAAGATAAAGCTACGAATGTCTCAAAACTGTAAGAGATTTTGGTGCAACCAAACAAAGAAGATAAAAAAAAACCCCTCCCGAGGTAAGGCTCAAAAAAAGGCCAATTGATGTAAGTGTGAAAGTATGGAAAGAGCTTGTAAAAGCATATGAGAAGTCTGATGCACGGAGGAAGTTCGGTGAGGAGAGTACGCAAGTATTTGAATTTGCTCATAAGATTATATCAAATTTATTAAATAATTTTTAATTTTTATTTGTGCATAGTTAAATTGAATTAGTATATGTTTTAGGACAAGGCCTCCAAGACTAGGCTTGACAAACTTCATGCCACGCATCACAGTGGCCAGAAAGGTTTATAGGCCTTGATCTGTACATTTGTAAGTATATTTAAATGTTAAATGATATATTTTTTATTTCCTAGGAAAAAGTAAATGATTGCATATTAATTAGTTAAACTAGTCCATGTGCCATGTTTTGATAGGAGGAGAAATATGGCCGACATCCAATGTAATTTGAAAAGGAAATGTTACAAAGCAAAAAGTGGACCAATTTTGTAATATGGATGGAGAACAAGGTATCAATAGTTGACTTTCAATAACTTAGTTGGATATTGTTGTGTTAATATGTCAATTTACATTTCTTGTGTTGAGTTGTTTATTGATGCGTAGGATGAGTTCTAAAGTGCTTCTCTATTGGCCCTAGATCCCACTCAATTGTCCCATTATTTACAATCTTGGACATGTGCACATGTCCTCCTAGTTACCTTATTGCAGTGTTGAGATTTGAAATTCTGTCACTCTCATTATGAATGCACCTTTTTACCTTTACAGAACAATCCTTGGACATTTTTCAAAATAATTTTAATCCACAAATCTCAACAACTGTAAGGGAAATCACTTATATACAAACATGTGTTATGTAAATAGGCCACTGAATCATCCACACATTTGTTTATATTGAATTAATGTATAGACAACAGATCCTTTATTGAATCATTAGGTGGTGATAGAACTTATGAAAATGATGAGTCCCTTAGCAAAGGCACATCATTGATATCTTTATCAAAGGCACATCATTAAATATTCCAATAGTTACAATAATGTAGGGAAATCCTCTATCTTGTGATCAACATCATAATAAGTATATATTGGAAACTTTGTGCAACTACGCGAGGTATGCCTAGGTTCTCCACACTAGTAGCAATAGATTCCTCTATTACATACTCTACCATGGCCTCCTTGATTTCCTCCATTCTCCATATATTATGGCTCCAAATAACACAACACCATCTATTATGGTTGTGACTGGGGTTGCGTGGTTGTGTTTAATTTTGTTTTCCTCATGCCTTGTGGAGGACTTGTACTACTTTGTAGGTGGTAGTGTCATGGGTGGATGTGTGACAAACCTTGCACTATTTATTGATAGGAACATCCTTTCACTTTTGTAGTAGTGGACAATTTCATGAGTCTCATTACTTATGGTGCAATTAGGTATGTGTTGAGAAAGAGGGAACTATGTGGCATTAATAGCTTGAGATCCCACCACTAGATAGTTTGTAGTTGTATGCCCCTTAGTGTGGCACTTTGTTCATCATAAACCACATTGATTAAGAGTTTCACTTGCAAGTTGTGCTATTTGCATGACCATTTTTTCATTTGTTCTTTTAGGCATGTAGTAGAATCATATGTTGGGGGCTCCCCTAATTCTTATAATCTCAACACAACTTTTAAGGTAACTTTTTAATTAGGGAGAGTGACCTAAACTAGTTCATGTTGGATATGTGCAATTAGCCTACCAATAAATCTTCCCTTCTAAATTTCAACATTTTATAGTTGGGTCAATCTTTAACACCAATTCCTTAGAGTGTTGATCATACCTACACACAATATCTCCCAATTGGTGCCTTATTTCCTTTAATGCCACAATATTATGATGCACCATCTTAGGGCAATTGAAATTGGGAAGTAAATCTCTTAGCAGTTTACCAAGATCATTCTTGGTTCCATTAGGATCATAATGAGTATACTAGTCTTGTGCTTGATTACAAAAAGTGGTTGCAATTAACCTAATCTTGTGGTCATTATCCACAACATTTTGTGTGTGCCATGCTATCTCATATGCTTAAGTTTGACTAGCTAATAATGAATAGAAAACCCTTGTTTGCCTACCTCCTTCTTATGACTGATCCCATTTTGGATTCCTTATGAAGTCAAGGTGATTTGAAGGAAGATCAAAGTTGCACTCCAAGTAGCTATGTGGATAAAGAAGGCCTTAGCGGAATATGAAAACCTTTAGATTTTGTGATTTTTATTTTTTCCATTCCAAAACTATTTGTTTTCTTTCTTTTCTAATGAACATTTATTCAAAAGCCCTTTCCTACACCCAAATCTTCAGTTTTAAACTCCCTTGCATGGAAGATGCATTAAAGGTATCAATTATATATGTTCCATGATTTAAATCCATTATTTTGTGGTTCTCAATATGACAGAAAGAAGGATGTTGTTGCTTCTTAGACTTGTTGCACACCTTGCACTAGGTCCACAAGCTGGTGGAATGGTATTCGAGGACACAATGGCTCTCATACCAGATTTATCTGCAAGGAATCAATTTAAAATGGTAAGAGGCCTAGCTTTCATTCCAACCTAGGATTCCATCACAATAATGTCATATTACAGTCTTCAGATATGTGTATAGTTTGTGTGCATGGTAGCAACCATTTAGTAATAATTCCTCACACACCACACTATAACTGAGATGTGTGAATGCCTTAAAAATATACAAGTTCAGTCCAAACACTGTCATAAGATCATGCTTGATAAGATCATAGATACATCATAGTTTAGTAGTGGGTAAGACTTCCTTAGGGTAGGTAGGACTTCCGTAGTGTAGCCCTAACTATGCATTGTAGTAGAATCATTATATTGACTATTCCAAGTTCAGACTAGCAGGGACAATGGAGTTTCAAGACGCTTGCCAGCCAAGGGAAGGTTGAGATAAGAATTTTAAGGGACCTAGGGTAGTGACAGTCATATAGGACTGGGTTTGTGTTATGTTTGGAACCCATAAAGTCTTGAGGTCTTCTTAGAGGGGTGATATGTGACTAGGGTATGAAGGCTAGGACTTTGTATGTAAACTTAAGCCCTCCTTTTGGATTTGTTGGAAGCCTTCTTCACTGATACATAAAGACTGTCAAGACTCCTATGATAGTGCATTACAGAGGCATTGAAATCACAAAGGAGATAAATGTTATTAGGCCATCACCCATTGGAGAAGGGATTTTCATAAAGAGCATGACAGTGTTACCTTGTCATAGTCACAAAGGGGATAGACTTTGTGGTGGTAATTATAGTCACTAACTTTACATCCACCTTCCTAGGGTCTGTAGAAATGCCTGAAGTTGAATATGCCTATTTTAAAGATCATTCCAAGAGTATTTTCCATACTTTTACCCCCCTGATAAGCTGAAGATTGAATATAAATGTGTGGAAATTATTGACTAACCTTACTACTGTCACAGTCAATTTGTTAAAATGCAAGATAGTCATGAGGTTTTTCTTGTTTTATTCAAGATTTATATAATCTTCCTTATTGATAAGATGGGGGTCTGCTATTCCCAAATTGTCTACAACAAAATACCAATTGAGACCTCCCCAATCCTCATCTCAAGTTTCAAATGCACAATGAAACGATGGACGACAATCATAACTATCATAATAGTACATTAGCATTTTTTGTCTCAAGGTGGCCCTTGAGACTGCCAAGGGGATGGATATAGAGTTGGGATTATGGTTTTTGTTTAAAAGCCTTTTGTGATGAAGGGGGTAAATCACAAAACAAACAATAATAGAAATTGAACACAGAAAATAGAACTTTCTTTTATTGATCTAGGCAACTCATTACATTATAGAAGCTCAATTACAATTAGAGGAATCAATCCTCCAGAGGCTGCAACATGCCACAGCTACACATCACCAGGCTCTGGAATCTTCTGCTTTCTATAACCCCCAAATCAGCTAGGGTTTCTATTTTCCCACCTATTCTTGACTCTACACTTTCCCCCTTTACTCTACTACTGCCCAGGGTTCCCAAAAATGGTTATTAATAGCCTTTTTGGAAGCCAACAACCTAATTTCAAAATTTTCTTCTCCCTCCAAAAATAGGTCAACTTCTAAGAGCCATAACTTTTGATCCAGGTGTCTGATTGACGAATCGTTTTATGCGTCGGAAAGCTCGTAGAGTGCTCTACGTGCTAAGAACTAGTTCTGCTAGTTTCAGCCATTTTTAGGCCCGTACGGGGTCATTTAGTACCTCAAACCTGAGTTTGAATAATTTTCAGGTGTTTTTCATGAAACATAAACTTTAATATCTTTCAGCTTGCAAATGATCTTTGAGTGATTCCTTTGCTAAAGGTCTTATTTTTTAGTTATGAAACTTCCTGTAAAATTCCACTTCATTTCGTTCTCAAATGCACACTTTCTAAAAATAGCAGGTTGCTATTTTTAGCATTTTAGGAAAACTAAAAGTTCTACATCATTATTTAAGCGATTATGGAACCAGAACCACAAATTTTGAAAAGAAATGGAAAGAACATCAACAATTTTGAAACACATCTTTTTTTGGGTGATGCAAGATTGCCCTTACACCACTGGACTCTCCTACATCATTTTGTCATTGACCTAATATTTATTTGTGGCAAGGATCACAATAGTCTAAAGATTACAAATTGTTGTCAAGAAGGGACTGTCATAGTTAAGTGTGGTACAGTGATACAATTTCATCTTGGTTGAGTATTGTATCAATCTCAAGCTATTTAGAATGCATGGGGGTATTAGGGTGTGGTATCACTATATAGGTAACCATCAAGTGATTTATTCAACCCAATCTTGGCCTATATAGTACCCAGTGTGAAGAGAAAGATAGTATTGTCCAAGAACCTTGTTACAGTCACAAATGAGGGTAGTCTTAGCTATTGTAACCATAGTTGGAATCCATTGTTGCTACCATAACATATGTGACCTAAAACCATGACTCTATAAGTATGAGTTGTTTGAAACTCCTCTGAGAAGATCCCACTATGGGAATGAATCATAATTCAGTGTTAAATAGGATTGTTTTCATTACAAAAAATCTGGGGCAGTCATTGTATCCTCTCATTGCCATCATAGAATTAATGCAACCATAGTTTTCAATACCAAAGAGATGGAATTGATGGTAACCATAAAATCTATGTTGACTAATCTCAATCATCCATCTGTCAATGGTAAAAAATAATGTCCCAAAGGAGACAGTAATGATGATACAAATGCAGACACAAAATAAGACCACCTTATATTCTTCTATTTTAGAGGGCTGTCTCTACATTGTTGGTCCAGATCAAGGAAGACATGATTTAAGAGTCCATTTGATTTGATGGCTACAAGCCATTCATCAAATCCACACAAGGTGGCATGGTCAGGTTTATGAATGCTGAAGTCCTCCTTTGTCAGATGTTGTAGTTGAAACTGCCCAGTTAGACATGTATGCAAAATGTGGAAGCATAGATAAGGCATGTGAACTATTTGACATAATACCTCAAAGAAATGTGGTCTCATGGACTGTAATGACTGCAAGATATGCACTAAATGGATTTGTTGAAAAGGCTTTAGAAATTTTAAAGCAAATGCAATTAGCTGGTGTAAAGCCAAATTCCACAACCTTTTCCAGCATCCTTCCTGCCTGTGTCAAAATTGGAGCTTTGGAATAGGGTATGGACATCCATCAATACATAAAGGATATAGGAATTTTGTTAGATGTTGCAGTTGCAACTGCCCTATTAGATATGCATGCAAAATGTGGATGCATAGACAAGGCACATGAATTGTTTGACAGAATGCCTCAAAGAAATGTGGTCTCATGGACTACAATGATTGTAGGATATGCACAAAATATGGAATCATAGATAAAAAAGTGAACCATTTGATAGAATTGCTCAAAGAGATGTCATCTCATGGAATGCAATGATTGCAGGATATGCACAAAATGGATTTTGCAAGGATGCTCTCAAAATCTTTGAATTAATTAAGCACTCTAGAACATATCCTAACATTGTAAGCTTTGCTTGTATTCTAGGTGCATGTAGCCATGCAAGTTTAGTGGATGAGAGCTGCACATACTTCAATCACATTTGTAACCCTTATTGCATTACACCTACAGTTGATCATTATGTGTGCATGGTTGACCTCCTTGCCCGTGCTACCTATTTTGAAGACACCCTAAACTTTATCATTGAGATACCTGTTAAATCTGTGCTGGTTGTATGGATGTGTTTTCTTGGTGCCTGTAGATGACATATGAATATAGGCTTAGGAGTATTTACAACAACATTACTTTTTGATTTGGATCCTAAAAATGTTGCTCAACTTATGTTCTTCTCTCAAACATCTATCCACAAGTGGGCAGGTGTGGTGAGGTAAGGAGATTGATGAAAGATAGAGGAATTAAAAAAATCCCCATATGCAGTTGGATTGAAGGGCATAAAATGGTACATGCTTTTTGTGTAGGAGACAGATCACATCCATAGACAAAGGAGACCTAAGCAAAGTTGGAGAAATTGGATTGGAAGATGAAGGCGACAAGGTATTTCCCAGATTCAAGAATTTACTTAATGATGTGGAAGGATGGGAAAAAGATTTATTTATCTGCCACCATGGTGAAAAGTTGGCAATTGCATTTGGTTTGTTAAACATGCCCCATGGAACAACTATTAGAGTTGTTAAGAACCTTCGAGTATGTGCTGATTGCCACACTGCAACAAAATTTATCTCCAAGATTGTCACAAGAGAAATTGTTGTGAGATGTGAACCCTTTCCATCATTTTAAATAGGGACAATGTTCTTGTGGAGATTATTGATGATGCTAAATGAAGCAATCTGAAAAATGGGCCTACACTATAATAATGTGCATCATGTCAGATTTCCTACTGGTGAGTGTAAAGACCAACTCCTCAACCTTTTCTAGCATCATCCTTCCCTGTGCACAAATTGAAGCTTTGGATGAGGTTATGGACATCCATCAAAGCATAATTGGAAGTGGATTTTTGTCAGATGTTTAGTTGCAAGTGCCACTTTTGATAAAAAAAGCCTTCACAAAGACTTATGCACAAAATTCAATAAAGAAGAATAGAATTTATGCACAAATTCTCTCATGAATGATTTCAAATTGTAATCAATTTCTTTGTAGCTTATAATGTGTGGATAAGAATTAATGTTCCTTGTAGTTTCCTATACCATTAATTAAAAGGAATCTAGATCTACACATTCATCTTAGATGCATTTGCACAGTTGAAGCCTGTTGTTTTAAATCCTTTACACAAGTTTTCCATGGGTTAACCTATGATAACATGTCTCCTAGAAACATAACGTCAATCCTCTCAAGGGGTTCTTAAATACCACCAATCTAGGTTAATTTGTGCTGAGTTGTGTGCATAAAATATATTACATCCCTCAAAGAAATGTGGTCTCATGGACTGCAACGATTGCATGATATGCACAAAATGGATTTGTTGATAAGGCATTAAAAAATTTCAAGAAAATGCAATTGAATATACATATACAGAGAGAGAGATGTATGTGGAAGCATAGACAAGGCATGTGAATTGTTTGACAAAATCTTTGAAAGAAATGTGGTCTAATAGACTGCAATGATTGCATGATATGCACAAAATGGATTTGATGAAAAGGCTTAGAAAGTTTCATGTAAATGAAATTAGCAGGTGTAAATTCAGATTCTACAACCTTTACCAGTATCCTCTCTACCTATATCAAAATGGTAATCTTTGGAATAGGGTATGGACATCCATTAAGGCATAATAGAAGGCAGAAATTTATCAAATATTATTGTTGGAAATGCTCTGCTAGACATATATGAAAAATGTGGAAGCATAGACAAGGGACACAAACTGTTTGACATAATGCCTCAAAGAGATGTCATCTCATGGAATGCAATGATTGTAGGATTGCACAAAATGGATTTGTCAAACATGCTTTAGAAATTTTCAAGAAAATGCAATTGTTAGTTGTAAATCCAAATTCCGCAACCTTTGCTAGCATCCTCCCTACCTTTGCCCAAATGGGAGCTTTGGAACAGGGTATGGACATCCTTCAAAACATAATGGTAGGGGGATTCTTGTGAGATATTATATTTTAAAATGCTCTCATAGACATGTATGCAAAATATGGAATCATAGACAAAAAATGTAAACTATTTGACAGAATTCCTCAAAGAGATGTCATCTCATGGAATGCAATGATTGCAGGATATGTACAAAATGGATTTTGTAAGGACTCTCTCAAAATCTTTGAATTAATTAAGCACTCTAGAACATATCTTAACATTGTAAGCTTTTCTTGTATTCTAGGTGCATGCAGCCATTCATGTTTAGTGGATGAGAGTTGTACATACTTCAATCACATTTGTAACCCTTATTGCATTACACCTACAGTTGATCATTATGTGTGCATGGTTGACCTCCTTGCCCATGCTGGCTATCTTGAAGACACCCTAAACTTTATCTTTCTTTCTAAATCCCCAAATTTTCCCTATTCCTGCTCATAATGAAGACCTGTGAGCGGGAATAGGGATAACATTTTTTCTTTCTAAAATCGGCCGAATAAAGCCATATTGCTAACTTCATTTTTTTTTCAAACAAAATAGACCTTTATCTTAAGGTTACTCATGAACCTTAAGATAAATAATTATTGAAAAAAAAAGTGCATTCCTTAATGACATGTAAGAGAATTTAATCAACTGCTACTTAAAAACTCTTTAATGTTTTTGTCTAATGCATGTTATTAGATTAATAGTGAAAAAGAACATACATGGACCAAGCAATTTGTGGCACTTAAGGTTATGTAATAGAATTTATAGTTGATAGTTAAATTGTATAACAAATTTTTTTATGATTTTTACTAATGTTTATTAGAATTGTTGCATGTTTTACATCATTGGAATGTCATATTAGCTGTAACTTTTTTGAAATTTTATTATGGTATGTACACTTTGATATGATGTAATATGATTATGGTTTCATTTCATATGTTATAATATTAGATATATAATAGAAAAATAAATTATTGCATGAAATAAATAATAACTTTTCATTTTAAATATTTTTTTTGCAAAACACGGGTCTTCTAGAAGATCAAGATGATCCTCATGATATAGATCCATATTATGTTGGTTCTAGTATCAATCACATGGCAGAGGATGATGATGATGCAGATACAGAAGATACTGAGGCTGATGACGATGATGATGATGATGATGATGATGATGATCATGATGCTAATGATCATGATGGTGATGATGATGATGAGGCAGTTGCTGGTAGTAGCTAGTGACATTCATGATCATATAGACTGCATCATGGATCATTGCTGATATATCATTATGATGCCTCTTTTCATGGTTACTATCATATGTATCATTTTTATGACCTGTAGTACCATATTATTGAGTTGTATCATATTGACATGTATCATTTTGATCTATATCATTTGGACATGTATCATCTTGACTTGTATCATTTTGAGTTACATAATTTATAATTTTTCCTAATATCATTTGTACATGTATCATTTTTACTTATGTCGACTGTTGGACATGTATCATTTTGACATGTTATTGATCTACTGGCATATTTGACTTTCACTTGTTTTAGTTATATATGATGATGATCTTATCATTATTGACTTGTCAATTTATATATATTGAAAGTGGTCGATGATTTTTGGATGGATATTTATTACGTATGATGATTTTAATTTACTGCTCAGGATGGATGTTGTCAAATTCAATTAAATTCTAGATATTTGACTCACTTGTTTTAATTATAGATGATGATCATGTTATAATAATTATCTTTTTATTTGTCGATAAGGGCGTGGTTCGATGGTTAAGTTGCTCGGTTGTAGTGGTGGCCACCAGAGTTCAAATGGGCTCATTGGGCCAACAAGCTCGCGGGCTTTACACCTTCACTGGGCCAACAACCTTGCAGGCTTTACGCCTTCACTGGGCCAACGACCTCGCGGGTTTGAAGTGTTCTTTCTAGGGGATGGGGTCCCCCATGTTGTGGCCTCATCGGTTCATTGCTCTGGGCAAAAGCATTCGTGTGGATCTAGAGGGCGTGTCACACCAGCGTTGCTAGTCACGTTAAAAAGTTTACCAGGCACATTATCTTTTTAAAAAAAAAATTAATTACCTTATTATTTAATCATATGAGTTAAATAATTAAATTACTTACTCTATAATCATATGAGTTATTTAAGAGGCATGATATATTTAACTAATTAAATTGAAATAAAACATATTATTTAATTTGCTTACTCTATAATCATGAGTTATTTAAGAGGCATGATATATTTAACTAATTAAATTGAAATAAAACATATTAAATTAATAAATGTAAGAAAAACAAGAAGCATTTTTAGAAGAAAAAAAGGAAGCAACAATGGAAGCCAAACTAGAAGCAAACTAGAAGCAATCTTGGAAGCAAAACTTTGTGTTATCTAGGAAGCAAAAAGAAAAGTAATTCAGATAGCAAACAAAGAAGTAATAATGGAAGAAATTTTAGAAGCAACAAAAGTTGCAATAATAGAATCCATTTTAGAAGCAACAAAAGATGCAAAAATGGAAGCAAAGCTAGATGCAACAAGCGATGTTATATCGGAAGAAAAATTGGAAGCAAAACTGGAAGCAAAATCGAAAGCAAAATTGGAAGCAAAATTGGAAGCAAAACTGGAAGCAAACTTGGAATCAAAACCAGAAGCAAACCTAGAAGCAACACAATAAGAAAAACTAGAAGCAAAATCAGAAGCCAAGCTAGAAGCAACAAAATCTGGTGCTAAATCTGGTGCCAAAGTGAAATGCAGTTTGGTGACGAGTTTTGCGCTGACATAAGTGTCCAATTCATGAACTCAAATGTTGTAAATTTTGGTGCTATTTTAGGCACTAATTGTCTATTTTGTTGTAGTGATTAGAGAGATGACGTAGCCTCTAGGAAGTGAGAGGTTGGAGGAATAAGAAGGCATGTTCTTTTTCTATTGATGGCTCTTGACCTAGCGCAGGTTTGATGGAATGACATATAATAGAAGTGCCTTGTGTATGTTATTTTTTTTGTAGATTGGTGAATGTTGCTGAGTTGCAGACCAAACCATTTCTGGTTTAGATTTTGTAGTGAAAAACCAATAAGCTTGGCTAACTATTTGTAAATCTGATTTTAAAGTTCAATGAGAGTTCAAGCAATTTTGTTTTGCATATGTTCTATTATTTAACTTCGTTTGATTTTCTTAGTTTCTAGAATCCTTTCTTCACTTTACTGCATCAAGGAGACCATTACACTAACACTTGTCCTCAGATATCAACAGGGTGAGGAAACAAGAATTAGCAAGGAGCACCTCAACACCAGATACATGCTTCAGTGGACAATCAACTAGTTAACTTTCAAGTAGCACCTAAATAGTTTTAAGGTAAGCTCTATGGACTACCTATTTCTATTTTGATTGATATCGGTGCCACAAAATGTTTTGTAGATCCTAGAGTAGTATCAAAGTTATCTATTAGCCTTGGACATATGGAAAACTCATGGATAGTATAATATGACAATAGGGCAAAGAAGAGAGTAGACTCATGTCTTGCATGCAGTGAGTTAGAACTTCCAAGTTTTCAAATGCAAGTCAATCTGTATGTAACACCTTTAGGGTCTTATGATGTGATTTTGGGAATCAATTGGTTAGCTGAACATAAGTCAATAGTAAACTATGAAGACAAGGTTGTTAGATGTTTGGATGACCTAGGGAATCAAGTGGAGATTAATGGATCTAAGAGACCTTTGGAACTTAGGCAAATCTCGGCTATGAAGTTAAAGAAAGCCAAGACCTCTATCTCCCTATCTCTCCCATATCTCCCTACCTCTATCGTTCCTCTACCTCTTAATCTCTCTCCCTATGTCTCTGGACATGTCCCTCACTCTCCCCTCTGTCTCCTCTATCTCTCTCAATCTCTATCAGTACTGTCTCTCTATCTCTGTCTAAACCGTAAATCTTATACTTCTAAACCTTAACCCCTAAACCATAAACTCTAAACCCTAAATAATGCTCCTAAACCTTAACCTATAACCCCTAAACCCTAAACCTGAGCAACCCTAAACTCCAAACTCCTAAACCCTAAACCCAAAACCCAAGCAACCCTAAACCTCTATCTCTCTAGATATCTCCCCTATCTCTATCACCCATACACCTCTCAATCTCTCTCCCTTTATCTTTGGCCATGTCCCTCACTCTCTATCTCTCTATCTCTTCCCTCAGTTTCCTCTATATCTCCCTATCAGTTCTCTCTCTCTCTCTCTCTCTACACAATATACCCTAAACATCTAAACCTCAACCCCTAATCCCTAAACTATAAACCCTAAATAATGCCCCTAAACCTTAAACCTTAAACCCTAAACCTAAACAACCCTAAACCCCTAAACCCCAAACCTCAAACCCCTAAAACCTAAACCCAAACAACCCTTAACCTCTATCTCCCTATCTTTGTCATCCCTCTACCTCTCAATCTCTCTTCCTATATCTCTGGACATGTCCCTCACTCTCTATCTCCCTATCTCTCCCCTTAGTCTCCTCTATATCTCCCTATCAGTCCTCTCTCTCCCTCTCTACACCATAAACCCTAAACATCTAAACCATAACCCCTAACGCCTAAACCATAAGCCCTATATAATGCCCATAAACCCTAACCCCTAACCCCTAAAACCTAAACCCTAAACTTGAGCAACCATAAACCCCTAAACCCCAAACCACCAAACCCTAAGCCCAAGCAACCCTAAACCTCTATCTCCCTATCTCTCCCCTATACCCCTATCTCTATCATCCCTCTACCTCTCAATCTCTCTCCCTATTTCTCTGGACATGTCCCTCACTCTCTACCTCCCTATCTCTCCCCTTTGTCTCCTCCATCTCTCCCAATCTCTATCGGTCCCCTCTACCTATCTCTCTCTAAACCCTAAACCCGAGCAACTCTAAACCCCTAAATCCTAACCCTTAAACCCTAAAACCTAAACCCTAAACTCGAGCAACCCTAAACTTGAGCAACCCTGAAATCATAAACTCTAAATAATGCCCCTAAACCTTGATCCCTAACCCCTAAACCTCTCTCTCTCTCTCATATTTAGTGGTTAGGGGTCATTATTTAGGGGCATTATTTAGGGCTTCTAAGTTTAGGGTTGCTCAGGTTTAGGGTTTAGGGGTTAGGGTTTAGGGGAATTATTTAGGGTTTAGGGGTTTAGGGTTGCTTAGGTTTAGGGTTTAAGGGTTAGGGGCTAGGGTTTAGAGGTTTAGGGTTTAGGGGTTAGGGGTTAGGGGTTTAGGATTTAGAGAGAGATAGAGAGAGGGGAATGATAGAGATTAGGAGAGATAGAGGAGACAAAGGGGAGAGATATGGAGATAGAGAGTGAGGATCATGTCTAGAGACATAAGGCGAGAGATTAAGAGGTAGAGGGACAATAGAGATAGGGAGATAAGGGAGAGATAGGAAGATGGAGGTTTATGGTTGCTTGGGCTTAGGGGTTTAGGATTGATCAAGTTTAGGGTTTAGGGGTTAGGATTTAGGGGCATTATTTAGGGTTTAGGGTTTATGGTTTAGGCATTACGGGTTAATGTTTAGAGGTTTAGGTTTTAGGGTTTGGAGAGAGAGAGAGGTCTGATAGGGAGATATAGAGGAGACCAAGGGGAGAGATAGGGAGATAGAGAGTGAGGGACATGGTCAGAGACATAGGGAGAGAGATTGAGAGGTAGAGGGATGATAGAGATAGGGTGATAGAGGTTTAGGATTGCTTGGGTTTAGGGTTTAGGGGTTTGGGGTTTTAGAGTTTAGGGGTTTAGGGTTTCTTGGGTTTAGAGTTTAGGGGATAGGGGTTAGGGTTTAGGGGCATTATTTAGGGTTTAGGGTTTATGGTTTAGGGGTTAGGGGTGAAGGTTCAGAGGTTTAGGGTTTCGGGTTTAGAGAGAGAGGGAGAGAGGACCAATATGAAGATATATAGGAGACCGAGGGAAGGGGTAGGGAGATAGAGAGTGAAGGACATGGCCAGAGACATAAGCAAAGAAATTGAGAGGTAGAGTTTTAGGGTTGATTAGGTTTAGGGTTGTTCAGGTTTAGGGGTTAGGGGTTAAGGTTTAGGGGCATTATTTAGGGTTTAGGGGTATAGGATTAAGTGTTTAGAGAAAGAGAGGATAGATAGGGAGATATAGAGGAGATTGAGGGGAGAAATAGGGAGATAGAGAGTGAGGGACATGGCCAGAGACATAGGGAGAGAGATTGAAAGGTAGATGGATGATAGAGATAGAGAGATAGAGATTTAGGGTTGCTTGGGTTTAGGGTTTAGGGGTTAGGGGCATTATTTAGGGTTTAGAGGTTTAGGTTTGATTAAGTTTAGGGTTTAAGGGTTTACAGTTGCTCAAGTTTAGGGTTGCATGTCAAAATAACTCTCTCTCTCTCTCTATCTCTCTCTAAACCCCTAAAGCCAAGCAACACTAAACCTCTATCTCCCTATCTTTCCCTTATCTCTATCATCCCTCTACCTCTCAATCTTTCTCCCTATCTCTCTAGACATCTCTCTCACTCTCTATCTCACTATCTCTCCCCTCTGTCTCTTCTATCTCTCCTTATCTATCTCCTCTCTCTACCTATCTATCTCTCCCTATCTCCCTATCTCTTGACTCTCTCCCCTATCATTCCTCTATCTTCCTATCTCTCCCCTCTATCTCTCACTCTCCCTTATTAATGAAGGAAATGGAAACAAGAAAACTAGGACTCTCTTTCTATCTCTCTCCCTCTCCCTCTCCCTCTCTCTCTAGGATGTAGATAGGTGAGAGAGAGGGTAGTAGGTAAAGAGAGAGAGAGGGGGTAGTAGGTAAAGAGGCGAGGGAGAGGGAGGTAGAGAGGTTAGAGAGAGAGGGTAGGAGGTAAAGAGGAGAGAGAGAGAGAGAGAGTTTTGATTTTTTCTTTTGTAAACTGTGAGGGGTTATAATGTGCTCGCATTATAACATGTTCACATTTTAGGCTCGGTAATACTGAGGCATGATGTGAGCATGTTATAAAGTGCTTGCATTATGACTTGTATGGGACCAAAAAGTCATGTAGCGACTTTTTGGTCCCCCATATTTGTGCACTTACCCTTGAGAGTGTACTTAGGCTCTGCTAAAATGATCATTGAGTTTGTCCGTGAAATCTCAATACCAAGGAAGTAATGTAGTGTCTTGAAAAACTGTCTTCACTACTTCAATAGATGATGTAGAGCTCCCAATGATCAAAAGACCATCAACATAAAGTACCAGTATCAGTAATGAATCATCTTGTCACAGAAGATAAATGTTGGGATATGAGTGGCACCTAGTAAAACCTGGAGATAGAAGGAAGGAATCCATCTTGGCATACCAAGCCTGAGGGGCTTGTTTGAGGCCATAGAGAAATTTCTAAAGTCTACATACTAAGGAGGAATCCTAAAGATACCCTAGTGGTTGTTCCATGTAGATATCCTCCTCAAGGTCTCCATGAAGAAAAGCACTCTTCACATCTATCTAGGACACTTCGCAACCATGTGTTGCAGCAATAGGAAGTGTGAGTCGTATGGAAGTCATCTTGGCCATGGGTGCAAAGGTCTCTATGTAGTCAATACAAGCGACTTGTGAAAACCCCTTAGCTACCAAACGTGCCTTGTACTTATCAACTGACCTATCTGTTGCATACTTGGTCTGACAGATCCATCTGCATCAAACCATCTTTATTCCCTTAGGAAGAGGTGTCAAATTCCAAGTGTGATTTCTCATTAAGGAATCATAATCCTTATTCATGGAATCATCCCACTCAGGTATGTTGTAAGCTTCTATAAAGGTATGTGGATTAGAGGCTGAGGTAAAGTAAGCATGTGGCCCACTTTGATAATCTGACCATGTACGTCTCCCATCTACTAGTTTCCCTACCCATGTCCTTGCACTTTGAAGTGTCTTCTTTTCCCAAAGGGGCTATGATGTGGGTGAATCAGGTGCCAAGAGATCAACCTCCAAAGCAAGACCATAAGAAGATGAGGATGAAACCCCATAATGGGACCCTTACTGTTAAAACTGGAAGAAGGAATCTCTATCTCAGGAATCAATCATGGATGGTTTGAGTCATCAGAAGATTAATCATCAAAGTCAAATGAGTCCACAAAGGAAGGAGGAATGTCAAGTGAAGAGTCAGTGGGACTTTCCTAGAGCTTAACACTCCTCTCGATGAGTAGCTCATGAGTGGTTGGATGTAGGAAATGATAACCTTTCACACCTTCTGGATACCCTACAAAGATGTAAGGTTTGGACTGATGTTCCATTACCTTATGATTCTAAGAAGGTATTTGTGCCATAGTTAGGGATCTGAAGACTCTGAAGTGCTCAACTAAAGGTTTCCTTCCTTTCCAAGCTTCGAAAGGTGTGATACCCTTCAAGGATTTGTGAGGAACTTTGTTCTGAATGTAACATGCATAGTTGATTTCTTTTGACCAGTACTATGGTGTAAGGTTATTGGAGTGTATCATGCAATTTGTCATCTCTTTCAAGGTTCTTTTCTTACATTTTGCAACTCCATTCTGCTAAGGAGTATAAGGAACTGTACAGTGCAAGTTTATTTCCTCTGCTGTACAAAACTGCTCAAACCTAGTATTAACATACTCTCCTCCATTATTTGTTCGAAGAACTTTGATGACCTTCCCTGATTGTTTCTTAACAAAAGACTTGGAATATCAAAAGTGATCAAAGACTTCAGACTTTTGCCAAAGGAAGTAGACCCATGTGTACCTAGAGAAGTCATCTATGAAGGTGAGGACATATCTAGCCTTACTAAAAGATGGATGGAGAAAAGCCACAAATACATCACTCTGAACAAGCTCCAAGATCTATGTCACTCTCCATGATTTGCCTTTGTCAAATCTCTCTTTAGGATGCTTCTCAAGGGCACATCCCTCACAAAGCCCCTTAGAGAATCTGACTCTAGACAATCTTGTAACCACTTCATTTTGTCTAAGTTGCTCAAGATAGTGGTAGTTGAGATGGCCAAACCACTTATTCCATAGTTCACTAACCCCATCTAAATGTGTAAGCAATGTAGTAGGAGAAACATCAGGGCAAAAATGTGAGAAGGTATACAACCTGGCTAGGTGATCTGGCCTTCCCAATACTAGTACTAAGCTGTTATTGTGCAACTCTCTTATCTCAATTGAATCTGACTTAAACCATGCTCTCATTCCCTTGCCTATGTGAGTGATTTGGTACACAGATAGGAAATTAGCTGAAAGTGAAGGAACACTGAGAACATTAGTGAATATCACCCCCTCAATTTTAACAAACCCTCTCCCAACAACTGCTGCTGGAGTGTCATCACCTAAGGTAATGATGGACATGTTGTGGGGTTCTAAGGAAGTGAACACAACCTGTGAAGAACCCATATGGTGTGAGGCACCAAAGTCAATGATCCATGAAGATGCTAAAGATCCAACTGCAATAAGAGCCTTTCCCTTGAATTTCTCTTTACCTTTTGACTTAGAAGTTTCTTGGGTGGATGAGGACTCTTTAAAAGATTTAGGTACACCACTGTTGTTCTTCTCTAAGAGATGAGTGAGGTGATCAACCTTCTTATTCATACACTTGTGCTCATCATGCCCTGTCTTCTTACAGTAGGCACACTTTACTTTGTCCTTTTTAGGTTGCCCTTGTTTGGATGAAGTTTTTGTGTGACTTTTAAATGTCTCAAGTTTTTGTTATTTCTTTGTCTCCTAATACTTTTGAGTGTTTTGTCTCCTTTGATGCTTGAAGCCTATTGGTGTTTACCATTTCTAGCTACTAGGGCTTGAGGTTTTGAAGACTTCACAGTGCCCATGTGGATTAACTTGTCTTGTTGTCTTATTAGATGAGCAGTGAAGTCATCTAGAGATGGCATTTTCCAATTGGCTCCAAGAGCTCTCTTGGTAGAATAGAATGTAGACATGAATACAGAGTATTCAGGACCTAGTTTGGAGAGAATTGAGAGAACTACTTGGTCATTTTTTTTATCAATTCCACATTCTTTTAAATGTTTAACATGATAGATTTAAACTTGGTGAGAAAGTCTTCTATTGTGTTAAATGTACTCAAACTCAAATTGATTAACTCATTTTCTAGTTCATGAGCACTCATCTCATCTTCCTTCCCAAAGAGCTTCTCGAGGGTGAGCCATACCTCGTTGGGAGTTGACAAAGATCCTACATGAAAGAGGAGTTTTGAAGAGATGCTGAGACATAGACAATCAAAGGCTTGATCACACTTGTTAAACCATTTAACTTTAGCATCATCATTCGATGGTTTAATTTCAGTACCCATTGTAACCCTGTATAACCCTTTGTTCTTTAACATGAGCTGAATTTTAGATTTCAAGTCATGATAAGTAAATAGGGTTAACAGAGAAATAGACTGATTAGACTCCATGTTTCAAGTAATGCGTAAAAGAAGAAGACAACACAACCCAACAAGACGCCCTATATAAGTAGTGCGTGGGCAAAATTTTGCCTATTACACAATTTAAATGCACTTTTAGTTTAATTTACCAAAGAATATTTGGACAAAATTAAACTTTTACATGGAGTAGAACTTTGATTCTGAAAAAAAAAGGCTTTTCAAACCAAGTTCAAATATAGCTTTTCTAAAAAAGCCCTAAATTTTTAGGAACAAAAGCACAAACCTAGGCAAAAATCTGCAAACCTAGTAAAAAAAATAGGTCAAAATACCTTCGTTTTTCTATTTGCAAGGGTGATTTGGTGTTTTGTAGGGTCGATTTGCTATTTGGAAGATGAACTTGGGGTGTTGAGGTGATTTCTGAGTCATTTCTACCATTGATGGGTGCCAAAATTGCACGTTTTCTCCTAGCAAGGCACCGACATCTTAGAAATCAGGCCTTTTGTCCTTCTGTTGTTGCTAACCCTTCCTCTCTGTGTATAAACAATGCCTTCTTTCTGCAAAAAAAAAAAAAAAAAAGGATGATTCGCTAATGTGGAGGGACATTTTGGTAGTTTCTAGGCGAATTTGGGGTGCAAAGGCTGCCTCAATGAAGATTGTTGCACAAGAAATAGAGACTAAGAGTGTTGAAGGCCTGACGTGCCTTTTAATAGGCCTTGTGTGCCTTTTAACAATCCCTGTGTGCCTTTTAAACAGTTTGCGGGCTGCTAGAATGCCCTGCATGCCGTTTAATAGGCCTCAGGCTTCTTGAAGGCCCTGCGTCCCACAAAAAAGGACTACCGCCACTTTGCACAAGGGTTTGGAGCTGAAATTGACCTTCTAGTGGTGCAAAAAAGCCCTTAGCTACTTCCACAATGCTACAAAAAACCTCTACAATAAAAAAATGCCTCCAACTGCTTTAAAAAATAGAGATCCGCTACAAAACAAAGATCCAGCATGCAAAAGATTATTGTGCTCAAGATTTCAACAATGCAAACTTTACCAGACTTGCAACCTAACCCATTCCAGCTCTAATACCATGTTGAAATAAGGAACTATCATGGAATATTGTGAGTACCGGCACAAGGAGTCATGAGAGATCAAATAATTGCACACTCAACACTGTCAAAGACATAAGAAATATGAAAAGCAAAACCATATGATGAATTAGCTCAATAATCAAGTACATATAGGCATGCAATCTCTAAGAATAGATGTGCCTGAATAGGAAAAGCAAACCTAAGAATAGTAGTGGCCCAAAGATAGGCATGTAACTACTTAACTTAGGATAAGCTAACATAGACACCTAGCTAATCATAGACATGGTAATAAAAGCACAAGAACACCTAATTTTAGCATGTGCCCAATTAAGGAAAGCACAGCTAAATATAGTCATACCTAAATGAGTTTAATTTACACTAACAGAAGTAAATGGAAGAAACTGCTAGAAAGGCATCTATAATAGTTGCAGCAGTTGCGTGGACTCAAATGAAGTTTCTCTACACTCATTTACCTTCCACATCTCGTTTTTGGTTGAGACTAGTATGTTGGTAAGGGTTTTAAGGAAGAATATGAACCACCAATGGTTAGATACATTACAAGTAAAATTTTATTCCAGCTAGCCAAGATGAAACCTATAAGTTTATGGAAGAAACAACAATAAAATACTACATTTAAAATTCTATTCTAAATTACCAGCATTTGTAATCCCCTATGGCAGTCATACCAGAAAAACATACAAATTTATTTTAGGAGCAACAAGTAAAAAGGAGTAACCTATCTCCTAAGGCATGCAAATCAACACCAGGAGCTAGAAAAATTGGAGAGACTTCTCATTGAGCTCCAAACCTTCAAATTCATGGTTTTTCCTCTCCACACCTCCTCCTGCTCACCCAATATGATGAAGAATGATAAAAAAATGCCCTCAACTCGCCTCTTTACTTTCCTTTTTCCTGTCCTTCCTTCCAGTCTTTTCCATCAAATCGCTCTCCTACTTGCAAGACATGCTAACGGATAGGAGTTATTGTGGAAGTATCGTGCTCAGGGTCTTCATCCATGAGGGTCGACCAGATATTAAATGTTGGCTGCCCTCCTTACCTTCCGGGCCGTAGCATTTTCTTCAGAAACCCTACGCCTCCTCTTCTATTTCTTCTTCTCATTTTTTTTTACTTCTGCAGTTTCTTTCTATCTCTCCGTTGAGCTTCTTTTTCTTATTTTCTATTCCTCGATTACTTCTATAGGTTCATAGCCGGATGTGACAGATAACCCTGGGTGTGCCAAGCCATGGCCTACGCCTCCTATGCTCCCCAAAACCATTAGAACAACATCTAACGTATCTGCATATGATAGAAGGCGAAAGAATGAAACTGATCTGATATTGGCATTACTGTTTTTTCTTCCATTTTTTTATAAATTATTTCCTTCACTTTGATTTAAATCTTCACTGACGGCAGAAATATCTTCCATGTTAGTAAAAGTTCATGTATCACCCTGACAGTAAGTATGAAGTAATGATGCGATGAATTTATAGTTAGGATTAGTGGTGCTTAAATTATCTCAACAGCAGGCCTTCTTCAAGTTATTTCAGATGCATCCAACAAGTCCGGCTGATTTTTGAATTTAAAAGCATAGCTGCATCGTTCATGGAGATGTCCGAACCGGATATGCTGGATTAGTACAACATATATTGCAAATCGAAATTTGAATTCGATCCGTCCGATGCAGATATTATGTACTTAATATGTGGTAATAGAACACAAACAAAGCATGGTTGCATATATTATCCTTAGATCTTTCGAGTTCATTGAGTACGGCTTCTCGGATACCGGCGGCACATTTTCGTGCCGGTTCAGAAAAATATTTGGGACTTATCGTCTGTTATTAGTTGGAGTGAGGATCTTGCTTGTAGCCAAAATTTGATGGCCATATGGCCGTATTTAATGATTTTTTTGGTTGTAAAATACAATTAAATTTTTAGGGAGATTCCATCACATAGCAATTAAATTATCTGATCTATGATATATTTTTTTAAAATAAAATATATTTTGTATTTGAAAGACAATTCTAAATGAATAGCCATCAAATGTAGGTTTTAATTATTCCAATTGTATAATGTTTATGTAAACGTAAACATTTTTTACTTAGACTACATTTCTTTTAAAATAGAAATTAAGATTTACTGTTTCGCATTTGAAAGACAACTCTAAATAGATAACAATTAAATTTAGGCATTAATTATTCTAGCTGTATATGCATATGTAAATGTAAACATCTTTGACTTGACTACATTTCTACTAAAATCCAAATTAAAATTTATCAATAAGTATATGTATCCAAACTAATCTTACTCTTTAAAATTTATCAATAAGTATATGTATCCAAACTAATCTTACTCTTGGCTACACCCAAAATAAAAATACACTAAGGATTGAATTTTCTCAACCCTGTAAAGCCCTTTCCACTCATATTACCATGAAAATAAAAAGTACACTCCTTCCTCTCTTTTCTTTTCTACTTATTAGTAATAGTGATTTTTTTTTAATATATTTTAGGTTTATTTTGATTAGAGTGTTATAAAAAATATTTTAAATATATTTATTTAAAGAAAGAAATATCACTTTAGAGTTTATTATTTATTTGAAAATTATTTTATTTTTGAATTGGTTAAAAGAGAAAAGGATTGTGAAAGCACCCTAAGAGCTATTTTTATTTATTGAAGAGTTATTCTATTTTACTTTATAACTATTTAAGGATTATTTTATTTTTATTTAAGTAAGAGTTATTTTATAGTTTTGACTTTCTTTTAAATATATGTCCCCTATGTTTTAATTAGGTTTGAGAGGTTGTTAACAAAATTTCTTAACTTTTACTTAAATTTGAAACCTATTTAGCCATGAAAGTATTAATATTTAATAATAAACATAATACTAGCATACCTATCTTTATAAAAAAAGTGGTTCATGTGAGAAAAAATAATGAAAAAAAAAGTTTTATAATTAAAAATTATAATTTTCTTTTTATTTGTGTATTTTTATCTATTTAGTAGTCTATTTCTGTATTTGTAGTAGCTTAAATTAGTAAATCTCTTATTTTAAAAAATAGCTAAATATATGAAGTAAACAATTTATTTTGTTTTCATTAATTTATCAAAACTATAGAAATACATAGTATTCTATTTGTGTATTTGTATTAATTTAGATTAATAAATCTTTTATTTTAAAAATTAGCTAAACATATGAAGTAACTTTTTTTTGTTTTCATTTAAGTTTTTCAAAACTACAAAGAAAATAACTCTTCAAGTAAAAATAAAGTAGTAGAAAAGTTGTGTATTTAGGAAATAAAATAATATAAAATAATTTTAAGATATGGAGTAAATATAAAAATAGCTTAAATAATTTAAATAAAATAAAACAACTTTTAAGTAAATAAAATAATTCATTTGATGTTTTTGCATAGATGTATTTAAAATATTTATACTCACAAACCTATCTTTAGGAAATATATACTAGAGGTTGCAATTTAAGTTAATAGGCACCTTCAGAAAATTTGATGTCTTTTACATAGATTTTCTAAAAATATGGATGGTAGTTTTTATATACATGAGTGAGTTTATTTCGTTAAGAGTTTTTTTTAATTTTCTTAAGAGTTATTTTATAATTTTAAGTTTTTTATTATATCTTAAATACATCTATCAAAAAATCTAAGAAATAGAGCTAGTTTATTTATTTAAGAATTATTATATTTTATTTACATTTTTTACTTTATTTTTATTTGAAGAGATGTTTTTCTTTATTAGTATATTTGGGTAAGGCACCCAAGAGCTACACACAAAAAGAGCATTGAAGTCTTTACAATTACAAGATTCACGAGGTTAGGTGTCTTACATGTAGTCTTTAACTTAGGTGTCTTAGAATGATATATGGAATAGGTGTCTTAGGTATATAATAGGTGTCTTACATCTACATCTTAGGTCTATACTTAGAGAATAAGGTATAAAATCTAGGTGTCTTAGGTCTAGACTACAATAAGGTATAAAGTCTAGGTGTCTTAGGTCTACTATGTCAACTAGGTCTAGACTAGAATAAGGTGTGATTTAATCTAGGTGTCTTGGGTCTACTATAATAGGTGTCTAGGTGTCTTAGGTCTAGACTTCAATAAGGTATAAAGTGTAGGTTTCTTAGGTCTACTATGTCAACTAGGTCTAGACTAGAATAAGGTATAAAATCTCTAAATTTTTTGAGGTCTAGTATAATAAGTGTCTAGGTGTCTTAGGTAGAACTAGAATAGGTGTCTAGGCATGTCTTAGGTCTAGACTACAAGAAGGTATAAAGTCTAGGTGTCTTAGGTCTACTATGTCAACTAGGTCTAAACTAGAATACCGTATAATTTAATCAAGGTGTCTTAGGTCTGCTATAATTGGTGTATAGGTGTCTTAGGTAGAACTATAATAGGTGTCTATGTGTCTTAGGTCTAGACTTCAATAAGGTATAAAGTGTAGGTGTCTTAGGTCTACTATGTCAACTAGGTCTAGACTAGAATAAGGTATATAAAATCTAGAGGTGTCTTAGGTCTACTATAATAGGTGTATAGGTGTCTTAGGTAGAACTATAATAGGTATCTAGGAACATCTTAGGTCTAGACTACAATAAGGTATAAATTCTAGGTGTCTTAGGTCTACTATGTCAACTAGGTCTAGACTACAATAAGGTATAAAATGTAGGTGTCTTAGGTCTAATAAATCTAGACAATCTAGGTATAGATATAATAGGTGTCTTAAATCTACTAGAATAGGTGTCTTAGGTAAATAAATATTATACAAAATAAATATTTCTTGAAGCTAAGAGAAGCTCTTTTTCTTGTAGAGAAGTTAAGAAAAACCAAAATTTAATAAATTGATTAAGTTATTATTTGGTGCTGAATGAAATTGTACAAAATGTTAATTTATTATATATTTTAGAAATTATAATTTTGAGTTTTTTTTCAAAATTTAAGCAAATCTCAAAAGTTGTAGTTGATAGAACCAAGTATTCTTCGTCAAATATAGCAATTTAGAGTAGGTATTTCTATATTTTTATTTTGATATTTCTAGTGTAGGTATTTCTTTATTTTTCTATAAAGGCTACAATGACAATAAAATTATGAGAAGTACTCCTAAGGACATGTCAAGAACACATTAAGCAAACAAATATTAAACCTAATTAGCATAGAGATAACCACAAATTTATTAGTAATTATGCAAGTATGATAGTCTTTATATACATATTCAACCTAGTCCATCTAATGTAATAGATTAAATAAATTGATTAAACTTGGTTAGACTTCACATATCTAATCAATAAAAGTTTCCTAAAGATTTAACTCAATTATAACCTCCCAATGACTTATGTAAACCTAAAAAGAACCATAGATTAATAGAATAACTTATCTTTGAAAAAATAAATACTTTTAAGATTTAGTGGGTGAGAAATTGCCTTCATAACCAACTATTTGTTCATTAGCTCAACAAATTCAATATTATCAAAATGACCAAATATAACTTAGTGTATATCCCCCCTAGTGAATTGAAATGTGCCTAGGAATCTAGTCATTCTAGCTACACTTGTTCATCTTATCTACAACATTAATTTAAATGAAAACAATAGTTAAAGGTAAAATAATTAGTTATCCACAAATGATCTAAATTACCTCTTACATGTATGTTTAGAAAAATCATTTTTTATGAACTATTTCTAACAATCTTGACTTATTCCCTCTTCTGAACTGGAGATAATTTCATTCCAATTTATAAGTTGGACTAATTTGTCTACATAATTCCAAATAATTTAGATTCATTCTCCACAACCTAGACATGGAATCACTCATGTATATGTAAAATATTTTGGATTAATATTATACTTTTTTAATTATTTGGTTAATTATTCACAAATTAAACTTATTCTTAAAAATGGGTTGGGTTGTAGTGAATAATCCAAATAACTTGGAATTATTACTTGTGCAATATAGACTTGGAATAGAACTCCTCGATGTGAATTATTTTTCAAACTAATATTTTAGATAAATTAATTTATTATATTGTGTCAAACATAAATATCTCAAACATAAATGTCCATACATGTGAAAATTATAAACAAAAATATAAACACGAATATATGATGTCAAATATCAATGTAAACATAAGTTCACAAATATCCATCATATCTGGAACATAAATGTGCATCTTTAAAACATAAACATAAACCAAATGTCCATGTGATATCTCAAACATAAACATGTCTATCTTTGAAACATAAACATAAACATAAATGTCCATGTGATATCTCAAAAATAACTATCTATCTCTAAAACATAAACATAAATAGAAATGTCCATGAAATCTATGAAACATAAACATAAACAAAAATTTGCATGATACCTCTCAAACATAAACAAACACAAATTTCCATGATATTTGAAACATAAAAGTCTATCTCTGAAACACACAAACTAGGTGGTTTGGTCATCAATTCGGCTCCTAGTCGAGGGACCCTCCGAGTGTGAATCCTACTCTGATAAATATACTGAGCCCTATGTAAAAGTGTAATTAAATTAGAATATATATACACACATGAACTTCCTACATACATATACATACATATAAACATGAAAATTAACTCACCTGTCCACTAACATAGTCAAGTGAAGCACGAGTATGTACATGCTCTTCCCTCAAACTAGGAGTAACATCTACTACCTCCATCTACACATACATGCATGTAAAAAACAAAATTAATTTCAAATATAATTTATAAATGTGTTAGGACTACAAGCATATGTTTTAAATTTTACATTATAAATTTAACTTTAAAAAAATTATATACATACATGTGTTGTACCTAGATCCTGAATATCAGGTGCATCTCTTGCAATGATGGAATCCACCAAATCCTCTGTAGTTCTATCCCTACATATCAATAGAAATGATGTGTGTAGTGGACTGTGCAAGCGAGATGGCATTGACCCTAAAGATAGTATCTCCATAAAACCTAGACCTCTCACAACCTGGTCAAGTCAATCAGTAGATGTCTGAGCATGTGTAGTGGTAGAATGATCAGTAGGTGGTTGTGCCTATACATTAGCAGAATGATCATTATCATGTGGCTCATGCACCTCACTAGAGGATCTAACTATACAATCTACATCAGAATGTTGTGAGTGAGCTATAAGACTCTAAATCTCCATGGATGTGACCCACATATGAACTAACATCTACTAAAGGGATCCCCAGCCATGATGAAATCACTTGGTATGCTCTCATTAGGTCCAAGAAGACAAAAAACCTATTGCCCTCTGAATCTAACCATCACCTGTAATGCGGTCTATATCATCTGGAGGAAGGATACTTGTAACGTGATAAGGATTTGTTTGAACAGGTGACCTGCGTGGACACCTCATCAAGTACCACCCCACAGGATATGTAGATATCTTTTGAGTCTACATAACAATCTCAGTAATACTATCAATTGCTTCCTATTGGGATGCAATGACAACCTAATCACCAGTAGGGCTCAGGGATGGAGAGATAACAATCATCTTCTCACCAACCAAAGTCCTATAAGTAAGAGGCTCTTGATCTATATGATGGCATGCATCCCTGTCGCATACCCTACCACACCCTTGCCCCAAATGAGGATGTAAATCCAAATAATTGACCTTGAGGCCTAAATGAACCTCATCATATAATTGTTGTACAAAATATAATGGTATTTGGTTGTTATTTGGATAACAACCATGGGCAGCAATAAATCGATGGTAAATCAATGGTGCCATCCTAGGGCATATGCACCTAGTCATCTAATATGCCCTCATAGTAGTTTTGGTGGCATACTATGGAAAACATTATCTTTTGATAGTTTCTTTTGGCACTGATAGCTGGATTGTGCTCAAAGGAACATCACCAGAAACATGTTCCAACATTTGGGTAAGAATGGCTACTAAAGTCTCACTAGAATATGCATGGACATCCCCTAATGAATGTCTAATCTGAACTAAAGTCTCTAAAATCATCTCACAATTGGTTCTTTATACCCCTGTGGTCAAAGGGTCATCTAAAATCAATTTGAATATATCAATCTCTCTATTCGTATGTACCTAAAGTTCATCCAGATCGGTGTTGTTTAAAAATAAATTAAGTTCTAATTTAAATTTGCATGGTTCATGCACATATATTCATGATGTTAGGGTAAGGCCAAACATGTACATGAGTATGACCAACCTAAGGTCTAGTAAATTATGAAAGTACTCTTCAAAATACTTTATGGACAAATTTAATTAATATTGACATGGGATGGAAATATTTTTATAATTTGGTACTGGAAATACTTTTTCTAACATCATTTTCCTCACCTATCATTTAGAATCCATAATGTACTTTTGGAAATTAGAAGAAAAGGCTAAAGTCAAGACAAAGACAAGAGATTCTAATTCTCAGAACAAGCTCCAATCCAAGACATCTAAATATAAATTCAAACGAGGAAATAGCTCTCAATACTATCCATAGAAGAAGTAGCAATCATAAATTGATGAAATTAAGTAGTAAAATATTGGCATTACTACATGGGAAAGCATAAACAATTGAGTCCTTTACATAACACAAATTGTTTGTGTAGATAATTTAACTAGATTACAATCTTTCTTAAATAAAGTTTAGATAATTATTTACACTTGTGATGATTTTCTTAATTTCTTGTGCATCTTTTTAAACAATAGAATATTGGTGATTCACTGAGTCTTTTTATTATTGGTATAGCTCTTGGGATTTCATGCATGCATTCTCTAAAATTAAACCTCTATATTATATGCTAATGGATTTGATTTTTCTTTGTACTCTACACTTTTGGCATCAATAAGGCTCTACAAATCATCCATTTGAGTAATAAGTGATCCCACCTCTATTGGAGTCAAATTTAATCTTAGTTGAACTTCTACTCAAGAGTATAAAGGTTTTTTTAGGGTTATATTGTAGATACCACAAATTTATTTATCTAGAGGCCAATTTATAGTTAACATAATCTCCCACTTTAAGACCTTAGATTTTAGGATTAAACTTTAATCTCTCTCGAACTATTTTTCCTAGAAATTTATCATACCTTTTTTTTTATATATGATATCTATGGAATTTCAATTTTTCCATGTCAAGAAGTCTAAGGAGAGTTTACTAATCCATATAGATAAATGTTAATGGAAGAAATCATGAATCTATGGAATTAGCTTTCCATAATGTGGAGTCAACCCTTCTTGTCTTTCAATTGTAATATTATGTTTAAACCTCCTTGAATGATCCACCTAGATAAGATCTCCTAGCTTAAATGCAAATGAAAGGTTGAACATTAAAAAGAGTGTCGATTGATCTACATCTCCTTTTGAGATGAAAAACATAGGCTTATTTCCCTACTTCCTTGAAATGAGGGTTTCTACTAGATATTAAAATTACAATGGAAATGCCATGTTTCTGCTATAGTTGGTGCAATAAAATAACTATCAACAACAACATGCTTCGTAAAAATGTGGATAAATAAATTGCTACTCTCAAACCCTAGGATTACATATATTATACACTATGATTTAGATCTAATCAAATAACAAACATCAAAAATAAGATTTCATATCAAAAATCAATAAGAGATTAGTCTCATTAAAGTTTAAGATAAGATAGGAGTGCCTAGCTATTTCACATGTGAGGTTAATTTCCTCTTTGACATACTAGTGTATTGTGATAGATGAAACACAATGGCTATTAAATGATGATGACATGATAGTGAGACAAAATAAAATAATTGATACCAAAAATTTGGCTCTATAAACTATTGTGCCGCACCCTATAGTCCTAATTTTAAATGTGCTATATGTGACCCTATCCTACTTGTGTGACCTTGTTTCCTACCACTAATGATTTGTGGGATCTTTCATGTGATCCTAAACTTGTTTTTAAAAATCTTGTCATGCTAAGAAGTATGATGGTGTTTACTTGAAGTAAAATTTTTGATGACCTAATATAGTATTGACAATAACTCAACCCCTTGGAAGAAGTACAAGTTTCATTACATAATATGCATGCAATGATGATGCAATAATAAAACACTATGATGCACATTTTGTCCCTAGAATCTCTTAGAATTGAATGATAGTACAATTTCATTCTTATGTCGGACCTTCTTTTGGATTGTTTAGGATAAGACTATTAGTATAGGTTCTTCATTGTTCAACTCAAGGTATTTAGTGTATGGGCCAATAGGGTAATCCAAGTTTTTGGAAATGTTATCTCACAAGTAGGAAAAATTAAATTTGAAATAGGTGGACTAAGTTGTATCATATAAATTAGTCTAAAGAATGTGTTATCTACCATGCACTAATCCTAAAACAAAATTCGGTAAGCTTCTATAAATTTGTTGGTAGGTTGTCTCATCAACTACAATTTAGCATGTTTCTAATTTTAATTTTGCATTAATATGTCTATTTTTCAAGGAAATAAATTTTGATGAGCTTCTTTTGCTTGACAAATTTATTTTTCTTTGCACTGCTTCCTTGTATTCATTTAATCCACAACTTAAATAATTTTGATTCAAATGAAATACATACTTCACATCTATCATCTTAAGAACACTCTAATTCACCATAGTTATAAATGATAGTTATTTTATTTAACATAAATCTATTTAGATCACTAAGGTTGCATATAAGTTAAGAATATATGATGTTGTTCTAGCAAAAAGTGATCTTTTTTAGTTTTACTATCATGGACTTCATAATAAATTTTTGGTCAAACCTTTAAAAATTGATTTTAAAAGGACACTTCTCAGTAGACATGTTGATGCAGTGAGTTAAGTGATGAGTCACACCTCCAAACCTTAGTTGTCTATAGACAAGAGTCTATACTAGATTTCTAAAAATATGGAGACCTCGTAGATGGTATTCCATTTAAGTTAGGGTTTTACATTTTAAAACTTAGGGTTTCATATTTTAGGGTTTCATGTTTTGAAACTTAGAATTTCACATTCATATTTTAGAGTTTTATATATTAGGGTTTCAAATTTATGTTCTAGTGTTTCAAAATTATGTTTCATATTTTAGGGTTTCATAAATAAAGGTTTCAAATTTATGTTTTAGGTTTTCAAATTTTAGGATTTTACATTTTAAAACCCTAAATTTTGAAACCCTAAAACATAAATTTGAAACCCTAATTAAAACTTAGGGTTTCATATTTTAGGGTTCTATATTTTAAAACTAAGGGTTTCACAAGGTAAAAACCTAAAATTTCAAACCCTAATTAAAACATAGGGTTTCATATTTTAGGGTTTTATATTTTAAAACTAATAGTTTCACATCTATATTTTAGGGTTTCACATATTAGGGTTTCAAATTTATGTTTTAAGGCCATAAATGCATCCACCAATTCAATTCACCCAACTAACCACAACTCCACATATGGAATCAATAGAAATCCACAAAAGAAGGCCAAATAATTATTCATATTGTTGATATACATATGCAGATCCATATACACAAAACTACCATTAGAGCAACATAAACTCATAACCATTTGTGACCAAATCATCAAATCTAACTATTATAAACAAAGCACATATATGGATTTGGGTGCACACCAAAACGTAACTACAATACCAAGAAGGGCAAATCTAACTATTATAAACAAAGTACATATATGGATTTGGGTGCACACCAAATGTAATTACAATAGCAACAAGCGGTGGAGTGTAATGACATAAAGGTGTTAACAAAAACTATTAAAGAGCTGACATACAAAATAATAAAAACTAAAACACAAAGGACCAAACTAAATAAAATAAAATAGAATACCTCATAAGTAAATAAACAAGTTTATTTAAATAAACTAACTATAAAATAACTTTCAATTAAATAAAATAAAATAACTCTAAACATAACTCTTTTAATAAAAATAGAATAAACATTATTCTTGCAAAAGTGCAAAAGTAAAATATAGATTGTTTAGATAGATGTTAAAAATGATATTCATAAAGAAAATAATAATAATTTGTGAAGTAAAAATTAAAGTAATTTTTCTTTTTCCATGAGAATATTTTTTTATGATTTATTATATTGTTATTAAAAAATAATAAAATATAAAGTAAATAATGTTTAAAATTTAAAAATAAAAAATAAAATAAATAATTATTTCAAAAATATTACTTACTAATTTATTTATAAAATATATTACTTATTATAATTTTATTTATTAATGAATGAATGAATGAATAGCTTTCAAAGTCCACTAGGCTAAAAATAGCCTATGGGACCACCAACTTTGCAGTTTTAATCTTCTACATTTCAGTCCTTTTCCTATTCAAAGAGAGCAGGAGCCCCCCAAACTTCACAACATTCTCATCGCTAAATAAGCTATGCCAAGAAAGAGTAGCCAAACTACTAGTATGCTTGTCTCTAATGTTCTTGAAAGCCTCACACTCCATAATAAAGTGCTTTTCCAATTCAAATGTCCAAGTATTGCAAAAAATACACGTTTGTTCTTAATTGAGCAATAAGTATCTTTACTCTCCACAAAATACAAGCCCCAATATATGCTTTTTGTTGATGATCACACGTGGGGTTGAATTCATCAATATAGTACTTCTTCTTCCTCCCAACCACTTTCCCCCAAAGATGCTTGCGAAACTTATCCATAACAAAAACCTGAACCTCTTTGCTATTAGTGGGGCAAGCATTCAAAAAGATATTCCATTTGCTCATCCAATTGATGTTTTGCCTCATCCAGGTTTTCTTTCTTTCATCTATGGTGTCATGAAACACAACTTTAGGTCATCTACCTTCCTCCATTTGCTCAATTCTTTTCAAGTACCTTATTAGACGCATCATAGCAATAGCTTCTATAGGAGTTGTCCTTGTTTCACATAGCATTATCTCATAAGGAATCGAACCTTTTATTTTGAACTTGCTTGTAATCAGATGCTTTTGAATTTTCTCAATTTGTTTGCACTTTAGATTTGAAATGCTACTAGCCCACAATTCACAACCATAGAGAACCACTAAAATGCTTTCCACCCTCCCAAAGTTCTCTTCTTTCTGTAGCACTCCCAACTAAGCTTGTTGTTAAAGTTAACATACATAACTATTCATTTTTATTATAAAGTAAATAAAGAAACAACAATGTAAATTAATAAAAATAATTGTTATATAGTTGTGAAGTAAAAGTAGCATACTTATTTTTTTTAAAATTATGTAAAACAATATCTCTACATTTTCTACATAAATTTTTCAAAAGATTATGCTAGTGATAATATTCTAATATTTTTAATACATAAAAACTAAGTTGCCTTGTAGTGTTGTAATTATAGTATGTGTTTGTGTTGTAATTATAGCTATGTTTTAGTTTTAATTTTTTAATTCATTAGTTAAACTTCAAATTTACTTTTTTGTCAAACCAACAAAATAGTTAGTATTTATAGTTATAATATTAATAATAATATTAATTATATTATTAATATTTATTATAACACTTGATATATTATCTTAATTGATATTATAGTATTATAATATAGTATAATATTAATTGATATGATATTTCACTTAATTTTCTTCTTAAAATAAATATTTGTTGTATAGATAAATTAGAATCGAATAATGTTAAACAAATAATTTTTTTTAAAGCCAATATAAATATTATAACAAAATTGTAATATTTATAGTTTAATTTATAAAAAAAATTAGTTTAAATATTAATGAAATAGTATAATTAATTATTTATTGATAATAAATAATGTTTATATTATAAATATGATAATGAAATATTTGTATTATTACATTATTCTAATATTATAATATTTTTATATAGTATTATATTATATATTTATTTTTTATTATATTGTTATATAATATTATATTTATGCTTATGCTTATTATTATATTATTAGACAATATTATTATAATATCAATTAAGATAATATATGAAAAGTGTTAGTAATGGATATTAATAATATTATTAATATTATAACTATAAATAATAACGATTTTATACCTTTGGCAAAAAGTAATTTTGAATTTTAGGTTATGAAGATTAGTGTTTATAATTTGTTTATAGGTGTTTGTTACACTCTCTCACAATCCGCAAAGAAGAGGCCATTTTTTTTAACCAATGACAATACAGATAAATCATTTTTCAATGATTTTTTGTTAAAACTTTATCATCTTGACATAGGAAAAGTTCAAATTTATATCAAATTTGCCCGACAAGAAAAATAATCCTTTGTCTTGATTGGTTTATTGTTAATAGATTAATAACTAGATAAGCCTTAGTGGATGCAATAGCACTGCCAAAGGTAGGTACTAATAAAATATAAAATATAGTATTCAAATTGGTTGAATCTATAATTTTTTAACTTAACATAATATGATGACAAAAGTATTACAGGTAAGTACTAATAAAATATAAAATATAGTATTTAAATTGGTTGAATCTATAATTTTTTAACTTAACATAATATCATGAGAAAAGTATTATAGAGATTTTAAGAGAATAAGCTCCAAAATAATTATCATTTTAATATGAAAAATGAAGTAGCCAATATAAAACAAGTATCATGGTCTGGGTGCCAAGCACAACACAGATTTTGTAGATTTTATCCAGTTCACTTCAAATCATTTCACTACAAGGTTAGATCTTTTATATCTTTTATTGAGAAAACTGCATGGAAGTATTCAAACTTGCACGTGCTAAAAGATCAGTAAAATGGGGAGAATACAAATCCATGTAGAAGTAGAAAACTTCCAGGATATTCACCTTTCTCCTAGAAAGGAAAGAGTGGCTGCAATGTGAAAAGTTCTACCAGTATTGCCCCAATTGCACACATGTCTACAAAAGAATAATAACAACCTCAATTTCATAAACACAAATGAAGTTTATTCAAGGCAACATCCTTAGAAAGATGAAAATAACAATACATGGGGTCACCATAACCTGAAGTGAGCAAGCAAGTCTCAAACAAATGATAGAAAAATGTTGGTTTAATAATTTGTCTTCACATTAAATACAATTAGCCTAAGGTGGCTCCGAAATCCTAACATTTAGACGACATTTTCATTAGAAAGATAGGAAAAAGGCTTGCTTAGAAAATATTATAAACTAAATATGTATGCATGGAACCTTCTATTTAGCATTCTGAATTTCACAACACAAAAATAAATTCCAAGGCCAAAGATTTTCAAGTAATTAAGAATTAAAAATTGTGCTAGAAAAATAGACAAAATGAGTTGGGTGCTTGGACATGCCAATTGCAGTAGTGTATGCTAGAGATTGTAGTAAGACTTCTAGGTCTTGATATCTATCACAGAAAAAGATGTGAATTATCTGTGAGATCATTACTTCTAGACAAGATGCAATTGATAATTAATTGAAGTTATGTTCAATTGAAAATAAAAATATAAAATAGATTTACCATCTGGTTGAAACATAATCTATGTAAGGTGGATAGGAAAGAACTTCCCTTGCTAGCCCAAAATTCCCAATTTTTATAATTACCAATATGTTCAAAAAAGGAACCCTTAAGCATTTGATAGAAAAAATTGATTATTTCAGTTTCAAAAAAGGAGTATTCCTCTCTTTCATTATTTGGTATAGATTATACTTTGCAAGACAAAACAAATTTATTTGGTTTTGTCACCGAATAAACAAATTAAATAGTGCTTCAAATTTAGCAAAAACATATTAAAGAAATAGTTTATTAAAACCACTAAACAGAGAAGTAGAGAACTACCAGTAAACAACCATAAATAGAGCTCACAACAGATTAGCTCTATGTTAATAACCATTTGTTTTAAATAACCCCCTTATTCCACAAAGATAACTAACTTTTAACGCTTCAAAGGTTTTATTAAATATAGATTAAAAACAAAGTATTTATATAAAACTATAGAAAACTGACAAATACATTGAGAATTTTTTGTTTAAGTAATAATATAAGTACTTTTAGAGAACATGATATTAATTATTTTAATTAATCTAATATTGGTGTTTAGTAATATTTTTTTCTAAACTAAAGAATTGTTTATCATTTCAAATTTGTAACTATTATATTTTTAGAACTAAATTTCTACAAAAAAAATTATGTGAACTCGTTTTGAAATGTCTTGGATAAATACAATTGAAATCTAAAAAGTAATCTAAGTAAAAATAAAATAGCACTAAAATGTTCAGTGGGTGTGGTCTAGTGGTTAAGACCACTTGGTTCTTATTGTGGAGACCAAAGATCAAATCCCCCCAAAGACATCAACTTTACAAAGCCTGCATATCTGTATTAAAATGTAATAATATTGAATATTATTACAATTTAAAATGCATTAAAATATTGTAAGTTTGAAGAATAATTACACAATATAATAACAATAACATATTCATATTTACTACACTATATTATCTTAGTCACTTAATTTTTTGTTTAAATAATAATAGTAAGTACTTTTAAAGAAAATGATATTAATTATTTTAATTAATCTAATATTGTGGTTTAGTAATAATTTTTTCTATATTTCAAATTTGTAACTATTATATTTCCATAACTAAATTTATAAGGAAAATTTATGTGAACTCCTTTTGAAATGTTTTGGTAAATAAAATTGAAATAAATAAAATTGAAATACTTCATTTTTAACACTTGAGTAAATAGAATTGAAATCCCAAAAATAATCTATTTTCATAAAATAAAATGTGTAGAACCCAAAATATAGTATTATTAATATTATAACTTTCTCCCTTTGACAAAAAGTAATTTTTACGTTTAACTAATGAAGCAAAAAATTAAATTCATAAAAACTGATAAATTTATAGCTTTTTGTTGCACTCTCCTCCGTAGAGAAGAGGTCATTTTATTTTGAGCCAATGACAATATAGATAAATCATTTTTCAAAATTAAATAAATAAAACTAAAACTATAAAAAAAATTAAGTAAATAAAATAAAATAAAATAACTCTTAATTAAATAAAAATAAAAATAAAGTAATTCTTAAATAATTCTAAACTAAAATAAAATAATTTTAATTAAATAAAATAACTGGTAACGTACTCTTCAAATAAAATAATAAACAATTTAAATAAAATAAAAGGACCCGTCTAGTTTGCATGGAAACATCTAGCCTCCTAACATTATTCTTTAGAAAAATTAACTCAAAGATTTGTCTCTATTGAATTTTTATTTATCCTAATTTCATCTTATACCTCCATCTTAATTTCTCGGCTGGGAAGGCCTTCTGCCTCATATAGGGAAGACCTAATCAAGGACATATCCAGGCCAGCCTACCAGTTTCAATGTAAAACGTGTTCAATACAATTTTGGTTTTAAATAAACGCTGGCACTAAGCCAGGGTTCAATTACTAATTAATCAATAAAAAAACATTACAATATTATTCGTCAACTGAATTGGTATTTATCTTCTGCAATTTTAGCATCTGGGTGTAGAGTCCTCCCTCAGACAGTATTAGATTTGAATGACTACCCATCTCCATAACTCGCCCTTTCTCCATTACTGCAATGACATCTGAATTCACAACTGTGGATAGCCTATGAGCGACAACTACTCTGGTGCACTTGTATGAATTGTAAAGTCTGTCTAATGCCTTCACAACTAAAACTTCTGATTCAACATCCAGAGCACTTGTAGCTTCATCAAGTAACAGAATAGAAGGCCTCTTAAGAATTATCCTAGCTATTGCAATCCTTTGTTTCTGTCCGCCAGACAGCTGAGAACCCTTATCTCCCACCAGTGTATTGTATCCATTTGGAAGACTGCTCACAAATGTATGAACATTTAATTCTTCTGCAGCTGCCATGATCTCAGACTCTGAAGCACCTTCATTTCCGTATAGAATGTTTTCTTTTATTGAAGTGGAGAATAGCAAAGGCTCCTGTTGTACTAATCCAATGTATTTTCGGAGCCATTTTAAGTTGTACTGTTTTGTGTCTCTCCCATCTATGAGAATTTCACCTTGTTGAGGATCATAAAATCTTTCTATGAGGGCTATGACAGATGACTTACCTGCTCCACTTGCACCCACCAAGGCCAATGTGGTTCCTGAGTTTACAGAAATACTGAAGTTTCTGAGAACAGAAGCTTCCGATCTGGATGGGTAACAGAAACTCACATTTTTGAACTCAATATGGCCTTTTATGAATTCAAATTGCATGCCACCATCTGTTTGGGGATTTGTTCTCAGTATATTCATTACTGGACTGAGGACATTCATGGCCCTTAAAACTGCAGGAATAGTTGTCCATAACTCAGTTATGGAAGGTACTGTTAATGAGAAAAGTTGGTATGCTCTTACACTATTTTCAAAGCTGGCCTGATTATTTTCCAGCAGAATTGTAGTGTACCAAAGTCCGACTGCATGGGCAACGTTCCACAAGCAAACTGCTATGCCTTGTATGGCTCCATATTTCAGGCTTTCTAGTCCGCTTTTCTTCAAGGGGGTGCTTAAACAATTTTTGACAGATTCAATTATTTGATCCTCATAAACAAACGAGGCTACTGTTCTAATGTTTGATACTACTTCACTTCCCAACCGGCTTATCTCTGCATGGGCTTTGGCTGAATCAGTTGCAAATCCTTTCGATGACCAAGCCTGTCATGAGTTAAGCACAGCTTAAAAAAGTCAGGAAACAATTAGAGAATAAATAGATAAGATTTTCAGGATTAACTGCATCTAGCATTTACTCTAATAATTCCTGGAATGACCCCATCTTTTATAAAAAGTGATTGATTTTAACACCCATCTCCATGAGTTCAGAGGGTCACTCATTGCATCAGGTGTTGTTCAGATTGGTGAAGAGGTAGGATTGAAACTATACCACTGATACGAACCATCACATAGCATGAACAGCCATTGTTGTGGTTCATTTGGCTGTTTTAAATTCCATCTCTTCCCACTCACCAGGACAGAGGGGAAAGCAAGAGGCAAATGAACCATACAAGTCAATACTCACTGCCAGGTTCATTTTTCTAGTTTAGATCCTACCTCTACACACTGAAAAGAGATGATGAGTTATTGAATGAAACTACAAACATACCTCTATTCATTTAATTCCCTTAAAAAATCTTATATAGAACTGCATATGCACAAATTTATTCAAGAGTACTTATTAAGGAAGTACTATATTTGATAAGATTAACATGCCTGAATGAGGCCCCCTATGAGATGGCAAGGCATTACAGCCCATGCCACCAAGGCCATTCTCCAATTCACTTTCATACTGACGACGGTGGCAATCAAAATGGATGATACGCACTGCACTATCACAGACATACGATCAGCTATGATTGACTTCACTAATACTGTGTCATTCATGATGCGTCCACTGACCAAACTTGAACTATTTTCCGCCTTATCAAACCAGGAAATTTCGTTCCCTAGTATTCCTGCAATCCCAAGTTGTTTGTTATACTCCTATCTATTTCTTGGGCAAAAAAACCAAGACAAAGCAAATAAGAGAGTTCATTAACGTACCAGAGAACAATGTCTCACGCAGGCTTTTCATGGCTCTCTCTCCAACTTCTCCAAAGAAAAAATGTTGTATTGTATGAGCAATTAATACCAACGCTGCAATGCCAACAAAAATTTCTGAATATATTTCCACTTTCTGCATGGCATGTGGCTTATAATAGGCAACCCCAATAGTCATGATGTAGAAACCAAAGAGAGGCTTGGATATTCCAGTAATGGCTGCTGCGACACTGCCTGCAACGATCTTTCCTACTTCCCATGCATTCATCTTCAATAAAATTCTCAAGATGGATGGCTGTCCTAAAGTTTCTGGCCCTTTACCCTTGTCAGCAAGAGACATGATTGGAGAATTTGTAAGACTCACAGAGTTATCCGTACCGGGAGTCATGGGAGAGTTGAGAATATGATCACTTCCCTCTGTAAGCTGAGTTTGGGTACCCTTTTCAAGCCTGCTTGCAGTGGTAAATCAGTGGGTTAATAAACGCCAGATAATTTTCCTATACCTAAGAAATTATACAAATGTCCACAGATAACCATAATAGCCCAATCTACTGTTTAGAATGGTATGATCCAAGTGGTAAAAGAAAATGGGCTTTTAGAGCAGATTCCTGGGCTCAAACAGAGGAGGCATGATAAAGTGCTTGACATTGCATTAAAAACTGCATCGAAGAAAAAGATTTTACAAAACTTTAGAAGGTCGCTCTTCCCTCAAATTATATCTAGCTTAGAATAGACTGAAGGTTGCACGCAAAAGAATGAAATCTATAAAATTTATTAAGAAAATTGGAGGGCCTTTCCCTTAAGTATATTAATACCAACCTATCTTTATCATTAGCAGCTGCTTTTCCAGAGGTGAGATTCTGCAAGCTTATCATATCTGAATACAATTTGCTATTTTTCAATAGTTGGGTGTGACTGCCAAGCTCTGAGACTTTGCCCTGTTCAATGACTGCAATAAGATCTGCATTGACAATTGTGGAGAGGCGGTGAGCAATCACCAATGTAGTTCTGTTGGACATGATGTTATCAAGGGCTTCTTGAACATTCCTTTCAGATTGAGAATCCAGAGCGCTTGTTGCTTCGTCCAACAAAAGAATGCAAGGATTTTTCAATATAGCTCTTGCTATAGCTATTCTTTGTTTCTGCCCACCTGACAGTTGCGTTCCCCTGTCTCCAACCTGGGTATTGTAAGAAGCAGAGAAACGACAAAATTTTATTTCTGTAAAGAGGATAGTATGCAAACCATCCCAAATGGGTGATGCGTTCTAATTGAACAAAAACAAAGTTAAAGCATTTGAATGGTAATTACGGCCTTCTAGTAAGGGCTGAAGGATTCATATTTTTCTAACCAGTAATAAAAATCCAATAAAGAAATAAATAAATCAAATCAAATTCAATATATAGCCACAGTGCTTGTTAATCAATTTACTACACATAAATAGATATACTGGTTTTATAATTTTCATACTATAAATATAATAGTAAATTTTAGATAGCAATTTTATGCCATTGAACATACAACCTAAAAATTTAGAAATTTGAATAGAGGAGATAAAACATACAATGGAGGCTCTCATCCTTCGTATTTCTTTTATCAATAATTTACCCCTTTCACTTTCTGATTTGTTTTTACTTGCAGTTCAATTTATGGATAATTATATTATTATTACATGTTAATTAAATTTTAAAGTTTTTTTAATTACAAAATTTAGTTGAAAGTGTATATACATATATACTATTTATATTTAAAAAAAAAAAATGCTGAGGGATATTCTTTTCTATAGTTTATTTGAAAAAGAAATTTGAAAAAATAAAAAATAAAAAATAAAAAATAAAAACTAAAAAGAAATTGGAAAAAATAAAAAATAAAAAACAAAAAAATTGGAAAATAAGAAAATCACAAAAACTATCCAACCAAAAAATAAATTGGAAAAAATAAAAAATAAAAACCCCAAAAGAAATTGGGAAAAATCAAAAAAATAAAAATAAAAATAAAAAATTGAAAAATAAGAAAATCACAAAACTACGGAACCAAAAAAGAAATTGAACCAATGTCTTCAAATGAAAATAAGTTTCTTTTTAGAATTTTAATATTTTTTTCTAGGGAGAAAAAATGAGTGCTGTCATCCCCACCCAGATGTGACTCTATAACACCTTCGGCGTAATTATACATACTAGTCCCTCTTCATATAATTATATTAATTATATTTGTTTATAAGTATGAATTATTTACTTCACAATTATTATATTTATATTATAGTTATAAATGAATCTAAAAATATATTACTAGTACAACTCATACATTTAGTTATATATATATTTTTTTACTATTAATGAAGGTAAAGAGCCAACATTTATCTTTTTATATATAAAGATCCTAACTCTAAAATTAATAAATTTTGTAACAAATAAGACACCAAAAATTTTAAATATGAAGTAAATAAAATAAAATCTTAAATGAATAAACAATAAAAATAAAAATATATATTTAAAAAAAACTAAATTTATAAAATAACTATTGAGTAAATAAAAATAAAATAATTATTAAATAGTTCTAAGTTTAAAAAAATCACTTTAAATAAATAAAATAATTCTTAATAAAAAATAAAGAAGACACATATTTAAAAATAAAAATAAAACTACAAATTAACTCTTAAATAAATAAAATAATTCAAAATAGAATTTATTTAAATAGATGTATTTAAAATATCTATACTAATTTAATATTTTATTAAAAATATTTCAACAAATATTATATCTTATAATCTTAACTCTTCTATTAAGTTTTGTCTACATAGTATTGTGAGGGGCATGTTAAAAGTATTTATAATCATGCTTTTTAGCCCCTGTCTCAAGCAAGGATACTATTTGTTTCACCTACATCTATTTGTTTGCCTTGTAAGTAGTGCCACAAAAAATATTCCTAGCTGTAATAAGGTTTAGATTTTTTTCCAATTATTGTGCAAGAAAATTAATAGATCTTATATTTTCTATTGGTTGTTGGCCATTTTAGCCCATTGCATAATTGTTTAAAATTGCTTTAAATCTTGAAAAATTTTGGCCAATGAAAATTAGGGTAGCTTAAAAACTAAAATTCTTTGTAATGTTTTCTCCATTTATTTTTAGGAGGACGTGTGGAGCTACAATTGGTTAGGTGGCATTTTGCAAAGCAATTCAATTGCCTTATCTATGCTTACACATTTCAGAAGCATGCATAACAAGGTAGTAACTCAAGTTTAACAAAATGGTTAAGGAGCTCTAGTTATTATGTTAGTAACACTGGCCACCTTTGATCATGGTTAAGTAATAATTCATGTTGCACTAATTTTCCTTTATGGTTGTGCTACATTCTATAAGGTCACACCAAATGAAATACTAAGATGTTCTCCATGAATTTCTAAGTCGGTTAATCTTTCATGGTTGCATTATTTACACCACTCTTCATTCTTCTTTACTTCTTTATATCATAGCCAATCAACAGGCTAATGTTATAAACACACTATCATTAAAATCATGGTATATAGCATGAAATCTTCATGCCACCTTCTTAATCACATGAGACCTATAGCTAGAGTTTTATATGGCATCTTTGAATACAAAATGTAAAATGGAATAGATGTGTGGTAAAATTGCTCTTCAAATTAGAAGGGGAAGCTCCCTGTAAACTAAAACTAACCTAAAACTATACAAAATGTACTAGTAACTCATAGACTTTTCAATGTTTTTAGAGGTATTTCTCGCTTATATTGGATAAAATATAAATATCCATTCTTTTTAGGTTTGCGACATGCAAAAGACGAAGACATGCTTTCAACCACGAGGCAAGGATTTTGTGTTTCTTGACTGGTAGACGCTTGCACTATTCATCTAAACTTTGTAACAAACTATTTTGAATGAATTTTTCTTTGAGGGGGGGGGGGGGGTGTGGCATGGCAAGCTGGCAGGAAAGTTGGTGAAAATTGAATGTTGCAAAATATCTTGAGAGATAGCGAAGGATGGAAGTCGTGGAATTAAGGTGGGTAAAGGAGTTACACTGCAGCTAGAAAATATCTATTTTTGGTGGGTGGAGAATTGAATTCAGAAGGGCAGATGGTTTATAGGGAGTCAACGCGTTTTGTAGAAAAAAGGTAGAGGGTTTAAAACATAGAAAAGACAAAGAGAGAGAGAAAATGAGAGACAAGGAAAAGAGAACATAGCAGATAACTGAGGCTAGCATATCAAGTTGAGAGAGGAGAGGAAAAAGGTAGCATGGGAGAGGAGAAAACAACAGAGGACAGGAAAAAAAAAAAAAGAGAGAAGAGCTGAGGGAAAATGTAGCAATATCCTAGGAAAGCATATCATTCTACAAGATTGGAGGTGTACTGAAGGGGGAGTGCGATCAGGTATAGGTATTTGCATCAGTCCTTTGTTTTTCCAACACTAAAACCAAAACTTGCTTGCTATAATCTTCCTAACCACAGTAAATAACTGAAACCCCATGGCCATCATTTTTTTATAATATGCCAAAATTTATTTCAATACAAGATATTTACACTGCCTCTTCCCATGAAATGATTTTAAACATACAGAACTATTTTATACATAACCATTTTATGTATTCTTTAGATATTATGGATTTTCAAAGAAGATCATAGGGTTTCTGATTTATCATTATTGGTAAAGGAAAAAGAAAAAAAAGAAACTAAAACTCTATTACTGCATTTTTGAAGAAGATCATAGGGTTTCTAATTTATCATTCTTGGTAAAGGAAAAAGAAAAAGAAACCAAAACTCTATTACTATTGTCCAACGAACATAAACCAAAATTTATTCTATGCAAGAAATCTATTGCCTCTATTCTTGAATCTATTTCTTTTAAACTACAGTACGGCCTCTTTATTCATTGATAAATGGGTTTTAATGAAAGATCTGTGCTTTTGATTTATAAATTGTAGTGAAGAAAACAAAAAGGGGTTCAATTTTTACTGAGATTATATTGAGTGCAGCCTTACCAATAACTGGGATGACCCCTTGTTTGAGTCATCTCTATCTTTTTTTTTTTAATTACCAGTCTTTTGGGAACCATAGACCCTGAGTGAAAGAATGTTATGGCATTAAAATACCTTAGATATATCAATCTGCTTATTTGCATTGAAACTGGTCACAAAATCTCTTATTGAGAAAATCTTTCATGCAACCCAATGATCTAAGGGAACTACTATAGGAGGGAAAATTAAGTTTTCCTTTTTGTAAGCCTTTTAATATTTTATTTTGTTATTTTAAATATGATAAATAATATGCAAAGTTCAGGGTTGTGAGTAGACTTGCAAGACCAATTGTCATGTTTTCCTATTATATCTGTACTTTCCTTTGTGAATCGTGACCAAATTGGGGGTCACTAGAGTTATTACACAACTGATCTAATTGGCAAAAGGCCATTTTTAACAAATTACACTGTCCACGAGAGTTTGGGTCTTGTAGATCATATTTTTCACCTTTACTATTTTAAATTTATAACTCAGTGTTTTTAGTCTTTTTGGATGCCTCATTTAGTCAAATGAGATGAACAAGGTCTAGGCATTAGAGTCATCATTTGGAGTGGCTCTCTACGGGCCCAGGGCCCATAAGTGGCTACCAGGGGAACTAGTAGTAGAGTTATAGTAACAAGTGATAACTAAATTAAAACATTGGGGTAAAAACATTAATAAGATAATTAGTCCTTGTGCATGGCCTTGAGCGCTTGTAAAGGCTAAGGATGCAACGAGAAGGCCTATTCATTTGTGGGGCATCGAGTCATCCATTTGCAGGGCATGGATTCAAGCACGATTGAGTCTCCTCTTCTACATGAGAGGAGTACTTGGTTCCATGTGGTGCCATCCCTTCGAGAACACATGATGACACTCCATATGATTACACTCTAGTATCTAGCATCTTAGCAGTCATGAGTAGTACCCAACCTATGATTTGGATGAGTACACTTGTGTTATGACTTTGGTTTTATGCATTTTTTTCTGTGTCTGATGTGAGTGTTGGCCATCTTATATCCCCTTGTTGTTATTCTTCCATTTGGGCCTTGTGACTATCTCCGAGCACGATGGGGTGGTCTCTTATGAGTCCACATGGTTGGGAGGCGTTGCCACCACCATTGGGGACCGGAGAACAAGTTTAGGAGCACCAGTGGAGATGTTCTCTCTCTGTTACTTCATTCAGTTATTGTACCCATTATGTCCTTGTATCATATTCAGGACTATGTTATTGTACTTGCATCATATTGTGGAATATATCATTGTAATTGTATATGCAGTTATGTAATTGTACTCTCTTAAGAGAGAAGATGTCATCATGCAAGTTAATGAGATGAAATGAGATGTTTCCTATTTGGTTTACGGCTTCTGGTATGCGTATAAGATCCACTTGTACTATGATGCTTATGGATTCATGTTTATATTGGATATGGGATTAGGAACATTTGATTTGGTGTTTAAAATGAATGTAGTTGTTTTAATGTTTCCTCTGGAGAGTGAATTAGTCCTCTCTTTTGGGTTGCACATTCAACCATACTTGGCCATCAATGTTGTCGATCTATCGAATCAGAAACCGAATCTATGTATGTTGTCCACTTTTTTCAAAAATAAATTATCTTGTCCTCTTTTGGCTCTTACCCTTTGGGGTTACATAGCAGGATGTTACAAATTTAGAGGATGAATGCGATAAGTAAACTTGAATTGGGTTCAAAGATTAACACATAAATACGTAATCATGAATGTCAAGATCAAATCACATATAAGAAGATACAAAGCTGCAAATTATATCTTCAACTTTTTATGTGACATTTTCTCCAAAATGGAAAAGAAAGATATTTATGAATAATCCTCTAAAATTATAAGAGGATAAAGTTTATTTACCCTTTATAATTATTGAGCAATTTTGCACAACATATCAAAAAATTTTATATCAATGAGATTCAATGCTTATAGCCAATGAGATTCAAAACATTCAGAGTTTCAAAGATCCTTTAGTGGCAGATTGTTTCAATGAATTCAATGAGGTTTCATGACAGATGCAGTCACTGTGAGAAGTAAGGGCATGGCCTATGTGAAGAGAAAACTACAGCTTTGTTTCAACATAGTGAGCTGCACAAATCTAAAGCCAAAGCATCGGTTTCTAGAAGGAGGCACGAGCCATATAAGTGAGGTGTTGCCAAATCAAACATGGAGAGGCCTAGAATGGAAGGTGCATACATATTAAAAGTTCCACACAAGCATAAAACATGGAGAGCCAATGAAAACGGCCTACATAGAATCTCAGACATAGGCATTCTAAAAGAAAGCCACGGCCTCTAAAAAGGCATAGTCAAAAGATGCTGCACTTAGCTAAAGGAAACTAAAGCATGAATCAACATGATAAAATGATGCACAACAAATAGAAGATGGTACAGTCTATTTAAATAGAATCTATTGTGATTATGACTCTAGTGTATGAGGAACAAAGGCGGCCTCTACAGATTAGTGCAACCTTATAAAGTAAACAAGGCGCCACTTTAAATATAGTGCTCAGCCATAAAGAACCCCACACACATCAGAGAAATGCAAAACTAAGCAAAAGGAAGGTGCCTAATCATGAGGCGCAGCCTGTTTTACAGTGACACAGCCAGTTCTATTGGTCTAGTCTCAACAATACTACACAGTTATATCTAAGGGAGGCACGACTTGGTGATTTCAATAGGAGTTTTCTATAATGGTGCAAGCCATAAAAGGATGCAGTCAAGAATCAAAAAGAGGTGAATCAAAAGATAGTGCAGCCACATCATATGGAAGATGGTCCATCACATCAAATTCAAGGCATAGCTTGTAATCAATTGGTGCGCGGCCTATTCAACTTATGCTTATCCATTAAAATATAGACATTGCCACTTCAAATGAAGTCCAAACATCCAAACATAGTGCGAGTCGTCATAAGGAGGTCTCAGCCATATGTAAGGCTATGGCACAAATCAAAAAATAGTGGCGAGGGATGGGTAATGGCACGCCACCATAATTTGAAAAAGAAAGGCAACTATATAATGATAGTCAACTTTCCATATAAAAATGAGGTGAGCATTATACTTATGGCGACCCATCTGAAAACGAAGCACGACCCAGCATATGGCGAGTCTTAGAAAGATTCAATGGCACAGCATATACAAAGGAGAATGAGGTGTTGGAACTCAGAGATGAGACTCAACCACCGTTGATTACAACAAATCTAATGGTATTTGCACAACTGAGAAGTGTCAAGGAAATGGAGCGCTTGCACTCCACGTGTCCCAGCGAACCAATGGTGCACTCTTAAGAAATGTCAGAGATGGTTTTCTCTAGAATGAGCACCATCATGACACGTGGGGAAAGAGGGAGAGCCTACAGGAAAGGAGCCCCAAAATATTTCTCTCCTTAGGTATTTTTATTAAAATCTTTTAAATATTTTAATATTGCAAAGCGAGTATTCTTTATTTTAATGTGAGTGCTTTTAGCTGTGGTCGGCCCCTCAAAATAAAGCTAAGAGATTTATTAAATATAAAGGAAAAAGATAGGTTTCATTCTATTTAAAAGAAACTTTAAAGCATATGCAAAAGCAAGGAAAATAAAACAATGCTTTATTATTTTAACGCCAAGATAAAGTAGGCTATAAGAGAAGCTAAATAAAGTGAAGCTTTATTTTATCTCTTATGCTATCAAAATAAAAAAGCCACTATGAACCCTAAAGATAGAGATTTTTGGATGGATTCAAAGCTAGATATCAATAAGATCTACAGCATGGGAGTCGAAATAGAAAAGAGTCAGTTAGTTGGAGCAATCAGTTATTAAGCCGATATTTGTGGGAGTTACCGTTGGAGGATTTTGTCAATTATAGAGGATCTTCAAAGGGGTTTTTCCCTTTAAATAGTAGGGATCATAGATACAGATATAAGGGAATCAGAGAGTTTTATCAGAAGAATTAGAATAGCAGCATTCTTACTACCTTAACAAGTGCCTCTTCTGAGGGATTGAATAATGTATTTTGTGCAAATCTTTGCCTCTTGTACTTTGTTCTCCTATCAATCAATGAAGAGAGAGTGGTGTTCTGTGCAGATTGTAATCTATTTTTTATTCTTGTTTCTTACTTTCTATTATGAACCTTTGGTTGATCTAATATATATGCTGGAAATATTAATCATGCTTTATGCTCTTTAACTTTACTAGTAGACTCTGTTAAGTTTAATCACTGTGTTGTTCGGTTAGATAATGATTTTGGTACATCGACATAGCAATTTAGGGTATTCATTTATAATCTTGTTTTTTCTTCCTTTTACCTCAAAACATAGAGAAGAACCAATTACTTTAAAATTTGGAGGTTATTTCAAGATTCAAGTCCCACATTCTTAAAATTTCCCATTGTTGGTGATTTCTTGTAAAATTAAACATCAACAGTTTCTGGCATGCCTGGTGGGACTTGAATCAGAGACTTCAGTCTTTGTTTTCATTGAATCTTTGTTCTACATTTTGTGATTTTGATAGAAAATCACAAAAATATTTCCTCGTACGAGCACGCATCTTCCATCTGGTGACCATGCTGGTGACTTTATCTTAGATATTCACTTCTACAGATCATGGCAGCCCCAAACATTTATGTGCATCTCAATATCCCAGTAAGAAACTTGCCTTTTGTGACTTGGGATTTAAGTCCTCTTCTACTTCAGGAACAAGGTTAGGTTCCTGAAGCAGCATGGAAGGCATTACCTTATTTTTCCAAAGAATGCTCTGTTTGTCCTGCGTATCATATTAAAGATGTTACAAGTTTGTGCACTATACACCACATCACAAATGAGATTGAAGCTCTTCTGTTACTAGCATCTTCTCTCAGAGGTAAAGCGTGGGAATGGTATAGAGGTTTGCAATCCAGTTCAGTCACAGGGTGAGATCAGTTTGGAGAGATCATCTACAATCAATTTTGAGAGAAGGCAAATGTCAACTCTCTCACTCAAAATTTCATCACAATCAAAAGGTATCCTACATAGTACATGCATGATTTTAATGCTAGATTTGATAAGGAATGGAATTTTTTTTAGTAGATATAAGACGTCCTCTAGTTTTTACATTTCTATATTATTTGAAGGCTTTAGATTCTAAAATTTCTGTTATGATAAAAGTCTTAGGAGGTGAAACCATGCCTCAATCGTATGACCTTTCTATTAGAGATGAAATGAATCCCATAGAAGCTGGTAAATTGTCTTATTTGCCTTTAAAACCACTGATTCCTCATGTAGATATCCCATCTCAAGGTCTTTCTTATAGCCAAATGCATAGTTGTTCCAATCCGCCCACCCTCTCTGCTGATTTGCCAAATCATGAGGAGATGGGTGACATAAAAGAGCTTATAAAAACCTTCACCCATGAGCTCAATGAGCTAAGAGATCAAAGCATGTATCACGCTAATTTAAAATCCATACCTCTAAGCCCTTATGAATAGCCATATGAAAGCAATCAATTTGTAGAAGAGATACTTTCTCATGCACAAAAAGTATCAAATTATTTTGAAAGTTGTGCTTTGTAAACTTCTATAGTTTTAGATCCAAAATTTCCCCCTATCGACGTGACAGATCAGGAATTTTTTCATTTTGATGTCAAAGAATATTCCCATCTCAAGGATCAAAATGCAAGTAAAAAAGTTGTTCCTGTTTCTCCAGTGTTCCCTGCCAATCCTGAGCATCATGCACATATGGCAAAGTGTGATTTAGAGTTTCAAATTCTTGATGAAGAGGATCTAGATGATGATGATGACTTGACTCTTCTTGACACTGAAAAGTACTTTCAAAAGATTCTTGAAGCTTAAAAGTATTGGGCAAAGAATGGGGATAGTGTTGAGATGATTAAGCACGAAGAGCAGATTGAGGATTTATTCTCAGTTATCCAATAGAGATGTCAACTTTTTGTTAAAGGAGATCCCACCATTAAGAAATTGCATGGCTCATTTGCAAAGCCTCTTTCAAGTGATAATGAAGAAATCTTGAGTGAGGTATATATATAAGTTCTGAAGAAGAGATAGATCTATTTTCCATTATTAAGAATGGGTATTTTCTCTTTCCTGAGGAGGATCCACAGAATGATGTGCAGCCCCATAATCATGATGTATCAAGGAATATTGTTAATATTGAAGAGTTGCATCACACTCCATTCTTCTTTCAAGAAAACACTCCAATCAAATTCAAGACTGTCATGGGCATCTCAGTCACCTTCAAACCTATTTTTGATGCTATCTTGGGTCATGATCATTTAGAGAAACATCCGAGGAAAGTCACCAATGAAGTCAGGTCAACAAATGCCTCTACATGCAAGCAATGAGGTGAGCTCTAATGCTTGATATTCCCTTCCCACCCTCCACTAAAGCAAGCCCAGTATGCAAATCAGTCTTAATGGTATTTTGATGCCAAGGATGAGTATCTAGAATGCAGGAAGGCACAAAGGTACAAGTTCCTATTATTTTTCTTCATGCATTTCATTTGGTCAATTCTGAGTGCAATGTGGATCCAATGGAGCAACATTATCAGATCTAAGAGTTATTTTGCCATTCCTGTGAATGGGCATGTTCCTGTCAAGTTTTCTTTAAGGATAGCTTCATTTCAAGTATTTCAGAATAAGTTACAGCAGCAACATTAGTTTTCAAATTTTAGTTTGTTTGTTTTCAATAACTTCAGCTGTAATAGACATCAATTTCAAGTGTCAAATGGTATTTCAAGTTTCAGCTATAGTGGCTCTGCTTGGAAGTTGTTTCAGTTGCTGAGCACAAGTTTTCATGGAAGATATGGTGGCTCCAATTTCAAATTATTTTTAGTTTCCTGGTTTGTTTATGAGTCTTTTTGACTGCATTGCCTAATCGATACAAGGCACTAGCACTGGGATTTGGTGTGTGCTGATACACTTTCCCTTGTGAGTCACCAGGAAATGTTGAGAAATTTTTCACAACATATTTAAATTTTCAATATCAGTGAGATTCAATGCTCATAGCCAATGAGATTCAAAACATTCAGAGTTTCAAAGATCCTTCAGTGGTAGATTGTTTCAATGAAATTTCAACGAAGTTTCATGATAGATGCACTCACAGTGAGAAGTAAGGGCACAACCTATGTGAAGAGAAAACTACAACTTTGTTTCAACATAGTGTTGCACTGATCTAAAGCCAAAGCATTAGTTTCTAGAAGAAGGCATGGGCCATATAAGTAGGTGTTTCCAAATCAACTATGGAGTGGCCTAGAATGGAAGGCATATCCATATTAAAAGTTCCACACAAGCATAAAACAAGGAGATCTAATGAAAATAGCCTACAAAGAATCTCAGACAGAGGCATTCTAAAAGAAAGTCACGACCTTTAAAAAGGCAATGTCAAAAGATGGTGCACTCAGCCAAGGGAAACAAAAGCATGAATCACCATGATAAAATGATGCACAACCAATACAAGATGGCACGGTGTATTTAAATAGAATCTACTATGATTATGACTGTAGCATATGAGGAACAAAGGTGACCTCTATAGATCAACACAACCTTATAAAGTAAATAGGGTGCCACTTTAAATACAATGCTCAGCCATAAAGAACCCCATGTACATCAAATCAATGTTTCTATGTGGTGACTAATCATACAAGTATTGTACACACATAATGTATCCTTGCCGAGTTTCAAAAAATTTTCCTCTTTTTTGCCCGTTCAGAGTCGGTTGTTAATTTTTGTTAACTGATAAAAGAAAAATAACATTGTAAAACCCTAATTCTAGAAGCTTCCAAAAAGCCTATTATAAGCGGCTGGGATGTATGTTGCGAGTGTGGAATTCACGAGGTTGTAATCTATTTTGCACTGGATAATAAAATCATTGGATTGTTGAGTTTATGTGGCTGTAGCCCATTTTGGGTGAACGATGTTAAATTTTTGTGTTGATCTCTTTTGTGTTATTCTTCATTGTTATATTTGGGTTATTTAATCTTCATATAATTGTTAGTGTTTATTACTTCGATCTGCCTAAACCCTAACAACTGGTATCAGAGCCAGGTTGTGCTTGATTATCATCTGCAGGAAAGGTCTCACAGTTGAGTGGGAGTCTCATGCTTAAGTGGGAGCAATGGCAGACAAGGGTAAATTGAAGGTAGATAAATTCAATGGGTAGAACTATCAGTTATGGAAGATGCAGATGAAGGATTATCTCTATCAGAAGGATTTATGGAAGCCGTTGGAAGGAAAAGCTAAGAAACTGGTAGAAATGACTGATGAGGATTGGGAACTTAAAGACAGAAAGGCACTGGGAACTATTTGGTTGTGCCTGGAACCATCTGTGAAGTTCAATATAACAGAAGTGAAGACAACAGATGAACTGATGAAAGCTTTGGAAAAATTGTATAAAAAACCCTCAGCCTCAAATAAGGTATTTCTCATGAAGCATTTGTTTAATCTAAAAATGATTGAAGGTGGATCTGTGTGAGATCATTTAAATGAGTTTAATACAATTACTAGTCAGTTAACTTCTATAAAAGTGAAATTTGATGAAGAGGTGAGGGCTCTCTTGGTTTTATGTTCTTTGCCAAAAAGTTGGAATAGCTTGGTAATGGTTGTAAGTAACTCTGTCTCTAGTTCAAATACTTTGAAATTTGATGATGTTGTTGGTGTTATCCTTAGCGAGAAAATGCAACAGAAAAGTATAGGTGAAAGTTCAACATCAAGTAATGCTTTGACTTTAGAGAATAGGGGAAGAGCAAAGGAGAGAAGAAAAAGCCCAACAAGTCATGGGAAGTCACAAGGGAAGTTGAAGAGAGGCAGATCTAAATCCAGAGGAAGAATGGATTGTTGGCACTGTGGAAAGCTAGGACACTTGAAAAAGGATTGCTGGTCTCGAAAGGGAAAACAAGGAAATGGACAACATGATGACAGTAAGAAAGCTAATGTTGCAAGTAATAAATTACAAGATGCTTTAATTTTGTGTTTAGATAATGCTAATGATTCATGGGTAATAGATTTAGGGGCTTCATTTCATGCCACACCCCATAGGAAATATTTTGTAGATTATGTTCAAGGTGATTTGGACAGGTATATTTGGGTGATGATGAAACCTATTAGATTGTTGGAAAAGGAAAGATAAAAATTAAGTTATAGAATGGAAATGAATGGTTGCTACAGGAGGTAAGGCATGTTCCAAATTTGAGAAGGAATTTAATCTATGCAGGACAACTAGGTAGCGAAGGCTGCATAGTTACAATTTCAGACAAAGTCTAGAAGGTCATTAAAGATGCATTAGTAGTAGTTAAATGTGAAAAGGTAGGAACATTGTATTTGTGTACTGATAATACTCATTCTACCTTAGCTGCTACATAAATAGTTGCTACTGAGACAGTTATAGCACTTGCTACAGGGACATAAACAAAATTGTGGCACCATAGACTTGGGCACATGAGTGAGAAAGGGATGAAGATCCTTCACTCCAAAAAGTTGCTACTAGGTCTAAAGCAGATTGATTTAGAGTTATGCAAAAATTATGTTCATGGAAAACATAAAAGAGTCTGATTTCTCAAAGTTGGGAAAGAGAAGAAGAGTGATAAATTAGACCTTGTGCATTCAGATGTATGGGGACCAACTCAAGTATCTTCTCTTGGTGGCTCTTGCTATTATGCTACTTTTATTGATGATGCAACTAGGAATACATGGGTGTATTTCCTAAAACAAAAATAAAAAATATTGGAAACTTTTAAAAAGTGGAAAGCTTTGGTTGAGAATGAGATAGGAAAAAAGTTAAAGTGTCTTAGATTTGATAATGGAGACGAGTATTGCTGAAGAGAATTTGAGAATTACTGTTCATATAATGGAATCTGTAGGTAGAAAATGGTTCCTAGAACCCCACAAGAAAATGGTGTGTCTAAGAGGATGAATAGGACCATTATGGAGCATGCAAGGAACATGAGATTGCATGCTAGACTACCCTTACACTTTTGGGCAGATGTTGTACATACTGTTGTTTATTTAATAAATAGATAACCTTCAAATACTTTGGATGGTGTCATTCCAAAGGAGGCATGGATGGGTAAAAAGGTAAACTATTCATTTCCAAAAACCTTTGGTTGTGAAGCTTTTGTGCATATTGATATTGAAAATAGAACCAAGCTCGAGGCTAAGTCTAAAAAGTGTACCTTCATTGGATATGGAATAGATGAATTTGGTTATCGGTTATGGGATTATGAAAATTAAAAAATCATTAGGAGCATAGATGTTATATTCAATGAGAAGGTCATGTATAAGGATCAGTTGTAGGAAAATAAGCATGAATAGACTAAAAATGAATATGTGGTGCAAGATGAGATTCCAAAAAATAAAATGCCAGTGGTACCTAATGCTTAGCAACAACAAGTTATCCCACAAATTCCTGCAAGTGTTAGACATTCTACAAGGATATCTAGACCTCCAGTAAGATTTTCTCTATCATTATATTCTATATTATTAATTGATTCAGGTGAACCTGAAAGTTATGAAGAAGCAATGCAGGTAGATACTAAAAAGCAGTGGGAGCTAGGGATGAAAGAGGAAATGGATTCCTTGCTACAGAATCAGACTTGGGACTTAGTCCAATTGCCTACAGGTAAAAGAGCATTGCCAAATAAATGGGTTTACAGGTTGAAGGAAGAAGATGGAGGTAAGAAAAGATATAAGGCTAGACTTGTGGTAAAAGGTTTTGCATAGAAAAAAGGTATAGATTTTGATGAAATATTTTCTCCGGTTGTAAAGATGACTTCTATTAGAACTATTCTAAGTCTTATAGCTACGGAAGACTTGCATCTTGAACAGCTAGATGTGAAAACAACATTTCTCCATGGGGATTTGGAAGAGGAAATATACATGCAACAACCATAGGGATATGAGGTCAAGGGTAAGGAGGATTTTGTGTGTAGGTTAAAGAAAAATTTGTATGGCCTAAAGCAAGCACCTCAGTAATGGTATTTGAAATTTGATAGTTTTATGGAGTAGTACAAGGTTACAAAAGACATCATTTTGATTATTGTGTTTATTTCAAGAAATTGGGTAATGGAAACTGTATTATCCTATTGCTTTGTGTTGATGACATGCTTATTGCCGGGTCTAACATGCAGCACATTATTGAACTTAAGTAGAAATTAGCAAATTCATTTGCTATGAAGGATTTGGGTGCAGCAAAATAAATCCTTGGTATGAGGATCACACGAGACAGGAAAAATAGAAAATTATTTTTATCTCAAAGTGAATATGTAGAGAAGGTGTCGAAAAGGTTTAACATGCAGAATGCAAAAGCAATTAGTACACCTTTGCCTAGTCACTTTAAGTTGACTAAGGAGATGTGTCCAAAGACACAAGAGGAGGAAGATAAAATGTCTCAGATACCATATGCATCAATAGTTGGTAGCTTGATGTATCCAATGGTATGTACAAGGCCAGATATTGCACATGCAGTGGGAGTTGTCAGAAGGTATATGAGTAGTCTGGGAATGGAACACTGGAATACAGTAAAATAGATTCTTCGGTATTTGAGAGGTACTACTTCAAAGAAACTATGTTTTGGAGAAACAAATTCTGCTCTAAAAGGATATGTTGACTCTGATCTGGTGGGTGATATTAATAGTAGGAGGAGTACTACAGGGTATGTTTTTACTATAGGAGGTACTGAAGCCAGTTGGATTTCAAGGCTGCAAAAGGTTGTTGTGCTTTCAACCACTGAAGCTGAGTATGTTGCTACTATGGAAGCTAGCAAGGAGTGTTGGCAAGAGACACTGCGTGGCTTCATAAGTGTTGTCATTGATGGCAAAAAAGTCTATTCTACACATCCGCAGTACATAATATGCCTATACCAGAAGTCAGATTGAAGATTGTTTTGGTCCGGTGAACAAGAATAAAGTATGTAACAAGGTCTGACAATCAGGTCTGAATCTCTTAGATGGTGTAACGTAGTAAGTTATGGACTTGGACAAGTCAAGAAGAGTATCATGACTATTGTATTCTAGAGATTTAACCTCCAGTGATAAAGCATGAAAAAGATATGAGCATTTGAGTGTTGGGTTCCAGTCAGGCAAAGCAGACAGAGGAAGAACTGACCGGCAGAGTATCAAACCTCAATCTGGATGTGCAAAAGGTATTGATCAAGCAATTTTTGGCATCATACATCATTGGTTGACATAACTAATGACTTCTATGCCTACGTTTTTTATGCACATCACTAATCAAGCATCGATTCAGCCGACAGATCAATAACTTGCAAATATCTCAGGTATTCTTGTTGCCGACTAAGAAGTTGTTGGAAACCTTGATGCAGGATATATATACCCAATGGATTGAAGCTTGTGAGGAGGAGTAAGTGATAGTATGAATGATTAAGTGCAAAGAAAAGCATAAACAAGTGCGAAGACAATAATTCAAGCCCAGAATGTGACATGAAAGCAATATAGAGCAGAGGAAGAATGAAATATGCCATATCAATATACTGTGCCTAACTGGAACTGAACTCCTACATGTATCTATGTTGTTCACCAGTTCAAACACCTTGGTATCATTTATAAGATTTTGTAGACTATAAGTCTCTTGTAGGAGTGGGCCTCTTGTGAGTAGTGTGCTCGGGTAGTAAGCCCTAATTGGCAGGTGCCAAATTTGTACTCTTTATTCTTTTAACAGAGAATACAATCTTAGGTTAGTCACCCCGTAGTTTTTTTCCTTAGCAGGGTTACCACGTAAAAATCCTTGTGTTATGTGTTAATTCATTTTTAGTTCTTATGATTGCATTGTTTTGATATAGCACTAAATGATAAGATAAGAAAATAAAGTAAAAAGAAGAAAACTTATAAGATAACTGATTCAGCCCCCCTCTCAGCTATCTGCATTGTTTCCAACAATTGGTATCAGAGCTTAGTTCTTCTGAACAAGCCTAACAGCTTGAGGAAGATCTAGGAATCTCAATGGATGCATATGGTATGAAAGAACAACTTTAGTGTGCCCTAGATGATCTTGAACAATCCCACTCTGAAGTCAATGATTTGAGAGAAAAACTTAAGGAAACTGATGATTTCATCAATGAGCTGAAAGAAAAACTCAATATTTCTATGAAAAAAAGAAAGGAACTACTCCAGAAGTTAGCAAATCAGAATGAAGCCAATAATACTGATGAGGATCTGAATGAGAAAACTAAGCTATGTGAGAAGCTGTCAAAAGAAGTGATTGTGATAAGACATGAAAAGGAATCAGGGGTTGTGAAATTCACCCAAGAAATTGAAGAGAAAAGAAAGATTGAAGATAACCTAAAACAATCCCTCAAAGAGAAAATAGAGGACTGCCACAAAATGGATAGAATAATTAGGCATCTTGAATCTGATTTTGAAGAAGCTAGAGACAATGAAGAACAACTTGAGAACCAAATAGATTCTCTCAAACAAGATCTTCAATCTACAAATGAATACAAAGAAAAATTCAAGATAAGCTCAACCCAACTTGAAGTTCTTCTTGCAAGTCAAAGGAGGGTTGATGATAAGCATGGCTTAGGGTATGAGAAAGGTGAAAGCTCTAGATTTGGTCAAAGGAACTTTAGATCAGGAAGTCAAAGGAATAGGCCTAGAAGACCTCTGGTAAGGCAACCAAATGCCCAAAAATATCCATCTTTCAATGGGAATTGCTTCAATTGCAACAAGTTTGGTCATAAAGCAACTCAGCGCAGGAACAGAATGAATCAGAATAATTCATCCTTCTCCAGTCAATGTTTTAGTTGCAAAATGTATAGTCACAAATCTCATGAATGTAGAAATATGTAAATGAACAATTCTTTCAATGGAAGATGCTTTACTTGCAATAGAATGGGACATATAGCTAATCAGTGCAGATCAAAAGGATATCAACCAAATAAGAAAAGAAATGTTGTGTTACAATTGCAATAAATCTGGTCATATAGACAGATTCGGTAGAAGTAGAAATCATGATGAAAGGGGTCTGGTAAAACATGATCAGAAACAAGATAAAGGAAAAGGTAAAGTAAATGCAGATGAAGTTCAAGAGGAGATGAGTAAGATTTGGGTGAAGAAGAGCACAATGAATATTGGAGATGGATCCGCACTAGAATTTGGTGCTGATAATCCTTCCAGAAACTGAAAGGTGAGCTCTAGCTCAAGGGGAGCTATAGAGAAGATCCTTTTTTCCCCAGCCAGCTAGTGAGTGCCCAAGTTTGGCACATTGAGTTAGAATAAGAGGTTGCAGTTTAAAGGGTTTGAGGATACTCATTTAAAATTCATCCAGTAAAAATTTGACAAATCTGCATGCAGATTTGAGGAAGCTATGAGGAACTCCTATATCAGCAGCTATCCAGTAAAGTAGAATTTCACAGACACATCTGGTATGATTCAGAATTGAAATTTTTTAATCCGTGGACCTATGGCATGTTTGAAAAAGGTGAAGATATGTTGATAGACAATGATTTTAAAGATCTGCCTAGTGATTCAAGAAAATCTCTCTCAAAATAGGGTAACCGAATGACTAAGTTGTGCATTTATTACAAAGGGAAATTAGGTTTTTGGGCAAGGTTAAAAGGTTTCTCATCCATCATTTGCAACACTTTGCACTCATGAAAAAGGGAGAAGATCTCTTAGAAGAAATCTAACAAAACCCTCAAACCCAGTTGAAGATCGAATCCAAGTGCAATTTGTTCCGGTAGTCGCTCCAAACCCTAAGGCGTGAAGATGTATTTCTTTTAATCTCTCCAATCTTTGTTGATTAGAATGGCTACTCCTATGGTTGTAAATGTTTTTGAGAGACCAAGGCTAGCTTTCAAGAAACATCCTCACAAATCTATTGAGGTTGATCCTTTGGGTGCATTTTCCTATACCCCGTATGGCATTCTCCATGTAGAAGACATTAGGGTTTATATACATACAAACATTAAGGACTTTGGAGACCTAAAATTGATGAATCTATATTGCAATTAGTTAAATAGTGAGAACTTTGATCTGAAACTGGAGTTCCAGACCCTAAAAGATAAGCATTTTGCACATTGCATACATTTTCCATCTTTTGGAGAGGACGAATGGGTCTGGTATATCTTAAGTAGGATCAATGATAACTTCATGTGGTAAATGAGGCCTTTCAAAATAACCAAAGATGCCATCAAAGCTATAACTGGTTTGCACTCCATTGGTGGGTTGCCTACTCTTAAGTCTGTGAAGAACCAAATAGTATCTAAAGCCACAGGTTCAAAATATGATAAGAGGGAAATGACCATTGATGACATCACTGATCTGGATGTCAAGTTTGCCTCAATTGTGATTGGATATAAGATTTACCATTCAAGCAGAGAAAAATCTGTATTCGGTACTGCCATCTACACTGCATACTAGATGCTAAGAGAGAATGCAGATTATGACATGTGTGAACTCCTATTGAATTAGCTGATGGAGAACCTGCAAAAGATCAAGAAAGCTAAAAAGAACTCTTTCAAATATGGTGATTTGGTGTTATGCTTGTTTTTCTACTTCATGAATGAGTTACTAGGCTCAAAAGGTCTAATATGGGAAAATGACAAACCGGTTGCTATACAGAACAGGGATTACTTGTATGAACTTGGTGACACTCAAACCCGGAGGACAACTCTCTGGGGTTACTTCAAAAACTTCTAGAGCATGATGCAAGCAAGAGAAAGAATTACCAAAACAATAGTGTAGAAGTATCAAGACACAATCTGCTTTATGGTAGATACTGATTAGTGCCTAATAGAGGTAGTTGAGCCAAGGACAGTATGGATATTGCCCATGGGCTATGAGGTTGATGGAAACATATTGGAGACTCATATTCAACATTTACTGAGTCAGCCCAAAGACCCCAAAGCAGAGAGGTTTGGCACTTTTAAAGAATTAAATATAAAACTGCATGTTGAACTAAGAAGGCCTGAGATAAAAAGAAAGGTGAGAAAAGAAGTTGAAGAACTGGCTGAGAAATTTGGCACCACCAGAGAATCTATTATTACAAACAAAGAAAGAATAGAGAAAATTGAGAAAGAAAAGGAGGAAGCAAAGGAAGAACACATTCCAGTAGAAGCCTCCACCTGGACTAGAACTACCCTTTGGGAGCTCTGAAGTTGCAAATCTGGAAGCCCATTCATCTGTAAAAGAAAAGGGAAAGAAATCCAAGGCCAAAAGAGCTTATGTGAGTCTCAAGGATGATGATGAGATTGAGTCAGATGTAGAGATTAGAGAATTGAAGAAAGCAAAAGTAAAATCCCCCAAGGTTGATGTGGAGTAGAAGTCAACAGAGTATGTTGAGAAGCCTACTCTTTCTATTGATGATATCATCAAGGCAATTACTGTGGATGGGAACCTATAGCTGATGACAGAGTTCTATGATGAATACAATGATGCTGACAAGAGAATTCTAGAGGAAGCTATTGTAAGGTATTTGAATATCTATAACAAAGCATTCATTGAAATAGTTTCATTAATTCCAAAGAGCCTAGAAGATGTATTGGAGCAAAGAAAAGAGAATGCAAAGGTAAAACACTTGGAGATCTGGGAGTCGATAGTGATACAGCTATGTCCGTCTATCACTCCAAAACAAATGGACATGGTTTTAAAGGATTGTAAAGATGATTTCCGAAGCAAGTCTCGGATGAATAAACTCATGGTTGGAGAAACTGACCAAATAGAAAATAAAACAAAAGAAATTCTTTGGAATGCCTTGAAGAGATTTAATCTTCCCATTATAGAGGAAACAGATGAAGAGCCTTCTAACATGGATGTTGAAGGATTAAAGAAAAATGATGAAGAGTCATCTAAGGCATTAGATTCCTCTATTCCAGAAGAGGAAGGACAGAAAGAAGAAACATTTTCTGACAAGGATGTCGAAGGATTAAAGAAAAATGATGAAGAGCCATCTGAGGCATTAGACTCCTCTATTCCGGAAGAGGAAGGATATGTAAAAGAAACAAATATCAATAAGCAAGTCAGTCTGGATGCCCCCAAAAGGAAGGAAGTAGAGTCAGCAAGAGACACTACAGAGACAGTACAGAATTTCCTGGACAAAGAAACAATGGAGCTGGATGAACCTAAGTTAATTCGAGGGCCACTAAACTTTGACTCTCTCTCTCTAGTTCAGGCCAAAGCAAAAGAGAAACTTCTAAAATCAAATATGGAGGATTGTGAGCTATTGGAGATTGCATCTGGGATGCTGGAGAAGATTATGCCAACCTATCAAAAGGATCCTTCTACCTATCCATCCGGTAATCTAAAAAACTTAGTCAATTCTATTAACACTCATTTTAAATCCTTAGAGAAATTGGTAGAAACTAAGGTCCGGAAGGAGTTCTTGGGAAAGAGGTTTAGTGAAGTACAAGGGCTAATTGCTAATGATAGAAGAACTTTAGGCATTGACATAAAGAGCCTTGAAAATGCCCTTAAGGATGGTGGGGACATATACAAATTTTATTGAACTTAGCCCAAAGTGATAGAGGACATCAAGAAGAAAGTGAAAGAACAAGAAGGAAAATTTTCAAGCTTATCTCAGAGTTTTGATCCCCTTACTACCTCTCTGGTGAATCATGAATGTCAAGCTATTGCTATAATAAATGAAATTAAAGAACTAGTTAAATAGAAAAAGAACATAGTGGATAGAATGGGTGAGCTCAGAGGGATAATCATCCTTAAGTTAGAGGCAATGCATGATGCCTTGATAGAGGCACAAAATACAGTCTGAACCAGTGATCCACTAGACTTAAAGAGGGTAGAAGCATATGCATTTTTGTTAAGTGGACACATCTCTATTTTGGATAGAATGAAGAGGAGTTGGGCCACATAAATTGTACAGTTGAAGACAACCTTTGCGAACATACTTAAGTATATGTAAGTATAACATATGATTTGTATATACTTATGCGGCCATGTATATAATAGTTTTTGCACAATTTTGTATGTGGATTCCACCCTTTGCCATTGATGTCAAAGGGTGAGTGAAGAGCAGTGAAAAATGAGGAATCTAGCAAAGGAGGAGCTTCGATTAAAAAAATGCAAAGAAAAAGAGCACAAGCAAAGGGGGAGCCACTGCGACACTTAGCCATTTTTCACTAAGTGTTTCCATCAATGCCAAAGGGGGAGATTGTTGGCAAGAGACACTGTATGGCTTCATAAGTGTTGTCATTGGTGGAAACAAAGTCTATTCTACACATCCCTAGTACATAATATGCCTATACTGGAAGTCGGAATGAAGATTGTTTTGGTCTGGTGAACAAAAATGGAGTATGTAACAATGTCTGACAATTAGGTCTGGATCTCTTAGATGGTGTAACTCAATAAGTTGTGGACTTGAACAAGTCAAGAGGGATATCATAACTATTGTATTCCAGAGACTTAGCCTCCGGTGGTAAAGCATGAAAAAGATATGAGCATCTGAGTGTTGGATTCTAGTCAGGTAGAGCAAATAGAGGAAGAACTAACCAACAAAGTATCAAACCTCAATCTGGATGTGCAAAAGGTGTTGATCAAGGCCAACATAACTAATAACTTCTATGCCTACGTTTTTGATGTGCATCACTAATGAAGCATGGATTCAGCCGACAGATCAATAACTTACAAATATCTCAGGTATTCTTGTTGCCGACTAAGAAGATGTTGGAAATCCTTGATACAGGATATATATACCCAATGGATTCAAGCTTGTGATGAGGAGTAAGTGATAGTACGAATGATTAAGTGCAAAGAAAATAGAGACAAGTGCAAAGATAGTAATTCAAGCCTAGAATGTGACAGGAAAGCAATATAGAGCAGAGGAAGAATGAAATGTGCCAGATCAGTATACTGTGCCTAACCGGATCTGAACTCCTGCATGTATAGATGTTGTTCACCAGTTCAAACACCTTGGTATCATCTGTAAGCTTTTGTAGACTGTAAGTCTCTTGTAGACAGTGGGCCTCTTGTGAGAAGTGTGCTCGAGCAGTGAGCCCTAATTGGCAAGTGCCAAATTTGTACTCTATTTTCTTTTAACAGAGAATACAATCATGGGTTAGTCACGCCGTGGTTTTTTCCCTTAGTAGGGTTTCCACGTAAAAATCCTTGTCTTATGTGTTAATTCATTTTTAATTCTTATGATTGCATTGTTTTGATATAGCACTAAATGATAAGATAAGAAAAGAAAGTAAAAGGAAGAAAAGCTATAAGATAACTGATTCATCCCCCCTCTCAGTTATCTGCATTGTTTCCAACAAGGAGATGATTTGGTTACAACATTTTCTAGAGGAATTGGGGCAATGACAAGAAGATAGCCCTTTGTACACTAATAGCGAGAGTGCCATTCATCTTTCTAAGAATTCATCTCCGCATTCAAAAACTAAGCACATACAACTTAGATGCCACTTCATCCAGTCAGTTTTGGAGGATGGATAGTTGAAGATGGAGAAAATTCACACAAGTGAGAATCCTACAAATATGTTCACAAAGGCAGTTACATAGGAGAAATTGATTTCTACATCAGTTTCTGTTGGCCTTCATGACTGATAATGGTGGACATCAGAAACTAGTCAGGCCTCTAATCCAGTGGGAGTTGCAAGTGCAGCAGTGTCGTCTAGGATAAGTCTCCAAGTGGGAGATTGTTTGGTATGTAGTCTGATCAGTGTCCAAGTGGGAGATTGTTGGTATGTGGTGATTGATCATGAAAGTACTGTATGTGCACATAATGTATCCTTGCCGGGGTTCAAAAAAATTTCCCTCTTTTTTTCCCATTGAGAGTCGGTTGTTGATTTTTGTTAACAGATAGAAGAAAAATGACATTGTAAAACCCTAATTCTAGAAGCTTCCAAAAAGCTTGTTATAAGTAGCTGGGATGTATCTTATAGGTGTGGAATTCGTGATATTGTAATATGTTTTGCACTGGATAATAAAATCATTGGATGGATGAGTTTCTGTGGATGTAGCCCATTTTGGGTGAACCACATTAAATTTTTGTGTTGATCTTTTTTGTGTTAATCTTCATTGTTATATTTGGGTTATTTAATATGCATATAATTGTTAGTGTTTATTTCTTTAATCTGCCTGAACCCTAACAATATGGAACTAACCAAAAGGAAGGTGCCTTATTATGATGCACAACTTGTTTTACAGTGACAACCAATTCTATTGCCCCAATCTCAACAATACTACACAGCTATATCTAAGGGAGGCATGACCCAGTGATATGAATAGGAGTTTTCTATAATGGCACAAGCCATAAAAGGATGCAGTCAAGAATTAAAAAGTTGTGAATCAAAAGATAGTGCAGCCACAGCATATGAAAGACGGTGCATCACATCAAATTCAAGGCACAACTAGTAATCAATTGGTGCATGACCTATTCAAGTTATGTTCAGCCACTAAATATAGACATTGCCACTTCAAATGAAGTTCCTATTGGAAGTATGAGTAGTAAGTGTTGTTATTGATGTCAACACCTAAGGTAAGCATCAAAGGAATTGGTTGAAAAGTAAGTACTACTCCAGAATAATTCTATATGCCAGAACAATATCATGTTTTTCTCCGCATTTTCTATAGATTGAATATCTTTGTCTGTGAATTGGAAGTAATGTTAAGGGATGTCTATAGATGCTATGTTTCCATTTTGATCCTCTGGTATGAAGATTTGAGTGATTTTTGTTCACCAGTGTAAAAACTACTTTTCTGTGTATTTAATGGTGACAGGGAGAATGTATTCTGCTTCGCATTTCTCCACATTCAAGTTTCAAAGTCTACGGTTTTGGAATTAATTTTTTGATGTTGTTATGTGCCTTTAGTTCAAATGGTTCATGATTTGGTGCTCTGTAAGTGATCTTCCATTTATGACAATGGCCGATAGTAATGTTCAAGTGTTCTGGTTTGAAGAATCTTATGGATAAAGTGTTTAGAGGTTGTGCGGATGTTCTTGGTGATTGTAATGTGCTTGTGGGAGTCTCTAGATCATGTTCCTACCTTTTGATTAGTCTGCAAAGTATAATCTAGATTGTGAATGAAGCATGTCCCTAAACATTTTAGTGTTAACTCTAGTCTTGGCCAACTCGGTTGTTTTCACTACTTGCGAATATGATTTGAAGATTGTGGAAGCGTATTGTTGCGTGGAAGATTGCATTTGAGTCCCAGCTAAGGTGTGGTGTGATTTGCATTCATTTCTCTTCTCCCCTAATTCATTTAGGTCCAGACCTATCTTAATGTATTTATGTTTACTGACCTTAGAGATTGATCCAAAGGTTGATGATTGTAATGCTGACCTTGATGTAAATTCCAAGGTTGATTAATTGTATAAAAACTTGAAATGAAGTCATGAATTGAAGTAAGGATGCGAAAATGAAAATATAATTGTGAAGTGTAAAAGCATAGAAGAGCAGAGGATACTTATTGTGCTTCAATGGAATTGAACCTTGGCATAGTGTAGATTCTATTATCTTAGTTCACCAACTTTGGCAGTGACCCACCCACCAGCAGTGAGCCACCCCATTGGTAGTGAGCCTCTTCTTACAGAGAGTAATTTTGGTAGTGAGCCTCTTCTTACAGAGAGTAATTTTGGTAGTGAGCCTCTGATTTTTGGTATTGTTATAACATATTATATTGTGAGCTAACACTCACCGTGGTTTTTCCCCTATGGGGTTTTCCATGTAAAAATCTAGTGTTTCCTATGTTGAATGTGTGAATGTGTTTAAGTTTCTATTTCATACTTTCATGGTTAAAATACAAACACAGTGTTAATTGGTTAATGTGTAAATGGTTCTGAAATATGGTTATAACTGATTCACCCCCTTCTCAATTGTATTGCACTTTTCAACAATTGGTATCAGAGCGAGGGTTCCTCAGTAAAGAGTCTAATAGCTCAATGTAGATCTAAGATGGCACACAGGAGGGAGTCACCACAATTCAATGGAATGAATTATGCCCTTTGGAAGGTACAGATGAAAAGTTATCTTATTTCCCTTGGTTATAATGTCTAGCAGATAAGAGAGAAAAAGTATACTATTTCCAAAAATGGTCCATTAGGTGATGATGAAGTCAAACAATATGAATTTAATGGAAAAGCTAGAGATGCTCTATTGAATACCTTATTTAACACTGAGTTGGTGAAAGTTATGGATTTGGAGACTGCTTATGAGATCTGGGATAAGTTGAAAAGTTTATATGAAGGAGATGATTCTATAAAGAGTGCTAAATCACAAAACCTAAAGGTGAAGTATGAATCCCTGAAGATGAGCGAAGATGAAAACATAACTATGTACATGTAGAGAGTTGATGAAATTGTCAATGAAATCAAAGGTCTTGGAGGAACTACTTATGAAGATGAGGTTGTGCTAAAGATTCTTAGGTCGTTACCTAAATCCTGTAGTCACAAGGTGTCAACAATTGAAGAGGTTATGAGTGTGAAAAAGATTTCAAAGGATCAGTTGCTTGGGAAGATTATAGATTTTGAGATTAGGGAAAACTTTGGAGATGCCTTGCCAAAGATTGAGATTGCTTTCAAAGCCAACACTTCAGAAAAGACTTCAAGAGCTCAAAAATATGTTGTGGAATCTGATGATGACCTCGATGAGGTTGAAGTCAACTTTACAGATATAATGCAAAGAGGTTTTGGTAAGTACAAAGGCAAATTACCATTCAAATGCTTTTCTTGTAGTAAGATTGGTCACTATGCATCCAGATGTCTAGAGAGAATTGAAAGAGGTAAGAAGAAATTTGAAAGTAGACTTATAATTGTCAAGAAATGCTATTATGTTAGAGATCTTGATGATGATGGTGTAACAAATGATGAGTCTGATGATAATAGTACTAGTACAAATGAATGCTTGTTTATTTCTATTAAGGAAGAACCTGTGTCAAGGAAGAAAAACTAGCGGAAGAAAGTGCTTTGTCTATTCAGGTTGAGAAGGATAAGGATGAATGGATCATTAACAATGGATGTTCACATCACATGATTAGTGACAAAAGTAAGTTTGTAAGATTGAAAAAGTATGTTGGTGGATTGATTAGGTTTGGAGATAAAGCAGCTGGTAAGATCTATGGAAGAGGATCTGACAAGCATAATATAGATGATACATTCTATATGTGAAAGGTCTAAAGCATAATATTTTAAGTGTTGGTCAAATATGTAATAAAGGGTATGATTTGATATTCAAGGACAATGCATGCAAGATCATGGAAAGCTCTAGAATAGTGATTACAACTGGTACAAAAACTAGAGGTAATATTTGTCACTTGAGGGGAACTGATAATTGTTGTTTGTTGGCGCAGACATATGAGAGTTGGCTATGGCATAGAAGGATGTGTCATATCAATTTTGACAACTTGGTGAAGATAAGCTCAGTTCAAGGTGTGAGAGATTTGCCTAAATTCGTGAAACCTGCCAATACAATTTGCAAGGAATGTCAACTGGAAAAACAAACAAAGACAAGTTTCAAGAGAAACGAACAATTTTCTATTGGATTGCTTGAGCTGGTGCATACAAATCTATGTGGTCCTACAAGAATAAGGAGTCTAGAAGGAGACATGTACTTTATGTTGCTTATTGATGATTATTCTAGAATAACATGGGTCACTTTTCTAAAAGAGAAATCAGAAGCACTAGACAAGTTCAAAGCTTTTAAAGAAATGGTTGAGAATGAGTGAGAACTAGGGAGTAAATGCTTAAGGTCTAATAGAGGAGGTGAGTTTACATCAAATGAATTTAAAAATTTCTATGAAGAGCTTGGGATAAAGAGACAGTTGTCTGCTCCTAGGACTCCTGAGCAAAATGGAGTTGTTGAAAGAACATGATAGTTCAAGAGGCTGCTAGGTCAATGATGATGGAGGCTAACCCACTAGAAGTGTATTGGAGAGAAGCTATACACACTGTTGTCTACATTCAAAATAGAGTCCAAGTCAAAGGTAATGGCACTAAAACTCCTTATGAATTTTGGTATGGAAGATTTCCCATAGTGAAATATTTCAAAGTTTTTGGAAGCAAATGTTATATCAGAAGAGATGAAGAATTAGGCAAATTTGATGCTAGATGTGATGAAGGTATTTTCCTTGGATACTCTACTAAGAGTAAGGCCTACCAGTGCTACAATAAGAGATTGAAAAAGGTCATTGAAAGTGCTAATGTGAAGGTTGATGAAGAGAAAGAAATAACATCATATCTGAGAGGTTATGAATCAGATGAACCTAATGTCACAATCATTAAAGAGAAGGTGGAATAGGAACAAAAAGACAGTCAAGTTGAAGAAGAAAATGGTGAATAAGAAAAGGCTCCGTAAAGTGTTGCTAAGACTCCTAGGCATGTAAGAATTAATCATTCTAAAGATCAAATTATGGGGTATTGACAAGCAAAAGAGCTGTAGAAGAACAAGTGAGCTACTATTTGTTTTCACAGATTGAACCTAAAAATGTAAGTGAAGCTTGCAAAAATGAATGTTGGGTAAAAGCCATGGAAGAAGAGCTGATGCAGATATAAAAGAATCAAACTTGGGAATTGGTCCCTAGATCTACTGATAAGAATGTGATTGGAACCAAATGGGTCTTCAGAAACAAGATGAATGAAAGTGTTGAAGTGGTGAGAAACAAAGAAAGATTGGTATGTAAAGGATATTCTCTAGTTGAAGGCATAGATTTTGAAGAGACTTTTTCTCTTATGGCAAGAATTGAAGAAATAAGAATGTTTTTGGCCTTTGCTTCTCACAAAGATTTCAAGGTGTACCAAATGGATGTGAAGTCTATCTTCTTGAATGGAGATCTAGAAGAAGAAGTTTACATTGAACAAATGAAAGGATTCCAGTTATCAGACAAAGGTGACATGGTGTGTAGATTGGAAAAAGATTTGTATGGACTCAACCAAGCTCCTAGAGCCTAGTATGCAAGGTTGGACAAGTATTTGATGCAATTAGGGTTCAACAAAGGTACCACAGATAGTAATCTCTATTTCAAAATCAATAATGATCAAATTTTGATTGTTGTAGTCTTTGTTGATGATATTATCTTTGGAGGAAATGCAAAAGGAATTTGAGATGTCTATGTTTGGTGAAATGAATTTCTTTTTAGGACTACAAATTACTCAATTAGAAAAAGGAATTTTCATTTCTCAGTCCAAGTATGTGAAAGAATTATTGAAGAAGTTTGGAATGTGGGATTCTAAACTAGTATGTACTGCCATGGTAACTAGTTGCAAGCTGAGCAAAAATTATGAATCACCTAAGACTAATCAAAAAAAGTATAGGTCTATGATTGGAGGATTGCTCTATCTAGCCCATACCAAACTAGACATAATGCATGTAGTCTGTCTTGTGGCAAGATTTCAAGATCCCAAAGAGTCACATGTAATGGAAGTCAAAAAAATCATGAGATATTTAAAAGGTACTTCAGATTATAGATTGTGGTATCCCAAAGATACTAATTTCACTCCCAGTGCTTATACAGATGTAGATTGGGCTGGAGATACTGATGACAAAAAAGGTACAAGTGGAGGTGCTTTCCTCTTGAGTAACAGATTAGTTTCGTGGTTGAGAAAGAAGAAAGAATCAGTTTCTTTATCTACTACAGAAGAAAAATATATTGTTGTAGCATGTTGTTGCACTCAAGTGGTTTGGATGAAGCAAAACTTGAAGGACATAAGAGTTGTGAAAGAAGAACCAATTTTAATCTTTTGTGACAATACAAGTGCCATAAACATTTCAAAGAATCTAGTGTTGTACTCAAGGACAAAGCATATATCAATAAGGTATCACTTTCTAAGAGAAAAGGTAATAGAAAATGAAATAAAGATGGAGTATGTGTCTACAAAGGATCAGATTGCAAATATTTTCACTAAGCCTATGCCTAAGGATAATTTTGAGTATCTTAGGGAGAAGTTAGGGGTTATTACCCCTCCTCTAAACTAAGATGCATAAGGAATGCATCAATCGAGTGGAGACTAAAGTTTCATCTTTTGATCTGGACTGATGTTTTGAAGGCTACCTCTCAGGGGGAGCAGGTAGAAGTTGCTGATATGAGTTCTTGATAAAGAGCAGTAAGTGTTACAGTGTTCATGTAAGGGGGAGTTGCGCAGTAAAGAGAAAGAAAAGGTCTAGCACCCTTTTCCATTGATGTCAAAGGGGGAGAGAAGTTCATGTGAAAAACCTAAGAAGAAAGTTGTAGACAAAGAAAGCATCAAATAAGGGGGAGCAAAGAAGCAAAGCAAGATTGCATGTCTTGATGGTTTTTCACATCATGTAATGCCATCAATGACAAAGGGGGAGATTGTTGTAAGTATGAGCAGTAAGTGCTATCATTAATGTCAACACCTAAGGTAAGCATCAAAGGAATTGGTTGAGAAGTAAGTACTACTGTAGAACAGTTCTATTTGCCAGAACAGTATCATGTTTTTCTCTGCAAGCATTTTCTATAGATTGAATATCTTTGTCTGTAGGTTGGAAGTAATGTTAAGGGATGTTTGTAGATGATATCTTACTAGTTTGAGCCTCTGGTATGAAGATTTGAGAGAGTTTTGTTCACCAGTGTAAAAACTACTTTTTTGTGTATTTAATGGTGACAGAGAGAATGTATTATGCTTTGCATTTCTCTACATTCAAGTTTCACAGTTTGTGGTTATGGAATTAAGTCTATGATGTTGTTATTTTCCTTCAATTCAAATGGTTCATGATTTGGTGCTCTGCAAGTGATCTTTCATTTATGACAGTGGTCGACAGTAATGTTCAAGTGCTCCAGTTTGAAGAATCTTATGAATAAAATGTTTAGAGGTTGTTTGGACGTTCTTGGTGATTGTAACATGCTTGTGAGAGTCTCTAGATCATGTTCCTATCTTTTTATTAGTCCACAAAGTATAATCCGGATCGTGAATGAAGCATGTTCCTAATAGTTTTAGTGTTAACTCCAGTCTTGGCTGACTTTGTTGTTTTCACTACTTGTGAATATGATTCAAAGATTGTGGAAGCATATTTTGCATGGAAGATTGCATTTGAGTCCCCTCTAAGGCTTGGTGTGATTCACATTCATTTCTCTTCTCCCCTAATTCATTTAGGTCCAGACCTATCTTAATGTATATATGTTTTTCGACCTTAGATATTGATCCAAAGGTTGATGATTGTAATGCTGACCTTGATGTAAATTACAAGGTTGATTAATTGTATAAAAACATGAAATGAAGTCATGAATTGAAGTAAGGATGCAAAAATGAAAAGTTAATTGTGAAGTGTAAAAGTAGAGAAGAGCAGAGGATACTTATTGTGCTTCAATGGAGTTGAATCTTGGCATAGTGTAGATTATATTATCTCAGTTCACCAACTTTGGCAGTGAGCAATTTTCATAGTGAGCCCTAAGGCAGTGAGCCTCTGATTTTTAGTATTGTTATAACATATTATATTGTGAGCTAACACTCACCATGGCTTTTCCCCTATGGGGTTTTCCATGTAAAAATATGGTGTCTCCTGTGTTGAATGTGTGAATTTGTTTAAGTTTTTGTTTCATACTTTCATGATTAAAATACAAACATGGTGTTAATTGGTTAATGTCTAAATGGTTTTGAAATATTGGTTACAATTGATTCACCCCCCCTCTCTTAGTTGTATTGCACTTTTCAACAGTTCCAACATCCAAAAATAGTGTGACTCATCATAAGGAGGTCTCAACCATATTTAAGGCTATGGTACAAATCAAAAAACAATGGCAAGGGATGGGTAATGGCATGCAACCATAATTTGAAAAAGAAATGCATCTATATAATGATAGTCAAGTTTCCATATAAAAATGAGGTCAGCATTATACATATGGTGTCCCATCTAAAAATGAAGCACAACCCAACATATGGAGAGTCTTACCAAGATTCAATGGTACAACATATGCAAAGGAGAATGCAGTGTTGGAACTCATATATTAGACTTAGCCACCATTGGTTGAAACAAATCTAATGGTATTCACACAACTGAGAAGTGTCAGAAAAATAGAGCGCTTGCACTCCATGTGTCCCAATGAACCATTGGCACACTTTTAAGAAATGTCAGAGATGGTTTTCTCTAGAATGAGCACCATCATGGCATGTGGGGAAAGAGGGAGAGCCTGCAGCAAAGGAGCCCAAAATATTTCTCTACTTCATTATTTTTACTAAAATCTTTTAATGATTTTAATATTGCAAAGCAAGTCTTCTTTATTTTAATGTGAGTCATTTTAGCTATGGTGGGCCCCTCAAAATAAAGCTAAGAGCTTTATTAAATATAAAGAATCTCATTCATGCTTTAAAATCTCTCATGAAGGAAAAAGATAGGTTTCATTCCATTTAAAATAAACTTTAAAGCATATGTAACAAGGAAAATAAAACAATGCTTTATTATTTTAATGCCAAGGTAAAGTAAGCTATAGTAGAAGCTAAATAAAGTGAATATTTTATCTCTTATGCTATCAAAATCAAAAAGCCAGTGTGATCCCTAAAGATAGCAAAACATGCACCAAACAAAGAGATTTTGGAATGGATTCAAAGCCAGAAATCAAGAAGATTTGTAGCATGGGAGCTGAAACAGAAAAGAGTCAGTTAACTAGAGCAATCATTTATCAAGCTGATATTTGCAAGAGTTACCGTTAGAGGATTTGGTCAATTACAAAGGATCTTCAAAGGGGTTTTACCCTTTAAATAGCAGGGATCATAGATACATCTATAGGGGAATCAGAGAGTTTTATCAATAGAATTAGAATAGAAGCATTTTTATTCCCTTAATAGGTGCCTCTCCCGAGGGATTGAATATTGTATTTTGTGTAAATCTTTACCTCTCGTACTTTGTTCTCCTATCAATCAATGTAGAGAGAGTGGTGTTCTATGCAAATTGTAATTTATTTCTGGTTCTTGTTTCTTACTTTCTGTTATGAGCCTTTGGTTGATCTGATATATATGCTGGAAATATTAATCATTTTGTATGCTCTTTAAATTTACAAGTAGACTCTATTAAGTTTAATCATTGTGTTGTTGATATATAGGCAAATTGGATAGGAGAAGATAGACAAGAAAGACAAGGTTCTACTACACCCAAAAGCCCAAAATCAAAGGTCTTTACACAAAAGTGGGAACAGTAGAAATAAACTCATGGATCACCATGGAAAGGTTTGTTTGGGATGTTAGGGTACCCATTCCATCCATTGTCCAAGGTAGACTAGACTCAAGATTGGTACTTCCTTCACAAGCCCAAGAAATGGCTTGTAGCCCTAGAAAATGAGGACAGTCCTGATAACTCTTAATATAAACCTTCAAATGCAAATCTTAGACAATTAAAAGATACCCATTATGATCCCCTATAACATATCCAAGAATGAGTATGGGTTGTTTTGGATGGTATGCCTCAACCAATAGCCCCTCATGGTGTTTTAGAGCCTCAATTAGGCCTAGATTACAAAGAGACTACCCTAAAATTCATGCACAAAACTTCACCAAAGGTTTGAAAATTTAGATTACCTACCAAAACAAATGATTTTGTGGGTTTTGTACCTCTACAAAATATTGTTCCCAGAATTACCTCTATGGTTCCTTCAATGTTTCTCTAAACCTCACCTAACACATGGTTTTGTTAGGTCTTTCACATAAACAACAACAAATCAACATCTCCACCCAAACCCTTTGTATAATACATTGAAACTACCTTGTAATAATCCATCCCACTAATCTATGCCCTTCTACATTAGTGGAATGGAAGGAAATACATGAATTGTAATCAAAACCCTAGAGGAGGGTTTTACAAACCAAGTTTAGAATAAAACCTTATAACTCCCTACTATGAAATTTTTAAGAAACCAAATCCACTTTAAATGATAGACAACTAAATATTCTAACTAGTCAAAACATAAGGAAATGATGACAATTCTATACCTTCCTGCAGTATGGCCTGTAGCAGTGTTTTCCTCTAGAAAGTGGAATTCTGTAAATGGGCAGTCACAGTGATTTGCTTGTAGAAAAGTCCTTAGTGCATATCAAGATGCCAAATAAGACTTTTTTGAAGGATAATATACCCCTCTATCCATCCCACACATTTTAGACTCTTGATAGTTTCGTACAAATGAATAGTATGGTCTGTTATTGCAGCAAACACAGAAAATTTAGAAAATAACAAAAAGACAACAGAGAATGGTGTTTGTATTGCTTTCAACTTCTCCTCCCCTTAAGGATCAACCTCCAAGGCCTTTTAAGCCTACACAACCCTTATCAACTACTTGTAGGTAGTTTTTGGGTCGATGGGGGAAGTTTCACAACTGTCTCTCCTCCATCGCTGCCATTATTTATTTGTTATTGTGATTACAAATTGTTATCTCTGTTTTAAGTAGTATACCCTGTTCTTACAAGGATAACTAGCCTTTGACAAGGTATAGGACTCAATGACAACCTCCTACTTGCCTTGGAAGGCTTACAAATGAGGGGAAAACATAGGACTATCCTTATAACTACATGATTGTTTCCTGTACAAGACAACAATAGATATTTGGACATAGTCCTTATTACATGAATGAGAATGGTCTTCAAGACCTTATGAAATCAACAAACAAGTGAATCATCAAAACAAAACATAAGTCTTTTGATATCCTTGGTGCTCCTGCACCATACTCCCTAGGTGGAAAGAGAACTCAAGTCTCTTGAGGAATTAGATTAGCAATTGTGACACCATGCTTCAAGATGTCTTCTTCACTCATCCAAGTGGCATTTTCAATAGGTAAGCCACTCCATTTGACAATGAACTATTTGTATGTCTTCTTCCTAGTCTTCTTCAAGACCTTGGTGTCAAGAATGCATTCCAACTTCAATGGCTGATTGGGTGGGAGACCTTTGACCCAATCTTCATCTCCTATTGTTGTCATATCTACCTCTAAATCTGCATTAGAATCACCTTTGAAAGGGAACAAATCTGAAACATTGAAGATAGGAGATATGGCTAGGCCTTAAGGAAGTTCAATCTCATAGGCATTGGGCCCAAACTTGTGCACAATCCGGCATGGTCCTATCTTCTTCAGGAGGAGTCTTGTTAGCTTCCCCTTAGGAAGTCTTTCCTTTTTCAAATGTGCCATGACCAAATCCCCAACCTTTTATTGTACACTCTCCTTCTCTCATTGGCTTTCTCCTTGTACTTGTCATTGTTCTTTTGAAGAGTTTCTTTGACATTATCATGGATGTCCTTCATGGCCAATGCAAAGTCTTCACCCTAAGCACTTTTCCTTTCCAATCCATGGAGGTCTCTCAATTCAAGAATACCCCTTGGGTGAATGCCATAAACAATCTCAAATGGACTCCTTCATGTGCTCCTATTGGTGGAATCATTATAGGAAAACTCTACTTGAGGGATGATCATATCCCATGCCTCTCCATGTTGCTTGGTAAGACACCTGAGAAGATTTCCCAAGGACCTATTCACCACCTCAGTTTGGCCATCAGTCTGAGGGTGACAGGCTGAAGTAAAGGACAATTGAGTACCCAACTTCTTCCACAAAGTGCGCCAAAAATGGCATACAAACTTTGGATCCTTGTCAGTCACAATGTTAAGAGGCAAACCATGGATTCTAACAATTTCTTTGAAGAATAAACTAGCAATGTGAGAAGCATCATTAGTGCATTTACATGGCAAGAAATGCGCCATCTTCCTAAATCTATCCACCACAACAAATATACTATCAAAGCCTCTTTGAGTCCTAGGAAGACCCAACACAAAATCCATGCTAATACTTTCCCATGGCCTATTAGGAATAGGAAGTGGCTGATATAGACCAGCATTAGATGAAGTACCCTTTGCCCTTTGACAAATACTACAATAGTCAACATTTTTTCTAATATCTGATTGCATTTTAGGCCAAAAATAAAACCTCTTCACTTGATCCAATGTTTTATCCAACCCAAAGTGACCTCCTAGTCCACCACAATGATTTTCCTTTATGATGTTCTCCCTCATGGAACACCTAGGAACACATAGTTGGTTGCCTTTGAACAACAACCCCTGCTACAACAAAAACTCAGAAAAATTAGAATGATAAGAGTCTAAAAATTATGAACAAACTTCATATACCTCATTGAAATCTTCATCATCTTGATACATATGTTTGAGAGCATCAATCCCTACACTTTGCAACTGAATTTCTTGAACCATACACACCCTTCTACTCAATGCATCTGCCACTTTGTTAGCCTACCCCTTCTTGTGTTTGATTGAAAAAGTATAGGCTTGGAGTTGCTCAACCCATTTCACATGCCTATGATTGAGTTTCTCTTGTGAATTCACAAAACTAAGTGCTTGGTTATCAGTATAAACAATAAATTCTTTTGGCAAAAGATAGTGCCTCCCTTTTTTCAAAGCTTCTACCATTGCATACAATTCCAAATCATAAGTAGAGTACTTTCTCTTAGCATCATTCATTTTTTCACTAAAGAAAGCAATAGGCCTACCTTCTTGACTTAGGATAACCCCTATAGAAAGATTACTAGCATCACATTCCACTACAAACAACTTATTAAAGTCGGCAAAAACAAGTATGGGCTGTTGTGCTACCTTTTGTTTCAGAATTTCAAAAGAATCATTGGCTACCTTTGTCCACAAAAACTTACATTTCTGCTCCCCTTTTATGGTATCCAAAATTGGTGCACAAATATGACTAAAACCCCTTATGAATTTCCTATAAAATGTTGCCAAACCATGAAAACTTTTCACATCACCTGTTGTTTTTGGAGTTGGCCATGACAAACTGGCTTCTACCTTTGTTGGATCCATCTTCAAACTACCTTGTGAAATCACAAAACCAAGATAGGCGAGTTCTTCCTTCATGAAGACACTCTTTTCCATGTTGATCATCAATTGTTCATCATGTAACTTCTTCAAAACCTGATCCAAATGTTGCAAATGCTCCTCCTTAGTCCTGCTGAAAACAAGAATGTCATCCAAATATACCACAACAAATTTGCCAATGAAATCCTTCAACACTTCATTCATAAGACGCATACAAGTACTTGGATCATTAGATAGACCAAATGGCATCACCAACCACTCATAAAGACCCTCATTTGTTTTGAATATTGTCTTCCATTCATCCCCTTGTTTGATTCTAATTTGATGATACCCACTCTTAAGATCAATCTTAGAAAAGTATTTAGCCCCTCCCCCCCCCCCCAAACAGTCCATTAGGTCTTCAATCCTTGGCATAAGGAACCTATATCTTATAGTAATCTTGTTAATGGTTCTAGAATCCATGCACAACCTCCATTTACCATCCTTTTTAGGGGCTAGGACTGTTGGGACAGCACATGGGCTAAGACTCTTTCTCACCAATCCCTTATCCAACAATTCTTGCACTTGCTTGGCAATCTCTTCATTTTGTGAAGGTGTCATCTTGTAGGCTGCTTTGTTTGGCAAAGTAGATCCCAGTATGAAGCCAATTTGATGGCTTATGTCTCTAATAGGTGGCAACTCATTAGGCATTTCTTCTACCATAATCCCCTTCTACTTTTGTAGCAATTGTTGCACCTCATTAGGAACTTCTTCCTTACTAGGATCATCCAAACTAGGACTATTTTTAGGCTTCAAAATTAGAGCATACCTTGGGTTCCTTCTTCCTTAAGGGCATCTAGAAACTCTTTACCATTCACAATCATGACACTTGACCCAACATTCTTCTCTACATGCTCATCAAGAAATGGATCCACTATACTTTCTACCATTCTTAGTTATGATGAAAGAATTAGTTATACCATCATGTTGTGATTGAACATCATATTGCCATGGGCATCCTAATAGCAAATGACAAGCATCCATAGGAATTACATCACACAAAATCTTGTCCTTATATTCTCCTATTTCAAATTCAACCCATGATTGTTCATCTACCAAAACTTGTGGCCCTTTATTCAACAAATGATACTTTATAAGGACTAACATGAGGAAGCCTTTTCAATTTCAACTTGTCTAGCATTTCAATGGAAACCAAATTTTTAGTTGAGCCTGAATTAACAATTACCTTACAAATCTTACCATAGGCCTTGCATGTTGGCCTGAATAATGTCTTCCTTTGAGGGGGTTCTTGTGTTTGAGGCATCTTCAACATGGTTCTTCTCATCATCAAACTTTCTCCTTTATGGACTGGGGCTGTACTTCCAATTGGAGAGTTGACACTTTGGCAATCTTTCTTTTAGATTAATTGGTTCCTTTTCTCTCCTCCATGAGAGATTTAGGCTTTCTTTTTAGGACACTTGAAGGCTGGATGTCCCACTTGGTTGCAATTGTAGTACCTTCTTGTGAAGACATTAGGACCTCTCCCTGGTCCACCAAATCTACCTCTTCCATTAGGCCTTCTTCCTCTAAAGCCTCCTCTAAAACTGGATTCTCCACTTTGCTCTTGGGAACTAGATTCCCCTTGGCTTCTTTGGGACTAATTTCTGCCCCCAAAACTGCCCCTACCTCTGAAATTTCTGCCATCTCTTCCTCTATTTTCATGCTCACCTTTCCTCTTCAACTTCTCTTCATCCCTTAATGCTACTTGAAAGCATTTCTCCATGGTTTCAGGGGTTAATAAACTTATCTCATCTTGAATATTAAAATTCAAACCATTTAGATACCTTGCCACCTTAGTTTTTTCATTCTCCATGTAGCCACAATGAAGAGTGTATTTGTGAAACTCCTTAGTGTAAGTAGCCACATCCAAATCTCTTTGCTTGAGATTTTGCATACTCTTGTAGATCTTCACCTCATAGTCCAATGGAAGGAATTGGGACTTGATCCTCTCCAACATTCTGCTCCATGAAGAGATCATACTCTTCCCATTCTTAACCCTCTCACCTTGGGTGTAATTCCACCATGTAAGGGCAACACCTCTGAGTTTAGTTTTTACAAACTTAACCCTATTATTTTTAGGAACTTCTTTGTATTCAAAGTAGTTGTTTAGATCCTCAATCCACTCCATGACTTCATCAACATTCATCTTCCCACTAAACATGGGAATCTCCATCCGAGCCTCCAAAGAATCCTTGCCAATTGCCTTGATGGCTTCAAGGAAATGCTTTTGATCAGCCGGTACCTCTACCTCTTCTTGTTCTTGTTCTTCTTCCTCTTTCTCTTCCTCTTCATCTGAATCTTCATCTATCCTCTTCCCTATACTCAATGCCTTCAACTCTACTCAGAGTGCTTCCTTGACTCCACTTTTGATCTTCTCTTCCATCTCCTTGAACTTCTTGACCACTTCAATAGTCATCCCCTTTGGAGGCATATTGCTAGCCTCTCCTTCACTCTCCTCTGCTGACATATACCAAGCCTTATACAACCAACAACAAAACATTTTATGGCTCTGATACCACTATGATGTAGAGGCAAATTGGATAGGAGAAGATATACAAGAAAGACAGGGTTCTACTACACCTAAAAGCCCAAAATCAAAGGTCTTTACACAAAAGTGGGAACAACAGAAAGAAACTCATGGATCATCATGAAAGGTTATTTTGGGATTTTAGGGGACCCATTCCATCCATTCGCCAAGGTAGACTAGACTTAGGATTGGTATATCCTTCACAAGCCCAAGAAATGGCTTGTAGCCCTAGAAAATCAGAACAATCCTGATAACTCTTAATACAAGCCTTCAAATGCAAATCTCAGACAATTAAAAGATACCCATTATGATCCCCTATTACATATCTAGGAATGGGTTTGGGTTGTTTTGGATGGTATGCCTCAACCAATAGCCCCTCATGGTGTTTTAGAGCCCCAATTAGGCCTAGATTACAAAGACACTACCCTAAAATTCATGCACAGAACTTCACCAAAGGTTTGAAAATTTAGATTACCTACTAAAACAAAGGATTTCATGGGTTTTGTACCTCTACAAACTATTGTTCCCAGAATTACCTCTATGGTTCGTTCAATGTATCTCTAAACCTCACCTAACACATGGTTTTGTTAGGTCCTTCACATAAACAACAACAAATCAACTTCTCTGCCCAAACCCTTTGTAGAATAAATTGAAACTACCTTTTCATAATCCATCCCACTGATCTATGCCCTTCTACATCAGTGGAATGGAAGGAAATACATGAATTGTAATCAACACCCTAGAGGAGGGTTTTACAAACCAAGTTTAGAATAAAACCTTATAACTCCCTACTATGCAATTTTCAAGAAACCAAATCCACTTTAAATGATAAAAAACTCAATATCATAACCAGTCAAAACATAAGGAAATGAAGACAATTATGTACCTTCCTGCAGTATGGCCTGTAGCAGCATTTTCCTCTAGAAAGCAGAATTTTGTAAATGGACAGTCACAGTGATTTTCTTGTAGAAAACTCCTTAGTGCATATCAAGATGCCAAATAAGACTTGTTTGAAGGCTAATCCACCCCTCTATCCATCCCACACATTTGGGACTCTTGACAGTTCCGTACAAATGAATAGTACGGTCTGTTATTGCAGTAAACACAGAAAATTCAGAAAATAACAAAAAGACAACAGAGAATGGTGTTTGTATTTCTTTCAACTTCTCCTCCCCTTAAGGATCAACCTCCAAGGCCTTTTAATCCTGTAAAACCCTTAGCAACTACTTGGAGGTAGTTTTTGGGTCGATGGGGGAAGTTTCACAACTGTCTTTCCTCCATTGCTGCCATTAGTTATTTGTTATTGTAGTTACAAATTGTTATCTTTGTTTTAAGGAGTATACCTTATTCTTACAAGGATAACTAGCCTTTGACAAGGCATAGGATTCGATGACAACCTCCTACTTGCCTTGGAAGGCTTACAAATGAGGGGAAAACATAGGACTGCCCCTATAACTTCATGACTATTTCCTATACAAGATAGCAATAGACATTTGGACATAGTTGGTGTAGGAGCACTAAGTTTTTGAGATTTTACTTGAGGTTGTTTGGATTAATAAGGTCTCTGAGACCATTTTCTTGATGTATAAGGCTTGAAATCCATACTAGTAAATAGACTATGCCCAATGTCTAAATGAACCTATTGTTATGTTGTTAAGTCCTAGTAGGACAGTCATGTTAAGTTTGCAAGAGTCATTAAGTCTTAGTGTTTGTATAGGTAGTCATTACATTTTCATGCTTTTTAGCCTTTTAAAGGCATGTCAAAAGGTGTAGTTGTGTTAATACCTTGTCCAAGGTTAGACCACTTGTTAAAAGATTTCTAATCAGCAAAACAATCGGTGGACAGTCACTTTCAAAGACAGTTTCAAAAAAAGAAGACAGTTTCTATTTTTATGCTGCAGTTACAAAACTGAAAAAAGGCATGATGGTGGGCAGTTGGATCGATGCACTTCACTCCATGCTATGTTTAAGGCTTGTTTTAAGCCTAGGGAGGTGGTATTGTACGGAGAATATTGATTAGATTGGAAAAAAATACCAAAAGAAGCTCTGTTTTATGGTTTTTTCTGCTTTTTTCTGTTTTTTTCATTGTTTTTGCTACAGTACCCGCGACTGTACGGACTCACCAGAAGCTCTTAGCATATTGGATGGAAAGTAGATGGTATTAGCTTCAATTTGAGTCTTGTGTGGGATCTTAACAATGCACTAGGTGGAAGATATGACTAATTTCCCCAAAGCTGTTTTTTTTCTGAATTTGCTGTTCACTTTTAAAAATCACTGTTTTTCTGCAGTTTTCCGTACATGTACAGCACTAGCATGGCACAAATTTATAATGGATGGAAAGAGTTTTGAAGTACCTTTGATTTGAACCTGGTTTGGAGTCTTGAAATGACGCTAGGTGAAAGTTATCAGTAGTTTTCCAAAAACTGTTCTTTTCAGAAATTGCTGTCTCCATTTAAAAAATTCACTGTTTTCTGCATAAATCCATACTTGTACGGCCTGGGGGTGAAGGGAATTTGTGATGAATGTTTAGGTGGTTGAATTACCTATCCTATGCACCTTGTTTGGGCTCTTGAAACTACATTAGGAGGGAGAAATTGACTGTTTTCTGTTGACTGTCCCAAAACTCTGAGTAGGGTATCTCTGAGTAGCTAATGGGCATTCCTTCTTTTTATTGGTATTTTCTTGTTTCTAATCAATGGAAGGGAATGTGAAATAGGTTATCCATAGCCTTGTGAAGGTTTCAGGGGCAGGAGATTGTGTATGGTGAGTGTGGGCATGAGAAAGACCCCTGCAGAATCATGTGTTAGAGGATGAGAGGAGGACAGCAGTCATGTCAAGAAGGTAGTGAGTTTTGTTCATCATGTTTGTTTGTTTTGTCATTGAAGGCATTAGGGAGTTAGGCATGTGATTGGTTTGGTTATTACAAAGAGATGGAGTTTATATTGAATAGATCATTCCAAGGTAGACATGGAGATAGTTTTTTTTCAATGGTGCAGAGATGTGTGACAGTCTAGGAGGTTGCTGTCCTGCAGACCCTGTATAGTGGGTTGAATAGAAGTTTAAATGGAGTCTCGGTTGGAGTTAGGAATCTTGGTGAGAGGTGTCCTGAAGTCCCTCACTTGGTGTCAAGAAAATGTGTTGTTCTGAGTTAGAACCCTGTTTTAAGAGAAGCTTAATCTCTGTCAAGAAGAAAACAGTGAAAGGTTCCATTGAAGTTTTGAACCTTGAAATTGCTGACCATGATGCTCTGCATCATTTTTGGTATCAGAGCTAGCTAGTAGATCCTTGAAGGAGTTGTGGATCTTGTGAAGAAGTTAAGGTTTGTGAGAGAGTTGTGAAGATGCCTCCAAAGAACCAGATGGCAAGAGAGAATGCTGAGTTGAGAGAAGCCTTAGAGGCAAGAGAGAAAGAGCTGAGGGACAGAAGAGAACATGATGCTGCCAGAGACAGAGAGCTGAGGCAAGTAAGAAGAGAAAATGCAACAATCTTGGCAAGATTAGAAGCATTAGAGAAGAATCCAAGAAAGGTTGAACAAAGTGAGTCAGAAGAAGATGAGGATGCAGATGAGAATCCCCCTGAGGATGAGTTAGATGCTGAGGAAAAGAAGTTTGTAAGATTGCTGAAGGCAGTCCAAGGAAGTGGAACTAAGGCAAATATAGAGTTACCTATCTATCAGGGGAAGATGGATAGTGAAGAAGTGTTAGGGTGGATAGATGCCCTAGAAAATTTTTTTGAATATGAGGAGATGAATGATGAGAAAAAGATCAAGTTTGCAAAGACAAAACTGAGAGGAACAACACTTACCTAGTGGAGTAGTGTGCAGACAGAGAGAATGGCTAGAGGTGCATCAAAAATCACTTCTTGGAGTAGGATGAAGGACATGATGAAAGACCAATTCCTTCCATCTGATTACTCCATTCAGACAAAGAGGATGAGGCAAAATCTGAAACAGAAGGACATGGATGTTATGTCCTATACTGAGCAATTTCATAAGCTTAGTATCAGAGGAGGATTGGAAGATGAAGAAGAGAAAGTGGCAAGATACCTTAATGGGCTTAGGTATAACTTGCAGGATGAGATTGGGTTGGCAGTACCAAAATCACTTGGAGAGTGTTTTCAGTTAGCCATCAGGGCTGAAGAGAGAGTGAAGAGGAAGCAAGAAAGGCCAGGAGGTTATGGAAGAGGAAACAGAGGTAGGGGCAAACCTACTAGTGAAGTTCAGAACAGCAATGAGAAGGGTAAGGAGATTTCTACAGAACAAAGAGGTGGATATAGAGGTGGAGGTAGATTTGGATTAGGAAGAGGAGTGTTCACAGGCAGATGTTATCACTGCAATGAGGTGGGACACACATCTTTCAACTGTCCTAAGAAGGATGGTGTTGACAAGACCAAGGATAAAAGAGTTCACTTGGCACAAGAGGAGGAGAAGCCAGAAGAACCAGAGATGTCGTCAGCCTCTCCTATGCTGGATGGAGAGATGCTCATGGTGGAAAGAGGTAAGATGCAGCAACCACCACAGGTATCTATTTTCAGAACTAATTGTTTGAGCCATGGCAAGATATGCAAGTTGATTGTAGATTCAGGTTCTCATGATAACTTAGTTTCTTGGGAAATGGTGAATAAGTTGGGGTTGAAGACTTTTGATCATCCCAGTCCTTACCATGTCACTTGGGTGAGTCAGGAGCAGCAAGTAATGGTCACTAAGAAGGCTTATGTTGACTTCACAATTGGCCCATATCAGGACTCTGTTTTGTGTGATGTTATTCCTATGACATGTGGGCATGTAATCTTGGGCAGACCATGGCAGTATTCGAGAAGGACAATTCATGATGGGTATACTAATACCTATGTAGTGCACAAAGATGGTAAGAAGTTCAAGTTGATTCCTTTACCTTGTGAGGAGAAGAAGGAACAGGTTACAATTTGCTTTGGAGAAAAATTGAAGTTGAATGTGCAAGTTCAGGGTGATTGCACACAGCAGCAACAGTTGCAACAGAGTAGAGTGGATGATAGTCCTAGAGAGCAACAGGCTTGGGACTTGAGTTATGTTAAAGTAGGGGACTTTGAGTGTCCTATAAGGAGCCAGAAGAAGGAAAACAAACAGCAGAGAGTCCAAAGAGGAATGAATCAGAACCTCCAGTTGAGAAGAGCTGAAGCATTGCAGCAACACAGTCCTAGACAAGGACACCAAAACAAGTTTTATGTTTCTAACACTATTTACAGGAGCCATGTAGGTTGGAGACGGAGAAAGATAACTCTGGGAGAGTTCATGTTTCCTAGTCTGAGGAACATTCCACCAAGATGGAAGAATGATTGGAGCCGATTCCCTAACTCTTGGGACAAGAGTTTTCATCATGCCGGGGAGTATGGTGCAGAAGCACTAAGTTTTTGAGATTTTACTTGAGGTTGTTTGGATTAATAAGGTCTCTGAGACCATTTTCTTGATGTATAAGGCTTGAAATCCATACTAGTAAATAGACTATGCCCAATGTCTAAATGAACCTATTGTTATGTTGTTAAGTCCTAGTAGGACAGTCATGTTAAGTTTGCAAGAGTCATTAAGTCTTAGTGTTTGTATAGGTAGTCATTACATTTTCATGCTTTTTAGCCTTTTAAAGGCATGTCAAAAGGTGTAGTTGTGTTAATACCTTGTCCAAGGTTAGACCACTTGTTAAAAGATTTCTAATCAGCAAAACAATCGGTGGACAATCACTTTCAAAGACAGTTTCAAAAAAAGAAGACAGTTTCTATTTTTATGCTGCAGTTACAAAACTGAAAAAAGGCATGATGGTGGGCAGTTGGATCGCTGCACTTCACTCCATGCTATGTTTAAGGCTTGTTTTAAGCCTAGGGAGGTGGTATTGTACGGAGAATATTGATTAGATTGGAAAAAAATACCAAAAGAAGCTCTGTTTTATGGTTTTTTCTGCTTTTTTCTGTTTTTTTCATTGTTTTTGCTACAGTACCCGCGACTGTACGGACTCACCAGAAGCTCTTAGCATATTGGATGGAAAGTAGATGGTATTAGCTTCAATTTGAGTCTTGTGTGGGATCTTAACAATGCACTAGGTGGAAGATATGACTAATTTCCCCAAAGCTGTTTTTTTTCTGAATTTGCTGTTCACTTTTAAAAATCACTGTTTTTCTGCAGTTTTCCGTACATGTACAGCACTAGCATGGCACAAATTTATAATGGATGGAAAGAGTTTTGAAGTACCTTTGATTTGAACCTGGTTTGGAGTCTTGAAATGACGCTAGGTGAAAGTTATCAGTAGTTTTCCAAAAACTGTTCTTTTCAGAAATTGCTGTCTCCATTTAAAAAAATCACTGTTTTCTGCATAAATCCATACTTGTACGGCCTGGGGTGAAGGGAATTTGTGATGAATGTTTAGGTGGTTGAATTACCTATCCTATGCACCTTGTTTGGGCTCTTGAAACTACATTAGGAGGGAGAAATTGACTGTTTTCTGTTGACTGTCCCAAAACTCTGAGTAGGGTATCTCTGAGTAGCTAATGGGCATTCCTTCTTTTTATTGGTATTTTCTTGTTTCTAATCAATGGAAGGGAATGTGAAATAGGTTATCCATAGCCTTGTGAAGGTTTCAGGGGCAGGAGATTGTGTATGGTGAGTGTGGGCATGAGAAAGACCCCTGCAGAATCATGTGTTAGAGGATGAGAGGAGGACAGCAGTCATGTCAAGAAGGTAGTGAGTTTTGTTCATCATGTTTGTTTGTTTTGTCATTGAAGGCATTAGGGAGTTAGGCATGTGATTGGTTTGGTTATTACAAAGAGATGGAGTTTATATTGAATAGATCATTCCAAGGTAGACATGGAGATAGTTTTTTTTCAATGGTGCAGAGATGTGTGACAGTCTAGGAGGTTGCTGTCCTACAGACCCTGTATAGTGGGTTGAATAGAAGTTTAAATGGAGTCTCGGTTGGAGTTAGGAATCTTGGTGAGAGGTGTCCTGAAGTCCCTCACTTGGTGTCAAGAAAATGTGTTGTTCTGAGTTAGAACCCTGTTTTAAGAGAAGCTTAATCTCTGTCAAGAAGAAAACAGTGAAAGGTTCCATTGAAGTTTTGAACCTTGAAATTGCTGACCATGATGCTCTGCATCATTTTTGGTATCAGAGCTAGCTAGTAGATCCTTGAAGGAGTTGTGGATCTTGTGAAGAAGTTAAGGTTTGTGAGAGAGTTGTGAAGATGCCTCCAAAGAACCAGATGGCAAGAGAGAATGCTGAGTTGAGAGAAGCCTTAGAGGCAAGAGAGAAAGAGCTGAGGGACAGAAGAGAACATGATGCTGCCAGAGACAGAGAGCTGAGGCAAGTAAGAAGAGAAAATGCAACAATCTTGGCAAGATTAGAAGCATTAGAGAAGAATCCAAGAAAGGTTGAACAAAGTGAGTCAGAAGAAGATGAGGATGCAGATGAGAATCCCCCTGAGGATGAGTTAGATGCTGAGGAAAAGAAGTTTGTAAGATTGCTGAAGGCAGTCCAAGGAAGTGGAACTAAGGCAAATATAGAGTTACCTATCTATCAGGGGAAGATGGATAGTGAAGAAGTGTTAGGGTGGATAGATGCCCTAGAAAATTTTTTTGAATATGAGGAGATGAATGATGAGAAAAAGATGAAGTTTGCAAAGACAAAACTGAGAGGAACAGCACTTACCTGGTGGAGTAGTGTGCAGACAGAGAGAATGGCTAGAGGTGCATCAAAAATCACTTCTTGGAGTAGGATGAAGGACATGATGAAAGACCAATTCCTTCCATCTGATTACTCCATTCAGACAAAGAGGATGAGGCAAAATCTGAAACAGAAGGACATGGATAATATTCAAGATGTTGCAAGTTTGTTCACTATACATCATGTCAAAGCTAAGAATGAAGCTCTTCTACTACTGGCATCTTCTCTCAGAGGGAAAGCACAGGAATGATATAGAGGTTTGTAACTTAGTTCAATCACAGGGTGGGATCAGTTTGGAGAGCTCATCTACAATCAATTCCAAGAGAAGGCAGATGTCATCTCTCTCACTCAAAATCTCATCAAAATCAAAAGGTATCCTATGGAGTACATGCATGATTTCAATGCAATATTTGATAAGATATGGAAAAAAAAATAGTAGATATGAGACCTCCTCTAGTTTTTAAATTTCTATATTATTTGAAGGCTTTAGATCCTGAATTCCTATTAGGATACAAGCCTTAGGAGGTGAAACCCTACCTCAATGGTATGATCTTTCTGTTAGAGATGAAATGAATCTCATAGAAGATGGTAAATTGTGTCCTTTGCCTTTAAAACCACTGATGCCTCATGCAAATATCCCATCTCAAGCTCTTGCTTATAGCCAAATGCATAGTTGTTCTAATCCACCCACCCTCCCTACTGATTTGCCAAATCATGAGGAGATAATTGACATAAAAGAGGTTATAAAAACCTTCACCCATGATCTCAATGAGCTAAGAGATCAAAGCATGTATCATGCTGATCCAAAATCCACGCCTCCAAGCCCTTATGAACAACCATATGAAAGCAATCAATTTGTAGAAAAGTTACTTTCTCATGCATGAAAGGTACCCAATTATTTTGAAAGTTGCTTTTTGCAATCTTTTTTGGTTTTAGATCAAATTTTTTTGCCTATGGAAGTGATAGATAAGGTATTTTTTCATTTTGATGTCAAAGAATATTCCTATCTCAAGGATCAAAATGCAAGTAAAAAAGTTGTTCCTGTTTATCTAGTGTTCCCCGCCAATCTTGAGCATCATGCACATATGGCAAAGTGTGATTCAGAGTTTTAGATTCTTGATGAAGAGGATTTAGATGATGATGATGATGACTTGACTCTTCTTGAAGCTAAAAAGTACTTTCAAAAGATTCTTGAAGCTAAAAAGTAATGGGCAAAGAATGGGGATAGTGTTGAGATGATTAAGCATGAAGAATAGATCGATGATTTATTCTCGGTTATCCAATAGGGATATCAGCTTCTTGATAAAGGAGATCCCACCATTAAGCAAGTGCATGGGTCATTACCAAAGCCTCTTTTAGGTGATCATGAAGAAATCTTGACTGAGGTATGTATAATTTTTGAAGAATAGATAGATGTATTTTCTATTATTAAGAATGGGTATTTTATCTTTCCTTACGAGGATCCATAGAATGATGTGTAGCCCCATAATCATGATGCATCGAGGGATATTGTTAATACTGAAGAGTTGCATCACACTTCATTCTTCTTTCAAGAAGATATTCTAATCAGATTTAAAAGTAACTCAATCACCTTCAAACCTATTTTTGATGCTATCTTGGGTCATGATCATGTAGAGAAGCATTCAAGGAATGTCACCAATCAAGTCAGGTCAACAAATGCCTCTACATGCAAGAAAGGAGGTGAGCCCCGATGCTCAATATTCCCTTCCCACCCTCTGCTAAAGCAAGCATAGTATGCAGATTAGTCTGAATGGTGTTTTGATGCCAAGGAAGAGTCTCCAAAATGCAAGAAGGCACAAAGGTACAAGTTCCTGTTATTTTTCTTCATGAATTTCATTTGGTTAATTCTCAATGCAATGTGGATCCACTGGAGTAACATCATCAAATCCAAGAGTTATTTTTCCATTCCTATGAATGGGCATGTTCCTGTCATGTTTTCTTTGAGGACATCTTTGTTTCAAGTATTTCAAAATAAGTTGCAGCAGCAACATTAGTTTTTCATATTTTAGTTTGTTTATTTTCAATAAATTCAATCATAGTAGAGGTCAATTTAAATGGTCAGTTAGATGGTATTTCACATTTAAACTATAGTGGCTCTACTTGGCAGTTGTTTCAGTTGTTATGCACAAGTTTTCATGGTAGATATGGTGGTTCCAATTTTCAAATTATTTTCAATTTGTTGGTTTATTTCTAAGTCTTTTTGACTGCATTGCCTAATTCATACAAGGCACTAGCACTGGAATTCGGCGTGTGCAAGCACACTTTCCCTCATGAGTCACCAAGAAATGTTGAGCAATTTTGCACAACATATTGAAATTTTTGATATCAGTGAGATTCAATGCTCAAAACCAATGAGATTCAAAACATTTAGTTTTTCAAAGATCCTTTAGTGGCAGATTGTTTCAATGAAATTTTAATGAGGTTTCATGACAGATGCAATCACAGTGAGAAGTAAGGGCATGACCTATGTGATGAGAAAACTACAGCTTTGTTTCAACATGGTGTTGCACAGATCTAAAGCCAAAGCATCAGTTTCTAGAAGAAGACACGGGCCATATAAGTGAGGTGTTGCCAAATCAAACATGGAGTGGCCTAGAATGAAAGGCACATCCATATTAAAAGTTCCACACAAGAATAAAACATGGAGAACCAATGAAAACAACCTACATTGAATCTCAAACAGAAGCACTCTAAAAGAAAGTCGTGGCCTCTAAAAAGGCATAGTCAAAAGATATTGCACTCAACCAAGGGAAACAAAAGCATGAATCAACATGATAAAATGATGCACAACCAATAGAATATGGCACAGCTTGTTTAAATAGAATCTACTATGATTATGACTGTAATGTATGAGGAACAAAGGTGACCTCTACAGATCAGTGCAGCCTTATAAAGTAAATAGGGTGCCACTTTAAATACAGTGCTCAACCATAAAGAACCCTATCGACATTAGAGCAATGCGAAGCTAAGAAAAAGGAAGGCACCTAATCACGAGGCATGACCTATTTTACAGTGACATGGCCATTTATATTGGCCCAGTCTCAACAATACTACACAACTATATCTAATGGAGGCACAACTCGGTGATTTCAATAGGAGTTTTCTATAATGGTGCAAGCCATAAAAGGATGCAGTCAAGAATCAAAAACAGGAGAATCAAAAGATAGTGTAGCCACAACATATGAAAGATGGTGCATCACATCAAATTTAATGCATGGCCTATTCAACTTATGCTTAGCCATTAAAATATAGACGTTGCCACTTCAGATGAAGTCCCAGCATCCAAACATAGCGTGAGTCATCGAAAAGAGGTATCAGCCATATGTAAGGCTATGGTACAAATCAAAAAATAGTGGTGAGGGATGGATAATGGTGATGGTGGTGGATTATAACATCCACAAGACACTAAGACAAAATTTCAAACACAAACATATCAAACACAAAATGTAATCTTCAATCTGTTCTACTGTACCATATTCATTATATCAAAATATGATTACATGCTCTGAATACTATTGCATTCACACACATTGACTTGATCACTTGATCATTACACTTGAATTGATCACTTCACTCAACTCTTGTTACATCATGCCTCTTTTATAGAGGGCTTAGTACATACCTTGCCTTTCTAGGTTGTTCTAATTCTTCTCTAGAAACCTTCTACAACATTCCATTTCTGGAATCCATCTAGAACCTTTCTTATCTAGAATTAATCCACTTTATTCTGGAAACTTCCTCTAGAACTTTCTATCTCTCTCTTTCTAGACTCCTTTAGAAACCATTTTGTCTTTTTCTATTTTTGTCTTTTCTCATTAACATAGGTGGGAGAAATTACTCTCCAACACTCCCCCTTAATTTCAACCACCTATTTATCATTTCAAATTTATCTTCCAAGTCTGCTGACTCACTCAAATCTTTTCTTGCATGATGCCTTCAAATCATCTTCATGATCTGCTGATCTTCAACTCTCACCCACTGTTGCGGGAGTCATTCAAGCTTTAATCTTAAAATCTTTAGAATGTCAAATTAGAATTCCTCTGTCTATCTGTAGCTTTCTGATTCTCTTGATGTCTTGCAAGACTAACAAACTTTTCTTGATTGCTATCTTGTTTTACATATGAACATCTATACTTAAACAACTTTTTCAGCATACTTGTGATTTCTTGCCAACTTGATCCAAAAACAAATCCACAATTCATTTTCATGCATCCTGTCATATTTTTTGAATCTCTATTCCAACACATCTTTTCACTATGATTTCTCAATCCACAAATGCTACATGGATGTAAATCCCAACACATCTCCTTGATATGCCCTTACCTATGACAATAAGAACATTACACATTCTTCTTTCCTTGAACCAACTTGTTTGTACCTATAACATGATTTTCTTTTCCATATCCAAGACCTACATACTTTGGCCTCGCTATCAGCTCAATCAGTTCTTTGATTCCTTGTCCAAACATGCCTAATCCTTGACCTATATATCCCATCCTTTTCATCATCTTAAAACCAATATTCTCTTTATTACAATTGACATGATTTTTAGATTCAAACAACTTGTCAACTTTATCTTTACTTTCTTCATCAATATTATCACAACATGCAAATTTTGCTGATCCAATCTCTTCAACCTTGCATTTTTTAGCTTTAGCTATATGACATAAGTCACTTGTATCACATGAGACATCACAAACTAATGGCTTTGTCCTCAAACATTCATTTTCTTCTTTCAACCTTAATATTTCTTCTTTCAATCTTGACATCTCATCTTTTTGTAAACTATATTCTTCTTCTAATAACTTCAATCCTTCTTCTAACTCTTCATTCCTCTTTTTAACCTCATCAAATAGTTTCAAGTTTTCTTCTAATTCTTCATTATTTCTTTTAACTTTACTCAATTCATCATTAGCTTCATACCTTTCTGACCTTAAACCAATTTTCTCTCTTGTCATTTGATTTAATTCTTTTATTAATTCAAATCTTTCTTTTTCCAAATCATCTTTCTCTTTCTTCCAATCTTCTCTCTCTTTTTGCCAATCTTTTTTTTCTATCTTCTCTCTCTTATCTTTTCCCATTGAAAATGAATTAAAACTTACCTCAGACTGTTGTCCTTCATTGCTATTGATTGGTTTTAGTAGCTTTGCGTGCCTTCACTATTTTTTTTGATGTCTTCAAGCTTCAGTCTTTCTCAATCTATGCAACATCAATAGTGATAACCTCCTTTATATTCTGTAACTCCTTCTATCTCACTTCAGCAGCTAATAACCCTTGTGGTTTGTAATTTCACAACATCTTCTTTATTCAATCTCCTCAATGCAAATTAAACTTTGATTTTATTGCTAACAATACTCGTAATCTTTGCAACACAGTCCACTCTTACACAAGTATTAGTAAATCTCTGCCAATGGGACCTCACTGAATAAATTGGGTCAGCTTTTCAACAAACAAATAATCATACCTTGCTTATTGGAGGTGAATGCCAATTCAGATTTGGGCGTATTCAATAAATAAGTGTGGCTCCTTCAGTTCTTCAAAAAACCTTGATTTTTTCTAATAGAGGCAATCACTTACTATTTGTAATATCACAATCTGCTCTTGCTTGAATGATTTTGTTTGGCAGCTTTTGTGATCTCTTTTTAATCAGCAATTTCCTCAGATTGGCAACAATTTTGACTTTTGTGATTCACTCAGCTCAAACCCTAAGACTTCAAACACTTTGGCTTTTTCTTCAGCAATTGTCAGCAGCTTCTATTGAAAAACTATGATTTCCTCCTATATACTTCCTTAGATCTGACAAAAGCACAAATGACTTTATTTTTACCTTGATCACAGATTCTGATTGAGGTAGAAAAAATATGCGTAGGCTTCTTCAATGATTCCTCTTTATGTCCTTCTATGGTCTATGACTTCTTCAAAATCTCCTGATATTTCGGCTCAAATTCACCACACCTTGTATCTTTAAGAAGATTACAATCTGATTTCCTCCTTGTTGATGGTGACTTTAGAAACTTCAGTAGGTCTTTTATGCACAACAATCCTTTTAGAAAACCCTTGTCGAAACCCTAGATTAGTGGCTTGGTATTTAGATGTACGCTTAACTTACAAAATAAAAAACCTTCCTTTCGGCAGTGACTAGCTTCACAGTGATCTATGCCCTTTTCTTTATCATGATTCCTTGCTCTGTGATCTCAATCTGTCACTTAGAAACTTGGAGGATTTGCTTCTCCTTTTGTTTAACAGTGAACTCTTATAGTGGCCATTTCCTCTATTCTTTAAAAACTTCAACGAACCCTTAGTTGCACTTTTTCTTTCAGTGACCTCATGCGGCTCTGGGGACTTTTCTTGGTGCCTCCATGAAACCCTATTTCACGGTAGCTCATATTTCTCTTCAAAACCCAATGAATCCAGATTTCTTCTTCCTTCTACAAACACAATCAACCTAAAAACACAAACCCAATCTCTAATAAATCTCCCAAACTATCCTACTCTAATGCCACTTTGATGGTGGTGGATTATAACATCCACAAGACACTAAGACAAAATTTCAAACACAAAAATATATCAAACACAAAATGTATCTTCAATCTATGCTGCTACACCATATTCATTATATCAAAACATGATTACATACTATGAATGCTGCTGCATTCACACACATTGACTTGATCATTTGATCATTACACTTGACTTGATTGCTTCACTCAACTCTTTTTACATCATGCCTCTTTTATAGAGGGCTTAGTACATGCCTTGCCTTTCTAGGCTATTCTAATTCTTCTCTAGAAACCTTCTACAACAATGCATTTCTGGAATCCATCTAGAACCTTTCTTATCTAAAACCAATCCACTTTGTTCTGGAAACTTCTTCTAGAACTTTCTATCTCTCTCTTTCTAGACTCCTTTAGAAACCATTTTGTCTTTTTCTATTTTTGTCTTTTCTCATTAACATAGGTGGGAGAAATTACTCTCCAACAAATGGCACACAACCATAATTTGAAAAAGAAAGGCAACTATATAATGATAGTAATCTTTCCATATAGAAATGAGGTGAGCATTATACATATGGCAGCCCATCTAGAAATGAAGCACGACCCAACATATGGCAAGTTTTAGCAATATTCAATGGCATAGAATATACAAAGGAGCATGAGGTGTTGGAACTTAGAGATGAGACTCAGCCACCATTGATTGCAACAAATCTAATGGTATTCAAACAACCAAGAAGTATTAGGGAAATGGAGCACTTGCACTCCACGTGTTCTAGCGAACCAATGGCACACTTTTAAGAAATTCCAGAGATGGTTTGCTCTTGAATGAGTTCCATCATCACACGTGGGGAAAGAGGGAGAGCCTACAGTAAAGGAGCCTCAAAATATTTCTCTGCTCAGGTATTTTATTAAAATCTTTTAAATATTTTAATATTGCAAAGCGAGTCTTCTTTATTTTAATGTGACTCCTTTTAGCTATGGTGCACCCCTCAAAATAAAGCTAAGAGCTTTATTAAATATAAAGAATCTCTTTCATGCTTTAAAATCTCATGCATGAAGGAAAAATATAGGTTTCATTCTATTTAAAAGAAACTTTAAAGTGTATGCAACAATAAGGAAAATAAAACAATGCTTTATTATTTTAATGCCAAGATAAAGTAAGCTACATAAGAAGCTAAATAAAGTGGAGCTTTATTTTATCTCTTACGCTATCAAAATCAAAAAGCCACCCTGAACCCTAAAGATAGCGAAAAATACAACAAATAGAGAGATTTTTGCATGATTTCAAAGCCAAAAATCAAGAAGATTTGTAGTACGGGAGATGAAATAGAAAAGAGTCATTTAACTGGAGCAATCAGTTATCAAGTCAATATTTGCGGGAGTTACCATTAGAAGATTTTCTTAGTTACAGAGGATCTTCGAAGGGATTTTTCCCTTTAAATAGCAGGGATCATAGATATAGATATAGGGGAATCAAAGAGTTTTATCAGCAGAATTATAATAGAAGCATTTTTACTACCTTAACAGGTGCCTCTCCTGAGTGATTGAATATTATATATTGTGCAAACCTTTGCCTTTTGTACTTTGTTCTCCTAGAAATTAATGAAGAGAGAGTGGTGTTCTATGCAAATTGTAATGTGTTTCTGATTCTTGTTTCTTATTTTTTCTTATGAGAATTTGGTTGATCTGATATATATGCTAGAAATATTAATCATCCTTTATGCTCTTTAACTTTACTAGTAGACTCTATTAAGTTTAATCACTGTGATGTTGGGTTAGATAATGATTTTAGTGGATCACTTTAGCAGTTTCTAGGGTATTCATTTATAATCTTGTTTTTTCTTCCCTTTACCTCAAAACATAGAGAAGAGTCATCTTCTTTAAAATCTAGAGGTTATTTCAAGAGTCAAGTCCCATATTCTTGAAATTTTCCATTATTGGTTATTTGTTGCAAAATTAAGCATCAACAATAATTAAAAGGGAGATGGAAAATAAATGATATTATGATCCTTTGTTTAAAATGGGGATAAATATATAATAATTATAAGAAATCCCTTTTAAAAGGAAGGAGTTATTATGTTTATTAAACCATTATTAATGATAACCTTTGTGAAAAGGTGTGGTGGTTTAGAAATCATGCTTAAAAGGTTATTTAAGGCATTTGTGTTAGACTTGAAATGGGCATGGAGAACACTTAAGGAAGATAAGGAAACAAAGATAAGAAATCATAAAGGAGAAGGATTATAGATTTGATAGAGGAAAGTATACAAGAAAGTATATAGGAAAGTATACAAGAATTAGAGGGCACAAAGGAGGGAGCATTAGGGTCTTTGGCTGGGCATTGACCATTTGGAGAAGGACCACATAGAGTGTGTCCAACTTGCGACACAACATACACCTGGGAGTGTCCTGGCCAGGGCCTTGTTTGCTTTATGTTGTGAGGCATGGTTGGTTCTATGTAAGAACTAGTTCCTCCAAGGGTGCTCTTTGTCAGGAATAGTCAGAACCTGTGATTATTCCTCTGAGTACCATATAACAGCATCTCAGTGCTTCACAGATAAGTATTGAACTTATTGTTAATAAATATATTGGGAATATTATATATGTGATTATGTTATCAAATTTGTCTTGTTAATGATTTACATTAAGCATCTTATTAAATTATCAATGTTGTAATTTACTTTTGTTGTTTACACATTATTTAATATTCTATATTATCCTAACTCTAAATATTAACCATAATAAATCTATTGCAAATAATTAAATAATCTTGGGAAAAGTAGAGTTACATTTGGTATCAAAGCCTAAAATAATATTGTGCCTCAGAGAATTCTTCCTTGACATGTAAGGATAGGTTATTAGGATGATTAAGGATAATATAGACTACATCCTTAAAGAAATTCTCTCCATAGAGGAGATTGAATACTACATTTAGTAATAGTGTAGGTTATCGGATATCTACAATAGATATGGAAACTTTAACACCACCTCAACAATAGTGTGTTCTAAGTATGGTAAACTTGAGCCTCTTCTAAATGTCTTGATCATCTTTACATTAAATGTTGTTTAATAAAAGAGTGCTATTATTTTGAGAAAGAAAGATTTCTCAAGATTTCATCCTAGAAAATATACGTAAAGAATAATTGCTACAAGGATCAAATATTTTTTGGGTCCTTAGTAAATATTTATCTTCCATCATAATCAAACTTCTATCCAATGTAAAACCTAGAATGCCTTTCAATTGTACTTTCAATTGTAATTTGTAGGATAAATCATTTGTGAAGTTATCAATCCATATGGAGTTACACTACAAGATGATAGGAAATAACAACCATTATATATATATATATATATATATATATATATATATATATATATATATATATATATATATATATATATATATATATATATATATATATAATGAGCAACAAAACCTATATAATTATAGTTAATTTTTGACATAAATTCAATTAGTTGTTATTTTCAAACTTCATCAAAAATAAAGGAGAGCATAATTCTCTTTAAATGAATCCTTTTAATATTTTCAACAAGATTTTCAATACCTTATATTTCATATATATCTATTGGGCAAGTTTTCCTTGTGATAAGAAAAGCCATCAATCACAAGTTTTCCTTATAACCTAAAGTTTTAGTTAGTTCCCACTTTGAGGGATAATCCCCTTAGGTTTTCTTTATAATAAGATATCTCTCTCTTCATTTTTCCCCAACTCACATCAAACCATTTCATGATATTGATCTCTTTTCTTATGATATGACCTACTTTTTCAAAAGGTCGAGTTCTTCATATCACTTTTAGTAAAGACAAAAGAAATAAAACATAATAAAAAAAATAAAGGTGCAATAATATATATGTCAGGATACACATCCTTTGGAGATAATACTTGCAACACAAAGTTTATAGATTTGTTGGATTGACTTAACCTTTAGCACAGATGATGACACATTTTAATAGACATTTATCAGCAAAACATGCACAATAAATGTCATTGAACGAATAACAAAATCACAATTACGTTGAATACTAGACAATTAGCAATTTCAATGTAATGAAGGCATGAGAATTGTCATTTTGTTTATGTCCATTCACTAATACAACTGATTTCTCTAACTCTAATAATGAATACTATTGAATAATAAATTTTCTATTCAATGCTAGTGGCTATTGCAATAGTACCTAGGATGGACAAACATTCTCAACTTGTCTAGTGAGGGCCCTACTCTTTGTGAATCTAAGTTCATTATAACTTCCTAAAATTCTCTATAACATTATATCCTACATTGTAGTGAAAATTCAAGATTGAAGCATGCAATAAATAGATGAGCAAGGGCAAGTGGTTTTGACCTAGATATGTTATGTGGTTCTTCTATATAATTCAAATTATGCTTGCTCAATATTTGTTTTATCTATTAGTGTGTATAGTGGTTAGCCACAATGAAGGCTCTCTATAGCTTGTAAAATCCAAAAGCTCAACAAAAATATGATATTGCATCAACACATTTATCATCCAGTGGTCAATATCTTCAATGTGGTATGTATATATGCATTTTCGAGTTAGTTAATAAATTAAATGCTTACATATTTTTTCAAGAATCTTAAAGTATTTAGAATGCATGGATCATACAATATCCCTAGGCTCTTTGCTTATTGGATGATTAATATACAATATTTTCATTATTCTTTTTCTTTCTCATTTATCTACACTTTTTTGTTTCAGTTTTTTATTGAAATAATTTGCACTAGCCCTATTGAGTTTGATAAGGATAATTGCAACTAGCCAAGTTATTGGACTTTTTTCATGTACTCCTTACATAGTTGATTATATGTATTGATTATTATATGTTACTATATTTGGTAAGATTTGATCAAATAAATTTAGGTATAAATAATCTAGTTCTTATTGGTAAATGTTTTGACATGGTTCCATTGTTTAGGTCCCAGAGTGCTTTATTTGGAGAACATAGTTGGATATATATCTAGAAAATCTTAAAATTTGGACTTTGAATGTGAGAAACTATCATTTCGCTAGAGATAGTGAAAGGTTTCATCAGAGTTCATCATCTAATTTTACTTTAAATTCATCTAGACATTTTTTAAATCTAATTTTGTTCCATTGTTGCCATCATTTTATTTAATTAATCACAAAGTTTGAATACTAGAAAGATTTCAAATCACCTGAGTTCCTGTTTGATCCTACAACTGCATTGAGGTATGTTAAGAATTACATTTTCTTTCTTGTTGCAATATTTCATATTTTAGATGATTTATAAATGTAATTTCTTTTAGAAATTTTAGAATATTACAAAAATAATTATTAGTTAAAGTTCTTTCTATTGGATTTGTGACAACAAAGAAAGAAAGAAAAATCTTATCTTACAAAGAAAAATTAACAATCTTATCTTTTATTTTAAATCTACTTTTTTACTAAAGAGAGATTTTTTTTCTAAAATTGATGGTGGCAACTACGTTAAAGATATTATATCTTTTCAGCCTTTCAAGGGCAAATTAATTGTAATTATAGTTGTGTGAAGATTGTATTTTTTCCTCTGAACAATAAGAATATTGATACTTTACCCCATGGATGTTTCTTTGGCATATAGCTGGAGTTTTACCACGTAAATTCTCTTTTTGTTTATTGATTTGATTGTTTATTATGTTAATTTCTTATTTTGTTGATTCTCTAATTTCTTTGTGACTAATTTGTGCTACAATATTTTTGATTTTACAGTTAAAAATTTATCATTAAAACTAAAAGATTCTCAACAAGTGGTACCAGAGCAATTATTTTGGAGCGACTATTGTAGACACCTAAAATTGACTCTAGATCAGGCTTTCATCTGTCATACTTTACCATCAATTTATCCTCCATGTTAATTAAATAATCTTGATTATCTAATTACATCAATTTATCCTCCATATTAATTAAATAATTCCAATTATTTAATTAAAACATTTTTATCCTCCATATTAATTAAATAATTCCAATTATGTAATTAAATCAATTTTTCTCTTCACATTAATTAAATAAATTTAAATCATTTATTTAATTAAAGTTAATATTCCATTTATTCAAAATAAATAAAATTTAATATTTTATTTATTTAATTTCCTATTATTCCCTCTCATCCATAATTCACTCTCAATCAGTTTAGATAACTAATCAATCAAAGTAGTTAACTAAATCAATCAAATCGGTTAATAGGTTATTCAATTCAGTCATCTGATTAATCAATTTAGTCATCTACCTAATCAATTCAGTTGACTAGTCAATTAATTCAGTCATCTGATCAATCAACTTAGTCAACTCTTTAATCAATTATGTTAACTCCCCTAATGCATGAGAGGGCATGGACACTTTTTCATCTCTCATTCATGCACATCCTCTCAACCATTCTTATCCATTGATCTATCAAATCATCCACAACCATTGATCTTCATCCTTGAGTGTCTATAAATAAAATGTTCTCCAAATCATCTAATCCTCTCCGATCTTCATACAACATTACTCTGCTGAAATCACTCTAGATCATATCATTCTTATCACAACATTATGTTGTTTAATTGAGCAATCCCCAATAATCAAAGAGCAAAGAGCAACTGAATGAAGTAGGGCGCACTTTAATAAGCTTGATCAGTGTAGGTAATTTCTTTGTGCAAAGGGAGGTACATTGTATTGTATTTTGATTTATCTTTCCTTTATGCTTGCATTGCATTTTTCACCTATCACAACTATGTTAGGATTTGGTGTTTTGTTCTATAGCATCAAATGGTGAAGGTTTCAAATACAAGGTTTGAGGTGGATAAATTCAATGGGAAGAATTACTTTGAGCTATGGAAGCTCAAGATGTGCAATCTATTAGTGCAACAAGGATTGCACAAGGCATTAGTACTCAAGTCAAATAAACCTATGAATATGACTGATGACGACTCTGAAGATCTGGATATAAGAGCTCTTAGCACAATTTGGTTGTGTTTGGTAGATGTTCTTTTTAATATTGTTGGAGAGGAAACAACAATAGGCTTATGGAGTAGAATGGAGAACCTTTACATGAAAGAATCCTTGACAAACTGAATCTACTTATAGAGGCAGCTATACAATTTTTGAATGAAGGTACCAAAATTACTAATCATTAAAATGTTTTCAATGCTCTATATGCCAATTAACTAGTATGGGTGTAAAATTTAAAGTTGAAGACAAGGCAGTCACATTATTTTATTCATTGCCTAAATCCTTGAATCACTTAGTCACTGAAATTAGCTTTACCACAACTAACACCCTTGAATCTGATTATGTTGTGGGAGCTTTGTTGTCTAAGGAGATGTGGAGAAAATATAATACAAAAATATCCACACTAGAAGCAATGGTGGATAGAGGTCAATTCACAGAAAAGGGGGAGAATTCGAGACAAACATCAAGATCTAAGTCAAAAGCCACAAAGAGGAAAGGAAAATGTTGGTACTGCAAAAAAATAGGGCATCTCAAGAAAGGTTGCTAGAAGAGGGAAGAAGACAAGGATGACTCCAAAAAGTAAGCAAATCTAGTTGAAACAAGTTTGAGTATGGTTGATGAAGTACTATTCATTTGTAATATCTTACAATATCATGAGACATGGTTATTAGATTCTGGTGCTTCGCATCACATGTGTCCACATAGGAGTTGACTTTTTTCTTAGGTACAAACTATTGATGACATTGTTGTTCTTATGGGAAACAATGTTTCTTGTAACACTGTTGGGATTAGGAGCATTAAGATTAAAACTTTTGATGGTATTGTGAGGACATTGACAAAAGTAAGACATGTACTAGAACTCAGAAAGAATTCAATTTTCTTAGGAGTTTTGGATTCTAGAGGTTATAAATTTACATGTCAAGGTGGAGCATTGAAAGTGTCCAAGGGCATTATGGTCATATGAAGGCTACATGGATTAGGAACCTTTACAAGTTACATGGGAGTATTGAAATATGTGAAGCAATGGTAGTATCTAAAAAAGTAAATAAATCTACTCATTTATGGCATCAGTAACTGGGCCATCTGAGCAACAAAGGGCTAAAGATACTAGTAAACCATAAGTTACTTCTAGATTTAAAAGCTCTAAATATGAATTTTTGTAAATATTATGTCTTTGGAAAGTACTGTACACAAAAATTTAAAACATGTAGTCATACAAGTAAGGGTATCCTATATTATATTCATTTTGATGTTTGGTGACCATCCCCTACAATTTGATATGGAGGATCATTATATTTTGTGACATTTGTATATGATTAGTCTAGAAAGGTGTGGCTTTATATTCTTAAAAGGAAAGATTATGTGTTTAGTGTTTTTAAACAGTTTAGAGCTTTGGCTGAAAATAGTACTAGAAGATCAATCATGTGTCTAAGAATAGATATTGTGGGGGAGGTTACATCTTTTGAATTTGAGAATTATTGCAAGGAAGCTAGGATTGAAAGGCATAAAACCACAATTTACAAGTTTTGAGAAACAAAATGGTGCTATTGAATGCATGAGCATGACTCCTTTAGAGAGAGCAATGAGCATGCTTAGTAATGCCAAGTTGGAGCAAGAATTATGGGCAAAAACAATCAATACGTGGTATATGGTAAATCAGTCACCATCAGTTGTAATAGACTGTAAGATTCCAGGAGAGGTATGTATATGTAATTCTTGTGATTAATCAAATCTAATTTTTTTTGTTGTGATGCTTATGCTCTTATTTTAAAAGATCAATGTTCTAAGTTAGACCCCAAGTCAAAGAAGTATATCTTTGTTGGATATGGTGATGGAGTTAAGTGATATAGACCATGGGATCCTACTACCCACAAAATCATCATAGCAGAGATGTAGTATTTGATGAATCTCCTTTCATAAAATCAAACATAGTAGAAGTTTAAATTAAATAGGAACAAGTACCACAATATCAATAAATTTAGTTGGAAACTCATCTATCTAAAGAAAAAAAGGAGCAAGAAGTTTTTGAAGATAAAGATGCAAAAAGTATACAAGAAAATATGGAAATGCCACAACCAACTCTAAGGAGATCTACATGAATAAAAAATCCTCCTAAAAGGTATGATGATTATAGTTTATCTATTGCTTTGATTTCTAATGATGGGGAACCTAGTTGTTATCAAGAAGTGATGGGCAATGTTGAAAGTGGTAAATGGAAAATAGCAATGAAAGAAGAAATGGATGCCTTGGAGAAGAATAAAACATGGCACTTGGTAGAACTCCCAAAGGGTAGAAAATTTCTTGGTTGCAAATGGGTTTACAAATTAAAAAAAGGTGTTGATGGTAAAGTTGAAAGGTACAAAGAAAGATTAGTAGAAAAAACATATTCTCAAAAGGAAAGTATTGATTTCCATGAAATTTCACTAGTTGTTAAGCTTGTTTCTATTCGGGTGGTATTAGCACTAGTTGCTAAATACTTGATCTAAAGTTAGAGTAGCTAGATGTTAAAACAATATTTTATATATATATATATATATATATATATATATATATATATATATATATATATATATATGTGGAACACCAAGAAGGGTTTGTTTAGGATCATAAAAGAAGATTTGTTTGCAAACTCAGGAAGTCATTGTATGGACTAAAACAATCACCTAGGCAATGGTACAAGAAGTTTGATTTCTTCATAGTGAGCCAAAATTTTACAAGAAGTGAGTATGACCATTGTGTTTACTTCAAAAGTTTGGAAAATGGTTTATTCATTATCTTGGTGTTATATGTAGATGATATGCTTGTAGCTAACAATAGCATGGCAGAGATTAGTAGGTTAAAGGATTAGTTGGCTAGGACATTTGATATGAAGGATCTAGGAGAGCAAAATAAATTTTGGGCATGGAGATACATAAAGACAGCAAAAATGATAACCTTTGGTTAGATCACAATATAAATATGTGGAGAAGATCCTCATGAGATTTGGTATGAAGAATGTGAAATTGGTAAATATTTCTTTGGCTTCTCATTTTAAGCTTTCTTCAAGTTTATGTCCTAGTTTTAAAGAAGAAAAGGATTATATATGTCTCGTGTACTGCATGCTAATGCAATAGGAAGTTTAATGTATGTGATGGTTTCTACAAGACCAGATATTTCACATGCAATTGGTGTTGTCAGTAGCTACATGGCAAATCTAGGTAAAGAGCATTTGGGTAGCAGTGAAATGGGTGCTTCACTATCTTAGAGGCACAAGTGATTATTGTATTAACTTTAATAGTTACAATGATTTGGTTTGTGGATATGTTGATTTAGATTTTGCAGGTTATTTGGACAAAATGAAATCTACTTTGGGTTATGTCTTTTCTTGCAAGAGGATCTATTAGTTGGATGCCAAAGCTTCAAGCAATGGTTTCTTTGTCCACTACTGAGGTAGAATAAATGGCTATCTCACATGTATGCAATGAGGAAATTTGGTTAAATGGTCTTTTGGGTGAGTTTGGAAAAATGCAGAATAAGGTGAATGCATTATGTGATAGTTAGAGTGTTATTCATTTGGCTAAAAATTCATCTTATCACAGTAGGACCAAAGATATTGTAGTTAAATGCCATTTTGTAAGACAAGTTATTGGTGGAGGTGGAGTAGGTCTTGAGAAAATCCATACACAAGAAAATTGTTCATACATGTTTATAAAATCAATACGATTAGAGAAGCTGAGGTGGTGTTTGGCTTCTCTTGGCTTGTAGAAAAGGTGATGAATGGTCATGAACAAAGTATCAGGTAAATTGTTGTCAAGGTAGAGATTGTTGGATTTGTGACAACAAAGAAAGGAAGCAAAAATCATATCTTACAAAGAAAGATTACAAATCTTATCTTTTATTTTAAATTTATTTTTTTCTTAAAGAGAGAAAAATCTACTTTTTTCCTAAAATTGATGGTGTCGGTTATGTTGAAGATATTATATCTTTGCAGACTTTCAGAGGCAAATTAATTGTAATTGCAGCTATGAAGATTGTAATGTTTTCCTCTAAACAATAAGAATAGTGATACTTTGCCTTGCAGATGTTTCTCTGGCATATTGCTGGAGTTTTACCATGTAAATTCTCTTGTTGTTTACTGATGTGATCGCTTATTCTATTAATTTCTTATTCTGTTGATTCTCTAATTTCTTTGTCACTAATTTGTGCTGTAATATTTTTTGATAATGGAGTTAATAATTTATCTTTAAATCCGAAAGATTTTCGACACTTTCAACATAGCATTCCCAACTAATGGAAACATGATTATATTCTGGCATTTTTGTTTATGTCACACCAACTTGTCACTTACTTGAGTTTCAAATTTCTCCGGTAATTCAGAGATGAAAGAGTGAGCATTTGCCTGGGTTGCTGCTCGTTCGATCATGTCGATGCTTGCGTCCCATTTGCCCATTCTGATATTGTCTCCAATACTAGTTGCAAATAGACAAGGCTCTTGCGCAACCAGACCTACATTTCTTCTCAGAAATCTCAAGTCCAAGTCCTTGATATCGACCCCATCTATCAGTACTTTACCTGGTTAATGCCGATCAAATATATTTCATTACTAATGAAACCGAAATTTAGTCAAATACTACACAAACAGGAAAAAAAGGAGACCACACAGTCTACAAACCTTTTGATGGATCATAAAATCTTTGTAGGAGAGAAATTACAGTGCTTTTACCACACCCACTATTCCCTACCAAGGCCACAGTCTTTTCTGCTGGTACGGACAAAGAGAAACCGTCTAGTATCAGCTTTTCTGGCCTAGAAGGATATGAAAATTGCACATTATGAATATCTATGCACCCTTCTAGGTTTTCCAGTGTCTTTTTCCCTTGCTCATAACTTATCTTGGACTTCCTTTCCATAATTTCAAAAACTTCATAACCTGCTGCCTTCCCCTGGTTGAAGGCTTGCAAATCTGGAGCAGCGAATGTAAGGGATCTGTGACACAAATAGTAATAAGAAAATATGGAAGATCCATCTATATTAATTTATATTAAAATCCAGGCTTATATGAGTTAATCAATCTTACAATGCTCCAAAGAGTATACACATGACAGCAGTGATAACATTGCTTCCCTCTGTATAACCACGAGTTACCACCAATGCTCCAATCCAAATCATGAGAGCCCAAGAGAGGTTTGTTGTGGCATTTAGTACACCTATTCCGAGACCCTTTGCTAGAGCCCCACTTTTGCTCAGTTTCATCTGTTTCTCTAGTACCTTGGTGAATGATTCATAAGCTGTTTTCTCTCCTATGAATGCAAATACAGTTCTGATTTGAGATACAGTCTGCACCATTGCTATCATACGCATCAATGTTGGTCACTATTCATTCTGTTCTAAATCAAATTATATGTCATGGATTCAAAGCTGGAAACTAACAGACAGTCTATGGTAAGATTAAACACTAATGGATGTGCCTTAAATTCTAAGTTACCTCTTGGATGATGCTTGTGGCCTCAGAGGAATTAAGCTGTGTTCTTTGAAAGTTAGAAATCATAACTTTGCTGTAAGTAGCACCAGTAATGGCTATAAGAGGCACTACTACTATGGTTACTAGAGCAACTTGCCAACACATGGCGAAGGCAATTGCAACTCCGATTATAAAAGTAGAGACACTGAATATGAAATGTCCTACCTGCACTTCTTTCAATCAGAAATTGTTATGGCATGTTCATAAAACCTCACAAATCTCAACCTCTGAAGAAAAATTCTAAGACAAATGTATCAGGTGTGTTATTTGAGACGTTTAAATCTTGTTGTCAAGGCTTTTCTAAATAACAGCACAGCAGCTACTAAAGCTTTTGTCCCATATTTTCAATCATCTAAGAAGGTAAACAAATTGGTGAAGAATCATAGACCAATGCAAATATCATCTCAATTCATGTCTATCAATCAATCCACAAACTTCTGAAAAAGAGCTCAGGCTTTATCAGACTCACCTTTTCACCAATAGCTTCCTGTATCAAATCTATGTGATCTGTAATATTGGAGATGATCTTGCCAATATTTACATCTGTGTCAAAATAACTTATTTCTTGATTGAGGATGGCTTTCATGAAATGCAATCTCAATCGGGAGGATTGCCTCTCACTAGTGTAAATCCAACAAGACACTTCTGCAGTGACAAGTAGTCCTTGAGATTATCAGTGCATATGAACATTTACTATCTCTTCAACTCTCCAACTTTTATATATATGCATATGTACATTTAATATCATAAAAATTGAGGAATGTAAACTGACCTAAGAAACCAGCAGGCAGCATGCAGGCAGCCAGATACCAAACATATGGAAGAACCTGTAAATACAAGATTTTAGTAATTGGTAAATCAGTGAAAGCGATGGAACAGGGTAAGTTAACATCAACTAAGACACACATTTAAAAACTAACTCTAAATGTCTATTAAATATAGTACAAATAGTTAAATTTAAAAGAGAGTACATATTGTATTTTCAAACCAAAAAAAAAAAAGATAGTATAGCTATCTAAAACAAGTGCCACGTAGTGGCCAATACCTGCCTTGTAGTGTTGTTATTATAGTATTTGTTTAGTTGTGATTTTTTTTGTTGATTAGTTATTGGTTGTATATAGTATTTTTTTAGTTGTAATTTTTTTTTGTTGGTTACGTATTGGTTGTATAGACAAATTGCATTCCAATAATTAAAAAATTAATTTTTGAAGAGTGTTGCAATGTCTTTCGTAAATAAAATTGAAATCTCAAAAATAATTTAGGACTAAAATATTGCATTAACAATAAAACTAAACTTTACAAAGCGTATTAAATAACACAAATATTTCTTTAAAATGTAATAATACTAATACTTTTATAATTTAAAATGCATGCATTAAATTATTGTAAGTTTGAAGAATAAAATTAAAAATGTAGTAACATGGCGAAATATTTTTTCTTGAGACTAGCTTTTTAACTTTTCACTAAATAAAAATTTTTATTAAAAAAAAAAAAAATTCACTACATAAAATTGAAATCTTAGATTTTGAACTCTTGAATAAATAAAATTGCAATCCCCAAAATAGTCTAATTTCATAAAATAAAATGTGTTGTACCCCAACCCTAGTTGGGTGTGGAGAGAGTTGAAATGTCTGCCTAACATATTAAAATGTAATAATATTGAATACTATTACAATTTAAAATGTATTAAAATATTGTAAGTTTAAGTAATAATAAGTACTTTTAGAGAACATGATTTTAATTATTTTAATTAATCTAATATTGTATTTTAGTAATATTTTTTTTTTATTATTTCAAATTTGTAACTATTATATTTCAGGAACTAAATTTATAAGGAAAAATTTATGTGAACTAGTTTTGAAATGTCTTGGGTAAATAAAAATTGAAATCTTAAAAAATAATTTAATTTGGTAAAAATAAAATAACAATAAAATATTACTTAGCTATAAAACTGAACTTTACAAAACCTATTAAAGAACACAAATATTTCCTTAACTCTAAAACTAATCTTTACAACCTTGGCCCTAGTTAAGTGTATAGAGATTTGAAATGTCTGCTTAAGATATGAAAATGTAATAATATTAGTACTATGATAATTTAAAATGCATTAAAATATTGTATGTTTGAAGAATAAAATAAAAAATGTAATAACATGGCAAAATATTTTTCATGATACTGTAGATTTTTAACATTTTAGTAAATAAAATTGAAATACTAGATATAAATAAAATTGAAATCCCAAAAATAATCTAATTTCATAAAATAAAATGTGTAGAACCCTATATTTTTAATAGTATTATTAATATTATAACTTTGTCCCTTTGACAAAAAATAATTTTTACATTTAGCTAATCAATCAAAAAATTAAATTCATAAAAATTGATGATTCTTCCCTCTCATAATTATCGCCATCCATTTAGGCATGACTTAACTAGTGGGAGACAAAATTTGTGTTCATAATTTGTTTACTTGCCACATCCTCCCCTCAAACCAAAATTCTCTCCGTGTTTATAGTTTTTTTGTTGCACTATCCGACAATCCAACAATTGGCAGAGAAGAGGTCATTATTTTTTGTCAAGAAAAATAATCCTATCTTTTGATTAGTTTGCAATCAATAGATTAATAACTAGATAAGTGTGAACTCATTGCAATAGTACCAACCAAAGGCAGGTACTAATAAATCTATCTAAAAATGCCAATGATATTAATTTGAAGTTATTTTATTTATTTTGAATTTTTTTATATTATACTTATTTTATTTACTATATATATGTACACAAATTTTATTGTAAAAATTATAGTTTAATTATAAATTTTTATTAATGTTTCGTTTATTATTTAATTATTTAAGTTTTATATTTTCATTCAACCCATGTCCATCAAAATTTCAACTATAATTAACAAATAAAAATTATTTCAAATTAACAAATCAAAACATAAATTAAAAAATATTTCAAATTAACAAATCAAAATATTTTCTTTCTTAGTCATATTTTTTTTTAAAAATTGATTAATTTTAAACTTAAACATTTCATTGATATTACACTTCTACATTTTATTTTTTTATAAATTAATTAAGATTGAAAATTATAAAATTGTGGACTACTTTAGCTCTAAATTATTTCTAACACTAGTCAAAAAAATTACACACCCTTTTTTGTAACATTTTAGTTTTAAATACTATTTTCTTTTCTAACATTTTTGTTGAGTTTTATTTTTTAACTTTTGTTACAAGCTTATTTTAAATTTATAATATGTTTATTATTAAATACTAATATTTTGATATGTAAATGGGTGTCAAATTTAAGATAAAAAAGAATATTTTTTGTTAACAAGATCGTAAATGACTATCAAAATTAAGGTAAAAGGTAATAGTTTTTGTTAACTCAGACCATTACACTCCATCCCTTACGGCCATTGTAGAATGCCTCTCAACATTAATAAAAATATATGCTACTAGCATTTAACTAGTGTTTAAGCCTTATTATGCAATCCTATATTAATAATGAATAGTGGGCTATTGTAGAGGAGTTCAAAATGTGTTATAATTTTTAGTTCAAAAAACTATTTTGCAATATAATAGCAAATATTAATGTAATATAATAGAAAAATGTCAACAAATAGAATTTGGGGGTAGTGGAAACTATAACGAATTATCTAAATTTCATTTAAAATTTAAAATATTTTTTTTGAATTTGATGATATCATGAAAATTCACATATCAAAGACATACTTATAAAAATTTGGAGTGGATGTATCATCCATCTTAATATGTATAATAGAAAAATATAGCTTAGAACAATCTATTGTATCTTCAACGAATTACTTTTAAAATAATTATTTATTTAAAGTAAAATTTTAGATTTAAGTAGAAATAAAATTATAAGTAAAACCAAAATATTGCTAACATATATTTAAAAAATATTAAAGTAAAATAAAAATAACTTTGAAATATATATATATATATATATATATATATATATATATATATATATATATATATATATATATATATATATATATATATTACTTTACAATTATTTTATTGACTAGGTACACATATTACTTTAGAATTATTTTATTTATTAGGTACACATAAATTTTAATTTATTTAAGAGTAATTTTATTTTGCTTTACAACTATTTTATTTACTCCATGCATATATATATATATATATTTATTTAAGAGTAATTTTATTTTACTTTACAACTATTTTATTTACTCCATATATATATATATGCATGGAGTAAATAAAATAGTTGTAAAGTAAAATAAAATTACTCTTAAATAAATTAAAATTTATGTGTACCTAATAAATAATATATATATATATATATATATATATATATATATATATATATATATATATATATATATATATATATATATATATATATATATATATATATATATATATATATATATATATACGGAGTAAATAAAATAGTTGTAAAGTAAAATAAAATTACTCTTAAATAAATTAAAATTTATGTGTACCTAATAAATAAAATAATTCTAAAGTAAAATAAAATAACTCTTAATTAACTAAAAATATAAACAATGTAAATAAAATAAAATAACTCAAAATAATTAAGATTGATACCATAGATGTATTTAAGACATTTAAATATGAATATATTGCCATGTAAATATGGTAAAAGGTAAGAGTGTTTGTAGATTGAGCTCCATGGTTTCCTTCCACTGTAACGCCTCTGGGTATGATAAAAAAACTAAACAATTAAAATCAACATCAAAAAAAAAAAAAGAACTGAACAATTAAAGACATCAAAATTCAAAATCAAATCAGTTATGAACAAGCAAGCTTATCTCATCCTGCTGTAAAACAACAGTAAGTTGTAAGAACACAGTGTCTAAGTTCCATGTAAATGTGAAAAGTAAAAACCAGGATTAAAAATATCATGATATCAAGCGCAATGGATTGAACAATATGCACAACACTAGACATGTACTAGAACTTAAAAATATGATCATAAATTTCAGTTGAAAGGAACTAACTTGTAAACACTATGGCAAACGTGGCATATGTAATTTTCTCTCTGGTCTGAATGAACGCCAATAAAAAATTCCATTTCATGGCTGTCAGTTTAGATGGATGCTATTGAGATTAAAATGTGAGAGCTTTAGTGTGTGTGTATATATCTTACCTGGTGCAGAGCCTTGGTCGTAGCAGCAGTGTCATTGCGATGGGTACCAAATGCATGAAGAGCCATTCCTAGTACAAGATAACCCCCTGGGTGTGCCAAGCCATGGCCTATGCCTCCTATGCTCCCCAAAACCATTAGAACAACATCTAATGTATCTGCATATGATAGAAGACGAAAGAATGAAACTGATCTGATATTGGCATTACTCTTTTTGCTGCCATTTTTTAGCACATTATCTCCTTCACTTCGATATATATCTTCACTGACGAAAGAATAATCTTCCATGTTAGTAAAAGTTCATGTATCACCCTGACAGAGTATGAACTTATAGTTAGGATTAGTGGTGCTTAAATTGTCTCCGTAGGTGGCCTTCAAGTTATTTCAGATACATCCAACAAATCCGGCTGATTTTTCAATTTAAAAGCATACCCACATTGTTCATGGAGAAGTCCGAGGAGGATATGCTGGATTAATACAGCATATACTGCAAGTCGATCACTCCAATGCAGATATTATGTACTTAATATGTGGTAATAGAACAAAAACGAAGGATTGTGCAAATATTATCTTTAAATCTTTCGAGTTCGTTGAGTATGGCTTCTACGATACAGTTGACAGTCGGCACATTTTCGTGCCGGCTCAGAAAATGTCTCTGTTTTTAATTGGAGTGAATTTAGGGATCCAGCTGTATATGTGTTTGTAAATCTAAACATCTTCGAGTTCACTATATTTCTATTAAAATCGAAATTAAGATTTACCAGTGAGTATAGTATATTTACACAAACTAATCTTACTCGTGGCTACACCAAAAATAAAAATACACTGTAAGGATTAAATTTTCTCAGCCCTCCAAAGCCCTTTCCACTCATATTACGGTGAAAATAAAAAGACTGTTTTTACCCGTAGAACTATAAGTTTGTAATGGTGAAATTTGTAAAGTTGTCTGTTTTGTTTTTTCCCTTGTAAATAATGTATTTATGCAGAATTTTTTTGAGAAATATCACATTCCATTTATTTTAATTGTAATGGTGAAATTTGTAAAGTTGTCTGTTTTGTTTTTCCCCTTATAAATATTGTAATGGTAAAATTTGTAAAGTTGTCTGTTTTGTTTTTTCCCTTATAAATAATGTATTTATGCAGAATTTTTTTGAGAAATATCACATTCCATTTATTTTAATTACTTAAAAATTAATTTATTTTTGGATTATGGTTAAATGCTTTTGATATGAACTATGAACCAAGAAAGCAATTTTGAAATTATCCATATGATATAAATTATTTTAAATTATTTTATTGTATTTACATTATTTATTTAAGTGATATTTTTATTTATTTAAGAGTTATTTTATTTTACTTTAAAACTATTTAAGAATTATTTTATTTTTATTTGGTTAAAAGTTATTTTATAGTTTTTTTTTAAGGTTTTTTTTTCAAATATATGTGGACTATGTTTTAATTTATATATACACAATTAGTTTGGAGATATTTTATTTACTTAAGAGCTATTTTATTTACTTAAGAGCTATTTAATAGTTTTATTTTTTTAAATAAATTTCAGCTCTAAATTTTATTTTATTTTACATGATGAGTTAGAATAGAATGAGTAACTAGTATATATATCTTAAATACATCTACCTAAAAAAATTGGAAAAATATCAATTTAGAGCTATTCTATTTACTTAAAATTTATTTTATTTTGTTTACATTGTTTACTTTCTTTTTATTTGAAGAGCTATTTTTTTGTTAGTATACCTAGGTAAGGCACTCAAGAGCCACACAGAAAAACCCTTCTGCATAGACTGATAGAACTAAAACTACATTCCATAAATGCATCCACAACTGCACATATATAATCAACACTAATCCACAAAAGAAGGCCAAATAATTATTCATATTGTTGATATACATATGCAGATCCATATATACAAAACTACCATTAGACTAACAAAAAAGCTCATAATTGTTTAGTATCACATCATCAAATCTAACTATCATAAATAGAGCACATATATGGATTTGGGTGCACACCTAAATGGAACCAAAGAAAGCACAAACTATCCATATATAATTATATCACAGGTCTTGAGCATTGAGAAACAAAAATTTACTTGAAAAAGCCACCACCAAAATTTCTTGTAGCCATTATTATGTGTAGGATGGCAAACATCAACCCCCACCACCTCTACATCGTCATCACAATAACACACTAAGATATTGGATTTAGTCTCGGAGGACAACTTCACCTTTAACCCCTTTGCCAACTCCATCACCACCTGATGCAATCAACACATGTTCTCACTTATCACATGAGAAATGACCAAGCTAGCATTTAAAAAAATATTTGGCCTAGTCTTCATTTTCCTTGATATCATCATGGATAAGGTATGTACCCATTGCCAAAGACAAAAAAGTGGTGCAACTTAAGGATTAAGCTATGTCAAACATATTTCGATGACCCAAAGATTCTTGCAAATCTAGAAGAAGCCTTTCCATAGCCACCCTAATCACTACACTAGGAGTTCCATCCATGTCTATGGCAAGTTCCCAAATTTTCATAACCCATAGTCTTAAGTTTGGGTTGCCAATTTCTCCCTCATGGTATGTAGAGAAACCATCTGATAACTCTCCTCCCTAGTAACACACACCTTGCATTTATTGTTGCTAGAACCACTCATGTCAATAGACATAGATGCACCACTCTTGCCACTACCATTCATAGAAATAGAAGCCAAAACCACCCATGTCAATACATAAGAAAAAAAGTAGCCAAGCTCTAAAATATAGGCATCTACAAAAACCATATCAATCATCATATGCCAATTATCTCCTTTGCTAAAAGCATAATTAATGAAACGTTACTCCTTGCTACCAATGGTATAGAAACAATCTAAATCACATATGTCACTAGAAACCCATCATTACTTTGAACTTTAACACCTTTTCAAGAATTTGAAGAGCAATTTTTATTTATTTTAGAGTTATTTTATTTATTTTTTTGATAATTCACTTATGGATTTTTATCCTAGCCCAAGATAGGTGAGACCACAAATGAGGAATGTCATCCCTGGTATGAATGTTTTAACTAGAACATCTACATTAATGTGAGAGGATCAAACCTACAAGCTTAATATTCAAGCGAGATCACATAAAACCCATGACCACAACAACCCAGTGAGGGTTTGAACCCAAGCAACAACAACCACTCTAAGGAGTCAAACCCACTAGCATAATGAGCTAGCAAGGGTCAAGTGTGGGTCCAAATCCTGCAAGCTCAAATGACCTAGTGGGAATTTGAACCTTGGTGGCAACAACCACAATGCCACAATTTTATTTATTAAGAGTTTTTTTTTGCTTTGTGATATAGATTATTTATATTTATGCCAAAAAATGTTACAGTGTCTGTAATAACTTACAGAGAGAAACCACCCAAACTAGACTAAACCAACCAACTTTCTACTGCCCTAAACTTATACCATCCATAAGACAAAAACGACCACACAGGGTTAGCAAACTACTAATATTCATGGTCTTTCAATTCCTCAGACTGCTCAGAACAAACATTTACATATAGATTTTGGCATCATCTATAGACCACTATCAATAGATATTAATAACAAAAAAAAACTTATCTATAGCCCTCGAAGTCTTCATGCCTCCTCTATTTCATATTTGTGGAGCTTGAGGTTGAATTCTTCCACCTAGTCGAATCCATGCACCACTAGAATCTGACACACTTTTAATAGATAATTCACCCCCACCCAAGCATGCTGTCTGTACCAAATTAGATCTTCTCCCATCACGTCTAGAAGGAAAGGTAAATACTTTACCACATTGCCTGGTGTTTGCAGAAGATGGATGTCTCTAGGATGTGGCAGCCCTACCCCAAATGTCAAAGCCACCAGGGATTCATCAAGTCCTCTGAGCACGTCTGCAATGAAGAGCCTATGAGTGACTGCCTCCACCCAAGTTTTTGCAATATTGAGATCCAATAGGGATGCCACAAACTAGGAGCTTAAATTTGTATCAACCTTGTATCTTTCACCTCCTTCCAAAAAAACCTTCCCCAAGACCATCTTCACTACCCCTATCACCAACTCATCATTTTGTCTCAGAATTCTTTTTAGGCATAGATCGGTAATCCCCCCAAAATAGCCATCTGATGCTTCGAACTAACCAGACGAATTGGAGTATCCATACCTCAACACCTGATCCTGTCCACTAGGAATTTTAGAAATTTTGGTCTCTCAGACATTATCAATAGTTTGCAAGACAAGCAAAAGTCTCAGTTTCAAAAAAGAACCCTGGGCTGAGCTGGCTAAGCTGGATGCACTCTAAACATTGATGGTGATGTCCCTTTGAACTGATAGATCTAACCTGCAATCTCCCCTATAGATTTCCACCCATGTGACATAATTGGTTCTCCTGACTCTCGCAGTTTGAGGAATGATACAATCAAGAGGCCAATTTCAATCATGATTTATTATACTTGCCACCTTAGAGATGTCGTTATGTTATGTCCTTAGTCCCATTCTAATCCTCCCCCTCTAACGGACTTTCCACCACTAAAGGGTGGAAAGTCACCCGCCCTGGGCTCTAGTTGTTTTTTTAACATGATCATGACATGATGGTCTCTGATGTTGGCTATAGAATGTCTCTTGGTGTGCAAATGTTGAGATATATTAGTCTAGAGCTATTTTATTTACTTAAGAGTTATTTTATTTTACTTTAGAATTATTTTATTTATTACATGGACATATAATTTTTAATACTTGTTTAAGAATTATTTTATTTTATCACATTGTTTGATTTATGAAAATCTAATTATTCGACATGTAAATCGATGTCAAATTTAAGTTAAGGGGGTTTTATGTAATAATACATCTTGAATATTTTTATGATATTTTTATATTTAAAGCTTCTTATTATTCATCTTGAGATAACTGATCTTCATCCCTAGAGTTTTTTTCACTTTGGATTATATTTATGGATGTAGATTTTACTAAAGCAACTTCCATAGTCTTAATATGAGCTCTAAAATTTTAAATTCAAATTTCATATATTGGGCACGTGTTTCCCTCCCTTACTAATTGTAGTGAGCTAATCTAGAACATGTTTATGTTGATTTGGGTGTTATGTTATTTTATTTATGGGCATCCATTCACTCATTTGAAAATCATTGTAACATCCCTCTACGTAACCTCGAAGGGTAAGAGCCAAAAGGGAACAATATAATTTTTTTTGTTTGACATAAGTGGACAACATACAAAGATTTAGTTGCCAATATGATAGATTGATAGCATTCATTTTAAACACCAAAGCAAAATTTCCTAATCCCATTTGATATAAAAATGAATCCATAAGCATAAAATACAAGCGGATCCAATACCCACACCAGAATCCGTAAAGCAATTAAGGAACATCACATTTCTTCTCATTAAATACAATGATTACAACTTCTCTCCTAAAAGAGATCAATTACATAACTACATATACAATTACAATGATATATTCTAGAATATGATACAAGTATAATAACATAGTCTTGAGTATGATACAAGGACTAAATGGTTACAATAGTTGAATGAAGTAATGGAAAGAGAGATCATCTCCAACTGGTACTCCAAACCCTGTTCGCCGGTTCCCAATGGTGGTGGCAATGCCTCCCAACCATGTGGACTCCTAAGAGACCACCCCACCATGCTCAAAGATAGTCACAAGGTCCAAATAGATGAACAACAACAAGGGTATACAAGATGGCCAACACTCACATCAAACACGGAGCAAATAGGGAGAACAATGCATATAGCCAAAGTCATTACATAGGTGTACTCATCCAAGTCATAGGTCGGGTACTACTCATGACTTCTAAGGTGCTAGATACTAGAGTGTAATCATATGGAGTGTCATTGTGCATGCTCGAAGGGATGGTACCACACGTAACCAAGTACTCCTCTCAAGCAGATGAGGAGACTCAATCGTACCCACATCGATGCCCCGCAGATGGATGACTCAATGCCCTACAGATGGATAGGCCTTCTCATTGCATCCTTAGCCTTTACAAGCGCTCAAGCCCATACACGAGGACTAATTATCTTATTAGTGTTTTTACCCCAATGTTTTAATTTAGTTATCACTTGTTACTATAACTCTACTACTAGTTCCCCTAGCAGCCACTTACGGGCCTCAGGCCTATAGAGAGCCACTCCAGATGACCACTCTAATGCCTAGACCTAGTTCATCTTGTGTAGCCAACGAGGAATCCAAAATGACTAAAAAAAACACTGAGTTATAATTTAAACTAGTAAAGATGAAAAAATATTGTCTACAAGACCCAAACTCTCGTGGACAGTGTAATTTGTTGAAAATGGCCTTTTTCCAGTTAGATCAGTTGTGTAATAACCCCAATGACCCCAATTTGGTCACTCTTCATGCAGAAATGCACGGACATAATAAGAAGAGTACAACAAATGGCATTGCAAGTCTTCTCGCAGCCAAAGTTTTGCATATAGTCTACCATATTTAACATAGCAAAATAAAATGTTCAAAAGACTTGCAAAATAGAATTCTTAATCTTTCCTCCTATAGTATTCCCTTAGATCCTTGTGTTGTAGATTTTCCTAATTATAGTTTATGTGACCAAATTTCAATGCACAACCTAGATTGATGTTACTAAGGTATTTTAGTGCCATTTCATTCTTTAAATCAAAGAGAACATTTTCCACAAGACTAGACACTTAGCAGAAAAAGACTGTAATGGCCAAAACAAAACCACTCAGTTTTCTTAAGAAGAGTTGAACTGAAAAATATCTCTGCAGAGAGAAGATCGACGTAAAGTAAAAGGTTTCCATGGAACTAGATCTCTTCATTTTCTATCATGCGTCACAGTTTTGTGTTTTCTATAAGGCTGCTCTCATTATATTGTCCATAACAATCAAACACCTTTTGTTTTCACTACCAATTATAAATCAAAACCCACGTGATCTATCTTTTCTTTCTAAAAATTATAAATTAAAGAACACATGATCTTTCATTGAAAACCCATGTATCTAAGAAATTGCAACAAACAGATTTTAGTTTACAACAGAAGGGTTCCATGGAGTTTAGATCTCTTCACTCTCTAACATGGTGTCCCAAATTTTGTATGACTGCTTTCATTATATTCTCAATAAGATTGAACCCTCATTACCTAGAAATTATAAATAGAACCCACATAATATTCTATCCAATGAATGTATGGCTGCTCTCGCTATATTGTATCTAACGAATGAGGACATAGTTCTGAGTTTAAAGAATAAATTCTAGGAAAGAGATAATGTAAGCATCTTGCATTGATAAAAATTTTGGCTTATTTTTCCATCCAGCCATGAGGTTTCAGTTTTCTGTGGTTAATTAAATTGTAGCAAATAGATTCTAGTTTTTTTTTGTGCTAGAAAAGAAAAGAGCTGAGGGAATACTTAGGTCTGGCACACACCCCCCTTAGTACACCTCAACCTTCAAATTTGATACGCTTCCTCAGCGATTTGCTTTTGTTTCCCTTAGCTCTTCCTTTTTGTTTTCCCGTCCCCTGTTCTTTTTTTTGCTTTGCTCAGTTTTTTCTGGCTTTTTTTCCCTCTCATCTATTGGTCAGATATCTTCTTATCTCCTAGATATTTTCTACCAGATAGCCCCATCATTTCTCCTGTCATGACTGACTTTTATTTTTTGCCTTAAATATTTTCATTGACTCTTATCTCCTCTGCAGTCACGCTCTGTCGAGGAATTTAATTCTTCACCCATAAAACATATATTTCTGCAACATTTATTGTTCACAAACTTTCCTCCTCGAAGGTCATCGCATAAGGCATGAGGTAAAAAAAATGAAATAAAATAATATAAAATCTGGCTTGTTACATCCTACCCCATAGGACTAGGCTTACTCCTGGAAGCCTACAAACGATAAGATGCATCCAAAGTACACATTAAAACAAGAGATTCAATACAATCAAAGGAAGCCAAGGAGAAAAATATCAACAAATGGACTAGCAAACTACACATGACCATAAGGTAATCCAGACATTACTATTAGGTAACTGGATGATAAGGCAACAACACAGAAACACTGCACTAGCAGAGTATAGTGGCTAGGGTAGGGTATAGGGAATAGGGTAGGGAACAAGGCCTGTGACTATATCTAGTAACAACCATCGAGGATAATAAGAGTACACTCAGGCCTGTGAATCCAGGCGGAGTCGATACTCAATACCTGCAACACTCCAAGTACACATCAAGGTACCTATGCATATATATACATCATATAGCCGAAGCAACATCAATCATGTAAGCATGAAATCCATCATAAGTAATAATAATGTCCACATCATAATAGTATCGAGATTGCACATCACCGGTGCCAATACAAAATAATAACAAGATGCGTAATCCAAAAATAAAGTATACCATCATCCAAGTCCATCAAGATAAGAAAAACATAATACAAACACAGGGGTCATTACATCCCATAGAAGTTTGCAAAAAGATATGGATAAAGGTCTCTCATCATCATCGCATCTACCCAAGATGCTGAGGACTCACCATCAGGATCCCATTGGACCCTTACCTTCTCTATGTCCCGACCCCTAAGGGTCAACCTCCGATGCTAAAGGATGTGTACGAGCTCTAAAGAAAGCTGCCCATCTGCCTCGACCTACAAAGTAGTTCAATCAAGAACATGGGTCACATCAGGAATATACTATCTATGAACTGAAACATGGAACACATCATGGATGTGTGATAGACTCTATGGTAATGCAAAGTGATAGGCAATAGGACCAATCCTCTCAAGGATCTCAAAAGGTCCAACAAAATGAGGTGCCAGCTTTGAGCCTTTCCCATAATGGATGGGACTCTTCCACGGATGAACTCTAAAAAACACACGGTCACCCACTGAGAAGTGGCGACCCAACCTACGTGCATTGGCATACTTCCTCTGCCGATCCTGAGTTGTAGCCAACTACTCTCTGATCTACACTACCTGCTGCTCCATATCCTAAAGCATCTTTGGACCCAAAATAACTCAGTCCTCTAAGTGATCCTAACTCAATAGAGTGCGACATGGCCTACCATACAAGGCCTGGAAGGGAGACATACCGAGAGAACTATGGTACCCATTATTATAAACAAACTCAACCAGGTACAAGTAGTCCTCCCAACAAGACTATTGACCCATAATGTACATCTGAAGCATATCCTCTAAGACCTGATTAACCTGCTTTGTCTGTCCGTCAGTCTCGGGATGGTATACAAAGCTGAAATTAAGCTCAGCTCCCAAAGCATGCTGAAGAGAAGTCCACAAAGTTGAAGTGAACACTGGATGGTTATTAGAAATGATCCTACGAGGAATACCATGTAGACGCACAATATGCTCCATAAACACTCAAGCTACAGACGCTGCAATGTAAGAAGATCTCATGGGTGAGAAGTGTGCCACCTTGGACAACTTGTCCACTGTAACCATAATAGCATCATGACGACGCGAAGACATAGGTAGCCCCACTATGAAATCTAGAGATGACGTATCTGACTTCCATCTAGGGATGGAATGAGGTTGCAATAGTCTGGTTGGGTGTTGATGCTCTGCCTTCACCCACTGACACTCAAGACACTGAGCCACAAAATCAGCAATAGTTCATCACAAACTTGCCCAATGATACAACTGTCGAAGATTGGCATGCATCTTCATGACACCCGGATGAGCTAAATAGGGTGCACGATGGGCCTTTGATAAAATCAAGGAATGAAGATCACCAGAATCTAGAACATAAATATGACCAAGATGTCGCAAAATTCTATCAGACTCAAGAGAGAACCCTGCAAACCTACCCTCAAAGACTCTCCCAGATTCAATCTCCGCTCTCACCTCCTGATACCAAGTATCACTAGGACATGACTCCAAAATACGGCTCCGCAAATCCACTCCAAGAGACAAAACTAAAATCTCATGTCTCCTCCTGCTCAAGGCATCTGCAACAACATTCTCCTTACCCTAAATGTAGCGAACTTCAAAGTCATACTCATAGAGGAACTCCATCCAATGGTGCTGCTGAGTATTCAAATTCAGCTGAGTGAAGATATACAGCAAACTGCAATGATCACTATGCAACTCAAACCCATGTCCCAAAAGGAAATGTCTCCAACACACAAGCACATGGATGACATCTGCTAACTCCACATCGTGGGTGGGGTAGTTCAGCTCATGATCCTTGAGCTTACAAGACTCATATGCAATCACTTGTCCGTCCTACATGAGAACTACCCCCACACCTTCCAATGAAGCATCGGTGTAAACTATAAAATCACCTGTATGATCTGGCACTACCAGGATAGGTGCGCTAGTCAGCTGCTCCTTAAGAGCCTGAAATGCTGATTCACACTGATCTAACCACACAAACTTCTTCCCTTTCCACTGAAGAGAAGTGATGGGATGGGTAACCTGAGAGAAATCTCTCACAAATCGGTGATAGTAACCTACCAATCCCATGAAACTATGAACCTCAGCCACATTCATTGGTGCTGGCCAGTCCACAATGGCTTTTATCTTAGAAGGATCCACCAAGATATCTTCTCCTGAGATGATGTGGCCCAAATATCTCACATCTGTCTGGAAGAACTCACACTTGACCAAATTGCCAAACAACTGATTATCCTGCAAGCACTGCAATACTTGCCACAAATGGCCTTCATGCTCTTCCATAGTCCTCGAATAAAACAAAATATTATCAAGGAATACGAGAACAAACTAGTCAAGATAGGTCCGAAACACCTCATTCATAAAACTCATGAAAATTGATGGAGCATTGGTCAACCCAAAAGGGACAACCGTGAACTCATAATGCCCATAGCGTGTACGAAATATCGTCTGATGAATGTCTGCCTCATGAATGTGAAGCTGATGGTATCCTAACTTTAGATCTATCTTGGAGAACACCTTGGCTCCCCTCATCTGATCGAACAAATCATCTATCCGAGGCAATAGGAATCGATTCTTCACCATCACTTTGTTCAACTAGTGATAATCAATGCACAAGCGAAGAGATCTGTCTTTCTTCTTCACGAAGATGACAGGTGCTCCCCAAGGGGATACAATTGGATGAATGAAACCCTTCTCTAGTAACTCCCGCAACTCACCCAACTCCTGAGTAGTCATGCGATACAGTGCCCGAGAAATAGGCTCCGCACCAGGAATGAGACTGATATAGAAGTCTATGTAACGCTTAGGCAAATACCTGGAATATCACTCGGAAAGACATCTGCAAACTCCTAAAGAATAGGATGATCATCAAGAGATACCTCCTGAATCCCACCCTCAGCAAGATCACTAACTAAAATAGTGAACATTTGACAACCTTTCCGCATGGCATGCTTTAGCTGCATAGCTGAAATCACATGGAGAGAAATGGATCTCTGAACCCCAACTAACTCAACACACTCCCCAACATCGTCAACACACTGAATCGACTTACGCCAACAATCTATACTGGCTAGGTGGGTCTCCAACCAATCCATGCCTAAAACAATCCCGTAGGACCCCAAAGGCAACACACGGAGATCCACTGTGGTAGTGAAGGTGCCCAAATCCAACACACAACCATGAATAAGGGAGTCTACAACCACCCTAGATCTAGTAGCTAACTCGACCTGCCAACCAACATCTTGCCTTACCACCACAAGTCCACAACGCTCCACTAGAGAAGGAGAAATGAAAGAATATGAAGCTCCTGGATCAAAGAAGATAGATGTGGTAATCCCACATAACACACATGAATACTCAACTACAATGCCCTGATGCTTAGCCTGATGGTTATCAACTACCACAAAAACTCTATGTGATCTGCTAGCATCGCCTATGGTAGGCTCTGAAGTAGCCTATCTCTAACTACCTCCAGCCACTGATCTCTGAGGAAACTGAGCAGGTATATGACCATGCTGCCCACAAGCATAACAACCACCCCCACCAAAACCTCAGCTTGAAAATGGTGCACATGAGTGCTGGGATCCACCACCCCTAGGACTTTATTGTGCACTCTGAAAACTCTGTGTCAGACCACTCTATTGCCTACTCCAAGAGTGATGACATGAATGATCTCTAGCAAATGGAGTACCAGTATTCTACCCACTCTAGTGAGACTGGGCAGGTCTATGCCTCTATCATTGACCATGTCTAGGAGGTGCAGTATGAGATCTAGATGGTCTAGCTCCTTGAGACTGTGTACCCTGAGCAACTAATCCTAAAGGAGGGGCACTACCAATCTGAACACCTGCCTGACCACCAAAACCTCTAGTCAAATTCTTGTCTATCAACCTCGCCTTCTCCATGGCAACTTCTAAGGTCTTCGGCTCAAACACATGGATACCACCACTGATACAGGCATTCAAGCCCCTAATAAAATGTTGTACTAACATCGGGTCATCATCAGAACTTCTAGCATAATGCTTCAGCTCAAAGAAGCAATGCTCATACTGATCTACTATCATAGTCAACTGATGAAGTTCATGGAACTCATCAGCATATCTCTGTTGATAGTAGTCTAAAAGAAATCATGAATGGAACCTCTCTAAGAACAATATCTAGGTGAAGCTCTTGCTCCTCTACTCTCCACCATGTAGATGCAAAACCTCTGAGATGCATAATGGCACATTGAGCTCTAGTATTGCTACTATAAGGATGCATAGCAAAGCATCGATTGAGATCGATCAACCAAGTCTCTGCCTCGGTACCTGTACCAGAACCATCAAAAGTAGGGGAATGATCCCTAAGAAGATCCCTCATGTGACCTACAGTAACACTGTCTCCATCCACCCTATCCCTCACAACAACTTCTCTTGAATGATTTGGACTACGAGAATGCTCGCGCTTAGCTCCAACATCCTGACCATCCTAATGAGAAGGGTGTGCCTCTACCTTATGACATACCTCATGATGAGGTTCTAATCAGTCCATAATCTACTATAAAAGAGCTAAAACCTGAGCACCCCTAAGCCCTTCGACTTGATTCTCAACACGTGGTTCCTCCTGACACTCACCTTGATTACCCTGATTTCCCTGATTGTCTTGATTGCCCTAATTGGCATCATGCCAAGTATTACATTGAAGAACAGTGGTTATACCTCTAATTCTGCCTCTGGCTCTGCCCCTAGGAGGTATCCTAAAGGAAACAAAGAACACATCAAAATAGATCATCACAACACATCCACCCGTAAAATCTCATAGAAAACCCACATCCGAGTCAAAAGTTATGATCTCTGGAAGTTCCTGCATCAAGAGATCATCTCCAACTAGTGCTCCAACCCTATTCGTTGGTCCCCAATGGTGGTGGCAACACCTCCCAACCATGTGGACTCCTAAGAGACCACCCCGCCATGCTTGAAGATAGTCACAAGGCCCAAATGGATGAACAACAACAAGGGGATATAAGATGGCTAACACTCACATAAGACACAGAGCAAACAGGGAGAATAATGCATACAGCCAAAGTCATAACATAGGTGTACTCATCCAAGTCATAGGTCAGGTACTACTCACGACTGCTAAGGTGCTAGGTACTAGAGTGTAATCATATGGAGTGTCATCATGCGTGCTTGAGGGGATGGCACCACACGGAACCAAGTACTCCTCTCATGCAGATGAGGAGACTCAATCATGCCTGAATCCACACCCCACAGATGGATGACTCAATGCCCTGCAGACGGATAGGCCTTCTCATTGCATCCTTAGCCTTTATAAGCGCTCAAGGCCATGCACAAGGATTAATTATCTTATTAGTGTTTTTTACCCCAATGTTTTAATTTAGTTATCACTTGTTACTATAACTCTACTACTAGTTCCCCTAGCAGCCACTTACGGGCCCCGGGCCCGTAGAGAGCCACTCCAGACGACCACTCTAATGCCTAGACCTAGTTCATCTCATGTAGCCAATGAAGAATCCAAAATGACTAAAAAAAACACTGAGTTATAATTTAAACTAGTAAAGATGAAAAAATATTGTCTACAAGACTCAAACTCTCATGGACAGTGTATTTTGTTGAAAATGGGCTTTTACTAGTTAGATCAGTTGTGTAATAACCCCAATGACCCCAATTTGGTCACTCTTCATGCAGAAATGCATGGACATAACAAGAAAAGTACGACAAATGGCATTGCGAGTCTTCTCGCAGCCAAAGTTTTGCATATAGTCTACCATATTTAACATAGCAAAATAAAATGTTTAAAAGACTTGCAAAATAGAATTCTTAATCATTCCTCCTATAGTATTCCCTTAGATCCTTGTGTTGCCGATTTTCCTAATTATAGTTTATGTGACCAAATTTCAATGCACAACCTAGATTGATGTTACTAAGGTATTTTAGTGCCATTTCATTCTTTAACTCAAAGAGAATGTTTTCCACAAGACTAGACATTTAGTGGAAAAAGACCGTAATGGCTAAAACAAAACCACTCAAATTTCTTAAGAAGAGTTGAACTGAAAAATATCTCTGTAGAGAGAAGATCAATGTAAAGTAAAAGGTTTCCATGGAACTAGATCTCTTCATTTTCTATCATGCATCACAGTTTTGTGTTTTCTATAAGGTTGCTCTAATTATATTCTCCATAACAATCAAATCCCTTTTGTTTTTACTACCAATTATAAATCAGATCCCACGTGATCTATCTTTTCTTTCTAAAAATTATAAATTAAAGAACACATAATCTTTCATTGAAAACGCATGTATCTAAGAACAAGGAAATAGATCTGTATTTTAACTATCCATTCAAGGTAAGAGGCAATGTAAATATCTTGTGTTTAAATAAGTTTTGGCATATCCTTCTGAATGTAGAAATGGAGTTTCAGTTTTTCCTGTGCATAAAGAAATTGCAACAAACAGATTTTAGTTTATAGCAGAAGGGTTCCATGGAGTTTAGATCTCTTCACTCTCTAACATGGCATCCCAAATTTTGTATGACTTCTTTCATTATATTCTCAATAAGATCGAACCCTCATTACCCAGAAATTATAAACAAAACCCACATAATATTCTATCTAATGAATGTATGGCTGCTGTCACTATATTGTTTCTAACAAATGAGGACATAGTTCTGAGTTTAAAGAATAAATTCTAGGAAAGAGATAATGTAAATATCTTGCATTGATATAAATTTTGGCTTATTTTTCCATGCAGCCATGAGGTTTCAGTTTTCTGTGGTTAATTAAATTACAGCAAATAGATTCTAGTTTTTTTTTTTTGTGCTGGAAAAGCAAAGAACTGAGGGAATACCTTAGGTCTGGCGCACACCCCTCTCAGCACACCTCAACCTTCAAATTTGATATGCTTCCTCAGCGATTTCCTTTTGTTTCCCTTAGCTCTTCCTTTTTGTTTTCCCCTCCTCTGTTCCTTTTTTTGCTTTCCTCAGTTTTTTCTGCTTTTTTTTTCCCTCTCATCTGTCGATCAGATATCTTCTTATCTCCTAGATTTTTTTTCCAGATAGCCCCGTCCTTTCTCCTGTCATGACTGAATTTTCTTTTTTTCTTTAAATATTTTCATTCACTCTTATCTCCTCTGTAGTCGCGCTCTGCCAAGGAATTTAATTCTTGGCGCATAAAACATATATTTCTCCAAAATTTATTGTTCAAGAACTTTCCTCCTCAAAGGCCATCGCATATGGCATGAGGTAAAAAAAATGAAATAAAATAATATAAAATCTGGCTTGTTACAATCATTTCTGGACATCCCTAAGGCATTGTCATTGAGCATATTTAGAGTTTGATATTTTGGGGAATGAAAAGAATCTAGCTAGATTTACATCATAGCACACCATCTAAGGATCATTACATGTTTTTCTATTGTCCTCAATCATTTTTCTCAAATCTAGAAAGCTAGTTTATTAGGGATCTAATTGAGGAGAACACATGGCCCTTGCAATCTGACTAATTCTCCAAAGGTGTTTGTGAACACTACCTATCCTTACAACAAATAAAAATTAGAAATTGAGGTGAGTGAATTACATCAAGCCACAACCTAGTAGTTTAGATCCATAAGCATCTATTTAGGTCCATGCCAAAGATCAGGTTTGTATATATAGAGGGTAGATCCACAATTGCAGAGGTGAACCAGGGTAAAGAACAACCAATTCTCAAAATCTAAGATCTTCATTTGAATCAAGCCCAAAAATGATCTAGAACATTGACAAATTAATTGATGACGTTTATCACATCACCTTTCCATCATTAGTTATCAAGCTATATGTCACATTTAATTTATTTAAATCATACAATTAATTTTAGTATTTTCAATTCCAACTCTATTATCTAAACCTTAAGTATTGCTTGGTTGAATGCATGTATTTAATTACCATGAATAATATATAGAAAATAATATGTTTTTAACAATTTTTGTAAACTGACTTATAAACACCTCCTAGGTTTGGCCTTAGGTTTTTCCTTATTTTACAACATTTTTATGATTTGAGTTTTATGATTATATTATTATATTTTTAGATCTCACTAGTGTTTGGATCCTCCTTTTACTTATGTTTTATAGCTATATCTTTGTTTAGGATTTCTGATTCATTATATTGTCTTATTTTCACCTACCCTACCACCCATGTTTTTTCCTCCAGGGTTTCATTTTTAGATCTAATTTTTTTATTGCTTTCATTTTATATCAAATTTAACTAGGGCATGAATCTACCCTTATTTGTCTCTCATTAACTTATCTTTATTAGGGTTTGGGCTTGTATTGTTTAATCTATCTTTGATCATATTGGTCGACACCCAAAATTATAAAATTCATTCCTTCATGTTTGCCGTAATTCTCTATTTGACCCTTGTTGATAATTCATCTAAGATTTAATATTAATAAGCCCCATTAAAATTTTGACCTCTATGTCTAAAAATCATGCCTATGTATTGACTCCTAATTCAACCCCTTTCTGTGCTTCATGTTGTCTCAGTAGTCTCATTAACTGTCTTAGTTCTACAAGTTATTTCCCCTTTCATTGTTCTTCCATGCTCATATGTTCTTGTTTCAAAGTTTTTAGTTCTGAACTTGGGCGAGTTTGTATGTTATGTTTATTAATGTCAAGCATCTGTGTTTTTCTTGTAGTCTACGTTTAAGTCTTTTCGGACCTGAGCATTTCTATGAAATCTACTTGACTGGTTAATTCAATTCTACATTCAAAGTCATGGTCCAAACCCGAGGGGTTTATAGACCCAAACGTATGCTACCCCTCGTAACCAAAAAGTTCAGACACTTCAAATCCAGGCCCTTTTGAACATGAAATACCCATTTAACTTGACTTCATTACATGACTCAAGTCCATAGTATGATGTGTTAAGTTGCATTATATGTATTAAGAGCATTATCTCTGGAACTTCGACATGTCCCATTTGGACCATGCTTACGTGTAAACTCTAGAGCATCATATGTCTCAAGCCCACAGACATCAAACCATTGGCAAGCCACAATGGATATGGCTTCTCGCATCCGCATTTATAGGTAAGTTATATTTAACTTGCACATTCACATCCACATTTTCCACTGTTTGGCATCTGAATGTTTTCCAAACCTGGGATAACTTATCAAATGTGGTTGAGCGATAGCTTCAGTTCTGGCGATGTCAGTGACTTTTCAGTTTTAGCTTGTGTTTGTTTACAATGATCTATGTGGTGCTTGGGGAAGATCAATGGCTGATGTATGACTGTGGGAATGATTTATATTCATCCTTAGGACTAATATATGTCAAAATGATAGTGTCCAGCTTGGCTATGATGGCAAATGGTGGTGTGCCATGTGGATTCTAGATCGACAATAATGGTGATCCCTTGGTTTCTAAGGATTTTCCATATATGAATGGTGTTGGGATTTGATTTTGAAATATGACAAAGGATGTTTCTGCATGTAAGTAGCCTATAGGTGAGATGTCTTTCTCAATAGGTGCAAGTGTATCAGGATGCCATGTAATTTGGAGGAGTCGAGGATGCAAAATTGGACGGGAATATTTCGAGTTTCTAAGTAGTGTGAAACCCACAAATTTTCCAAGCAATAGGTGCCATGTTCTAAGGATTTTCTTGCATAGTTGGTGAGCAGTAACTTCAATGGTAGTACATGAGACTCCTTGTGACCAGTGGCATAATGCTAATGCTCAACAAATAGTCAAAAGATTTTGGCAGTCTACATGCAAATATTGGATCAGATGCTAACCACTTATAAGCATCGACTCCAAAGAACTCTAATCACAAGGTCCAAAATTAGATAGTCAAGTTCCTATTCCACGACAATGGCACCAATTTGTTGGCTCTTAAATATGTAGCTCCACAAATCCTAACAATGCCAAGACCTAAAGTCAAAGAATGTCATCAAGGGCTGAGGTGTTGAACTTATTATCAGAGAATGACATGAATGGACCAAGTAATAAGGTTGGGTAACTCCTACTTTAGACTCTGTTAGACCAAGGGGGTGTTCCCTAAGGTATTCAAGAATGATAGAGAAATGAAGGAATAAGGTCAAGGCCCTAACAACCTTACCCAATACGCTATGAACTCCAAAATATGTCACAAAGTTTCATGTCAGTGTTGGCTACAACTAGACCTCTGAGACCTCCAAATGAGCAGATGAGAACTTTCTTGCATTTGCATCCAAAAATAATAGCAATATTATTCCCTAGTAAGCGAATCCACTTAAATTTATATACACATGTGCAAGAAAGACAACAAACTTGAATGATCCTCAAAAGATTTATTAGTTTTAGGACAGCATAGGATATGTTATGAGTTGTATCACTAGATCACACAAGCATATTAAGACTAACTATAAGAACTGTAGAATCACAGAGATGAATAAACGAGCATGAAAGATTGCAAATCAATACACTCAGAAATCAAATAAAGTCAGCCCATGTATTAGTCAAAACATGCAAGTACAAATAGGTGAAATGGAGGAAGTCGTGAGTTGAGGATAGTAGTCCTCCACCACGAGTGGTGGCGAGTTGCCTCCCACAAAACTAGCACAAGGTGGCTAGGTGGTTGCAAACTTATTGATACCTCTCCAAGTCGACCAACAACCTTGAATGAGTCGAGGATGAGTCACTCAACAAACTTGACACCTCAAAGAGGCATGTGTAAAGAATACATAAAGGACACCTAAGATAGGCTTAAAGCCTATAGTGTATAAAATATATACACTAACACCTCCCTTAAGCATAGCTTAGGTGGGTACAAGAAGGATGGGTCCCGGCTACTAGGCCTGGTGAGGTGCCCATTTACAAAGTAATCTCTCATGAAGTATAGAAAGGTAGAAAACCTTGTGGGAAAAAACTACCCTCTAAAAGAGAGAAAATATGTATGAAAAGTATACAAGTGAAGAAGTACCACTTCTTTCACTAAGTACAATATATGATTTCTCCCATAGGAGAGAAAATGATAAAAGGTCTATGAGACCCCCCATAATACATGGCCTGCTACAATGCAGCTGGATAGTTGACAAAGGATGCAAATGTAGATCCAAGAATGTCGAACAATGTTCCTTCCCTTGGGAAGAACTAAAATCACCTGAAGATGCAAGATATCTTCCCATGTGGGAAGATCTATGTATGATCTTGAATCATGTTGATGCTGATCCAAGGATGATGATGCCCATGTCAATGTCTTTGAAGAGTCCTCAGGTGTCCCCATGTCAATGCCATAATCAAATCACTTTGAACTTGTAATCAACATACCATTGCTCTAGGACTTGTAGTTTTTTGTTTTCCAAAGTGATGACAGATGGATGACTCGTTATCCCCATTAGTTGACTTAGATAAATTACCCCCTTTTTGAACTTTATGTTAGTTCAATTATTACAAAATGGATGTGTATAATCCCCCCAAAATAATACATGAAAGTGGCAGTTTATAAGATTAGTGTGTGGTTAAACCCCTTTGCTTGATTTGTCCCCCCTAAATGCCACACTTTATATTTCTTAGTGCATTTAGACCCAAAAAAAATTGCCTATTCTAACACTAAAATAATTTTTTAAATGCCTTTGCTTGTATGGAAAATATTTTGCCTTATCAAATTTTAATTAAAAAACACACAGTGTCTTTGCAAATTTAAAAAATATATATATCTCACACTCAAAAACACGGTGAATGGTCAAAGCCCAAAAATAGGGCAACATATTTTGGAGGCTTAGGTTTTCCAATGCCTAAAATTAGGGCACGGGGTTTGCAGGGGTGGCTGGCCAAACAACTGACAATAGCGGCCAGTTAGGGCATGTCCCCATGCTACTGCTTAGCTTATTTTGGCTAGCAACCACTGCTCAAATTGTTTAGGAGATATTTGTGGAGCTGGTGACCCCATGAATATTTTTTTCTGCTTATCTTAAGCAGTTATCTTAATTTGTGGTTTTTATTATATTAAAAAATAAAAAACAAGTTATTTTAATTATCTTAATTCAGAAGAAAATTTTAAAAAAAAGGGGGAGAAGGAAAATTATGCAGTCACATGACATATTTTTCATTATGCAATGGCTGCTTATTTCCAGCCCCCCCTTTTTTCTACACCTTATTTGCAATTCCTAAGCAGTAGCCGCTCCACAAAAATAGGAAAAGATTCTATATTATCCTTTTCCCATAATTTAAATGTCCATGGGCCACTCCAACTGCTTAAATTTGCTTAAATTTAAGTAGAAAAATAACTTAAGCAGCAACATGGGGACATGAGGTTAGGGGTTGAAAGGCAGGTGAATAAAGTAGGAGCAAGTGTGACGCTGCCTTTTATATACCTTCCTACATATGGCGTTCTCCCTCTTGCGCAAGCCTAGAATTTGACAGTCACCCCTGCCTGTCATATATTTTTTTTAATGACGGTTTGGTCATTTAACTACCTTTCAATTGATGTTTTAAGAAAACTATAAGGTGTCAAAAAATGAGTGGATTTTTTTTATATTGAAAGAATAGGTTTAAAAAAATAGTCTAAAGATTGAGGAGCAATAACAACAGAGTCACAAAAAAACTACAAACAATAAGACTAACAACTCCCAACCATTTCAGCAATTGAAAAGATGAAAGTGCCATAAAAGATTAGAAAGTCCATTTTTTGTGTGGACATTGAATGCTATCAAAAGGGACATAAAGGCATATAAATTCATTTCTATTGTGTAAATTGAAGTCATAAAAAAAATATTAATTATAAATTGAAAAAAACACAAGGATTTCTTTTTTCTTGAACCAAACACTCCAATACAATTCCCACTTACAAATTGCAATCATTCAAATGAAATTTCAAAAAAATAGAAAGCAATAAGTTTCACAAAATATTGGTTGTACGGTCTAATATATTTTGAAGTTGTAAAATACGGTCTAAAATGCCAAAAACGGCCAAATAGACCATCAAATTCCAGGCCTGCTCTTGCGTTTCTATTCAAAGCCCAGTTCTCTGCACAAAACTCAGACAATAGAAACAGTCCCTATGCTGGGCCGAAACTGTGAGAAGGGTGCGCATCGAGCCTCCAGGAGCAGTCGAAAGCCTGAACAGGGGCATATAGGGGCGATCAATGCTTGGGCGCTGAGGGTTTTTATCCTACCGTGAGTGTTTTGAGCCTGAACAGGCCGAAGAAAGTAGGAACCTTGCCAGACAGGGCCGATTAAAGGCTGAACAGCGGCTGCACACAGCCAAACAGAGGCGTCGTGCCTTCTAGAACCATTGCAGGGCGGTCATAGGCAGAGAACAGGGAAATTTGGGCTGCCCGGGGTGTGAAGTCGGATGCCAACAGGGCCGTCCCTTCCTACTCGAATAGCCTGTACCCACAGGGCTCCTCCCATCCTTGCTGAAGTCTCCTAAGGGCGTGTCTCTGCCTCCAATATCTCCCACACACAGAAAAACTAGATGCCAGCTCTTAAACCCTTCAATGCACACTTGAATTTGTGAATTCCCACCACACAGAAGACAAAAAAACAATTTCAATGTGAAACAAATCTTACAGCATTGGATCAATCTCCTCCTCTCTCTTTGATACCATATAAGAACTGTAAAATCACAGAGACGAATAAACGAGCATGAAAGATTGCAAATCAATACACACAGAAATCAAATGAAGTCGGCCCATGTATTAGTCAAAACATGCCAGTATAAATAGGTGAAATGAAGTTATGAGTTGAGGATAGGAGTCCTCAACCATGAGTGGTAGCGAGATACCTCCCACAAAACTAGCACAAGGTGGTTGGGTGGTTGCAAACTTGTTGACACCTCTTCAAGTTCACCAACAACCTTGAATGAGTCAAGGATGAGTCGCTTAACAAACTTGAGTCGCTCAACAAACTTGACATTCTTGACACCTCAAAGAGGCATGTGTCGAAAATACATAAAGGACACCTAAGTTAGGCTTAAAGCCTATAGTGTATGAAATCTATACACTAACATTAACTCTACCCTTAAGCTAATGAGGATAAGAGATGTTATGATTTGGAATATGCTTGATCATTTACCTCCTAAATTAGTGCCTACTCCAATGGACAATAGAGCCATTTCTTGCAAGGAAGAAGAGAACACACCTACAAACCATACATGGAACTAGACTTGCATACGCACACAAATTAGAGATGATAGCTTTTTGCAACCAAACATACCAAATAATCCATTATAGATTTATAGAAACCCACATGAAACAAGAGAAAAGCCATTACAAAGGCTTCCAATGCATTCATACATTGTCACACATTCATCTAAATCTTGTTACATTTATACTAACAAATGTGGTAAGAGGAAACCCACAACTAGGTTAAAAAATTCCCTTGAATTGTTGCAATTTGTCATGGAGATAGTTGGTTACATGCACATTTTTTAGTTGAATACCATTCCTATTGTTTACAAAATGTGTTCTTTCCACTCACAACTTTAACTTGCAATGAGTTGATACCATAGAATGACCTTACACACTTGCAGTCAAGGAAATAGTAGAATGACCAACCCTTGTTACATATTTCATCATTGTATATATAACATCTTATTTACATTCATTTAGTTGCTCAGGTGGAGTTGTAGGGGTTGTTTGCAAGTCAATGCATTAGATTTTCCAACATACCATTTATAGAATAAATCTTCCATGGATCTATTATTTGGAGACCTGAGGTAGATAAAACATCATCTCCATACTCAAATAAGTATCCAAATACCATTTTGTAGGCCTAGAAGTGATGACATGCATCGATAACATTCAAGCTACCATACCCATTTTCATTAGGAGCACATGGCTTTACATGTGAATCTACACCTTTGAGAGATGCAATGATACTTCAAATGGCATGATTTCAATATTTGCAAATCTCCATCGCATTCAATTGAGGGCATTAATGGTGTGCTAAGACATGGAGGGGAGTAGATAGACATCATTGTTCAAATGGTGGATTCCTGAAGAAAAGCTGCAAGTAGAATTTGCAAATGTGCATGGGAGGTTGGAAAGTTCACAATAGTAAACTCGTAGGGATTGGGGTTTGGTTTGCACTTTGCAAGTCATGTAGAAATTAAAGGTTGAAAGTTTTTAAGACAAATGTATGTAAGAATAGTGGAGATGTGGGGAATTGGAGCTGGGAAGCATGGGTAAAAGTTGCAAGAAGGGGTGAAAAGTCTACAAAAGTGAATTGTAAGAAAGTGGAACTTAGGATGCACATTGCAAGAATTATAAATTTGCATGGAAACTCTAAAGTTCCACAAGGAGCAAAGGAGGTAGAAATGTGAACCAAGGAAATAAGATTGCAAGAGTTGCAAACATGTGCACAGGGTCTAAAAATCTACAAAAAAGGTCCAAGAGGAGTGGAAGTTGGAAAAGTAGAGATGCGGAGCCAAGAAGCATGGGTGCATTTTTGTAGCAGTGCATGTAGGGTCTAAAAATCCATGAGAACTAAAGAAAGTAGAAATGTTGACGTGTGGAATTGGGAGGAAAGAATGAAAAGTTACAACCTTGCACATGGGCTCTAAAAGTCTACAAGTAAGGTGGGGGAGAAAGAAAGAGGGATGCAAAAATGTGGAACAACATAACATAGGAGCAAGTTTGCAAGAGCTGAAAACTTAATGGAAACTTAGAATGTTTGCAAGTGAAAAAGGAAATGAGAAGTGGAGGTCAGACTACACTTTGCAAAAGCTGCAAACATGCTTGGAAACTCTGCATTTCTACTAGAACATGGAAATTGAATAGAAAAACTCCAAAACATAGAATTTTCAACTATCAATTAGTATAACATAAAGGTTCAAATGGATTTTAAGCACAACATTGAACAAGATTTGACAAATGTAACCCATTTATGATTTTCTTAGATTGGTAATCTTTGATGGGCCAAAATGAGGGCTTGGGGAAACAGTACAAGTATAAGATGTAAAAATGGGAGGGGGCCAACATTGGTTCTAGTTGGGGATGTGTGTCTCTTTCCAGTACAACAAGAATCTAGAAAAATCTCTAAGAATAGACCAAAACACATTGATAACAACAAGACTAACACAAAATCAACCACACAATAAAATAGAACATAGCATAAGAAGGGGAAAACAAGGAAATATATATGTACATAGGCTACAAGAAAGCCTGAAAACATCAAGATAAATAGTGCTTTAGGTGTTGACCCTGAATAGGTAGCTCCATGAAATCTCCATCCAAACTCTTGAGATAGAAAGTGCCTTGACCACACTTGTCTATAATTTGATAAGGTCCAACCCACAAAGCTTCAAAATTTCCATGTTTCCCTTTCTTTTCATAGCTTGCATTCCACATGAGAATAATCTCTCCAACTTGAAAGGTCCTCTGAATTATCTTTTTATCAAACAAATACTTCATTTTTTTCTACTTCAACAATTTTTTGTCTTGTTCCACTTTCCTTTCTTCCTCAAGCTCTTTTAGGTCATGAATCCTATGAGATATTGCATCGACTTCCTCTCCATCTACCTCTTGCAACAACTTGTAAATAGGCAATTCCAAGCTGATAGGCACCTTGGCGTCTGTTCCATAGACTAGCTCATAGGGGATCCTTCCAATAGACTTTTTATAAGTCACTTTGTTAGCCCAAAAAATAAACTTGAGTTTGTCATCCCACCTTTTCTTGTTTGGTTCCAAGGTTCTTTTGATGATCTTCATGATGGTCTTGTTAATTGATTTTGCCTAACCTGGGGATGATAAGGTGATGAATTGAGTTAGACTAATCCCATATTTAAAACACAAGTCTAATAGATCTTGATCTCTAAAACACATGGCATTGTCAACAATTGTTCTTGTAGGAACACTAAACCTAGTGATTATATTGAAAAAAAATCAATCACCACTTTAAATGTTGCATTTCTAATAGGGATTTCTTCTACCCATTTGGTAAAGTAGTTAGCGGCGACAAAAAACCATATGCATCCATTGCTATACCTCTCAACAATCTCACCTATGAAATCTATAACCCATTGTAAACTTCATCTTGCCAGAGAACTTTTGACAAGCATCACACTTTCTCTCCATCTTGGCCATGTCCTTGAATAAGGATAGCCACCAATATCTTCGTCATATAGTGCCCACCACACACTCCTTGGTGACACTCATTATTAATCTTTACAAATTGTTGTTGATTTAAGCATTTAAGTAGTAGTCCATCATGGTTTCTCCACATTAGCTCATCCTCTATCAACACATACCTCTGAGCTTCAAGCATGAGGGTACTTTATTGATTATCATTCAATCTTGGAGGATAGCTCAAACTTTCCAAGTAATAGACTACATTCTTGTACCATTGGTCATCACTCAAAGGACATGGAGTAGGCACAAGATCATGACTTACATCAATTACTTTTTTTGCCTCCAACTTTGTATCAACCATGAGTTTGGCTAAGCCTTGGCCTCTAAACCAATTTTGTTGATTGCACCTATATGTCATACTTTTGGATCTTGTTGATCCACTTGCATCTTTGTTGCCCTTATGCAACACACCCAATGTTTTGTCAAAATATTGGGGCCTCTTTTTCGGACTTCCATGGTTGCAACATTTCATTCTAACACATGTGCATGTCCTCTTGTCCTCTACTTGATAATTGATCTAAGATAATTGTTTTTCACTCACAAACACTTTTTTGATTACAAAGAATGCTCCATGAATAGGAAAGATAATTTTAAAGTTATGTATTTTTTAAAATCAAATTAAGTTGCTTGGTGTAATACTCTTCCCATTTCTTCTATGCATGTAGGTTCTTTGTGCTCAATTTGGTTGTGCATGAAGAATGATGACTGCGGATGATATGTATATTGTAAAAACAACGAGAAAGCCAAGTAGGAGTAGCTGAGAAATTTAATCAAGATGTGGTTAGTTGTATCCTTGAATTCTATATTTGCAGAAGATATTGTAACATTCAATCCATGATCTATCTAGCTCCCATGTTCAAGATGCAAATCATGTGATTTGAGAGGATGTCTTCACAATTCAATATTCAGTGTACTTCAACATCTCTAACATTCAAAGAAAGATCATGACTCTATAAATCTCGTACATTTATTTACTCCAAAAAAGAAAAAAAACATACATATATAAGCTTAAAAAAAAAGAAAGAAAGAAAGAGGGAGGGTGGACACCTTTTAAAAAAAATCAAAAATCAAAATCATTAATATGTGCCTAAGCAACCATTTCATATTGCATAAACAGAAGACATTTTTACGGGCTACGTGCCATGTCCAAAAGAAAAGGGATAAGACAACTCTTAATGAGCATAAACCTAAGCGCCCATGTAAGCAAAACCACATGTCATACGAAAAATAAAAACAAGTGTAAAAAGGACATGTGAATTAAGAAAGATGAAGCGCCTATGGAAGATTTATTAACATGAAAGAAATAAAGAACTATGTAAAGGGGCGTAGGAATAAAGATATGTTAGGTGTCTAAATGGAAGGGAACTTTTGACTACATGACAAGTGCCTAGCATAACGACAAATAAATAATATTTGTTTGCTCTCCATGATAGGAAAAGAGAGAGGTGTATGGAGATAATTTGGGGAAGTGAAATATTTAAAAATTGAAAAGGACATAAGTGAGTGAAATGGAGATTGGTATGTAAGAAGATTTTTTTTTGTCTGTATATTAAATCAAAGGAAGATTTTTGGAGAAGTGTAGATCATATCAATAGTTTTTTTAATATAAGAAGGGATTGATACACATATTCTTGGACGGATTTGGATGGACATTTAGATATTTTTGAAAATGGTACCAAAGGGTCATAGGTGTGAGGAGATTTAAATTGATGGAAAATTGGTATATATAAGGAGAGAGACTCAAGAGAAGTTGTTGTAATTCTCTTCTTTGTTGTAAATGTCATCTTTATAAATAAAATTTGTACTTTAGTTTGTGTTCTTGGCGAGTAGTTTGTAATTGTAGCAATATCAAATCAGATTTCCATAGATTATAGTTTAAATCTTATGAATTTTATGTCAATTAATGGTGTTTGGAGCTTCGATTTACGTATGGAAATGGTGGATGATGGTCTAAGATGTGGGGGAATCTTGGCCAATCATTTCAAGATAGCACCTTCTCATGTGTCAATTGTGCAATAACTCATTGAGTAGAGAATGATTACAACTTGTTTGTTTCATCTTGCAATACAAGTTCATTTTCTAGGATAACACATGCCTTTTTTTCCTCTTCCCCTTTCAATCTTTTGCTCATATTTTATAATCAATTAGAGTAGATATTAATCTTTTCTAGTTTAGTTTAAGTTTTTTAATGAAATCAACAACTTGCTTGTGAATGTAAAGAAAAATTTGTCTTGGCAAGCTCATTTCCATTGTATTGTCTTCATGAAAATTGGAACAAAATTTTCATTTGGTTAATATGATTCTTCTTTGGTTATAATGAAGGCACATACAATAGATTAAAATTTCATTCATGTAACATAGGAAATTGCATACCCTTACAATTTCATGTTACATTTAGTAATTGTTTGGGTGTTTGCATCTTCTCTCCACATAATAGGCTAGGTTTGCATGATTTTGGTCTATTTCTTCTACTCCTCTTAAAAATTCATTATGATGCTTAAATATTTATATGGTCCTAAGGTGTCTTGTATGAGCAAGAGTTGGTTTTACCTGGACCTAGCGCTCCGCATGGACGTCGGCATGCCACGCTAGCATCTCGCATCTATTTGCTAATATGACATCCCTATGAAGGAGGATGGGTTGGAATGGCCTATTAGTAGAGCCAATAATTGTTCTTTAGGTGTTGTTATTCTCATGCTAATTATTAACCCTTGAAATGATTCCTTCTTCATTCTAATTTCTAAGCATGCTCATGTTGTTGTCAATTTTATGAAGCATTTATGCCAACATGTCTAGCATCAAATAAAAAAATTTCCCTATCTATGGGATTATCATCCACATTTTTTGTCTTTTCTCTCTACCATATTCAACTATTCTATCAAATTCAAATCTACCACAATCTTCAGAATTAATTGTTTGAACCCTTCTTTCGACTGCTCTATAACCTTCATTTTTTCTATTTGATGATATCTAAACTCTCTGTCACTGGGACACATGTAGCAATCTTTGCACAAAATTATTAGTTTCTTGAATAGGCTCACAAGATCACTAGCATTGATACCATTGCAATGTCCCAAATAGAAAATCTGAAACACTTAGCAAATTTTCAATGCATAAAATCATGTTCCTACTCTATTACGACATAAAGCTAACAAAAGAATACATTTAAAAGCAAGGGATGAAATATATCTGGCAAAGAACCTTCCAAAATATTACATTGATTTTTAAATCTTAATGATCAACATATTAAAATATAAATTTTAATACGATTGTTGATATTTAGTTCTTTAATAAACACTACTTTGACTCGTGCACCAAAAACAATGGATAGCTAAATAATTACCTCTATATAAGATGCAACTAGTTTGATGAACCAATATATGGCTTTGTGAATAATAATTGCTAACAACGAAAAAAAACTAATGGATTACTAAGTTTAAACAATTCTCCCAATTTCAAATGCCTCCCTTGTAGTCAAGCAACTTTGTAGCGATTGCCATCCTTCAAGTGGTATGACCATCATTGATACAACCAAGCCACAATCTTCTTAAATAATTTTTTACCACTATGCAAAATGTAATGCCCAAGTCAAAAATAGATATAGCTTTGAATAGATTAAATGATGTAACTGGCATCCATATATGGCTATGGCTATTTAAGAGATGTCTCCAATATTAATGTTTTTTTCTAGAAATTTCTCACCCACTACATATTCCTTACAATGGTGCTCAAAAAAAGTCAAAGATACATTCTTAATATGAATCCATTGATCCTTGTAATGGATTTGATATTGATCAATTAGAAATTATGAATAAGAGGATTTAATTTATTTTACTCAAACATTTGTAGGTCTTCATAAACTAGCGATTATTTTCAAGAACCAATCACTTCTCTACTTTGAAATGTAGCTTCAAATAGAGGTGGTAATCTCTTTCAACAATGAAATGGCTTCATAGATAGTTAGAAAATCTTTAAAGGCTATGACCAAATTCATAGAGGTATAGCTCATACACAAGAGATATAATTTGGTTAATAACAATCGACTCAAACCACTTGCATTCAAACAATTTTGTGTAGAAGGGAAAAATAAAATTAATATAGCTAGATAGAATATTGATTTGATTGTTCACAACTACATTACCTTAGAAAGATACAACACCTTAATTAGCTTAAATGAGAAGTAAATTAAAATTTCACACACTAAAGGAAATTATATGGCAATTTACTAAATAAACTCAACATTTTATTATATGAAACCAACAATTTGACAATAAGAAATTACCATATCCAAAATAGTGAATAGATTTGCTAAAAGAAAATAAATATACATCCATCTTCCTCAATTTACAAATCAATCAAATATTGAAGCACCACACAAACTGAAATACACTCTACAAACCTAAACACCAAAGTGCACATGAAATCTTGAGAACACAAGTACAAAAATTGCAAAACCTGAACTCCAAAAATCTCTGCAAACCACACACATTGAAAACTCAAAACCTGCAGCTAAAAATCTTCTACAAACCAATACTAGAAATTCCATTTAATCTTTGTTTAATTCTTGGGTCGAATCACCAATTGGATTATGAGAGTTTTTATCCCAAATTCCCAATATCTCAGGGGTTTCCATCCTTGGATCTACAACTACAAGGGGTTTCATCCCTGGATTGATTTCTGAACATATATGTTTTGAAATATATTAGAGGGCTAGATAATATCAAGTTGAATAATGTTTGTATCTTTTTTCTCTTCCTTTTTGTAGATTTATTGAGGAAATAATTAATTATTAATTATTTCTTTCTTTTTCCCTCCACTACCAAGAATTACTATATTTTTCCCTAGCTACTTTTAGATTAAAACTCCCCTCAAGAGATCCTCCCTAATATAGATTGCAATTCCCACTCCCAAAGATAGAGAAATAATTAAAATATTTCTAGGAGTTACAAATAGCCTCAATTTCCCCATTTAGGTGGCCTCATTTAACTCATTAAAATAATAATAATTTACTTGTCCAAAATAATTTGAGGACAAAATTATTTTCCTATAGAAAATAAAATAATACCTAATAGACTTAATTAATTAATTTTGAAAAAGGGACATCACACTTTTCTATCTCATATGGACCTAAGAAGTGGGTACAAAGCTTTCCTTTGAAGTCTTTAAATCTAGGATCAAATAATAGCGCCCAATCTCTCTTTTTCATATGTTGATTGTGCCACATTTTTCTTTGTTTTTGCACAAGTTATGTCTATTGTATTACTCCAAGTCTTAGCTCATCTAAAGTTCATTTAGATATGTTACTCATTCCTATTATACTTGAGTGAATTGTAGGACAACATCCAAGGCTATCCTTAGCATTTGTAATTTGAATTCGATGGGTGAGATTGTTTTCTTTCCAAAAATTAATTCATAGGGTGTGAATCTGGTGGTTGACTTCCAAGTCATGTTATAGGTCCAAATCGCCTCATGTAAATTCCTAGACCAATCCTTCTACTAGCTACTACTATTTTGGTGAGTATATACTCTAGTTCCCTATTCATGACCTCCACTTGACCATTTTTTTGAGGATGATACGGGGGAGACTTCTTGTGGCTTACTTGATACTATTTAGTTGAAGGCTCAAAGTACATATGACATAAATTGCAGCCCTTGATCCTGGTGACAATGGATTTGGTTGTTTTGCACCTCAAAAATATTCTATTATATAATAAATCAACAACTTTCTCCTCTCTAGAAAACCTTAGAGATAAATAGCTTCTATCTATTAGGTGATGTAATCAATGCACACAAGAATGTACTCTTTTCCTTCATACGCTAGTTCAATTGGTCTAGTCAAATGCAATCCTTATTTTTCAAATGGTTCAAGAACTACTTGAGGATGGAAATGAATTCCATTAGATGTTGTTGGCCAAGTTCCCATTCTCTACCATTTATCACACTATCTAACACACATTTTTACATCCTTATGAAGAGAGGGCCAATACTATCCAATGCCAAGAATTTTATGTGTTGTTCTTTTGGCTGAGTAATATCCTTTTATGAGTTTATCATGGCATACTTTTAGAATATTGTACACCTCATCTACCTATACACACATGCACAAAACAAGGTTAGGTTCACATTTAAATAGTAGGTCATTTACCTATTTGAACGTTTTACTTTCCTTTACAAGATTTTTCCTCTATTTGATGGTGAATCAAGCTAGAAATTCCCTTGTATCCAAGTAATTTTTTAAATCAACAAACCATGGTGTATGTGAAAAAATACAAAATAATTGTTAATCTATAAATTCATCCTTGGATACTTCTTGTTCATCACTTGCAAAGTGTATCCTTAACAAGAAATCAACAACCACAATAGATTTCTCAAGTTTATCTACTATTGTTACATTTAATTCTTGCAAGATAAGAAACCATATAATAACGTGCCCACTTTCTATAGGTTTGATTATGAGGTATTTAATAGAAGAATGATCTATGTAAACTACTACTTTGTATCCCATAATAAAGTGGCAAAATTTGTTAATGACATGTATTACAATTAGAAATTTCCTTTCATTTGTTGTATAGTTGTGCTTAATAGGCGTTAAGTTCTTGCTAATGAAATAAATAATGTACTTTCCCCCTTCTTCATCCCTTTTCCATACGACTACTCCTATGACATTTTTTGAAGTGTCTACATAGAGAGAAAAAGGTAGACTCCAATTAGGGCCTAACAAGATAGGGTAGAGGTTAATTTTTCTTTGATCAAATTAAAAGATTTTTAACATTCTTCTATCCAATCAAACTCAATATCCTTTTAGACAAGGGAAAACATGGGTTTCATGATTTTTCTAAAATTTGATAGTAGCTTGCATGACCTATAAAACATCTTACATCAATTTACATTTTGGGAGTGATAGCTATGTTATCACGTCTATCTTTTTTAGGTCTACTTTGATGCCTTCCATTGAGATGTGATGGCCTAAGAAGATGCCCTAGTCAACCACTATGTGACATTTCTTGTGGTTGAGTTAGAGTTAATGTTCTATAGAACTTCTTCAAAAATACTTCCATGGATAGTAAAATCATCCATGTAGATTTCCATGTAATCATTTACCAGCTCAACAAAAATGACAAGCACAAGCTACTAGAAGGTATCTATCACATTATAGAGTCTAAAAGGAAAAGATATATAAGAAAAGGTTCCTCAAGGGAAAGTGATAGTAGTTTTGTTGTAAACTTTTAGAGCTACTTGGACATGATTATATCTACTAAACCCATCCAAGAAAGAAAAGTATCTTTTCCCAACCAAGTTATCCAAAAATTGATCAATGAAAGGTAAAGGAAAATAGTTCTTGTTGGTTTCTTTGTTTAATTCCCTATAATCCATGCAAATTACCAAACCCCCAATTTTGAACCTTTGGGGTATTCTTTTACTCTACCACCCTTTAGGCATACATTTCCTCAAACTCTTGTCAATTAAATGTTGGGTTTCACCCAAGATAACATTAATGGCCTCAAATAGATGCATTAATATTAGAGAAAATGTTCAAACATCTATTAGCACACGTGGGCCCCTCAAAGACATGGTTGATGAGGCATATATCATGGTTTCATAGACATGACCATGTGAAGATGTTGCTATCAAGCATGGGTAATCTATACACATGTAGATGACCCTTTCTCTCCCTCCAAGACCACTTGAGGTTGATTTGGGATATGGGATTTTGGGCCCCAAGATAGGCCTTCAATCTCTTTATGATTCAAATAGCTTAATCAATTTTCATCTTTTCTTCCATCTTATCAAACAAACCTCAATTTGTCATAGCTTTAGCACTTGTGTTCATCTATTGGATCTAAGGATGAAAACGCTTTGATTTTTTAATGCAATCTCAAACAAAGGTTGTAATCTATGTTGAGGCTATGTTTTTTCATTCTAACAAGTATTTGTAGGTTTTTTATTTGAAATCTTGTAGTATGTTTGAATACAATATTTAGTTCCAACATGTGTGTGAATATTGTTACTATTTTTAAATCTATTTCAAAGTTACTTAGCTATAGGTCATCACAAATAGATGGTACATTTTTTCTTATTTTAGTTTCTTCATCATTTACTTCATAATTTCTAGAGTTATGACCTCTTTTTCTATCTTTTCTATACAATGTCTCACTAGATCTTAATTTCTCTCATCCTCTGAAACATTTCTTCCATATTTCCAACAACATTAACACCATGTTGTTGCTCTTCATGAAGGCATCTTGTCTTGAGATCTAATGCAAATGATCTCAAATTTGGTGATCTATCCATAATCACTCCTACAAAGTACCTCATAGTCAACACTCTATTTACATGCTTCTCACAAACTCCCCAATCTTGGCAATATATTTACAATAAAATATCCTTGACCTTCACAGGATGTAGAATTATGGCCTAATACCATTTGATGTAGTCATAGCTAAGGGGTCTAGTTAAGGTTTCTCCAACCATGCAACTAGATAAATATATGTAGTGAAACCCATTTGTGATGTAACAAATAATAGAAATAGATCTTATTGATTCATAATCATGAAGTACATTATAGTCTAACACAATCAGCTTACAACATAAGGCATCAACCTTAAAAAAATACATGAGCACCTTATGTGTAAATTTAAAATTCTCAAATGATAATTCAATGCAATCTCTTGTTCTACTACTTAACTATGAGCCTAAGCTCTAAATTATAATCTTCATTTGATATATACCATCTACATCCTCCCTTCTGAATCATAGTTGGCTTCAAATTATCATAAGCAATACTTGAATAGTGGGCCTTATCCTTAGGAATGATCTATGTCAGCCATAAGGTGGTATAAAACTTAATGCTAGATGAAACATGTGTCCTTGTAACATGTAGCTAGGAACCTTCTAGAATGAGTAGGGTAAATAATATGCATTTGGTATTGATGTCAATCATACTAGAAACCTCCTTAGGACCAACAAACTTAGAAATGTAACCAAGCATTATTTCAAAGATCATAAACATTCCACAAACCTTAGATAGTGATCTTTGATATGCTTGTGACTGAGTTAGGAACTCTAATGTGCCTTTGCACTTATAAAAGTTAGTTGTGGTGATCCTATGATGACTGGATCCTTATTGTAATCCTACAAATAAACAAACATGAAAGAAAATGTTTTTTGGTGATTCAAGATTGATCTTACACTATGGATGCTTCCACATCAATGGCCAATGCTACATTGAGATTCATGATCATGTTCAAATGTAATGTTATCACATGACTTTGGATTGTATGATACGCCACATAGAAACACACTATATCACTTTTTCTACAGGTGGAATTTTCTAACCTTACTCCTCATTTCATATTTTGAAAGTCTTAGATAGTTAAGCAAGTTTGTATCTTATGCCTATTTCATTTGCTAGATAGATTTTTCTCATTAATTTTTATTCCTATTTTACAAGTTTCCATGGAGCATGTATGCCAAGGATGATGAACACATGGAGATATCTAGTGCACTCCATTACATTATATGGACATTGTATCCTTTTAATGTGTGAGTATTTACTTTCATGAATATTTGTGAGTGCTCATTTACTTTGAGATACATGATCCCTATTGGATTCACATGCACCTCAAAGTGGGAGAAAAATATAATGGTGAAATTTGTATACACATGCCAATTCCCATTTACTTTAGACCCATTTTGAGAGAATGTCTTAATGCAATTACATATTAATAAATGGTGCAATCTTGTGCGAATTTGGGCTCATTCCCTGATCCTTCATCCATCCCCCTTTGTAACTATATATTTTTACGTATTTGGGCTTATTTCATCCATTTCCACACACAATTTTATAGACCTAACATTTATTACATCCCCCGCATGTCTAGACATCCATTACCTACATATATATTACTATTACCTTATGTTAGGCCAATCTTGTGGGTGTGGGATTGAGCTCAATTTGTAGATTTGGCCCCTAAGTTTTAAAAATTCAAATTCAAAATTTTCTGACTCTCACCCATTTTATTCCCATGATGAGTCAACATAGTACATGTTTCACATGATTATTGCTATGTAGTAGTATCTAAAGGCATTCATTTACATATAAATACATATTCTAGAATCATCCTAGCATCATTTGACTTTCTAGAGTATTCATGAAGTAGTTCTAGTAGAAAAACACTTCAGTTGGTTCATGAAAAGGAATAACATTTACTTTAGAATTATCACCTAATTTATTTGTGTGCTTTCCTGTCATCTCCTAATCTTTAGCATGATCATAAAGTCAGTGTCTCTAGGAGGTTGACCTAGGATAACTTGCCCCTAGAAATCTTGCAACCTCCTTAAAGCATATTTAAATACAAATAGTTCTTAATGAGTAGCAAGAAGCAAAAGACTTGGCAAACTAGAGAGAAAAAGTGCAAAAATCAACAAGATTAGTTTGCACATATAGAAGCAACCTAGAGTCACAAATTCAACTTGAAACCAATGACCACTTGGCACAAAATTCCTCACAATGAACACAATAAATTGTTGATATTCTTTATCAAGACAATTTAGATCTATGTATCATCAAATTTATTTTCTCTCCATATTTAAAAACTAAATACTTTTACTCCTCCATATTTAATTTCCTAACTTAAGATTTAATATTGGTAGGTTGCTTTTATATGTGCAAGACTAAGCTGAAAGATTCTGGAATTTCTATGTACACTTATAAGATTCCAATCTAGAATCTTTATTAAAAAATTTAAATAATATAAATAGTCACTCCACAAATAAAAGAACCAAAAAAAATAAATAAGAAAACAAACTAAGACTCCAATATTAAAAAAACAAAAACAGTAAATGAATTGTCTATAATGCCACCCTCTTCCTTCCACTTTAATGCCTGAACATTTCTTTGTGCGTGGGAAAGAAGATGCAGTAGTTACATTCTATACCTTTGGAGCATTTCACTCTGCAACGACTTTTCTTTTCCCATCGCCTTTATATAACTTTCCTTATTCCTTGATCTCAACTGGAAGTGAATGTCTCGTGTGTAACTGAGATTCAAGTGTGTATTTGTTTGGGAGGATCAAATCGTTGCTTTGAATGGTGGGCAGTATATTAATGCAGCTTCTATGTTGGTGGTCGGCAAGGGATTGAGTCTTGCTACACCTGCGCTTGCTCTACTGCAGAGGTGGTATTTCATAATGTATTTTTCATGATTAAGAGCTTGATGAACATCAATGAGTTTACATTATTTATTCCTCCTTATTTTAGTGTACAACTTTTCTTTGTTGAGTCAAAGAGGAATCCAAGAGATGACCCACTTCTTCTTTGGCTCACTGGAGGTCAAGATAGAAAATAAAGAAATCATGAAATCCTTTATATGCGCCAGGTCTTTATTCTCATAGTTTGATTTTCTCTCCATATTTTTGCTTTAAAGAAATTAGGAGGGAGCAAAAGTAGGATTTATTTTAATGGAAATCTCTGCTGCAAAAGCTGAACCCTGACTCTTTGAAAATTTTGCAAGCAAAGTTTTGGGACGAAATTAGGGTTTAATTTTTAAGTGTAAAAATAGTCCCAAGATAATGAAAACAGAACAGCAACAGCAAAACAGAGAGAAAATAGGGCAAACAGAGTTGAATAAACTCAGAAATATTTATTCATCTAACTTGCATTACATCCAAAATGCTTATCCGACAGCTCTCTCTAAACACATATATATAGCTACAGAAGTTTTGAGGCCTGGAAGCTTTTGGCATTCTAGATGATTCTAAATTCCTAGAATGTTCTTTTCTAGAACAGCTGGAAGTTTCTCTTAGAAAGTTCTTTTCTAGAACAACTGGAAGCTTCTTCCTGGAATGTTCTTTGGAAGACTTCTAGAAACATTCTAGACAATCTTAATAATTCCTAACATCCCCCCTTAAGATTGGCTAGAATAATACAAACATAATACAAAAGGAGAGGGGAAATACAAAGGAGAGGGGAACATTATACTACTATCCCCCCTTAATGTTCACCTCTAACATACCAAGCATGCCTCTTAATTTTAAGAATTTGGCTTCAGTCATACTCTTAGTGAATATATCAGCTACTTGTTCTTCACTTGGACAAAACTGAAGAGTGATAATAGATGCTTGAACAAGATCCCGAAGGTAGTGAACATCTATCTCAATGTGCTTTGTTTTAGCATGAAAGACTGGATTGTTGGCAACCTGTATGGTACTTTGATTGCCACAATACAGAGTGCTGGTTGAACTTTGTAGAAAACCAATCTCAAATAGAAGATTCTGAATCCAAACTGCTTCCTTGGCTGCTTCTTTTGCTGCTCTATATTTTGCTTCACATGAAGATAATGATGTAGTTGTTTGTTTCTTGCTACTCCATGTAATAGGGCCTGATCCAAGATTGAAAACATAACCACCAGTAGATTTTTGATCATCTATATCACCACCCCAATCTGAATCAGTAAATCCAACCAAAGAAATTGAAGACTTATAGCCATAGTAGATTCCAAAGTGTATGGTTCCATGGATGTATCGTAAAATTCTCTTAGCAGCCAGCCAATGACTTTGTTTAGGTGCCTGCATAAATCTAGATACAAGATTGACTGTAAAACAAATATCTGGTCTAGTATGAGTTAGATAAACCTAAGCTACCAACAAGTTGTCTATATAAAGTGGCATCTACACTCTTGGAAGTACATTCTTTAGTAAGCTTGACTCCGGATTGAAACGGGGTAGATGCTGGCTTGCATTCAAGCATGTTAAACTTTTCTAAAAGGTCCAAAGCATATTTTGATTGTGAGATGAACAATCCATCATGTAATCGACAAACTTGTAAGGCAAGAAAATAGTTTAGTTCACCCAAATCACTCATATGAAATGTCTTCTTAAGATCTGATTTTAAATCATTGATTAACCCAATATTCGGTCCAGCAATGAGTAAATCATCTACATAAAGTGCAACAAGAAGAATATCATCTTGAACTTTCTTCACATAAAGATTGGGATCTGACTTACATCTCTTAAATCCATGAAGCTGAAAATACTTGTCAATCTTCTCATTCCATGCTCGTGGCGCTTGTTTAAGACCTTAAAGTGACTTCTTTAATCTGCAAACAAGATTAGGATGTTGCTGATCCACAAAACCTGGTGGTTGATCCATATATATTTCTTCATATAAATCTCCATTTAAGAATGCATTTTTGACATCCATTTGATGAATATGCCACCCAAGACTTGCAGCCAAAGAAAGAATAATTCTAACTGTGTTCATTTTAATGACAGGAGCAAATGTTTCTTCATAATCAACACCCTCTTTTTGATTGAACCCCTTAGCAACCAATCTAGCTTTGAATTTTTCTATAGCACCATCTGATTTAAATTTAGTTTTGTAAACCCATTTGCAACCAATAACATTCTTACCTTTGGGCCGGGGCACAAGTTCCCAAGTTTTATTCTCTAACAATGCATCATATTCCTCTTTCATGGCTTGCTCCCATTCCTTCTTTCCTCTAGCTTGCTCATATGTGATTGGGTCATTTACTTGTAATACTTTGGCCATGAGAGCACTACCATTCCTTCCTTGGATGTTTGAGCCTTGTCTATATATTTCTTCAACACTCCTTGTCTTTTGTCTAGCTGAAAGGACATCTTCTTCATCATCACTACCTGCAAAAAATCGCTGAGTACAAGCATTAGTAGTTTCATTTTCAATAGTATTATCATCATCAGTAGTGCTCACCTCATCCTCATCAATATTGGCTTCATTTCTTTCTAAAATATCTGAAAAATCAGAAACATTTGCTGTTGTAGAGTGAGAGGAAGTGGCTGTAAGTTGTGAAAGCTCATCAAATTTTACATCTCTACTAACAAAGACCTTTCTTGTTGTCAAATCATATAACCTGTAAGCCTTTGATTCTTCACTATAACCCACAAACAAACACTTATGACTCTTTAGTTCTAACTTTTTCCTCTTTTCATCAGGAACATGTGTCCAAGCAATGCATCCAAATACTTTAAAATACCCAATGTGGGGCTTTCTACCACTCCAAGCTTCTTCAGGGGTAATATTTGGGAGGGCTTTAGTTGGAATTCTATTCACAATATATGCAGCACAAGAAACAGCCAAACCCCAAAATTGATTATGCAAACTTTTAAAATGCAACATACAACAAGCCATTTCTAAAAGAGTTCTATTCATTCATTCAGCCACCCCATTTTGTTGAGGAGTATAAAGAACCGTTCTTTGCACCTTAATACCACAATTTTCACAAAATGACTCAAATGCATAGTTGCAATATTCACCCCCATTATCCGTCCTTAAACACTTAATTCTTTTTCCACTTTGATTTTCAACTAATGCCTTAAACTTTTGAAAAACTTCAAATACTTCATTTTTCCTTTCAAGAAAATAAACCCATACTCTCCTACTGTAATCATCAATAAAAGTCAGAAGGTACCTGGCACCTGAAAGTGAAGGATATCCTGGTTCACATAGATCACTATGAATGAGCTGCAATGGATGATTAGCTCTCCATGCTTTCCCTGATTCAAAAGGATCTCGATGATGTTTTCCTAACACACATCCTTCACACACACCTTCAGATGCTGAAATTTTTGTCAATCCACTAACCATATCCATTCTAACCATATCTTGTAATTTTCTATAATTTATATGTCCAAGTCTAGCATGCCAAAGTTTTGACATATAATCAGCTTGAGCAATAAAAGCATGAGAGAGTGTATATTCATCATCAACAGACCCGACAAATTTAAATAAACTCTCTTTATGATCAACTCTACCAATAGCAATTATATTGCTTGGGTCTTTTCTATCTCTAACAATAACTTGATCAGTAGTGACAACAAACTCATATCCAGCTTGAACAATTTTATATACTGAAATAAGATTCACCCCTAATCCTTCAACCAGCAAAACATTTTTCAAAGACCCATTCGTGACATTAACAGTCCCCGTTCCTAAAACTGGAAGTCTCATTTTATTGCCAATAGTAATTTCTTGATCTGAATTCTTCCCTTCATAAAAATCAATAAACAAAGATCTATCCCCAGTCATGTGATATGATGCCCCTGAATCTAAAATCCATTCTTTATTAGAATCTGAAGCAAAGTATCCCCACTTAACACTACTTTCAGGTCTAGCAATTACCTCCTTATTTGATTTCTCTGGCCTTTTTAGAGAGATGGCTACGAAGCTATGCCTATCCTTCTTGCCATCCTTGAACCTTTCTTGCTTGGGCTTGTATTGCTGCCTTTCGTTGTCCCTCTTCTTCAAACAAAATTTCTCCATGTGATTTTCACCTCCACAATACTGCAAATAATCGATTTCCTTCTAACTTGCTTTTCTGCAGAGTCATTTCTAGAGAAATGGTTAGAACCGTCATTTCGAAATTTATAATTTCCTTTCCAATTCTTCTTTCCATCATATCTAGAAAATTTACTCTTGGCTGCATATGCATGATTCTTCTTAATATGCCCTTCTTTAATAAGCTGAACCTCTTCATCTAAAACAGACTTACAAAATTGATCAAAAGTTTGCTGGGGGGCATTGGGAGTTAGTTGGAGAACCCTTTTCCTTGATTCCTTAAATACCTTGTATGGCTGGGGAAGCTTACTTTCAACCATTGCAATCAACTGAAAATCTTTTTTTGCATATTTAGCACCTATTTTCTTCAGCTGAGCATTTAAAAATGTAACTTCATTAAAGTAATCAGACATTTTTTCAAAATCAGAAGGATCTAAATTCACCAATCTTTCTTCTATGCTAAACATGCTAGCAATATCTGCATCTTTATAATCTTTTTCTAAACTCTCCCATAGCTCTATTGGATTATCAGTATCAACAAATCTTCTATTGAGATTGGGGCTTAAAGCTTTACCAATAATACCTCTAGCTTGTTCTAGCTTGCATTTCCATAGCTCCTTTTCTTTTTCACTTTGGGGTTCTCCAATTTCTTTATTCACTATCCTCCATAGAGCCTTTTCTCTCAAAGCATTCTTGACTGCAATCTTCCAATCTGCAAAACCACTTCCATCAAATATTGGCAACACTTCATTTGTAGATCCCATGTTAGCCAAAAATAAAGAGCCCTGCAAACAAATCACTTCCAACAATATATATGCCCTGCAAACAAATCACTTCAGCATTATACTTCCAACTGAGCCTCTAACTGAATCTCTAGCTGAACCTGGAAAAAAAAAAATCTAGCTGAACCAGGCTCTGATACCATGTAAAAACAGTCCCAAGATAATGAAAACAGAACAACAACAGCAAAACAGAGAGAAAATAGGGCAAACAGAGTTGAATAAACTCAGAAATATTTATTCATCTAACTTGCATTACATCCAAAATGCTTATCCGACAGCTCTCTCTAAACACATATATATAGCTACAGAAGCTTTGAGGCCTGGAAGCTTCTGGCATTCTAGATGATTCTAAATTCCTAGAATGTTCTTTTCTAGAATAGCTAGAAGTTTCTCTTAGAAAGTTCTTTTCTAGAACAACTGGAAGCTTCTTCCTAGAATGTTCTTTGGAAGACTTCTAGAAACATTCTAGACAATCTTAATAATTCCTAACATTAAGGAGGTAAAGATGTCTGTCAAGATGGGGGTTAGCAATGCGGTGATAGCCATCCAAGACAAATTAAGAGCCAAAATTGGGCAAACAAAGGTTAAAAGATATTGAAGCTGCTCTATATCTCTGGTAATATATTTTATAATCTTTAATAGTAATTCATGTGGACTAGATGATATGCCTTCTATATTTGAAGGTTCAATGGATTCAGAAGAATATGCAATATACAGAGATACTAATTATTTCAGTGGTGAAAAATGCTACTGTTAAATAACAAATTAGTTAACGCCTCAGTACTAGTGCTAGCTTAGGTTTAGTTATATATTAATTTCTCAATTTTATCTATTTTATTTTTCTTAGGCAATGATGTCATTGTGAGAGTGGTTTTATGTTGCCATCCACAAATTCGGTGACTAGCCTATTAAATTCCTGATATTTAGAATGATTAACGATTATTATTGTGTCTAATCTTGACGGGTTTTGGAAATATTTTCCAAAATTTGATTACAAAGTTTCAAACTCTATCCTTTGTAACTCTCTATAGGTCCAACTTGATAATGGTTGATTCAAGATAAATTCAGTGTACTACTTCATACCTTGTGGCACTTGTTATGTTTGAGCTTCAAATGCCTTGAGAGTGACCATTCCTATCATTATTCTTGGAGGCATATTTTGTGAAGACCCAACACTTCCATTATTGATTAGAATGTTCCCATTATCCTGGCCAATGAAACTTGATGGAAAGGGAGAAAGATTTGCAGTTATTCATGACCTCCTCCAATCCATGGCATAAATGACTTGCCTTGATTCAACAATTTATATGAAGAACCATATGCTAAGAGCAACGTCGAAATTAGAGAATTATTATTAATAATATCTAGAGGAGATTTTTGACTTGACAAGGTGACAAAATGGAGATGAAAGGACCCAGCCTAAATTTGATGGCCGTATGACTGTATTTAAGCATTTTTACTATAAAATACAATTAAATTTTAAAACAAACTGTATCACATGAAAGGAGAGATTTGGACTATCAAAATTTGTATAGAATTATGATGATATATGTATAAGGTATGTCATAGTATTTTAATTTTTATGGCCATCTTTCAATGTATAACCGTCATTAAAGATTGCTTGATAGGCAGGTTCAACCATCAAATTTAGACCTTACAACCACAATTATATAAACCCTTAAGGAGTTATGAAAAAATGTTTGCTTAAATATTGATCATGAAAAACACAAACTACTTTGGTCATTATAAGGTTAAACAAGAATATCAAATTTTGGTTTTCAAGGGGCAAGGACACTAGTGAGAAGCAGTCAGAAGTTTGGACAAAAATTTGGGGGTAAAACAATATTAATTTATTGAATATTTATCTTCAACAAAAGTAATAATTGAATAAAAATAAGAAACACATTGTTTGGATTTATTTTTATTAATGATTATTTGAATAAAATATCCATCCAATATGATAGCTATATATTATTTTTTAATTCTGTCTTTCTATTAAAAAGTAGAAAAAGTGGATACGGATGAGCAAACTTGAGTTACATTTCATAAACCACAAAATTGTAGGACCAAATTTCAGAGAGTTCCAATTAAGAATGTAGATTAAAGTAAATGATATGATATGTTTTAGTGAACACCTATTTAATTTTTTTTGCTAAATTTTATTATCATTGGATTTTAATAAAATCTATTTCCAAAACACACATATAATACTAATATACATATCTATATATTTATTTTTATGATTGTTAGTATTTCTTTTAAAGGGGGATATTAAATTGTGTTCAAAACTCTTTTAACTTGTAATTAAATTTTGTTATACAAACCAATCAACTTTTATTTATTTTTAATCTAAGTTTATATTAAGTTTGATGCAAATTTTTTAAACAAAAATATTACAAAAATTATCTATAATTTAATTAGCCAATTGATTTAGGAGATATAATTCTATTGGCTACTTGATTAAGGGTCTTATTCTCCCTTATCTTCCTTAAATGTCTCCTCCAATGCCCCTATATTTCTCCATCATTCCCTATTGTTAGGATAAATAGATTTTACCTTGCTTAAAGTTTTACTTAGGCTTAAATAATTAGTTTGGGAAGGTATTCCTGTTAGGGTAGTTTTATCTATTAAAAGATTACTCGTCATATTTCTCTTGCCTTTAAATAGGCATTTGTACATTTGTAAAAATAAATCAAGCAATAGAGATTTTCTTCTCGCATCAAGCTCTTATCATCCTCATGTGGTGAGTTATCTTCTGGTTGATCCTGAGCATCCCAGCATGGTATCAGAGTTGGCAACCTAGAACCCTCACCCATATCCAGAGAAGAACATTGGACTATGAGATCAATTGATCATTGTTGTATCAGAGAATCAAAGGTTTATGACAGAATCATCAGGCCAAAATTGTCCATCACCATTCATAGCGTATTTAGGGTTTCTATGGAAGGCATCATTTTAATCAAGAGTGCTTGGAGCGCAGATCCACATTAATCCTCACGTTGAAAGGTGTAGATTCAACCACCAAGCTTGGAAACCCTAAGTGCCAAAGTTGCTGACCTCCAAATTAGTGGCCGAACGTTCTTATTTCTTAATATGAAGTCCATGCTACTCATAATGCCATTGCAGAGCTCAAGGAGGGTCTAGATAATGCCAATTTAAAAGTTTTGATGACAAATTTGAGAAAGGCATGAAGACATTCCCAACGCGGAATTCATTTTTAGATCATACTATCTGAAAAATTGATGAGCGATTCACAGATGGTTTCTCCCTTATGAATTAGCATCGACATTTTCTTCAATAAGGATTTGACCTCAGCAAATAGTTCAATTTTTCCCTCACATTCACTTGAATGTTTTTGTAGTGACCATGTATTGGCGGATAGAAGTAAACCAGAGTTTCCAAAAGGTTTTTCTTCAGGAGCGCCACCATGGACTCAAAATCTTGGATGGTGTAGTCACTGGGCATGGAGAAGAGGAGGCATTTCTGGTTATAATGTATATACAGCATCCCACACAGAGCAGAGCATTCCTCATCACCAAATATATTTTTGTATGCAAACTTTAATATCTCTAAACTTTTGCCAAATAAATTTAGCTAGGATTTGGAGGTGGGCCCGTATGTTGTGATTTGGGCATTTGTTATGAGATCCTTTATCCCACATAGCTCTTGTTGAGGCATTATTTGCCCTTCTTAGATGCGGTCACTTAGATAGTGGTGTGAAATGGTTGTGGGAAGCTCGTGGCGTTTGTGCTTGTATGCTTGGTGACTCGAAGGTTGATCAGTTGGCATAACAACCATAATTTGTAACACATCTGTTGTGTATTTTTTGCTTACTTGCAGAAGGTGGTCACATGGCTGAGCAAGGGCTAATCTACCCTAGAGCTTAATCCAGCTCCATCATTGTTGCATTGAGCTCCCATAGGTGACTTTCTTCCACGGAGCATATCTTGGGCATTCAGAGTCTGATTTTTGCATTCCGCATATCATTGGAAACCTAACTTCACCAAGCTCGTAATGGTGTAGGTCAATCCACCTAATTTTGACATTCATCATCATATATTTGGAGTTTTTTGAAGGTACTATCTTTGTGATGTTTTGAAGAATTCATAGCTTAATGGGTTTTTCTTTAGAGAAAGGGAACTATGAGCAATGGAGTGAATCCATCCTCACTCATCTTAGTGAGCACAATCTATTGCCATATCTTTATAATAATGTTCCTATTCATAGCACAGCTCATGAGTATCATATTTGGAAAGGCTATAGGGCTAGAGTCTTTAGAGTTATTTTTGAGCATCTAGATGATGACTTTTTGGAGTCTATTATCCATCTTGAGTGCCCTTATGCTCTTTGGACCTACATCTGAGACTCATATGGAGACCATGATCCTCCACCATCTCTTAATGCTTCTCTTTCCAACTATGATATGCCTCATTATCCTTTAGAGAAGTTAGACCATGCTTGTGCTCCTTTGGACATTTTTGAGACTTCAGATGAGGTTGCAGTTGCTTCAGAGGTTCTTGATTCTTCTTCAAAGATAGTTGATCCACCTTCACATCCATTGGATTCTTATCTAGATTCATTGATTGAAACTTCCATCATTCTTAATTAGTAGGATTCATATTGTCTTCCTCATTGGGATTCTTATTTACCAGACATTGGTTTCTTATTCGTGGAGTCTCACATTTCAGACTTGGAAGACACATTTGAGGGATTAATTTTCCTATTTGATGATAGTTGTGATACAACTGTTGTCACTCAATCTCTGTCTTTGGAGAGTGTTCAAGATCAGTTTCAAGTGGTACCTTGTTTGTCACCTTCTATTGTGATTGGGCATGTTCCTGATTGGTTTGTGGCATCATCTTCTAAGGTCTTGGTGACACATGAGAAGATCTTAGAGACATCCTCATTCTTCATGCTTCCATCTTTCAAAGCATATCTTGAATGGGAAGCATAACTGCATCTATACATGGTTTTGTTTCTTCCAAAAGGGAGACAAGTTGTTTGTCGACATTGAATCATGTTTTGTCTTCAGGCACTTACCATTTTTGTAGGCAATTACACATTGTGGGGGGCTACATAGTCTCTCTCTTTCCCTCTTATGGGGGGTCATTGATTGTATATACATGATGTATGTGGTCCTTGGGGGTATTAGCGAGTCCTCCATCCATGCATCTTGTTTTTTTTTCTTTTCTCTCTTTTGGCGAGGAGTTTCTCCCACAAGGATTTTCTCCTTTTCTCTAGTTGTGAGAGATTACATTGCATCATATTTTGATTTGTAAATGGGTAGCTAACATGGTTGTGTAGCCGACACCCATATTGCATAATAATTATTCTCCCTAAGTTGTACTTAAGGGGGGGTGTTAGGGTAAATAGATTTTACCTTGCTTAAAGTTTTACTTAGGCTTAAATAATTAGTTTGGGAAGGTATTCCTATTAGGGTAGTTTTATCCATTAAAAGATTACCCATCACATTTATCTTGCCTTTAAATAGGCATTTGTACATTTGTAAAATAAATCAAGCAATAGAGATTTTCTTCTCGCATCAAGCTCTTATCATCGTCCTATGGTGAGTTATCTTTTGGTTGATCCTAAGCATCCCAACACCTATTTTATGACAAAATTATTCTATATTTATCTCCACTTACACGTTTAATATTCCTTATTTATGAGAAAATTTTATGAACCAATTACATATTATAGTTTATCTAGGTTTGTGTTTTGGACATTTTAATAAATACTTCAAAAATAATCACCTTATATTTACAATGAAGAGAATAATATGTAGCATCAATATGGACATTATTGGCTTAATGAAAATATTGAAGAGATCAAACACAATAGTACAATTGTAATTATAGATACAATATTTTTGGTTTAAGATTATTGAATGTTGATATCAAAATTTTACATTGGGAATTCCATCTTTGGAAGATATCAAATGTATGATCCTCCAAAAAGTAAAATTTCCTAACTACTATATTAATTGTTCTATTTCTATCAACTCTTTATACATATTAAACATTCTATTTTATTATTTTATCAAACATCATAAATGTACGAATCATACAATTCTCCAATATTATAATTATGTCAATTGTTGGTAAATTCTATCTTTCATGGATGCATGAAAGATTATCAAAGTGAACAAATATGAAGAATAAACACCACTAAAAAGTGTTTAACAAGCTATATACCAGATTGTTTCAACAAGAACTAACATTTCCAAGGTTTAAATGAAAATATAAGTGTTAATAAAATGGGTTTTGCTATGCAATTCAATTGTATTATGAAAAATGACACAACACAATATAAAATAGATTACTAATTGAAAAGAAACACACCCACATTATGGAAATATTTAAACTACATTATTATTAGAATAGTTACTAAAAATTTTAATATATGATTTTTTTTGTATTTAAATAAGCAAAGTTATAACAAAAAGAGTGTAAGAATTAGAGTTCCAATTAGGGTTAGGGTTCAAATTAGAGCTAGGGTTAGAGTTCAATAAGGGTTATGGTTAGTATTAAGGTCAGGGTTAGGGTTTGAATTATAGTTAGACTTAGGGTTAGGGTTAAAATTAGAGATATGTTTAGGGTTATAATAAGGCTTAGGGTTAGGGTTAGGTTTAAAATTAGGATTAGTGTTAGGTTTAGAATTAGAGTTAGGATTACAATTGGAAATGTGGTTATGATTAGGGTCACAATTAGGGTTAGGGTTAGCATTAGTGTTAGGGTTAGAACTAGGATTAATGTTAGAATCATGTTAGGGTTATAATTAGGGTTAGGGTTGGAATTGAGGTTAGAGATAGAGTTAGAATTAGGGTTACTAAATTAGGGTAAGCATTAGAGTTTCAGTTAGGGTTAGGGTTACGGATAGAGTTAGGGTTAGAATTTAGGTTAGGGTTAGGGTTAAAATCACAGTTAGAATTGGTATTAAGGTAAGGGTTAGAATTAGGGTTATTATTAGATTTAAAATTAGGGTTTTAGTTAGTGTAGAATAAATATTATGATTAGAATTAGGGTGTGAATTAAGGTGGGTTACTATTAGAATTAGTGTAAGAATTAGAGTTAGGTTAGGCATTAGAGTTATAGTTAGGGTTAGGGTTAGGGCTAGAGTTCGGGTTAGAATTCAGGTTAGGGATAGGGCTAAAATCATAGTTAGAATTAGGATTAAGGTAAGGGATAGAATTAGGGTTATGATTAAAATTAGGGTTAGGCCTAGGGTTAGAGTTACGATAATGATTCCTATTAGAATTAGGGTTAGAATTAAGGTGGGTTACTATTAGAATTAGGGTAAGAATTAGAGTTACGGTTAGGGTTCAAATTAGAGTTATGGTTAGAGTTCAATTAGGGTTAGATTTAGGGTTAGGATTCAAATTAGAGTTATGATTAGATTTAGGGTTAGAATTACAATTAGAATTAGGGTTATAGTTTGAAAAAGGGTGACAATTAGAATGAGAATTAGGGTTAAAACAAGGGTTAGGGTTATACTAAGGGTTAGGGTTAGGGTTAGGGTTAGGGTTAGGGTTATGATTAGGGTTATAATTAAGGTTAGGGTTGGTATTGTAGATAGAATTAGGGTTAGAATTATAATTATAATTTAGGTTATAGTTTAAAGAAGGCTGACAATTAGAATGAGAATTAGGGTTAAAACTAGGGTTAGGGTTGTAATAAGGGTTAGGGTTAGGGTAAGATTTAGGGTTACGATTCGAATTAAGGTTATGGTTATGATTAGAGTTATAATTAGAGTTAGTGTTGGAATTACACTTATGATTAGGGTTAGGATTAGGGTTAGAATTACATTTAAAATTAGGGTTACAATTAGAATGAGAATTATAGTCAAATCTAGGTTTAGGGTTATAATAAGGGTTAGGGTTAGGGTGAGATTTAGGGTTACGCTTACAATTAGGTTTAGGCTTAGGGTTCTAATCAATGTTAGAATTAAAATTACAGTTACAATCAATTTTATGGTTAGGGTTACAATTAGGATAAGCATTAGGGTTAGTGTTAGGTTTAGAATTAGGGATACATTTATGGTTAGAATTATGAATAGGGTTAGAACTAGGGTTGTATATAGGGTTATGATTAGAGTTAGAATTGGGGTCAAGTTTCATGTTAGGATTAGGATTGGAATCAAGGTTAGTATTAGGGTTAGGGTTAGTATTAGGGTTAGGGTTATTGTTATAATTAGGGTTACGATTCAAAATTGAGATTAAAATATTCCTTTAAAATAGGTATTCTTATTCTAAATCTAACCCTAATTATCACCACAACCATAAGATTACACTTAGCATTGTTTTATAAGCCTCAAAACTTTTAATCTAACGGTATTTCTAAATCTAACCCTATTTAACATAATTCTAACCTTTTAATTTTGGTTGTAACTCTAATAATACCACTAACTCCAATTCTAACCCTAACCTTAATTTTATTCCTAACCCTAACCCTAATTGTAACCCTAATTATAGCCTAAACAGTAACCCTAACCCTAATTTTAACCTCTAACTCTAATCCTAAATATAATATATAATATAATTATAATTATAATTATTATATAATATAATATATTATTATTATTATTATAAAATTATTATTAGAATTATAATTATTATAATATATCTAATCTATATTATAATATTATTATATAATTATATAATATAAATAGAATTAGGCTTGCCGATGTTATTAGCATACCTATATTTAAAAAATATATTTAAGTGTGGTAAATTGATTATAAAAAAAGATGCTTCAAGAAGAATATCTCTCCATATACTTTAGATATATTTTTTAAATAAAGGTATGCTAGTATTATTACTTCTATAGCGTGTAGAATAATTTATCTTGATTAATATATGCTGAATTATATGTATTTCAGGAAAGTAATGTTAATATTTTATGATTAACGTATGATGCTAATAGAAGTGTGTTCCAGTAAAATCAGCGAATGGTAAGCAATATCATATGACAAAATCATCATAAACATAGAAAAGACGGATGAACATAGAAATGCACGTAGTGCACATGATGACAGTTTACAGGCTTCCGAAACTCCGCAACTCTTGGACAATGGGACAATCCATTCTTTGGAATTTGAGATCAAATTATCAAATTCATCCGCATTATATTATCGACAACATTGCTGATTGCATTCACATGCCTGTAGACTGTGGCCAACAGATGGGAACCCTCTTTGATTTCTTCTTCTTGTCCTTTGTTACGTTCCAATTGGGAGCACATGCAAGAATATCACTTAACTTCAATTACCCTCCCTCAATTGATATCACGCTGGTTGGAGTAGCAACCTTTTATCGTGGCTTGGGCTCAGCTTACATCTCCCTCTCGGTGTCCAGTTTTCTTAATTTGTCCAGTCAGAACTTCGGCTGGGCAACTTACAACAAATCAGTTCCTCTCTGGATTAACTCTAACTCTTCGTGCGCTCTTGCCAATTTCACTAGTCATTTCCGATTCATTTTCAGTGAAAACGAAATGGATGGACTCTCTTTTTTTATGGCACCTTTTGACTTGGAGCCACCCACAGATGCCAGTGGTCAATGGCTTGGTCTCTTTAATCAAACGTCTGACGGAAAAATCTCCAATCAAATAGTCGCTGTCGAGTTCGATACGTTGAAGAACTTTCCTTTCGATATGGATGAAAACCATGTTGGAATCGACGTGAATAGCATTGTTTCCAAGAAGAACATCTCTGTGACCGATGATCATCTCAACAATGGCAACCCATGGGACACATGGGTGGATTACGATGGCGTAGCCCAGAACCTCAGTCTATATCTTGTGTGTCCATTCTTCCCTGTTGGTCCTTCTATAAAACCCCCAACACCAATCTTGTCGTATCATATAGACCTCAGTCTGTTTCTTCCTCAGAACATCAAGCTTGGCATCTCCGCTTCCACCAGTCGAGAGTCAACCGATGGTCAAAATCTCTACCTTTGGGAGTTTTCTTCTCAATATTCGTGGGAAATAGACACTCCGCCCCAAAATTCACCACGCCAAAGTCCAACGCTCCCTACCCCACAAAGTGCACCACTCCCTAGCCCCAGCGAAAGGGCAACAAACAACAAACGTGAAGTTATTTTGCTGTCCGTGATAGCCGGCATAGTGGTGCTAACTATCAGCGGTTTTACACTGCTCTTAGTCAAGCGATGGCGTCTTAGCACTAGAAATTTAATCAAGCATGATAAAGAGGAAAGCAGAGAGCTAGACAAACGCTTTGCTCAAGGCCCGCGAAAGTTTTCCTACGCTGAGCTCTGCGCTGCAACAAAAACTTCAGCAACAATGAAATGCTCGAAAAGGGAGGCTTCAGAGGAGTTCACAGAGGCACCTTGGCCAACTCAAAGCAGCCCATAGCTGTGAAAAGGATATCTCAAGGCTCCAAACAAGGGAAAAAGGAATACATTTCAGAAGTGAGCATAATCTCTAAGCTAAGGTACCGTAACCTTGTGCAACTCCACGGATGGTGCCATGAAAAGGGCCAACTGCTTCTTGTCTACGAATTTCAGCCAAAGGGAAGTCTAGACAAATATTTATTTAGCGAGCAGAAGAGAGGTGACTTGAATTGGGATCGAAGGTACAACATTGCGTGTGACATAGCTTCTGCGCTTCTTTATCTTCATCAAGATTGGGACGAGCGTGTCGTGCACAGAGATGTGAAGGCCAGCAATGTAATGTTGGATGGCGATTTCAATGCAAAGCTGGGGGATTTTAGGCTAGCGTGCAGCCTCAAACACAACTGTGGTGGCAGGGACATTTGAGTATATTGCACCTGAGTGTTTCCGTATAGGAAAGGCAAGTTTAGAATCAGACGTCTTCAGCTTTGGGGCTGTCGGTTTAGAAATTGCATGCGGGAGGCGGGCTGTGGACCGGAGCTTAGAGGACCATTATTACAGATTAGTCGAATGGGTTTGGGATTTGTATGGACAAGGGAAGGTTTTGGACGCTGCAGATGCAAAGCTGGGTGGAAATTTCAATGCCGAAAAGATGGAACAGGTATTATTAGTGGGGTTGTTATGTTCTCATCCGGATCCCAAAGCCAGACTAAACGTAAGGCAAGTGGTCGATATTCTGAAGTTGAAAGCTCCACTGCCTCGGGTTCCTCCCACTTATCCAGTAGCCGTCTATGATGCTCCACCTGGTCTTGCCCTAACGTTATCCTCGGCGTGTAATCAAATATTTTGTACCGCAAAACATAGTGGAAATATTGACGATGCCTAAGGGAGAGGGGCCAGTAGCCACACACCCTAACTTCGCGCACGTCAAGTACATAGCTAGATATGTCGAATTTCAATGATTTTTTTTTTTTTGTTTTTCCATATACGAGTGAAGAGCTTAAAGCTATTCTTTCAGCTTCTGGGCATTTATACATTGCCCTGTATGATGCGTTATGTGCACATGGGTCGAAAAAGTGTCATTTCAACATGTCGCTCCATACATGCGCACCAATGTGCCGGTAACCGCTCGCCATGGCCCCCCAAAAAATTTCCAAGTTCACTAAAAAGGCAACACACTTGATCATTTTTATAGTCACAGAGCATTAGAAATATGTTTATTAAAACCCCACCATAAATCACGTTGGTGGGGCCTTCAAACTCACCTTCCCCCTTCCTAAACTTTCCCATGCCCATCTAAGGCACAACATGCATGTTAACGTGTTTGCTTAGGCACGGATGGGAAACAACATTAAATCCATTCAATGTTCATTCGGGTCCGAATACATATTCCACTTTCCACCGAAAAGTTAATCATTTACCGACTGCTTTCCCTGTTCTCCACGGTGCGATTGAAATGCGAGGGTTTTTACTGCATCCGCTGGCTGTCACTCTCCATGCAGATACGTCTCCGTGCAGGTAATGAGCAAACATCATCTCTCCCCATGTGATTTCAGCTTTACAGTATTTATACAATCATTTATCTTCATTTTTCTCTCATGCTACCTGTGATTTGGGTACTACTATGTAATTTACTTTCGATTTTTCATTATTTTGTCTAAGGCAACGCTTGTCTTGTGATAATTCCACTATACAGAAGAATATACTGCTATATAATGATGGTTTTTTGTTATACATACAAATGTGGTCGTATATTTTTATGGGTATATACTTTTTAGTGTTCATTGTCAACAGTTAAGGGTTTCATTATTGTCTTCATGATAATTTTATTGTACAGAAGAATATACTGTTATATAATGAGGGTTTTTGGTTATACATATAAATGGGTTCTGATATTTTGATGGGTAAATATTTTTTAGGGTTCATTGTCCACGATTAAGGGTTTCATTATTTTTTCTTGTGATAATTTCACTGTACAGAAGAATATACTATTGTATAATGACGGTTTTTTGTTATACATACAAATGGGGTCCTATATTTCCTAAACATATCTATACTGAAGACTATATTGGTATACAATCGTTTATCTTCGTTTTTCTCTCATGCTACCTATGATTTGGGTACTGTTGTGTAATTTACTTTTGATTTTTCATTATTTTGTCTGAGGCAACCCTTGTCTTGTGATAATTTCACTATACAGAAAAATATACTATTGTATAATGATGGTTTTTTGTTATACATACAAATGGGGTCGTATATTTTTATGGGTATATATTTTTTAGTGTTCATTGTCAACAGTTAGGGGTTTCATTATTTTGTCTTCGTGATAATTTCACTGTACAAAAGAATATACTATTATATAATGAGGGTTTTTGGTTATACATACAAATAGGTTCTGATATTCTGATGGGTATATATTTTTTAGGGTTCATTGTCCACAGTTAAGGGTTTCATTATTTTGTCTTGTGATAATTTCACTGTACAGAAGAATATAATGTTGTATAATGATGGTTTATTGTTATACATATAAATGGGGTCGTGTATTTCCTAAACATATCGATACTGAAGACTATACTAGTATACAATCGTTTATCTTCATTTTTCTCTCATGCTACCCGTGATTTAGGTACTGCTGTGTAATTTACTTTCAATTTTTTATTATTTTGTCTGAGGCAACCCTTGTCTTGTGATAACTTCACTGTACAGAAGAATATACTGTTGTATAATGATGGTTTTTTGTTATACATACAAATGGGGTCGTATATTTTTATGGGTATATACTTTTTAGTGTTCATTGTCAGTGGTTAAGGGTTTCATTATTTTGTCTTGTGATAATTTAGACTGTTATATAATGAAGGTTTTTTTTTACATACAAATGGGTTCGTATATTTTAATGGGTATATATTTTTGAGGGTTCATTGTCAATGATTAAGGGTGTCATTATTTTTGAGGGTTCACTGTCAACATATCTGGTACTGATTATACATATGTATACATATCTGTATACATGTATACAGATCTATATACATATCTAGAAATACTTTCCATCACACTGTTGAAAACAGGGAAAGTAGTCGGTAAAATGATTAACTTTTTGGTGGAAAGTGGAATATGTATTCGGACCCGCATGAACATTGAATGGATTTAATGTTGTTTCCCGTTCATACCTAAGCAAATACATTAACATGCATGTTGTCCCGTAAATCATGTCTGTTAATGTAATATATATAGTGTGTTCAGAAGGACAGGCATTTGGTCATTGAATAATGATGTTGTTACAGTTCCTAATGCTACTTAAACTATTTCTAATGCTGATGTGATGTTGTTTCCAATGCTGCTGATACAGTGTCTAATGCTGTTGATGCAATTTATAATATGGAAGGTCTTAGTTTGCCAATCCTGTTGATACATTGTCTAATGCTGTTGATACAATTTGTAATATGGAAGGTCTTAGTTTGCCAAGTCAAATTAGCCAACCAGAATGGATGGCTGAAGCTACTAGAAACATGGGGATACAAACATTAGTATCTGTTAATATGAAGTTAATGTATCTGTTACTAGGGTTTCACTATATGAATGTTTCGAATGTTTTCAATCATACAGCTTTGTCTCATTAATAATTTTATAGTCAGATTCTTCCTAGTTTTGTCTGAATAATATTTATTAATTATTGTCACATTAAATATTTACAATTGTTTTACTATGTTGTAATATAATACATTGAGGGTTTCATTTTATATAATCTATCCAGGGTTTATATAAAAACCTTCTACATATATTCGGATTAGACTGTTAATGTACTATATATATACAAGTCTATCTATATATACATGTCTATCTATATACATATGTATATCTATAGACATGTGTTTATAGATAGACATATGTATATCTCTATACATTTCTGTATACATATCTCTATACATATCTACATATCTATAGACATATGTAGATCTATAGACATATGTATATTGATATACATATGTATATGTATTGACATATGCAGCGTAGACAATGGAAACATTTCAAGCTGGTCCTTAACATTTCAACATTTGTACAATTCTAGATATACATGTTCGAAAGATTAATCCAATTTGTTTGCTGAATTTTACTACATCTTTTCTAGTTGTTTGCTGCATGGGTAACTTCATTGAATGGATTATACATATCTATAATGATGTCTCAATCTATTTTCAGTCATTGCACTGAGGATTCCATTTTTTCTACAATTCACTTATGGTACTGATTATACATATGTATACATATCTACATATCTGTATACATATCTATTTACATATCTGTATATCTATAGATATATGTATATTGATAGACATATTTATATACATTTGTATATCTATAGATAGACATATGTATATTGATAGACATATTTATATACATTTCTATATCTATAGATAGACATATATATATTGATATACATATGTATATCTATAGATAGACATATGTATATTGATAGACATATGTATATCTATAGACATATGCAGCCTGGATAGTGTTAACATTTCAGTCTGGTACTTAAGATTCAACATTCAAACTGAACAATCAAATTTAATTCTATTTATCATATCATCGTATACAATAGCTTCTACGCATTTAATCAAATTCAAACTCAACAACCAATTTCAATGCATTCCTTTTTCAAATTTGCATCCATTATAAGAGGAACATTATGTAGCGTAGACATTGTTTTTAGCATAAATTTCCTGAAGGATCAATGCAAAACCTGTCTGGTACTTAAGATTTAAGAATTTTACAATTGCAGCACATCTATATGCTAGAAAATGTTGAAACCCTTAAATGTTTATAATGCACCCTCAAAAATAAATACATGTCATAATATTTAATATATATATATATATACATACATACAAATATATGAATACATGTATATATTATACATGTATTTCTATATGTGTGTGCATAAATTATATGAATTCGAACACGTTATGTTTGTAGTCCATATGTTTAGGAAATGGGTGGGTAAGTTCGAAGTCTCCACCAACTTGATTTATGGTGGGGTGTTAATAAACATATTTCTAATGCTCCGTAACTATAAAAATGATCAAGTGTGTTGCCTTTTTAGTGAACTTGGGATATAAATGATATATACACATATATAGATACATGTAAATTTTTATTATGTATACATATATGTATATGTATCACTATATATGCCTGCAATATATAGTTGTATTATTGCACTGCTTGAATTTATTTGGATGATTTGATGTTTGTTCATTACTACCTGGATGACTACCCGGCATATAATTTCTATGATTGCAAGCATGTGAGAGGTTTGCAAAGCACCTTGCATTGTGAACTCTCTATGAAGATAAAGACTTATAAGGCTTTACTTACATCACTGGATGACGAATTGTACTATGCATTTGTGTTTGTTAACACACCACTATTCATGGAATATTTTTCTCTGATAGCTCCGATGGAATATTTTGCTGTCATGCCTTATTATATACAGTCTTCTTTTTCAATAGTATGTGATTATTTAAAATAATATACCTGAATGCAGTTCATATTTTCTTTTGCAAATTCGTGAGATTATTTAGATGATTTGATGTTTGTTCATTACTACCCGGATGACTACCCAGCTTTTGATTTCTATGATTGCAAGCATGTGAGAGGTTTGTAGAGCACCTTACAAGGCGAGCACTTGATGAAGGTAAAGTCTTATAAGACTTTACTGAATTGTACTATGCAATTGTGTTTGTTAACACACCACTACTCATGGAATATTTTTCTCTGATGGCTCTGATGGAATATTTTGCTGTCATGCCTTATTATATACAGTCTTCTTTTTCAATTGTTATATTTTGGTCAGTTCAATTTAATGATTTTGTTTTATGATGTATGTTCGTTACTTCCTCGATTGTCATTTATATGTTTGCAGGCATACAACGATAGTCAATGCTTTCAAAAACACCTTCGATTGGGTTTAATCAAATCAGGTAAAGTCTTATAAGACTTTACTCGGGTAATGACCCACTAGGCTTTAGGTTTTTCTTCTTAGTGGTTTTATGTTCTTTTCAATCATTTTCCTTTACTAAACTTTAATTTATAATATTTTAATTTACAATACTTTAATTTAAGTTCCTTTGAATAGTTTAAATTTCCTTGTAGTACCATGCCGACAAACCATTTAAGTCTTTTTTTTTAAAAAAATAATTAGAGTCATACAAACATACAAACATGAGATCAACACATAGATATTTCAGAAATAACCATTTAACTCTTGATTTTTTTCCAAAACAGTTACAAACATATAAGCATTACATCAATCTGTTCCTTTTTTCACAAAATATTACATAACGATATGACTAAATCAGATGTACACATAGAAAATTCAGTAATGTCAACTATCTCCATCCAAAAAATAGTTTTTCAATTCTCCATAAATCCAGGAAAAGGCATAGGATATTTAGGTTCTGTAGCAGCACATTCATTTGCAGTCTGAGTTAAACTGAGTGGCTCAGTTAAAGTCTATAGTGATGCAGCAATCTGGGCAAGCAAAGCCTGATTAGAATCTCCATTTACAAGCAACTCATTTGAGCTTCCTGGCCTAGACCTTGCCTATAGATTGCTTAGAGCGGCAAAGGCTGGGCTCAAGATGGCAAACATGTCCATTAGAATGGGATGTTGCCCAGGTAGAGGAGAATTTGGGGTACTCAATGGTCTGTCATTTGCTAATTTTTTTCCTTTCTTTTTTGCTATCTTCGTCCCCGAAGCACTCTTTGCCTGCTCATGCCGAATTTCCTTCTCCCATTTTTCCTCTGCTGCTCTTTGTTTTTTTAACACTCTTTCCAATTTTTTTCTCTTTCTCTTGTTGTTGGGGTTCTTTTTTTGCTTTCCTCTCCAACAATTGTTCATTTTTCCTCAGCTGCAACTCTTCTTGATGAGCTTTCTCCCTCTCTTGTTCATTGAGCATTTGAATGTATGCATCAGATGTTAAGATCTAGGACTGCCTACTTAAACGTAGTACCCTAGTCTTATTCTTACCACCCCTTGCATGCATCCTTCGAACTGGGAGCTTGAGAAATTGACTAATTGGCTGTGGCTGAAACTCACTATCTTGGGTGCAAGACACATAATCTGGTTCCAAATCACCTATGCATTCTTCTTCTTCTGCAATGTCCTCATTTTGTGGATCCCAATTTGATGCAGTAGTAAAGTAGTGTATGATGTCAGATGGATCATGATCTGGTGGTGAAGGCATGGAAAGGCCGACATCCACCTGACTAAAATTTGTTTGTATCCCCATGTTTCTAGTAGCTTCAGCCATGCATTCTGGTTGGCTAACTTGACTTGGCAAACTAAGACCTTCCATATTACAAATTGTATCAACAACATTAGGAAATCTATTAGCAGCATTGGAAACAACATCACCAGCATTAGGAAATGTAACAGTAGCATTGGAAACAACATCACCAGCATTAGGAACTATAACAACAGCATTGGAAACAACATCACCATCATTACGAACTGTAACAATAGCATTATCAATAGTTTCAACAGCATTAGGAACTGTAACATCATTAGAAATAGTTTCAGCAGCATTAGAAAGTATTTGACTTCCTGGCATTTCAGTGCATTTTTCTTGTACTTCCATTGGATTCTATACACTTCCACTTTTATTGTATGTTTTGATGAATTCTTCAACTTGTGCATCTGAATATCCAGCTAGTTCCAAGAAGGATTCAACTGCAATTATCTCAGCATCCTCTTCCATTGTGAAGGCCTGATTCTCTGCTGCACTGCCCATAGAATCTTCATTGTCTTCATTTGATACTTGGAAGCCATCACTTGGCCTCATGTCTTCTTGAAGCATAGACCTATTCAGTGGCCAAATTCCTGTCCTTCTAAACCCACTAATTATATTAGCAGGGGTCAAGGCCTACTTGAATGCCTTGCTAGCAAGAGTGGCCAACTCTTCTCTTCCAATTTCTATTTGCGGGTGGCTTGCCATCCATGCAGACCTTTACTTTTTGAAATAGTTTTTGAATGGTAAAAAAATACTCACATCTAGTGGCTGCAATTTATGGCTTGTATGTGCTGGGAGGGTGATGAGGTCAATCCCTAAATGACGTGCTTCCTCGATGGTCTTGAAGGCAACATGGTTTCCATGACCATGAAAAATCAGAGGAGCTCTGTTGGTGGGTGAAACCTCTCCGGGGATAGATGTAGCAAAATGCTGCAGCCAATTCAGAAATAGTTCTTTCGTCATCCACGTATGTTCTTGAGCTGCCATGCATGCACCCGGCTCACAGTTGGCTATGTAGTTTCAAATATGCCTTTTAGATTTAAATAGATAAAAACCAGGTATACTGCAACCCGATGCACTAACACATGCCAAAACAGTAATCCACTCTGTACTTTTTGAGATGAGGTGGGGCACACATCCTGCCAGCTTGTACCCCATTTTCATTGCAGTTCCATATTCTGTTGGACCCATACTTATGTGTCTTGTAAAGATTTTGTAGATTGTCGTAGAATGAATTTCCTATTCTTGGCCTTAGCATAATGGTTCTATCAATATCCCCACCCTGTGCAGTGTGGATAGTTAGATCTGGATACCTTTTCCTAAATCCCTCCCACCATGACCTCCCTGGCATCCCATCTGTGAAAGGATTTGGCCTAGACTGAATGACCTCTGCCACAGTAGATTTCAGCTGTAAAATTTCAAACCCATGGCCTATGTCAACCATGTCCTTGCACCATTGAACTATTTTTGCCTCCTCCTTATCAGTTAGGATGGTTGGTGGCCCCTTGCGTTTGGTGCTCGTGAGACCTAGTAACCAGGCCCTCAAACTACTAGCAGACACTCTCCATTTCTTTGCAACTGCTCTGATTGACATATGTTTATCTTTGACATCAGCCATAGCACTTTGGATGTCATTGTTTGTCCATATACTTATGTTCAACATTGAAGAACCTATTTCCATAGCAGTAGTTTGAAGGCAATCTGTATTGGTTTCCAAATCCTCTATATGTGCAGAGGGAAATATACATTCCACTGGAACATGATCTGGTTCTGTGGTATGTGTATCTTCGTCCCCCGACATCACATTAGGAAACTTGCACCCCCAGGTTTTCTAACTGTCTTCCTTCCAGAAGTTCTTCTCCCCTTTTTACCTCGAGCCATAAGTATCTATACACCTGCAAGAAATGCAAACATCATCAATACCAGAAGTGATATGTAGAAAAAATGGCATCCTTAGTGCAATGACTGAAAACAGATTGAAGCATCATTATTGCAGTGACATGGACAACAACCATCACTTGTTCCATTTTGTAGTGTTTCATTGTGTTCCATTTTAGACTGTATTATCACCTCAATTTGGTTTCATCATTATGTACAGAGATGTATAGATATACACGTGTATACAGATATGTATAGAAATGTGTATAGATAGATATGTATACATATGTATACAGATATATATAGATATACACATGTGTATACAGATATACATTTGTCTATCTATGTACATATGTGTATAGATATACATGTGTATATATATAGACATATATACATATATATATATATAAATGATTTAATCTATTGAATGATTTAATAGACAAAACGCATGGTAACGTGTTTGCTTAGGCGTAGACGAGAAACAACATTAAATCCATTCAATGTTCATTGGGGTCTGAATACATATTCCACTTTTCATCGAAAAGTTAATTATTTTACCGACTGCTTTCCCTGTTCTTAACAGTGCGATGGAAAGTATTTCTAGATATGTATACAAGTATGTAAATATGTATGCAGATATGTAGATATGTATACATATATGTATACATGTATATAGATATGTATACATATGTATAATCAGTACCAGATATGTTGACAATGAACCCTCAAAAATAATGACACCCTTAATCGTTGACAATGAACCCTCAAAAATATATACCCATTAAAATATATGAACCCATTTGTATGTATAAAAGAACACCCTCATTATATAACAGTTTATTATTCTGTACAGTGAAATTATCACAAGACAAAATAATGAAACCCTTAACCGTGGACAATGTAGTAAAATTTAGCAAACAAATTGGAGTAATCTTTTGAACATGTATATCTATAATTCTAAAATGTTGAAATGTTAAGTACCAGCTTGAAATGTTTACATTGTCTACGCTGCATATGTCTATACATATACATATGTATATCAATATACATATGTCTATACATATACATATGTCTATCAAAATACATATATCTATAGATATACAAATATACAAATATACAAATATATAGGTAAGAATGCCACTACAAAATATATACCCTTTAAAATATACACATATCGCAAACATGGCGAACATGGTGAACATGTATATCTCCCATGCAGCAAACAACTAGAAAAAAAATGTAGTAAAATTTAGCAAAAAAATTGGAGTAATCTTTCGAACATGTATATCTATATTTCTAAAATGTTGAAATGTTAAGTACCAGCTTGAAATGTTTACATTGTCTACGCTGCATATGTCTATACATATACATATGTATATCAATATACATATGTCTATCAAAATACATATGTCTATATATCTACATATGTCTATAGATATACAGATATACAAATATATAGATATATAGGTAAGAATGCCACTACAAAATATATACCCTTTAAAATATATGAAACCATTTGTATGTATTAAAAAAACCCTCATTATATAACAGTCTAAATTATCACAAGACAAAATAATGAAACCTTTAACCGTTGACAATGAACACTAAAAAGTATATACCCATAAAAATATATGACCCCATTTGTATGTATAACAAAAAACCATCATTATATAACAGTATATTCTTCTGTACAGTGAAATTATCACAAGACAAGGGTTGCCTCAGACAAAATAATAAAAAATTGAAAGTAAATTACATAGTAGTACCCAAATCACGGGTAGCATGAGAGAAAAATGAAGATAAATGATTGTATACCAGTATAGTCTTTAGTATAGATATGTATATATATACATATGTCTATTTATATACGTATGTCTATAAATATACATATCTTTATAGATAGACATGTATATAAATACAGTACTTTAACAGTCTAATCTGAATATATATAGAAGCTTTAACAGTCTAATCTAAATATATATAGAATCTTTTTATATAAACCCTGGATAGATTATATAAAATGAAACCCTCAATATATTATATTACAACATAGGAAAGCAATTGTAAATATTTAATGTAACAATAATTAATAAATACTATTCAGACAAAACTAGGAAGAATCTGACTGTAAAAGTATTAATGAGGCAAAGCTGTAACATTCAAAACATTCATATAAGGAGGTGAAGAAAAGGTGAAGTACCAAGCTGAACCTCAATGTGGAAGTCTACAAAATTCCTTTTGGCAGCAGACAGGGTTTGCAGTACTCCTTGCAGACAGGGTTTGCAGTGCTCCTTCAGGAAATTTATGCTTAAAACAATCTCTACGCTGCATAATGTTTATCTTATAATGGATTGATATTTGAAAAAGAAATACATTGAATTTGGTTGGTGAGTTTGAATTTGAATAAGTGCGTAGAAGCTATTGTATTTGATGTTATGATACGCAGAATTGAACTCAGTTGTTGAGATTAGAATTTGATTAAATGCATATGAGCTATTGTATTCAACTGATGTGATTTACAAATCTCTTTTTTTTAATGTAAACTAGTTTAATTTTATTTTTTATTAAATAATCTTACTTTTTTTATGTAAACTAGTTTAATTTAATTTTTTTATTAAATAATTGTTTAGATGGAGAGCCTGATACCATTATGTGCTTGTGCAGGTGCAAGTGGATGTGATAGCAAGTATGGGAGAATGTGACAGCAAGTGGGGGGATGTGATAGCAAGTATGGGAGATGTGTGATTAACAACCTTTTGGGATTGGGGTGGTGTGTGTTTATGGTAGCTTAGGTACCAATAGCTGTGCACAAAAGTATGTGAATATGGCCAGTTTGATTTTATTTGACGTCCAAATAAGTCATTTTTTATAAACATGACATATTGTAATAAAAACAATAAAGTGTATATTTAAATTGGAAGTTCTCATATTTGCATCAAGTTGGCTTGAAAATGCAAGTGGAAGAGCATGTGTATTATTTTTTTGCAATGGTAAATTACTCATGCAGTTGTGAACATGTATTGGTGCATATGTGCTAATTTACTAGGTATTCTTTTTACATGTAATGGTTCAATATAAAAAATTTATTGGGGGGTAGGGTGCACAAAAACATAGCGGTTATTGGGGCGTGGACGTCTACTAGCCCCTCTCCCTTAATGAATGTTTACATCCAAAGTAATAATCAAGCTCATAGTAAACTGCCAAGTCATATTTCACATCTTTGTATTTTCTATTTGTATTTATTATGCTGAATGTCAGAGCTAGGAGGTCCATCTGCAAACAAGAAGACAATTTGTATTTGAATATTTTCTTATCTTTAAATCAAAGTTAATTTTAAGTTAAATGCTTAACTATACTCAACGTCAAATCAAATATTTTGTACCACAAAAATCGTGAACTTCCAAAGTAAACAATGAAGCATTGTGAAGCGATTATTTTTCAATATTTTCGACCCCCTGATTCTGTGATGGATTTCACTGTCCATTTCAATCGACTGCTTTGCACATCGCCGATCCTATTCTTTGTTGATGTAATTGTCGAAAACCAACAAGTTGATTACATTTCGACTAGCCAACTATTTTACGTGTCAGCTTGTTAATCTTTACCACGTAATGAATGTTTTCATCCTATGTAATAATGAGGCTCATTCCCCGGTAGCCCACGAGGGGCCCACCAAAAGCTTGTTGGAAATAAGGCAGATAACTGAGAGAGGGGTGAATCAGTTATCTCAAGTTACTTTAACTTTCTTTTGTTCTTTAATAATTAGTGTAGTATCAAAACATATAAGCATATGTGATCATAAGAATAGAAATAAAATCAACACATATAACACAAGGATTTTTACATGGAAAACCCTGTTAAGGGAAAAACCACGGGGTGACTAACCCAAGATTGTATTCTCTGTTAAAAGAATAATGGAGTACAAAATGACACTTGCCAAATAGGGCTCACTGCCTGAGCACACTACTCACAAGAGGCAAACTGCCTACAAGAGACTCACTATCTACAAAACTTACAGAAGATAATCAAGTGTTTGAATTGATGAGAGGCATCTACAAATGCAAGAGTTCAATTTCAGTTAGGCATAATACACTAATCTTATGCACTTCATTCTTCCTCTATTTTAGTGTTGTTGCTCTGTCACATACTAGACTTGAATTGCTACTTTCACACTGATCTTGATTTTCTTCGTACTTTATTTTATCCCTTCTTCACACCACACACCTACAATACTGGGATCCATCTAGTATATATCTGCATAAATGATTCTCATCAACTTCCTAGTTGGCAATAAGAACATTTCAAGATATTTGCAAGTTACTAATATGTCGACAGAATCCATGCTTGATTTGTGATGTGTATCAAAAACATGGGCATAGAAGTCTTTAATCATGTTGGCCAACAATGTATAATCCCCAAAATAGCTTGATCAACACCTTTTACTCATCCGGACTGAAGTCTCATGCTCTACCAGTCAGTTCTTTCTCTGTCTGCTCTGCCTGTCTGGAACCCAACACTTAGATGCTCATATCTTTTTCATGCTTTATCACTAGAGGCTAAATCTCTAGAATATAGTAGTCATGATACCCCTCTTGACTTATCCAAGTCCATAACATGCTGATTTACACCATCTGAGAGATCCAGACCTGATTGTCAGACCTTGTTGCATACTCTGTTCTTGTTCATTAGACCAAAATAATTTTAAATTTGACTTCCGGTACATGCATACTATGTACTGCGGATGTGTGGAATAGACTTTGTTGCCATCAGTGATAACACTCATGAAGCCACACAGTGTCTCTTGCCAACAATCTCCCCCTTTGGCATTGATGGCAACACTTAGTCAAAAATGGATAAGTGTCGTAGTAAACTCCCCCTTGGTTGATGCTTTGTCTTTTGCACTATTTTACTAGAGCTCCCCCTTAGTTGGATTCTACATTTTTCACTACTCCTCACTCCCCCTTTGACATCAATGGCAAAGGGCAGAATCTGCATACCAAAATTTTGCAAAAAATGCCCTATACATGGCCGTATAAGTATATATATAAATGTTATAGTTACATATACTTAAGTATATCTGCAAAAGTGGCCTTCAACTGTACAAACTCTGTGGCCTAGCTCTGCTTCATCCTGTCCAAAATGGAGATGTGAGCACTCAACAAAGATGCATATGCTTCTGCCCTTCTTAAATCTATTAGATCACTGGTTCGGGCTGTGGTCTGAGCATCTGTCAAGACCTCATGCATTGCCTCTAACTTAGGGATAATTATCCCTTTGAGTTCACTCATTTTGTTTACTATATCCTTATTTTCTTTGTTCAACCTCTTTATTTCATTTAAGATGACAATGGCTTGGCATTCTTGATTCATTAAAGAGGTAGTAAGGGGATCAAAATTCTTAGATAAACTTGACAGTTTACCTTCTTGTTCTTTCACCTTCTTTTCAATATTCTCTATCACTTTGGGCCAAGATAGACAAAATTTGTACATGTCCCCGCCTTCTTTAAGAGCATTTTCAAGGTTCTTTATTCCTATGTTTAGGGTCCTCCTATCATTAGCAATAAGTCCCTATACTTCAGTGAATCTTTTTCCCAGAAACTCCTTCCGAAGCTTTGCTTCTACTAATTTTTCTAGAGATTCAAAGTGAGTGGTAACAAAATTTATCAAAGATTTCAGGTTGCCGGATGGTGAGGCAAAAGGATCCTTTTGGAATGATGGCATGATCTTCTCCAGCATCTCAGATGCCATCTCCAATAGTTCACAGTCTTCCATGTGAGATTTTAGGAGTTTTTCTTTTGCTTTAGCTTGAGAAAAAGATGCTATTTTCATTGTCTGGACCGGAGAGAGAGAGTCAAAATTTAGTGGCCCTTGAAATAGCCCAGGTTCATCTATCTCCATTGTTTCTTTGTTCAAGAAGTTCTTCACTGCCTCTGTAGTGTCTCTTGCCGATGATTGCGTCTTCTTTTCTTTTGGGGTATCAGAACAGTCAACATTGGTTTCTTTTGCTTGTTCTTCTTCTTTTCCTCTAACCTCTTCTTCTTGACTTACTTTCTCCTCTTTTCTTCCTTCTCCTTCAACTTCAAAATTTGGAATGTCTGTAGTGGGATCTAGAGGAGAGATGTCACTTGAGATTACTACTTCATGAACTTCCTCTTCAGGAACAGAGAAATCCAAGTCCTTAGACTTCTCTTCATCTAACTCCTTTGATCCTTCTACATCAAAAGTTTCTTCATTGGTTACATTTAATTCTTCAACATCCATGGTAGAGGGTTCTTCATTTGTTTCCTCTACAATAGGAAGATTGAATATTTTGAAAGCATTTCAGAGGATGTCTTTTGTTTCTCTTGCTACTTGGTCAGTTTCTCCAAGAATAAGTTTATTCATTCTTGCCTTACTCCGGAATTCATCTTATAATCCTTAAAAATTATGTCCATTTTCTTTGGAGTGATAGAAGGATAAAGCTAAATCATTATTTGGTCCCGAATCTCTAGGTCTTTTGCCTTGGCATTCTCTTTTCTCAGTTCAAGTACCTTTTCTAGAACCTTGGGAATTAATGATATAATTTCAATGAAAGCTTTATTGTAAATATTCAAGTACCTAACAGTAGCTTCCTCCAAAATCCTCTTGTCAGTATCACTTTATTCATCATAGAACTCTGTTACTAGCTACAGGTTGCCATCCACAGTAACTGCCTTGATGATGTCATCAATAGAAAGAGTGGGCTTTTCAACAAATTCTTCTACCTTTTCTTCCTTATTTTTACTGGAAGAGAAATCTCTGAATTTTTTCTTCTTCATTTTCTTGATTTCCTCATCAGATTCTATTTCTTCATCATCTTTGAGACTTGTGTAAGACCTTGTGGCTTTGGTCTTCATCCTCTTTTCTCCTTTTCTAGATGTCTTAACTTCTGGTTTGGTGACCCTTGAGCTTTTAGGAGTGGCAGGTGCAGAGCTCTTGGAAGATCTAGTCCGAGAGGAGGCTTGTACTAGAACATCTCCTTTCTTTCCTTCTTGTTTCTCTTTCTCAGCCTTCTCCATTTTCTCTCTATTTGCATCTACTGCCTCTTTAGATAGGCCAAATCTTTTGGCAATTTCCTCAACTTCCCTTCTTACTTTCCTTTTTTATCTCTGGTTGTCTTAACTCAACATGTATTTTTAGACTTAGTTCTTGAAAGGTTCCAAACCTTTCTGCCTCAGGGTCCTTAGGCTGGCTTAATAGGTGTTGAATGTGTAGCTCCAATATTTTCTCATCAACCTCGTATCCCATAGGCATTATCCACACTATTCTGGGCTCAACTGCCTCCATTAGACATTGGTCAGTGTCAACCATGAAGCACACTATATCCTTGTATTTCTCAACTATGGATTGAGGTATTCTCTTTCTCACTTGCATCATGCTTTGGAAGTTCTTAAAGTAACCCCAGAGAGCTGTGTTTTGAGCTTTAGGATCACCACGTTCATACATATAATCTCTAATATGGATTGCAACTAGTTTGTCATTTTGCCAAACCCAACCACTTGATCTGGGTAGCTCATTCATGTAATAGAAGAATGGACACAGTATTAGCAACCATATTTGAAGGAATTCTTCTTATCCTTTTTGATCTTCTACAGGTTTTCTAATAGTTGATTTAGGAGAAGATCACATAGGTCATAATCTGCATTTTCTCTCAACATCTGATATGCTGCATATATTGCAGTCCTAGACATAGAATTCTCCCTGCTCGAATGATAGATTTTGTAGCCAATTATCATTGAGGCAAACTTGACATCCGGATCAGTGATGTCATCTATGCTATTGGCTCTTTTATCAAATTTAGATCTAGTGGCTTCAGTTACTATTTGGTTCTTGATAGATTTAAGTGCAGGTAACCCACTGGAAGAATGCAATCCAGTCACTGCCTTGATGACATCTTTAGTTATCTTGAAGGGCCTCATTAACCACATGAAATTATCATGCATCTTTCTTAGGACATACCAGACCCAATCATCTTCTGTAAAATAGGGAAAGTGTATGAAATGTCTGAAGTGTTTATCCCGGAGGGCCTTGTATTGAGGTTTGAATTCAAAACTCTCATCTATTAGCTATTTGTGATAGATGTCCATCAATTTTAAGTCTCCAAATTCCTCAATGTTGGCATGGATATAGATGCTAACATCTTCTACATGCAATACCCCATGCCGAATGCTAGAAAATGTGCCTAAAGGATCAACTTCTAGATATTTATAGGTGTGTTTCTTGAATTTAGGACACAACCTATCAGTGATCTTTACAACCATTGGAGTAGCCATCATGCAAAATATTCAGAGAGAGATTTTCAGAATGGAAGTACCTTTTTACACTTTTAGGGTTTGAAATAGGAGCCGGAACAAATCACTGGTTGAATTCGATTTTCTAGTTGATCTTGAATGAGTTGTAGAAACTTTGTTGCAGAGCTCTTATTTTCTTCTTCTCAAATGTAAATGTGTAAATAATAAGTGAATGAACCCTTTTAACCTTGCGCAAACCCTAATTTCCTTTTGTAATATATACACAACTTAAGTTATCCAGTTACCCTATTTTAAGAGAGATCTTCTCGAATCATTATGCTGATCTTAGAATCATTGTTAGTGAGGATTGACAATGTATCTTCTTTTCTTCAGTCATGCCATGGGTCCATAGATCAAAGTATTTTAATTCTGAATCATACCGGATCTATCTGTGAAAGACATGCTTTATCGAATGGCTATCAAACAAGGTCAACTTGAGCAGTTAAACTCTTTTAAAACTCCATGCAGATCTTTCATATTTTTACTAAGGGTTATTTAGATATTTTTCTAAGAACCCTTTAATCCGCAGCATTCCATGTGCCAAATTAAGGCACTAATTGACTGGCTGGGGGAATTTGTTTATCTCTGTGACTCCCCCTAAGCTAGAGCTCACCTTTTTAGTTTTTGGAAGGAATATCAGTACCAGATTTTGGTGCGGATCCATCCCCAATATTTTTTGTACTCTTCTTTACCCAAATCTTTCTCATCTCATTTTGAACTTCATCCGCAGTCACTTTACCTTTGCCCTTATCTTGTTTTTGATTATGTTCCACCCGACCTTTTCTATCCTAATTTCTTTTTCTGCAGAATTTGACAGTATGACCAAATCTATTGCAATTGTAACAGACAACATTTCTTTGCTTATTTGATTGATATCCTTTTGATCTACATTGATTAGCCATACGTCCCATTCTATTGCATGCAAAGCATCTACCATTAAATGAATTGTTTATCTACATATTTCTGCATTCATGAGATTTGTGACCATACCTTTTACAGTTAAAACATTGTCTGCAGAAAGATGGATTAGTCTAATTCATTCTCCTCCTGCACTGAGTTGCTTTAAGACTGAAATTGTTGCAATTTAAGCAGTATCTATTGAAGGATGGATATCTTTGGGCATTTGTTTGCCTTACCGGAGGTCTTCTAGGCCTATTTCTTTGATTTCCTGATCCAAATTTCTTCTGACTGGATTTGGAGCTTTCACCTTTCTCATATCCCAAGCCACGCTTATCATCTACCCTCTTTTGGCTTTCAAGAAGAACTTCAAGTTGGGATGAGCTTATCTTGAATTTCTCTTTGTATTCATTTATTGTTTGAAGATCTTGTTTAAGAGTGTCTATCTGATTCTCAAGTTGTTCTTTATTGTCTCTAGCTTCTTCAAGATCTAATTCAAAATGCCTGATTACTCTATCCATTTTGTGGCAGTCCTCTATTTTCTCCTTAAGGGATTGTTTTAGATTATCTTCAATTTTCCTCTTTTCTTCAATTTCTTAGGTGAATCTCATAACCCCTGATTCCATTTCATGCCTTACCATAATGACTTCTTTTGACAGCTTCTCACATAGCTTATTTTTCTCTTCTATATCTTCATTAGTATCATTTGCTTCACTCTGATTTGCTAATTTTTGAAGTAGTTCCTTTCTCTTTTTCATAGAGATACTAGGTTTCTGTTGTAGCTCATTTACGAAATCATCAGCTTGTTTGACTCTTTCTCTCAAATTATTGACTTCAGAGTGGGATTATTCAAGGTCATCTAGGGCAGACTGAAGTTGTTCCTTCATATCATATCTATCCATTGAGATTCCCAGATCTTCCTCAAGCTATTATGCTTTGTTCAGAGGAACTTAGCTCTGATACCAATTGTTGGAAATAAGGTAGATAACTAAGAGGGGGGTGAATCAGTTATCTCAAGTTACTTTAACTTTCTTTTCTTCTTTTATAATTAGTGCATTATCAAAACATATAAGCATATGTGGTCATAAGAACATAAATAAAATCAACACACATAACACAAGGATTTTTACGTGGAAAACCCTGTTAAGGGAAAAACCACGGGGTGACTAACCCAAGATTGTATTCTCTGTTAAAAGAATAATGGAGTACAAAATGGAACTTTCCAAATAGGACTCACTGCCCGAGCACACTGCTCACAAGAGGCACACTGCCTACAAGAGACTCACTATCTACAAAACTTTTAGAAGGTAATCAGGGGTTTGAACTGATGAGAGGCATCTACAAATGCAAGATTTCAATTTTGGTTAGGCATAATACACTGATCTTATGCACTTCATTCTTCCTCTATTTTAGTGTTGTTGCTCTGTCACATACCGGACTTGAATTGCTGCTTTCACACTGATCCCTACTTTTCTTTTCACTTTATTTTATCCCTTCTTCACACCACACACCTACATACTGGGATCCATCTAGTATATATATCCGCATAAAGGATTCTCATTAACTTCCTAGTCAGCAACAAGAACATTTCAAGATATTTGCAAGTTACTAATATGTCGCTAGAATCTATGCTTGATTTGTGGTATGTATCAAAAACATGGGCATAGAAGTTTTTAATCATGTTGGCCAACAATGTATAATCCCCAAAATAGTTTGATCAACACCTTTTACTCATCCAAATTGAAGTCTCATACTCTGCTGGTTAGTTCTTTCTCTGTCTGCTCTGCCTGTCTGGAACCCAACACTCAAATGCTCATATCTTTTTCTTGCTTTATCACCAGAGGCTAAATCTCTAGAATATAGTAGTCATGATACCCCTCTTAACTTATCCAAGTCTATAACTTGCTAAGTTACACCATCTGAGAGATCTAGACCTGATTGTCGAACCTTGTTGCATACTCTATTCTTGTTCACTGGACCAAAACAATTTTCAATCTAACTTCTGATATAGGCATACTATGTACTGCAGATGTGTCGAATAGACTTTGTTGCCATCGATGACAACACTCATGAAGCCACATAGTGTCTCTTGCCAACAAAGCTTTCATCTCTTAGAGGGATAGCGGGGAGATGACGTGTGTCTTCATTTGGACCATTGAAGAGACTTTAGAAGACATGAAATATTTTCTTAAATATTTCGAAGGAGTTACATTGGGTTTTAAACAGTGAGCTACTTAAATGAATTATAAAGCATATGGGAAAAATGCGGTAAGATGTTTTAATCTTAACTGTCTGATGAAAAAAAATGTTAAGATGCTAGGCGGATGACTAAGGAGGTTAAATAGCAAGCAAGTTCATGGGCACAGACTTAATCTGGACCGTTCCTCGCTACATTGTTGTCGTATATCTAAACACTGCTAAACCTAGAGAGATAGCGGGTGGTCTCAATGGCATGTGAAAAAAACATTTGAAATGGTAAATAACATTATCTTAAGATATTACTAATAGTAGCATTTACAACAATGAACATCAACAATCATTGAATGTGTATCTAGTAGTTGAAACTAGAGTTTTTCTTCAATTAATAAAACTATTGTCAATTAGGATTGCACCCTTAGCAAAGATAAGCTTAGCTATCATGTTGAAACATGGAAACACTCTCAGATTGTTGGTAATCTATGTTGAGAGTGAATCTCCAGAGCGGGCTCGTTCCCCTAGCAGATCACCTAAACTAAAAGACATACTAAAGAAAAGGGTTTAGAAGGTTAACTGTAAATGAACTACTAAACTCTAACAAGTGATACACTAGCACTTAACTTATCTATTCACTAATTTGACTCACAATAAGCTTCAAAAAGTCTTTTATCCTCACAATTTCACTAAAAGAAATGCAATACATAAGTAATTTGTATGAAAGTTTGAAAGCTAGAGGTTTGCATGGAGGATAAACAAAAGTTTTATCACAACTTCAACCCACTAAGCAAGTTAAACATAACACACAACCTGGTTTACATGAGACTTCCACATTCAAGCTTTAAGCAATGAGCCATAGAAAAGGATTTCAAAAATTGAATCACAATTAAACATCAAATGCATTAACTAGAAAAAGAAGCAGAGACATGAAATAGGAGAACATTGTTGCTTTATTGATCTAAAAGGAGTAGAAACTGAGCACAAAAATGTTTACAATACTCTCTACAAATGAACAAGAGAGGAAGAAACAATATTATGAACTCCCTAAAAACTAAGTTTTTCTTCCTACTTATAACTCCAAAATCTCCTAAGGAAAAAGTTGAGAAAGCTTCCTAAAGTAGCAAGATTGATCCATTTTTGAGAAATCTATGCAATTAATTGGATGGGGATCATATATTGTGAACAACTTTCTTATGATTGATCTTTTAGGTAGTGATTGATGCTACATAGAGACTCCTCATCATGTTCAAATACAACTTTATCACATCATATTATATTTTTTGTTATGCCACACAAAAGCACATTGTATCACATTTTGTATAGATGGAATTTCCTAACCTTACTACTCATTTCCTATTTTTAAAGTCCTAAACAATTAAGCAAGTTTGTATTTTCTACCTATTTCATTTGTGAGACAGAATCAAATCATTAAACATGTTTTCTCTATTTTAGAGGTTCTCATGGAGCATACACACCAAGCACAATAAATACATGGACATATCTAGTAGGCTCAGTTATTTTATATGGACATGAATAATATCCTTTTCATGCGAGTATTTACTTTCATATGAATGGTTTTGAGTGTTCATTTACTTTGAGATACATGATCATTATAGGATTCACATGCGACTCAAAATGGGAGAAAAATATAATGGTGAAATTCGTATACCCTTTCCAATTCCATTTAATTTTGGACCCATTTTGAGAGAATGTTTTAATGTAATTACATATTGACAAATGGTGTAATCTTATGTGAAGTTGGGTTCATTACTCAATCCTTCATCCATCCTCCTTTATAACTATTAGAGATTTTTTTAGTGGCAAATTTTTGCCAATTGGTGAATATCGTAGATCGGCCAAGTCAGAATTGGCGAATAAATCACATCCAACAGGGTGGTCAAATTGCCCAGATTTTATGTATTATCAGTCGAATGCATATCCATTCCCCATCAATTTATTTTAAGAGAATCAATGAAGTAATATTTTTGCCATAACAAACTACACATTTCAAATGGGCTGACTAATATTTTTCCCTCGAATCTCGGAAGCAAGTACTAAATCACCTATATATTTGCCAATACTATTAAAACAACATTGTGTATCAGAACACATTTTGCCATTGCCAATTAAATGGTCGTTGCACGTGATGACCCATTTTGCCAATGCCATTAAATGGTCACTGTGCATGAGGACCCATTTCACCAATTAAAATTTACAAGTAGTTGATTATGAGGGCCAATTTGTCAATTTCCATGACACCTCCGTGCTAATTGTAGGGCCATATTTGCCTTGGAAATTACAAAGTATGTAGTCCATTGAGGTTTGATTTGCCAACACTTAAATGTATTTCTTATATAATCATGCAAGATTTACCAAATTTTTTAATATACCATTTAAAATTCCCACGGAATTCACCAAATATGGATTGATATAAATACAATCAAAACTCTAATTTATTCTTACACATTTTGTTTAGTTCTAAACTTGTGAGCTCTCGATTTGGATTTTAGAAGTTGGAGTTGGAACCTTGAAGTTGATCGTAGGAAAAGTTACAATCTTACAACACAGGCATTCCTGCATTAACAAATAGCAAGTCAGTAAAAACTTAAACTTAAAGGTGAGTAATCATTTCTTCATAGTATTAGTGTTATAAAATTTCTTTATCTCTTTTCCATTCTTGCTTCAATCTTAAAGAAGATATTTAGTAGGGAATGGGATCTATATCTATGAATATGTCCTTAAACAAGAAGACATTTTTTCTAGCTTTTATTCGAAGTGAAATATCAAGATGTCAAGCCACAAGGGTAAGACTCCTCAGGGTGGTGAAGGGACTAGGAGGCCATCAAAATGCTGAAAACGTGGAGTTAGTATACATTCTTACTTTGGAATTGGCAATGTTTCTGATCCATAAAATCAAGATGAAGCTACATCATGAACTCTTGCACCAAATATTAATGAAGAAGCCATTCACAATACCTCACCACCACCAGAAGGTGGGTTTGCCATTGAGTCAAATGAGGATGGAAATATTGCAGAAGATGTTCCAAGGGATACCCTAGTTAGCCAGAATGAGGATGGCAATACTATAAAAGATGTTCCAACGGATACCTTGATTAGCCAGAATGAGGATGGAAATACCTTAGAAGATGTTCCAAGGGATACCCTGGTTAGCCAGAATGAGATAATTGACTTGAATGAAAATGCTGGTGCTATAGATGATTTTGGTAAGAAGAAAAGAAAAGTCAAATAAAAAATAGGGCGCGAGTGGGAAATGTCAAGGAATTTTCAGCTTGATTGGGTGTCAAAGTACCCATTCATTGAACTAGTGGAGAAAGAAAATAAAGATGAACAACCAACAGAATGTAAGTGTGTGATTTGTAGTTGGAAATGTGAAAGAGACAAGAAATTATAGCTAAAGCTTGATACTATAGAAAAGTATATTGGTAAATTTTATGAAAAACAAATCATAGACGGAAAGGAAACATCAGTAGTAAGATGGAAATCAAAAGAAGAATGTCTTCATTTTAAGTATGCCGCAGAATATGATGAGCATAAGAAAAGAATGACGAAGCTTGCTGCAAGTGGAGGTACAATCAAGGCTCAATTTGGAAAAGTAATGGAAGGAGCACAACTGACAAAAACTATTCAAATGAGTGTTGTTTTTCATATTTTGTCTAGAAGACGTCCTATGACAGACTACCCAGAGTATAGTAATTTATTATCTTTTTTTAGTGTTCCTCACTATCCTAGCACATATTGGTCAATAAACACTGGATGGGAATGGGCAAACTGTCTTGCTGTGATGGAAAAGCGATATTTAAAGGAGAATGTAAAAGAGTCAAACTTCATTGCATTATCTTTAGATGACGTTACTATGGTAGATAATACTTCTTGGCTATGTATGCATGTGTATACTGTAAAAGAACATGTCCACTGAGCTCATCTACTCTATGTTCATAAAATGAAGGACAGTTCAACATCGTAAAATCTATTTGAACTAGTTCAGAAGTCTTTGAATGAAATTATAGGTATGGATGACTTGCCAATTGCCAAAAAGTTGGTGTGTGTAGGAGCTGATGGAGCTATAGTAATGCAAGCTCATAGGACTGGTCTTTGCACAAAATTACAAACTACTTGTGCACCATACATGCTTGGCATTCACTGCATGGCCCACAGAATGAAATTAGCATTTAAAATTGTAAGAAAGTTTCCTATAGTATCAAAAGTTGAAAATCTAGTCTGCAAGCTCCATGCATACTTCTGCCGAAGTCCCAAACGTTTTGTAGAATTTCAATAGTTTGCTGAGGCAATAATAGAAGGAAACAAGCTTCTTAAGGATGTTGATACCAAATGGATCTCCTTGCATGGACCAGTGCAACGAGTTCTTTCAGAATATCCACCCTTGATTGGAATAATGTATGAGCATCGCAACACAATAGACAAAGCTCCTAACCGCTTACATAGGTTAAGTGATATAGAGACACTCTTAACTTTAGCTAGTCTTCTCCCCATGATGGATGAAATGAACAATCTTGTGAAGAAAGCCCAAGATAGAACTATGTATATCTATGAGTATACCAAAATATGTAGAATGAAATGCATGGCCCTCCATAATCTATATCTAGATCTAACTTGTCAAAGCCCAAATTTTTATACGTGGCAGATAATTACAGATTTGAATCATCCTAAAAATTATTTATAGTTCAATGCAAGCAGGGAGTTATGTGCCTTTGTATGTGGATTTTAGATACCAATGCACCATTGTAAGATGGTCAGGCGCTCTATCAGAGAAGTACCTATTAGAAAGGAATATTTTGACGGCATTGTTAAATCTGATAGTAATAATTTGAATGAAATTGCAAGAAATCTTTCAACAGAGATTTATAATCGATTCCGTTAAGAAGAAATACTTGAAGCCATGTCTATTGTGTATCCTCAATTTTGGGTTCAAGGCCACTGAGATAACCCAAGCTTTTTTCATCAAAAAGTAACTACCTTGACTCCATACTTTTTGAAAAGTACAGAATGCAATAGACAGACAATAGAGGGAATTGTAGATGGAAATAAGCTTAGAGGACAATGTAGTTGGTTTGCAAGAAGTATGATAGACCAGTTTAAAGCCATGGAGAATCCCTTCGAATTGGGATCAATAACAAAGGCTTGAAAAAACTTAGGTCAGAGTGAAATATTGCATGATTCAATATCAGAATATTTCAAACTTGTTGATTTATGTCAAATAATGATATTGGGTTTAGTGGAAGATGAGAGAGTTTTTAGTGCATTGGGGTTTTTGAAATCAAAGATAAGAAACAAACTAGACAAGAATTTGGAAAATTCATGGAGGGTGTTAGGAAGTGTGTATAATGTCAAAAAATTTCCTTATGAAAGGGAACTCACAATCTAGAAGATACCATATGCAAAAGAAGAGGGTTATGTAACACTTGAAATGCTAGTGGTGGTGGGACAAATGATAGTGGCACAATGATTGATGAATTTGAGACTCAGAATCCAGATGAAGAAAATGAAGACCAGACTTAGAATCAAGATGACTCTTTTACTTTATCTGAACGTCAGTTTGAGGACCCTTACTCGATTTGGGAAATGGAAGTGAATTAACAGTTTTTGGGTATTTATATTGCATTTCATGAATCATATTCCAAAACTGCAATTGATGATATTTTATATTGTATTCCTTTAAATTATGAATCAAATTGAATACATTAACATATTATTAATTACTTCATATTTTAATTGTGTCATACTGATAAGTTTTACATGTACTCAATGATTCATCATTCAACTCAATGCTTAATATTTCCTTGCTAACATTGATTTGTGCATAAAACATAAAATTTGTAGTAAAGTAGAATTTGGGTTTTTGATTTGATATGTGATTCTGCATCATTTTTCATAGTTTATGAATTATTTTGATTAGTGCCTTATCCTCAACTGGGTCAGAAAATGAAATGTATTCCTACAATAGACCATTTGATCCACTGGTTAGGGTTTTAGGTTTAGGTTTTAGGGTTTGTCTTCATTTCATACATAAACATAACCTTTTATCCTTTTGCGTTATAATTTTAAGTTGACTTGTTACCGTTGGTTCCTAGTCATCCAAGTTCACACTTAAGACATCAAACCCATTAGTATTATTGGCCCCTTTGCCTTGTCTTATTGGTCACCACTTGGTTGGGAACATTATGCATCAAAATGTTTAAAGGGGTTAAATATTTCATCTTTTATCTTAAGTCTTGACCCCCAAAGTTTTTATTTCCCTTTGTCCCGTCAACCTAGGGATGTCCGCTTTTAAGCCACTAACAATTTGCATGTACATATTTGAACATTAATGGCCGCTGGATCTCATAGATTGAATCTTGACCGCTTCTCGCTAGCCCGCTTGAATAAAATATTTTTTTAAGAAATCCATAGGGATAGCGGGCTAGTGACACTTGTTGCCTATCAAAGTGGGACCCATCATCCACTACAGATGTTGAACATTAAAGCATTGAAAATCAATAGTGGTGATCTAAATATTAGAGTCAATCTGGGTCATTCCCCACTAGCCTGTGGGGGGCCCACCAAAATCTTTCATCTCTTAGAGGGATAGCAGGGAGATGATGCATGTCTTCATCTGGACCATTGAAGAGAGTTTAGAAGACATAAAAATTTTTGTCAAATATTTTGAAGGAGTTGCATTGGGTTTTAACCAGTGAGCTACTTAAAGGAATTATAAAGCACATGGGCAAATATATGATAAGATGTTTTAATCTTAACCGTCCGGTGATAAAAAAATTAAGTTGCTAGGCAGAGGACTAAGGAGGTTAAATAGCATGCAAGTTGATGGGCCCAAACTTAATCTGGACCATTCCCCGCTACCCTGTTGTCGTAGATCTAAACAATGCTAAAACCAGAGGGATAGCAGGTGGTCTCAATGGCATGTGAATAAAACATTTGAAATGGTAAATAACATTAGATTAACATATTAAAAATAGTAGCATATACAAAAATGAACATCAACAATCATTGAACGTGTATCCAGTAGTTCAAACCAGAGTTTTTCTTCAATTGATAAAATAAATAATACAGGTAATTGAACATCAACACATTACTGAATTTGAGTTTTCTATTGCTTCTCAAATGAAGGAATACATAGAGGCAATGTAAAATCTTACTCAAAGACAACTCCGGTTGGAACTTGGAAACTCATATTATTAATATCAAATCATTCTAATAGCTTCTTTAGCAAATTCCATTAGTCAAGTGGTAGAATTGTCATTTGTTCTAGTTGATGTTGTCTAACTTCAATTTTTGTTAACAATGTATGATTGTATTTCAACTTGGATCCTGACTTGATTGTTTCAGCCAAAGATACATTCAAGGTTATCATTGGTTTAATGGAATCTAAAAAGTTTGCCTCATCTGGGTTCTGAGGAAACTGATCCAAATCAATCTTCCTTGCATCCTCCATCTTATTTATGAAATTATCCTTTCCAATGAATCGCTCATTTGTGTCAAAAGCCTGTGGAAAACCAAGCTTTGTCAAGTTCCTTACCTTTTTATCCTCCTTAATCTTTGTTGCAGACTCAATCACAAATTCTGTTGTTTCATGCATTCTTGAACACTTTTGAATGATAGATGTCACCTTCATTGAGGCTTCAATCCAATTAGTAATGCCTTTTGAAATCAAATCGTTGTCACTGGCTTTGTAGACTATTTCTAGAACTTGATTTGCAAATTTCTCTTCTGCCTGTAGTTGCATATTTTTGTTGTCCATTAAATATTTGCTCAGCTTCTTATGATGTAGTCTCATGTCATCAATCAATTGAAACAATTCACACAAATGATCAATCCTCTGCATTATTTCCTCCTAGATCTTTTCTTTCATATGCCTCATTGTTTGTCTACAAAATTCAGTTAACTTATTTTGACAAGATTTTATTTCATTTTTTTGCTTCCATAAGCTCTGTGGCCAATGTTTCATTTTTTTTTCTCTTTCTCCAATTTTTGTTCCCACTATTCATTTTCTTTCCAAATCCTTTGTCTTAATTTTTCTAAAGTGGATTTTTCCTCACCATATTTCTTTTTGATTTCATCTAACCTTTGCTTCAGTGCATTCAATTCCACCTTTGTTTGTTTATCCTCTTTGCTTGTTGATGTAAAGGCATATTTTTTTATTCTTTTTTCTAATTCATTGCTCTTGTTATCTGTTACTTTCCTCTTTGCTTTCTCATTTGCTAAGTATGTTTGTAATTTTTCTATTTGATTCTTTCACCTTTTTTTCTCTCTATCATGCTTTAGCAATAATGTTACACCAATTCATTGTTCTTCTTTGATATATTAATTTTGTCCATATTTTTTAATCTAGAAAAATCAAATTGGAAACTTTTCACCTAAAATTTAGATCAATCCATTTATTTTTCTGGTTTATTTTAAATTGTGGGAACAACAATTGTGTACTCCATGATTTCTGAGTTTAGGTCGAATGTGGGTAATATAATGGTTGTTACAGGCTCTGAAGTTACATCAAAGACACTCTCCATCAGTTACTTCTTTTCTTTTTTATACTTCTAATTTCTTTTTAAACTCTTGAATATAATCAAAACCTGGGGACGTAGGAATAATGGAATGCTTGAATGGTGAAGGAATAGGAGTACTTGCAATTTTTGCTACAACCACACTAACTGGGGGAGTGCCTAGAAATAACTCCTTTGTGGTGGAACTGGTAGTTGGACTTGGACCTGTCATAATCCTTTGTCTCTTTTGTATCCCTTGATAACTGAGTGTTCATGTGGTATCTTGTATTGGTGTCCTCTTGTGTGTAATTTGTTGTTGGACCTATTGTTGTAGCACATGTTGACTAAGTTCTCCACCAGTGGCAGTGCCAGTCGCACTAGGCTCTCCACCATGGGCATGTCCAAGTTGTAATTGCATCTGAGCATGACGATTAGGATTTGAAACTGTAGCAAAACAAATTATTTCAGCTGTACTTGTATGCCCTTGGTCCATTTTATCAGCTAATTCAGGTCCAATGCCTCATTTATCAACTAGTTTTCTGGTGACTAAATTTATTAGGTTCCAAATGCCTTATCCTTGGGACCCCAAACAACCACCATGATAACCCATATTTTTAGATATGGCTGCTCCTAAAGTATATGCTTCTTTTGTGGCCTGACTTAAAAAAGGTTTGAAATTTCTTTGTTCATCCCTATCATCATCAGGTTCATCATCAGTTTCTTCATCTTCATGTTCATTGGGATGCTCTATATTCCACAATTTGCTAAACTCATCATCTTCATCGATTTCTCTATACTCTGCAATAGTTCTTGGTTCCCCTAGCTCCTTCCTCATAGACCAAAAGGCAGTAATTTTTTATCGTGACCAGTTTTTTCTTGTAACAAACTTATCTAGAGATTCTGGCATTTTTAATCTAATAGATGGTTTATCACTTTTTTCATAAAAATTGTTGTACCTCTTGATTTGATTCTCTGCTAGTGCTCCTATATTTTGGTGCAATGCCATAATTTCTGCTGACAATTGTTCAAAAGAAATACCTTTCTTAGCAGCAATTTTCTCCATTGCTCTTTTGACCTCATCCCAAAAATCCTTGTTTCTTAAGTTTTCAAGAAAGGGTTTACTTTGATGTTGAATTCTACTTGCAACATTCCTATTGGGCACAATCATTGTTTTAATGGTGTCACATGGATCATACTGCCAGTGAGAGACAACATCAAAATTAAAATTTTTTAAAAGATCATGTAGCACCTTAAATGTTTTTCTCTCCAATGTGAACCCTCCACATGAAATAGGTAAAGAAGGAAATAAGGTCTTCTTTTACTGACCAGCGAAGTGTAGTTCATCAATACTCTGCATCTGCCTTACATATTCCAATGCAAAAATCCTTTCTATCACATGTTTTGGAAGTTTGCATGGCTCTACTCCTAATCCATAAAATATTAGCACAGTATATTCCTCCAATAAGTACAAATCACCCAATTGTATTTATTTTCCTAGTTGAATGTAATCTCTACATGATATAGGCAATCTAGGTATTGGACTATTTGTAATTGCTTGATGCAATGGATCCAAAAACGTAGTCTACAAAATGATTGTAGTTCCTTTGAGAATCATGCATCCTTATCTTAGTGGTCCAATCATATACTGGAGCTATTTTCTTTTCCTCAGCATTACTATAGGGCTGAATCTAAATCTTGTTGGTCTGAAACATTCCACTAAATTTGAATTAAAAAATAAGCACAAGTAGGTTGTGAACCTAAATGTCTTGGTGGAACCTCCTTTAATCATTAAAAATTGTTTATGCATGGATTCTACAATGTGCTCAATAAAGTTATATTTGACATCTACACCAATACTATAATGGATATTATATACCATTTCAAGGAGGCTTGCATCCACTTCCCAATTTCTATCTAGTCCAAGGCAAAATGCTAGCATGGAAATAGTATCCTAAGCCCATGATCTAAAAATTTTCAAATGATAAGGAGGCTTATGGTTACCTTTCAACTTGTTTCTTTCTTGATCTATTTTATTTAGGGGAAAAAAAATTGTCCCTTTCATCCGTTGCTTCATAATCACTAGCAAGCTTTTTTAGGTCAATGTGGACGTCTCCAAATTCTTGGGTTGTAAATCCCAACACTTTTCCAAATTCTTCTGCATTAATGGATAAAATTTCTTCTTTGGTATCTTTATTTATAATTTCTCTTTTCTTATGATCATAATTGTGGGCATAGACCATGATAAATTCTGGGCAAGGGAAAACCTCATGTAACATCATGCGCCCTAATCCAGTTACTCGCGGTGCATTGATACTATTAACTTGCTTTTGGTTTGCATCCTTATTCTCACATGAAAATATAGGTTCTGATGTAAGTTTACCATAGATTTTAGGATCATAAATATCATGGTATTCATCAGTCAAACCTAAGGTTTTAAGCAATCTAGAATTATTTTTCTATCTGAACTTGCTCTACCTTTCCCAAAAACTTTGTCTGGTCTACTAGTGGTGGTAGACATGCTTATACAATTGAAATTATGAATTCCCTCTTAAGTCCTTAATTTTTCTTATGTCTCTCAACCCTAAACCCAAAGTTTGACAAAATAAGGTTCTAAGAAGTGATGAAACGTAGCCTAGGAATTATGTCTTTTGTCTTACCAGCTTTGTTGGAAGTGGCACTACAATGAACAATTTCAATTCTCCCTGGTGCATTGCAGTGACCAATCTAAAATCTCCCCATGTGCTGACCCTCTCACTTAAAAATAAAATCACTAAGTAGTAGAATGTTTTTTTTTTTTTTATGAACATTAAAGTGAATGAAACGTCAAGTCAACATGTTGCTTTTGGACTACACAATTAGTATATGGTTGATAGTTGTCCTACATTGACAACTCACAGCAATTTCTAAACCATTGATCTTTGTAAATCTAACTATTATAGGATGATTCTGGAGTTTAAGTTCACAAGCCTAGCACTCTATGCATTTCATTCCAGAATGCAATTACATCCATCCATCAAATGTTTACCAAACAGTCGAGTAATTTATGATATAAATGATAAACATATAGTTTGTTTATATAGATCTACTTTTAGTGTTTATAATGTAATTTGTCAATTTGCTGGCAACTTTCTTTTTTCATTTGTATTAATTTATGTTTTAAATATACATGCATATATATATATATATATATATATATATATATATATATATATATATATATATATATATATATATATATTGTCAATAAACCACAAAGCGGGTATTCAATTGATATTAATTCAAAAAAATTTATAGTTGGGGGATAGCTACACCCTTGGCATATCATAATGGTACAAAAAATTCCCATGTATTACATATTCTTTCCCACGTGTTTCTTGCTATATGATAATATTACATCAAAATTAGATAGCAAAAATCAAAACACTGGCTAAGGGAAACCATAGAAATCACCCATTTCCACTAGCTTTGCGAAGTGCAACACCCATTCTAGATTCAACTCCATGTCGAGAGCTCGAGAGTGCCTTAGAAAATTCTGACCAATGGTGGCCCAGTGACGGTGGCGGGAGAGAGCTCCATCTGTCATCTTGAGAAGAAATGGAAGCTACGGAACCCCCACACCCATCTCTACCCCAAAAACCACCAATGATAGGTCAGAAGACCATGGAATCCCCACACACATCTCTACCCCAAGAACAACCTCCAAATCATTACCCAGAAACACTGGCTTGAAAATTTCTCGCAACAGAACAAGAATATCCACCTTCACACCTCCAAGGTCCAGTAATGACGCCAAGAACCAATAAGCTATGTCAGAATTCATTTTGTATCTATTCCTATCTGTTAAGAAATCCCTCCCAAGCACCATTTTTAGGTCTTCCAACTCTAGGAAGCACAAACGGGCAATTCTGTGAGGCTTTGTTATCGCTTTAATCCTCGAGTTTGTCATGAATCCCAAGAAAGCAATTTGCCTTCGCAGCGCTATAAGGCAAATTGGCGTATCCATTTTCTTTATTGGCTAGCTCCAATCTTTGGTATGAGAAAGCATTGTTGGGCTCCATTAAATAGAGCTAGGCTTCATTAATGGAGCTCAACTTCAAAGATTTGGGATATCTTTCTAAGCATGCCAATATTTAAGTGATATGATATATATGTTCAAGTGAATTTAATCTGCATGCAAATATTTATGCTTGATTTGACTTAAGTATATAGATAATACCTAATAGAGTTTCCAAACTATGTTCCAGGTATGCAATCCATGACACATGTCACCAATTTTGGATTAAAAGGAGTACAATATTTGTAAATTGATATGTAAGATCCGACCAATTTTATATACAATAAACTAACAATAAATACTATGAAAAGAGGAAGTAATTCTTTTTTTTCTAATTTCAACAAAATCATCTCAAATGAAATATATTCAATACATGAATAATACAATAATCACTAAAACATTAACATTTACATATATACTACCTCAGGTTCACACTCCCTAAGTCAATACTTTACATATACTTGACTTTTTGCACTTTGCATCTAAGAAAATAGTAAATATATATTGTTATTTTATAGTCTCAACTAGGGAAAATAAATAAAAAATAGGATTTACTATTAGTACATGAATTTCCTAATGAATGTAACGAATTTCTATGCTAGAATTAGAAAATTTTATTAATTGACAAATCTAATATGTTAAAATTTTATATGAAGTTATTCGATTGAAAGTGAAACATAGCCCATTGTGATATACTGTTATATAACAAAATGGCCTACATACTCTGGAGATGGGACTGTGGATCGGGAAGGTTCCTTGGTAAATTTAGGCACCCCAGCCTTCCCATGTCTTTGATGGTGACAGGTTGTAATTGATGTGAAAAGTGTGTTCAGTTGATGATGTAAAGTTGCCATAGTTGTTGCAAGATATCAGGAGGAGATAGTTGTTCATTGCTTGGTCAGTTCACAGAGATGTGGAGTTGGTTTGGTGTAATGTAGTATTGATGGTAAGAGTTTCTTCTTGCTTCAGGATGCCATTGATCATAAGTTTGGAAATGTGATGTCATACATTTGAGGTCACATGATGTGAATTTAAAAGTCACAGGTTGTGCTCAAGATAGTGGGATCTTGCTTTATGTTATGTTTACATGATGCTTGTTGATGGTTGAGGTCCATGCTTTTTCAATGTCTCCATGTTGCATGAACAAGATGCAAAGTGCAGGTTGTGCTTCTGTCATCTTCATAAGTTGATATGTCTAATGCATGAGAACAAGTGTCTTGATATGTTTGGTGTAGAGCTCTCTTCACTCATATCAAATCATGATCAGGATTGAGAAGTTGATCTTCATACAAACAAGTGTAGTTGCATGGGGGTTGAAATGTTTGTAGTTTCATTGTATGAAGTTCATGATCATATGTGCAATTAGTATCTTGTATCAGGAGAATGTTATATGGCAGAGGTATGTATTAAGAATCTATGCTTTAGATGCTTTCAAAGAGTTGTCAAATGAAGTAATCAGAGGAGTTCATACAGTGATATGAGTCTGCTATAAAGGTTATGATGTTGGACACAAGAAGGTATCAAAGGTTATATTTGGTCAAGTTTGATGGAGTTTTAGCTTCATAATGGACTGATTTTGTATAGTCGTGATCAAGTAAAGATATGAATGGTTTGGTGTTACAACAATAGGGATAACAACATTAGTGATATGTGCTGGCTTTGATTGATGTTATTTAGGGGATTGTTGATTAATGAGCCTCTTCTTTTATCAAGGGATTAATCTTGTGGAGTCAATATATTTTGTTATATTTCTTGTATCATGACAAAGGTGATTATGACTGAGGGTATTATGATAGAGGTGATTATGTATGAAGTTCTATTTCATGACTATCAAAATATGATAAGATCATCTGAAAATTCCTAAGACCTAATACTTTCTCTTTTTTTTATTCAAAATGGCTCTCATCTTTATCCTATGTTTATGACTTTATTCTTTTGGAGCCCATCATTTATGTTGTGTCACTTTTGTTTTAATTGGATGGTGACTTCCAATAGGAGGTAAAGTCACTTAAGGTGACTTACCAAAGGCACTCTTAAACATTATACTTACCAGCCCCTCCTCCTGGTTAACCGGTGCTCACTGGTTATATGAATGTGCTTGAGCGGGAATTATGGATCAACAGTTTTGTTTAAATAGAATGATGAGCGCCAAAAGCAAATCAAAGGCCAAGGTTTAAAATGTGACCTCCTCTCATGAGCATGGACTTTGAAAGGCTAGCAAACATCAACTATCCTTGACTGTTCTAAGGTTATTTTTAGCATCATTTTAAAGGTAGTTTATGGAATCTTTTGAGCCCGATTAGAAATAATTTTCTAAGGGTTTTAGAAATATTCTTTTAAAAGATTTTTTCTAAATCTAAAACAAGAGTATCCCTCACTCTCTCTGAGGATTTAAGGAATTCTTTAGAAAAGGATTTTTTTTTTAAAGGAGAGATTTTATAACAAGGTTTTTGATAGAGTTTTTCTTATTGAAGATATTGTGCAGAGGAGAATGAATTGTTGAGTGAATATGAAAACACTTATGCAAAATGAAGTTTTTTTAGGAATATGAAGGATCAAGCATGAAGGCAGATTGATTGAAGAATTATTTTTTTTTTATGGAAGATGAAAATGAGGAAACTGAATACTCAATTTGAAAGAGTTTTTATTACAAGGGCAGATTCAAAATATTTTATTGAAGATATTAATTTTGTTTAGGAAGAAGAATATGAATTGGATCAAGAGTTGGAGCTATTTTTTTTGGGAGTTATTTTTTATATAGATTGAAGATAATTTTTGTAGAGAAAAGAGAGTATGAAGAGTTTGTGAATGGGATTTAATATTATAGGATCTTATTTTGTTTGAAAATCTATTTAGATTGAAATGCCATTGAATATGAAGAGGCATTTACAGATATGAGGACAAAAATAAGATACTAAAGTTCACTAAATTTCTTTTGCAGAATATGAAAGGTTTTATGCTCACTAAAATTGATTTGTAGGACAGAAAATTTGAAGAGACCATTTTTGCAGATGTAAGAATATCAAGGATTGAAATAATTATGGAGAGAAGACAAAATATGAAAAATCATCTTGTATACAATGGCTTCGCAGGTGGATTGATTTGGGTGTTGTTGAGTGGATCAGGATACAGGGTTGATTATTTTAAATATCCTATTGAAGAGAAAATTTAGATGAGTTTTGTATATGATTTGGGTTAATGAGAAGAATGATCATTTGATAGACACGTGAAAGAAGACGTATTTTGTATTGAAACAGAGAAACCCTCTGAGTTCTTGTTTTAATTTGTTATGTATTAGGGGTTGGTGCTCCTTGAAGTTTGTGCTTCTAAACATTGTAACCAGTGAGGTTTTTGATAAAGCTAGTGAGGCAGTTTTGGAGTGGTTTTTCTACCCCTAGAGGGTTTTCCACTCATGCAAATCTTGTGTCATGATTTATATTGATCTTTTCTATGTGTGTATGATTTATTCATGAAGTTTTGTTTTCTTTCTTCATTCTCAATCATGTGCATATGTGTTTGACAAATCAATGATATCTTTCTCTTGTGTCTTGAAATTTAAAGTTTGCAAAAAGATTTGAAAATTTATACAACACTGATTCACCCCCCCTCTCAGTGTTGTCCTGGACTCCTACAGTCTTGTCTGTTTCACCATTCATAATATCAAAGTCCAAACTTGCATTATACTCGACCATGTATTGTATCTCCTTTTATAACTTCAATAATTTAGAAATCTAAAGTGTCAACATACTTGGACCTCCATAGCTGATACTCCTCCTCTGTTGGCCAAATGAAATTGACAAGTTTATCTACTTTGGTCGTATAGGGTGTGTACTTGATAACCATTCGATTAGCTTCCTTGTCAAATTCCTTTAAGAAAATGCTAGTGTGAATCAGTTTATTGATGATGCTTCTCAACATTTCTAAGTCAACATTGTCATAAATGAGCTTAACTTGAGCAAATATTATTTTTTTTGCCTGGTCCTTCCACAATTTTAGAGGTTTAACCCCACCATTTTCACTCAAAATAATAGGAAGAAAATTGAAATTCCATTCATCAAACATTTTGACAAGCTCCCTGATATTTATTTCCAAAGGACCTACCACCTCCTGAAAATCCTTAATTGAATTTACAAGCCTGAGAGTTGGGACAATGTTAGGAGGTGCATCCTTGATATGCTTGGTTGCAATTACCATGTTTCTTAATGCCTGGGCTCTAGGGATCCATGTATCCATTAATGATGTTACAATATCCATATTCTTATCGAAATCCTTTATTGCATCAAACATAGCAGAATAATTTGAATGAATGCTAATTAATCTCCTATCAGTCCCTTTATTCAAGTGTTCAAGAACTATAGTTACAGTCTTCATATTACTTGAATAAATTGATTCATTGACTTGTGAAAACAATTTCTTGTATGCCTCAATTTGATCCAATAATTCCTCTTTACTAGGCTCACTTGATGGAGCTGCACTTGATGTGCTTGGCTCCTCAACTACAAGGGGTGCATCTCCAAGATTCTTTGGAATGATTTCCATTGAAACTTCTGGAAGGACAACAAAGTCAGTCTGTGTTGGGGCATGAGCATGCATATTTTGCAATTGTTTCTTTAACAATGTCACTTTAGTTTCCAACTTGGCAACCTTTTGTTGATTCTCATTATACTCTACAACCATGTCATTATACTTGGTTCTATATTGATCTCTTTCCTCAGTGATATTCTCTACTATTGCCTTTGTGAATTTGGAAATGTTCACTAACATGGTTGCTACCTCAATTGCTAGGGTATCAATCACTCTCTTAATAATTACCCCTCCACTTGTGTTTTGAGCAGCCTCAGCCACTGCAAGCTTCCTTTTACCTGGGGCCAATGCCCAATTAGCAAGTATTTCCTATTTTTTGCTGAAAGCAGAACCCTACAAAGCCAATTTTGCTTCCTCTTATGTTTGATACAAGGGTCTGTCATGCCTTCTCACTATGTCAATAGCAATTGCTAAGGCTAAATCCCACTCTGGAAGAAATAAAATACCACTTTTCTTTACCAACTCTCTACCTTCTTCAGCTGTTATCTTCTGAAACTGTTCTTTCATTTCCTTTTTAACCTCAACCCGAATAGTTCTTCTTCTGGTAATTCAGGGTGCAAGCTTCTCTTTTTGGCAACATTGCCAACATATTCATCTCTCTTTGCCCTCCAAGAAAACTCTCTAAAAGAAGGGGTCTAGACAAATGAATCATTTGTCTTGAAGGTCTTGCAAGCTTCCTCCCTAACATCATCTATGTTGCTCATCCCCCTAAGGTCTACCTTGCCCAACTTGAGGATGCTTTCTGGTTCTATTATCTCCCTAGGGGGAGAGGGCATTCCCTGTCTCATATCCTCCTCAGTGACAATGCTATCATCATCTGAGTCATCTGGATAATTCTTGGAGGTAAATCCACCTCAATCACTTATGGAACTGCTTTCCTTGGGGGAGACAATGTTGGCATTTCATGCAATGGTGAGGAAGCTCTTGACCCCTCAGGCTCATAATCCTCAGATGTAGTTGGGATGACAATAGATTGTTGCTTCCTCACAATACATTTTCTCCTTGCAAAGACTCTGATCTTTTGTGGTGGTTGGTAGCTAGGCCTTTCCTCCAACACTGGGGCCTTCCCCTTATCCTTCTCCTATTCTTCCCCAACCATAGCCTTTCCTTTGTCAGCAACCAATCTCTCTCCTTTCATCCTACCAACCACTTGCTCAAAATTTTTGAGCATATATTCAACTTTTTTCAATTCATTTTTGAATTGAGGCAGCCGCAGGGGGTCATATTGGGGATTAGTCTTCCATTTTTCCCTTACCATCTTATAATAGGAGATCCATTTTTCCTTCTTGTCCTCCTATATTTGGTAATTAAAGATGTTCCTAATAACATCTTCAGGGAAATAGAAGTTATGTATGAACTGGCTGCTTCTGATCCTACCTTTCAATGCAACCATGAAACCTTTAGGATCATGATTTCTTGGGTGCATTCTCCTCATGTTGCATGGTTCAAGCAATTCATCCATTTTTCTCCACCCTCCACCAGTCATCACAAAGTCTGCAAAAACTATCCATGTTGCAAAGAAGGTTCCTTTCCTCATGTTTAACAAGTGGCCATCTTCAACGTTAGCTAGCTGCCAAATGACCTCAAGGAATCCAATTCTTAGTGCCACATCTCTTGGGAGAACATGTGGTCTAACCATAGTACCCTATACTCTAAAAATTATACAGTCTGGATAGGGGATGTCATCTCTTGAGTTGTGATCAATTTTTAAATCATACCTCCTTTCTTTTGGCCTGAGAAAAACATGTAGTTCAGTTGGAATCCTTGGTGGATTCATGATTAGGTCATTCCTCAACTTTGATACAAAGACATTCTCTAACACCACAAAATCAAACTTCATATCATCCTTGTCTAGAATTCTTGTCCAACATTAGACATGCAGCTCAGCACCATCCTCCTCCTTTTCCAACTTCGTATCATTCTCAAAGAATTTTTCCCTTTTGAATAAAAACATGTGCATTAACAGTGAGTACCACCAAAATTGAACCCAAATTTTACCATTCTTTAATGAAAATAAACCCTCATGAATGTTATCTGCCAGGTAGGAAGCAAACTCATATACTATGTTGTAAGTGGGGTGTTGGCTATGAGCAGCCATATACGTGAAACCCATTGGCATGTTGGAAGTAGGATCAAACCCCAAGATTTGACACAAAGAATAGAAGGTTTTCTAAAAATATGAAGCAAAATACTTTATTGGGAAGGGCTCCTTATTTAATGGACCAATAACAATTCTCCCCTTTCCCTTTCAAACTGATCCTAAATGATTTGGCAGCATTGTGATTTTAAAGGTGTGTCTTGTCTTCTTGTATTCACTCCTAAAGGCTTTCAAATCAATTTTTACCAAATACTCATTCCACTCATGAAGTTGAAAAACTTCAACAATCTCTTCCCTACTGATCTTTACCATTTTGATCCCATTATATGTCCTGACAACTCTAGAGATAGTATCATATCTAGCTTCCACAACTTTTAACAAGTCCACATCCATGTAGACATTTGGGACAACCAATTTCCCCATGTCCAATATCCAGGGGTTACATATAGGAGCATTCAAATTCCTATTCCCAAACCAGTTCTTGAACAATGACCATCTTGTAGGTGGTATGGTGGCATCCTTGATATGGATATGTTTATCTATGAGGCTTTCTTTAATTTTGGAACCCTGGAACAGAAGTGAACCTTTTACTTTGTCATTAGTGGGTCAAATTTAATTGATCAAGAAGGTCCTGGACTATGGGCCTTTTTGTCTCTCTAGAGCTTGAGGTTTGGGCTCGTGGGGGTGCCATTATGGTGAAAATTTTGCAAATTAGGCTTTTAGTTTAGCAAGAATTGCAAGTTCACAACCAGGGTTCTAACTTAAAGCAACAATAAAGCTCAAATTTTGTAGTTCAACCATCTAAGAAGGCAAAACCCTAAAAGAAATGAAAATTTACTAGTAATTCTTATTGACAGAACCGCGAGAGTGAGCACAAACAATAAATTTTAGAAGGCGAGATTTTAACTTATGCCTTTGAATGCTTTGAAAACCCTAGTTTTGATCGCCAATAGATTGGAATTGCCTTAAGAGATTGAAATTGCCTCTAGATGCTTTAAAACACTTAGATGGATTTCAATTATGCAAAAAGTCTGCTTTTATGGCATTAACCGCCATTACTGCTCGTTCGCGCAAAGCAGAACATCTCCCATGGCCACTTTCTCAATTTTAAACTCTAGTCATTGATCTCTTGATGAGATGGCAAGATGGACGGCCATGATGAAGTTTTTTGCCACATGGAATTGTTTATTCATCTTTCGACAGACCCCACCTTCTCTTCAAGCTGTGAAGTCTACTACGTGGCATTTGCCTGTTAGCCCGTTGAGTTTATCGCCTATGCATCTTCTACCACGAGCTAGCGGGGAACGATTAGGATTAACCTGGGCCCTCCAACCTACTTGCACATTAAATTTTCAAGCCATCTTCTTGTCTGCTTAAATTCTTCAACATTGGATGGCTAAGATTAAAACATCTTGCCGATGAATTTCCCATGTGTCTTATTTAAACCTTTAATAGCTCACCCTTTAAGTCTCTTAAGGCTGCATCAAAATATTTGCTAAAATATTTCCTATTTTTTTATAGTTAGCATTTAAAAAGTGGACCATGCTAGGTTAACGGGACATGGGAACATAAAATATGGGGGTTGACACTTAGACAATAGATGAAATATTTTGACCCCCTTTTAATGATTAACGCATAATGTTCCCCACCAAGCAATGATCAACAAGACTACGTATAAGGGGCCGGTAAACAACATGGTTTTGATGGCTCAGGTTTCAAATTAAACAACCAGCAATCAGAGGTAGCAAGTCAACATAAGATTATGAAGAGGGTTAAAAGCTAGGTTTCTTATATGAAATGTCAACCATTGATATTTGGAAAATCTAATGGTTCAAGTGTTATTCTGGAGGTTTGAAGTCGCAGGTCTAGTTTTTCAGACATTTTCTTCTAGAATGCAACTACAACCATCCATCGCAAATTCATCGAATGGTCATCGGTTATATTAATTTGCGTTGACATCTTGCTTCAAATATAATAAATATGTTGACACTTGTCCCCATTCCAGACACTTTATGAAGGAATTTGGATGTGTGAAATTTTTTTCCCTGAATAGAACAATATGTAGCATTTGATATTTTCGCCACACACAGTATGATTTTTTATTGGCATGATAGTTTATTTTGCCAATTAATTTTTTATTGGTTTGAAACTATATTTAATTTGCTAATGATTTTTTTATTGGTTTGAAAATTTGTTTAATTCGCCAATGAAAATATTTTTTGGGTTTGAAAATAGATTTTAATCACCAACAAAAATATTTTTTTATTTAGAAAACAGGTTTTATTCGCCCACAGAAATATTTCACTGGTTTGAAAATAGGTTTTAATTCGCCAATGAAAATATTTTATTAGTTTGAAAATAGGTTTTAACCACCAATGAAAATATTTTATTGGTTTTAAAAAAATTACAATTCACTAGGGTTTTCCATAGACCTCTAGAGATTACAAAAGATTCGCCAATTGAGATTATTTTTTTCCTGGAAAAATGAAAAAATTCGCCAATAAAATTAATATTTTTCTTGGGAAGTATACACAATTTGCCACGTTTATACACCTTCTCCAAGGGGGGGGGAGTTCTTAAAGTTATACATTTTTAGACATTTGGGCTTATCTCATCCATTTCCACACACATTCTCATACACCTAACATTTATTACATCACCCATGCCTAGACATCCATTCCCCACAGATATTATTGTTACCTCATCTCATGTTGATCTCATAGGTGTAGGATTGTTCTCGTAGCTACAAATTTGTCCCCTAAGTTTGAAAAATTCAAATTCATGCTTTGTTAACTCACTACTTTTGTTCCCATCATGATTCAACCTCATACATGTTTCACATGATTATTTCTATGTAACGGTATCTATAGGTATTCATTTAAATGTTAATACACATCCTGGAATCATCCTAGGATCATTTGACTTCTTAGAGCATTCAAGAAGCAATTATTAATAGAACACTTAAATTGGTGTAGTGAAAGGAACAACATTTACTTTAGAATCATCATCTAACACATTTGCATGCTTGCCTCTTGTCTCCTAATCTTTAGTATGATTGTAAAGCAAGTCTCTCTAAGGACTTGACCTAAGAGAACTTGCCCCTAGTGATCTAATAACTTCCTAAAGGTGTTTTAAAATACGCCTAGTTCTTGATGACTAGCAAGACAAAAAAAAATAGTAAACTAGAAAACAAAATTGTGAAATCAACAAAAAAAATTTAGTAAACTAGAGAGCAAATTTGTGAAATTAACCAAAAAAAAAAAATTAAAAATAAAAAATTAAAAATAAAATAAAATTAGTAAACTAGAGAGCAAAATTGTGAAATTAACCCAGAAAAAATTAGTAAACTCAAAAGCAAAATTATGAAATTAACAGATCAGTTCTACACCTATAAAAACGAAAGGCAATGACCGACACAAAATTCTTAATCATGAATTCGCTTGAAGACAACGACAACTTGCATAAAATTCGTGTGGGTGAACGCACCTAGGTGTTGTGGTACGTACAAACAAGAGAAGACGATGAACATAGAAATACAGTCTATGCACCCGATTACAGTTTACAGGGCTTCGGAAACTCCACAACTCTTGGACAATCGGAGAATCCATTTCTTGGAAGTTGGGACCAAATTATCAAATTCATCCGCATTATATTATCGGCAACATTGACGATTGCATTCACATGCCTGTAGACTGTGGCAAACAGATGGTAACCCTCTTTAATTTCCTCTTCTTGTCCTTTGTTATGTTCCAATTGAGAGCACATGCAGGAAGATCATTTAACTTCACTTTCCCTCCCTCAACCGATTTCACGCTGCTTGGTGGGGGAACCTTTGTTACTGATGGTGGATAATGAAGTTTACATCTTATGTAATAATCACGCTAACAGTAAACTGCCAAGTCATTCTATTTCACGCCTTTGTATTTTCTGTGTATTTATTCTGCCTAACAACTTCTGCAAACAAAGAGGGCAGTTTGTGTTTGAATATTTGCTTATATTTTAAATCGGAGTTAATTTTAAGTTAAATACTTAATATTATTAAACGAACAAGTTATATATTCGAACTGACCTTGATATGGGAAGAGAGGAAAGGAGTTGACACTTAAGTATTAGAAGTTTATTTGTTGTTAAAATATTACTTTAATAATGTTTTTTAGTAAAATAATTTTTTCAATTTTGTTTAAGTCTTTTAATTAATTATTTTGTGACTTAAAGTTATGATTTCATATAGTTACTTATTTTTTTGCCGAGAGGCAAACTACAGTTGTAGCGGGGGTGGAGATGAGAGCACTCATTTTTGGTCGTAAATATATACCCAAAAAAATCAAAATAAATTGCAAATGAAAAATTAAATATAAATTTAAAATAAATAAAGATTGCCAACGCCAAATAAAGAAAACTCCTAAAAATAGTCCCCACAATCTCCCTGGGTTTAATTACCATGGTTACTCGTTCAAATATTCTAACTTATTACTCTACCCTTGTGATATAGATATATATCTTTTTAATTTGTTTTTTTATAGATATTTATTTTTTAATTTGTTTTTTAGTTTTTTGGTTTTGTTTTTTAATTTAATAGGTAGCTTAAATTAATTGGTTTTTGAATTAATTATTTTAATTTTAGGAAAACTTTTTAGGCAAAATCAATCTAGGAAAAAATGAAAAAGTATTTTTGATTTATTTCAATATATTAGAAAGTTTTAAATATAATTTTTAGTAATGTGTAACACTGAAAAGTGTATTTTTAATAAATTTTCATTCATTTTATATTTAATATTTATTTAGGTTATTTGAATATTTGTTATGTTTTAATTATGGCAAAGGTTATCAATCTAAGTTAGTTTGTAGTAATTATTATATAATCTTGAAATATTTTTATGGAAATAGCTATATTCCAATTAAATGTTATTAAGTTATTAATTAAGGTGTGGAAAAATTATTAGACATGAATAACAATCTTTATTTTTCACAAATGAATATTGTAGAGTGACATCATTAATTGACCTATAATTAGTCTATCTTAAGTTTCCATATAGGGATATAAAATTCATTTAATACAAGTGTTGTTAGAAGTTTACTTAATTGACTTAGTTAATAAAATTTAATAATATTAATATAATCTTATTGACTTAGTTAATAAAATTTAATTAACGTTTGTTAGAAGTTTAGTTAATAAATTATGATCATAACTAAATTTTAAATAAGAAATGAAATTAAATAAAAAGAAATATATGGAATTTTATTAAATTTACTTATTATAAATTTTAATGCATGTAACATGCAGTAAGAACATTCAAACATATAAAAATCTTTGCTGCTCTCTAAGGATATATATATATATATATATATATATATATATATATATATATATATATATATATATATATATATATATATATATATATATATACACAACTTTGTATATATACATGCAAATATATATAATTATTATGCATATAATTGTCCCTGTGAAATCCCTCATGCATTTTTCTGAATCCATAACTGTGCTTATTCTCTTTTTCTGTACCTGCACAAAACTAGAAAAACAATCAACATGCATATGAAAAAAAAACAGAAAAACAATAAACATGTTTATGAAAAATCTAGAAAAACAATAAACATTGCATATGAGAATGATATTAGGATAATTTTCTGTACCTGCACAAAACTAGAAAAATAATAAACATATGAAAAAATAACAGAAAAACAATAAACATGCATATGAAAAAAAAAAAACAGAAAAACAATAAACATGGTTATGAAAAATCCAAAAACTAATAAACAGAAAAACAATAAACATGGTTATGAAAAATCCAAAAACTAATAAACATGCATATACAAATGATATTAGAGTAAAGAGGTATAATAGGTAGGAAAAATTGTTATAGTAAGTTTCATTTATAAGTCTGAGTTAAACTAGGAAGGTTTGAATTAACTAGAATTTCTTTGTTTTTATTTATTTATATTAAAATTTAAATATTCTATTCCTAATGATCATAATTTAAATAAAAATAATGATCACTAGGAATAGATATTTTTATTAATATCAATAGTGTTAATTTATTAAAATCTTAAAATAATAATTATTAAATGAATTTATGAATCAAATATTTTAACTTATTAATCTACCCTTGTGATATATATATTTATATTTTTAATTTGTTTTTTAGTTTTTTGGTTTTGTTTTTTTATTTAATTGGTACCTTAAATAAATTGGTTTTTGAATTAATTATTTTGATTTTAGGAAAACTTTTTTAGGCAAAATCAATTTAGGAGAAAATGAAAAAGTATTTTTGATTTATTTCAATATACTAGAAAGTTTTAAATATAATATTTAGTAATGTGTAAGAGTGAAAAGTGTATTTTTAATATTTTCATTTATTTTATATTTAATTTGGTCATTTATTTCTTTTTCTTTTAATATTTATTTCTTAAAATTTTAATCTTTTTAATTTGTTTTTTGGTTATTTAAGTTAATTGAGTTAATTCTAATTAATTAATTAACCCAATTAATTCTATCTGAATTGAGTTAATTCTAATTAATTAATTAACCCTATTAATTCTATGTTAATTGAGTTAATTCTAATTAATTAACCTAATCCTTTTAATCTATTTTTTGATTATTTGAATTAACTGAGTTAATTAATTCATGCCTATTTTTAATTTTTAACCGTAATTAGGGTTAATGTTAGAATTAGAGACAGGGTTAGGGTTATAATTAGGGTTAAGGTTAGTATTAAGGTTAGGGTTAGGGGTTGAATTATAGTCAGGGGTAGGGTTAGAGTTAGGATTATGGTTAAAATTAGAGTTATGTTTAGGGTTAGAATAAGCTTTAGGGTTTAGGTTAGAATTAGGGTTAGGGTTAGAGTTAGAATTAGGGTTAGGGTTACAATTATAGTTATGGTTAGGGTTAGGGAATGCTAGAATTAGGGTTAGGGTCAAAATTAGAGTTAGGGTTGGAATTGTAGTTAGAATTAGGGTTAGGATAGGAGTTAGAATTCCAATTAGAATTAGGGTTAGGGTTAGGATTAGAATTAAGATTAATGTTAGAATAAGGTTAGGGTTATAATTAGGGTTAGGGTTGAAATTAAGGTTAGGGTCAGAGTTAGAATTAGGGTTATTAAATTAGGGTAAGCATTAGAGTTACAGTTAGGGTTAGGGCTAGAGTTAGGTTTAGATTTCAAGTTAGGGTTATGGTTAAAATTGTAGTTAGAATTAGGATTATTGTTAGATTTAAAATTAGGGTTATAGTTAAGGTAGAATCAAGGTTATGATTAGAATTAGGGTTATTGTTAGATTTAAAATTAGGGTTAGAGTAGGGTAGAATCAGGGTTATTATTAGAATTAGGGTTAGGGTTCCTATTAGAATTAGGGTTAGAATTAAGGTGGCTTACTATTACAATTAAGGTATGAATCAGAGTTACAATTAGGATTAGGCTTCAAATTAGAGTTAGGGTTAGATTTCAATTAGTGTTAAGGTTAGTATTAAGGTCAAGGTTAGGTTTTGAATTATAGTCAAGCTTAGGGTTAGAGTAAGGATTAGGGTTAGGGTTAAAATTAAAGCTATGTTTAGAGTTAGAATAAGGGTTATGGTTAGGGTTAGATTTAAAATTAGGATTAGGTTTAGGGTTTAGGGTTTAGGGTTAGGGTTAGGGTTAGGGTTAGAATTAGGGTTACAATTATAATTAGGGTTAATATTAGAATTAAACTTAGGGTTAGGGTTACAATCAGGGCTAAGTTCAGTATTAAGCTTAGGGATAAGGTTGCAATTAGGATCAGCCTTAGGGTTAAAATTACAGCTATGATTAGGGTTTGAATAAAGGTTAGGATTAGGGTTAGATTTACGGTTAGAGTTAGATTTAAAATTAGGGTTATCATTAGGGTAGAATCAGTGTTGTGATTATAATTAGGTTAGGGTTAGGGTTCTTATTAGAATTAGGGTTAGAATTAAGGTTGGTTACTATTGGAGTTAGGATTAGAGTTCAATTAGGGTTAAGGTTAGTATTAAGGTTAGGGTTAGGTTTCAAATTATAGTCAAGCTTAGGGTTAGAGTTAGGGTTAGGGTTAAAATTAAAGCTATGTTTAGGGTTAGAATAAGGGTTATGGTTATGGTTAGCTTTAAAATTAGGATTAGGTTTAGGGTTTAGGGTAAGCATTAGAGTTACAGTAAGGGTTAGGGCTGGAGTTAGGGTTAGAATTCAGGTTAGGGTTATGGTTAAAATCATAGTTAGAATTAGGATTAAGTTAAGGGTTAGAATTAGGGTTATTGTTAGATTTAAAATTAGGGTTAGAGTAGGGTAGATCAATGTTATGATTAGAATTAGGGATATTATTCCTATTACAATTAGGGTTAGAATTAAGGTGGCTTACTATTACATTTAAGGTAATAATCAGAGTTACAATTAAGATTAGGGTTCAAATTAGAGTTAGGGTTAAAGTTCAATTAGGGTTAAGGTTAGTATTAAGGTTAGGGTTAGGTTTTGAATTATAGTCAAGCTTAGGGTTAGAGTTAGGATTAGGGTTAGGGTTAAAATTAGAGCTATGTTTAGGGTTAGAATAAGCGTTATGGTTAGGGTTAAGTTTAAAATTAGGATTAGGTTTAGGGTTTAGGGTTGGGGTTAGGGTTAGGGTTAGAATTAGGGTTACAACTATAATTAGGGTTAATGTTAGAATTAAACTTAAGGTTAGGGTTACCATTAGGGTTAAGTTTAGTATTAAGCTTGGGGATAAGGTTGTAATTAGGATCAACCTTAGGGTTAAAATTAGAGCTATGCTTAGGGTTTGAATAAAGGTTAGGGTGAGGGTTAGGGTTAGGGTTAGATTTAGGGTTAGAGTTGGATTTAAAATTAGGATTATAGTTAGGGTAGAATCAGGGTTATGATTAGAATTAGGATTAGGGTTAGGGATAGGGATAGGGTTAGGGTTCTTATTAGAATTAGGGTTAGAATTAAGGTTTGTTACTATTAGAGTTAGGGTTAGAGTTCAATTAGGTTTAAGATTAGTATTAAGGTTAGGGTTAGGTTTTAAATTATAATCAAGCTTAGGGTTAGAGTTAGGGTTAGGGTTAGGGTTAAAATTAGAGCTATGTTTGGGGTTAGAATAAGGGTTATGGTTAGGGTTAGATTTAAAATTAGGATTAGGTTTAGGGTTTAGGGTAAGCATTAGAGTTACAATAAGGGTTAGGGCTAGAGTTAGGGTTAGAATTCAGGTTAGAGTTAGGGTTAAAATCATAGTTAGAATTAGGATTAAGTTAAGGGTTAGAATTAGGGTTATTGTTAGATTTAAAAGTAGGGTTATAGTTAGGGTAGAATTAGGGTTATGATTAGGGTTAGGGTTAGAGTTAGGGTTAGGGTTCCTATTAGAATTAGGGTTAGAATTAAGGTGGGTTGTTATTAGAATTAGGGTAAGAAATAGAGTTACAGTTAGGGTTAGGGTCCAAATTAAAGTTAAGGTTATATTCAATTAGGGTTAAGTTTACTATTAAGGTTAGGGTTTGAATTATAGTCAAGGTTAGGGTTACAGTTAGGGTTAGGGTTAAAATTAGAGTTATGTTTAGGGTTAGAATAAGGGTTAGGGTTAGGTATAAAATTAGGATTAGGGTTAGGTCTATAATTAGAGATAGGATTAGGGTTATGATTAAATATAAGGTTACTGTTAGGGTTAGGGTTATGGTTATGATTAGGGTTAAAATTAGGGTTAGGGTTGAAATTACAGTTAGAATTAGAGTAAGAATTACATTTAGAATTAGGGTTATAGTTTGAACAAGGGTGACAATTACAATGAGAATTACGGTCAAAACTAGGTTTAGGGTTATAATAAGGGTTAGGTTAGGGTGAGATTTAGGATTACAATGAAAATTAGGGTTAGGCTTAGGGTTACAATGAGATTTAGGGTTAGAATTAGGATTAGTGTTAGGGTCAGCGTTAGGTTTAGAATTAGAGATACAATTATGGTTATAATTAGGGTTAGGGTTATTGCTATAATAAAGGTTAGGGTTAGTACTAGGGTTAGGGTTATTGTTAGAATTAGAGCTAGGGTAGTATGAGGGTTAAGGTTGCTGTTAGAATTAGGGTTAGGGTTCAACATTGATATATAATATATAATAGAATATTTTAATTATTATATATTATAATAATTATTATTATAAACATAATATATTATTATATTATATAATATATTATAATAATATATTAGATATATTATAAAAGATATATCTAATATAATATGTTTTAATATATTATAATTAAAATATTATATTAAGCTTGTGGCTCCAGTTGCTACTAGCATATTTATATTAAATATAATATATCTAAAGTATGCCGAGAGATATCCTTCTCGAGGCGCCTAATGTTAGGATTAGTGATTAAAAAAATAGGCGCCTCGAGAAGGATATCTCTCGGCATACTTTAGATATATTATATTTAATATAAATATGCTAGTAGATAAATTTATGTGAAAGATGTGGAGAGATATCATTCTCAAGTGTTTTTTTATTGGATTTGTGATATAAATAATAATTTTTTTTGTTTGATTTCTGAAAAGGGTAGTAAATATTATATTTATATGTAACTTTTATTTTAGTTTTTTAATTCATATGATTTCATTTGTTGACCATATATCATTTTTTAAATTATTTGTCTTTAATTTATTTTATTTTAGAGTTAATTAATTTTACCATAGAGATTTTTAAATTAATAATTTATTTTACCATAGGACTATATCAATTTAAGAGTTACTTTATTTTACTTTAAAGTTGATTGATTTTACAGAGAAATATTTTATTTACTACATACTTTACTTATTTTAAAGTTAGGGTCTTTATATTTAAGAAATAAATGTCGGCTCCAAATAGCTTTTCTTTCAACTATTCTTTCACAATCACGACATGAGATGCTTCTCCCCCATTGTCATTGTAGGTTATACCTCTCTGTGTAATAATTGTGAGAGGTGAAACTTATGATTTAGATTATGATTGTAAATACAATTATAATTAATAGTTGTTTTAAGATTGCAATGGTGAAAATTATATATTCATGTCTTTTTTCCTTATGTTTTGGATTTATGATAAATAGGTTGTTTTTAATGTATTAAATAGTGTGCAAAATAATCTAGTTTTGATTGAAGTTGGTCACATGTTTTCAAATCCCATCATCACACATATTTAGATTTCACTCCATTCCATAAATAATTCATCTTCCCTCTCTAGATCAAAGGCTCACATCTGCACTTGACCTAAATTAGGCCCAGAGCCATGAATTTTTTTCCCAATATATTAAAATTAAAATTTAATTATTTCCTTCCCCTCTCGCTAATCATTACAAGCTAACTAAAGTGTAGATTATCCAAAATTACTCATGCTAGTGTAGTGTATTTAAAGGCTAACCTTAATTCAAAATGGATCATCTAGGAGTCATCATGAGAAGCATGCTAGGGCTTTATTGATAGAGCATTTAAGAGAGCATCATAAAAGAGTTATCAAAATGGTAAATCTAGCCCATAAAATGATTTAATATAGGAGAACTTGACCCTTGCAATCTTGCTTGAAAATTGCCAAAGGTGTTTGTAAACATTGTTAGTCCTTAATAGCATTCAAATATTATAGATTGGGGTGAGATGTTTTTAGTAGATTGTAAGTCCCAAATCATTCTTGTGAGTTACAGGGTCACTTCCACATAGTACATTAGTTATATGCTTATGAGGATCACTTCTATAGTTGTAGTAGATCTAATCTCAAATAATATACAATTAGATTTCAAAGATGACAATTTAGAGGATGAAATCTTGAAGTATTGATGATTGGCCCCCTAATATCTAGATAGGCATTTCTATATCAAAATTAGAGATAAGTACCTGCACACTTATTTTATTCAATTCCAACATTTAATCTCTACATTAGTTTACATTTGTGGCAACAATCAACCCCAACACTATTATCTAGGTTAATTATTCCTTGAATGACTACATTTATTTAAATTGCCAAGATATTAAGATATTCATTAGTGTGTAATAAAACTCTTACATTTCTAGTAAGCCCAACATTCTTTTATACCCTCCTAGGGTTTAGCCATAAGTTTTATTCCTTCATCATTAAGGTTTTAGATTTGATTTATTTTATGTTCTTATTTTTGAACTTGATTAGAGTTGATTCCTCTTTCTAATTTCATGCTACATAGCTTTATCTTTTTTAGGGTTTATTATTCATAATGTAATCTTGCTTTTACCCACCCTACCTATCCTTGATTTAACCCTAGATTTTGTTTTCACACTTAAATATTTTATTATATACTTTATTTAATACTTATCTAGCATTTGGATTCACATTTATTCTTTATTTCTTATCATATATTGATTAGGGTTTTAGCATCATAGTAATATATGTCTTTAATCTCACCCTTCTTGATCTTGTTACATCTCTAAGGTTTAATTTTCAAATCTAAGTATTGTTGGTGTAATTATTTAATTGTACCTTATTATATTAAGTTTACTTAAGTAATTTATTTTTATTTCTTAGATAGGATAGGGCAAATGATCTCCTTATTTTATGGGATTTTTCTTTTCCTTATCCTCTTGGATCTAGAAACTTAGATGGCAATACCTTGTTTTTTTAATTCTCTACCTTTTCCTCATCCTCATTGGATTTGGAAACTATGAGGCTATAATAATGTATGCATCATATCATATCTTTGTAATCTTTCACTTGGATTCCTATTGAATAGAATAAAACTTTTTCTATCACATTTAATTTTTTATTTATTATATCCTTTCACTCATTTGCATTCTTAGGTGGCTTCACAACCAAATCATATATGGTATCAAAATAATAGTTAGTTATGGGTTTTCTTTTCAAAGATATGGAGTGTATATCTATTACTTTTTGAAGCAGATAAGTATGCTCTTCTCTTGCATCCTTGGATAATCTAGAGTTAAATAAAAAATTGTGGAAGAAATACAAGTTGTAGTGCCCTCCCCATTCTCACCGTGGATGTATAAGTGAACTGGTCAAGGTGCATGAAGGTGAAGGTAAAATAACAGGAATATTCAAGGTAAGGTAAACAATTGATGTTGTACAATATAGATAGATGCTTCATCCATGTACGATTTCATATGATGGTTAATGTGTTTTATGAATAATCTCTATTGCGGCACTGATACTGCAGGCTTTGATGTTGTTTTGCATTCCAATGTTTAAGATGTCGATCTTACTGCAATTGTTATATATTGAATGGATCTCATGTGACTGATTCTGTTAGATTTATTTGTTATGATGGTACTTATGACACTTATGATTTCATGCACTTGTATGTTAAGTGTAGGGTTCTATTTAGATTAAGAGATAGATTTGTTTTGGTTATGATTGAGCTAATCTAGATTGATATGACGTGGAAGGGACGATGTCGCATCACTCACTTGTGAGCGCCTTGTGATGTTGCGATTCCTTTTTCCACCTAGTGCTAGCTTATATGCATCTATACATGCTTGACCGTGACATTTGTTGTAGGATGTAGGTACCAAGCATCGACTCCACCTGAATTAACAGGTCTGAGCATGCCTTGAACCCAATGGATATGTTGTTTCAGAGATAACTTAAGGTCCCACATCCCAAGTCATTATCCTCAGTCAGGATGCATGACATGTCTAGTCAACCTGTCAGTTCTGTTAGTATGTCGGTCTTGCAATTGATTTATATTTGATGGAGCTTGTTGGCTAAGTGTATTTTGGCCTGATTTGAGAACATGTTTGATTTGGTTTTTGACAGTTGTCCCGCTCAGTGGGCTAGGTTGTATGCCCAGATTTCGTTAGATATTCATGCTATTATTTGATCCACTATGATATTTAATAGGGTTACATCATATTATCATTATTATTATTATTATTTAATAAGATTTAAAATGGTAATTGATAATTACCTAGTTCAAGATACTTAAAGGAAGAAAGTATGGCAGTCAAAACACTTAAAATTCACCACTCCTACAAAATTCAATGTTGCGGTGCACCTGGTCAACCATAGGATTGACATTAGCAGTAGCTTGCTTCTCCTGATCTTCCTTGGGAATTGTATTGGGGACTTGAAGAAGTGAAATTGCCCAAATGATGAGTTAACTTGGCCTCCAATTACTTATGCATATTTAATTGAGAAAAGAGACTGATGCCATACTAGTCAACGTGGTTAGCCCTAGATTATTTAAGATAATGCAGACTGGTCAAGTTAAGTAGATAGGCCGGGAAAATTAAGTAGGTAGGTAAGAGTCAAGACTTCAGATTTTGAAACTTATAAATTACTTTATTTATGTTAATCTAAATGCCAAATTTTAATAATTTATGGCATTTATAAGTGATTTTGGAAATTAGGCTGTGAGATCAGTGGAATCAAGTAATTATCATACTGAACTATATTTCTTTCAATGTATATACTGAAAATATAAGGGTTCAATGGTATACTAGAGTATCTTTTATGGTATAATTGCTTTCCATTAGTTGAATTTGCTTTTTCATGAACCTTGCCTCTATTTTGCCTAGCTGGGTTTTCAAATTTGAAAAAAAATCTTTGATGGAAAGGCAAGTGTCGAGCCTCTCAAGCAAAGATTCACATAACTTCTCCAAAGATGTTTGGTGTAGTTTTAGTCTATGAGAGATGTGCCTCCTAGACTCACCAATATGTTTGTAGGAAAATACCCAACCTATTCTGTTCGTCTCTAAATGATATTCCATAGTTCATTTCCATATAGAATCTTGATAATATATTTGTAATCAAGAATTTACCAAGTTTAGGGGTCCATGATTCCAATAATGCCTTCATATTTAGGTTGAATGTGCTGATTCCAAAAGGTAGTTTGCATGCGTTTCTTGCTATTGCATTCAACTCAAAAGAAGGGCCTGTAGAGCCCTGGGAAGCGAGCCAGCATGGGCCTCCTAATATAGGACAAAATGGCAGAAAACTTCCTCAAAAGGAATGAAGGCCTGAGGGGGTGCCCATAACCATGTCAGGTATGTAGCAGCAAAGCACACCCTTTAACATTGTCTTTCGTATATTCTTCAAAGGACTCCTCCACTTCTCGCCATGGAAAAAAGACCCTCTACACAATCAGGCTGATATTTTTAAGAGACAAAATGTAAGCATTTCTGAGGAGCTACAGATGAAACTGGCATCAGCAAATTTTGTTGGAGTTTATGAACCTTTGAAGCGGAAATTACTGGAGATTTTTCCAGACAATTTCAGTGCTGTGGCTCATTTGACAGCAGGTACTATAGGAGGTGCAGCAGCTTCTATTGTTCATGTGCCAATAGAGGTTGTTAAGCAAAGGATGCAAATAGGATAGTTTGCATATGCTTCTGAAGCTGTGCACCTTATTGTTGCAAAGGAAGGTGTTAGAGGTCTATATGTGGAATATGCATCTTTTGTTTTATTATGAGATTTACCTTTGACGCATTACAATTTTGTTTGTATGAGCAACTAAGGATAGGGCACAAACTAGTGGCAAAGCGAGATCTTTATGATCTAGAAAATGCCCTTATTGGTGGCTTCGCTGGTACAGCAGAGCGTTGGGGACAAAATTGCTCACTACTATCACTAGTGTTATCACAGGCGCTTGATGGAGAAGATAAAAAGAGTCGTGATGATGGATTTTAGCCCCTTGATCTCTTGTATTGAAGAAAGTCCCCATTGACTATTCACATTTCATTTACAGGAACAAATGATGTGCTCTAGAAATGAAGAGAATCTTTTACTGAGGGAAAGAGGTACACATCCTAGATGTAGATCACAGGACACATTAGCATGTATCCTTAGTAAACCCTAAGCCTGATAGTATAGTTGCATAATGTAGCTCCCATCTATCATGATATTCATGCTCTGAATCAATACCACAGAACTAGATTTAAATTGAAAAACATGTTAATCATTAGTACAAATCACATAAACAAACTTACACTTGAAAACTTGGATGATAGCATAAGCATCTTAATGTTGGAAGAAAATTCACTTGCAGAGAGAACACAATGAAAGATTTTTACTTCAATGACAATGACATGCTAAATGCACTTATGTAATCTATGTTTAGCTCAAGAATGTTATATAGTTTAATAAACACGTTAAAAAAAAAAAAACCTTGAAAATTCTGGTTGCTGTCAGATTGTAGAAACTCCTCTACCTACCTGGTTAACTACAATATCCCCATCAAAATAAAATGTGCAGAGTTTGGATTTTGTCTAGCCCTTCTGCTCACACTGTAAATGTAGAGTAGGGACTGAAGATGGAGTGGGTTGTGCTTGATAGTTGCTCAAACGTTAGCTGCTCCCCTAATGCACAATGTGGTAAGCAACACCATCAGGGATGGTGTTCAATGCCAGTGTGAATCTAACTATGGAGGGGATGGATTTGCAGATGGAGTTGGACGGTTCAAAGGATTCTGATTGTTGCCTTAGAAAAATGTACAATGGAGGTCTGTTTGCAGAAAAAGGCAATCACAAGGATGCCAGGTATTCTTCTTAAGGTTGTTTAATGAGATTGCAAATATTGTGTCTTTTAAAGTATATTATATGTTAGATGGCACTATACATGGGTTTGAATGTCAATGTTTTATGTTAAGTCCCTCTCATCTGTATTACTATTCTTACAAGCCCAAATATTATTTTTATTGGCTAAGACACCACCCTCATCGTTCAATGCTTGATCTAAATCATTCAAATTAAAATTTGTCTTGAACCGTTCTTTATTCTTAACTTGGTTTGTGTCTTTATTATAACGGCTTGAGGTTCCTTCTATTGGCCCATGTATCATCTCTATAGCCTACACTTCATTCTTGAATGTCCTTCTTGCATTCTTGACAGCCTTCTTTTCACTCTTATATGGCTTGTGTTTATATGCAGTTTTTACCATATCGATCCATGCACTCTCTTACCTCGGTTGTATCGGATTTAGTATTCCTCATCCTATGTTTTATTCATCAGCCTTTCTTTTGTTATCAGTTTGAGGGTCTTGGTTGTCATCTGATATGGTTCCTTTATTTGTATGCCTTGGCTTCCAATGCTATTGTAACATCCCTTGGCTGTGCCTCCACCTTTGCCTTCTTGACTGGCAGGGTCGTTGCAACTACATCATCAGAGAAAACGTCCTTATCTTTAATGTGCTTTTTATTATCATTCTTGAGGTACCAATGGCATAAATGGTAACTCTGCAATATGCTCCTGCAAAGAATGTAACCTCCCTCTCCCTTTGATTTGCATAGAACTATGATTCTTACTCCTTCCTAAACTTTCCCTTTCGAACACTATTATACAATTATTTGGCTAGATTGACATTTCATTTGTCAAACATTCTTATGGTTAGTATTAAATACAACTTAAATAATGAATATCTAGTTTATAAAGTGATTTTGCCATTTAAGTTCCTTGCTGCAACAACTTTGGAAACTGGCCACATCTTTATATATATCGAAGTTCCTTGCGTTGGACTTATAGACCATTTAATCCCATGACATCCGTATCCTTTTCCCTTCCATTATTCTTTTGCTCGATAATGAACTTGATAGATTGACCCCTCTGTGCCAAGAAGCAGTATCGATTAATGTTGTGCCTTAAATCGAAGCATTATGCACGAGTGTTTTACCATGTTCCCTAAAACCCGACACCTGGCTATAAGCTTTCTCTCTATCCCTCTCTATCCCTTGGGAGTCTAACTTTACTCATTTTCATGATCTGCAAGTTTTGGAATTGAAGTATTCGTAGATGGTTTGATGACAATTTATTTTATAAACTCATCTATGTTCTTGAAGCGGATTACGGTTTAATCTTATAAAGGTTAGTACTAACGTAATTATCATTTAGTTATAAGTGTTTTAATATATAATTCTTTTGGAAATAGGTTCAATAATTACTTGAGTGTTAGAATTAGATATGTATCAAATGAAGTTATGTTATTGGTTTACACCACACAGCGTATCAAGTCCAATCTCAACCAAGTTTGCATGATTATTATCAAATAAGTTTACTAGCCTAATAGATAGATTAGGAAACTATTAGTCCATTGTCTTAGTGAATATAGTGTATGTGGCTATCTTATTGGCATTGAATTGTTTATTCTATTAAAATATGTTATTAATTAACTATTGTATTGAGATATATTGGAAGCGAAAATATGAGTTCAAATTAATTATTCTATCTAACAAAAAAATTGTGTTTAGGAGTGAATAAGTGAGAAACCAAGTGTATTATGTTTAAGCTGTTATAATTGTTCTTCATTGCATTTGAAGATAGGATGTTGTATTGAGTTTCAACTATGACTGATTCTTATCTTGATTTACTAGATTGGCATCCATACTAGAATTTAACTGGTTGGGAACTCCTTGTGTAAGTAAAGTTTAATGATTGGCATAATAAAGGTTATGCAAGTGATCAAGTTTGAACTCTCAAGACCTAGCTTGTCTATGTTTTAATCTAGGTAATGTTGTTAATAATAATATGTTGATAGAGTATTATGTCTCCTGTATGAGAACTTTAGTTATCATAAATAAGGTAGGATGTAGGGTTTGGATCTTGAGGTTCTTAGTGAGCATCACATCTTAGTTTAAAAGTGATATGCTTATCTTGTTATTGGGTTAAGAATAGAATCAATTGTGATGTCTTTTAGATAGTTTAGTTCTAAGCGTTTCTCGTCAAGGGTCTTGTCGAGTAATGGTTATTGTTAACTTCTCCTAGTAGTGAATTAAATGTTGAGTATAAATGCTAACTCCTTGTGTTTTGGACCTTGATGAGTTGTTGTTTACATTCATAATGAAGTCCACATTCATGGATCCCATTTGTTATAATAAATTATGTTGTTATTTATATTGTCTTGTTGCAAGGAATAGTAGAATAATTGAAGTGAATGTTGTATTGATTCATGGGCATCTTATGAGTATGGTACTGTTTTGAAGACCCATGATTAGTATGTCATATTATACATTGCACTTAGGGTATGTTAATTGGATTGGTCTATTTGAAGGAGTTGTGCTTTTAAGAGTAAACGTTGATGTGGAAATTGTTGTGTTACCGTGGTGTCTAGTGAAAGTTGATTCCAGAGGCTAGGAGAGGTTGTTGTGAGTTGACCCTTGTGATATTTCAATCTTGTTAAAGGCTGAACATGTTTTGGTTTTATGTGATGTTGACTTCTCTCTGCTTATGGTTTATATGATTTTAACAAATGTGTAAGTGGGATAATGCCTTGCTCAGTATATCTAGACCTGTTGTTATGTCTTGAATCCATATTGTTGAGCTCTTCTTGAAGGTTGTGGTTCCATATTGTGTTGTGCTTGTTTTAAAGTTCTTTGTTGGCCTGTGTAAAGGATTGATTTTGGGAGCAAGAGGACCCATGCCTTGCTCTGGAATACACTTTGTTATGGTTGAAATTTTGGGAGCAAGAGGACCCATGCCTTGCTCTGGATTACACCTTGTCATGGTTGAAATGTTGGAGCAAGAGGACCCATACCTTGCTCTGATGATTTATTATGTTGTGATTGGTTGCAAGATGGTTGATGCCTTGCATTGTTATGTATATTTGCAGTTATAAGGATAGTTGTTATGCAAGATGGTCAATGCCTTGCATGGTTCCGTATCCTTGTTGTGTAGGGTTTCCTAGTTGTCAGTAAGGGAGTGGCTTCCAATGTGGGGGCTGGTGCCAAGTGGCTAGCCAGGGTAACCCACTGGGAGTTGGTAATTCAGTGATAACATAATAAAATACCTAGGGGTTGGGTAGTTTTCACACTAACAAGATAATAAGATGTTTTGTTCCTCACTCATGCCTGTAGTGCTAGTTCAGACTAAGGATGAGGGGAGAAGGCTAGGATTGGCAGATTTACTTCCTTGACATCATGAAAGGAAGGTTGATTCCCACATATGTCATCCTATGGGGCTGGTGTCTAGAGAGAGATTACCAGGGTAACCATAGATGGGGACCGGTGTCTAGAGAGAGACTACCAGGGTAACCCATGTTAGGACCATGCGATGACATTCTCCTTACTACAACCTAGAATTCCCTAGTTGTACTCTCCCCCATTTGTTAAGTGTTGCCTCTAGAAGTACTATTGTGTTGTTAGTGATATTGACTTGTGCGGTTGGAAGTCATGTGCTGTCCTTGTTCTTTTGTCCTCTGTCTACCTGACTGTCCGTTGTTGTGGGACCTTATGTTATCCCCTAGCTCGGAGGGGTGGGCCTCAAGGTTCCACATGGTTGGGTGGTAAGAGCTATCCATTGGTCCTTTTTGGAGATACGGTTCGAGTTCTGCGCAGAGGTGTTCTAGATCCAGTTCGCTTTCCTCCTTCAGAGTTGTATGCTTTCTTATGTATTCTTCTGTAAACTGACATGATCAGTCTTATAATCTTGTAATCATGTAATCCTATACTGAGTCTCTGTAATTAATCTATCATGTTACAGTAAAAGTTATTTGTATCTATTTTAGCAGTGTAATGGCTATTGCTTCTGTAGTTTTATTTTCTGTCAATAATGCAGTTATGTTGCCCTAGAGTTTTTAGAAGAGTAATTTCATGTATACGGTGTAATATGATATGTTTGGTTACTACTTGCACTATCTTTCTTTCAAAAAAAAATTATTTCTGTAACTTTTGTACTTTTAGTCTAGCACTCTAGGGTTGCATGACGGGGCATTACACAAGTTTCTATGGGTTTCCTTCTCTAATTTGCCAGTTGAAGATACAGTTTAGGAGCTTTACCAGAGTAAATATAGGATCGCCATTAAGTATCTAAGAGAAATTAAGAAAGTTAGATTTGTCTTTTATGTTGTCCAAATTGGACACTAGGGGCCAAATCTATAAGAGTTTGAAGTAGGGAGTTTTTTTAGATCCAATAAGAATTCATCACTTCAAAGTATTTTATCTCAAATCAAACCCTCCCATTATGTCTAGAAGGCCCAAAAGCATATAAATCAACTATAAAATCATCAATTTTAGACACAGTTGTAGTCAAAGTAAAAATTTACCTAGATGTGCCATGTGACTCCTACATAGGATATGTTTGGAATTAAGGTGTCTCAACCTTGGTAATTCCTTGCATTATTTAAGTTTGTATTTATTATTTAATTGCCCATGTTGTAAATAATTGTAAATTCCATATTGTCATATTATAGGATGTGGCACGGTGATGTGTCATCCTACATGGAAGATGACAACTTGTAATTTTGTCCTCACATGAGGAAATAGGCATCCCACTTTGTGGTAGGAGCATTTTTCCATGTGTCAGCATCTTGGATGTTGTGTAAGGGAATATTGACCGAAATGGTTATGACAGATTCCTATGACAGAATCTATGACATGTAAGAGTCAAAAATAGAAGCTTGTAAGATAGGTGAAGACATGTGTCATGAAGCATCTTTGAATAAGGCATATTTGGGTACCCCAAGGTGGACTATGACATGTTGTAAGAGAATATACTATTTATAGCCTATGTATGATAGATTCTTTTATATCTGTAAGTTGTAATTGCTGTGACAGATTCTATGACGGTCGTAAGTGTCATAAGAGCATCTTTCATAGCCCATTTTAGAAATAGGTGACCTCTTTGGGATGGGAGCTATGGACAAGTGTCAGACACATTCTACAATGTTGACCAAGTGTCCTTAGGTGTGGGTTTTGGGCCATCAAGCCAAGTTGGATGCCCATCCCAAGATAGGTCCAATATTGCCTTGTATATTCTATATAAATAGGTGTTTGGAGAGGGAGTTGTATCACAGGTTTATAGGTACTGTTATGCTACTGAATTGACTCCAGACACGAGTGTCGAAGACCATTGAAGCTTGCATTGCAAGTGTATTGTAAACAACTTTCAGATTTGTTAATACATTGTGCAGGTTTCTGAGTGTCGGGTTTTTCACCCAATAAGGGTTTTCCCCACTGTAAATATTTGTCTCTATTCTTCTGTCTTCTTTATAGTTCATGTGTATTGTTGTAATATCTCGTTTAGATGTTCCATGTTGCTATAGTTGTAAGGATTAATTTGAATTTACATAGCCCTCTCCTCATTAGATTACTATAGGAAGCAATTTCCACACACCTAGCTTCCTTTTAGGATATACAAGTATGGAAATACATATATATATATATATATATATATCTGTGTGTGTGTGTGTGTGTGTGTGTGTGTGTGTGTGTGTGTGTGTGGCACAGTGCATCCCACTTGGGACATGTAGGCCCAAGTCCAACCTAAGTGGGCCAAGAAACCTAATTTTTGGCATGGCTGAGCCTAGTTGGTTGACCCACCTATCCACCTGCAAATTCTTTATGCACCTATAGACTGCATGTATTGCCATCAGGCTACCACTAGGCCCTTAGCTAGTCTGCTACTCAGGTAACTAGATCCACTACCTCTACCTAGTTACAACATCATTGTGGTCTTTGTGCCACCCTAAAATAACCCACACACCATAAGGAACCACTCAACTAATTCGTCACCCTATGACCACCCCAATGCAACCCACACCTAGTTATCCTACTATTGCCACTAGTGATGCTTCCCTCCATCCACCAAAATACTACTTGTCCACCACAAAGGCCCCTTCCCTCTCTCCATTGAGCTTCTTTGCAAAGGATTGTAACTTGAAGTAACTTTTTCTTCGCCATACAAAGTCCTTTTTCAGCATAGTTATTTTAAACAAGGTATAACTTCATGATATTCATAGTGGTGCAATTAGTTTTTACTCAACTATTCTAATTTTTTTAGAAAATTAATTTTCTCACAAGGTCTAATAGACAATAGTAGTTTTTTTAATCTTTGAATCTCTATAACTTTCATAAACAAACATGGATTTGAGTCTCATTTTTTTGAAGTGGATATTTTTTTGAGCACTACACATTAGTGTAAGTTTAAGGTTGTCATTATGAGAACAAATTGAATGTTTAGTAATATGGTACATTTTAGACTTTGTAAAACCTTGGAAAACAACAGTGGCTTGTAAATGCACTAATCTATAAAGTGCCACATCATATATTTTTTGGGGGGGTGTCTAATGATTGAGTAATTTTACGGGGTGCTCCAATGGTTTTGCATCCTTTTTTGCTAGATTAGTTTATTGCTTCAATGCTTTCAAGAGAATATCATAGGTCTACCAACTCATTCCTTATTTATTTAATTGATTTAAGAGGGAGCTATAAGGCTGAGAGAGATGGTATGATGAAGCATTTAAAATGGATTAACCTCGTTCCCTATTTTTATGAAATTATTCCTCAACCATGTACATACATTGGCAAAATTGTCTATGGTACTCTAAGATTGGTCATATTGTAGGGACTTCCAATTGTCATGTTGACATTAACACTCTATTTGTCATCTCAATCCTTGATACCCCTCATTCTTATTGAACTACAATTTAGGCTTAGATGTAAGGAGATCCATTTTGTCCTCCATTCTTAGATGATCTTGTTTTGGACTATTTTGTTCCCTTAAATGACTATGATAATGTTCCCTATACTAAACCTATAATCAATCTACTAGATTTATGTAAAAGTATGGAACCTCATGAGGACATAGAGACTTCTCTTTCTTCTCCTCCTCTAGAAAGTCTAGTTGATTCTTTATCTTCCATGACTCTTGTTGTCAATTGGATATCCACCCTTGTTTGAACCTGCTATTGAATAAATCTAAAGACACCATTGGAATGACCTCAAGGTGTGGGAAATTGCTATTGAAATTAGACCTCCAGAGAATTTTAGTTCCTCTTTAAGCCTAAAGCTTAGGAAACTAAACTCAAACTAAACCTATTCTAACAACCACCAGAGAAAAGGGAAGGAGAAAACTAGAAATATAACAGTGATGCACTAGATTTATCTTGAATAATTTTTGGATCAATAATCCATGCATATAATAATCTTAAACAACATACATAGCTCACAAAATACATATAGAGGTAAAAGGATCAAAATGAGACCCACAAGGAATAAATCATTCACAAGATAGGGATTCAAATGTCCAATATTACATAATGCAAGAATATAAGAAGGTAAAATTGGCATGTCCCCTCACCCCATGGGCCGACTTGATAATAGATTGGCGAATTTAAATTAAATATTTAAATTCAATAAAAACCAACATCATGAGAATAATGTGTATATATATATATATATATATATATATATATATATATATATATATATAAAAGAGATAACAACATTGTTATCTATGAAGCTATGAACAATTTACTTAATGCAAAGAGCCTTGATGAAAATATAATTGCTCTAGAGCATCTTCGTAACCTTTCCATAGAGTAAATCAGATGTGGAGGACAACACAATAAATCAGTTAGAAACTAGTATGTTATAATGAATATAATAGAACAAATTCAAACTTATAATACAGTCATGGAGAAAATGAGATCGCAGGCAAATTACACTTCTATTTACTAAGAATAATTATCCTACAGATGAGTACAATGGTACAGAAGACAATGCCAGCCGACCAAGTGTCAAGTTAAGGAAATATTAAATAAAAGTGGTCGACTAGAAGGAGACCGACCCATAATTGTTTAAGTGCCATTCAAATAAGACAAAAGTGTCTTATTTAAAATACTTACGAAAGGCAGCAATTAAACAGCGTCAATTAAGCTGAAGGGAATAGTGATTAATATAATGATTAGAGGCAACGATTTACAAAGAGTTCTATAAACATAAATAAACGCGACTTGTTATTATGTTAATGAAGGGCAGCAATTGACATATTATGTGGTGAACGCATAAATAGCAACTAAATAATATGCAGCGATTTGATAAGAGCACAACGATTTGTTAGGAGAGGATAACATATTAGGAGGTGTGCCTATTCTAAAGAATGGTGTCTCTCCAATGAAAGATTGCATTCTTTCATTAAGAAATGAAGATATATATGGAGAGATAAGAAGGAATGATAAAGGAGGAAGAAGAAGATATTTCTGAGTTAATAATATATACATTTCTGATATACATATATATTCTAAGTATAACAATCTGCACATAAGAATTATCTAGAAGATCATTCAAGCAATGAAGTATATATATATCCCAAGTATAAAGAAGGATATATGTATAACTAGAAGTAAAACAAATATAACCCATATTCAGGTGTATTTCTGTCATTCCTTATACCTGTATAAACATTGCCATGTATAATAGATGAATGTTTAATAGATACAAGATGTGTTTGACTGTTTGGAACCCACCTTGTAGGAAGGCCCTGGGGTGTAAGAAAAAGGGTTAAAACGAGGCTAGTAGGTAGCCAACCAGAGGGCCCTACACAAAGAGCTAAGTTACCCACTTATGCCCCCCATCGAACTCCTCAAGGTGGCAAGTGTCTTTTGAGAGTCGAGGTCATGATGGGGAAAGCAGGTACTAAGTCGCCAAGGGGGAGGGTTGTGGTATACACCCTCTTAGGCTTGGCATATGGCTTCGGGCAGACCCATCATGCCCCTTTTCCCAACTATGTTGCATTGGTGATGATTTATGGATGTGATGCAATGGTCTAACCCTAACTAGCATATGTACATATTTGCATATATTGTTCATGTGGTGAATGCAAGATTCTAATCCAAGATTACTTCATTAAGGAGATATTTATTTAACAAGGTGAAGCCCTAACCCTAATTTGTTGCCCTTTATATTCAGTAGGAAAATTCTAGGACAAATCGGGAAAGGGGACATTACAAAAATTTATCATTTACTGATTATAGAGGTAGAATATTATAGTTGATACAAGGCTTGGCTTCAAAAGACCAACAACCTTAAATGTGCAATCCTTTTCATATGCGTATATAGCATTACAAATTTCATTGTTGCAATATGGACGTGGGAAAGAGTGGTCAACAAGATTTTTCAAGTCGCCCATGCCTTTGCATCACATCCAAATGGGTGTGTCAGAAAACCATGCAAGCTAGAGTGTTGAATTCAACGTTGAAGGATCTATGATCAAATCTACTCCACTAAAAACTAACTATTCCATCTACTTTGGGTACCTACAACATTAAATCCACACCAACAACTCCATCTACCTACACATTGTATTCATTCTACATTAATGGTGTTTTCTGGGTGGTGAATAGATGTTTTCCATAGCCAACACATGAAAATACGTGCTTTGGTGCTTTTAACACAATTTAAAATTTTGATTTTTGCATTTTTTGGTGCTTAAAAGCTCTTCAAGAACTTATTCAGTGAGTTCCAAGTCACCTGAAACTTACTGAAACTCATTTGTTTCTTTCTTTTCCTTTCTATTGGTGAGTTCCAACTAGCTTGAAGTTGGCTGAAATCTTCTCTTGCTCACTCAATTTTCTCCTTCTTTCTTTCCTTCTCTTCCCCTTGCTCATGCCTTAGCCTTTTTGGAAAACCCCACCCTTTTTCTCGTTAATGGTCGGAGGTCCCTTAGGAACTAGGATCTCATCTGTGTGTTCCATGGTTCTAAGAACCATGTGAACCTATGGCATCCTCCCTTTACTCACCATCTTATTTACTTTGTTAGATCTTGAGCAGTAGCTAGGAACTCTTCAAAAAATTCCTTAGTTCCTAGAACACTTGAAAATGTTGAAAAGGTTCCTCTTTGCTTCCTTTCCTTCCTTGTTAGCAATCAACGATCGACCCGTAACTAGAAACTCATTAGCAAGTTCCAAAGTTCCTAGAACAAGCTAGATCCCAGAAGTTGCTTATCTCTTTCTTTCTTGCTTAATCGATGAGTTCTAAATAGATAGGAACTCATAGGAATGCACTTCCCTTTTGTGTGCTAAGGCATTTTGTTAACCAATAGAGTTTCACTAGGGACTAGGAATGATTTCAGGGAAACAAGGGAAATCTCTAAAAATGTTCCTAAAGGTATTGAAAGTGCTAAAAGCTCCAAACTTAGCCATTTTTTGGACTTTCTTAGAGTTTTTAAAGGTAAACATACATTGTAAGACACAAGGGACCAACTCGAAGGGTTTTGGATGGATTTGACACAATTTTGCAAGTTTTTTAAAGATAACTATTTGACATAGGAGGACTAAAATAGGTCAACATTTTGGTGACCTCTCAGGGGTGTTTGCATACTAAACACTAGAAATTAGTGTCCTTAAACAATCCATTGGGCATAAGAGATGAAAATGACCTATATCAACCATGTGAAAGAGATTCTTGACTAGACCACACAACCAAAATTCCTCCAATAGCACAACACAAGGCAAACACAAAACAACAGAGCATACAACCTCTTAATGAGATTTCAGCATGTGCAAAAACACTTATTTACAAAGACAAACTAATCTAATCTGTACAATACCTCAAAACCAAAATCAAAAGCAAGGCTTGAGATGTATCCCATTAATTGGGATGGGGAGAATTTCACTATTCAGATTTGAGAGATGGAAAGCATTGGCCTATTTGCAATTGGTAATGGTGTAGGGACCACTCCATATGGTGTCAAACTTTATGTGCTTCCTAGCCTTAGCTCTATGGATAATATGTAAATGTTACATGGTACCACAAGGTTATTATAAGTGATCATGATCTTATCTTTACTAGTAACTTTTGGACAAACTTATTCTCTTTTTGGGCACTCAATTGGCTCATAGATCTTCATATCATCCTTAGTTAGATGTGCAAAGTGAGGTCATCAATAAGTTCTTGGAAGGGTATCTATGTTGTTTCACTTTAGACAAGAAATTTCAATGGGTGGCTTGGCTTCCACTAGTTAAATTTGTATAATACTTCCCTCCATAGTTCTTCAAAAATGTCACCATTTGTAGAAACATATGGATACCATCCTCCATCCATCACATCATCAGTAAAGGTGACATTAAGGGATGTTCAATCAATGTAAGATCACATGAATCATCCACAAGTACTTTCAGGACTCATGGAGAACTTGGTTGTGGTAGAAAATTAAATGAAACAATAGGCATACCCACATCATACTAAAAGGAGTTTTGAAGTGGGTGATTGTGTTTTCTTGAGATTACAACCTAATAATCAAATGAACTTTAAGCAAAAAGAAAAGAATAACAAGTAATTAAAAAATAATTATGGTCCATACCAAATTCTATAGAAGATTGATAGTGTATCCTACAAGCTTGAGTTACCTCCAACAACTAAGATACATCTATTTTACATGTCTCATGTTTAAATAGGTTAATTGGTGAACAAATCCCTACACAAATAACATTACTAGAGCTCAATGAAGAAGGAAGAATCATCTTGGATCCAAAGTAAATTCTCTATACAGACATGAAAAAGTTGAGCACTAGGACAATCACAAAGTACCCCATTCAATGGAAGAATTTGTTGATTAAAGATTCCACATAGAAAGATGAAGATTTTTTTTAGAATTATCCATAATTTATCAACATTGAGAACAATGTTTCGATTAAGGGGGGCATGCTACACCCTTAATCCTATAGCGTGTATAGGGTTATGAGTAGCTAACTTGTAGCCACCTTAACTCTTAATTAAGTTATATTATCACTATTATAGTCTTATTTAGATATTTAAGTAAGCCTAGGTGATATAAATAGGTATCCAAGTCAATCTAGGTGATATCCAAGGCATAAGTAGGGTATATATAGAAGGTAGTGAGTGTTATTTGAGCATCATATTATGAATTGTATTCTTATTGGAGATATTTAGATATTTTCTCCCTCGAAGTGGCTTATTATTCTCAATTATTTTTTAGTATTTGTAGCATATGTCCTATTATAATTGTATCTTATGCAAGTTATTTCATTATAGTGTCTTTGAATCACAATCCCCACTCCTTACATTGGGTATCCCTAAATCCTAATGCATACTCCTTCCTTCATCTGGTATGTCCAAATCCCAATCCTTGCTTTGGCTGATGGTATTGGGTATATCTGAGCCTCAATCCCTAGCCACCCTCCCAAACTATTTGTGGATTCCTAGACTTTTTCTTCCCTCCCATTATTGCATGAGATATCTTGTTTTCCTAATCCCACACCTAGCATTCTTCCCTCTTCTCCACCTTTGAGGTTCTCCCTACTATCATCCTTCTTTTGAGAGTTGTTAGTAAGGATCCCAATATCCTATTCACCACTATCTTGTTGCTCTACCTTCGTAGGCTTGTGAAATTTTATTTTCTCCCCTCTTCATTTCATACACCCTTTAGTTTGGAAATTCCCAAACCCTAGACTTTAGACCTTTAGGGTATTCTTTTACTCTACCCATCCTTTAAGCATGCATTTCCTTAGACCCCACTACTAAAATGTAGGGTTTCACCTAGCTCCCTACATGACTTGAGACAACATTAATGACATTAAATGGATGTGATATAAGGTTGAGTAAGACTTTCAAATATCTATCAACACATGTGGGCCCATCAAAAATATGGTTTGTGTACACATATAAATTGTTACTAATGCATAGGGCATGCTTTCATGTACATGAGCATGTGAAGATGTTGGTAGAAGACATGGGCAACCTATACACTTGTACATGAACCTTTCTCTCCCTCCAAGACAACTTGAGGTGGATTTGGGATGTGGGATTTCAAGCCCCAAGATAGGCCTTCAATGAAGTGCCCCTCACATTTTTTCTTTTGGTTAGTTTGATAGTGGTGTTTTTGGAGTTAGACTTTATGAATCTCTGTTGATGTTAGATACATTGTTTTGTGGATTATTTGATGATACCTTATTGTGTTAGATGATATTGATGATGTCACTAGTACTGATGTTTCATGCTTATGATATGCTTTCATTTGGATTTAATTGTTTATATGATTAATCTTGCTATGAGTGTCAGTTGATTTACTTGATGATGATTCTTATTTAGTTGATTAGTAACTGAATATGTTATTTTACTTGTTAGACAATTATATGATATGCATAATATGGTTTATCTGATTAACGGGCCGGTATGAGGGACAGTATAGTATTACTCATGTATGAGTACCCTATTATGCTGTGAATCCCTCTCATGGTGTGTTTGAGGTTATAGTTATATGCATTGTTCAACTTTTTGATTTGATGCAGGTTGCAGGTACTAGGCATGGACTCCATTTGAATTAGCAGGTTTGAGCGTGCCTTTACACCAATGGATAATGTGGATGGGAGATAACATGAGGTTCCCTCCATCAGCCAATTTCCTCAGTTTGTCAACATTATGTATTCTCAGTCATGGGTGTAGTTGTTGATCAGTTGGAGCTTGTCTTCAAGATTTGGTCATCCTTTGGTATGTTGTTGTCATTATTTGTTAGATAAGTGGTTTTTAGTTGTTTATTGTAGTCTAATGGTTTATTTTATAGAAGTTAGTAATCTATATGTAAGGTAATGTCGATATTTGATTATTTAGGTTAAATAATTTATGTGTGTTTGTAGAATATTAATTAATTGATTTAAGTAATAATAATAATTGTAATACATAAATTGTGTGTGTCAAATGCTATAGGGAATGAATAAAATATTTATTTTGTTAAGTTGAATGATATTATTTCTTATCATTATTTTATTTATAATTTAATTTTGTGAGTGGCTTGTCGTGAAATTCCCAGATTTGAGAATCCTCTGTAGATGGAAAATAAATGTAATTTATGTTGTGAGGGTGGAGTTGTCTGTAACGGTACAAAGTAATGGAAATTTATTATTTTTGACTATTTTTGTGTTGAGGAGATTATTTGAAGGGGGAAATTTTTTGGGAATAAACAGAAAAAGATTTGGGGAAAAAAGAAGAACTTGTAGAGGAGAAGAAGAGGGACCCAGAGGGGGATTCGAAAGCTTGAAAATAATTTCTGAGTATGTCCTTAAGATGGCTATATCTATAAATGTGAAATCTTTCTCTTTGCAATCACTTGTTGTCTAAATTTGAAATTTTGAATGCATGAACTATTTGTGATTTTGTCTTCATCCTATTTGAATTCCTCTATATGTGATCTTGATCTGATTACTCCTCTGAGCTTTCAAATTTCTCCACGGTGGAACACTCCTGTAATTATAGCATTTGGATCATGTAACCCTCAATATTCTTCATGTTGAATCAAACTGATTACACTAGTATCCTCTGCAAAATTTTAACCTATTTCAATCTCTGCAAAATCTTAATCCTTTTGTTGCACCTTTTAAACAACTACCATAGGTTTAAATGGTATTTTGATAATAAAATACTGTTCAAGTTTCATCAAGATGTTCCGCATGACCAAGGAGGTCAACTATGCCCACATTATGATCAATCATAGGTGTAATACAATAGGAATCACTTTCAGTCATCATCCACTAAACCTACATGACAACAAGCAATTAAAACACAAAAGAAACTTTCCTTAGTCAAACATTTTGAGGGCATCCTTTCAAAAGCCATTTTGTGCATATCTCGTAATCGTTGTAGTCCATGAGACTACTTTTCTCTGAGGGATATTATCAAACAGATCGTGTGTCCTGTGTATAATTCCACATTTTGCATACATATCTATCAGGGCACTGCCAACTACCATAGTTGAACAAGTGCATTTTGAATTATGTTTTGATGAACATGCATACCCTACCTATAGCTCCCATTTATACACAGGCTAGCAGATCGCTGATAAAGGTTATGGAGCATGGATTTAACCTACCAATTGCATTTGCTTGAATGTTCTTGAGGCACTTTCGACAAACCCATTTTGTACATATCCTACAATCATTGCATTCCGAAGACCACATTCCTCTGAGGCATTCTGTCAAATGGTTTCGTGCCTTGCATCTGCTTCCACATTTTGAATACATGCCTACCACGGAACTTGCAATCAACAACATCTGATTTCTTTTGGATGCCTATTCTTCATGTCTTTCAATTACATTTTCTTCTTTAGTCGCCATACTTCCAGATCTGCTTGGTGATATCGAAGTAAAAGGAAATTTTTTAATTCTTTTTACTATCGATTGGAATATTATTGACCAATTCCTCAGCAAGAAATAAACTAGCATTTCATTTTTACCTTCTCGTTGAAGGACGTCAATTCTTTAAAGAACCTCAACTTGTGCTATGCCGCCCGTACAACAATGCTTCTGTTGCTTGGGCGGTGCTTCAATAAATTAAATCTATTTGGTCTTTTGAGCCATCGTTTGATATATTTATAACGAAACGCTTTTAAATAGAAACTTGCTGTAGCATCACTCCTTCGATTTAGGGTATCTTAAATTTGCTATATTTCACTTATTTTCTATTCTTATAAATTTAGTTGATTTAGTTGTTTTATTTTATTTTATTTATGTTTCTTTCTATGAAAGCAAATCCTAAGACTATCTATCATCGTTATCTTAATTTATTTAGACTTATGAATGAGGTTGATAATTCTTAGTATATTAGATTCAAATAAAGACTAGATGGATATTGTAGTCGAATCTAGATAATAGGTTACATTTCTTGGCGATAAATAGATGTTTATACCATTAGTTCAATTCTAGTATTAAGAGATAGCACCAAAATTATTAGATGTTTGATATCATTTTGTTGATCATGAAAATCGTTATGTTGAATTAGTAGCCCATAGGAATTTTTAGTTAGGATATGTAGAGGAGTGTAAATTTTCATATTATATCCATCTTCCATGAATAAATGATTCTTGTAATTCCAATAGTATTTTTGTTGTGATAGAACTTTTGTTTTAAATGTTAATATGAATGGACTTAGATCGTGGTATTGATAATAAGAATTAAAATTTAGTGAAAGCTCTAAATCTTTAAATTAGACTAGAATATTATTTCTTATTAAATCATTATTTTCATAGAAAGAGAATTAAATTTTTATAGAGTCTATGATTTAATGTATAAAATTAATATAGTGAGAAATTATGATAAGTAGGTGTGATATTATCCATAATTGAATTTATTCATTAGATATTCTTACTCAAAATATTATTTTGATTAAGTAAGAATGTGTTAGTGAATTAATTAAGATATCAAATTATTATTATAGTTAAGTTAGTTAGAATTGTTTGAATTGCGAGTTGTTATGATCTTATATTGTGGTATTGTTGATTTATTTGATTTGTGACTTATTTTTTACTCGAAGGGGTTAATAAAATTTCTCTAGTAGTGTTTTGTTGGTTTTTGTTTTTAAAAGTCTTTGCTCCAGAGGCTCATGAGTGTGGTCTTGAGATTTTGAAATGTTATTGTTGTATCTGTTGGTATGAGGCTAAAGTTGCTCGCACGAAAGATTGTTTCTTTGAACCTTGGGCTTTGAATAGTGATTTGGAGTTGAGATTGGTATGCAAGATAAGATGATGCCTTGTTTTATCAGTTTATTCATTCTTGTCAAGTTGTAGGGTTACTAGTTGCATGTAGGAGGGTGGCTTTCATAGAGGGGACGGTTCCCCAAGTGGCTGCCTGGATAACCCTATGGAAGTGGTAATTAAGTGAAAACATAATAATTTATCTACAAGGGATTGGGTAGTTAAATCACTTAAAAAGATAATTTGAATGCCTCACCTATGCTTGTAGTGCTTTCTCAGGCTAAGGATGGGATGAGAAGGTCTAGTTGGCACGATTGACCTCCTTGTCTTCATGAAAGGATAGTCGATTCCGCATGTGTCACCCTATGGGGTCGGTGCCTAGAGAGAGGCTTCTAGAATAACCATAGATGGGTGCCAGCGTCTAGTGGAAGACAGCCAAGATAACCCATGCTAGGACCATGCGATGACACTCTTCCTATTGCAACATAGTTATCCATCTTATGTTATACTTGTTGATCATGTTGCCTCTGGGAGTATTATCAAGTCATTGTTTTATTCTTGAGTCAGTGTGTTCATTGTTGGTCATTATATTTGTTTATCTGTGCCATCTTGTCCTTTGTCTTAAGGGACCTCATTGTTGTCTCCTAGCTCAGGGAGTGGACCTCAAGGTTCCACATGGTTGGGTGGATGATCTATATTCCATTGGTCTTTTGGCATCATGGTTCATGTTTTGGGTAGATGAGCTTCTCCAGTTTCCAGTATTATATCTGCATTTGAAGACATACAATGTATGTTATGGATCCATATTTGTTTATCTATGATATTCATTATGTAATTTTGATGTGATCAGACATGAAAGCCTTGTATCTATATAACTATGCATCATGTTTTCCTTTTACTTATAAACATTGTTGTAAAAGAATGATGTAAGCTTTCTGTAATGTAACAAATGATGTTTGTGGATTCTATGGCCATTCAAGATGAATTATGTATGTTATTGATCTATGTTTATTTTTATTAATGCAGTTGTGTTTCCCTAGAGATGTTAGTTGTTAGATAGTTAATTTGATGTAACTAGTTGATACTTTATTTGGTGATTATTACTTTTACTTGTTTTTAAAAAATATATTATTTGTTTTTTTATGGCATAATTAAACCTAACTCTCTAGGGTTGCATGACGAGGCATTATATTTGGTATCGGAGCCAAGTTTAAACACTGGGTACTCTAGTTATGTTTGAGCCTATTATGTTGACCTAGTGCTTAAACTTTGTAGATTAAATTCTTTCCCTTTTTAAGTATTCCTTGTTTTGAAATTGTCCTTTGGAGGTATGTGTGTGTAGGAAGATGCCTAGGGGTAGAGGTCGAGGTCGAGGTAGAGGTAGGGGATGTGGAAGAGGTGGTGGTGGTACAACTCCTCCCAGTTCCCCTCATGAGAGTGCTCAAGAAGGCGGGGGCCAAAATATGGAAAATTAGGGTTAGCTGGAGGGAGCTCAGTTGCGTCAATTGCTTGAGGAGGCCCTTGCCCATCTAGGTCCTAGATAGGAGGTAGAATAGCCAGAGGCTAGGGAGAGAGAGAGATCACCTAGAAGGAGAGAAATGATAGCTGAATAGGAGGCCACCTTAGCCAGTCATATGAGAGATCTTTTAAGGGCATGCCCTCCCACCTTTGATGGAGCTAGTAGTGGATTGGAGGCTGAGACCTGGTTACTAGATTTGGATAGGTGTTTTACCATGCATCCATATCGCAGTAAGACCAAGGTTAGATGTGCCATCTTACATCTTAGAGGTTTTGCTTCGACTTGGTGGCGTTTAGAGGAATAGAAGTTGCACTTAGATATTAGTACTATTTCTTGGGAGTTGTTCTTAAAAATTTTTAGAGCTTGTTTCCTATCAGATCATTGGAAGTAGTGCCAAGCAGATGAGTTCCATGAGTTGAGACAGATGGCCATGTCAATAAAGTAGTATCAGCGTAAATTCTATGAACTTAAGTAATATGCAGGCATCGGTGCTAATGAAACTATGTTAATTTAGCACTTTATTAGGGGCTTGAACGCCCGAATTAGTGGAGGAGTTCATGTTTTCAAGCCTAAGACCATGGAGGTACTAGTTGAGAAAACCTATTTAGTAGAGGAGAATTTGACTATGGCTCTTGGAGGTCATACATGTGTGCATATGGGTAGTGCACCTTCTATAGGCTTTGGGCCTCAAGGTAGTTAGACACAAGCAATAGATTCTTCTAGAGGTCTTCATGTACCCACTAAGAGTGAGCAATAGTAGCAGTAGCAGCAGTATTCCCAGTCACAACCCAAGAATTCTCTGCCTCAGCAGGGTAACAGATTTCAGAATAAGAAGAATCAAAGTTGGTAGCAAGCTAGGCATGATCATATTGATCAACCAGATCAGAGCACACAATCTGCAATTAGTAGAGATAAGTTTTAGCACATCAATGCTCCCTCAGGTGGTGGAGGTGTCGGTAGAGGTACATGATGTTTCTCTTCTGGATAGTAGGGCCATATAGCAAGGTAGTGTCTATATAGGAATGCTTCAGGATTTGGTCAGAGGTCAGCAGCTTCAGAGCTAGACGTAGGAGATGCAAGGAGGTCTCATAGAGTGTTCACAGCAATTGAACACCACCAACAAGAGAATCAGGGGATAGTTTAGGAGGCTGCAAGTAGAGAATGAGTAGCTTTCTTTAGAGCTCGTGCACATTCTACAACATCAAGAGTAGACCCTCAGGGGAAGAGATGTGGAGCAGGTCAGGGTCCATTGGGATCCTAATGATGAGACTTATGCTACCTAGGAGGATGCATCCAAGATGCGGGAGTTATATCCCTACTTATTTGCAGGCTTCTAGGAGTAAGCCTGATTCTAGGGGGAGGATGTAGTGCCCCTCACATTTTTGCTTTGATTAGTTTGATAGTGGTGTTTTTGGAGTTAGACTTTATGACTCTCTGTTGATGTTAGATACACTATTTTGTGGAGTATTTGATGATACCTTATTGTGTTAGATGATATTGATGATGTTACTAGTACTAATGTTTCATGCTTATGATATGCTTTCATTTGGATTTAATTGTTTATATGATTAATCTTGCTATGAGTGTCAGGTGATTTACTTGATGATGATTCTTATTTAGTTGATTAGTAACTGAATATGTTATTTTACTTATTAGATAATTATATGATATGCATAATATGGTTTATCTGATTGATGGGTTGGTGTGAGGGATAGTATAGTATTACTCGTGTATGCATACCCTACTATGCTACGAATCCCTCTCATTGTGTGTTTGAGGTTATATTTATATGCATTGTTTAACTTTTTGATTTGATGCAGGTTGCAGGTACTAGGCATCGACTCCACCTGAATTAACAGGTCTAAGCATGCCTTTATACCAATGGATAATGTGGATGGGAGATAACATGAGGTTCCCTCCATTAGCTAATTTCTTCAGTTTGTCAACATTATGTTTTCTCAGTCATAGGTGTAGTTGTTGGTCAGTTGGAGCTTCTTTTCGAGATTTGGTCATCCTTTGGTATGTTGTTGTCATTATTTGTTAGATAAGTGGTTTCGAGTTTTTTATTGTAGTCTAATAGTTTATTTTATAGAAGTTAGTAATCTATATGTAAGGTAGTGTCGATATTTGATTATTTAGGTTAAATAATTTATGTGTATTTGTAGAATATTAATTAATTGATTTTAATAATAATAATAATAATAATAATAATGACAATTGTAATAAATAAATTGTGTGTGTCAAATGCTATAGGGAATGAATAAAATCTTTATTTTGTTAAGTTGAATGATATTATTTCTTATCATTATTTTATTTATAATTTAATTTTGTGAATGGGTTGTAATGAAATTCCCAGATTTGAGAATCCTCTATAGATGGAAAATAAATGTAATTTATGTTGTGAGGGTGGAGTTGTCTATAACGGTAGAGAGTAGTGGGAATTTATTATTTTTGACTATTTTTGTGTTGAGGAGATTATTTGAAGGGGGAAATTTTTTGGGAATAGACAGAAAAAGATTTGAGGAAAAAAGAGGAACCTGTAGAGGAGAAGAAGAGGGAACCAGAGGGGGATTTGAAAGGTTAAAAATAATTTTTGGGTATGTCTTTAAGATGGCTATATCTACAAATGTGAAATCTTTCTCTTTGCAATCACTTGTTGTCTGGATTTAAAATTCTAAATGCATGAACTATTTGTGATTTTGTCTTCATCCTATTTGAATTCCTCTATATGTGATCTTGATCTGATTACTCCTCTAAGCTTTCAAATTTCTCCATGGTGGAACACTCCTGTAATTATAACATTTGGATCTCGTAACCCTCAATATTCTTCGTGTTGAATCAAACTGATTACACTAGTATCCTCTACAAAATTTTAATCCTATTGCAATCTCTGCAAAATCTTAATCCTTTTGTTGCACCTTTTAAATAGCTACCATAGGTTTAAATGGTATTTTGATAATAAAATACTGAGTTTCCTCAAGATGTTCCGCATGACCAAGGAGGTCAACTATGCCTGCATTATGATCAATCATTGGTGTAATACAATAAGAATCACTGTCAGTCATCCACTAAACTACATGACAACAAGCAATTAAAACACAAAAGAAACTTTCCTTAGTCAAACATTTTGAAGGCATCCTTGCAAAAGCCATTTTGTACATATCTTGCAATCATTATAGTCCATGAGACTACTTTACTCTGAGCCATATTATCAAATAGATCGCATGTCCTATGTATAATTTAGTATTTTGCATACATATCTATCAGGGCACTGGTAACTACCATAGTTGAACAAGTCCATTTTCAATTATGTTTTGATGAACATGCATACTCTACCTACACCTCCCATTTATACATAGGCTAGTAGATCACTGATAAAGGTTATGGAGCATGGATTTAACTTGCTAATTGCATTTTCTTGAATGTTCTTGAGGCACTTTCGACAAACCCATTTTGTACATATCCTGCAATCATTACATTCCGAAGACTGCATTCCTATGAGGCATTCTATCAAACGGTTTCGTGCCTTGCATTTTCTTCAACATTTCGAATACATGCCTACCATGACACTTGTAATCAACATCTGATTTCTTTTGGATGCCTATTCTTCATGTCTTTCAATTAAATTTTATTCTCTACTCACTGTCCTTCTAGATCTACCTGGTGATATAAAATTAAAAGGAAATCATTTTATTCTTTTTACTATCGATTGGAATATTATTGACCATTTCCTCAGCAAGAAATAAACTAGCATTCATTTTTACCTTCTCATTGAAGGACGTCAATTCTTTAAAAAACCTCAACTTCTGCTACGCCGTCCGTACACCGATGCTTCTATTGCTTGGGCAGTGCTTCAATAAATGAAATCTATTTGGTCTTTTGAGCCATTGTTTTATATGTAGAGGAGTGTAAATTTTCATATTATATCCACCTTCCATGAATAAACAATTCTTGTAATTCCAATAGTAATTTCATTGTGATAGAACTTTTGTTTTAAATGTTAATATGAATGGACTTAGATCGTGATATTGATAATAAGAATTAAAATTTAGTGAAAGCTCTAAATCTTTAAATTAGACTAGAATATTATTTCTTATTGAATCATTATTTTCATTAAGTAAGAATGTGTTAGTGAATTAATTAAGATATCAAATTATTATTATATTTAAGTTAGCTAGAATTGTTGGAATTGCGAGTTGTTATGATCTTATATTTTGGTATTGTTGATTTATTTGATTTTTGACTTATTTTTACTCAAAGGCGTTAATAACTTTTCTCTAGTAGTGTATTATCAGTTTATATGTTTAAAAGTCTTTGCTCCAAAGGCTCATGAGTGTGGTGTTGATATTTTGAAATGTTCTTGTTGTATCTATTGGTATGAGGTTAAAGTTGCTCCCACAAAAGATTGTTTCTTTGAACCTTGGGTTTTGAATAGTTATTTGGAGTTGAGATTGGTATGCAAGATGAGATGATGCCTTGCTTTATCAGTGTATGCATTCTTGTCAAGTTGTAGGGTTACTAGTTGCATGTAGGAGGGTGGCTTTCATAGAGGGGCCGGTGCCCCAAGTGACTGCCTAGATAACCCTATGGAAGTGGTAATTAAGTGAAAAAATAATAATTTATCTACAAGGGATTGGGTAGTTAAATCACTTAAAAAGATAATTTGAATGCCTCACCCATGCCTATAGCGCTTTCTCAGGCCAAGGATGGGATGAGAAGGCCTAGTTGGCATGATCGAGCTCCTTGTCTTCATGAAAGGATAGTCAACTCCACATGAGTCACCCTATGGGGCCGGTGCCTAGAGAGAGGCTGCTAGGATAACCATAGATGGGGGCTGGCATCTAGTGGAAGACAACCAAGATAACCCATGCTAGGATCATGTGGTGACACTCTTCCTACTGTAGCATAGTTATCCCTCTTATGTTATACTTGTTGATCATGTTTCTTCTGGGAGTATTGTCGAGTGATTGTTTTATTCTTGAGTCAGTGTGTTCATTGTTGGTCATTGTATCTGTTTATCTGTGCCATCTTGACCTTTGTCTTAAGGGACCTCATTATTGTCTCCTAGCTCATGGGGTGGACCTCAGGGTTCCACATGGTTAGGTGGATGAGCTATATTCCATTGGTCTTTTGGCATCATGTTTCATGTTTTGGGCAGATGAACTTCTCTAGTTTCTAGTATTTATCTGCATTTGAAGACATATAGTGTACCTTATGGATCTAGATATGTGTATCTATAATATTCATTATGTAATTTTTATGTGATTAGACATGAAAGCCTTGTATCTATATAACTATATATCATGATTTCCTCTTACTTGTAAACATTATTGTAAAAGAATAACGTAAGCTTTCTATAATGTAACAAATTATGTTCATGAATTCTATGGCCATTCAAGATAAATTATGTATGTTATTAATCTATATTTATTTTTCTTAATGCAATTGTGTTTCCCTAGAGATGTTAGTTGTTAGATAGTTAATTTGATGTAACTAGTTGATATTTTATCTGGTGATTATTACTTTTACTTGTCTAAAAAATAAAATTATTATCCGCTTTTTATGGCATAGTTAAACCTAACTCTCTAGGGTTGCATGATGGGGCATTACATTCAGTCTCTTTATTATTCAAGTAGCTTCATTATTTTTCATCTTATCAGACAAACCCTAATTTATCAATGTTTGAGGACTCATGTTTATATCTACTTGGACCTTTTGAATTTTTTAAGGCAATCTCACATAGAGGTTGTGAGTTGTGTTGAAGGTTGTGTTATGTCATTCTAAATAATATTTATATTGTATTTCTTTAAAATTTTCTAGTATGTTTAAATAAAATACTTATTTCTAGCATGTGTGTGAATATTATTATTGTTTATGCAATGTTAATTACAAAATTATTTAGCTATAGTTCATCACAAATAGCTAGTAAATTTTCTCTTGTTTTAGTTTCTTCATCATTGGTTTTATAATTACTAGGGTTATGATCTCTTTTTATATCATTTTCTATTGTGTCAAACTAGATCCTCATTGATCTCATCATCTCATTTATATTTCTTCCATCTTTATAGAAATATTAACAGTTCACACTATCCTCTTCATGAAGGCATCTTGTCTTGGAGAACAAATGAAAACTATCTCAAAGTTCGTGATCTATAGACAATCGCTCCTATAAATTACCTCATAATCAACACTCTATTTACATGCTTCTTGCAAGCCACCCTAGTCTTGGAAATCTATTCACAAGAAAAATTCCTTGAAATTCATAGGATATAGAATTGTGCTCTAATACCATCTAATGTAGTCATGGCTAGAGGTTCTAGTTAATGATTCTCCAAGCATGAAACCAAATAAATACATTTAGTGAAACTCATTTGTGACATTAATAAATAAAAAAAGATTTTATTGATTCACAGTTATGAAGTACATTATAGTTTTCAATAATCGTATGAGGCCTTGGCCTTTAAAAATACATTAGCACCTTATATGAATGTTTAAAAACTCTCAAAATGATAATTCAATGCAAGCTCTTTTTCTACCACAAAACTATGAGCCTAAGCTCCAAATTATGATCTTCATTTAATATATATCTTTTATATTCTCTCTTATAACTCCTATTTGACTTCAAATGATTATAAGTGATGTTTATATAGTGGTCCTTAGCCTTAGGAATGATTTGTGTTAGCCACAAGGTTGTACAAAACTTGATCCTAGATTAAACATGTATCCTTGTGGTGTGTAGTGTGGAACATTATGGAATGAGTAGGGTAAAGAATATGCATTCGGTCTCAATGTCATTCATACTACAAACCTCCTTGGGACCAATGAAGTTATAACTATAATAGAGTTTTGTTACAAAGACCATAAAGTTGTCGTAATCCTTAGACAATGATCTTTAATATGATTGTGGCTAAGTTAGGAACTCTAATGTCCCCATGCACTAATAACAATTAATCGTGGCTATCAGGTGATGACTAGATCATTATTGTAATCTTGCAAAGAGGCAAACATGAAAGAATATTTTTTGGAGTGATGCAAGATTTATCTTACATTGTGGATGCTTCTACATCAATGTTTGATGCCACATTGGGACTCATCATCATGTTCAAATATAATGTTATCAAATGATTTTTCATTGTATGATATGCCACATAGAAGCACATTGTATCTCTTTTTGTATAGGTGGATTTTCCTAACCTTACTCCTCATTTCCTATTTTCAAAGTCATAGATAGTTAAGAAAGTTTACATTTAATGCATATTTCATGTGTGAGACATCATTTTCTCATTAAACTCATCATTTTTCTATTTAATAGGTTCCCATGGAGTATGTATGCCAAGGACAATGAACACATGGAGATATATAATGCACTCTATTTTTTTAAAATGTTGGAATTTGTACATTGGCAAAGTAAATATTATGTAATAGAATGTTGGTGACAAAAATTGTAGATTGAACAATACAATGTGTGTTTCAACCTGCACATATTTAGTTCATGATTTGCAAGGTTTCTTTCAAATTTATGAGCCTCTTAGTTGATTCATAATTTTTTGTATTTGAAATGTTGAGATTCATACATTGGGAAAACAAATATTGTGTAATTGAATGTTGGTGAAGAAAATTGTAGGTTGACAAACACAATGTGTATTTCAAACTGCACATGTTTGGTTAATGATTTGTAAGATGTCTTTCAAATTTTTGACCTTAGGTCATTATATAATTTGTTGTATTTCAAATTTTGGGATTCATACATTGGGAAAATAAGTATTGTGTAATTGAATGTTGATAAAGAAAATTGTATATTGAGACACATGGTGTATTTCAATATACACATGTTTAGTTTATCATTTCTAAGATGTCTTTCAAATTTCTAACCTTCTTATTTTATTCATAATATAATCTCTATTTCAGCTATACATTTATTCATAATTGCATAGAGTAAGAGTAGTTTTATGGCTGCCACAACATTTCAAACACATGAAATTGTAAATTAACCAAGAAGGTTATATATTTTGTGGTAGTTGAGAAGGCCATAATTGCACATAGTAAGAGTAGTTTTATGGAAACTACAACCTTCTAGGTCTAAATCTTTTTAGCTTGTTGAGAGGGTGGTTATCCATTGATAATTTAAAACTAGGTTTAAATGACTAATTCTCTTGTTGACAACTATGCAAATTCTATTTCTTTTTATCTTGTTGATACATTATGGAAGGAGAAAACTAATTCAAAAGGCATCAATGCTTCAACTAGGCTAGCATTGCAAGGTTTGAGTGTGACAGTATTTGTTAGTAATAGTGTAACTCAAGCTATTTATTTAAGGGTTGATAAGATGTGCATAGCCTTACACCTTAATGGCTCATGGGGCCCTTTGGATCTAGAAAATCTACTCTGCAAGATGCCCTTATAGGTAATTTAACCAATTGGGTCCATATAAGCCATCAAGTTAATCACTCCCTTGGAAAACTATGGACATCTCGAGGTCTCATTTTATTTTTGAGTCAAAATTATTATAATTTTTTATTTCTATTTATTAGTGTGTTCCTATGAGATTTATGTGTCTAAGATGTGTCAATTCATCATATAGCTACCTTTCTTCCCTTTTATCTCTAGTTATATGGTGTATCATTATAAATCTATAAAGTAAGTAGTTTAAAATTTAAATGGGATAGGTAATGGTTTGATAGAATTTAGAGCTTATGTGCAATACATGTTAGATAAGAATATGAGATTTTAATTTCCTTTATGCTAGTGTAGCACAAATTAATGTTGCTAATCGCATAGAATTGTAGCTAATACATTTTAGCATATATCTATCAATTTGAATGGATAACAACAAAATCCTTTGTAACTACAATATGATTTAATAATAGTTTACTCATTAGTAGTACATTTTATGATGTATTGTTGAAGCTAGCTATAGGAAGAATGTTTGTATGATATTAGTATGCTTTTGTATATAACAGAGACATTATATGGAGTTGATAAATATCTAGAAGCTATTGGTGCATAATTATGTTTGATTTAATTTATAAATGCATGGTTATTTTTTCTTTTTACTCATGTACCACATGTAAATCTAATAGAGGGTGTTTGATCTCTAGCATGTCTTAGGTAAGTAAGCATTAGATTGATATGTTGGTGCACTATGCTCTTCAATTGGACAAAAAATGCAACACACATATATGATTTTGGCCAACATTTACATCATAAATTATTCTTTTATTTGTCTATATTTTATAATAAATCTTAGATACCCATTTTTTAGATTGATAAATAATTTTTTTACCACAAGGGGAGAAAGTCAATATAGGACTTATAAAGATATATTCAAACAAAATATCAACATCATTAATTAAATAGAAATTGCTATTATTGAGAATGTTTATATATTCAAACAAAAATAGAAACACTATTAATTAAATCAAATTGTTGTCGTTAAAATATTTATACCAAGGACTTATAAAGATATATTCAAACAAAAATAGCAAAAATATTAATTAAAGAAAAGTTTCTATCATTAACAATATTTATGCCAACATTGAGCATTTCAAATATTATTTCAAATAGGTGTTCTCCAAAATTGAGCCAAAAATAATTATTTTTATAGAATAAAATTTTTAATTTTAATTATATGTTTAAGGTGATACCCCAATATTTTTTCTATTGAACAATACTGTAATACAGAAAAAATGGTCCTCAACTAAGAGACTGCAAGGAGAGAATACCAATCCTGTAAAAAAAAATAGAAAAAAATAAAGCATAACCAACGCATAAGGCTCAAAACACAGTCAAGGACAACACAGGCTTCCGGTCTTAATGTCTAGCACTTCTAATATGGATCTACCAATATAATAGACCTAAATTTTTTTTAACACATCTGAATAAATTATCATAGCAACAAAAAATAATACACACAAGGGGTTTCAAAACACTAACAACCCATAAAATGGCACAAAATAATTAAACCCTAGGATAAGAACAAGAACATGTGTCTTAAGTTAGAGCCACCTTGGAAGAGAACTACATACAATTATCCATAAATCCCTCTGAAAAAGACTATCCATAATTTCCAGGTCTCAGCTAAAAAGCTCGTGCACATAATAGAAAGGGAAAAAGTTACTAGAGAGTAGCTTGAGGAACAAGTCCATATGTTAACATCTTATATAAAAAATATCTTTAATACTTCAATTCAATCAATAGATGGACCCTCAACCTTAGATGTTTGTTGATGTTCATGATTTGTAAGATATATTTTAAAATTATGAGCTTAGTTGATTCATAATTTGTTGTATTTGAAATATTGGGATTCATTGGGAAAACAAATATTGTGTAATTCAATGTTGGTGATGAAATAAGGGGTTGAAAAACATATTGTGTATTTCAACTTGCACATGTTTAGTTTATGATTTGTAAGATGTCTTTCAAATTTCAAACATTCTTAAGTCATTTATAATTTGTTGTGTTTGAAATTTATTTACCTTTATAAATCATTAATTATTTGTTGTAGGTCATTTATAAGGAGAGCTCAATGGAGACTATATATGGATTCTAGAGCCATTTACAAAATCACTATGGTGTACCAATGTTTATTGCCAAGAATGGGTGACTTGGTAGATTGCTTATTATAACCTTGAAAGTAGATACCATCATATTCAGATTCACAAAGGTGATGAGTGGAAGATCACCTTCAAAAACAAGGATGGTTTATTTGAGTTGATGGTGATTCCATTTGGCTTGTCCAACACTTAGTCTAGGTACCTTGATGCAAATAATGAATCGGGTATTTATATTGTACATTAGAAAATCTATCATAGTTTATTTTGATGATAGCTTGATTCTTAGTAGAAATATGAAGGATCATATAGAACATTTGAAAGTGGTACTCAACATACTTAAAACAAAAAGGTTATTTATCAACCTTGAAAAGAGTGAGTTTTGCAAGGATAAGTTGGTATTCTTGGGTAGTGTTATTTAAGTTCTAGATGGATTGAGCATAGGTCTAGAAAAAGTTAAGGCAATTCTTGAATGGACTACTCATCAAAGTATCACAAAGGTGAAGAGATTCTATGGGCTAGTGAATATTTATAAGAGATTCATTAGAAATTTTAATGGTTTAAGTGCACCCTTGACTATTGCATGTTCACTCCTCCTCTCCACAACATATCAATTTGATTGATATATTAGGTGATGTGGAAGAAGCCATGAATTGTAGCTAAATATGTTTAGTCATTTTCTCCAATAACACCTATTCATGGTCCTTTTCCTTTAATTTCCCTCTTTTCACAAGTTCCTAGATCCAAATATTACTATTATTACTCTCTATGTTATTCCTCATAACCATTAACAAACAACCTTTTCTTTCCCCAAGAAAAGGCGAAGACATATCATTACAACATACACATATTTTTGCTTCCAACTCTTCCGAGACATCTCTTTTCTAGTAAAAAATGCCAAGCCTATGAAGAACCATGCACATAACTTCCAACAACTACTCACATAGCTCAAGGCCTGAAGCAATCTCCCTTATCACACTCTCCCATCACATGTGAATGCATAAATATAATTTTCTTGTAAACAAGTCCACTTTGTAGATTGAAAATAGTAAACAAATCTACTTGTGTTTTAGGTGCACTTTGAATGGATTACATAGGAGTGAAATTTAAATTTGACCATGGGAAACAAAAATTGATTCAAATTTGGATGGTCAAATAGAAAATTACAAGGTCCAAATATTAACATTAGTAGTTATTATGGGTTCTATTATCATGTAGCCATGCGGTTCTGTATGGATAATCTGATATCATGTTGTATGATTTTGGCATGGTATTATATGTTAGAATCATGATATGATGTCTTAGACATGCTATTTTGTATGGAGAATAGCCACTTCCTTCTTCATCACACTAACTCCCTTTTTATGTATCCCATTATTAGGGAATATCCAATATTTTTTAATATTTTAACTAATTATATTATTCTAAAAAGTTATTGAATGTCTATTAAAGGACATTTAACATATCCAATGTGCTTGGTGGTATTACCTCAATATGAGTGATACTTTTGCAACCAATAGGATAATTAAACTTAGAGAAGAAGAGAAAGTTCTTTTTTAAAAAACTTAGCATTATATTATGTCCAATGGAAAGATAATAAACAAGGTTTTCATTATTTATATCAATAAAAAACCTTAAATTACATGCACCAATCACAATTTGACTAGAAGATTAGTTTATGTAAGAAGATTTATTAGATAGGATATGTGATCTAAAACAACAAATATCACAATATTAATTAAATGGGGTTAAATAGTTGCCAACAAATTAGCAATCCTTCATAAAACAATCAACGATATTAACAAGATTAGAAGCTTTGGCCACAATATGTGCATCCTCCACAATGGAAAACTCATTAATATGAAAATAATGGTCCATATTTTTTGAAACAATTGCCTCCACACTTTGCCCTATATTTATCATAACCTGGCAAAACTCCATCAGTGTGTTTTGCATCAAATTGCCATCCACCATGGCAACTAACATCTTAGGAAGCTTTAATCCACGGAGAGGTAGACATTGAGGAAATGATCAACTCACATCCTCTAATAGTCAAAATAGGAACATGATCAACTATAGACCAAGAGGAACATCTAAAACACTTTTGAAGAAAAGAGAAACTATACAAAAAAGGAATCCATACAACTTTGTTGTGCTACCTAATATCAATGTATGGGCTAATAGATAAAGATAAATTAACAAGTCTAAATAACTTATTGAGTCTATCCTTGGATAGTCAATGTGAAATTTCATTCAAGGTGCCAGGAGCATGTTAAAAATAATAATAAATGTAGATAGCCCTTGGGCCAAATGAAAAGAAAACTTCTAAGAAAGAAAAACACATTTGTGCAACTCTACTAATCAACAACCCAAATCCAATCCAACATTCTTCTACTTCCTCCTATGTAGGGATTGCCACCCAATGGTGATATGGCCCAACTACCTATGCATCTCATCCCACTCTTGATCTATTCTTTCATGGTTATTGAGATTGGCTTTCCCTATAGACCAAGTGTAGGTGCCCTATTAATTCTAGGTCATCTTCAACACACCCAAAGAATCTGACAATGCTATGATTCATAGTTCTTTCCCAACAAGTTGATAGGGAGTCCATTCCAAGCCCATTTGCTTTTCGATCCCTTGGAGCATGACAAAGGCATTGGCTCTTTCAACAAAAAACTTAATGAGAGTTATGATGAATTTGGGCCTATTGATTTCTTCCTAATATGGACACAAGGCATAGTGGGAGAAACAACAGTTTTAAAAACCAAGTTGATGCTTTTAATTGATTGGAAAAAAAATAATTTGACCATGGAAAACAAAAATGGAAACATTATAGTTGTGGGTCTTGTCACTATAACCTGTACATGCGATTTTGTATGAAAAATATGATATTTGTATTTGTATGTTTCTATATGTTATTTTTCATGGGTATAAATAAATAAAATAAAATAAGTATGTTATTTTTCATGAATGAGTTAAAATTTAAATGAAAAATCTCTCATATTCTTAAACCCTCTTTTTTAACCTAAACTTTTGACAAATGCCTTATTTCAGTTTGAATGTACAAGACATTTGAAAAAGATCCATTACATTTAGTAAGAAACCCAAAATTTAAAACATATGAAACCATCACAACTTTTAAACAGAAAAGGCCAAACAAGTCATTTCTACAATGTACTTCAATCTGAAGTCATTAGAAACCAAGCTAAACATTACAATTTGAAAAGCGAATAGCAAAGATTATTGAATTCTTCACAATCAAAATTGATTCGGGTCATAATTTAGCAAGTCTCATTATAACAAATTCATTAAATTACAAAGTAGTAATAAAAAATAGCGGATTGAACTGTAAATGAAGGAAAAACACTGAATGTACTGCAAGCTTGGAAATGAGTAAACAAAATCTCACTGAGGGTTGAAGGTTCAAACCCCATAATGTCTATTGATAAAAAAAATGATGTCCTTTCCGAACTGATAGCAAAATTTCACCAAATTTTGAATAATTGACTGCCATGCCTTTCCAATACCATTACATGAAATTATATGCATAGCCGACCTTGACCAATTACAATGATTATGGGATTGGCAGAATACCGTCCAATCACTGCTAACACTTATTATCCACAGATTATCAAGCCTTTCACGACACTCTTAAGTAAAAATCTATTTTCATAAATCTATTTGTTCTTAAATGGTTACAGCTCAAATTATCCACAAATATGCATCGCTTAAATGGTTTAATGGTGTAGGTGTTTTGATATACGTTGAATGAAAATGTAAAAATATACTCTATTTACCGAAGCTGTAAACATATACAACTTAGGGCTTCATCTTATTTCAATGGAGAGGCTCTGACATGCTTATTTCCTTGGGAAGATTGAGAAAACGCACAGCAAATAACTGCAACCTTTGAAGCAGCTACAGATTGAGAAAACGCACAGCAAATGACCGCACCATTTGAAAGAATTTGGAGGCCACACGCGATAGTCTGGTCCATGAATGTGCCTGTAACCATTTAGTTATATATTCATAAGCAAAATCCTCGTCCATATTTGATCCATCCGGCAACCAGATCCTAACAAACTCATGCGCATGATATCTACACAGGATGCAATGCTTATCCACTAGAAATTAGAGGATTATATTGGATTCAATCGAAGGCATTAGGAAAAATAGATAATTGGAGGACAAAAGTAAATTATCTTGCAAGAAGGCTCCAAGCTAAACAAGCAGCTATAATCAAGAAAAAATACTCATACCTGAGAGATGATGTTGGCATTGATCAATTCATCTTAGAGCTATCTCGACATTGTTCAGGACTGCACCACCTGTGCCGCCAATCACTGCATTTCACCACATTCGCTGCTTGGTTTGCACTCAGCACCATCACCACCACGCAAACGCCAAGAATAGCCACTGCCCTGCCCAGAGGTATGAACGAGAGCCCTGCTCATGATCGGCTCCATCTGGGAGGGAAGCGGTTTGGAGTGCAGGGCAGCGGCTATTCTCCATACAAAATGATCTTCAGGCAATTATTGTTATGCAAATTCGAAATAAATATGCCGCTTAATTGGCTGAGCGGCAGATTAAAAAAAAAATTGAATTTATAACGAACGTTTGAACGTTAATTTACGGCTGTTGCGAGTCCCATCACCGGAATGCTGTTTTGTATGATGCGGTTTTGTATGGTGATTTGTATGTTATGATCTCTTACATATGCTATTTTGTGGGGAGAATAGCCGCTGCCTGTGAATAAGGGATGCTAACAGGGAGAAAGGAAATGAAAAGGGAAGGGAAAAGACAGACAAATGGAAGAAGTGTTTTAGGAAGTTAGGAAATAAAAAAATAAATTGGAAAAATTCCCTCCAAAATTTCTCTTAAATTAATGATTGGAATGAAAAAACAGGTAGTTAACTCCCTAAGCTGGTGGCGGAAAGTTTCAGCCCCACCCCATCTCCACCTGCTAAAAATTAACCTCCTAAACATTAGCTGCTCCTATTTTGGAGGAAAAGATTCTGATTAAAGCATTAGCAAACTTTTTTGAGTTCCATGAGATGCTTTGCTCCACAAAAATAGTTCCTCTAGCAGCTCCATTGGACCGCTAACAAGCCTTATCGGTGCAAGGAATATACCCAAACTGACGGTTGACTCGGTGGATCATACGACAACATTGGTGTTGTGGGTTTATAGAGGTATAAACACACAAGATATAGTTGTAGCTTCTTAGCTACAACTGTCTGTAATCCACCCATGTGTCCCATCGCTTGGGCTCTACTTAAACATCATCCATTTCAATGGTTAAACAGTCAATAGTAATTTTACACCTCATCCACAACAAAAAGTGGTAAATATTTGTCTTATTTTTATTGGTCAAAATTGACTTTTGACAGTTGAAATGGATGATGTTTAGAAACAGCCCATGACTTACCATTGTTGAGATAATCGTGGGTCACAGAGATGTTCTTCTTGGAAACAACGCTATTCACGTCGATTCCCACATGGTTGTCATCCATATCGAAAGGAAAGTTCTTCAACGTATCAAACTCCACAGCGACAATTTGATTGGAGAATTTTCCGCCATTACCGGCGCCTCCAAGTCAAAAGGAACCATTAAAAAGCCAATCCATCCCCGTATGCGCTCATTTCGGGTTCATTGAAAACTAAGCGTAAGTGGTTAGAGAAATTGGCGAGAGCGCGCAAAGAGTTAGAGTTAATCCAGGCAGGAACTGGTTTGTTGTAAGATGCCCAGCCGAAGTACCCATTGGAAGATTGAAAAATATTGAAGGTCGAAATGGAGATGAAAGCTAAGCTCTGATCAGAAGCAGAATGAGATGTTGCTTCTCCAGGCAGCGTGAATTCGGTTGAGGCAGGGAAAGTGAAGTTAAATGATCTTCCCAATTGGACGTAACAAAAGGACAAGAAGGGGAAATGAAAGAAGGTTGCCATCTGTTGGCCACAGTCTACACGCATGTGAATGCAATCGGCAATGTTGTCGATAATATAATGCGGATGAATTTGATAATTTGAACCCAAATTCGAAGGAATGCAATGTCCGATTGTCCAAGAGTTGCGGAGTTTCCGAAGCCCTGTAAACCGTCATCGTGTGGATTACATGCATTTCTATGTTCATCCGTGCTTTCTATGTTTATGAGGATTTTTGTCGTATGATATTGCTTACCATTCGCGGATTTTATTGTAACACCCTTCTATGAGCATCACATAGTAATCATAAAATATTAACAATTACTTTCCCAATTTTAATCTAGGCTAACTAAATGAAATGCATATAATTCACCATAGTTTAATGAAGATAAATCATTTTACAACGTACAAAATTAATAATAATATAGAAATATTAAATGTTAAAATAAAAAAATTAAATATAGAGTAAAGTTATTTAATTTTAAAATAATAAAGAAATAATTTTGATGTTCCATAGATCTAAATTGTCTTGGTATAGAAAATAGACAACTTGGGTGTCTTCATTGTTAGGAATTTTGTGCCAAGTTGTCATTTTCTACAAGTCGAATATGTGATTCTAGGTTGCTCCTATAGTTGCAAAAACTAATCCTATTATTTTTCTATTTCTAGTTTCTAGTTTGCAAAGTTTTTTGCTTCTTGCTAGTCATCAAGAACTAGCCTTTTTAAATATACCTTAAGATAGTTGCCAGATTGCTAGCAACAAGTTCTCTTAGGTCAACCTTCTAGAGAGATCAACTTTATGATCATGCTAGAGATTAGGAGACAACAAGCAAACATGCAAATGACTTAGATGATGATTTTAACATAAAATTTGTTCCTTTTCATGCACCACTAGAAGTGTTTTGCAAATAACTGATTCTTGAATGCTCTAAGAAGTCAAATGATCCTAGGATGATTCTAGGACTAATATTTAAATAGATGTTCTTAGATGCCACTCATAGCAAAAATCATGTGCAACATGTATTAGGTTGACTCATCATTGGAATAAAATGGGTGGGAGTCAACAAAGTTTGAATTTGAATTTTTAAACTTAAGGGTCAAATCTATAGGTGTGAGATCAATCCCACACCCATGAGATTGACCTAAGATAAGGTAACAATAATGCTACCTATGGAACGGATGTCCAGACATGGGGGATGTAATAAATGTTAGGTGTATGGGAATGTGTGTGGAAATGTAAAAATGTGTAGTTACAAAGGGGGTTGGATGAAAGATCAGGGAATGAGCCCAACTTCGCACAAGATTACACCATTTGTTGATATGTAATTGCATTAAGACATTCTCTCATAATGAGCCTAAACTAAATGGGAAATGGCGTGGATATACAAATTTAACCATTATATTTTGCTCCTATTTTGAGGTGCATGTGAATCCTATAATGATCATGTATCTCAAAGTAAATGAGCACTCACAAAAAGTTTGTTAAAGTAAATACTAAAACATTAAAAGGATACCATGTTCATATAAAGTAATGGAGCATGCTAGATATGTCCATGTCTTCATCATCCTTAGTGTACATGATCCACAGAAACAAATAAAATCAAGAAAAAATGTGTAATGAGTAGATTTGTCTCACAAATGAAATCGACATAAATACAAACTTGCTTAATTGTCTAGAAATTTAAAATAGGAAATGAGAAGGTTAGGAAATTCCACCTATGCAGAAGGTGATGCAATGTGCTTCTATGTGTCATATCAAATAATGCAAAATAATGTGATAAGGTTACATTTGGACATGATGATGAGTCTCAATGTAACATTAATCATTTGTGTAAGAGCATCCATGGTGTAAGAGCAATCTTACATCACCTAAAAAATATTTTCTTTCATGTTTGTTTGTTTGCAGGATTGCAATAATGATCCAATCATCATATGATCATTACAATTAATAGTTCTTAGTGCAAAGGCATATCAAAAATTATTGCCTCAAGCTTACAATAACTTTAAAATATCTACAACACTTTTTTACATTTCTAAGATTATTGGTTCCAAGGAGATTTCTAGTATGAACCACATCAAGACCTAATGCATATTCTTTACCCTACTTATATTGAAATGTTCCTCGATACACACCACAAGAATACATGTTTCATATAGCATCAAATTTTGCACCACGTTATGGTTGACATTGATGATTCCTAAGGTTGAATCTTCTACTAGTGTTATGTCACAATGAACTCAAGAGAAGTTCCTATAATTGGGATTATAGACACCTAAAATTGTCCACTCTTCATCTCATCCCTAAACATCCCTAATTCATTCCTAAACATCTCTAAACCATTCCTAAACATCCCTAAATTATATTTTCTCTACAATTAACTAAATAAACACATGATTAGATAGTTAATTGATCAAATCCCCTTCAGAACATGATTAAACAATATTTTATTGTCAAAATCACTATTCACATACTATTCACTATTCATTCATACCTACATCTGTACCTATCCTTAGCATAAATGATTTATTTATTATTTATTAACCTTCCTCTATAGTCCAAAAATTAGGTAAATTTCATTTATCTAATATCCCCTTTTCCCATCCCATGGATTAAATAAATATACCTATTTATTTAATTCCCTTTTTCTACACTTTTGATTAGGTGACCTAAACCTAATTAATTAACTAATCCCCTACTTGCATGTTCCATTATCGTAAACTAACCCTAGTCAAATCTTGTACATCCTCCTATGTGTACAAAGGCATGGCATGTTGTAAAAGCAACATGGGTCTCTTACAAAGGTATGGTCAAGGTCCTTTGTAAAAGAGTCATTTTATCCTCATTCAATCCCATCCCTTCACTTTATCCAATTCAATTTTCCACCCTTGATTTCCTTTCAATCCAAGGACATCTCTTTTAATACAACCAATGCTTGCCACTTGGCAAGTGCTCATGCATCCTAGCCTCTCAACAATCTTCATCCATTGATCTTCAAAATCAATCTTGACCCTCCATCCACAATCCAAATTTTTTTTAAATAGCCTATCACCTAAGCCATTTTCAAGACTCCATGAGAAGTAATGTTATGCTACTATTTTAGGCAGTCACCTACATCAATACAACACCAAAGAGCACATCCACTTAAGAAAGGTTTGCATGGTACTTGACTAGTATTGTTTAGCTTCCTTCTTGTTTTGCATTCCTTTTTGCTCCATCGGAGGTACATTAGGAAAATATGATAATTCTTCTTTAGTTTGTTTCTTTATGTCTCTTTTCTATTGTTATACATTTTGACCTGCTTGGTGGGACTGACATCCCTAGTTCTTAACTTAAATTTGGTATTTAAGTGTTTTTTTACAATCGTAGGTCTTGTTTTGGTAGATACATCCCAAATTAGTAAATATGCTCTATGGATCACTGGATGCGTCTAAAGGCTCAAAACATCCCTAAAGCACTTTCCTAACTTTTTTGGTTGATTTTGCTTTTGGTTTTCTGATAGAGTACTAAACTAATAGGGTGTTATGCTGTTGAATTTGCTTCATATTCTTGGTTTAGTTCTCTTGCTTCATCCAGATCCTCAAGGGCTGATCAGAGTTCTCCTATAAGGTATACTTCATCTAGGTTGAGGTCCCAACCTTTAGGTTCCATTGCTTCTAGATCTGGTTCTGGAGTAAACACATCATCAGACTTAGCTTCAGATTCCATGTGTTCAATTGTAGGATCTACCTTAGCTTATTAGGATTCTCAAAGGTACTTGGCTCTGATACCCATTTTTTAACACACCTAATACTGAGAGGGGGGTGAATCAGTATTCAATCAAATATCAAACCCTTTGGAGCAGATCAAAACTTAAACATTACAGCATTAACAAAAGCATAAGGTATCAACATAATGCACAACACCACATAACACTAGATATACATGGAAAACCCCAAAAGGGGAAAAACCATGGTGAGAATTAACTCACAATATATGAAGCTCCAAATTACAAGTTTATTTTAGGGCTACAACCCAAGGAAGCTACTACTCCCTACAAACTTTGTTTTAAGGATACAACCCAAGGAAGCTACTACTCCCTGAAGAAAGTTTTTAGGTTCACTCCCAAGGAAGTGACAACTCCCTACAAATTTTTTTTTAGGGATACAACCCAAGGAAGAAACTACTCCCTGACCTAAGAATAAACTCAGAGATGATTACAACATGACAATCCTCCTACTATCTGAAACTAACAATGAAGCTCACTCTTTTGATGATTGCAATTCTCCTCTTTTGATGATTGATTCAATTAGGCACAATCTTCACTTCCTTTCATAAAAATCTCTTCAAGATGAATCCATACAAAATCTATCACTTCTCCTCTTTCTCCTTCAGTCGCACATCACAATGCATTACACATTCATATTTTACTCCTCACATTTTTATATTTGCAACCATACCTCACCTAGATCAACTAAGTTTACAATATATACATTGATTACATTACAAGTCAACCAATACAACAAGAATATTACAATTTACAAGTTGGCCAGAGATCACACAACATGAAACATGTAGAGGGCAAGCCCTAACATGAACTACACACAACTCCAGAAAGAGACATACGCCTTGCAGATCTCAACATATGCTTAATCCAATCCTAAACATCTTTCACAACATCACCCTTCAAAGAACAACATCAACACACTTCACAAAATTGAATTAGGTCACCCTTAAGAAAGAACACATGAATCTTGTAGCACATCAGCCATTACAACTTGGCGGTACTCATGGATGATCAAACATTGCTTGTGCCTCTCCTAGATGAGTCAGCATGACCCATACAACATCTCCAAAAACTCCTTGAACTTTGTATAGCAAGAACTTTGAACCACACACCATCAACATTCCTCAGTTGGCCAGGAAAGAGCATAACCCAACAACACCATCATTCTGGAACACATCCAGTTCTAGAGAAAGAAGAAACCCCATTGCAAAGCAACAAGAAACATCACAAGATCATTAGGATCATCTTCCATTAGCCAATTCACCATTTCATGCAACAAGTTGGCGCACATCATCAACATATGTTCTAAGAACAAATAGGCATCCAGAACTATATGTAGCACACTATCACTTGAACAACCGAACTTGTGGACCGCAAAAACACTTGATACTACAAAGTATAATGGATTTAACATCTCTGAACATGTCCTCAAAACTACATGACCAAATATTCACTTCCAGAGGAATGTGGAGCATTCTAACAAGCCTTCATCATCACTTTACTCTGCTAGAGCACAAACTAGAACTTTGTCACTTGTACAACTTTCACTGCTGAAGGTATAATGACTTGAATTCTTGGATATAAATCCTTCACATCATAATGAACTCAACTTTTGAACCGCATGACCATATCTTGAAATGTAGAGGAATGCAGAGTATTTTACCAACTGGTCTTCAAGGTAACTTCCTGCATCAGAGACCTTTACCAACATCCAAAGACCAAAGTCTTCTTGTAACAACACATACATCCTTAGGAGCAATAGAGAAGAGCATACAACATGCTATAGGCTATCAACAACATCTCCCAAGTTTAGCATCCTCATCTTGATGCTTCTAATTCCCATCTTAATGTGTCATCTTGATGCTTCTAGTTGCCATCTTAATATGTCATCTTGATGTCATCTCTACTGATAAGTGCTTCTAATTCCCATCTCAATATATAATCATACTCAATACTACATTAACTAAGGCATGGAATCCAACCATGAACATTAGAAACCAAATCACATCCAATGTTAGCAACATATCAGACAACCCAAACTGATTATTGACATGAGTGTTACAACCATGTTAGTGACAACCTTTGAGTGTTGACATCAATGAGAAACACATCACAACCTTAGGTAACATATGTGTTACATGCGCATAGAGACACTCGACATGGACCATGTGTGACATCCATCTACAATGGTACACTATCACCTTGCTATAGAAATAGATGCTTGAGTCCCTATTTGCTTCCAAATCCCTTTTCTCCATCCAAATATCGAAAGAAAAAAATCCAAAAAAATAGAAAAACCAAAAATGAAAAATCAAAAAACTAAAGAGAAATAAATTCGTCCAATGGTGAAAATCACTCCTTGTCATGCCTTGGGCAAGTACCATGATGAAATCCCCTTGTGAGCATCATGCATAATCCCCTGTATATGTACACCCTACACTTCAGGGAAAATCTTACCTAGCCTATCAATTCCCCATCCATAACATCTACTTATCCAGTCATCCCCTCTGCTATCTATCTAATTGATTCCCATCCTATCCTATCATCATTTTATCCTCCTTCCCTTCTTGTGATCCTGATAAGGATAAGGGAAAAATATGTGAGACATGCCTTGGACACCTCTTGACATACATCCATTTCCAAGCATATCCTATATCACATCCATCTCCCCCATGCATCCCATCACCTCATCATCCATGACATATATAGAGTGGGGTATCTTCTTCCTACGTGACATGTAGTCTTTGGATATCACATCAAATTTATCATCCCATTATCTTCCATCATCCATATTTTCCTCCTATTCCTTATTGACTATCCCTCATCCATTATCCCACCTTCCCCAATTCCTCCTACTAGTCCAACTCTTGTACTAGGCCAGCCTCTTCCCAATTTGTGGGTTTTCTATAGTTCCAGAGGTTGAAGTATTCCTTCTCCCCCATTACATCTGATCCTCCTTCATCCACCTATCCTAATCCTCTATCAACCCATCCCACATCCCCATCTTATCCTCCCTCATACTGTGGCTTTGATAGATTGAATACAGTTTGAGCACTCCATTCCTCCCTCTATTCCACAATCACTTCATCCCTGTATCCTTTCATTTTACTTCCTATTCACTATCTATCATCCACTATCCACTATCACCTATCCATCATCCCCTTATCATTAATCATTCCTCTCTACTATCCATTATACCCATATCATTTCATCCCAATCTTTCTCTCATGCCTCATCGATAGACTTGGCTTTTCCTTTTCATTGGTATCTAGCTAAAGGGTACCTCCATGCAAGCCAATGCATTCCTTCCCAACAATCCAAATCCCCCAAATATCCAAATCTCCCAAAAATCCAAATCACAAGATCATCCTTATCAACACACATCTCCAACTAAGAATCATAATCCATATCATCCAATTGCATCCATGGTCATGTTCCTAGCTTTGTTACAAGCCTTTGATCCAAATCATCCATCATCATCATTGGGATATATTGTTCCCAATCCTCATGTTCTTATCATCAAAAACACAAACTAACATATCAATCCATCAATCTTTGGCTTTTATCTTGACCAGGGGAAACATCATGTTTGTCTTTGTATCATTTTTTATGCATGTGTGTTTTCTTATGTGTGTGCACTATCTTTTATCTTGCATCAACATCGATCCTTGTAACCTATATGTTATAGCAGTATCATGGTCTTCCATATCATGGTACTATATGACATAGGATTGCTTATGATCTTATCGGTTGGATTTTACACATAGGACATATTGTCACCGTGGTTCCTTATACATTGGTGCATAATGTCTCATGCCATATTAAATAAAGATGGCTCTCATTTTTTAGTGCAGAAAAATGCATCATTCATGGAGTCAAGAATCAACTTGCATCCATTCATTTTCCTCCTATCAATCCATCCCATCCTTTCATCTGATCTTTTACTTATCCTCACCCCTTTCCTTCACTCCCCTGGATCCAATTTGTCCCCTATCCCCTTATTCATGTGGTATTTTAAAATTTTTCCTCTTCTTTCTAATCCAACCCTCCTCATCCTTTCAAGAGCACACCCACATTCTTTGAACTCACATGCCCTCTTGAGGGGGCATCATCCCTATCATTATCCCTACCATTATCCCTTCTTGTCACTCTCTCTTAAAGTGGTTGGCATATCATCATCCCTAATCCTACCATCTTCTTCTACCCTACCTAGTACTACATTTTGTCTTTCTTTGAAATAATGTTGCTTCGCAATACCATCTGAAAGAGGGGAAAAATATAGACACCTAAAATTGTCCACTCTTCATCTCATCCCTAAAGATATGTAATGCATCCCTAAACATCTCTAATTCATCCCTAAATATCTCTAAACCATCCCTAAACATCCCTAAATTATGTTTTCTCTATAATTAACTGAAGAGACACATGTTTAGATAGTTAATTGATCAAATCCCCTTCAAACCATGATTAAACAATATTTTACTGTAAAAATCACTATTCATGTACTATTCACTATTCATCCATACCTATCCCTAGCATAAATGATTTATTAGTCATTTATTAGCCTTCCTCCATAGTCCAAAAAATAGATAAATTTCATTTATCTAATATCCCCTTTCCCATCCCATGAATTAAATAAATACAACTATTTATTTAATTCCCTATTTTATATGCTTTTGATTAGGTGACCTAAACCTAATTAATTAACTAATCCCCTACTTGCACATTCAATTATCCTAAACTAAACCTAGTCAAATCCTCCCCATCCTCCTATGTGTATAGAGGCATGGCCTCTTGTACAAGACCACATGGGTCTCTTACAAAGTTATGGTCAAGGTCCTTTGTACAAGAGTCCTTTTGTCCTCATTCAATCCCATCCCTTCACTTTATCCAATTCATTTTTCCATGCTTGATTTCCTCTCAATCCAAGGACATCTCTTCTCATCCAAGCCTCTTGACAATCCTCATCTATTAATCTTCAAAATCAATATTGATCCTCCATCCGCAATCCAAAAAATCTATAAAAATAGCCTATCACCCAATCTATTTTCAAGACTCCATGAGAAGTAGTGTTATGCTACTATTTCAGGGAGTCACCTACATCAACACAACATCAAATAGAACATCAACTTAAGAAAGGTTTATATGGTAACTAGTATTGTTTAGTTTCCTTCTTGTTTTGTATTCCTTTTTTCTCTATCAGAGGTACCTTAGGATTTGGATGAAATAGGATAATTCTTCTTTAGTTTGTATCTTTATGTCAATTTTCTATTGTTATATAGGGATGGTAAATCAGGTTGAATTTGAGCTAGTTACTTTTCCTAATATGACATATGTAATGGATATCACAGTGGTGGACTATCCACCAAAACGGGGGATGCTTTTATCAAGAAATTGGTCTATTATTATTAGAGGACATATTCATATGAACTCTTTTTATGATACTATCCTAATCAATGGAAATGAAGTCAGGTTGGTTAGAGAGAAAAAAAATTTGGCATGTAGTGGAAGACTTTGCAAGAAAGGCTAATGAGGTGTGTTACATGGATAATGGGTTGAATTATTTTGTGTAGAACTATGATGTAGAACAAGATGTCAGATCCTAATGCAATGGCTAGGAATGAATTTTTTTGTTTTGATGGCATGTGAAATGTTTTTTGATGGTATGTTCTCTAAGGAAGGATCTAGAGTAGGTGTGATACTTGTGTCACTAGACAAAAAGATTTTCATAATCTCTTTTAAACTAAGATTCAATTGCACAAACAATGTAGTAAAATATGAGACTATGTTGCTCAAAATGAATATAGACTTAAACCATGCCATAAATAATTTGACTATTTATGGAGATTTTGAGTTGGTTATTTCCTAGGTCAAAGGCACATATACAAAAAAGTACAAAAGATTGTGACAATTTAGAAATTTTGTGTGGGATACCATATAATTCTTTGAGACATTTGGTATTGAATGGGTGGAAATAGAGAAGAATTTTATAATATATGCAGTAGCTACGTTATCAATTAAGTTTGATGAGAATTTCTCTTCTCCTATTTGTGTAGTAGGAGTATATAAGAACTACCATACATAAAAACATTTATGATTGACAAATCTTTAATGATGATAACCAAATTTATGAACTTTTTATATATGTAGGACAACCCATGGTTGAGTTCATAGATGGAAAATAATTCTTATTTGGTAATAAAATATTTCAATTGATGACTAACATAATCCCAAAAGGATTAGTTGCTTTGGAGAAGGAATTTGATGGTGTAGATAGGTTCAGATCTAGAGCACAACCTTTGAATGAAAAGGGTGTTGAAGAGGTCAATTTAGGAACTAGATCAACCCACAATTGTGTATACATTCGAAAGGATTAATCCTTATTATTAGTAAGATGCTTATTGACCTACTAAGGTAGTAGAAGAAAGTGTTTTCTTATTCTTATGGTTAGCTTAAGGCTTATAGGGAAGATCTATTCAAACATGAAATACAATTGAAACCTGATGCTAAATCATTAGGTTGAAGAAAAGACCTACAAACCTAACACTCTCCCTAAAGATGAAGCAAGAATTGACTAAACTCATAAATGGGGAATAATCAAGCTAATTCAACATTCCACGTGGATGTCAAAATTAGTCCCTATGAGAAAAAATAATGGGGACATAAGACTATGTATGAAATTCAGAGATTTAAACATTTCATCTCTTAAAGATAATTATCCTCTACCTAACATGGAGGCTATGTTGTAGAAAGTTACTAGGTTTCAATTTATATTAATGATGGATGGGTTTTCTGGGTATAATTAGGTTAGGGTCGAAGAGGTTGAATAATACAAAACTACATTTAGTAAGTTCCTTGAGGTACATATGTTTTTGTAAGGATGCCATATGGGTTGACAAAGAGCCATGGATGTGGTGTTTGCTAGATAAATAGATGAGATTATGGTAGTATAAAAGATGATTTAACTACATTTTTTAAGGAGGCATCTTAGCGTTGTGAACATTCAGGCAAAAAACTAAGAGGTGTTTGGAATAGTCATCTCTTTGAATCCTAAGAGGTGTGTATTTGGTGTTCAAGAAGGAAACTTGATATGGGACATATTATATCTAAAGATGGTGTCAACATTGGTTCTAAAAGGGTGACATCCATAGGTAAAATTCCTACACCTAAATGGCAAAGGGAATTTATTCTTTCTCGAAACATAATAATTTTTTTGAGGCCATGAATTCATTTTTCAATTGTTCACACAATGTGCTCGATTGTAAAAATCTCTCCAAAACACATACTGACATTAAGTAACCTCCCCAACACCTCTCTTCAACTTCCTACTTCCATGAGAGCTAACTTATTATGTTTGTAGGTAAGTGGCTTTCCCATTTAAATTTGTTTTGTCCTTTTTACTATTTTTTAAATTTAAATTTAGTTTTGAAATAAAAAACTATAAAACAAATTATATTCACTAAAAATGAAAAAGATAGGACCTAGTATAAACCTTAGAACCTATTTTTAACCTTAGGAGCTCTAAATTGTAATTTGTAAACTCAAAATTTAGGTTTAGGCTTTGTAAACTAAAAATGAAAACCCTAGGACCTTTAAACATGAAACAAAAAATAAAAGAAAATAAAAATAGATAAAAATAATTTAAACAAAATGAAAAAATGCTCAGTAGCATTAGGAAAGAGGAGCCAATAGTCATTAGGGCTAACTTTGTGACCATCTAAAAGTCACATGGAATATCGTAGGACCTCCATATTTTTATAAATGTGATAAGGAATCTTATCTATCTACAACTAAGGTTTAGAGGTGCGACTCATCATGTAACTTTCTATATTAGTGTTAGGAAACATGTCTTATGTTAAGAACTATGGATATGATGACTAGATTGTTGACATAAACAAACAAAATGACAATCTCCCCCCTTGCTCTTTCATGTAGAGATTGGGATCATATGCATTCATGGTGAAGCCATGATTAAGGAGATGCTCATCGATATTTATGTACCAAGCTTGAGGAGCCTGTTTAAGACCATATAGGGATTTGATGAGTCTACATACTTTGTGCTATTGCCCAGGTGCAATGTATCCCTCAAGTTGAGTCATGTAGACTTCTTCCATGAGATCCCCATTAAGGAAGGTGCTCTTGAAATCCATTTGGTGAAATTTCCACCCAAACTACACTACCATAGTCAATACCATATAGATAGTCTTGATCATCATTGCAGAGGCAAAAGTCTCATCATAATCAATGCCCTCCTTTTTTGTATAGACCTTAGCCACAAGTCAGGCCTTATACTTTTCAATGTTATTGTCTGCCTTATATTTGATCCAAAAAAACCATTTGCAACCAATATCCTTCTTCCCTAGTGGAAGATCAACAAGTTCCCATCTATTATTCCTTAGAAGTGCCTAATATTGAGCATCCATAGCATCTTTTGAAGCTAGTGACAAGAGCTTGCTGCACTGTTTCAGGTTCTAAACTTTGCATAACTATACACATAAGGGCCATGTTTACTTATTTGTAAGACTTGCTACGAGTCTTAGGCCCTTTTAAAGATGTGTCAACAAGTACATCATCTTTAGCATCCCTTATTGTGGCTTGATACCACTTAGGAAGCTTTTTGTTTACCTGAGATGAAGATTAAGGTGATTATAGAAGGGGAAACTCATCTAATGGAAACAAACCTCATCAGGAGTTTCTTCATCAACTTCCTCATCTTCAGGATCAAGAATTCTAGGTGTTTGGAAACAAATAGGTGATGGAGAGGAAGAGGTGTTGAAACCAAAGTACTCATCAAAAGGAACATCCCTACTAATGTATACCTTCTTTTTTACTGCATCCATAAGCCTATATCCCTTCGACTCTGAACTGTACCCAAGAAAAATACACTTCACAAACTTATCATCCAATTTTGTTCTTTAAATCTTTGGGACATGCATGAAGGCGGTACATCCAAACACTCTAAAATTAGAAATAGAGGGCTTCTTCCTAGTCCAAGGCTCTTCTGGTGTGATTTTATCAAGTACTTGTTGGGCATATCAGTGTTAGAGACACTACTGGATAACCAAGGTGCATGATAGTTACGAAGTGTTGTCATTGATGGCAACAATGGTCAGATGGAAACAAAGGTAAAGAGAACTAATTTTGGTTGTGAGGTTATAGTAATGCCCCTTACAAGATGGATATATACTCATAATGATAGTTATGCAAGAATTTCTAATCCAGAAGATAACTTAGTACGAATTTGGCTAAGTATTAGACTGTCTATTTGCTGCACAATGTTATAGTGTTTTAGTCCGCATTTTCTACAGATTGAAACTCTTGTTGTGCAGTTCTAGTATGTTGTCAAGGACTATGAGGAGCATCTAAATCTAGAATTTTAGCTTCTCATGTGCTTTAGAAAGGTGGTCTCTAGTTGAAGAAGTTCAGCTTGACAGGGTGAATCTTGAACCGGTGCAGAGTACTTGTTTGTTTTGGTCTGCATCTCTCCATAATAAAATATCTTACTTTTAGGATTTGAGGATATGTTTGTAGATATCTAAAGAGTGTGTGTTCCAAGTTTGAGGTTGTTTGTTGCTCTAGAAGTTGAGTTATGATCTGACAGTTAGTGTATGCTTGTGTTTCTCTTGTGATGGAGCCGATCTGAAGATGTTTTTTTGTGTGAAGCTTTCTAAAGGATCCAATATAATATTGAGAGGTTCTATAGGTATTTCCAACCTAGAAAAACATATTCCATGTGTTTGTTTCCTTATCATTAGATGGTGGGACAAACCTAATGTTGTGCTAAATGTTACATTCAAATAGGCCGACCTATTCGGTATTATGAGTTGAGCAAATCTAAAAGAAAGGTAAACATGGCATGTTGATCTAAGTGTGAGCTATTTTAGGTCCACCTTGACCTATTTTATAGTTTGAATCTTAGTACAGAATTTGTGGTAAAGTCCGAGGCATATTTTTGGGATGACCTAGTTGGTGTTAAAGACAAAGCAGATATATAAGTGGAGGTTTTGATTTTAGTGATCTTTGGTGTGTGTGATTAATGTGACATGGAATGTGATGTGATGTTTGTATTTTGAATGTGCAAATTGAGGAAGAACATAGTAGAGTGTGCAATTGCAGAGCAAAGTAGAACTGTGTTTCAAAATAGTGAAAGAAGATATTGTTTGTACTTCAATGGAAATGTATTCCATGCATTTGTAGATGCAATTGTAATAGTTCATTTTGGCAGTGAGCCTATCTTCTTTTCTATCTCTTTCTCTGTGGATAGTGAGTCCACGCGCAATGAACATTCTCCCTTTTTTGGTAGGGAGCCTTTGTAATTTGGTATTGCTACTATAATATATTGTGAGCTAACACTCATCGTAGTTTTTCCCTTTTTTGGTTTTTCACGTAAAAATCCTAGTGTTCATGTGTTATGAATTATGGTTGTTTTCTTTATGTTTTATTTTCTTAAATACAACTGAATGTGGTAGAGGATTTAATATTTAATGTATAAATGGTTTAAAAGAATACTAATTCACCCCCCTCTCAACATTACAAGTGTTCAACAATTGGTATCAGAGCCAAGTCATTTGGAAGAAGACTAATCACTCAAGGAAGATCTTAGAGATTGAACACATGGGTGCAAGAAAGTATCCTACTCCTCTAGAAGAGATTACTCCTAATGAAGTTTCAAAAGATGAATGCATGTCTATTAGTAGTCAAGAACTTAAGGTTGCTCTTGAATATTTAGAGAGGACTAAAGAAGAAATCAAAGATCTGAAGGAGAATGTCAAAGAAGCATATGAATGTATCAAAAAGTTGAGAATCAAGTCAAGAAGTTCAAAGAAAAGCATAAGGAGGTCAGTGAGAAATTGAAGCTAGCAAATGAATCTGTGAATGATCTGAAGGTGCAAGTTGAAGAGAGGAAAAGAATTGAGGAATGTCTCAATATGACTATGAAAAACAAATTTGAAGAATGTACAAGACTTGAGAAAGAGGTTGTGGATCTGAAACTTGATTTGAAACAGGCATGGACTCAAGAAGAAAAATTCAGGGTGAGTGCTACCAAACTTGATAGATTGATGGAAATATAGAAAATCCCTATTGACAAAGAAGGCTTAGGGTTTGAAAAGGGTGAAAGTTCAAATTCAGGTCAAGTATCAGAAGCTGAGAATAAGAAGAACAATGGAAAACAAATCTAGAATAAAAATAGGAGCAAGAAGACCACCAGTCAGACAACCTAATGCTTAAAGGTATCCATCTTTCAATGGTTACTATTTTTCTTGCAATAAATTTTGACATAAGGCTACACAATGTAGGACCAGAATGAATCAAGATGTTCCATGTTTCTTTGGTCAATGTTTTACATGCAAGAAAGTTGGTCATAAAGCTAATAGGTGCAGAAGTCAAAGGATGAATGGCTATAACAATGGAGGAATGATTGAACCCTTCAATGGCTACTATTTTACATGCAATAGATTTGGGAACAAAGCTAATCAATGTAGGTCCAGAATGAATGGAAGTAGTAATGGTCTGTGGAATGTTGTATGCTGCAATTGTAATAATCCTGGACACATTGCAAAGTTTTACAGAAGCATAAGAATGAAGAAAGACATTTTGGTAGAAAAGAAGAAACCTATTCAAAAGGTTGATCCAGAAGAAACCAAGAAGGATATGAGAAAGATTTGGATCAAGAAAGAGGTAACTGAAGTCAAGGATGACTTTGTGCTAGATTCTGGTGCAGATATTTCCTCCAGAAACTAAACTAAGATCTTTGGCTTAGGGGGCATCAATGGAAATCTTTCCTCCCTCTAACAAATGAGTGGTGCTTAGGCCAACATGAGGATATGTGTTGAAGAATGATGTACTTGATCTTTTAAAGAAAACTCCAGCAGAAAATATTCATGTGTGAAGGATTGTGGAGCGATTAACTTCGACTGTGTAATATAGAGACATGGTTAATTAGCTTTTTGATCTAAGGATTTATAAGCAATGATGATTGAAGGAAATTCACATTGCATTCAGACATTCAAGTGATTTTGAGAGAGAATTTGAATAAAAGAACAATTCAAGGCAAGTCTGTGATCAACATTTCAAAACCCTAATCTAGTTAAAGAGAAGAAAAGGTATGTATCTATTTTACCCTAGTTTTTCAAAGATATATGTTCTTGAGAAGTTTGATAATGCTTCCAAATGACTACTTTGAAAGTTGTTGAAGTATCCAAGAAACCAAGACCTAGATTTAAGAAATTTCTGTACAAGTGTTTGAAGGATGATCTGACAGGGACATTTTCCTCCATTCCTTATGGGGTTATGCGAATAGAAGATATAAGAATGTATATTCGTGAAAAAATAGAAGAGTTTCATCATAGAAAGTTTGAAGACATTTGGATAAAAGAGCTAAGAGGACATGATTTTGCACTTAAGCTAGAATACAAAAACCCAACTGACAAGACAATTGATGTGTGGCAGTGGTTCCCAAGTTTATGTTATGATGACCAATGGGTCAGATTAGTATTGAGAAGATTTCATGATCAATTCATATGTTTGGATATGCTTGGTATGATTACAAAGGATGTGATGAAAGAGGCCACTGGACTGTGTTCCTCCAGGCCAGTTCCTATTTTGAAATCCATCAAGAATGAAGTGGTGACAAAACTAACCGGTGCTACCTATGACAAAAGAGCTTTAACAATAAACCCCATCAAGAATTTGGAAGTTAGATATGATGCCATGATGATTGACTATAAGATATATTTCTCTAATAGAGAAAACTCAGTATCCACTACAACTATCGATGTAGCTTATGAAATGGTGGAAAAGGGGACAAATTATGATCTATGTGAGTTACTTAGACAAAAGTTCTTGTAGAACCTGAAGCTAACAAAGGAAAATAAATACTCTTTCAAGTTTGAAACCCTTGCTATATGCATCTTATTTTAATTCTTAAGAGAGCTTACCAGTACTCAGAGAATCACATGGATTTAGGGATGGCCTAGGCACATCAGATTGCAGATTATATGTATAGTATTGGTGACTCAAAAGCTCAAGATGATGCATTTACCACCTTCTTTGCTATAATTTAGAAGAGAATGCAAGAAAGAGACATAATTCCAAGAAAAATGGTAGAGAAGTACCAAAAGGACATCGCATTTCTAGTCTCTACTGATGAATGCATAATTGAAGCTATAGAACCAAGAACTGTGTGGATCCCACCTTTGGGATATGAGATAGGTGTGCAAGAGATTGAGGGCTTGGCTGACATTTTTCTAAAGAGCCTAAAAGATGCTGCACAAGTGAGATTTGCCACCTATGAGGAGAAGTCAGTTGAGGTGCATATGCAACACAAGAAACTAAAAATAAGGAGAAAAGTCAACAAAATAGTTGATGAGTTGGCTGAAAGAAAATGATTTTCCAAAGAGCAAGTTCATCAAGTGAAAGTACAAAAAAAGGAGAACCAAGCACTGCTGAAGGTTCCGGTACCACCAGGCAAACTGGTGAAACTACTACTACTTCTCAGAAGTCCCTTAGGACTATTCCCTCTACTAAGACAACAAAGAAAACTTCTACAGTGAAACAGAAATCCTCTCCAGTGAGACCCAGGATAAGATCTACTATCTCATCTGAAGCCCCTACAGCCACACCTACAAAGAGAATAAGAGTTAAGGAGAAGGCTACTGGTAGAATCTATGTTAGCCATGGAGTGATTATTGAAGAGGAGGATGAACAAGAAGAAGAAGAAGAAGAAACATTAGTCTAGGAGAAAAAGGGATCACCCTCCACTAAAAGAGAAACACCAGTCAAAAGGATCAAAATCGATATTTCTACTGAAGAAAAAGTTATCTCTAAGAAGAAAGATAACACCTCCAGAGAAGAAGAGTCCTCTGATAAAGGAAGAGAAAAAGGGAAGAAGAAGAATAAGGAAAAGAAAAGTGATTGCACCATGACACTAGAAGCCACAATCAATGCAATGGCTGTGCATGGAAATTTGAACCCTATTGCAAACCTCTATGATGAGAGTTCAAATGCTGACAAGGCTGTAATTGAAGCCACTGTGGTAAGATTCTTGGACATGTTTAATAAAGCATTAATTGAATTTGTGAACGACTTGCCTAATAGTCTAGCTAGCATTCTAATTGCTAGAAAAGATGAAGCTATAGTGAAAGACACTGAGATAAAAGAAATAGTGTTGAAGAAATCATGTCCAAACCTTTGTGGACAAGAAAAAGTTCAAATCACACAAAGGTTGAGCAAGGACTTTCAAACAAAGAGAAGAGTTAACACACTGATGTCTGGTGATAAGAAGGAAATTGAGAATTTATTAAAAGAGACTGAGGACATCACTTTGAAGGTGCTAAATGAGCTACAACTACCAATTACTACTAATACAGTTGAAGGGCAATAGAATCCAGATGTGGACAATGGTCAAAATGCACAAGCTTCTTCACCTTCACTGGATCAAAGTGTGTCTCCTCATCTAGAGAACACTGGAAGTGATGAAGAGGTTAGAGAGTCTACTGAGGAGAAGATTGCAGAGGAATAAGGTAAGAAGAATTAGGAGATACCAGAGCAAGTTGTTAACTCATCTAGTATGGAGATAGGTACAGATCAGAAAACTCCTACTAATGATGGTCCTCTGTAAGTCCCTGCTACAAATGTGCCTATAAGTGTTGATGGGACAGACACTGCTGGTGAAGGCTCAACTGCTTCACCATTGGATTGCTTAGAACAATTTAAATTGTTAAAACAAAGGGAAGTGCAAGCTCTGTCTATGTCAAAACTATTTCCAATGTCCTCCTCTGATGGTCAATTGAACCTGGCAAGCATGTCTCCCTTGCATAAGTCGAAGTTGGGAACAATTTTTTAGACCACTGCACAAGAAGAAATTTTGAAGTCTCATATTGAAGACAACAAGTTCATTGAGGAATCTGTGACTATTTTTGAGAAAATTTTGCCAGATGTAGAAAAGGACACCTCGTTGACTCCTACACTACAAATGAAGAATCATATGGAGTCTATCAATAACAATTTTGAGTCATTTGAAGCTGTCGCAAAGAAGAAGGTTAGAGAATAATATGATGCCAAAAGGTTAGTAGAATTGAATGATAAATGCTCTCAAGCAAAAAATTTGTTAGATGGCAGTATTGAGTATGTAAAGACAACAATCAATGATGCAAGTGCTCTATACCAGTTTTGCTTAACTTGGCCTATAATGACAAAAGATATAAAGGATAAGATAGAGAATTTTGAGAATCATCTTGTAAAGCTCTCTACAAATTATGACCCTTGGAAATATTTTAGTGGAAATGTAAGAGTTGAAATAGAGAAAACTCATGCAATAATCAAGAATCTGTAAAGCCAAATGGAGTCAGTTAGAAATCAAATAAGTCAATTAAGAGATATTGTAAACTTCAAGATGGCTAACATGATGGGTCTAGTTAGTGAAGCCGATAAGGTTAGAAAGATGACTGATACTCCTAACATAGTAGATAAAGTAGAAGATCTACTATCCCAGATTAATGGACACATATAGTTTTTGAAGTATGCTAAGGCCAGATGGGATTTAGATGTGGCATAGCTAAAGGTTATCTACAAAGAAATATTGCCTAAACCTTAGTAAGTTTTGATTAGAACTCCTGTACATATGCAGAAAGTTATAAAACATTTTTGAAATCTTGGTGTACTTAGGGAGAGCAAATTTTCATTTTGTATATGCTTATGCTCCTAGACAAAATAAAATCTGAAAAAAATGTTCATATCCTTTGCCATTGATGTCAAAGGGGGAGAGAAGAAGATGTGAAAAAGCTATTATTGATGGAGAGATGTAGATGCAGAAATATTTTCAGGGGGAGAACAGTCAGAGATTTGGTTTTGATGGTTTTCACATCATATGTTGCCATCAATACCAAAGGGGGAGATTGTTGGACATATATCAGTTTTAGAGACACTGCTGGATAACCAAGGTGCATGACAGTTACGAAGTGTTGTCATTGATGGAAACAAAGGTAAAGATAACAAATTTTGGTTGAGTTATAGTAATGCCGCTTACAAGATGGATCTATACTCATAATGATAATTATGCAAGAAGCTCTGATCCAGAAGATAACTTACTAAGAATTTGGCTAAGTATCAAACTATCTCTTTGGTGCATAGTGTTACAGTGTTTCAGTCCATAGTTTCTATAGATTAAAAATTTTGTTGTATGGTTCTAGTATGTTGTCAAGGACTATGAGGAGCATCTAAATCCAAAATTTTAGCTTCTCATGTGCTCTAGAAAGGTGGTCTCTAGTTGAAGAAGTTCAGCCTGACAGGGTGAAGCCTGAACCAGTGTAGAGTACTTATTTGTTTTGGTCCGCATCTCTCCATAGTAAATATCTTTCTTTGTAGATTTGAGGATATGTTTTTAGATGTATGAAGAGTGTTTTTTCCCAGTTTGAGGTTGTTTGGTGTTCCGGAAGTTGAGTTATGATTTGACAGTTAGTGTATGCTTGTGTTTCTCTTGTGATGGAGCCAATCTGAAGATGTTTGTTTTGTACAGAGACTTCTAAAGGATCTAGTATGATCTTGAGAGGTTCTATAGGTCTTTCCAACCTAGAAAAACATATTCCATGTTTTTGTTCCCTTTGCATTAGATGTTGGGGCTGACCTAATGTTGTACTACACGTTACATTCAAATAGGCCAACCTATTTGGTATTATGAGTTGAGAAAATCTATAAGAAAGGTAAACATGGCATGTTGATCTAAGTGAGCTATTTTAGGTCCACCCCGACCTATTTTCTAGTTTGAATCTTGGCATGGAATTTGTGGTAAATTTTGAGGCATGTTTTTGGGATGACCTAGTTGGTGTTGAAGACAGAATATATATAAGTGGAGTTTTGGTTTTGATGTTAGTGATCTTTGGTATGTGTGATTAATGTGACATGGTATGTGATGTGATGTTTGTATTTTGAATGTACAGACTGAGGAAGAACAGAGCAGAGTGTGTAATTATAGAGCAAAGCAAAACTATGTTTTAGAATAGTGAAATAAGATATTGTTTGTACTTCAATGGAACTGTATTCCATGCTTTTGTAGATGCAATTGTAACAGTTCATTTTGGCAGTGAGTCTCCCTTCTTTTCTATCTCTTTCTCTGTGGACAGTGAGTCCACCTGCATTGAGCATTCTCCATTTTTGGTAGTGAGCCTTTGTAATTCGGTATTGCTACTATAATATATTGTGAGCTAATAGTCACCATGGTTTTTCCCTTTTTGGGTTTTCCACGTTAATATCCTGGTGTTCATGTGTTATGAATTATGGTTGTTTGCTTTCTGTTTGATTTTCTTAACTATAACTGAATGTGGAAGAGGATTAAATGTTTAATGTATAAATGATTTAAAAAAATACTGATTCATCCTCCCCTCTCAATATTCCAAGTGTTCAACAGTACTTTGGTGGGTGCTCGATTCAACACATACACAACTATATGAATTGCTTCAGCCCAGAATACAAAAGTAAGATCTGCATCCTTCAACATGTCCATCGCGCTATTTCCACTATATTACAATTTCACCTCTCTACTACACCATTTTGTTAAGGCGTATATGAAATGGTCAACTGTTGTTGTATTACATGTTTTTTCAAGTAAGTTACAAATTCCTTACTTGTGAATTCCCCTCATTGATCTTAGCAAAGGACTCTGAGAGTCTAACATGATGACCATTCTGCAAGGGCTCTAAACTCCATGAATTTCTCAAAGCTTTAACCTTTGTGAGCCAAAACATAGACCCACATTTTTCTTTTATAATCATCCACAAAGAGAAGGAAATTATATCAGTATGCACCATTTCTAAGGGACTAGAAGCTCTATTTTTTGTAGTAGGAAAATGAGCCCTATATTGTTTCCCAACAAGATAATGTGAGAAAAGTACTTTTGTTTTCTGAATGAGGGGAAGCCCTCTCACCATATTTCTCTTACTCAATGCAACAAGATAACCAAAATTAACGTGACCAAATCTCCTATGCCAAAGAGTTGTGTATACGTTGGTTTTCACTGCAAGGGCTTGATCTTCTTGTAGAAACATCAATTAGTTGGAACATCTTTCCTATTCCTAAAGAATCAGATATAACTACTCCATTGTGAGTTTTTCTTTGATACGGAAAAGTTTCTCACCATTGTGTTGATCAAATTCAACTTGCAAATTGTGCTCTAGTAACTGACTTACTGAAAGTTGGTTCTTAGTGAGCACAGATACATATAGAACCTTTGTAAGCCAACATTTGTGAGTTCTTAGTGGAAGGAAAATATCACCAATTCCCTAGAGTTCATAGTGGGTATCATCACCCAATTAAACATGTCCATAGGTGGATGGAGTGAGATCACTAAACCATTCTTGTTCCCCTGTCATATGTCTGGATGCACTAGAATCAACATACCACACTAAATTACTTGATGTGGAGGTCTTTTTTTCTATAGAATACAAGAATTCTTCATCATCTAAATTACCTGTAGATGCAACATTTCCTTGTTGCTTATTTGGCTTTTTCTACCAATGGAGTGGTTTCTTCTTGTCCCCTTGAAAAGGTTTATGTGGATTCTTGTGACTGGACTCACCATTGGCATAGGAGTTATACCAACACTCTTTGAGTTCATGACCCTTTTTACCATAAATTTGACATTTATTTTTCTTGTGAGAAGAGTTGTCTTGATTTTGTTTTGACTATCCTGATGGACCACTTCGATGGTCAGGTTGTTTTCCCCTTTGCTTTCTCACTAAAGCCTGATTGTTTTGAGAGTCTGTCTCACCAAATATTGCTTCTTCCTATTGAAGAAAGTTGACCAATTCTTCAAATGAGGCTATTTTATGAGCCACATTTAAACATGTGACAAACACTTGAAATGAAGGGGGTATTGCTCTTAGTAGAATGTGTACTAGAGAAGCATCTTTCACTTCTTCCCCTAATGCTTGAATTGTTGTTCTTATTTTAACAACTCTTCTAAGAAATACCTTTACCTTCTCACCATTTTACATTTGGAGACACTGTAGTTGAAGCTACAAATGGAGGATTTGGTTTTGGTTTTTAGCCTCAGACTGTTTTGAGGTGATCCCAAGCATCTTTTACAGATGTGGCGGTATGAAAGTGAGATTGAACCTCATCAGTCCCACCAAACAAAATGATCAATTTGGCCTTTTGATTGGCCTTATCAAATTTATTTTGATCCTAACCTGCTTGTTGAGGTCTTATTGTTGTTCAAGTGATTGCATCCCAAAGATCTTCAAACTCTAACTGAGTTTGTACCTTGGTTTTCTAGGGGACATAGTTGTCACCTCTTAGGAGTTGAGAATCAAGGAGCATTATGTTAGGTGCACTAGGAGCCATTTTCTAGAGTTCTAAATGTCCTTGTATGTCTGATGTAACCCTTATTTCTCCTATAAAGTCCAAAGTTATTTTCTAGAATTGTTGTAAGCTTGGACACTTTTGTAGGGAGTGCAAATAAGAAAAGAAGAAGAAAAAGAAACAAATTTGATTTTGATTCTAAGTTTGAGAAGGAAGATGGTGATGAATTTTTGGAATACGATGGAAAAGTATAATTCTACACAATCTCCCACTCAAATTGTATTATCTCAAAAAACTCAACAACCCAACAACTAGAACCAGAACTGACCAGGCTCTTATACCACTTGTGAGGAAGTTAGAGTAGAAAAATCAACTTCCTACATTAATATTGAGACGAGTAATGTACATAAAACTTTTCAAATATGATCTAAACTATTATAGAAATAATTTAGAAACACATATATCAACATAAATAATTTCACACATAACACTACTATGAGATAGAGAAAACCCTTTCAGGAGAGAAATCCCACACTCCAAAACTTGCTCGATGTGTTTTCAAATCAAAGGATGGTTACAACACACTTGTAGAGAAATCTTTTTCAAGAGTTTCACCAACATATAAACTTTGAGTGATTCTAGCAACATTCTAACTTACTACATACAAATTCTCAATACAATACAACTCCACAAGCACCCAATTTATATGTAATGGGAAAATTGGAAAACATAAATAATTTTACAAAAAAATGTGCAAGAAACCTCCAATGGTATGGCTCCCACCTAGGACCACAAATCCCAACACCACCCATGAATATTCCTCAGTCAAGATAAAAATAGTGAATTAATATGACCTCTTACAACTATCATATGTCATCATAAACATCCACCCAACTTGGGTGCCTAGTTTTTAACTCCCACTAACTAAAAATAGTGTTGTATGACAAGTGTAAATATCTATCATAATGCTAGTCAAGAACCCAAAGTAAATCCCACTTACAAGCTCTTACATACCATAAAAATATGTCATAAATATATCATAGGATCTCACAAAAATAAGGCGTCTGCATTTTGTTATGAATAACCAATTAAAATATCTCTTACAACACACCTTATAAGGCACCAACACATGTCATAAATGCCACCTCAAATTTCAACTCCCCTATTATAAATGAGACTAATTTAAATATAATAAAATAGGGGTAACATAATAAATAATTAATATCAAATCTTGAAAATTTGCAAAGGTTTTTTTAAAGGTGGTAGACCACCTAGACATATATTGATAATATGCAAATTTTACATAAAATTTACAAATAGTGACCAAATGGAGTACAATTTGCTCTATACTACTAGAGCTGAAATATACATTAAAGACCCATACAGTGGACACTATCAACTGCACTAAAATAGTAACGAATAAGTATTAAATAGAAAACCAAAAAATAGAAGGGGCATAACACCCTATCACCATGGCAGCCTCACAAGTAGGAAGAGAAAAACACCTAACCCACTATTAAGGGTCCACCCTTTCACTCTCCCTAGGACCGTGGAGTGCCAATTGCACTCCCATTGGTGCCATCATGCCTAGCCTAGATGTGAGTGGCACACTTGACATTTTTGGTTCATCTTGGGCATCTAGGGGAGGTGTGTCTTCATGGCTTGTCAATATTTTTTGAAGGTGGGGGGCCCAGTTAGGAGCATGCATCCTCAAAAAATGGATTGAAATGAACACATCCCTACACCTAGCTCTCATCTAATTATAGAAAGTGATGTTGTGGCCATGCAAGGCCCTGTCCAATCTACCAATACAACCACATGTTAAACCTTTGTGTATTGCTTTAAACACACACTCCATTGCTAGAGAATTTCTTAGGGTTTGCACAGGAAATACACCACCTACCATCACCTCGCCTTCATCAGGTCATAGCCTTGTAGTGTGAATTTACATATCTCTAGGTTGTAGAAATAGTCGATTACCTGACCAGATGCTATGGAGTGGATGTAGTGACCATATTGAATTATATCCATGATGTTTGAAAGGAGGGTGGAAATGATAGCTAACTAGTAGAGAAGTCTACCCTCTGTTCCTTCTAGCCATTTACAACCGTAGATATTCCTAATCACAAACTGGGCTATCAAGCAGTCTATGTTAAAAATCTAGTTCAGGTCCATGATTCTGACCCTTCCCCTAATTTTTGGCTCCCAGGGCATCACCAGAAAAAGAATTTGTTGGTTGATTGTATCATTCTCCATCTCCACACCTACAAAAATTAAGAGAACTAGGTCAAAGGAAGAAACTTACAACACTTTATCATAGGATTAGTCACCAAGAGGATGAAAGATATGAAACGTTGGAGAGAGTGCATAGTAAAAGCACAAAGTTGTGTCACACTTTTGTAAAGGAAATGGCCAACACTTATCCAACTTCTAAACTTGAATCACTAAAAAGTGATATGTATGTTTTGAATTTTGAAATGATATAAACTAATAAAATATTTATTTTTTAACTTATATTTTATATTTGTATTTTTTTGAAAAACTTAAAAATTTATTTGAATATAGTTTTTAATAAATTGACACTATAATTTAGTTGGTGATAAAATGATGAAAAATGAAGTTAAATGAGATGTCAATCTTTATATAGTAAATTTTAGTTTTTTTAATTCAATTTTTTTGTTTGTATTTATAACTTGAAACTTTAGTGCATGAATATATTTTTTCCAATTTGGATAAATATATATTTTTAAATAAATATTAAAATGTGTGTATTAAAACATAGTTGTTTCCATTCGACGTCAACTTTCATATTAACTATTTATCTAAAATAGAAAAAGAATTATAGCATCTTGATATAGATTCTTTTATCTAGTGCATCATATTTTTTTCAATTTTTTTAATAAGTTTTACTATTTTTCCTTGACATGGTAATCGACCTAATATTTTGTGTTGATAACCTACTTTTAGTAAAAATAAAAAGGAAAATATAAATAATAATTAAACTATTAAATATATATATTTTTGAAAACTAAACTTATAGATCTACAAAAGGGTATTTTTATATTTTTAAAAAAATGTTATTTACATGAGTAGAAGTTGTTGAAATATCATTTTTTTCAAATAATTTAAATATTTATTTGGTAAATTGGCCTCATTGTGGTGCTACATATGTATTTAGCCAACAATTTTAGTTGGAAAAGTTGTGTACATATCTAACTTAGCTAGAATGAATCTTAAAAGATCATATGTTTGACCAAAATTGATTTTTAGTTAGAAATACTTAAATTCACTTGTGTTGATAAGTTGGTTAAAAGTGTGACACAACTTTGGTCACGTATATACATTTATTCTCCCACCTTTGCAATCACTTAACATTATGCTTCAATGTTTGGCATTTAATGGGTGTCAAGATTTACTATTATTGTCTATTATCCCTTCCCAATTTAGAGCACATGAACATTAATTCCTTTGGGCTATTTATGTCCATTCGGCATCAAACTTTCTACCCTCCGTGTGTTGATGTGATAGGGGATTTATACTAAAATCTAGCTTAATAATGGCAATTTTTTCGTTTGGTGGCCACTCAACTGTACCCCTATCAAACGGCTATGAAGAACTGACTACAGATCTCCAACGCTCAAGTGGCTTCCTAAAATTTTGTCGTATTGCATAGGTGTCTTGAATTTGGTGGCCATCCTGAAGCCTCCACATTGTTGAAGGGCCTTTGACATAACTCCATTCACTTTGGCTTTAAATATGGACATCTTGTCAACTCTTCTAAAATCTAACTCATTTATTGGGGTCATTCCCAATTGTTCGCTATTAAGGCAATCGGGTACTATATCAATTAGGCTATCCATTCAAGTCTCAAATATCCTCCTGTATCCACATTGTCAGCTGAGTGAGCAAATTTTTTGGGTATGGTTTGTAAACCATCACATCCTCAAGTTGGTCAATGGCTCTGTTAGCCAAAAATTCAGCCACTCTATTCCCTTCCCTATAGCAATGGGAGACTTGAAATAAATTTAGTTTCCCCATGAATATTAAGGCATGTTGCAAGATATAGTTTATTCTCTAATTTTTCATTTTCTTTGACTTGACTACTTTTATGATGTTCATCGTGTGTCCCTCTATCCATAAGTCTTTATGACTATAATCTAGAGCTAGTTGTAGTCCATGGAGGAGTGACCATTTCTCCTCTTCATTGTTAGATCCGTCTAGGATTTTGGTGGATTTGGTCAGTATTAACTGTCCCTTATGATCCCTGGTGATGTAGCCTGTTCCCGACAATCCTAGGTTGCCCCTACATGCACAATTGAAATTTAATTTTACAAAATTAGATCATGGAGGAGTCCATGTTACCTTATTCCTATCCACTTTCTAACGGATGGCCTAATAAATTTCCCCATTTAGAATGGATTCCTAGCACTTCCATTTCTTTAGCAGTGAATTATCCCACCTTGTCCACTTTGTATTGGGATTTATTGATTTCCTGGCCTTTTTCATGACAACCTCTGATATTGTTTTTTTCTAATTCCCCACACACCTTTTGTATCGACAGATATTTCTTCCTGAAGATAAGAGGATTTCTCTCCTACCAAATATGCCTTATCACCATGGATGGGCTCACTTCCCATATGCATGCGAATGTTGAATCTGAAAACAACATTGGCCAAATTTTAAAAAGTATTAATAAAGATTTTGGGAGAGGTGAGGCCTAGTCTAATTGTTTGAACAACCCATACCAACATTATCGGCTAAAAGGGCAATGTATCAATAGATGATCAATGTTCTCTTCTTGTTCTTCACACATAACACAAATGAACTTTGTTCCTATATTCAATTTCTGAATCCTATCTCCTATCAGAATACTTTTTGTATAGTGCTAACAATGTAAAAGCCCTGACCTTTGAAAGTATTGCATCATTCCAACAGAGGTGAGTTGGCCATTTTATCTTAGTGGATGAAGATAGGCTTTTGTATTCTTATTTTACCTTATAAGACCCCAAATTCTTCATTGTGCATATGAGCTCATCTTCTTGGTCAGAAATAAATATCACTCTTAAATTTAATATGGCTTGGAAAATTACCTTCTAGGTTGGACAGAAATTGCAGTTCTCTAAACTTCTCCATTTTTCTCTTCGAGGTTGTGATCTTATGTCTGGTTGAAAGTAATATTGTACATATTCTCTCTAGTGTTGTTGTACATATGTGTTAGCCTCATACAAGTCCTCCCTTAAAGAATGTCTTGGCAACTTGGTCCAAGCGTCCTCCTAAAATTTTGCTTTAGTTCTGTTGTGGATTACCAATGTGAGCTTAGGCAATAATACTTCCCTACTGTCTATGATGAAATTCCACATCAAGGAGCCTTTCAATGGATTCTCTACCATAAATATCCTGTCTCTCTCATTATTATCTAAATACTTGGATTTCATCAATTGGGCCCATCTTGAGTGTGGTCTCTTATACATATTCCATGCTAGTTTAGTTCCCAAAGCCTGATTTTGCAGATTTAAATTCAATAACCCAATGCCTCCCATGTGCTTTGGTTTGCAAATCTTTTCCCATGCTATGAGATGAATTTTCTTTGCATTCATTTATCCTTGCCATAGGAATTGTCTACACAATTTCTCCATTTCTTCTATGATGTTGTTCAAAATTTGCAGAGAAGGCATCATATAAGTTCGTATGGCTATTAGAATAGACTTGATCATTGTTAGCCTTCCTGCCAGTGTGAGCCACCTTCCTTTCCACATCCCAATTTTACTTTTCATGTTGGTCAAAACATCTTTCCAGTGATCCTTTTTGTGTCATCCTTTGAACATTAGAATTCCTAGGTATTTGCTGGGAAGAGACTCTACCTGGAAGTTGAAGAGTTTTGATATCTCTTTTTGAGTAGTTGCATCCAAGTGAAATATAAAAATATTTGATTTCATTGAGTTTATTTGTTGACCTAATGCCTTGCAATAGTTGTCAATGGTTCCTTTGATTATTCTAGCCTCCTTTTGAGTAGATTGGCTGAATAGTATGGCGTCATCTACAAAGAGTGTGATTGAAGGGGTTTCTCACGTGCCTCACGTATAGTCCTTGCCAAAGATTCTTGTGGTTCACATCCTTCACTGCCCATGTTAAAGCTTCCACCATCAATATGAAGAGGTATAGGGAGAGGGGTTCTCCTTGTCTTAAGCCCCTCGAAGACTCAAATGAACCTACATCAGTTCCATTTATTAAGATTGTGAATCTTGTACCTGAAATGAAAGCTATTATCCATTTTCACCATTGATTAGAGAAGCCTAGTTTGGTAAGGATATAGACTAAAAATTGCCAACTGACCCTATCATATTCTTTGGCCCTATCAAGTTTGATTAGCATGGATGGTGACTTATATTCTTTAATAGAATGTAGGATCTCATGAGTTATGATAGCCCCTTCTGCTATGTCTCTTCCTGCAAAGGTTGAGACACCTTAACTAACAACAATAAAATATTGAACCAAAATAAATAAATAAGGTTGAAAAAGTAATTTTATTAAAAAACATTGTCAAAACAATATTGTAATAAAAACTAAACTTCTAATACCTCAAGATTCAACTCCTTTCTTCTCTTCTCACATCAAGGTCAGCTCGACTATAATATGTTTATGCATGTAATATGTTTGTTTGATAATATTAAGTATAGTTAATCATTCAAATTAAAATTAATTCTATTTTGTTATCATTTTAAAAGTGAAATAGTATTTTAAAAAAACAAACAATAATGTTTAAATTCAACTTTTATTAAAAAAATTATATAATATATATATATATATATATATATATATATATATATATATATATATATATATAATTTTATAATTTTTTTTACACAAATATACATTTATTTACAATATTTACAAAGATAACTATCTTTTCTTTATATATGTTTATCTTAAACATTTTTAAAAAATCAATTTAAAAACTTACATTCAATTTTTTATAGAAATATATAATAATTTAGAATATTTTTAAAGATAAATATGAAACCTAATGCAGTATTTATATTTATAATATATATAATTTTATATAGAAATATAAATTAATATACAATATTTTTAAAGAAAAATATAAATGATCTTTTTAGAATGTTTATAAATAAACTATTTTTAAATAATAAATATATAAATAATAATAAAAGAAGAAAAGAAAGAAACAAATATATTAAAAAATCTTTATAAAGGTAAACGAGGAAATATAACTGCTTTAAAAATAAAGATAGTGTTTTTATTGATTTTTTTAGAAAAATATATATTAATAAATAAAAGTAAAACAAATAAAAGGAAAAGAAAGCAAAATACTTTTTTTTTGCATATAAATAAGAAGGGTGGATAGAAGAAAATTAAGATTTTAAAAAGAAGATTGAAGGATATCGGAAAGAACAATGATTGAAATCTAGGTAGTTATTGTTATATGGCTATGGTTTATAGATTGAGATATTATTTGGTTTGATTTATATGAGAGAAAAATAATTTGTTAAAAGAAACAATTCACTTTCTTTTTCACCTCTTTCACAATATTAGGTAAATGTCTTAAATCTGGAAGATACTCTTATTTTTTTAATTCCTCTATCTTTCATTAATTTCCTTATCATTAAAAAATATAGATACATTACAGAATAATTAATGTTATTAGGGAGTATACAAGATAGTTTTTCTATGAGTACAATCCAAAATCCATTTTCCAAACTTAAAAAAAAAACTGTACAAAAACAAAATCTCATTACCACTTGAATTTACTAGATTGATGATATGTGCTCATAGATTTGATTTTTGTGTCAAGTTATGTGAATTCCTTTTAGAACACAATTATTTTAATATTACAAGTTCATCTAAATATATATATCACTATAATTGTATATACTTCTAAACCTATATTCATCTATGATCTATAGGCACCAAGAAAGTCTTCTACCCATGTCATAGTGATAGCTTAAAAACAATTAAGTGATGTATACACCACCGCTCACAAGACATTTATAAGTAATCTACCAAGGTGGAAATCCTCCAACCCATTAGACAAACTTCACCTCTATTTCTATACTTCTTGAGCAAGTTTATTTAGATAAAGACAAATTATGTACTACTGTAGTTGGTTATTCAAGGGCATCTTGGAGTCATTGGAGGCTATAGTCGAGCATTTGTGGTTGACTTCACCAAGATTAATTGAGAGACATTCCATTTTTTAGATTCATATAAGGCATGTTACAAAATATGTGAAAATTTGATTTCATGTGCAAAAGAATAGATCACAAACATGAGGAGTTTGGCATTGTAAGTTTATATGCATTAAAATTGTTCAAATGATCCTACTTTGGCAATCAAGTCTCAAACACTTGCATAATATCCAATCAATTATTCACAGATACATATGAGTAACTCTTCCCAACAAAATCCCTCGATATTAGAAATGAAGGTGCAAATCACACAATGGAAATTTGATTCAAACCTTATTAATATCCTCTAAATAATACAGAATCAATTGATATTGCAACATAAATAAAACCCACTACACAGAAATAACCTGCATTACAAACTGAACACATAACACAGCATGTAATGTGGAGAAAACCCTTTTGGGTAAAAAACTCCACCAAGAAAAGAGGCTCCAAGTTGTATTATCTTCAAATATGAGATTACAATACATGCACTTCCTCTTCTTCTCTATTCTTAAATCCAACGGTGCCTGTTAATCTCAACTATGCTAAAAATGTAGTACAAATATCCTTGTTAAAAGGGGTTACCTTATAGGGAAAGAAAATTGACATAATATTGACCGTTAGATCTGTAACCTAATGATGAACGATCTAGATTTACAATGATAAAATATAAATAAAATGTGGTTTCAGGGGTACTACCCCCGAACCCCCGCTGGGGGATGATCCCCCTAGACCCCTCACAAGGGGGAAACCCCCTTGCGACCCCTCATCACACATGAATTAGCATCAGGTACTGGATATAAACATGTAGCTAAAACAAGGTTGCTTTTGGTGAAACCTTACATCCCTTATGAGTGATTTATAAATAATAATAGGAATAATAAATTACATAGGATTTACAAGGTTGATGGCACTTTAATCCTAACATTCTCCCACTTGACATCATACATTGTAAATACCCATAGGAAAATAATAAAATAATTAGGCACTAGAAACAAGGCCCATGACCTCTCTGCACCAAACAAATTTCTCTGTGCTTACAGACTTGGTCGAAGCATTTGCAACATTCTCTTGAGTGTCTACCTTCTTTAGCTCAATCTATCCATTTACAACCATTTCTCAAACAAAGTGATACTATACATCAACATGCTTAGTCGAAGCATGATACATAGGATTCTTGGCTAAACAAATAGCACTCTGGCTATCACAACCAATCTGAATGTTCTTGCAATCAAAACCAATACCTGTACACAATCTTCTCAACCAAACTGTCTCCTTAGAGACATGGGTAGTAGCCAAATACTCTGCTTTAGTGGTGGATAAAGCAAATGTGGGTTGCCTTTTTCTCATCCAACTCACTGCTCTGCTAAATAAAGTAAACACATAGCCACTGGTGGACCTTTGACTATCCAAGTCTCTTTCCCAATCTATATCAACAAATCCCTGTATGTCCAAAGTTTTGTTAGTATTGTCAGTACCATAATAAACCAAATAGTAATTAGGAGTACCTTCTAGATATCTAAACACCCTTTTCACATAATTTCAATGCTGTCTACTAGGGTTAGAAGTAAATCTACTCAAAACACCCACTACTTGGGCAATAGTTGGTCTCGTGCAAACCATTGCATACATCAAATTCGATATAACACTAGCATATGGCACATTAGATATATCCTCTAAATCATCCTCATTCTTTGGACACATATCAAAGATGAAAGCTTAGTACCAATGGGTAAAGGAACTCTAACTGGGTTATAGTCATGCATACTAAATCTCTACAAAATGGTATTCACATACTTACTTTGAGATAACTAAAGTTTTTTTTACCTCTATCCCTTCTAATCTCCATACCTAGAATATACCCGACTACTCCAAGATCCTTTAGAATGAATTCACCTGAAAGTTGGGCTTTCAATTAATTGATCATACCCTTAGTATTGCTAAAAAATAACATGTCATCAATGTAAAATGCAATGATCATAATAGAGTCATCAATACAATGAATGTACACACAATGATCCTCCTCACTTTTAACAAAACCTAATTTCAACACAAATGAGTCAAACTTTTGGTACCACATTCTGGAGGATTATTTTAGACCATAAAGAGACCTCTTCAATCTGCAAACGTAATGTTCTTTCCCTTTTACCTCAAAAACTATAGGTTGTTGCATGTAAATTTCTTCCTCAAGATCTCCATGCAAGAACATAGTCTTAACATCCATTTGCTCTATTTCCTAATCAAAAGTTGTAGCAATGGACAAAATTAATTTAATAGAAGTTAATTTAGCAATAGGAGAGAAAATTTTACTGAAATCAACTCCCTCTCTCTGGGAGTAGCCCTTGGCTACTAGTCTAGCCTTGTACTTCTCCAATGAACCATCTACTCCAAACTTCTTCTTGAAGACCCACTTACATCCTATGGCCTTTCTTCCTTTGGGAAAACAAACAAGATCCCAAGTATCACAAGCTTCTAAAGCCATCTTCTCCTCCTACATGGCTAACTACCAAGACTCACTATCATTTGCATCAATAGCTTCCATGTAGGATCTAGGCTCATCATCAGTACTCAATAAAGAAAATACACAATAGAAATTTAGTGGGCTATACCTATCAACTAGGTTTCATTGTCTTGTGGATCTTCTCAGAGATGGAGTAAGAGACTCTTCATTTTCTTCTACACGCTCTTCTATACCAACTTCTTCTATCACAACAGATTCTTCCTCTTTAGAACTTTCACTCAATTCTTCCTTTGCTTCTTCATCCCCCAATCCATCATTTTGTTCTTCTTGAGGTGCATCTTCATGCTCTAATTCAAAATGCACTCTCTTCACCTTTTCTTCTTTTTCCTTTGGTTGTTCAGGTTTTGAAATAACACTAAGTTCCCTGAAAATAACATCTCTAGAATAGACAATCTTCCAGGTTAGTGAATTCCAAAGCTTATAATCTTTTACATTATCACCATATCTAATGAAAATACACTTCTCATCTTTTGGATCCAACTTAGTTCATTTTTATTTAGGCACATGAACATAAGCCTCATAGCCAAATACCCTTAAATGTGAAACACAAGGTTTCTTTCCCACCCACATTTCATAAGGAGTTGAAACAAGAGCCTTACACGAAGATCTGTTAACCAAGTAGTTTGCAGTATACGTAGCTTCTCCCCAAAAGCATTTGTTCAACTGTCATTCACTTAACATACTTCTAACTCTTTCTATTATTCTCTAATTCATCCATTATGCCACTCCATTATGTTGTGGAATATATGAAGTAGTTTTCTGTCTAACAATACTTGCATGCTTACATAATTCATCAAATTCCTTATAGTAGTATTCCCCTTTGTTGTCAGATCTCAAAACCTTTATCTTATAATCTGATTGTGTTTCAACTAAAGCTTTAAATTCCTTAAAATTAGTGAAAACTCTAGATTTGTGATTCATAAAACAAATCCAGGTAAACCTTGAGACATCATCAATGAAGGTAAAAAAATCTAGCTTTTCCAATTGATTAAACATCCACAGGACCAAAAACATCTGAATGACTAAGTTCCAATTTATCATTAGATTTATTACTGCCTAAAGGAAATGGAGATCTATTTTCTTTTCCAAACACACAATGTTCACAAAATTTGAAACTGTCATCAGAATAGGAAAAGCTATTTATCATTTTTTTATTTAAGATAGTCTTTAAACTAGATTGACTTATGTGGTCCAATCTATGATACCATAGCATACATGTGTTTTCAGTATTAGCCTTAGATGCATAAGAGGTATTACAAACAGTAGTGACTTCTAGCTTAAACAGAGTTCCAAATCTTTTGCCCTTCGCTACCACCAAGTTTACTCCTACCAATCTGCAACCATGCAAGTATCAAATGTCACATGCATTCCCAAATCATTCAACTTTGAAACAAAAATCAAACTTCTAGCCAATCCAAGAACATGTAAAACATCAGGGAGGATTTAATTCTCCCATCATTGAAACACAACATTAGCTTCCCTCATCCAATAATAGGATATGTATAGTTGTCCTCGAGGTATGCATTTCCTCCATCCTACTCTTCATATGTGGAAAACCATTCTTTATGTAGGGTCATGTAGTACGAGCATCCTAGGTCAACTAACTAATGATCATGAGAAGCAACATTACATGTAGAAAGTAAAACCTCACACCTGCATTTGAAAACTTATCAGTAGAAGAATCCCATTGTTTCTTTGGGTTTCTACATTCCTTTTTCACATGTCCTCTCTTTCCGCAGTTCCAACACTTGACTCTATTCTTCTTTCTAGGAGTCTTAGAACAACCCTTAGATTTGTCTTTAAACCCTTTCTGATCTCCTTTTAGCCCTCTTTCCATAGACCTTCCCCTGATACTGAGAGCATCTCCTAAACTATTCGAACGTTTCTTCCTCAATTTATGTGACAATAGAACTAAAACAAGAGTATCCAACTTTGGATCTGTGAGGTTAGTAGTGATTGCAAAAATGACATTCTCCCATGACTCAGGTAAAGAATAGGGAATTAATATACATTTATCTTCCTCATTCAAATCAACATCTACAGATGCTAGTTGACTCAATAACAAATTAAACGAATTCAAATGCTCTAGAACTGATTCACCCTCTTTCATTTTCATGGAAAATAAGTTATGCTTTAAATAAATCTTGTTTACCGTACTCTTGGCTTGGTAGATCTCATCTAGACACTTCCACAAGCTATGTGTAGACTTCTCACTTGCAACATTTAGTAGAACATAATCTATAAGACACAACCATATTGTACCTCGTGCCTTTTTATCTTGTCTATCCCACTCATCTTGAGCAACATCGTCAGGTTCCTTCTTTTTATAAAAGCCAACTAAGTTAATTTCTTTCCTCAAGAAAATCCTCCATATTCAACTTTTACAATTCATACCCTATGCCATTGAACTTTTTAATGTCCAACTGAGAGGTAGAAGCAACAGTGGATGCAACCATGATATCTACACAAGATCTGTAAATAAAAAACAACCAAATCTCCCACTGTAGCTAGAAAACCGTCACACTACCACCCAAGAATCAGAACTAGATAGGCTTGGATACCAAATGTTATAAATGAAGGTGTGAACCACACAACGAAAATATGATTCAAACCTTATTAATATCCTCTAAATAATTTAGAATCAATGGAGATTGCAATAGAGATCAAACCCACTACATAGAAATAACATGCATTGAGAACTGAACACATAACCTAGTATGTAACATGGAGAAAACCCTTTTGGGTAAAAATATTCCACCAAAAAAAGAGGCTCCAAGTTATATTATCTTCATATATGAGATTACAATAGATGTAATTCCTTTTCTTCTCCAGTCTTCAATCCAATGATGCTTGTTACTCTCAACTCTACTAAAAATGTAGTATAAATATCCTTATAAAAGGGGGTTGCCTTCTAGGGAAAGAAAACTAACATAATATCAACCATCAGATTTGTGACCTAATGATGAATTTGGTCCAGATTTATAATGATAAAATATAAATAAAACTTGGTTTCAGGGTGCTTCCCCCAAACTCCTACTGGGGGACACGACCCTTACACCCCCCCTCTTGGGGATGACCCCCTTAGACCCCTCATAGGGGTGAAACCCCTCCGCAATCCCCTTGTCATGGATGAATTAGCGTCATGTACCAGATATAAACATGCAGCTAAAACAAGATCACTACTAGTGAAACGTTTCATCCCTTATGGGTGATTTACAAACAATAATAGGAATAATAAATTACATAGGATTTACAAGGTTGAGGGTACCTTAATCCTAACACTCGGTAGATTTATAAGAGGATGTCCATAGATTTTGCCTTGAAAATCAAGTCATTTCATCTAAAATCAATTATTTTGCATATAGTCTGCACCTGAAATAGGTTGTCTACAGTCTATGTCATCTTTTTCTAACATTGAACTACCAAACGTACCTCGAAAATTACTCTTCCCCCTAATTTCAGAGGTTTTGAACCAACATGCATTGGAAATGATCTAACTTTCACTAGTCCATAAGTCAAACTTGATGTGTTGGAATCTTTCTTCTTAAGATCAACCATTAACAACTTTTGAACTTGATATAGACAATGGAGTTCATGTACTTACAATATCCACAAATAGGCATGATACACTAGAACTTCCTCAATATTCATTGTCTTCTTGACACAATACTATCATCCATGATGAATCTAATCTGTTTCTCTAACTTTGTAACCCCAGTTACTAGAAAATGAAATTACATTTTATGTTTTATAAATGTCCTCAAATAACCAAAAAAGTGTAATTAGACTCAAAGATCTATTAAAATATAGGATGTAGTTAAGTAGGAAGTGTACCTCATGCATCATACAAAATTATCAATATGAATCTAAATAAGTTCATCAAATATTACTTAAATTTATCTTTGGTGAGTATGAAGCAAGGACTGACTTCTGTTCTAACAAAGAGAAAGAAATTATATTAATTTAAGAGACAAAGCTTCAAGGAAATTACGTACGAAGTGACTGAAGACTTTAAATTTGAAACTACACATTGTTGTTTATTGTCAGGATGAATGATAAGAAAATAAATGTAGGCTTATCATATGGATAACCCAATTATATATAAGGAACCTGCATCTTCTTTCTTATCATTCATATTGATGATGAACCACAATCTATCATTAGAAACATCAACCATTCAGTCTCTTTACACACAATAATTATATATCAAGCGCCCACATTCGGCTTCTTATTCATTCATCCTAAGAATGAACAACAACGTGTGGTTCAAAAATTGAGCTTTCAATCACTTTGAACACAATTTTTTTGGGATATTCATCTCCTAACACTATATATTGTAGAATTTTTAAGTTATTAAATTATATTAATGTCCATAAATGACAAAAATTAGGTCAATGGGACTAAGAGTACAACTAGTAATAATGGAGAGAGGGAGTAAAACATGAGCTTTGTCCATTTAATGAAAAACATAAAATGTTGTATTTGTTGAGACCCACTCTTAAGTATGAACTTATAAGTTATAGATGACATTCCTTAGTTTGAGATTCACGTACCTAATCCCTAAATACCTCTTCATTCTTAAGCATTATATATTTCTATATAGATTCAAAATTATTTTTTGAACATTGTCCTATTGTCCCTTGCTTGAGAGTACTATAAAATTGCTTCTCTTTTAATATTTCCTCCCCAGCATAGTCTAGCCAAGCCTCTATAAGACTTATGTTCACTCCTGCCTCTAGACCAGTATTCTTATTTGAGAATATTACTGGGAAGTAATTTTCACACTATACCTTTGATCCCATCCCTACAAAGATAATTGACAAAAAATAACAATAAAGAACATATGTTAAGAATCAATAACCTAAAAAACAATGCTTGCACTCAATAAGCATCTTTAAATATTTTACAGATCTCTTTCTATGACATTCAATAACCCAAATGACAATTTGTATCATTCCAAAATTTAGAAAAATCTGATCCACCTTCACAATCAAAATATGTTTAAGTAAAACAAAATAATTTTTACCATGCTAGAACAATATTCCATGCAGACACATATTACTGAATGAAATTTTTGCATATCTTAAAAAATAACACTTACAAGGTTGTTAAGCCATTTCAGGAGACCGAAAATGAGCAAATGTTGTACAATATACAATATAGTGAATCACCAGGAAATAAAATAAATTCTTATGTAAAGTTCCCTGGGAATTTTATTTTCAATGAACATGTTTTTAATCATCTAGACAATGTATTCTACATCCCATGATAGAAATGGATGTAGACAATGTTAAAATGGTAAGATATGTAAAAAAATAACATTGATTTCATCCATGCACACATTTCCATCAAGAGGGTTGATTGATGTTACTTAGAGATGTTTTACAATTAGCTTCGGTAGATACTAAATAGAAAATGATAGAGAATAAGTGGAAAATTTTGTACTAGCAAGGAGAATAATCCTTAGAAGACAAGGATGTTCCAATATAACTTTTTGGATAAATTAGTCAAGTTTGGATGATGCTTGAAACCTTTATTCTAGTGCTTTATTTAGCCTAAGCCTCAATTTTCTTATGATTTCAACTTCAATGCTAGAATATCAGTGCCTCAGTTGAGGATAGCATGAACCTTTTTCAAGAAATTTATGATATATGATAGAATAAAATTGCATGATTTCTTATAAACAATATTAAATGTCATGCTATAGACCATTATTTAGTTTGAAGATGCCAGTGATGTGCAGTGAGGTTGCCAGTAGCATCTTGGGCAATGTAGCAAATGCACAAAATAAAAAATTTCAAAGATAAGTCACAAGGCACATTTGCATGAAAATGAGAAGGGATCCATATGATCATCTAACTGCGTGAGATGAGAATTCAATCTCATCAATGTCTTTGTGATATAGAAAAGTCTTAAATGCTCTCTTCATCAAACTTGCAAAATTTCACATTCAAGAGTTTTGCATCAGGCCAAAAGAGGATGTGATTCAGGGTATTAAAGATGAGCAAATTTTGTATAGTATACAACATGATGAATTACTAGGAATGAAATAAAATTCTTATCGAAAGTTACCCATGAATATTAATTTCAATGAGCATGTTTCTAATCATCTAGATAATTTATAGAAAAGCCCATATAGAAATGGATGTGACAATGCAAAAATGGTAAAGATTTGTGAAAAACAAATATTGATTTCATCTAGTCACACATTTCCATCAAAAGGGTTGATTTATGTCACTTTAATATGATTTTCATTAGATTTGGTAGATACGGCATAGTAAATAATAGATAATAAGAGGAAGACTTTCTAGTAGCAAAGAGAATGAATTATAGTCCTAAGAAACCAAAGATGCTCCATCAAGGTTGGATGATGCTTGAGATGTTTATTCCAGTGCTCTGTTTATCCCAAGCCTCAAATTTGTGATGATTTCACCTTCAATGAGAGAATATTGGTGCCTTAGTTGAGGATATCACAAATCTTTTTTAAGAAAATTTATGACATGTGATTGAAAAAAGTTGCATGGTTTTCTATATACAATATTAGATGTCAAGCTTTGGACCATCATTTGGTTTACAAATGCTCAAAGAAATAAAAGTTACAAACTTGAGTGATAAGACACATTTGCATGAAAATGAGAAGGGATTCATAGAGATCATCTAACTATATGAGACAAGAATCCAATCTCATCATTATCTTTGTGACTTAAAAAATTGTATGGTCTCTTCATCAAACTTGCAAATTTTCACATTCAAGAGTTTCGCATCAAGCCTAATTAAATTTTCTTTTCTAAATCCATAGGTCCAAATTTAATACCGGCCTCCCTCATCTTTGTCCACATGGGTACACTTATTCAATTACTGATTTCTAAAAGAGAAATTTTCTTCACATGTTGGAATTCTTTGTAGTAAATATTCATCATTAGCATAGGTAAACTATATATAGTTTTCCTCACCTATATAAATAAATATGTTTTTAGCTGAGACATAAAAACCAAATGCAATTGGGTAAACATTCAAGGAAAAATCTGAAATTTTGTAATCATATTAACATATTAGAGTTCAAACATGCGCTCTCTTTGCATTTTGTGAATATTTAATTTTGTTTTTCAATATGGTTTATCTATAGTGATGTATGTATTTTAGTACAAATAGCTGACACTAGAATTGTAACTTCCATTAAAACATATTCTTTTTCTAAGAATAGGCAGTTATATATTGTCCCACACATGTGCAATTAGGCTTTTATCTTATTTAAAGATCGTCACTCCTCATGTAATAGATAAGCTAAGTTCCATGTTGATAGAACTCTTGTGTTAACTGGAGTAGTCCAGCATATCCCAGTTGTAATTATAAGACTTTTAGCATTTTGCTACACCTCAACTCTATCAATTTAAGCCTTTACACCTTAAAGAGTGTAAATGTTAAAATATGTCAAATTCCCCTATATTAGTTACTGTTAAGCATAAATTGGCCAAGTAAATTCACACAGATAAAAACCATTGTCTATAACTCTAATCTAAATAAATAGTAATCAATTTTACATTTAGGAGCATTAGATATTCTATTTTTATAGTCCATAATAATGACACAAAGTTTTTAGGAGAAAATCGTGTAGCTATTTATACCCCCTTTACACCATTAATTTGCATCCCTATTATTCTCCACCTCTAGACCCATGTACTCGTAATTTATCTTTTTAGCCACTATTGTTTTCTTAATAATTTTTTACTCAACATCCACTCCTCACTTCAATTACACTTTTAAATTCCTCTTTATTGCTTACATTTCTTTTTTGTAATATTATTATTCCTTAGACTTTGACTTTTGTAAATTTTAACATTTTCATATTCTCACTTTCTATCTTGACACATTGCATTGCTTAATCCCTTGCCCGACCTCCTATTTTTCGTGATTTAGGGTTTTATTTATCTTCCTACATTATTGTCCATTATTTTTTATTTATTTACCACGGACATAATTTCTATTCCCTTATTATGCCTTCTTCTTTCTCCACTCTAATTTTTCTAATTTCTCTTAGGACCACATTAATTGACATGTTTTAACACCCCTTTCAACCTCATCCTAAATTCCTCCTAGGCCACAAACATTTCTTGGCATTGTGAGCATTATAAAGATGTTAGAATCTGCATTCTTCAACATTTTCCATCTTGATGATGGATCATGAATTGTGACCTAAAATGTCAATGTTAAAAATAGCTACATAATTTTCTCCAAAAAATCTTTTCTTATCAATCTTAAATTTTACTTAAAAATCTTGTGAAAAGGGGAAAAAGTGGAATTCCTCAAAACAAATCTTTCTATACCCTTCGTATTTTGAATTTTCTACCTCTTAAGATAATAGTGATTTCCATGACCAAATAATTTGTCCCTAAATGTGTACCTAATTCATGATAATTAGTAACAATGACCAATCCACCTTTCCCCTTTTACTCTAATAGGTAAACACCATTGGATGAGTCCAAATTCACTCGTTTCATGGATATAAAACATTGGAAATACTACATTCATATCTATCCATGTAATTTTTCACATGTCAATTTCTGCAGGTGAATTATAATTTGATTCAGAATTTATCAAGTGGACAAGATTCTCAAAAGAACAAGAGCCATCAAATGTTTGTGAATGCCATTTCAATTTCATATTTACATTTCAGAGTAATTAAATAGGTTTTAGGCCATGTGAAGATAGAAATTACTTTTGACACTCCTAGATGATAGAGGTGACCAATAGAATACCAAAACCAACATTTGGAAGCATGCCTAGATTATACTAGTAACCCTAAGCTATAAATTTTTTATAAACTATGTGTTTCAAGTATATAGCTATTGCTTGTAATTTCAACAATTGTGAATCAAAGTGACTCAAATCAAATTGTTTCCACCTAGGTTCACATCTAGATGTCATAATTTTCCCAAACAAGCAATCTCCTTGCCTATAGTAGGGATACAAATATAACCAGTTTTGACAATTTCTTTCCAGCAAAATTGTGCGAAGCAAAATATTAAATTGTTCAACTAATGTTTTTACATTTCTTGTATTTTTTAAGGCTACTAATTTATATTTCTTAAATTTTCTATTGGTGAATGGGAATTTTAGCACAAATTAAAAACATTAGACGAATAATTAAAATCGATTGCAATACCAATTTCAATATAAAATTTTCTTTCCTTTCAAGTTCTCTTTTAAATAGTTAGTTTACAATCTTATTCAAGATTTTACTTTGTTTTTCCCATATCAGCAATTGAAATTTAGAATAAATATGGATAAAGTGTCCAATTTTGCTTATGAAAGTTATCATGTGCATTTGATCTCAACTTTCTCCTTTCAAGATCAATGGCTTTTACAAATGGTTGAGGCACTTTATAGCTTAATCTACCAATAAGTTGCAACTGACCATATTATGTCTGAAAGGAAGCAAGGTGTGCAGAAACACTTCCTACACTGATCTAATGAGGAAAGACTTATGAAAAACTTTCTTTTACAATTATAGATATGAGATGAACATTAATAAAAGAGATAAAAATAAACATTCAAATACAAGAACAATGTTCATGACACAAGATATATGTGGGGAAAACCCTTTCGGCTGAAAAACCCCACACTTCAAACCCTATACAATGTATTATCAAATCCAATGTAGATTACAACACACTTGCAATACAATTTCTTTTAGGAGTTCCCAAGATGTCAATTCTGGAGCAATTTTGACAGCATTTTTCTACCTACAAATGAACCATACAACTCCAACTCCAAGTACCTGTATAAATAGAGAAGTACTAGAAATGGAGGAAGCTTCTAAAGAAAGTAAACACAAGAATCTCATCCAAATCCATATGGCCCAATTTCCAAGGCCATAAAACATGCGTATGACACTTGTAAGAGATTCCCTTTCATCTCTTACAACCCACAAGGTTGGGCACCCCAAAATTTCCCAAAAAAGCTATGACAAATGCTCTTACAGTGTCATAAAATCTGTCATATATGACAACACATACAACTATAAGAGAATATGTCATGATTAAATATTAATAGTGGATTCTCTTACAACCTGTCATAGTCAAACTTGGACGCCTACCTTTTCCATGCAAAGATGCTTCCTGACACTTATCACACTTGTCTTAGAATCTTTTATTTCTAGCTCTTACATGTCATATATTATGTCATAGGAATCTGTCATAACTCTTATGCGTCATAAACCTCTTACAACACCTAAAAGATGCTGACACATGGAAAAAAATTTCTACTACAAAGTGGGATGCCTATCTCCTCATATGAGGAAAAAAATACATCTAGTCACCTTCCATGTAGGATGACACATCACCGTGCCAACTCCCACAAAGTGACAAAATAAAATTTGCATACAAATTACAGTAATAGGAAAAAATAAATATACAATTAACTATTAAATTCTAGGAACTTGCAAAGGTTGAGACACCTTAATTCCCAACATTCTCCCACTTGTCGAACATCTTTCAAGAGCCAATAGAATGATAGAATTTTCACTTCTAGGGGCCAAGAGGCCCATAGACTCTGAACACCATCTGAACTTCTTTGTGCTCATAGGTTTTGTTAAGGAATCTGTAACATTCACCAAAGTGTCAAGTTTCTCCAAATTCACATTCCCATCCTCTACCCTGTCATGAACAAAATGGTATTGGACATCAATATGCTTAGTCCTCATGCGGAAAGTGGGTTTCTTCACCAAACATATGGCACTCTAGCTGTCACAACAAATGGTAATCATCCCTGCATCAAACCCAATGTTAGAGCATAATCTCTTAAGCCAAATGGCTTCCTTACAAGTATGAGTAGCTGTCATGTACTCTACTTCTTCCATGGACAAAGTGACCATAGGTTGCCACTTACTCATCCAACTAATAGCACCATCGAACATAGTGAGTTCACATAAGCACTGGTGGATCTCCTATTGTCAATGTCACCTACCAAATCAGAATCGACATATCCACGAATAATCACAGAATGTTGAGGTCCTATAAGATAAACATGATAACACAGGGGATACTCAGAAGTACCCCACAAATATCTAAACACTCTCTTCACTACATCCCAATGTACCCATATAGGATTAGCCATAAATTGACTAAGGACTCCCACTTCTTGGGAAATGTCTAGTCTTGTACAAACCATAGCTTACATCAAGCTGCCAACCACACTAGCATAAAGAACTCTGCTCATATCCTCCATCTCAGAAGGAGACTTTGGACAATCTGTAATAGATAACTTTGTCCCCATCGTAACAAGAAGAATCAAAGGTCTAAAATCTACCATGATGAATCTCTCCAACACATTGTTAACATACTTACTCTGCCCTAACCAAAGTTTTCTATTTTCTCTATCTTTTCTGATCTCCATCCCTAGAATGTACCTAGTTGCCCCTAGATTTGTCATTTCAAATTGTGCTGACAACTAAGTCTTCAAATTAGAAATCAAAATTTTACCATCCCCAATTAACAACATATCATCGACATACAAAATAATAATGAGAATGCGATCATTTTCAAACTTCTAATAAACACAATCATTTAATTTCAATCTCAAAAATCCAATACTCAACACAAAGTTATCAAAATTTTGGTACCACATCCTAGGAGACTATTTCAAACCATACAAAGACTTTTTTAACTTGAAAACCAAATTTTCTTCACCTTCAACAATGTAGTGCTTTGGATGTGACATATAAATCTTCTCCTCCAAGTCACCATGAAGGAATGTTGACTTCACATCCATCTGTTCCACTTCTAGATCATATGTTGTTGCAAGAGATAACAAGAACTGAATAGATGTCAGCTTCACAATAGGAGAGAAAATATCACCATAGTCAATTCTGTCCACTTGAGAATACCGCTTCACAACCAATCTAGCCTTATATTTCTCAACACTACCATCTGCACCAAATTTCTTTTTGAACACCCATTTGCATCCAACATGTTTTTGTTCTTCAGGCAAAGGCACCAAGTCTTGAGTATTTTTCTTTTCCAAAGAAGCCATCACCTCTTCCATGGCCTCCTTCTAGGAACCTACATCTTTCATACCCATAGCTTCTTTCACAGTTCTAGGCTCATCAGTGTTAGAAATCAAGGCAAAAATACAGCTAGAATAAAGCAATGAATAACCAATCCTCTTAGGTTTCCTCCTAATCCGTGTAGACCTCCTCACAAGATAAGGTGGAGGTTCTTCTTCTTCTTCTTCTTCTGAACTTTGAAAAATGCTAGAGCTCTCCTCACCATCAGGTCCAATAGATGTCTTTATTTTAACTTTCTCGGGGGTAGAAGGAAGCTGAACCAGATCCTGTTTCTTCTCTTCTTTGTCTAGCTATAGAACAATAGAAGAAGGACTAATCTCTCTGAAGGTCACACTTATAGAACTCTCTTGGCCACTAGATCCCAAAGCTTGTACCCTTTCACACTGATACCATAACTGATGAAGATACATTTTACTTCCTTGTTCTTTAAATTAGACCTTTTCTCCTTAGGCACATGTCCATATGCCTCACAACCAAATAATTGAATGTGTCTTAATGAAGGCTTCTTACCAGACCACACCTCCATATGTGTCTTATCAATGGGCGCTAATGTAAGAGACATGTTAACCAGGTAACAAGTGGTAGCAACAACTTCATCCCAAAACTTTTGTTCAAGGCCAGTTCCACTTAGCATACTCCTAGACCTCTCCATCAAACATTATATTCATCCTCTTTGTAACTCCATTTTGCTAAGGGGTATACGGAGTTGTCTTGTGCCTCTCAATGCCTTATTCTTTACAAAACTTGTCGATATCTGTTGAACAAAACTCACCACCATTGTCATTTCTCAAACACTTAATCTTTCTATCCATTTGATTATCTACAAGAGCTTTGAACTCTTTGAATCTTGCAAAGACTTCTAATTTACTTCTAAGGAAATACACCCATGTCCTTCTACTATAGTCATCAATAAATGAAACAAAATATACATATTTCAAAATTGAAGGAACATTAATAGGACCCAATACATTAGAATGAATCAAACCCAACACCTTAGAAGATTTGTGAGAACTAGAATAAAACTAAACACGGTTTTATTTTCCATATATGCAATGTTTGAAAAAATCAAAATCAAGGTTACAATCATTCATACCCTCAACGAAGTTTTTATTTTTTAGGGTCCTCAAACCCTTTTCACCACTGTGGCCAAGCCTTTGGTGCCATACCATTGTCTTCTCTGCTGGAACTTTCATCTCCATAGAATGAGCACCCTTGGTTTCCCAGAAAGCACGAGCATTGAAAGTAGATACAATAGTCTTCTTGGCTACTAGTTCCAATGGTGAGGATGAAGTCTTTGAAGCTCTGATACCAACTGAAAGAAAGCAAAGTGTGCAGAAACACTTCCTACACTGATCTAAAGAGGAAAGACTTATGCAAATCTTTCTTTTACAATTACAGATATGAGATGCACATTAATGAAAGAGATAATAACAAACATTGAAATGCAAGAATAATGCTCATGACACAAGATATATGTGGGGAAAATGCTTTTGGGTTAAATCACCAAAGTACACCTTCCCACCATTGAACTCTTCATACTTTGAAAACCAATCTCTATGTGAGGTCATGTGAAAAGATGCACTGAGTCGATAAGCCACACATTCTTAGATGCATGTGTTGCCAAGGTAGCGAAAAACACTTCTCCATCTTCTTGAGAGGACTTGTTCGAATCCGAATCATAGTTCTTCATCTTTTTCTTCTTCTCCTCCTTATAGGCCTTGTGGAAATGACCAGGTTTGCCTCAATTCCAACATAGAGCCTTTGACTTTCTAGGAGACTTAGATCTCCCATGGGATTTCGATCTTCCTTTGGTTTCCTTCTTCTTGTCCTTTTTCTTTCCCTTCTCTTTAGGTCTACCATGAACCACAAGAGTCTGCTTAGCCTGCTCGGAAGATTTTCTCCACATCTCTTTAGATAATAGCGAAGAAACCACTTCATCCATTTTGAAAGTGGTAGTGGTACTCCTAATGGCCATGACAAGGTGGTCCCACGAATCTAGTAAGGAACATAGTAATGTCATGCAACGATCCTCCTCCTCCATCTTTACACCAACAGAGGTCAACTGGGCAAAAAGCATATTGAATGCATTCAGATGAGTTGCGACATATCCTCCATCTTCCATCCTAATATAAAACAATTTCTTTCATAGGAAAAGCTTGTTCACCAGGGATTTAGCCTAATAAAAATCTCCAAGTTTCTTCCAAAGGTCTTTTGCAGTCTTCTCTTCATGGATATTTAGGGGCACCGAATCAACCAAATAGAGCCTTATTGTTAGAGTGAATAATTTATCTATTCACTATAGCTTAAGTGTAGTTAGGTTGATGAGGTTAGACAACATCTTGTCTAACTGAATGTGCAACCTTTTAGAGGTTAGAGGTTACCAAGTTGTTAGGTAAACCTCATGTGCATACCTTTTGAGGTTGGATGACTTTCCATCTCACCTCAAAAGGCACTTTGTAGTCATCCAACACTTTTCACACAAGGTTGTTGGTTTGCACATTCCAAGTGATCCAAAGGTTTACACCTTACAGGACACTTGTCTTCTTGTTTGTGCCACATCACGGGGCACTTGTCAATCCACGTTTAAGGTGGATTTCCTCTTCCATGCTGATATAATGAGGCATTCTCATGTAAAGTTGTAAGTGGGATCAATATAAGTTTATGCTCATTAGGTTCATCAATATCATCGATTTCTTAATCTCTATTTACCAATTTCCATATTTTGAAAGCGTTGATCAAGTTGCAGAGCATCCTTGGCTAATTCTAACTTGGTATCAGAGCCATGTTGTAGACACGCTCTTTGATGTGACAAAATCTGGAGGTGAGGCAAAAGTCAATGCATCCTCAAGTGAAACGAATCAAGCTTCATTGTAAAAAAACAAATTTTTTTAGAAAAATCAAATGTTAAAAGAAATTTTGCATTTCTGGGTCAATTTGGGCAAAATTTTTGTACAAAAATAATTTTTTTTTTACAAAACTGTCATTTTTTGGATCGATTTTGGCTTGAATTTCACTTTGTGTGTAGGATTTTTCAGCAAATTTGTGGCCTATTCGGCCTCTGCCAAGTTTTTTGGGTCGATTCTTTTGTTTGTGCAAGCAGCGTTTTGTGTCATTGTCGCATGGGTTTCACACTCTGGTTCATTGCAATAGCAGATTGCCTCATCTCTGCATCTCCAGGGTTTATCCACGCCGTCCACTCGCCATTCTTATGCTAGTCAAGGGCTCCATTTCAAGGCGACTTCATTGTGATTTTCTTGCAGTTCCATATTCTCTGTTCCACTTGGAGTCTTGGCGGTTAAGGAGGCGTCAAACTCAAGGCTCTATGGCTTTAAAAGCAACTCCAGTACAAGTTTGTTCCAAACCACCACCCCATTCTTGTAGATCGCCCTTTTAAGTTGCCATTGGCTCTTTCATGGTCGCGGTTTCCATAGCGTTATCACCTTCCATCTACTACTCACAAGTTTTGCTGTGTTTGGAGTCTTACAAACTAGAAGTTTGCCTTCTTCAAACGTTGCCATTGCTTGGAAGAGGTTGTTGTTCAATCCATCAGCCAACTATTTTCCTTCGTTGATGATTGCAGTTTGCTGTAATGACAGTTTGCAGATTGAAGACAACGTCTGTCATGGTCGCCATTCACATCAGGTTTGCGGTCATCATTAATGGTCACTGATTTCTCCACAATCCTGTGTGGCATTTGCCAAGTTTGGTTCCTATTGATTGTTTGTTGGCATTCCCTTCACATTACCGACTATTTCACAACAATCAGCTTTCCTTTATTTAAAGTTTGATCTACAGTTTGTTATAGCATTTATTGCTATCATTTTATGTTTGTACTCTTCAGCTGTGTTGTCCAAGTGGTGAGCAATTTATGCCCTCTGTCAGAGTTAGTTGTAACTACTAAATAATATTTTATGCTAAAACGGCTCTCTCACAGCAATCGACCTCAGATAGAGCTCTTCATGTTTGGATGACTCAGCGTATTTCAGATTTAGAGATCTTGTTTGTTGCAGGCAACCCACCGTGCCCATTTCAGGCCTCTTTTGGTGCCATTGGACTCTAGTTTTAGAGTCCATCTAGGACTCTTATTTTCTTGTACTATTCAAGTCTTTCAATCCTGTTTGGACTGGGAATCTTACCGATTGTTTTATGTTTATATTCTCTACAATTTGGGAAAATTTTCTTTTAAAAGCATATTGGTTTGTAATTATAACCTTTATTTTTCCTTTTCGAAGAAGAAAGGTGAGGTCCAGGTTGGCAGGAGGCCAATTCCCCCTCACATATCAAACCTTTGTAATTTTCATTTCTTGTTGATTCCAACGAGTAGTTGGAAGGCTAGGTTCCCTCAGGATTATAGGCGTTTTTTAAATTCTTCAAGTGTAGTTTTTAAATAGGCCATATTTATGGGAATTTGTTATTGTAATAACTTTTGCTCGATAGCTTGGAATTGAGCACCATTTTTTGCAAAAGTGCATGTTTTTTCATTTCCAATGTATTGATCATATTTATTTTTTAAAATGCACTAAGTTATAAAGTGCCAAAATTTGGGGGGTCACCTACTCAAGGGGAAAAATCTCATAATTTTAGGGGGGTCAAAACTAGCATTTGACCATGTATGTTTCTAGCTACAACACGAAATACACCTATTGTGGAAACCAACATGATGACACAATGTGTTCTTATTTCTCACATGTTGCTTTCAAATTCCTCTATTAGATTGCAAAACCCTAAACACCTATTGCTACATCTGAATCCTAAGTTGATATCTCCATGGCTTCCAATGGTTCATTGCACCAGGACATTGATTTCATCATTCCAAATCCATCATATTGGGATGGAGATCTGGGAGACATCATTGAGAACATTCGTCTTCTTTTTGTTGATAGCTTTGGTGAAGTTGTATCTACCTTGTCTTCTTCAAATTTGATTGATCTTCCTTCACCTACATGGGCTTTTATAGTGATAGTATCATATTCTTATGGTTCTAGTTATCACCATACATCTATGGTCCCTGTTACTGAATCTTCTATGATACCTAATTCATTCCATCAGCATTTGTCACATGTCAGCATTGGCTTGAAGATCCTTGAGCATTCTTCAAAGACATTATGGCCATCATCTGACTCTTTGAATCATGTGCATAATTCAGAGACATTCCCACTTCTTCCTGTATGTTTGTATCTAGAACGACAAGATTCTTTGCACACTACTGTGGTTCGATTTCTTCCGAAGGAGAGAAATGTGATTCAGTGTTTGTGGATTCCCTTCAGCATACTTCGTCAAGCATCTACACGCACTGCAGCATATCTTATGGGGGCTTCCAAGTCTCTCTTTGCATCCCCTATTTTGGGGAAATTTATTGTACACATGTGAAAGAAGTTGTCCTAGGAGGGATCATGATATATGTCCTCCTTCTTCTTCACTTGTTTTCTTTTCATGCATTTGGTTTCTCTTTTTGGAGAGGAGTTTTGTTCCCACTGGGTTTTCTCCTTTACTCCACCTTATGAGAAACTTTGTACATGGGTACCTAACATGGCCTAATAGCCAGGACTCATATATTTATATCTATTGTACTTTTGTGATTTCCCCAAGTATCACTTAAGGGTGGGTGTTAGAGTGAATAATTTATCTATTAAAAATAGCTTAAGTGTACTTAGGTTGATAAGGTTAGACAACATCTTGTCTAAATGAATGTGCAACCTTTTAGAGGTTAGAGGTTACCAAGTTGTTTGGTAAACCTCATGTGCATACCTTTTGAGGTTGGAAGACTTTCCATCTCACCTCAAAAGGCACTTTGCAATCATCCAACACTTGTCACACAAGGTTGTTGGTTTGAACATTCCAAGTGATCCAAAGGTTGACACCTTATAGGACACTTGTCTTCTTGTTTGTGCCACATCATGAGGCACTTATCAATCCATGTGCAAGGTGGATTTCTTCTTCCATGCCGATAAAATGAGGCATTCTCATGTAAATTTGTAAGCGAGATCAATATAAGTTTATGCTCATTAGGTTCATCAATATCATCTATTTCTTAATCTCTATTTATCAATTTTCATATTGTGAGAGTGTTGATCAAGTTGCAGAGCATCCTTGGCTAATTCTAACACCTATTAGACTCTTAGCATTCCAATCCATCAGATACCAATCTTCTTGTTTCATGCTCAATGGTTTGGTATTGGATACTACGAGACATAGATCTTTATCCACCAACATGTCTTCCATCTTGAGTTTCGACAACTCAATGTTGCCTCCATTGAATTTCTCTATTCAAATCTCCCAGATGTGTTTGCCATCTTCTTCCTCTAACAAGATCAAAAAATACTTTACACAAACTCCCACTCAATCAAAGATCAGTTAAAAAAAATCTCTACCCAATAACTAGGAACAAAACTAGCCAGGCTCTGATACCAACTGAAAGGAAGGAAGGTATGCGGAAACACTTCCTACACTGATCTAATGAGGAAATACTTATGCGAATTTTTCTTTTATAATTACAAATATGAGATGCACATAAATCAAAGAGATAATAACAAACATTCAAATGCAAGAATAATGCTCATGACACAAGATATACATGGGGAAACCCTTTTAGGTGGAAAACCCCACACTTCAAAACCTGCACAATGTATTATCAAGTCCAATGTAGATTACAACACACTTGCAATGCAAGTTCTTTCAGGAGTTCCCAAAATGTCAATTTTGGAGCAATTTTGACAGCATTTCTGTACCTACAAATGAACCATACAACTCCAACTCCATGCACCTATATAAATAGAGAAGTGCTATGAATGGAGGAAGCTTCTAGAGCAAGTCAACACAAGAATCTCATCCAAATCCATTTGGCCCAATTTCCAAGGTGATAAAACATGTGTATAACACTTGTAAGAATTTTTCTTTCATCCCTTACAACCCCCAAACTTGGACATCCCAAATTTTCCAAAAAAAGGTATGACAAATGCTCTTACAATGTCATAAAATTTGTCATATATGACAACACTTGTAGTTGTAAGAGAATCTATCATAACTGACTATTAATAGCAGATTCTCTTACAACCTGTCATAGTCAAACTTGGTTGCCTACCTTCTCCATGCAAAGATGATTCCTGACACTTGTCACACCTATCATAGAATCTTCTATTCTTGGCTCTTACATGTCATAGATTTTGCCATAGGAATCTTTCATAACTCTTATGCGTCATAGACCTCTTACAACACCCAAAAGATCCTGACACATGGCAAAAGTCTTCTGCCACAAAGTGGGATGCCTATCTCCTCATATGAGGACAAAAATACATCTAGTCACCTTCCATGTAGGATGACACATCACCGTGCCAACTCCCACAAAGTGACAAAATAAGATTTGCATAGAAATTACAATAATAGGAAAAATTAAATATACATCTAAATATTAAATGCTAGGAACTTGCAAAGGTTGAGACACCTTAATTCCCAAAAATGTCATACTCTTTATCTACTTAAAAATCTTTCTGTAAAATGCTTTATCTAATTAATTCCTCTCAGGCAATGGAAAACCATACACATTCTCATGAGGTGATCAATATTTCAAGCTCAAATCCAACTAAAACTATAGGAAGTTTGTTTGCTTCATTGGAGAACTCACCCACACTACAACAATGTGCAACTTGGTGAGGCTACATTGTCAGCTTTCCCTGAAACCCATATTGACATAACCAACCTTTTGCATAGCACAACTTCAAATCATTAATATTTTAGAAATTGTAATTAGAAACCTCTAACTTGGAATGCTCATTGCACACAAAAATCATTATAAGAGATCTCACCAAGATTACCCATGTCTAAAGGACTTCACTTAATATTAGTATATAAAATAAAACAAACATTATTTATTGCACTTACTAATGGATCAATATATTTAAAAAATTATACTTTAAAATTTTCCATATGCAAAATATTGATTGCTTCTTTCCATAACAATTCTTGGCATACCCATTTCACAATAAGGTGCGATTGCTAGTTAATATTAAGCATAGTTCAGCATTTAACTTAAAATTGACTCTGATTTAAAGATAAGCAAATATTCAAATACAAATTGCCTTCTTGTTTGCAGATGGCCCTCCCAGAATACAAACAGAAAATATAAAGATGTGAAATTGAAGGCAATTTACTGTGAGTGTCATTAATACTTGTGATGTAAACATTCATTACACATCATCAATGTTTCCAGGATTTTTTTCCGTACAAAATATTTCATTAGACGCTGAGGATAACGTTACGGCAAGACAAGGTGCAACATCATAGACGACTACGGGATAAGTTGGAGGAACCCGCGGCAGTGGAGCTTTCACTTTCAGAATATCGACCACCTACTTTATGCTCAGTCTAGCTTTGGGATACGGATGAGAACACAACAACCTCACTAATAATACCCGTTCTATCTCTTCGGCATTGAAATTTCCATTCAGCTTTGCATCTGCAGTGTCCAAAGTCTTCCCTTGTCCATAGAAATCCCAAACCCATTCGACTAATCTGCAGTAATGGTCCTCTAGGCTTTGGTCCACAGCCTGCCTCCCACACGCAATTTCTAAACTCACATCCCCAAAGCTGAAGATGTCCGATTCTAAGCTTGCCTTTCCTGTACGGAAACACTCAGGTGCAATATACCCAAATGTCCCCGCCACCACAGTTGTGTTTGAGGCTGCACTCTCACGTTCCACCACTCTTGCTAGCCCGAAATCCCCCAGCTTTGCATTGAAATCGTCGTCCAACATGACATTGCTGGCCTTCACATCTCTGTGCACGACACGCTGATCCCAATCTTGATGAAGATAAAGAAGAGTAGAAGCTATGTCACACGCAATGTTGTACCTTCGATCCCAATTCAAATCACCTCTCTTCTGCTCACCAAATAAATATTTGTCCAGACTTCCCTTTGGGAGAAATTCGTAGATGAGAAGCAGTTGGCCCTTTTCATGGCACCATCCATGGAGTTGCACAAGCTTACGGTGCCTCAGCTTAGATATTATGCTCACTTCTGAAATGTATTCTTTTTCTCCTTGTTTGGAGCCTTGGGATATTCTTTTCACTGCTATTACCTGGTTTGAGCTCAATAAGGTGCCTCTATACACTCCTCCGAAGCCTCCTTTTCCAAGCATTTCATTGTTGCTGAAGTTTTTTGTTGCAGCACAGAGCTCAGCGTAGGAGAACTCTCGTGGGCCTTGAGAAAAGCATTTGTCTAGCGCTTTGCTTTCCTTTTTACCATGCTTGCTTAGATTTCTCGTGCTACGATGCAGTGTAAAACTGAGGATCGTAAGCACCACCATGCAGGCTATCACGGACAGCAAAATAACTTCACTTTTGTTAATTGTTGGCCTTTCCCTTCTGTCATGGAGTGATGGACTTTCAACTGGATTCTGGGTGGTTGGGAGTGGTGCACTTTGTGGGGTAGGAAGCGCTGGACTTCGGTGTGGTGAATTTTTGGGTGGAGTGTTGATTTCCCACGAATATTGAGAAGAAAACTCTCAATGGTAGACATATTGACCCTCGGTTGACTCTCGCCTGGTGGAAGCGGAGATGCCCAGCTCGATGTTCTGAGGAAGAAACTGACTGAGGTCTATATCATACGACAAAATTGGTATTGCGGGTTTTATAGGATGAAAAGGGACGGGTGAATGCAGAAGATATAGTTGAAGCTTCTTGGCTACGTCGTTGTAATCCACCCATGCGTCCCATGGCTTACCATTCTTGAGATGATCCTCCATCACAGAGATGTTCACCTTGGAAACAATGCTATTCACGTCGATTCCCACATGATTGTCATCCATATCGAAAGGAAAGTTCTTGAACGTATCAAACTCCACAGTGACAATTTGATTGGAGAATTTTCAGTTAGATGTCTGATTAAAGAGACCAAGCCATTTACCACTTCCATCTAACATCGACTCCAAGTCAAAAGGCACCATAAAAAAAGCCAGTCCCTCCCCGTATGCGGTCATATTAGCTTCATTGAAAACGAAGCGGAAGTGAGTAGTAAAATTGGCAAGAGCGCGTGAATAGTTAGAGTTAATCCAGAGAGGAACTGGTTTGTTGTAAGATGCCCAACCCCAGAACCAACTGAAAGATTGATAAATATTGAAGGTCGAGAAGGAGATGAAAGCTAAGCTCTGATGAGAAGCAGAATGAGAGGTTGCCTCTCCAAGCAGCGTGAAATCGGTTGAGGGAGGGAAAGTGAAGTTAAATGATCTTCCAGCATGTGCTCCCAATTGGAACGTAACAAAGGACAAGAAGAGGAAATGAAAGAGGGTTCCCATCTGTTGGCCACAGTCTACAGGCATGTGAATGCAATCGGCAATGTTGCCGATTATATAAAGCGGATGAATTTCATATTTTGATCTCAAATTCCAAGGAATGGATTGTCCGATTGTCCAAGAGTTGCGGAGTTTAAGAAGCCCTGTAAACTGTCATCATGTTCATTACGTGCATTTCTATGTTCATCCGTCTTTTCTATGTTTATGATGATTTTATCCTATGATATTGCTTGCCATTCGCCGATTTTATGGGAACACCCTTCTAGGAGCATCACATATTAATCATTAAATATAACAATTACTTTCCCAAGTTTAATCTATGCTAACTAAATGAAATGCATATAGTTCGTAGATTAATCAGGATAAATTATTTTACAGGCTATACAAGTAATAATATAAAAATATTAAATGTTAAGAGAGAAAATTAAATATGGAGTCCTAGTAAAAGGTATTTAGTTTTAAAATGATAGAAGAAATAATTTTTATGATAGATCTGAATTATCTTGGTATAGAAAATGGACAACTTAGGTGTCTTCATTATTAGGAATTTTGTGCCTTGGAAGTTGTTCTTGTCTTCAAGTCGAACATGTGATTCTAGGTTGCTTTTATAGGTGTAGAATTGATCTTGTTAATTTTGTACTTCTACTCTTTCGTTTGCAAAGATTTCTACATCTTGCTAGTCATAAAGAACTAGCCTATTTAAATATGCCTTAAGAATGCTGCCAAGTTGCTAGGGACAAGTTCTTCTAGCTCAACCTCCTAGAGAGGCCAACTTTATGATCGTGCTAAAGATTAGGAGACAATAGGCAAACATGCAAATGACTTAGGTACTGATTCTAAAGTAAATGTTGTTCCTTTTGATGTACTAATTCAAGTGTTTTGCTAATAACTTATTCTTGAATGCTCTAGGAAGTCAAATGATCCTAGTATGATTCTAGGATGTGTATTAATATGTAAATGAATGTTCTTAGATACCACTACATAGAAATAATCATGTGCAACATGTTTTAGGTGTTGATAACTGAGAGGGGGGGGGGTGAATCAGTTATCCTAATTATTTCCCTTATTGAACTTTCCTTTTAATTGAAGCAGCATAAAATCAAACACAAAACATTAACCATGAAATAAGAAACACATGACACAGTATTTTTGACGTGGAAACCCTGTTAAGGGAGAAAATCACGGGGTGATTAACCCAAGAATTATTCTCTGTTAGAAGAATAGGAAATTACAAAAATGGCACTTGCCAATTAGGGCTCACTGCCCGAGCACACTGCTCACAAGAGGCTCACTGCCTACAAGAAGACACACTGTCTTACAAAGTGATAAGAATCACAGTCTTGAACTGATTGGAAGCATCTGCATATGCTGGAGTTCAGTTCCGGTTAGGTTCAGTATACTGATCTGCTGCACTTCATCTTTCCTCTGTTCTTTAGTCTGCTATCCTTTCACATACCAGATCTTTCTTGCTACTTCTGCTCTACTCTAGACTTGTTCGCATATCCTCTCACACCTTACACACACTTTTCAACTAAATCCATCCTCTATATATATCCGCACAAGTAATTTCATCACCTTTCTAGTCGGCATCCGGAACAGTCTAGTTTCTTACAAACTTAGTTCTGTCGGCTGAATCCTTGCTCACCAAGCAATGCGGATCAAGCATATACTTGTAGATATCATCAATTATGTCGGCCAAACATGATTCATGCCTCCGCAACCTTTATCATCATCTGTAACACATCCAGAAAGTAGTCTGATACTCTGTCAGTCAGTTCTTCCTCTGTTTTCACTGTCTCTCAGGAATCCGGTACTCAACTATTCATATCTTTTTCCTTGTCCAACTCCGGAGGCTAAATCCTTGGAATATACCACTCAAGATAGTCCTCTTGACTTCCCCAGATCTGCACTGCACCAAGACACTTCCTCTGAGAGATCCGGACCAATCTGTCGGACCTTGCCACATGCTCTGTTCTTGTTCACCGGACCACAACAATCTTCAATCTGACTTCCGGTAGAGACATATCATGACTTGCGGATATGTGGGATGACCTTTGTTGCCATCAATGACAACAACCATGAATCCATATAGTGTCTCTTGCCAACAATCTCCCCCTTTGGCATTGATGGCAACACTTAGTGAAAAATGACTAAGTGTTTACACTATGCTCCCCCTTTGCTGATGCTCTGTCTTTATATACAATTTCTGGAACTCCCCCTGAGTTGGATTCCTCATTTTTCACTGCTCCTCACTCCCCCTTTGACATCAATGGCAAAGGGTAGGGTCCGCACACCAAAATTTTCAAAAATTTTCTATATATAGTCGCATATTTACATACTCACATATACTGCAGAATGTCTGCAAAGGATGTCTGCAGTTGAACCATTTCAGTAGCCCAACTTAGCTTCATTCTGTCCAAGATTGAAATGTGACCACTCAACAAAAATGCAAAAGCTTCTGCCCGCCTGAGATCTGTCGGATCTTTTGTATGGGCGGTGGTCTGGGCATCACTGATGGCCTCATGCATAGTTTCCAACTTAGGGACTATAATCCTTCTAAGTTCTCCCATCCGGTTGGTAATGTTCTTCCTCTCCTTCTCAAGATTCTTTATTTCATTCAAGACTGCAATAGTCTGACATTCTTGATTTATTATAGAGGAAGAGAGAGGATCAAAACTTTGAGATAAGCTTTGAAGCTTGTCCTGTTCCTCTTTTATTTTCTTGTCAATTGCTGCTGTTGCCTTTGACCAAGATATACAAAATTTGTAGATGTCACCGCCATCCTTAAGAGCATTTTCTAAGCTCTTTATTCCAATGCTTACAATCTTCCTATCCTTAGAGATTAATTCTAATATTTCAGAAAATCTCTTATCCAAAAATTCCTTCCGGACCTTTTCTTCAGCTGATTTTTCTAGAGAATTAAAATGTGTATCAATACTGCTGACTAAGGTTTTTAAATTACCGGAAGTGGAGGCTGTCGGATCTATCTGGATTGATGGCATGATCTTTACAAGTACTCCGGAAGCAGCCTCTATCAACTCACAGTCTTCCATATGAGACTTCAGGAGCTTTTCATTTGCCTTGGCATTTGCAAATGAAGCTATCTTCATTGTTTGTACCGGAGAGAGAGAGTCAAAATCAAATGGACCTTTTAGAAGCTCCGGTTCATCAATCTCTAGAGTTTCTTTGCTCAAAAATTGTTGAACAGTTTGTGCAGTGTCTCTTGCCGGAGACAGATGTTTCTTTTCTTCTGCAGTCTTAGAACTGTCAACCTCTTTGTCTGTCACCACTGCTTCCTTCTCCTGCAATTGCTCTTCTTCTTTGGATCCGGAGACTGTAGGGGAAACCGGAGGAGAGATGCTTGCTTGTTCATGGGCCACTTCTTCTGGAGCAGAGGGTCCCAAGTCCTCACTTGTCTGTTCAGGGCTCACTTCTTCCGGAACAGAAGATTCCAAATCAGCAGCTGTTTCTGCACCTAAGTCCTCTACAACAGGGAGATTGAACCTTTTGAAGGCCTTCCGGAGGATCTCTTCTGTCTCTTGTGCCACTTTGTCAATCTCACCAAGCATGAGCTGATTCATCCTGGCTTTACTTCTGAACTCATCTCTGCAGTCCTTGAAGATCATGTTCATTGTCTTGGGATCAATTTGAGGATATAGCTGAATAGCTATCTGCTCCCGGATCTCAAGATCTTTGGCATGAGCATTATTCTTTCTTACTTCCATTTCCTTCTCTAGGCTTTTAGGAATGAGAGATATGATCTCAATGAAAGCCTTATTGTATGTGTTCAGATATTTAACTGTGGCTTCCTGCAGAGTCTTTTGGTCTGCCTCACTGAAGTCATCATAGGATTCAGTCATTGGTTGAAGGTTTCCATCCACCGTGACCGACTTGATTATGCTCTCTAGTGACAGAGTGGGCTTTTCAACAGTTACCTCTGCCATTTCATCCTTGTCTTGGCCTGTGGAGGGCTTACCGGATCCTTTCTTCTTCTGTTTCTTTACTTCTCTTACTTCCTCATCTGATTCTGTTTCTTCTTCATCCTTTTGGCTTTCATAAGCCCTTGATGCTTTTGTCTTGGATCTTTTACCGGATGCCTGGACTTCCGGTTTTGAGCTTTTGGTTGTGGAAGGTGCAGATCTCTTTGATGATCTGGTCCGGGTGGGGGTTTCAACCGGAGCACTTTCTTTGCTTTTCTCTTCTTCCTCAGCCTTTCTCCTCTTTTCCCGGCTGGCATCAAGTGCCTCTTTTGAGATGCCTAGGCCTTGAGCAATGTGCTCCACTTCTTTTCTCACTTTTCTCTTAATCTCAGGTTCCCTGAGTTCTACATGTAATTTCACACTCAGCTCCTCAAAGGTTCCAAACCTTTCTGCCTTAGGATCTTTGGGCTGACTTAGCATGTGTTGAACATGCAGCTCTACTATCTGTTCATCAACTTCATACCCCATGGGCATGATCCAGACAGTCCTTGGCTCCACTGCCTCCATTAGGCACTGATCAGTGTCAACCATAAAGCATACTGAGTCCTTGTATTTCTCAATGAGAGACTGGGGAATTCTCTCTCTTGCTTGCATCATGCTCTGAAAGTTTTTGAAGTATCCCCATAGAGCTGTATTTCTCGCTTTTGCATCCCCAAGTCCATGCAAATAGTCTCTTATCTGGACTGCAACAGGTTTGTCATTCTGCCATACCCATCCATTTGTTCCGGGTAGCTCATTCATGAAGTAAAAGAATAGACATACAATGAGAGTACCATACTTAAAGGAGTTCTTCTTGTCTTTCTTGATTTTCTGTACATTTTCCATTAATTGGCTTAGTAGTAGTTCACAAAGATCATAATCTGCATTCTTTCTTAGCATTTCATATGCTGTGTATATTGCAGTTCCGGATACAGAATTCTCCCTGCTGGAGTGATAGATCTTGTATCCTATTATCATTGATGCATATTTGATATCCGGATCCGAAATATCTTCAATGGTCATTGCCCTCTTATCATATTTTGATCCGGTGGCCTCAGTTACAACGTTGTTCTTGACAGATTTGAGGATAGGTACCCCCCGGAAGAGTATAGACCAGTTACTGCTCTAATTGCTTCTTTTGTGATCTTACAGGGTCTATCTAGCCAGAGGAAGTTGTCATGCATCCTGCTCAGTACATACCGGACCCATTCATCTTCTTCAAAGCTAGGGAAATGAATGAATTGCTCAAATTGTTTCTTCTGGATACCCTTATACTCTGGTTTGAGCTCAAAAGCATTGTCTATCAGTTGCTTGTGATAGAGGTCTCTTAATTTGAATTCCCCAAATTCCTCAATGTTTGCGTGTATGTAAACCCTAATATCTTCAGTATGTAAGACTCCGTGGGGGACACTAGAGAAGGCTCCTAGTGGATCTACCTCCAATGATTTGTAGGGATGTTTCTTGAATGAGGGGCGAGGTCTATCAGAGATCTTAACTATGTTTGGAGTAGCCATTCTTCAAAGATTTGCAGTGAGGCAATGAAAACGAAGAATACCTTATGCGCCTTCAGTTTGCACGGAGTGGTTGGATTGATTTCTTTATGCAATAGCTTCGGCAGGAGATCCTTGGTGTGCTTGATGAACCTTGTTGCAGAGCTCCACTATTCGCTTCTTCTCAAGTGTAGAATGAGCAGATAACTTTTGAGAAATCCCTTATATTGCTCCGCAAACCCTAATATCTGTCTGCAATAAATGCTTCACCTGCATTATTCCGGTTTACCATGACTGGACAGCTTGGAGTATCCCGGATTAGTCCTGATCACTGAATATCATCCGGATCTTTAAATCATGAATAAATCTAGGTAACATATTACAAGAACATCCCAAACACTCTGTCCAATCCGCAAGACAAGATCGTGCACTTCCGGATCTCTCTGGACCTTTTTGTAATCCTTTATCATACCGGAGCACCTCCCTGAACAGGTCTAACTTAATCGAACACAGCTTCTTCATAACTCTATGCGGACCTCTGAAAACTTGACTGAAGCATCTCAGGACTTATATCTACAAACCCTTTAATCCGCATCTTGTGCCACATCCGGCACAACTTGTTTGGCTGGGGGAACAGAATCTTCCTTGAGTCTCCCCCTGAGCCTGAGCTCACTTTTTAATTTCTGGAAGAAATATCAGCACCAGAATCTGGTGCGGATCCAACCTCTACATTCTCTGAGCTTTTCTTCACCCAAATCTTGCTCATCTGATTCCTAACTTCATCCGCATTCATCTTTTGTTTACCCTTGTCTTGATTCTGATCATACACCGGACCTCTTTTGTCCTGATTCTTGTTTCTGCAGACTTTAGCATTATGACCGGTCCTATTGCAGATTTGGCAAATAACATTTCTTTGCATATTTAACTGATATCCCCTTGATCTGCATTGATTAGCCATATGACCTACTCTATTGCATGTAAAGCATCTACCTTTGAATGATTTGTTTACTTGCATAATTCTGCATTCATGGGATTTGTGTCCATACCTTTTGCAGTTGAAGCACTGTCCGGAGAAGAATGAATTAATCTGATTCATTCTCATTCTGCACTGATTAGCTTTGTGACCAAAATGGTTGCAGCTGTGGCAGTATCCATTGAAGGATGGATATTTTTGAGCATTTGGCTGTCTTACCGGAGGTCTTCTAGGCCTGCTCCTTGGATTTTCTGATCCAAGATTCCTCTGACCGGATCCGGAGCTTTCTCCTTTCTCATATCCCAAACCATACTTGTCATCAGTCCTCTTTTGACTTCCAAGAAGAACTTCAAGTTGAGCAGAACTTATCTTGAATTTCTCTTTATATTCATTTGCTGTTTGAAGATCTCTTTTGAGAGAGGTAATTTGATCCTCAAGTTTTTCTTCATTATCTTTGGCATCTTCAAGATCAGATTCAAGATGTCTGATAATCCTGTCCATCTGGTGGCATTCTTCTGATTTTTCCTTAAGAGATTGTCTTAGATTGTCTTCAGCCTTTCTTTTTTCTTCAATCTCTTGAGTGAACTTTATAGTTCCTGATTCCATTTCATGTCTTAACATAATGACTTCTTTTGATAACTTTTCACATAACTTGGTTTGCTCAGTCAATTCTTCATTTGTATTGCTTTCTTCACTTTGTCTTGCCAACTGTTGGAGCAGCTCCTTTCTCTTTTTCATAGAGAGACTTAATTTGTCTTTTAATTCCCTCATGAATTCATCAGCCTGTTTGAGTCTTTCTCTTAATTCACTGACTTCAGAATTTGACTGTTCAAGATCCTCAAGGGCAGTCTTGAGTTGCTCCTTTAAACCATATGCATCCATTTGAAATCCCAGATCTTCCTCAAGCTGTTAGGCTCTATTAGGAGGAACTTAGCTCTGATACCAATTGTTGATAACTGAGAGGGGGGGGGGTGAATCAGTTATCCTAATTATTTCCCTTATTGAACTTTCCTTTTAATTGAAGCAGCATAAAATCAAACACAAAACATTAACCATGAAATAAGAAACACATGACACAGTATTTTTGACGTGGAAACCCTGTTAAGGGAGAAAACCACGGGGTGATTAACCCAAGAATTATTCTCTGTTAGAAGAATAGGAAATTACAAAAATGGCACTTGCCAATTAGGGCTCACTGCCCGAGCACACTGCTCACAAGAGGCTCACTGCCTACAAGAAGACACACTATCTTACAAAGTGATAAGAATCGCAGTCTTGAACTGATTGGAAGCATCTGCATATGCTGGAGTTCAGTTCCGGTTAGGTTCAGTATACTGATCTGCTGCACTTCATCTTTCCTCTGTTCTTTAGTCTGCTATCCTTTCACATACCGGATCTTTCTTGCTACTTCTGCTCTACTCTAGACTTGTTCGCATATCCTCTCACACCTTACACACACTTTTCAACTAAATCCATCCTCTATATATATCCGCACAAGTAATTTCATCACCTTTCTAGTCGGCATCCGGAACAGTCTAGTTTCTTACAAACTTAGTTCTGTCGGCTGAATCCTTGCTCACCAAGCAATGCGGATCAAGCATATACTTGTAGATATCATCAATTATGTCGGCCAAACATGATTCATGCCTCCGTAACCTTTATCATCATCTGTAACACATCCGGAAAGTAGTCTGATACTCTGTCAGTCAGTTCTTCCTCTGTTTTCACTGTCTCTCAGGAATCCGGTACTCAACTATTCATATCTTTTTCCTTGTCCAACTCCGGAGGCTAAATCCTTGGAATATACCACTCAAGATAGTCCTCTTGACTTCCCCAGATCCGCACTGCACCAAGACACTTCCTCTGAGAGATCCGGACCAATCTGTCGGACCTTGCCACATGCTCTGTTCTTGTTCACCGGACCACAACAATCTTCAATCTGACTTCCGGTAGAGACATATCATGACTTGCGGATATGTGGGATGACCTTTGTTGCCATCAATGACAACAACCATGAATCCATATAGTGTCTCTTGCCAACATTAGGTTGACTTGTCATGGGAATAAAATGGGTGGGAGTCAACAACATTTGAATTTAAAATTTAAAACTGAGGGATCAAATCTATAGAAGTGAGATCAATCATGCACCCACAAGATTGACCTAAGATAACATAACAGTAATATCTATTTGGAGAATGGATATCTAGACATGGGAGGTGTAATAAATGTTAGGTGTTTGGGAATGTGTGTGGAAACAAAAAAAAAACTTGGCCAGATGTGTAAAAATGTGTAGTTACAAAGGTGGATGAATGAAGGATCAGGGGATGGGCCTAACTTTGCAAAAGATTATACCATTTGTTGATATGTAATTGCATTAAAATATTTTTTCAAAATCAGCCCAAACTAAATGGGAATTGGCATGGGTATACAAATTTCACCATTATATTTTGCACCCACTTTGAGGTGCATGTGAATCCTATAATGATAATGTATCTCAAAGTAAATGAGCACTCACAAAAATTCATGAAAGTAAATATTCACACATTAATAGGATACCATGTCCATATAAATTAATGGAGCATGCTAGACATATCCTTTTTTTAATCATCTTTGGTGTATATGCTCCATGGGAACCTATAAAATAGAGAAAAATGTGTAATGAGTAGCTTTTGTCTTAGAAATTAAATAGGCATAATATACAAACTTGCTTAATTGCCTAGGACTTTAAAATAGGAAATGAGGAGTATGGCTAAGACATTCTACCTATACAAAAAGTGATGCAATGTGCTTCTATATGGTATATTAGGCAATGCAAAATCATTTGATAAAGTTACATTTGGACATGATGATGAATCTCAATGTAGCATTAGCCATTGATGTAACATCATTCACAGTGTAAGAAAAATCTTACATGACCACAAAAACATTTTCTTTCATGTTTGTTTGTTTGTTCATAGGATTAAAATAATGATCTAATCATCATATAATCACCAAAACTAATGGTTCTCAGCGCAAAGGCACATTAGAGTTCCTGAATCAGTCACAAGCATATTAGAAATCATTGTCTTAGAATTGTAGTAACTTTATGATCTATGGTAGAAAAACTTGGTTATATTTATAAGCTCATTGGTCCTAAGTGTTATAAATGAAGGTGAACAACTATAAAATGGAAATCTGGTTACAATTGTAACTATTAATCTAGTACATAACCAAAATAAAAATAGGATGAAATCAACATAAAGAAATAGAAGAACAAAAGATAAAAAACATAACACAATGTTTATGTGGAGAAACCCTTTTGGGAAAAAACTCCACAAAATAAGAGATGCAACAGTCTATATTAACTTCAAATAGAGTTTATAATACGAAACTATCAATCTCCTCTCTAGTCTTCAATCCAGTAGCACCTGTAATACTCTCAAACACAACCATAAAATAATATCGTTATAAAATGAGTTTCCTTCTAGGGCAAGACAAGCCAACAAAATCTCCACCATTAGATCTATGGACTAATAACAAATGGTCTTAATTCACAATGGTAATTTATATATAAAATGTGTCTTTCAGGGGCATTATCCTGGAACCCCACTAAGGCATGCGGCCCCAAGACCCCTCGCCAGGGTCCATCACTCCAGATAACTTACGTCCATCAGGTATTACGATCAAACATGTGCCTAAAACAAGATCATTGCTTGGTGAATATTTCATCCCTTATGAATGATTTACAAATAATATTAGGAGTAATTAATTACACAGTATTTACAAGGTTGATGGCAATTAATCCTAACATTCTCCCACTTGACATCATACATTGTAAATACATCCATAGGAAAACATAAAACAACTAAGCACTATGAACAAGGCCCCTGGCCTTTTTGTACCACATAAACTTTTCTATGCTCATAGGTTTAGTAAGTGAATCTACAACATTCTTTTGAGTGTCAACCTTCTTCAATTCAATCTGACCATTAGCAATTATTTCATGAACAAAATGGTATTGAACATCCACATGCTTAGTTTGTGAATTATACATGGGGTTCTTGGCCAAACATATTGCACTTTGGCTATCACAACTAATCAGAATAATCCTGCAATCAAAACTAATACTTGTACACAATCTTTGTAACCAAACTACCTCCTTAGAGACATGAGTAACAACCATATACTCTACTTCGGTGGTGGATAAAGCAACAGTGGGCTCCCTTTTATTCATCCAACTCATGGCTCCTCCAAAGAAAGTAAACGCATAGCCACTAGTGGACCTTTAAATATCCAAGTCACCTAGCTAATCTGCATCAACAAAACCTTATATGCCCAATGTCTTATCTACATTGTTAGTACCAAAATAAATAGAATAGTAATCATAAGTACCACAAAAATATCTTAACACCCTCTTTGTATAATTCCAATGTTGTTTAGTAGGGTTAGACATACACCTACTCAAAACTCTCATTGCTTGGGGAATATCTAATCTAATGCAAACCATTGCATACATCAAACTTCCTACAACACTAGCATATGGAACATCAGACATATCCTCTAAATCATCTTCATTCTTAGGACACATATCTAATGAAAGCTTAGTACAAACCGGTAAAGGAATTCTAACTGGATTGTAATCTTGCATGCTAAATTTGTGCAAAATATTATTTACATACTTACTTTATGATAACCAAAGCTTTCTGTTTACTCGATCCATTTTTATCTTCATTCCTAGAATATCTAGTTGCCCCTAGATCCTTCATGTCAAATGCACTTGAAAGTTGAGCTTCCAATTCACTGATCATACCCTTAGTGTTACTAAAAAATAACATATCATCCACACTATGATCATACCCTTGGTGTTACTGAAAAATAACATATCATCAATTCAAGAAGTAGTAGCTTCCTTGGGTTGTAGCCCTAAATCAAAGTTGTAACTATGATTCTTTTGTGAGACTGGATTAGGACAATAGGTCCTAGCAGCTTTTCTTACTGTGGTTTTTGCCCTTTGGGGTTTTCCACGTACATATGATGTTATGTGGTGTTGTACTTTGTCTTGATCTTTCATGTTTTTGTTATTTCTATAAAGTTTAAGTTTTAATCTTCTCTAGAGGGTTTGATATTTGTTTGAATACTGATTCACCACCCCCCCCCCCCCCGGCCTAAATATTCAAGTGTGTTCAACAATTGGTATCAAAGTCGAATTCCTTAGAAGGAGCTTAACCACTTGAGGAAGGTTGAAGATGTCATATGAGGGATCTAGAAAGGCTCCTAAGTTTGATGGAACAAATTACTTCTTTTGGAATCTAAGGATGGAAAACTATCTATCTTCTCTAGGGTTTGGTGTTTGGAAATCTATCAAGAATGGTTACATTACTCCTGCTAGTGGTCCTACATATTCAAATGAGATTAAGTTGTATGATAACAATGCCAGGGCAAAGAATGTTATCATGAGTGGGCTAGCTGATTCAGAACTTCTGAAGGTGATGAGTTGCAGTTCTGCTAAGGTTGTTTGGGTAAAACTTAGTAGCATAATTTATGAAGGAGGTAGTAAAGTGAAGCAAGCAAAGATACAAATCTTTGAGAGTGAATTTGAGACCTTGAGGATGACATAAAATGAAGACATTGCTAGTTATATGCTCTAGGTGGATGAAATAGTTAATGGCATCAGAGGTCTTGGTGGAACAGTGAAAGATGAGATTGTGAAGAAGGTTTTGAGATCTGTCGGGCTAAATCTTACAGTCATAAGGTTTCTTCTATTAAGGAAACTCAGGATTTGAATCACTATACGATAGATCAATTGTTTAGTTCTCTCACAGCTTTTGAAATGAGAGAATTTGACAAAAGTGCTCAAAAGAAGAAAGTAGACTTCAAAGCAAGTAAGAAGGAAGAATATGAAACAATTGATGAAGATTGTGAACTTGGTGAGGTAGAAACAAACTTTGTCAGAACATTGAAGAAAGGCACTAGCAAATATAGAGGTAAGTTACCTTTCAAATGTTTCAATTGTGTCAGAGTTGGTCATTTTACATTTAATTGTCCTTTTAAAGAATCAAAGGATAGAAACAAAAGAGATAAGTCTAGAAGAAGTCTCCATTCCATGGAGAACAACTTCTCTTTGGAAGATGAGGATAATGATGATTCAAATGATGAAACACTTTTCATGGCTTTGAAAGTTGGTGGCAAAAAGAGTGACATTGAAAAATATAAAAAGTATGATACCTTGCAAGCTGACAAAGATAATGAGAAATCAATGGTTGTGTGCAATTCCTTTCATGCAAGAGAAGAAGCCAATGCTTGGGTAATTGACAGTGGTTGCTCTAACCACATGACTGGTGACAATGAGTTGTTCATCATCCTGAAGAAGTGGAATGGTGGAGCTGTCAAGTTTGGTGGTGATGAGTCAGAACAAATTTGTGGAAAGCATGTTTTAACCATTGATGGAAAGAACAAGACTAAGGATGTCCTCTATGTCAAGGGACTGAAGCACAATCTCCTTAGTATAAGTCAAATGTGTAGTAAAGGATACAATCTTACATTTCATGCTAAAGGTTGTGAGATCAAGAAGGTAGGGTCTAAAAGATTAGTTGTAGAAGGTATTAAGACATATGGAGATATCTATCATCTAAAGGAGGTAAATAGAAGAACCTCTTTATTGGCTCGATCTGGTGAATGTCAGCTATGGCACAAGTGAATGGGACACATCAACTTTGATAATATGGTAAAGATCAGATCTACTAATGTAGTGAGAGATAAGCCTAAGATAACCAAGCTTGCAAACACATTATGCAACGAATGTCAAATGGGAAAGAAAACAAAGACAAGCTTCAAGAGAAAGGAGTATTCTTCTACTATGCCATTAGATTTGATTCACACTGACCTATGCGGACCTACAAGAACAAAGAGTCAACAAGGTGAAAGGTACTTCATGTTGCTTATTGATTATTACTCTAGAATGACTTGGGTTACTTTTTTAAGAGAAAAGTCAAAAGCTTTTGATAAGTTTAAAATTTTCAAAGCAATAGTTGAGAATGAAATGGATGTTAAGATCAAATGCTTAATATTTTGATAGAGGAGGTGAATTTACTTCAAATGAATTTGAAAAGTTCTATGATCATGGTATTAGGATACATCTATCTTCTCCTAAGACCTCTTAGCAGAATGGGGTAGTGGAGAGGAAGAATAGGACTGTGCAAGAGATGACTAGGGCAATGTTGAAAGATGTGGATCTACCTAATATGTATTGAAAGGAAGCAGTTCAAACTATTGTTTACTTGAATAACAAAGTACAATTGATGGTCAATAGCTTTAAGACCCCTTATGAGCTATGGTATGGAAGACCTCCCACTATCAGATACTTTAAGATTTTTGGTAGTAAATTCTACATCATGATAGATGAAGAAGACCTTGTAAAGTTTGATTCAAGGTGTGATGAAGGGATCTTTATTGGATATTTAACCAAAAGCAAGGCCTATAGATGCTACAACAAGAGATTGGGAAAGATGATTGAAAGCACAAATGTTAAGATAGATGAAGATTCATATTAGATATCACAAGAACAAGAGGATTGTGGATCTGATATACCTCCCTGTATTAAAGAAGAAGAAGAAGAAGAAGAAGAAGAAGACAAGGAGGAGGAGGAGGAGGAGGAGGAGGAGGAGGAAGAGAAGGAACAAGAATCAGTGAAGACCCAGGCTAAGACTCCAAAAAAGTATGTTTAGAGGAACCATTCAACAGATCAAATCATTAGGGATAAGAATGAAGGCGTTCAGACCAGAAGAACGCTTATAAAAGCAAGTGAGCAAGTGAATTTGGGCTTACTATCAAAGGTAGAAGGTAGAGCCCAAAACCTTTGTTGATGCTAGAAAATATGATGGATGTTTGAAGGCAATAGAAGAAGAATTGAATCAGATAGAAAAGAATCAGACATGGGAACTGGTTCCCAGATTAGTTGATAAGAATCTTATAGGAACAAAGTGGGTGTTCCAGAACAAGTTGAATGAAGATGGTGAAGTTGTAAGGAACAAAGCAAGATTGATGTGTAAGGGTTATTGGGTGTGTGCAAGAAGTTGACTCCACTTTTTGGCCAAAAAGTGGAAGTGTTTTCCCTGATTTTTAGAAATTGTCACATTTGACCTAAAAATTTGAAGCACTTAAAGGTGGAATCTTGAAAAAAGTCAGTAAAAATAAAATATTGTACTCGGAGTCTAGTTTCCAAATATGTAATTTTTTTAAAAACCCAGATGATACAAATTAATTTTTAATATGTGTTTCTAAAAACCACTGTTTAAAAGTTACTTTTTTTACTATACCATGCACATGTACGTCATCCATATTTTAACCTAAATAATCATATTTTCCAAAATCCTTATGGGAAAAGATTTGTAATTCACTGAAGCAAGTTTTCCATATTTTTTTGTAATTTTTTTATTGAATATTTTTTTTTGTTAATTTTTATTGGCCATTTTTGGTGTTTTAAAAAATCGTCAGGTATGTCACACATAAGATGACCTAAACTTATCATTTTTTGATTTTTTTTTCAAACTGAAAAGAAATGTCTAAAGTACATTTTCATACAATTTTTTTTCCAAAAACATATTTTAATAAAAAGTTATTAAAATTATAAAAAACCTTGATAATTCAAGTTTATGGACTTAGTTCATCAGAAATTGATTAAAAAATATAAAAAAAATCCAATTGTAAAAAACTTTACTTATTTGGAATCTATAATGTCTCATCTATAATAGGTTTTAACTTCGTAAATTTTTTTTAAAAAAAGGGCCTTCAGACATATGCCTAAAGTCACTATTTTGTTGTGACATTGATAGTACCTTCAACTTGCAGGTCAAACCAGGTCCAAAGCCAAGGGTGTTCCCAAGCCTTTTTTCCGACCCAAAATCCATAGAAAAATTTGGGTCAAAAATTCAAATTTTATGAAACGGCATCCTGTTCTAGAAATGGAATCTCGTTTCTACAAAATGAGATCCCATTTTGAAACAGGATCTCGTTTTAAAATGGGATCTTGTTTTGAAACGCGATCCCATTTTAAAACGGGATCCCGTTTCAAAATAGGATCCCATTTCTAGAAAATGAGATCCCCCTTTTGGCTCGGGATCCCGTTTCATAAAAAGAGGGATCCCGTTTTGGTTTACCTGATTTCAAGTTTTTTTTCTAAGTCTGAAACTTCCGCCTTAAGTGGACTCATCTTTGTGCATTTACCCTATTCACAAGTTGAAGGTATTGATTTTGAGGAGACTTTTTCTCTGAAAGCTAGTATGGAGGCAATTAGGATGTTTCTTGCCTATGCTAGTCAGAAGAACTTCAAGGTTTATCAGATGGATGTCAAGTTAGCATTCTTGAATAGTGATTTAAAGGAAGAGGTCTACATTCAGAAACTAGATGGTTTCTAGATATCAGAAGATCCGGACATGGTGTGCAGACTCAAGAAAGCTGTGTATGGACTCAAGCAAGCTCCTAGAGCTTGGTATGCTTAGTTGGATAAGTACTTACTTTAGCAAGGTTTCAAGAAATGTACTACAACTAGTAATATTTACATTAAGGAAAGAGGAGACAAGATTTTTATAGTTGTTGTATATGTTGATGACATCATCATTGGTGGAGATAATGATATGTGTAAGAGGTTTGCAGAAGAGATGCATAAAGAGTTTGAGATGTTTATGATTGGCGAGATGTTTCTTCCTTGGGCTTCAAATTGTTCAGCTAGAAATTTGGTATGGACAGTTCTAAACCAGTAAGTACTCCTATGGTTACTGGTTGTCACTTGAGCAAGGCTGATGAGTCACCTGAGGTTGATCAGACTCTTATAGATCTAACATTAGAGGATTATTGTTCTTGACTACTTCTAGACCTGATATTAGGCATGCAGTATGTTTGGTTGCTAGATATCAAGTTAATCCTAAGCAAACTCATTAGAATGTAGTAAAAAGAAAACTTAGATATTTGAAGGGTACTCTAGATTATGGCTTATGATATCCAAGAGGTAATGACTTTGATCTGAGTGCTTACACTAATGTTGAATGGGCTGATTGTGTAGATGATAGAAGAAGTACAAGTGGTGGTGCTTTCATTTTAGAAAACAAATTAGTTTCAAGGAATAGTAGGAAATAAGATTCAATATCTTTAGCAACTACAAATGTAGAGTGTATTGTTGTAGCATCTTTTTGTACACAAGTGTTGTGGATGAAGCAAACATTGAGGATATCAAGATACAATATGATGAGCCTATTCCTATATTGTGTGATAATACTAGTGCTATCAATATTTCCAAGAATCTAGTGATGTATTCTAGAACCAAACATATATCTATCAAGTATGAATTTTTGAGAGAGAAGTTTGCAGACAAAGAAGTGAAGCTGGAATATGTTCCAACAAAGGATCAAATTGTAGATTTTTTCACAAAGGCTCTTTGTAAAGGATACTTTTGAGTATCTCTAGTGGAAGATAGGGGCAATTATCTATCCTTCTTCTTGCTAGATTCATAGTTGATACATCTATCTAGGGGGAACAATTCATGCTATATCTTTTTCGTGGACTAATGGAGGCTACCTCTCAAGGGGAGCAAGTAGTGGTTGTTGCTAAAATATGGAGAAGGTTGAAAAGGAGAGTTTGTTCTCCAAGGGGGAGAAGTAGTTGTACTTTGTCCTTGATGTGAAAGGGGGAGAATTAGTAGGCATGTGTTTCCATCAATGCCAAAGGGGGAGATTGTTGCACATATGCTACTTGTGGTTGTCATGGATGTGGTTGTCATTGATGTCAACACTCAGTTCAATGTACTATCATTAATATACTATAGTGTTATTGCTGAAGTTCATGGTTGGATGTCATGTTTTGCTTTTCTTGCTTAATGTCAATCGAAGAAACTTTGAATATATTTATTATAAGTAGAAATGATATCATGATGATATATTAAGATGGGAATTAGAAGCATTAAGATGAAGATTAAAAGTAATGTTGATATTGGGGAGATGGTGTTGATGGTATGTAGCATGTTTTATGGTCTTTTCTATTGTTCCTACGGAAGTATGTGTTGCTATAAGGAGGATATGGTCTTCAGATGTTGGTGAAGGTTTCTGCTGTAGGAAGTTGCCTTGAAGACTATTTGGGAGAATGCTCTACAATCCTCTGCATTTGAACATATGGTCATGCGGTTCAAATGCTAAGTTTGGTAGGTTGTAAAGGTGCTACATTCAAAGTTTCATATCATTTTTCCTCCACAGAGAAAGTTGTAAGTGACAAAGTACAAGATTGTTTTGTCTGATGGCTAGTTTCAATGTCTATTGGCTTGTGCCAACTTGTTGCTATATGAGGTGGTGAATTTACTGGTGATGAATGATCCTGATGATCTTGTGATGTTTCCTATTTCTCTATAAGGTGTTTTCTAGCTTCTCTAGAATTGCCTATCGTCATTAATGAAGGTGTTGCTAGGTTATGCTTTTTCCTAGCTGACTAAGGTATGTTGAAGGTGTGCACCACAAAGTCCTTGCTGTACGGAGTTCATGAAGTGTTTGGAGGTTTTGTAAGGGTCATGCCAACTCATTTGGGAGAAGTTCAAGTAATGTTTAATCTTCCATGTATACTGTTGGGTTGTAATGGCTGATGTGCTACAATCTTCATGTTTTCTTGCTTAAGGATAACCTATTTCAATTGTGTGAAGCATGTGGATATTTTTCTATGATGGATGATGATGTGAAGGATGTATAGGACTAGGTTAGACATGTGTTGGGATTTGCAAGGCATGTTCTTCCTCTTTGTGTTGTGTAGTTCTTTGTAAGGATTTCCCTCTACACGTTTCATTTTTTTAATCCCTAGCAAACTTGTAATTGTAATATTCTTGTTGTCTCTAGCTAAGTTGTAATGTAATCAATGTAATATCATGTATATATTGTAAACCTAGTTGATCTAGGTGGGATATGATTGCAAGTGTAAGTGTAAGGAGTAAAATGTGGATGTGTAATGCATTATGATGTGTGACTGAAGGAGAAAGAGCATAAGCAATAGATCTTGTCTAGATTCATCTTGAAGAAATTTTTGAGATAGAAAGGAATAGAAGAGTGTGCCTAACTAATTGCTAAAGGTAGTGAGCAAAAGCTAAAACTTGTTGAAGGCTGAAAGTAGTGAGTCAATAAGCTGCAGAGAAGACATTTGAAGAATCTACAGAGGTTGTTAGAGCATAAATGCATTAGCAAAAGAGAAGTGAAAAAGAAGAGTTGCAATCATCAAAAGGATTGAGTTTCATTGTGAGATTCAGATAGTAGAAGGAATGTCATGCTATAATCTTTTTTGAGTTTGTTCTCAATTCAAGGAGTAGTTGTTTCCTTGGGTTGAATCCCTAAAATAAAGTCTACAGGGAGTTGTATCTTCCTTGGGAATGACCTTAAAACCTTTTTAGGGAGTAGTAGCTTCCTTGGGTTGTAGTCCTAAAATAAAGTTGTAACTATGATTCTTTTGTGAGGCTGGATTAGGACAATAGCTCCTAGCAGCTTTTCTTATGGTGGTTTTTCCCCTTTGGGGTTTTCCACGTACATATGGTGTTATGTGGTGTTGTGCTTTGTCTTGATCTTTCATGTTTCTATTATTGTTGTAAAGTTTATGTTTTAATCTGCTTCGGAAGGTTTAAGATTTATTTGAATATTGATTCAACCCCCCCTTTCTTAGTATCTGGGTGTGTTCAACAACTCCACAGGCACAGAATTTATAGGTAATGGAAAACCAGAAACCATAAATAATTTTACAAAACAATGTGCAAGAAACCTCCAGTGGTATGGCACCCCTCTAGTACTGCAAATCCCAACATCACCCATGAAGATTCCTCAATTAGGCTAAAAAAAGTAAATTAATATTGCGTCTTACAACTATCGTATGTCATCATAAACATACAATAAGAATCTGTCATAAATTTATTAGAGGATCTCACAAAAGTAGGTGATCAAATTTTGTTATGAATAACCAATTAAAATATCTCTTAACACACACCTTACATGACACCAACACATGTCATAAATGCCACATCAAATGTCAACACCCTAATTCAAGATGAGACTAATTTAAATATAATAAAACAGCAAGAATATAATAAATAATTAAAATCAAATGCTGAAAATTTACAAAAGTTGAAATACAGTAAAATATTGAACTAAAATAATTAAACAATATTGAAAAAAAAAAATTAAAAAACATTATTAAAACAATATTGTAATAAATAATAATAATAACAAATAAACTTCTAATACCTCAAGAGTCTTGACTCTTCTCATATTAAGGTCAGCTCGACTATAATATATTTATGCATGTAATATGTGCGTTTAATAATATTAAGTATAGTTAAGCAGTTAACTTAAAATTAACTTTGATTTAAAGGTGAGCAAATATTCAAATACAAATTGCCTTAATCTTGTTTGTAGAAGGCCCTCCCATCGCTGACGTTGGGTAGAATAAATACAAACAAAAAAATACAAAGATGTGAATTAGAATGACTTGGCACTTTCGATTGACACTGGCTCGGGGAAAGTAGAGAAGCCAAGCTTGATGCTCTGAGGAAGATACTGGCTGAGGTCTATATCATACGACAAGATTGGTGTTGGGGGTTTTGTAAGAGGAGAACGAGGGCTGTATTGACACTGAAGATATAGTTGAAGCTTCTTGGCTATGCCGTCGTAATCCACCTATGTGTCCCATGGCAAGTCATTCTTGAGATTACCCTGGGTCACAGAGATGTTCTTCTTGGAAATAACGCTATTCACGTCAATTCCCACATGATTGTTATCCTTATCAAATGGAAAGTTCTTGAACGTATCAAATTCCACAGCGACAATTTGATTGGAGATTTTTCTATCAGATGTATGACAAAGAGACCAAACCATTAATAACTGGCATCTACAGGCGGCTCCAAGTGAAATGGTGTCATAAAAAAAGACAATCCATCCCTGTATATAGTGCTCGTTTCCATTTCACTGAACTTGAAGCAGAAGTGGGTAGTAAATTTGACGAGAGCGTGTGAAGAATTAGAGTTAATCCAGAGAGGAACTGGTTTTTTTTTAAGTCACCCAAGCGAAATTCTGGTAACCAGGAATATTGATGGAGATGTTTGCTCAAATCAGATCAGTAATAAAGGCTCCCCCTACAACCAGCATGATATCGGTTGAGCGAGGGAAAGTGACGTGATATGATCTTCCCGCATGTGCTTCCAATTGGAACTTAACAAAGGACAAGGAGAATATATGAAAGAGGGTTTCCATCTGTTGGCCACAGTCTACAAGCACGTGAATGCAATCGGAATGTTGCCGATAATATAATGGGGAGGAATTTGATTATTTGATCCCAACTTCCAAATAATGGATTGTCCGATTCTAAGAATTGAGGGGTTTCTCAAGTCCTGTAAACTGCACTTTACTTAAACATCATCCACTTTAATGGTCAAACAGTCAGATAGTAATTTTACACCTCATTCGCAACAACAAGTGGTAAATATTTGTCTTAGTTTTATTGGTGAAAATTAACCTTTAACTGTATCTTGTGCATTTCTATGTGCATATGTCTTTTCTTGTTTATATGTTGTTCTGTCCCTTTTTTTTTTAGTTTTGATAAGGATTTTGTCATATGATATTGCTTACCATTTGACGATTTTATTGGAACACACTTCTATGAGCATCATCCATTACTCATAAAATATCAACATTACTTTCCCCAAATGCATATAATTCAACATAGATTAATCAAGATAAATCATTTCATAGGCTAGCATAGATTAATCAAGATAAATTATGCTAGAAGTAATAATATAAAAATATTAAATCTTAAGTTAAGGAAATTAAAGATGGAGTAAAAAAATTTAGTTTTAAAATATGGAGAAAAAATAACTTTGATGATGCATAGAATTGAATTGTGTCACGACCCACTTCTACCCCTGGAACATATTTTATAATACTTAGACCTACAAATTTGATTAGAGTCATCATATCATACTATGCATAATTAATTACTTTTTACTTTATGTTTAATCGTATGTATTTTATTACTCAAATCATATCTTTTATATTACTAACACAAATAAAAGGATATTAATGACGTTTCTAAATTTTTAAAAAAATAATCAATAAATAATGCCAAGTCATCATAAAAATAAAATAATAATAACAATAAATGAATTTTAATTTGACACAATTTAGAGTTTTAAATAAATAAATTAAAATAATAAAAATGTAGAAGGGAGTACACTTCTAGAAAAAGAGAAATAAATGAGGATAGAACTCCCCTCATTTCCAAGTCAATTTTCAAAGATATCATTTATTGATTAAATGGGGATTTCGAAATGAATTTATTGCAAATTGGAAAATTAGAAAAGAAACATTTATTGAATAGACTTGACTTTCAAACCCAAGATTTTTCCACCATGTGCTTGGAAAAAGAGTGTTCTAGACAAGGGTTGAATTTTTCTATAAATAGCATGGAAGTATAAAGGGAGGGACACACATGCAGACAGTTTTGAGCTTGATGGTTGGAGCATTTGTAAGATCCATCATTTCTTTCTCTTTTTAAAGTTTTCTCAAAAAGCTCATTGTTCTTATGATTTCATGATTTTTTTTTAGTTTAAAATTTTGTATGAAATAAGTATGAAAATTTGGATTGTTTGCATAATTTAACTAGCTTGGATTTATGTAAAAGAGATTGTATTTCCTTATAATGATATAAGAGATGCCTAAAGTTGCTCTAATTTCCTATCAAGCATATTGAAACTCTCTGAAATAAATCTACACCTTACATGCTAAGAAAATGATTTCGATTTAAAATCAATCAGGAGAGAATTTGTGTATAGGTTTTTGTGAAGGCTTTGGTGATTGGAAGTGGCAATTGTAAATATTACATTTGACAAAAATTCCCCTTCTGTTTTGTTGTTATGTATGTCCATACCTTGCACTAAAGCTCCCATTTTGGCATAGACAGGGAGAATACTGTAAAAAGTTGTGGAATCTAGCTTTCTACTTGTCAATTGCTATTGCTTGAAAGTTTTTAACACCTTTTTAACCAATCGATTTTATGCATACCCTACAATCATGGCTTTCCATGAGACTATATTTCTTTTAGGTATTTTGTGAAGTAGTTCATGTGCCTTGTCTGTGCTTCCACATTTTGTACACGTCTACCAGATTACTTGCAATTACAACATCTGACAAAAATTCCCCTTCCGTTATGTTTGATGGATGATCATACCCTGTTTCTAAGTGCCCATTTTGGCACAGATAGGAAGAATGCTACCAAGGTTGTGGAATTTGGTTTTACAGCAGACAATTGCATTTGCTTGAAAATTTTTAATGACTTATCACTAAATATATTTTATACATATCGTGAATCACTGAGACTACATTTATTTGAGAAATTCTATCAAACAGTTCGCGTGCTTGACTATGCTTCCACATTTTGCATAAATGTCTACCAGAGTATTTCCAACTACAATATCTGACAAAAATACCCTTACCATTATGCTTGATGGATGGTCATACCATGTTCCTGAGTGCCCATTTTGGCACAGACGGGGAAGAATGCTGCCAAAGTTGTGAAATTTGGTTTTATAGCTGAAGTTGCATTTGCTTGAAAGTTTTTAATGTCTTATCACTAAATCCATTATGTGCATATCATGAATCATTACAGTCTATGAGACCATATTTCTTTCAAGCATTTTGTCAAATAGTTTTCATGCCTTGTCTATGCTTCCACATTTTGCACACATGTCTACTAGTGCGTTTCCAACTATAACATTTGGCAAAAAAATTCCCCTTTCACTATGCTACATAGATGTCCATACACTACGCTAAAGCTCCCATTTCAGCACAGGCAAGGAGGATGTTGGCATAGGTTGAGGAATTTTGCTTTATGCCTACTAATTGCATTTGTTTGAAGTTTATAAAGCCCTTTCAACAAATCCATTTTGTGAAATCCTACAATCATTGCATTCCATGAGGTGACATCTCTTGTGGCATTCCATCAAAAAGTTTATGTGTCCTGTCTATTATTTTCTATTTTGCAAACATAATTACCAAACCTCTTGCAAGTACAACATTTGGCAATAATTTCCCCTACCATTATGGTTTGATGGATTTCTATATCCTCATCCCAAGTTTCAATTTATGCACGGGTATGGAGGATCGAGATTCAAATATCGTAAATTCCTATCCGTTTTCAAATATAAGGGTAAAAGCAAGAAGTTGGGTCCACATATAGGGGAAGTGTCGTGCAAAAAAAAAATCCCGACAGGAACGGGTACCCATTTTTTGTCGTGCAAAAAAAAATCCCAATAGGAACGGGTACCCGTTTTAAAGAAAATGGGTACCCGTTTAGGAACGGGCACTCGAGCCTAGAACGGGTACCCATTTTGTTTTATAGAATGGGTACCTATTTTGTTTTTTACTATTTTTAGAAACGGGTACCCGTTTTGTTTTTTATTATTTTTTAGAATGGGTACCCGTTTTGTTTTCTATTGTTTTCTGGAATGGGTACCCGTTTCTAAAATTTTGAATTTCACACCCACGTTTTTGGTTTTGTTTTAGGCTCGGGAAAGGCATGGGTAGCTGACCTTGAGCCTTGGACCTGCAAGTATTTCTCTAAGTACAGAACCAGAGGAAAGACTGACTTCACCTATATGGTTGATGACATTTTTTTCTAAATTTTTTTACGAAATTAAAACCCATTATAGATAATAGTGTCTAGTTTTCAAATATGTAATTTTTTTTTGGATTGGACTTGTTTTTCTATTTATTATTTAATTTATGAGCAAACTGGTCCAAAAACTTGAAATTACAGGTGTTTGTATTTTTTTAATAACTTTTAATTTTTAAAAAAAAATTAAAAAAAATTATGTGATCAATCTACACATCATTCTTTACACAATGAAAAAAATAATAATTTTATGATTTTTTTTGCTCAAATTATGTTGGCCGTACACCAAGGGTTTTCAAAAGTAGCAATTAGGCCTAATAAAAAATTAATGAAAAAAATTAATTTGGAAAAAAATTATAAAAAAATATCCTTATCAAACTTCACTGTACTACACATCTTTTCCCAATAGGATTTTGAAAAATAATTTTATTTAGGTCAAATTATGTTGGCCGTACACGTGCATGGTATGGTTAAAAAAAGTGACTTTTAAATAGTGGTTTTTAGAAATGCCTATTGAAAATCAATTTGTATCATCTAGGTATTGAAAAAAATTACATATTTGGAAACTAGACTCCGAGTACTACATTTTATATTTAGTGACTTTTTTAAAGATTCCATCTCTAAGTGCTTCAAATTTTAAGGTCAAATGTGACAAATTTTGAAAATCAGGGAAAACACTTCCACTTTTTGGCCAAAAAGTGAACCCAACTTCTTGCACTAACCCATAAATAAGTCAAATGCTTTTGCAAGGAATTGATCCTCGTACTATACTATTGAACAATGTTTATGTTCAACAATTTAATTATCAATAATTCCTGGTATTCTACTAGACTAGACTAGATTGTTATGTTCTTTATTGATTAAGTGTTTCTCAAGTCCTATGCTTTTTGAATCGATTAAGTTAAGGAAAAGTATTATTATGGGCTCGTAGATTATAAATATGATCAGGGTTCACCAATCATGTAGTATAGTTGTTTTGTCATCCATAAGTAGTTGAATCGTAAAATGATATTTCCAATAATGATGTTAGAATATTATTATTATAATGCACTTATTTATCGATGCAAGTTTGTTAATAATGGAATTAACCAGTTTTATTAAAGTATAAACCCATTTAGGGAGTTTCAAGTAAACCTCTTGTTGGGATAACTATCTTAATTTACAACTTTTATTAAGCCCTCATTTGTTTGAATTAAAAGTAAGTTAGTAATGATCATGCAAGAAATTGTATCAATTCTTTACTTGTATGATAAAATAAGATTCACTTGTTTCTCTTAAGACTGAATCTTTATGTGCATTATTGATAGAATATCTTTTCTAGTTTATGTTATGTACAATTATGAATTGATGACATTGATTGTATCATTTCTAGTCCTATTCATTTTGTATAAATGAATTGATCAAGCATATTTTCTATACTTAACTCACATCAGAATTCAGTGAAGTATCTTCCCTTTATCAATTTATTTATTAGTTTTGATGTAGGTATATCTTTTCTATTATCTAGGAAAACTTTAACAAACATCCAAAAACTCAAAAAAATCACAGTGTTCAATTTTTACGGTACCTCTATGTCACGTTTACGAGTAATATCATCACCTTGAACCTAGTACCTCAAGCCTAACATAGCTACAACAACGACATCTGGGCACTGTCCCTCTAAATCATCAGGGAGCAATAAGGGACATGTTGAAGTTAAATCCACAGCAAAGGAAAATTTCTTCAGATATCTCATTAAAAAGATTTAACTAAAAAGAAAGGATGAGTCTATTGAAATAGTTGTATGATAATTACCATGTGAATTTTTAAGTACTAAGGCTAAAATGCTCATTTAGAAAACCTTTCAAACTATCAACATAAAATGGGACTTGTCGACAACACAAGTCTAATTCAGAGATGGCTTGAAAATTGTCAAATAAGGCAACCATTCCAAACAAGAAACCCTAACTACTGTATGCTCTCACCTCTCCTTTGTAGATCTTGGTGATCAGTGACCACTAGGGAACCTCGAATGGACTCAGTCACCAAATTCCTAATTTGTTTTATGCAAGTGAACTAGATTCCTTGAGCTGACCCCTGGTAGGAATTCATCAACATTATGGATGCATGACATCCACCCCTTTTAGGTGGTCATGATAGTGGATTTAATTCCATCCCTATTTCACCTGAGTGGGTGGAAGCTGACGAAGAATTGTCTGGGGTAAGGAATCACCCTATAAAGGATTGCATACCTGCTCACAATTACATCAAATGTAGTACACTAAGGAAGTACATATTTGCATACCCCAGTATCAGTTGCATCCGAAGGAGGGGCACTTTGATCCCGTGGATACAGGGTATGTAGGCAGTCTTTATGGTGAAGGATGCCCCCAGTACTTAGGTCCCCTAGATATAGGGTGTTCTTCTATAATTAACATTGTGATCTTAACTTTCTATGAAGTGATCTCTAAGTCATGTTAACATGAGATTGTCCAGTTACTTTTGTGCAGGATACTAGTCACTGCAGAGAAAGCAAGTTGTCAAAAAAGAATGCAGGGTGTAGTGAAAAAATTAAGGTATGTGTTGCTCAGTTGTTCTTATATGATATCTTGTTAAATGTACTATCTCTCTCTTTACTAGATCAAGAATGATGATCCTTTCAAGACTCAATGACCTTATAAAAACTAGGCTCTATTTGTCTAACCACAATAACATTCATTAAACAATTCTTAGAATTAATAGTAAAATGTCACGAATTTGTATTTCCTGCATCTAGTAGATCAAAAGTTTTAATTCCTTGGTATTTTTTGAAATCAAAGTTAGTAGCATGTTGTTAAGGATGAGTCAGGTCCTTACATGTGGTATTAGAGTTGAGGCTAAAACACTAGGCCTGGAAGTCCGCTAACCTAAAGCATGGTAAGAATTATAGTTAATGGTATTCCCCCTCTTGTGATCTAATGATCATCTAGTTATTGATAAGCGTGGAAAGAAACATGTAAAGAAAAGGAAATGGTAAGGCAATAGATAACCCTCCCTAGAGGGTGAGATGAATAGATTGATACTAGTGACAATATGTGTGCAATGAGATGATAGTAGTCTAGTACATGACAACCGTGAGACTTGTGGATTCTCTTTTGGGAAGTGGTTATCATATTTGGTGGCTAATTCCTTTTGTGGCATATCTTAATGGATATTTTCATAATGACATGTCCTGGGATATCGGGGCATGTGACTATTCGTGTGGATTTTTTATATAGAAATATGGTAAGGTTGTTCCAAGTTGTGTGGAGAATGCTTAGTGTAACATGGTGATTTATTATTGTTCTCTACATGGTTGAGACCACTATACCATTTATCTATTTTAGTGATAGAAGTCCACCCAATTTCCCTACTCCCCTTAGGTGGTCTTATTGTAAGACTACATGGTGATTGTAATGTATAAATTTTATGAGATTGTTGCACTATTTATTCTTGTGTTAAAGGTTTTACTTAACTATTAAGCCAACAGTGTTTTGTTTCTTGTATTAATTAGTTGTTTTAATTTTGAGATGGTCCTTTTGCCTCAAGGACTTGTTCTTGTTTAAAATTGTGATGTTGTAATGTTTGATATCTTTGATCTTCACTTCTTCTTGGCTTGTTTTATTTTAATGTATTCTAATTAAGGATTTAACTTATGGATTTGTTTTACTTAATCCTTCTTGATTTGAGGTATTTTATTGTTGCAACTACTGGCATGTGTGGAGTAATGTGACTTCTATAAATTGCCTTATCTAGGAGGGGCCTCGGGTAGGTTGTATAGTGTAGTAGGTGGCCTAGGGATTCTATTGTGAGGATGGGTGTTACAAATGGGACTCGTATGGGACAGTCATAATACATCCATCCCCCTAGATCTATGTGTTTGTTTCTTACATACCTTCCTCTTGGAGGATAACACTTTAAATGAATGTGAGCAAGGTATTAGGAAATGTGAGGGGGGGTCATTGAGAGGGCCTTGAGAGCATATTTCTTTTTTAGTTACTTGGCACTAAGGTATTAATGATATTGGTTTCCTTTGGAGGCAAGACTATATTATTTTATGGCTAACTAGATGAGTACTAGACATAGCTATTGACTTTTGGGAAATTGATGCCATTCATTGACGCCTAGTTTGGGAAGCTAGCACTACTTTTGGATAACAAGCCTTAAGGTGGCACCAATTGATGCAATAGTTGCAAAGAGAGAGACAGATGGAAACTTTGGAAGAGTTGTTGATGTGGCAGTCTCTGCAAATAGGCATGCATGAAAGCTAAAATTGTTACCTTTCACTTGAGTGTTGATGTATGTGATTGAGTACATATTCATTTTAAGTGTAATGTTTATATGACATCAAAATAATGGAAGTCACTGGTACTCAAAAGAATCCTCAGGAGGACTGACCTTGCATCTGGATGGATGCCGGCAAACCCGAGGGAGGGTACAAGGTCCTCAGAACATTCTTATTGAATAAACTTATGGAAATTCCTCAGTGCAATATATGGGTCTATTGCGAAACTTCCTATAAGTAAGTGACTCAGGATCCAAATTGATTCTGATGAGTCTAAGTCTTTGTAAAATTAATTTATTCCTATCCTTGTTAGCTTGTATGACTGTTGTGTTTACCTATCCCATATTGGATAGAGTTTTGGTCTGTTTGACCAATTTATGCCCATTTGGCCATTATTTTTGAAGGAGAATTGTGTGAAATCAAAAGGTGTAATTCAGAGTTCTTAGAAAAGATAAAGGAACTAGGAGAAGACAAATATGATGCTCTTGAAGAAGAACTAAAAAATGTAAAAAGAAGATATGAAGAACTGGAAGCAGAGTTGACATTGTTTGAAGATATTGAAGAGAGATTTGAAGAGTTGGAAGGTGGAATAGAGGAACAGAGATCGAGAAGAAGGTTTGACAAAAATTGAAAAGGGAGAACAATTTACAGAAGAGTGAAATAGGAGGATTCAAAGAACTGGTTAATCAGTTGGAGAAGTCACTTGTAGCATGCAGAGAAGAAAATGAAAACTTAAGATCTAAGCTTGAACTTTGTGATGTTTCTTGTGATACTAATGATTTGAGTGATGTTGCAGAAGCTTCTTTAGAAAGTGAAAGTGAAGATAATAGTGTGACTGAACTACATTTATTGGGAAGTGATAGGGTCCATTAGATCAAGTTCTGTATGAACCAGTTTACCCAAAGGATAGAAGAGCTAGATTGGGTTTATTTCATTATGTCCCTTTTTGGACACTTTAGCCTGGATTGGCTATTTCCTGAGTACTCAGATTCACTAAGATAATATAATTCTTCTAAACTATGGTGGTGTATCATTTCTCTTGGATTCTAACACATGTTGGGGTAAACTTCAAACGTAACTAGAAATTTTGATAATGATGGACTACCAAGGGAGAATCTATGAACCTAAATTTTTTTATCAAACTTAGAAACTTGATTATGAGGTTTTATTATCATTAATGATGGAATTTTAAAGTGAATTGGAAGCATCAATGATCAAGGTCATGACATTGTAATAACATCAAATGAGGTTTTAAAATGAGATAAAATTAAGGATATGAACAATAAGATTAGACATTTGGACTTTGAGTTTGGTACAATTTTGATTATGATCAAAGGAAAAGGAGAACAATAAATTTGACCCTCTTATGCAAGAGAGAAACTAACTTAAACATGGATTTAGAAAGATAATTCGGTATAAATTATGATATATCTCAGAAGATGGAATAATTAGTAAAGGAAGAAAATTTATTTAATGATGTTTTGGATATGTTGACTTTGAAGGGAAAAAGTTAGAAACCAAATGAGAAGCAAGTGTACTTAGCTTTATTATGAATGAAGGTAAGAGCCTTCTTATATGGAAATGAATCTCCTGAAGAGACGTTAAAAATAATAATAATAATATTCTGATTATCGCATTTGATATGATAATAATTTGACCTCTTAACATTGAATCTATTTTGGGATACTTTCTCTTCATTTTCTCTTGAATATACCATTCTCATAATGAATCCATGGGCACGAGGATGTTTTACTTTCATTAGTTTTATATCACATGTTTGAGTTCATGATAATGATGAATATTTGATTTGAGGGCTCCATTCTATGATAATAAAGAAGTTATATTATGATGATAATGTGCTTAATGATGACACTCTTGCAACATAGATTTATTCCTTAATTTTTAGACACTTATTTACTTATTGTTGCATTTAAAAGGCTCCTAAAGATAATTATGCGGAAGATACTTAGATGATGAAGTAATCATTTAAAAATGACATCTTTGGTAAATTATGGTTAATCTTAATGATTTATTACTTGTTCAAAGTACTTTGTGATGAATTGCTGCACATCGACATGACAATCTTAGAAGCATGGCTAAACAACACCATAAAATGATATGTCTGACAATCTCTACAAGTGTTTATTCTAGACATAGAAAAATTTCAATGAACAAGTATATGGGAATAATCAACATTCCCAACTAGATTACAAGATGCAAGGATATGCTCATTCAGGTTTGAAAGGTTAAAATAATTTTTTAAACTCAAATTGTTATGATAATATATGGATACTTTATTATTTTGGAACCTGGTAGAATTTTGATTTATATTGAGTGCTTTCACTACCTTAATTTACGAACTGTAGTTAGTGATGTTTTGCATCGAAACAAAGCAAAGTTTTAGGGGGGAAGTATGTCATGACCCGCTTCTACAACTTGAACATATTTTATGATACTTAGAGCTTCAAGGTTGATTAGAGTTATCATATCATACTATGCATAATCAATTACTTTTTACTTTAATGTCTAATGGTATGCATTTTATTACTCAAATCATATCTTTTATATTACTAACACACATAAAAGGATATTAATGACCTTTCTAAATTTAAAAAATAATAAATAAATAATGTGAAATCATCATAAAAATAAAATAATAATAACAATAAATGAATTTTAATTTGACACAATTTAGAGTTTTAAATAAATTAATTAAAATAAAAAAAATCTAGGAGGGACTACACTTCTAGAAAAAGAGAAATAAATGAGGATTGAACTCCCCTCATTTCGAAGACAATTTTCAAAGATATCATTTATTGATTAAATAAAGATTTCCACATGAATTTATTGCAAATTGGCAAAATGGAAAAGAAATATTTATTGAGTAGATTTGACTTTCAAAACCAAGATTTTCCACCATGTGCTTGGATAAAGAGTGTTCTAGACAAGGGTTGAATTTTTCTATAAATAGCATGGAAGTATGAAGGGAGGGACATACATGGAGATAGTTTTGACCTTAATGGATGGAGCATTTTGTAAGATCAATCCTTCCTTTCTCTTTTTAAATTTTTGTCAAAAAGTACATTGTTCTTATGATTTCATGAATTTTTTTAGATTGAAATTTTGTATGAAGTATAGAAATTTGAATTGTTTGCATAATTTAACTAGCCTAGATTTATGTAAAAGAGATTGTATTTCCTTATAATGATATAAGAGATGCCTAAAGTTTGTCTAATTTACTATCAAGCATATTGAATCTCTCTAAAATAAATCTACACTGTACATGCTAAGAAATTGATTTTGATTTAAGATCAATAAGGAGAGAATTTGTGTATAGGTTTTTGTGAAGGCTTCAGTGATTAGAAGTGGCAATTGTAAATAAATTACATTTAACAAAAATTCCCCTTCTATTGCACTGCGATGTATGCCATACCTTACACCAAAGCTCCCATTTTGATACAAATAGGGAGAACACTATCAAAAGATGTGCAATCTAGCTTTCTTCTTGCCAATCGCTATTGCTTGAAAGTTTTTAATGCCTTTTTAACCAATCCTCTTTATACATACCCTACAATCATGCCATTCCATGAGACTATATTTCTTTTAGGGATTTTGTGAAGCAGTTCACGTGCATGTTCTGTGCTTCCACATTTTGTACACATCTACCAGATTACTTGCAATTACAACATCTGACAAAAATTTCCCTTCCATTATGTTTGATGGATGATCATACCATGTTTCTGAGCAGTCATTTTGGCATAGATAGGAAGAACAGTGCCAAGGTTGTGCAATTTGGTTGTACAGCTGACAATTGTATTTGCTTGAAAGTTTTTAATGACTTATCACTAAATCTATTTTGTTCAGATCCTAAATCACTAAGACCACAATTCTTTGAGAAATTATGTCAAACAGTTTGTGTGCTTGACTGTGCTTCCACATTTTGTATAAATGTCTACCAGAGTATTTCCAACTACAATATTTGACAAAAATCCCCTTACCATTATTCTTGATGGATGGTCATGTTGGTGATTGTTTTAACACAGCCATAACAATAGTTAAAATTCACATAAAATGAACCAAAACTGACTTGATAGATATGAAGGAATCGATTAAGATTCACTTAATCCCATGTTTAATATGGTCAGGTCTTGACTTTTGGGCAAATTCAGTTGGTTGATGTGAAGCTGTAATATTCAAGGGGCCTTACGTGATTCAGGATTTCTTGATGGTTTACTGGACTCAAACTATGCAAAAGATCATAAAAATCAGTATGTTGTTCATTCTTTTTACATAAACTTGTTACTGTGTTTACAAAGCTTTAAATGATTTATATTATTGCAAGCTTTCTCCTCATAAATAATTGTGAAAACTGTCTACTTTCAACTCAGTAATGAATACTTCTTTCAAATATGAGACAATTTCCTTTAAATTTTCACATTTTAAGCTAAGTATTTTCAGATGGGTTGGGAAAAGTTAGAAAGATCTACACTAAACATCATTCATTCTATCAAAGGATCTAATTTTTTTGTTATGCACTTTGTAAATCATACAGCAACTTGATCAAATCCACAGACTAAAACCTTAAATGTAAGTTTTGAGCATTTTCACAAACATACACTTAAGATTGCAAGCTCTAAGAGAAAATGTTTCAAACACAATGAAGAGCTAGAAAACACTCAGAAGATAGATGCAGAATTTTAGATTCAATTGTATTAGAAACAAACAGTCATATAAGATTTACAATGTCTGAACGACTCTTAGCTTCATTGATCAAACTATAGAAAACTTACAAGCTTTATAGATACACTAAGGAAGCAGGATGTTCCACATGTTCCTTACTACAGACACAGGCGACCTCCTTCTATTTCTAAACTAAAAGGTCCCTCTATTCTAAAAAATCCCTATGTAAAGTATTACAGTGTAAAGAGGCACAATATATAGACTTCATTGTCCCCAATACAACTCAAAACCCTAGTTAAATAATGGTTCAAACCTCCAGTTACAACAATCAATGTTGGAGAACAAGTCCCCCAAAATATCTCTGAGCATACATCAAATCTGGGTGAAATATGCCCTTCTGGAAACCCTAGCAGCTTAACAATAACTTCTACCGTCTGCTGCAATGATGTCTTCAGTTGTATTTTGTCTTCATCAATGAAGACCTTGACTTTCTCGCCCTTCATCCTTATCTTCCTCTGCTCCTGAGATCAAATCTCCTTTCCATGACGTCATCGCCATCAAGCTTCAGCACCTTCTTCAACTACAAACCTGCAAAAAAATAGACAAGCAATAAATATCACTTCACCTAGTAAACCTGCGGGCAAATAAATAGTAATTAAATCCAGTCGTGACTATGTGATTGCAGAAATCAGGCCCTAAATCTATGAAAAAATGTGGGTCAAATGCATATACAACGTCCAAAACAGTCGGGTCAACCATCGCTGATTAGAAGATATGCATCGGACCCTAAATCAGCTTCAAAATTCCATCACTTTGTTTTCCTGTCATTTTCTTTTCTTAAATCCTTGTATCCTCCGATATACAAGTTGGGCGTGATACACTCATTTAACCAGATTTAAATTTGTCTCTGAGTTCCGCATTGTATGTTTTATTGCAATGCATAAATTACCATGTATACTTTGCTTTGTATCTTAAACATGCATACAAGGCAGACACATGTAATCATTTAATCTTATTTCATAATGTTTCAGTTCCGCCCTTTGTATCCTTTAACTTGTATCATTCACTTGTATATCGGCAATGTACAAACGTCCAATATACAAGTGGTGGGGACCACATTTTTCACTGCTCTTGTATGTTCGCACTTGTATGTATGTGTTTGTATGCATACAAGCAGCGGAATATACAATGAATTTTCTATTTTGGACTTTCATTTTGAATCTGGCTTGTATGCATGGGGCATTGTATCTCACCGAAATATACAAGCCCGCGAAGCATACAAGGACTTAACCTTGTTTTATAATTTTTGTGTCCGCGGCTTGCATATTGTGCTTTGTATATCCTCAATGTATGTATCAATATACAAGCCCGCAACATACAACAATTTAATCATATTTAATAAACTTTTAGGTCCACCTTATATGTATGCATAAAACTTTACCAAATGCATATGAGGTAAAAAGACATACAATCGACTTTGTATATGCAAGTGATTACAAATGCGACTAAGTATAAAATGACCCCTTTGCATATACAAACGACCTTGTATATGAACAATGATATACAAAGGGGTTCGTATACAAGCGAACTTGTATACAAAGGGCCCTATATATGCAACCCGGTATACAAACAGACTTGTATGTGCAAACAGAAACCCTTCCCTTGTTCATTTTACCAAAATGATTATAACTTGCAAAATATAGCAAATTTTAAGATGGTTCAAAGAGCAACCCTAGCTCATTTTTCACAAGGAATCCAACCATATTATGCCTTGGTACTGAAAATGCATTTTTTCTCTATTTTTAACAAGGTCTGCAATTTTACCCTCTTTTTTCCCTTTACCACCAAACAGACCCACACAAACAGAACAAAAGCAAAGCCACAACAGGGGTCCTCAATTTGCTGAGTAAAATGGGGCGTGTTGTGAACATCACAACAACTAGCAACCAAACAAAACAATTAAATTCAAAGCTTTCAAGGAAACTAAATGAAATAAATCCATAACTTCCAACTATCTTTCTTGCAAATCATTATTCAACTTGAGACCTAAGGTATTCAATAAGGGTGCATGAATTTTTATTTTCAGTTTAAGTGTGTGCACGTCATTAATTATACTCATCTTGAAGATCAGTTGAATAAACCAGTGACTAATATTAGCCTACGTAGTTGAGGATATTCCCTCATAGCCGACCGGATAGAGCCTTGCTGCCAGCGAGCATCCATAGCCCCGGAAAGGTTATCGTTACAATTCTCCTAATTAGAGCCCCACTGCCAGTGAGCGTCCATAGCCCCGGTAGAGTTACTTAGATGGCTTATTCTGGATTTTTTAGTATAATCCACTTTTTATATTTTTATTTTGTATTTTATTGATTTTTTATGTTTGATAGAAATTTCACAAGATATAGCAATTTGTAACTTTATGATGCAAGGAATATGCACTTGCTGAAATTAAGCTAAGAATTGTAATGGTAGCAAGGGTGACCTCAGATTTTTCACCTAATATCTACACTGGTAGGTTCAACAAACCCAAGGATTTTAGGTGTGTCATTGTGAGAAACTTCCCTTGAATTCTCAATCACTTTTATTGAATACAAAATTTTAGAAGCTAAACAACTCTCTTCATTCCTGATAGTCACAACAAGTTATGCATAAATTGCAAATGATTAACTTGAATATTCTAAATTTTATACTGTTTTCAATGGTTGTTGTCTTGCTCCTTAATACTCAAAAGAAAAAACAAAGATCCCTGTTGAGGAGACAACAATAAACCAACAACAGATTGTACAAACAAAAATAAAGCAAAACAAAATTGTACAAACAACTAACCTATAACAGCAAACAACAAAAAGAAAACAGAAAATAAAGCAAAGGAACTTATACACTACTTACACTATATTACACAAAAATGGACTGCCCTTTACCTCAAGCCTGGAAGTAGTGTTTCAAATGTTGGCCATTAACTAGTAATGGCACATCTTCCCCAGTCAAGGTCTTGAGTTTAAATGTGGTGTCTCCTATTATTTCTGAGACTTACAATGGACCTAACCATAGTTTGTCAAATTTTCCATGACTCCCCTTTTTTTCATGTGCTTTATCCCAGCACAGTACTAAGTCTGATATCCTAAATGTTTTGACTCTTACCCTCTTATCAAACCATCTCTTAACTACTGCTTGGTGTTTGGTGAATTTCTCAATGGCTTGACCTCTTTTCTCATCTAGTTGTAGCATTTGTACTATCCTGGCTTCCCTATGATTATCAAAGCCCAAATACTCATTAGAAAACTTACAGATTGGTATTCTTAGATTTACTGGAAGTATGGGATTAGTCCCATAAACTAAATGATAAGGTACACTACCTAAAGCTATTTTAAACTTGGCTCTATCTACCCACAATGCATATTTTAACAAGGTATTTCACTCTCTAGGACTCTTTGCAATTAGCTTCTTGATTATATCTAGTAAAATTTTGTTTGTAGACTTAGCTAATCCATTACCTTGAGGATAATAATTTGAAATTTTTTTTAAAATAATCCCATATTCAAATGCCCATTTAGAAAACTTTCAAGAAGAGAAAGCAAGACCGTTATCACATACCAATGAATAGGGAGTTCCAAACCTGGTTATGATGTTCTCTTCAAGAAAATTGATAACTACCTCAGTCATGGAGAACTTGCAGCATGTGGCCTCAGTCCACCTTGTACAGTAGTCCGTCACCATCAATATAAACTTGTGTCCTGCAGAAGATGGAGGATTGATGACTCCAATGAAATCCACGGCCCACTGTGTGAATGGTCTTGATTCAATCACAGGTTGTAATGGATTGGCTTGATTTCTTCCCTTATCTGCTGCAGTTTGATAGGTGTGTAATGGATTGGCTTGATTTCTTCCCTTATCTGCTGCAGTTTGATAGGTGTGGCAACTCTTAATGTGACTCTCTATATCTTTGAACATCGTGGGCTAGTAGTAGCCTACTCTCAATATTTTGTGTGTTGTATCTAGATGGGAACCATGGCCAGTTTCGTACTTGTCATGTAGTTCTGTTAACACCTTATCCACCTCACCTCTGTTTAGACATCTCAAATAAATTCCATCATGGTTCTTCCTAAATGGAAGACCTCCTTGTACCATATATTTATGTGCTTTAATCTTCAAAGCTCTCCTTTGAGAAGCTTTCATCTTGTTTAGGTACTTTCCAGATATTAGAAAAGCATTTTAATTGCCATACCAGTCTGATGCTTCTTGAGAATTCAGTACATACTGTTGTTTTATCAAATCTGGGTCTATGTTCGCTATTGCTTGCACCAATGCCTGCCCTCTGACTAGCTTCATGGGAATGATTTCCATGTTGAACTCTTGCAACGTGGTGATCCATTTGGCCCTCTTTTCCCCAGGTTCGTTCTGCATCATCAGCATCTTTACTGTTGCGTCTGGCACTATGGCTTTGACCTGGCTACGCAAAATATAATGTCTGAATTTCTTCATGGCCCTCATTAGTGCGAATGCTTGTCTTTTAGTATCCAGATATCTCAGTTGTGCATCCTTCAGCGGTGTGCTCATAAATGCAATGGGATTTTCCTCATTGTCTTCACCCTTCTATGTCAAGGCAGCCACGACTGAATGGGAGGATGCAAAGGAGTAAATATAAAATGTCCTAGTGTAGTCTAGACTCACCAACACAGGGGCGTCTGAAATGGCTCACTTGATATCTTCGAATGCAGCCCTAGCCACAGGCGTCCACTCCATTTGTGCATCTTTCTTCAATATGGCATTTAACAATTGCACAGTTTCTGCAAAACCCATGATGAACTTTCGAACAAAGTTAATTTTACTAAAAAATGATTTCAACTCTTTCCTACTGTTTGGTATTTGCAATTTTTTTATTGATTCTATTCTATCTGGGTCAATCGATATTCCATCTTCAGAAATGACATGCCCTAGTAATTTACCTTCAGTTACTCCAAATGAACATTTCTTAGGGTTAAGAGAAATTCTGTACCTCTCACATCGCTTAAGTATTTTCCTGAGATCTTCAGCGTGAGTGGATGCATCCTTGGAAGACACAGTCAGATCGTCCATATACACAAAAATGCACTTACCTAATAACCCATGGAATGCAATGTCTATGGCTCTCGGAAAAGTGGCACCTACATTGATCAGACCAAAAGGCATTCTCCTATATGCATAATTTCCCCATTTACAAGTGAAGGTGGTTTTTAATTTGTCATCTCTATCTATTAAAACTTGGTTATAGCCTGAGAAACTGTTTAAAAAAGACATCATCTTTGCCCCGTTCACTGCTTGTAGTATTTTGTCTATTGGAGACAGAGGATAATTATCCTTTTCAGATGCTTTGTTCAAGTTTCTAAAGTCTACGCATAACCTGATATCTCCATTTTTCTTCCTCATTAGTACTAGGTTAGCTACCCAGGCTGAATGTCTAATTGGGAAAACCAGCAGACAGTAATTTTTTAACTTCCTCAAAGATTAAAGGCTCTAAAATGGAATTCATAGGCCTTTATTTTTGCCTAAATGGCTTAAGATCTGATCTCAAAGGTATTAGGTGAGTTATGATGGACATGTCATATGTTTTCAAGTCTTCATACGTCCATGCTATAACGTGTTTATAATCTTTCAGAGCATCTATAATTTCTTTTCTTATTTTCTCAGAGCAGGCCTTTCCGATCAGCACATTTTGGGGATTTTGCTCTGTCCCTAAATTGTACGGATCACACTTTCCTCCCTCTATTTTAGGCAAGTCTTTCTGTTTTACTACTCCATCAAAGTCAAAGATTTGCTCTAACTCTATTACTCCTTTAGGTAAGAAGTTACTTTTCAAGTTGATTATATCCTCTTCATCCCATGTTATCTCAGGCCTTTCTTGTTCATCAATGATCTGAGCCTCAAATACCTCATTGCAAGTCAGAAAATCAATAATATGCTGATCCCCTCCAAATATCTGAAAGTGTGTAACATTGTCTGGGATATTGGGAACATTAACTAATTCAATAGCAAATCACCTCAATCCTGAAAGTGTCAAGGGTTCTAATGTGCTAGCAGCAACTGCTAGTGCATTCAGCCTATGGTTCAACTCTCTAGGAATATGCTCTATGTTGAAAGCATCAAATGAATCTATTAAACCCCATACTCTATGTCTATAACAAATCATTTTCTTGTAATTACAAGCATATAGTTTTCTTACTTGTTTGACCACTAGCTCAGAATCTGAAAATACCCTAATCGTTTTCACCTTTTTCTTGATGGCCATGACAAGTCCCAAAATTAAGGCTTCATATTCAGCAATATTGTTAGTACAGGAAAATTGTAGTCTATATTCGGCTAGATATGATTTGCCCTAAGGATCTATAAGTTCAACACCTACACCCACACCCTGTTTTGATTTGGACCCATCACATTTTAGTGTCCACATGCCATCTTTACTTTTCTGACCTTTTACCTTGGCATGCTTTATCCCTTCCATCACTTGTGAGGTGCTGGTCTATTTATTCATGGGTATTTATGTTTGGTCAACTTGCATATGTGTATTTTCAGCTTGCAAATGAGAAAGACAACTACTCTTGTCCTTCATTTCCTCTCCTAAATCTGAAATCAGAGCATCAACCCTACTCTGAAAGTATCTCTATGGTTGATCAAGATTTACATTTCCCTCTTGCAACCCTACCGTCTTTGTGCATTTTTTGTATTCATATTCAATGATGTCTTTGCACATTCCACAACTCTCCTCAGAATGTGGCCTATCGTGAACCCTACATCTGTCCCTATACAATTTACATTAGACCGGTACATTTTGTTTTATGCACTTTTCCATTTCCTGTCTAATGATCTGACTAAAATTATTCAGTGCATTATTTTCTTCATCAGAAGAATTTCCATCAGATTCAATGAATAATTTTGTTTCCTTACTGACAGTTTTTTCTCTAATGTTTAACATCATGATCTCTTCAATTTGTACCCCATTGTTAGTAATCCTATAAACACCAGGTTCAACAGCAGCATATAATATTTCATTAGTTCGATTATACTCTGTTATCATGTGTTTCATCCTGGGTTCTGCCTCTATTCTAATCTGGTTTGGGACACCTCTCCAATGTAGCCACATATGTGAAAAATCAGTGGCCATATATCCATTTAATGTCTTGGACCAATCCCTACTCAGCAACATTCCATAATTCATGAGTATATCCACTATTTGAATGTTAATGAATTGGCTTACCCTAGGGTCTGAAGCTAATTGCATCTGAATGTTCATTAGTTCTCCTATCACACTAACCTTAGTTTTATCTAACTGTGTGACAACCTTGGCAGATTTGGTGGGAGTCAGCCCTAAAGTTTTGCATATCCCTAAGGGCATTACATTCGCTGATGCACCAGAGTCCACCATGCAATTGTGTATGTTCTTCCCACACAATCTAATAGTTAACAAGAAAGGAGGAGCATCCTTCTTATCAGCATACATTACTACATTTGTATTGGAAGGCTGCTCAACTTTCTTACTTTTCTCTTTAGGCGGTGAATCTATATTAGGAACAGCTATATTAGCAGCAACCTCATCTGTCATGGATGTACCCAGAGAATAATTCATTCAGAGGTATACCTTAATTTTCTTTATTTCCTCTAACAAGTAGCTCATTAATCTTGTTGTCTCTATTGTTTCGGTTTTACTTATTTGGACCTTTTGTACTGTTGTTCCACTGTTTGTATGATGATTAGTTTTAAGTGTGGCAGGATTGTTGCTAGCATTCTGATCTGGGGGTGTATTGAAGTTGTTAGGAAGAATGGAAGTGGTGAAAGGTCCTCCTCGCCTAGTGTTGTTCCTTAAATTGTAGGTGTGGTTTTTATTTGTCTGCTGAAAAGCCTGCACCTCTTCTGTCTCAGTCAAGACCTCATTTTCAGTTTCAAAGGGAAACTAAAAAGCATTTAATACAAAGGTTGATTCAGGATAAAGATTTTCACAAAAGAATGGTTCATCCTCTAACAATTGATCTTCTTTCTCTTCTGTAATTGCAAAGGTAAAGGCTTCTAAAACTAAAGTTGTATCATACCCTTAGGGTACTACCTCATTACCCTTGGGAATGAGAAATTCAAAAGTAGGAGGCTACACATCTATATTAAAAATGTTGGCTGCTAAATGGAACTGCGGACAATCAAGCTCAGTATGGGCATTAGTATTATGAAATCTGCACCAAATTTTTAGTGATGTATTGGCCATTTGGATGCCAGCTGTTTGTTTTGCATCATGGTTATCTATATTCTCAAAAGGAGAAGATAGAGTACCGTTGTTTGGTCCAGTGTTCCATGTTTTGGGCAGCCTAGGCTGATTCTAATTTTTGTTATTGTTACCCCAGGCCCTATTGTCTATCACTGGCACTCTGTTTTGCATTGGTTGCCCTTGGTTATGACCTTGATGCTGATTATAATTTTAGCTCTGATTTGAACATTGGCCTTGGCTATTATTTTGGATATGGCTTTGATTGTAGTGCTGATTTTGATTTGAATTATAGTTCTGATTTTGGCCTTGGTTATAATTCTAATTTTGATCGTATCCTTGATTGCCTCTTCCATAAAGATTCTCATTTCTTAGTTGTGTCACTTCGGTGGTCAATCTTTCCAAATGTACAGTGATCTCTTTGATTTCTTCCCTTTCCTCTTGTGCTTTTGCCACATTTGTATCTCTAGGAGGTCGGAAGAAAGGTTGACCATTATTTTGATTGTTATTAGCAGTGTTACCCATGTAAGGAGTTATGGCTTGGATTGGGGTAGGACTATACACAGGTGTGTATGTAGGAACCAGATTTAAAAGAGGAGTGTGATGCATAGGGACTCCATTCTAGGGTTGTGCCTGATTTTGCACCCCAAAATTTCCTCCATTAACAAATGGACTATAAGTTGTATGCCTCATCTCTTGGTTTACTAAGGCTGCCTCTTTATAGGCTTTGGAAATTGAATCTATGTTAGGTTTTCTTTTGACAAACATGGCAGTTAAAGGATCCAAGGCCGCATAGTACATAGCTTACAAGGTATCATCATCCACGGTGTAAGGGTCTACCAACCTAGAGTAGGCCTTTTGAAATCTGTCATTGAAATTATCAATCAGCTCTCCCTGTCCTCTTTTTATAGTCACCAATTTGTGATAAAAGATGTAGGGATCAATGGGTCCTCTAAATCTGGATAGAAATGCTTCTTCCATAAGTGCCCAAGAAGAAATATAGCCATTGGGTAAGTTTACATACTAGTTAGAGGCTTATTCATTAAAGGTGTAGGGAAACAATCTAACACCATGTTCTCATGTTCTAATCTAGCCCAGAAACATGCCTCTTTGAATATTCTAATGTGGTCTTCTGGATCTTGGTGCAACTGGTATTTGGAACATATCTTTTCCAAATTTTTGGGCATCTCATTATAATCAGGGAACGCTATGGGAGAATGGACATTGAAATAAGCCATTGCAGGCACTTGAGCTTGACCTGGACCTGTATGAATACCTGGATTCACTGGTGGGATAGGATTTCTAGGAGGACTAGGACCTCTAAGAGTACCCGAACCAAGATTTAAAGATTTGAATGAAGCAATGTCAGGACTCACAATATTATGGATCGTATAAGGTGATCTAGGGGGTATGTTAGATGAGCCTCCTAGGTGTGTTATTTTAGGGTTCCAAATCAGAGGACTCTTACTTCATCTTATATTAGGTAATTGCACAAATATATCCCTTGAACTGGATCTAGACCTAGTCACTCTATCGCTGTTATTAGCTAGTTTTTCTTGATTTAAACCCTAACTCAAATCAGGCCCTCCTTCTAGTGCCAGAGAACTGTTGATGATTGTTTTAACACAGTCATAACAATAGTTAGAATTCACATAAAATGAACCAAAACTGACTTGAAATATATGAAGGAATCGATTAAGATTCGCTTAATCCCAAGTTTAATATGGTCAGGTCTTGACCTATTGGGCAAATTCAGTTGGTTGATGTGAAGCTCTAATATTCAAGGGGCCTTACGTGATTCAGGGTTTCTTGATGGTTTACTGGACTCAAACTATGCAAAAGATTATAAAAATCAGCATGTTGTTCATTCTTTTTACATAAACTTATTACTATGTTTACAAAGCTTTAAATGATTTATATTATTGCAAGCTTTCTCCTCTTAAATATTTATGAAAACTGAAAACTTTCAACTCAGTAATGCATACTTCTTTCAAATATGAGACAATTTCTTTTAAATTTATGTGTTTTAACCTAAGTATTTTTAGATGGGTTGGGAAAAGTTAGAAAGATCTACACTAAACATCATTCATTCTATCAAAGGATCTAATTGTTCTATTATGCACTTTGTAAATCATATAGCAACTTGATCAAATCCACAGACTAAAACCTTAAATGCAAGTTCTGAGCATTTTCACAAACATACACTTAAGATTGCAAGCTCTAAGAGAAAATGTTTCGAACACAATGAAGAGACAAAAAACACTCAGAAGATAGATGTAGAATTCCAAATTCAATTGTATTAGAAACAAACAGTCATATAAGATTTACAATGTTTGAATGACTCTTAGCTTCATTAATCAAACTACAGAAAACTTATAAGCTTTACAGATACACTAAGGAAGCAGGATGTTCCACATGTTCCTTACTACAGACACAAGTGACCTCCTACTTCTAAACTAAAAGGTCCTCCTATTCTAAAAAATCCCTGTGTAAAGTATTATAGTGTAAAGAGGCACAATATATAGACTTCATTGTCCCCAATACAACTCAAAACCCTAGTTAAACAATGGTTCAAACCTCTAGTTATAGCAATAAATGTTGGAGAACAAGTCCCCCAAAATATCTCTGAGCATACATCAAATCTGGGTGAAATATGCCCTTCTGGAAACCCTAGCAGCTTAATAATAACTTCTGTCATTTGCTGCAATGATATCTTTAGCTACATTTTGTCTTCATCAATGAAGATCTTGACTTTCTCACCCTTCATCCTTATCTTCCTCTGCTCCTGAGATCGGATCTCCTTTCCATGACGTCATCGCCATCAAGCTTCAGCTCCTTCTTCAACTACAAACCTGCAAAAAAATAGACAACCAATAAATATTACTTCACCTAATAAACCTACAGGCAGATAAATAGTAATTAAATCTAGTTGTGACTGTGTGATTGGAAAAATCGGGCCCAAAATCTGTGAAAAAATATGGGTCAAATGCATATACAGCATCCAAAACAGTTGGGTCAACCATCGTTGATAAGAAGACATGCATTGGGTGCTAAATCAGCTTCAAAATTCCATTGCTAAGTTTTCCTGCCATTTTCTTTGCTTAAATCCTTGTATCCTCTGATATACAAGCTGGGGTGATATGCTTGTTTAACCATATTTAAATTTGTCTCTGAGTTCCGCATTGTATGTTTTATCACAATGCATAAATTACCATGTATACTTTGCTTTGTATCTCAAACATGCATACAAGGCGGATGCATGCAATTATTTAATCTTATTTCATAACGTTTCGGTTCCACCCTTTGTATCCTTTAACTTGTATCATTCGCTTGTATATTGGCAATGTACAAATGCTTGATATACAAGTGGTGGGGACCACATTTCTCACTCCTCTTGTATGTTTGCACTTGTATGTATGTGTTTGTATGCATACAAGCGGTGGAAATATACAACGAATTTTCTATTTTGGACTTTCATTTTGAATCCGGCTTGTATGTATGAGGCGTTGTATCTCACTGAAATATACAAGCCCGCGAAGCATACAAGGACTTAACCTTGTTTTATAAATTTTCGGGTCCGTGGCTTGCATATTGTGCTTTGTATATCCTAAATGTATGTATCAATATACAAGCCCGCAGCATACAACAATTTAATCATATTTAATAAACTTTTGGGTCCACCTTGTATGTATGCATAAAACTTTACCAAATGCATACGAGGTAAAAAGACATACAATCAACTTTGTATATGCAAGCGATTACAAATGCGACTAAGTATAAAACAACCCCTTGGCATATACAAACAACCTTGTATATGAACAACAATATACAAAGGGGTTCGTATACAAGCAAACTTGATACAAAGGGCCTTGTATATGCAACCCGATATACAAACAGACTTGTATGTGCAAACAACAAACCCTTCCCTTGTTCATTTTACCAAAATGATCATAACTTGCAAAATATAGAGAATTTTAAGATGGTTCAAAGAGCAACCCTAGCTCATTTTTCACAAGGAATCCAACCATATTGTGCCCTGGTACTAAAAATGCATTTTTTCTCTATTTATAACAAAGTCTGCAATTTTACCCTCTTTTTTTCCTTTACCACCAAACAAACTGACACAAACAGAACAAAAGTAAAGCCACATCAGGGGTCCTCATTTTGCTAATGAGTAAAATGGGGCATGTTTCGAACATCACAATAGGTTATACCATGTTCCTAATCGCCCATTTGGGTACAGATAGGAAGAATGCTGCCAAGGTTGTGAAATTTGGTTTTACACTTGACAGTTGCATTTGCTTGAAAGTTTTTAATGTATTATCAATAAATCAATTCTATGCATATCCTGAATCATTGCAGTCTATGAGACCATATTTCTTTTAGGCATTTTGTCAAATAGTTTCTATACCTTGTCTATGCTTCGACATTTGGCATGCATGTCTACCAGTGCATTTCCAACTATAACATTCACCAAAAAAAAATCCCCTTTCACTATGCTACATAGATGTCCATACCCTATGCTAAAGCTCTTGTTTTGGCACAGGCAAGGATGACATTGGTAAAGGTTGAGGAATTTTTCTTTACGCCTACCAATTTCATTTGTTTGAGGTTTATAAAGCCCTTTCAACAAATCCATATTGTGAAATCCTGCAATCATTGCATTCCCAGAGGTGACATCTCCTATGGTATTCTGTCAAAACATTTATGTGCCCTGTCTATTATTTTCCATTTTGCATACATAATTACCAGACCTCTTGAAACTACAACATTTGACAATAATTTCCCCTACTGTTATGCTTTGATGGATATCTATATCCTCATACCAAGCTTCAATTTATGCATGGGCATGGAGGATGCTGACTAAGTTTGAGGAGTTGGGCTTTACACCACCAGTTCGAAATCTGACATGGCACCCATTAGTATAGTGTAAGACTATTTTTCAGATTGCTTCATTTAGAACTATCAATAATCTCCACAAGGACATTGCCCCTATTTAAAATGATGGAAAAGGTTCACATCTCACAATAATTTCTCTAGTGACTATCTTGGAGATAAGTTTTGTGGAAAGTATGGAGAAAATGGGTAAATGAATAATGTATGTGTGTAGAGGTTGAATAGAAAAATATGAGAAATAAATGATAGAGTGAAGAATAATAAATAAAAATGGGCATGTTATAAATGATGAAAAATAAGTAGTGATAGCATGATAGTATAATTAGTGAAAAAGGGATATAATATGATTTTTTTTTAAAATGGAGTAATGAGATAGGTTATAAGTAAAAATGATACAATGAAGAAGTAGGTTAGGTGGTGAGGTGTGAATGATGATAATAAAGTAATGAAAATGAAGAGATGTGAAAAAAGTAATGATGAGTATTATTATGGGGTAAATTAATGATATAAGTGTGAGAAAGTGTTAAATATAATGGGTATGAATTAAATGAGAAAATAAAATAAATGAAGGAATACAATGAAGTTTGGGGGTATAAGTTTTAATTTCATTCTTTAGCTTAAGAAGATCTTGTCTTTAACCTAGTGCTACGAAATCTTCTTCTGCAAAATCTCTATAGATTATTACATCTCCATTAGCTACTATCATTCTTTCAATGCTTGGACCTTGCTTCATTAATTATAGTCAAAACAACTTAGAAAACTCTCTATATTTTATACTTTAAGGAAGGCATTACATATGTATGCTCAATGTTGATACTCAAATCATAAAATTTCTAAAAGTGATTAATGTAAATTATGGGAGAGATCTCTGAAAGGAATGATGTGAATAGAGGATAAGTCTTTCAATTTTATCAAGTCTTACCCAATCACATAGTAGTGTCATCTTGGACTAATCCATTATCTAGTTCTCGACCATATTAAGTAAAGAACACTTAACCAATGGATATGTTTAGATTATGTTGGTTGAATCAAGTTAATAAAGTGTTGAGAAGAAGTCGGATTATTAGAAGACTTTGGTAAGTAAGATTCCTATATCATATCTATTTTTTTTCAAATGGCAATATTGGTATTTTCTATCCTATGATATCACACCAATTTTCATGTAAGATTAAACTTAAGATGTTTTGCTAAAGCTATAGTTTCCTTAAAATTTTCACTTAACATAGTAAAAGATGTTATATCACAAATAACCTTGTTATAAGATTGAAGTAAGAATCATAATTGGAAATAAATCATGATTGTATAAGTAAATGTCAAACTTTATGGGTACAAAATTGAAAACTTAGTGATTTAGAACAAATTCAAAGACTCATCCAATATGACTTATGAAAATAAGTAAAGCTTGTTTGACTAATAGTATTAACATTTAGAAATTTTTAGTTGAGAAACTTATTGAGATTCAAATATCATAAATTCCTATCCATTTTCAAATATAAGCAAATCCAATGCTTTTGCAAGCAATTCATCCTCGTACTATACTATTGAACAATGTTTATGTTCACCAATTTAATTATCAATAATTCCTAGTATTCTACTCGACTAGAACGTTATGTACTTTATTGATTAAGTGTTTTTCAAGTCTTATGCTTTTTGAATTGATTAAGTTAAAAAAAAGTATTATTATGAGTTCATAGATTATAAATATGGTCAGGGTTGACCAATCAAGTAGTATAGTTGTTTTGTGATCCATATGTAGTTCAATTGTAAAATGATATTTCCAATAATGATGTTAGAATATTATTGTTATAATGCACTTATTTATCGATGCAAGTTTGTTAACAATGGAATTAACCAGTTTTATTAAAGTATAAACTGATTTAGGGAGTTTCAAGTAAACCTCTTGTTGGGATAGCTATCTTAATTTACAACTTTTATTAAGTCCTCATTGGTTCCAATTAAAAGTAAGTTAGTAATGATCATGCAAGAAATTGTATCAATTCTTTACATGTATGATAAAACAAGATTCCCTTGTTCCTCTTAAGACTAAATCTTTATGTGCATTATTGATAGAATATCTTTTCTAGTTTATGTTATGTACAATTATGAATTGATGACATTGATTGTATCATTTCTAGTCCAATTCATTTCACATAAATGAATTGATCAAGCATATTTTCTATACTTAACTTGCATCAGGATGTAGTGAAGTATCTTCCCTTTATCAATATGTATAATTATGAATTCATGACATTGATTGTATCATTTCTAGTCCAATTCAATTCACATAAACGAATTGATTAGGCATATTTTCTATACTTAACTTACATCAGGATTCAGTGAAGTATCTTCCCTTTATCAATTTATTTATTAGTTTTGATGCAAGTATATCTTTCCTATTAGGTAGGTAAACTTAAACAAATGTCCAACAACTCAAACAAATTGCAAATATTCAATTTTTACGCTACCTCTGTGTCAAGTTTACGAGTAATTCTATCGCATTGAACCAAGTACCTCATGCCTATCATAGCTTCAACAATGACGTCTAGGAACTGTCCCTCTAAATCATCAAGGAGTAATAAGGGACATGTCAAAGTTAAATCTGCAGGAAGGGAAAATCTCCTTGGATATCTCATTAAGAAGGTTTAACTAAAAATAAAGGATGAGTCTATTGAAATCATTGTATGATGATTACCATGTGAATTTTTAAGTACTGAGGCTAAAATGCTCATTTAAAAAACCTTTCAAACTATAAAAAGAAAATAGGACTTGTGGATAACACAAGTCTAATTCAGAGATGGCTTGAAAATTGTCATATAAGGTAACCAGTCCAAACAAGAAACCCTAACTACCATATGCTCTCACCTCTCCTTTACGAATCTTGGTGATTAGAAAGCACTAGGGAACCTCGAATGGACTCAGTCACTAAATACCCAAATTATTTTATGCAAGTGAAATAGATTCCTTGAGCTGACACCCAGTAGGGATTCCTCAACATTAGGGCTACACGACATCCACCCATTTTAGGTGGTCATGATAGTGGATTTAATTTTATCCATGTTTCACCTGAGTCGGTGGCAGCCAACAAAGAACTATCTGGGGCAGTGAACCACCCTAGAAAGGGCTACATACCCACTCATAGTTGTATCAAACATAGTGTAAGATAGAACTACATATTCACACACCCCAGTATCAGTCGCATCCAAAGGAGGGGGGCCTTGGTCCCATGGATATAGGGTATGTAGGCAGTCTGAATGGTGAAGGATGCCCCTAGTACTCAGGTCCCTCGGATATAGGGTGTTGTTCTATAATTACCATTGTGATCTTAACGTTCTATGAAGTGATCTTTGAGTCATGTTAACATGAGATTGTCTAGTTAGTTTTGTGTAGGATACTAGTCATTGGAGAGACATCAAGTTGTTAGAAAAGAATGCAGCATGTAGTGAAGAAATTAAGGTATGTGTTTCTCAGTTGTTCTTATATGATATCTTGTTAAATGTACTATCTCTCTCTTCACTAGATCAAGAATGATGATCCTTTTAGGACTCGATGACCTTATAAAAACTAAGCTCTAGTTGTCTAACCACAATACCATTCATTAAGAAATTCTTAGAATTAATAGTAAAATTTCATGAATCTGCATTTCCTGCATTTGGTAGATCAAAAATTTTAATTCCTTGATATTTTTTGAATTTAGAGTTTGTAGCATGTTGTTAAGGATGAGTCAGATCCTTACATGTGGTATCAGAGTCGAGGCTCAAACACTAGGCTTAGAGGTCCGCTAACCTAAAGCATGGTAAGAATTGAGGTTAATGGTATCCCCCCTCTAGTGATTTAATGATTGTCCAGTTATTGATAAATGTGGAGAGAAACATGTAAAGAAAAGGAAATGGTAAGGCCGTAGATAAACCCTCCCTAGAGGTGAGATGAATAGATTGATACTAGTGACAGTATGTGTGTAATGAGACAATAGTAGTCTGGTACATGACAACTGTGAGACTTGTGGATTCTCTTTTGGGAAGTGGATATCATATTTGGTGGCTAATTCCTTTTGGGGCATATCTTAATGGATCTTTTCATAATGGTATACCCTAGGTTGTGGGGGCATGTGACTATTCATGTGGATTTTTGATATAGAAATATGGTAAGGTTGTTCCAAGTTGTGTGGGGAATGCTTAGTGTAACATGGTGATTTATCATTGTTCTCTACATGGTTGAGACCACTGTACCATTTATCTATTTTAGTGATAAAAGTCCACCCAATTTCCCTACTCCCCTTAGGTGGTCTTATTGTAAGACTACATGGTGATTGTAATATACAAATTTTATGAGATTGTTGCATTATTTATTCTTGTGTTAAAGGTTTTACTAAAGTGTTAAGCCGATAGTATTTTATTTCTTGGATTAATTACTTGTTTTAATTTTGAGATGGTCCTTTTGCCTCAAGGACTTGTTCTTGTTTAAAATTGTGATGTTGTAATGGTTGCTATCTTTGATCTTCACTTCTTCTTGGCTTGTTTTATTTTAATGTCTTCTAATTGAGGATTTAACTTATGGATTTATTTTACTTAATCCTTCTTGATTTGAGGAATTTTATTGTTACAACTGTTGGCATGTGTGGAGGAATGTGACTTCTGTAAACTGCCTTATCTAGGAGGGGCCCTGGGCACATTGTATGGGTGAGTAGGTGGCCTAGGGGATTCTATTGTGAGGATGGGGGTTGCAAAAGGGACTAGTATGGGACAGTCATAATCCATCCATCCCCCTAGATCTATGTGTGTGTTTCTTGAATACCTTCCTCTTGGAGGATTACACTTTAAACGTATGTGAGCAAGGTATTAGGAAACATTAGGAGGGATCCTTGAGAGGGCACTGAGACCATATTTATTTTTCAGTTACTTGGAACTAAGGTATTAATGATATTTGTTTCTTTTAGAGGTGAAGTTATATGGTTTTATTGCTAACTAGATGAGTACTAGAGATAGCTATTGACTTTTGTGAAATTGATGTCATTCATGGACTCCTAGTTTGGGAAGCTACTATCAATTTTGAGATGCTAGTACTACTTTTGGATAACAAGCCCTAAGGTGGCACCAATTGATGCAATAGTTACAAAGAGATAGATGGATGGAAAGTTTGGAAGAGTTATTGATGTGGAAATCTCTACAAATAGGCATGCATGATAGCTAGAATTGTTACCTTTGACTTGAGTGTTGATGTGTGTGCTTGAGCATGTATTCATTTTGAGTGTAATGTTTATGTGACATTGGAATAATGGAAGTCACTGATATTCAGAAGAATCCTTAGGAGGATTGACCTTGCACCTGACTAGATTCCCACAAACTTGAGGGAGATACAAGGTCCTCAAAACATTCTTGTTGAATAAACTTATGGAAATTCATTGGTGTAATATATGGGCCTATTGCATAATTTCCTATAAGTAAGTGACTCAGCATCCAGATTGATCCCGATGAGTCTAAGTCTTTGTTAGAGCAATTTATTCTTGTCCTTGTTAGCTCGTATGGCTGTTGTGTTTACCTATCTCGTATTGGATAAAGTTTTGGTCTGTTTGGCCAATTTAGGCTTGTTTGGCCATTATTTTGGAAGGAGAATTGTGTGAAATCAAAAGGTGTAATTTAGAATTGTTGGAAAAAATAAAGAAACTAGAAGAAGACAAATATGATACCCTTGAAAAAGAACTGAAAAATGTAAGAAGGAGAAATGAAGAATTGGAAGCAAAGTTGACATTGTTTGAAGATATTGAAGAGAGATTTGAAGAGTTGGAAGGTGGAACAGGGAACAAAGATCTAGAAGAAGGTTTGAAAAAAAATTGAAAAGGGAGAACAATTTATAGAAGAGCGAAATAGTAGGATTCAAAGAATATGTTAATCAGTTGGAGAAGTCACTTGTCGCATTAAGAGAAGAAAATTTTAACCTGAGATCTAAGCCTAAACTTTGTGATGTTTCTTGTGATACTAATGATTTGAGTGATGTTGCAGAAGCTTATTTAGAAAGTGAAAGTGAAGATAACAGTGTGACTGAACTGCATTTATTGGGAAGCTATAGGGTATGTTGGATGCGGTTCCATATGAACTAGTTTTCCCAAAGGACAAAAGCACTCAGTTGGTTTTATTTCATTATGTCCCATTTTGGACACTTGAGCCTGGATTGGCTATTTCCTGAGTACTCAGTTTGACTAGGATAATATAATTCTTCTAAACTATGGTGGTGTATCATTTCTCTTGGATTCTAACACATGTTGGAGTAAAATTCAAACATAACTAGAAATTATGATAATGATGGTTTACCAAGGGAGAATCAATGAACGTACATTTTTTTATCGAACTTAGAAAGTTGATTCTGAGGTTTTATTATCATTGATGATGGAATTTTAAAGTGAATTGCAAGCATGAATGATCAAGGTCATGACATTGTAATATCATCAAAGGAGATTTTAAAATGAAAGAAAATTAAGGATATGAATAATAAGATCAGACATTTGGACTTTAGGTAAGGTACGATTTTCATTATGATCAAGTATGATCAAAGGAAAAGGAGAACAATAAATATGACCCTCTTATGCAAGAGTGAAACTAACCTAAAGGTGGATTTAGAAAGATAAATTAGTATAAATTATGATATATCTCAGAAGATGGAATAATTAGTAAAGGAAGAAAATTAGATTTATCATATCATACTATGCATAATTAATTACTTTTTACTTTAATGTCTAATGGTATGTATTTTATTACTCAAATCATATCTTTTATATTACTAACACACATGAAAGGATATTAATGACCTTTCTAAATTACAAAATAATAATAAATAAATAATGTCAAGTCATCATAAAAATAAAATAATAATAACAATAAATGAATTTTAATTTGACACAATTTAGAGTTTTAAATAAATAAATTAAAATAATAAAAATGTAGAAGGGAGTAAACTTCTAGAAAAATAGAAATAAATGAGGATTGAACTCCCCTCATTTCCAAGTCAATTTTCAAAGATATCATTTATTGATTAGATGAAGATTTCCACATGAATTTATTGCAAATTAGAAAATTGGAAAAGAAACATTTGTTGAGTAGACTTGACTTTCAAAGCCAAGATTTTTCCACCATGTGCTTGGAAAAAGAGTGTTCTAGACAAGAGTTAATTTTTTCTATAAATAGCATGGAAGTATGAAGTGAGGGACACACATGGTGACAATTTTGAGCTCAATGGCTAGAGCATTTTGTAAGACCCATCCTTCCTTTCTCTTTTTGAAGTTTTGTCAAAAATCTCATTGTTCTTATGATTTCATGAATTTTTTTTAGTTTGAAATTTTATATGAAGTATGAAAATTTGGATTGTTTGCATAATTTAACTCGCCTTGATTTATGTAAAAGAGATTGTATTTCCTCATAATGAAATAAGAGATGCCTAAAGTTGCTCCAATTTTCTATCAAGCATATTAAAGGTCTCTAAAATAAATCTACACCTTACATGCTAAGAAATTGATTTCAATTTAAAATCAATCAGGAGAGAATTTGTGTATAGGTTTTGTGAAGGCTTCGGTGATTGGAAGTGGCAATTATAAATATTACATTTACCAAAAACTCCCCTTCTGTTACGCTATGATGTATGTCAATACCTTGCACCAAAGCTCCCATTTTGGCACAGACAAGGAGAGCACTATCAAAAGTTGTGGAATCTAGCTTTCTTCTTCCCAATTGCTACTGCTGGAAAGTTTTTAATGCCTTTTTAACCAATCCATTTTATGCATACCCTACAATCATGGCATTTCATGAGACTATATTTCTTTTAGGCATTTTGTGAAGCAGTTCAAGTGCCTTGTTCATGCTTCCACATTTTGTACACGTCTACCAGATTACTTGCAATCACAACATCTAACAAAAATTCCCCTTCCATTATGTTTGATGGATGATCATACCCTGTTTATGAGCACCCATTTTGGCACAGACAGGAAGAACACTACCAAGGATGTGCAATTTGGTTTTACAGCTAACAATTGCATTTGATTGAAAGTTTTTAATGACTTATCACTAAATCCATTTTGTACATATCCTGAACCATTGTAGTCTATTAGACCATATTTCTTTTAGGCATTTTGTCAAACAGTTTCTGTACCTTGTCTATGCTTCCACATTTTGCACGCATGTCTACTAGTGTGTTTCCAGCTATAACATTCAGCAAAAAATTTCCCCTTTTGCTATGCTACGTGGATGTAGAAATCTTGCAATCATTTCATTCCATGAGGTGACATCTCTTGTGGTACTCTGTCAAAAAGTTTATGTGCCCTATCTATTATTTTTTGTTTTACATATATAATTACTAGACCTCTTGCAACTACAACATCTGACAATAATTTCCCCTACCATTATGCTTTGATGGATGTCTATATCCTCATCCCAAGCTTTAATTTATGCATAGGCATGGAGGATGTTGACTAAGGTTGAGGAGTTGGGCTTTACACTGCTAGTTGGAAATCTGACATAGTGCCCATTATTATAGTGTAAGCCTATTTTTCAGATTTCTTCATTTAGCATCATCAATAATCTCCAAAAGGACATTGCCCATGTTTAAAATGATGGAAAAGGTTCACATCTGGCAATAATCTCTCTAGTGACAATCTTGGAGATATGTTTTGTGGAAAGTATGGTGAAAAAGGGTAAAGAATAATGTATGTGTGTCGAGGTTGAATAGAAAAATATGAGAAATAATTGATAGAGTGAAGAATAATAAATAAAAATGAGCATGTTATAAATGATGAAAACCAAGTAGTGATAATATGATAGTATAATTAGTGAAAAAGGGATATAATATGATTTAAAATAAATATGGAGTAATGAGATAGGTTATAAGTAAAAATGATACAATGAAGAAGTAGGTTAGGTGGTGAGGTGCGAATGATGATAATAAAGTAATGAAGATGAAGACATGTGACAAAAGTAACGATGACTATTATTATGGGGTAAATTAATGATAAGTATTAGAAAGTGTGAGATATAATGGGTTGAATTAAATGAGAGATAAAATAAATGAAGGAATACAATGAAGTTTGGGGTATAAGTTTTAATTTCATTCTTTAGCTTAAGAATATCTTGTCTTTAACTTAGTGCTATGAAATATTCTTATGCAAAATCTCTATAGATTATTACATCTCCATTAGCTACTATCATTCCTTCAATGCTTCGACCTTGCTTCATTAATTATAGTGAAAACAACTTAGAAAACTCTCTATAATTTATACTTAAAAACGAAGGCATTACATATGTATACTCAATGTTGATACTCAAATCATAAAATTTCTAAAAACAATTAATGCAACTTATGGGAGAAATCTCTGAAAGGAATGACGTGAATAAAGGATAAGTCATTCAATTTTATCAAGTCTTACCCAATTACATAGTAGTGTCATCTTGGACTAATCTATTATATAGTTCTCGACCATATTAAGAAAAGAACCCTTAACCAATGGATATTTTTAGATTATGTTGGTTGAATCAAGTTAATAAAGTGTTGAGAAGAAGTCAGATAATTAGAAGACTTTGGTAAGTAAGATTCCTATATCATATCTATTTTTTTTGGCAATATTGGTATTTTCTATCTTATGATATCACACCAATTTCCACATAAGATTAAACTTAAGATGTTTTGCTAAAGTTATAGTTTCCTTACAATTGTCAATTAACATAGTAAAAGATGTCATATCACAAAGAACCTTGTTATAAGATTGAAGTAAGAATCATAATTGGAAATAAATCATGAATGTATAAGTAATTGTCAAACCTTATGGGTACAAAATTGAAAACTTAGTGATTTAGAACAACTTCAAAGACTCATCCAATATGACTTTAGAAAACAATTAAAGCTTGTTTAACTAATAGTGTTAACATTTACAAAGTTTCAGTTGAGAAACTTGTTACCAAATTTTCACCTGCAGCTCAAATTGGCAGAGCTGGTGTGCATCAAGTTTTATTTTTAGATGAAAGTTTTTAACATTATCTTCTATGATGTTTTGCAAATTTTGAGGTTCTTGAAAGGTCCATTTATAATGCATGGTTACAATAGAGAAAAAAAGGTTTCAGTTAATCATTCATTGCATTGCAGATTTTTTCTTGAGAGATAAGTTGTTTCATTTCATTACAATGATTATTCAAGTTTACAAATGAGACACATAAATGGAATAAGCATTGCATTGAATGAAAACATAACATATCAAATGTCCCACACAAGCCATGGGAATAGCTGAGCCAGTACAAACATAGGGAATATACTATGCATCTGAAAATAAGAAAGGGAAAGGGCATATCCATCATTGCCTATTTGAGGACTTGGTTTGATCTCCATTGCAGTTGGCCCCTCCTCTCTCCTGATCATTGAGTGAACCTGTACATGACAAAAGTTTTGTTATAGCTCTGGATATGGTTTCCTATGAGCCTATCAACAAAGACATAATACATTGCCTACAATGCACTAAGCCAGAAGATTAAATCATCCACATGCAAGAGAGCCAGAAGAAATGAACATAATTAAGTTTCACTATTTTAAACTAACATGTTTGTTTCATGTGCAGGTATAGGTGAAATCATTTTTCTATTTAAGACATTTCAACATGTGGTGTAAAGTGGGTTCCCACAAGGGTTGAGCCCAACATGTTGCCCCTAATTCTTAGGAGGCGTGGAAAAGGAGTACCACACTCGCTGAGTGCATCAGTTTCAAGCTCATTGCCCACCTATGATTTCTAGTTCATGTTGGATGAAATGAATACTATCAATGAGCATTAAGGTCTTCACAAGGCTGATCAATGAAGTATGAAACTGAGTATAGGTATGACCAAACATCCAAATATCTATTGCTATTGTTTGCTATCACAATGTCATCTTATTGTCATTTGCATGCATTTAAATCATGATATTTAAACAACAAGAGCCATAGAGTATCAAGTTGTTGATCAAATGCAATAGAGCAGTCATAAGGATATCATATGAGTGTGTTCATCTATAGAAGAAACATCATGTATGATAGGAATATCATGTGTATTATGATATACAAATGGGGCACAGGTGACATCAAATGCTTTTGCCATTATAAGAGAAGTAAAATCTTAAGATTCATCAACAAGTGGCACAAAACTTAAATCATATGTTATCATTACCATATAGCCTGTAAGTGCAAATGAGGAGGACAACATTATATTCTTGTTGCTGATCAAGAAAATATAATATTCAAAGCAGTATAAGTGCAATAATATAGTACAGTATTTCATCAACCACGATATCATATAAATGTCGTGATAGGTTTCTTGTTTGAAAAGAGAGTCATAAGCTACAAGTGATGTTACAGGTACCATGAAAACAAAAGATATAGCATTTAGAAGCTAAAGGACAACCACCTCATTGAGAATCGACATTATACCATAGAAAACATCCAATATAGTGAATTTGATATCAAATGGAGAAAATCCCAAATGCATATATAACTATATGAGCATGAGGTTCATAACAGAACAAGTGAAGTGAAAAATCAAAGACAGTAATCATGAAGGAAGCCCATGAATATCAATGACTTGAAGCAAATCAAAAGCTTCAACATGTTGAATGGTAACATCATGAAGCTTCGCCAGTAGTTTGAAGGTCACAATCAACCCTGAGAAGCATAAGGAACAATGAAGTAGTGAGAAAATAAATGTAAATGCCACATATATAATACTCTGTGTGTCTTGTGAGGATACAAATAGAGATAGCACAAAAGTATGCAAGGTTACAGTTAGGAAATGATTACAAGGACAGTCATCATGACTAAAAGAGGAATAGTTATAGTTTTCCTAATAGAGGTAGGCCATGCCAGTGAAGTAAAGGAGCGTCCACCATTCAATATGATTTTAATGTAAGTGCATTTGATATGATAAAGTGAAATAGACTGCATGTTACATATTAAATTAGATCATACCAAGAGAGCACAGAAGCATCAATAATGCAAGAGGCAGCATTGATGCCATTAAATATCGAAGACCAATTCCAAGAAATATAATTACAGAGTGCATTCATGATGGAGTAGCATCATCTCATGAAGATTTAATGCCAAAGTACAGTCAAGGTTTCAAAGTGCAGTGATAGTGAATAGGTAAGTACTCAGTCAAGGTAGCCTCAAGTCTTGTGAGGCTTTTAACAAAAAGTAAAAGGTGTAGAGGTAAAGGATCACTATCATGAGGGATAAAAATTGGACAATGGGTCATGGTATCAAGATAGCAGCATTTACTACTTCTAAGAAGTTAAGGAAAACCCAGTTTGTGCCATTAAGTTTGCAGCCAAAGGATACAATTTTCTTTACAAATGTAAAAACCCTTATCATTTTGCACAAAGAGGATCAGTATACCAAGGTGATGCCAAAGTTTAGAATAAGAATCTCAGTTTTGTTATGCTATGACAAAGGTTTTGAGTCCTTTTGCAATACAAAGGTGACTGGATTTAAGATAGGTTTGTTAAAGATACCTTTGAAAATTAAAACGACATGCTCAAATAAATACCCAGTTTATATTTTACAGCCATGGCCTTGAGAGTATTTTTCTATATTGTAATGAAACCCACTAAAGTTTGAGAAAAGTTAACCAAATGCAGAGCAAGATGAAGATTTTTAGGTCATGATACTCAGAAGCGTGCAAATATACAACATATGACAAGGCAGCCTCCAATGGAAGAAATACTATAGGAAATGGAGTACATGGTCGTGGCCTTCAACTATGCAGAGGGTTCTATGAAGATTTTAATAGAATATAAGGAGAATGCATTTCATTCATGATTCCCTAATTTGGTATTAGGCCTCATCAATGGAAAAGTACAAAGGAATAATACTGATTTCAAGAGAAAGTTTACCTCTTTTGCTTCTGCATAGAATCTGATCCACAAAGCCATGGGTTTTTTACCCATTTTCATTTTGCTTAGAGATATCACTCATGGCGGCCTATCTCAGAATAGAGATAAAGCAAATGACAGGAAAAATATAGCATAAAGACATTAGAAACTATGTTCTAGCTGCAGCTAAAGGCTCAAAGAAACCTGTAATAAATGAAGAAAATGGTTCAAATAAGTGTTTACCTTCCATCTTCTGTAGGAAATCTTCCTGAAGATTGCACTGAAATAGCAAGAAATTGAGGATTTTAGTCTCCAAACCCTCATCAATGAGTGTGCCAAATTTAGAGCACTTTCCATCCAAAGAGTCAAAATGCAAATAATGTGAAAAGTTAGGGCTTCAAAGAAGATTTGTGTGCCCTAATTCGAATGTGATTTTTATCACATTATTTTACATTTTCATTTGCATCAGCTAATGCCCATCGGGGGTATTAAGTCCTTTTGCATATTCAAAGTTAAGGCTTGATGCCTTAAAAAAACTCTTTTAGTCCCCTTTAAGGATGAATGCACATATTATATGCCTTTGATCACCTTGCATACACAATTGCTTGGGGTTTATGCATCAAATGCCTAGTCTCATAACTTATGTGTCCATATGCCTTAGGCCCTTTAGCCTTCATGCCTTTAGAGCTCTCATTTACATTTGAAGGATAAGCCATAGGTCATATACCTTAGAGGCTTTTTATTTTTGCAAACCATATGTTATGCCTTCACAATTTTATGATTTTTTATAGAAAAATCAAATGTCCAAATGATGTATTATACTTGGAAAAATGAAACATAGGAGCGTTGTATATTTTATTTTTGCAAAATTCAAATCAGGATCAAATTAGGGTAAATTGCGAATTAAAACCACAAATCTATTGTAAAGCATTATTTAAAGCAATGTTTTATAAAATGCTTTTAAATAATTGCTATTCTAATGCAGTTAGAGTGAAATAAAGAAAATGAATCTTGCTTTTCTAGATTTGATTTCCTTTGGGTGAGATGGAGCAGATAAGGACAAATTTGAGCTTTTATTGAGCAGATAAAGCATGTTTTAAAGGAGATCTTGGTGGGGCCAGTTGATAGAAGATTTTGGCATCTTTTAGACCTAGTTTGAGAACATTTTGGGCATAGTTTTTGAGGATTTTTTATGGATCTTGAAAATGATTTAGACAAAGCTTTCAGGAGTAGTTTTCTTTTTCCATCTTGGGAGGTCTTTTTGGCAGGCTTATATTGGAGAAAGCTAGCTCTTTCTCAGGGCGTTAATATCATTGTTTCTTCTCTCTTGAGCATAGGCAGAGAGTTTGTGGACATTATTGACTCATTTTTTGTTATATTTTCATGTACTCCTTTCAATTTAATATAGCAAAGCATTCATATTTCACTTCTTTTGCCTCATGGTTACAATATTGATTTGATGTCTCATTGTGATAATAAATATTTTTTCCTTTGTCATGTCTCATTATTGTGGAATTGTGTGCAAATATTTCATATGATTTTGGATGTATGCTAAGTTTAGATTGAGCCTTCATGCAAATTACTTTTGAATTGTATGTTCTAAGGGAGGTTGTGGGAGGTCATGTTTAAGGAGCTGTTTGTGAGTGAAAGTATTGAGATATGTTAGAAATCAAGAGCATATTCTGTTTAATTTTGAATTCCATTTCAGTTCATTCTCTCATATTTTCCCTCTAAAAATTATTTAGATTAGGAAAAAATCATTAGGAAAACCAGCTCACTCTAGAGGTTCACTCCAATTTTAGGAAACCCATAGGCCTAAGAGTGTTCCCATGTGTCAACAGATAGCTAAGTTGATAGCTTAGCATCAGGTGCATATCTGATTGATAATAGTTTTTGGCATACCTGGTGGGATAGATTGGATTAACTCAGTCCAATAGCTTGTTCATATATCACTGATATTTGGTGGGTGTGTCAGTGATCTCAGCTGTTGGAGGTAGAAAATCAAACACATTTGGCAACTCCGAGCTCGTGTTTACTAGTTTTGGTATGATCAAGTGCTGGTATGTTACAAAAAACATCAATTCACTCTATTTTCTAGCTTTCATATGAGTAAAAATGTCAGATTTTCATAGGCAGTATGGATATCCACCACCATACTATGAAAATGCCACTTATCCGTCTCCATATCATGCCAATTATGTTGTTGTTGCTAATTCCATGGCTTTTCAAAACCAGCATGCACAATATAATTGCCACCCACCCACCCTTGCTCAGCCTCCTTACCAGTTGTAAACAAGTAGCCATAATGCTGGTTTTAGTTCAAATATTTAGGATGCTTACCACATACCCCTTCCTACCCAATCTCCTAGTTAGCCAAAACATTTTGAAAAGATGGAGCTTAAAGACATTATTAAAGATACTTTGGTAGACTTCAAGAAGTAGATAGAGGAGATTAAGAGACAACTTGAGTATAATCAACAGCAGGAAGAGATGGCTTATCAGGCCTATCTTCATGAGCAAGAGTTGGAGTCACAAAGGATACAATTTAAGCAGGAGATAACAGCGAAAGAAGAGCAGATGGAGTTTTTGCTCGCTCAAACACATAGGCATCAAGTTCAAGCAGCTCCTGTCATTCCAAATCAGTCTATTTAAGAAGAGGTTTGTAAGTATAATCTTCCAACCTTCAAGAAAAATGAACCTCTTATCCCTGCCAAGGTCAAGATTCCCAATTTTAGAAATCCTTTACCCTTGCAAGAACCTAGGTTGGTACAGTCTGAACTTGTTATGCTTCAAAACCAGCCACTTGAAGAATCCTTTTCCCTCAAAGAGATTGGTTTTGAATGCAAAAAGACTCCCCAAAAAATCAAAATCCCAAGATTCAAAAGTTCTAATTTTGGTTAGGAGCCTGTTTGCAATCAAGACCAGTCTATTAACCAATAGTTTCAGCCATATCAAGAACCTAAACTAAGTCATCAAACTTTTGAACAATCATGGTAGCCTTCTTGGACTAGGTATCCTAGTTATAAAATGCTGAATATTTTTAAATCTATCCCTCCCATCCCAATCCATGATCAAGAAAAGGAAAGGGTAGTAAAAACTAAACTAGTTAGAATTCCAAGTTTCAATCCAGTAGCTGAAGGTTCTTGCAATCCTTTGTATGCCACCAAATCAGACAAACTGAAAGTGAAGCAAGAGGTTGCTGCTATTTGTGCTGCATCCTCAGCAGAATATGAGCATAGTGCATGTGTAGAGGAAATTGATTTAGGATTGACACTGAATCCTTTGCATTTCGATTCCTTTGACAATTTTTCTAATGCCTTTTGTAATATGAATCAAAGAAGGATACAGAGATTGGGAGGTGAAGGTCTTCAATTGCAAAGACTGAAAGCCCAAGTCTCATTCAAGAAATCACCGTATGAAGAGGAAGAATAGGTCTCTTTGTTTGATCAGCTACCTGGTTTTGTTGAACCAGATGAGGAAAACATGCTCATACCAAAGGTAGTAGTTTCAGAGCAGCATGAGGATCCTCAACAATCTGGTGATTTTTTTATTGTAGCTGAGAAACCTGATAGGGAGGTCTTGGATCAAGTAGAAAAGTGTGAAGATAAGCCTGCCATGGAACTTACATAGCTGGCTGAGAACTATTATGAGGTGAAAACAACTCTCTTTTATTAGAAATTCAAGAGGAATGTGATGAAATTTCATTTTGGGATGACCATGATTTTGTTGCAAATTTAGACAATGTGGAAAAGGTTTCAGTTAGTCTGTTTAATGAGCTTCCTAGCTTTGAGGTTGGAGATGAAAATAGCATGTCTATGCCAAGTTTTGACCATCAAAGTGTTGCAGAATATTCAAACAATAAGCTGGTTCATGAACAGGTCTATGAAAGTAACCCTAATTTGACTGATGATGATCTATTTCAATCTGAAATTTAGCTTTTCTTCTCATGCTTAGATGTTACGCAAATGCCTTTGAAGGAGGATAGTGTTGATCAATAGGAGTAGCCTATAAATGAGGGTGACTTGGGGTAGCCAAATTGGCAGGGTGAAGGGACAATAAATCCTAAGAAACAAATCAGTAGTGAATGTCCAAGTTTCATCCCCGCAAGAGGATGTCCAATCATGGATTTAGTTGGTAGGAAGCTAAATGAGGAGTCACATATCATTGTTGTACCAAAGAAGGAGATTACAACCTCAAAACAGAAGACCCAACTCGCCTATGCATCCCAAATAAGTTATATGCTTGATCAAACTCAAGAGGTGAGTGAGTTTGCTTATGTTCTTCATGAAGCATCGCAATAGTTTGTGAGGTGTTTTCTTGTTTCCCATCTTTTATTGGTGGTTTATATCTAGCAAGACATCACATTTCACCCAATCAGTGAATGGTTTTGTCTGACCAACTTCTTTGGCTAGTTAGAGTAGGTCAGAGTTAGGATTTTCAATTAATAAGTGTTGTTTGCACGTGTGTTTCAGTTATTTTCATTTCCCTAAGTGCCATTGTACATGTTTTCTGGCCACCAGAGCCTTTTAGTTTGCTTTCAGTTTGGTTTGTTTTTGTTTTTTTCTACTGTTTGGAGTAGTTTGAAGTGTTGAGTTTCAATTTTCTGAGTTTGAAATGAGCAGAGTATGACTCCATGCTCAATGTTAAGACAACTGGTCTTGATGCGTAGCAGGCAAGTATATAGCAGAAGTCACTAGAAATGCTACCAATTTTTCACCTACAGATCAAATTGGCAGAGCTGGTGTGCATCAAGTTTTATTTTTAGATGAAAGTTTTTAACATTATCTACTATGATGATTTGTAAAGTTTGAGATGCTTGAAAGGTCCAGTTATGATGCATGGTTACAACAGAGAAAAAAAGGTTTTAGTTAATCATTCAATGCATTGTAGATTTTTGTTTGAGAGATAAGTTGTTTCATTTCATTACAATGATTATTCAATTTTACAAATGAGATACATAAATGGAATAAGCATTGCATTGAATGAGAACATAACAGATCAAATGTCCCACACAAGCCATGGGAATAGTTGAGCAAGTACAAACATAGGGAATATACTATGCATTTGAAAATAAGAAAAGGAAAGGGCATATCCATCATTGCCTGTTTGAGGACTTTGTTTGATCTCCATTGTAGTTGGCCCCTCCTCGCTCTTGATCTTTGAGTGAACCTGTACATGACAAAAGTTTTGTTAGAGCTCTGAGTATGGTTTTCTATGAGCCTATCGACAGACACATAATACATTGCCTATGATGCACTAAGCCAGAAGATTAAATCATCCACATGCAAGAGAGCCTGGACAAATGAACATCATAAAGCTTCACTATTTTAATCTAACATGTTTGTTTCATGTGCAGGGATAGGTGAAATCATGTTGCTATTTTTTAAGACATTTCAGCATGTGGTGTAAAGTGGGCTCCCACAAGGGTTGAGCCCAGCATGCTACCCCTGATTCTTAGGAGGGGTGGAAAAGGAGTACCACATTTACTGAGTGCATGAGTTTCCAGCTCATTAGCCACCTATGATTTCTAGTTCAAGTTGGATGAAATGAAAACCATCAATGAGCAATGAGCTCTTCACAATGCTGATAAATGAAGTATGAAATTGAGTACAGGTATGACCAAACATCCAAATATCTATTGCTATTGTTTTCTGTCACAATGTCATTGTATTATCATTTGCGTGCATTCAAATCATGATATTGGAATAGCAAGAGCCATAGAGTATCAAGTTGTTGATCAAATGCAATAGTGTAGTCGTAAGGAGATCACATGAGTGTGTTCATCTACAGAAGGAACAACATGTATGACATGAATAACATGTGTATTATGATATACAAATGGAGCACAAGTAACATCAAATGATTTTTCCATTATAAGAGAAGTAAAGTTTTAAGGTTCATCAATAGGTGGCACAAAACTTAAATCATATGTTATCATTACCATACATCTTGTAAGTGCAAATGAGGAGGACAACATTATATTATTTTTGCTGGTCAAGAAAATATAATATTCAAAGTAGTATAAGTGCCATAATATAGTACAATATCTCATCAACTACGATACGATATAAATGCCGTGATAGTTTTCTAGTTTGAAAAGAGAGTCATAAGCTACGAGTGCTATTACAGGTGCCATGAAAACAAAAGATACAACATTTAGAGGCTATAGGACAGATACCTCATTGAGAATCAACATTATGCCATAGTAAACATCTAATACACTGAATTTGATATCAAATGGAGAAAATCCCAAATGCATATATAACTATATGAGCATGCGGTTCATAAAAGAACAAGTGAAGTGCAAAATCAAAGACAGTAATCATGAAGGAAGCCCATGAATATCAATGATAGGAAGAAAAACAAAAGCTTGAACATGTTGAAAGGTAACATCATGAAGCTCTGCCAGCAGTTTGAAGGCCATAGTCAACCCTAAGAAGCATAAGGAACAATGAAATGGTGAGAATATAAATTTAAATGCCACATTATATAATACTCTATGTGTCTTATGAGGATACAAATAGAGATAGCACAAAAGTATGCAAGGTTACAGTCAGATAATGATTACAAGGATGGTCATCATGACTAAAAGAATAGCAATTATAGTTTTCCTAATAGAGGTAGGCCATACCAGTGAAGTAAAGGAGCCTCCACAATTTCAATATGATTTGTTTGTAAGTACATTTGATGTGATAAAGTGAAATAGATTGCATGTTACAAATTTAATTAGATCATACGAAGAGAGCACATAAACATCAACAATGCAAGAGGTAGCCATTGATGCCATTAAATATCCAAGACCACTTCCAAGAAATATCATTACAAAGTGCATTCATGATGGAGCAGCATCATCTCCATGAAGATTTAATGCCAAAGTACAGTCAAGGTTTCAAAGTACAGTGATAGTGAATAGGTAAGTACTCAATCAAGGTAGCCTCAAGTCTTGTGAGGCTTTTAACAAAAAGTAAAAGGTGCAGAGATAAATGATCACTATCATGAGGGCTAAAAAGTAGACTATCGGTCATGGTATCAAGATAGCATCATTTACTACTTCTAAGAAGTTAAGGAAAACCTAGTTTGTGCCATTAAGTTTGCAGCCAAAGGATACGGTTTTCTTTACAAATGTCAAAACCCTTATCATTTCACACAGAGAGGAAAAACATACCAAGGTGATGCCAAAGTTTAGAATAATACTCTATTTTATTATGATATGACAGAGGTTTTAAGTCCTTTTGGAATACGAAGGTGACTGGATTTAAGACAGGCTTGTTAAAGATACCATTGAGAATTAAAACGGCATGCTCAAATAAATACCCAGTTTATATTTTATAGTCGTGGCCTTTAGAGTATTTTTATGTATTGAATTAAAACCCACTAGAGTTTGAGCAAGATGAAGAGTTTTTGGTCATGATACTTAGAAACGAGCAAATATACAACATATGACAAGGCCAATGGAAGAAACGCTACAGGAAATGCAGTACATGGTAGCGACCTTCAAACTATGCAGAGGGTTCTATGAAAATTTTAATAGAATATAAAGATCTTCAATGCCTTTCATTCATGATTCCTTGAGTTGGTATTAAGCCTCATCGATGAAGAAGCATGAAGGAATAATACAGATTTCAAGAGAAAGATTACCTCTTTTGCTTCTGCATAGAATCTGATGTACAAAGCCATGGATTTTTTTACCCATTTTCATTTTTCTCAGAGATATCACTCATGGCGGTTGGTCATAGAGTAGAGATAGAGAAAATGACAGAGGAAAAACATAGCATAAAGACATCAGAAACTATGTTCTGGCCACGGCTAAAGGCCTAAAGAAACCTGGAATAAATGAAGAAAATGGTTCAAAGAAGTGCTTACCTTCCATCTTATGTAGGAAATCTTCCTGAAGATTGTACTGAAACAATAAGAAATCAAGGATTTTGGTCTCCAAACCCTCAACCATGGTGGTGCCGAATGCAGATCACTTTACATCTGGACAAAGAGTCAAAATGCAAATAATGCAAAAAGTTTAGTCTTCGAAGAAGTTTTGTGTGCCCTAATTCGAATGTGATTTTTATCACATTGTTTTACATTAGGTCATATACCTTAGAGGCTTTTTATTTTTGTAAACCATATGTTATGCCTTCACAATTTTATGATTTTTAATAGAAAAATCAAATGCCTAAATGATGTATTATACTTGGCAAAATGAAACATAGGAGCCTTGCATTTTTTATTTTTGCAAAATTCAAATCAAGATCAAATTAGAGCAAATTGGGAATTAAAACTGCAAATCTATTGTAACGCATTATTTAAAGAAATGTTTTATAAAATGCTTTTAAATAATTGCTATTCTAATGCAATTAGAGTGAAATAAAGCAAACGAATCTTGCTTTTCTAGATTTGATTTCCTTTGGGCGAGATGGAGCAGATAAGGACAAATTTGAGCTTTTATTTAGTAGATAAAGCATGTTTTAAAGGAGATCTTGGTGGGGCCACTTGACAGAAGATTTTGGTAGGTTTTAGACCCAGTTTGGGAACATTTTGGGCACAATTTTTGAGGTTTTTTGATGGGTCTCAAAATGATTTGGGCAGAGCTTTCAGGAGCAGTTTTCTTTTTCATCTTGGGAGATCTTTTTGGTAGGCTTATATTGGAGAAAGCTAGCTCTTTCTCAAGGGGTTAATATCATTGTTTCTTCTCTCTTGAGTACAGGCAGAGAGTTTGTAGACATTATTGACTCAATTTTTGTCAATTTTTCATGTAGTCCTTTCAGTTCAATACAACAGAGCATTCCTATTTCACTTCTTTTACCTCATGGTTATAATATTGATTTGATGTCTCATTGTGATAATAAATATTTTATCATTTGTCATGTCTCATTATTGTGGAATTGTGTGCAAATATTTCATATGATTCTGGTTGTATGTTGAGTTCAGATCAAGCCTTCATGCAAATTACTTTTGAATTGTATGTTCTAAGTGAGATTGTGAGAGTTCATGTTTAAGGGGTTGTTTGTGAGTGAAAGTATTGAGATAGGTTAGAAATCAGGAGCATATTCTTTTTAGGTTTGAATTCCATTTCAGTTCATCCTCTCACGTTTTCCCACTGCAAATCATTTAGATTAGGAAAAAATCATTAGGAGAACTAGCTCATTCTAGAGGTTCACTCGAAGTTTAGGCAACCCACAGGCCTAGGAGTGTTCCCATGTGTCAACAGATAGCTAAGTTGATAGCTTAGCATAGGATGTATATCTGATTGATAACAAAACTTATTGAGATTCAAATATCATAAATTCCTATCCATTTTCAAATATAAGTAAGTCGAATGCATTTGCAAGAAATTGATCCTCATACTATACTATTGAACAATGTTTCTGTTCAATAATATATTTATCATTAATTCCTAGTATTCTAATAGACTGGATCATTATGTACTTTATTGATTAAGTGTTTTTCAAGTCTTATGCTTTTTGAATCGATTAAGTTAAAGAAAAGTATTATTATGAGTTTGCAGATTATAAATATGGTCAGGGTTGACCAATGAAGTAGTATAGTTGTTTTGTGATCCATAAGTATTTCAATCGTAAAATGATATTTCCAATAATGATGTTAGAATATTATTGATATAATGCACTTATTTATCGATGCAAGTTTGTTAACAATGGAATTAACTAGTTTTATTAAAGTATAAACCCATTTATGGAGTTTAAAGTAAACCTCTTGTTGGGATAACTATCTTAATTTACAACTTTTATAAGTCCTCATTGGTTCCAATTAAAATTAAGTTAGTAATGATCATGCAAGAAATTGTATCAATTCTTTACATGTATGATAAAACAAGATTCCCTTGTACCTCTTAAGACTAAATCTTTATGTGCATTATTGATAGAATATCTTTTCTAGTTTATGTTATGTACAATTATGAATTGATGACAATGATTATATCATTTCTAGTCCTATTCATTTTGCATAAATGAATTGATCAAGCATATTCTCTATACTTAACTTGCATCAGGATTTAGTGAAATATCTTCCCTTTATCAATTTATTTATTAGTTTTGATGTAGGTATATCTTTTCTATTAGCTAAGTAAACATTAACAAATATCCAAAAACTCAAACAAATCATAGTGTTCAGTTTTTAGGGTACCTCAGTGTCATGTTTATGGGTAATGCCGTCGTGTTGAACCAAGTACCTCATGCCTATCATAGCTACAACAATGATGTTTGAGCACTGTCCCTCTAAATCATCAGGGAGTAATAAGGGACATGTCTAAGTTAAATCTGTAGGAAGGGAAAATCTCCTTGGATATCTCATTAGGAAGATTTAACTAAAAAGAAAGGACAAGTCTATTGAAATAGTTGTATGATGATTATCCTATAAATTTTTAAGTAATGAGGCTAAAATACTCATTTAGAAAATATTTCAAACTATCAACAGAAAATAGTACTTGTTGACAACACAATTCTAATTCAGAGATGGCTTCAAAATTGTCAAATAAGGCAACCAATTGAAACAAGAAACCCTAATGGTCGTATGATCTCACCTCTCCTTTGTAGATATTGGTGATCAGAAAGTACTAGGGAACCTCGAATGGACTTAGTCACCAAATACCCAATTTGTTTTATGCAAGTGAACTAGATTTCTTGAGCCGACATCTGGTTGGGATTCCTTAACACTAGGGCTAGATGACATGCACCCCTTCTAGGTGGTCGTGATAGTGGATTTAATTATGTCCCTATTTCACATGTGTGGGTGGTAGCCAATGAAGAACTATCTGGGGCAGGGAATCACCCTAGAAAGGGCTGCATACCCACTCACAATTGCATCAAACATAGTGCAAGAAAAATAACTACATATTTGCATACCCCAGTATTAGTCCCATCCGAAGGAGTGGGGCCTTGATCTCATGGATACTAGGTATGTATGTAGTCTAGATCGTTAAGGATGCCTCTAGTACTCAGGTCCCCCAGATATAGGGTGTTCTTCTATAATTAACATTGTGATCTTAGCTTTCTATGAAGTGATCTCTGAGTTGTGTTAACATGAGATTGTCTAGTTAGTTTTGTGCAGGTGGAGAGAAAGCAAGTTGTCAGAAAAGAATGCAGGGTGTAGTGAAGAAATTAAGGTATGTGTTGCTCAGTTGCTCTTACATGATATCTTGTTAAATGTACTATCTCTATCTTCACTAGATCAAGAATGATGATCCTTTCACGACTCGATGACCTTGTAAAAACTAAGCTCTATTTGTCTAACCACAATAACATTCATTAAGAAATTATTAGAATTAATAGTAAAATTTCATGAATCTGCATTTCCTACATTTGGCAGATCAAAAGTTTTAATTCCTTGGTATTTTCTGAATTCAGAGTTAGTACTTGTTGGATAGAGACACTATGTGGCTTCATGAGTATTGTCATTGATGGCAACAAAGTCCATCCCACACATCTGCAGGACATGGTATGTCTATACCAGAAGTTAGATTGAAGAGTATTTTGGTCTGGTGAGCAAGAATAGAGCATGCAGCAAGGTCTGATAATCAGGTCTGGATCTCTCAGATGAAGTATCTCAGAAAAGTATGGACTTGGGGAAGTCAAGAGGAGTACCATGAATGATACATTCCAGAGATTGAGCCTCCGGTGATGAAAGAGTGAAAAGATATGAGCACCTAAGTGTTGGGTTCCTGTTTGGTAGAGTAGACTAAGGAAGAACTAACCGGTAGAGCATCAGATCTTAATCTGGATAAGAAATTGATGGTGATCAAGTTTCTTGAGGGATCATTCATGTTTGGATGACATGATTGATGACTCCTATAACTATCTTTTTGATATGCATCTCTTAGTAAGCATGGATTCAGCCGACAGACCAGAGTTTGGGAAAATCTTGAGTATTCCAGATGCCGACTAGAAAGATGTTGAAATCCTTTATGTGGATATATATACCAGATGGATTTCAATGTGAAGTGATATATGGTGTGTTGTGAAGTGTGAAGAAAAGAAGAGAGTAGTGTGGAAGTAGCAATATAGATCCAGTATGTGACAGAACAACAACACTAAAGCAGAGGAAGAATGAAGTGCAGTAGATCAGTATATTAAGCCTAACTAGAACTAAACCTCAGCATATGTGGATGCTTCTAATCAATTCAAGTACCTAGTTTCTTTCTATAAACTATTGTAGGCAGTGAGCCTCTTGTGAGTAGTGTGCCTGGGTAGTGAGCCCTAATTGGCAAGTGCCATTTTGTACTTCTATTCTTTTAACAGAGAATACAATCTTGGGTTAGTCACCCTGTGGTTTTTCCCTTAACAAGGTTTTCCATGTAAAAATCCTTGTATTATGTGTGTTGATTTCTTTTTGCTCTCATGTTCATGTGTGCTTATATGTTTTGATACTGCACTAATTATTAAAGAAGAAAAGAAAGTCAAATAATTAAGATAACTAATTCATCCCCCCTCTTAGTTATCAACAATTGGTATCAGAGATAAGTTTCTCTAGATAGAACCTAACAGTTTGAGGAAGATCTAGGAATATCAATGGATATGTACGGTATGAGGGATCAACTTTAGTCTGCCCTAGATGATCTTGAGCAATCTCACTCTAAAGCCAATAACCTGAGGGAAAGACTCAAACAAACTGATGATTTCATAAATGAACTCAAAGAAAAACTAAGTATCTCAATGAAGAAAAGAAAGGAACTACTTCAACAATTAGCAAGTCAAAGTGAAGCCAATGATACTAATGAAGATTTGAATGAGAAAACCAAGTTATGTGAGAAGTTATCAAAAGAGGTCATTATGGTAAGACATGAAATGGAATTAGGAGTTATGAAATTCACCCAAGAAATTGAAGAGAAAAGAAAAAGTCAAGATAATCTAAAACAATCTCTCAAGGAGAAATCAGAAGACTGCTACAAAATAGATAGAATAATTAGGCATTTGGAATCAGCTCTTGAAGAAGCTAGAGACAATGAAGAACAACTTGAGAATCAGATAGACACTCTTAAAAGGGATCTTCAAACCGCAAATGAATACAAAGAGAAATTTAAGATAAGATCTGCTCAACTTGAAGTTCTTCTTGAAAGCCAAAAGAGGGTACATGACAAGCAAGGCTTGGGGTATGAGAAAGGGGAAAGCTCCGAATCTAGTCAAAAGAACTCTGGATCAGGAAATCCAAGGAACAGGCCTAGAAGACCTTAGGTAAGGCAAACAAATGGTCAAAGATATCCATCCTTCAATGGATACTGCTACAACTACAATAACTTCAATCATAAAGAAAATCAATGTAGAAGAAGAATGAATCAGACTAATTCATCCTTCTCTAGATAGTGTTTTAACTACAAAAGGTATGGTCACAAATCTCATGAATGTAGAAATATGCAAATGAACAATTCATTCAATGGTAGATGCTTTGCATGCAATAGAATGGGACATATGACTAATCAATGCAGATCAAGAGGATATCAGTCAAATCTACAAGGAAATGTTGTTTGCTACAATTGCAATAGATCTGGTCATATTGCCAAATTCTGCAGAAGTAAGAATCAGGATAAAAGGGGTCCGGTGCATCATAATCAAAATTAAGACAAAGGAAAAGGAAAAGTGAATGCGGATGAAGTTCAAAGGGAAATGAACAAGATTTGGGTAAAGAGAAGTACAAAAAATGTTGGGGATGGATCTGAACCAAAATCTGGTGCTGATATTCCTCCCGAAAACTAAATAGATGAGCTCTGGCTCAGGGAGAGTCAAAAAGGAAAACAAATTCCCCCAGCCAGTCAATTGGTGCTTGAAATTGACACATGGAAAGTTGCGGATTTAAGTATTTTTAGAGAAATATCTAAATAAGCCTTGGTAAAGATATGGAAGATCCGCAAGAAGTTTTCAAGAGGTTAAGAATCCAAGATTGATCTGGTTTAATAGTCATCCCATAAAAGCAGGATTCCCATAGTTAGATCCGGTATGATTTAAAATTTAAATATCTTGATCTACTACTAAATGGAATGATTGAAAAAAAGGGAGATAGATTGTCATTTATCACCAAGAACCACTCTAATTGCATCTTAGTAATCCAGAAAGATCTCTCTCAGAACAAGGAGAACAAGGCAACCAGAATGACTTAAATTGTGCATTTATTGCAATGTGGAATTAGGGTTTGCACAGAAATATAAGGGTTCTCTTGTTCATCATTTGCACATTTGCATTTGAGAAGAAGAAATGAGATTTGCAATAAAATTGTCTCAAAACCTCTCAAAGATCAACAACAGAAGTTGATTCAACCAACAATCTTATCCGACTCATATTGTGAACCCTAGAGGCATAAAAAGGTATTTTATCTCTTGAATATCTCTCTCTAAATCTTTTGAAAGATGGCTACTCTGAATGTTGTCAAAATCACTGATGGGCTGCACCCTAAGTTCAAGAAACACCCTTACAAATCTCTAGAAGTTGATCCTTTAGGCATCTTCTCTAGCATTTTGCATGGGGTTTTGCATGTAGAAGATGTTAGGGCATACATTCATGTGAATATTGAGGAATTTCGGGAATCCAAGTTGATGGATATCTATCACAAATAGTTAATAGATGAATCGTTTGAACTCAAACCTTAGTACAAGGTCATCCAAGGCAAGCATTTTGGACATTGCATCCATTTCCCCTATTTTGTAGAAGATGAATGGGTCCGGTATGTTCTGAGTAGAGTGCATGACAAATTCATGTGGTTGATGAGGCCATTTAAGATCACAAAAGATGCTATTAGGGTGGTAACCGGATTGCACTCATCCGGTGGGTTACCTGCTCTCAAATCAGTCAAAAACCAAACTATAAGTGAGGCTACCAGATCAAAATTTGACTAGAGAGCAATGACAATAGAAGATATCACTGATCCAAATATCAAGTTTGCCTCCATGATAATTGGCTACAAGATATATCACTCCAGTAGGGAGAATTCTGTATCTGAAACTGTAATTTATACTAGTTATCAGTTGCTAAGGGAGAATGCAGATTATGATCTTTGTGAGCTTCTTCTGAGCCAACTATTGGAAAACTTGCAAAAGATCAAAAAGGACATGAAGAACTCATTCAAATATGGTGGCATGATATTATGTCTCTTCTTTTACTACATGAATGAGCTCCCTAGATCCAGTGGTTGGGTATAGCAAAATGACAGACCGGTTGCCATACAAATCAGAGATTACATGTATGGGCTTGGTGATGCCAAGGCTCAAAGTACAACACTCTGGGGATACTTCAAGAACTTTCAAAGTATGATGCAGGCCAGAGAAAGAATCCCCCAATCATTGGTTGAGAAATACAAGGATATAATGTTCTTTATGGTAGACACTGATCAATGCCTAATGGAGGCAGTAGAGCCAAGGATAGTCTAAATTATGCCAATGGGGTATGAGGTTGAAGAGAAAATCCTAGAGCTACATATCCAACATCTGCTAAGTTAGCCCAAGGACCCTGAGATAGAAAGTTTTGGAACCTTTCAAGAGTTGAGTGTGAAAATTCATGTTGAGCTAAGACAACCAGAGATGAAAAGAAAAGTGAGAAGAGAAGTAGAGGAAGTTGCCAAAAGATTTGGAATTTCTAAAGAAGCAGTCAATGCAAATAGAGAGAAGCTAGAAAGAGAAGAAAAAGAGAGACATGAAATAGAAAAAGAAAGTGTTCCAGTGCAAGCCCCCTCCTGAACCAGATCCTCAAAGAGATCTGCACCTGCCACCTCTAAGAGCTCAAAAGCCTCAAAACCAGAAGCAAAGACATCCGAAAAAGGAGAGAAGAGAACAAAGACAAAGGCTACAAGGTCATACACAAGCCACAAGGATGATGAAGAGACAGAAACAGATGAAGAGGTCAAGAAAATGAAGAAGAAAAAGAAAACATTTGTGGAATTCTCTGCCGGTAAGAACAAAGAAGAAGAAGTAGAAGAATTTGTTGAAAGGCCTACTCTCTCCATTGATGATGTCATCAAGGCAGTTACTATGGATGGAAATCTACAACTAATGACAGAATTCTATGATGAATACAATGAAGCTAACCAGAAGATCTTGCAAGATGCTACAGTCAGGTATCTAAACATCTATAACAAAGCATTCATTGAAATCATATCTCTAATTCCCAAAAGCCTAGAGAAGGAACTTGAAATGAGAAAGAACAATGCTAAGGAAAAGGATATGGAGATCCGAGAACATATAGCTATTTAGCTATATCATTCCATCACTCCTAAACAAATGAACATGATCTTCAAGGATTGCAAGGATGAGTTCCGAAGCAAAGCTAGAATGAACAAGCTTATGCTTAGAGAGACTGATCAAGTGGCAAAAGAGATTGAAGACATCCTCCAGAATGCATATAAAAGATTCAATCTTCCTATTATAGAGGACATAAGTGATGAACCTTCTGATGTCGAAGGATTAAGTGCATCAAAGGAAGACTCCACTGAGAAAATTGTAGAAGAGTCAAAGGAGACAAGTGAGGAGAAGACTAAGGACATGGATTCCTCTATTTTGGAAGAGGAAGTCCATGAAGAAGTAAATATCTCTCTTTCAGATCCCCCAACAGACTCCAGAACTGAAGGAGAAGCAAGACAAGAGAAGAAAGTAAGTCAAGAAGGGAAAAAGGGAAGAAAAGAAGATCAAACAGAGAAGACCTCAGGTGACAATTTTGAGGCTGCAAAAGAAAAGAAGACTCTATCTCCGGCAAGAGACACTGCAGAAGCAGTTAAAGATTTCCTGACCAAGGAAATGATGGAATTAGATGAGCCAGAGCTATTTCAAGGACCACTCAATTTTGACTCTCTCTCTCTGGTCCAGACAATGAAGGTTGCATTTTTTGGTCAAGCTAAAGCAAAAGAAAAGTTTTTGAAGTCTCACATGGAAGACTGTGAGCTAATAGAGATTGCATCCAATGTGCTAGAGAAAATCATGCCATCCTTTCAAAAGGATCCTACAGCCTCCTAATCCGGTAATCTAAAATCTCTTGTTAATTTTGTTAGCACACATTTTGATTCTTTGGAGAAATCAGTAGAAGAGAAAGTTTGAAAATAATTTTTGGATAAGAGATTCTCTAAAGTACATGGGCTAATAACAAATGATAGGAGAAATATGGATATTGGGATAAAGAGCTTAGAAAATGCTCTTAAAGATGGCAGAGATTTATACAAATTTTGTCTATCCTGGTCCACCGTGATAGCAGACATTGCCAAGAAGGTGGAAGAACAAGAGAGCAAACTGTCAAGTTTATCTCAAAATTTTGATCCTCTCATCTCTTCCACAATGAATCAAGAGTGTCAGACTATTGCAGCTATAAATGAAATAAAGAAGCTTGAGAAAGAGAAGAAAATAGAAGGGTATGTGCAGGATCATGATGGGCCAAAGTATACCTTTAAGTGGAATGAAAATACAAAAAATCAGACTTTATCAAGTTCATATGAAAATTTGAATGGATTATCTACACAATTTGAAAAAGATGTAAGAACAAAATTTTTAGAGAAATGAATCTAGGTGTGACATTTTTTATTTCATAGCTCATGGGGTCGAACGGACTGCACCAACATGTCGGGGTGAGTGGGTAAATGCCAGTGGAGGTCTCGTTTTGTGTGCCAAGCATCCCAGTCATTTCAGGCAAGAGGCTACCAGCAAAGTCCCTTAAGATCCCTGAGACCAAAAATGCAACAAACTTTGACAGAGTAGTTCTTGGAATTTGTGATAGCTGGGAATGTTGTGTTTGTACCTATAGGTGCACGTAGGGTCCATCGACAATAACCTCTCTTGTTTTTGGTCAACTCCATTCCATTTGACTGTGCCAAAATCAAACGCATTGTTGCAAAATACTTCAATTTGATGCAGTGGAAAGGTGCTAGGTGTGACATTTTTCATTCCATAGCTCGTGGGGTCAAACGGACTATGCCAACGCATCAGGGTGGGTGGGTAAATACTAGTGGAGGTCTCATTTTGTGTGCCAAGCATCCCAGTCATTCCAAGCAAGAGTCTACCAGTAAAGTCCCTTAAGATCCCTAAGACCAAAAAACTGCCAAACTTTGATAGAGCAGTTCTCAGAATTCATGACAGTTGGGAATGTTGTGTTTAGACCTACAGGTGCATGTGGAGTTCGTCGACAATAACCTCTCTCATTTTTGGTCAACTCCATTCCGTTTGACCATGCCAAAATCAAACACATTGTTGCAAAATGCTTCAATTTGATGCAATGGAAAGGTGCTAGGTGCGACATTTTTCATTCCATAGTTCATGGGGCCAAATGGACTATGTCAACATGTCAGAGTGGGCGGATAAATGCTAGGGGAAGTCTCATTTCGTGTGCCAAATGGTAAATGACTGGGATGCTTGGTGCACAAAACAAGACCTCGAATGGCATTTACCCATCCACCCCGATGCATTGGTGCAGTCCGTTTGACCCTATGAGATACGAAATGAAAAATGTCACACTTAACACCTTTCCACTGCATCAAATTGAAGCATTTTGCAACAATGCGTTTGATTTCGGCACGGTCAAATAGAATGAAGTTGACCAAAAATAAGAAAGGTTATTGTCGATGGACCCCACGTGCACCTATAGGTCGAAACACAACATTCCTAGTTGTCACAAATTCTGAGAACTACTCCATCAAAGTTTGGCGCATTTTTGGTCTTAGGGATCTTAAGGGACTTTGCCGATAGCCTCTTGCCCAGAATGATTGGGACGATTGGTGCGCAAAACGAGACCACTGGCATTTACCCACCCACCCTGATGCGTTGGCGTAGTCCATTCGATCCCACGGGCTATGGAATGAAAAATGTCACACCTAGCACCTTTCCACTGCATCAAATTGAAGCATTTTGCAACAATGTGTTTGATTTCAGCATGGTTAAACAGAATGGAGTTGACCAAAAATGAGAGAGTTTATTGTCGAAGGACCCCACGTGCACCTATAGGTCCAAACACAACATTCCCAGTTGTCACAAATTCTAAGAAATGCTCCGTCAAAGTTTGGCACATTTTTGGTCTCAGGGATCTTAAGGGACTTTACCGGTAGCCTCTTGCCCGGAATGACTGGGATGCTTGGTGCACAAAATGAGATGTCCACTGGCATTTACTGCCCACCCCGACACGTTGGCGTAGTCTGTTCAACCCCATGAGCTATGGAATGAAAAATGTCACACCTAGCACCTTTCCACTGCATCAAATTGAAGCATTTTGCAACAATGCGTTTGATTTCGACACGGTCAAACGGAATGGACTTGACCAAAAATGAGAGAGGTTATTGTCAACGGACCCCACGTGCACTTGTAGGTCCAAACACAACATTCCCAGCTATCACAAATTCTGAGAACTGCTCTGTCAAAGTTTGGCACTTTTTTGGTCTCAGGGATCTTAAGGGACTTTGTCGGTAGCCTCTTGCCCAGAATGACTGGGATGCTTGGCGCACAAAATGAGACCTCCACTGGCATTTACCTAGCCACCTCGATGCGTTGGCACAGTCTGTTCAACCCCACGAGCTATGGAATGAAAAATGTCACACCTAGCACCTTTCCACTGCATCAAATTGAAGCATTTTGCAACAATGCGTTTGATTTCGGCACAGTCAAATGGAATGGAGTTGACAAAAAATGAGAGAGGTTATTGTCGACGGACCCCACATACACCTATAGGTCTAGACACAACATTCCCAGTTGTCACAAATTCTGAGAACTGCTCCGTCAAAGTTTGGTGCATTTTTGGTCTCAGTGATCTTAAGGGACTTTGCTGGTAGCCTCTTGCCCGGAATGACTGGGACACTTGGCACAAAAAATGAGACCTCCAATGGCATTTACCTACCCACCCTGATGCATTGGCATAGTTCATTTGACCCCATGACCTATAGAATGAAAAATGTCACACCTAGCACCTTTCCACTGCATCAAATTGAAGCATTTTGCAACAATGCGTTTGATTTCGGCACAGTCAAACAGAATGGAGTTGACCAAAAATGAGAGAGGTTATTGTCAATGGACCCCACATACACTTATAGGTCCAAACACAACATTCCCAGCTATCACGAATTCTGAGAACTGCTCCATCAAATTTTGGCGCATTTTTGGTCTCAGGAATCTTAAGGGACTTTGTTGGTAGCCTCTTGCCTGAAATGACTGGGATGCTTGGTGCACAAAATGATACCTCCACTGGTATTTACCCACCCACCCCGACGCGTTGGTGCAGTCTGTTTGACCCCATGATGAGAAGAATAAAAATATGGCACCTGGCAAGGTTTTTGCTCTTAGGATATTAAGTGACTTTGCTCTTACGGAACAATGTATCCACAAAGACCCTAGTTTTCATAAGGGGAGACATGTGATTTTAAGAGGTTTTTGGGAATGTGACTTTATCCTTCCACTCCTTATCCAATGACGAGTTTATTCTTAGAGTTTGATGGCTTTTATGAGCATATACACGATGTTGTTTTAGGATAGTCATAAAGGGCAGTTTTGGATAGCCATGTGTATCTTTTTAACAATCATAAAGGGCAAGTTGTACATGGACTGTGATAGTTCCAAAACTCATATAAATCATCCATTTTGGTGTTTGACAACCTTATAAATCCATTAGATCATTTATACAAACCCTAATGCAAATTATAAACCCTCTTTGCATAGTAATTTCATGAATGACTGTCTTGTATGATTATTTTGTGCATTTTAATAGCCCAATGAGGATTGTATGGTGTTGTGATCTTCATGATTTTAAATTGATGCAGAGATAGGATCCAACTCAACATGATAGATGCATCATTACAAATGGATTGAATTGCAATAGTCAGAGAGCCAACCTCCTCTCAATGAGAGTTCAATGATAATAAATAGAGAGCTACTTGACCATAAATAGGATTTACATACATACATACATACATACATATATATATATATATATATATATATATGATCTCATAGGCATCTAGGTTTCATACACAAATTGCAATAGTTGTAGAGCCAACCTCCTATCAATGAGAGTTGAATAATAGTAAATAGAGAGCTTCTCAGCCATAAATGGGATTTGCATACACACACACACACCCAACTGAAATAGTATCCTTATTGGCCTTATTGGCACCTCTCCCCAAGATGTAAGTTTTTTATGTTTATAATGTGCCCCCAGTGTCCTTGTTGGCCTTATTGGCACCTAAAACACAACAAAGTAGATTCCACCAGCTTTCAATTACAATTGCTCTCAGGCCCTAACACATCCATACAGGGCTATACTAAACAAAGAAATAGCAGGAAAATAGTAAAATCTGCAAAAATAGAGTTTCTTGACATTAATTCCATTCAAACTTGTCTTCAATTCATCTTCAAAATGTTTTCAATACATCTCCAATGCCTTTTTCATGAAGGTTTATGCATATTTATACATGATTTGAGGGAAACCAATATTCTCCAACTGACTTTTGAGTACTTGACTATTCATCTTCCATACTTTTGCATTTTTTTTACATTTTTCATATGACAACTTTGACATATTTACAAAATTTGACAAGATGAAGACTAAATACATGATGAAATGGTCTATCATGACCTTATTAGATTTCAAGCTACTATGCTTGATTAGGGCATATAAGGAATTTTGTCATATTGATTCTATTGATCTAAAACCATTCTCAATGCTAAACATATCATCATAATGTATGGCATCATGGGAAGTATCATGACATGCACATAAGGAATTTAAATTATATTGTATATCAAGGTGTATATATATTAAAATCTAGTCCATAATGGTAGACATATACAAAAATTTGGCAAATATGCCAACTCAAAACATTTTTTACAAAATGTGGCATATGCCATGTCTCAAAATCTATATACAATCTACATACCAAATAGCTACATCAAATACTACAAGTCCACTTGACCCTCAATTTGTGATGGATTCTCAATCTGTGATGAATCCTAAAAAAGTGTCCTCTTTGTACCAAAATGTCTAGTAATTGATGGAGGTGAAGTTTCCTGCATTAACAAGTCAAAACACAAATTTGATTAATCTCTTCAATGGTAAATAAAAATAAGTTAAAGTTAGTAAATAGATTCTTATCTACTACAATTGAGAACTTTCATTTATTAACATACATCTAAATCACTACAATCAACTATAAGACCACTAGATAAACTATCAATTATTTAGTAAAATTCAATTCAATTACCTCGACTCTATGTTGTTGTTTGGACAATCGTTCTGCAAATGATTTTCTCTTAAGATGACCAGGTGTCCTAGTGAAGCATGATGGCAAAGGTGGCACATCACTCACATTCTCAAGAGACTACATAAAAGCAAAGTAACATTGAAATAAATTAATATATAATTATTAAACAAAATAGGAAATGCATACATTTAAAAAGGTTAGATGTGCTACACACAAACAATCAATTAAAGTACAATTCAATCAAATTACCTCCACCCTTTGTTGGCATTGAGAAAGCCATTCTACAAATGATAGTCCCTTGGGTTGATCAGGAGTTTGAGAAAAGACTATTGGCAAAGATGCTACATCATTCACATTTTTGATTGACTATAAAATAAAATTAACATCAATATATAAATTAATATATAATTACTCACAAAGAAATAAATGCATAAAAAAAAAAGTTGATGTGTAGAACAAATTATACCGGCAAGTCCAAGCCAAATTGGATGGCAGACAAAGTTCCATGATGAACTTCTGTCAACTCCTCTGTCATCAACTGTTATCCCACTTAGATAAATTAGTACTAATAAATTTGTTTATATATTCAAATGGAATAGACCATAAAATTTAACTTTAAATTTTACCTACATAAAAGATTACTCATGCATTTCTCCTTTTCTATGGTTCACTGATCCGGTAGCTTCTACTCTTGTCCCTAACCCCTCAGCTTGAGTTCTGGACCCCATTGCCTCATCTCGTGAATGGAGATCATACTCTGATGTGTTCAACGGTGGCTCACTACTCTCCATAATAGGACCTAAGCATAAATGATTGCAAGAAATACAATGATGGAGCACACATACATGTGTGGACAATGACAGTCTAGTAGAACTAGGTGATCCAATATCATCACCTTCATCATGTGCTTGTGCAAACTGAGATGTCTATATAATCAAATGCTCGGTCAAAGAGTGTATGGCACTAAGGCCTTGTTGTGTTGCATTTGCAACAATGTTTGGGTGTTGCATTGGGGGTGGAGAAGGGACAGAAGGAGGGGGAATATAGGGACCTTGTACTTGTCTCACTGCCCCAGGTCTATCTTGAGGCATGCCCTTACCCACTCCTTGAAACTCTTTAAAGTCAAAATAATTAACATGTTGACCCATGACGAACTCTGCATAGAGTTTATGAAGGAAATACAAAGGTACATCTAAATTGTTGTTGGGTGGTTTATCAAAAACCATCCACTAACGATCCCAAAAGTTATGAATAATGCCCTCATGAATACACCATTTGATTGAAAACTTGGGCTTACAGACATCGACATGCAATCCAGTTTTAGGATTGACAATGTATTGGGCTAACAGAGTTTTTGTAAACTCTGATTCTTTGACTTCATCATATGACAAACCGTTAGCATATTCGGCCTTCTTGGCTTCTTGCCATTGCCTAAATGATTCGTGTTGGGTTGACAAGGTTTGAACATGATTAATGATTCCCTCTAAATTCGATGTCATTATAGACAATCGAGGGTGGTGGCGATACATTTCTATGATCCTACTTATTTGATCAATATTTCTTTGAATATTCTCTTCTATTGTTGGAGAGGGAGGGTTTGGGTTTTCATTTTGTGCATCCATTTTACCTAATTAAAATATAAAACATACACACTTAGCATAAAAGCCAAAAAAATTTCTTGAATATACAAAACAAACAAAAAAAATGTGAAAGTTCTTACCTTTTTGGATCAGATACCCATTCTTCACCTCTAATATCCATTCTTTAGAGATGACACTACGTTTTTCAAGCTGCGAGTTTGCAAAAACGTGACCCTTTTAACTTTTTATGTTTTTTCAAAACAGATATCTATTTTGAAAAGGGATATTCATCATCAAAACAGATATCCGTTTTACTAACGAATATCCATTATCAAAATGGATATCCATTTTCTTTTTCTCAATTGTTTTCATTGTTTTTTTGTTTAGTATTTAAGCATTTTAGCATTTTAGTATTTAGGCATTTTAACTATAAAATACAATCCAAATTTTACAAAGACTGTATCATATGAAAGGAGAGATTTTTGACAAACTATCAAAATTTATATAGGATTATGATGATATATATATTTGATTTTTATATGATTTACTTATACTAAGGTATCTCATAGTATTTCAAATGCACTTTTGAATAGATAATTGTCATAAAAAATTTGTAAAAGCAAGTAGTTTTGGTGTAAATTCTAACAAATCATTTCATGTTTAACTTACATATTAGATGATATTTGTGTCAACAATTGAGATCAAACTTGTGACACTCGAGATCAACCTCTCATTTTTCTATACCTATTCAAATTCCAAGACAATCATTGGATTGATGTCATTTATTTTCTAAAGGTGACAAATCAATTTAGCACATCCTCAACATCATTGGATTGATGTCAATAGAGAGAGCAAGATAGATAGAGGGAGATATCTATAGAGAGGTAGATACAGGAGAGAGGTAGATATGTGTTAGGGGTTAGGGATTAGGGCCATTATTTAGGGTTTACATATTTAGAGAGAGAGAGACTGCTTTTGACATGCAACTATAAACCTTAAATAATGCCCCTAAACCCTAAACCCAAGTAACCCTAAATAATTCCCCCAAATCCTAAACCCTAACCCCTAAACCATAAACCCTAAATAATTCCTATAAGCCCTAAACCCTAAACCTGAGAAAGGGAGTCCTAGTTTCCTTGTTTCCATTTCCTTCATTGGTAAGGGAGAGGGAAATATAGAGGGGAGAGATATGATATATAGGAATGATAGGGGGAGAGAGGCAAGAGATAGAGAGATTGGGAGAGATGGCTAGGTACAGAGAGATAGAGAGGAGACAAATAGGAAGAGATAGAAGAGACAAAGGGGAGAGATAGGGAGATTGAGAGTTAGAGAGGTGTCCAGAGAGACAGGGAGATAGATGAATGATAGGGGAGAGAGAGGCAAGAGATAGGGAGAGATAGATATAGGTAGAGAGAGAGAGGAGATAGATTGGGACAGATAGAGGAGACAAAGGGAAAGATAGGGAGATAGAGAGTGAATGAGATGTCTAGAGAGATGATAGAGAGAGGGAGATAATGGAGAGATAGGGAGATAGAGGTGGAGGGATATTAATTTCAATGACCTCCAAATTTTCCATAAATTCTTCTCCACTAAACCCTAGACCATCACCCAAATCCTTACTTTCCTAATAAAATCCCTTCTCCAAACATCATTTGATCATGTGACTCCTTCCATCACTAGACAGGTGCCTAGGTACTTTCCATTATTCATCTAATACTGTAATCCCAATGTCATAGCTCACATTCCCACACCTACATTCATAGACTCCATTCCCCCTATTGACACCATCGTTGATAATCATTATATAAGGACACTCCCTTGAATAATAATTAAACCATGGATTATCCAATATCCCCATCTTACACTTTCCTCACCTTTGAACCCTTAGAAGATGACATTTAGCTATCCCCACCATTACTAATCACACTTTATAGCAATCCCACATAAGACACATTACCCATCACTTCACCTAGGTCATCACCAATTAAATCACCTCATTACTCCAATCAACCATACCCATACCACCCCTAAACCCTAACCCCTAACCCCTAACCCCTATTTCCTAACCCCTAAACCCTAAACTTGAGAAACCATAAACCCCTAAATCCTAAACACTAAACCCAAGAAACCCTAAACCTCTATCTCTCTATCTCCCTATCTCACTATCTCCCCATCACTATCATTCCTCTACCTCTCAATCTCTCTCCCTATGCTTTGGCCATGTCCCTCACTCTATATCTCCCTATGGGTCCTCTCTCTCTAAACACTAAACCCTAAACCTCTAAACCTTAACCCCTAAACCATAAACCCTAAACCCTAAATAATGCCCCTAAACCTTAACCCCTAACCTCTAACCCCTAAACCCTAAACCCTAAATGTGAGCAACCCTAAACCCTATCTCCTATCTCTCCCTTATCTCCCTGTCTCTATCATCCCTCTACCTCTCAATCCTTCTCCCTATTTCTCTGGACATCTCGCTCACTCTCTATCTCCCTATCTCTCCCCTTTGTCACCTCTATCTCTCCCTATCTATCTCCTCTATCTCTCCCTATCTATCTCATCTCTCTTTCTATCTAGCTATCTCCAAAACTAAGAAACCCTAAACCTAGGTACACCCTAAATCTAATCAACTCTAAACCTATATCTCCCCATCTCTCCCCTATCTCCCTATCTCTATCATCCCTCTACCTCTCTTGATCTCTCTCCCTATGTCGCTGGCCATGTGCCTCACTCTCTATCTCCTTATCTCTCTCCTCGGTCTCCTCTCTCTATCTCCCTATCATTCCTCTCTCTCTATAAACCCTAAATCCAAAACCCTAAACCTCTAAACCTAACCCCTAAACCCTAAACAATTTAAATCCTAAACCCAAAATAATGCCCCTAAACCCTAACCCCTAACTCCTAAACCTGAGAAACCCTAAACCCCTAAACCCTAAACCCCAAACCCCTAAACCCTAAACCCAAGTAACCCTAAACCACTATCTCCCTATCTCTCCCCTATCTCCCTATCACCTTTGTCCCTCACTCTTTATTTCCCTATCTCTCCTCTCAGACTCCTCTATCTCTCCCTATCTCTCCCCTCAGACTCCTCTATATCTCCCTGTCATTCCTCTCTCTCTATAAACCCTAAATCCAAAACCCTAAACCTCTAAACCTAACCCCTAACCCCTAAACAATAAATCCTAAACCCTAAATTATAATGCCCCTAAACCCTAACCCCTAACCCCTAAACCCCAAACCCCTAAACCCTAAACCCAAGTAACCATAAACCACTATCTCCCTATCTCTCCCCTATCTCCCTATCACCTTTGTCCCTCTACCTCTCAATCTCTCTTGCTATGTCTCTTGCCATGTCCCTCACTCTTTATCTCCCTATCTCTCCCCTCAGACTCCTCTATATCTCCCTATTGGTCCTTTATCTCTCTCTAAACCCTAAACCCTAAACCTCTAAACCTTAACCCCTAACCCCAAAACCCTAAACCCTAAACCCTAAATAATGCCCCTAAACCCAAGCAACCCTAAACCTCTATCTCACTATCTCTATCATCCCTCTACCTCTTAATCTGTCTCTCTCTCTCTCTATGTCTCTGGACATGTATCTCACTCTCTATCTCCCTATCTCTCCCCTCTGTCTCCTCTATCTCTCCCAAACTCTATCAGTCCCCTCTCTCTATCTCTCTTTAAACTGTAAACCCTAAACCTCTAAACCCGAGCAACCCTAAACCTCTAAACCCTAAATAATTCCCCTAACCAACCTCTAAACCACTTCTCTATATAGGTGCAACTAATACCACTTTTTCATTGTTTTCCACATTTAATTATATTCTTTTCCAATTTCCAAGTCCTGCATGTGTCCAAGTTGTATTGTTTGTCAAGTTTTAAGTCTAATTGATAGTCCCAACTCTCATGGTTATTAAAATGTTAGTATAGTTAGATTTATCCTTAGGTAACATTAATTTACACATTGTTGCACAAACAACCACACTGAAACATAACCTTACCTAAGTAAGGTTAACCTTTAAGGTTCTTTCATAAATGGCAAGCTTAACAGATCCAACTAGTTCAATGTTCTTATAGTCCATGCTTACCCTTCCAAGAGAGTTCATGCCATGTTAACTTTGCATTATGTCCTAACATATCACATGAAGGACATCATCATCACAAGGAATAACAATGTCATGAAGGATTAATGAAGGTGTAGCTTCACCACATAAAGTATCATTCATAATTTTATCACTAGATGGTAAGGGTATATCATGTGTATCCTTCTCAAACCATGTATCATGAATCAAATCATATGAAGGATTGGGTAAAGCAATTTAGGGCATGAAATCCAAAATGGATATCTGTTTCTAGAAATACAAAACAGATAAAATGGATATCCATTTTCAAAACGGATATCCATTTTCAAAACAGATATCCATTTTGTATTTCTAGAAACGGATATCCATTTTGGTTTGGTATCCAAACCAAAATAGATATCCATTTCAAAACATATGAAAGTCAAACTTTGCCAAGTCACGAATTTTGCTAAGTAAAAACGTGATTTTTTTCCTATTGCCACTGTTTGGTCCGCGATGATTCTACACATACCCAAAATAAGCAGGCTAAGTGAACTAAGAGGAATAATTATCCCTAAGTTAGAGGCAATGCATGAGGCCCTAACTGATGCCCAGACCATAGCCCAGACTAGTGATCTGGTAGACTTAAACAGGGCAAAAGCTTTTGCTGCTAAGTGGTCACATTTCAATCTTGGACAGGATGAAGCAGAGTTGGGCAACATAATTTGTCCAGTTGAAAATAACTTTTGCAGATATACTTAAGTATATGTAAGTATGACTTGTATATATACTTATGCGACTATGTATAGGTTAAATTTTGCAAATTTTGGTGTGCGGATTCCACCCTTTGCCATTGATGTCAAAGGGGGAGTGAGGAGGAGTGAAAATGTGGAATCTAGCTAAGGGGGAGCTCCAGTAAAAGTGTACATAAGATAGAGCATCAGCCAAGGGGGAGTTTGTTATAACACTTAGTCATTTTTCACTAAGTGTTGCCATAAATGCCAAAGGGGGAGATTGTTAGCAAGAGACACTATGTGGCTTCATGAGTATTGTCATTGATGGCAATAAAGTCCATCCCACACATCCGCAGGACATGGTATGTCTATACCGGAAGTCAAATTGAAGAGTATTTTGGTCTGGTGAGCAAGAACATAGCATGCAGCAAGGTCTGACAATCAGGTCTGGATCTCTCAGAGGAAGTATCTCAGCAAAGTACGGACTTGGACAAGTCAAGAGGAGTACCATGAATGATACATTCTAGAGATTGAGCCTCTGGTGATGAAAGAGTGAAAAGATATGAGCACGTAAGTGTTGGGTTCCTATTTGGCAGAGTAGACTAAGGAAGAACTGACCAGCAGAGCATCAGACCTTAATCTGGATGAGAAATTGATGGTGATCAAGTTTCTTGAGGGATCATTCATGGTTGGCTGACATGATTGATGACTCCTATAACTATCTTTTTGATACGCATCTCTTAGTAAGCATGAATTTAACCGACAGACTAGAGTTTGGAAAAATCTTGAGTATTCCAGATGCCGACTAGAAAGATGTTGACATCCTTTGTGTGGATATATATACCAAATGGATTTTGATGTGAAGTGATATATGGTGTGTTGTGAAGTGTGAAGAAAAGTAGAGAGCAGTGTGGAAGTAGCAATAGATGTCCAGTATGTGACAGAACAACAACACTAAAGCAGAGGAAGAATGAAGTGTAGTAGATCAGTATATTGAGCCTAACCAAAACTAAACCTCAGCATATGTGGATGCTTCTCATCAGTTTAAGTACCTGGTTTCTTTCTATAAACTATTGTAGGTAGTGAGCCTCTTGTGAGCAGTGTGCTTAGGCAATGAGCCCTAATTAGCAAGTGCCATTTTGTACTTCTATTCTTTTAACAGAGAATACAATCTTGGGTTAGTCACCCCGTGGTTTTTCCCTTAATAGGGTTTTCCACGTAAAAATCCTTGTGTTATGTGTGTTGATTTCTTTCTGCTCTCATGTTCATGTATGCTTATATGTTTTGATACTGCACTAATTATTAAAGAAGAAAAGAAAGTCAAATAATTAAGATAACTGATTCACCCCCCCCTCTCAGTTATCAATAGTACCATGTTGTTAAGGATGAGTCAAGTCCTTACATGTGGTATCAGAGTCGAGGCTCAAAAACTAGGCTTGGAGGTCTGCTAACCTAAAGCATGGTAAGAATTAAGGTTAATGGTATTCCCCCTCTTGCGATCTAATGATCATCCAGTTATTGATAAATGTGGAGAGAAACATGTAAAGAAAAGGAAATGGTAAGGCCATAGATAAACCCTCCCTAGAGGGCAAGATGAACAGATTGATACTAGTGATAGTATGTGTGTAATGAGACAATAGTAGTCTAGTACATGACAATTGTGAGACTTGTGGATTCTCTTTTGGGAAGTGGATATCATATTTGGTGGCTAATTCCTTTTGTGGCATATCTTAATGGATCTTGTCATAATGGCATGCCCTGGGTTGTGGGGGCATATGACTATTATTGCAACTGCTAGCATGTGTGCTGTAATGTGACTTCTATAAATTGCCTTATCCAGGAGGGGCCTCGGGCAGGTTATATGGGGGAGTAGGAGTCCTAGGGGATTCTATTGTGAGGATGGGGGTTGCAAATGGGACAAGTTTGGGACAGTCATAATCCATCCATCCCCCTAGATCTATGTGTGTGTTTCTTGCATACCTTCCTCTTGGAGGATAACACTTTAAACACATGTGAGCAAGGTATTAGGAAGAGTGAGGAGGGTTCCTTGAGAGTGCCCTGAGACCATATTTGTTTTTCAGATACATGGCACTAAGTTATTAATGATATTGGTTTCCTTTGGAGGTGAGACTATATGGTTTTATGGCTAACTAGATGAGTATTAGAGATAGCTATTGACTTTTGGGAAATTGATGTCATTCATGGACTCCTAGTTTGGGAAGCTACTATCAATTTTGGGATGCTAGTACTACATTTGGATAACAATCCCTAAGGTGGTGCCAGTTGATCCAATAGTTGCAAAGAAAGAGATGGATGGAAAGTTTAGAAGAGTTGTTGATGTGGAAGTCTCTGCAAATAGGCATGCATGATAGCTAGAATTGTTACCTTTCACTTGAGTGTTGATGTGTGTGCTTGAGCACATATTCATTTTAAGTGTAATGTTTATATGACATCAAAATAATGAAGGTCACTGATACTCAGAAGAATCCTTGGGAGGATTAAACTTGCACCTGGCTAGATGCTCACAAACCCAAGGGAGGGTGCAAGGTCCTCAAAACATTCTTATTGAATAAACTTACAAAAATTCTTTGGTGCAATATATGGGCTTATTGTGTAATTTCCTATAAGTAAGTGACTCAGGATTCAGATTGATCCTGATGAGTCTAAGTCTCTGTCAGAGCAATTTATTCCTATCCTTGTTAGCCCATATGACTGTTGTATTTACCTATCCCATATTGGATAGAGTTTTGGTTTGTTTGACCAATTTAGGCTTGTTTGGCCATTATTTTGGAAGGGGAATTGTGTGAAATCAAAAGGTGTAATTCAGAGTTGTTGGAAAAGATAAAGGAACTAGGAGAAGACAAATATGATGCCCTTGAAGAAGAATTGAATAATGCAAGAAGGAGAAATGAAGAATTTGAACTAGAGTTGACATTGTGTGAAGATATTGAAGAGAGATTTGAAGAGTTGGAAGGTGGAACAGAGGAACATAGATCTAGAAGAAGGTTTGAAAAATATTAAAAAGGGAGAATAGTTTACAGAAGAGTGAAATAGCAGGATTCAAAGAACAAGTTAATCAGTAGGAGAATCCACTTGTAGCATGCAGAGAAGAAAATTCAAACCTGAGATCTAATCCTGAACTTTGTGATGTTTCATGTGATACTAATGATTTGAGTGATGTTGCAAAAGCTTCTTTAGAAAGTGAAATTGAAGATAACAGTGTGATTGTACCACATTTATTGGGAAGCGATAGGGTCCATTAGACCCAGTTCCGTATGAACTAGTTTGCCCAAAGGATAGAAGGGCTTGGTTGGCTTTATTTCATTATATCCCATTTTGGACACTTTTGCCCGGATTGGCTATTTTCTGAGTACACAGATTGACTAAGATAATATAATTCTTCTAAACTATGGTGGCGTATCATTTCTCTTGGATTCTAACACATGTTGGAGTAAATTTCAAATGTAACTAGAAATTTTGATAATGATGGATTACCAAGGGAGAATCTATGTACCTACATTTTTTTATCGAACTTAGAAAGTTGATTATGAGGTTTTATTATCATTGATGATGGAATTTTAAAGTGAATTGCAAGCATGAATGATCAAGGTCATGACATTGTAATAGCATCAAAGGAGGTTTTAAAATGAGAGAAAATTAAGGATATGAACAATAAGATTAGACATTTGGACTTTGACTTTGGTATGATTTTCGTTATGATCAAGTATGATCAAAGGAAAAGGAGAACAATAAATGTGACCCTCTTATGCAAGAAAGAAACTAACTTAAAGGTGGATTTAGAAAGATAAATTGGTATAAATTATGATATATCTCGAAAGATGGAATAATTAGTAAAAGAAGAAATTTTATTTAATGATATTTTGGATATGTTGACTTTGAATGGAAATAGTCAGAAACCAAGTGAGGAGCAAGTGTACTTAGATTTATTATGAATGAAGGTAAGAGCCTAATGAATCTCCTGAAGATACATAATAATAATAATAATAATAATATTCTCATCCTCACATTTGATATGATAATAATTTGGCCTCTTAACATTGAACCTATTTTGGGATACTTTCACTTCATTTTCTCTTGAATATACCATTCTCATAACAAATCCATGAGCATGGGAATGTCTTGCATTCATTAGTTTTATATCACATGTTTGAGTTCATGATAATGATGCATATTTGATTTGAGGGCTCCATTCTATGATAATTAAAAAGTTATATTATAATGATAATGTGCTTAATAATGACACTCTTGCAAGTTAGATTTATTCCTTAATTTTTAGACACTTATTTACTTATTGTTGCATTTAAAAGGTTCCTAAAGATAATTATGAGGAAGGTACTTACATGATGAAGTAATGATTTAAAAATGACATCTTTGGTAACTTATGGTTAATCTTAATGATTTATTACTTGTTCAAAGTACTTTGTGATGAATTTTTGTATGCCAACATGATAATCTTAGAAGCATGGCTGAATAACACCATAACATGATATGTCCGACAACCTCTGCAAGTGTTTATTATAGACACAAGAAAATTTGAATGAACAAGTATACGGGAATACTCAAAATTCCTGACTAGAGGACAAGCTACAAGGATATGCTCAAATAGGTTTGAAAGGTTAAAATAATTTCTTAAACTCACATTGTTATGATAATATATGGATACTTTATCATTTTGGAACCTGGTAGAATTTTGATTTATATTGAGTCCTTTTGCTACCTTAATAAACGAACTATAGCCAGTGATGTTTTGCATCGAGACGATGCAAAGTTTTAGGGGGGAAGTATGTCACGACCCGCTTCTACCCCTTGAACATATTTTTTGATACTTAGAGATTCAAGTTTGATTAGAGTTATCATATCATACTATGCATAATTAATTACTTTTTACTTTAATGTCTAATGGTATGCATTTTATTACTCAAATCATATCTTTTATATTACTAACACACATAAAAGGATATTAATGACCTTTCTAAATTTAAAAAAAACAATAAATAAATAATGTCAAGTCATGATAAAAATAAAATAAAAATAACAATAAATGAATTTTAGTTTGACACAATTTAGAGTTTTAAATAAATTAATTAAACTAATAAAAATCTAGAAGGGAGTACAGTTCTAGAAAAACAGAAATAAATGAGGATTGAACTCCCCTCATTTCCAAGTCAATTTTCAAAGATATCATTTATTGATTAAATGAGGATTTCCACATGAATTTATTACAAATTGGAAAATTGGAAAAGAAACATTTATTGAGTAGACTTGACTTTCAAAGCCAAGATTTTTCCACCATGTGCTTCGAAAAAGAGTGTTCTAGACAAGGGTTGAATTTTTCTATAAATAGCATGGAAGTATGAAGGGAGGGACACACATGGAGACAGTTTTGAGCTCCATGGTTGGAGCATTTTTTAAGATCCATCCTTCTTTTCTCTTTAGAAGTTTTATCAAAAAGCTCATTGTTCTTATGATTTCATGATTTTTTTTGAGTTTGAAATTTTGTATGAAGTAAGTATGAAAATTTGGATTGTTTGCATAATTTAACTAGCCTAGATTTATGTAAAAGAGATTGTATTTCCTTATAATGATATAAGAGATGCCTAAAGTTGCTCTAATTTCCTGTCAAGCATTTTAAGGGTCTCTAAAATAAATCTACACCTTACATGCTAAGAAATTGATTTCGATTTAAAATCAATTACGAGAGAATTTGTGTATAGGTTTTTGTGAAGGCTTAGGTGATTGGAAGTGGCAATTGCAAATATTACATTTAATGAAAATTCCCCTTTTGTCATGTTGTGATGTATGTCCATACCTTGAACCAAAGCTCCCATTTTGGCACAGACAGGGAGAACACTGTCAAAAGTTGTGGAATCTAGCTTTCTGCTTGCCAATTGTTATTGCTTGAAAGTTTTTAATGTCTTTTAAACTAATCCATTTTATGCATACCCTACAATCATGGCATTCCATGAGACTATATTTTTTTTAGGCATTTTGTGAAGTAGTTCACGTGCCTTGTCTATGCTTCCACATTTTGTACATGTGTACCAGATTACTTGCAATTACATCATCTGACAAAAATTCCCCTTCCATTATGTTTGATGGGTGATCATACCCTATTTATGAGTGCCCATTTTGGCATGGATAGGAAGAACACAGCCAAGGTTGTGGAATTTGGTTTTATAGCTGACAATTGCATTTGGTAGAAATTTTTTAATGACTTATCACTAAATCTGTTTTGTGCATATCCTGAATCGCCAAGACCACATTTCTTTAATAAATTCTGTCAAATAGTTCACGTTGTTGACTATGCTTCCACATTTTGCATAAATGTCTACCAGAGTATTTCCAACTACAATATCTAACCAAAATCCCCTTACCATTATGCTTGATGGATGGTCATACCCTGTTCCTGTGCGCCCATTTTGGCACAGATAGGAAGAACGCTGCCAAGGTTGTGAATTTTGGTTTTACAACTGACAGTTGTATTTTCTTGAATGCTTTTAATTGTCTTATCACTAAATTCGTTCTGTACATTTCCTGAATCATTGTAGTCTATGAGACTATATTTCTTTTAGGCATTTTGTCAAACATTTTCCATCCCTTATCTATTCTTCCACATTTTGTACGCATGTCTACTAGTGTGTTTCCGACTATAACATTCAGCCAAAAAAAATCCCCTTTCGCTATGCTGCGTGGATGTCCATACCCTACGCTAAAGCTCCCGTTTTGGCATAGGCAAGGAGGACGTTCGCAAAGGTTGAGTAATTTTTCTTTATGCGTACCAATTACATTTGTTTTAAGTTTATAAATCCCTTTCAACATATCCATTTTGTGAAATCCTGCAATCATTGCATTCCACGAGGTGAGATCTCTTGTGGCATTATGTCAAAAAGTTTATGTGCCCTGTCTGTTATTTTATGTTTTGCATACATAATTACCAGACCTCTTGCAACTACAACATCTGACAATAATTTCCCCTACTGTTATGCTTTGACAGATGTCTATATCCTCATCCCAAGCTTCAATTTATACATGCGCATGGAGGATGCTGACTAAGGTTGAGGAGTTGGGCTTTACACCGCTAGTTGGAAATCTGACATGGCGCCCATTAGTATAGTGTAAGCCTATTTTTCAGATTACTTCATTTAGCATCATCAATAATCTCCAAAAGGACATTGCCCCTATTTAAAATGATGGAAAATGTTCTCATCTCACAATAATTTCTCTGGTGACAATCTTGGAGATACGTTTTGTGGAAAGTATGGAGAAAAAGAGTAAATGAATAATGTGTGGATATAGAGGTTGAATAGAAGAATATGAGAAATAAATGATAGAGTGGAGAATAATAAATAAAAATGGGCATGTTATAAATGATGAAAAATAAGTAGTGATAATATGATAATATAATTAGTGAAAAAGAGATATAATATGATTTAAAATATAAAAAAAATGGAGTAATGAGATAGGTTATAAGTAAAAATGATACAATGAAGAAGTAGGTTAAGTGGTGAGGTGCAAATGATTATAATAAAGTAATGAAGATGAAGAGATGTGACAAAAGTAATGATGAGTATTATTATGGGGTAAATTAATGATATAAGTGTGAGAAAGTGTGAAATATAATGGGTATGAATCAAATGAGAGAATAAAATAAATGAAGGAGTACAATGAAGTTTGGGGTATAAGTTTGAATTTCATTTTTTAGCTTAAGAAGATCTTGTCTTTAACTTAGTGCTACGAAATCTTCTTATGCAAAATCTCTATAGATTATTACATATCCATTAGCTACTATCATTCCTTCAATGCTTAGACCTTGCTTCATTAATTATAGTCAAAGTAAATTAGAAAACTCTCTATAATTTATACTTTAAGGAAGGTATTACATATGTATACTCAATGTTGAAACTCAAATCATAAAATTTCTAAAAATAATTAATGTAATTTATGGGAGAGATCTCTAAAATAAATGAGGTGAATAGAGGATAAGTCATTCAATTTTATCGAGTCTTACCCAATCATACAATAGTGTCATCTTGGACTAATCCATTATCTAGTTCTTGACCATATTAAGAAAATAACCCTTAACCAATGGATATGTTTAGATTATGTTAGTTGAATCAAGTTAATAAAGTGTTGAGAAGAAGTAGGATTATTAGAAGACTTTGGTAAGTAAGATTCCTATATCATATCTTTTTTTTTTCCAGCAATATTGGTATTTTCTATCCTACGATATCACATCAATTTCAATGAAAGATTAAACTTAAGATGTTTTGATAAAGCTATAGTTTCCTTACAATTTTCAATTAACATAGTAAAATATATTATATTACAAATAACATTGTTATAAGATTGAAGTCAGAATCATAATTGAAAATAAATCATGAATGTATAAGTAATTGTCAAACCTCATGGGTACAACATTAAAAACTTAGTGATTTAGAACAACTTCAAAGAGTCATCCAATATGACTTATGAAAAGAAGTAAAGCTTGTTTGACTAATAGTGTTAACATTTAGAAAGTTTTAGTTGAGAAACTTATTGAGATTCAAATATCGTAAATTCATGTCCATTTTCAAATATAAGTAAGTTGAATGCTTTTGCAAGGAATTGATCCACATACTATACTATTGAACAATTTTTATGTTCAACAATTTAATTATCAATAATTCCTAGTATTCTACTAGACTAGATCATTATGTACTTTATTGATTAAGTGTTTTTCAAGTCTTATGCTTTTTGAATCGATTAAGATAAAGAAAAGTATTATTATGAGTTCACAGATTATAAATATGGTCTGGGTTGACCAATCAAGTAGTATAGTTCTTTTGTGATCGATAAGTAGTTCAATCGTAAAATGATATTTCCAATAAGGATGTTAGAATATTATTGTTATAATGCACTTATTTATTGATGCAAGTTTGTTAACAATGGAATTAACCAATTTTATTAAAGTATAAACCCACTTAGGGAGTTTCAAGTAAACCTCTTGTTGGGATAACTGTCTTAATTTACAACTTTTATTAAGTCCTCATTGGTTCCAATTGAAATTAAGTTAGTAATGATCATGCAAGAAATTGTATCAATTCTTTACTTGTATGATAAAATAAGATTCCCTTGTTCCTCTTAAGACTGAATCTTTATGTGCAATATTGAGACAATATATTTTCTAGTTTATGTTATGTATAATTATGAATTGATGACATTGATTGTATCATTTCCAGTCCTATTCGTTTCACATAAACAAATTGATCAAGCATATTTTCTATACTTAACTTGCATCAGGATTCAGTGAAGTATCTTCCCTTTATCAATTTATTTATTAGTTTTGATGCAGGTATATATCTTTTCTATTAGCTAGGTAAACTTTAACAAACATCCAAAAACTCAAACAAATTGTAGTATTCATTTTTTATGGTACCTCTATGTCACGTTTACGGGTAATTCCCTCACGTTGAACCAAGTACCTCGTCCCTAACATAGTTGCAACAATGATGTCTGAGCACCATCACTCTAAATCATCGAGGAGTAATAAGTGACATGTGAAAGTTAAATCCGTAGGAAGGGAAAATATTCTCAGATATCTCAATAAGAAGATTTAACTAAAAAGAAAGGATGAGTCTATTGAAATAGTTGTATGATGGTTACCATGTGAATTTTTAAGTACTGAGGCTAAAATGCTCATTTAGAAAACCTTTAAAACTATCAACAAAATATAGGACTTGTCGACAACGCAAGTCTAATTCAGAGATGGCTTGAAAATTGTCAGATAAGGCAACGAGTCTAAACAAGAAACCCTAACTGCCATATGCTCTCACCTCTTCTTTACAGATCTTGGTGATCAAAAAGCACTAGGGAACCTTGAATGGACTCAGTCACCAAATACCCAAATTGTTTTATGCAAGTGAACTAGATTCCTTGAGCTGACACCTAGTAGGGATTCTTCAACACTAGGGTTGCATGACATCCACCCCTTTTAGATGGTCATGATAGTTGATTTAATTCCATCCTTGTTTCACCTAAGTGGGTGGTAGCCGATGAAGAACTATCTGGGGCAGGGAATCACCCTAGAAAGGGCTGCATACCCACTCACAATTGCATCAAACATAGTGCAAGATAGAACTACATATTCGCATACCCCAGTATTAGTCACATTCAAAGGAGGGGGGCCTTGATCCTATAGATACAAGGAAGGTAGGCAGTCTGGATGGTGAAGGATGGCCCTAATACTCAAGTCCCCTAGATATAGGGTGCTCTTCTATAATTGACAATGTGATCTTAACTTTCTATGAAGTGATCTCTGAGTCGTGTTAACATGAGATTGTCTAGTTAGTTTTGTGCAGGATACTAGTCACTTTAGAGAAAGCAAGTTGTCAAAAAAGAATGCCGGGTGTAGTGAAGAAATTAAGGTATGTGTTGCTTAGTTGTTCTTATATGATATCTTATTAAATCTACACTCTCTTTTCACTAGATTAAGAATGATGATCCTTTCAGGACTTGATGACCTTATTCAACAGAGAAAAAGAATTTCCAGATCATCATTCATTTGTAGAAGGTTGTTTGAAAGATAAGTTATGTCATTTCACTACGATGATTATTCATTTTGTAAATGAGATACATAAAAGAAATAAACATTACATTGAATGAAAACATGATAGATCAAATGTCCCACACAAGTCATGGGAATAGCTGAACAAGAGTAGATATAAGAAATATACTATGCATTTGGGAATAGGAGAGGGAAGGATCATAGCCATCATTCCCTTTTTAGTGTCTTTAGTTTCTGAGGTTTCCTTCTATCCATGCTCGTGATCTCCAATAAGAACCTACAAAATTGGAAGAGACCTGTTAGAGCTCTGGTTATGAGTTCCCTATGTGCGTATCAACAAAGGCATAATATGTTTCCTATAGTGCACTAAGTCAGATACATATTATTCACATATAAGAGAGATTGAAAAGAAACAATCATTGTACTTCACTAATTTTATCTAACATGTTTGTTTCATGTGCAGGTATAGGATAAGTCATGTAGCTGTTTGAAGACATATCTGCATGTGGTGTAAAGTAGACTTCCACAAGGGTTGAGCCCAACATGCTGCCCCTGGTCCTCAGAGGGGATGGAATGCAAATTATATTCATAATGCATGATTGAGTAACTAAAGAATGTATAAAAGAACCATATAGATATAGTTATCAAACTGATATCATGAAGATGCAATTGCAAGTTGTATTTACATGTTATTCGTACTAGTAAAGTGGAGGAGGTGCAATGATTTAATGTGGTATGTATATACATCTACATTTGATATGATATAGTAGACCAGATGCCAAGCATATGTGCCATGAGACAGTTCTAATTGAAACATTCAAAATGTATACATATCAAATGTAAATGGAGATACCAGTCATTAATGAAACACATAAGTATATGGAGCACAACATACATCAAATGCCTTCGCCATTATAAAGAAGAAAATTTTGTTGCTCTTGTCTCAAGAGTGATAGTAAAAGAATTAGGTAATAGTATTATGCAACTTATAACAAGTTTAAAGCTAGTGAAAAGAATATCATATGTTGCAGGTATAGTTACAATATTATATGCCAAACAGTTGCAGCAATATATCAAATAATATGACATGTCACAGATTAGGTGTGATTGTTCAAATGTGTACAATGACAAGAACAACATGTCACCATTTTAAAATGCAATTGGAACAACAAACGTTTTATATTCATTTACATTTGATGTGAAAGAGATTAAGTTTGATCATCCAAGGGTATATAGAAGAATGCAAGGAAAAGAATAGCTATGCCAAATACACTACATCATGGCAAATAGTGCAATTTAAATGCTCATGAAGAGCACAGTCATGAACAAGAAGCCACATATTAAATATGAAAAAGGTACATATCAAAAGAGAGTTACAGTATGTAGGGTTGCATTATAGAATGCAATAGGAACAACTTTCTCTTCACACAGTACAAGAAATGGTAGATATTATGAGTTTTCAGGTCATAGCCAAGATTGTAGTTTTCTTTGCATAATGTCATAATCCATGTCACATTCTACAGGGGGGTCATCTACAGGAGGATTCAAGTGAAAAGAATAGCATGTATTCTTAACTAGCACATTTCATCATGGTAATAATGGAACCTCAATATATATATTCAACTACAAGACAACTACAGAAGGAATCAAGAACATTCATATGTTTATCTTGTAGTGGACATCATGAGTCCATATGCTGCCATGTAATAGGAAAAGAGCATCTATAGATGAAATAAATAGGTCTGAACTTGTTTTGCATATACAAAAATGGAAAAAGTTAGTTCATGTACCAGAATTTTGAGTTCCTTACGAACCCTTGTCATATTTTTGAATAACAGTCAAAGAGCAATATTCAGAACATAATGACAAAAGGAATAGTAATAGTAAACAATGATCTTATAGAGATATCATACATGGCTGGAGCTAGAAAGAAGGATTTGTTCTCAAGACATATATAAAATGAAAATGAAAATTTGAACTCATTTTATCTCTCAGTGTCAAGGAAATGGTAAGAAGCATAAAATTTTGTTCCACAAATGACTCAAACCCATTTTGGGGTTTTCATAAAAAGATATCTTCAGGAGATGAGTCGAGGGTTTAAAACTCAGATGAAAGAGTAATGCTCAAAATATAGTCATGGCCTGTATCAGGCTCATATGTCCATAGAAAATACTCAGGAAATAAAGAAATGAGTGTGTAAAGTTGTGGCCTCAGAGAAGCGAACCCACATGAAGATAAATGTTTCAATGCATTTTTTTGTACACAAATACCACAACCCTATTGGTATACACAAGAGAAGCTTCAGATTTAAAAGAAAAATGAGTTTTTTCAGTCCATTCAAGCAAAACATGCTCAGAAATGATGGAAAATGTAGTAAATAGTCGCGGCCTTTAAAAGAGTACTAGTTTCATGGTGTTTTTTTGTAGGATAAAGAGGGGAATACTTTCATTTTTAATTTTTTGAGTTCATATCAATGATGTAACCAGAGAGTATATATAGATTTCAAACTCGAAGAGCTCACCTTGACTGATACACAAAGCTGAGGGTTTTTTGCCTTCTTTTGCTTCATTTTGCTCTCAAATGGAGCTCAAACAATTGCAATCGTGGTGCCTCAAATGTAGGAAGAAATACAATAGGTGATATGCATCACCAACATAACTTGGTTGTGGCTTTAAAGCTGAAATTTGTCTCAAATAAAAAGAAATGGTGCAATTTTTATGTAGAGAAGATTTACCTTGCATTTGCCTTAAAAAATCCTCAAGGAATTGCTTGAACACAGAGAGAAATGCCCAGCTTTTCCTTCAAACCTTAAGTCTAGTGGCGGTCATAGTAGAGTCAAAGATTAAAAAAAAAAACTTTAAAGTGAAAATGAGCACGAGAAAGTAGGGCAAAAGTTGCTTTGTGTTTAGGGTTTACATTATGCCCTAATTCGATGGGCATTTTCATCACATTTCATTCATTTTCATTGCCTCAAGTAATACCCTTCATGGTATCATGCCCATCCTAGTGACTATGTCTTAAGAGTTAGAGTGGTATCAAAAGCCTTAGGTTTCCTTGCACATTCTATGTTAAGGTTTGATACCTTAAAGCTCATTTGGTCACTTTTGAAGATAAGTCACATGCCTTGGAGACTATTTGTACAACCAGGTGGAGGGTAGGCCTTAAAGGCCTTTCTATTTTTTTGTAAAAACTACATATATGTGCCTTGATATATTTTTATAATTTTTTTTATATGAAAATATCCAATGCTATGTAATGTAATATACTTGGCGATATGTCACGTACAGACTTGTAATATTTTGCAAAAAATCAAATCGAATCACGATATAGAATAAAACTGCAATCTCAATGTAAAGTTTTGTTTTAAAGCAATGATTTATAACTTGCTTTAAAATTAAACCTATTTTATGCAGTTAAAATAGATAAAGGAAACAATATCTTGTTTTCTTTAGTTTACTTTCTTTTGGGGCAGATATGGACAAAATGGAATCTTTTTGGAGTAGACAGAGCATATTTTCTAGTGGGACCACATTGGAGGACTTTTGGCAGTTTGTTTTCATAGTTTTGAGGTAGTTTGGTGGGTTTTTTATCAACTTTTCAGAGGAGCTTGAAAATGGATTGGCATGGTTTATTTTTAGGATCTTGTCCTATCTTTTCTCTTGGAGATCATTCCACAGGATTTATTATAGATAGCTAGTCCTTTTTGAGTAGCAGAGATAGGAGTTAGAGATCAGAGTTCAGAGATTTTCAGAGTCTTCCTCTCACAATGAGAGAGTTGTACTTCAGTTTTGTACTCATTATTCCTTGCAGTTTATAGAACATCAATTTTTCTTCCCATTTGTCTACTCATTTACAAAGTTGATTTGATATTACATTGTGATAGTTATTTATCCAGTTATTTATCCTCTGTTTTGTCTTAATTTTGAAATGGGTATGAGAACATTTTATTTGATTCAGGTTGCATGTTGTGTTTAGATGAATCTTCATGTGAAATATTAATGAATTAAGTATAATCAAGGGGTTGTGAGAGTTATAGTTCTATGAACTGATTGTGAGTGAGATCTGGTAGGAGTTTAAGTATTGGTGCATCACCTTAGGAATTAATTTTAGTTATTTGTTTCATTTCAGTTCACCTTCTTACCTTTTTTCGTCTGCAAAACATTTAGATTACTAAAATCATTAGGAGAGCCAACTCACTCTAGAGGTTCACTCTAATCTTTAGGCAACCCACGGGCCTAGGAGTGTTCCCATGTTGTACAAGGATAGCTAAGGGTGAAATCCTGATTGTTAATAGTTTTTGGCATGCCCGATGGGACTCTGAAAGTGTTTTCAGAGAAGCTATCGATTCTTCAAGTTGTTGTTCCAGTATATGTAGTAGTGTTCTAGCCTTTGGAGGCTTTTACAATATACATGGCGACTCATTTTCTCTAGTCTTGTAAGCAGATTAGTGTTTCTAGCTGATGAAAACCAGATATAGTTCTGACCCATTTGAATATTTAGAGCTATCTCCGCCAAGAAGAAGAGGTAGATCAACAAATAGAATAGTTGATCCATCGAGGAGGTCAAAATCAACACCTTCGAGACTCAGTCCTCCAACTGCAATACAAAGAAGTAGAAGTCTGGTACTGATAGGCCAGATACCCATAATGACCAGACAGTTCATATTTGCACCTTTTAATGGGGGCATCCCATTACAACTTGAATAGCGTGATGATATTCCAGTTGCAGCCCTCAAAGGACTGTCATATTTCACCGGAGAGGATCACACTATAGCTGTTGAGCACATTCAGGATGTGGGAACTCTGTGTTCAGTACATAATGTTACCCAAGAAAACATAGCAATTAGATTATTGGCTGCATCATTAAAGGATAAAGTTTTGTAATGGTTCAGAGGTCTTGCAGAGAATTCAATAACAATGTGGGATTAGCTAGGAGATGGGTTGCACAAACATTTTGAAGACAAGTCCGATCATCTCTCATTACTGGAGCAAATGAGCACCATCAAAAGGGCACCCCACGAACACATGGCAAATTTCAATTACCGATTTCAGAGAACTTAGGATAGGATCCCCACAATGGTAAAACCTCTGCCAAGGTATGCATTTTTGTTTTATCTTAAGGCTTTGAATAGTGAAATTTTTGTAATGATCCAATCTATGGGTGGATCTACCCTTCCTAATGCTTTTGAAGTTGTTGTTAGAGTAAAAAATTTCCTTATCCAAATAGGGAAAAATAGCCCCAAGGCCTCCTTTACCCATATTTCTAGAAATCCAGTCACCTATGCCCACGTTAGTTCCTCCTTTGGCTATTGTCCCACCAGTTCTAGCAATAGGATATCAAGCTGCAACCCAAGAAACCACTGTCCTAGCTCAGTCCCAAGAAATCAAAGAGTTAAAGGGCATGCTGCAGTCCCTTGGCAAGACTTTTAGCAATGAATTTGTTAATATTAAGAAGCAAATTGGTCAAGAATATAAGCCTTACCAAGCCCCGTATCAATCTAATCAGCCAAATAGACTACCTTTTCAAGCTGATCCACAGGGCCAAAGAAGAAATTATAATCCTCGACCTTTTCAATCATATAATCCCAATGTTGCCAGCACTTTGAAAGAGCTTGTACCCGATCAGAACAACATGGCACAAGATAGTGATTGGTGTTATCCATGTCACCAACCCCATAACCAGGCTACATGTACAAACAGTGTAAGAAATCAGGCTCTTATGGTGCAAAATAGCTATGCAGGTTTGGAAGGTGTCTTGGTGAAGTTTTATCTTAGCAAAATAATACTGATGTGGCCCTAATAAACTTGCAAGACATTGATTTCTGCAGTGTAAGTTATCCTCAAGGCCAAAATCAGGAAAATACACCTATCTTAGTCAACACAAGGTCAAAAAAGAGGGATGTATATATTGATCAACAAGCTGCAAATGTACAACAACAACTTGCCAAGGATAAATTTCAGACTTCTTCATCACAATCTACCCCCACAACACAACAAAAGGTGAAAAATCTGCAAAGAGATCAAACTGTACCTAGAAAAGATCAATCCAAAGTTCAATCACAACCTTTTCAAAGGTAGAATGATGTTGCTGCTATTAAAGGACAACAAAAGGTAAGTCTTGTTTCTTTCAATATAGTGGATCACCTTAAGAGAGAAACATTGAATATGTCAGTAATGGATGCATTGCATATTCCTAGCCAAAAGAATCTGTTACAAGAGGCATTGGCTAAACTTTCAATTTTTAATTGTTCTAATAAAGAAAAGGCCAAGGTTGTACTTGCCAACAACTTAGAAATTAAGAGTGAACATCCAACCAAAGAGGTAAAACCTCCTCCTTTTTTCCTATGTCTGATTATTGGTGACAAACTTGTTCATAATTGCATGATAGATTCTGGAGCAAGTAGTCATGTCATGCCCAAGAGTCTAGTTAATTGATTAGGGTTAGTCTATGAGCACCTTTCAAAAGGAGTGGTCCAGCTAGATGGGTCTACTGTTAATATTGTAAGGATAATTAGAAATCTGCCACTTAGCTTGCATGCCTATCCTAATTTTGCAATTCATCAGGACATTTACATCATTGATCTATCACCTAACTTTTCTCTATGCCTTTTTAGGGAATTTACTGCCAAATTGGGTGGGTTTTTATCTTCTGATTGGTACCACTTATTTTTTAGAACAAGATATGGTACGAAAGTAACCATACAATCTGAACCACTTGCAAAGGATCATGTTAAGCCCTATGTCCCCAGCCCAATAAATGTTAACCTCTACATCACCCATGGGTAGTAGGATCAATCCATGAGCCTAGATCCCAGTACACCTATAAAAGATATAAATTTAGATGACTGGGCAACTAAAGATCATGAAGATGACCCTTTCTATCATATTGATGAGGTAGGATTAGGCATTTATATGATACAGGAACCTGATACAGTGATTCCTAATCTAATTAAGGACCAAAGTCAGTGTGAACAACAAGAAAATTAGCTCTGGAAGCTATACTTTAATGGATCAAGGAACAAAACAAGAGCTAGTGGAGGGACCATGTTGATTTCACCTGAAAGAGACAAGTACTATGCAACATTAAGGTTTACATTGAGCTGTACAAACAATGTGGCTAAGTATGAGGCCCTGATTCATGGCTTGGAATGGGCTTGGAAAAGAGGTATAAAGTCTATCCAAGTTTATAGTGATTCTGAGTTGATTGTAAAGCAAGTTAGAAATCTGAATGTTACTAAGAATGACTTGCTCAAAAAGTACAAGCATCGAGTTTTGGACTCAATTGAAAATTTTGATGCTTTTAATCTACTTTCAATTCCCAAAAATCAAAATAAATATGCAGATAAGCTTGCTGCTTTGAGATCTCAATTTGAGATTCTAGATCAGATTCATAACATAGAGGTACAACCATATGTAAAAGTGGTTGTTAGACCATCTATGCATGACAATAGTATTTCATGGCAAGTTTTTGACAGCGATGAGCAAATATTGAATTTTTTGAGTGCAGAAGCTGAATTTGCAGTTGATAGCTAGCATAAGTACCAACAGCAATTCGATAATCAGATTGTGCTGCTAAAATCTTACAAGCTATCTAAGGGGCTAGTGACACTAGAATCAATGTTTAATTTAGTTTGATCAGTTCAGAAAAGACAAATGTAGCATAACTGTGAAGTAAGAGCAATATGAAATAGTGGAGATATTCAAAGATGAATTGTTGAAATTGGGAAAGGTATGTACTGAAATACAACAGTAGTCTTTTGTTTAGTTATGTCAAGAGTTTTCTAATGTTTTTGCATGGGAATATAAGGTTTTAAGTGGATTTGATCCTAGTTTAGCCCAACATACCATTGAATTAGAGCCTAATGCCAAGCCTATTAGGCAGAAGCAAAGACCCCTTAACCCAAAACTTGAGCATCTAACGAAAGCTGAGCTAAACAAGTTGATTGAGAGCATCATAATATTCCCTATAAAGCATACATCTTGGGTCTCCAACTTGGTACCATTCATAAAGAAGAATGGATAAATTCAACTTTGTGTCGATTTTTGTGATCTCAATAAGGTCTCTTTAAAGGATCACTATCCCCTTCCTTCAATGGAACAAATTTTGCAAACTATTTCTAGTTCTAACAGATTTTCCTTGTTAGATGGATATTTAGGCTATAACCAGATCTTGATGAAGGAAGAGGACCAATATAAAACTACATTTACAACCAAGTGGGGCACCATGGCCTATCGGAAGATGCCATTCAGTTTGTCGAATGCCAAGGTAACGTTTTAGAGGGTAATGGATATGACCTTCCATGGCCTTATGAATAAAATAGTGCTAATCTATTTAGATGATATAACTATTTTTTCAAAAGATTCTAATGAACATTTTGATCACTTAAAGTAGATTTTTCAGAGGTGCCGAGAGTTTGGAGTTTCCTTGAACCAAAAAAAATGCATATTTTTAGTTCATGAAGGTAAACTCCTTGGCCATATTGTTTCAAAGCATGGTATTTCTATTGACCCTGAAAGAGTTTCATCTATTCTAGATTTACCACTACCTGCACACAAGAAAGGCCTGCAAAGATTTCTTGGTAGAATTAATTTCGTGAGGAGATTTATTCCAAACATTGTTGCTTTGTTACAACTTCTCACTGCCATGCTAAAGAAGAACATACCTTTCAATTGGACTAAGGAAGGTAAGAGAAGCTTCAAGTAGATCAAAGAAGCTCTCACAGCTACCCCTACCCTCATTAATCTGAACTACAAGAAATATTTCATTCTATATGCCTTTGGAGGGGCTTATACCATCTCATCAATGTTGTGCTAGTAAAATGATGAAGGCTTGGAGTAGCTAGTGTCATTTTTCAGCTAGGTACTACATGACTACGAGGTAAAGTATTCATTCATTGAGAAGCATGTTTTTGCTATTGTTAGAAGTCTCAAGAAATTCAGACATATGTTGTCCAATAACAGAATTCATTTGATGGTTTCCCACCCAACTGTTAAGAGCTTTTTACTTAACAGAGAAATAAAAGATAAAAGATCTGGTTGGGTAACCAAGATTATGGAATTTGATGTTAATATTGTTAACAATCAGGATTGCACCCTTAGCAAAGATAAACTTAGCTATCCTATTACAACATAGAAACACTCTCAGATTGTGGGTAATCTATGTTGAGAGTGAATCTCTAGAGTGAGCTGGTTCTCTGAATGAATTTTCCTAATCTAAATGACTCTTCTGGGAAAAGGAATAGAAGGATAACTATAAATGAAACAAATAACCAAAATTGACATTTAAGGTGATGCACCAATACATAAACTCCTACCAGATCTTACTCAGAATTAGTTCATAGAACTATAACTCTAACAACCCATTGATTATACTTAATTCATTAACATTTCACATGAAGGTTCATCTAAACAGAACATGCAACCTAAATCAAATAAAATACTTGCATACCCATCACAAAAATTAAGACAAAACAGAGGATAAATAACTATCACAATGTAATATCAAATCAATCTTGCAAATGAGTAGACAAATGGGAAGGAAAACTGTTGCTCTATAAACTAGAAGGAATAATGAGTACAAAATCTAAGTACAACTCTCTCAGTGTGAGAGGAAGACTTTGAAAATCTAAACTCTGATCTCTAACTCTAACTCTGACTCTGACTGTTGAAAAAGAACTAACTCTCTGCAATATATCCTGTAGAATGATCTCTAAGAGGAAAAGATGGGAAAGCTCCTAAAAATAGCCATGTCAATCCATTTTTGAGCTCCTCAGAAAAGTTGATAAAAAAGCCCTCAAATTGCCTCTAATATATGAAAACAAATTGTCAAAAGGTCCTCCCATGTGGCCCCACTAGAAAATCTTCTTTGTATGCTCCAAAAAGATTCTATTTTGTCCATTTCTAACTAGAAGAAAGCAAACTAAAGAGAACAAGATTTTGTTTTCTTTATCTACTTTTAACTACATAAAAATAATGAATATTTTAAAAGCAATTTATAGATCACATTGCTTAAAAATATTATTTTACAATAGATTGAAGTTTGATACATATCCTTATTCGATTTGATTTTTTTTAAAAATCACAAGGTCATATGTGGCATTTTGCCAAGCATATTACATTACATGGCATTTGATTTTTCTATAAAAAATCATAAAAATATTTCAAGGCATATATGGGAGTTTTACCAAAAAAAATAAAAGGCCTTTAAGGCCTACCCTCCAAATAGCTCTGCAAATAGCCACCAAGGCATATGATCTATCTCCAAAAGGGATCAAATGGGTTTCAAGGTATCAAACCATAGTGTAAAATGTGCAAAGGGAACCTTAAGGCTTCATTGATTTGGACTTGCCTTCAAATGGCAAAGGGGCCATCAAGGTCTGAAGGCATATAACCTAGGCTTTTAACATATCAAAAGGGACACAATACCCTCGAGAGTATTTGCCAAAGCTTTGAAAATTAAACAAACATGTGATAAAAATCACATTCAAGTTAGGACTTCATCGAAACCCTAACATAAAATAGCCCTAGCCCTATCTTTTTAGGCTCATTTCACTTTGTATCTTTTGATGGAATGGGGATCTTCCTGTGGCCACCATGGAAGGTTAGGGTTTATACCTACAACTGGGGCATTTGTGTTTTCTCTAAGCATATATTCTGGAGGATTTCAACAAGAAACACAAGGTAAAAACCCTTCATAACAAATCTGGTCCTTTTTCTTGATTTTCCCCTCATTTTTTTTGAGATTCAAAAGGATTCTCAAGCCGCGGCCTTTGTATTCTAATATATCTATTGTTCTCTATTCCTTCTTGAGTGGCTACACTATATTTTGTGTCATGGGTCACCACAAATGACTAGGGTTTGAAGAAAATCCTTAACCCTCTATGCAGATTTTGATAGATTTCTAAAAAAAACTCAACAGGAAGCAATAGGTAAAACCTCCCATCGCAAGTTTGAACCAAATCTTCATTTTATCACAGGATTAATGAGCTTTAGTCATGGCCATAAGGGGTTCTTCTTATGCAATTCATTATATTTCTTTCTGTATTTGTTTCCCCTGTGTTGGCCGCCATGAATAACTAGGTCGAGCTCCATTTGGTAGCAAACATAGAAGCAAAATGGGACGGCTCCATTGTTTTCAAACTTCACTCTGAAAAAAGGAAGAAAAGGTAAGGTTTTGCCTTTCAAACTCCATGTTTTCCTCTTCAAAATTCATAAACTTAGGAAAATTTAGAATAAAGATATCTCTTTTTCTTAAATTCTGGTAAACACTTGAAACCACTTTATCGTCTTAGGCTGCAGCCATGAGATTTAGATCTACTCTTTTCCCTTCTATATTTAGAGTTCAAAAGTTAAAAACCTTTCATTTCCTTCACCAATGAATTCTATCTTTACTTATGCTGAGCCGCGGGTATGCCTAACACTTAGAACATGAAATGATAACAAAAACCCAGATGGGTTTTGAGCACAATATACCAGATGAGTTTGATTCTTTCTAAATATCATATCCTATAGCTTAGAATGAGTTCCAAAATGCATATTTCATTCTTATATCTATCTTTAAAACTTTGAAAACAAAACTCTCCATGCTACAGGCCACGACCATGCTTGATATCTGTAGCTTCAAAATGATACCCTAAGAAGGTTTGAATATATAGATTCTAAGTCATATGCCTTTATGTGCTCTCTCCTGTAGCTATGTATGAATATGACAGATAGAATATATGCTGTTAGAGTTTACTTGAACTCTCCTATATTTGGGTTCGAACCTTGGCACCATGTGAAACTTATTGCTGTTTTGAATTTTACTCACTGAATATTGCTCCTTTGACTGTATCTTCAAATTGTATATATCAAATACAATGAAAATTTGTAAAAGAACTTAGATTTTATGGCACATGAACTAAGTCTTACTTTCTACAAAATAAATTTATATCCACTTACTTCATCTGTAGATGCTCTTTTCTGTGACATAGCATCATTAGGACTTATGATGTCCATTACAAGATAACATATGAATGTTCTTGATTCCTTCTATAGATTTCTTGTAATTGAATATAGTTGTTCCATTACACTTGAACTACAAGTTGATGCTCTATGGTTATTGCTTAAAAATGCATGGAAAACCTGACATAACATTTCCTTTGTGAATGCATTTAAACATTGTTTCTTGAGACAACATCTCCTCTAGATGAATACGAAATGTTTGTTCTTCCAAATTGCATTGTAAAATGGTGACATGTTGTTCCTGTTACTGCATAAATTTGAACAATCACACCTGATCTGTGACATGGCATACACATGTAGTTTCTTGATGGTTGTCCATCTACACTCTTCAGTTTGTTCAATCATGCATGAAATGATATTTGTCTCTGATGCTATGCTATGACGAAAATAGTCATACATTATTGAATGATAAAGTTCATTTGCATTGATTTGGCATACAAATGTTATGAAAGATACATAGATGGAATATACCTATCATGTTGACATGAAATACTTCTTGATTAGTATAGAGTGTTCTGGTTTTCTTGTAAAAACAAATAGATGAATAATCACTTCAATGCTTCTACTTTGTTTTAGACAACATGAATGAGCTCAAAGCTCACCTATGACTTTCACTTCCTCAATTTCTATTGTAGAAATAATGATAGTTATTCTCATGCATTGAATATTGTCCTATATGGGTTCATGTCACTTTAATGCTTTCACTTCATCATTACTTGAACTGTAAGCATTAGATTGATATTGCACTCCTTCAATTAACCTGTTCAATTGAGCACTATGAATATAACTTGTATTCCATCCCCTCCTAAGAATCAGGGATAGCATGCTCGGCTCAACCCTTGTGGGAGCCCACTTGATGCCACATGCTGATATGTCTTCAAATAGCTACATGACTTATCTTATACCTACACATGAAACAAACATGTTAGATGAAATCAGTGAAGTACAATGATTGTTCCTTTTCAATCTCTTCTGTATATGAATGATGTATATCTAATCTAGCGCATTATAGGCAATGTATTATGCCTCTTCTGATAGGCACATAGGGAACTCATAACCAAAGCTTTAATAGGTCTCTTCCAATCTTTGCAGGTTCTTATTGGAGATCAGGAGCAAGGACAGAAGGCATCCTCAGAAACTAAAGACACTAAAAGGTAATGATGGCTATGATCCTTCTCTCTCCTATTTTCAGATGCATAATATATTTCTTATATTTGCACTTGTTCAGATATTCCCACAGCTTGTTTGGGACATTTGATTTGTCATTTTTTCATTCAATGCAATGTTTATTTATTTTATGTATCTCATTTGTAAAATGAATAATCATTGTAGTGAAATGAAATAAATTATCTCTTATGCACCCTTCTGCAAATGAATGATGATCTAAAATTCTTTTCTTTTGTTGAGAAACTGAACTGTAATATCACTAAAACATTCCAACTATGCAAAATAATTTATAGCAGAAAATGTTAAAACTTTCACTCTAAAAATAAACTTGTTATACCAGCTCTACCAATTTGAGTTGTAATTGAAAAATGGTAACAAATATTAAGGTAACTAAGTTGATTAGAGGCAAGGGCTTATGTGAGCAGTTTACTAGAAATGTAGAGCATAGCTAATAACATGAAGAGAATGCAGAAATAATGCTAGATAATAGTGAACCGGCTACTTTTCCAACTCCTACAAATAGCTGGGTGCAGCAGATGATGCACTATTTGCAAACTGGTGAGTACCCCGAAGGTTTGCATAGCGTAGGAAGAAGGTATTTTAGGATACAAGCTACTCCTTATGCTATCATTGAAGGTATTTTGTATAGGAGAGATTTTAATGGTGTGTTTCTGAGATGCATTGAACCAGATCAAGTTGATAGACTATTAGAAGAGTTTCACAATGGAACTTCAAGGGGTCACTTTGCAACAAAGAAAACTGCCTTAAAGATAATGCAAACTAGTTATTACTAGCCTAATTTTTTTAAGGATGCATTTGCTTAGGTAAGAAGATGTGAAAAGTGTTCATTATTTGCAGGTAAGCAAAGGCTTATCGCCTTACCTCTGCATCCTATCAAAGTTGAACAACCATTTGCTAAATGTGGTCTTGACTTCATTGGACCAATAAACCTGCCTTCAAGTGCAAGCGACAAGTGGATTTTGATTGCTACAGTCTATTTCACCAAATGGACTGAGGTTGTTGCTTTGAAAGAAGCAAATGAATCTGGTATTTTAAATTTCTATTAGGATTTGGTATCAAGATTTTGTACACTAGATTCAATTATCTCTGACAATGGTTTAGCTTTTATTGGTTTGAAGATTTTAGATTGGTTTATCAAAAATAACATATTTTTTAATACATCTTCTAATGATTACCCGCAGGGTAATGGGCAGGCGGAATCTACCAATAAAAATATGATAAAGATCATCAAAAAAACTATTGAAGACAACCAGAGAACATTGCATGAGAAGTTGAAGTTATCTCTTTGGGTTCACAGAATTACTCCGAAGAGAGCCACTAGTTGTTCTCCATATGTGCTTACTTATGGTAAGGAGGCTAAACTGCCTATTTTAGTAGAATTGCCAACTCTGACTTTTATTAAAGAACTTGAGCTGATAGAGGAACAACCTTTAGTAGTAAGGCTAGCTCGGCTTATGGAATTAGAGGAGACTAGAAAAGAAGCCTTGAGGAAGCTTGAAATCCATCAAGCTCAAATGAAGAGTTCCTTTGATAAGAGGGCAAGACCAAGAAGCTTCATTGTTGGTGATTTAGTTTTCAAATGGACTGAACTGAGAAGCAGACCTAGAAAACATTCCAAGTTCAATGCAATTTTGGATGGGCCTTATGTAATCACAAAGTGTAAAGAAAACAATGCATTTCAGTTATCCAAGTTAAGTGGAGAGGTGCAATCTATCCCAGTTAAGGGAATCCACCTCAAACATTGCTTCTGAAGACAAGTACTACTTTGTATTATAGTAGAGTAGTATTGCAGTTAATAAGTTCTTTATGCACATTTACTTTTAGTTGTTTTGTTTCCCTAAGTGTTGTTGTTACTAAATTTTGTTCACACTAAATTTAGTTGGACCTAATTTGTAATTGTTTCAAAAGGAGTAAAAGAAAATTTTTAAGTTACTACAATCAGTGAATATTTGATGTCTTGACAAGATGAAAACAATGATCAGTTGTCATGATAATTCAATAGTCCAATCAAGACTATCAAATCATCATGACAAGTGAATGTCCATGTCAAGAAATCAAACAGTCAATGAGAGATAGTTGATCTAACTATTTTTATCTTTCAAAGTTATAAGACAATTTGATTATTCAAGTGATCATATTTCAGTGTGAAAGAAAGGTATTCATTTGAATTGTCATTTCATATCATATTTTGAACATACATCAATTTCAGTTACTCTATTCTATGCATTGATTCAAAAAGAAACATTGCATAAATCAAGTGCATAAGGTAAATTAACTGATCATATTTAAAAGAAGTGTTTAAATGTGTCCCACACAAGCCGTGGGAGTGACTAAATTAAGCTATGCAGACATATGCAAGCTATAGATCTGATGATAAAAGGAAATAGAAAGAACACATGAGAATATTAAATATCCATCATTGCCTGAAAGCAAAGTTGATGTCCTTTGTTGATGGTTGATCTTCATATCTTCATCTTCAACTCAAGTCATATCAAGTGAACCTGCAAAAAAATTGGGGAAGATCCTGTTAGAGCTCTGGATATTTAATATTTTCATATGCTTTTATCAAACAGACATATCAAATTGCAAACATCATGAATTTCATATGAAGAAATCAGATCAGACATATTCAAATTGTGTCATTACAGATCACAAAGAGATCAGTGTTTTAGAATCAACTTGCCAATATACAAAATACAGAAATGTAGCTGTGAAAAGGTACTTTTCTTTATTTTTACTATCATTGGAATGCCTTACTACTGTCATATGTCATCCCACAATCAGCTAGATAGGACAAACTTCATAAAATTAGACTTGGGATAACACAGAAGCATGCAAATGCAATGGAGGACAGACTTGTGTTCAAGCAGAGTATCAATTGCAAAATGCAAAGGCAGTATCAGGCTAATCCCTATCTGTAGCTATTCATAGTGAAACATAACTCTCAAGTATAGGTATGACATCAATGATAATTTACAACTGAGGTTCACTTTTGAGCATTAATATGATGCATAGTAATTTCTACAATTTCTAAACTAATGATATGCTGCAATCAGTAGTCTTATGATATAAATATGATACAATAAGAATGGAGAATGATTTGCCAACAGTCTTGATACATAGGCCTTTCATGATTGAGATTTATATACATAAGGAATATATAGCTACAGAAGACATTAAATGCAGAGAAAGGATACATGTATCAAATTCATCTCATATGATAAAGAGTCATGAACAGATATAAGAGTTTCTTCATTGCCCAGAGGTATCAAGACTTGTCCATATTTTAGAACCCTTGTCTAAAAATAGGTATATACAGTCAATGTAAAACAGCAATCTTTTGATACATGAACTCAATAAATATGATACAGAAGAACCTGATATGCAGAAATTTGAAACCCTCATTTCATTTTTACATATAGTGGAGAGAAGAGTTACAGAGACAATGTAATGCCATAGCTGTGACAAGGAGGTGGTTCTGTATATACAAAATGAGATACCCATCTCAAATTTTCAAACCCTTATTTCATTTTGGTCTTCTGGTAAATGAACACTACAGAAAGCAGAGTGAAGCATGGACGCAGCCAAGGGAGTTCTTTATGCACAAAATCATTAAACCCTTGTAAGAATTTTTTTGAAAACCTCATTATATTTTGCATTTATAGTAAAAAAGAAGTAATATAATGTATCTATAGGCATGGCCATAATAGAGAAGAGGTGATTCCCCTAAAAGTAGAGATACCCATATCATTAAACCCTTGTCATTTTTATCTGTAGTTAAAGAGTATACAGGAAAGATAGAACCAAGAGACTCACCTTTAGTATTTGGAGAGGGAGAAGAAGCATGGCCGTGACCTCATTCTTTAGGGTTTCTTTTTGTCATAGTAGCAAGAGATAAAGACATCGAGAATCAAAAGATTTATCAAGAAAAAACAATGTATGCATAGGTTCATACACGTGGCCATTTGATGGAAGAAAAACTATAGAAAGAAGTAAAAATGCTAGTCAAAATCTTGTATACCATGCTCACTTTGTTCCAAGTTTGATTTTAAAACAAAAATGCCAAGGATTCGACCACCAAAGTTGAAGAAATTGAAGGAGAAAGCTAGAGAGTCTCAAACCCTATGTCGTTCGAGTGCTACTGTTGCAGAGTCGAAACAAAAGAGAACAAAATGCAAAATGAAATAATCTTCAGGGTTCTCTTGTTTTGTTCAATAGAACCTCCTTTTCATTTTTTGTTTTGACTTAACAAAATAAAAATCATTACCTTATCCAAAGATAAACCGTGGTCAAGACTTGAAAATTAAAGATACCTAGTGATGATTACTTGAGAGGGGCTGACAACACTGATAACACGTATTACAATTTGATTATTTGCTAAAGTCAATGGTCGATATCATAAGGAGGTAAGGCTTATTCCTTAGGTGTTTTTCAATAACCTTTATTCCCTTGTGGTTGACTATGGTATGGTCGAGATTGCCTCTTGTGAAACTCATGCATAGAAAAGTGCATTGTTTGCAATGTGAATGAAGAGAAAGATGAGGTGGCAAGATATTACCACATGGACAATGCATGTATAAGGATAAGAACTATTGAGATTAAGCCCCAAGACTTTTATTTATTTTTGCAAAATATATAGTGATATTTTCATCATTTTTATGATTTTTTATAGAAAAATCAATTGTAATGCATAAAATATTTGGCGAAATTATGATTCAAATATTATTTATTTTTTGCAAAAAATCAAATCAAATAGGGGTTTAGATTAAAATTGCCAATGCATTGTAAAGTTAGTTTGAAAGCAATCAATTATAAATTGCTTTTAAAACTTAACTATTTTTAGGCAGTTCATAGTCTAATAAAACAAATCAGATATTTCTTTCAGTTTGTTTTATTTAGAGGCATATAGGACAAAATTTGAAGATTTCATGGGCAGGAGAAAGCATCTTTTTGGTGGGGTCACATTGGAGAGTCATTTGGACAGATTTGGCATTTTTGGGGGGACAGTTGAGGAGCTTTTATTTTTACTTTTCTGGGTAGCTCAAAAATGGACTTGGAGTCTATTTTTAGGATATTTATTCTAGCTTTTAGGGGGAGATCTTTCACAGCATATATCGTAGATATCCCTTTCTTTTCAGCAGTCCCAGTTCTAGTTCTATTTTTCTAGTTAGAGTTTTAGATATCAGAGTGCAGAGATACCAGAGTCTTCCTCTCATATCAAGAGTGTTGTACTCATATTCATTGTACTCATTATTCCTTCAGTTATTGAGCAACAGCTTTCTTTCACATTTTGTCTAATTATTTTCAAGTTAATTTGATGTTGCATTCTGATGAATGTTTGTCCTTTGCTTTGTCTTATCTTGTGATATTTTGCAAAGTTCTTATTTAATTCAGGTTGCATGTTGTGTCTACCAGACCTCCATGTGAAATATTTATGAGTTAAATGCTCTGAGTGTTGTGAGGGTCAGAGTTTAATAATCTATTTGTGAGTAAGATCTGTTAGGTGATTCAATCTTTAAGATTGAATTACAATCCATTTATTTCAGTATATCCTTCTATCCCTTTTCTCTGCAAGTCATTAGATTAGGAAATCATAAGGAGAACCATCTCACTGTAGAGATTCATTCTCATTATAGGAAAGCCACATCCTGAGAGTGATTCCATGTTTCAATAGGTAGCTAAGTTCTATGAGCTTAGTAGGGTGCATACTTGATTGACAACAGTTTTTGGAACACCCGGTGAGACTCTGAAAGCATTCTCATAGATGTTTTTCAATCTTCAAGCTACTGTTCTGGTATACGCAGTAGTGTTCTAGTCTTTGGAGGCTTCTTACAAGTATACCTGGTGACTCTGAGTTTGAATCTACTAGTTTCAGTATGATCAAGTGCTGATATGTTAAAAAATTCATCTGTTCTTTCCATTTTCCATCTTTTATATGAATAAAAATGTCAGATTTTCATAGGTAGTATGAATATCCACCACCATACTATGAAAATGCTATTCATAGGGCCCTTATAAGCCATATCAGACCAATCAAGCTGTTGTTTCCAATTCCATGGCCCTGCAAAGACAACATACATAGTATAATTGCCACCCACCCACCCCTACTCAGCTTACTTACCAGTCATACTCAAGTGGCCATGATATTGGTTTTACTCCAAATACTCAGGATGCTTACCGCATGCCTGTTCCTACCCAAGCTTCCAATCAGCTTCAAATTTCCCAAACTAAGGAGCTTAAAGACATTTTGTTAGACTTTAATAGGCAGATGGAGGAGATTGAGAGGGAACATGAGTATAAAAAGCACTAGGAGGAACTGGCTTACCAAACGTATCTACATGAGCAGGAATTGGAGGCACAAAGGGCACAATAGGAGTAGGAAATTGCAAGCATGAAAGGTTGTTAGTACCAACAAGGAGGGAGGTTTCAACCAAGGTTGTATGAAGAATTTAATTTGTAGTTGCACAAGTTGAATCACTAAATTTACCTTCAACATCTAGAGGAGCCACCCTATGAGATCTCTATTTCTAATCAGGAGTGGGAGACACAAAAGAGACAGTTTGAAGAGAATCTTGAGAGAGAAGTAGTTGCACAAATGAAGCTCTTGCTTGCTCAAGTCCAAGCATCCACTGCTTTCCTAGAATAGCCTACTCAAGAAGAGGTACACAATTACAACTTTCCAAGTTTTAGACAAGATAAACCTCTTAAATCTCCTAAAGTTGAAATCCCAAATATTAGGTAGAAGGAAGTTCTTGCTCCCTCAAGGAATCCTAATAAGTTTAAACTACCTAGTTTTAGAAACCCTCACCCCTTGCAAGTTGAGGAAAATAACCATGTTTGACCTAACATAGTTGTAGTTCAGCCCCTTGAGCAACATTTTTCCTTGCAAGAAATCCAAGATCAGCCTATAAATCCTAAGTTTCAATCACATCTAGAAGCTCCTCAAGTTTCCCCACCAGATGAATCTGATTGTTGTTTCACCATTCGCCTTTATAAAGATCGACCTATTGTCTTTAAAAATAACTCACTCACTATGAAGGAGGCTAGGAATGTAAATTTATTGCATATGGCTATGAAACATTAGATAGAGAAGAAAAGGATTGAGCAAGAAAAGACTCCTTCTGATGATTCTTTCAATGATTACACTAACGACCCTCCTTGTTTTGTGAAAGATGATCAACCAGACAAACCAGATGAGAACCAGGAGGTTGCTGCCATTTGTGCTGATTTTATAGCCAATTATGAGCATAATACATATGAAAAGGATGTTGTTACAAACTCAGTACCAAACCCCCTACATTTTGACTCATTTGAAAAAATTTCTAACGCTGTTCAAAAGATGCATGATGACAAGGTACAGAAAATTCAGCATGAGGAGAAAGAATCAGCTTCTTTGTTTGATCAGTTACCTGATTTTGTCCAGCCAGCTAAGGGTGATATTGTTGATAACTGAGAGGGGGGGGTGAATCAGTTATCCTAATTATTTCCCTTTTTGAACTTTCTTATTAATTAATGCAGCATTGAATCAAACACAAAAACATTGCCATGAAATAAGAAACACATGACACAGTAATTTTTGATGTGGAAACCCTGTTAAGGGAGAAAACCACGGGGTGATTAACCCAAAAATTATTCTCTGTTAGAAGAATAGGAATTTACAAAATGGCACTTGCCAATTAGGGCTCACTGCCCGAGCACACTGCTCACAAGAGGCCCACTGCCTACAAGAAGACACACTGTCTACAAAGTGATAAGAATCACAGTCTTGAACTGATTGGATGCATCTGCATATGCTGGAGTTCAGTTCCGGTTAGGCTCAGTATACTGATCTGCTGCACTTCATCTTTCCTCTGTTCTTTATTCTACTATCTTTCACATACCGGATCCTTTTTGCTACTTTTGCTCTGCTCTGGACTTATTCGTATATATATTAATTTCTTCACACTCTTCACAACTAAATCCATCCTCTATATATATCCGCACAAGTAATTTCATCACCTTTCTAGTCGGCATCCGGAACAGTCTAGTTTCTTACAAACTTTGTTCTGTCGGCTGAATCCTTGCTCACCAAGCAATGCGGATCAAGCATATACTAGTAGATATCATTAATTATGTCGGCCAAACATGATTCATGCCTTCACAACTTTTATCATCAACAGTAACACATCTGGAAAGTAGTCTGATACTCTGTCAGTCAGTTCTTCCTCTGTTTTGACTGTGTCTCAGGAATCCGGTACTCAACTATTCATATCTTTTTCCTTGTCCATCACCGGAGACTAAATCCTTGGAATATACCACTCAAGGTAGTCCTCTTGTCTTCCCCAAATCCGTACTGCACCAAGACACTTCCTCTGAGAGATCCGGATCAATCTGTCAGACCTTGCCACATGCTCTGTTCTTGTTCACCGGACCACAACAATCTTTATTCTGACTTCCGGTAGAGACACATTATGACTTGCGGATATGTGGGATGACCTTTGTTGCCATCAATGACAACAACCATGAATCCATATAGTGTCTCTTGCCAACAATCTCCCCCTTTGGCATTGATGGCAACACTTAGTGAAAAATGACTAAGTGTTTTCACTATGCTCCCCCTTTGCTGATGCTCTGTCTTTATATACAATTTCCAGAACTCCCCCTTAGTTGGATTCCTCATTTTTCACTGTTCCTCACTCCCCCTTTGACATCAATGGCAAAGGGTAGGGTCCGCACACCAAAATTTTCAAAAATTTTCTATACATAGCCGCATATTTACATACTCACATATACTGAAGAATGTCTGCAAAGGATGTCTGTAATTGGATCATTTCTGTAGCCCAACTTTGCTTCATTCTATCCAAAATTGAAATGTGACCACTCAACAAAAATGCAAAAGCTTCTGCCCGCTTGAGATCTGTCGGATCTTTTGTTTGGGCGGTGGTCTGAGCATCACTGATGGCCTCATGCATAGTTTCCAACTTAGGGATTATAATCCTTCTAAGTTCTCCCATCCGGTTAGTGATATTCTTCCTTTCCTTCTCAAGATTCTTTATTTCATTCAAGACTGCAATAGTCTGACATTCTTGATTTATTATGGAGGAAGAGAGAGGATCAAAACTTTGAGATAAGCTTTGTAGCTTGTCCTGTTCTTCTTTTATTTTCTTATTAATTGCTGCTGTTGCCTTTGGCCAGGATATACAAAATTTGTAAATGTCACCGCCATCCTTAAGAGCATTCTCTAAGCTCTTTATTCCAATACTCACAATCTTCCTATCTTTAGAGATTAATTCTAATATTTCTGAAAATCTTTTATCCAAAAATTCCTTCCGGACCTTTTCTTCAGCAGATTTTTCTAGAGATTCAAAATGTGTACTAACACTGCTGACTAAGGTTTTGAGATTACCGGAAGAGGAGGCTATGGGATCCTTTTGAAAGGATGGCATGATCTTTTCTAGCACTCCAGATGCTACCTCCATAAGCTCACAGTCTTCCATGTGAGATTTCAGCAGCTTCTCTTTGACTTTCTCATTTGCAAATGAGGCTATTTTCATTGTTTGCACCGGTGACAAAGAGTCAAAATCTAATGGTCCTTTGAGTAGGTCTGGTTCATCAATTTCTATAGTGGCTTTGCTCAAAAATTATTGAACAGTTTGTGCAGTGTCTCTTGCCGGAGACAGATGTTTCTTTTCTTCTGTAGTCTGGGAATTGTCAACCTCTTTATCTTTCACCCCTGCTTCCTTCTCCTGTAATTGCTCTTCTTCTTTGGATCCGGAGACTGTAGGGGAAACCGGAGGAGAGATGCTTGTATGTTCAGGGCCCACTTCTTCCGGAACAGATGATTCCAAATCCGCAGCTGTTTCTACACCTAAGTCCTCTACAACAGGAAGATTGAACCTTTTGAAGGCCTTCCGGAGGATCTCTTCTGTCTCTTGGGCCACTTTTTCAGTCTCACCAAGCATGAGTTGATTCATCCTGGCTTTACTTCTGAACTCATCTTTGCAGTCCTTGAAGATTATGTTCATTGTCTTGGGATCAATTTGAGGATATAGCTGAATAGCTATCTGCTCCCGGATCTCAAGATCTTTTGCATGAGCATTGTTCTTTCTTACTTCCAATTCCTTTTCTAGGCTTTTAGGAATAAGAGATATGATCTCAATGAAAGCCTTATTATATATGTTCAGATATTTGACTGTGGCTTCCTGCAGAGTCTTTTGGTCAGCCTCACTAAAGTCATCATAAGATTCAGTCATTGGTTGAAGGTTTCCATCCACCGTGACCGACTTGATTACATTCTCTAGAGACAGAGTGGGCTTTTCAACAGATACCTCTGCCATTTCATCCTTGTCTTGTCCTGAGGAGGGTTTACCGGATCCTTTCTTCTTCTGCTTCTTTATTTCTTTTACTCCCTCATCTGACTCTGTTTCCTCTTCATCCTTTTGGCTTTTATAAGCCCTTGTGGCTTTTGTCTTGGATCTTTTACCGGATGCCTAGACTTCCGGTTTTGAACTTTTGGTTGAGGGAGGTGCAGATCTTTTTGATGATCTGGTCCGGGTGGGAGTTTCAACCGGAACACTTTCTTTACTTTTCTCTTCTTCCTCAGCCTTCCTCCTCTTTTCCCGGCTGGCATCAAGTGCCTCTTTTGAGATGCCTAGGCCTTGAGCAATATGCTAAACTTCTTTTCTTACCTTCCTCTTTATCTCCGGTTCCCTGAGTTCTACATGTAACTTTACACTCAGTTCCTCAAAGGTTCCAAACCTTTCTGCCTTAGGATCTTTGGGCTGGCTTAGCATGTGTTGAACATGCAGCTCTACTATCTGTTCATCCACTTCATACCCCATAGGCATGATCCAGACAGTCCTTGGCTCCACTGCCTCCATCAGACACTGATCTATTTCTACCATGAAGCATACTGTGTCTTTGTATTTTTCAACAAGGGATTGGGGTATTCTTTCTCTTGCATGCATCATGCTTTGGAAGTTCTTGAAGTAACCCCATAGAGCTGTATTTCTTGCTTTTGCATCCCCAAGTCCATGCAAATAGTCTCTGATTTGAATGGCAACCGGTCTGTCATTCTGCCATATCCATCCACTGGATCCGGGAAGCTCATTCATGTAGTAAAAGAAGAGACAAAGGATCAGATTGCCATATTTGAAGGAGTTTTTCTTGTCCTTCTTAATCTTCTACAGATTTTCAAAGAGTTGGTTTACTAGAAGCTCGCACAAGTCATAGTCTGCATTCTGCTTTAACATCTGATAGGCTGTGTAGATTGCAGTTCCCGGTATTGAATTTTCCCTACTGGAGTGATAGATTTTGTAACCAATTATTATAGCTGCAAATTTGACATCCGGTTCAATGATATCATCAACTATCATAGCTCTCTTGTCAAACTTGGATCCGGTTGCATCACTGACTGTCTGATTTTTGACAGATTTGAGAACAGGTAATCCACCGGATGAGTGCAGACCGGTTACAGCCCTAATTGCGTCCTTGGTGATCTTGAAGGGCTTGTTCAACCATAGGAAGTTGTCATGTACTCTACTTAGTACATACCGGACCCATTCATCTTCTTCAAAACAGGGGAAATGAATGCACTGTGCAAAGTGTTTGTCCTGGATGGCTTTATACTGAGGTTTGATCTCAAAGGAGTCATCTATCAATTGTTTGTGATAGATATCCATCAGTTTTGATTCTCCAAAGTCTTCAAGATTCGCATGGATGTAAACCCTAATATCTTCCGTATGCAATACACCATGAGGAACACTAGAGAAGGCTCCTAGTGGATCTACCTCCAATGATTTATAAGGATGTTTCTTGAATGAGGGGCGAGGTCTATCAGAGATCTTAACTATATTTGGAGTAGCCATTCTTCAAAGATTTGCAGTGAGGTAATGAAAAACGGAGAATACCTTATGCGCCTTCGATTTGCATGGAGTGATTGGATTGATTTCTTTCTGCAATGACTTCGGCAGGAGATCCTTGGTGTGCTTGATGAATCTTGTTGCAGAGCTCCACTATTCGCTTCTTCTTGAGTGCAGAATGAGCAAATGACTTTTGAGAAATCCCTTATATTGCTCCGCGAACCCTAATATCTGTCTGCAATAAATGCTTCACCTACATTATTCCGGTTTGCCTTGTCTGGATAGCTTGGAGTATCCCGGATTAGTCCTGATCTGTGAATATCATCCGGATCTTTTAATCATGAATAAATCGAAGTAACATATTACAAGAACATCCCAAACACTCTGTCCAATCCGTAGAACAAGATAGTGCACTTCCGGATCTCTCCGAACCTTTTTGTAATCCTTTGTCATACCGGAGCATCTCCCTGAACAGGTCTTATTTGATCGATCACAGCTTCTTCATGACTCCATGCGGACCTCTGAAAACTTGACTGAAGCATCTCAAGACTCATATCTACAAACCCTTTAATCCGCATCTTGTGCCACATTCGGCACCACTTGTTTGGCTGGGGGAATAGGATTTTCTTTGAGTCTCCCCCTGAGCCTGAGCTCACTTTTTAATTTCCGGAAGAAATATCAGCACCAGAGTCTGGTGCGGATCCAACCTCTACATTCTCTGAACTTTTCTTCACCCAAATCTTGCTCATCTGATTCCTAACTTCATCTGCATTCATCTTTTGTTTACCCTTGTCTTGATTCTGATTGTACACCGGACCTCTTTTGTCCTGATTCTTGTTTCTGCAGACTTTAGCATTATGACCGGACCTATTGCAAATTTGGCAAATAACATTTCTTTGCATATTTGACTGATATCCTCTTGATCTGCATTGATTAGCCATATGACCTACTCTATTGCATGTAAAGCATCTACCTTTGAATGATTTGTTTACTTGCATAATTCTGCATTCATGGGATTTGTGTCCATACCTTTTGCAGTTGAAGCACTGTCCGGAGAAGGATGAATTAATCTGATTCATTCTCATTCTGCACTGATTAGCTTTGTGACCAAAGTGGTTGCAGCTGTGGCAGTATCCATTGAAGGATGGATATCTTTGAGCATTTGGCTGTCTTACCGGAGGTCTTCTAGGCCTGCTCCTTGGATTTTCTGATCCAAGATTCTTCTGACCGGCTCTGGAGCTTTCTCCTTTCTCATATCCCAAACCATACTTGTTATCTGTCCTCTTTTAACTTCCAAGAAGAACTTCAAGTTGAGCAGAACTTATCTTGAATTTCTCTTTATATTCATTTGCTATTTGAAGGTCTCTTTTGAGAGAGGCAATTTGATCCTCAAGTTTTTCTTCATTATCTTTGGCATCTTCAAGATCAGATTCAAGATGTCTGATAATCCTGTCCATCTGGTGGCATTCTTCTAATTTTTCTTTAAGAGATTGTCTTAGATTGTCTTCAGCCTTTCTTTTTTCTTCAATCTCTTGAGTAAACTTTATAGTTCCTGATTCCATTTCATGTCTTAACATAATGACTTCTTTTGATAACTTTTCACATAACTTGGTTTGCTCAGTCAATTCTTCATTTGTATTGCTTTCTTCACTTTGTCTTGCCAACTGTTGGAGCAGCTCCTTTCTCTTTTTCATAGAGAGACTTAATTTGTCTTTTAATTCTCTCATGAATTCATCAGCCTGTTTGAGTCTTTCTTTTAATTCATTGACTTCAGAATTTGACTGTTCAAGATCCTCAAGGGCAGTCTTGAGTTGCTCCCTTAAACCATATGCATCCATTTGAGTTCCCAGAACTTCCTCAAGCTGTTAGGGTCTATTAGGAGGAACTTAGCTCTGATACCAATTGTTGATAACTGAGAGGGGGGGGGGGTGAATCAGTTATCCTAATTATTTTCCTTTTTGAACTTTCTTATTAATTAATGCAGCATTGAATCAAACACAAAAACATTACCATGAAATAAGAAACACATGACACAGTAATTTTTGACGTGGAAACCCTGTTAAGGGAGAAAACCACGGGGTGATTAACCCAAAAATTATTCTCTGTTAGAAGAATAGGAATTTACAAAATGGCACTTGCCAATTAGGGCTCACTGCCCGAGCACACTGCTCACAAGAGGCCCACTGCCTACAAGAAGACACACTGTCTACAAAGTGATAAGAATCACAGTCTTGAATTGATTGGACGCATCTGCATATGCTGGAGTTCAGTTCCGATTAGGCTCAGTATACTGATCTGCTGCACTTCATCTTTCCTCTGTTCTTTATTCTGCTATCTTTCACATACCGGATCCTTTTTGCTACTTTTGCTCTGCTCTGGACTTATTCGTATATATATTAATTTCTTCACACTCTTCACAACTAAATCCATCCTCTATATATATCCGCACAAGTAATTTCATCACCTTTCTAGTCGGCATCCGGAACAGTCTAGTTTCTTACAAACTTTGTTCTGTCGGCTGAATCCTTGCTCACCAAGCAATGCGGATCAAGCATATACTAGTAGATATCATTAATTATGTCGGCCAAACATGATTCATGCCTTCACAACTTTTATCATCAACAGTAACACATCCGGAAAGTAGTCTGATACTCTGTCAGTCAGTTCTTCCTCTGTTTTGACTGTGTCTTAGGAATCTGGTACTCAACTATTCGTATCTTTTTCCTTGTCCATCACCGGAGACTAAATCCTTGGAATATACCACTCAAGGTAGTCCTCTTGTCTTCCCCAAATCCGCACTGCACCAAGACACTTCCTCTGAGAGATCTGGATCAATCTGTCGGACCTTGCCACATGCTCTGTTCTTGTTCACCGGACCACAACAATCTTTATTCTGACTTCCGGTAGAGACACATTATGACTTGCGGATATGTGGGATGACCTTTGTTTCCATCAATGACAACAACCATGAATCCATATAGTGTCTCTTGCCAACAGATATGCTCATATCAAGGAGAGTAGTTTCAGAGCAGCATGAATATCCTCAACGATTTGAAGAGTTGTTCATTGAAGCTGCGCAATCTAACATTGAGGTCTTGGATCGAGCAGAGCAATGTGAAGGCAAGCCTATCATGCAACATACACAGCTAGCCGTGAACAGTTACAAGGTAATAAGTTGTTCCCCTTCACAGGAAAAAGAAAATGCTAATGAAGAGGACATGTTTTGGGATGACCTTGAAAATTTTGTTTCAACTTTAGATGTCAAACAATCATCTTTTGAAGGAGAATCTATAGAACAGCAAGTTGTAGACACAAAAGAGGGTGTTGAAACTGAGGTTTTGATTGAATCCTTTCAAGAACTTCCTTTGTTTGTTAGTATTAATGAGGAAAATTCATATGAACTAACAAAGTTATCAAGTTCTGAGCAGTAAAATGATGATGAGGGGCTGACTAAAAAGTAGATACATGAGAGAATCCTTAATTTGGACAGTTGAGAAACTAGTGTACTTACAAGCATTGTCCAAATTGAGCAGAAGAATGAGGTTGCATTACAAGGTATGGTCCTTGAAATTCCTCCAAATTCTCAAAAAATTAGTAGAGAAGGTACCTTAGAGCCTATTATGGATCAAGAGGCTGATTATAGATTTGATGATATCTTGTGTACTAATATAATTGATGAGTTTTGTGCAAGATTGAGTGACATGTTTTCAAATGATCTCCCTCAGAACGCTGAGTGTGAAACAGTAGATAAACAGGAAGAAGCCAACAATGAGAATCCAAGTTTCATCATGTCAAGAGGATGCCCTATTAGGGATTTGGCCAATAAAGTGACCAACAAGTTTTAGAGTGTTTTTAGTGCCCCTAGGAAAGAGACTACAGTCAAGGAACAATAGATAAAACTTGTCCATTCATGGCTAATTAGAGGTATGTTTGAATAGAGTCAATAAATTCAAACCTTTGGTTATATTTTTCAGGTTACAATACAACAATTTATAAGGAGTGTTCCTGGTTTTCACTACATATTGTCAATTTGCAAGCATAGGCAGCATCCTCAGTTGGTTAGGAAAGGTAGTTATTTTACCCAATTGGTGAATGGTTTTGTTTGACCAGCTTCCTTGGCTGGTTAGGGTAGGGTTAGCGTAGTGTTTTCAGTCAATAAGTGCTTTCTGCACATTCGCTTTCAGTTAGTTTTTATTTCCCTAAGTGCTACTGCACAGGTTTTCTGGCGATCAGGGCCTATTAGTTTGTTTTTAGTTGTGTTTGTTTTCAATTTTTCTATTGCTGTTTGGACTGTTGGAGAGCTGAATTACAGTGTTTTCTGAGTTTGAGAAGGATAGATTATGACTCAGTGCCCAATGGAATTGCAAGGCTAATGGTTCTAAGTTGTTTAGCAGGCAAACACCCCTAAGAGGTCACCAAAAATGTTACTAAATTTTGTTCACACTAAATTTATTTGGACCAAATTTGCAGTTGTTTCAAAAGGAGTAAAAGAAAATTTTTAAGCTATTACAATTAGTGAATATTTAATGTCTTGACAAGATGAAAACAATGATTAGTTGTCATGATAATTCAACAGTCCAATCAAGACTATTAAATCATCATGACAAGTGAATGTCCATGTCAAGAAATCAAATAGTCAATGAGAGACAGTTGATCTAACTATTTTTATCTTTCAAAGTTATAAGACAATTTGATTATTCAAGTGATCATATTTCAATGTGAAAGAAAGGTATTCATTTGAATTGTCATTTCATATCATATTTGGAACATACATTAGTTTGAGTTACTCTATCCTATGCATTGATTGAAAAAGAAACATTACATAAATCAAGTGCATAAGGTAAATTAATTGATCATATTTAAAAGAAGTGTTTAAATGTGTCCCACACAAGCCATGGGAGTGACTAAATTGAGCTATGCAAACATATGCAAGCTATAGATCTGATGATAAAAGGAAATAGAAAGAACACATGAGAATATTAAATATCCATCATTGCCTGAAAGCAAGGTTGATGTCCTTTGTTGATGGCTAATCTTCATATCTTCATCTTCAACTCCAGTCATATTTAGTGAACCTACAAAAAAATTGGGGAAGATCTTGTTAGAGCTTCGGATATTTAAGATTTTCATATGCTTTTATCAAACAGACATACCAACTTGCAAACATCATGCATTTCATATGAAGAAATCATATCAGACATATTCAAATTGCCTCATTATGGATCACAAAGAGATCAGTGTTTCAGAATCAACTTGCCAATATAAAGAATATACAAATGCAACTATGAAAAGGTACTTTTCTTTACTTTTACAATCATTGGAATGCCTTACTGCTGTCATATTTCATGCCACAGTCATCTAGATAGGATAAACTTCATAAAATCAGACTTGAGATATCACAGAAGCACGCAAATGCAATGGAGGATAGCCTTGTGTTCAAGTAGAGTATCAATTGAAAAATGCAAAGACAGTATCAGGTTAATCCCTATCTGTAGCTATTCATAATGAAACATAACTCTCAAGTATAGGTATGACATCAATGATAATTTACAACTGAGGTTCACTTTTGAGCATTGATATGATGCATAGTAATTTCTACCATTTCTAAACTAATGATATGCTGCAATCAGTAGTCTTATGATATAAATATGATATAATAAGAATGGAGAATAATTTTCCAATAGTCTTCATACATAGGACATTCATGATTGAGAGTTATATACATAAGGAATATACAGCTACATAAGACATTAAATGCAGAGAAAGGATACATGTATCAAATTCATCTCATATGATAAAGAGTCATGAACAGATATACGAGTTTCTTCATTGCCTAGAGGTATCAAGACTTTCCATATTTTAGAACCCTTGTCTCAAAAGAGGTATATACAGTCAATGTAAAACAACAAATGATCATCTTTTGATACAAGGACTCAATAAATATGATATAAAAGAACCTAATATGCAAAAATTTGAAACCCTCGTTTCATTTTAACATACAGTGGAGAGAAGAGTTATAGAGACAATGTAATGCCATAGCCATGACAAGGAGGTGGTTTTGTATATACAAAATGAGATACCCATCTCAAATTTTCAAACCCTTATTTCATTTTTGGCTTCTGGTAAATGAACACTATAGAAAGTAGAGTGAAGCATGGCCGCGGCCAAGGGAGTTCTTTATGCACAAAATCATTAAACCCTTGTCAGATTTTTTTTGAAAACCTCATTATATTTTGCATTTATAGTCAAAAATAAGTAATATAATGCATCTATAGGCATGTCCATAACAGAGAAGAGGTGATTCCTGTAAAAGTAGAGATACCCATATCATTAAACCCTTGTCATTTTTATCTGCAGTCAAAGAGTATATAGGAAAGATAGAACCAAGAGACTCACCTTTAGTATTTGCAGAGGGAGAAGAAGCATGGATGTGGCCTCATTCTTGAGGGTTTCTTTTTGTCATAGTAGCAAAAGATATAGACACATAGAAACAAAAGATTTGTTAAGAAAAAATAATGTATGCACAAGTTCATAGCCACAGCCATTTGATGGAAGAACAACTACAGAAAGAAGTAAAAATGCTAGTCAAAATCTTGTATACCATGCTCACCTTGTTCCAAGTTTGATTTTGACACAAAAATACCAAGGATTCGACACCCAGAGTCCAAGAAAATGATGGAGAAAACTAGAGAGTCTCAAACCCTGAGTCGGCCGATTGCTAATGTTGCAAAGCTGAAACAAAAGAGAACAAAATGCAAATTGAAGTAATATTTGGGGTTCTCTTGTTTTGTCTGATAGAGCCTTCTTTTCATTTTTTGTTTTGACTTAAGAAAATAAAAATCATTACCTTATCCAAAGATAAACCATGGTCAAGACTTGAAAATTGAAGATACCTAGTGATGATTACTTGAGAGGGGCTAACAACACCGACAACACATATTACAATTTGATTATTTGCTAAAGTCAATGGTCAGTATCATAAGGAGGTAAGGCTTATGCCTTAGGTGTTTTTCAAATAACCTTTATTCCCTTGTGGTCGACTATGGTATGGTCGAGATTGCCTCTTATGAAACTCATGCACATAAAAGTGAATTGTTTGCAATGTGAATGAAGACAAAGATGAGGTGGCAGGATAGTACCACATGGACAATTCATGTATAAGGATAAGTACTATGGAGATTAAGCCCCAAGACAAAATATATAGTGATATTTTCATCATTTTTATGATTTTTTATAGAAAAGTCAATTGTAATGCATTGTAAAATATTTGACAAAATTATGAACCAAATATTATTTGTTTTTTGCAAAAAATAAAATCAAATAGGGGTTTAGATTAAAACTGCCAATGCATTGTAAAGTTAGCTTTAAAGCAATCAATTATAAATTGCTTTTAAAACTTAACTATTTTTATCCAATTCATAGTCTAATAAAACAAATCAGATATTTCTTTCGATTTGTTTTATTTAGAGGCATATAGGACAAAATTGGAAGATTTCATGGGCATGAGAAAGCATCTTTTTGCTAGGGTTACATTAGAGAGTCATTTGGACAGATTTGGCAGTTGTTTGGAGATGGTTGAGGAGCTTTTATTTTTTATTTTCTAGGTAGCTCAAAAGTTGACTTGGAGTCTATTTTTAGGACCTTTATTCCAGCTTTCAGGGGTAGATCTTTCACAACATATATCTCAGATATCCCTTTCTCTTCAATAGTCCCAGTTTCAGTTTTCAATTTTCCAGTTAGAGTTTTAGAGATCAGAGTGCAGAGATAACAAGTTCATCCTTGTTGCAAGTATGGGCCTAACCGGTGTTGTCATTGATGTCAACATACTCCTGTTGCATTGATGTCAAGGAATGGATGAGTTTTATGCTAAGGATATTGAGAAAATTAGCCCTATGAGAAACATAGAAGAACAGTAAAGTCAGTCAAGTTCTATGAAGTGAAGATTCCATAAAGTTGAAGATCAGAGTATGCACATCAAAGGGTTTGTAGATATGTGTCTAAAGGTGCTCCTGTAAATATTTCAGAGATCCGCATGAAGATTTGGAGAAGTTATAGCCATATGATTAAAACTGGTCCTAGCAGCTATTCAAAGGTGATAGAGTGACACAAATAGGTCCGATGAGATCCGAAAATGCAATATCTTGTTTTGCATATCTGGTGGCATGTTTGGGAAGCCAATGTGAATTGACAACTCAATTGGTTCATGGTCTGGAGGTCTGCAAGAAATTATTCTTATGTGACAGTGATGATCGGCTATGTTCTTAAGGTTTCAGATGAAGATGCGAATGATTTCAGTAAGCAGAAGTGGTGTGGATGTTCTTGGTGTTTCAGGCAAGCTTGTGGGGGTCTCTAGATAGTTTCCAATTCATGTTGGTAGTCTTCATTGAAGATAGAGCTCATAATTGAAGATTTACCTCTCAGCGATGGTGTTCTTCCTAGTCCTGGCCGACCGGATGTTTTACACGTTGCAGATGATCTTGGAGATGTTTTACAAAGCATGGCGTGTTCCTCGAAGAATATTGAAGTCCCAGATATGTGTGGCCGACAGGGTAGTGACGCGCATGAAGTTTTTGTAATAAGTCAAGTTGTATTTGTGTAATTGCTCTGTAATAAAATAAAGTATGTGTTGTGCCGAGTTTGATGATCATCACAAAGTTGATGTCTTGTATAAATAAGATTTGTGAAGTCATTTCAAAAGGTGTGGTCATGATGAGAAAGTGATAGAGAGGAAAGGAGCCAAAAGCAGAGTAGAAGTGTTGAGCTTAAATGGAACTGTCTCAAGCATGGTGAAGATGCTAATCTCTAGTTCAAGTATGTAATATTTGTTGTATTCTGTAGACAGTGTGTCTCTTGTAGGTAGTGGGCTTCTTGTGAGCAGTGTGCTCAAGTAGTGAGCCCTAATTGGCAAGTGCCATTTTTGTTCTTCTTATTCTTTTAACAGAGAATACAATCTTGGGTTAGTCACCCTATGGTTTTTCCTTTAACTGGGTTTTCCACATTAAATTCTTGGTGTCATATGTATTGAATGTGTTTCTACTATTGAGTTATTGCATTTTGCTTTCATGATTAAATAATTATTATATAAGAAGGATTTAAGGATTTAACGATCAGAAGGTTTGGTGACAACTGATTCACCTCCCCCTCTCAGTTGTCTATCCTAAAATCAACAATTGGTATCAGAGCTAAGTTCCTCTAAAAGAGCTTAACCACTTGAGGAGATCCAAGATGTCTTCCTACAAGAAGGATAGTCCGAGGTTTGATGGAACGAACTACACTCTTTTGAAAAGCCCCATGGAATGTCACTTGCAATGTATGGGATTTCAATATTGGAACATGACTATAAAAGAGTATATTCCTCCAAAGAATGGTCCGACAACTCTAGATGAAATTAGAGATCCTAAAGATAATCTTCAAGCTAGAGAAGCCTTACTAAGTGCCTTATCTGATACAGAGTTGACAAATGTTATTGATTTAATCACTACATATGAAATTTGGTCAAATCTAGAAATTCTGCATGGAGACAAATATGTTAAATGTGCCAAGCTTCAAAGTTTGAATGAAAAATTCAAATACCTGAAGATGAATGAAGATGAGAATATCACTACATTTATGCCAAAAGTAAATGAGCTTGTTTGTGGCATTAGATGTGCTGGTGGAACCTTGGATGAAGATGAGATTATTGTCAAAGTGCTTAGATCCTTACCTCCTACTTCCAAGCACAAGGTTGCTACTATTGAGGAATTTAGATCTTTATCCAATATTTCAAGGGATCAATTGGTTGGGAAGTTAGCTACATTTGAATTTGCTGAGTTTGGAGATGCTCCTCCTAAGACTGAATCTACATTCAAATCTAGTGCCTCTACAAAAGGTAAACAAAGGTATGATCTAGGAGAGAGTACCTTAAAGAAATTATCATGGTATGAAAAAGAAAGAAAAAATCTAGAAGAAGATGAGGCAGAAGTTGTTCAACTTGAAGCCCTTATTGCAAAAAGACTACCAAGAGGATCCAATAAGTATGAAGGAAAATTGCCTTTCAAATGTTTCAATTGCAACAAGATTGGTCATTTTGCCTCAATATTTTCAAGGCCTAACCCTAATAGATCAAGATTTCAAAAGAAGTGTTACTATGTTCAAGAAGATGACAATGAAGGAGTAACAGATGATGAATCTAAGATAAGAACCAAATCTGGAAGTGACTAGGTGTTTATTGCCATCAAGGAAGAAGATCCAATGCCTATTGAATCTTCCAATCTTAAGATAGAAAGGGCTCTAGCTGCTCAGGTTGAAGAAAAGGATGAATGGGTCATTGACAGTGGATGCTCCCATCATATGAGTGGTGATAAGAACAAGTTCATAAATCTGGAAAGATATGAAGGAGGAATTGTAAAATTTGGTGATAATTCTGCTAGCAGAATCAGAGGTAGAGGAACTATTTCTTTTGATGGAAAGAACAAAACCAGTGATGTTTTGTATGTTGAAGGTCTAAAGCATAATCTTCTCAGTGTTGGATAGTTGGTGGACAAAGGCTATGATCTTCGATTCAAAAATGGAAAATGCAAGATCTTTGAATGCTCTAGAACTGAGATTGCATCTGGTACTCAAACAAAAGGTAACATCTTCCACCTAGTTGGTACTAGAAAAAGTTGTTTATTTATCCAAATTGATCAGAGTTGGTTGTGACATAGGAGAATGTGTCATGTAAATTTTGATAACATCAACAAGCTAAGAAACACTCAGGCTGTAAGAGATCTTCCAAGACTGGTGAAACCTACTAACAATTTGTGCAAAGAATGTTAGTTGGGTAAGCAGAACAGAGTCACATTTAAAAGTAAGGAACAATCTTCTACCAGATTGTTGGACTTGGTACACACTGATCTATGTGGACCAGCAAGAATCAAGAGTCTTCAAGGTGATAGATATTTCATGTTATTGATTGATGACCACTCCCGGATGATGTGGGTGACTTTCCTGAAAGAGAAATCTGAAGCACTTGAGAAGTTCAAAATATTCAAGGCTATGGTAGAAAATGAAATTGGACTAAACATAAAATGTCTTAGGTCTGATAGAGGTGGTGAATTCACATCCGGTGAGTTCATAGAATTATGTGAGAAACATGGGATAAAGAGATAGTTATCTACTCCAAGGACTCCACAACAGAATAGAGTAGTGGAGAGAAAGAACCGGACCATCTAGGAGGCATCTAGAACTATGATGATGGAAGCAAATGTCCCTCAAATCTACTAGAGAGAAGCTATAATCACTGTTGTCTATACTCTTAATTGAGTACAAATCAAAAGCACTATTGGTAAGACTCCTTATGAACTTTGGTTTGGCATCACTCCTACTATGAAGTATTTCAAAGTCTTTGGTAGTAAATGTTATATCAAAAGAGATGAAGACCTTGGCAAATTTGATGCTAGAAGTGATGAAGGAATATTCTTGGGTTATTCTACTCAAAGAAAAGCATACCAGTGTTATAAAAAGAGATTGAGAAAGATTGTAGAAAGCACAAATGTGAAGGTTGATGAAGGCATTGAAAATCCCTCAAGGTTTTATGAGTATGAAGCAGATGATCAGAATGATGTTTTAGTCCAAGAAGAACAAGCCCCAACTACAGTTTAGATTTAGACCGATCTGAAGAATTCTAAAATATAGGAAGAAGAAGGGACAAGTTTGAATGAACCTATCCAAGAAATAGAAGTGCAAGAAATTCCCAAAACTCCCAGGTATGTAAGACTGAATCATTTTGAAAACCAGATCATAGGAGATAGAAGTAAAGGTGTTCAAACAAGAAGAAAAATTGCTCAAGATTCAGTGAAGTATTGTCTAATTTCAAAGGTTGAACCAAAAACAGTAAGTGAAGCATGCAATAATGAAAGCTGGGCTAAAGCAATGGAGGAAGAGTTGATGTAGATTGAAAAAAATCACAGTTGGGATCTTGTTCCTAGATCTAAAGACAAAAATGTGATTGGGACTAAGTGGGTCTTCCGGAATAAACTGAATGAAGATGGTGAAGTAGTCAGAAACAAAGCCAGATTGGTCTGTAAGGGTTATTCTCAAGTAGAAGGAGTTGACTTTAAAGAAACTTTTGCTCTGGTGGCAAGAATTGAAGTAGTCAGATTATTTCTTGCTTTTACTACCTTCAAGGATTTCAAAGTATATCAGATGGATGTCAAGTCTACCTTCCTAAATGGTGATTTGGAAGAAGAGGTATACATTAAGCAACCGGATGGATTCCAATTGTCTGATCATGGTGATATCTTCTGCAAATTGAAGAAAGCATTGTATGGACTCAAACAAGCCCCAAGAGCCTGGTATGAAAGATTGGACAAACATGTTTTGAACATTGGTTTCAACAAAGGTACTGCTGACAGTAACTTGTACTTCAAGCTTGATCATGAAAATATCTTGATTGTTGAAGTATTTGTTGATGATATTATTTTTGGAGGAAAAGATAGTATGTGCAAGACTTTTGCAAATCAAATGAAAAGTGAATTTGAGATGTCTATGTTTGGGGAAATGAATTTCTTCTTGGGTCTGCAAATCACTCAAACAAAGAAAGGAATCTTCATATCAAAGACCAAATATGTGAAAGAATTGTTGAAGAAATTTGGGATGGAAGATTCAAAGCCAATGAATACTCCCATAGCAACTGGATGTAAACTGAGCAAAAATGATGAATCTCCTAAGGATGATCAGAAAAAGTATAGGTCAATGATTGGAGGACTATTGTACCTTACTCAAACTAGACCTGACATTATGAATATTGTTGGTCTTGTTGCCAGATTCCAAGTTGATCCTCAAGAGTCTCATGTCATGGCAATCAAGAGAATTCTCAGATATCTGAAGGGGATAGTTGAGTATGGTTTATCGTATCCTAGGGATCATGATTTCTCTCTTCATGCATATATAGATGCTGATTGGTTACGAGATGTAGATGACCGAAAGAGTACCAGTGGTGGTGCATTCTTTTTGGGGAAAATATTAGTTTCTTGGTTGAGCAAGAAACAAGAGGCAATATCTCTATCCACTACAAAAGTAGAGTATATTGCTGTAGCAGGTAGTTGCACTCAAGTATTGTGGATGAAGTAAATGCTAAGAGACATCAGAGTGAAGTATGAAGAACCTATCACAATATTCTGTGATAACTCAAGTGTAATAAATATATAAAAAATCTGGTGTTGCATTCAAAGACAAAACACATATCCATCAAGTTTCACTTTTTGAGAGAGCAAGTGAACAAGAATGAAGTCAGATTGGAGTTTGTGCCCTCAAAGGATTAGATTGCAGACATTTTTACTAAACCTCTACCTAAAGACACTTTTGAGTATCTCAGGGAGAAGTTAGGGGTTATTACCCCTCCAGTTCTAAATTAAGGTGCACTGATGTGCATCAGTCTGGTGGATCTCACAGTCATATCTTATGGCCTGAATTGATGATAGGAAGTTGCTACCCAGGGGGAGTAGTCTATATGATTCTGAAGTATGATGCAAGTATGTGCCCTTTCGCCATTGATGTCAAAGGGGGAGAGAAGACATGTGAAAAACAAAAGAGATTGTTGAACAAAGGGGGAGAAATGAAGAAAGAAAAGATATGTGAATGATTGATGTTGTTAGGGGGAGCTAGTGTGGAGAAATTCTTATCTTGATGGTCAAAACATTTTTTCACATCATATGTTGCCATCAATGACAAAGGGGGAGATTATTGCAAGTATGGGCCTAACCAATGTTGTCATTGATGTCAACATACTCCTAGTGCATTGATGTCAAAGAATGGATGAGTTGTGTGCTGAGGATATTGAGAAAATTAGCCCTATCAAAAATAGAGAAGAATAGTAAAGTCAGTCAAGTTCTATGAAGTGAAGATTCCAGATAGTTGAAGATCAGAGTATGTGCATCAAAGGGTTTGTAGATATGTGTCTGAAGTTGCTCCTATAAATATTTTAGAGATCCGCATGAAGATTTGGAGAAGTTGTAACCATAAGAGTAAAATTGGTTCTAGCAGTTGTTCAGAGGTGATAGAGTGACAGAAATAGGTCTAGGGAGATCCAAAAATGCAATATCTTGTTCTACGGGTCTGGTGGCATGTTTAGGAAGCCAATGTGAATTGACAACTCAATTGGTTCATGGTCTAAAGGTCCTTAAGCAATTATTGTTATGTGAGAGTGATGATTGGCTGTGTTCTTAAGGTTTCAGATGAAGATGCGAATGATTTCAATAAGCAGAAGTGGTGTTGATGTTCTTGGCATTTCAAGAAAGCTTGTGGGGGTCTCTAGATAGTTTCCAGTTCATGTTGGTAGTCCACATTCAAGATAGAGCTTGTAATTGAAGATTTACCTCTTAGTGATGGTGTTCTTCCTAGTCTTGGCCAACCGGATGTTTTACACATGTTGTGGATGATCTTGGAGCTATTTTATGAAGAATGGCATGTTCCTCAAAGAAGATTGAAGTCCCAGATATGTGTGGCCGACAGGGTAGTGACACACATGAAGTTTCTGTAATAAGTCAAGTTGTATTTATGTAATTGCTCTGTAATAAAATAAAGTATGTGTTGTGTTGACTTTGATGATCATCCCAAAGTCAATGTCTTGTATAAATAAGATTTGTAAAGTCATTTCAAAAGGTGTGGTCATGATGAGACAATGATAGAGAGGAAAGGAACGAAAAGCAGAGCAGAAGTGTTGAGCTTAAATGGAACTGTCTCAAGCGTGGTGAAGATGCTAATCTCCAATTCAAGTATGTAATATTTATAGTATTCTGTAGACAGTGTGTCTCCTGTAGGCAGTGGGCCTCTTGTGAGCAGTGTGATTGGGCAGTGAGCCCTAATTGGTAAGTGTCATTTTTGTTCTTCTTATTCTTTTAACAAAGAATACAATCTTGGGTTAGTCACCCCGTGGTTTTTCCCTTAACCGGGTTTTCCACATTAAATTCTTGGCGTCATTGTATTGAATGTGTTTCTGCTCTTGATTTATTACGTTTTGCTTTCATGATTGAATAATTATTATATAAGAAGGATTTAAGGATTTAAAGATCAGAAGGTTTGGTGATAACTAATTCACCCCCCCTCTCAGTTGTCTGTCGTAAAACCAATAGTCCTCTCACATTGAAAGTGTTGTACTCATATTCATTATACTCATTATTCCTTCAGTTATTGAGTATCAGCTTTATTTCACATTTTGTCTAATTATTTTCAAGTTAATCTGATGTTGCATTGTGATGAATGTTTGTCCTTTGCTTTGTCTTAGCTTGTGATATTTTGCAAAGTTCTTGTTTAATTCAGGTTGCATGTTGTGTCTACCAGACCTTCATGTGAAGTATTTATGAGTTAAATGATCTGAGTGTTGTGAGGGTCAAAGTTCAATAATCTATTTGTGAGTAAGATTTGTTAGGTGATTCAATCTTTAAGATTAAATTACAACCCATTTATTTCAGCATATCCTTCTATCCCTTTTCTCTGCAAGTCATTAGATTAGGAAATCATAAGGAGAACCAGCTCACTCTGGAGATTCATTCTCATTATAGGATACCCACATCATGAGAGTGATTCCATGTTTCAATAGGTAGCTAAGTTCTGTGATCTTAGCAAGGTGCATACTTGATTGGCAACAGCTGTTACACAAGTTTTTTTTGCCACCAGAGCCTTCGAGTTTGTTTTCAATTTTGTTTGCTTTTGTTTTCTGTTGTTGTTTGGAGTAGTGTACAGCTGAGTTTCGTTATTTTCTAAGTTAGAGAGGAGATGAGTATGATTCTATGCCCAATGGATAGCTCAAGGCAACTGGCCCTGATGCCTAGTAGGCAAGCATATAGTAGAAGTCGCCAGAAATGTTACCATTTTTCTCTACAACCCAAATTGGTAGAGCTGCAGTGCATTCAATTCATGTTTAGATGAGAGTTTTAACATTTTGCCTGATATCTTGTTTGCATAGTTGGAGTGTTTGAGATATTCAGTTATGTTGCAATTTAGTTATTCAATAGAGAAAAAGAATTTTCAGATCATCATTCATTTGCAGAAGGTTGTTTGAAAGATAACTTATTTCATTTCACTACAATGATTATTCATTTTGTAAATGAGATGCATAAAAGAAATAAACATTGCATTGAATGAAAACATGATAGATCAAATGTCCCACACAAGCCATAGGAATAGTTGAACAAGAGCAGATATAAGAAATATACTATGCATTTGGAAATAGGAGAGGGAAGGATCATAGCCATCATTGCCTTTTTAGTGTCTTTGGTTTCTGAGGTTGCCTTTTGTCCTTGCTCCTGATCTCCAGTAAGATCCTGTAAAATTGGAAGAGCCCTGTTAGAGCTCCAGTTATGAGTTCCCTATGTGCCTATCAACAGAGGCATAATACGTTGCATATAGTGCACTAAGTCAGATACATATTATTCACATATAAGAGAGATTGAAAAAAAACAATCATTGTACTTCACTAATTTTATCTAACATATTTGTTTCATGTGAAGGTATAGGATAAGTCATGTAGCTATTTAAAGATATATCTACATGTGGTGTAAAGTGGGCTCCCAAAAGGGTTAAGCCTAGCATGTTGCCCCTGGTCCTCAAAGGGGATGGAATGCAAATTATATTCATAACACATGATTGAGTAACTGAAGAATGCAGAAAAGAACCATATAGATATAGTGATCAAACTGATATCATGAAGATGCAATTGTAAGTTGTATTTACATGTTATTCGTGCTAGTAAAGTGGAGGAGCTGCAATTATTCAATGTGGTATGTATATACATCTACATTTGATATGATACAGTAGGTCCTAGATGTCAAGCATGTGTGCCATGAGATAGTTCTAATTGAGGTATTCAGAATGTATGCATATCAAATGCAAATGGAGATATCAGTCATTAAGGAAACACATAAGTACATGGAGCACAACTCACATCAAATGCATTTGCGATTACAAAGAAGAAAATTTTGTTTCTCCTATCTCAAGAGTGATAGGAAAAGAATCATGTAACAGTATTATGCAACTCAGAACAAGTTTAAAGCTACTGAAAATAATATCATATGTTACAAGTACAGTTATAGTATTATATGCCAAACAGTTGCAGCAATATATCAAATAATATGCCATGTCACAAATTAGGTGTGATTGTTCAAATGTGTGCAGTGAAAGGGACAACATGTCACCATTTTACAATACAATTGGAAAAACAAATGTTTTATATTCATTTACAGGAGATGTGAAAGAGGTTAAATTTGATCATCCAAGGGTATACAGAAGAATGCAAGCAAAAGAACAGCTATGCCAAATACACTACATCATGGCAAATAGTGCAATTTAAATGCTCATGAAGAACACAGTCATGAACAAGAAGCCACATATTAAATATGGAAAAGATACATATCAAAAGAGAGTTATAGTATGCAGGGCTGCATTCTAGAATGCAGTAGGAATAGCTTTCACTTCACACAGTACAAGAAATGGTAGATATTATGAGTTTTTAGGCCGTAGCCAAGATTGTAGTTTTCTTTGCATAATGTCATAATCCATGTCACATTCTACAAGGGGAGCATCTATAGGAGGATTCAAGTGAAGAGAACAACATGTATTCTTAACTGGTCCATTTCATCATGGCAATAATGAAACCTCGATATATATATTCAACTACAAGACATCTATAGAAGGAATCTAGAACATTCATATGCTTATCTTGTAGTGAACATCATGAATCCATATGCTGCCATGTCACAAAAAAAGAGCATCTACAGATGACATAAATAGGTTTGAACTTCTTTTCCATCTACAAAAATGGAAAAAGTCAGTTCATGTACCAAAATTTTGAGTTCCTTACGAACCCTTGTCATATTTTTGCATAACAGTCAAAGAGCAATATTCAGAAAGTAATGAGAAAAGGAATAGTAATAGTAAACAATGATCTTACAGAGATATCATACATGGCTAGAGGTAGAAAGAAGGCTCTATTCTCAAGACAAATATAAAATGAAAATGAAATTTTGAACTCATTTTATCTCTTAGTGTCAAGGAAATGGTAAGAAGAATAAAATTTTGTTCCACAAATAACTCAAACCCATTTTGTTTTTTTTATGAAAATATATCTTCAGGAGATGAGTCAAGGGTTTCAAACTCAGATGAAAGAGTAATGCTCAAATTACAGTCGCATCCTGTATCAGGTTCACATGTGCACAGAAAATACTCATGAAATAAAGAAATGAGTATGTGTAAAGTTGCGGCCTCATAGAAGTGAACCCATAGGAAGATAAATGCTTCAATGCATTTTCTTGTACACAAATACCAAAACCCTATTGGTATACACAAGAGAAGCTTTATATTTAAAATAAAAATGAGTTTTTTTAGTCCATTCAAGCAAAACATGCTTAGGAATGATGGAAAATGTAGTATATAGTTGCTGCCTACAAAAGAGTAGTGGTTTCATGGTGTTTTTTTGCAGGATGAAGAAGGGAATTCTTTCATTTTAAAGTTTTTGAGTTCATATCAATGATGTAACTAGAGACTATATATAGAGTTCAGACTCTAAGAACTCACCTTGACTGATATACAGAGCTGAGGGTTTTTTCCCTTCTTTTGCTTCATTTTGCTCTCGAATGGGGCCTGAACAATTGCAATCATTGTACCTCACATGTAGGGAGAAATAGAACAAGTGATATGCATCAAAAACATAACTTGGTCATGACTTTGAAGCTGAAATTTGTCTTAGATAAAAAGAAATGGTTCAATTTTGATGCAGAGAAGATTTACCTTGCATTTGCCTTCAAAAACCCTCAAGGAACTGCTCGAACACAGAGAGAAATGCCCAATTTTGCCTTCAAACCCTAAATCTGGTGGCGACCACAGCAGAGCTGAAGATCCAAAAAACAAAAAAAATTCAAAGTGAAAATGAGCTTGAGAAACTAGGGCAAAAGTTGTTTTGTGTTTAGGGTTTACATTATGCCCTAACTCGATGGGTATTTTCATTGCCTCAAGTAATACCCTTCGTGGTATCATGTCCATCCTAGTGACTAAGTCTTAAGACTTAGAGTGCTATCAAAAGCCTTACATTTCCTTGCTCATTCTATGTTAAGTTTTGATACCTTAAAGCTCATTTGGTCACTTTTGAAGATAAGTCACATTCCTTGGAGACTATTTGCACAACCAGGTGGAGGGCAGGCCTTAAAGGCCTTTTTATTTTTTGTAAAAACTACACATATATGCCTTGATATATTTTTATGATTTTTTTTATATAAAAAAATCAAATGCTATGTAATGTAATATACTTGGTGATATGTCACATATAGCCTTGTAATATTTTGCAAAAAATCAAATCGAATCAGGATATAGAATAAAACTGCAATCTCAGTGTAAAGTTTTATTTTAAAGCAATGATTTATAAATTTCTTTAAAATTAAAACTATTTTATGTAGTTAAAACAGATAAAGCAAACAATATCTTATTTTCTTTAGTTTTCTTTCTTTTGGGGCAGATATGGACAAAATGGAATCTTTTTGGAGCAGACAAAGCATATTTTCCAGTGGGGCCACATTGGAGGACTTCTGGTAGTTTTTTTCACAATTTTGAGGTAGTTTGGTGGGCTTTTTGTCAGATTTTTGAGGAGCTCAAAAATGGATTGGCATGGTTATTTTTAAGATCTTGTCCTATCTTTTCTCTTGGAGATCATTCCATGGGATATATTACAGATAGCTAGTTCTTTTTGATTAGCATAGATAGGAGTTAGAGATCAGAGTTCAGAGATTTTCAGAGTCTTCCTCTCACACTGAGAGAGTTGTACTTTAGTTTTGTACTCATTATTCCTTCCAGTTTATAGAGCAGCAATTTTCCTTCCCATTTGTCTACTCATTTGCAATGTTGATTTGATATTGCATTGTGATAGTTATTTATCCTCTATTTTGTCTTAATTTTGTGATGGGTATGTGAATATTTTATTTGATTCAGGTTACATGTTGTGTTCAGATGAATCTTCATGTGAAATATTAATGAATTAAGTCTAATTAAGTGGTTGTGAGAGTTATAGTTCGATGAATTGATTGTGAGTAAGATCTGGTAGGAGTTTAAGTATTGGTGCATCACCTTAGGAATTAATTTCAGTTATTTCTTTCATTTCAATTCACCTTCTTACCTTTTTCCTTCTACAAAATAGATTAGTAAAATCATTAGGAGAGCTATCTCACTCTGGAGGTTCACTCCAATCTTTAGGCAACCCACAGGCCTAGGAGTGTTCCCATGTGTCAATAGATAGTTAAGTTGAACAACTTAACATAGGGTGCATATTTGATTGATAACAATTATAAAAACTAAGCTCTAGTTATCTAACCACAATAACATTCATTGAGAAATTCTTAGAATTAATAGTAAAATTTGATGAATCTGCATTTCTTGCATTTGGTAGATCAAAAAATTTAATTCCTTGGTATTTTTCAAATTCAAAGTTAGTAGCATGTTGTTAAGGATGAGTCAGGTCCTTACAAATTGTTAGTCCTTGCAATAAGCATGAGACTATTCTTTTCTGCTTACTAAATCTACATTAGCTATGTTTAGGAATTGTGTCTAGTGGAAATATTAAACCGTTTGCAATGTTTGCAAACCTTTTCTTTACTTTTGGAGACATTTTTGCATTCCCCAATTGGCACCATATTTTACCTAGTATTTTTTATTTGTAATAGGAGGCCAGGGTTTTTCTATCCAAACCCAATGAAAATGAGTTGTAGAAAAATTCCATGCGATTTCTAATGTTCTACATGGCTTCAGGCATGTCATGATCATGGGCTCGAGGGTTTATCGAAGGGTAGGTGTTCATGGTCAAGGGTACTTTTTTTCTTGTTAGAGACAATGCGTCTCATTGGGGGTTGGAGAGTTTTTTGTTTGACAAGTGTTGGTGTAACTATCTATGCTTAGGACTCATCCACAATAGGTGTCCCAACCTCTTGTCATGAGCTAGCCCACGAGGCCTTTATATAGAAAGGCTCTGTGTTTGCTAGCAGACTGCCTATGAAAGGCCTCTCTAAGATCTTCAACAACAACCAGATAAGCATCCTGTAGATTTTGAAAGTTCTTTATCCAATCTAAAAATATATAATTAGATCCATTTGCAGCAAAGAACACAAAATAACTCCATACAACACTCCTTAGAATTGAGCTATAGACAAATATTACACAATGCAAAATATAACATTAAATTGCCCTCTTTTCATTATTGGCCTACCATACAATAGTCTCAATACATCTCTTTATAGAGATTACAATTGTTCTAAATATAACAGAGAAGAGCATCCAAAAAAACTACTATCCATGCAACACTTAAATTAAGTGATATACAACAACAATTTTGAAAAGTAATCTCTTCTTTTCCTTATTTTTCCCATGCATCATGCATGAAAAATAATAGCAAGTCTAAATATAAAACTCCTAAATATAGCTTGTTCTATATTTCTCCATGTGAGGCATCAATTATTAACACATACATTCTACCACCTATGATCTTATGTGGCAAACCCTCTGCCAAAACCTTGTGAGTGAAACCCTCAGCTTGCCTGCCTCGAAATATTTCCCATTTTTGGGGTTTTCTATAGGAAGCAGTGGAAGCACTTTCATGGTATTCACCGCCGACAGCTAGAGACAATGGTTGCCCTTATTAATTGGCACCAAATAGCATTAGTAGAGGGGATAGGTGAAGATTGTACGGTGTATGTGGATTCTTTGTTTTCTCTGACTATTGAAGGTGGGAGATGTTTGACCAACAAAGAGATGGTGAGACTACAGGGAATTGAACCTAAGACCTCAATCTAGTTGCTCATTGGTTGGTTTGGTGATGAAATTTCTTCCCCTCTCCACTCTTCCTTCATCTCCTCCTCCACTTTCCCTCTTTCTCTTTCCTTCTCCCTGTCCCTCTCTTTCTAAATAGGTATATATATGTTTCTTTTTTTTTTAAATCTAAAAACATAATTCTACCATTGATATCTTGTAAAATATTTACCATTTGCTAAGTTTTTTTTTCCTGCTCTTTGTGTTGCATATAGTTTGGAGGGGAACACCATGAGAATTTGTATTGGGGCAAATATTGTCCACAAATTTATTTGGGCATCCATGCCAGGTGCCAAATACCCCACAACTTCATTTTCCTAAACTTGATCAGACAAGGTCTACATCAGATCATAATTTGGATAGATTTTATTGTAGGACAACAAAGCCCTTAATAGCAAGATTAATGTGGTTGGTTGTGAAGGATTCTCAATATGTTTTGTGACATAGCTATGAAATGTCAGATGAGCTTAAAATTTATGGTTGGCTACATCATGATGGCCACAATTATGGCCACCAAGTATTCTCTAATTTTTTATATATCAATTCTTTGTTGTTTCTATTTCCATCAAATTTAAGTTAGAAGAATGATCATATATCTAACTGATTGTTGTTGGAGCCATTGGCTTCTAAAAGCTAAAAATTAAGTCATGTAAATTGTTGTCATTCTTTGACCCTAATATTGAGTTATTGAAATTTGGGTTTGATTCAAATTTTTAATCGTAAAAAATTCTTTCTAAAGTAACTTAATCTAGAAATTCTTCTTTTCAAGAAATTATGGACAACCAGAGCTTAATGTCTCTAAACTATAGATAGTCTTAAAACTATACAATGGAAGGGTTACTACATCTCCACTAAAGTGATATGTAACTAGAATGGAATAGAACATAAAGAAATTTTTACTGCATCTCCAATTTCCATGATAATCAATTAACTATTTGATTGAATGTTTTTCCCACATTAAAGGCAAGCAGGGTATGCCAAGGTCCATTTGTGATTAAATCAATTCCTGCTAGCAATACTATGGAGCCATTGGTTGCACCTATATTCTAGACACAACACTAGTTTGCCAAGCCAGACATCAATTTGTTAAATGAGAGCCTACTTTTGGAAGCTCACCATGGGATTTCTTTTCATTTTACACTATACATTATTCCAATTTTGTACCCATAGGTTTCATCCTCGTGACCAAGCTTAGGAGTAAACCTAGCTTTCCCAACTTACCTACTTCAAAGTAGCCTCTGATGAATATTTGTATGGAATGATTATGATTCCACATAGCATATATATTTTAATTTGTATTGATTTCCTTTCGTACATTGGTTCCATTAAGTGACACAATGTCTTAATCAAATTTCATGAATATTTATGTCAATCGTAGCAAATGTGATCCTAATCCAAATAGAATTGAATAACCAACATGCAGGTTATTGTAGACCAAGATATGGAAATGACAACTACCTTTCTTAAGAATTGGGGTAATTGAAGTAGCTATGGAGGGGATTGGGCCATTAGATTTGATGTCAGAAATGATAGGTAATTTTTTTTTTGTGTATACTAATTTTTATTTATTTTTAAATCAACAGGGTGCAAGAAAATATTGAGATTTGTTGACAAATTAAATATTTTTTGGGATAATGAATTGATGAATCAAAAAATAAAAATGCACATTGCATGATATTGAGTGTATTTGGTGAATTGATTCAACTGTAAGGTAATTGTTGTTTTGTTTTATGTAACAATTTTACAATATAGGAAAAATTATAATGGTACATTGAAAGGGAAAGCTTTATATCCTACAACACCAATTTATATAAACCCCAAAATTTACAAAACAAGTAATATTACAACCCAAAATTTGATATGAGGATGATCCTGATCAATGGTAGAATAATTGATACCATCTAGTTTCTCCTATACATTACTAACATCAATGTTTTTATTTTCCTTTATGTCGAGAAAAGGAGAAATAGTGGGAAACTAATCATTGTCTTGGGTATGTGGGGTTTGGGTTTTTGAAACTTCTTGGTATCTCTCCCCATCCCTCTCTTGGTATGTTTTGAGCTCAAATGTAAGCCTCTAGTTACTACAATAATCTCTAGAGTAGAAACCATAGCCCTAATTTTTTTTTAGACTGAATAAAAGAGGTAGAAATTTGAATTCTAAATGGTTTTAATTTTCCCCCAGTAACTAGATCATTTTAAAAAATATCTATGTACTTAAAAACTAAAGATAGAAAGAAAATTGTAGTATTATTTCACATATCAATATAGGTAATATATATAAAAGAAGTAAACCTTATTTCGGACATATGGATGTCAACTCAAGTCAGAAGTCTCCAAGAGCAGTATGATTGCTGATATGAACTGAACTGTAACTTTTGCTTAATAACTTTAAATCCCAGATGAGGAAACCTAGTTCTAAAAGGAGAAAATATGAATTTGAATAATAGAAATAGAAAAATATGAAATTTTTGAGTGCTCACAACTAAGCTCTTTTTATTTCTTTGTAAAGATTGGAAGAAGAAAAATTCTCTATACGATTTAGTTTTTTGGAAAAAAATGTACTACTATTGTAATATCATTTTTAGTCAATACATAGAGTAGAGAGAACATTTCAATAGTCAATATCAGTGAAGATCCATTCCCATATTTACTAGTGTTTTTTATTAACATGTTTCAACATACAAAAGAAATAACCAAACTAGTGCAACCTCTTGTTGATCAATGGAAAACATTGCAATCTAGTGACCATTCTCATAAATATCTATGGCTGAGTTTTCTAGTCTATTTCTTTCCATATGTAGGGGAACACATAGCTCCTTGAATTAGGGTTTCCATATCTATTCCAAAATTTTACTTTTTTAGAAGGGAATGTTGCAAGGGAAACCTTGTAGTGTATTTCCATGGCTAGTACTTATTGGCCTAATTGGCTTATTGCACACATTTGATATGGTCTTCCAAACAAAATTGCAAATTTCTACATATCTATATTCACAAATAGACTATTTAGTTTATTATTTGAAATTTGCTCATTTTTTTAATTTTATTCTTGTAGGTCAAAAAGGCACTTCAATTAAAAAAAACTATTTGTTTAGATGCCATTCCATTTGAGGGGTAATTGCCACTCTATTCACACTCTTAATTTTGGAGAAAAAGGGTAAGGATGACTCTATTTTCTTCATCACATTTGGTTTTCCTCTGTTTGGAGATGAAATTCTTGCTATAGTAATTCATAGGCATGGGTTGGCCAATCATTTCCTCAATGTTGTTTCAAGGATTGATGGTTTTGCTAGAACTCTATTATATCCTTGCAAATCTGTGTTCACCAAGGCTTGACCTATCGACCATGATATTAACAATCCATTTTATTTATATTTATATAGTCATATCTATTGGTTTGCAATTTGTGTCCATGGTGAAACTTGCAATTTCTATTGATTGTGAAATCTTGCAGGATTGTTATGAGGACTTTGCTATGTACTATTTTCGGAGATATCTTATAACTTACCTAGGTATGTATATTATATTATCTCAAATCACATAATTGCATCTAATTTACATTGAAATACATCTTGTTGCTTTTACATTATCCATATTTAACCTATAAATTGCTCTTCACATCCTTGGCTACTTTCTTGTCATCTACTTTATCACCTGTCACAATTATTGTGTGATTTCTCACAATAGAGATTTATGTTCTTATTTTGTTTTGAGCTAATATGTGTGTTACTCTAGATTGGAGTAGATATTTTGAATCTAGAATCTACAGATGCATATAATGTAAAATCTGATAATTGTTAATGTTAATGTGTGGCAACACACACTGATTAAATATGAGCATGAATTTTTTTTCATTTTTTTTTGCAAAAATGGATTGCAATCAAATTGCATCTCTCAACAAGATTCAATTGACACATGCAAAACTAGGCCCTACACCCTTCACGTGGATACTTGCTATAGCAAATAGTTGTAGGCACTTTTGTCATGCTTTGTGCTATTAGCATTTGGTAGGGACTCATGCTGAGCTATGTGGACCTTGTCTTGATATAGAAAATAGACAACCTAGGTGTGTTCATTGTAAGGAATTTTGTGCCAAGTGGTCATTGTTTTCATGTCAAATTTGTGATTCTAGGTTGCTTCTATAGGTGTAGAACTAATCCTATTAATTTTTTACTTTTACTCTTTAATTGGGCAAGTTTTATGTTTCTTACTTGTCATTAGGAACTAGTTGTATTTAAATATGCTTTAAGGAGGTGACAAGATTTTTAGGGGCAAGTTCTCTGATATCGACCTCCTAGGGACACCAACTTTACGATACTGCTAAATATTAGGAGACAACAAGAAAGCACACAAATAACTTAGGTGATGATTCTAAAGTAAATGTTATTCCTTTTAGTGAACCAATTGAGGTGTCTTGCTACTAACTACTTCTTGACATTTTCTTTGGAAAGTTAAATGATGCTAGGATGATTCTAGAATGTGTATTTATATTTAAATGAATCTCTTTAGATACCACTATGTAGCAATAATCATGTGAAACATGTACTAGGTTGACTCATCATGGGAATAAAATGGGCTAGAGTCAACAAAATTTGAATTTAAATTTTCAAAACTTAAGGGTCAAATCTACAAATTGAGATCAATCCCACACACATGATATTGACCTAAGATAAGGCAATAGTAATATATATGTGGGGAATGGATGTCTAGACATGGGGGATGTAATAAATGTTAGGTGTATAGAAATGTGTGTAGAAATGGATAATATGACCAATTTTTTTTTAAAATATAGTTACAAAGGGGGATGGATGAAGGATTAGGGAATGAGCCCAACTTCACACAATATTCCATCATTTATTAATATGTAATTGCATTAAGACATTCTCTCAAAATGGACCTAAACTAAATGGGAATTGGCATGGGTATACAAATTTTACCATTATATTTTGCTCCCACTTTGTAATATCCCCTTTGATTAACTAGAATAAAATAATATTATTCGAATGAAACTAATGTGGAAAAAAGGGAAAGAATTACAAATTTTTGCATTAAATACAACTCAAGAAATAAATAAATTTAATCAAACTATATAATTAAAGACCGTTACAACAGCTAGTCAAATAGCTTACAAATAGGACTAAGTTCTTTACAACATCTAGCCATATAGGCCCATTATTGCACCATTCAATGTCTTTGATAGGATACCATATCTTCGACACTAAACCTAGTGGAGAGTGAGCATCATCAAGGTGATTTACCACCTAGCCACAAGGCTTACACCTCCCCAGTCTTACTCTTAAATGGAGAAGCCCAACCCTTAGTGAGGGGTCTAGTAAACTAAAGCTAGCATGCATGAAGGAATATGGTGTAGCATGATATATTTAACATTTCTAGCATGAATAAAATGCATATGTACTTATATCATGATATGGTAGAGAGTAAAAAATAAATCAAATAGTAATAAATACTAAATTGATTAACAAGCTTTAGTCAAAGCATCTTTTGAGCTACTAATGGGTGGATAGGTTATGAATAGAAACCTACCCTTCTTTGTAGCTCCTTATTTAACACCCTTCCATGCTCTTTCTCTAACTCAACATTTAGAAAAAATTAGAAGTAGTGAAGTAACATACATATGCAAACAATCATACATCATCACAAGGATGCATTCATTAGTCAGGGTACTTCAATCCCTATATGAAGTCATAATGTGCAATACTATGCCATACGATACCATGCAAAAGATTTAGTGTAATAACATCATACAATTTATTTGCAAGAGAACTTTAAATAAGATATTCATTTAATCTAACAATCTAATCATACATTAGATAGATTCATGATCTTTGGCATGTGTCTTGACTCCCCTAAAGACATTTCTTCAAATATTTTTCCATGGACTGGGTCTGATCATTTTCCTATCATTCTCTCCATGGGTGGGACCTTCTTTTCGAAGTAGAAGTATTTCAAGTTTCAAGACACATGGTTTAGACATCTGAACTCCATCTCATAGGTCAAAGATTGGTGGAAGGTAGAATCCTTCATCTAGGGATCTATAATGTTTCAACTATCACACAAATTAAAGTACCTCAAAAATCAAATTATTATCTAGAACAAGTCATATTTCAAGAATATATTCCATGAGAAGGACCTACTTAAGAAGGAGTTGGAGGCCCTTACACAACATGTCATTCTTCATAGGATGAACAGTGATACTTTTGCAAGAGAGAAACTCCTCAAAGGAAATCTAGAAGAAATTATTAGGAGGAAGGAAATATTTTAGCACCAAAAATTCAAAGAAACGTGGTTAAAAGATGGAGAGAAGAACACAAATTTTTTCACATATCCACAAAAGTCAAGAGGGAACATATAATCATATTAGTTCTATTTGCAAGGCTAATGGGGACTTCACTTCTAATATGGAAGGCATCCAAGACAAAGCTACATTATTCTTCAAAAAACTTCTCATGGAGGATGATAGCATTGGCTTCAAAAAACATACAACAATGAAGTTTCAAATACCTAAACTAGTCAAGGAAGAACATAACGACCTTTTCTTGAAAGAGTTTTCAATGGAAGAAGTTCAAGAAACAATATTTTCCATGGAAGGTGAGAAAGCACCAGGGCCAGATGGCTTCACAGAGTCCTTCATCCAAATTTGTTGGGATGTAGTGGGGATGGAAGTATATCTTGCAGTTGAGGAGGCCTGTAAACTCAAAAATATTCTAGAAGAATTTAAAAAAATAGCCATTATCTTATCTTGAAAGTGAAAACACCCACAACCTTTGAAGAATTCAAGCCAATATCTCTTTGCAATCTAGTTTACAAAATAATTACAGAGGTCATGGCCATGAGATTGGCTACAATAATTCCAAGCCTCATTTCAGAAGAACAAGGAGGCTTCATTCCATGGAGAGAAACAACAAAAGGGGCCATAGTGATTCATGAATCAAATCACTCCATTCCATCCAAATAGATCTCCTCAATTGTATTCAAGCTAGACATGGTAAAAGCATATGACAAGAGTTGATTGGGCCTTCTTGATAGATGTTCTTTCTAAATTTGGTTTCTCTAATCAATGGTGCAAATTGGTTTCAGCTTGCATTTTGGGTACTTCCTTTATGATCCTTATAAATAGAGCTTAGGTGGGGGTGTTTGAGGCATTGAGAGGTCTATGCCAAGGGGATCCAATTTCCCCATACCTTTTCATTCTTATGGCAGAAGCTTTCACATGGGAAATTAAAGAATCTAAAATTCTGAGAAACTATGGAGAGGTATTTTTATTGAAGGGGTGGAAGATCTGTTCATGCAAGAACTTTTTGCAAATGATACTATTCTATTTGGAATAGCCATAGTGCTTGAAGCTAGAGCCATAAAAAAGACCATCATCTCTAATTGTGCAGCATCAAGAAAGGTAATTAACCCAGCCAATTCAAAGGTTATCCTATTCCATACAAACTTAGAGATACATAAACATATCATGAAAGTTTTGAATTTCAAAGTAGAATCATTACCAATCAGTTACTTAGTAGTTCCTATGTTCAAGGGTACTAACAAATTAAGTTTATGAAACCAAACTCCAAAATATTTAAAACAAGATTAACTCATGGAAAGGGAAATGGTTAACACTGGTAGGAAGATTAACCATGTTAAAAGTAGTGTTAGCAGCCATCCCAATATACATGCTTTCAGCCCTTACAGTACTCAAAGGTGTGATTAAGAGTATGGAAAAACATTTTAGACAATTCTTATGGCAAGAGAGATTAGACAAAAAGAAGATCTCATGGCATGGGAGAAAATTTGCAAGCAAAAAAGTATGGGTAGAGCAGGCATCCTTAATTTGAGATTTCAAAATCAAGCATTGGGAGCCAAGTTGGCTTGGTATATGTATACAAAACCAAACTCAATATGGGTAAAATTGATGCAAGCCAAATACTTGGACCCCATGGACAGGGAGAGAATTTTCATGGTGAATGATCCCCATAAAGGCTCAAGTACATGGAACTTCATTACAAACAACTAGGAAATAATAGGTTCACACCTCTCCTAGATTATTCATGAGGACAAGAAGGTGGATTTATGGGAAGATTCATGGAATGGGTGGCCAAAATTATCTACAAGGATGGAGATCAATGAAGCCAAGGTTTTCCTTAAACAACAATGGGGAGTAAAGGTTAGTGACTATTGGTTTGATAATTAAGGGATTTTTCATGGTGAGATAGAATGGAGGAGTCTTGAGAGTTACAACTTTCCAATTAAGAAGAAGAAAATTCTAAAAGGCATCCTTTTGAGTAGGAAGATCTTTAAGTTAAAGATGGAAGATGAGTTAGCTTAGACAATGGATAATTCAAATAAGTACTCAGTCAAATAGGGTTATAGATGCTTGACAACTTCATCAAAGTTAGATTGTCCCTATAAGCTATACTGGAATGTGGCCACTTTACCAAAATGCAGGGCTTTCTCATGGTTAGCTATCAACGATAGAATTCTAACATGGGCTAGACTTCACAAGCTTAGTATTAGTCCTAATTTCAAGTGCATGCTATGTGGAGAGTAAGAGGACATTGATCATCTACTCCTCCATTGTCCTTTTAATTACAAATGTTGGAACTACATTATGGAGAAACCAAATTGAAGTACCCCCCTTCCTAGGTCATTGTTAGATCTATTCAAGAGCTAGCCTACATTGAATCTAGAAGCTACATTTATGTGTTTATGGGAGGTCTGCCCCTCAATGTCAATTTGGGGTGTATGGAATGAGAGGAGTTTTCAGATTTTTAGAATGTCCAAGTGCTCGATAGACGGGGTTCTAGAAAAGATGACTTTGGCCATATCAGAGATGGTGAACGTGAGAGTGAGTACCAACATATCAACCAATACAAAGTTCACAAATTGGGACAATCTAGTCCTTGAAATTTTGAACCAGATACAGCTCCCAATTATACATGGCAAGACCCAAGTCATTTCAAGTAAATGCTTAAGGGCCTCAATTACATGGACACCTCCCACCTTGCCTTTCCTAAAATTAAACTTTGATGGAGCTTGTAGAGACAATCTGGGACTCTCAAGTATTAGTTGTATTATCAAAGACCCCATAGGAAATTTGGTATTGGTAGAGGTGAAAAAATTACTGAAAGGAACAAATAACTAAGCAGAAGTCTTCACCCTATTACATGGTCCAAGATTGGTTGTAATAAACAATGTAAATAATCTATGTATTGAGGGACACTCTCTAGTTATAATCAACACATTCAAAAAGAGGGAGGCTCTTAACTAGCAGCTCGATTATTGTTACCATTTTTTGACCCCAGCTCAAAAATTCGCTAAGCAGATTTATCATTTATCATTTTTGAATGTGGTTTGATTTATTTCTATCATGGTTAGTTGCATAGTTGTTATGACAAGTGATGTTCAGTTGTTCAGATGCAGAAAATAAAAGTTTCAATCATTCATTGCATTGTAGAGTAGTAAAAGAGATAAGTATTCGTTCACTACAGTGATTGTTCATTTACATTTTTGAATACATAAGAGAACAAACATTGTATTGAAGGAAACTAAGACATATCAGATGTCCCACACAAGCCGTGGGTTATAGCTAAACTCATGCAAATACAAGTAAAACACTATGCATCAAATGAATAAGAGGGAAAGACATAGCCATCATTGCCTTCTTTGGGTTGATCTTCGTTAGAAGCCTCCAGTTCCCGCTCCTAACCTCGACATGTACCTGAAAAAAATGCAGGAATGTCCCGTTAGAAGCTCCAGTTATGAAAATCCTTCATCAATCAAGAGAGACATAATATTTCAGTTGTAATGCATTGATCAAATAAGAACATCCATGTGCAGAAGGAACTAAAGAGAAGCAAACATAAGAGAATCATTGTTTTATTCTAATATTTTTGTTTCATGTGCAGGTATAGGACAAATCATGAAGTTGATTGAAGACATTCAGCATGTGGTATCAAATGGGCTCCCACGAGGGTTGAGCCCAGCATGTTGCTGCCCCTTGTTCTTAAAAGGGATGTACAGAAGAAGAGGATCATCAATAATATTCACATGACAAGATGAAAGAGTAACAAGACAATCATATACATCAATCCCATGTCGGGACATGACCATGATTTCACTTCAGAATATGAAATGTAACCAAGAGGATGACATGGATAGATGGAGGACAAAATTCAATGCATATAACAGCTTATACACTACTTCAACTGCTATGAAATAATATTCTCAAGCATGATAATAATCAAGAGTACACAATACATTTGTAATCCTCAGACTGATGAAGGAGTAAGTGTTAACAAGTATGAATTATCTAAAGGCTAGTTACTCATTCATGATTAGTAGTCTAATTGGAGTGTTCATTATAGATTAGTAAGCAAATTGCAAAGACAAGGTGAGTACCAAGCTTCATATTTTGTCATTTAAATGGAGTGATAGAATCAGATTCAGAATTCAATGACATAAGCTGCCTCTTAAATGATGAAATATATCTAATTATACTTCACTTTTGCTACTGATAAGTTGAACATCAGACAAGTGTTATCAAATGTTGCATTTATTGCATATCTATAGAAGAAGTATGATGAGTATTGCAGATATGTAGCAGAAAATACTAGACAGCCAACCTAGATGGCTCATCTTTTGCCTTTGACAAACTCCAAGAGAATAAATAAGGAGCATTTCATTACATGTGTGTAATAGAGTATCATGATCATGTGACAGGAGCAGTTAAACTGGTATGATCATCATCCTTATGTTACAGGATATCATGTTATGACAAATGAAATAAATAAGTGTATGGTTGCATCTATGGTTGAGTGAGTTCAAATGAAGTTACATTATAAGAAGTGATTTGCCAAGACTGGACAACAGATGCAGTGGACCTAATCATGTCCTATAGGACATCTCATATGATGCATTTGATAAGATAGAATACAGTAAAAATGAATAGCAAAGGTTCATCATTTGTTACAGTGTATTCAAAACAGGGAAATGTTACTTTCATGTGTTAATGCCAACATTTGATGACACCCAGATCATCATATATGAAAAGTGTATATGCACAGTCCACTGAATGGACAAGTAAAGATACATAATTGAGACATATATGCTACCTCAGTGGAGGATTTCAAAGCTGAAAATGACATTATACATCCCATGTGCAAAGTCCACATAAAGAGCAACTGGAGCTACATAGATAGAAATAGTGCATACAATTATCACCTCTTTTGAACAATAACAGTGACAGCATGAGAGAGAAAAGGTGACACCAGATGCCATGATGCTATAGAAAGAAGTTTCAATACTCAAAAAAGAACAATATTGCTTCATTTTTCATGTCTGAGTGTATACAATAAAAGAAAAATGTATATACATCCATAGTAAAGCCATGGCATATACTGCCATTTGTACTCTTTTCTCAAACACCCACATCGACTTTCAGAACAATACATTTTGCAGTGTTTAAGAGAAAGAGAAATGGTAAGCAAAATTGTCTAGATAAGGCCATGAGGAGAGATAGTTTATACATAACAAAGAAATGAAACCCTTGTCGGGTGAAAATGCCATCTTTCTTTCCACGGTCGATCAAGGGATAAATAGAGCATAGATGATCATGGCCGTAGTAAAAGGAAGCTTTTGTGCAAGACAAAATGAAACCCTCATTGACAACATAGCAAACTTCATATTTTGTTATATTGAAAGACAAGGTAAAGATACAGGAAGTGTTTAAAAGGAGCAGCCATGCCTTAAGATAAGGTATTTTATACACCCAGAAGACAAAAGCAAAATGAAACCCTCTTCACATTATCATATAATGCAGAGATAAAGAGTTCACAATGCAAGTATTGACAGAGAAGAATAATGGACTCACCGTATAATGCAGCTGAGGAGGATAATGGCCACGACCAGTTGAACAAAGTTGTGACCATTGTGCCATTTTTCACAAGTTCAACACAGAAACACAAATAGATGCATATCAAAACTAAGCGACTAAAGAAGTAGTTACATGGCTGGGTACAATTGAAAGAAAGTAAGCCAACAAAACACAACAATGCCATTTTTAAGTTCAGTTTCAAGCTTACTAGGAGGTGGCAGTCATTTTGGCCAAAGAAGTGCATAGTTTTTGACCGCAAAAGACCACCAAATGGAGCAAGAAAGCATACAGAGCATGAAACCCTAGGTTGGTGGCCAAAATTGTAGAGCTATCTAAACAACAGCAAAATGAAAAGACCGACATTTTAGGGTTCTCATTTGCTTTTGTTTCAACATCCCTTCCACATTTTCAACCATGCAACATTTTAATCATTTTTATCCAAATGGGATCGGGGTCAACACTTTGTGTTGATAAGTGTCTAGCAATCATAAGTAGAGGTGGCCGACAGCACATGGAACATGGCCTATTTTATTAAGTCAAAGGTGAGCATGATTATGAAATTTGCCTTAGAATTTGCCAAGGTCTTAATCATTATTGGTGGTCAACTCACATTGGAGTCAAGATATTATCATTTGATATTGCATGTGGTTGAGTGTCTTTGACCTCCCACATATGCATTTTTTTTATTATTATTCCTTCACATAATTTGATATATGCATAAAATCAAACAAAAACCTTGAGAATGTGAAGAATATGTTAGATGGAGATATGGTCAAAGAGGGTCAATCTGACATGGTGGCATGATTGAGGCAGTGAGTTGGCATTTTTTGAGCCATATGGATAATGGTGAGGTGGTAGAATATCGACACTTGGAGTCCATGGTGTCAAGCCTTTTAAGGATTTTTTATGATTTTTTGCAAACATGTGTAATATTTCATATTTTTTTATGATTTTTATAGAAAATCATTAATGATATATTTAAATTATCTTGGTGAAATTGTAAACTAGATATCATTTTATTTTTGCAAAAAAATCATATCGATAGGATATGAATTAAAACTTCCAAGTCATGTAAGGTTAACTTTAAAGCAATGAAATTATTAATTGCTTTTACAGTTTAACTATTTTTAGGTAGTTAAAGCATTTTGATTTCCTTGGGTGAAATTGAGCATAAAAGGACAAAAAATTTGCTTTTATGAGGCAGATTGGATAGATTTGGATGTAGATTTGGTGGGGACCACCTAGAGGATCAAGTTGGTAGTTTTATTTTGCAGTTTAGAGGCAGTTTGAGGCTATTTTTGGTAGCTTTTTTTTTCTAAAGCTCAAAAATGGATTGTAGATCTATTTTTAGGAGCTTTTTCAGCTTTCTTCACTACAGATCATTTTATTGGAGAAAAACTTAGTTTTTCTTATTTAGTTAGCTTCAGTTTCTTCTCTCTTGTAGAGTTGTATACAACAGTTGGCTCACATATTTTATTTTTTATGCATTGTATTCCTTTCAGTTCTAATATCAAATCATCTTGTTTCACATACATTTTTGTATTCTTGATCTAATGTTATATTGTGACTATATCAATCCTTTATTTTGTCTCAATACTGTTAGGATTTAGTTCTTCCTAGTTATAGTTTGTGTTTGATATCAAACCTTGTTGCAAATCACTTAAGGAGTAACTATCAGTGAAGTTGTGAGGATTTATGTTAGAGAATTTGTTTGTGAATGATAGAATTTCATAAAGTTTAGAATTCAGAGTTAGTTTCAGTTACATCTTTCTATCCATTTTCCCCTCAAATCATAGTTTAGAAATTATAAGAGAACCAGCTCACTCTAGAGATCTGTTCTCATGAAAGGAGACCCACATCTAAGAATGATTCCATGTTTCAACAAGTAGTTAAGTTTTCACAAAGTTTAACAAGGGTGAATACTTGAATTAACAACAATTTTTGGCATGCCCAGTGGGACTGTGGAAGTAATTTCAGAGATATTTGTACCCTCATAGCTGTTGTTTTGGTATATACAGTAGTTTTACCAGCTTTTGGAGGCTGTAAATATACCTTGCGACTCAATTTTTTTTGGTTTGGATGCAGATTAGTGCTTGTAGCTTATGAAAACCAGGGCTAATCCAGACCCATTTGACTACTTATAGCTATCTACACCTAGAAGGAGAGGTAGATCAGCAAGCAAAATAGCTAAGTCATCAAGAAGATCAAAGTCAACACCTTCCCGATTCAGATCTACAAGCTTGGTCAAAAGAAGTAGAAGTCCAGTGCTTATAGTCAAGATACCTATAATGGCTAGGTAGTATGCATTCACTGCTTTCAATGGAGGCAGCCCATTACAGCTTACCCAAAGAGATGATATTCCAATGGTAGCCCTTAAAAGTCTGCCTTATTTCACTAGAGAGGTTCACACTACTACTGTTGAACATATTCAAGATGTAGCAACCTTGTGTTTCGTGCACAATGTCACACAAGAAAATGTGGCAATCAGGCTTTTAGTTGCTTCGTTAAAAGGAAAGGCCTTACAGTGGTTCAGATGACTTGCTAAAAATTCAATAACTTCATGAGACTTATTGGGAGATGGATTACACAAACACTTCAAGGACAATTTGGATCATCTCTCACTACTAGAGCAACTAAGCACCATCAAAACGGCACCCCACAAACACATGGTTGATTTCAACTACTGATTTCAGAGAACCTGGGATAGGATTCCCACAACGGTAAAACCTTTGCCAAGGCATGCTTTTCTATTTTATCTCAAAGATTTGAACAATGAAATTTTAGCAATGATATAGTCTATGGGAGGGACCACCCTTCCAGATTCTTTTGAGACCATTGTTAGAGTAGAAAACTGCCTTATTCAGGCAGGAAAGATAGCCCCTAGGCCCCCTTTACCCATTTTTCCTGAAATCCAGCCATCTATGCCTATGGCAGTGCCTCCTCTAGCTACTATCCCACCTATTCTAGCAATAGGATATCAAATAGCCTAACAAACTGCTATCTCAGTTCAAACCCAAAGTACCCCAAAGTTGGAAAATACTTTAAGGACAATTACAAATAAACTGGTAAATATGGAGAAATGTTTGCCCTATCAAAATCAGTATCAGCCTAATCAACAAAATACCCAATACCAGCCCAATCAGCAATATAGACAACCTTTTCAGGTTGATCCTCAGGGACAAAGCAAGAACTATAACCCTCAGCCTTTTCAAGCTTATAATCCAAATACTTCTAGTACCTCAAGAGAGCTTGTACCCACATAGAATAATCTGGTTCAGGAGAGTGACTAGTGTTATCCATGTCACCAACCACATAATCAAGCTGCCTACACAAATGGAGTGAGAAATCAGACACTCATGGTTCAGAACAGCTATGCAGGTTCAGAGGGGGTTACTGGTGAAGCTTCAACTCAGCAGAATAAGGCTAATGTAGTCTTAATGAATTGTGAAGAATCTAATGTTTTTGGTGTAAATTATTTCCAAGGTCAGAATCAACAAAGTACACCTGTTTTAGCCAACACAAGGTCAAAATTGAAGGCTACAGATGTAAATCAACAAGTTGTTGTAGTATAATAGCAGGTTGTAAGGGATAAAAACCAAGTTTATCCATCACAGACTACTTCTATACCACAACAGAAAGTACAAATTCTACAAAGGGACCAAATAGTACCAGTGAAGGAATAGTACAAAACACAACAACAGTCTTCACAAGGTCAGATTGATGCACTTGCAATAAGAGGATAGCATAAGGTAAATCCTATTATTTTTAATATAGTTGATCATCTTAAGAAAGCAACCATGAGCATGTCAGTTATGGATGCTTTACGCATCACTGGTCAGAGAAATTTGTTGCAAGAAGCATTGGCCGAACTCTCACTTTCAGAGTGTTCCAGTCAAGAGAAGGCTAAGGTTTTACTTGCTAATAGTTTAGAAATCAAAATTGGACAGCAAGCAGATGAGGTAAAACCACCCCCTTTCTATATAAGTCTCATTATTGGTGATAAATTGGTTCATAACTATATGGTAGACTCAGGACCATGTAGTTCAATTATGCCCAAGAGTGTATCTGACTCTTTAGGATTGGTTTATGAGCCCCTTGCAAAAGGAGTAGTATAGTTAGATAGGTCTGCACTTAGTACTGCGGGAATAATAATAAATTTTCCACTCATATTACATGTTTGTCCTAATTTTGCCATCTATCAGGATATCTACATCATTGACCTTCCACCTAGTTTTGCAATTTGCCTTTCTAGGGAGTTCACTACCAAATTGGGTGGGCTTCTTTGATCTGACTAGACTCACTTGTTCTTTAGAACAAGATATGGTACAAAAGTAACTATACAATCTAAACCACTTACAAAAGACCACATTGAACCCTATGTTCCCAGCCCAATAAATGCTAATCTAGATACATCACCCACATGCAATAGAATGAACCAATGAGCCCAGATCCCAATACTATTACCCTCTCCCTTCTATGGAGAAAATACTGCAAGTTGTTTCATGTTCTGATAGGTATTCTTTGTTAGATGGATACTCTAGATATAATCAAATTCTGGTCAAAGAAGAGGACCAATACAAAACTACATTCACAACTAAGTGGGGTACCATGGCCTATCGAAAAATGCCATTTTGTTTGTCCAATTCAGGGACAACTTTTTAGAGGGCAATGGATATGGCTTTCCATGGCCTTATGAACAGAATAGTGTTGGTCTATTTAGATGATATAATAGTTTTTTCAAAAGATTCTAATGATCACTTTGACCACTTAAAGCAAATGTTTTAGAGATGCAGGGAGTTTGGAGTTTCATTGAACCCCAAAAAATGTATATTCTTAGTACATGAAGGAATACTCCTCAGTCACATTGTTTCAAGAGAAGGTATTACTATTGACCCTGAGAGAGTTTCGGCTATTTTAGATCTACCGCTACTGGCACATAAGAAAGATTTGTAGAGTTTTCTTGGCAGAATTAATTTTGTTAGGAGGTTTGTTCCAAATATTGTAGCTTTGTTACAACGTCTTACTGCCATGTTGAAGAAGAATGTGTCATTCAGCTGGACTAAGGAGGGAAAAGGAAGCTTCAAGCAGATAAAAGAAGCCCTCATTGCTGCCCCTACCCTCATCAATCCTAATTATGAGAAAGATTTCATTTTATATGCTTTTGGAGGAACTAACACTATTTCTGCAATGTTATGTCAGCAAAACGATGAAGGATTAGAGCAACCAATTGCATTTTTCAGCCAAGTGTTGCACGAGTATAAGGTAAAGTACTCTTTTGTGGAAAAACATGGTTTTTCTGTTGTAAGGAGCCTCAAGAACTTTAGACACATGCTATCTAACAATAAAATTCACTTAAAGGTTGCTCATCCCACTGTTAAGAGTTTTTTATTAAACAGAGATATAAATGACAAGAGAGCTAGTTGGATAACCAAGGTTATGAAATTTGACTTTGACATCCAAGTAACCAAGCTAATTAGAGCTAAGGGTTTATGCAAGCATCTTGCTAAAAGTGAAGAGTTTGAGCAAAAATAGCAAGAAGACACCGAAATGCTGCTGAATAATAATGAACTAGCCAATGCACCAGCTCAAACGGATAGCTAGTGCATTAGATGATGCATTATTTGTAGACCAGTGAGTGCCTAATTAGTTTAGATAGGGCAGGAAGAAGGTATTTTCGATTGCATGCTACTTCTTATGCTATTATTGATGGTATTCTATATAGGAGAGACTTTAATGGTGTTTTTCTATGGTGTGTTGGACCTAAACAAGTTGATAGACTATTAGAAGAGTCTCACAATGGACCTTCAGGAGGTCACTTTGTAGCTAGAACAACCATTTTGAAGATTATATAGGCTAGTTATCACTAGCCTAATCTGTTTAAGGATTCATTTGCTTGGGTGAGAAGATGTGAGAAATGTTCCCTATTTGCAGGTAAGAAAATACTTGTTGCCTTACCCTTACATCCTGTTAAAGTTGAACAACCATTTGGAAAGTGGGGATTGGATTTCATAGGACCAATAAATCCACCTTCAAGTACAGGCCACAAGTGGATTTTTACTGCCATAGATTATTTTACAAAGTGGACTGAGGTTGTTGCCTTAAAGAAGCAAATGAATTTGTTGTCCTAAGTTTTTATCAGGACTTAGTGTCAAAATTCAGTACACTAGATTCAGTCATCTCTGATAATGGTCTAGCCTTTTTGAGATTGAGAATTTTAGATTGGTCTATCAAAAATAACATTTATTTGAATACTTCATCCAACTATTACCCATAGGGTAATGGGCAGGCTGAATCTACCAACAAAAATCTGACAAGAATCATCAAGAAAACTATTCAGGATAATCAGAAAACTTGGCATGAAATGTTAAAGTTAGCTCAATGGGCTAATAGAATCACACCTAAGAGGGCTACTGGTTGTTCCCCATTTATTCTTACTTATGGAAAAGAGGCTCGACTACCTATTTCAATTGAATTGCCTACATTGGCCTTTATCAAGGAGCTCAAGCTGCTAGAGGAGCAACCTCTTGTAATCAGATTTTCTCAGCTCATGGAGCTGGAAGAGACAAGAAAAGAGGCCTTAAGAAAGCTTGATATGCATCAAACCCAAATGAAGAGTGCATTTGATAAGAGAAAAAGACCAAGGAATTTTATTGTTGGAGATCTGGTGTTCAAGTGGAATGAACTAAGGAGCAGGCTAGGTAAGCATTCTAAATTTGATGCCATTTGGGACGGGCCTTATGAAATCATAGAGTGCAAAGAAAATAATGCATTTCAATTGTCCAAGTTGAGTGGAGAGGTGCTGCCTATCACAGTTAATGGGATCCACCTCAAGCATTTCCTTTGAGGATAAGAGAGTTTTTTTGTATATAGTAGAATAGTTTTGTAGTAAATAAGTGCTCATGCACATTTGTTTCAGTAGTTTGTTTTGGCCATCAGGGCCTGTTAGTTTTCTTTCAGTAGAGTTGTTTTCAGTTTGTTGTTGCTGTTTAAACTATTGGAGAGCTGAAGTATAGTGTTTTCTAAGTTTCTGAGAAGGACAAAGTATGACTCTATGTCCAATGGATGACAAGGCAACTAGTCAGAAGCTTAGCAGGCAAGCATATAGTAGAAATCGCTAGAAATGTTACCATTTTTTGACCCTAGCTCAAAAATTGGCTGAGAAGATTTATCATTTATCATTTTTGAATATGGTTTGATTTATTTCTATTATGGTTAGTTGCATAGTTGTTATGACAAGTGTTGTTCAGTTGTTCAAATGCAGAAAAGAAAAGTTTCAATCATTCATTACCTTGCAGAGAAGTAAAAGAGATAAGTATTCATTCAATACAGTGATTGTTCATTTACATTTTTGAATACATAAGAGAACAAACATTGCATTGAAGGAAACTAAGACATATCAGATGTCCCACATAAGCCTAGGTTATAGCTAAACTCATGCAAATACAAGTAAAACACTATGCATCTAATGAAGAAGAGGGAAAGACATAGCCATCATTGATTTGTTTGGGTTGATCTTCATTAGAAGCCTCCAGTTCCCACTCTCGACCTCAACATGTACCTGGAAAAAATGCGGGAAGGTCTCGTTAGAAGCTCCGGTTATGAAAATCCTTCATCAATCAAGACAGACATAATATTTCAGTTGTAATGCATTGATCAAATAAGAACATCCATGTGCAGAAGGAACTAAAGAGAAGCAAACATAAGAGCAACATTGTTTTATTCTAATCTATTTGTTTCATGTGTAGGTATAGGAAAAATCATGAAGTTGATTGAAGACATTCAACATGTGGTATTAAATGGGCTCCCACGAGAGTTGAGCCCAGCATGCTACTACCCCTTGTACTTAAGAGGGATATACAAAAGAAGAGGATCATCGATAATATTCACATGACAAGATAAATTAGTAACAAGACAATCATATGCATCAGTCCCATGTCAAGACATGACCCTGATTCCACTTCAGAATATGAAATGCAACCAAGAGCATGACATGGACAGATGGAGGACAAAATTCAATGCATATAATAGCTTATACACTACTTCAACTACTATGAAATAACATTCTCAAGCATGATAATAATCAAGAGTACACAGTACATTTGTAATCATCAGACTGATGAAGGAGTAAGTGTTCACAAGTATGAATTATCTAAAGGCTACTTACTCATTCATGATCAGCAGTCCAATTGGAGTGTTCATTATAGATCAGTAAGCAAATTACAAAGACAAGGTGAGTACCAAGCTTCATACTTCCTCATTTAAATGGAGTGATAGAATCAGATTCAGAATTCAATGACATAAGCTACCTCTTAAATGATGAAATATATCCAATTATACTTAACTTTTGCTACTGATAAGTTGAACATCAGACAAGTGTTATCACATGTTGCATTTATTGCATATCTATAGAAGAAGTATGATAAGTATTCCAGATCTATAGCAGAAAATACAAGACAACCAACCCAAATGACTCATCTTTTGCCTTTGACAAACTCCAAGAGAATAAAAAAGGAGCATTTCATTACATGTGTGTAATAAAGTATCATCATCATGTGACAAGAGCAGTTAAACTGATATGATCATCATCCTTATGTTATAGGATATTATGTTATGAAAAATGAAATAAATAAGTGTATGGTTACATCTATGGTTGAGTGAGTTCAAATGAAGTTACATTATAAGAAGTGATTTGCCAAGACTGGATAGCAGATGTAGTGGACCTAATCATGTCCTACAGGACATCTCATATGATGCATTTGATAAGATAGAATACAGTAAAAAGGAATAGCAGAGGTTCATCATATGTTACAGTGTATTCAGAACAAGGAAATGTTTCTTTCATGTGTCAATGCCAACATTTCATGACAGCCAGATCATCATATATGAAAAGTGTGTATGCACAGTCCACTAAATGGACAAGTAAAGATACAGAATTGAGACATATATGCTACTTCAGTGGAGGATTTCAAAGATGAAAGTGACATTATACATCCCATGTGGAAAGTCCACATAAAGAAAAAATGGAGCTACAGAGATAGAAACAGTGCATACAATTATCACCTCTTTTGAACAATAATAGTGATAGCATGAGAGAGAAAAGGTGACACCAGATGCCATGATGCTATAGAAAGAAGTTTCAATACTCAGAAAAGAACAATATTTCTTCAATTTTCAAGTCTCAGTGTATGCAATTAAAGAAAAATGTATATACATCCATAGTAAATCCATGGCATATACTGCCATTTGCACTCTTTTCTCAAACACCCACATCAACTTTCAGATCAATACATTTTGCAGTGTTTAAGATAAAGAGAAATGGTAAGAAAAATTGTCCGGATAAGGCCGTGAGGAGAGACAGTTTATACAGAACAAAGAAATGAAACCCTTGTTAGGTGAAAATGCCATCTTTCTTTCCATAGTCAAACAAGGGATAAATAGAGCATAGAAGATCATGGACATAGTAAAAGGAACCTTCTGTGCAAGACAAAATGAAACCCTCATTGACAACACTGGAAACTTCACATTTTGTTACATTGAAAGACAAGGTAAAGCTACAGGAAGTATTTAAAAGGAGTGGTCGTGCCTTAAGATAAGGTATTTTATACACCTAAAAGACAAAATCAAAATGAAACCCTCTTCACATTCTCATATAATGCAGAGATAAAGAGTTCACAATGCAAGTATTGATAGAGAAGAATAATGGACTCACCGTATAATGCAGCTGAGGAGGATAATGGCCATGGCCAATTGAACAAAGCTTTTACCATTGTGCCATTTTCACAAGTTCAACACATAGAAACACAAACAAATGCATATCAAAACTAAGAGACTGAAGAAGTAGTTACATGGCTGCAGCCATCTGAAAGAAAGTAAGCCAATCAAACATAGTGTTGCCATTTTTAAGTTCAGTTTCAAGCTTAGGAGGACGCGGTAGTCATTTTGGCCAAAGAAGTGCATAGTTTTTTACTATAGAAGACCACCAAATCAAGCAAGAAAGCATAGAGAGCATGAAACCCCAGGTCAACAGTAAAAATTGCAGAGCTATCTAAACAACAACAAAATGAAATGACTAACATTTTAGGTTTCTCATTTGCTTTTGTTTCAACGTCCCTTCCACGTTTTTGACCATGCAACATTTTAATCATTTTTATCCAAATGGGATCGGGGTCAACACTTTGTGTTGATAAGTGTCTAGAAATCATAAGCAGAGGTGGCCGACAGCACAAGGAACATGGCCTATTTTATTAAGTCAAAGGTGAGCATGATTATGAAATGTACCTAAGAATCTACCAAGGTCTTAATCATTATTGGTGGTCGACTCACATTGGAGTCAAGATATTATCATTTGATATTTCATGTGGTTGAGTGTCTTTGACCTCCCACATATGCATTTTTTTTATTATTATTCCTTCACATAATTCAATATATGCATAAAATCAAACCAAAACCTTGAGAATGTGAAGAATATGTTAGATGGAGATATGGTCAAAGAGGGTCAATCTGACATGGTGGCATGATTGAGGCAGTGAGTTGGTATTTTTTGAGCCATATGGATGATGGTGAGGTGGCAGAATATCAACACTTGGAGTCCATGGTGTCAATTCTTTTAAGGCATTTTTATGACTTTTTGCAAACATGTGTAATAGTTCATATTTTTTATGATTTTTGTAGAAAATCATTAATGATATCTTGTAAATATCTTGGTGAAATTGTAAACCAGATATCATCTTATTTCTGCAAAAAAAATCATATCAATAGGATATTGATTAAAACTGCCAAGTCATGTAAGGTTAACTTTAAATCAATTAAATTATGAATTGCTTTTAAAGTTTAACTATTTTTAGGTAGTTAAAGCATTTTGATTTCCTTGGGCGAAATTGAGTATAAAAGGACAAAAAAATTGCTTTTATGAGGAAGATTAGACAGATTTGGATGCAGATTTGGTGGGGACCACCTAGAGGATCAAGTTGGCAGTTTTATTTTACAATTTGGAGGTAGTTTGAGGCTATTTTTGGTATCTTTTTTCTAAAACTTTAAAATGGATTGCAGATCTATTTTTACGAGCTTTTTCAGCTTTCTTCACTAGAGAACATTTTGGAGTCATTTTATAGGAGAAAAACTTAGCTTTTCTTAGTCAGTTAGCATCAGTTTCTTCTCTCTTGTAGATTTGTATACAGTATTTGGCTCACATGTTTTATTTTTTATGCATTGCATTCCTTTCAGTTCTAATAGCAAATCATCTTGTTTCATATACATTGTTGCAATCTTGATCTGATGTCATATTGTGACTATTTCAATCATTTATTTTGTCTCAATACTATTAAGATATAGTTCTTCCTAGTTGCAGTTTGTGTTTGATATCAAACATTATTGCAAATCACTTAAGGAGTAACTATCAGTGAAGTTGTGAGGATTTATGTTAGAGGATTTGTTTCTGAATGATAGAACTTCATCTAGTTTAGAATTCAGAGATAGTTTTAGTTACATCTTTCTATCCCTTTTCCCCTCAAATCATAGTTTAGAAATTATAAGAGAACCAGCTCAATCTGGGGATTTGTTCTCATGAAAGGAGACCCACATCCAAGAATGATTCCATGTTTCAACAAGTAGTTAAGTTTTCACAAAGCTTAACAAGGGTGAATACTTGAATTGACAACAATTATGTCATCCAACAGGTAACCACCCTTCTTAGGAACTCTGATATGTTTCATATCAGTCATTACTACAGGGAAGCTAACCAGGTGATGGATTTTCTTACCAACATGGAAATCAAATAGTTAGCTTCAAGTAAAGTGATCTTATTAGGACAACTAAAGGGGTCAAATCTCCTAGAGAAGTTAATTGAGATGGACATGCCACTTCATAGCTTTAGCCCATCTTGAAGAGCACACAAACTGGGGTCAATTCACAGATCGTATAAACCAAGATCAAATTGACAATAAGGTAAAACTATTGCAAGTATGTGCATTTGGTGTTGTGATTGATGTTAACAAGATTGTGTTTTCATTGGTGTCAACTGTATCAATTAGTTGAGCAAAGATAAGGCATGAGGTTGGTTGAGCAGAGATGAAGTTGTTGCAAGATCGTATGAGATATTTGGTTGAGTTCCTTTGTTGAAGATGATTTGGTTGCCTTGAAGAGGTGCTGAAGATGTTAAGAATATTTTTCTGTTGGTTGATTTCCAAGTGCTTCTGAGAAAATTTGATTAATAAAGGAAACAATGTGTTGAAGTGACATTTTAGCTTATAGAGTAGCATTCTTATTTTGTTCCACATTTCCTCTATGTTGAAGATCTATCTTTGTTGTTTGGATATGTTGTTAAGAGATGTTAAGATTTCTTATATTCTAAATTTGGTGTTTTGGTTCATTTTGTAGAGGAAGTTGTGTTCACCAGTGTGTGGACTGTGTTTTTGACTTGTGCAGAGGTGTTTGGGAGAAATGTCGTTGCTTCGTATTTCTCTGTAAAATGGTTTTAGGTTTTGCAATTTTGGAATTGTGCTTATAAGGTTCATATCTTTCTATTCTTGAATTTTTTCAGTGTTTGGTGCTTCAAAAGTTGATTTCTAGAGATATGGTGCATGATAGAGATAATTAAGCGTACTAGATAAATGGGATAAGGTTGTGTGGCAGGTGAAAGTTGTTGCAGAGGAATTTATTGGATTTTAGGATGTTTTAAGAGATTCATAGAATACTCTAGATTGCATTGAATCCTTGCATGTGGCTCGCAAGTTATCTTTGGGTTTGAGGAAGTGTGTACTTAAAAGTTTATTCCGTTAACACAGGTTTGGCTGACCTTGGGTGTTTACACTATTTGCGAAGGTGCTTCAGTGATTGTGAAAGCGTGAAGTGGCATGTGTGGATGAATTAAGGTCCAAACTAAAATGTGTTGTGGTCCGCCTTCATTCCTTTCCACCACAAGAATGTTTAGGTCCATACCTAATTTAAATTTTTAGGGTTAAAGTGACTTGCTGACCTTGGAGAATGCATTCAAGGTTGAAGATGGTATAAATAAGTATCAAGGGATCATGATCGAATGTGCACACAATGAGAGTGATGTGAATAACAATGTGGATGAATGTATGGTTGAATGTGTAATGCAGTACAAGCTTTTCATTTGTTATATTATTAGATGCAGTGAGCAGAAGTTGTCTACAATTCTTCAGTGTGACTGCAAAGGTGTTGATGGTGTTGTGGTGGAAATTCTTGCTGCATTGAGATAGATCTCTCTTTGTAACGATGTTCTCCACCTTCTTCTCTATTCTGGTAATGAGCCTTGGTAGTGAGCCTTTCATTTGGGTAGTGAGCCTATTGTTTTTTAGTGTTGATACTAATTTATATTGTGAGCTAATCCTCACTATGGTTTTTCCCTTCTTGGGTTTTCCACGTAAATCTAGTGTTCTGTTGTGTTTGTTGTTGAGTTGATTCAGTTTCTGTTATTTTCTTTCATGCTTAATCATCGTAACAGTTTAAGGATTAATTGAATTGATGTTGATCTAAATGTGTTTGAGGGTTTTGGAATTTTAAGTTATAACTAATTCACCCCCCTCTCTATTGTCTTGTGCATTCAACAAAAATGGCCTCAAAATGTCATGTCAAGTGATCCATTGGGTTAGATTTAGCATTGGGTCTATTTATGGTTGGACATGTTGCAAATTATTACCTTGATAAAAATTGAAGAATCCAATTGAAACACAATCCCTAGAATATCATCCTTCTAGTAGGTATTAATGAGGAAGGATTCTACTAAAAGACCTTAGGTGACTCTATCCTTCACACTTTGTGCAAATTTAAACAAGGCAATCTTGTCCATGCCAAATCAAGGTAGGTCTTCATTCATTGCATACAGTTCTTTCAATGAGGCTATTTATAGCCACTCAATGTCACACAAGGGGAATATAATTCATACACCTCAACTCTTACACCTCATGATGTGGTGCCTCCACTTCATTCTTCAAGGATCTATCCTATTTAATTCCTACATGGTGGTTTCACATCACACCCATTCTTAGCCTCCAATTATCTCAATTTCAGCTCCTCGACTTGCTAGACTATAATAGCAATGACGACACAGGTGAAGAATTTACACATCCTTCTTCCTCTTATCATAGGAGAAATGACATATCAATGCACTATGAATATAGTGTACATGAGGGAGATTTTTAAAATTCATTGTGATAACATGAATTTTGTGGTCCGATGTGTGCTGGGATATTTCCTCTTCCAACCTATAGAAAGGTAATTGAAAGGATTAGAAATTACATCTACTTTAATTTAAATCTTATTTGACATTGTGTAGGACTATGAGTATGTGCAGGCTATTGGTTTTGGCTTGGTCCACTCCTCATTCTTCAACACTGAAAGGTGGAGAATAACACTCACTGACTATGAATTCTAAGAAGGGGAGGCTCCAATTGGCAGTATCTTTGACAGGGAACTCTTTTAGACATCCCACCATGTAGCATGTGTTTACAACACCATGCAAAGGGTGCTCCATGTGGACTGCTACAATGTTTTTAATAGAGCGCTAAATACCCATCACTTTCAACTCTCTGTGTGGATTGCAAACAAAGTAAAGGAAGTATTCAACGTGGTAAGGTTTCTCTGCCACCATGCACTAGACCTAGCACTCGATCCCCCATGTGCTCTAGCAATGCTGGCATTTTCTCTCTTGTTTTCCATTCCCCCACCAGATGACAACAATGGATCCAATTCATACTAAGGTAGTATGTCTCATTGCCACTGACACCTCTGTTTAGTTTTTTGTTTTGATCCTCCTTGTTCATAGGTAGTTTTTGCCTCTCATCATTGTAAGGTTATAGGATATGAGCTTGGTTTTGGTAAATTTTCTAACATATAAATACAATATAGGTGCACCACCACCTTTCTTTTTTAAAAAAATAAAAAATAATCTAATCATACATCACTCATGATGCCATCAAAATGATCATTCACAAAATATTTCAATTTGGAAGACAAACCTTAAATAGACAATATCATAGTCTTCGATTTACAAAATAAAACCAATGAACTTTCATCCAAGATGCTAATCACATTATTTAGACATCATCTCATTCATAGACTTAAATCATAATTTCATCCCTTATTTGAGGAAAACATAAGTACATAAGGTCAAAATACTTGTTTCACATAACTTAATAGGTAATCTAATTCTCTCAAGCAATTCAAATTGATTGATAACTTGTACCTTTAGTGCTATACTAATATAGCATGCATATAGTTAAAAGTCTAGATTTATTTTCAGTTAAATGAATTCTATATACACTAAAACATATTGTCATAATTCACTAATTCCTAATTACTTGATTTACCCACCTTAGTTAGCCTAAATAATTTTATAAGATCTATAATGCCTTCATTCCTAGGATCTTTTATCCAATAGCTTCACTACTAAGTAAAATAACCTTATATTTGATTAAGCCCAAAGACTATTTTTAATATACAACAAAAGACTAATGAGAAGGAAATCCTTGTAAGTCCTACTAAGGTAGAGTTTGAAACTTTATAGAAAACATGAACATATTAAGATATCATTTAACTATTAATAAATAGATTTAACCATGAATGTCAGTCATTTCCAACTATGGTTCAAAAGATGAAATGAACTTTTATCATATAAAACACTATCTAAGAAACAATACCACTAAGTCCACTATTATTAATCTAGTCACAAATCCACATTCCTTGGTTCAAATACTACCTCCCTTCTAAAATAGAGAGTATCACTAATAATCTAAATTAAATAAACAAGAACTAAATAGTCACTCAAATGTCTTGCCAATTATATAATAAGAAATAAAACTTTTGGTAAAAAAATAGTGGAATTAAATGCATAATCATAGAGACCAGCATCTTACCTATCCATGATGATAAGACAAAAAATTTCATGTGGAAGCAAAATGTATTCTTATTACCTAATGGGTGAATTACTCATAAACTTTCACATAGAAGCAAAATGCATTCTTATTACTCAAAAAATTTGATATTGAAATAACCCTACTGAGATTCAATCAAAAAACCAAAGTGTAATTTATACATATAAATCTTCAAGAACTTCAAGTCTAAGGCACAATAACCATTAAAGAAAAACCTCATCAAAATGTTATCATGGGAAATTTTTGTAGGGACCATACATAAAAATTGAAAAATCTTGAGAAACTTACATGCTACAAGCAATCACAAAAGCACCATTCAAGCAAAATGCAGTAGCATAGACAAGGCACTTGAATTGTTTGACAAAAGTCCACAAAGGAATGTCATCTCATGATACACAATGATTTCATGATATGCACAAAATGGATTTGTTGAATAGGCTCAAGAAACTTTCAAGCAAACACAATTGGATTTACATAAATAGGAGGCATGATTATAGGCATCCCAAGTTGTAAGATTTATTACAAAACTAAAATTTCAAAGAGAGATAACATACAAGCACTTGGATAGGCACTAGAAAAGATTAAACTTTTGTTTAGAGCTCAGATTTGGTACAAGATCCTTGACAAGATACAAGGAGGAAACAAAAGGTTGTATGCTAGATTAAATAACAAGAGGGTTTGATAATATGTCCAAAGAAATAGTTGAACTAAAACTCTATTAGCAAGGGTATAGATTCGATGTAGGAATTGCATGCCAATCTACAAGGATGTAATATGGAAAATGCCTTGATCGTTGTTATTTAAACAATGATTGATGTTCATTTAGGTACACAAATAAAGATCACGAGGTGCCAAAACATAGAAAAGAAAGATAAAATCTCTATATTGTTCATAATGTTACTGAGCAACAATATATTCACATTGATGAGAGAACCAAAAAGAGTAAGCTTGGCACAAAACCATAGTAACATGGCAAATTGCATGTATAGGGAGTGAAATGATTACAGGGTTCTTCAAATTATTAAAGTAAAACAACACATAATCCATCAAGTTAACAAAGGTGAAGGATTAAATAATATTCATCACATCCATGGAGATAGCAAATACAGGTAAAACTAGTTGGCAAACTCCCATGGAAATTTTAATGCTTTGGCATTTTCCTAAATAAATAATTGTATCTCCATATACAATCATGACCTAATTATTTGGGTCAAATAGATAAAACAATTCAAATGAGAAGCTAAATTCTTATTGATTAAGTTGTGAGTGCCTCCTAAGTCTACCAACATTGTTACTCTTTTTTTCAAGAAACACACTACTTTAAGAGTTTATTGGGTGTTATTTTCAAAAAAATGCATGACAAACAATAGTTTGTTGGGTATCTCTTAATTCTGCATTTGGCTCATCAATAACATCTAATACTTCATCTTCATCTCCTTCTTCACTAGTCCCTTCAATGTAGAACAAGTTCTTTTTAGCACATTTATGTCCTCAATTATATTTACTATCATAGTTAAAGTACAATCATTTTTTTTTTCTTAAATTTGTTGCAATGTCAATCTAGTAGGGTAAAGGAATGGATATGCAAAGAAACTTTTCTCTCTTATTCCATTAAAACCATGTCTTCTAGTCCTTTGTACTATGTTCCATGATAAAAGAATCAGATCTAGTAACAAGATTATTCCAACTAACATGTCATTAAAGTTATCCTTCATTGTTAATTCTACTCACAAGGATAGGATTTTTAATTTTACTAAATACAATTCTTGATCGATCATGTTTGTTGTAGTTTTGATAACAAGATAAAGTAATTATATGATACACTATTATTATATTGCATCTACAATTCCTCTATAAAAATTGACTAGGTGAGAGTTGAGGGTTTATCTCTTCTTTGGAGCACACAACCATCTATACCAATTTAATTACTTAAGTTTAAAATATAAGGATGCAACCATAACATTTTTTCCACATGCAATCTAATGAATATATAAAGACCCATTTTGTTAATTCATGTGATGAGATCCTTTCAATCCAACTTCAACATATCCACTTTTCATTCTAGATTTTGAGATCCAAAATGAGTATTATCATTTGGTTGTCCTAACAATCCACCCTAATTGACTAAAACATTGGGAGTTGTTAATGTATATGATTGGGTACTTGGTAGTGATAATGATAGCATCTAGATAAAATATTTGGTAATTGTTGATGGTCTTTTTGTGAAACTAAGGTTCTAGATCACAAAATCACTTTGATAGGCGTGACCACCAATGATGGAAAGGTCTATAGCTGTGGGACGCAACTTGTAGACCAATCTCTAGAGGTAGGACCATCTCCACGCTTACTCTGAGCTAACACTAACCAAAGGGGAAAATGGAAGAGGGAAACATGCTGAAAGTACAATATAGAAAACATGAAAGGCCATAATCCAAGAGTAGGCATCCCACCACCATCTACCCAAAGCTTAGCAACTCACGGTATCATAATCAATAATAATGAGACTAAGAGCATGCACGTCAATCACAATACTTCATGCATGCCAATGATGAGTCAGAACTTCTCGAGGGATAACCTCATAAATAAATTTCACAGTATGATTTCAAGATTACATGTGGTAAAACATAACCCATTAATAGAAACAAATATAGACATTCCTGCAGAGCTAAATAATAGAACGATGAAGGGAAGAAAAAGAAAATATTTCTAGAAAAAGTACAAGAACCAGAAACAACTACATCCTAATCCCCAAAATAAACACAACCAATAGTAACAGAAGAGGTAAACAAACATTACTCATTTGTAATGACCATCATGAGGTTATAGAGATAGGGGTACAACAACCTACTGGTTCAGAGTAGCACAACATAGCAAGCTCCACCTAGAAATATTCACCCAATCCTTCTTGGAGTGACTAGAAAACCATAATAGCATAAGGCTATTGTAAATGACTGATTGACTAACAATAACAACAAATTTGATATCTATAATAGGAGAGAAAGAAGGGGGAAAACAAGAGAGAATTATGCAATAGGTGAGATGTAACTATGGCCTCCAATGCTTCACTACAAATATTGGTATCTCATCAATTCTTCTGACATTGTTTGTGTGAGCACTCTTCTCAAAATATTTCAGAAATTAAATCTCAAATATTTCTAGCAAACAAATTCAACTCCTTTGATTCCTACATTTACTTCTGGGCTGCAAATTTATCTTTTCCAACACTTGAAATATTTGTCGCACACTTCACCTCCTGTGAAAGATTTTTCTTTTATTTTCTACACATTTATTTCTTTTGTACACTCTACATTTTACATTAAACTATTTCCATGTTGGAAATAAGTGTAGCCACTTTGGTTAATTAATTTCCCTCTTTTGAAGTTTCTGTGTAGTTAGTTTCCCTTCCTCCTTTCACTTCTGCATAAAAATTTTTACCTATAACTTTACATTGCCTCATTTTACTTGTGCTATTTTTACTTGTGACATTTATAATACTAAAAATAATTAATAGTCATCCTCTTTTTTATTCCATCACAAATACTTCTGATAAATGATTTCTACCATACAATTTACATTTGATTTACTTTTAAATCATTTACTTTCCCTTTAATCATTAAAACAATAAGTTTTAATATTTAAAATACATGCAACCCAGTCATTAAATAATAAAATTTAATACCCAAGAAAACCCTTGAAGAGCACTGGAGATTGATCTTCACAGCTAGCTTGACCGGTCATGGACTTGGCAAGGTATCTTTGGCTTGTGAATTGGTTCCTGAGTAATTGTTTTAATCAGATAATTAAAATAATATTTAATCATTTGTGTGACAACTCTCCAATGAATGGTGGGGCTTGGCTCTAACATTTTTCTTTGATGCTATAGTGGACTCATGTGGATAATTATATTAATAAAAAATGATTAAAATAATATTAACTTATTTGATTACTTGGAGCAGATTTATTTCCAGCACGACTTCATTAATTTTGCAGCAATATTAAATAATACATAGCTATTATTTAAATATTGGAAAGATATTGGTGGGCCCCAAGACTTGTCTTTTCATATTGAAAATATGACATGCTTTCATCTATTAACTTCTCGTAACTTTCATTTATTCCCATCAACATATAATAGTATTCCTTTGTTTCCATGTTGGAGACTTTAGCCAATAGCATGCATTCACTTTATATTTTCGTTGCTACGCTTTGGAAATTCCTACAAGTTGTTCATCTCTTCATCAATTTATGGGGATATTAAATAATGCTAAAACATTATAAAATATTGGGAAATTATTTGCTTTGTGGATCCTAGCATTTTATTTAGCACATTAGAATAATGCCATGGTTTTCCCTTCATTAAATTTACTTTTCTCATAATTATTGTTGAGTTGGAACTCTTAACCAATGGCATGACATTTGATTGTTCTTTCCTTTGAAAGTCTTTGCAACTTGCACAAGCCATTGATTGTCTTCAAATTTGATAGTAGCTGCACACTTTCAAAATGAAACACAAATTCTTCTTTTTTATTTCTGCCATGTTGGAGAATGATGCACACTTCATGCTGATTGGATATATTTGTTTTTTTCCTTTGCTCCATCCATTCATTCAATTTCATTATACTTTGATTATTAAGGAAAAATATGTTGCTACACCAAAAAAAAAATATTTCCTATTTTATGTCATTGTGTACAAGCTCATGGTGTCTAGTGGAAGTTGGAGTCACAATATCTCATAAAATAATTACAATCATTTAAATAATTATGTATCACATTACTAGGAGATCCACTTCGTGGTGAATCTTGGATATGCTCTCTTGACATATTTACGTAGGTTTCTAACATTTTATGAAAACATCTTTAACGTAGAGTTACATATGACAACATGCAAGAGAATCTATGACAACATCTGTGATGAGTCATTAAGAAGTTACTTAGCATCTTTGATATCTCTATTTCTCTTTAGGAAATGAAGCACCACATTTGCATGTGGGTGCATGTTAGACAAAATATTGTTATTTTATTATGCATGTTGGAGAAAATACTACATTGAGCTAATTTTAGCCAATTATGAGTTATATTGGACCAAGGGACGATTCCTCCTTGATTTATGCACCATATTTTGAGTAATTATTACTTGGGAAGTTATATTATTGACCATGAATGACCAATGTATTTGTTTCTCGGTATAATGTTGAGAAAATTTATATATTCATCTTTTTGGACAACAAAATGTTAGCTTCTAGAAGAGTTATAGGGTGGAGAAAGGAGATGGAGGTTCTTCTTTGCTTCTAGGTCATTAGTAGCTTAGTTGAGAGAACTGGGGAGTACCCCAGAGAGAGGATATTGATGATACCTCAAGATTGAATTGATTTTGTAAGGATTTATTGTTGTATGTTAAAGATTGAGGGTTTTGGTAAACTTTTAGTGTTGGGAAGTGAGTTTTGTAATGGGAAACTCTATCAAAATTTCCCTAAGATTGTATAAGAATTCTTGCATGCCATTTTTGGGGATTGGGTTAATTATTTGGATTCATTTTATGTGGTTATATATCATTAAATTTAGTATTTTTGGGTTTTCATGTGGGTTTTAGCTCGAATGAAAGTGTTGACTTGAAGGGTTTTTATGCAAGTAGTTTGTTGTAATGCTTCAAAGATTTTGATAAATGAAATCTTATAATATGTATATATTGTTGGGTTTTAAAATTAAAAAGAGAATGAGTGTGATTTATAAATTTTAGATCAAAAAGATAGTTGGAATTTGATAGATATTTGAGTGTGTTACAAATATGAAAATATCTATGATTATTCTGTATTAGAATTGGGTTGTTTTATTGAGAGATAAAACCTATTTTAGCATTCAATTTGAATTCATGTTTGGATTTTTTCCAAGCATGGAAAGGGTGGTTTAACATACGTGTTATCAAATTGGGCTATAATAGTTATTTTCTAATGCTTTTAGGAAGCAAGCGACTTCAAATGAAGTATGAAGGAAGAGAATAACATTTAAAAATAGTCAAGAGAGAGGCTTCACCCTCTACATTTTATCCAACATGTTTGTTCACTATGCAGATACAAGTACCTGAAGACCATTCATCTATGCCATTTTCATTCAAAATATAAAGGCTTACATATATATGAAGGGTCACATTACCCTTGGAATTCAAAAAGGAGCTATGCAAGGTGAAAATTATTTACAAAAAAATAAATTTGGCAGGGTCATAACTCCTTGCTATTTTATCAGAATTCAAAGTTTTTGGACTCGTTAAAAAGTTAAACCAATTATCTAGTTCGAGTTGCAGGTTGCTAAGGCTATTGCCAATGCTACCTCAAGTGAGTTTTCCCCAATTCCACTCCGAAGGCACCCGAAAATGCAATTTACTAAGATGTAGAAAATATAAAAAAAAATTATATTTTCAATATATTCCCAAAAATACCATTCTAGACTTGATTAGAAGTCTTTCAAGGTACACAAAATTAGGAGAGGAGTTGAACTAAAGTGCAGGGTCATGCAGAGAGAGTATTTGGAGTTCTACTTTTGACATGAATATTCTTGGTAGTTTCTTGGTCAAGGACTTTGAGATTTGGAGTTCTGAACTATTTTTGCTCATCTTGGAGGAGTTTTGGGGCCTAAATTTTAGGCTTTTCACTTGTGCTCGCCCATCAACTTGGAGTTACTTTTTCAAACTCATTCATGCATATTTTTGAGTTAAGTTAAGCTAGAGTTGACTTCCCATTCATTTTTTGTGGGGGACAGTTTTTTATTGTATGAAAAAAAGCTTATGCTTATTTTCCTTAGTTCTTGTTTTTTTACCTTTGCACAATAGCAAAGAAGAGATTATCTTGTAACTCAGTTTATTTTTTATAGTTTATTTAGTAGCAATAGTTCATTTTTTCAGCAGATTCATTATTACTATGCAAAGATTCCTTTCAGTTTCTAATACAATTAGTGGTTCTTCTTTCTAAATTTAGGTGTCTTGTTCCTTGTGTGAGTGGTTTGATGAGAATTTACTATGTTTTACTTTAAAACCTTTGAATTCTTTGTCTCATTTATTAGATGCAAGTATACAAACTTTTAGCTTATTACAGGTCATAGTTTGTGCAAGAATTGTTCATGCCTTTCTATGAAATACTTATGTAATCAAATTGATCAGTTTGGATTGTAAGAGTAGCTTTATTGGAAGATGTTTGTGAGATGTATTGCAGTTCTAAGTTCAAATTTTGGTGCATCACCCCTTTTAGGATAGATTTTTCAATTCAGTTTCAGTATATTCAAGTTTTCTTCTATCTCTTTTCTACATCAAGTTATAGATCCAAAGAGGCATCTAAAGGGATCTAGCTCTTTCGGAGGTTTTTTTTCAAAATTGACAAACCCACAGTCTGAGAATGTTCCAATGTTGCACGGGATTGTTAAGCTTTCAAAGGCTTAGCTTCCAGGGTGCAATCCCTCATGACAATAATATGATTTGTGATTTTGTATGTTGAGTGTAGTAGTGGTGGAATTGTGTGGCTTAACTACAAGGAGAAGGCTACCAATCATGGGTCCCCTATCCTTGATTGCATCATATGGTATTAGAGCATGTATTATACAAAGAGTGTGTTGGGTAGAAGTCATAGGAACATCCTTCACTATGCATGAGGTGGGAACATGGAGTTTTGGGGTACATATTCCATTCTTATTATTGGGTAGAGGATTTGTGTAGGTTATTGGCAAAACAAGTTGTGGCTTAATTGTGTATTGTCTTAGTATATGATTTAAGTTGTGTAAGTCTTGTGGACATAAGTGAGGTCATTTTTAATGGGTTGTGGGTTGTATGTGTGAGTGAAAATGTCTTCCAAAAAGAGGGCAGGAGTAGCCTTGACAAGGGATACAAAATTTTCTTTTATGGATAGGAGAGAGAGCTTTCAAGGAAAATGGTCTGGTTAGGATTTAGGAAAATGGTCATGCATAGGTGGCATAAAAGAGTAAAAGAATTAGGTTATAGATTAAGCATGTCTTTAAGAAGGCATGATGATGGAGGTGAAGGTAATGCAAGATGTTGTAGCTAAGATTAATGAAGAGAAAGAAGTTACAAAAATTGTTCTTGACGAATTTGTAGATGAAGAAGAAGGGAATGAGGAGGTGATGGAAAATATTTATTTCCATGATGATACTTATGTTGATTTAGTGAAAGTGAATTAGTGAGTGTGGAATGGAGAAAGTGATTCTCATGGAGGAGGATGGATAGAGGTCGATTAAATCTCATAAAAGAAGAGAAGAAGAAGAGAAGTATTTGGTGGAGATGGATAGTTTATGGTGTGATGAAACCCACAAGATGATGAAATAAGTGGAGAATATTTTAGAGGAGGAGGTCAGGCTATGGTGGATGGAGTTCCAAAAGGAAGAAAAAATTAATGGTGATGTTTGGAGGCAGAGGATAGTAATTTTCTCAGCTAATTGTTGAAAGAGGAAAAGGAAGAAAGATGATTTTTGAAGTACTTATGAAAGTAATAGAGACTTGTACAAGCAATCTACTATTTGAAAGGGTTGTTCTAACACTCAACTCCACTTTGTGATTCTATGCTCACAAAATCTTACCTAGGATGTCTAATGCAGGAACATCTCATAATTCATGCAATCAACATCAACTAAAAATATGTTTTTGTTATAATTTTATATTTTTGTGGTGTAACCTTATGTTTCCATGTGAAGGGGAAATCTCTAATCTTCAAATAATTCAAATATAGATATTTTCCTCTCACTTGGATGTTCACATTTACTTGGCATATTTGGAGAGTTCATTTGTCAATTATCCACAATCTCATTATGTCTAGTGGAAGTTGAAGAGTCATAATATCTCATGAATTTTCATTGCAAGGATTTAAATAATTATTTATTATGTTATTAGAACTTCCCACTTGATGGACAACCTTGGATAGGCTCTCTTAACATATTTATGTAGAACTATGATATTTTATGACATCTTTAAGGGGGAGTTACTTAGGACAACATGCAAGAGAATCTATGTCAACATATATTGTGTCATAGAATAGTTAATTGGCAACTTGGAGATTTCTATTTCTCTTTGGAAAATAGAATGTTGCATTTGCATGTGGGTACATGTTATAACAATATTGTTATTTTATTATGCATGTTGTAGAGGATATTCCACTAAGCTATTTTTTGCCTGAGTTATATTTGACCAAGGAATGATTCCTTCTTGATTTAGGTGTCATATTTGGAGTAGCTATTTCTTAGGAAGTTACAATGTTGATCAAGAGCAACCCATGTATTGATTTTCATGTTGTAAGGCTACATATAAGCCCACTTAAACATCCCTAGTAATATTGTTATGGTAAGACTTGCTTGAAGAACATTTACAATAAATTTCTTGTTCTCTATTTGAATACAAATATGGAAGGTTATATGAGAGCAATGTATGACAATTATTTTCATCTAATCCATTTTATATGTTTGAGCTATCTCTGGAGTCCGTTTGTTGAATTATAATTCTATGATGTGAAACCCACTCCTTAGTGACTAGTACCCACATTATTATGTGTTGTTTAAGATTGTATGAGTCAAATTTGGTATAGTTTCCTCGTATCACTTATTATATGATGTGGATTTTATGATTCTTGCTTATGACTTAGTTGAAGTGGTTTCATATGTTTACTATGTTATTATGATAAGATATCTTTCATTTGGCTACGGCGTTTTGATTAGACTATGACTATGGTTACATATTATTTTGGGGTATTTGATTTTAGCTTGGATCATGACTAATACATATTCTCTATATGCACATGTACCTTTGTTTGTTCTATATGAAGTTCAAGATGATGATTCGTATTGTATGTTAGTAGATTATATTCTTCGTTATTGTGTAGTACTATTTTTTAAATTCATGTGATGAGATCCTTTCAATCCAACTTCAACATATCCCCTTTTCGTTCTAGATTTTGAGATCCAAAATGAGTATTATCATTTGGTTGTCCTAACAATCCACCCTAATTGACTAAAACATTGGGTGTGGTAAATGTATATGATTGGGTACTTGGTAGTGATAATGATAGCATCTAGATAAAATATTCGGTAATTGTTAATGGTCTTTTTGTGAAACTAATGTTATAGATCACAAAATCACTTTGATAGGCATGACCACCAATGATGGAAAGGTCTATAGCTGTGGGACGCAACTTGTAGACCAATCTCTAGAGGTAGGACCATCTCCACGCTTACTCTGAGCTAACTCTAACCAAAGGGGAAAATGGAAGAGGGAAACATGCTAAAAGTAAAATATAGAAAACATGAAAGGCCATAATCCAAGAGTAGGCATCCCACCACCATCTGACCAAAGCTTAGCAACTCACGGTATCATAATCAATAATAATGAGACTAAGAGCATGCACGCCAATGATGAGTCAGAACTTCTGGAGGGATAACCTCATAAATAAATTTCACAGTATGATTTCAAGATTACATGTGGTGAAACATAACCCATTAATAGAAACAAATATAGACATTCCTTCAGAGCTAAATAATAGAATGATGAAGGGAAGAAAAAGAGAATATTTCTAGAAAAAGTACAAGAACCAGAAACAACTACATCCTAATCCCCAAAATAAACACACCCAATAGTAATAGAAGAGGTAAAGGAACATTACTCATTTGTATTGACCATATTCAGGATATAGAGATAGGGGTACAACAACCTGCTGGTTTAGAGTAGCACAACATAGCAAGCTCCACCTAGAAATATTCACCCAATCCTTCTTGAAGTGACTAGAAAACCATAACAGCATAAGGCTATTGTAAATGACTGATTGACTAACAATAACAACAAATTTGATATATATAATAGGAGAGAAAGAAGGGGGAAAAGAAGAGAGAATTATGCAATAGGTGAGATGTAACTATGGCCTCCAATGCTTCGCTACAAATGTTGGTATCTCATCAATTCTTCTGACATTGTTTGTGTGAGCACTCTTCTCAAAATATTTCAGAAATTAAATCTCAAATATTTCTAGCAAACAAATTGAACTTCTTTGATTCCTACATTTACTTCTGAGCTGCAAATTTATCTTTTCCAATACTTGAAATATTTGTCGCACACTTCACTTCCTGTGAAAGATTTTTCTTTTATTTTCTACACATTTATTTCTTTTGTACACTCTACATTTTACATTAAACTATTTCCATGTTGGAAATAAGTGTAGCCACTTTTGTTAATTAATTTCCCTCTTTTGAAGTTTCTGTGTAGTTAGTTTCCCTTCCTCCTTTCACTTCTACATAAAAATTTTTACCTGTAACTTTACGTTGCCTCATTTTACTTTTGCTATTTTTACTTGTGACATTTATAATACTAAAAATAATTAATATTCATCCTCTTTTTTATTCCATCACAAATACTTCTAATAAACGATTTCTACCATACAATTTACATTTGATTTACTTTTAAATCATTTACTTTCCCTTTAATCATTAAAACAATAAGTTTTAATATTTAAAATACATGTAGCCTAGTCATTAAATAATAAAATTTAATACCCAAGAAAAACCTTGAAGAGCACTGGAGATTGATCTTCACAGCTAGCTTGACCGGTCATGGACTTGGCAGGGTATCTTTGGCTTGTGAATTGGTTCCTGAGTAATTGTTTTAATTAGATAGTTAAAATAATATTTAATCATTTGTGTGACAACTCTCCAATGAATGGTGGGGCTTGGCTCTAACATTTTTCTTTGATGCTATAGTGGACTCATGTGGACAATTATATTAATAAAAAATGATTAAAATAATATTAACTTATTTCATTACTTGGAGCGGATTTATTTCCAGCACAACTTCATTAATTTTGTAGTAATATTAAATAATACATAGCTATTATTTAAATATTGGAAACATATTGGTGGGCCCCAAGACTTGTCTTTTCATATTAAAAATATGACATGCTTTCATTTAATTAACTTCTCGTAACTTTCATTTATTCCCATCAACATATAATAGTATTCCTTTGTTTCCATGTTGGAGACTTTAGCCAATAGAATGCATTCACTTTATATTTTCGTTGCTACGCTTTGGAAATTCCTACAAGTTGTTCATCTCTTCATCAATTTATGGGGATATTAAATAATGCTAAAACATTATAAAATATTGGGAAATTATTTGCTTTGTGGATCCTAGCATTTCATTTAGCACATTAGAATAATGCCATGGTTTTCACTTCATTAAATTTACTTTTCTCATAATTATTGTTGAGTTGGAACTCTTAACCAATGGCATAACATTTGATTGTTCTTTCCTTTGAAAGTCTTTGCAACTTGCACGAGCCATTGATTGTCTTCAAATTTGATAGTAGCCGTACACTTTCAAAATGAAACACAAATTCTTCTTCTTTATTTCTGCCATGTTGGAGAATGATGCACACTTCATGCTGATTGGATATATTTGTTTTTTTCCTTTGCTCCATCCATTCATTCAATTTCATTATCCTTTGATTATTAAGGAAAAATATGTTGCTACACCAAAAAAAAATATTTCCTATTTTATGTCAGCCACCTCATCTCATTTTTATTTGGTATTCAATCATTAAGTAGAGATGGAGTTGTGTTCTAAACTACACTTTTATGTTGACTATAAAATGGTCAACAATAATAGTTAATATTATATGGATGCTTGCCAAATCTCCTTACATGTTAGCCGTTTCTACTAGTATCTTTATCAAATTTCCATATACATTATGTGTACCCTCTTCCAACTATCCTTCTTTATTATCCCATGGAGATGCCATCATATTTGAAGTACCATATGATACTAACTTTTAATATATATCCTCTTTATTAGGAGTCTTTCTCTATGTATAGGGATTCTTTCCTTGACCTCTAGTTTGTGCATTATCATGATGCTACCAAAATATGTTTGATAATAACTTATTAAACAAAACTCTAGATAAGTTGAAATTTTTATTGTAACTTACCTAAGTCTTTAACTCACTTTACTAAAAACATCTCTAAGAAAATCCTTATTTTACATCCTTTGGAGTGAATTTAGTAAAAAATCTATTTTTTTAATAGATCCTTCAAATTAGCTTCAAATAACCTCAATTATACATTGTAATAGCTTCAATATATCCTTAATCTGCCTTTATATTTTAGGGAAAAAATTACAAAATTGAGAGAGATATGTGATTTATAGTTTGTCCTAAACAAAATGCCTTGTTTTTTGTCATTTTGATGTCATGATCATGCTATGATATGAATTTTAATGAAATTACTTGCACAAGAGAAGAAAAGAATAGGACATAAGATGCAAATATGATGTAGGATCATCTCAAGGGTCATGCAATCAACATCAACCAAAAATATTTTTTGTTCCAATTTTGGATTTTTATGGTGTAACCTTTTGTTTCCATGCAAAGGCAGCGATCTCTACTCTTCAAATAATTCAAATATAATTATTATTCTCTCACCTAGAAATTCACATTTACTTGGCATCTTCGGAGAGTTCATTTGACAATTGTGTACAAGCTCATGGTGTCTACTGGAAGTTGGAGTCGCAATATCTCATAAAATAATTACAATCATTTAAATAATTGTGTATCACATTACTAGGAGATCCACTTCGTGGTGAATCTTGGATATGCTCTCTTGACATATATATGTAGGCTTCTAAAATTTTATGAAAACATCTTTAAGGTAGAGTTACATATGACAACATCTATGATAAGTCATTAAGAAGTTACTTAGCATCTTTGAAATCTCTATTTCTCTTTAGGAAATGAAGCACCACATTTGCATGTGGGTACATGTTAGACAAAATATTGTTATTTTATTATGCATGTTGGAGAAAATATTACATTGAGCTAATTTTAGGCAATTATGAGTTATATTGGACCAAGGGACGATCCCTCCTTGATTTATGCACCATATTTTCAGTAATTATTACTTGGGAAGTTATATTATTGACCATGAATGACCAATGTATTTGTTTCTCGGTATAATGTTGAGAAAATTTATATATTCATCTTTTTGGACAACAAAATGTTAGCTTCTAGAAGAGTTATAGGGTGGAGAAAGGAGATGGAGGTTCTTCTTTGCTTCTATGTCATTAGTAGCTTAGTTGAGAGAACTGGGGAGTACCCAAGAGAGAGGATATTGATGATACCTCAAGATTGAATTGATTTTGTAAGGATTTATTGTTGTATGTTAAAGATTGAGGGGTTTGGGAAACGTTTAGGGTTGGGAAGTGAGTTTTGTAATGGGAAACTCTATCAAAATTTCCCTAAGATTGTATAAGAATTCTTGCATGCCATTTTTGGGGATTGGGTTAATTATTTGGATTCATTTTATGTGGTTATATATCATTAAATTTAGTATTTTTGGGTTTTCATGTGGGTTTTAGCTCGAATGAAAGTGTTGACTTGAAGGGTTTTTTATGCAAGTAGTTTGTTGTAATGATTCAAAGATTTTGATAAATGAAATCTTATAATATGTATATATTGTTGGGTTTTAAAATTAAAAAGAGAATGAGTGTGATTTATAAATTTTAGATCAAAAAGATAGTTGGAATTTGATAGATATTTGAGTGTGTTACAAATATGAAAATATCTATGATTAATTTGTATTAGAATTGGGTTGTTTTATTGAGAGATAAAACCTATTTTAGCATTCAATTTGAGTTCATGTTTGGATTTTTTCCAAGCATGGAAAGTGTGGTTTAAGATACATGTTATCAAATTGGGCTATAATAGTTATTTTCTAATGCTTTTAGGAAGCAAGTGACTTCAAATGAAGTATGAAGGAAGAGAATAACATTTAAAAATAGGCAAGAGAGGCTTCACCCTCTACATTTTATCCAACATGTTTGTTCACTATGCAGATACAAGTACCTGAAGACCATTCATCTATGCCATTTTCATTCAAAATATAAAGGCTTACATATATATGAAGGGTCACATTACCCTTGGAATTCAAAAAGGAGCTATGGAAGGTGAAAATTATTTACAAAAAAATAAATTTGGCAGGGTCTTAACTCCTTGCTACTTTATCAGAATTTAAAGTTTTTGGACTCGTTAAAAAGATAAACCAATTATCTAGTTCGAGTTGCAGGTTGCTAAGGCTATTGTCAATGCTACCTCAAGTGAGTTTTCCCCAATTCCACTCCAAAGGCACCTGAAAATGCAATTTACTAAGATGTAGAAAATATAAAAAAAAATTATATTTTCAATATATTCCCAAAAATACCATTCTAGACTTGATTAGAAGTCTTTCAAGGTACACAAAATTAGGAGAGGAGTTGAACTAAAGTGCAGGGTCATGCAGAGAGAGATATTTGGAGTTGTACTTTTGACATGAATATTTTTGGTAGTTTCTTGGTCAAGGACTTTGAGATTTGGAGTTCCGAACTATTTTTGCTCATCTTGGAGGAGTTTTGGGGCCTAAATTTTAGGCTTTTCACTTGTGCTCGCCCATCAACTTGGAGTTACTTTTTCAAACTCATTCATGCATATTTTTGAGTTAAGTTAAGCTAGAGTTGACTTCCCATTCATTTTTTGTGGGGGACAGTTTTTTATTGTATGAAAAAAAGCTTATGCTTATTTTCATTAGTTCTTGTTTTTTTACCTTTGCACAATAGCAAAGAAGAGATTATCTTGTAACTCAGTTTATTTTTTATAGTTTATTTAGTAGCAATAGTTCATTTTTTCAGTAGATTCATTATTACTATGCAAAGATTCCTTTCAGTTTCTAATACAATTAGTGGTTCTTCTTTCTAAATTTAGGTGTCTTGTTCCTTGTGTGAGTGGTTTGATGAGAATTTACTATGTTTTACTTTAAAACCTCTGAATTCTTTGTCTCATTTATTAGATGCAAGTATACAAAATTTTATCTTATTACAGGTCATAGTTTTTGCAAGAATTGTTCATGCCTTTCTATGAAATACTTATGTAATCAAATTGATCAGTTTGGATTGTAAGAGTAGCTTTATTGGAAGATGTTTGTGAGATGTATTGCAGTTCTAAGTTCAAATTTTGGTGCATCACCCCTTTTAGGATAGATTTTTCAATTCAGTTTCAGTATATTCAAGTTTTCTTCTATCTCTTTTCTAAATCAAGTTATAGATCCAAAGAGGCATCTAAAGGGATCTAGCTCTTTCAGAGGTTTGTTCTCAAAATTGACAAACCCATAGTCTAAGAATGTTCCAATGTTGCACAAGATTGTTAAGCTTTCAAAGGTTAAGCTTCCAGGGTGCAATCCCTCATGACAATAATATGATTTGTGCTTTTGTATGTTGAGTCTAGTAGTGGTGGAATTGTGTGGTTTATCTACAAGGAGAACGCTACCAATCATGGTTCTGCTATCCTTGATTGCATCATGTGGTATTAGAGCATGTATTATACAAAGAGTGTGTTGGCTAGAAGTCATAGGAACATCCTTCACTATGCATGAGGTGGGAACATGGAGTTTTGGGGTGCATATTCCATTCTTATTATTGGGTAGAGGATTTGTGTAGGTTATTGGCAAAACAAGTTGTGGCTTAATTGTGTATTGTCTTAGTATATGATTTAAGTTGTGTAAGTCTTGTGGACATAAGTGAGGTCATTTTTAATGGGTTGTGGATTGTATGTGTGAGTGAAAATGTCTTCCAAAAAGAGGGTAGGAGTAGCCTTGACAAGGGATACAAAATTTTCTTTTATGGATAGGAGAGAGAGCTTTCAAGGAAAACAGTTTGGTTAGGATTTAGAACATATATGCAAAAATGTTTGGGATGTTATGTGTCCTAAATAAAATAAGAGTTGATATAAGTAAGAGGAGAGAAAATGAAAATCAAATGGGAGATGTTGAATCCCTTGATTTTTATGGAATGCAAAGTAAGAGAACAATGGAATACCCTCATGTAGGAGGAAAAAGATGAAGTAGAGTGTCATGCATAGGTGGCATAAAAGAGTAAAAGAATTAGGTTATAGATTAAGCATGTCTTTAAGAAGGCATGATGATGGAGGTGAAGGCAATGCAAGATGTTGTAGCTAAGATTAATGAAGAGAAAGAAGTTACAAAAATTGTTCTTGAGGAATTTGTAGATGAAGAAGGGAATGAGGAGGTGATGGAAAGTATTTATTTCCATGATGATACTTATGTTGATTTAGTGAAAGTGAATTAGTGAGTGTGGAATGGAGAAAGTGATTCTCATGGAGGAGGATGGATAGAGGTGGATTAAATCTCATAAAAGAAGAGAAGAAGAAGAGAAGTATTTGGTGGAGATGGATAGTTTATGGTGTGATGAAACCCACAAGATGATGAAATAAGTGGAGAATATTTTAGAGGAGGAGGTCAAGCTATGCTGGATGGAGTTCCAAAAGGAAGAAAAAATTAATGGTGATGTTTGGAGGTAGAGGATAGTAATTTTCTCAGCTAATTGTTGAAAGAGGAAAAGGAGGAAAGATGATTTTTGAAGTACTTATGAAAGTAATAGAGACTTGTACAAGCAATCTACTATTTGAAAGGGTTGTTCTAACACTCAACTCCACTTTGTGATTCTATGCTCACAAAATCTTACCTAGGATGTCTAATGCAGGAACATCTCATAATTCATGCAATCAACATCAACTAAAAATATGTTTTTGTTATAATTTTATATTTTTGTGGTGTAACCTTATGTTTCCATGTGAAGGGGAAATCTCTAATCTTCAAATAATTCAAATATAGATATTTTCCTCTCACTTGGATGTTCACATTTACTTGGCATATTTGGAGAGTTCATTTGTCAATTATCTACAATCTCATTATGTCTAGTGGAAGTTGAAGAGTCATAATATCTCATGAATTTTCATTGCAAGGATTTAAATAATTATTTATTATGTTATTAGAACTTCCCACTTGATGGACAACCTTGGATAGGCTCTCTTTACATATTTCTGTAGAACTATGATATTTTATGACATCTTTAAGGGGGAGTTACTTAGGACAACATGCAAGAGAATCTATGTCAACATATATTGTGCAATAGAATAGTTAATTGGCAACTTGGAGATTTCTATTTCTCTTTGGAAAATAGAATGTTGCATTTGCATGTGGGTACATGTTATAACAATATTGTTATTTTATTATGCATGTTGTAGAGGATATTCCACTAAGCTATTTTTTGCCTGAGTTATATTTGACCAAGGAATGATTCCTTCTTGATTTAGGTGTCATATTTGGAGTAGCTATTTCTTAGGAAGTTACAATGTTGATCAAGAGCAACCCATGTATTGATTTTCATGTTGTAAGGCTACATATAAGCCCACTCAAACTTCCCTAGTAATATTGTTATGGTAAGACTTGCTTGAAGAACATTTACAATAAATTTCTTGTTCTCTATTTGAATACACCTATGGAAGGTTATATGAGAGCAATGTATGACAATTATTTTCATCTAATCCATTTTATATGTTTGAGCTATCTCTGGAGTCCGCTTGTTGAATTATAATTCTATGATGTGAAACCCACTCCTTCGTGACTAGTACCCACATTATTATGTGTTGTTTAAGATTGTATGAGTCAAATTTGGTATAGTTTCCTCGTATCACTTATTATATGATGTGGATTTTATGATTCTTGCTTATGACTCAGTTGAAGTGGTTTCATATGTTTACTATGTTATTATGATGAGATATCTTTCATTTGGCTACGGTGTTTTGATTAGACTATGACTATGGTTACATATTATTTTGGGGTATTTGATTTTATCTTGATCATGACTAATACATATTCTCTATATGCACATGTACCTTTGTTTGTTCTATATGAAGTTCAGGATGACGATTCGTATTGTATGTTAGTAGATTATATTCTTCGTTATTGTGTAGTACTATTTTTTTAATTCATGTGATGAGATCCTTTCAATCTACTAATTTATATTTAATGAATATATAAAGACCCATTTTGTTAATTCATGTGATGAGATCCTTTCAATCCAACTTCAACATATCCCCTTTTCATTCTAGATTTTGAGATCCATAATGAGTATTATCATTTAGTTGTCCTAACAATCCACCCTAATTGACTAAAACATTGGGAGTGGTTAATGTATATGATTGGTTAATGTAAGATTCATTCTAGCTAAGTTAGATATGTCCACAACTTTTTCAACTAAAATTGTTGGCTAAATGCATATGTAGCACCACTGTGAGGCTAGTTTACCAAAAAAAAAAAATTATTTGAAAAACTTGATATTTCAACAACTTCTATATATATATATACATATAGTTTAATTATTATTTATATTTTCCTTCCTATTTTTACTAAAAGTAGGTTATCAGCACAAAACATTAGGTTGATTACCATGTCAAGGAAAAATTAGTAAAACTTATTAAAAAAAATTGAAAAAAAAATGATGCACTAGATAAAAGAATCTATATTAAGATGGTATAATTTTTTTTCTAGTTTAGATAAATAGTTAATATGAAAGTTGACGTCGAATGGAAATAACTACATTTTGATACACACACATTTTATTATTTATTTAAAAATGTATATTTATCAAAATTGGAAAAAAATATATCCATGCACTAAAGTTTCAAGTTATAAATACACAGACAAAAATTGAAGAAAAAAAATAAAATTTACTATATAAAGATTGACGTCTCATGTAACTTCATTTTTCAACATTTTATCAGCATTTTATCAGCAACTAAATTATAGTGTCAATTTACTAAAAACTATATTCAAATAATTTTTTAAATTTTTTTCAAAAAAATACAAGCATAAAATATACTAAAAAATAAATATTTGTTTAGTTCACATCATTTCAAAATTCAAAACATATGTCACTTTTTTAGTGATTCAAGTTTAAAAGTTGGATCAGCGTTGGCCGTTTCCTTTATAAAAGTGTGACACAACTTGTGCTTTTACCCAAGCATATATTTACTCCAGATTTAACAGACCCCATAATTATAAATTTTGATACAATAGGAAGGTCTCTTGCTAAATACATTGGTAGGAGTCGTAACCTCATGTCGTTTACCCTACCAAATGCAGTATAAAATCTGCTTAGACTTAACAGAAAAAAAAATGAAATAGACACATTTGGAACTTTTATAATGAGATAGGAAGTGCTTTTCCACAATCATTTATCCTTAGTACCGCCATTTTTTTCCTCTAATAGAGGGCCTGAAAATTTAATAGACGCCCAAATCTCAAGCCCACAAGTATAGATGGGTCAATAATATTGGGTCTGGGTGTTCATAGTGGAAAACTATGTCATTGGAGACTCTTAATTCCTGCAGCAATAAATAATAGTTGTACCAAAGAACTAAACAATAACACACACCAAAAAAAACAAGATTTTAGTGATCTATTACATATCAAGTCCATTCCCCAAGCTCAACAAATTCAAGAAACAAAATGATTGAGAAGTAAGATATACACTAGAGTACAAACCATTGTTTTTCCTTGTGTTGTTTCATTTCTTTGAAGAGAATGTAGATCCATGAATAACAAATAGCATTTAGCCAAGCAGATGGGAAAAAGAGACACTATGCAGTGCCAGAACCCCCCTCTCTTGGCCACTACCTTCCTGGAAATCTAAGATTTGCAAAGAGAGCTTTGACAAGGGTGACATTACCAGGTTTTTTCATTAGCATTCAGACCAAGCAAACCCTTGGTGGAATGGTTTCTTCATACAGGCCACTGCTATTGGCAAGGCTAGCAAAATCAAAATGAAATGGTGTTTAGGGCTTGGGAGATGTTTCCCTAACTAGGGTACACTCCCTTTCCATCATTTGGAGGGAGACTTAGGGCACACCTATCTCTATAATAATGTTTTCTTTTCTCCTAAATTTTTAGTATCTTTTAAGACTCTGTTTAACCTATGAATGTGTTAATGTTGTTTCTTTGACTTTTTTTACTGGGAGATGTGTTGTGATCTCTACCATTGCAAAATGAAATAAAGTTGGAACTTATTATTATTTTTTTTCCTTTTTTTAGTTGCCCATTATAAATTTTTATTTCTATAGATTAGATACAATAGTAATGAATATTTTCATATTACCATTAGTAGTAATAGGTGTTATTTTTTATTCTCTTAAAGTTTTCTTTTACCGAGCTAGGTAAATTTTAAAAAAAATTATAATGTTTGAGTTAATACATATTTATGCATGTATTTCTTAGATGCAACTATTTTTTGAGGGATAGTATAAATATTATATGTCATTTTACTTGTAGGGAAATTCTAAAGTTAATCAATTGCCCTTATAATTAACATTCTTTGTAGAACAAATACTTATTTTAACCTATGTTATTACCTTTGCCTATTGGCCTTGCTACAATGATAATAAATGCTTAGTTAAGTTAATTTTTCCCTTCTTAGAATTAGTCAAGAGGAAGGCTTTTATTCATTCATTATTGGTATTAATAAATAAATAATACATATTTAGTTTTGGAGAAAACCTTATTCACTTGACGTTGTCATGAAAATGAAATATAGTTATGGTTATTTAAGAGAGCTAGTTTTTCCTTAGTTATGAAATATGTCCTTTCTTCCAAGAGAGAGATAAAAAAAAAAGGGTTTCTTGTTGTATTCTCTTGATTTATAGTTAGTTATTTATCATAGTATTTGGTGTTGGGCTTAGTGGCCTTTCGATCGACTTAGAAAGAGTGTGGGCTATTAAAAAAATAATATATTAATAATAAATATTAAACTTGAGCTTATCACCTTATTATAGCATTCTAAACTTGCCATTAATTTATGAAGTAGGCAAATAATGTTGAGCCCGGTTGATAATAGGGTCTATTAATAAATAAAGTAATTTATACTAAATGTAAGATTACTGCTATAAGTAATGTGTTTGTTTCCTTTAGACAACATATTATTTATGTTGTCCTTCCTCTGACACCTGTGGAGCACGTGAATAAATATTAAATTATGGCTTGACTAACAAAAAAAATTAGGGTTGTTTGTGTTGTGTTCACACGTTATGTTGTGTGGGCATCACATGTGTCCATTGTTTATAAAATGATATATTCACCTTTTTGGAAAAAAAAAAAAAAGATTCTAGAAGAGTGACAGGGTGTAGAAATATGATGGAGTGTTCTTCTTTGCTTGCAAGTCATTGGTAGCTCAAATGAATGAACAAGGTAGTACCCAAAAGACAGATATTGAGGAGAACTCAACGTTGAAGTGCTTTTGTAGGGATTTGTTCCTACATGTTCAATATGTAGGGGTTTGGTGATTTGGTGAGGTTAGAAATTGAGTTTTGTAAGGGGAAACATCACTAAAATTTCCTAGGAATGTATGAGAGTTGTTGCATGTTATGTTGTGGGATTGGGTTAATTGCTTGAATTCATTTTATGTCAGTATATTTCAACAAATTTGGTATTGTGGGTTTGCATGTGGGTTTTAGAGAATGAAAGTGTTGATTTGAAGCGTTTTGATGTGATAAACTTATTGTAATGATTCAAATATTTTGAGTGATGAAATATTATGATTTGCATATTTTGTTAGGTTTCAAAATTAGTAAGAGAATGAGTGTGTTTTCTAATTTTTATACGAGATTTGTATCATAAAAGTAGTTCATTTTTATGGGCATTTGAGTATGTTAAAATGAGAAAATATCTATGATTATTCTATGTTAGAATTGGATTGTTTTATTGAGAGCTAAAACTTATTTTAGCATTCCATTGGAGTTCATGTTGGGGTTTGTTTTAAGCATGGTGGGTGTGATTTGAGATTTGATTAGTGATGTTGTTTCACCTTCTATGTTGAGTCTAGTAGTGGTAAAGTTGTGTGGTTTAACTGCAAGGAGAAGGCTACCCTTCATTGGGTTCCCTATCCTTGACTGCATCAAAATATTTCATAATACTTTATAATAATAAGTTATTTTAAGGGTACAATCTACCAAAAGTCTCCAATAAAAATATGATTCACAATATGATGGTAATAGACTAACCGCTACCTCTTATCTTTACCATACTTATGTCATGGATGCCACCAAAGCTAAATTAGCTACCCATATAAGATTATATAAATGATCATATAACTTAATTAAAGGATTATACTAGCCAACAGTTGGCCATACATATCCCAATATAGTCAATAGGTTAATGGCGTAGCTTTATTTTGAGGTAATTTCTTAATACACATATATAGTAATAAATGGAATGATATTGTGTGAAGTTGGGTTCATTACCATAGCCTTTTATCCATTTATAGATACACTCATCTTACCCACTTGTTTATCATGCCTGTCTTTGCATCTACCTCCATTTAGATATTTGTCACCTAGATCAAACATTATTCATCTCTAGGACAAGAATATGGTTGAGAACTTGTCCCTTGCCAATTTAAACTTTAAAATTCAAATTTGGCCAACCAGTTCCCTTTGCCCCTTTATCTTGAGTCGACTAAACATACTTTTAGTGTGATTTGATGTTATGTACCAATATTTAATGTCTTTTGAAATGCATTCATTATAATCATTGAATACTCATCTCTCATTGTCAACTACAATCAAGTGTTCAACCATTCTAAAGAGCAATTAACATGGACACACATTGAAATTTGTTGTGATAAAAATAATAAGGAATCTACATCTTAGGCACTTACTTCATATTTTTAATATTATTCTATTTCAAAGGGTTTGATCAAGGTGCGATGCCCTTGTATCTTGGTTGTTCTCTGCGGTACAAAATGTTTTACCAGACATGGACGACAACTCGACGTCGGGACCATAAGGGGCAGGGTACAAGGCTACCGGATAGGCTGAAGGAACACCAGGCAGTGGAGCTCTCAATTTAAGAATATCGACCACCTGTCTTATGGTCAATCTACATTTGGGATCCGGATGAGAACACAACAATCCCACTAAAATCACCCGTTCCATCTTCTCACCATTGAAATTTCCACCCAGTTTTACATCTGCGGCGTGCAAAACCTTTCTCTGTCCATACAAATCCCAAACCCATTCAACTAATCTCCCATTATGGTCATCCAGTGTAAGGTCGACAATACGCCTCCCGCACGCAATTTCTAACGCCACCGCCCCAAAGCTGAAGACGTCAGATTGTAAGCTTGCTTTTCCTGTCATGAAACACTCGGGTGCAATATACCCAAATGTCCCTGCCACCACTGTTGTGTGAGAGGCTGCACGATCCCGCTCCACCACTCTAGCTAGGCCGAAATCCCCCAGCTTTGCATTGAAATCGCCGTCCAACATTACATTGCTAGCCTTCACATCTCTGTGCACAACACGCTGGTCCCAATCTTCATGAAGATATAGAAGACCAGAGGCTATGTCACAGGCAATGTTGTACCTTAAATCCCAATTCAAGTCACCCCTCTTCTGCTCCCCAAATAAATATTTGTCCAGACTTCCGTTTGGCAGAAATTCGTAAACGAGAAGCAGTTGGCCCTTTTCATGGCACCATCCGTGAAGCTGCACAAGGTTACGGTGCCTCAGCTGAGAGATTATGCTCACTTCTGACATGTATTCCTTTATCCCTTGATTGGAGCCTTGGGATATTCTTTTCACCGCTACTGGCTGGTTTGCGCCTGGTAAGGCGCCTCTGAACACCCCTCCAAAGCCTCCTTTTCCAAGCAGTTCATTGTTGCTGAAGTTTTTGGTTGCAGCGCAGAGCTCAGTGTAGGAGAACTTTCGCGGGCCTTTGGCAAAGTGTTTGTCCAACTCTCTGCTTTCTCTTTCACCGTGCTTGTTTAACCTTGTGGTGCAAACATGCCATTGCCTGGCTAAGAGAAGTGTAAAACCACCGACCATTCCAACGAACACGCAGGCCATTACAGACAACGAAATAATTTCGCTTACAGGTGGACTTTTGGGCGGAGTGTTGATTTTCCATGAATATTGAAAAGAAAAATCCCAAGAGAAAACATCGTGAGACTCGGTTGAGATTCCTCCGGTGGAAGCGGAGAAGCCAATCTTAATTATCTGAGGAAGAAAGTTACTTAGGTCTATTGTATGCGACAAGATTGGTTTTGGGGGTTTTTTAATACCTTTATTGTCACCCCGAGAGGAGTTTTCAGGCAAAAGAAATAGTTGAAGAGTCTTGGCTACGCCGTCATAATCCAGCCATGCGTCCCATCCCATGCCATTGTTGAGATCACCATCGGTCACAGAGGCGTTTACCTCGGAAACAATGCCATTCACGTTGATTCCGACATGGTTGTCATCCATATCAAAATCATTCTTATACGTATCAAACTCCACTGCAACAATATGATTGGAGATATTTCCGTCAGATGTCTGATTAAAGAGACCAAGCCATGGACCAGTGGCAGTTACAGGCGGCTTGAAGTCAAAAGGAGCCATGAAAAAAGCGAGTCCATCCCCGGACCCGTTTCTTCCCGCAGAATTGAAAACAAAGGCGAAGTGAGTTGAGAAATTGGCGAGAGTCTGAGAAGAGTTAGAGTTAATCCAGAGAGGAACTGGTTGGCTGTAAGTTGCCCAGCCGAAGCTCCAATTGGGGTAGCCATATGTATTTCGGGGCGAGAGGGAGATGCCATCATGGTAAGAAGAGGAGTTTCCAAGCAGCGTGATATCTTTCCAGGGAGGGAAGGTGAAGTTAACTGATCCTCCTGCATGGACTCCCAATTGTAAGGTAAGAAAGGAAAATAAGAGAAGGGGAAAGAGGGTTTCCATCTGTTGGCCAAAGTCTGGAGGCATCTGAATGCATTCGGCAATGTTGCCGATAATTTGATGCAGATGAATTTAATAATTCGGTTCCAAGGAATGCACCTACCGTCCAAGAGTTGCGGAGTTCCCGACTCCTTGCAGACTGTCATCGTGCGTAATTTGGCTCCAAGAAATATACCGTTCAAGAGTTGCGGAGTTCCCGACCCCTTGCAGACTGTCATCGTGCTTATTCCGTTCATTTTTATGTCCGTCTGCCTTCTTTCTTTCTTATTTTTTTTTTAAAAAGTCTGCGTTGTTATCTTAAAGACAATCATTTAAGAATATTTTCATTTAGATAATAATGATATCTCTGGGTAATTAAAAACCAAGAACTGTCCCAGCCCACAATTTGAACATATTTGTCTTGCATGTACATTAGTTACACGGTATTTGTGTGTAACGGATTTGCACTAAGTTATTTGAGGGAAGAAAGAAACTATAAAACGTTATACTGTTATACTATAAAAAGTAGTATTAAAACATAAAATTATTTGTAATAAAGTAGTAATAAAACATAACATAGCATTCGTGCCATGAAAAGTTCACTTTTGAAATGTGATGCATCAATAAGGATACAATTTTTTTTGTGCATTTCATTTTTTAGGCCAACAATATGGAAAGATCGATTTTGTAATAAATTCATTCATTCACAGCTAATGACATTATGCGAGAAGATCTCCTCAATTCAACACATTCATAGAAATTTTATAGGACTCTACATGTATACTCAACTCCTCTTGCACATATCTAGGTTCATTAATTATGTTAGTATTAAAAGAAAATATACATCTCCAATCACTAGGACAATACCTTTATGGTGGTTTTTTGTGCTTGGTTGACCTTTGAATGAGCTGATTAGGAGGTTCTTCTTCCTCTTTTGAAGATTCAAATATTGAAGAGCTCTCCTAAACTTTTGGTCTAAATTGGTCTCTCGTTTCAACTTTCTCAGGTATGGGAGGAAGTTTAACCACATCTTTCTTTTCACTTTTATTAGCTACGATACAATGAAATAAGTCTTAGTTTCTCTAAAAATCATAATTCTACTATATATTACCTTTTTTGCAACATGATCAAAAAGCTTGTATCTTTTAACTCCATAACTATAACCAATGAAAATATACATTATAGCCTTGTTATCCAACTTAGTATGCTTCTCCCTTGGCACATGAGGATATGTTTCACAAACAAAAACACAAAGATGCCTCAATTAAGGATTTTTTAGCCTGACCATGCCTCCATAGGCATTTTATCAACAAGAGTTAATAGACCTGTTAATTTGGTAGAAAGTATTAGATATAGCCTTAGCCCAAAACCTTTGTTCCAAGTCAACTCCACTAAGCAAACTCTTAGCCTTATCCATCAGCATCATATTCATCCTTTCTGCAACTCCATTTTGTTGTAAAGAATACATACTTTTCTTTTACCTCTGAATGCCACAATCCTTGCAGAATATATCAAAATATGTAGAACAATATTCACTACCATTGTTAATCCTCATATATTTAATTTGCTTTCTAGTCTGAGTTTCTACCTTAGCTTTTAACTCTTTAAAATTATTGAATTTTTTTTATTTTCTTTTAAGAAAATAAACCCATGTCCTTCTACTATAATAATCAATGAATGCAACATAATAAAGTGATTTTGCAATTGAAGGAACATTAATAGGACCAAACACATGAATGAACAAGATTCAAAATTTCAGAAGACTTATGAGAACTCAAATAAAATTCAATGTGGTTTTATTTTACACATATGCAATGTTCATATAAATCAAATTGAACATGACAATCAAATAAACCTTCAACAAGGTTTCTATTCTTCAGGTTCCTCATACCCTTCTCTCCTATGTGGCCTAATCTTTGGTGTGATAACATTGTCTTTTTAACCTATAACTTAGTCTCTATAGAAAGAACACCCTTAGGTATCTAGAAAGCATTACCATCCATCGAAGAAGATACCACTCTTTTATCTAATGAACTAGATGTAGATTCAGTCTTAATAAAAGTACTATTTTACTCAACAGTGCATGTATCAATAAGAAACAAACTTCCCAATCTCGCAACTCTAAAAATCATTATAACACCTCTAGCCATCTTGCATCTTACAGCAAAAAGGATAATCTACACACCTACAATAATCAATTTACTTATAGACAATAGGTTTCATGCTACCTCAAGGATATGGAACACATCACTATTCCTTTAAATCTACCATCAAGAAATTTAATTTGTACTCTACCATGACCAACAATTTTTAAATGAGAATCATCACCCAAGTACACCTTACCTCCATCAAATTCTTCATATTGTGAAATACAATCTCTGTTAGAGGTCATATGAAACGATGCATGTAATTCAATTAACCATACATTATCACTTGCACATGTTCTTAAAGATATAATGAAGGCATCACCATCTTCCTTTTTAAATTCAAAATTAGAGTCAAATTTCTTTTTCTTTTTCTTCTTCGCCTCTTTATATTCTTCTAAGAAGTGAGTAGGTTCTCCACAATTCTAGCATATCACTTGGGACTTTCAAGAGACTTTGACCTCCCCTTGGAATTGGATCATGACTCCTCATATTGTTTCTTGTTCTTCTTGCCTCTTTTTTTTTATTTACCATGGAAACTCAAGGCCTTTTTGGCACTGATGGAAACATTACTTCTCATCTCTTTAGAAAGTAAAGAACCAACAATATATTCAACCTTCAATGTAATAAAAGTACTCCTAATGGCCATCATGAACCTATCCCAAGAATCAAGTAAAGAACACAACAAATTCTAACATCTCTCTTCTTCATCCATTTTCACACCCACTAAATCAACTAAGCCACCAATGTATTTAACACATTCAGGTGGTCTACAATTTGTCCACCTTCCGCCATTCTTAAGGAATATAGTTTTCTTTTGTAGAAATGTGTTAACCAAGGATTTAGCTTGGTAGATTTCATCCAATTTCCACCATAAATTCTTCATAGTAGGTTCTTCGTAGACATTAATCAAAATATAATTTGCAAGACATAATCTTATGAGACCCTTTCCTTTTTGGTCCATAATGTCATACTAAGAAGTTGTGGTTGCATCTACAAGTCTATGAACATTTTCATCAATGGCATCCCATAGATCACGATCTACCAATAGATCCTACATTTTCATTTTTGATAGCTCAAAATTTGTACTCAACAAATTTTCATCTTTAATCCTCCCTTGTGAGCTTGCCATATGTAATTCTTGTAATAAGATCACAAAGTATAATTCTACACAAGCTCCCACTCAAATTGGATTAACTCAAAAAATTCAACAATCCAACAACTAGAACCAAAATATACTAGGCTCTGATACCACTTGTAAAGAAGTTAGAGTGGTAGAATCAATTTCTTACGTTAATCTTGAGATGAGTATCGTACAAAAAACTTTTCAAATATGATCTAAACAATTATAGAAATTATCTAGAAACATATAAATCAGCATAAACAATTTCACATAGAACACTAGTATTATGTAGAGAAAATCCTTTCGGGAGAAATATCCTACCCTCCAAAACTCGCTCAATGTGTGTCAAATCAAATGATGATTACAACACACTTGCAGAGAAAGATTTCATAGGAGTTTCACTAGCATATAAAGTTTGAGTGATTCTAACAACATTCTAGTAGTACCTACAAATTCTCAATACAATGCAATACAATACAACTCCACAAGCACCCAATTTATAGGCAATGGGAAAATTAGAAACCATAAATGATTTTACAAAAGAAGGTGTAAGAAACCTCCAATGGTATGGCACCCACCTAGGACCCGAAATCTCAACACCACCCATGAGGATTCCTCAATCAAGCTAAAAATAGTAAATGAATATTGTCTCTTACATCTATCATATGTCATCATAAACGTCCACCCAACTCCAGCACCTAGTTTGTAACTCCCACTAACTAAAAATAATGTTGTATGACAAATGTAAATATCTATCATAATGTTGGCCAAGATTCTAAAGTAACACCCACTTATAGATCCTTACACACCATAAGAATGTGTCATAACTCTATTATAGGATCTCAAAAAAGTAGGGTGTCCAAATTTTGTTATGAATAATCAATTAAAATATCTTATACAACACACCTTACAAGGCACCAGCACATGTCAAAAATGCCACCTCAAATTTCAACACCCTTATTCAAAGTGAGATAATTTAAATATAATAAAATAATGGGAATATAATAAATAATTAAAATCAAATGCTGAAAATTTACAAATATTCAAACACCTTAATTCCCAAATATAAAATATTGAATCAAAATAACTAAACAAGATTGAAAAAAATATTTTCCTAGAAAGCATTGTTAAAATAATATTAAATAAACTTCTAATAAGAGTCAACTCCTTTCCTCTCTTCTCATATTAAGGTCAGCTCGAGTATAATATGTTTATGCATGTAACATGTTCGTTTATTAATATTAAGCATAGTTTAGCATTTAACTTAAATTTAACTCTGATTTAAAGATAAGAAAATATTCAAATACAAATTGCCTTCTTATTTGCAGATGGCCCTCCCATCGTTGACGTTGGGTAGAATAAATACAAACAGAAAATACAAAGATGTGAAATAGAATGATTGGCAATTTACTGAGTGTGATTATTACATGGGACGTAAACATTCATTACCATCATGGATATTTCCAATATTTCTTGCGGCACAAAGTATTTGGTTAGACGCTGAGGATAACGTTATCGCAAGACCAGGTGCAACATCATAGACAGCGACTGGATAAGTGGGAGGAAGCCTAGGCAGTGGAGCTTTCAATTTCAAAATATCGACCACCTGCCTTATGCTCAGTCTGGCTTTGGGACCCGAATGAGAACACAACCACCCCACTAAAATTTCCATCCAGCTTTGCATCTGCGGCATCCAAAGCCTTCCCTTGTCCATACTGTTAGTGAAGAAAAGCTTCCTGCTTTATCCGCTGTGAAAGCAGGCTATTGCTTTCTTCTATTATAAGCTAACTAAGGCTTATCTCTCTGCCTTTTTCTTTAAAGCCTTTACTTTTCCTTATTGTTGGCTATATATCTTTGTATTTTCTGCATTCTATATCTAATTATTTAGAAAGTTTTTATTTCATTCTTGCTCTAAAAAATTTTTTTGTTCACTTGCATGTTCCTTTTTGTTTCTAGCTAGATCCATACTGTTCTATGCAGGCTTAGTTAAAATTTTACACGGTATTAGAGCATAAGAGAGCTAGGAATAAGGAAAATAAATAATTTTTTGCAGGTACTGAAGATTAGAGCTGTGGAAAAGAATGGAAATTTCAGCCTCTGCAACTCTCACACATTTTGAGAATAGTTTGAATTGTGAGATACCCCCACGCATTTTGCAATAAGAGAATTGCACATTACAATCTCTAATAATTCCAATTTCTCTCTTGATTTGGGGCCCCTGGTTTGTTCCAGCCCATGAGGGCATAAAGGGAGTATAAACAATTCTTTTGCATGAACTTGCATGTTTCGTTCTTGTTCTTGCATGTCATTGTATGTGAAGGAGATATTTCTTTTTATGCTTTTTGTATTCATTCTTGGGGGATTATACATGTACTTTGTAATCACAAACTGAGATAAAGTTCCATTTACAAGGGGGTTAATCATGTCTCTTAAACACCATTTTCATCATTCTATTGTTAGGCTAGCTTCAAAGAACTTTTTGTCTTGAAAACAAGGGATAAAGAATCACTGCCTTGAGCAGGATTTACTTCCCTATCTCCTCGGACTCGTTCCTGAGCCAAGTAATTATGATGAAAATAATGCATGGTTTAATAATAATGACATAGTCTATGGACTAATATGTCTTACTATTTTTGAGGATACTCTACATCACATAGAGCACACTGAGTGCCCTTTTACTAATCAGATCATCATCCAATAGTTATATGGAGACATTGAATCTTCATCTAAAAGTGATGTTTTCTTGGAAAACTAATCTATTGATGATATTGAGACTTTTGCTACCTCATCTAATGTGGACACATCTTGTCTGGATGATCAATTCATTGATTCTCCATCAACAACACTCGTTGCAGATTTAGATTGTAGAGATGCTTCTTCGAGAGGCACCAGTGATTCATTATAGTGGGATCATTTATGTCTTTTGTATTCAATCTATTGGGACCAATTTCTACAAGACATTTCTTTTTTGTTTGTAGAGTCCCTCATTTCGGATCTAGATGACTCTATTGAGGACATATGTCTTCTCTTTAAGGACCACTCTTTTGTCCTTGCATCTATTGCTACTTCTGAGCTTTGTGTTGCTTCTTCGAAAGCCTCCAATGGCTTCTTGCAGCAGGGCATCTGTAGTCTTCTTGATACAACTTTCTGGGATGACCTCTTGACAGGTGTTTCAAACTTGTTTATGGAGACTCGTATTTCAGATTTGGAGGACACATTTGAGGGGTTGTCTCTCCTTTTTGATGACAGTTTTAGCACCGTTGTTAGCCCATCTTCATTGTCTTTAGAGATTGACATTCATGAGTTTCCTCTTTCGTTTGATTTATCATATTTCTTGGTTGATTTTGACCATGATTATTTTGTGGCTTTTTCAAGCTTGGAGACTCCTACTTAGTTTTTAAAACACTCATGTTGAGACTTCATCCTTCCTCTTTTCAGTTGGAGTGGCATCTTCATCAACCTATAGATTTGTTTCTTCCCAAGGGAAGACATGTTGTTTGTAGACACTGGGTCATCTTTTGTTTTCAAGCATTCTTTATTGACTTGCAATACTATCCCACTTCTGAGCAGACTGCTATCATATTCATGAAGACTTTCACTGAGCTCAAAGACTCACTCTCTGCGAGACCTTCTTGGGGTGAGGGATATTGCAACATAGTAGCTTCCATGCTCAATTATTTCTTGTTTGATGGGGATTTTGTTCCCACAGGGTTTTCCCTCTTTCTTCTTTCATTTTCTCAAGTCTTATGTCTCCTTAGTTAGACTTAAGGGGGGGTGTTAGCAAAACAAAGATTCCTACTTTATCCGTTGTGAAAGCATGTTGTTGCTTTCTTCTATTATAAGGTAACTAAGGCTTATCTCTTTACCTTTTGTTGTAAAGCCTTTGCTTTTCCTTAGTGTTGGATATATATCTTTGTATTTTCTACATTCTATATGTAATTATTCAGAAAGTTTTTATTTCATTCTTGCTCTAAAAATTTCCTTTGTTCACCTGCATGTTCTTTTTTTTTTCCAGCTAGATCCATACTATTTTGTGCAGGTTTAGTTAAATTTTTACACATACAAATCTCAAACCCTTTCGACTAGTCTGCAATAATGGTCCTCTTAGCTTTGGTCCACAATCTGCCTCCCACACACAATTTCTAAACTAACAGTCCCAAAGCTGAAGATGTCTGATTCTAAACTTGCCTTTCCTATACGGAAACACTCAAGTGCAATATACCCAAATGTCCCCACCACCATAGTTGTGTTTGAGGTTACATGTTCATGTTCCACCACTCTATCTAGTCCAAAATCCCTGAGATTTGCATTGAAATCACCATCCAACATTACATTTCTAGCCTTCACATCTATGTGCACAACACACTAGTCCCACTCTTCATGAAGATATAAAAGAGAAGAGGCTATGTCACATGCATTGTTGTACCTTTGATCCCAACTCAAATTACCTGTCTTCTGCTTGCCAAATAAATATTTGTCCAGAATTCCCTTTGGCAGAAATTCATAGACAAGAAGTAGTTGGCCCTTTTCATGGCACCATCTGTGGAGCTGCACAAGGTTACAGTGCCTTAGCTTAGATATTATGCTCACTTCTGAAATGTATTCTTTTTTCCCTTGCTTAGAGCCTTGAGATATCTTTTTTATGGCCACGGGCTGGGTTGAGTCAGCCAAGGTGCCTCTATACACTCCTCTGAAGCCTCCTTTAGAAGCATTTCATTGTTACTGAAGCTTTTTGTTGTAGCATAGAGTTCAGCATAGGAGAACTTTTGTGGGCCTTGAGCAAAGCATTTTTTCATCTCTCTACTTTCCTTTTTACCATGCTTGCTTATATTTCAAGTAAGATGCCATCGCCTAGCTAAGAGCAGTGTAAAACTGAGGATCATTAGCACCACCATGCAGCCTATCATGGACAGAAAAATAACTTCACTTTTGTTAGCTATTGGCCTTTCATTGGGAGTAGGGAATGGTGGACTTTCCACTATCCTTGCGTGCATTATGTGCATTTCTATGTTTATCCCTCTTTTCTATGTTTATGCCAATTAATAAATGGGAATTGGCATGGGTATACAAATTTCACCATTATATTTTTCTCCCACTTTGAGGTGTATGTTAATCTTTTAGTGATCATGTATCTCAAAATAATTGAGCACTCACAAAAATTCATGAAAGTAAATACTCACACATTAAAAGGATACGATGTCCATATAAAGTAATGGAGCATGCTAGATATCTCTACTAATGTTATGCCATTGGAAATCACGAACTAATTGGAGTTGAAAATCTCAAGATCCTTTTGAAACTACTTTACAATGGACTCAAGAGAAGTCCATATTATTGTGATAGTAAATCAAGTTGAAATCAAGTTGGTTTCTTTTCCTAATATGACATATATAATAGATATCACAATAGTGGACTGTCCACCTAAATGGGGGATGCTTTTATCAAGAAGCTAGTCTATTCCTATTGGAGGTAGTATTCAAATGGACTCTTCTATCAATGGAAAACAAGTCAGGTTGGTTAGGGAGAAAATGTTGCATGTAGTGGAAGACCGTGCAAGTTAAGGTTAATGAGGTGTGTTACATAGATAGTGAATTGAATTGTTTTGTGGGGCACTATGATGTAGAACAAGATGTCATAAATCCCAATGCAATGGCCAAAAATGACTTTTTTTTAATTCTAATGGAATATGGGAAATGTTTTTTCATAGTGCTTGCTCTAAGAAAGGATCTAGAACAGGTGTGGTACTTGTGTCACCAGACAAAATAATTTTCAAATTCTCTTTTAGACTAAGATTTAGTTGCACAAATAATGTAGCAAAGTATGAGGCCATGTTGCTTGAAATGAATATAGCTTTAAAGAGTGACAGGGAGATTCTGAGGTGGTTGTTTCCCAATTTAAAGGTGTATATGTAGCAAAGGATAAGAGATTGAGACTGAAAAAGTACATTACCTAACTTGTTCCACATAAGTCCTATTCACACTTCTCTAGTTAAGTTTACTTATGACATACTTAGGGCACACTCATGATAGTTATCTCTTTGCATCTCAAGTCATAAGATTAAAATACTTGTCATAATCCAATGTTGTCCTATGTTTCACCTTGGCCTATATAACCAAGGGAGTCTCATTGTAATTTCAAATTTATGTACATATTGTGTATTTGCATCCTTTGATAGAATACAATTATTCTTTCATGTTGGGTCTCTCTTGTGCTTTCATTGAAGCTCCTAGATCCTATGTGGCTACCTCCATAGCCAACTCTTACATGGTATCAAAGTTTACAAGATTTATTTGTATTAATTTTTTGAGAGATCTAGGATGCAAATCTTGGTTGCTCTTAATAATTTGAGTATGCTCCTCTCTTGCATCGTATGATGACCTCAAATATTAGAAAAAAAAATAGAAATACTAGATTTGGAAAGGTTTTTTCTTTGTGGATTTATGTTGCAAGTTTACTTTAGAGCATCTTGGTGTAAATCTAAGCTCAGCATTGAGTTCGGGGTGTCCAAGAAAGTCAATTTAGCATTTTAAATTACCCAAATTGGATATTATAGGCCAAATCTGCAAGGGTTTGAAGTTAGGAGGGGGTTGCTAGATCTAGGAGGTAGCTACATTTTTGGAGTATTTTGGGTCAAATCTAACTCTTCTATCACATCTAAAAGGATAAAGAACCTAAGGATCAACTATCGATTCATCCAAATCAAACACTTTTTCCCTAGGCTATCAAAGAAAATTTCACCCTCCTTGCTTTTATGGATCGTACCATCAAAATATCCACAAAATATTCTCTACATTATTAACATATTTTCCTACATAGGTAGGCATCAACAAATTCTTGGGCACAATCTTTTTGTCTTCTTAGCAAAACTTTAAATCAATGGATTAAAGGTATATTATGTAAGAGTCACACAATAGACTCATGGAGCCTAGAATCATTTGCAATACCAAAAACAACCTTCTAGTTGAATTTACATGGACCATATATATACATATGTATATGCTTGATATGCATATGTATATATGTGTTCATTGATTCAAGATCACAATGGATTACAAGGTGGCTTATAGGCCTATCGCATGCTCATTATAGATGGATATATAAAAATATATAAAGATATGGCAATGTTGTAATTTCATAAGATTATAGATCTGTCTCAATGGAGCACTTTAGTACTTACAAATAGCTAATGTGGGAACATATCTCCACCCTACCATAGGGATATAGAATGCAAGCATTCTACAAACCCACCCTTCAGTGAATCCCACGTGCTACTCATTTACAACAAGTCTATAATCTAAGTATCATCCTTGTGTTAGCTCTCTCTTTCCTCTGACTTATCTCTGACTTCTTCCTTGCCTTATTCATTTCCTTCCTTCCCTTGCTTTGAAACAATCTCAATTCATGCTTATATATCATCCACAAACCTCCTACATCATTTGTGTTGGCTATAGGGTGATGCATAACTCTAGACCCCATGAAACATGTACTCATCCTTGTACACACACATCAACCCCAAATCCTATGCAGTAATGTTGGAATGAATATTCATCATGTGATTCTCACCATAAGATCTCCTAGTCCCAATTCATTTCCTCATGATCTCCCTTTCTACCACATGTACCCAATTTGCTAGTTCAAACTCCTAAACTTCAGCATAGGTATCCATCATGTAAGTTGGCCACCCAGTCTTGTCTTAGAGACCTCCACATGCCTTTGTAGTGAACCAAATATTCTATAATTCAGATATAACGTATCTCCTATGTTATTGTACATAATCTCCAAACCACGAGTCCATACGATCAACTATGGTAAAATGTGGTAGCCTCCAATGACACCACTAGTGACCTGTGACAAGAAACATAGTAATAATAAATAATTTCAATCCAAAAGAAATGACCCACTTACCTTCTGGATGCACCTAAATCAATTAAATATATGCATTTATACCACTTTTCAAAGTTGATATAATAGCAAAATAAGATATAATATGTAGATCCATTTTGTATGATAGGTAAGGATAGCATGTGAATCACAAAATGATAGTCACTTGTCGAGTCATTGAAGGAGATCAAAGACGTTGCACTAGCCATTTTGTCTAAATGTTGATTATCCTTTGTGGAATGGTGCTAATGGAAAAGGATGAAAAGAAATGATGGAGCGACAAGCCCAAATAGTGATATTGGGAAAGATTGCCTTGTTTATCTTGATAATCACCAGTAATATGGTTAATAATCAACTACAATTCTCCATATATATGAATCATTTTCACCCCAAGAGAAATTTTAGCACACACACTAGCAATTAGGGCCTCATACTCAATGATATTATTAGGGTATTGGAAATCTATATGAAAACAGAGAGGAATCACTTTTGCTTCAGGAGGGACCAATATCACACCAACCCTAAAACTAGTTTGATACCTTAAATGATCAAAGAACAAATCCTAGGAAGGATCCTCATCTTTGAGAAGAATATGATCATTAGGGAATAAATCAAAATCCTAAAACAAAGATGGGGAAGGGGGTTGAATAAACTTCTAAGACACAACTTGTACTTTTATGGATTTTTGGGAGACATTTTAAATCAAACTCGGGTAAGAGCATAACACATTTAGCCTTGAAGGACCTCAATAGATTAGCCTTAGAAATTAAATTCTTAAGAGGTTCAAACATAATGACCATGCATGTCTCTGCATGGAGAAGATAATGTCTCAAGTTGTGGGTAATAAAGACCAAAGTGAAACATCATTTCTATATTGGGGAATATTAGGTTTCATAATCAAGGAGGGTGTGACTTGTTACCATAATTGACCATAGCTCAAAATTGCCTAAGAAGATGTGACAAATTCATTTTTTGAGCGAGTGTTAACATTCTTTTGTTATGGCTTAGTTGCATAGTTATTATGTTTTAGTGTTAAGTGCAGTTCAACTATTTAAAAAGGAGGAAAAGATTTAAGATCATTCATTGCATTACAGAACATTCAAGAGCGATAAGTATTTCATTCATCACAATGATTATTCATTTACAAGTTGAAATACACAAAAGGATAAGCATTGCATTGAAAGAAATAATGACATATCAGATGTCCCACACAAGTCGTGGATTATAGCTGAACATATGTAGATATAAAGAAAATACTATGCATCTAAGGAATAGAAAAGGAAAGACATAGCCATCATTGCCTTTGGGTTGTCGATCTTCGAAGTTGCCTCTTGTCCTGCTTCTGATCTCATCATGAACCTACAAAAATGTGCGCACAATCCCATTAGAGGCTCTAGTTATGAAAATCATATATCTATCAGAAGAGGCATAATACTTTGTTTATAGTGCATTGATCAAAGGAACATCATCCATATGTAGAAGGAATTAAGAAAAAAACAATCATGGAGCATCATTGTTTTATTCTAATCTATTTGTTTCATGTGCAAGTAAAGGACAAGTCATGTAGCTATTGAAGACATATCAGCGTGTGGTTTTAAATGGGCTCCCATAAGGGTTGAGCTCATCATGCTACCCCAATTCTCATAGGAGATGGATTACAAATAAATTATAATGTTCAATCAAATCAATTAAACTAAAGAAATATCAAGAAATTAGGTACATGTTCATGATTACAATTCAAAATATGAAATGAAACCATAAGGATGTGACTGAACTCATTAAGGACAGCTGTCAATTTTTCTTCAACAGTCATTGGGGAAGTAAAATTCATAAGAGGTACATAATTACATCACCAAGCATATACAGTACATATATAGATGGAATACAATTCAGATTATATGTGTTTAGTAAGAAAGAGGACTGTATTGCTCATGTCTCAAGAGTGACAAGAAAGAAACCAAGTGAACATTTTGCCTTTCCATGTCATATTGCATTTATGAAGCAATCATGTGTTTGCTTCTACCCATCATAAAATCATAAGCACATATATGGAGCAGATAAAACAACTATAGTAATGGAAAAGAATGTAGATTGAATTATAGATCAAATAGACATTGTCAAAGTATATCAACTTCATGACAGATATTGCATCTATGGAGCAACAGTATTTGTAACAAATGAACATCTTTACCCTGAAGGAGGAACAGTCAATAAAAATAGTCATTATGCATCTCATCTACCATGATGTAATGAAGTTATAACATCTAATATGGCATATGTATGCCTTTGATATAATTGCTAAGTGTATGTACTATGTTACAAATAACCATACCAGGCAGCCATGTCAGTACCATGTGTTTCCATGTGCTAAAGGATCATGAAGAGATAATGAGATCAAGTGCTGCCATCAAAAGGTGTAATGCTATAGTTGCATAAGTCTATATATGCCAACAATATTTTGACACATTTCCTTTGAGTCTTCACATTCATTGACTTGATTTTGTAAGTATTTGTAGTCACTATTCTCTAAAAGGTTACAGTCAGCACAATCAGTGAAGAGGATTCAAAAGGTTTTTCCAATGCACACAATGGTTTTATAGTTGGAGCAACATAAAAGAATGAAGTGTCTATATCTATACACCCTCCTTGTCTCATGAAGGCATGGTGAAGTATATTGGACGTCACAGTTGTTTGTATTTTCTTGCATATGTGTGTATCTTAAACAATATAATGTGTCTATCCTCACATCTTAGTTCATGGTTGGAATGGGAATGACAATGTTGTTCATGGGTTGATCACATTTAGTGTGACTGAGTGCATCAAGTTTATCAAAAAGACAATTATTTGATGTTGCTGTGGTATGGTGATCATGAGTATTAGGGATAGTGATATATCACAGTGAACAAACAGTGACATATTTCCACTTGTAGTAATGGATTTTATCTTCAATGTTCCGGATACTTCTCAATCATTAGACAGTCATGGGACAGCAAATAAGGGCAACATATTGGTACAACCAAAACATCAAATCCAATCCAACATCAAAGTGTGTTTTAGTAAATATGCGCATATAAAGTGGTGTCATCTTCAAAAGATGTAAAGATAAAAGAGTAGCCTACTGATACAATTGCCATATATTTCTCATGCATCTTGCTGCAGTAAGAGGAAAATGTTTTCATACAAATTCATACACTACTAGTTATGGCCCCATAGCCACTACAACAAGTATGTATCATAAATAGAAGCTCATAGTGCTATAAAGGAGGATGCCACGACCTCATGAAGAGGGGTTTTGATATATAAAAACTACATTCACGGTCATACATTGAAACCCTCAGGGAAAAAGGAAACTTTCAGATATATAAAACCCAGAACAATGCTCAAATGCAATATACAGTGGTTCTATATAGATGAAGTATCATGAGTATTTTGAGACATGACGAAACAAAATCATTTCATTTTGTGAAGAAATGAAAGCTACAACCACTGCCAAAAATACACATTTCCCTCAAAAACTGAAAACCCATTTTATTTTTTGAAGAGATACACAACTACAGTAGAATGAAACATGGCTGTGAGTTTCAACCACAGAAGCTACAAATGATATGGAAAAATGAAATATACAGTGACAGACAAAAGGATATTACCTTGTTTGGAGGAAGTGTGTAATAATGCAAAACTGAAGGTTTTCTTTTGTTTCATTTTTCCCTCTCAAGATGCAGTAATGGTCACGGTTGTATAACCCATGATGGGGTTTCAACTCCAAAAGAAAATGCAAGAAAAATGGAAATGAGGAACAACAAGAAAGTATATTATTTTAGCATACCCAGATGTTAAGAAGCCACGGCCTATTTATGATAAGATTCATTGTTTTGTATTTTAAAGGGGGAATCTTGTATTATAGTATTATTGAAGCTCATTTGAGCCATTATCTGATGAAACGTATCATACACAAATTTTTCTTTTTTGCTATACATGTATATATAGAGAAAATAAAGAGATACACAGAAATATACATGGCAATGGAAAGGTTTCGAGCCCATGTAGGTGAAAAGAACACTTACGAAATAAGCAAAGGAACCATTTTATAAGGAGGGGCCGCAGAAGTCAATCTCATACTATTTTAGTAGAAATAATAAAAGAAGATACCTTCATTTCATACCTTCCCGACCTCATATCAAGCCCATATAAACAGAACCAAGGAAATTGTAGAGCTCGAAGAGTAAAAGACTTACTTTCATTTGTGCTACTATAATAAAGTCTATAAGGATCCATAGAATGGCCTAGAGAAGGAACACTGAAAGCTCAAACCATGAGCTTCATGTTGCCCTTAAAATGGAGGAATCATCATCGGCGATTAGGCTGAGATATGAGATAGTAAAAGAATGGCAGAGGAAAACATTCAACACAAAGTGCATAAACGATCACAGTCGTGGCTCCAAAAGCCATTTTTCTATTCAGAACCTGAAGGGGAGTCAAAATATGAGTGATGTTTGCATCAAACAAATATGTTACCTTCATTTCCCACAAGGAGACTAGTGGAGGCCATGACCAAAAGCCATAAGAGGTCAAGTTTTGATGCTGGAAACCCTCATGGTGCCATCACACAGAGCTCTTATCTCCAAAAGTTGCAAAGTCAAAATGACAAGTGAGCTTTAGGGTTCAAATGTTTTGTTCTAGGGTCTTCTTTTGCCCTAATTAAAGAGAAAGATTTATATGGCATTCATTTTTTATTTTCTTACTTCAACTAATGCTATCAAGGGGTCTTGGGACCATATACATATGCCTAGGCTTTATGCCTTATTAATATTTGAGATGGGTTATTTTATTTGCCCAAAATGACATTAGAAAAGGATCTATGCCTAACTATGCCTTAGAGATTTTTCTTGATATGCATAAAGAGATATTTTGGAAGGATTTATGCCTTACTAACATTATGTAGGCTTATCACATTTTCCCTCATGGTACAAGTACCTCAGAGAGGCTTTCATGTTTTTGACTTCTTGGAGGGCATACATACCTTGGTTATTTTTGCCAAACTTGACAAAGGCGAATTCTATGCCTTAGAATATTCCTGCTGATCTTTTCAAGGCAAATTGGAGTGCCTTAGTATTTTATGATTAAGATGGAGTCATGGTGGGCCATGGGTCTTTTTTATTACCTCAAAGATATGTATTATTTTTATGATTTTTTATAGAAAAATCAAACATTGTAATTGCTAAAATTGGCAAAATTATAACCCTTGGGTATTATCATTTTGCAAGAATTCAAATCGAATAGGGGTATGAGATAAACTACAGATTATTGTAAAACAATGTTTGAAGCAATGTTTCTATAAATTGCTTCCAAATATTTGTTATTTATGAAATTGGAAAAAACTGAACAAAGGTACCTTCTATTTTCAGTCTCCAGTCAGATAAGGCATGAATTTTGGCAGTTTTTTAGGTGGAGACCACTTGACAGAAGTTCTGACAGCTGTTATTTCTGATTTCAAGGCAATTTAGGCCCTATTTTGGGGCCTTTCTTTTAGAGCTCGGGAATGGCTTGAGAAGTTGCCTTTTTTTTTTGCTGAGTTGTTCCATCCTCTCCCATTTTAGAAAGCCTTTTGGCTATAAAAGGAGGGTGGAGGACATTATTTGAGGCAGTTGATACCATTTCTTCTCTCTTGAGCACAAGCAGAGAGTTGTATGCAGGGATTGACTTAGTTTGTTTTTGTATTGTACTCCTTCTAGTTCAATATAACAGATTTTCCTATCCCATCTATTTGTCTTCTTTTGTAGTTTGATTTGATATTTCATTTTGGTAGTCTTATGTCCTCTATTGTGTCTCTTGTTGTAGGATTTGTCTTTGGTCCTAGTTGTAATCTGTGTTCAACTTGAACCTCTTTACAAATCACTTTAGGATAAAATCTCAGAGGTGGGGTTGTGAAAGTTTAAGTGTAAAGGGATGTTTGTGAGTGAAGTTATTCATTTAGATTAAATCTTAGAGTTAGTTTTACATTTCAGTTATTCCTTCTATCCCTTTTCCCTGTAAGTCATTAGTTTAGGAAATCATAAGGAGAATCAACTGACTCTAGAGATTCCCTCTCTTCATAGGTCACACACATCTGAGAGGGTTTCCATGTTTCAATAGATAGCTAAGCCTTCTATAAGCTTAGCATAGGGTGAATATCTAATTAACAATAGTTTTTGGCACGCCTGGTGGGACCCTAAAAGTGATTTCAGAGAAGTTCTATACCATCATAGATGTTGTTCTAGTAAATGCAGTAGCATTCTAGCCTTTGGAGGCTCTTACAATATACCTTGTGACTCATTTTCTCTGGTCTTACATGCAAATTAGTGTTACCAAATTATGAAAACCTGATCTAGTATTGATCCATTTGAATATTTATAGCTATTTCCACCAAGAAGAAGTGGTATATCAGCAAGCCAAACAATTGATTCAGTGAGGAGGTCAAAATCGACACCTCCAACTTTAGTACTAAGGTACAGAAGTCTGGTGCTAATAGTTTAAATACCCATAATGGCTAGATAGTATGCATTTGCAGCCTTTAATGGAGGTAGTCCACTGTAGCTTGCTCGGTGAGATGATATTCCAGTTCAATCCCTTAAGGGACTACCATATTTCACCATAGAAGACCACACTACGGCTGCTGAGCATATTTAGGATATGGCAACTCTTTGTTCTGTACATAATGTCACCCAAGAGAATGTGGAAATCAGAGTCCTAGCTACATCCTTGAAGGGTAAAGCTTTGCAATGGTTCAGAGGCCTTCCTAAAAATTCAATAACGTCATGGAATCTATTAGGAGATGGATTGCACAAGCACTTTGAAGAGAAATATGATCATCTCTCATTGCTGGAGCAGTTGAGCACCATCAAAAGGGCACCCTAGGAGCACATGACAGATTTCAATTACCAGTTTCAGAGGACCTGGGACAAAATCCCCGCTATGGTAAAGCCCTTGCCAAGGCATGCATTTTTGTTTTATCTTAAAGCTTTAAATAGTGAAATTTCTTTAATGATCCAATCTATGGGAGGAACTACCCTTCCTAATTCATTTGAGATTGTTGTTAGACAAGAAAACTACCTTATTTAGGCAAGGAAAATAGCCCCAAGGCCTCCTTTACCTATTTTCCTAGAAATCCTACCATCCACCCCAATACTAGTGCCTCCTTTGTCTATTGTCCCCTCTATTCCAGCAGTGACCCATCGTACTGTAGCCTAATCAGCCACTGCTCTAGTCCAAGACTTCCAAGCCCTGAATAACACGCTAAAAACCCTTAGCAATAAGATTTTTAATATTAAAAGTAGTTTGGTCAAGAATATAGGCCTTACCAACCCCCGTATCAGCCTAATCAACAGTATAGGCTACCTTTCCAAGCTAACCCTCAAGGCCAAAGGAGAAATTACGATCCTTGACCCTTCCAATCTTACAGTCATAATATTGTCAGCACCTCGAAGGAGCTTGTGCCCACTCAGAATAACTTAGTTCAAGATAGTGACTCGTCTTATCCATGTCACCAAACACATAATAAGGTTGCGTACACAAAGGGAGTAAGAAATCAGCCACTCATGGTGCAGAATAGTTATGCAAGTTCAGAGAGTGTTTCTGGTGAAGTTTCAGCTAAGCAAAATAATGTTGATGTGGCCTTGATGAACTGAAAAGAGAGTGATTTCTATGGTATAAATTACCCTCAAAGACAAAATTAGCAACATACATGTATTTCAGCCAACACAAGGTCCAAACAGAGGGCTACAGACCTTCATCAACAAGCTACAATGGTTCAATAGCAGCCTGTGAGAGATACATTTTGAACTGTTCCATCACAAGCTACCCCTGTATAATAGTAGAAAGTGCAAATTCTGCAAAGGGATCAAGCTGTACCAGTAAAGAATCAGCCCAAAGTTTAATCACAGCCTTCACAAAGGTAGAATGATGCTGCTGCTGTGAAAGGACAGCAAAAGGAAAATCCTATTTCTTTCAACATAGTAGATCATCTTAAGAAAGCTACAGTGAGTATGTCAGTTATGGATGCCTTGCACATTCTTGGCCAAAATAATTTGCTGCAAGAACCCTTGGTTGAACTTTCAATTTCTAAACGTTCTAATCAAGAAAAGGCCAAAGTTGTACTTACCAACAGCCCAGAAATCAAGAGTTGACAGCCAACAAATGAGGTAAAGCCTCCTCTGTTCTACCGAAGTCTCATTATTGGTGATAAACTCATTCAAAACTCCATGGTAGACTCAAGAGAAAGTAGTTCAGTCATGCCCAAAAGTCTAGTTGATTCATTAGGATTGGTTTATGAGCCCCTTACAAAAGGAGTAGTCCAGTTAGATGGGTCTACACTTAGTACTGCAGGAATAATCAGAAATATGCATCTTACATTACATGCTTGTCCTAATTTTTCTATCAATCAAGATATTTATATCATTGATCTGCCACCTAGCTTTGTTGTTTGCCTCTATAGGGAGTTTACAACCAAATTGGGTGGGTTTTTATCTTCTGATTGGTCCAACTTGTTCTTTAGAACAAGATATGATATTTGAAAGGAAACTAGGTGTGCAGAAATCACTTCCTACACTAATGTAATGAGAGGAGGGCTAGTTCAATTTAATCTTTACAATTATAGCAACATGAAACATATAAAAGAGATATTGCAGTAATACACATAGAATAGAAAAGAAGACAGAAGAAGAGAGACAAGATATAACACTGGGAAAACCCTTATCTGGTGAAAAACCCCACACTTGAAAATCTACACAATGTATTATGAAAATTGAATATGGTTTACAATACACTTGTAGTGCAAGCTCTCAATAGTCTTTGACACTCATGTTTAGAGTCAATCCAACAGCATAATAGTACATGTCAATCACATAATACAACTCCTCCTTAAAGCACCTATTTATATAGAAAATAAAAGGCAAAATAGCCTCTATCTTGGAATGGGCATCCAACTTGCCCACATGGCCCAAAACCCACACCTATGGACACTTGGTCAATATTGTAAGATGCTTCTGACACTTGTCCCCACACTCCATCCCAAAGAGGTCACCTATTTCCAAAATGGGCTATGACAGATGCTCTTACAACTCTTACAACCATCATAGAATCTGTCATAGCAGTTACAACTTACAGTTGTAAGAGAATCTATCATACATAGGCTATAAATAGCATATTCTCTTACAACATGTCATAGTCCACCTTGGGGTGCCCAAAGATGTCTTTTTCAAAGATGCTCTTCGACACATGTCTTCACCTGTCTTACAAGCTTCTATTTCTGACTCTTAAATGTCATAACTTCGTTATAGGAATCTATCATGACCATTACAGTCAATATTCGCTTACACAACATCTAAGATGCTGACACATGGAAAAATATTCCTACCACTAAGTGGGACACATATCTCCTCATGTGAGGACAAAATTACATGTGGTCATATGCCATGTAGGATAACGCATCACCATGCCAACTCCCATAATATGACAACATAGCATTTGCATCAAAATTATACAATAGGTAATAAATAAACAAACACAATGAAATAATACAAGGAATTACCAAGGTTGAGACACCTTAATTCCCAACATTCTTTGACTTATCGAACACCTTGTAAGAGCTAATATAATAACATGATTTAACTGCTATAGGCTGAGAGGCCCATAGACTCTGAACACTGTCTGAACTTATTTGTGCCCACTGGCTTCGTCAATACATCTGCAACATTCTTCAAAGTATCTACCTTCTCCAAATTTACCTTCCCATCCTCTACCATGTCTCGCATGAAGTGAAAATGTACATCAATATGATTTGTTGTGGTATGAAAAGTTAGATTATTTGCAAGGCAAATCGCACTCTGACTGTCACAACAAATTGCAGTCTGTCTTGTATCAACACCAATATCTGAACACAATCTCTTAAGCCAAATAGATTCCTTACAAGCATGAGTTGCTGCCATGTACTCAGCTTCTGTCATGGACAAAGAAACCATAGGTTGTTGCTTACTCATCCAACTAATAGCACCACTAAACATTGTAAACACATAAGCACTAGTGGATCTCCTGCTGTCAATGTCACTTGCTCAATCTGAATCCACAAATCCACAAATATTAACAGAATGTGGAGGAACTATAACATTACCATGATAGCATATGGAATACTTAGAAGTACCCCTCAAATATCTAAACACTAACTTAACTACATCCCAATGTACCCATATAGGATTAACCATAAATTGATTAAGGACTCCCACTGCTTAGGCAATGTCTGGTCTTGTGTAGACCATAACATACATCAAACTACCAATAGCACTAGTTTAAGGTACTCTTCTCATGTCCTCCACCTCACTAGGAGATTTTGGACAATCACTAACAGATAATTTTGTCCCCAAAGAAATAGGACCACACAATGGTCTACAATATACCATGCTAAACCTATCCAACTCGGTCTTCACATACACTCACTTAATCAAAGTGTTTTGTTAGTTCTGTCTCTTCTGATTTCCATTCCAAGAATGCACCTCGCTGCCCCTAAATCTTTCATTTCAAATTGTGCTGCCAGCAGAGACTTAAAATCAAAAATCATATTTTTACCCTTCCCAATGAGAAACTAATCATCAACATATAATGCAACAATGAGAATACAATCACCATCATACTGATAATACACGCAGTGATCCGATTTCAATCTCACAAATCCAATTGACAACACAAAGGCATCAAACTTCAAGTACCACATCCTAGGAGACTGCTTCAATCTATACAAAGACTTCTTTAACATGCAAACCAAATTTTCTTTACCTTTCACCATGTAATGCTCTGACTGTGACATGTAAACCTCTTCTTTGAAATCACCATGAAAGAAAGTTGTCTTCACATCCATCTACTCCACCTCTAAGTCATAAGCTACTACAAGAGATAACAAGAATCAAATGGATGTTATCTTTGCAACAGGAGAGAAGATCTCACCATAATCTATACCCTCCACTTGTGAATACCCCTTCACAATCAATCTAGCATTATACTTCTCAACACTACCATCTGCACCAAATTTCTTCTTGAACATCCATTTGTATCCAACAGGTTTCCATCTAGGAGGCAAAGGCACCAAGTCCCAAGTTTGATTCTTTTCCAAAGAATCCATCTCATCCTCCATGGCCTCCTTCCAGGAACCTGCATCTTTCATATCCATAGCCTTTGACAACTTCTAGGTTCATGACTGTTAGTAAGCAAAGTAAAAGCACAACTAGAATCAAGCAATGTATAACCAAACCTCTTAGCTTGCTTCTTGATTCATGTGGACCTCCTCAAAGGCTGAGGTGGAGGTTCTGCTTCATCTTCTAAACTTTCAGAGCTGCTAGAGCTCTCCTCATTTTCAGGTCCAACATTGTCTTTCTGTTTAGTCTTTTCAGGGGTAGAAGGACATTGAATAACATCCTCTTTCTTTTCTTTTTCTTCTGGTTGTAAAACAGTGGAAGAAGGTGTTATCTCTCTGAAGATAACACTTCTATTATACAACACTTTTTCAGCCACAGGATCCCAAAGCTTATATCCTTTCACACCGATACCATAACCAATGAAGATACACCTAATGGCCTTGTTCTCCAATTTTGACTTCTTCTCCCTAGGCACATGTGCATATGCCTCACAACCAAAAACAAAAAGATACCTTAGTGAAGGCTTTCTACTAGACCACACCTCCATGGGTGTCTTACCAACAAGAGTTGATGTAGGATATCTGTTTACCAGTTAGCAGCAGTGGCAATAGCTTAAGTCCAAAGCTTTTGTTCTAGGCCAGCTCCACTAAGCATAATCCTAGCCTTCTCCATCAGTGTCCTGTTCATCCTCTCTACAACTCCATTTTACTGCAGGATATATGGAGTTGTCTTATGTCTTTCAATCCCAAGTTCCTTGTAATATTTATCGAATTCTATAGAACAAAACTCACCACCATTGTTAGTTCTCAAACATTTAATCCTTTTACCAGTTTGATTTTCAGTAAAGGCTTTAAACTCCTTAAACTTACTATAGACTTTAGACTTACTTCTAAGAAAATAAATCCTTGTCCTTCTACTGTAGTCATCTATGAAAGATACAAAATATATAGATTTTGATAATGAAGGAACATTAACAAGTCCAAATATATTAGACTGAACAAGGTCCAATGCACCAGAAGACTTATGAGAACTCTAATAAAACTGAACATGGTTTTATTTTCCATATATTCAATGTTTGTAAAAGACAAACTCAAGATTAGAATCATCTAACCCCTTAACGAGGTTTTTATTTTTTAGGGTTCTAAGACCCTTCTCACCAATGTGGCCAAATCTCTTATGCCATAACATTGTCTTTTCAGCAAGAAGCTTAACTTCCAAAGCATGAATACAACCATCAAAACTAGATACAATAGATTTCTTCACTACTGGTTCAGATGGTGGGGATGAAGTGATTGCTGCCCTCTTCCTTGAGTCAGAAGAACTATTGCATTGTGAAATGCATGCCTCCATCTGAAACAGAGTACCTCTCCTAGTACCCTTAGGAAGCACCATAGCTCCTCTAGTCATCTTGCATCCTTCTTTCAAAAAGACAACCTGTACACCTACATCATTCAACATACTTACAAAAAGAAGGTTTCGTGCTAATACTGGGACGTGCATAACCCCAAAGATCCCCTTCACTTGTCCATTAGGGAATCGAATAGAGACTCTTCCACGACCAACAATCTTCAGATGAGAGTCATGACCCAGGTACACCCTTCCACCATCGAACTCCTCATACTTAGCAAACCAGTCACAATGCGAGGTTATGTGGACTGATGTACTAGAATCAATCAACCACACATCATTAGATGCATGGGTTGCTAGGGCTACGATGAAAGCATCACCATCATCTTGCGATTTGTGAGAATTTGAATCTGGGTTCTTCTTCTTCTTTTTCTTTTCCTCTTTGTATTCCTTTCTAAAATGCCTGGATTTACCATAGTTCCAATAGAGAGACTTGGACTTTCCAGGAGATTTTGATCTCCCACAGGATTTGGATCTACCCTTATCAGCTTTCTTGTCTTTCTTTCTCCCTTTCTCCTTGGGTCTTCTATGAACCGTAAGAGCCTCTATAGCTACCTCAAAAGACTTTCTCCACATCTCTTCAGATAACAACACTGAAGATACCACTTCATCCATTATGAAAGTGGATGTGGTGCTCCTGATAGGCATCACAAGATGATCCCACGAGTCTGACAAAGAACAAATCAAGTTCATGCAATGATCCTCCTCCTCCATCTTCACGCCAACTGATGTCAATTGTGCAATTAACATGTTAAGGGCATTTAGGTGATCTACAATGGATCCTCCATCCTCCATCTTCAGAGAATACAACTAATTTCTCAGAAAAAATTTGTTCACCAGGGACTTGGCCTGATACACATATCCCAACTTCTTCTGAAGCAAGTTTGCAGTTTTCTTCTCATGGACATTGAACAGGACAGAATTAGCAAGACTAAGTCTTATGAGACCCTAGGCCATCCAATCTTTGAGATCCCAATTAGCTTGTGCCATAGAAGCTAGTTTTGTGCCACTAATAGTTTTCTAGAGGTCTCAATCAACAAGCATGTCTTCCATCTTGAGCTTCCACAGCTCAAAATTAGTGCCATTGAATTTGTCCACCTCTATCCTTCCAGATGTGCTTGCCATCTCCTTGCTGCAATAAGATTCAAAATACTCTGCATAGAATCCCACTAAACTTAAGATCAGCTAAAAAAAACCTTAACCAACAACTAGGACAAAAGGTGATCAAGCTTTGATACTAACTGAAAGGAAGCTAGGTGTAAGGAAATCACTTCCTACACTAATCTAATGAGAGGAGGGCTATGTAAATTCAATTTAATCTTTACAATTACAACAACACAAAACATAGAACAGAGATATTATAGCAATACACATAGAGCCATAAAGAAGATAGAAGAAGAGAGACAAGATATAACGTGGGGAAAACCCTTATCGAGTGAAAAACCCCACACTCAAAAACCTGCACAATGTATTATCAAAATTGAATATGGTTTACAAAACACTTGCAGTGCAAGCTCTCAATAGTCTTCGACACTTATGTTTGGAGTCATTTTGGTAGCATAACAATACCTGTCAATCACATAATACAACTCATTCTCAAAGCACCTATTTATATAGAAAATAAAAGGCAAAATAGCCTCTATCTTGGAATGGGCATCCAACTTGGCCTCATGGCCCAAAACCAATGCCTGTGGACACTTGGTTAACATTGTAAGATGCTTTTGACACTTGTCCACACACCTCATCCCAAAAAGGTCACCTATTTCCAAAATGGGCTATGGCAGATGCTCTTATGACTCTTACAACCATCATAGAATCTGTCATAGCAGTTACAGCTTACAATTGTAAGAGAATCTATCATACATAGGCTATAAATAGCATATTCTCTTACAACATGTCATAGTCCACCTTGGGGTGCCCAAAGATGCCTTTTTCAAAGATGCTCTTCGACACATGTCTTCACCTGTCTTACAAGCTTCTATTTCTGACTCTTAAATGTCATAACTTCGTCATAGGAATCTATCATGACTGTTATGGTCAATATTGACTTACACAACATCTAAGATGCTGACACATGGAAAAATATTCCTACCACTAAGTGGGACACATATCTCCTCATGTGAGGACAAAATTACATGTGGTCATATGCCATGTAGGATAACACATCACCATGCCAACTCGCATAATATGACAACATAGCATTTGCATCCAAATTATACAATAGGTAATAAATAAACAAATACAATGAAATAATACAAGGAATTACCAAGGTTGAGACACCTTAATTCCCAACATTCTTTGACTTATCGAACACGTTGTAAGAGCCAATATAATAAAATGATTTAACTGCTATAGGCTGAGAGGCCCATAGACTCTGAACACCATCTGAACTTATTTGTGCCCACTGGCTTCGTCAATGCATCTGCAACATTCTTCAAAGTATCTACCTTCTCCAAATTTACCTTCCCATCCTCTACCATGTCTCGCATGAAGTGAAAATGTACATCAATGTCACAACTCAATACTTTGAATTTTAAATTTGAAAGAAAATCAAATGAGAGAAATATTTCTATAATTTTCAAACACTTCTAGAAAGAGCCTTAATGAGGAACCTTCTCTCCCATCCTCAAGTTAGGACTAGAATTTATGAGATGATGTCCATTTTCTCCATTTGCAAGTCCATTTCCACAAGCATTGAATGGCAATTTGGAAAATGGAGAGGTGCATTTATGGGAGAGACTTGACTCAAAGACTTGAGTCTACCCCCATAAGGATTAGAAATTTCTATAAATTGCAGGAGTTTTTGAAGAAGGACATGGAAAATCTGATTGGGGAAGAGCTGGAGAAATCTGTAAGAAGTTCTCTCCATCTTTTGTCTCTTTTTTTTTTTTTTTGTTGAAAGTTTAGTTCTTGAAATTTTGTCTGTAAATGTATTTTACTTAAAATTTAGTTTCTTGGATTCATTTTGATAATGTGCCCTATTTAGCATCCACTTTCTCTATATATGTCTATTAGAATTTTCTTTTCTTCAACTATCATATCAGACAAAAACTCCCCTTTCGCTAGACTGGGATGGCTCTCCATACCCTGTTCAAGGCCCACGTAGGCACCGGCAGGGAGGACACTAGCAAGGATGTGGAATTTGTCTCTACACCTGCAACGTCTGATGAAATTTGTTTATGCTTTGATCTATGCCATACTTTGTTTCGCTCACTGGCTGGGAGGATGTGGGTAAAGGATGCAGAGTCGGGTTTTATACTGTCATTTGCATTTGCTTGAAAGTTTCTAATTCTCATCGAATCCATTTTATGCAATCGCTGAGTGGACATCTCATTTAGGCATTCTGTCAAATTGTTGGCCTACCTTAAGTCTACCAGAGTTTTTCCAACTAGAATGACTGACAAAAAAATTCCCCTTTCGCCATGCTGGACGGCAGTCCATACCCTGTTTTAAAGCCCACGCAGGCACAGGCAGGCAGTACGTTGGCAAGGATAGTGGAATTGGCCTTTACACTTGCCCATTTCAATTGCTTGAAAGTTTTTAAATCCATTTTAACAATTCCATTTTGTGCATGTGCTGCAATCGTTGCATTTCATGAGTTTACATTTTATTGAGTCATTTTGCTGAACAGATTTATATGCCTTGTATGTGCTTCCACATTTTTATAGACATGTTTGCGGGGGGATTTGCAACTACAACATCCCATGAAATTCAATTTTTCCTTTATGCTTTGATGTATATCCATACCCTATTCCAAAGTTTCCCCCCCTTTTGGCACTAGCTGGGAATAAGTGGGCAAATTCAAACTGATGAAGTTGGAGACTTGTTCATTTCATTTAGTAAAATACCCTTATAATGGAATTTCCTTGAGACCGTTAAAGTAGGCAAATGAATCACCATTTTTGACACACAAGTTTTGGTAGGATTGAATAAATCGGTACCATTACTTATCAAACACAAAACTGTAGTCAAAATCAGTTAGGTAATAATAAAACATTAAGTCTTAATAATTATAAACTAACTAAAAAATAATAATAATAATAATAATAATACTTTTCCTTTGAACAAGTTGGTATGTTATTGAATCAATTCATGTAGAGGGGGAGAAAATCTTTTATCTACTTTATTAAATTAAAAAAAAAAAGCAATCCTAAGGAATAGATAAATCTATTTATGAAGAATTAGAAGTTTAAATCTTGAATATAAAATTGATCAATAACATCCTTTTTCATAGCATGAGATTTTATAATACCTAACATACGATTAAAAATATTATGGAATTAGTAATCTTACTAAGTTCATATGTATTGTTCATATTGCCTCGTGAGGTTATTTGGAACTCAGAAGGTAATTAGTCAATCTTGCATAATTGTATAGTAAGTCATGAATTTATCTTTAATAACATTAGTTATAAAACCAATAATAGCATGTACATTTCAAAAATAATTATTAAATTAGATATTGGAATTTGTGTAAGTAATAACTACTATATTTTGACAATTGAATTATATTTGAAAACTTTTGTTGAGTTTCTTAATACAATTGTTACATGGATGATTTATGTCAAGGATCCTTCCTTGGAATCATGTGAACCGTGTTAACACAAACCTAACTAGACACTCACCGATTTCATACACAACTCACTAATCAAACAATAATACAAAATTATCCACAACTTTATAAATACAACCATCTATGAACTTGAAAATTAACTTTTTGACCATATAGATGCAAGCGGAATGTCCTATTTAACAAAGAACCTCTATGATTGAGTATCTATGTTATTAAGTTTCCCAATTTTAGGAAAATTGAATACAATTAAAAATGTCATCTTAAATTAATACTTAGGTTTCCTTAGGTAAAAGTACACTAAAACAACTTAAACCAACATTAAAGTTGTTGGGGAAAATGAAGGATAATGGGGTAAATGAACCATCATGTTTTCTTGAGCAAGGACAAGTGTATTAAAGTCAGATGAGCATAAATTATGAATGTAATCAAAAAGATTTTCTCTAAGTATCAAGAAATTGTATCTCAAATTGACATGACGTATATATACGTTTTCACACATATATGGTATGGTAGATAGACATGTATATCTTTTATATGGCGAGTCTTATCGAAAGTGCATGAATCAAGTATATGGTGAATTCATTATCTTAGATTATGTGAATTCTGTAATGATCAAACATGGGTATTATTGGTTTATGAATGGATGGAGAATGCTTGGAATTGTGATAAAGGAATTATTGAATATTATTTTAATTTGACCTAGATTAAATTTTACAAAGATCTTTTCTATTTATGAGTTGATATAAGTATTTTTATAGTCATAAGTTTTTGAAATTAATTAAGTTTATTTTCTAGTTCTGTTCATTATGAGCAAGCATCTTTTATCTGCATTTTGAAATTAAGGAAGTATTTTCCTTTATCAACTATTATTATACAAGTTTTTACTTTGCTACTAGATAGGTAAACTTTGTAAAGAAATGTCCAAACTCAAACAAATTGTAGTGTTCGGTATTTACGGTACCTCTGGGTCACGTTTACGGGTAATGCCGTCGCGTTGAACCAAGTACCTCGCGCCTAACATAGCTGGAACAACGAAGTCTGGGCATCGTCCCTCTAAACTGTCGGGGAGTAATAAGGAACATGTCAAAGTTAAATCCACAGGAAGGGAAAATCTCCTCGGATACCTCACTAAAAAGATTAATTAAAAGAAAAGAAAAGGAGAACCTATCTAAAATTGTTGTAGGACGATCAATGGGAAGATCTCATCGGGAAAATACGCGTGTTAGGTAAACTATTCACACTTGGAAAACCTAAATGCCAAACACTACCAGGAGGTGTGTTTGCAAAATAGTTCCTTAGGAATTCTGTCCATTGTATCACTCGAGTGGGTGGCAATCAACAAGGAGTTGTGTACTCACTCACAGCTACATTAAACATAGTGCAAGACAGAACTACATGTTTGCATTCGTCATGTAGATCGCATCTGTAGAGGGCCTTGATCCTGTGGATACAGGGTATGTAGGTAGTCTGGATGGCAAAGGGTGCCCCCAGTACTTAGGTCCCTCAGATATAGTATACTCCTCATAATCAAGTTCATAATCTTGATCCCTAGTTTAAAGGTTATCTAGGTAACTTAAGAACTCTCCTAGTACTCAGAAGAATCCTCGGGGTGGATTACTTGTACCTGGCTTTGCCGTAAACTAAGGTGCGTACAAGTAGATGATATGTGTTCCCTGGTCGACATCCTCAGTACAGTGTCTGGGCAGACTGTGGTCCCTAGGAAGTGACTCATGAACCTATATTGGTCCTGAGAGAGTCAGAAGTCTCTGGCCAGAGAAAAATGATTCCTGTCCTCTTTAGCCCGTTAGGCTGTTATGTTTATGTATCCCGGATTGGATAGAGTATTGGTCCGTTAGACCCACTAGGCCTTTTTGGCCATTGATTGTTCTACCTGAATCAGGTAGCGATAAGGTCCATTTGACCTAGTTCTGTATGAATTTATTTTGCCCAAAGGATAGAAGAGCCCGGGTGGCTTAAGAATGTTCTATTTTGAACATATGGCCTGTTTTGGCTGAAGTTTTTCCTGAGTACTCAATCAAAGTCTTGATATATCTCATAAGAACTTGTTAATTAAGTAAAAAATTTTAAAATTTGAGTTTGGACCAAGCGGGTCCTTACAATCAATATGCTTTGTTCTGGTATGCAAAGTTGGATTATTCGCAAGGCAAATCACACTCTAACTATCACAATAAATTGTAGTCTGTCTTGTATCAACACCAATATCTGAACACAATCTCTTAAGCCAAATGGATTCCTTACAAGCATGAGTTGCTGCCATGTACTCAACTTCTGTCATGGACAAAGCAACCATAGGTTGTCGCTTACTCATCCAATGAATAGCACCACCAAACACTGTAAACACATAAGCACTAGTGGATCTCCTGCTGTCAATGTCACCTACCTAATCTGAATCCACAAATCCACAAATATTAACAGAATGTGGAGGAACTATAACATTACCATGATAGCATATGGAATACTTAGAAGTACCCCTCAAATATCTAAACACTCACTTAACTACATCTAATGTACCCATATAGGATTAACCATAAATTGACTAAGGACTCCCACTGCTTAGGCAATGTCTAGTCTTGTGTAGACCATAGCATACATCAAACTGCCAATAGCACTAGTTTAAGGTACTCTTCTCATGTCCTCCACCTCACTAGGAGATTTTGGAGAATCACTAACAGACAATTTTGTCCCCAAAGAAATAGGAACACATAATGGTCTACAATATAACATGTTGAACCTATCCAACTCGGTCTTCACGTACTCTCGCTTAACCAAAGTTTTTTGTTAGTTCTATCTCTTTTGATTTCCATTCCAAGAATGTACCTTGCTGCCCCTAAATCTTTCATTTCAAATTGTGCTACCAGCTGAGACTTAAAATCAAAAATCATATTTTTACCCTTCCCAATGAGAAACATATCATCAACATATAATGCAACAATGAGAATACAATCACCATCATACTGATAAAACACACAGTGATCCAATTTCAATCTCACAAATCCAATTGAAAACACAAAGGCATCAAACTTCAAGTACCACATCCTAGGAGACTACTTTAATCTATACAAAGACTTATTTAACTTGTAAACCAAATTTTCTTTACCTTTCACCATGTAATGCTCTGACTGTGACATGTAAACCTCTTCTTTGAAATCATGAAAGAAAGTTGTCTTCACATCCATCTGCTCCACCTCTAAGTCATAAGCTACTACAAGAGATAACAAGAATCAAATGGATGTCATCTTTGCAACAGGAGAGAAGATCTCACCATAATCTATACCCTCCACTTGTGAATACCCCTTCACAATCAATCTAACCTTATACTTCTCAACACTACCATCTACACCAAATTTCTTCTTGAACATCCATTTGTATCCAACAGGTTTCCATCTAGGAGGTAAAGGCACCAAATCCCAAGTTTGATTCTTTTCCAAAGAAGCCATCTCATCCTCCATGGCCTCCTTCCAGGAACCTGCATCTTTCATATCCATAGCTTTTGACAACTTCTAGGTTCATGACTGTTAGTAAGCAAAGCAAAAGCACAACTAGAATCAAGCAATGTATAACCAAACCTCTTAGCTTGCTTCTTGATTCATGTGGACCTCCTCAAAGGCTGAGGTGGAGGTTCTGCTTCATCTTCTAAACTTTCAAAGCTGCTAGAGCTCTCCTCATTTTCAGGTCCAACATTGTCTTTCTGTTTAGTCTTTTCAGGGGTAGAAGGACATTGAACAACATCCTCTTTCTTTTCTTTTTCTTCTGGTTGTAAAATAGTGGAAGAAGGTGTTCTCTCTGAAGATAACACTTCTATTATACAACACTTTTTCAGCCACAGGATCCCAAAGCTTGTATCCTTTCACACCGACACCATAGCCAATGAAGATACACTTAATGGCCTTGTTCTCCAATTTTGACTGCTTCTCCCTAGGCACATGTGCATATGCCTCACAACCAAAAACAAAAAGATACCTTATTGAAGGCTATCTACTAGACCACACCTCCATGGGTGTCTTACCAACAAGAGTTGATGTAGGATATCTATTTACCAGATAGCAGCAGTGGCAACAGCTTCAGTCCAAAACTTTTGTTCTAGGCCAGCTCCACTAAGCATAATCCTAGCCTTCTCCATCAGTGTCCTGTTCATCCTCTCTACAACTCCATTTTGCTGCATGATATATGGATTTGTCTTATGTCTTTCAATCCCAAGTTCCTTGCAATATTTATCGAATTCTATAGAACAAAACTCACCACCATTGTCAGTTCTCAAACATTTAATCCTTTTACCAGTTTGATTTTCAGCAAAGGCTTTAAACTCCTTAAACTTACTATAGACTTCAGATTTGCTTCTGAGAAAATAAATCCTTGTCCTTCTACTATAGTCATCTATGAAAGATACAAAATATATAGATTTTGATAATGAAGGAACATTAACAGGACCAAATATATTAGAATGAATAAGGTCCAATGCACCAGAAGACTTATGAGAACTCTAATAAAATTGAACATGGTTTTATTTTCCATATATTCAATGTTTGGAAAAGCCAAACTCAAGATTAGAATCATCTAACCCCTTAACGAGGTTTTTATTTTTCAGGGTTCTAAGACCCTTCTCACCAATGTGGCCAAATCTCTTATGCCATAACATTGTCTTTTCAGCAAGAAGCTTAACTTCCAAAGCATGAATACAACCATCAGAACTAGATATAATAGATTTCTTCACTACTGGTTCAGATGGTGGGGATGAAGTGATTGCTACCCTCTTCCTTGAGTCAGAAGAACTATTGCATTGTGAAATGCATGCCTCCATCTGAAATAGAGTACCTCTCCTAGTACCCTTAGGAAGCACCATAGCTCCTCTAGTCATCTTGCATCCTTCTTTCAAAAAGACAACCTGCACACCTGCATCAGTCAACATACTTACAAAAAGAAGGTTTCATGCTAATCCTGGGATGTGCATAACCCCAGAGATCCCCTTCACTTGTCCATTAGGGAATCGAATAGAGACTCTTCCACAACCAACAATCTTCAGATGAAAGTCATCACCCAGGTACACCCTTCCACCATCGAACTCCTCATACTTAGCAAACCAGTCTCAATGCAAGGTTATGTGGACTGATGTACTAGAATCAATCAACCACACATCATCAGATGCATGGGTTGCTAGGGCTGTGATGAAAGCATCACCATCATCTTGTGATTTGTGAGAATTTGAATCTGGGTTCTTCTTCTTTTTCTTTTCCTCTTTGTATTCCTTTCTAAAATGCCTAGATTTACCACAGTTCCAATAGAAAGACTTGGACTTTCCAGGAGATTTTGATCTCCCACAGGATTTGGATCTACCCTTATCAGCTTTCTTGTCTTTCTTTCTCCCTTTCTCCTTGGGTCTTCTATGAACTGTAAGAGCCTCTATAGCTACCTCAAAAGACTTTCTCCACATCTCTTCAGATAACAACACTGAAGATACCACTTCATCCATTATGAAAGTGGATGTGGTGCTCCTGATAGGCATCACAAGATGATCCCACGAGTCTAGCAAAGAACAAATCAAGGTCATGCAACGATCCTCCTCCTCCATCTTCACACCAACTGATGTCAATTGTGTAATTAACATGTTAAGGGCATTTAGGTGATCTACAATAGATCCTCCATCCTCCATCTTCAAAGAATACAACTAATTTCTCAGAAAAAGTTTTTTCACCAGGGACTTGGCCTGATACACATATCCCAACTTCTTCCGAAGCAAGTTTGTAGTTTTCTTCTCATGGACATTGAACAAGACAGAATTAGCAAGACTAAGTCTTATGAGGCCCTAGGCCTTCCAATCTTTGAGATCCCAATCAGCTTGTGCCATAGAAGCTAGTTTTGTGCCACTAATAGTTTTCTAGAGGTCTCAATCAACAAGCATGTCTTCCATCTTGAGCTTCCACAGCTCAAAATTAGTGCCATTGAATTTGTCCACCTCTATCCTTCCAGATGTGCTTGCCATCTCCTTGCTGCAATAAGATTCAAAATGCTCTGCATAGAATCCTACTAAACTTAAGATCAGCTAAAAAAAACCCTACCCAACAACTAGGACAAAAGGTGATCAAGCTCTGATACCAACTGAAAGGAAGCTAGGTGTAAGGAAATCACTTCCTACACTAATCTAATGAGAGGAGGGCTATGCAAATTCAATTTAATCTTTACAATTACAACAACACAAAACATAGAACAGAGATATTGTAGCAATACACATAGAGCCATAAAGAAGATAGAAGAAGAGAGACAAGATATAACGTGGGGAAAACCCTTATCGGGTGAAAAACCCCACACTCAAAAACTTGCACAATGTATTATCAAAATTGAATATGGTTTACAAAACACTTGCAATGCAAGCTCTCAATAGTCTTCAACACTTATGTCTGGAGTCAATCTGGCAGCATAATAATACCTGTCAATCACATAATACAACTTCTTCTCAAAGCACTTGTTTATATAGAAAATAAAAGGCAAAATAGCCTCTATCTTGAAATGGGCATCCAACTTGACCTCATGGCCCAAAACCCATGCCTGTGGACACTTGGTTAACATTGTAAGATGCTTTTGACACTTGTCCACACACCCGATCCCAAAGAGGTCACCTATTTCCAAAATGGGCTATGACAGATGCTCTTACGACTCTTACAACCATCATAGAATCTGTCATAGCAGTTACAACTTATAGCTATAAGAGAATCTATCATACACATGCTATAAATAGCATATTCTCTTACAACATGTCATAGTCCACCTTGGGGCACCCAAAGATGCCTTTTCCAAAGGTGCTCTTCGACACATGTCTTCACTTGTCTTACAAGCTTCTATTTCTGACTTTTACATGTCATAACTTCGTCATAGGAATCTGTTGTTTAGGGAAAAATTGGATTTATTAATGTTCTAGTGTCAAGATGCTTAAATCCTCCTTTCCACCTTGCATTCAAGGATCTAGGGTTGAGTAACAAGAACTATCATACCCTAGGCCACTTGCACATGTAGGGAAACTTAGATTAGGGAATTTAATTATTAATTTTCCTTCTCTTATGTCCAATTAACCATTAAAACCCTAATTATACAAATATGAAAATAAATTGATGAAAGATGGAAAAATCTCTTACAGACAGGAATAAAATACTAAATCACAAAATGCCTTTTTTCAGGGTTTTGAAGTAGAATAGTCAGGGACAGTGGAGTGGGTGCCCAAGTCCAAGGTACCTACTTTTTCATGGAATTCAGACCTCCTTCCGACACTGATCATCCCTGTAACTTCTATTTTTAGAGATCTATTTGTGGAGGACAATGGAGATAGCACCCAAGTCCCAGAAGTGCTCCTTTGTCTAAGTTTTCTTCAGATCTCAAATCCTTGATGCCTGCCAATCCTTCTTGCAACTCCACTTTTCCCAAATGCAACACCTATAACTTGTAATCATAAGACTTGGTTTGGGGGTTGTGGTGTTTAGAGGCTTGCCTCAATCAAGCCCTGGAGGACACTTAAGTCTCTGAACACCGTTGTCAGATAAAAGAGTGTATGCCGTCATGAGGCAGAGGCAAAAACCAAAGGAATCAATGATGAAAACATAATATAATGTCACCTTGTAGTGAAGCTTTCATGGAGGAAGATGCTCTTCATGCCATGAGGAAATTGATGCTCAAATCTACAAATATCAACACACAAAACACACAAGTCTACTCTTACAACACAATAAAAGCTTTGAATCACCTTGAGAATGCCTAAAGTTCACAATGATCATCTAATTGAAATCTAGTTTACAAATGAATGCCTAAGCATGCTTATATATGCAACTATAAGCACTCCCGCCAAGATTTTAAAATTCAAAACTTACCATGTCAGCAAAAGGACCTAATAACAGTCATAAACCAACACTTGGAAATTAGGGCTTCCCCAAAATAGGGTAGGACTAGGGCATGGGCACCCAAGTCCTCCCCCTATTTTGGGTAGGGTACAACTCAAGGGGTACACCTAGGTCTAATTTTTCATGAAACCTAGGTCTCATTCCATCGAGATGCCAAAATATAAACTAAGATGTCCTAAATGCATACTAAAGACCTGGGAGCTAAACCTTATGAGGGAAAAGCCCCCCAAGGGGACATTTTCTGACGTTACATTTAGTCTTCACTTTAATGTATGTATAACATGAGGCCAATACATGCATTAAAGTAAGGTCACAAACACAGCAAACACACCAAGCATGGAGAAGACACACCAATCACATAGAAGACAATAATAGACACACACAACATAGAGAAGATAGTTATAGTCATGCAGAACACAGAGAATACATTCAATTCATAGAAGATACATTAATGCACAGAAGACATAAATGATATATTTTATTTTCTTTTTCTCATATATATGAAATGCAAATGCAAGTACTGGAAAGTAAACAAACCTCCTATAATACCGGATGCACTACCTTAAGGTGCAGGTCTCTATATAAATGGGGCAATACATACACAATACATGCAAAACCTCCCAAAGTGCAAGAAGCACTACTCGAAGGCACTGGTCTCTGCATATGGGGCAACAAACATGCCATACGAAAAAAGCACTCCAAAACACACACACACACACTTGAAGACACGGAGAAAACATGATAGACAAGTGATGGAGTGTACCTATTTCTAGGTCCAACACCATCTCAGGCACATTACAGGCACACATTGATGATTGCACTTCGCCACAACAATCACCAAAAACATGCTTAAGGGTTGAGTTAGTCACAGAACTGCTCCCTACCTCCACATAGGACTTTTGAAAATTTAACCCCACCTACATCACGGAGATGCCTTACAGTGAAAAGGAAGCATGGCATACCACCCCACCCACATCACGAAGATGCCTTGTAGTGAAAAGGAGGTATGAGCTCACAAGTATACAATTCCACCCACATCACGAAGATGCCTTACAGTGAAAAGGAGGTATATGCAATAGATTAATTGATTGATTTCAAACAAACTTAGGATGTAGGGAGTACTAATCATACTAGCCTACATCTGAGGACAAGCATATTGTTAACATCTACAATAGACAACTTACCTTATATGCCCCCACCTTAAGGTGGTTGATATCATGCATTGATATCAAGCACATTAAGGTAGGAAGAAAACACACAAGGGAACACCAACTTTCACAAAGCCCATGCCTCCCAGAGGTGACACGTACTTTACGATCACCAAATGTTCCCACAAACACATCCCTACAAGAAACATGTTAGTGTCTACAACATCATGATAAACAACAACATCAATGCATATGATTAACCATACAAAGAGCCAAGGTTATACAATAAATTCAAAGTTCAAGGATAACCATGGGGCTATATCACAAAGCTCTTTGAATTGAGGACCACCAAGGCCAGATTTAAAGGCAAACAAAGGTGCATAGAGCAACAGTATTGTTAACATTTGTAAATGTGATTGAAACATCATGAAATTCACTATGCGGAAAGCACGAGTGCTTCTGCTAGCCAAGTGTCAGATAATATATACAACCCCATCATCATATAAGGAACTAAGTCCATTTTTTTTATTGCTCTCGAAAGGGACACTAGGTCTACATTAGTATTAATATTTGTCATCATCTGCCCGCTAGGTGGAAACACTAGAGGAAGGTAAAAATAAATTAGAGAGGAGAAACAAGTGTCTTAGGGATAGTCACATAGGAGGGTGCCCCTAGGTCACCAACCACGACGCTATGTCCATAAGACACAACACACAACAATGAACTTAGAGAGAGCAATTTATAAGAATGATGATACAAATAGGTCACAATAGAGGCAATCTCCTAGTATCCTGAAGCTTATGGGAGAATCTGAGGTCATCCCAGGAGGCCTAAACAACACATAACACATCACGAGGGAAGCACATCACGAGAGAGATAAAGGGTTAGAAATACCTACCTGTAGGGTCTTCCAAGCTAAGTCTTATCATCAAGTAAATCATCATTGTCCTCCCACTCCTTAATGTTAGAGGAAAGTGTGATATAAGGTACCATAGCCAAATTTATGTCTTGCTCATCATGTTGTTCATTGTTAGAATCATGTTTGTTTGGTTCAATGTTAGGATCAATGTTTGCTTGTTGAGATGCCAGGTAAGCTCGTCGTCTTCTCTTTCTCCCATTTTCAGGTTTACATTGTTGTATTTTATGACTTAGTTTTTGTAACATAGGTCTTTGCTTTGTTATGGATTTTTGTGTTGTAAAGGAAGAAGCACCAATATCAAAGGTCCTTTGTCTAGGTGGAATGTTTTCTTGTTGAATCTTACTATTGTACTTATTCTCTATCCTCTTAGTGGTGTCCAAATGACTTGAATATTCAAACAAAGGAGGGGCATTAAAGATCTTCGCTTCCTTGGTGAAATTCAAGGTGTGCAAACAATCAACTAAAGGAAGAAGGTTGGTGGGAGGATCCAAAAAGGTAGGAGTTTGATTATTGTTAAATGAATGCTTATTTTCTACCCATGGAATGTTCTTTGTTAAAGGGAGCTCTTCATTCACAAATGCTTCATCTTGGCCAGGGAGAGCAGTGGAATTACTAAAGCTATCCCTAGTCTTCTCATTTGAGTATTCAGTTATAGGGGAAGTAGGATAACTTATGGGATCATCATCAGCCTTTTCTTTGCTACTCATGGAGAAGAACTTAGTTAAGCTTTCTAATATCGTAGGATGTTCACTCATGAGGGTTAAAAATTAGTCAAAATCAAGGTTTTTGATAAATGCATGCAAAGATACCATTGAAAAATGACATGAAGGTTCCATTTCAATGAAATATCAGATTTTGAGAATCTTTTCACATTGATGCAAAAGATAAGTGCAAAACTATATGTAAAAATAGCTTTAAATGCTTGATTTTTTTATTTTTTTGTACTTTTTCAATGCCAATGAATGAAACAAAGGATGTTGTAAGGATTTTGATCAAGGGAAGCAAGTTATATGTCTGATATCAGTCCAAAACAGCAATATAATCACTCCCAACACACTCTTGATGCAAATCCAAGATAATGCCAAGTGAAAATATAGTTAAAATATGTCAAAATAGGCACTTTTTTCACCAAAGATCAATGCAAAAGAGCATAACAGAGGGTGTTGTGAGGAAAATGATAATGGAAATAAAATAATATTAGTAATAATAGACAATTGATGCAAAAATACCAAACACAAAATGCTTTTAGTGCCACTTAAGGTAAAACCCTGGTGAAAATATAGCAAAAATATGCAATTTTTTACGATTTTTCAACTCCAAAACCAAGAAAAAGGGGTTTTGTAAGGAGTTTTAGGAGATAGAGAAAATAATATCAATAATATCAGTCACCTCAATTGATAAAATTGATCACAACATGCTTGGAGTGCAAACTAGGTCAAACCCTAGGGCAAAAATAACTAAAATGTGTAGTTTTTCACTGAATTTCCACTACAAGAGCCTGTTAAAAGGGTGTTGTGAAGATTGTTATGAGGGGAATAAAATTATTTCCCTAAAAATAGAAAAATAATGTCAAAATACCTTGTACAACACACCTATGGTGCAAGTTTATAAAGTCGATAAGGCCAAATTTAGTGAAAATTATTGTTTTTGAAGCCCTAGGTTTGAGATCTTGGGATAAAATTCTATGTGAATGCTTTGAAGTATGATTGATAATGAAATTGACTTAATCTTAGATCTAAAAATTATTTTCAAGCCTTAACATGGAAAATGCCCATGTAAATTTAATGAAAATGCATCAAAATTGGTAATTTTTGTTGAAATTTTCTATGTAAAAATGCAAATATTTTAAATCTAAATACAAATTCACACTAAAATGAAATACTAAAGCCTAATGAAAATTTTAATGAGCCTCTAAAATTAGTAGAAAAATCTGATAAAAGATTTTTCCTACTAACCCTAGATTTTGGAATTACTAGGTTATATATAATTGTCAAAATTTCCACAAAACCCTAGCAATTAAATCATGAAAATGGAATGCAAATTTTTGAATTTTTGGATTTTTCTATATTTTATATCAGATATAATGCAAAAATTATGAATTAGGAAAATTTAGGAAGAATTGATGCAATTTAGTAAGCCAAACAATGCAATTTTTTTGTAGTTCTCCAATTTTTCAGTTTTTTTGAATTTTTCTCAATACAATGAAATGAATGACCCAATGAATGAATGAAATCAATCCAAATCGAAAGACAAACACTCAAAAAGTTGAAATTTAAGTCCAAAAACATGGGTTCGCCAAAATGTTTAGGGGAAAATTGGATTTATTAATGTTCTAGTGTCTGGATGCTTAAATCCTCCTTTCCACCTTAAATTCAAGGATCTAGGGTCAAGTGACGAGCACTATCATACCCTAGCCCACTTGCAGATGTAGGGAAAATTAGATTAGTGAATTTAATTATTAATTTTCCTTCTCTTATGTCCAATTAACCATTAAAACCTTAATTATTCTTGCAGACAGAATAAAATACCAAATCATAGAATACCTTTTTTTGGGGTTCCAAACCAGAACTGTCAGGGACACTGGAGTGGGCATCCAAGTCTAAGGTACCTACTTTTGCACGAATCTAGACATCCTTCAGACACTAATCAGCCTTGTAACTTCTATTTTTAGAGATCTATGTGCAGAGGACACACAAGTGAGTGCCCAAGTCCTGGAAGTGATCCTTTGTCCAACTTTTCTTCAGACCTCAAATTCTTGATGCCTACCAATCCTTCCTTCAACTCCACTTTTCCCAAATGTGACACCTGTAACATGTAATCACAAGACTTAGTTTGGGGGTTGTGGTGTTTAAAGGCTTGCCTCAGTCAAGCCTCAGAGGACACTTAAGTCTTTGAACACCGTTGTCAAATAAAAGAGTGCATGCCCTTGTGAGGCAGAAGAAAAAACCAAAGGAATCAATGATGAAAACACAATATTATGTCACCTTGTAGTGAAGCTCTCATGGAGGAAGATTCTCTTCATGCCATGAGGAGATTGATACTCAAATCTACAAATATCAACACACAAAACACACAAGTCTGCTCTTGCAACACAATAGAAGCCTTGAATCACCTTTAGAATGCCTAAAGTTCACAATGATCATCTAATTGAAATATAGTTTACAAATGAATGCCTAAGCATGCTTATATATGCAACTACGAGCACTCCCACCAAGATTTTCAAAACTTACCGTGTCGGCAAAAGGACCTAATAACAGTCATAAACTGACATGCAGAAATTAGGGTTGCCCCAAAATAGGGCAGGACTAGGGCACAGGCACCCAAGTCCTCCCCCCTATTTTGGGTAGGGTATAGCTCAAGGGGTCCACCTAGGTCCAATTTTCCATGTAACCTAGGTCTCATTCCATCGGGATGCCAAAATATGAAGTAAGATGTCCGAAATGCATGCTAAAGACGTGAGAGCTAAACCTTATGAGGGAAAAGCCCGCAAGGGGAAATTTTCTGACGTTACATCTGTCATAACTGTTACGGTCAATATTCCCTTACACAACATCCAAGATGCCGACACATGGAAAAGTATTCCTACCACTAAGTGGGATGCCTATCTCCTCATGTGAGGAAAAACTTACATGTGGTCATATGCCATGTAGGATGACACATCACTGTGCCAACTCCCACAATATGATAACCTAGGATTTACATCCAAATTATACAATAGGTAATAAATAAACAAATATAATGAAATAATACAAGGAATTACCAACGTTGAGACACCTTAATTCCCAACAGTACTAAGGTGACTATACAATCTGAGCCTCTTGCTAAAGACCATGTTGAGCCATATATTCCTAGCCCAATAAATGCTAACCTCTACATCACCCATGGGCAACAGGATCACTCCATGAGCCCAAATCCTAGCGTACCTATGGAAGATATAAGTTTAGATAGCTGGACAGCTAAGGATCATGAAGATGAACCTTTCCATCACATTGATGAGGTAAGTCTAGGCGTCTATATGATACACGAACCTGATGCAGTGATTCCTAATCTGATTAAAGATCAAGGTCAACCTAAGTAGTAAGAGGATCATCTTTAGAAGCTGTACTTTGATGGGTCAAGGAGTAAGATAGGCGCCAGTGGAGGAGATATGCTTATTTCACCTGGTGGAGACAAATACTATTCGACACTGAGGTTTTCTTTCAACTGCATGAACAACATGGATGAATATGAGGCCTTGATTCATGGTTTAGAATGGGCTAGGAAAAGAGGTATAAAATGCTTACAAGTTTATGGTGATTCCGAGCTAATCGTAAACCAAGTTAGAAACTTGAACATTAATAAGAATGATCTTCTCAAAAAGTACAAGCATCGAGTTTGGGATTTAATCAAAGTTTTTAATGCTTTTAACCTACTTTCAATTACCAGAAACTAAAATAAACATGTAGATAGGCTTGCTGCCTTGGGCTCTCAGTTCGAGATTCTGAATGAAATTCATAAAATAGAGGTACAACCTTATCTAAAAATAATTGTAAGGCCATCTGTACTTGACAATACTATGAGTTGGCAGGTTTTCAATAGTGATGAACATATTTTAAGTTTTCTAATTGCAGAAGTAGAGTTCACAGCTAATAATCAACATAAATGGTAGCATCAATACAACAACCAGATTCTTCAACTCAAGTCTAATAAACTACCAAAAGGACTAGTGACCTTAGAATTTGTTTTTAATTTAGATGATCAGGTCAGAAAAGACAAGTACAACATGACTGTGAAACATGAGCACTATGAGACAGTGGAGATATGCAAGAGTAAGCTACTGAAACTGGGAAAGGTATGTATTAAAGAAGAACAACGGTCTTTTATTCAATTATGTCAAGAGTTTAAGGATATTTATGCATGGGAGTATAAAGATTTGAGAGGGTTTGATCCGAGTTTAGCTCAACATACCATTGAGCTAGAACCGAATGCCAAGCCTATCAGGAAAAGCAAAGGCCCCTCAATCCTAAACTTGAGCATCTAATGAAGGCTGAACTAAACAAGTTGATTGAGAGAAGCATTATATTCCCAATCAAGCATACATCCTGGGTCTCTAACCTAGTACCAGTCAAAAAAAAGAATGGGGAAATTTGACATTGTGTCAATTTCTATGATCTAAATCATGCCTCATTGAAAGACCAAGGTATGTGCAGGATCATCGTGGGCCAAACAGTGGCAATAGGAAAAAAATCGCGTTTTTACTTAGCCAAATTTGTGACTTGGCAAAGTTTGACTTTGAAACGGATATCTGTTTTGGTTTGGATACCAAACCAAAACGGATATCCGTTTTGAGAATGGATATTTGTTTTGAGAATGGATATCCGTTTCCAAAACGGATATCCGTTCTCAAAATGGATATCCATTCTCAAAACGGATATCTGTTTTCTAGAAAAATTTCAGAAAAAGGCTTTTTAGTCTTTTTGAAAATATACCTCTTAAATCTTGACCTCCTTATAGATTATTTCTAGTGAAGGAGGAGGGCAAATTAACATTGGTAGCTTCTTTACACATTAATCCATAAGGATTTGTTAAACACTAAGAATCATCACTAATGAATTACTCAAATAATCAATAATAAAATATTCAGTTTTGTTCATCATGTGAAATAATCACTTTTAGACTATGTTCCAATATTTCAGGGATAGGAATAGTGGGGCAATAGGGGATGTGTTTCAGGGCATTTTGGATTTCATGCCCTAAATTGCTTTACCCAATCCTTCATATGATTTGATTCATGATACATGGTTTGAGAAGGATACACATGATATACCCTTACCCTCTAGTGATAAAATTATGAATGATACTTTATGTGTTGAAGCTACACCTTCGTTAATCCTTCATGACATTGTTATTCCTTGTGATGATGATGTCCTTCATGTGATATGTTAGGACATAATGCAAAGTTAACATGGCATGAACTCTCTTGGAATGGTAAGCATGGACTATAAGAACATTGAACTAGTTGGATCTGTGAAGCTCGCCATTTATGAAAGAACCTTAAAGGTTAACCTTGATTAGGTAAGGTTATGTTTCAGTGTGGTTGTTTGTGCAACAATGTGTAAATTAATGTTACCGAAAGATAAATCTAACTATACTAACACTTTAATAACCATGAGAGCTGGGACTAACAATTAGACTAAAAACTTGACAAACAATACAACTTGGACACATGTAGGACTTGGAAAATGGAAAAGAATATAATTAAATGTGGAAAATAATGAAAAAGTGGTATTAGTTGCACCTATATAGAGAAGTGGTTTAGAGGTTGGTTAGGGGAATTATTTAGGGTTTAGAGGTTTAGGGTTGCTCAGGTTTGGGGGTATAGGGTTTACAGTTTAAAGAGAGATAGAGAGAGGGGATCAAAAGAGTTTGGGAGAGATAGAGGAGACAAAGGGGAGAGATAGGAAGATAAAGAGTGAGAGACATGTCCAAAGACATAGAGAGAGAGAGAGATTGAGAGGTAGAGGGATGATAGAGATAGGGAGATAGAGGTTTAGAGTTGCTTGGGTTTAGGGGCATTATTTAGGGTTTAGGGTTTAGGATCTTGGGGTTAGGGGTTAAGGTTTAGAGGTCTAGGGTTTAGGGTTTAGAGAGAGATAAAGGACCAATAGGGAGATATAGAGGAGTCCGAGGGGAGAGATAGGGAGATAGTGGTTTATGGTTACTTGGGTTTAGGGTTTAGGGGTTTGGGGTTTAGGGTTTCTCAGGTTCAGGGGTTAGGGGTTAGGGTTTAGGGGCATTATAATTTAGGGTTTAGGATTTATTATTTAGGGGTTAGGGGTTAGGTTTAGAGGTTTAGGGTTTTGGATTTAGGGTTTATAGAGAGAGAGGAATGATAGGGAGATATAGAGGAGTCTGAAGGGAGAGATAGGGAGAAAAAGAGTGAGGGACATGGCCAGAGACATAGGGAGAGAGATTGAGAGGTAGAGGGACAAAGGTGGTAGGGAAATAGGGGAGAGATAGGGAGATAGTGGTTTAGGGTTACTTGGGTTTAGGCTTTAGGGGTTTAGGGTTTCTCAGGTTTAGGGGTTAGGGGTTAGGCATTAGGGGCATTATTTAGGGTTTAGGATTTAAATGCTTTAGGGGTTAGGGGTTAGGTTTAAAGGTTTAGGGCTTTGGATTTAGGGTTTATAGAGAGAGAGAGGAATGATAGGGAGATAGAGAGAGGAGATCGAGGAGAGAGATAAGGAGATAGAGAGTGAGGCACATGGCCAAGGACATAGGGAGAGAGATCAAGAGAGGTAGAGGGATGATAGAGATAGGGAGATAGGGGAGAGATAGGGAGATATAGGTTTAGAGTTGATTGGATTTAGGGTGTACCTGGGTTTAGGGTTTCCCAGTTTTGTAGATAGCTAGATAGAAAGAGAGAGGAGATAGATAGGGAGAGATGGAGGTGACAAAGTGGAGAGATAAGAAGATAGAGAGTGAGCAAGATGTCCAGAGAAATAGGGAGAAGGATTGAGAGGTAGAGCTCGATGATAGAGATAGGGAGTTAAGGGAGAGATAGGAGATAGGGTTTAGGGTTTCTCGCATTTAGGGTTTAGGGTTTAGGGGTTCAAGGTTAAGGTTTAGGGGCATTATTTAGGGTTTAGGGTTTAGGGTTTAGGGGTTAAGGTTTAGAGGTTTAGGGTTTAGTGTTTAGAGAGAGGACAATTAGAAAGATATAGACTGAGGGACATGGCCAAAGCATAGGGAGAGAGATTGAGAGGTAGAGGAATGATAGTGATGGGGAGATAGTGAAATAGGGAGATAGAGAGATAAAGGTTTAAGGTTTCTTGGGTTTAGTGTTTAGGATTTAGGGGTTTATGGTTTCTCAAGTTTAGGGTTTAGGGGTTAGGGGTTAGGGGTTAAGGGTTAGGTTTAATCATGTGGTAATATAGGTTGTGGAGTGAGAAATGGGTGGTATGGGAGATTGGAAGACTAGTTTAAAGTTGGACTGATGGATATATGTCACAGCGAAAGGTAGGCTTGTCAAAAGTGGAGTGATCGAAGCATCGGTATAAGAATTTTTGAGTTGGCCGATAGTGTTTATCTTGTCGATAGGAAGAATGTATATGATTTGATGTTATTTGGGACTTTAAGAAGGTTTCTTAAAGCTGATTAAGCTTTAATCTATTTGAACTATGGGTTTTGATGGGTATTTCACCGTGTTTTGAGAGCTTCCACTGTGTGCTCTGCATCAGACCAATAGGGAGATATAGAGGAGTCCAAGGGGAGAGATAGGGAGATAAAGAGTGAGGGACGTGGCAAGAGACATAGCGAGAGAGATTGAGAGGTAGAGGGACAAAGGTGATAGGGAGATAGGGGAGAGATAGGGAGATAGTGGTTTATGGTTACTTGGGTTTAGGGTTTCTCAGGTTTAGGGGTTAGGGGTTAGGGTTTAGGGGCATTATAATTTAGGGTTTAGGATTTATTGTTTAGGGGTTAGGGGTTAGGTTTAGAGGTTTAGGGTTTTGGATTTAGGGTTTATAGAGAGAGGAATGATAGGGAGATATAGAGGAGTCTGAGGGGAGAGATAGGGAGATAAAGAGTGAGGGACATGGCTAGAGACATAGGGAGAGAGATTTAGAGGTAGAGGGACAAAGGTGGTAGGGAAATAGGGGAGAGATAAGGAGATAGTGGTTTAGGGTTACTTGGGTTTAGGGTTTAGGGGTTTAGGGTTTCTCAGGTTTAGGGGTTAGGGGTTAGGGGTTAGGGTTTAGGGGCATTATTTAGGGTTTAGGATTTAAATTGTTTAGGGGTTAGGGGTTAGGTTTAGAGGTTTAGGGTTTTGGATTTAGGGTTTATAGAGAGAGAGGAATGATAGGGAGATAGAGAGAGGAGACCGAGGAGAGAGATAAGGAGATAGAGAGTGAGCCACATGGCTAGGGACATAGGGAGAGAGATCAAGAGAGGTGGAGGGATGATAGAGATAGGGAGATAGGGGAGAGATAGGTTTAGAGTTGATTGGATTTAGGGTGTACCTGGGTTTAGGGTTTCTCAGTTTTGGAGATAGCTAGATAGAAAGAGAGAGGAGACAGATAGGTAGAGATAGAGGTGACAAAGGGGAGAGATAAGGAGATAGAGAGTGAGCAAGATGTCCAGAGAAATAGAGAGAAGGATTGAGAGGTAGAGCCCGATGATAGAGATAGGGAGATAAGGGAGAGATAGGAGATAGGGTTTAGGGTTGCTCGTGTTTAGGGTTTACGGTTTAGGGGTTAGGGGTTAAGGTTTAGGGGCATTATTTAAGGTTTAGGGGTTAAGGTTTAGAGGTTTAGGGTTTAGTGTTTGGAGAGAGAGGACCAATAAACATTTTGAAGATGAATTGAAGACAAGTTTGAATGAAATTAATGTCAAGAAACTCTATTTTTGTAGATTTTACTATTTTCCTATGATTTCTTTGTTTAGTATAGCCCTGTATGGATGTGTTAGGGCCTAAGAGAAATTATAATTGAAAGCTAGTGGAATCTACTTTCTTGTGTTTTAGGTGCCAATAAGGCCAATAAGGACACTGGGGGCACATTATAAACATAAAAAACTTACATCTTGGGGGGAGGTGCCAATAAGGCCAATAAGGATACTATTTTAGTTGGGTGTGTGTGTATGCAAATCCCATTTATGGCCAAGAAGTTCCCTATTTACTATTATTCAACTCTTGTTGATAGGAGGTTGGCTCTACAACTATTACAATTTGTGTATGAAACCTAGATGCCTACGAGATCATATATATATGTATGTATGTATGTATGTATGTAAATCCTATTTATGGTCAAGTAGCTCTCTATTTACTTTCATTGAACTCTCATTGATAGGAGGTTGGCTCTCTGACTATTGCAATTCAATCCATTTGTAATGATGCCTCTATCATGTTGAGTTAGAGCCTATCTCTGTATCAAGTTAAAATCATGAATATGACAACACCATACAATCCTCATTGGCCTGTTAAAATGCACAAAATAATCATACAAGATAGTCATTCATGAAATTACTATACAAAGAGGGTTTATAAGTTGCATTAGGGTTTGTATAAATGATCTAATGGATTTATAAGGTTGTCAAACACCAAAATGGATGATTTATATGAGTTTTGGGACTCTCATAGTCCATGTACAACTTGCCCTTTATGATTGTTAAAAAGATACATATGGCTATCCAAAAACTGCCCTTTATGACTATCCTAAAACAACATCATGTATATGCTCATAAAAGCTATCAAACTCTGCGAATAAACTTGTCATTGGATAAGGAGTGGAAGGATAAAGTCACATTCCCAAAACCTCTTAAAATCGCATGTCTCCCCTTATGAAAACTAGGGTCTTTGCCGATACATTGTTCTGTAAGAGCAAAAACCTTGCTAGGTGCCATATTTTTTGTTTTGCTCATCGTGGGGTCGAACGGACTATGCCAACGTGTCGGGGTGGGCAGGTAAATGCCATTGGAGGTCTCATTTCATGCACCAAGCATCCCAGTTGCTCCACGCAAGAGGCTACCGGTAAAGTCCCTTAAGATCCCTGAGACCAAAAATGTGCCAAACTTTGACGAAGCAATTCTCAGAATTTGTGATAGCTGGGAATGTTGTGTTTGGACTTACAAGTGCATGTGGGGTCTATCGACAATAACCTCTCTCATTTTTGGTCAACTCCATTCCGTTTGACCGTGCTGAAATCAAACGCATTATTGCAAAATGCTTCAATTTGATGCAGTAGAAAGGTGCTAGGTGTGATATTTTTCATTCTATAGCTCGTGGGGTTGAATGGACTATACCAATACATTGGGGTGGGTGGGTAAATGCTATTGGAGGTCTCATTTTGTGCGCCAAGCATCCCAGTCCTTCCGGGCAAGAGGCTACTGGCAAAGTCCCTTAAGATCCCTAAGACCAAAAATGCGCCAAACTTTGACGGAACGATTCTCAAAAGTTGTGATAGCTGGCAATATTGTGTTTGGACCTACAGGTGCACGTGGGGTCCATCGATAATAACCTCTCTCATTTTTGGTCAACTCCATTCCGTTTGACCGTGTCGAAATCAAACGCATTGTTGCAAAATGCTTGAATTTGATGCAGTGGAAAGGTGCTAGGTGTGACATTTTTCATTCCATAGCTTGTGGGGTCGAATAGACTGCACCAATGCGTCAGGGTGGGCAGGTAAATGCCAACGGAGGTCTCATTTTGTGTGCCAAGAGTCCCAGTTGTTCCAGGCAAGAGGCTACCGGCAAAGTCCCTTAAGATCCCTGAGACCAAAAATGCGCCAAACTTTGACGGAGCAATTCTCAGAATTCATGACAGCTGGGAATGTTGTGTTTGGACCTACAAGTGCACGTGGGGTCCGTCGATAATAACTTGTCTCATTTTTGGTCAACTCCATTCCATTTGACCATACCAAAATCAAACGCATTGTTGCAAAATGCTTCAATTTGATGTAGTGGAAAGGTGCTAGGTGTGACATTTTTCATTCCATCGCTCGTGGGGTCGAACGGACTACACCAACATGTCAGGGTGGGTGGGTAAATGCCAATGGAGGTCTCGTTTCATGCGCCAACCATCCCAGTCATTCCGGGCAAGAGGCTACCAGCAAAGTCCCTTAAGATCCCTAAGACCAAAAATGTGCCAAACTTTGACGGAGCAGTTCTTGGAATTCATGATAGCTGGGAATATTGTGTTTGGACCTACAGGTGCACGTGGGGTCTGTCGACAATAACCTCTCTCATTTTTGGTCAACTCCATTCTGTTTGACCATGCAGAAATCAAACGCATTGTTGCAAAATGCTTCAATTTGATGCAGTGGAAAGGTGCTAGGTGTGACATTTTTCATTCCATAGCTCGTGGAGTCAAACGGACTACACCAACACATCAGGGTGGGTGGGTAAATGCCAGTGGAGGTCTCGTTTCATGCACCAAGCGTCCCAGTCATTCTGGCCAAGAGGCTACCGGCAAAGTCCCTTAAGATCCCTGAGACCAAAAATGTGCCAAACTTTGACGGAGCAGTTCTTAGAATTTGTGATAGCTGGGAATGTTGTGTTTAGACCTACAGGTGCATGTGGGGTCCGTTGACAATAACCTCTCTCATTTTTGGTCAACTCCATTCTGTTTGACCGTGTCAAAATCAAACGCATTGTTGCAAAATGCTTCAATTTGATGCAGTGGATAGGTGCTAGGTGTGACATTTTTCATTCCATAGCTCATGGGGTCAAACGGATTGTGCCAACGCATCGGGGTGAGCAGGTAAATGCTAGTGGAGGTCTCATTTTGTGCGCCAAGCTTCCCAGTCATTTCGAGCAAGAGGCTACTAACAAAGTCAAAAGTTGCTAGGATTGAAATTCTGCATTCCATAGGTCCTAGGGTCGAACGGATTATGCCAACACATCGGGGTGGGCGAGTAAATGCTAGGGGAGGTCTTATTTTGTGTGCAAAGCATCGCAGTCATTCCAAGCTATAAGCTACCGGTAAAGTCACTTTGCTGGTAGCTTACAGCTCAGAAGGACTGAGAGCCTTGGCACATAAAATGAGACCTCCCCTAGCATTGACTCACCCACCCCGACGTGTTGGCACAATCTGTTTAGACCCAGGACCTGTAGAATGCAAAATTTCAATCCTAACAACTTTTGACTTTGTCGGTAGCTTACAGCTCAGAACGACTGGGACGCTTGGCGCATAAAACGAGACCTCCACTGGCATTTACCTGCCCACCCCGACTCGTTGGCGCAGTCCTTTTGACCCCACGAGCTATGGAATGAAAAATGTCACTCCCAGCACCTTTCTGCTGCATCAAATTGAAGCATTTTGCAACAATGCATTTGATTTCGGCACGGTCAAACGAAATGGAGTTGACCAAAAATGAGAGGTTATTGTTGATAGACCTCACGTGCACCTGTAGGTCCAAACACAACATTCCCAGCTATCACAAATTTTGAGAACTGCTCCGTCAAAGTTTGGCGTATTTTTGGTCTCAGGGATCTTAAGGGACTTTGCCAGTAGCCTCTTGCCCAAAACGACTGGGATGCTTGGTGCATGAAATGAGACCTCCACTGGTATTTACCCACCCACCCCGATGCGTTGGTGTAGTATGTTCGACTCCACGAGCTATGGAATGAAAAATGTCACACCTAGCACCTTTCCACTGCATCAAATTGAAGCATTTTGCAACAATGCATTTGATTTCAGCACAGTCAAACAGAATGGAGTTGACCAAAAATGAGAGAGGTTATTATTGACAGACCCCACGTGCACCTGTAGGTCCAAACACAACATTCCCAGCTGTCATGAATTCTGAGAACTGCTCTGTCAAAGTTTGGCGCATTTTTGGTCTCAGGGATCTTAAGAGACTCTGCTAGTAGCCTCTTGCCTAGAACGACTGGAACGCTTGGCACATGAAACGAGACCTCCACTAGCATTTAGTCACCCACCTTGACGCATTGGCATAGTCCGTTCAACCCCATGAGCTATGGAATGAACAATGTCACACCTACCACCTTTCCACTGCATCAAATTGAAGCATTTTGCAACAATGCGTTTGATTTTGGCACGGTCAAACGGAATGGAGTTGACCAAAAATGAGAGATGTTATTGTTGATGGACCCCATGTGCACCTGTAGGTCCAAACACAACATTCCCAATTGTCACCAATTTTGAGAACTCCTCCATCAAAGTTTGGCACATTTTTGGTCTCAGAGATCTTAAGGGACTTTGTTGGTAGCCTCTTGCCTGGAATGACTGGGATGCTTGGCGGACGAAACGAGACCTCCACTGGCATTTACCCACCCACCCTGATGCGTTGGTGTAGTCCGTTTGACCTCACGAGCTATGGAATGAAAAATGTCACACCTAGCACCTTTCCACTGCATCAAATTGAAGCATTTTGCAACAATGCATTTGATTTCGGCATGGTCAAACGGAATGGAATTGACCAAAAATGAGAGAGGTTATTGTCGACGGACCCCACGTACACCTGTAGCTCCAAACATAGCATTCCTAGCTGTCACGAATTCTAAGAACTGCTCCGTCAAAGTTTGGCGTATTTTTGGTCTCTGGGATCTTAAGGGACTTTGCGGGTAGCCTCTTGCCCGAAATGACTGGGACGCTTGGCACACAAAATGAGACCTCTACTAGCATTTACCCGCCCACCCCGATGCATTGGCGCATTCCATTCGACCCCACAATGAGAAAAACAAAAATATTGTTCTAGTTGACACATTCTCAATCATTGACATGGATGTTATCTTAGTACCATTCCTTTAGGCACAATATGAGCTTCGAAGGGAAGGCGTAATTGTGAGGTTGGAGATAATGAAAAGTGCACCTCATTCACAATCATGTTTTACTTGTCTTCAATGATGATTCCTTGATTCAACTTAATCCTTTGATAATACATTTTAACCTCCTTGTCAAAGCGCACTTTCAAGGTTGCTTGAGCAAGAGCTAGCGCCTCAACATCTAGGTGCACTTTTGGTGTTCTAGAAGCATGAACTAGCAACTCAAATAGTATGGCACTCATTCGAGGTTGTTTGTTCAATAATTGGCGCCTTGTATTCTTTGGGCATTCTTTCAACTTGTGGAGACAACCTCAACTTGCAAGATCAATTCATTATCAAGGTGCATATCCAAAGTCATAGAGATATGAAGTGTTGCCTCACTAATCTAGGTGCACATTTGATGGTGTAGAGAGGTAGATGTGCGCCCAAGTCATCATTTGATGCCTTCAATAACTATAAACTCCTTTGATGATGTATTTTATCCTTCCAATTCAATATCTAGCCTTAGGTGCACATTTTAGGTTGATCAATCATAATCTAGCGCCCTAAGTACCAAGGCGCACTTTTAGGTTAGTTTGATCAAGGATTAGCACCTTCACTTCTAGGCGCAAGTTTGGAGTTGAAATACATCAAAATAACAAATTTCTTCATCACTTCATATTGTCACATGTTGTAAGCCATGTATGTGAAGATGTAAACATAGTATTGGTGACATGAGCAACACTACTACATATTCTTAAGTGTTGTAAATATGCATCTTCTTATTTAATCATGTGTTGTAAATGAAGGAATGCAATGATAGCAATATGTGTACAAAACGGAATTTTTGATAAGGATTGAAAGGAAATGTTAAGAAAATGCAATTGGCGGGTGTAAATCCAAAGTGTGGAAGCATAGACAAGGCATGTGAATAGTTTGGCATGACACCTCAAAGAGATGCTATCTCATGGAATGCAATGATTGCAGGATATGCACAAAATGGATTTTTTGAAAAGGCTTTAGAATCTTTGAAGCAAATACAATTGGAACATTTAAAACCAAATTCCATAACCTTTGCAAGCATTCTCCCTACTTGTGCCAAATTAGGATCTTATATATACATATATGCACAATGTCATGAAAATAATTTGTATAGTGTATATATCAAGCCATATAGGCATGTACACATAAAACCATATGGTTATATACAATGATATACATTGATAACATACAAAAGTATGTTTACAAAGCCAAATAGGCATATGTAACAAAATGTCCCAAAATCAAATCTCCTATGGATTGCTATCAAATAATCTATGGCTCTTGCTAGGCCATGAAGATGGTGAACCAGTCAATGACTCATCCTCTATCGCTCATCGTTCATCCTATCCTCGATAGAGATTTTTGAATTTCCACCTATTAATACAATCAAACAACATGCACATTAATATAGAATTTAATATTCAAAATATATAACATGACATAAGTAATCAATCACTTACCGCTAATTGGTGATCCCTCTTGATCATTTGTTGTCTCTCTTCTTCTGTAGAGCTGGATGGGTAGGGGAGGTGACGTCCTGTGAGAAGCATGAACAAGAAAATTTAAGTAAATCCCAATTCTTTGCCAACGGACACTCTGCAACGTCCATATCGCTACTACAAAATAGATATCTGTTTTATTATGTACATTTGGATTCTAGACTACGGATTCATTTTATTATTCTATAAACTTGTGAATTACCATCTAATTTGAATGTTTACACACTAATCCACCTAGGTATCAACTTAATAAAGCTCTAGATATAAGCCATTATTTCATTTGAGTAATATTACTTTGGACACATTTGTGAATAGGATGAACTAAGTGCTAAATGTACTGCTCTAAGGCTTGGCATCTTTGCGATTCTACCTTCTTCTCTTGTCTTATAATAGCTCGAGCATTATCAATTGAATCCTAAAGCTCTTCTTCTACTTGCATTCCAGTTAAAGGACATAGATTGATTGTATTTAATGAATTTAATAAAGTTTCCAAAATTTTAAATTTAAAACAAACTCTTCATATATACAGATAGGCACTTAAATTGGGGGACGAAGGCATGAATATGTGCCTTGTATCTAAGACATCTAGGCGCTGAAATCAAACTGTCTTGGTGGCAAAATGCGCCTAGGTCTTTGGACTGATCTTTAACATTTTTATAGTTCTATCTCACATTCAACCCCTCAACTCAAGAAGTCTCCTTATTTCTATGCATTCACCCTATGACTTCAAGCTGCTTTGATGGTTATGTGCCAAGGGTCTTTGTCTTTCTTGCAAGATTCTAATACTTCCAAACACCTACTAATAACTTCAAGAGTCTTATTATCCCTTAGGCGCTTATGTTGACTTCAAAGCAGCTTACTTACCCTCAACTCAAGGCACCATTTAAGATAGACTTAGACCCCATCTCACCTCAAGGCGCTACTTTGGAGATCACTCAGGAGTTTGAAAATTGTGCCTTGATCTTACATAGGTGTTCACTTCCTTTTTACATCCATGCTTCTTTAAAAGATTGATGAATTACTTCTTCAATGTTAAGCACCCACCTTTTTTTTTGACATGCATTAAGGGGTTTTCTTCAAGGCGCCTACTTGAGTGTATCCATAGTTGAATGGGCGCCTAACACATTTTGAGTTATTTTAAGCATTATGATGATTTCAATCCAAGGTATGATGATCATACTACATCATTATCATGTCCCTTTTGTAAGGCGCTCATTAGAGAGCTTCAGGTATGTTATAGCGCCTTAATGCACTTAGCTCATTTCTTATTCCTCAAATGATTTTCTTTTCATGTCAAACCTTCATTCTCTCCTCCAAGATGTATTAAGATAACAATCCTCCAAACAAGGGAATGTCATGCTCATTGTATTAAGGGCGCCCAAACTCATTATATTCATCAATACCTTCCTTGGGTGGTATCAAGGTCACTCTTGGCATACTTGAGTGAAGCGAAGTGTTCATTCCAAATTGTATAGGAAGAATCCCAACATGTTCTCTTCAAGGCGCAAAAACTCATCTCTAGCCTTAAATTTGGTCATTTTGTTGGTTTAAATCAATTGGAAGTCTTCTATCATCCAAGTGCTTATGTTATGATGCCAATTGTCCCTTGGGCACTACAATTGAATTCCTACCTCACCATGTACTTCAAAGCACAAAGTGGAGGTCACTCCGAAGGAAATTGGCGCCCATCTAACAAATTCATTTTAGGTGCTAAAAATGAGTAGTTTAGATGCAAAAATGCATGTTACCTCTTTCTTTCTAATTTTGTCATCTTGTTCCTCCTTACTCAGTGAATGAGTGTATAGAGGACTTCTTGATCAATAGCCCTTTAATATTAGGCACCCACCTTAGATTTGTTTACAATGAAATTACCATAGGTGCCAAATTAGGTGAAGGCTTATACATTGGGTGCTAAGGATGGTAGGCACTAAGGATGGAGCTTCAAGTACCAATAGGTGCTATATCTTCAACTTATAACAAATACCATCTCACCTAAGGCACACTTCCCTCATTTTTGGATTGATGTCTCCAGGGCACTTATGAAGTTCCCTTCAAATAATTCTCATCTATTATCACTCAGAGGATCCTTCATAGTGCTTGGTCAAGGTGCCAACTTGGAGTGCTCTGAATAGGGCATGCCACTCAAGATAAATAGGTGTGAAATGGCGCCTTGACTTGCATAGTTTCTTACTCCACAATTTTGTCCCTAACATTCTTGACCAACTTGTTTCATGCCTACTTGATGGTGGGCGCTTTACTTGGGACATGCTAGATTTCCACATTTTGTATTCTCATCACCTAGGCGCTAGCATTAGATGGAAGGGTCAAGAAAATGTGCCTTACATGTTTGAATGAAGGGCACCTAACACATTTTGTTCTTTTCCTTATTCAATTTTCATTTCTTGAGGTCCTTTATCAGCTTTCCAATCAAGGCGCAATTTGATGCTCAAAGTGATTAACATTCTTTCTACAACATAGATCATCCTTCTTATGGCGCCATCAAAACTATATGGATGAGACTTAACTCTAACTCAAGCGCCCCCTAAAGACTTGTGAGTCTAGGCACCAATTTGAGTTTGATTTGATGACTAAGGGTGCCAAATTCACTGATCAAGGTACACCACTTCCTAGGCGCTCATTCTATGCTAAGAATATCATCCTCCACTCCATACACCTCTTAGGCGCTACTTTGGATGATTTCAATCCCTTCCACAAGGCAATCTTCTTTCACAAGGCACTATATTCTAGGGTTTAAAACATCCATTCTATGTTTAAGGCACAAATTTGGGATCCAACAGATGATAGAATATGCCTTGATTCCTTTTGATGCTTTTAAAACATTTCCAAGCTTATTGTTAGGCACAAAAGGGGACCTCTGAATATTTGTTATATCCTCCGTTAAGCCAGGTGCCCTTTGGTGATTCTACGAGTGCAAAACAACGCCTAACACTACTGATCCATTTGCTCGCAAAACTTTCACAGTTCAAGTCATTCAAAGGTCAAAGCATTCATTCCTAGTAGAGGGCCATTTGAAAAAACATCATCCAGATCCCAATGCAAAGCATTGGAATTCAAAAAAAGGGGGGTCCCTATTCCTAATGGGGTGATGTGTGATATGGTCACAACACGTACTTGATAAGAGCCCATACTTTTCACAAGGAGCCACCAAATTTTAACTAAATATTCCATTAGAAATGGATAAAAAAATGTTCCCCCAAATGAGGAAACTAGATTGTTAATTAGAATTCTATGTGTAATGTGATATGAAACAATAGATACACCTATAAATGACCAACTAACTTTAACTTCTTGTATTATTGCCTTGATGTTTCAAATATGTTGCTTCTCTTCATCCAAAACCAATGGTACAAAATTTTTCATACATCAAGGAAACGGATATCCATTTCTAGAACGGATATCCATTTTGGAAACGGATATCCATTTTCAGAATGGATATCCGTTTTGAAAATGGATATCCATTTTTAGAACGGATATCCGTTTTGAAAATGGATATCCATTTTCAGAACGGATATCCATTTTGAAAACGGATATCCGTTTTGAAAACGGATATCCGTTTTGGAAATGGATATCCGTTTTGAGTTGCTTTTACCAAAGCAAAACGGATATCCGTCTTGCTTTGGTACAAAGCAACTCAAAACGGATATCCATTTTGGTTGTTGACTTTTTATGGATTCTAACGTGTTTTCATGTTTCAGTCTCTTCTTCGCACTTCACCCTTCATGCTGACGACTTTTTTTTTAGCAAAATTGGTAAAACAAAAAGGGTTTATAGAAAAAATTGTTAGCTTTCTAAAAATATAAGATTTGTTTGGTTATCATTTTGTTAAATAATTATTAATAATTTTCTATATACCGTGTGTCTGAAATCCTGATGGACACACTGATTGAAAAACATCCATAACTTTCAAAGCATGTCACCTTTTTGAGATCCGAAACCTGCATCACACTCTATGCTTTTCTAGCTATAGGTTTAAAAAAAAATTTGAATTTTGATTTTTTTTAATCGAGTTAGGTTGGCTGGAAAATTACTTTTTATTTTTTTTAAAAGTCACAGTAAAAAAATCATAACTAATTATTTTATTGGAAAAAAATTTCAAATAAATATGCGTCACATCCGGACATGAGTCCTCTACTTATTTTGAAAGTTTAAAAAATATATATATATTTTTACTCATAGTTAGGTTGGCTGGACAGACACCCACTTTTTTTTTTCTATAAAATTTAATAGCTGTTCTTTGAAATATTCAATTTTCACTAAGTAAATTTAGTTTTTTTTTTTTTAAATAGTAGCCTATAAACTAGATTCAATTCTCTACAAATTTCGTTCTTACATCTTTTTCAAATTGTGTAGATAATCCATTCAAATTTTCACATGAACTTGATAAATTCTAATTTTCTATATTTTCATTGCCACTTAGAGGTATAGTTTGGCCCATCATGATCCTGCACATACCCACCACTACCCTCTTCCTTCCATGGAATAGCTATTGCAAACTATTTCTAGTTCTAATAGATATTCCCTGTTAGATGGTTACTTGGGTTACAACCAGATTCTGGTCAAAGAAGAGGACTAATATGAGACTGCATTCACAACTAAGTGTTGGCAAGAGACACTATGTGGCTTCATGATTGTTGTCATTGATGGCAACAAAGTTCATCCCACACATCTACAGGACATGGTGTGCCCATACCAGAAGTCAGATTGAAGAGTGTTGTGGTCTGGTAAGCAAGAACAGAGCATGTGGCAAGGTCTGAAAGTCAAGTCTAGATCTCTAAGAGAAAGTATCTTAGTAAAGTGTAGACTTGGGGAAGTCAAGAGGAGTACCTTGACTGATAGATTCTAGGGATTGAGCCTCTGGTGATGGAAAAGTGAAGAGACATGAGCACTTGAGTGCTGGGTTTCTGTTTGGCAGTGTAGACATAGGAAGAACTGACCGGTAGAGCATCAGACATTAATCCGGATGTGATATTGATTGTGATTAACTTTCCTAAGGTATCATTCATGATTGGCTGACATGATTGATGACTTCTATAAGCATCTCTTTGATCCACATTACTTGGTATGCAAATATTCAGCCGACAAATCAGAGTTTGGGAAAATATTGAGTATTTCGGATGTCAACTAGAAAGTAGATGAAATCCTTGGTGTGGATATATATACAAGATGGATTTAGCTATGAATAGGTGTGTCATGTGTCATGGAATGCGAAGAAAAGAAGAAGAGCTGAGTAACAACAGTAATACAGGTCTGATATGTGACAAGACAGCAGCTCCAAAGAAGAGGAAGAATGAAGTACAGTAGATCAGTATATTGAACCTAACTGGAACTAAACCTCAGCATATGTGGATGCTTCTCATTAGTTCAAGTATCTAGTTTCCTTGTATAAACTACTGTAGGCAGTAAGCCTCTTGTGAGCAGTGTGCTCGGGTAGTGAGCCCTAATTGGCAAGTGCAATTTTGTACTATCTTATTCTTTTAATAGAGAATACAATCTTGGGTTAATCACCCTATGGTTTTTCCCTTAACAAGGTTTTCCATGTCAAAATCATTGTGTCATGTGTATTGATGTTATTTCCATTTCATGGTTATGGTTGCTTATTTGATTTGATGTTGCATTAATTGTTAAGGAAGATCAGAAAGCTAAAATAATTAAGATAATTGATTCACCCTCCCCCCTCCCAGTTATCAACAATTGGTATCAGAGCCAAGTTCCTCCAAACAGAGCCTAATAACTTGAGGAAGATCTGGGAATTCAAATGGATGTGTATGGTATGAGGGAACAACTTTAGTCTACCCTAGATGATCTTGTACAATCTAACTCTAAAGTCAATGAATTGAAGGAAAGACTCAAACAGGCTGATGATTTCATAAATGAACTAAAAGGGAAACTGAGTATTTCTATGAAAAAGAGAAAGGATCTACTTCAGTAATTGGCAAATCAAGGTGAATCCAATGTTACAAATGAAAATCTAAAGGAGAAATCCAGGTTATGTGAAAAGTTATCAAAACAGGTCATTATGGTGAGACATGAAATGGAATCAGGAGTTATGAAATTCACCCAAGAAATTGAAGAGAAAAGAAAAACTGAAGATGATCTAAGATAATCTCTCAAGGAGAAGTTAGAAGACTGCCACAAAATGGATAGAATAATTAGGCATCTAGAATCTGTTCTTGAAGAAGCTAGAGACAATGAAGAACAACTTGAGAATCAAATTGACACTCTTAAAAGGGATCTTCAAATAGCAAATGAATACAAAGAGAAATTTAAGATAAGCTCTACTCAACTTGAAGTTCTTCTTCAAAGCCAGAAGAGGGTAGATGACAAACAAGGCTTGGGGTATGAGAAAGGTGAAATCTCTGAATCCGGTCAGAAGAACTTTGGATTAGGAAATCTGAGGAATAGACCTAGAAGACCTCCGGTAAGGCAACCAAATGCTCAAAGATATCCATCCTTCAATGGATATTGCCACAATTGCAATAACTTTGGTCATAAAGGAAATCAACAATTTGTTCAATGGTAGATGTTTTGCATGCAATAGAATGGGACATATGGCTAATCAGTGTAGATCAAGAGGATATCAGTCAAATTTGTAAAGAAATATTGTTTGCTACAATTGCAATAGATCCGGTCATATTGTCAAATTCTATAGAAGTAAGAATCAAGACAGAAGGGGTCCGGAACAGCATAATCATAACCAAGATAAAGGAAAAGGAAAAGTGAACGCGGATGAAATTAAAAGGAAGATGAATAATATTTGGGTGAAGAGAAGCACAGAGAATGTTGGGGATGGATCTGCACCAGAATCTGGTGCTAACAATTCTTTTGGAAATTGAATAGATGAGCTCTGGCTCAGGGGGAGTCACTAATTAAAACCAAATCCCCCAGCCAGTCAATTGGTGCCTGATATTGGCACATAAGAAGTTATAGATTAAAGGGTTCTTAGAAAAACATCTAAAGTAAGTTTGGTAAAGATAAGAAAGATCCGCAAGAAGATTTGGAAAATCTAATCTACCAAGATTGATCCAGTTCAACAGTCATCTAGTAAAACAAGATTATCACAGTTAGATCTGGTATGATTCAAATTCAAGGCATCTTGATCTGCAGATAGATCAAATGATTAGGGAAAATAAGATAGTTTGTTATTAATCACCAAGGATAACTCTAAGTATATCTCAGTGATCCAGAAAAAGATACTTCTCAAAATAAGAAGAACTAGGAAACCAGAATGACTTAAGTTGCACATTTATTGCAGTGTGGATTTAGGGTTTTTCTCAGAAATAAAAGGGTTCATTCGCTCGTCATTCACACATTTGCATTTGAGAAGAAAAGGAAAGGAGCTCTGCAACTAATTGTTTCAAATTTCACAAAGATCAACTGTTGAAGTTGAATCTTCCAGCAAATCAATCCGGCTCACTCTGCGAACCCTAGAAGCACAAAAGGTATTTTCCATTATTGAATATTGCTCTGTAAATCTTTTTAAGATGACTACACCGAATGTTGTAAAGATCACTGATAGGCCGCGTACTAAATTCAAGAAACATCCATATAAATCCCTAGAAATTGATCCCCTAGGTGCCTTTTCAAGCATTCTGCATGGGGTTCTGCATGTAGAAGATGTTAGGGAATATATTCATGCGAATATTGAAGATTTTGGGGAATCTAAGCTGGTTGATATCTATCACAAGCATTTGATAGATGACTCATTTGAACTCAAAACTCAATATAAAGCCATCCAGGAGAAGCATTTTGCACAATGCATTCATTTCCCCTATTTTACAAGAGAAGAATGGGTCAGGTATATTTTGAGCAGAGTGCATGATAACTTCATGTGGTTGAATGGACCATTTAAGATAACTAAGGATGTCATTAGGGTAGTAACCAAACTACACTCATCCGGTGGGATTCATGTTCTCAAATCCATCAAGAATCAAACTGTGAGTGAGGCTACCAGATCAAAATTTGACAAAAGAGCAATGACAATAGAAGACATCACTGATCCAAATGTCAAGTTTGCCTCCATGATCATCGGTTATAAGATATATCACTCTAGCAGGGAAAATTCAGTACCCAGAACTGCAATTTACACTGCTTATGAAATGTTGAGAAAAAATGCAGATTATGATCTTTGTCAACTCCTTCTGAACCAACTAATGGAAAATCTACAAAAGATCAAGAAAGACAAGAAGAACTCCTTCAAGTATGGTGGGCTGTTATTGTGCTTGTTCTTCTACTTCATGAATGAGCTTCTCGGATCCAGTGGTTGGGTATGGCAGAATGATAGACCAGTAGCCATCCAAATCAGAGATTATATACATGGGCTTGGTGATGCCAAGGCATAGAATATAGCACTCTAGGGCTATTTCAAGAATTTTTAGAGTATGATGCAAGCAAGAGAGAGAATCCCCCAATCCTTAGTTGAAAAGTATACAGATACATTATGCTTTATGGTAGAAACTGATCAATGTCTAATGGAGGCAGCAGATCCAAGAATAGTCTGGATCATGCCAATGGGGTATGAAGTAGATGAAAAAATTGTTGAGCTACATGTTCAACACATGCTCAGTCAGCCCAAGGATCCTAAAGCAGAAAGGTTTGGAACCTTTGAAGAATTAAGTGTGAAGATCCATGTGGAGCTAAGACAACTAGAAATAAAAAGAAAAGTAAGGAAGGAAGTAGAAGAGTTTGCCAAGAGGCATGGAATCTCAAAAGAGGCACTAGATGCAAATAGAGAAAAGATGGAAAGGGTAGAAAAGGAAGAGGCAGAAAAAGAAAGTGCTCCGGTGCAAGCATCTTCTCAGACCAGATCAACCAAAAGCTCTGCACCTACCACTTCCAAGGGACAAAAGGCTTCAAAACCACAAGCTCAGACATCCAGAAAAGGAGAGAAGAGAACCAAGAAAAAGGCAACAAGGTCTTACACAAGCCAAAAGGATGAAGAAGAGATAGAATCAGATGAGGAAGTAAAGAAAATGAAGAAGAAGAAGAAAGTATCCGGAGAATCCACTATCGGTCTAGATAAGGAAGAAGAAAAGATAGATAAATGTGTTGAGAAGCCCACTCTTGATGATATCATCAAAGAAATTACTGTGGATGGAAACCTGAAACCAATAACAAAATTCTATGATAATTATAGTGAAGTTGATCAGAAGATCCTACAGGATGCCACAGTTAAGTATCTGAACATCTACAATAAAGATTTCATTGAGATCATATCTTTAATTCCTAAAAGCCTTGAGAAGGAACTTGAAATGAGAAAGAATAATGCCAAAGAAAATGACATGGAGATTTGGGAATAGATAGCCATTCAGCTCTATCCCTCCATCACTCCTAAGCAGAAGAATATGATCTTCAAAGATTGTAAGGATGAGTTCCGAAGCAAAGCTAGAATGAATCAACTTATGCTTGGAGAAACTGACAAGGTAGCAAAAGAAACAGAAGACATCCTCTGAAATGCTTACAAAAGATTCAAAATTCCTATTATAGAGGACTTAGATGATCCCTTGGTTACAAATGTTGAAGAAGAATCTACTGAAATAGTAGTAGAAGAAGTAAAGGAGACAGTTGAAGAGACAGATAAGGACTTAGAATCCTCTGCTCTGGAAGAGGAGGTCCAAGAAGTAGTAAATATCTCTCATCCGGTTTCCCCTGTAGACTCCGGATCCAAAGGAGAAGAAAGAGTAGAAGAAAAGGAAAAAGAAGATGACATTAGCAAGGCTACAGAAGGAGAGAAAACTCCAACAGAGAAGACCTCAGATGATAGTGGTAAGGCTACAGAAGGGGAAAATTTTGTCTCTGGCAAGAGACATAGCAGAAGCAGTCAAAGATTTCTTGACCAAAGAGATGATGGAATTTGATGAACTAGAATTGCTTCAAGGTCCATTCAATTTTGATTCCCTCTCTCCAGTTCAAACAATGAAACTAGCATCCTTCACTCAAGCAAAGGCAAAAGAAAAAATGCTGAAGTCTCACATGGAAGACTGTGAGATCATAGAAATTGCTTCCAGTGTATTGGAAAAGATCATGCCATCCTTCCAAAAGGATCCTACAGCCTCCACATCCAATAATCTAAAGTCTCTTGTAAATTCTGTTAATACACATTTTGATTCTTTAGAGAACGCAGTAGAAGAGAAAGTCAGGAAAGAATTTTTGGATAAGAGATTCTCTGAAGTACTGGGTCTAATCTTAAATGATAGGAGAGTTATGGATATTGGGATAAAGAGTTTATAAAATGCTCTCAAAGATGGTAGAGATATTTATAAATTTTGTTTATCCTGGCCCAAAGTGACCAAAGATGTTGAGAAGAAAGTAAAAGAGCAAGAAGATAAACTGCTAAGTTTATCTCAAAGTTTTGATCCTCTCTCATCTCCCATAATAAGTCAAGAATGTAAGACTATTGCAGTCTTGACTAAATTTAAGAAGCTTGAGAAGGAAAAGAAAAATAGAATAAGTAGGTTGAGTGAACTTAGAGGGATCATTATCCCTAAGTTAGAAGCCATGCATGAGGCCCTAAGTGATGCTCAAACTATAGCCCGGACCAGTGATCCGACAGATCTAAAAAGGGCAGAAGCTTTTGCATTCTTGTTGAGTGGTCACATCTCAATTTTGGATAGAATGAAGAAGAGTTGGGTGACATAAGTGGTACAACTAAAGACCACTTTTGCAGATATATTTCAGTATATGTAGGTAAAACATGTACATATGTTTTATGCAGCTAAGTATAGATTGTTTTTGGAAATTTTTGTGTGTGGACCCCACCCTTTGCCATTGATGTCAAAGGGGGAGTGAGGAGCAGTGAAAAATGTGGGATCCAGCTAAGGGGGAGATCCGGTAAAATGTACATTAGAATAGAACATCAGCCAAAGGGGAGTTTAGTGTGATAATTAGTCTTTTTTCAATAAGTGTTGCCATCAATGCCAATGGGGGAGATTGTTGGCAAGAGACACTGTGTGGCTTCATGATTGTTGTCATTGATGGAAATGAAGTTCATCCCACACATCTGCAGGACATGGTGTGCCCATACCGAAAGTCAGATTGAAGAGTGTTGTGGTCCGGTAAGCAAGAACAAAGCATGTGGCAAGGTCCGACAGTCAGGTCCAGATCTCTAAGAGAAAGTATCTTAGTAAAGTGCAAACTTGGGGAAGTCAAGAGGAGTAACTTGACTAATAGATTCCAGGGATTGAGCCTTCGATGATGGAAAAGTGAAGAGACATGAGCACTTGAGTGTTGGGTTTCTGTTTGGCAAAGTAGACAGAGGAAGAACTGACCGGTAGAGCATCAGACATTAATCCGGATGTGATATTGATTGTGATTAAGTTTCCTAAGGTATCATTCATGATTGGCTGACATGATTGATGACTTCTTTAAGCATCTCTTTGATCCGCATTACTTGGTATGCAAAGATTCAGCCAACATATCAGAGTTTGGAAAAATATTGAGTATTCCAGATGCTAACTAGAAAGTGGATGAAATCCTTGGTGTGGATATATATACCAGATGGATTTAGATATGAATGGGTGTGTCATGTGTAGTGGAGTACAAAGAAAAGTAGAAGAGCTGAGTAACAACTGTAATATAGGTCCGGTATGTGACAGGAGAACAACTCCAAAGAAGAGGAAGATTGAAGTGTAGTGGATCAGTATATTGAACCTAACTAGAACTAAACCTCAGTGTATGTGGATGCTTCTCATCAGTTCATGTATCCAGTTTCCTTGTATAAACTACTGTAGGCAGTAAGCCTCTTGTGAGTAGTGTGCTTGGGTAGTGAGCCCTAATTGGCAAGTGTCATTTTGTACTATCTTATTCTTCTAACAGAGAATACAATCTTGGGTTAGTCACCCCGTGGTTTTTCCCTTAATAGGGTTTTCCACGTCAAAATCATTGTGTCATGTGTATTGATGTTATTTCCATTTCATGGTTATGGTTGCTTATTTGATTTGATGTTGCATTAATTGTTAAGGAAGATCAAAAAGCTAAAATAATTAAGATAACTGATTCACTCCCCCCTCTCAGTTATCAACACTAAGTGGGGAATCATGGTGTATAGGAAGATGCCATTCGATTTGTCCAATATAGGGGCAACCTTCCAATGGGCAATGGATATGGCCTTTCAAGGCCTTATGAACAAAATAGTGCTGGTGTATTTAAATGACATGACTATGTTTTCCAAAGATGATAAGGATCACTTTGACCACTTAAAGTAGATTTTTTAGCGGTGTCGAGAGTTTGGAATTTTGTTGAACCCCCAAAAATGCATATTTTCAGTTCATTAAGGTAAACTTCTTAGCCATATTGTTTCAAAGCAAGGTATTTCTATTGACCCTGAGAGAGTTTTAGCCATTGTAGACTTACCATTACCTGCACATAAGAAAGGCTTGCAGAGCTTTCTTAGCAGAATGAACTTCGTGAGGAGATTTATTCCAAACATTGCAGCTTTGTTATAACCTCTCACTGCCATGTTGAAGAAGAATGTGCCATTCAGCTGGACTAGGAAGGGAAAAGGAATCTTCGAGTAGATTAAAGAAGCCCTCATTGCTGCCCCTACCCTCATTAATCCTAATTATGAGAGGGATTTTATCTTATATGCTTTCATAGGTACTGACACTATCTCAGCAATGTTATGCCAGCAAAATGATGATTGTTTAGAGAAGCCAGTGGCCTTTTTCAGCCAGGCACTACATGACTATGAGGTCAAGTATTCTTTTGTCAAGAAGCATGTTTTCGCTATTATTACGAGCCTCAAGAAATTCAGACACATGCTGTGCAGTAACAAAATTCACTTAATGGTTGCTCACCCTACTTTTAAGAGCTTTTTGCTTAATAGAGATATAAATGATAAGAGAGCTGATTGGATAACCAAAGTTATGGAATTTGATGTTGATATCAAAGTAACCAAGCTAATTAGGGGCAAGGGCTTATGCAAACAACTTGCTAAAAGTGAATAGCACAATCAATAACATAAAGAAGACATAGAAATAGTACTGAATAATAGTATACCAGCCACTATACCAGTGCCTACAAGCAGCTAGGTGTAGTAGATGATACACTATTTACAGTTTGTTTAATGTCCTGAAGGTTTGGATAGGGCAGGAAGAAGGTATTTCAGGTTACAAGCTACTCCTTATGCAATCATTGATGGTATTTTGTATAGGAAAGATTTTAATGGTGTATTTCTAAGACGTATTGGACCTGATCAAGTTGATAAATTATTAGAGGAATTTCACGATGGACCTTCAGGAGATCACTTTGTAGCTAGAACAACTGCCTTAAAGATTATGCAGGCTGGTTATTACTAGCCTGACTTGTTTAAAGATGATTTTTCTTGGGTGAGAAGATGTGAGAAATGCTCATTATTTGTAGGTAAACAAAGGCTTGCTGCCTTACCCCTGCGTCCTATCAAGGTTGAACAACCATTCACAAAATGGGGTCTAGATTTTATAGGGCCAATAAATCTACCTTCAAGTGTAGGCCACAAGTGGATATTGACTACCACAGACTATTTCACCAAGTGGACTGAGGCAGTTGCCTTAAAAGAAGCAAATGAATCTGTTGTCCTAAGTTTCTATCAGGATCTAGTATCAAGATTCGGTACACCAGATTCAATTATCTCAGGTAATGGTTTGGCTTTCATTGGATTGATAATTTTAGATTGGTTAGTTAAAAATAATATTTTTTTTAATACCTCTACTAACTATTACCCATAGGGTAATGGGTAGGCTGAATCTACCAACAAGAATCTGATAAGAATCATCAAGAAGATTGTTGAAGCCAACCAGATCTAACATGGCACGAAAAGTTAAAGTTGGCTCTTTGGGCTAATAGAATTACACCCAAGAGAGCTACTAGTTGTTCTCCATATGTACTTACTTATGGCAAAGAGGCTAGGTTGCATGTTTCAGTTGAATTACCCACATTAACTTTCATCAAAAAACTTGAGCTGCTAGAGGAACAACCTTTAGTAGTCAGACTAGCTCAGCTCATGGAACTAGAAGAAACCAAGAAAGAGGCCCTGAGGAAACTTGATATTCATCAAGCTCAAATGAAGAATGCTATTGATAAGAGGGCAAGGCCGAGAAGGTTCATTGTGGGTGATTTGGTGTTCAAATGGAATGAACTGAGAAGTAGACCTGGGAAGCATTCCAAATTCGATGCAATTTGGGATGGGCCTTATGTTATCACAGAGTGTAAAGAAAACAATGCATTTCAGCTGTCCAAGTTAAGTGGAGAGGTGCTGTCTATCCCAGTCAATGGGATCCACCTCAAGCATTACCTTTGAGGATAAGTACTACCATATATAGTAGAATAGAGTTGTAGTTAATAAGTGCTCATGCACATTTGTTTTTAGTTTTTGTTTCCCTAAGTGCTGCCGCACAAGGTGTTTTGACCACTAGGACCTTTTAGTTTTCTTTTAGTTTGGTTTAGTTTAGTTCTCTATTGCTGTTTGAACTAGTTGGAGTAGTTGAATCATAGTGATTTTTTAGTTTGAGAAGGACAAAGTATGACTCAATGTCCAATGGATGTTCAAAGCAACTGGTCAAATGCTTAGCAGGCAAGTATATAGCGGATGTTGCCAGAAATGTTACCATTTTTTAACATAGCTCAAAATTGGCTGAGTAGATGTGACAAATTCATTTTTTAAGTGAGGATTAGCATTCTTCTATTATGTCTTAGTTGCATATTTATTATGTTTTAGTGTTAAGTGTAGTTTAGCTATTTAAAAAGGAGGAAAAGATTTCAGATCATTCATTTCATTGTAGAAAATTCAAGAGAGGTAAGTATTTCATTCATCACAATGATTATTCATTTACGAGTTGAATACATAAAAGGATAAGAATTGCATTGAAAGAAATAATGACATATCAGATGTCCCACACAAGCCGTGGGTTATAGCTAAACATATGTAGATATAAACAAAATACTATGCATCTAAGGAAGAGAAAAGGAAAGACATAGCCATCATTGCCTTTGGGTTGTTGATCTTCGAACTTACCTCCTATCCTACTCTTGATCTCTTCATGAAACTACAAAAATGTTGGAATGGTCCCCTTAGAATCTCTGGTTATGAAAATCCTATATCTATCAGAAGAGGCATAATACTTTGTTTATAGTGCATTGATCAAATAACATCATCCGTACGTAGAAGGAACTGAGAAAAAAATAATCATGGAACATCATTATTTTATTCTAATCTATTTGTTTCATGTGCAGGCATAGGACAAGTCATCTAGTTGTTGAAGACATATCAGCACGTGGTTTGAAATGGGATCCCATAAGGGTTGGACCCAGCATGCTGCCCCAATTCTCATAGGGGATGGATTGTAGATAAATTATAATGCTCAATCAAATCAATTAAACTAAAGAAATATCAAGTAATTAGGTACATGCTCATGATTACAATTCAAAATATGAAATGAAACTATAAGGATGTGACTGAACTCATTAAGGACAGCTGTCAATTTTTCTTCAACAATCATTGGGGAAGTAAAATTCATAAGAGGTATAGAATTACATCATCAAGCATATACAATACATATACATATGGAATATGATTCACATCAAGTGTGTTTAGTAAGAAAGAGGACATCATTGCTCCTATCTCAAGAGTGATAACAAAGAAACCAAGTGAACATTTTTCCTTTCCATGTCATATTGCATTTATGAAGTAGTCATGTATTTGCTTCTATCCATCATAAAATCATAAGCGCGTATATGGAGTAGATAAAAAAGCTATAGCAATGAAAAAGAATGCAGATTGCATTATAGATTAGATAGACATTGTCAAAGTATATGAGCTTCATGATAGATATTGTATCTATAGAGCAACAGTATTTGTAACAAATGAACATCTTTACCATGAAGGAGGAACAATCAATTGAAACAATCATTATGTATCTCATCTACCATGCTACAATGAAATTCTAACATCCAATATGGCATATGTATGCCTTTGATATAATTGTTAAGTGTATGTACCATGTTACAAATAACTATACCATGCAGCCATGCTAGTACCATGTGTTTCCATGTGCCAAAGGATCATGAAAAGATAATGAGATCAAGTGCTGCCATCAAGAGGTGCAATGCTACAGTTGCATAAGTCTCTATATGCCAACAATATTTGGACACGTTTCCTTTGATTCTTCACATTCATTGACTTGATTTTGTAAGTATTTGTAGTCATTGTTCTCTAAAAGGTTACAGTCAACACAATCAGTGAAGAGGATTCAAAAGGTTTTCCCAATGCACATAATAGTTTTATAGTTGGAGCAACATAAAAGAATGAAGTATCTATATCTATACACCCTCCTTGTTTCATGAAGGCATAGTGAAGTATATTGGATGTCACAATTGTTCATATTTTCTTGCATATGGGTGTATCTTGAACAATATACAGTGTTTATTCTCACATCTCAGTTCATGGTTGGAATGGCAATGACAATGTTGTTCATGGGTTGATCACATTTACTGTGACTGTGTGCATCCTGTTTATCAAAAAGACAATTATTTGATGTTGTGATGAATAGTCTCACATTGACAATGTTGTGGTATGGTGATCATGAGTATTGGGGATAGTGATATATCACAGTGAACAAACAGTGACATATTTCCAGTTGTAGTAATGGATTTTATCTTCAATGTTTTGGATACTTCTCAATCATTGGACAATCATAGGACAACAAATAAGGGTAATAGATTGGTATAGCTAGAACATCAAATCTAATCCAACATCAAAGTGTGTTTTAGAAAATATGTGCATATAAAGTGGTGTCATCTTTAAAATATGCAAAGACAAAAGAGCAGCCTACCGATACAGCTGCCGTATATTTCTCATGTGTCTTGCTGCAGTAATAGGAAAATGTTGTCATACAAATTCATACACTACCAGTTATAGCCCTATAGCCACTAGAACAAGTATGTATCATAAATAGAAGCTCACGATGCTATAAATAAGGATGCCACAACCTAATGAAGAGGGGTTTTGATATATAAAAACTATAGTCGCGGTCAAATATAGAAACCCTCAAGAAAAAAGGAAACTTTCAGATATATAAAACCTAGAACAATGCTGAAATCCAATATACAGTGGTTCTATCTAGATGAAATATCATGAGGAGTTTGAGCCATGAAGAAACAAAATCATTTCATTTTATGAAGAAATGAAAGCTACAACCGCTGCCAAAAATAGACATTTCCCTCAAAAAATCAAAACCCATTTTATTTTGTGAAGAGATACACAACTATAGTAGAATGAAACATGGCCGTGAGTTTTAACCACAGAACCTACAGATGATATGGAAAAATGAAATATACAATGACAGACAAAAGGATATTACGTTGTTTGGAGGATGTGTGTAATAATGTAGAACTGAAGGTTTTCTTTTGTGTCATTTTTCCCTCTCAAGATGTACTAATGATCATGGCTATATAACCCACGATGGGGTTTCAACTCCAAAAGAAAATGCAAGAAAAATGGAAATGAGGAACAACAAGAAAGTGTATTATGTTAGCATACCCAGATGTTAAGAAGCCTAAGCATGTTTATGATAACCTTCATTGTTTTGTATTTTAAAGGGGGAAGCTTGTATTACAATAATATTGAAGCTCATTTGAGCCATTATCTGATGAAAAGTATCATACACATATTTTTCTTTTCTGCTATACATCTACAGATAGAGCAAATAAAGAGATACACAGAAATATACATGGCAATGGAAAGGTTTCGAGCCCATATAGGCGAAAAGAACACTTAGGAAATGAGGCAAAGGAGCCATTTTTTAATGAGGGACCGCAGAAGTGGGTCTCATACTATTTTAGCAGAAATAATAAAAGAATATACCTTCATTTCACAGCTTCCTGAGCTCACATTAAGCTCATATAAACAGAAAATCCAAGGAAATTGTAGAGCTTGGAGAGTAAAAGGATTACTTTCATTTGTGCTACTGTGAGAAAGTCTATAAGGATCCACATAATGGCCTAGAGAAGGAACACCAAAAGCTCAAACCATGAGCTTCATGTCGCCCTCAAAATGGAGGAAACATCATTGGCAGTCAGGCTTAGATCTGAGATAGTACAAGAATGGTAGAGGAAAACATTCAACAAAAAGTGCATAAAGAGACCACAGTCACAGCTCCAAAAGCCATTTTTCTATTCAAAACTCGAAGGGGAGTCAAAATATGAGTGATATTTACATCAAACAAACATGTTACCTTCATTTCCTATAATAAGACTAGTGGAGGCCGTGCCTAAAAGCCATAGGAGGTCAAGTTTTGATGCTGGAAACCCTCATGGTGCCACCACACAGAGCTCTCACCTCCAAAAGTTGCAAAGTCAAAATGACAAGTGAGCTTTAGGGTTCAAATGTTTTGTTCTAGGGTCTTCTTTTACCCTAATGAAAGTGAAGGATTTTTGTTGCATTCATTTTTATTTTCTTACTTCAACTAATGCCATCAAGGGGTCTTGGGACCATATACATATGCCTAGGCTTTATGCCTTATTAATATTTGAGATGGGTTATTTTATTTGCCCAAAATGACATTGGAGAAGGCTCTAAGCCTAATGCCTTAGAGATTTTTGTTTATATGCATACAAAGATATTTGGGAAGGCTTTATGACTTACTAACATTATGCAGGCTTATCACATTTGCCCTCACGGTACAAGTACCTTAGAGAGGCTTTCATGCTTTTGACCTCTTGGAGGGCATACATACCTTGGTTATTTTTACCAAACCTTACAAAGGTGAATTCTATGCCTTAGAATATTCTCGCTGATCTTTTGAAGGCAAATTGGAGTGCCTTAGTATTTTCTGATTAAGATGGAGTCATGGTGGGCCATAGGTCATTTTTATTACCTCCAAGATATGTATTATTTTTATGATTTTTAATAGAAAAATCAAACATTGTAATTACTAAAATTGGAAAAATTATAATCCTTGGATATTATCATTTTGCAAAAAATCAAATCGAATAGGGGTATGAGATACACTGCAGATTATTGTAAAACAATGTTTGAAGAAATGTTTCTATAAATTGCTTGCAAATAATTGTTATTTATGTAGTTAAGATAGAGTAAAACTAGCAGGAATCTTTCCCTTTTGGTCTAATTTTTCTTTCTGGGCGAAATTGGAAAAAACTGAACAAAAGGACCTTCTATTTTCAGTCTCCAGTCAGATAAGGCATGAATTTTGGTAGTTTTTTAGGTGGGGACCACTTGACAGAAGTTCTAACATTTGTTATTTCTAATTTGGAGGCAATTTAGGCCCTATTTTGGGGTATTTCTTTTGGAGCTTAGGAATGGCTTGAGAAGTTGCCTTTTTTATTTTTGCTGAGTTGTTCCATCCTCTCCCATTTTAGAAAGCCTTTTGGCTATAAAAGGAGGGTGGAGGACATTATTTGAGGTAGTTGATACCATTTCTTCTCTCTTGAGCATAGGCAGAGCGCTGTATACAGGAATTGACTCAGTTGTTTTTTTGCATTGTACTCCTTCCAGTTCAATATAATAGATTTTCCTATCCCATCTATTTGTCTTCTTTTGCAGTTTGATTTGATATTTCATTGTGGCAGTTTTATGTCCTCTGTTGTGTCTCTTGTTGTAGGATTTGTCCTTGGTCCTGGTTGTAATCTGTGTTCAACTTGAACCTCTTTACAAATCACTTCAGGATCAAATGTTAAAGGCGGGGTTGTGAAATTTTTAGTGTAAAGGGTTGTTTGTGAGTGAAGTTATTCATTTAGATTCAATCTTAGAGTTAGTTTTACATTTTAGTTATTCCTTCTATCCCTTTTCCCTGTAAGTCATTAGTTTAGGAAATCATAAGGAGAACCAACTCACTCTGGAGATTCCCTTTCGTCATAGATCACCCACATCTAAGAGGGTTTCCATGTTTCAACAGATAGCTAAGTCTTCTGTAGGCTTAGCATAGGGTGCATATCTGATTGACAACATGAATAATGTAATAAACCACATGTTCTTTACCTTCATCATGTTAAGTTAGAAGAAAGGCTATAACATGAGAAGATGTAGAAGTGTAAAGGAGAAAAGGACACCATAAAATGGTAGGAAACATGGCAAGCAAATTATCCAAATATTTTTATATACTATCAAAGACCTTTTGACACTAGATTCATTCAAAGAGAAATTATTTCCTTTATGAGAAGATTTGTAAATAGAAGGGTATGATCGACCAATTTAGAAATAAATCAATGAAAATCTTGAACCTTACCCTGTAAACTATAAAGCTAAGAAATATTCATCAGAGGTGACATGCTTATGGTAGCATCAATTTTCTTAGTATCAACCTCAATGCCATGTTGTGAGAGTATAAACCCCAATAAAATTCCATTGTCCATGCCAAAAATGCACTTATGAATGTTTAGATGTATACTATAAGACTAAAGATGGTCAAATATTAGGTGAAGATTTTTCACATGAACTTTGAATGAGATGGATTTAGCCAAAATACCATCAATGTAATCATCTAAGATGTGAATAAAATCATGAAATATCAAGGTCATGGCACACTGTTATGTAGTTCCAGTATTCTTCAAACCAAAGAACATGACCACATAATAGAAATAACCCAATTAAGTGGTGAAAGTGGTCTTATATTGATCTTTAGGGTTAATTAGGATATAGTTATAACCTGAGAAACTATCCATGAACAAAATCAAAGCTTGGTACGTTGTCAAGTCAACTATCATATTGATATTTGGAAGAGAGAAATCATCTTTTAGAGATACGTTATTTAAATCATGAAAGTTGATACAGCTGTGAATGTGATTATCTAGTTTGGAGGCATCCATAATATTTAAAATCCAAGGAGAATAATATATAGGATGAATAAACCCTACTTTTAGGAGATTTTCTATTTCTACTTTAATAAACAAGGTCACTTTAGGTTGCATCTTTCAAATCTTTTATTTTATAGGCTAAGCATTTGGATAAAGTATTATGTTATGGATAAATAGCTTAGGGTCTAAGCTTGACATGTTTCCATAAGTCTAGACAAAAACATCATAAAATTGATGCAATAGATCAAAATGAGATAAATTATCTTCAAGAGAAAGACATTCCCTTATATGAATAACTTTCTTAGGGTCTTTAGGATCCATAGAGACTTTAGAAGTCTATCCTACCACCAAGTTATTATGGTCTCGAGGGGTATTCATGAGTGTAGACATATCATTAGATGATGGAATGGACTCTCCAAAGTATGTGTGAGTATTCAAGCAATTGGGAAAACCATGATCACGATCATATAGATGTTGATGATGATAAACCCCTGAAAAGTCAAGGGACTCATCCATAGAGAAAGTATTAAGAGAGGGAACATAATATTCTCTAGTGTCAATGATTAACTCAGGATACAATAATGATAGGAAAGATAAATCTGAAGATGATGTGATCATGTTGACTTGAAGATAATTTTGAGACAATGGCCTAGGAGGTTTCTAATTAATTCTTGGTACAACATGACATTTATTAGATTCAACAGGAACTTTAATGTCTTGCTCTCTTTGTTGTAAGCCCCTAAACTTCTAACCAATCTTCACAAGGATATGAAAAGCAATCCCATAACATGATTGTAAATCATTAAAAGAAGGAGGATCAATGTTAGAGACATGCTCAATATAGGAAGTATATTCAAATATTCCTTTATTAGAGAAATTGGATGCCTCCTTAGGTTGAGATGCAAATGTAGTAGTCATAATTTTAGGGGTGTCAAAATGCAAGGGGTCTATTTTATATTCCCCAATAAAAGAAGGGCTAAAATCCATGGGACACCAATCATCATCAATCCATTCATTCAAAGAAAAGTGTGAAATATTTTCTCACCTTTTTAATGGGAGTTGTATCTTGTTGTGTAGATAGAGAAGGAATTATATTCTATAGCATTAGCAAAGAATTAATGTTCTATCCAAATTCAATTTGCTAACAATATTGTAACAGATAAATGGATCTACTTTTATCATGAAAGTCTTATTCCAATGGACAAACTAAATGGATTGATGTAATTTTGAATGGATGACACCCATGGCATGGATTGATGGCCTACGAAGAAGAAGATTTTAAGAAAGGGTACCTAGCATGTGATGCACAAAAATGGGTAACATGATAAGCTCCAACTCTATAGGCAAAGTGATGGTCCCGTGGGCTTGCCAACTTATGTTATCAAAGCCCTTCATTTATATCTTAGAAGGAGAAATACAATCCCTGTCGATGTTTAAGTGCTTTAACAAGTCTACCCCACAAGCATTAATCCTATAACTATTATCTATAAGGGTACTCTTCACTGCAATAGATTTTACTCCCATGATGATCAAGAGAGATTTGTTTTGTGTTCACACTTCTATAGAGGGTAATTCACTATAGTATTGGTGTAAATGCAATCTAATAAGATTGTAAATTCATTTGGCCTAGTAGAAGATGAAACATGAATTCTATAAAGCTTCCTAAATCATACTTGGTCAAGAAGGAGAGGTTTGGACAAGATCCCAAAGGGAAATTTTAACCAAATTAGTTCATTATTGTTCATTGAGATAATACTCTCCAAGGGTCTTCTAAGACACATGAGGATCTCGAGGTAAGGTTAAAATAGGTGTAGGGAGAGAGGCTAGAATAAAGTTTTGTTATCTAGTACTCTAGGTATGGTAGGTATGAGAAACTACTTGATATTCGGGAGGAGGTACCTCATGGTACTCAATAAGAGCCCTAGATGTTTTAGATGTGATATCCCTAGCATATTGAGTATACTAATCAAGGGTTCTAGGTTGGATTGGACCACCCATAATAGTTATTATTGGTTTATAAGGTTCAGTAATGCCTTGAATTATTTATTTTAGTTTTTGATCCTCAATAGTAGAAAATATTGAATTTATCATGTTTTTAGAGAAGAGTTTTGTTGATAAAAAAGATCATTTGTCATGCATGAAGTCATCATGGGCTTCATCTAGGACATGTCAAAATCTTCTATTGAGAAGGGATCATAACATGTTTTAAAAACAAATCAGAAGGGTCAATGCACAAAGATGAGGGACCAAAAAGTGGCCACAACAACTTTTTGGTCCCATATGAGCTATAAAGCAAGCACGTTATAATGTACTCACGTTATGGCTCCATATTACTGAGCCTAAAATGTGAGTGCATTATAACATGCTCATGTTATGGCTTGGTATTACCGAGCCTAAAACATGTGCACATTATAATATGCTCACATTTTAGGTTTGTAAAAATAATAAAATAAAAGTAGTAAAAAGTGAAACACGTGACTCATTTACAAAATTGGCTGAGGGTTTCACTTCTACTACCTCGAGCGCATTATAGGAGACATAGAAACAACAATTTCAAAGGGAAATTAACAATTTCACCATTCCACCTCACCAATCCTACTCTTGAGGATGTTGTGCACGAGGTGTAAAGGGTGTAGCAGCTGAAGAAGGTAGGGTTTGATTTTTTTTGTGAATTTGAAAATAATTTTTAATTTGTCAATGTTTTGATTGGATTTTTATCTTGAATTTTTAGTTAATGAGCCACCACAAAACCCCAATCCAATAGAGGAGGTTGAAAACAACCGCCCTTAAGCTGAGGAGAACCCTCAAAACCCCCACCTTCACGTCCTCACCATTAAAGAGACACAAGAAAACTATTTAGGGTGAATTGAAGAAAACAAAAAACATCTTGAAACCCTAATTGAAACATTAAATACTCCAAACAAAAGCACCGATAGTAGAAGAGCCCTTGCTAAGTCATTAGAACTCATTATTTCTCATAGTGAATCAGTGACAAACCAAATCATTGAATGGAATGACTATAGGGAGAGGAGTCAGCAATACTATGCTGAGAAATTGTCTTACAAACAAGTTAAAGACAAAAACATTACAAAATCTCAATTATGTTCACATTTTATCAATCCTAAAACTAGCCAAACACTAGAAGAGAGTTGCAAGTGGTTCTTGGTTCATTGGTGTGTGCATGATGGTATGTTTGAAAATTTTTGCCAGGATAGATGGTACATGATCTTTGATGAGCGTCCTTGTAATAACAATGAGGTGCCGCAATATTTCTTGAGGAAACTCTACTGTGAATTCATCCTCAACCAGATTCCTAATTACTTTGACATTCAAAAGTTTCGAGGCAAAGGTGGTGGCTCTACCCAAGATAGATAGGGGGCACATCGAGACCAAAACCGCATACCTAGATCCCTCATGAGGCCAACACATATCACATTCCCTTCAAATTTAAAGGAGAGTGTTGAGGTGGAGACACTATATTCATTGAGTTCTCTCACCTAGTCTCTAGCATAGCATGGTGATGATCTTACCCAAGCTGATGAGGATGAGAGCAGTAGGTGTTGTTGGTGCCCACATCTTTGCAGTTCATGTGGGAACTTGTGTGATTATGGGACTCAAGACTCTCATCATTTAGGCAATACAGATGATGTTGCAGAGTGTCAGGATCCTACAATGCATGGGTAATAGCCAGTGATGGACACATCCATATTGGATGATATTACCCTCATAGATGTCATCTTGCAGGAAACATTTGGTATTGAATCCCACGTAATTTTCTACAAGGTTCATCTTGATTTAATATATTTATATTCAAAATTACTAATTAATTATATGAGTATATATTGTAAGTCAAATTAATGTATGTAATTGTCTACTATATGAAATTATAGGGTCAAAGGATTCATCCTGCATCTGTTAGTTGTCCAGTGCAGGGTTATGAGAGGAGGTCGAGTCAACAAGTATGTAATTTATCACAAGATCATAAATATAGTACATATATCAATGGGAATCTTATTTAGTGACAATTTGATGATGAACAGGGAGATTAACCACCACCACCACCATGATTTCCTTGGTCCACTACATGCATAAGCACTTTCACTAAGGTAAAATTTACCATTTGTAATCATTATGGATTTAAATAATGTTATGTATCTATTTTATTCAAATAACCTTGAACTCTATTTTTAGATGTTGAATATGGAGACTCCTCATCTTCGTTAGTCAGCATAGGTGGGCATTGCTATAGCTATTTTGTCTACAAATCCTTTGACCGAGGTATAAGCCAAAAAAATGTAAAGGTAATTTTATATTTCTTCTTTTTTCTCATGTCATTTAATGTACATAAATGGCAATTTTTGGCACCTACGGCTCTTAAGACAAAGCATCGACACAATGTAGCAGGGAACAATTGAGATAGTTGAGGTGTGAAACAAGACCTTGCCTAGCATTCACCTACCCACCTAGACGTGTTGGCACTGTTGGTTTTGCCCAATGATGCACAAAACAAATTTTATGTTATGATAAAACTTTTCATTGAATACAACTGATGCTTTTTGCAACTTTTGAAATATTGTCGCTATGATCATATGGAATGAACATTTCAAAAAGTGAGAGAGGTTATTGTGGAGGGACCCTACGTGACCCTAGAGGGCATCAATAGAGGACACACTAGTTAGAGGACATCAATAGAACATAAATTAGAGACATGATCATACACATATGCAAATATAAATTAGCTATACATATAAATGACATGAGAAAGTTAATGTACATAATCAAACACAAACAAGATTTTTTTACATAATCATAGACATAAACAAGAGTATTGCAAAAAAGTATCTCATAAGAGACATGATATTAGAGACATGATTGTAGAGAAGGAACAAAATTTTACTTATACAAATATACAAATAAGCTGTATATATTTACAAATGAGTATAAAATTATGAAGTTTTTTCATTTACAATCATACTAATGCAAGAAGTCGGGTCCACAAAAAGCTCAAAAATTGCAAGTGTTTTTTTTGTTTTTTAGAATTTGTCACACCTGGATTGAAATTTTGAAGCACTTACACAATGAATCTTTAAAAAAATCAGTAATATTAAATTTAGTATTTTGAATCTAGTTTCCAAATATGTAATTTATTCAAATGCCTAGATGATAGAAATTAAATTTGATAGGCATGTATAAAAACCACTTTTAAAAGTAATTTTTTTACCATACCATGCATGTGTATGGACACCACTTTTTGACCTAAATAATAGTATTTTTCTAATTCCTTTTGGGAAAAGATATCTAACAACATGAAGATTGATGAAGATATTTGTTTGTAATTTTCTTTTGAATATTTTTTCATGAAATTTTATTGGACCTAATTGTTGGTTCTAAAAATCAATGTGTACTGACAACATAATTGGACTTAAACTAAAAAAAATGAATTTTTTCATTGTGTAGAGAATTGTCTGAAGATTAATGTCATATAATTTTTTTACAAAAATATTAACCAAAAAAAAGTTATTAAAAAATTAAAAAAATTGATATTTCAATTTTATGGACTAGTTTTCTTAGAAATTAATTAAAAATAAAAAACATAATCCAATATTAACAAAAATTATATATTTGGAAACTAGACATCGTGTTCTATCATGGGTTTTAATTTCATAGATTAATTAAAAAAAAATGTCCATCATTTATATTGCCAAAGTTGGACATTTTTGTTTAACCTGCCTTAGTTTTTTAGTTGTAGGTCAAATGTTAAGGGTCAGGTTGCCAAGCCTTTCTTGAGCCTCACAATTTGAAAAACACATATGCATTATAAAACACATATGCATTCTTAAAACTAAACACATACACGATATCTATTTTCCCATTTGAATATCTTTAAGAAACACATATGCATTATAAAATGCATATGCATTATCTATTTGCCAATTTGAATACCTTTAAGAAATGCCTACACATTATAAAACACGTACGCGTTATATAATGTGTATGAGTTCCTTAGTACATACCTAAAGCATAATACATACGTGTTTAGATTTAGGCTCGGGTACTCATAGCTAAGTACGTACGCATTTTTTCAATAAGACATACGTGTTTCCTATGAGATTTTTTTTTGGTTGAAACTTCCCCTCTTCGTGGACCCAACTTCTTGCTTCTACCCAATCAATCCAATGAACCATCTAAGTCTACTATACTCTTTATTGTGTTGAGTATTGCCTCGTGGTCAGATTCACAAAGCTTCCACAAGATCATGTTTAATGGTCTATCCCCATATTTGATCAAATGAATGTTTGATGCCACAACAAGGTCAAAATAATGAAGAATCTTCCTATTTGTGTCAAAGTCCTCAAACAACTACACATTAGACTTCTTCATTAGGTACCTTATAGGCCATGTTCCAATAACAACCACTGATCCTATAAGGTACTTGATGTTTTCTCCATCTATAAAAGGGGCATCTAATTTCTTTTTTTCCTCAAAAGAATGACACAAATAATAATCTATTCCTTCTTCATTGTCTTAACCTGCAATAATTGCATAAACATGCCCTACATTGATATGTGCATTCAATTCGATGAATATAGTCAAAAATACAAAAAAACTACAAAATAAGATGGAATATTGAATTTATTAACTTTGAATGATGATAATACCTAGTTGAACTAGATCTAAAACATGGTCAAAGCAATTAATGATTCAATCTTTATGAGTTGTAGTGTTGTCGGGAGTTGATAGAGTTAATTGGGATTAAACTTATTGTATACCATTCATCAACCCACTTCTTTGACTCACATTCATACCAAGTTTGATCTATACATGAAGAACAAAAGAATACCATCTGCCACGTATGAATACTCCATGAGCCTACATGAGAGATTCTAAAAGAGTGTATCTTAGTTGATCCTGTTAGTGTACAACAATCCTCATATTTTGCAATGTTAGTATCATCAACCAACCAAAAAAATCTACAAAATGTAGACTTTCATTCATTACTTGGACCCATTGTAGTGTTACACCATTCAATAATAGATCTCGCATCTATCAACTTTGGATTGTCTTTGTACTTCGACTCTTCTCGTGCTAATGCTCTTTTGATACATGCTCCTGCACTATCATGCTCCCCCTTTTCATGTCCATCCTCTAAGAAATTCTACATATGTTGAACACTAATCATCCTATACATCCTGGTCAACAAATAGAACATCCATGAGTTCTTGAATTATCATGCACAATTATATGACCATATGATATGCTCCTACTAGCTAAATCATGGTACAACATTTGAATGAAGCCTTGTACGAACTCTGTAGAATGTGTGTGATCATCACTAATATAAAAATGATACTCCCTCAAGATCTTCCTATCACCCTCTATACTGTCATTTGCATGAATGAATGCTATATGGACAAATATAGCAACTTGTGTAGAGTTGTAATACTGCGATTACACCTCTGATGTAGTCATAGTCAAAGGGTTCACAAAATGATCTATCTAAACCATGCAGCTAGATTAAACACAATGAAAACAACAAAATTGTAGAATGCAATGGAAGATCCATATATTCAAAATATCAAAGAATTACAATGCTCATATGCTAGAAACATGCGGGCTACAATTAAAGGGTTCACATGCTCTCTTTCTGGGTTACAATAGCTATGGAAGATATGGCATTGAAGTGCCTTCCCAAAAAGAATCTAACTACTAAAACTTATCTTAATCATATCATAGAACTAATGACTTCCTAATGCATCTAAGTTATCTATATATGTCATCTTGAAGTTCATAGAATCCTCTGCGTCAGCCACAAGAGGTTACAAACTCCAAGAAGGATGTAACGTATAGAAACAAGTAGGTCAGCCTACAACATCTGGTATTACTCCGTAAATGCATGAAACTTGGTGCAGACCTCAAGGAAGGTCTATCTAATCAATATGTGTCATGTATGATCTTCCATTTGGCTTCACAAGTCACGAAAGTGCTCTACAAACCTTCTCCTTCAACTAACTGTTTGAATGCCATGTTCTGTGAAAACTGATGATCTTCTGATAGCGATAACATTTAGCAAACAAATCCAAATAACCTAAAATTTGAATATGATGTAGGTGATGATATGTAGATTCTAAGTCCTACTCCACACACTCTGATATGAATATGTAGTGAAATGTGGTACAAAATGTTGAAACTGCAACTGAGTAAACTGAACTAAAAATGAAAGAAGGAAGGAAAGTAAATATTTTTGGTTGATGCAAGATTGCTCTGCAACCTAGGATGCTCCTGCATCAGACACCCAGGGTTGTTGAAAAAGTGAATCCCTCACTTTGTTGGGGATAGAGGAAAACCAAGGCGGTCTGCCTTAGCCTAAGAATTTCCATGATGAATCTTCTTTTGGTCTACCTTTCCATTTTACCAAATATTCCTTATACTACTTTCCTCTAGTGCTATGTTCAACTTTGCTATCCAAGATGTCATCTATCTTCTCTGATTGTTGTTGTGGTAACTGGTTCTTCAATCCATCTTTAATTCTATGAAATATACCAAGCCAATTTTTTCACTTTTCCAATTACAATAAGCAGAGTAATACACAATCATTGAAGTCAGCACTTAAACCAAATGATGCGGAATTCAACTCTAACCAAGAATGTACACCAGGATGGCGTGATCATATGGTCAGAGGATCTCTATGCAATGCTAATAAAGGAACTCTAACCAAGAATACGCCTGATGATGGCGAGCATATGGTCAGAGGGTCTTGATGCAATGCTGATATAAAGAATTCTAACCAAGAATGCACCTAATGATGGTGAGCATATGGTCATAGGGTCTTGATGCAGTGCTGATACAAAGAACTCTAACCAAGAATGCGCCGGATGTCAACGAGCATGTGGTCAGAGGATCCCTACCAACTATTGTGCTGAAATAACTCAACATCAAGAATGTGCTTTCCAACCCGAAGTGGAATTGGAGCTACATATGATGGAGATGCAAAGTATTACAAAGCAAATATGAGAAGAAGTATGAAGTGCTAACAGTACTACTGTTCAGCTTACAAAAATTAGAGACTTCCAACCCAACTCAAATGATAGAAGTTAGCAAACTAAAATGACGGATCAACAACTTTGAAAAGACCAGACCAGCAACATAAAACCCTACAAAAATGCTCACACCTCACTTATTTCTCAACCAAATGACCTCAAATCTGATGCAATGCACTCCTATGAAAATGGCGACCAAGCTACACACTAGAGACCACTCTTAAACCCAAGTATTTATTTAGCACACTTTCTAATGCACTCCAAAGAGGGGCGGCCTGGCAGGAAGGGTGATTTCCTTCTAGAAAAATTAGATTCTTCATAAAAAAATCTGCAAATTAGCACAATGGGGTGCCTAGCATAGACAAAGGGAAATATGAAATACCCAGAACAAATGCATTTTTATTTTCAGATTTATGAATGAAACTACAGATTCAGCCCTGTTATCAGCAACTCCAAAAAATGACATAAAATGTAAATAATTGAACTACAACAGACTCAAGCTACAATGCAAACCTCACTACAAAAATCACTACTATCAGCAAACCTCTCCCTAGGTGCTATCTCTCAAGCACGAAGTGAGCCCAGGCTAGGAGGCATTCATTCCTCGAAGTAGTCCTAGAACCATTATAGCAGCATAACATTATCAAGATTTTGGATGCTAAAATGAGAGCACTCTTCCTCCTTTTATACTTTTCCAACTGGGAGTCTCTAAAATCCTCTTGCATATGGGATAAAACATGAGAGGGAAAATAATATAATCCTCTTCAATTCTTTTTTAACCTCAACATTAAGTTGTTGAGCCTAGGCACCAAGGTCCAATATTAAATAATAAAGTTTAATTTACGAACTTTAAAATAGAGGCCAAGATGATGTCGGAAACCAATGATCTATAGCTCGTTGGAAAGGTCTTGACAAGATGAATCCAATCCCATTCCGGTGCCAATCCCAAACTTACTAAAAATAGTAAATTCCTGAATGTCGAGAAAAACACAACCCTGTGAAGCTCTCTGAAAACCCAGAAAGAAACCGCCAACCAAACCATGTTGCACGAACAAAAGTAACCACCAAACATGAAACCCCAATTTCAACCTCCGAGTAACCTACGGGTCTCCGGAATAGGCCAACGGTCAACTGTAAAAGATCAAGCTGGAAAACAGAACATTACAGTCTGCCCTTCCCAAGATTGCTTGTCCTTAAGCAATTGCAAGCCTGGATGCTGCAGAATCTCATCATTCTCCCAAGTCGCATCTTCTATAGGCAAGTTCTTCCACTTCACCAAATACTCTTTGATAGTTCTTTTCCTCAAAGAACGCTCCCTGGAATCAAGAATCTCTTCTGGAATCAAAACTAACTGTCCTTCTTCATCCAAAGGTGGCAACTGTGATGAAGCAACAACATTGTGTCCAAGTGCCTTCTTGAGGCAAAACACGTGGAATACATTGTGCACTCTGCTATCTGAAGGTAGCTCCAACTCATAAGCTACTACCCCCACCCTCCTAGTGACCTTGAATGGCCCATAGAAATGTGGTTTGAGCTTCTTAGCTTCACTTTTCTTGAGAGTGGACTGTCTGTAAGGTTGTAGTCGAAGATAAACCATATCTCCAACTTCAAAAGAGCGCTCAACACGCCACTGATCAGCGTACATCTTTTGCTGATTTTGTGTAATCTGAAGATTGTTCTTCAATGAGTTCAAGATATCTTGACTCTGCTGCAACAAATCTTTGGCCTGAGGGGCTTTGCTATCACCAAACACCAAATCAGCAAAGCTAGGAGCCTCATAACCGTAAAGAGCCATGAAAGGTGACATCCTTATTGACATGTGAAAAGTAGAATTATAACAATACTCGCCCATGTGAAGCCACTTCACCCAAGCTCTTTGCTACTCTGAAACATAGTTTCTCAGGTAACCTTCCGACCACTTGTTCACTATCTCTGTCTGTCCATCGGTTTGAGGGTGATAACTAGTGCTTGGAGTAAGCACTGTACCACTCATTCGGAAAACCTCTTGCTAAAAAGTGCTTAGGAACTTGCTGTCCCTATCACTCATAATGTTTTTTGGCAACCCATGTAATCTAAACACCTCATGAAAATATAGATCTGCAACTTGGGCTACTGAAAAAGAGCTGGCAATGGCAAAGAAGTGAGCAAATTTGGTTAATCTGTCCACAACAACATAGATACAGTCTTTTCCTTGAACCTTGGGAAACCCTGTGATGAAGTCCATTGATATGCTTTCCCATTTTTGATTAGGAATGGGAAGAGGTTGCAGAAGACCAGCTGGTAAAGTATGCTCATTTTTGTTCATCTGACAAGTGGGAGACTCTTGAATGTATTGTTGAACCTCCCCTTTTAGCCCTTTCGAATAAAATCTTTCCCTGATCTGCCTATATGTCTTGAAGAACCCTTGATGACTAGTAAGTGGAATGTCATGAAAGGTCAACAGAATCTTCTTTTTGAGCTTAGAATCAGCTACCACAAAGATTCTACCCTTGTAGTGTATCAGCCCTTTGACCACTTTGTACCTTTTGTCAAGAAAAGTACCCTCAATGATGATGGTTGCAAACTATTTTTTGGCATAATCAGCAAGCAACATGTCCCTCCAATTAGCTGTAAGCTCACACAATGAGCTTAAATGAGGTCTCCTAGATAGAGCATCAGCCACAATATTGTTTTTCCCTTTGACATATTCGATGTCAAAATCGTAAGCTTGAAGCTTACTCACCCACTTTTGTTACCTCTTGTTCAAATCTCTTTGATGCATGAAGTGCTTGAGGCTATTGTGATCAGTCTTGACCACAAACTTGCTTCCCACCAAGTACTGTCTGAACTTAGCTAATGCATGCATAATGGCAAGCATCTCTTTGTTGTAGATGGAGTAGGTCCTTTCAACACCTCTTAATTTTCTACTTTCAAACACAATGGGATGTTTTTCTTGCATCAAAACAGCCCCAACTCCTTCACCGGATGCATCACACTATAGCTCGAATGGCTTGGAGAAGTCTGGGATAGCTAACACCGGACAAGAGCTCATGATCCCCTTAAATTTATCAAAAGTAGTTTGAGCCTTTTCTAACCAACAAAAGGCACCCTTTTTCGTGAGGTTAGTAAGAGGAGCAGCATTTTGAGAGTAGCCCTTCACAAATCTTCTGTAGAATCCACAAAGACCTAAAAATGCTTTCAGATGAGTCAAATTCTCAGGAGGTGGCCAATCAACAATTGCCTTGATCTTTTCAGGATCAACCTTCACTCCTTCAGCATTGATTATATGGCCAAGGTAAAGTAACTCCTTCATTCCAAATTCACATTTGGATTCTTTGGCAAACAAACTCTCTGATTCTAGGATGCTAAGCACTTCCTCCAAGTGCTTGAGATGTTCTTCCCATGTCTTGCTGTAGATCAGGATGTCATCAAAAATATCAATACAAACTTCCTCAACTACTTCTGAAAGATTTTATTCATACATGACTGGAAGGTAGCAGGAGCATTAGTCAACCCAAATGGCATGACTAGAAACTTGAAGTGGCCATAGTGACATCTAAATGCTGTCTTCTCAACATCAGATCCTCTCATCCGAATCTGGTAATAACTTGATCTCAAATCGATCTTTGAAAAGAACTTGGCTCCATGTAGCTCATCAATGAGCTCATCTATCCTCGGGACGGGATATCAATTTTTGAGGGTGCTTTGATTCAAAGCACGATAGTCCACACACATGCAGATGGTACCATCCTTCTTCTTCACCAGGACAACTACCGAAGCAAAGGGGCTCTTGCTTGGACGAATGAAGCCCATCTCCAAGAGTTCCTGAATGTTTTTCTCAATCTCATCCTTTTGCTTCTTAGGATACCGATAAGGAGTTGTAATAACTAGTTTAGCTCCTTCCTTGAGCTCTATGACATGCTCCGAACCTCGATCAAGAGGTGGTCCAGGAGGTAAATCAGCAAACACCTTGCTCTTCTTTGTGAGTAAAGACTGAATATCAGGAGGGTAGTCTCTCTTTGTTTCAACCGGACTAGCAAGAAGAATCATACACTCTGCAGCCCACTCAACTTGATCATGACGAATCAGCCTCGCCATCCTCTTGAATGACACAATCTGAGGACCACCATTGGACATTCCTCTTATCACTACATTCTTCCCTTCAGATTGAAACTTGAGCTCCATGGTTTGTAGATTTAGAGTGATCTCCCCGAGTGAACGCAACCATTGAATGCCTAGGACGGCATCCGTATCTCCAATTTTGACTACATAGAAGTCATCCTTGACCTCATAGTTTCCCACTTGCATGGCCATGTTTGAGATCTTCTTGGTGCAGGTGATGTGAAAACCATCAGTAACCATAACCTTGAAGCCTTCAAACTCTTCTGTTTGCAGCCCCTTCTTTGCCACCACAACTTTGTCAATGAAGTTATGCATTGCTCTAGTGTCAATCAAAGCAACTATACATTGCCCCTTAATCATCCCTCAAACTTTGAAGGATTCATTCCTTTGAAAGCTCGAAAGTTGAGCCAAAGTGCCTCCACTTCCCTTTTCATCTTTGGATTCCTCTGAGACTTTTTCCACTTCACTGTCTTCAGAATCAGACTGCTGGTCTGACAAATCAGAATTACTTTCTTCAACTGAATAGTATTCAATTTGATGAAATTTGCCTCCTTTTGGGCAAACATGATCTTGGGACCATTTTTCTCTACACCAGAAACATAACCCTTTTCTTTTGAGTTCATTAAGTGTCTCAGGATCCAACCTTGTGACATGAGGTTGATGCTATTTGAACTCCTTATGCTGAGGTCTTTTTCCTTTATCTCTTTTGTGAAATGATGGCTTGGGTTGAAACTTTGCTTTAGGAGCAGCCCACTCCATGTTTTTTGCCTTCTTTATTGCCTCTTGTAGAGAGGGTGGATCAAAAGCTTTAATCCAACCCTTGATTGGCTCCATCAATCCTTCACTGAATAGGATCACCAAGCACCTCTCAGTGACTCCTGTGACCATGACTGAAAGCCTTTGAAACTTAGCGATGTAGGCATCAACTGTACCATATTGCTTAAGTTGTGCCAATTCTCTGAAATGCACTTCTAGATTTTTTTTCTCAAATCTCTCTATGACCTTATTGGTAAACTCATCATAGGTAGTGATAGACCGATGACCCAAGGTGACTAGACCATGGTACCACCACTCGTGTGCCACCCCATCCAGGTGTAGCGTAGTGAACTTAATCACCTCCTCCTCCTCCATGGGTCTGAGAGCTAGATAGTTGTCTAACTTCTGTATCTAGGCTCTGGCTGAACTATTGTCACTCCCATCAAAATGTGGAAGCATAACCTTGTTGATAGCTTGATGCAAATCCCCATGAACTATTGTCCTCCTTTGTTCATAATGTCTTCCTTGTCCTCTATCCTTCCTTTTATGATCCATAAAATCATTATAAGACATATCTGCCTTAATTTCATCAGGTAGAGAATCATACTTAGCGTGGCCGAGTCTCAATTGTTCAACAAAGGACACATTTTCTTCTGGATCAAGATGAGGTTTTACTGGTGCCAAGAAAGTGGGTTTGAATGGCCTGGAAGAAATGTATGTGCTATTTGAAGTAGGCTGAGTAGCATGTCCATTATGCTAGTTGGTGGCACTGTGTTCTCCACTATGTCCTGAATTGTTTAGTGGAGGTTGGTTTTGACCCATTCTCCCCATCATGAGAGATATCATATCCATTAAGGTATCCATCTTCCTCTCGAACCTTTTTGCTAGACTTAATGATCTTTCTCTTCCTTTCCCACTATCATCTCTGTTACCTCCTGACGTCCTCTCATTATCCCCCATTTCTCCTTCAGGAGAAGACTCACAATTGGCTCTTAATACCTTTGAAGTTGTCTAACCTTCTGGGGCCTGATGCCAATGAAACTGACTGGTAGCCTTCTTGTATTCTCTTGCTAAGTACCTCTATTCTTTGTCACTCATAGAAGGTTTGTTTTCACAGGATGGCAGGATGCGTGGCTCTGATACCACTGAAATATACTAAGCCAATTTTTTCACTTTTCCAATTACAATAAGCAGAGCAATACACAATCATTGAAGTTAGCACTTAAACCAAATGATGTGGAATTCAACTCTAACCAAGAATGTACACCAGGATGGCATGATCATATGGTTAGAGGATCTCTATGCAATGCTGATAAAGGAACTCTAACCAAGAATACACTTGATGATGGTGAGCATATGGTCAGAGGGTCTTGATGCAATGCTGATATAAAGAACTCTAACCAAGAATGTGCCTGATGATGGCGAGCATATGGTCAGAGGGTCTTGATGCAGTGCTGATACAAAGAACTCTAACCAAGAATGCACCGAATGTCGACGAGCATGTGGTCAGACGATCCCTACCAACTATTATGCTGAAATAACTCAACGTCAAGAATGTGCTTTCCAACCTGAAATGGAATTGGAGCTACCATATGACGGAGATGCAAAGTATTACAAAGCAAATACGAGAAGAAGTATGAAGTGCTGACAATACTACTATTCATCTTACAATAGTTAGAGACTTCCAACCCAACTCAAATGATAGAAGTTATCAAACTGAAATGACGGATCAACAACTTTGAAAAGACCAGACCAGCAACATAAAACCTTACAAAAATGCTCACACCTCACTCATTTCTCAACCAAATGACCTCAACTCTGATGCAATGCACTCCTATGACAATGGCAACCAAGCTACACACCAGAGACCACTCTTAAACCCAAGTATTTATTTAGCACACTTTCCAATGCACTCCAAAGAGGGGCTGCCTGGCAGGAAGGGTGATTTCCTTCTAGAAAAATTAGATTCTTCATAAAAAAATCTGCAAATTAGCACAATGGGGCGCCTAGCATAGACAAAGGGAAATATGAAATACCCAGAACAAATGCATTTTTATTTTCAGAGTTATGAATGAAACTACAGATTCAGCCCTGTTATCAGCAACTCCAAAAAATGACATAAAATGCAAATAATTGAACTACAACAGACTCAAGCTACAATGCAAACCTCACTACAAAAATCACTACTATCAGCAAACCTCTCCCTAGGTGCTATCTCTCAAGCATGAAGTGAGCCTAGGCTAGGAGGCATTCATTCCTTGAAGCAGTCCCAAAACCATTACGGCAGCATAACATTATCAAGATTTTGGATGCTGAAATGAGAGCACTTTTCCTCCTTTTATACTTTTCCAACTGGGAGTCTCTGAAATCCTCTTGCATATGGGATAAAACATGAGAGGGAAAATAATATAATCCTCTTCAATTCTTTTTTAACCTCAACATTAAGTCATTGAGCCTAGGCACCAAGGACCAATATTAAATAATAAAGTTTAATTTACGAACTTTAAAACGGAGGCCAAGATGATGTCGGAAACCAATGATCTATAGCTCGTTGGAAAGGTCTTGACAAGATGAATCCAATCCCATTCCGGTGTCAATCCCAAACTTACTAAAAATAGTAAATTCCTGAATGTTGAGAAAAACACATCCCTGCGAAGCTCTCTGAAAACTTAGAAAGAAACTGCCAACCAAACCATGTTCCACGAACAAAAGTAACCACCAAAACATGAAACCCCAATTTCAACCTCCAAGTAACCTATGAGTCTCTGGAATAGGCCAACAGTCAACTATAAAAGGTCAAGCTGGAAAATGGAACATTACATTCTATCACTTGATTCTCCTTCATGATACTGATATAGGTCTGTAATGTTGAATATAGTGTTAGATTTAGGGCACACAACTGAGAGGGGGGGCGAATCAGTTGTATGAAACTGTCTCCTTTTCATATGAACTTAGCTCCACATTGTTAATTAGCAGTATAATAGAAGATCAACCATGGAAGCACAATGTAACAAATCAAGAGTAGAAACACATCAACACATGAGACACCAAGATTTTGACATGGAAAACCCAGTTAAGGGAAAAACCACAGGGTGATTAACCCAAAAAAGTATTATCTATTAGAAGAATAGAAAGAATAAAATGGCACATGCCAATTAGGGCTCACTGCCTAAGCACACTACTCACAAGAGGCTCACTGCCTATAGGAGACACACTATCTACAAAAGGATAAGTATCACATACTTGAACTGGTAAATAGCATCTTCACCATGCTTGAGTCAGTTCCATTTAAGTTCAAACCTTCTGCTCTGCCTTTCACTCTTCTCTTCGCTACCACACGCTCATCTCCTCAAGTATATCCTGAAATGACTTCACAATCCCTTATTTATACATGACATTGACTTAGGAACAAACATCTAAGTCAGCAACCACCTATAAAAGCATCCGCAAGACTTGTAAACCATTCGGTCGGCCAGTCACAGAAGGAACACCATCATCCAGAAGTTGTTCTTCATTTCTAGGACCCCAATTCTAATGTGGATCATAAACATGAACTAAGCACAATCCAAGGACCTCCACAAACTTGCCTGAGACATCGAGAACATCCACACTTCCTCTACTTACTGAAATCCTTCTCTCCTTCATCTGGAACCTCAAGAACATAGTCTGCCATTACTGTCACAAAGGAATAGATAGTTGCGGACCTTCAAACCATGAACTGAATGAGTTGACACAACACACAGACTTCCCCAACACTTCCTCAAATCTGCAGAGTGGGATAATGCATTACCGGACCTCACCGGACCTATCTGTGTCACTCTGTCACCTTTGGACACTTGCTGGAGCCGGTTCTCCTTGAGCGACCATAACTTCTTTAGATCTTCATGTAGACCTCTAGAAACTTTACTAGAGCAACTAAATACTTATATCTACAAACCCTTTAAACCACATCCTCTTATCAGAAACCTATCTTGGACTTTTACCTTGTTGTCATCACTGTTCTTCACTGTTCCTGATTGAGACTAATTTTCTCAATATCCTCATCACACAGCTCATTCAATCCTTCTTATTAATGCAACATGAGTATGTTGACATCAATGACAACACCGGTTAAACCCATACTTGCAACAATCTCCCCCTTTGTCATTGATGGCAACATATGATGTGAAAAACCATCAAGACAAGAACTTCTCCTTACTGTCACAACTCCCCCTATCAACAACAACTATTCACATGTCTTCTCTTCCTGTACTGCTCCCCCTTTGATCATCAACCACTTGTTTTTCACATGTCTTCTCTTCCCCTTTGACATCAATGGCAAAGGGCTCATACTTGCAACTTCAGAATCACACTTGCTGCTCCCCCTAAGTAGCAGCTCCCCATCATAAATCTGGATCACAAGATATGACTGTGATATCCACCAGACTGATGCGCATCAATGCATCCTAGTTGATCATTGGAGGGGCAATAACCCCTAACTTCTCCCTGAGATACTCAAAAGAGTCCTTGGGAAGAGGTTTAGTAAAGATATCTGCAATCTGATCCTTAGAGGGCACATACTCCAATCTGACTTCATCCTTGTTCACTTGCTCTCTCAGAAAGTGAAACTTGATAGATATATGCTTGGTCTTAGAATGCAACACCAGATTCTTAGAAATATTTATTGCACTTGAATTATCATAGAAAATTGTGATAGGCTCCTCATATTCTACTTTAATATCTTTTATCATCTGCTTCATTCACAAAACTTGAGTGCAACCACCTGCTGCTGCAATGTATTCTGCTTCAGTTGTAGACAGAGATATTGCCTCTTGTTTCTTGCTTATCCAAGAGACCAATCTTTTTCCCAAAAAAAATGCTCCACCACTGATACTCTTCTGGTCATCCACATCTCATGCCCAATCTGTATCTGTATATGCATGAAGAGATAAATCATGATCTCTTGGATACCACAGACCATACTCAACTATTCCTTTTAGATACCTAAAAATCTTTTTGATTGCCATGACATGAGATTCTCTAGGAGCAACCTGGAATCTCGCAACAAGACCAATAGCCTGCATTATATCTGGTCTAGTTTAAGTGAGATACAGTAATCCTCCAATCATTGATCTGTAATTTATCTAGTCTACCTTAGGAGAGTCATCATCTTTGCTCAACTTACATCTGGTTGCCATGGGAGTATGCATTGGCTTTGAATCTTCCATTCTAAATTTCCTCAACAATTCTTTCACATATTTTATCTGGGAAATAAAGATTCCTTTCTTTGTTTGAGTAATTTGCAGACCCAAGAAGAAATTCATTTCACCAAGCATCGACATCTCAAACTCACTTTTCATTTGAGTTGCAAAGGTTTTACACATACTGTCTCTTCCTCCAAAGATGATATCATCAACAAATACTTCAACAATCAAAATATTTTCATGATCAATTTTGAAATATAAGTTACTGTCAGCAGTACCTTTGTTGAAGCCAACCTTCAAGAGATGTTTGTCCAATCTTTCATACCATGCCCTTGGGGCTTGCTTTAGTCCATATAGTGCCTTCTTCAACTTGTAGACCATTTCACCATGCTCAGATAATTAAAATCCATCCGGTTGTTCAATGGACACTTCTTCTTCTAAATCACCATTCTAGAAGGCAGACTTGACATCCATCCGATACACTTTGAAGTCTTTGAAGGTAGAAAATGCAAGAAATAATCTAACTGCTTCAATTCTTGCCACCAGAGCAAAAGTTTTTTCAAAGTCAACTCCTTCTATTTGAGAGTAACCTTTGCAGACTAATCTGGCCTTATTTCTGATCACTTTATCAGCTTCATTCAATTTGTTCTGGAAGACCCATTTGTTTCCAGCCACATTTTTATTTCTAGGTCTAGGAACAAGATCCCAAGTGTGATTCTTCTCAATTTGCATCAATTCTTCCTCCATTGCCTTAGTCCAGTTTTCATCATTGCAGGCTTCATTTACTATCTTAGGTTCAATCTTTGAAATTAGACAATACTCATTTGAATTTTGAGCAATTCTCCATCTTGTTTGCACTCCTTTACTTTTGTCACCTATGATTTGATCTTCAGAGTGGTTTAGAGTTACATACCTTGGAACTTTGAGAGTTTCTTGTACCTCTAACTCTTGATCAGTCTCATTGAGACTTATCTCTTCTTCTTGTCTTACCAGATCAACTTGACTTTGTTTCTCAGAAGAGGCTTGGATACTTTGAATCTGAACACCATTTTGATCATCTTCATTATACTCATGAATTCTTGAGGGTCTTTCAATTTCTTCATCAACCTTCACATTTACACTTTCTACAATCTTTCTCAGTCTCTTGTTGTAACAACGGTATGCTTTGCTTTGAGTAGAGTAACCCAAGAATATTCCTTCATCACTTCTAGCATCAAACTTTCCTAGATCTTCATCCCTTTTAATGTAACATCTACTACCAAAGACTTTGAAGTATCTCACAGTGGGAGTAATGCCAAACTAGAGTTCATAAGGAGTCTTACTGGTATAGTTTCTAATTTGAACTCGATTGAGAGTGTAGACTGCAGTGCTGACAACTTCTCTCCATAGATCTGAGGAACATTTGCTTCCATCATCATGGTCCTGGATGCTTCCTGGATGGTCCGGTTCTTTCTCTCAACAACTCCATTCTACTGTCGAGTTCTAGGGGCAGACAACTGTCTCTTTATTCCATGTTTCTCACAGAAGTCTATGAAATCATCGGATGTGAATTCTCCACCTCTATCAGACCTCAGACATTTCAATTTTAATCTGGACTCATTTTCAACCATAGCCTTGAATATTTTGAATTTCTCAAGAGCTTATGATTTCTCTTTCAGAAAGGTTACCCACATCATCAGGGAGTAGTCATCAATTAGCAACATGAAATATCTATCACCTTGCACACTCCTGATTCTTGCTGGACCACATAAGTCAGTATGAACCAAGTCTAATAATCTGATAGAAGATTGTTCCTTGCTTTTGAAAGAGATTCTGCTTTGTTTTCCCAACTGACATTATTTGTACAAACTATTTGTAGGTTTTACCAATTTTGGAAGGTCTCTTATAGCTTAAGTATTGCTTATCTTGATGATATTATCAAAGTTCACATGACACATTCTTCTATGCCATAACCAACTCTGATCAACTTGAACAAATAAACAACTTTTACTAGTACCAGCCAAGTGAAAGATGTTACCTTTTGTTTGGGTACCGAATGCAATCTCTGTTCTAGAACTTTCAAAGATCTTGCATTTTCTATTCCTGGATCTGAGATCATAGCCTTTGTCCACCTACTGTCCAACACTGAGAAGATTATGCTTTAATCCTTCAACATACAGTACATTACCGATTTTTCTTCTTTCCATCAAGAGAAATAGTTCCTCTACCTCTAATTCTGCGAGCAGAATTATCTCCAAACTTTACAATTCCTCCTTCATACTTTTCCAAATTTAAGAACTTATTCCTGTCACCTGTCATATGGTGAGGGCATCCACTATCAATGACCCAATCATCCTTTGCTTCAACTTGAGCAGCCAGAGCTTTTTCTTCAACTTAATGATTGGCAGATATAGAGGATATTGGTTCCTCTTCTTTGATAGCAATAAACACCCATTCATTACCAGATTTGTTTCCTGTCTCTAATTCATCATCTGTTACTCCTTCATTATCATCTTCTTCATGAACATAGTAACAATTCTTTTGAAATCTTGATCTGTTAGGATTTGGTCTTGAAAATCTTTCTGGACATTTTGAGGCAAAATGACCAATTTTATTGCAGTTAAAACACTTGAAAGATAATTTCCCTTCATACTTACCAGATCCTCTTGGTAGTCTTTTTGCAATAAGAGCTTCAAGATGAGCAGTTTCAGCTTCTTCTTCTTCCAAGTCTTTTCTTGCTTGTTCATACCATGATAGGTTTCTTGAAGAGTTTTCTCCTAGATCAAACCTTTGTTTCCCTTTTACAGAGGCACTGACTTTGAATGCAGATTCAGTCTTTGGAGGATCATCTCCAAATTCAGCCATTTCAAAGGTAGCCAACTTACCAACCAATTGATCTCTTGTGACTATTGTGTGAGCTCTAAATTCTTCGATTGCAAAAGCCTTGATTTTATAAGAAGCAAGAAGGGATCTAAGAACTTTGCCAACAATCTCTTCTTCACTTAGGATTCCACCTGCATTTCTAATTCCACAAACCAGCTCATTCACTCTTGGCATAAAAGAGGTAATATTTTCATTATCTCTCATCTTCAGTTTTTCAAATTTCCCTTTTAGACTTTGTAACCTTGCACATTTAACAAACTGATCTCCTTCATGCAAAAGTTCTAGTTTATTCCAAATCTCAAAGGTAGTTGGTAGATCACTAACATTTGAGAGATCTGAGTCAGATAATGCGCTTAGGAGAGCTTCTTTGGTCCGTAAATTGTTTTCAGCATCTGTGATTTCATTTAGGATTGTCGGACCACCTTGTGGAGGTACATATGCTTTTGTAACCATGGACCAGTATGCAAATCCCATACACTATAAGTGACATTTCATGCGACCTTTCCAAAGAGTAAAGTTGGTTCTATCAAACTTCAGAGTATCCTTCTTGTATGACAACATCCCGGATCTCCTCAAGCGGTTAAGCTCTTTTAGAGGAACTTGGCTCTGATACCAATTGTTAGATTCAAGGCACACAACTGAGAGGGGGGGTGAATCAGTTGTATGAAAATTTCTCCTTTTTATATGAATTTAACTCCACATTGTTAATTAGCAGTATAATAGAAGATCAACCATGAAAGCACAATGTAACAAAGCAAGAGTAGAAACACATCAACACATGAGACACCAAGATTTTGACATGGAAAACATGGTTAAGGGAAAAACCATAGGGTGATTAACCCAAGAAAGTATTCTCTGTTAAAAGAACAGAAAGAATAAAATGGCACATGCCAATTAGGGCTCACTACCTAAGCACATTGCTCACAAGAGGCTCACTACCTATAGGAGACACACTATCTACAAAAGGATAAGTATCACATACTTGAACTGGTAAATAGCATCTTCACCATGCTTGAGTCAGTTCCATTTAAGCTCAAACCTTTTGCTCTGCCTTTCACTCTTCTCTTCACTACCACATGCTCATCTCCTCAAGTATATCCTGAAATGACTTCGCAATCCCTTATTTATACATGACATTGACTTAGGAACAAACATCTAAGTCGACAACCACCTACAAAAGCATCCGCAAGACTTGTAAACCATCTGGTCGGCCAGTCACAGAAGGAACACCATCATCCGGAAGTTGTTCTTCATTTCTGGTGTAGGGCACCTAGGAGCACCTTGGTTCCTAAAGTCATTTTGATTACATTTTTTTGAATGTTGTGGTTTTGTTTGTAATAAGGCTTTAGCCATGGATGTAAGGTCCTCTTGTGTGGTCAAGATGATTGGGGTAATCATATAAACCTCAATCATGCTTAGTCCACTTGGACCCTTGTTGTGCTAATTAGGCCTATAAGGTCTAAGGATTGGTTTTTGAGTTTTTTTTGTTGTTTTGGTGTTTTAATATGTTTTAAGGAGTGTGTTGATCATTGGAGACCCATTGGACAAGCCAAACAAATCAACCTCCTTATGTTAAGGCAAAACAACATAATTCTCAAAGTGTGTCACGTAGTAGGTCAGTTCAAAAACCATTTTTGGTGGTTGAAAGTTGTTGGAGAAGTTAGACACTGACTTGGATTGGTTGAAAAAGATTGTAGTTCACTCCTGTACAGCAGAGGAGGTCTGGTATGGAGTTTTGGGCATTCAAACAACAAAAAATAGTCATTTTTCCTGCTTTTCTTACTTTGTATGGCCTCTATGGACTTGTTAGGTGAGAAAATGTTTTTTTTTAAGTACTTGGAGTCAGGGTTCAAATGCAACTGGTTTGAGGCCTTGAAGTGGTTGGAGTCAAAAGATATCAAATTTTCTTTCAAGACTGGTCTAGAAACCCTATTTTCTAGGGCAGTCATAGAAATCCGGCCCTAGAATGCATTCCCATGGTGAAAATTCATAAAACCTAGTGAAATGCAGGCTAGGGATGTACTCTATAGGATTCCAAAAGCATTTGGCTAGGAGAGACTATTTTTGAATTTTAAGGTGATGCCCTAGGTCAAGTATTTCCTTGTATTTGACCAAATTTATGCTATTTGAGGTTGTAGATGATAGAATCCTGATAGGATGAATGAATGGATGGTAGTTTTGTGTTGTTTAGGCATGGTAGAGGCATTCCAAATTCCTGCCCCTAATCTATGCACCCAATTTTAATCACTTGCTTTGTAACCTAGCCCTAAACTGATCAATTAGGCCTAGAGACCTAGTGAGTGTTCTGGATTGCTGGAGTAGAGTTGGAATAGGAGACTTGGAAGTTTGATAGGGTCCCTTAAAGGGTATCTAAAACCATCATTCACTTACCTAGTCATTTGGGATTTTGTCAAGTTATGTTGAGAAAACCTACTTTGGAGGGCTAGTAGCCTTACTAGTCAAGGTATAGGTTGGAGAGTTTTGGGAAGTTAGGGATCAAACCAACTCCATAGAAGGTGTTTATTGATCTGTCTTAAGGTGTTGGAGAAGACTTGAAGGTTGAGTCATCACCCGGATATCAAAACCTTCATATACCCTTGAATGTGCCTTTGGTTGCTTGGTTGAAGGCTAGGTGAAGTGGGTGAGTGGGCAAAGGACAATAGAGTAAACCCTTGTATGGTCTTGTGCCACTCTACATTAGGTGGTATCAGAACCATCAAAGAGATGGGAGATAGAGAAGAAGAGGAGAAAATTCCTCAAAGAGTGACAAATGCCGAATTGGCAAAGATAGTGAGAGAGCAAGCAGCCAAGAACAAAAGGATGGAGGCTGAGATAGAGAAGTTGAAGAAAGACAAGGACAAGAAGAAGAAGCCAGAGGTCATATTAGATTCAAATGAAGAGGATCAAGATGAAGAAAAAGAAGTACCAATGGAAGAGCCACAAGGAGGCATGTCAGAGAGACAATTCCTAGATGCACTTGGAAAGTTGAGTAGGAAGGACACTAAGGTAGACTTACCTATGTTTCCTGGTAAGATGAACCCAAAGGATTGCCTTGATTAGATTGAGGCAATGGAGAACTATTTTGAATGTGAAGAAGTGGCAGAAAATCAGAAAGTGAGGATTACCAAATCAAGAATGAAAGGGCCAGCCTTGAGTTGGTGGAATTTTATTCAAAATGAAAGGGTAGAGGATGATAGGAATACTATCTCTACATGGAGGAAGATGGTCCTTGAAATCAAGAAGCAATTTGTCCCTGAAGATTATGAGGTCAACTTAAATAAGAAGTTGCATAACTTGAGACAGAAGGACGTGGACGTGAGCACCTACACAGAGGAGTTTCACAAGATGACATTGAAAGCCAAGATGCTTGAGAATGAAAAATAGAAGCTTGCAAGGTATCTCAATGACCTTAAGTGCTCCATTCAAGATGAATTAACCCTCTTTAACCCAGAGACAGTCTATAAGTGTTTTCAAATGGCATTGAGGATTGAGGCCAAACAAAGGAGAAAAGGTGATTCATTTAGCAGAGGCAGAGGTAATATGAATTTCAGAGGTAGGGGCATATTTCAAAATAGAGATAACTTTCCTAGATACCAAGAAGGCAGATCACAAGAAGGCAACCAAGGATAGGCTAACAGAAACAGTGCTGATAAGGGTCAGTTTAGAGGGAGAGGCAATGGCAGAGGAAGAAGTGGGGGCAGGGGTCCCAATGTGTTTATTGGAAGGTGTTTCTCTTGTAATCAGATAGGACATCAGTCCTTTAGGTGCCTGAAAAAGATGGGAAACACTGATGCAAATTAGAAAGAGAGAAGGGTGCAACTCCTTCAAGAAGAGGACTGTCAAAGCACCACAAGTTATCAATTAGCCTCTTCCAAGTCTGCAGCACCTGAGAGTGGAAAATGCATCATGTTTAACAGGTCACTCATCATGCCAGCCAGCAAGGAGCAGCCCCAAAGGAACAACTTGTTCAGAACCACTTGCAAGGTGAAAGGAAAAGTTTGCAAGGTAATAGTTGATTCAGGTTCTTCTAAAAGTTTGGCTTCTAATGAAATGGTGACTAAGTTAGGATTGGAAAGGATACCTCATCCTAACCCCTATAGAGTCTTTTGGCTAACCAAGGAACAACAAATTGTGGTGAAAGAGCAATTTTGGGTTGAATTCAAGATAGGTGAATATCATGATAGGATTCTTTGTGAGATAGTGGATATGGATGCATGCCACCTTCTTCTTGGAAGGCCTTGGCAACATGACACAAGGGCCCAACATGATGGTAAGCAAAATGTGATTCATTTGTCCAAAAATGGTGAAAATTTCACAATGACTCCTTTGATTGATGATTGCAAAGAGAAGGTCATTTCTAGTTCAGTTATGTTGGTAGGTGAAAAAGAGTTTTTGGCTAACCTCAAGGAAGAGAAAGTGCCATGTTTTGCAGTAGTTATCAAGCCCAAGGATGTAAATCCCAAGAAGGCCAAAGTGCAGCAACCTCTTAGGAGGATTGGACCAAAGGAAGTGGAAGAACTATTGGAAAGGTTCCATGATGTGATAGCTGATGAGAGTAAGGATGCCCTTCCACCAAAGAGGGAGATTAGTCATTGCATTGATCTCATCCCTGGATCCACCCTACCAAACCAAGCAGCCTACAAGTTGACTCCAGAGCAAAATACAGAAGTGGCAAGACAAATCCAAGACTTATTGGATAGAGGGCTTATTAGGAGGAGTATTAGTCCATGTGCAGTACCTGCAGTACTTGCACCCAAGAAGGAAGGTACATGGAGACTATGCACTAACTCTAGGGCCATTAATAAGATCACTATCAGGTATAGATTTCCAATGCCTAGAATAGAAGATTTAATGGATTGCTTGGGTAGGGCTAAGTATTTTACCAAGATAGATCTAAAAAGTGGTTATCACCAAATTAGGATAAGGGAGGGGGATGAGTGGAAAACTGCCTTTAAAACCAATGGAGGACTATTTGAATGGGTTGTCATGCCTTTTGGCTTATCAAATGCACCAAGCACCTTCATGAGATTGATGAACGAGGTGCTAAAACCTTTCCTTAACAAGTTTATTGTTGTTTATTTGGATGATATACTAATTTTTAGTGACAGCAAGGAAGATCACATAAGACATATCCATGAAGTGCTCAGGAGACTTCAAGAGGAGAAGTTGAGAGTCAATCTTGACAAATGTGTCTTCCTATAAGAAGAGTTGATATTCTTGGGGTTTGTCATCTCTAAGGGCAGTCTAAAAATGGATCCAAGCAAGGTGGAAGCCATTCTTAATTGGCCCACACCTACAACAGCCTCTGAGGTAAGGAGTTTCCATGGTTTGTGTAGCTTTTATAGAAAGTTCATTAGAGGGTTTAGTGGTATTTGTGCTCCACTTGTTGACACCATAAAAGGGGGCAAGAAATGCGTATTTGTGTGGACAAATGAGTCCAATCAAGCCTTTGAACTATTAAAGAAAAAAATATCAGAACAACTGGTCCTTGTTCTACTTGATTTTGACAAGGTCTTATTGGTAGAGTGTGATGCAAGTAAGAGGGATGTTGGGGGAGTCCTAAGTCAAGATGGGAGGCCTGTAGCCTTCTTTAGTGAGAAGTTAAATGAGGCAAAATAGAACTACTCGACCTATGATCTAGAATTATATGCCATGGTTCAATTATTGAGGAAGTGGAGACACTACTTATTGCCAAAGGAATTTATAGTTTTTACTGATAACCATGCATTGAGCTTCTTGAATAGGTAGCAAAAGTTAAATCACAGACATGTCAAGTGGATGGAGTACATCCAAGCATACACCTTCTCAATAAAACACAAGAAAGGAGTGGCCAATAAGGTAGCCGATGCCTTTAGTAGGAGGAATCTTGTTGTACAAGCCATTCAGTTGGAAAGTACATGTATTCATGCCATCAAAGATCAATATGTAGCAGATGAAGACTTCAAAGAACCATACCTATCTTGCAAGGCCATGACAGGAAGGTATAACACTAATTTTTCTGATTTTTTGATACAAGATGGATATCTTTTCAAGGGTAGCATGTTGTGTATCCCAAGAGGGTCTATTATAGAGAATATTATTAAGGAAAAGCACTGTGGCAGCATGTTACGTCACTTTGGCATTGATAAGACCCTAGAATTGGTTAGGAGATACTATTTTTGGCCAAAGTTGCCAACCAATGTAAGGAAGTTTGTTGAAACTTGTCAAATTTTCCAAAGAACAAAGGGGCATACATCAAATGCAGGTTTATACACTCCTCTACCTATTCCTTCAAAGCCTTGGGATTCCATAATCATGGACTTTGTAATTGGTTTGCCTAGGACCAAGAATGGACATGATAGCATCTTTGTGGTTGTTGATAGGTTCTCAAAAATGGCTCACTTCATCCCATGTAAAACCACACATGATGCCTCACACATAGTAGGTCTCTTCTTCAAGGAAATAGTCAGGTTACATGGTTTACCTTTGTTCATAATCTTTGACAGAGACCCCAAGTTCATAGGACACTTTTGGAGGACACTTTGGAAGAGACTAGGTACCAACTTGTCATTATCATCTACCTATCACCCTCAGTCTGATGAACAAATAGAGGTGATTAATAGGTCACTTGGTAACCTCCTAAGATGCCTAACAAAGGAGCAGGGTGCTAGTTGGGATTCAATTTTGGCTTAGGTAGAGTTCTCATACAATGACACTGTCAATAGAAGCACCAGCCTGTCTCCTTTCCAAATTGTTTATGGTACTCACCCAAGGGGTATTCTAGAACTTGGGGAGGTTAAAGGACTAGAAAATAGAAGTGCCTTGGTTGAAGACTTCATTCAAGTGATGAAAGATGTCCATGAACAAGTACAACAAAAGTTGCAGTCCACTTCTCAGAAATATAAACAGTTTGCTGACAGAAGGAGAAGGGATTTGTAGTTCAAAGAAGGGGATTTGGTAATGGTCCATCTCAAGAAGGAGAGACTCCCTATAGGTAAATATACAAAGCTGTTCATGAAGAAGATTGGGCCTTGTGAAGTGCTCAAGAAATGTGGAGAAAATGCATATAAAATCAGACTTCCTGATGGCATTGCTTTGTCTCCAATTTTTAATGTTTCAAACCTTTATCCCTATAAAGGAACTAATCCTCAGACTACTGATAGAGAATACCAAACTAATCAGACACTCCAAGAACTGATTCCTACATCTCCTAGTTAGATTGAGTGCATTTTGGATAAGAGGATTGTAAAATAGACTAGGAAGCACACCTATCATGAATACTTCGTGAAGTGGCTTAACAAACCTCAGGAGGATGCCACTTGGATGAGAAAAACAAACATTAAGAAGTCAAATTTCACATTTGATAACATTCCTAACTCAAGAGACTTGAGTTCTGTTTGACAATGGGTGTATGGTGCAGGGCACCTAGGAGCACCTTGGTTCCTAAAGTCATTTTGATTGCATTTTTTTGAAAGTTGTGGTTTTGTTTGTAATAAGGCTTTAGCCATGGATGTAAGGTCCTCTTGTGTGGTCAAGATGATTGGGGTAATCATATAAACCTCAATCATGCTTAGTCCACTTGGACCCTTGTTGTGCCAATTAGGCCTATAAGGTCTAAGGATTGGTTTTTGAGTTTTTTTTGTTGTTTTGGTGTTTTAATATGTTTTAAGGAGTGTGGTGATCATTGGAGATCCATTGGACAAGCCAAACAAATCAACCTCCTTATGTTAAGGCAAAACAACATAATTGTCAAAGTGTGTCATGTAGTAGGTCGGTTCAAAAACCATTTTTGGCAGTTGAATGTTGTTGGAGAAGTTAGACACCAACTTGGATCAGTTGAAAAAGATTGTAGTTCACTCTTGTATAGCAGAGGAGGTCTGGTACGAAGTTTTGGGCATTAAAACAATAGAAAACAGTCATTTTTTCCTACTTTTCTTATTGTGTACGACCTGTACAGACTTGTTAGGTGAGAAAATGTTTTTTTTTAAAGTGCTTGGAGTCAGGGTTCAAATGCAACTAGTTTAAGGTCTTGAAGTGGTCGGAGTCAAAAGATATCAAATTTTCTTTCAAGACTGGTCTAGAAACCCTATTTTCTAGGGTAGTCATAGAAATCCGGCCCTAGAATGCATTCCCACTAGTGAAAATTCATAAAAACTAGTGAAATGTAGGCTAGGGATGTACTCTACAGGATTCCAAAAGCATTTGGCTAGGAGAGACTATTTTTAAATTTTAAGGTGATGCCCTAGGTCAAGTATTTCCTTGTATTTAACCAAATTTATGCTATTTGAAGTTGTAGATGATAGAATCCTGATAGTGTGAGTGAATGGATGGTGGTTTTGTGTTGTTTGGGCATGGTAGAGGCATTCCAAATTCCTACCCCTGATCTATGCACCCAATTTTAATCACTTGCTTTGTAACCTAGCCCTAAACTGATCAATTAGGCCTAGAGACCTAGTGAGTGTTCTGAATTGCTAGAGTAGAGTTGGAACAGGAGACTTGGAAGTTTGATAGGTTTCCTTAAAGGGTATCTAAAACTAGCATTCACTTACCTAGTCATTTGGGATTTTGTCAAGTTGTGTTGAGAAAACCTAGTTTGGAGGGCTAGTAGCCTTACTAGTCAAGGTATAGGTTGGAGAGTTTTGGGAAGTTGGGGATCAAACCAACTACATAGAAGGTGTTTATTGATTTGTGTTAAGGTGTTGGAGAAGCCTTGAAGGTTGAGTTATCACCTAGATATCAAAACCTTCATATACCCTTGAATGTGCCTTTGGTTGCTTGGTTGAAGGCTAGGTGAAGTGGCTGAGTGGGAAAAGGACAATAGAGTAAACCCTTGTGTGGTGCTTCCCTTGTGCCACTCTGCATCAATTTCTAGGACACCAATTCTAATGCAGGTCATAAACATGAACTGAGCATGATCCAAGGACCTCCACAAACTTGCCTGAGACACCAAGAACATCCGCACTTCCTCTACTTACTGAAATCCTTCTCTCCTTCATCCGGAACCTCAAGAACACAATCTGCCATTACTGTCACAAAGGAATAGATAGTTGCAGACCTTCAAACCATGAACTGAATGAGTTGACACAACACACAGACTTCCCCAACACTTCCTCAAATCTGCAGAGTGGGATAATGCATTACCGGACCTCACTGGACCTATCTGTGTCACTCTGTCACCTTTGGACACTTGCTGGAGCTGGTTCTCCTTGAGTGACCATAACTTCTTTAGATCTTCATGTAGACCTCTAGAAACTTTACTAGAGCAACTAAATACTTATATCTACAAACCCTTTAAACCACATCCTCTTATCAGAAACCTATCTTGGACTTTTACCTTGTTGTCATCATTGTTCTTCAATGTTCCTCATTGAGACTAATTTTCTCAATATCCTCAGTACACAGCTCATTCAATCCTTCTTATTAATGCAACATGAGTATGTTGACATCAATGACAACACTAGTTAAACCAATACTTGCAACTTATAGATGATATACCAAATGTGTCTGGTAGCTCCACTTCATATGCATTTCCTAAATTAAACTTCCTAAAACTCTTACATGGTCCAAACTTCTTCATCTTCATCTTGTTGTAATTTCCCAATGGAAATCTCTCTCTTCTCAAATATACCATTACTTCATCTCCAACTAAAAATTCTTTGTGTCTCCTCTTCTCATTTGCTTGCTCCTTATACTTATTATTCATCTCCTACAAATGTTTTCTAACTTGATTATGTAGAGTCTCCACGTATCCTACAAATTATTTTGTCTGTGCACTTCTCTTATTCTCCATACTGATGTCTCTCAACTTTGCAACTCCTCTAGGTTTTAATCTAGTCACAATCTCAAATGGTGTCTTCCTTGTACTCCTATTCACTAAATTATTATATGCAAACTCTGCTTGTGGTATAATTAGATCCCAATTTCTTAGCTTGTCTCCTACTAAACATCTCAACAAGTTATTGAAACTCCTATTTACCACTTTTGTTTGTCCATCTATCTATGGATGAAATGTTGAACTAAACTTTAGGTCTATCTTCATCTTCTTTCACAATGTCCTCCAGAAGTATCAAATGAATCTTGTGTCCGTGTCTGAAACTATACTCTTAGGTAATCCATGCAATCTCACAATCTCATTGAAAAATAGGTTAGCAACATGCACATCATTTGTCTTCAATACAAATGTACAACTTTGCATGAACTCTACCCATCTCATATGTCTCTAATTCAACTTTCCCTAACTATTCAAATATTGTAAATCCTAATGATCTGTGTACAACACAAACTCCTTAGGTAACAAGTAATGTCTCCACTTCTTCAAAGCTTGAATTATGGCATAAAACTCCTGGTCATAAACTAAATATCTTCTCCTTGTATCATTCAACTTCTCACTAAAATATGCTGCTGGTCTCCCTTCTTGACTTAACACTACTCCTATTGCACTTCCATTGGCATCACAATCTACTTGAAATACTTTGTTAAATTTTGGTAATGCTAACACTAGTTGCTCTACCACTTTTTACTTCAACAATTCAAAACTCTTATCTGGTCCTGATGTCCACTTGAAATCCTTTTTGTCACCTCTCATTATCTCTATCATTGGTGTGAATATTGAAATAAAATTCTTAATGAACTTCTGGTAGAAGTTTGCTAGTCCATGAAATGATCTTACCTCTCCAATGCTCTCGAGTGTTGGTCATTCAACATTGCTCTAACTTTCTTAGGGTCCATCTTCAATTCTTCCACAAAAATTACAAATTGCAAATATACCAACTCTTCCTTCATGTTTATCAACAACTTCACTTCCTTGTCTAATATGCCACACATATTCTTTTGTTTTACTAAAAATTAGAATATCATCCAAGTATACAATAACAAACTTACCCAAGAAATTCTTCTTAACCTCATTCATCAGCCTCATGGAAGTACTTAGTGCATTACTGAATCTAAAAGGCATCACTAACCATTCATGCAATCCCTCATTTGTCTTAAATGTAGTCTTCCATTCATCTCCTTCTCTGATCCTGATCTAATGGTATCTACTCTTCAAGTCTATCTTTGTGAAATACTTTGCTCCACTCAAATAGTCCATGATGTCATCCATTCTTGGAAATGGAAATCTATACTTAACTATGATCTTATTGATTGCTCTAGAGTCTGTACACATCCTCCATTCTATGTCTTTCATTGGTGCTAGTACTGCAGGTACTGTACATGTGCTTAAACTTTCTCTGATAAATCCTTTCCTCAACAATTCATGTATTTGTCTATTTAGCTTTGTTGATAACTAAGACGAGGGGGTGAATCAGTTGTCTTAATTATTTCAGCTTTCTAAATTTCCTTATCAATTAGTGCAATATTAAATTAAATAAGCAAACATAACCTATGAAATGGAAATAACATCAATACACATGACACAATGATTTTGACATGGAAAAACCTGTTAGGGGAAAAACCACGGGGTGATTAACCCAAGATGTATTCTCTGTTAGAAGAATAAGATAGTACAAAATGGCACTTGCCAATTAGGGCTCACTGCCTGAGCACATTGCTCACAAGAGGGTCACTGCCTATAATAGTTTATACAAGGAAACTAGATACTTGAACTGATGAGAAGTATCCACATATGCTGAGGTTTAGTTCCAGTTAAGCCTAATATACTGATCTGCTATACTTCATTCTTACTCTCCTTAGGTGTTGCTGCCTTGTTACATTCTAGACCTGTCTTACTATCTTCACACTGCTCTTCTACTTTTCTTCGTACCAGACTATACACCACACATACATTCATATCTAAATCTATCTGGTATATATATCCACACCAAAGATTTCATCCACTTTCTAGTTGGCATCCAGAATACTCAATATTTTCCCAAACTTTGATCTGTCGGCTGAATCTTTGCATACCAATTAATGCAGATCAAAGAGATGCTTATAGAAGTCATCAATCATGTCATCCAATCATGATTGATACCTTAGGAAGCTTGATCACCATCAATATATCATCTGGATTTAGGTCTAATGCTCTACCGATTAGTTCTTCCTCTGTCTACTCTGCCAAACAGAAACCCAACACTCAAGTGCTCATGTCTCTTCACTCTTTCATCACCAGAGGCTCAATCCTAGAATTTATCAGTCAAGGTACTCCTATTGACTTCCCCAAATCCACACTTTACTGAGATACTTCCTTTGAGAGATCCGGACCTGACTATCAGACCCTGCTGCATGCTCTGTTCTTGCTTACCAGACCACAACACTTCTTCAATCTGACTTCTGGTATAGGCACACCATGTTCTGCAGATGGGTGGGATGAACTTTTTTTCCATCAATGGCAACACTCATGAAGCCATATAGTGTCTCTTGCCAACAATCTCCCCTTTGGCATTGATGGAAACACTTAGTGAAAAATGACTAAGTGTCACACTATACTCCCCCTTGGCTAATACTTTGTTCTTATGTACATTTTCCAGAGCTCCCCCTTAGTTGAATTCCTCATTTTTCACTGCTCCTCACTCCCCCTTTCACATCAATAGCAAAGGGTGGGGTTCACATACCAAAATTTCCAAAAACAATCTATACTTAGCCGCATAAAACATATATACATGTTTTACCTACATATACTGAACTATATCTACAAATGTGGTCTTTAGTTGTACCACTTCTGTCATCCAACTCTTCCTTATCCTATCCAAAATTGAGATATGACCACTCAACAAGAATGCAAAAGCTTCTACCCTTTTTAGATCTGTCAGATCACTAGTGCGGGCTGTAGTCTGAGCATCACTTAGGGCCTCATGCATGGCCTCTAACTTAGGGATAATGATCCCTCTAAGTTCACTCAACCTACTTCTTCTATTTTTCTTTTCCTTCTCAAGCTTCTTAATTTCATTCAAGATTGCAATAGTCTGACATTCTTGATTTATTACGGGAGATGAGAGAGGATCAAAACTTTGAGACAAACTTAGTAGTTTATCTTCTCGCTCTTTTACTTTCTTATCAACATCTTTGGTCACTTTGGGCTAGGATAAACAAAATTTATAAATATTTCTGCCATCTTTGAGAGCATTTTCTAAACTCTTCATCCCAATATCCATAACTCTCCTGTCATTTGAGATTAGACCCTATAATTTAGAGAATCTCTTATCCAAAAATTCTTTCCTAACTTTCTCTTCTACTACTTTCTCTAAAGAATCAAAATGAGTATTAACAAAATTTATAAGACTTTAGATTACCGGATGTGGAGGCTGTAGGATCCTTTTAGAAGGATGGCATGATCTTTTCCAATACACCAGATGCAGTTTCTATGAGCTCACAGTCTTCAATGTGAGACTTCAGCATTTTTTCTTTTGCCTTTGCTTGAGTGAAGGAAGCTAGTTTCATGGTTTGAACCGGAGAGAGGGAATCAAAATTAAATGGACCTTGAAGCAATTCCATCATCTCTTTGGTCAAGAACTCTTTGACTGCTTTTGCTATGTCTCTTGCTAGAGACAAAATTTTCTCCCCTCCTGCAGCCTTACCACTATCATCTGTGGCCTTCTCTGTTGGAGTTTTCTCTTTGGCAGCCTTGCTACTGTCATCTTCTTTTTCATTTGCTTCTTGACTGATCTTCTCTTCTACTCTTTCTTCTCCTTTGGATCCTGAGTCAGCAAGGGAAACTGGATGAGAGATATTTACTTCTTCTTGGACTTCCTCTTCTAGAATAGAGGAATCTAAATCCTTATCTTTTTCTTCACCTGTCTCCTTTACCTCTTCTGTCACTATCTTAGTAGATTCTTTTTCAACATCTGTAGCTGAGGGATCATCACCTATGTCCTCTATAATAGGAATGTTGAATCTTTTGTAGCATTCCGAAGGATCTCTTATGTCTCTTTTGCTACTTTGTCAGTTTCTCCGAGCATGAGTTGATTCATTCTGGCTTTGCTCCGAAACTCATTCTTACAATCTTTGAAGATCATATTCTTCTGCTTAGGAGTGATTGAAGGATATAGCTATAGCTATCTATTCTCAGATCTTAAGATCCTTTGCCATAGCATTATTCTTTCTTATTTCTAATTCCTTCTCTAAGCTTTTGGGAATGAGAGATATGATTTCAATAAAAGCCTTGTTGTAGATATTCAGATACCTGACTATGGCTTCTTGCAAGATCTTTTGGTCAGCTTCATTGTAATCATCATAGAATTCAGCCATTGGTTGAAGGTTCCTTCAGCCACTGGTTGAAGGTTCCCATCCACAATAATTGATTTTATGATGTCATCAATGCACAGAGTAGGCTTCTCAACAAATTCTTTTGTTATTTCTTTAGTAGAGGGTTCATCGGATGTTTTCCTTTTCTTCTTCATTTTCTTTACTTCCTCATTTAATTCTGTCTCTTCTTCATCCTTTTGGCTTTTGTAAGACCTTGTTGCCTTTTTCTTGGTTCTCTTTTCTCCTTTTCCAGATGTCTGAGCTTTTAGTTTTGAAGCCTTTTGACCCTTGGAAGTGGCAGGTGCAGAGCTTTTGGTTGATCTGGTCCAAGAAGGGGCTTGTACTGGAGCACTTTCTTTTTCTACCTTTTCTTTTTCTACCCTTTCCATATTTTCTCTATTTGCATCTAGTGCCTCTTTTGAGATTCCATGCCTCTTGGCAAACTCTTCTACTTCCCTCCTCACTTTTATTTTTATTTCTGGTTGTCTTAGCTCCACATGGATCTTCACACATAATTATTCAAATGTTCCAAACCTTTCTGCTTTAGGATCCTTGGGTTGACTGAGCATGTGTTGAACATGTAGCTCAACAATTTTCTCATCTACTTCATACGCCATTAGCATGATCCAGACTATTCTTGGCTCTACTGCCTCCATTAGACATTGATCAGTTTCTACCATAAAGCATATTGTATCTTTATACTTTTCAACTAAGGATTGGGGGATTCTCTCTCTTGCTTGCATCATGCTCTAAAAATTCTTGAAGTAGCCCCAGAGTGCTATATTATGTGCCTTGGCATCACCAAGCCCATGGATATAATCTCTGATTTGGATGGCTACTGGTCTATCATTTTGCCATACCCAACCACTAGATCCGAGAAGCTCATTCATGAAGTAGAAGAACAAGCACAGTAACAGCCCACCATACTTGAAGGAGTTCTTCTTGTCCTTCTTGATCTTTTGGAGGTTTTCCATTAGTTGTTTTAGAAGGAGTTCACAAAGATCATAATCTACATTTTTTCTGAACATTTCATAAGCAGTGTAAATTACAATTTCAAGTACTAAATTTTCCCTGCTAGAGTGATATATCGTATATCCGATGATCATGGAGGCAAACTTGACATCTGGATCAGTGATGTCTTCTATTGTCATTGCTCTTTTATCAAATTTTGATCCGGTAGCCTCACTCACAGTTTGATTTTTGATGGATTTGGGAATAGGAATCCCACCAGATGAGTACAATCCGGTTATTGCCCTAATTTCATCCTTGGTTATCTTAAATGGTCCATTCAACCAATGAAGTTATCATGCACTCTGCTCAAAATATATCAGACCCATTCTTCTTCTGCAAAATAGGGAAAATGAATGCATTGTGCAAAATGCTTGTCCCAGATGGCTTTATACTGAGTTTTGAGTTCAAATGAGTCATCTATCAAATGCTTGTGATAGATATCAACTAGTTTAGATTCCCCATAATCTTAAATATTCACATGAATATATGCCCTAACATCTTCTACATGTAGAACCCCATGCGAAATGCTTGAAAAGGTGCCTAAGGGATCAACTTCTAGGGATTTATATGGATGTTTCTTGAATTTAGGATGTGTCCTATTAGTGATCTTTACAACATTCGGTGCAGTCATCTTCAAAAGATTTTACAGAGAAATATTTAATAACAGAAAATACCTTTTGCACTTCTAGGATCCGCAGAGTAAGTCCGATTGATTTGCTAGATGAATCGACTTCAACGGTTGGTCTTTGAGAAATTTGAAACAATTTGTTGTAGAGCTCCTTTTCTTTTCTTCTTGAATGCAAATGTATGAATTACAAGTGAATGGACCCTTTTATTTATGGGAAAACCCTAATTTCATATTGCAATAAATGTGCAACTCAAGTCATTCAAGTTGCCTGGTTCTTCTTATTTTGAGAAATATCTTTTTCCGGATCACTGAGATATACTTAAAGTTATCCTTGGTGATTAATAACAAATTATCTTACTTTCCCCAAATACTTGATCTATCCACAGAACAAGATGCCTCAAATTTGAATCATACTAGATTTAACTATGATAATCCTGTTTTACCGGATGACTATTAAACCAGATCAATCTTGGAAGATTAGACTCTTCAAATCTTCCTGCAGATTTTCCATATCTTTACCAAGATTTCTTTAGATGTTTCTCTGAGAATCCTTTAATCTGCAACTTCCCATGTGCCAATTTCAGGCACCAATTGATTGGCTAGGGGATTTGTTTTTCTTAGTGACTCCCCCTGAGCCAAAGCTCATCTACTTAATTTCTGAAAGGATTATTAGCACCAGATTCTGGTGTGGATCCATCCCCAACATTCTCTGTGCTTCTCTTCACCTAGATCTTATTCATCTCCCTTTGAATTTCATCCACGTTTACTTTTCTCTTTCCTTTGTCTTGGCTATGATTATACTGTTCTGAACCCCTTTTGTCTTGATTCTTACTTCTACAGAATTTGGCAGTATGACCAGATCTATTGCAACTGTAGCACACAATATTTCTTTGCATATTTGATTGATATCCTCTTGATCTACACTGATTAGCCATATGTCCCATTCTATTGCATGTAAAGCATCTACCATTGAATGAATTATTTATTTGTATGTTTCTACACTCATGGGATTTGTTACCATACCTTTTGCAATTGAAGCAATGTCTGGAGAAGGATGTATTAGTCTGATTCATTCTTTTTCTGCATTGATTTTCTTTGTGACCAAAGTTGTTGCAGTTGTGGCAGTATCCATTGAAAGATGGATATCTTTGAGCATTTGGTTGTCTTACCAAAGGTCTTCTAGGCCTGTTTCTTGGATGTTTTGATCTTGAGTTCTTTTGACCAGATCCAGAGCTTTCACCTTTTTCATACCCCAAGCCTTGCTTGTCATCCACCCTCTTTTGGCTTTGAAGAAGAACTTCAAGTTGAGTAGAGCTTATCTTGAATTTCTCTTTGTATTCATTTGCTAATTGAAGATCCCTTTTAAGAGTGTCAATCTGATTCTCAAGTTGTTCTTCATTATCTCTAGCTTCTTCAAGATCAGATTCGAGATGCCTGATTATTCTATCCATTTTGTGGTAGTCTTCTGACTTCTCCTTGAGAGATTGTCTTAGATCATCTTCAGTTTTTCTTTTCTCTTCAATTTCTTGGGTGAATTTCATAACTCCTGATTTCATTTCATGTCTTACCATAATGACCTCTTTTGATAACTTTTCACATAACTTGGTTTTCTCCTTTAGATCTTCATTTGTACCATTGTCTTCACTTTGACTTGCTAATTGCTAAAGTAGATCTTTTCTCTTTTTCATAGAGATGCTTAGCTTCCTTTTTAGTTCATTTATGAAATCATCATCCTGTTTGAGTCTTTCCTTCAATTCATTGACTTCAGAGTTTGATTGCTCAAGATCATCTAGGGTAGACTGAAGTTGTTCCCTCATACCATACACATCCATTTGAGTTCCCAGATCTTCCTCAAGCTATTAGGCTCTTTGGAGGAAATTGGCTTTGATACCAATTGTTGATAACTAAGAGGGGGGGTGAATTAGTTATCTTAATTATTTTAGCTTTCTAAATTTCATTATCAATTAGTGCAGTATTAAATTAAATAAGCAAACATAACCTCTGAAATGGAAATAATCTCAATACACATGACACAATGATTTTGACGTGGAAAACCCTGCTAGGTGAAAAACCATAGGGTGATTAACCCAAGATGTATTCTCTGTTAGAAGAATAAGATAGTACAAAATGGCACTTGCCAATTAGGGCTCATTGCCCAAGCACACTGCTCACAAGAGGCTCACTACCTACAATAGTTTATACAAGGAAACTAGATACTTGAACTGATGAGAAGCATCCACATATGCTAAGGTTCAGTTCTGGTTAAGCCTAATATACTTATCTACTATACTTCATTCTTACTCTCCTTAGGTGTTGTTGTCCTATTACATTCCGAACTTGTCTTACTGCCTTCACACTACTCTTCTTCTTTTCTTCGCACCACACTATACGCCACACATACATTCATATCCAAATCTATCTGATATATATATCCACACCAAAGATTTCATCCACTTTCTAGTCAGCATCCGGAATACTCAATATCTTCCCAAACTCTGATCTGTCAGCTGAATCTTTGCATACCAAGTAATGCAGATCAAAGAGATGCTTATAGATGTCATCAATCATGTCAGCCAATCATGATTGATACCTCAGGAAGCTTGATCACCATCAATATCTCATCCAGATTTAGGTCTGATGCTCTACCGGTTAGTTATTCCTTTGTCTACTCTGCCAAATAGAAACCCAACACTCAAGTGCTCATGTCTCTTCACTCTTCCATCACCGGAGGCTCAATCCCTACAATCTATCAGTCAAGGTACTCCTATTGACTTCCCCAAATCCACACTTTACTGAGATACTTCCTTTGAGAGATCTGGACCTGACTATCAGACCCTACTGCATGCTCTATTCTTGCTTACCAGACCACAACACTTCTTCAATTTGACTTTCGGTATAGGCACACCATGTTCTACGGATGGGTGAGATGAACTTTGTTGCCATCAATGACAACACTCATGAAGCCATATAGTATTTCTTGCCAAGAAGATTTGAATTCTTTGCTGGTGTCATCTAGTGTGCTACTTTGTTATGAAAACTAGCTCTAGGTATAAGGTCCATATGATGACTGATAGTCTGGATTGGTGGCAATCCTTGAGGTACATAATTTTATATGATATAGAAGTTTCATACTCTATAAACAATTCAATTATCTCTTTTAGTTGTGACTCTTCTACTTTTCTAGTAATAGTCTCTGCACTTAGGTCTCCACACTTCTTAGGAATCAAATAAAAACACATATTCTCATGTCTCAATCCATCCAAAAATTTCCTTCCATCAACCAAACAGATTCTAGCATTCCCACATTCTTCACTTTTAGGTTCATCTTCCGAATGTATAAAGATATGTTTCTTCCCATTTGATTTTATAGTAGGGTATGTGCAGGATCATTGCAGGCCAAACAGTGGCAATGGAAAAAAATTCACATCTTTACTTAGCCAAATTCGTGACTTGGCCAACTTTGACTTTCATAGGCATGTTAAAAATATCCATTTTGTGGTTTAAAAAACCAATTTTATAGTTCCAAGAAATGGATATCCATTTTCCAGAAATGGATATCCGTTTCTTGGAACTATAAAAATGGTTTTTTTTCAATTCTTTTGATTGGTTTTTTAATTATTTTCATTGGTGTGTGTCATGTTGTGATGTCTCAAGGAATGGGAAGAAAGCATGGTGATTCATAAGATAATATGAAGAATGATGGTAGAGTGAATTGGCATTGTGGTAACTGTAGCATGTCATGGGGTGAATCATGCGTTAATATAGGTTATGGAATGAAAAAGGGGAGGTATGGGTATGGTTGAATGGAGTAATGAGGTGATTTAATTGGTGATGACCTAGGTGAAGTGATGGGTAAGGTGTCTTATGTGGGATTGCTAGAAAGTGTGATTAGTAATGGTGAGCATAGCTAAATGTCATCTTCTAAGGGTTCAAAGGTGAGGAAAGTGTAAGATGGGGATATGGGATAATCTATGGTTTAATTATTATTCAAGGGAGACTCCTTAAAATGATTATCAATGGTGGTGTCGATAGGGGGATTGGGGTCTATGAATGTAGGTGTGGGAATGTGAGCTATGACATTAGGATTGTATTGGATGAATAATGTAAGGTAGGGGCACCTATCTAGTGATGGAAGGGGACACATGATCAAATGATGTTTGGGGAACAGATTTCCTTAGGAAAGTAAGGATTTGGGTAAGTGTCTAGGGTTTGGTGGAGAAGAATTTATGGAAAATTTAGAGGTCATTAAAATTGACATGAATAGAAGAAGTAAAAGACATGGCCAAGGATAAATGGTAGGCTCAAAATAGGATAACTAGGACTATGATGATGAAGATGGAAAGAAAAGTCAACAACAATAGTATGATATAGGGATAGGATTAGAAAATAAGAGTACTACAACTAGCAAGAGGAAAGCGAGGACATAATGCAAAGTTAACATGGCATGAACTCTCTTGGAAGGCTAAGCATGGATTATAAGAAGATTGGACTAGTTGCATCTGTTAGGTTCACCAAAAGAAAGAACCTTAAAGGTTAACCTTAATTAGGTAAGGTTATTTTTGAGTGTGGTTGTTTGTGCAACAATCTATAAATTAATGTTACGTACGGATAAATCTAACTATACTAACATTTTAATATCCATGAGAGCTAGGAGTAACAATTAACTAAAAACTTGGCAAACAATACAACTTGGACACATGTAGGACTTGGAAAATGGAAAACAATAAGTATTAAATATGGAAAACAATGAAAAAGTGGTATTAGTTGCACCTATGTAGAGAAGTGGTCTTTATGAAAGATGCTTAGAATTATGCTCTATATCTATTTGTGAAGTTTGGAGGTGATTGGACCTAAATGATATGACCACCATATGCAAAATAGCCTACCTAATGCGTATGTGCATGGAAATGGAGAGAGAGAGAGAGAGTCTCCTAGTTTTCTTGTTTTCATTTCCTTCATCGATAAGGGAGAGGGAGAGATAAAGGGTAGAGATAGGGAGATATAGGAATGATAGGAGAGAGAGGCAAGAGAGAGATAGAGAGAGATAGCTATGTAGAGAGAGATAGAGAGGAGACATATAGGGAGAGATAGAGGAGACATACGGGAGAGATAGGGAGATAGAGAGAGACTGAGATGTCAAAAGAGATAGGAAGATAGAGGAATGATAGGGGAGAGAGAAGCAAGAGCTAGGGAGAGATAGATAAGTAGAGAGAGGAGATAGATTGGGAGAGATAGAGGAGACAGAGGGAGAGATAGGGAGAGAGATTGAGACGTAGAGGGATGATAGAGTGAGGGAGATAAGGGAGAGATACCTGGAGATAGAGGTTTAGGGTTTAGGGGTTATGGGTTAGGAATTAGGGGCATCATTTAGGGTTGAGGGATTTAGATAGAGAGAGATACTTCTTTTGACATGCAACTATAAACCCTGAATAATCTCTCTAAACCCTAAACCTGAGCAACCCTAGAAACCTCTAAACCTTAAATAATGGCCCTAAACCCTAAACCCTAATGCCTAATGCCTAAACCATAAACCCTAAATAATGTCCCTAAGCCCTAGCCCCTAACCCCTAAACCTTAAACTTGAGAAACCTTCTACCCCTAAATCCTAAACCCCAAACCCCTAAACACTAAACACTAAACCCAAGCAGCCCTAAACCTTTATCTTCTAATCTCCCTATCTCTATCATTCCTCTACCTCTCAATCTCTCTCCCTATGTCTTTGGTCATGTCCCTCACTCTCCATATCCCTATCTCTCCCTATGTCTCTAGCCATGTCCCTTACTCTCTATATCTCCCTATTGGTGGTCTCTCTCTAAAAACTAAACCCTAAACCTCTAAACCTTAACCCCTAAACCCTAAACCCTAAACCCTAAATAATGCCCCTAAACCTTAACCCCTATCCCCTAAATCCTAAATCCAATCAACTCTAAACCTCTATCTCTTTATCTCTCTCCTATCTCCCTATCTCTATCATCCATCTACCTCTCAATCTCTCTTCCTATGTCCCTAGTCATGTGCATCACTCTATATCTCCCTTTCTCTCTCCTTGGTCTCCTCTATGTCTTCATATCATTCCTTTCTCTCTATAAACCCTAAACCTTTAAACTTGAACCCCTAACCCCTAAACAATAAACCCTAAACACTAAATAATGTCCCTAAACTCTAACCCCTAACCCCTAAACCTAAGAAACCATAAACCCCTAAACCCTAAACTAAAGTAACCCTAAACCTCTGTCTTTCTATCTCTCCCTTATCTCTCTATCACATTTGTCCCTCTACCTCTCAATATCTCTCCCTATGTCTCTGGCCATGTCCCTCACACTCTATCTCTCTATCTCACCTCTTGATCTCCTCTATATCTCCCTATTGGTCATCTATCTCTCTCTAAACCCTAAACCCTAAACCTCTAAACCTTAACCCCTAACCCAAAAACCATAAACCCTAAACCCTAAATAATGCCCCTAAACCTCTGTCTCCCTATCTCTATCATTTCTCTACCTCTTAATCTCTCTCTCTATGTCTCTAGACATGTCTCTCACTCTCTATCTCCCTATCTCTCCCCTCTATCTCCTCTATCTCTCCCAATCTCTATCAATTCCCTCTCTCTATCTCCCTATAAACCCTAAACCCCTAAACCCTAAACCCTAAACCTGAGCAACCCTAAACCCTAAACCCTAAATTGGAGCAATGCTAAACTCATAAACCATAAATAGTGCCCCTAAACCCTAACCCCTAACCCCAAGCAAATATCTCTCTCCTAGTTTTTTTGTTTTCATTTCCTTCATCAATATGGGAGAGGGAGAGATAGGGAGATATATGAATGATAGGGGGAGAGAGATAAATGATAGAGAGATAGGGAGAGATAGCTAGGTAGAGAGAGATAGAGAGAAGACAAATAGAGAGAGATAGAGGAGACATAGGGCAGAGATAGGGAGATAAAGCATGAGCAAGATGTCTAGAGAGAGGAAGATATAGAAATGATAGGGGAGAGAGAGGCAAGAGATAGGGAGAGATAGCTAGAGAGAGATGTCTAGAGAGATATAGAGAGAGATTGAGAGGTAGAGAAATGATATAGAGAGGGGGATAAGGGAGAGATAGGGAGATAGAGGTTTAGGGTTTATGGGTTAGGGGTTAGGGGTTAGGTATTAGGGGCATTATTTAGGGTTGAGGGTTTTAGATAGAGAGACTTCTTTTGACATGCAACCATAGACCTTGAATAATCCCTAAACCCTAAACTCAAGCAACCAGAAACCTCTAAACTTTAAATAATGCCCCTAAACCCTAAACCCTAACCCCTAATCCCTAAACCATAAACCCTAAATAATGCCCCTAAGCCATAACCCCTAAACCATAAACCTAAGAAACCATAAATGCCTAAATCCTAAACCCCTAAACACTAAACCCAAGCAATCATAAACCTCTATCTCCCTATCTCTATAATTCCTTTACCTCTCAATCTCTCTTCCTATGTCTCTGGCCATGTCCCTCACTCTCCATATCCCTATCTCTCTATGTCTTCGGCCATGTCTCTCACTGTCTATATCTCCCTATTGGTCCTCCCTCTCTAAACACTAAACCCTAAACCTTTAAACCATAACCTCTAAACCCTAAACTATAAACCCTAAATAATGCCCCTAAACCTTAAACCCTAACCCCTAAACCCTAAACCTGAGAAACCCTAAATCCATATCTCCATATCTCTCCTTATCTCCCTATCTCTATTCTCTCTCTGATGCATAGGCATCAAACTTAAATAATTTTTAGATTTAAATTTTGTTATTGATGTTTTGGTTTGTTTGCATTTTTCATTGTCTTTTGTGCAAAATCCTAGTCTTCTATCATTTTGGGTGAGCTCTTGTCACTAGGCAAATTGAGTATTAAAAGGAAATTCATGTGACACTAATGTGGCAATGAAGCTCCTATCACCATGTAAATAAGTATTTACTATCACTTACACTCTAGCATAATGATTTCCTATCACCGAGTGATAGTAACTTGAATCATTGAGTCTTCCTAACAGCCAAAATGTTATTTTCCCAAAAAAACTAACAATGCTTGATAGTGTAGAAGATGAAGGGGTCTGGAAGAAGATGGTTACAAGATAGTGTGTAGAAGGAGAAGAGCAAACATTAGAAACTAAAAAGGACTTGGGCAGAAAATAAATCGATGAGAAAACAAAAGCAGGTGCATTCACTATGGACAGCAGAGGAGGAATATGAAACATTTGAGGAAGAATAATCTAGAAGGGTGGTGGAAGCACACTAATTAGATGTAGGCCGACAGTTGGGGATAGGAGAAATTACCAGAAGGAAGAGGTTGATGAGCTGGAGGAAGCTGACCTGTTATAAAATAAGGTCAAAGGCCAAATATCTAGAGTAGGATGAATAGAAGAGAGAATGACCCTTGGACAAAGATAGAGGCCACCAGCTAATGGGAAAATAAGGCTATAGATAGTTAGGTTGCAGGTAGTTAGAAGAAGAAATAGGCCGTCAAGGGTGGAGGAGATTAAGAATCGACAAAGAGATTAAAGGTTTTTTTAAGAGTAGTAATTTGTAAAGAGTTCTTGTTTGGTGCATTTGAGAAGGCTGTTTGATGTAGGCCATTCGATGGATTTTGTAATATTTTGGGGATGAAATAGAATAGTGAGAGTTTGTGTTTTACTGGCTATCTTGAATGATGGATATATTAATAAGAATATGTATTTCCCTACTTCTAGTCATTTGGGTATTTGTTCATGAGGATTAAATCTTTATGCCTGTTATTGTTGTGAATCTCTGATGATGTTTGATTACAGTCTAAATATTTTAGTTCTCATCATTTTTGTATTCAAACATAGTGAGGAAATACTTTGAGTTCCTATCATTATTATACATGTCTCTTTGATTGAATTTCCTGTAAATAGATTTGGGTGTTGTGACTGGCAAGATAGCCATAAGAAGAACTAGACCATGAGCATGATTTCCAAATTCATGCCATCAGGTGGTATCAGAGAACAAAAAGATCTAGGTGTGTATGTTGAATGTGTATTTGATCTCTACTAAAGTTTGTGTGTTGTAGTTTTTTTTGCTAATTGGTAGGGTAGATTAGAGAGAAAGAAGCCTAGGTGAGGTGACTAGAAGATGAAAGAAGAAAGAATGATGCAGAAGTAATTTGAGGAGAGTCTCACAAAAAGAGACAAAAGGAAAGAAGACATAGATGAAAGATGCAGACTTTGAAAGAGAGCTGGTAGCATTGAAAAAAGACTTAAAAGTGTACATGATTGCAAGGCAGAAATGGCTTGTAGAAGAAAGCTAGGAATACTTTTGGGTATGGCCAATGGAGAAGAAAGTAAGGTGGCCTATGAAGGAGATTGTTGAGAAGAGGAAAAGGTAGAGTATAAAATCCTTAAGAGGAAATGATAAGAGGATGAAAGGGTTCCAGAAAGATTGGGATAGTAGAGCATTGCCTATAGAACAACATGGACTGGAAGTGGTCAAAGAGGTTCTCATCGAGGAGAACCAAGGAAATGTTGAGAAATTGAGCACCAAAGAAGTGCAAGAGGAAGAAAGTAAAAGAAAGAGGGAAGTGTCCATGAAGGAGGCACTTATGAGGACATTGTGGTCCTTTGTTTTATTTGTTATTACTATGTTTAAATATGTGTGGACATGTATAATGAAGGTCAAAAAGGAGGCCTTGAATATGCGAGAAGATGAGGAAAGAAAGGCAATTGCCAATGTTGAGGCTGGAAGCGAAGATACCGTAGTATGGCAAGAATAAGTTGCAGCAAAAGAGTTTGTAAACAAGGAACAGAAAGATGCTAAAGATGTCCAACAAAAGAAAGAAGGTGAGGAAGAAGCCAAGGAGTTCTATGATGCCATAGAAGATGTTGCAGATGAAAGAGAGGAAGCCTATGAAGAAGATGAGTTGTTAAGTAATGAAGACAAAGATAGCAACAAATGTGGACGGTAGGACAAAGAAGAGGTACAGTGAGTACAAATATTGATTTTGTTCATAAGAATGAATTTGAACGTGTGATTATGCAAGTTGATAGAGAAGAGAAAGAAGGACAGGGGTACATAGTCCCACGTTGGCTTAATGGACAACATGGAAATTGTAAATTAGAAGTTGGTTATGATGTAGTTTGTAACAGAACACAAATGCCAAGCATGAGGGGTATGTTTGAGTACAAGAGGAGACAAGATGAGAGGACAAGTTTGCAAGAAAGGAGGTATAGAGAAGGTATTTTAAGGGAGCAATCAGACCTTGGAGCATGGAGGTTAAGTGCAACGATAAAAAGATAGAAGCTTAGAGCTACAGGAAGTAAAGTATGGATGGTGAATGCTAGGATAGAAGAAACTGAAGTTGGTACAATGGAATATGACGAAAAAAGACCTCTCAAGAGGATGGGAGATGTGAAGATAAGAAGTAAATTGAGAAGGAAGAGTTAAGTGTGTAACAAGATGGTCACCTACAGATTTGTAGAGAAGAGTTCAAGAAAAGTGAGGGAACATTGTTAAGCTATGAAGATAGAGAGCAAAATGGGGATGCAAGGAAATTACAGCAACAAGAAGGAGATAATGGAGATACAAAAGCATTGAATAGTGTCAAGCCAAAGAAGGAAGAACATGAAAAGGTAAAGAGTGATATTTCAGCCATCACCGAGGTTGAGGAAATAAGGATTGAAAGTATTTGGAAAGGTGGAGGTCTTGTGTTTGACAAGCATATTAAGAAAGAAAAGGAAGATGAAAATGTAGATTTGAAGCATGGGACAACAGGTAGTGGTGATGATAGAAAAGTTATTACAATGATGAAGACAAAGGAAGAGAATGTTTTTGTGAGTTGTGATATGGATAAGGAAACTGATAAAGCTTTGTTCTTATAGTAGTGGGTTGTTGAGGAAGAGTGGAATGAAAAAAGTGAAAGCTTGAGAATGTTTGGGATAGTGACAAAGGTTGAAAATAATGATATAGAAATTGTCATAGGAATAAAGGCAAAAAATGAAGTAGCTAGGGCAGACTTTAAGATGGATGTCATAAGCTATGTAGATAATTTGTTGGAATAGTTGACTATGAAGGAAGAATGGTTGGAAAGGTTGTTGGTTGGTGAGATGGAAGGTGCAGGTGTATATGCAATAGTCACAGTTATTGATGACATTGACCAAGTGAAGGAGATTGGGGAACTAGATAGTTTCCATCAATTTGATAGTTTTAATTTACATATGGGTAGTGAGGTTGAGTATGATCACAGAATGAAAAGAAAAGATGTAGTAAATGTTGGTGATAATATAAAATATGGATTGAGTCCATTCATTTATAATATTTTCAAGTTGAAAAGAGATGAAGATGCATTTATAAGAGCAGAAAGAAACAATGGATAGCTATGTGGGGTGGATATGATATACGAGTCAGAAACATTGTAGAAGAAAGGAAAGAAGAGTGTTGGCAATTTACATTGGTTGAATCACCACATGTGCCGGAGCACATGATCTTAGCCCCCTATGGAGTTTGATGTAGGAGCATCGAGCTTAGACAATTTTTGGTTTTAAATTATTCTTTTAATGTTTGTGTTTGTTTTCATTTTTACACTGTCTTTTGTGCAAATTCCTAGTCTTCTATCATTTTGGGTGAGCTCCTGTCACTGGGCAAATTGAGTATTGAAAGGAAATTCTTGTCAGGCTAGTGTAGCAATGAAGCTCTTGTCGACATGTAAACAAGTATTTCTTGCCACTTACATCTGGCAAAACAATTTCCTATCATCGAATAATAGTAACTTGAATAATTGAGTCTTCCTAACAGCCAACCGTTATTTTCCCAAAAAAAATGACAATTCTTGATACTGTAGAAGATGAAGGGGTCTGGAAGAAGATGGTTACAAGATAGTGTGCAAAAGGAAAAGAGAAAACATTAGCAGCTGAAAAGGAATTGGGCAGAAAATGAATCGACAGAAGAAAACAAAAGGAGGTGCATTTGCTATGGACAACAGATGAGGAATATGAAACATTTGAGGAAGAATAATCTAGAAGGGCAATGGAAGCACACTAATCAGATGCAGGCCAATAGTTGATGGCGTAACAAGTTACCAAAAGGAAGAGGTCGACCAGCTGGAGGAAGTTGACCTATTATAATAGAAGGCCAAAGGCCAAATATCTAGAGGAGGATGAAAAGAATGGCCCTTGGATAGAGATAGAGGCTGTGAGATAATTGGAAAAGTAAGGACGTAGATGGTCAAGCCACAGGAAGTTAGAAAAAGAAACAAACCATCAAGGGTGGAGGAGATTACAAATCGACAAAGAGACTGAAGGTTTTTTTAGAGTAGTCATTTCTAAAGAGTTCTTGTTCGGTGCATTTGAGAAGGCCATTTAATGTAGGCCATTCGATGGATTTTGTAATTTTTTGGGGATGAAATAGAATAGTGAGAGTTTGTGTTTTACTAGCTATCTTAAGCAATTGATATATTAATAAGAATATGTATTTGCCTACTTCTAGTCATTTGGGTATTTGTTCGTGAGGACTAAATCTTTACCCTTGTTATTGTTGTGAATCTCTAATGATGTTTGATTATAGTCTAAATACTTTAGTTCCCATAATTTTTGTATTCAAACATAGTAAGGAAATGCTTTGAGTTCATGTCACTATTTTGCATGTCTCTTAGATTGAGTTTCCTATAAATGTGTTTGGGTGTTGTGACTGCCAAGATAGCCATAAGAAGAACTGGACCATGAGTGTGATTTCCAAATTTGTGTCTGTTAGTGCCTGCATAAACATTCAGGTTTCAAGCATTTAAATATGTAGGTACCTTCCCAAAAAATCCAAAAAATTCTAAGTCTTTTGGCCTTTGCAGTTGAAAAGTACAAAAAATTCAATTGCATGCGTGTATCTTTGTATATACATGTATGTTTGTATGTACAAGTGCATTGTGCATTGGCGGGACCAAAGAAATTTCAATTGGCCTTGAAAAATGGTGAAAAATCGGTTATATGCATTTTGCAATGCATATCGGGCTTAAAAAAATGTGCATATACATTGAGGAATCTATCGCAGATTCTAGGAATATTCCCTATTTGTATATCAAGTTTGCATGTATATTTGTGTTGTATGTTTAGACATGCAATAGGTAGATACAATGACAACATGCATTCGCTACATTGAAAGGTATATCGGCGGCAATGTATAAGAAGAAATATACATTGGCAACATGCAAAAGAAAATGTGCAAGGGGCCGATATACAAGTGGTGGGGCCTGCGGATATACAAGGCGAACATACAATGGAGCGATATACAAGCCAGACCTAATTTAATAGTCAAATTTGGCAAATTCAGCCCTAAGGTTTGCGGCTTGTATGTATATGGCATTTGTATATGTTGATATACAAAGGGATAAGATACAAGGCCCAAATTTGAAAACTGTCCCAATCTGTTTCGTAAAATTTGAAATCCACGGCATGTATATTGCAATGTATGTGTGCAATATACAAAATGGAAATATACAAAAGGTGAAACAAGCCAGACCCGAGTAGAATTTTGATTTGTTCTATACAGATTTGGGGTCCACCTTGTATGTTAAACAGTTGTATGTATATGCATTGGCATATACAAAGGATTTGAAAGGCAGGAAAGTGGGCAATTGTATATGCATTTGAATATGCATATACAAGGCGGAAGAGGCAAAAGTGATGGCAAAAAAGTCAGTGATGGAAGCACAGGGTGCCTTCGTGGAATGTTCTTATAGCTTGACAACTTTTCAACTTGATTTGGGGCCGCAGATCTCAGCAATAGGAGGGAGATTGACGGCTCAGTTTTCAAACTTTAAAAGTATGCAGTTAGCTACGTTTTCAAATAGGCTCAGTTTTGGGTTGAGTATGGAGAAGATTGTATGTTAGCTGGAATGTATGTAAGTAGAGACAGTTAAATACTTATCCTTGGGTGGTGTTTGTAAGGCAAATACCAGTCCTAACCCCTTGAAAATTGAATGCCAGTTGCAAGCCATTCTCTTGTATATGTCTAGTTGACTCCTTGCCCCAAGATAGGCATTGATCTACTTTTCGATTAGTAGTTATGATCCAAAACCCCCTATCTTGCACCCAAAACATTAATTCAAATCCTTTCAATTTCCCAATCTGTTAGTTGTAGCAGTAGGAATAGGACCCCTACATACTCTCATCCTCAACTAGTTAGGTATGTCCAAGAATGTTGCCCACCTTGAGATCTATTATGCAAATCTTGGTCCACACATGAGAGTATTCTACCTGTTGTTGTAAATCTAAATCTTTCTGTCATTGGGCAAGTCAAAGATAAATATTTAGCTATAGGGATACCCCCTTGGTGTGGCAGAACTAGAAGTGAAGGGGAGGCAGCTCATGCACCCTCTCGTATCTGTTGCCTGAATCTGCCAGTGCATTGGAACTAGCAAACCCTCTGCTGATTTAGGCACTAACGGTGCCATCACTCTCTCTCTCCCAAAACCCCAAAACCCTAAATAATGCCCCTAAACCCTAACCCCTAAATCCAAGCAGCCCTAAACCTCTTTCTCCCTATCTCTCCCTATATCTCCTCTTTGTCTCCTCTATTTCTCCATATTTGTCTCCTCTCTCTCTATCTCTTCCCTCTCTCTTACCTATCATTCATCTATCTCCCTATCTCTCCCTCTCCCTTAATGATGAAGGAAATGAAAACATGAAAACTAGGACTCTCTTTCTATATATATATCTATATATCACTCTCTCTCCTAGGGAAATTGGAAAGGAAAAGAAAAACTAGGAAAGCTAGGAAAAGGATTTAACTAGGAGCTAGATAGGTTAGAGAGCATGCTCATACACAAGAGAGAGAGAGAGAGATCTAAAAAAGTAGAAGTGTAGAGTCAAGGTACACTTTTGCCAACTTAATTTTAGCTTAACATTCCTAAAGTCTTACATGATTAAAAGTAATGTTAATCTATTTGGTGGAAAAGTGGAACCTTTGCAAATTTGTAGATGGAAAACATGACTCCACTTCCCAAAATCTCATAAGTATATAAATAAAGGTTTTGAAAATAATTATGCATTAGCAATACAAAATCCTAAGGCACTCATCCACAAACTTATAAATTGCAGTGAAGTTCAACATCCCCATGCCTCATAAAGTTCCACAATGTTCATTTACCAAAAGACCAACTACTATGTGTAGACTTTTCTTATGTCAATAGACATTTCAAAAAAGAACTTACAATGTGCCAACATTACAATGCATAACATAATTAAATTTTTTGAAAAAGTTTAAAAAACCTTCAAACAAATGTAGTCGACTTGTATATAGCCAAATTCCATGATCTTTTCTACTATCTTATTTACTTACACCAAGGGAATGGTACATGGGAATCCATCAAAAGAATAATGATAGGGGGATTCTTATCAAATATTATATTTGGTAACTTTTTAGTAAATATTTATAAAACTATAGAAACATAGACAAGGCATTGCTAACTATTTGATAGAATACCACAAAAAAATGTGATTTCATAGACTACCATGATTATAGGAAATGCTGAAAATGGATCTAAAAATGGACATTGCAATGTTGTTATCAATGCTCTTTACAAAACTTAGAAACTAGACAAGCCTTTTCGATCATAGATGAAATTAGATGCAATGGTAATAAGAATATGGCGGGATATTGATAGACCACCTTTTTAGCATTTTACACAAAGCTAAAGATGAATTCTTATGACCATTGTAGGATATCAATAGACCACCTTTTGAGAGAGAGAAAGTGTAAAGCAAAATGGATATTCATTTTACAAAATGGATATCCATTTTGGGCAACCTAAAACAAATATCCGTTTTGGGCAACCTAAACCAAATATCCATTTTGTAAAACATAAAAAAATGGAAAATGGTATTTTACCAAAGAAAAATAGATATCTATTTTGCTTCACTTTTTCCATATATGTAGGCTTGGGACTATCATAGTTGACTTTCCCTCAATTCTAATGTTTTTACAGGTTTCACTTTCTTCTTCAAAATTCACCCTTCTTGCTGACAACTTTTTTTATGCAAAATTGATAAAATGAAAAGGGTTTATAGAAGAAATTGTTATCTTTCTAAAAATATAAGATTTGTTTGGTTATCATCTTATTAAATAATTATTAATAATCTTCTATATAGTGTGTGTTTAAAATCTTGATGGACACACTGATTGAAAATCATCCATAACTTTCAAACCGTTTCACCTTTTTGAGATCTCAAAGTTGCATCACACTCTATGCCTTTCTGGCTATAGGTTAAAAAAAAAAAAATTCCAAATTTTTTTATCGAGTTAGGTTGGCTGGAAAATTACTTTTTAGTTTTCAAAAAAGTCATAGTAAAAAAATCATAGCTAATTATTTTATTGAAAAAAAAATTCAAAAAATTATGTCTCACATCTGAGCATGAGTCCTCTACTTATTTTGAAAGTTTCAAAAATAAAAATTTTCTCATAGTTAGGATGGCTAGAATGACACCCACTTTTTATTTTTTTCTAAAAAATTTAATAGCTTTTCATTGAAATATTCATTTTTCACTAAGAAAATTTAGTTTAAAAATAAAAAAGTAGCCCATAAACTAGATTCAATTCTCTACAAATTTCATTCTTACATCTTTTTCAAACTGTGTAGATAATCCATTCAAATTTTCACATGAACTTAATTAAGTCTAGTTTTTTGTATTTTCATTGCCACTTAGAGGTATAGTTTGGCCCATGATGATCCTGCACATACTCAGTATAAGTATTCTTTCTCCCATCATGTATAGTTTTCCTATCATATTGCCATGGTCTACCCAACAATATATGACACACATCCATCAGTATAATATCACACAATACTTCATCATTATAAGATCTTATATGAAATTTCACCAAACATTGTTCACTCACCAGCACCTTGTGTTCATCTTGAATCCATGCTATCTTGTAGGGCTTAGGGTGTTTCAATATCTCCAGGTTCATCTTAGTCACCATCTCCTCTAAAACTAAATCATTAGTACTGCCACTATCAATGATTACTTTATAACATTTACCTCTTGATTTACGTTTGGTCCGGAACAAACTTTTCCTCTATAGTGGTTCCTTAGTTATCTTTTCTTAAAATAATGCTCTATTCATGACTAATGATTCTCCTCTCTCTGGCTTTCCAACTAAACTAGGTGATCCAACAGGTTCTTCCTCCACATAAATTGCTCTTGCACTATTCTTTGTTCTCTTGCTTGTACTTCCCTAATGACATTCAAATGCTCTGTGTCCTTCACCTCCACACATATAACAAGTTCCTCTAAATATTATCTTATCAAATCCTCTTTCATCTCTCTTGTATCCTTCATTACGGTAAGAATTATGATTCCCTCTGTGGTAGAAATTTCTATCATCTGTCCGGTATGAATTATTGTCCTTTTTGTTGAAGTATAAATTTGTGGGTCTAATCCAACAACAACATGGTAAACTCTAAAAACATGGGATGGCTCCTCAGAGTAACCTCCAGATTTTAAGGAAGTTGGCTCTTCCATTTTTTAATGGTGGTTTTTGAAAAAGGAGAAGAAAACAAGATTACAGAAATAACATGAAACTAAACCTATGGCGATGCACTAGATTAAAAATCAACCCAATTGCACAATGATAAACCCTAAATGATTAACTGAGAAGACTAAAGAGCAGGATGCATGATTGATTACTTAGTTTGATAAATAGATTTAACAGAACCTTTAAGAAACAGAAAAAGAAACAAGAACAGAGATACATCAGATCTACACAGAACATCACTCCTTTTCATTATTTGAATGTTAACATATTACAAAGGCAAGATTATTGCACAAAATAAAATGCTATAACTTTCATTTGGAGTTACTGAGGCAAAAATGTATCTTCGCTGCTATTAAAAAATCTTTGTCTATGTAGAACGCTCTAATTGTATAACACTCTCTTGGATCTGCATTTATAACCCAGAAAAATGAAGAAAAATATCCTTGCAACTGTCTCCGAAAATCTCTGTAACTAGAACCCACAAAATCTGCCCCAAAATCTGGCAACTGACTCTGTAACTAAACTGGCTATTTTGTTACTTCCCCATGGCTGAAAAATACATTATCATCTATCCTATCACCTGAGTGAGAAATTACCTTTTCGTCGTTCACAATTTTGCTGCTGTGAAAAATGAAGTGGCATGAAAAATTTTTAGGGCTTCATATTTGTTTTATTCACCATGAGGCATAGAAAGTCATAAAATATAATAAAGCTTCCACTTTATTATTTTGTTGTAGCTTGCCTTGGGTCCCACCATTATCTTCTAAAATCGACTTTATCACATTTTAAAACTAATTTTAAACTTTACCAGTGAGCTTTTAAATGAGACTCATTTTATATTAAAATATTAACCCTACTAAGAGAGAGGGCCCACCATATCCTTATGAGTTTCAACATTATTAAAATAATACTCAACTTAATTGAGATTCATGTGACCATAAGCATTTATGAGTTTTAAATAAAATAAAAATAATTGAATTATCCAGTACCCGCAGCCTCCACATGGTAACTTGGTGGGAGTTTGAGAATGAAAATTCTCTCCTTGCCTCTCAAAAGAGCGTGGTTGCACCAAGTAGCACCTCCCAAAGCCTCCTTGCACCCGCTTACTAGAGCCATTGATCTGCTTCTATATCCTATGGTGTTTATTTTGTTGTACTTTTAACCCTAACTCTAGCTCTATACTCATTCATAATCTGTGAAGCGACGGCCATTGCACTATGTTTCTGTGGTTGTATTTGGAGTGTTGCATCTCAAATCCCAGGCCGCACCTATATACATAGGTATCTTTTGAAACCTTGCTAGATGTGATTCCTTATGGCGATGCCATACTTATTGCTACATTACTATATCACAGGAGTTGTGCCTTTGAGGGTATTTGATGGCCAATGCTTTATAGGCCACACCACTATGGTTCGGCTTCCTTCTTTGTATAGTTTACTTGTGTGCTAATGAAGGGGCCATTATTAAATGTAGGACTCTTCACTTCTGATAGCATCTTCCCCATGTCATACCTGAGTGCTGTCATTTTCACACCTATGGCTCACACTTGATCTCTCATGTTGCATCTTTAGACTCCATACCTCATCATATAAATAGGGCATTAGATTTTCATATGGTTACCCTCTAGGTTGTGGCTCATTCCGTAGCTAAGTCTGCATTGAGTGGCACCTTCATGAGTGGCTTTTACCTTTCTATTTTGCTAAGTTTTGATTTTAAAGGCAACGTCTTTATGGAATAGGGAATGATATGTCACTAGAGGCTGAACCTCTTTATTTGATGTGGCTGGGTGTTTCTTGATGATAAGGGATGGCATCATTATCTGTAATTGCTCTTTTTGTGGATGTCTGTCATTCTTCCCATGTGCCTTCATTTGCTTTATTTTACTTTTCTTTGGATCAGGCTTCCTTTCAAATAGAGGCTTCACCTTCATGCAGGCTACGCAATGACTTGTATAGGTAGTGCTTGAAACTTGTTCATTATTTCATACTTAGGCTACATGCTTGGTTTAGAGGATGCACCTTTGCATAAGTTGTGCATTCCTTATAGATCATGCCATATTCCTTAGTGGCTATTATAATCTTACAATGATGCACCATCATTATTTGCATTTGGATGTGTCTTATAGGCCGTGCCATATTCATGCTACACCTTTAAAACTGATATGTCAGCTCTTATACTTGGGCCTTGATTATTTGTTACATTGAAGTTTTGCTGAGCACCATAGATTAAAATAGCTGACACATCTATTAAAGGCTTATGCTTGCAATAATAGACTAAGAATCGAATGTCAAGTGCTCACACTACCTTCTTTCCGTGCCATTGTTATTCAATCAATGACCAAGTCTTGTTGCATTGCTAGTGCACAGTTCACATGGTGCCTTGAATCTAATTGGCAACTTCTCCACTCGATGTAAACCACATCATTCTTGAACGAGGTCATTCCTTTGTATGAGGCTAGAATTTGCTAACTGTGCCTCTTGAAGTAGCACCATGAATCCTATATCTATTTGCTATTCTCTTATTTTGGTGTTGCTTTGCATATAGCTGCACTATGATTCAAAAATAGGCCGCTACCTAAACTATAACTTCTATAATAATTTGTGCCATTATTTTAATAGACAGGCTCATTGTATGTTGGGAACTTTACTGTAAAGGTCTATGCCTTTATCTCTTATGGTAACACCATCTATTCATGGATACACCTTGACTATTTTGCCAATGCCTGGCTCTTTAGAGTTTATTGACATAGGTTGAGCCCTTGAATTGGTAACTTGTGCACCCTTGACAATATGACATTTTATAATGAGCTACCCACCTTATGCAAACCAACCCTTCACTCTTATATCTCCTATGGCTATCTGTGACTTTGATTGATCTATGTCACCCTGCCATATGAAGGGCCTTGTTTCAACCATGGCTTTTCATGAAGCTTCAAATGGCATGCATCGAGCCCTCATTTTCATAGTGGCTGCACCATAATAGGCAATGTTTTGATGCTGGGTCATGCTTTCTTACTAGATCTTCTACTTTCCCATGATCATATATTTGATACACCCAAATTGCCTTCACTAGTGAATGTGCCTTTGATATGTATGAGTCTTGCAACGATATACACTTTTGTTTGGGTATGATTGTGTATTAGTTTCAATAGGCCACCTCATCTCTAGAGTTTGAGCACATTTCATCCTTTTTTGAACACCTTGCTATGATTTTGTTAGAAACTACATTTACATTCACAATGCTACACCATTTCAGCTTAAATGATAGTCATATAGCTGGCAATTTTGTATAACAACTTGTGGCTTTGCTCCTTATGGTTGAGCTAAGTTTAATGTTGCACCCTTGTTGAATCATAGGCCATGTTCCTAGTAATATGGTTGAGACTCTATACTGATTTGCAACTTAGCTAACTCAATCTTTATTTGAAACTAATACACCACTAAATCTGAGACATGACTGAATCATTGAGACTGACCATTTATCGAATAGTGCCAAATACCCACAAATCTAATACGTATTACAAAGTTTCAAAATGGTGTGTAGAAAATGCACAATAGTTCTTGGCGACTTGTTAGGAAACTTAGCCTGCTCACTGGGAACTCCAGAATCTCTGGTTTCACAAACCGGGGCCTTGTCCATTAGGCATACAGTCAATATACTAAAACTAAAACATCCATAAAACTAACCAACATCTATGGCACTAGGCTGATACAAGCTGCCTAAAAACATCATTGAGGCTGAGACTAAAGCACTGCTTAACCAGAACTGAAACCTTACAACTTAAACCAACTAAAACTGACCATTGGATCTAAGGTAAAGCTGGACCATAGAAACTAACCCTTCATTCTTATTGCAACAACTGAGACTTATTGAAAGTAGACAAACTGAAACTGAAAACTAATGCTAATGTTGAAGCTTATTGAGAATCTAACATTAAACTACTGACATGTGGGATGCATAGGAACATGCCCATTTATTGGGACAACAAAGTAACTGTCGTGTCTAATGATGCTTCTTGAATTAATCCACATTACACTGATAATTGGCCAAATGAAATATATGAAAAAGTATAACAAGGTTTTGTACCTTTTCACCTCTCTGCACTCTGGAGGCTCATCCTTGGTATGAAAACACTAGTCAGGCTGATCAACATGTTGTTCCTTCTTCAGTGGAGGGTGGGAAGGGAAAATAAAGCATTGAATTCCATTCCTCTATTTGTATTTGGAAGATTTTGTCAATAGAACGTCTTTAGTGACCTCTTTTGTAGGCTCTTCAATAGAATGATGACTCATTATAGCATCAAAACTAGGTGTACAAATGGTGGAGCTGCCCATCACAACCTTGAACCTAATTGGGATCCCTTTGTGCATGAAGAAAGGTGTATGATGTGATTCAGTGTGTGGCTCAGTATGTGACTCTTCACTTTTGCAACAGTCTCTTTGGACCTCATCATCTTGTAGCTTTGAATCTTCATCAGGAAGAAGACAATATCCATTTTTAAAAATAGAGAACAAATCAGCTCTTGCACCTACCTCTGTTTCAATATTTTCTTTCTGATCTACTACATTAGGCTTTCCAAAGCAACCATTCACATGTTCAATCATAGGATTCTCTCCATCCAATAACTAATACCCTTGTTGAAAATTTGAGAATAAATCCTCATCTTGCTACCCCTCATGCATCTTTGTGCAATCTTCTTGAAAGTGTGAAAACTCATGATAGAAATAAAGTCAATCACCCTTTGTAGATTCTGGTATATTGTCATTAGCAATTTCTTCCCCAAGATGAGGTACTAACTGTGCATCACTTTAGACCCAGTACTTTTCAGCTTCAAGAAGTTGCAATTCATAATTACCATTTGAATCTTCGTCATGACTTGACATAATCTTTGAGTTATATGTTACCATAGGTGCATGAGACTAATAATCAGAAAGACACCTTGAATGGATAGGAGCCACCTCTCTTCTTATAATTTGACCTTTGAGACTTGAATTTTCTTTAACATCAAAGTGGCAAAGAACTTGATCTATGACCTCTATGGACTGATTTGTAGTGATAGAGCCTTGTAATGTATAATTCTCAAGACAGTTGGGCATCCTCTGACTATATGCATATTATTGTTCACAAAGACTTGGAGGTATGAAATTTGGATCAGCTTGATATAGGGCTTGATATTTTAACTCATTGATCTCATGGGAGAGGGTTATTATAAGTTCTTTTATTGCACTCATCTCCTCATGATTTGGCAAATCAATAGGGAGGGTGGGTAGATAAAAATCTATATGCATTTGGTTACAAGAAAGAGTCTGAAAAAAGTTATATGTATGAGGTGTCAGGAGTTTTAAAGGTAGAGGGAATAGTTTACTAGCTTCTATGAGATATCTTTCAGCCGTAATGGCAAGATCATATGACTGAGGAAGAGTTTTGACTACCAAGGATTGTATCATGACAGAGATCTCAGGGTCTAAAGCCTTTAAATAATAAAGAAATGCAAAGACTAGAGGAGGCCTCATATCAATTGAGAATTTCTTCCATACCTTATCAAATCTTGAATTGAAATCATGTATGGGATCCATTGGATCCCTTTTGATGGTGATGAGATTATGGGTAAGAGTGCCAACATTTGTCCTCTCTTTGAACTAATTGTAGATGAGCCCTCCTAGCTGATCCCATCCTGTTATTGAACCGGGCTGCAAAATTCTATACGACTCTTTTACTTTACCTTTGAGGGAAGATGCAAGCAACAAAAGAGCATGATCTTCAGTTCTGATATTGTGAATGGAGTATAAACTTGCAACATCTTGAATGTGATCTACAGGAGAAACTGAGCCATCTCCAAGAAAGTGAGGTGGTGCCTTTGATACTGTGTCAGGAAATTGACCCTACTATTGAAGAACAAGAGGACTTGAATCCTGAGTCACAAAGGGTAGATCCCTTGTAGGAATATGCAGATGCACATATATACCTGGGGCTGCCATTATCTGCAGAGGCAAAGATCTACGAAAGATTCACCAATAGAGTCACCAGATGGATGATTCATGCTCCTATGAGTAGATATTTTTGTGATTTTCCACCAAAATCACAAAATACAGGGCAACAATTTAGTGAAAACAAAGACCCAAGTCTTTGAATCTAGTCCCACCAGGTGTGCCAAAAATTGTTGATGTATAAATTTGTGGGTCTAATCCAACAACAACATGGGAAACTTTGAAAAACATGGGATGGCTCCACAGAGTAACCTCCAGATTTTAAGGAAGATGGCTCTTCCATTTTTCAATGGCGGTTTTGGGAAAAGGGGAAGAAAACAAGATTATAGAAATAATATAAAACTAAACCTATGGTGATGTGCCAGATTTAAAATCAACCCAGTTGCACAATGATAAAATGATTAACTGAGAAAACCAAAGAGTGGGATGCATGATCGATTACTCATTTTGATATACAGATTTAATAGAGGTTTTAAGAAATAGAAAAAGAAAAAAGAACAAAGATACATTAGATCTACACAGAACATCACTCATTTTCATTATTTGAATGATAGCAGATTACAAAGGCAAGACTACTACACAAAATAAAATGCTATAGCTCTCATTTGGAGCTGCTGAGGCAAAAATATATCTCTGCTGCTATTACAAATCTATGTGTCTATGTAGAACTCTCTATCTATATAGCACTCTCTTAGATCCACATTTATAACCTAGAAAAATGAAAAAAATATCCTTGCAACTGTCTCTAAAAATCTCTGTAACTGGAACCCCCAAAATCTGCCCCAAAATTTGGCAATTGACTCTGCATTTGAACTGGTTATTCTGTTACTTCCCCATGGCTGGAAAATACATTGGCCTCTATCCTTTGTCCTATGTGAGAAATTACCTTCCCACCGTTCACCATTTGCTACTGTGAAAAATGAAGTGGCATGAAAAGTTTTTAGGGTTGCATCTTTATTTTATCACCGTGAGGCATAGAAAGTCATAAAATATAATAAAGCTTCCACTCTATTATTTTGTTGTAGCTTGCCTTGGGTCCCACCATTATCTCATAAAATGGACTTTATCACATTTTAAAACTAATTTTAAACTTTTCCTGTGAGATTTTAGATGAGACTCATTTTATATTAAAATATTAACCCTACTGAAGCGAGGGGGTCCTCCATATCCTTATGAGTTTCAACATTATTAAAATAATGCTCAACTTACTTGAGAATCATGTGACCATAACCATTTATGAGTTTTAAATAAAACAAAAACAATTGAATTATCCGGCACCTACAGCCTCCATGTGGTAGCCTAGTGGGAGTTTGAGAAAGAAAATTCTATCCTTGCCTCTCAAAAGAGTCGATTTACACCAAGTGGTACCTCCTAAAGCCTCCTTGCATCCGCTTGTTGGAGCCATTAATTTGCTTCTATATCCTATAGTAGCTATTTTGCTACAATTTTAACCCTAACTCTGCCTTTGTATTACTTCATACTCTGTGAAGCAACAACCATTGCACAATGCTTTTGTGTCTACATTTGGAGTGTTGAGTCTTGAATCCCAGCCTACACCTATATACATAGACTACATTTGAAACCTTGCTGGATGTGATTCCTTATGGCGATGCCATACTTATTGCTACATTACTATATCACAGGAGTTGTGCCTTTGAGGGTATTTGATGGCCGATGCTTTATATGCCACACCACTATGGTTTGGCTTCCTTCTTTGTATAGTTTACTTGTGCGCTAATGGAGGGGCCATTATTAAATGTAGGACTCTTCACTTTTGACAGTATTTTCCACATGTTATACCTGAGTGCCATCATTTTCACACCTGTGGCTCATAGTTGATCTCTCATGTTGCATCTTTAGACTCCATACCTCATCATATAAATGGGGCCTTGGCTTTTCATATGTTACCCTCCAGGTTGTGGCTCATTTCGTAGCTAAGTCTGCATTGAGTGGCACCTTCATGACTGACTTTTACCTTTCTATTTTGTTGAGTTTTTATTTTAAAGGCAACGTCTTTATGGAATAGGCAATGATATGTCACTAGAGGCTGAACCTCCTTATTTGATATGGTTGGGTGTTTCTTGATGATAAGGGATGGTGTCATTATCTGTAACTGCTCTTTTTTTGGATGGCTACCATTCTTCCATGTGCCTTCATTTGAAAACTACTTTATTGTATTTTGCTTTGGATTAGGATTCCTTTAAAATAGAGGTTTCACCTCCATTTAGGCTATGCAATGACTTGTATAGGAAGCACTTGAAACCTAGGCATTGTTTCATACTTAGGCTACATGCTTGGTTTCGAGGATGCACCTTTGCATAAGTTGTGCATTCCTTATAGGTCGTGCCATATTCCTTAGTGGTTGTTATAATCTTACAATGATGCACCATCATTATTTGCATTTGGCTATGTCTTATAGGCCATTTGATATTCATGCTATGCATTTAAAATGATATATGTCATCTCTTATACTTGGTCCTTGATTATTTGTTGCATTGAAGTTTAGCTGAGTGCCATGGATTAAAATCGCTGACACATCTATTAAAAGACATGTGTTTGCAATAATAGATTGATCGGTGCTCACACTACCTTCTTTCCTCACAATTGTTATTCAATCAATGACCAAGTCTTATTGCATTCCTAGCACACTGTTCACATGGTGCCTTGAATTTGATTGGCAACTTCTCCACTTGATGTAAACCACATCATTCTTGAATGAGGTTGTTCCTTTGTATGTGGGCACAATTTTATGACTATACCTCTTGAAGTAGCACCATGAATACTATATATGTATGATATTCTCTTATGTAGGCATTTCTTTGCACATAGCTACACTATGATTTGAAAATGGGCCGCTACCTAAATTGTAACTTCTACATTAATTTGTGCCATTATTTTAATAGGCAGCCTCTTTGTATGCTGGGAAATTTACTATAAAGGTATGTGCCTTTCTATCTAATGGTAACACCATCTATTCATGGTTACACCTTGACTGTATGGCCAACACCTGGCTCTTTGGAGTTTATTCACACAGACCGAACCCTTGAATTGGTAACCTATGCACCCTTGATAGTATGACATTTTATAATGAGCTGCCCACCTTATGTGGACCAAGCCTTCACTCTTATATCTCCTATGGACATCTGTGACTTTGATTGATCCATGTCACTCTGCCATATGAAGCACTTTGTTTCAACCATGGCTTTTCATGATGCTTCAAATGACATGCATCAAGCCCTCATTTTCATAGCAGTTGCACCATAATAGGTAGTGTTTTAATGCCAGGTTGTACTTTCTTACTAGAACTCCTGCTTGCCCATGATCATATAGTTGATACACCCAAACCACCTTCATTAGTGAAAGTGCCTTTGATATGTATGAGTCTTTCAATGATATACACTTTTGCTTGGGCATGACTGTGTATTAGTTGCAACAGGCCACCTCATCTCTAGAGTCTGAGCACATTTCATCCTTATTTGAAAACATTTCTATGATTTTTTTAGAGATTACATTTACATTCACAATGTTGCACCATTTCACCTTCAATGATAGTCATATAGCTAGTAATTTTGTCTAACAACTTGTGGCTTTGCTCCTTATGGTTGAACTAAGTTTAATGTTGCTTCCTTGTTGAATCATAGGCCATGTTTCCAGTAATATGGTTGAGACTCTGTACTGATCTACAACTTAACTGACTCAATCTTTATTTGAAACTAATACACCACTAAATCTAAGACATGAGTGAATCATTGAGACTGACCACTTATCGACTAGTGCCAAATACTCACAAATCTAATACATATTGCAAAGTTTCGAAATGGTGTGTAGAAAATGTACAACACTTTTATTCCTTCTAGCATGGGCTACATTCTTTGTTCTACTCCACATAACACATTTCTCCTCTGAAATATGTTCTACCTCTCTAAAATTTACCTCTTATATCTCTCTATCTTTGCTCATTCTATTTATTTAACTTGTCTTCAACTTTTAATGCAAATTGGTATGCTTCTTCTATTGTTGGCATCCTTACTAGGCTTAGTTCTTCTTAAATGTTCATCCTCAACCCATTTATGTATCTCACCACTTTCTCTTGGCTTTCTTCACTGTGTCCATTCCTTATGATCATCTTATGAAATTCTTTAGTATACTCCACAAATTTCTCCCTTTTCCTTAGGTTTTGCAATCTCTCCAACAGTTCCAATTTATAGTCAGTAGGTATGAACTGATTCTTTAACTTTGTCACCACCCTATCCCATTTTATGATCTTTTATTTTCCTCTCCTATTCTTATCCAACTGAACTTCTTTCCACCAATAGCAGCATGTCCTTTCAACTTAGTTTTTGCAAATCTCACTTTCTCCATATCTTTAATTTCCTCATATTTAAAGTATTCTTCCAAGTCATTTATCCAAACAATCAATTCCTTTGGATTCAAAATTCCAATATAGTTTGAACAATATTTCCACTCTAGGTCACTTTCTAATCTTAGAAATAACTTTCAACATCTTCTCCTGATCGGACTCTTCTTCTTCTAGGGCTTCTTTATTTTGATCAGCAGATTGAAATTCTTCATCATCACTTTTAGCATCATGTCTAGGGTTTAGTCTTGTTCTTCTATCTTCTTGGTGCAGGAGCACCTTGACAAATTGATGCTTTCATAAGAATTTGATTGAACTTTGATGATTCAACAATGTAATGAGATAAATTAAGTCATTTTCATTTTATTAAAGTCACTTAGAGAGGTCTAAGTTCAAATTTGTGTAAATGATGCAAAATTGTAAAGTTACAAATGATGCAAACTTGGAATATGAAAGGTCATTTTGGTTCTAGGCGTTGATAGGCAGTTAGAAATTAGTTGGAATGTGAGGAGTCATGATTTAATGCCTTTAAAAGTCCTTGTATCCATTTGTGAAGGTAGAGGGGAGAAGGTTGGAGAATGTGGGTTGTTACATTTTGATGTGATATCAATAAAAGATACCCTTGTTTCTGCATTTCTGAATGTTAAACTACTGTTTTAGAGATTGGTACAGATTTTTACAGATTTTATATGACCAGAATGTGGTATGGATGGAAAGAGTATTGAGTCTACTTCCATTTCTTTTTGTTTCATCAAATTTCATTAAGATTTGAATAAGTTATGGCATTTTTATTGAGGGTAGGTCTGGGAAAAAAATCATAACCTTCTCCCCTACCATTGGATCTTCATGAAAATTGGAGGAAAAGTATGTATTAATGTTCTATTCAACTTGACCAAGTAAACTAGATTATTTATATAATTTTTTAATGTTATTAAGGATAGTTTTGGTCCTCCTACCTCTGCATCATATTGGTATCAGAGCTGGTGAAAGATTTGGGTGGTGTGTATTTGGTTCCTGTCACTGAGAAGGTAGGTGAAGAACTAAAAGAAATTTGAAGAGTTGTGTTGGTGACCATTATTTTGTTTGCTAAGCTGTTTGGTTGTAGGTACTTGGTCCATCTAGCTGCAGAAGGTTGTTTTCTAAGATTATGTGTGTGGGCAGACAAGATGAGGTCTGTCATGACCATTCTCCAATGGAGATTAGGCTGGATAAGGGTGCAGAGAGAAACCACTGAGGAGAGAGTCTTAGGTGCATCACCAGGATCTGCTATTGGGTGAGATAAATGGTTTGGTGAGTTGGTTTGTTTTGAAGCAGTGAGAGAGATGGATACCTGACTGAAGAAGCACTTGATGTTGCAGCCTAAAGAGTACTCCACTGATGGGAGTAGAAGGAGCCTGAAGAAGCTCTAAAATTGATGGTAGTTTGATTTTGTTGGTTGGTTGGTCACTAGCCATTGATGTGAAGATTTGAAGCCTGAAGCTAAAGATGAAGAGACAGACAGAGATGCAGGAAAATGTAGTTTTGTTTTGCAGATACATTTCCAAGGGACTTGGAAATCTTTGTTGGTTGGTTGTATGGTGCAGGAGCACCTTGACAAATTGATACTTTCATAGGAATTTGATTGAACTTTGATGATTCAACAATGTAATGAGATAAATTAAGTCATTTTTCCTTTTATTAAAGTCACTAAGAGAGGTCTAAGTTCAAATTTGTGTAAATGATGCAAAATTGTAAAGTTGCAAATGATGCAAACTTGGAATATGAAAGGTCATTTTGGTTCTAGGCATTGATAGGCAGTTAGAAATCAATTGGAATGTGAGGAGTCATGATGTAATGCCTTTAAAAGGCCTTGTATCCATTTGTGAAGGTAGAGGGGATAAGGTTGGAGAATGTGGGTTGTTACATTTTGATGTGATATCAATAAAAGATACCCTTGTTTCTGCATTTCTGAATGTTAAACTTCTATTTCAGAGATTGGTACAGATTTCTATGGATTTTATATGACTAGAATGTGGTATGGATGGAGAGAGTATTGAGTCTACTTTCCATTTCTTTTTGTTGCATCAAATTTCATTAAGATTTTAATAAGTTATGGCATTTTTATTGAGGGTAGATCTGCAATGTTTAATTTTTTGAAAATATAGTCTAAAAATATGCATGGTACGGCCTGGTACAGCCTCACATTGATGCATATAATAGATGGATGGAAATATATGTGTTTCTAGTTTACAATTATTTTGGTTTGGTATAATTTCATTAAGTTTTGTGAGAGATATTGCAATTTTGGTGAGGGCAAGTCTGAACGCTGCCTAGGGTTTGCAATTTTGGGAAAAAAATCATAACCTTCTCCCCTACCATTGGATCTTCATGAAAATTGGAGGAAAAGTATGTATTAATGTTCTATTCAACCTGACCAAGTAAATTGGATTATTTCTTTGATTTTTTAATGTTATTGAGGATAGTTTTGGTCCTCCTACCTCTGCATCACTTCTACATCATCCAATCTAACTTTTATTGTTCTCATCATTTTCCATTCTTGCAGCAACATTGGCCATAGCAGGAATCCTCCTTGGTGACATCTCTTCATAGGATCTAGTGCAACTGCCTCAATATGATGATCTAACTGCAAAGTAACAACTACCTCACAATCGGTGCTTTGTTGACAAACACAAGTAGACTGTCTTAGGTCAGTGATATGTTTACCACAAGATCTTATGGAATACCTTCACTTCCCAAAGGATTCAAAACTTCACTCTGATACCACTTGATGCAGTCACAGTTAGAGGGTTGACAGAATGAACTGTCCAAACCATGCAACTAGAGTAAACACAATAGAAACAACACAAATGTATAATGCAATGGAAGATCCATGTATTCAAAATATCAAAGAATTACAATGCTCATATGCTAACAACATGCAGGCTACAATCAAAGGATTCATAGACCTTCTTTCTGGGTTACAATAGGTATGCAAGATATGGCATTGAAGTGCCTTCCTGAAAATAATCTAAGTACTAAAACTTATCTAAATCATATCATACAACTACTGACTACCTAATGCATCTAAGAGATCTATATATATCATAGATTCAAGCTCATAGAATCCTTCGCATCAGCCACAAGAGGTTACAAACTCCAAGAAAGATGTAACATGTAGAAACAAGTAGGTTAGCCTACAACATCTAGTATTGCTCACAAATGCATGAAACTTGGTGTAGACCTCAAGGAAGGTCTATCTAATCAATATGTGCCATGTATGCTATTCCATTTGGCTGTGCAAGTCATGGAAGTGCTCCAAAAACCTTCTCCTTCAACTAACAATTTGAATGCTTTGTTTTGTGTAAACGGATGATCTTTTGATAGCAATAACTTTTAGCAGACAAATCAAAATGACCTAAAATTTGAATATGATGTAGATGATGATTTGTAGATGCTAAGTCCTACTCTGTACACTTTGATATGAAGATACGGTGAAAGGCGGTACAAAATTCTGAAACTACAACCGACTGAACTGAAAAATGAAAGAAAGAAGGAATGCAAATATTTTTAGTTGATGCAAGATTACTCTACAACTTGGGATGCTCCTGCATCAACATCATTCTATGGATATAGTGTAGTTCTCTACAAAGTTACCAACTAAAATGATGGTATCAAGTGGAAATGTGTCCTTCCATAACTTGAATTGCAAGTCCAGCCATTGAGCTTTATCTATATGCCTTGCATACTCGTAAAATATATTCTCTCAGAAAATAGAGATAAAATGATACAATAGAATCTTTTCAATGACCAATTCACACTATTTTTCTTCTTTTACCATCGTTTAGACTATATGCCACTATCTTTTTTTTTCTAAAACTTACTAGTTCATTTCCAATTGCATGTGTGTTCTCCATATGTTCACAAATTGGCAATTGTTGCAACCCACCACAATGATCACATGTGCCATCCAAGCATACGTTATTGTGAAATAATTGACCATCTATTCTTTGACATAATATTCTCAATATGAAATCTCTTGAAGATCTAGGTGGACATTTTATATTACACTCCTCCAAAACATCGTTAGCATGCAAATCTACACATATATATCTATAAGCATCATAATGATTAGAAAACTCAATATGTACTCTACCACAACAAGTTCTGCATGTGTGACTTATTTTGACATAAAAAGGATTTACCATTTAAAAATAGCTTTGACTATTTTTGATTTGAGGATACATCTGTTGAAATTTATTAAAAAACTATATTTCAGTCACATCTAAAAAATGCTTTGAATTTGTCCCACAGTTTCGACAACCAATTCTCCTTCATCCAACATCTCTTTCATTAAGAGATATCCTTGTGTTTATTTTTCTAAAATTCTTCAATGAGGGATCTCAAGGATTCAATAACAACTTTATCTTTCCATGAGACTCTCCTAGAGAATACCCACAATTCATTGCTATTTGGGTCCTCAACTCTTTCATGCCTTCCAATGGCTCTCATGAGAGTTTTTCAACTTATTTTCAATGCTTCACTTGTCTTTCTAATGAGGCAATCTTTCTTTGTTTGATGGCTTACTATTGTTGACATAATGACATGTCTTGTGATATTACCATCCTTGGTGTGTGAGGTGGAACCCACACTCTCATATGCACTCATTAGATTCTTTACAATTGATTTTTCACTTGAAGCATTTGATATTCTTAGGCCAAGAATCTTCATAATGGACTTAAATTTTAGATTTCTCATCAATTCAACAAATAGTTGACATCTTTTGGTTTCATTTAAGTTCTCAAAAAGTAATTTCCATATCTTATTGACATATCTTTGGTAAGTGCACTTGGAAATCTTATCCTACATGGGCTTCAAAACATTCTCATCAATATAATCTAGAAACTTAGATTTTCTATGCAAAGTTATAGGATGTATTTTCAATGGCAAAGTTGACTCAGTATTAAGAATTTATTAAATATTTACTTGAGATAGGATAGATGACATACCTTCAATTGGAGATGGAAAAGATTAAAATCCTTGAAGTTGAGATGGAGAAGATGGTCTACCTTCAACTTGACATGTGAATGATGGCATGCATCCAACTTGAGAAGAGAATGATGATGTACCTTCAACTTGACCTGTGAAAGATGGAGTGCATCCAACTTGAAAAGATAACGATGATTTACCTTCAATTTGACATGTGAAAGATGGAGTGTCTCCAACTTTGAGATTTAGTTTCCTTGTTGAACGAAGGTTTTATATTCATTGTCTTTGTCCTACCAATTCCATCTCTCTATTCTCTTGATTAGATGATTCATGTTCCTCTTGAATTGGAAATGGTGGTATATCTTCTTCTATGGTTGATAATTTCCTACTTTCATGAAATTGCCTCATTCCTTCTCTTTTCTTTGCATTCTTAGCTTCATGCTCTTCTGGTGTTAGAGTATTTGCTCATTTCCTTAGCATGATAATGATTTCTATATGCATCATGAATAAGACAAAGATAAATTATTCCATCTTGGTACAATATACTAAATTAATCTCATACCAAAATCTCAAAATAATCATATGATTATAAATCTAAAAATCTATAGTTTCCTAGGGTGATCTAACCCAAAATATAGAGATCGCACACATGTCATTTACTAGCAATCTTTTAGAAATGAAGATTAAGCTAGGACAACAAGTCAAGATGACATATCATACCATTCTTTCTTCATGGAGTAACTAACATTCATTATTTAGATGATATTTAAGAATGTATCATAGCAGTACAAAGGAACATTTCCAACACTTACAATGTCTTTTAGCTCTCTCTCTATATATAGAAATCAATATTTCCATACTAACTTTTTAGCATTACATCAATGGCCAAGATTAATTTGATCCTAAGGCTTAGATTTAGTCCTATGATCACAAGTCAAACTCATTTCATTTTATCTACAAGATTTCTCCATTGTTGGAATAAGGATCTCTTAGGATATGGTCAACATTTACAAATGGTGGTAGGTACAATCTATAGGTTAATTTCACATAATCTTAACACATCTTCTCAAACACACTTGTCTCCTTCACCTAGGTGAATTGGGAATGCAATTTCCAAGGTAAAAAATTTAGTTGACAAGCATAAATTGTTCTATAAGGATCTTCAAATTATGTAGTATTCCTTATTTTATCATAAATCTTCAATAGAAAGGCAACTTCCATATAGAAATAGAATAATTTGCTACCTTTTTTACCTTCTTTTATTCTCATATTTATAGATAAAATTGTATGGAGCTTGCTTTTATTAGAACAACAAGAAATTAGGTCATCAAATTAGTAGTTTTTCCTTTGTTCATCTCATTCTCTTAGCCAACATTTTGCTTGATCTTGCCTTAAGTTCTCTTTTGGTACTTTCATCCTCTATCATATTCTTGTTAAAGTAGTGTATGTAGAGCAACACATCATGTATCTAGATCAATTTTTTTTCTTTATTATCAACCTTTCTCTTGAAATCACAAGACATAGTATCAAACTATTTTAAAGGATGGCAAACTACCTCCTAAGTTAGCAAAAAATTGAGATAAATGAAAAATGAAACACAAAGATTTTAATCAATATCAATGAAAGATCTGAAAACATAACAAGTTAGATTAAAGATGCAACATATTCATTCCTATTTAGGAAAAATCCATTATCTAATCCTTCTCCCATTCCTAGTCAAATTCATTGTGAAATTATAATCAAGTGTCAAATTTAGTTTCTTTTTGCAACCTCACCAAATTTGGTATCCTTCTTTTGATCTTGACTTCTACTTCATGATGCATGACTCTTTCATTTCATGAAAAGGCTTTGTACCAACCAATATCAATAGTCTATCTTCCTTAACTATCTAATAACTCCTTGACAAGTCAATATCTATTCAAGACAACCTCATTGTGATTATAAAAGTCCTAATAACTATGCCAATGACATGTATGGTTATCTCTTAGTTGACCTATTTGGTCATCTAGTGTTCATGGTAATCTTCCCTACCATATGAATATCCTTTCAAGACCAGATCTATGTATATATAGTATCATGGATACCTTTTTGCATGGATTTAGATTACTTGACTTATCAGTTAGTCTTGATTACAACAGCTTTTGTATTAGTTGCTATCCTACACATGGGTGAGAGGTCATAGCTATTCTTAGGGTTGGATGAAAGCTATTACGGTATAATAGTCTTAGGCTAATATGACAATTCTTGCAAGTGAGTATGCTCTACAATCCTTATCTTGATTTTAGCATGATGATAATTCTTTTACTAAGATGATTTCCCTTAGTATCCTTCTAATTGTTTAGGTTAGTGTTTGAATCAGGATAATAGCAACATCAATGAAAGTTTTCCATGACCTTGCTCTGGTTTTGGATTATCCTTGAATGTTGATAAGACTCCCTTCATAAATACATAACAATACTATCTTGATTATTTCCTTCCCATGGTGATATGGCTTGTTGTCATAGATTTTTATCTCAAATAAATATAAATTTTCACTTTTTCATGATAATAACTTGTCAAAATGATAATCCTCTCACTTCCCTCATGACTGTCCTATAACATGAGAGTTCATGCTAACATAATTATAAAGTGACATATTTAAATGAATACATAAAGAACATACCTTATATTTCAAGATTTGAGTTGCCCATTCCTAAAAAATTTGGCTTCAAAATCCTCAAAAATTTGAGCTTTTTGGCAAGTTCCTTCATATTGAATGTTGAATTCTATATAACTCTAATAGGATTAGTCAAATTTATGAAAAAAACAAATCTATATTATCAAACTAAATCTAAATACATGAAAATTAGCATTCAAACAATATGAAACATGAAAATATTAGTTCAAATAATCAAATTCTATCTAAAACATCCAATAATTTACCTCTTCTATGTTGAAGAACCAAAAATGGTGGTGGATTAAGTAAACAATGATTGTCTAAATGTCAACGCCATGAAAAGCATTTTTTATGATAATGCATAAAAAGCAGAGAATAATAAAGCATGTGGGTCTTATTCATGGATTGCACATGATTTTTTGTCCATTTTTTTGGTTCCTCAAAATGCTCTCGCATTATAATACAAGCACATTTTGTCATGGATAGAAAGTTTTAAGTGTTGTCTAAATTACTAAATACCTTATAACTAATAACCTCAACCTTAAACCCTATCCCTCAACCCTATGCCTTGAATCCTATATGCTAGACCCTCAACCATATGCCTTAAGGCCCATACAATAGACCCTGAACTCTATACACTCAACTAGAGAGAGAGGGGGGTAGGAGGTAGAGAGGGGAGGGAGGTAGATAGGTGAGAGAGAGAGGAGGGGAGGGAGGTAGAGAGGTGAGAGAGGGTAGGAGGTAAAGAGGGGAGGGAGAGGGAGAGGGAGAGGGAGATGGTAGGAGGTATAAAGAGAGAGAGGGGGGGTAGGAGGTAGATATGTGAGGGAAGTAGAGAGTGAGAGAGGGGGTAGGAGGTAAAGAGGTGAGAGAGAGAGAGGAGGGGAGGGAGAGAAAGAGAATAATAGAGAGGGGTAAGAAGGGAGGGAGAGGTAGAGAGGAAGAGACCTAGAGTGGGCACAGATAGAGGTGGATGAAAGAGAGAAGTGAGGGAAGGATCGATAGAGAGCAGGAGAGAGAGAAGGTAAGGGTGAGATGATTTATTTTACAATAATGCGAGCGCATTATAATGCACTCACGTTATTTTTTTCTTTGGTAATTTCCAAGCCTTTGGCTTGGATTTGCCTTGGGCTTCCAACCCAAAGGCTTGGACTGAGTTTTGAACATCCAAAGACATGTTTTTCTAGATTGTAAAAAATTTACCTAATCTTGATTGTGCTCCCCATCAGGTTTTCACTTATTTTAATGACAAGTCAAAAATATACCAGGATAATGTTAAGCTCTCTCTTATCTTTCTAATCATATAATTTTTTTCATATTTTGAGTATGTTAAGGTTTTCATATTTAATTTATTTTGTTAGTGTATTCATTTTTTTTCAAAAACCAATGTGGTATTTTTGACTTTTTTTAACCATTCATCAAAATTTCACATAAATTACATTTTTAGAAACTAGACTCCATTATACATGTATTAAAAAAAATTAATATTGGATTAACTTTCAAAATATTTGGGGGGAGCACGCTCAATTTTCTATTTTTTAGGATGTGTCCACTTTGAAAATTAGTAAAAAATCAATTATTCATGAAAAAACTATCAAAAAAATTGGTGATAAACTACATGGTGTTAGCTAATTTCTCACTAAAGTGATATTTAATATACTAAAAAAATGTTGACATTTTAGGGGCACCACACTAGATGCTATGTTATGTTTATTTTTGAAAAAATAGGACCAATTTGTGTGGCCCCCCTTTTTGAACCTCTTAATCTCAACCATTTTTAAAAAACATTAGTAGTTTAGAAACTAGATTCAGAGAAATACAACTCTTGTTTTTGTTGTATGTTCAAATTTTGAGTGTAACTATCTTCAAATTCTCATCCAACATCAGTCTTTCCTAATTTCAAAAAAAATGTGGCCACTTAAGACCCCCTTTTGGTCCCCCATCTTTTTGCACTTACCTAAAAGTTTGAACAATGTTTCACATTAGGTTCACTAAAATGTAGCATGTTAGTGACCAACTCCACCTAGAGAGTTGCACCATCTAGATAAAGTGATCTTATATGATATTATGTAAGGCCATGTGTAGGCCCACTTGAACTTTCCCTAGGGATATTGTTGTGGTTGAACTTTATTACCAATATTGTGTAGAAGCCCTAGACAAGTGTTAGTCAATCTATGATTATTGATTATATTTTGTTATAGAATTAATATCTTATTTTAATGAATACATAATGATTGAAAAATACTCACCTATGTGTCTCAAGCTATCTATATGGAATTTGGATTCTCTTGATAGCCACCTACTCCTTCTACACAAAACTAATATATCCTTTTAACATAGATTCCTATGGTATAATGTCTTTAGCCTCTACCCTTGCCTATACTACATGTTGGGATAAATATTTCTACTTTCATAGCAGCCAATACTTGCATCTTCAATGTGATCTTGTGTTTTATCCTATGGTTAGGAATGCCTTCTCAATAAAGGTACTTTAAACTAATCGTAAATCATCTTCTAATCCATGTGTCATTCCTTCTTGCTCTTCGTGCATTGATAAATTTAGTTAAAAATTGGTGGTGTTAGTTATTGCCCTCTCTCATGGTAAAGATAAGAAATTCTTCTCTTTAATGAATTTCTTTATGAAGCACATTATTTTATATGCCTTCATTATCTATCATTTGTTCCCATTATGAGGAGGAATTTGTATATGTAATCACACATCTTGACTACCATAAAATAGATTTGAGATCACTTTGTTGTGTCGTAAGACTTACTACACTATTGTTCTTATCATGTTGTAATTATCAAGAGGGCATTGTACTTTCTGTGTTACCATTAGTTTAGATCATGGGCTTTGATATACTCTTTCAGATGCGTAATGATTATCTATACATATATATGGTGTGATTAACCATCGTTATGATGAGGAACATGTTATGACCAAATATTATATGATTTTGTTATATTGAGTAGAGATTTACTTCACGATGAGATGTTATGATTCCATATTTAAATTGTGATCTTACATTTTGAAATAAAGATTTATTACAGATATGCTTAACTTAGAGAAGTTATTGATGAATTAATTGATGTTGATTGTTGTTTTCTTCAACTATGATATTTGTCACAATAAGTGACATTTGAAATGAGTGTGTAGGTATTTGTTAGGTAGTGGACACTGGGAAAACATATGGCGGCCCTATTGTGAGTAGCCAGTTAAGTTGACCAAGTCTATTTGGAGAGCCTTAGGTCCCTTGTGTTGTAAAATATGTGTTGTTGTATGTTGTGTTTTGTCCTTGGTGTTGTATTATGCATCATCATATGTATTGGGTCATTCCTAGTGTTGTAACATGTGTTGTTAAGTGTTGTGTGTCTTAAAAATAATTAAAATTCTCTTCAGTTTCCTAAGGTGTAAAATAATTCAAAAAGGCACTTATATCATAAAATTAAATTCTTAACCTAGGACTATGGTATGGGTACATTTTGGATGGCAAAATTTTTTTTAAAAAATTAAGTTTTGAAAATCCTAATTTTCACATAAAATAGGTTGAGAAAAATTAAAGAGATAATAGGTCATCAATAAAGAGATGTGAGCTATGAGTTTCTAAGGGTAGAAGTGTAAACCTCAATAAAAGAAAAACAGGTGTCCTTATCAAAAGGACAACTTTTTCAATCTCAATAGGAGAGGTGTTTGGCAAAGTTTTATTTATCATTTCTTTTGCAAAAGAGGGTTTCTTCGTCTCCATACCATCCGTGGTACCTTCTGGGTCATGGGCAGTAACTACTAGATCTGCTGAAATTGCTAAAAATTTTCATCACCACCTTCTATATATTTCCTCTTTCATCTATAGTAATCACTTGATCACTTGCTGTAATTCTTCTATTGACTGGGAGGGTAAATCTTCCATCTAAAATTCTTAGCTATTAGAAAAGAGTAAACTGGAGGAGGAAGAGATGTATGTAGAGTTGAATAAACCCTCCATAAATTATGTTAAGTTGGCAAGGTAGGCATCAATCCTTTATTTATATCAAAAATATATATTACATGTTAAAGGGGAATTGAACTTTGTTATTGTTGTTGGTTTTCAAAATATGTTGGGAAATAATTTATTTATTTCTATATTGGGTCTTGTGTTTGGGGGTGAGGTTTCATTTGAAATTCCTCTTAAATTATTCATGTGTCATATGTTGTTGTTGTGTAAATCTGTGTGTGTAAAAGTTGTGTTATGTGCTAAAGAAATTGTGTGATGTGTTGTGTAGTCCTGTGTGTTGTGGGATGTGTATATATGTAATAAAATTGTGTTAGGATTGTACAGTATGATATTGGGTGAATAAGATTTGTGTAATAAGCTATGTAAATGAGTTGTTAAGATATGCTGTGAAGCTAAGTTGTGTAGAAATCTGTGTTGTTTTCTCCCTAGTCTCCATGTGTTTTCCCCTAGCTTGGGGGTGGACAGTTCCTATCCTAGACTGGGAGGTGAGAATCCCACTAGTTTTACCAAGAAGTTTGATCGGTGTTACAAGTTCTAGTAGGTTGGAAAAGAAGAGAAAATTGAAAACTAACAAATATGACTACTTAGGAGCATATGACATTTAGGAAGGACACCTATAGATAGATTGAGTTCATTGTATAATTTCAAGCTTGTGGCAAGGCTAAATGTCCTAAGAAGATGATTGTATTAAGTTGTATGAAATCCTTTTATTAGTTTGTAGCTAATATGATTTTCTTTTGTGATCGATAAGTTGATAATTATTGTTGCCTTATTGCAAGTTGAATTGAATTGGTTATTTTCAAGATGCTATAATAGAGTATACTTTCAACAAGAAATCTAGTTTTATGAGCTATTTCCATGAAGCTAAATGCAAAATTAATGCTTCCTATTGTAGTTAATGTTCTTTTATTTTATAACCATTCATTCCTCTATTATTATTTGTAATCTTTAACAACCAAAGAAAAGAAATCTTGATTACTTTTGTAAAATACTAATGTAGAGAATGATATTGATTTTGTATTTTATGTTTTCCTTTATGTAGAGTTGGTAGTCTATCTAGCTTATCTTTACAATTGCTAGGTGTAGTTACAACTTTCTTTCCTTCATATCCTGGATCCTGATTCCTTTCAATAACTATGGCATAGAACTAAGCTAATATGTAAAGTACCATAGTAGCTATGTATGTAAAACAAAAAGGGTGGGTACAAAAAGTTGGGGAGCCAAAAAGTGGCCAACTTTTTTGAAAAAAAATAATAATAATGCGAGTGCGTTATAACACGCTCGCATTATGGCTTGCTATTGCCAAGCCTACACCAAGCCATAATGTGCTCATATTATAACACACTCACATTATAACATGAGCACGTTATGTGTTGCTATATATAAAAAGGCAGCTTTCTATTTCATTATTTCACAGTAAATTGCAAGAAGAAGAAAGAAATGAGTGTGCTCACATTATTTGAGGTCCAATCATCATCTATTTCTCGTTGATTCATCATCAAAATGCTGCCATGACGTCTGGGAAATTGAAGAAGTAAGTTTTATTTTCTTTCTTGTGTGAATTTGTTGCTAAATAGGTAGGTTAAAATAGTTTTTGATGTAAATTTCATAAATTTATAGGAGTTGATAATGCACCTCCTCCTCCTCTTGAAAATACACAAAATCCTCCAGCAAATGAACAACAAATACCTACTGAAGAATAATGCCAACCACAAATACCTCCATTTATTCCAGAATATGCCCCTGGAACACAAGAAAATCTAATGGAGAAAATTGACAATAATAAGAAATAAATTGAGGACATAATTGCAAGGTTGAAAGAACCTACAACTTCAACCTTGCATAGATCCACGCTTGCCCAATCCCTTGAATCTATGTTATCAAATGTAGATTCAATAAGAAAGTAAATCACTAGTTGGACAAAAAAGAGGAGAGAATTTATAAAGTATTATGCTGACAAGTTATCATATGAACAAGTGAAAAAGGAACAAATTACAAAACTCAACTTGTGTTCTATTTTCACAGACCCACGAACAAATGAATCTCTACCCCTTACATGCAAGAGGTTCCCTATCCATTGGTGTAACAACCAAGCGATAAGGGACAATTTTGAGCAAAGGTGGTGGATGGTTTTTGACCATCCTCCATGAAACAATAATGAGGTCCCTCATTATTTTTTGAGGAAACTCTACTGCGAGTTTGTAAAAAATAAAGTGCCAAATTATTTTGATATGTAGGAGTTCTAGGGTAGAGGTAGGGGGTCAGCACAAGATAGACTAGGGGCACGTGTTCACCCACAGTGGCTAGCGAGATGAGCACTCGCCAGACCAGCCCATGAGCATGTTTCTATCCCTTTCATTGTGAAGGACAGTGTTGAGGTCAAGGTACTTCACTCCATTAATGCCTTAACCCAGAGAATCTTACAGCATGCTAGTCCTACAACACAACATGGGCTGGGGGAGAGTTTGAGTATGGTTCCACCCTATACTTGTCGGACTTGTGGGTCAGTATGTGATTATGATCCCACAGATAGTCATGACACAGGTGCGTAGGCTACATCTGTAGCTAAGAAGATGGAGATGACAAATTCCCTCCTGAGTGAGACTTTCGAGCTTGATACTCAAGTAAATCTTAGCAAGTTCATTGAATTTAATTTATTAAATTTTATTTTTGAAATGCAAGATTAAATAATTTAGTTTGATGATTTTAATAAAATTTCAAGGTCATAGCATTGATGCAATTTTCAATGGTTCTCCACCTGCATCTTACACTACATATTCTACTGTCAGGGTATGTAACTAGTAAACAATTATAAATATTACATGTGAACAACATCATTATATGAATGGTATTCCAATATTTAATTTTGGATGTTGAATAGGTTAATATTGGAGATTTAACGGCAACACCTGCCAGCAGTGGTGGACTTCAACACTTCATGGATGTAATAAAATAAATAGTTTAATGAATGAATTGTACTTACTAGATTTTTGTATGTGACTTGTGTGCTTTATTGTGTGTACTTCCATGTTTAGGTGAATTTATGTGTATGTTAGGAGCCAGGATTTGCATCACTATTATAGTTTTCATAATTGAATAATGTTGTTTTATTTCTAGATGATGCAAGTTGCGGAAACACCTCCCAATGTTCATAGGGCAATGAAGCATGGTGTTCCCTTTGCGATTCATAGCTCCATGCCATTGATGGGAGTATGAGGCAGATTAGTAAATTTTAATTTACATTCATTGTTATAGTTGTTTATTTTTGAAAAATTAAAAGATTATTGATTTGAAGTTTAATTTCTATCTGGATGGTTTCTATAGGACATGACATCACCACAGCCTAATCCTACTACTAAGGCAAATGAGGAGATAGATTATATGGTAGTAGTAAGTGATTATTTTGTTAAATGTTTCATTTTTTATAACATGTAATTTCTATATAATAATGTCTATACTTTTTATTGTAACAACTATGGATGCACAAACAACTAAATAGGAGGAGTAGCCCTCGGGTTCATAGTAGACCATCCACATATGCATCTCCATCCCCTAGAAGATCAAAGGCTACTCGTGATCTATTCTCTTCACCAACCAAAGGGGAATGACTTTTTATTGTGTTCCTTTGTTGTATTCCTATATGGCATTTGTGGACATATATTTTGTATTGCATATAGTTGACATTGTATGCCTATATGGCATTATTGTAAGCCTATATGGCTATTTTATATATATGTTATACTTATATCGATAGATATTGATGTATGCCTATATGGATATTTGGTTAATACAAATCTTTTTTATTGATGGCGTCCATACTTGCATTATAAATCCACATTTGAATGGATATTTATAGATGGTTACTTCAAATATTTAAAGTCCAATTATATTACATAGGATGTTTGTTGATCCAATAAGCCAACTATTGTTATTCAAGTATCACCTAAACCTCATTCTGGAACTAAAAGATTAAAGTTGTATTTAAAATAAAAATGAATCATCATGTTGAACAGAAAGTATTCATATTATTTATGAGTTGCTCAATTGAAAATACTCAAATGAGTATGCTGATCCATATTATTTATGAGTTGGTCAATTGAAAATATTTCTTAATTTCTTGTTATTATACCATATTGGGATGCAAAGAGTATGTTTGTTGTTTTGAATAAGATAGTCAAAATCATATGCTTATGAGCACTTGATGATCATTGTGGTTATTAAATGTAATTCCTCTTGTATATAAGGCAAGGTTATGAGAGTACATTGAATCTTACCTTAATTTTTTTATTAAACATAACATTGGGACTATAGGCTTCAATAAGTCATCAACAATCAAGGTTCAAGGTTGTCATTGAAGTCAAAGGGTCAAGGTTGTTTGTCATTGATGTTGAGGTTGATGCCATGATGTTGATAAGGTGATAGAATGATTTAGGGTAGGTGATGGTCATGAGGTGCATTATGTGAATATGGTTTTCATGATAAGGTCTCTCAATTCATGTTGATGTTTCACAAGACAAACATGGTTCATATGATGCAAGGTTCATGTTCATGGTGGATGTGGTTTTATTCATGCAAGGTTTTGTTGTGAATATGGTTTTCATGATAAGGTCTATCTTGGAAGGTTGATATGATGCAAGGTTCATATTCATGGTGGATGTGGTTTTGTTCATGCAATAAGAAGTTAGAGAAGACACAAACTTTCATAATCATAATTCAATGTTATCATCAAGGAGACTTATATTTATCAAGGGGAGTCATGATTTTGATTCGAATGTCAAGTTGTTCATGTCTTAAACCCTAAGCCTATGATAAGTGTCATACTCTAATGTCTTTCTTCTGATGTCCTTGAGGTATTTGAAATGTCCTAGATAGTTAAGGTTTGCATATTGGGCATTAAACCCTAAAAAGAATCTACTTTTCTTAAGACTTTAAAACCCTTAATTGCCTATCATGTGTAAAGTGCACTTTTGTTTTAATTTAATATTGACTTATAATCAAAAGTTACTATCACTTAAATAAACCTACTAAAGGGTCTTTAATTCATTAGTTCACCAGCCCTTAAACCTAACTCAACCAGTGTCTCTAGTAAACTCTCATAAGCTTGAGTGCCATATCATAATCGAAGGTCATATTTAATTGATATGAGGGTGGGAAAAAGGATTGGAAGGTCAGTATTTAAAAGGAATTTAGAATACAAAAAATAATCTCTATGCGGTTGAATTTGATGGGTATGCCTTTATAAAAGGCTAAAAGATAGCTTTATGTAGGATATCATGGTATTTGTAGTGTTTAAAGATTGAAGACTAGTTAGTGTTTGTAGCTCGGACTGTTTCAGCATGTTTCGGTGTGAAACAAGACCATGCCTATCCTAAATGTACCCATCGAGATGCATTAGAATTATCAGTTTGGTCGTACAAGGAGAAGAACAAAAGTTACAACCCTTTGCAACTTTACACTGCCTCCTTTTGACAATTTTTGGGGCAGTAGAAAACCTTCACCATGGGCAAACTCCTTAGAGATATAAAAAATTGAGAGAGTTTATTGTACAAAGGCCCTATTTAATCACATTGCCTTAGACACAATGTATCTAAGTGACATGGTTTATGAGTAATGGCTCATTAAAGATTGCTACCTTTTTGCACTTTGGACTCTTTAGGGATATCACCGGTACAATGTAGATCAGACTATTTCGGCATGTTTGGGTGCAAAAAAAGACCATTCCTAGCCTAAACATACCAATCTAGACATGTTGGAACTATCAGTTTGGCCACACGAGGAGAAGAACAAAAGTTACACCCCTTTGCAACTTTACAGTGCCTCCTTCTGATGATTTTTGGGGTAGCAGAAAACCTTTCACCACAGATAAATGCCTCAGAGATATAAAAAAATGAGAGATGTTATTGTAGACTGACCCTACATGATCATATTATCTCAAACAAAATGTATCTAAGTGACATGGTTTTAGAGTAACAACTTGTCAAAGATTGTTCCCTTTTTACACTTCAGACTCTTTAGGGATATCACCGATACAATGTAGCTCAGACTGTTTTAGAATGTTTGGGTGGAAAACATGACCATGCCTACCCTAAATGTACCTATCTGGATGCATTAGAATTTTTAGTTTGGTCACATTAGGAGCAGGATGAAAGTTACACCCCTTTGCAACTTTACACTGCCTCCTTCTGACAATTTTTGGGGCATTAGAAAACCTTTCACCATAGGCAAACACCTCAGAGATATGAAAAACCAAGAGAGATTATTGTAGAGAGACTCTATATGATCACGTTGCCTTAGACAGAATGTTTCTAAGTGAGATAGTTTTCGAGTAACATCTTGTCAAAGATTGCTACCCTTTTGCACTTTGGACTCTTCAGGGATATCACCGATAAAATGTAGTTCAAACTGTTTCGGCACGTTTGGCTGAAAAAAAGGACCATGCCTAGTGTAAATGTACCCATACGAATGTGTTAGAATAGTCAGTTTGGTCACATCAGGAGCAGGATGAAAGTTACACCCCTTTGCAACTTTACACTACCTCCTTCTAATGATTTTTGGGGCAATAGAAAACCTTTCACCATGGGCAAACATCTTAGAGATATAAAAAATGAGAGAGGCTATTGTAGAGGAAGTCTACATGATCATGTTGCCTCAGACAGAATGTTTCTAAGGGACACAATTTTTGAGTAACATCTCATCAAAGATTGCTGCCTTTTTGCACTTTGGACTCTTCAAGGATATCGTCGATACAATGTAGATCGGATTGTTTCGGCATGTTGGGGTGAAAAATAGGATCATGCTTATGTAAATGTACTCATTTGGATGCATTTGAACAGTTAGTTTGGTCGCATCAGGTGCAGGATGAAAGTTACACCCCTTTGCAACTTAACACTACCTCCTTCTGATGATTTTTAGGGTAGCAAAAAACCTTTCACCATGGGTAAATTCCTTAGAGATATAAAAAACTAAGAGAGGTTATTGTAGAGGAACCCTATGTGATTGTGTTGTCTTAGATAGAATGTTTCTTAGCGACATAGTTTTCAAGTAATATATCATCAAAGATTGTTGCCTTTTTGCACTTTGGACTCATCAGGGATATCATCGGTATAATGTAGCTCGGACTGTTTCAACATGTTTGGGTGAAAAACATGACCATGCCTAACATAAATGTACCCAGCTAGACGCATTGGAATAGTCAGTTTGGCCTCATCAGGAGTAGGATGAAAGTTACACCCCTTTGTAACTTTACACTACCTCCTTCTGACAATTTTTGGGGCAACAGAAAACCTTTCACCATGGGAAAATGCCTCAAAGATATAAAAACCTGAGAGAGGTTATTGTAAAGGAACCCTACATGATCACATTACCTTAGAAAAAATATTTGTAAGTGACATGGTTTCTAAGTAACAGCTCATCAAAAAATTTTGTCTTTTTGCACTTTGGACTCTTTAGGGATATCATCGGTACAATGTAGCTCAGACTATTTCAGCATGTTTAGGTGAAAAATAGGACCATGCCTAGCTTAAACGTACCCATCCGGATGCATTTGAACTATCAATTTGGTTGCATCAGGAGTAGGACACCAAAAATACAAAAGTTACTTTGTGTAACTTGACAACATTGACACTTTTTTGCAACAAGACTCAAAGACTCAAACTGACCCCAAATGACTCAAACTAATTCAAAAACATATCAAATGGTCTTAGAAGACCTTATTAAATACAATTGATTCAATCAAAATAAAATTTTATTTTTTGACCCCTCTTGGAGGCATGACAACCTAGGTGCCCCTACACCATTAGTGCAATTGAAGTCAATAAAATTTTCTTATTAAGAAAAAGAGCTTCCCTTAGCTTCAAGAAATATAAATATTCTATACTGACAAGGCCAACCATGGGAAGGTGGAAGCTCATGTGGCCTCACCTAAGTCCTAAGACACATGTATTCTAGTAGACATAGGACACCTAAGACACCTATTGTATAGTATGTATCTAGATTTTATAGATATAGTAGACCTAAGACACCTAGTCTTTATACCTTATCGTAGTCTAGACCTAAGTCAACTAGACACCTAGATTATAGTTCTACCTAGGACACCTATTATGCTAACCTTGTTGACATATAGTACCTACCTAAGACACCTAGATTAAATTATAGAAGACACCTACCTAGAAGACACCTAGATCGTTCTATATTATACCTTATTGTAGTCTCTAGATAGGTCGTTGATATATAGTATCTACCTAAGACACCTAGATTAAATTAAATACCTTTTTTCTAGTCTCTATCTACCTAGTTGACATATCATATATACCTAAGACACAATTAGAGACACCTATTATCTAGTTAGAAACCAAGACACCTAGAGACACCTATATTTTATACATTACCTAGATTTTATACATTATTGTCAGGATCAACTTCATCCATCACTTAGGTCTAACCTCATGAAGCATAACATGATGATGTAAAAATGTGTATATGTGTAAAAATGCAATAGCAAATAAAAAAAGACAAACCTTACAAATTAATGTACATACTTACAACTGAATGTAACATGACTTTATCAAATCAATGTGAATACTTACAAATTAATCCAATGAACCATCTGGGTATGCTCTACTCTTTATTGTGTCAAGTATTGCTTCATGGTCAAAATCATGCACCTTCCACAAGGTCTTGTTCAAAGCTCCACCCTGATATTGTATCAAATGAACATTGGATGCAACAACAAGGTTCGAGTAATGAAGAATCTTCTGATGTGTGTCAAAGTCTTGAAACAACCAAACATTAACACTCTTATGTGGGTACCTTATAATCCATGTTCTAGTAATAACCACTGAGCCTGTAGGGTGTTGGATGTTTTCTCCATCTGTAACTGGGGCTTCTAATTTCTTTTTGGCCTCAACACAATGACACAAGTAATAATCTATTCCCTCTTTGTTATCTTCATCTGCAATAACTACATATACATGCCCTACATTGATATGTGTAGAAAATTAGATGAAATTAGTCAACATTACAAAAACACTACAAAGTAAGATGACATTAGGAATTTCAAAAACTATGCAAATAGATATATTACCTGGTTGAACTAGATCTGATATGTGGTCAAAGTCAACTAATGATTCCATCTGTGTTAGTTCTAGTGCCATCAAGGGTCAACATGTGTCAAGTGGGCTAAGATAACTTAACTACCATTCGTCAACCAACTCCTTTGACTCGCACTCATCCTAGGCTTGAATTGTATAGGAAGAACAAAAACATGACATCTTTTGTGTATGGATACTCCATGAACTTGTAATTGAGCTTCTGAAAGAGTGCATCTCACTCGATCCTATCAGTGTAGAATAGTCCTCATATGGTGCAATATTAGTATCATCTATCAACCAAAAAAATCTATGAACTGAAGACTTACCTTCATTACTTGGACCCATAGAAGCATTACACCACTCGATGATCGATTTTGTATCTGTCAACTTTGCATTGTCTTTATACTTTAACACTTCTCATGCTATGACTCTTTTGATACATGCTCCTGCACTATCATGCTCCCCCTTTCCATGCCTGGCCTCACAAAAGTTCCACATATGATGAATGCCTATAAAATTATTCCTCTTGCTCAGCTAATAGAAATTCTGTGAGTTCTTGAATTGTGACACACAGTTATCCGACCATATGATATGCTGACTGAACGATATGCCCCTTCTAGCCAAATCATTGTAGAACACCTAAAAGAAACCTTGCACGATCTCTGTAGAATGTGTACAATCATCATTGATATAGAAATGATACTCCCTTATGATCTTTCCATCATCTTCTATACTATCATTCACATGAATGAATGCGATGTGCACAAATATAGAAACCTGTGTGGAGTTGTAATATTGTGATTGCACCTCACACTGTGGCTATAGACTGTAGTTCTCTTCAAAGTTGACAACTTAAACAATGCTACCAAATGGAAATGTGTCCTTTCATAAGTTGAATTGCAAGTATAACCATCAAGCTCTATGGGCATGTCTTGCACACTCATACACTATGCTATCACGAAATATATGCATAAACTGATACACTGAAATCTTTTCAATAACAAATTCACACATCTTTACTTCTTTACCATCCTTTGTATTGTATGCCACTATTTTATACTTTCCAAACTCTACTAGTTCATTTCCTACCACATGTGTTCTTTCCATATGTTCACATATTGGCAAACGTTGCAAATCACCACAATGATGACGTGTCATCCAGGCATAATTTCTTGTAGAATATTTGACCTTCCTCTCTTTCACATAAAATGAATGATATGAATTCTCTTGAAGATGTTGGTGGGGCATGTATGTCACAACCATGTAAAACATTGTTAGTATGCAAATCAAAACATATAGACCTATAAACATCAAAATAGTTAGAAAATTCAATATGTAATCTACAACAAGTAGTGCATGTGTGATTTATCTTGACATAGAAAGGTTTTAGCATTTCAAAATATCTTTGACAAATTTTAATTTGAGGATACTTCTCTAGAAATTTACCATAAAACTGTGTTTGAGTCTCATCCAAAAAATGCTTTGGATGTGGCTCACGGTTCTAACTACTAATTCTCCTTCGTACCACATCCCTTCGATTCGAAGATACCCTTGTGTAATTCTTCCAAAAGTCTTCAATTAGTGATCTCAATGCTTCAACAATTGGTTTATCTTTTCATGGTAGTCTCCCTGAGAATGCCCATAATTCATTGGCATTAGTGTTCTCAATTCTTTGGCGTCTTCCAGCAGCTCTTGATAAAATTTTCCTATTAGTTCTCAATTATTGACTTGTCTTTCTAATGAGACAAACTTTCCTTGTTTGATTACTTACTATAGTTAATGTAATCACATGTCATGTTGTATTACTATCTTTTGTGCGTGAGGTGTTACCCACACTCTCATATGCACTCATTAGATTCTTGACAATAGATTTTTCACTTGAAGCCTCTGATGTTCTCAACCCAAGAATTTTCATGATGGACCTATACTTTAACTTCGCATCATTTCAATGAATAGTTGAGATCTTGCAATATCATTTAACTTTTCAAAGAACAATGTCCAAATCTTATGAGCATATCTTCTAGAAGTGCATTTTGGAATCTTACCTTCCATTGGCTACAAAATTTTCTCATCAATATCAATCAAATACATTAGCTTTCTATGCAAAATTCTAGGTGGTGTTAAGTTCGGTAAATTCATCTCAACATTAGAAATTTCAGCAACATTTAAATGAGATTGGCTAGATGGCATACCTTCGATCGAAGATGGAATAGATGACATACCTTGAGGTTAAGGTGGGAACGATGGCATACCTCCTTCATCACATGTGAGTGATGGTGTACTCTCAACTTGAGATGCGATAGATGGTGTCCATACATCTTGACTTGCGGTAGAGGATGTGTCTCCAACTATGGTATTCAAATCTCTCATAGCATGAAGTTTTTTACATTTGTTCTCTTTGTGCTGCCAATACCAAATCTCTTTGTGATGGTTGTGGTTCCTCTTCAATTGGCATATCTTCATTTATCGTGTCCAATTTCCCCTTCTCATGAAGTTTCCTCATAGCCACTGCTTTATTTGCGTTCTTAGCTTCTATCTCTTCCTATGTTAGTCTAATTCTTGATCATTTCCTTGGCATGACAAAGAATTTGTCTACAGCATGATAAAGATACCAATATTAGTTCCTAAGAAATGAATCCATACAAATAACTAAAATATATGCCATTCAACCCTTCATAGTAAATATACATACAATCATCATGTAAAAGAGTAAATGTAACTCAACCAAAATAGGTACAAAGCATACAAAGCAAATTATTGCAGCCATACAAATCATTATTGCACAATGTTATTGCATCCATACAAAGCATTATGGTACAAAGTTCACTTCAGTCCTAGATGAGGATAAGGTCAAAGGAGAGTCACCTATTGAGGCTACAAGTGAAGAGTACATGGGACTTCATGCTTGAAACGGTTGAGGTAGACCCAATTTGACATGTGTGTTATTACTAGGGCTACTAGGATTTGGAATTGAGAAGGTGTTTTGTTGGTACTAGGGCTACTAGGATTTGGGTGTCTGTGAAGGAATAGACAACAATTGAAGAGTGTAGACTTGAGTAAGGGTTTAGAATGGTTGTGTCTAAGTTCCTAAGGGGTAAGAAGACCTCTAGTAGCCTTGTTAGGTTTTGAAGTATTGAAGACCCTCTTTGTGCCTTTGTATAGGGAGATTGCTTGAGAGGAAAGCTTATGAAATTTGAAGAAACTATTGGTATGAGCCCTTTGGATTGAGTTGAACCCTACCTCTGCATCACATACCTAGGATTGTCACAAAAATTATTAGACTAATCTCTATAATTTAGGCTATTGAATGGTATATAGTCAATCAAGGTAACTACCATCATGTGCTAACAAAGGACAATTAGGAAATTTTGAAATATTGTTGTGTCATGTGCATACAAATCATCATGAATAGGTGCATAAGGAATGTCCTAGCCCAAGATATGTGCATACAAATCATCATGTCATGTGCATACTTGTATGATCTTGGCAGCTATTCATTTGTATTTTAACTTGTTAATATGACAAGGTAATAGTGGGATTGTAATGGTATGTTAAGGTCTGTTTATTACACATAATTATTAAAGAGCCCAAGTATAGAAAATATACATGGCATCATGTGAGATTGTAGGCTACTTTATTGATTAGGAATGTGTCTATTTTAATTAATGTTGACCTTTGAGATATCTTTTAGTATGCATACAATGAACTAATTTAAAACATAGTCTATCATATAAACACATGATATGTATACATAGTCTTTTATTATGCATACTGGATACAACTGATATAAACATGTATAATAAAGCATGATAAAGTAATTTGAATAGAATTAAGGAAAATGTAAAGAACATGCATGAAAAGACTTGACATACCTAAAAAATGGAGATTCAAATGGAGAGAGTACCCAATTATGTAGTGTTTTTTTCTTCTGGCATCAAACTCCTCAACAAATTAAGTTTTTCACCACTTGCTTCCTTTTCAATGTTAAATTGAATAAAACTCAAATATAATTAGTAACAACAATACTATTAACCAATCTATAATGTTAAATTCCTAAAATTGAATCACAATTAACATTGCAACACTACAAAAATTGAAATTTGATGTGAAAACTATGTTATTTCCTCCTCAAGTTGGCAAAGTAGAAAAGGTGGTGGAAAGATCATGCAAAGGTGGTAGAATGTGTAAAATGTGCATGTGAACTTCCCAACATCATGAAAGCACTTCTTTTTTTTAGAACAAGTGCATAATCAGCATGAAAATAGAGCATGTGGGCCTAGATCATGAGGGTCTAGGCTTTTTTACCATTTCTAAAGTAGGACAAAATGTGAACGCATTATAACGCACTTGTATTTTGTCCTTCTATAGATTGATCCATAAATATTTGTGCCTATCTCACCTTTGATAGTACCTTTACAATATCTCACCTCTAGTTCCATTAGCTCATGTTCTATCTCTCACCTCTTTATATCTCACTTACCTCCCCCCCTCACCTCTCTACCTCTTGCCTCTCTAAGTCTCTTAGTCACTCCTTGTCTACCTCTCTATCCACCCTTAGCCATCTAGGTATTACTTAATCCTAAACCCTAATCCATCAACCCTAATCCCTCAACCCTCAACCCTAATCCCTCAAACCTCAACCCTAATCCCTCATCTCTAAACCCTAAATGCTATCCCTATTCCTAAACCCTCAAAGGGCTTGATACTATACCTTAAACCCTAATCCCTCAACCCTCAACCCTAATTGATATTCCTATTCCTAAACCCTCAATAGGCTTGACCATCAACCCTATTCCTAAACCCTCAACCCTTAACCCTTAATGTCAAACCCTAATCCCTCAACTTTTAACTCTAATCCCTTAACCCTAAACCCTATCCCTAAACCCTCAACACTATACCATAAACCCTAATCCCTCAACCCTCAACCATAATCCCTCATCCCTCAACCTTAAATTCTATCCCTATTCCTAAACCCTCAATAGGCTTGATACTATACCTTAAACCCTAATTCCTTATCCCTAAACCCTCCAACCCTATCCCTAATCCTTATACCTTGACACTCTACTTTAACCCTAATCCCTCGACCCTCAATCCTATCCCTATTCCCTTGACCCTCAACCCTAAACCCTTAACCCTAAACCCTCAACCCTCAACCCTCAACATCAAACCCTAATCCCTCAACCCTTAACTCTAATCCCTTGACCCTCAACACTAATCCCTCATCCCTAAACCCTAAATGCTATCCCTATTCCTAAACCCTCAATAGGCTCGATACTATACCTTAAACCTTAATCCCTCAACCCTCAACCCTAAACCCTAATCCCTCAACCCTCAATCCTAATCCCTTAACCCTCAATCCTAATCCCTCATCCCTAAACCCTAAATTCTATCCGTATTCATAAACCCTCAATGGGCTTAATCCTCAACCCTATCCCTAAACCCTTAACCCTCAACCCTCAACCCTCAACCCTCAATGACAAACCCTAATCCCTCAACCTTTAACTCTAATCCCTCAACCATAAATCCTATCCCTAAACCCTCAACACTATACCTTAAACCCTAATCCCTCAACCCTAAACCCTAAACCTTATCCTTCAACCCTAATCCGTCAACCCTCAACCCTAATCCCTCATCCCTAAACCCTAAATGCTATCCCTATTCCTAAACCCTCAATGAGCTTGATGCTATACCTTAAACCCTAATCCATTATCCCTAAACCCTCTAACCCTATCCCTAATCCTTATACCCTTGACACTATACTTTAACCCTAATCCCTCGACCCTCAACCCTAACCCTAATCCCTCAACTCTCAACCCCAAACCCTCAACCCTCAACCCTCAATGTCAAACCCTAATCCCTCAACCCTTAACTCTAATCCCTTGACCCTCAATACTAATCCCTCATCCCTAAACCCTAAATGATATCCCTATTCCTAAACCCTCAACGGGATCGATAATATACCTTAAACCCTAATCCCTAAACCCTCAATCCTAAACCCTATCCATAAACCCTAATCCCTCAACCCTCAACCCTCAACGTCAAACCCTAATCCCTCAACCCTAAACCCTATCCATAAACCCTCAACACTATACCTTAAACCCTAATCCCTCAACCCTCAACCCTAATCCATCAACCCTCAACCCTAATCCCTCATCTCTAAACCCTAAACACTATCCCTATTCCTAAACCCTCAATGGGCTCGATAGTATCCCTCAACGCTTAACCCTTAAAACTTGAACCATAAAACCTATCCCTACACCATCGACACTCGACACTATATCTTAAACCCTAATCCATTAACCTTCATCCCTAAAGCCTCAAACCTAAACCCTATCCCAAAACCTTCAACCCTCAACACTATACCTTAAACCCTAATCACTATCCCTCAACCCTCAACCCTTAAAACTTGAACCCTATCCCTACACCCTCAACACTTGAGACTATATCTTAAGTCTTAAACCCTCATCCCCAAAGCCTCAACCCTCAATCCTTAAACCTTCAACCCTAAACCCTATCCCTAATCCCTCTACCCTCAACACTCTAACCCTAACCCCTTGACCATCAACCTTATCCCTAAACCCTAAACCCTCAACCCTCAACCCTCAACCGTCAACCCTCAACTCTCAACATTAAACCGTAATTTGTCAACCCTAAATCCTAATCCCTCAAACCTAAACCCTATCCCTAAACCCTCAACACTATACATTATGCACTAATCCCGATCCCTCAACCCTTAACCCTTAAAACTTAAATCCTATCCCTACACCCTCAACACTCGACACTATATCTTAAGCCTTAAAACCTCATCCATAATGCCTCGACCCTCAATCCTTAAACCTTCAACCTTAACCCCTTGACCATCAACCCTATCCCTAAATCTTCAATCGTCAATCCTCAACCCTCAACCCTAACCCCTCAACTCTCAACATTAAACCCTAATCCATTAACCCTAAACCCTAATCCCTCAAACCTAAACCCTATCCCTAAACACTATACCTTAAACCCTAATCCATCAACCTTAAAACCTAATCCCTCAACCCTCAACCCTAAACCCTATCGCTAAACCTACAAACCTCGACACTATACCTTAAACCCTAATCCCTCAAACCCCAACCTTAATCCCTCAACCCTCAACCCTAATCCCTCATCCCTAAACCCTAAACACTATCCTTATTCCTAAACCCTCAACCCTCAACACTATAACTTAAACCCTAATCCCTTATCCCTAAATCCTAAACCTTATCCCTCAACCCTTAACCCTTAAAACTTAAACCCTAAAACCTACCCCTAAACCCTCAACGCTCAACACTATATCTTAAACCCCAATCCCTTAACCCTCAACCCTAAAGCCTCAACTCTCAGTCGTTAAACCTTCAACCATAAACCCTAGCCCTAATCCCTCTACCCTCAACACTCTACTTTAATCCTAATCCCTTGACCATCAATCCTATCCCTAAACCCTCAACCCTTTACCCTCAACTCTCAACTCTCAACATTAAACCCTAATCCGCCAACCCTAAACCCTAATCCATAAACCCTAAACCCTATTCGTAAATGCTCAACCCTCAACACTATTCCTTAAACCCTAATCCATCAACCCTAAACCCTAATCCCTCAACCCTAAACCCTATCCCTAAACCCTCAACCCTCAACATTATTCCTTAAACCGTAATCCCTCAACTCTAAACCCTAAATCCTAAACCCTATCCCTAAACACTCAACCCTCAGCACTATACCTTAAATATTAATCCCTCAGCACTCAACCCTTAACCCTAATCTCTCATCCCTAAACCCTAAATTCTATCCCTATTCCTAAGGCCTCAACCCAAGACACTATACCTTAAACCCTAATCTCATACCCCTAAACCTTAAACCCTATCCCTCAACCCTCAACCCTTAAACATTAAACCCTAAAACCTATCCCTAAACCCTCAACCCTATACCCTCAACAATATACTTAAGCCCTAATCCCTCAATAATCAACCCTATACCTTAAACCCTGAAGCCTACACCCTCAAACCCTCATCCTTAGACCATATAACCTCACCCTTATATCCTAAACCTTGAATATTGTACCTCAACCCTATAATTAAATTAAACCTAAACCATATGTTCTCTCAACCCAAGTCACCCTATACCTTATATACCCTCAATCCATATCGTAAACCCTAAACCCAATATCCTAAACCCTAATCCTCGAACCTTACCCACTTAATCTTATACACTCAACAACTTGAATATTAGCCCTCAATTGTAACCCTCAACCCTCTAATCTCTACCCTCTACTCTCTACCTATTACTTAAGCCCTAATCCTTCATCCCTCAAGCCTCAAAACTATACAAGCTCAGGTCCTTATATACACTAAACCCCAAACAGTTACATACATACATACAAACATGTATACATACAAGCATGCATACATGTACATGCATACATACCTACAAGAATATATATAAACATCCATGAAACATACTTATGAAACTTGAACATAACTCATTCAAAGGAAGACATAACATGAGCGTATTATAACGCGCTCGCGTTATGTCGAACTAGGAAAACACTAACAAACATGGCAAAAAAGGAAAAAAAGCACAACATAATGCGAGAACGTTATAACGCGCTCATGTTATATTGTGCATTGGGAATCCCAAGCCTTAGGCTTGGGATTTGCTTTGGATTTCTAACCCAAAGGCTTGGAGTGCCTTTTCAACATCCATAGATGTGTTTTTGCAAATTCTACAAAATTTCACATAATTTTGTTCATTCTAACCCTCAAATTTGCATGTGTTTCAAGGTTGAACAAATCAAACACCTGGGTAATGTTAGGCTTTCTCTTATCGATTTAATGATGTAATTTTTTTCACATTTTGACAATGTTAAGCCATTCATCTTTAATTTCTTTTGTTTGTGTGTCTAGTTTTGGGAAAAAAACTATTGTTTGGTCCTTTTTTCATTGTAAATTAACCATTCATTAAAATTTTTAAAAAAATTACATATTTAGAAATTAGACTCCATTCTACACATTCAAAAAATGATTTTCAATTAGTTTTCAAAATTTATAGGGGTAGCACGACCAAAATTTAGTCTTTTAGGATGTGTCCATTTTGAAAATTAGTAAAAAATTAAATATTCATGAAAAACATATCAAATCAATTGAGAATAAACTACATGCTATTAACTAATTTCTCACTAAAGAGATTTTAAAAAATACCAAAAAAAAGTTAACCTTTTGAGGGAGCCACAAAACATGCTATGTTATATTTTTTTGACAGAAACAACACCAATTTATGTGGCTCCCTCTTTTGAACCCGTTAATCTATACCATTTTAAAAAAAAATTAGTAGTTTAGAAAGTAGACTCGGAGCACTATGAACATTGTTTTGGTTGTATCTCCAAATTTTGAGTGTAACTATGCTCAATTTCTCATCCAAGGCTAGCATTTCCTGATTTTAGAAAAAAAAAGTGGCCACTTAAGACCCCTTTTTGTCCCCCCATCTTCTTGCACTTACCCAAAACAAAAATTAAAAGTAGATATAAATTTTGATGCAAACTCTCCTTCTTGGGTGCTTCCATAGAATGTGAGGGTCCCTAATTTATACCTAAAAATAAAACCAAACAGGTTAGCACAAGCAGAGGGATATCAAATGTTGCAATAGTATTAAAAAATAGACAATATAGAACAAAACAAATATCAAAGATATATTCAGATAAGCTAGAGCGTAGCTCCAGAAAACAAAAGCCATGACCACCCTGCCAAAAAGAAAGAGGGGTGCCTCTATTGGAATAGTCCCCTACGTTTATGCAAAAGCAAAACCCTTTAAAATAATTAAGATAGTTTACAACTATCGAATAGTGCCTTCGTACCATGTAATGACTCTAAAAATGTGAGACGCAAAAATAACCCAATTTTTTTTAGAACTTATGTGCCCACAAGAATTTGAATGAACAAGGTTTACTAGGAAAATAGTGAAAGAGCCTTTAAAAAATTATATAATTAATTTAAGTAATTTAATCTTTTTCCACAATGTCCACCCAAATCTAATTATTTAACCATACTTATAATAGCCTTATGAATTCCTTACACAGGAAAATTTAATTATTAAAAAAGAAACAATTTTTTTAGATGGTGTTAGGAGACAAGCATTGCTAGCAATATATATATATATATATATATATATATATATATATATATATATATATATATATATATATATATATATATAGATATATATATATATGAGAAATTCTAATGGAGTTTTAACCTAGCCAAGAGATCTTCTATTCTTCCATTACATGCTTAAAACACAAGCCCATGAAATGTTAAAACAAATGAAGATGAGTATTCTATATCATGTAGTTCTTTCTATCTAGCTTAGTGAATCAAAAGATTATTATGATTGTTAAGATCTAATGACCTTAGAGGTATTTATTTATTTATTTATACCGATATATTCTTAAAATAAAACAATGTTGTAATATAATCTAATACAAAAATATATGTTTTTATCTTACAACATTTAAGGAAGTAACATATAAAGAAAGTACCAAATATTTCTTATGTTATATGTTTTATTCCTTAGAAATGACTAAGCATTGCAGTTATAAATCAAAACATAAAGTAAGTTGTGGTAAAAATCACTTATGTTTCTTTTTCCTACCTCACTCATGAACCCAAAAGAAATTTTAAAATAAATTAAAGTTAGGGGAAAATTGTCATACGTTTTGACGTAGTTCTATGAGGAGGGTTTTAAGGGAAGGATGGTAATCACAACAATAATTAGGGCACCCTTTCTACTTTCTAAAACATGGTCTTGCCCTATTTTTTTCATTTCTAACTTCTCATACAAAACATTGTTTCCATGGTGGCAGTGACTTGGCTGGGAAGGGGTTATCTACAACAAGGTTTTCCCATCTAGAATGGAATTGAGGATCGATGACCACAACCCTCAAATGACTCTCTTTTTTCCTCTCTATTATTTTTTTCTTTGCTAGAAGAAAGAAACCCTAATTGCTAAGTACAACAGTTGTTCAATTGAGGGGGATTTCTTCCTTGGTTGTCGTAGGGCCTCATTCTCAAGCCAACATCCAATATGGGCTCCTTAGAGCGTTCATTGCACAAATAAGGTAGAGACACAACCTCTTCACAAATTTGCTACATTTCTTTTCTGGATTACATTTTTCTTTTGTATTTTTTTTATATAACCTTTTGACATGTTTTTACTTAGTGAGCTTGGAGGGAAAGGTGACCATTGAGAGGCTCAAGGGCCGTAGCTTCTTTGACACTCAAATCTAGCTAAAAGGTTTGAGATTCCTTTGTTTTGTAACTATTGTTTGAATTTTGCCTTCTTTCTTTCTGGTTCTTTATTTACTTTTTGCTTTCTTTCATAACGGTGTTTCAATCCCCTTTCATAACTACTATTCTTCTCTTTTTTTTGCTTGGTTTTCATAGAGGCAACCCCCTTAATGGAGTAATGTGCCTCTGACTAGTACACCTCTGAACCGAGATTCCAAACTTTCTAGCAAGGTTGATCTCATTCATATTCAACTCTACAACCATGGTGCCTCAAAGAGAAACAACCATTTATAATTACTGTGGGAAAGGTTTCCTGTGCCACTTTTTGTGTTTTGTTATATATATTTTTCTATTTCTTCTTAAAAGAAATGCAGCAAGAAGGGTTACCTAAAGTCACTACAGAAGAATTTGTTAATGACAAAACCAATTTACTCATGTAACATTCATTCTTAGTTTTGATATCTTCCTAAAGAGACCACCGTTAATTTTGAACAACAGTCACAAGGATGTATTGAACCCATTTGCAGGCTGCTAATATCAATTCTAATGGAGTCGTTTTACTTTTCTGACTTGTCTCATTAATGATGTTCTTCTCTCTCTTTTTTTTTTATAGTTGCAAGAATATACATTCATCATCAAGTGGTTTACGTTTATCTAGTTTAGAATTTGTCTTCTAAGCATAGTTTCAAGGAGACATTTCTTTTACCTAGACTTGATGTATATCTTGGCTTCTCACATATTAGATAAAATAAGAAGAAAAAAATAAACATTTTATTCAACATATAAGGAAAATAGACAACAGTCTTTTTTTTTTGACAATATTGAAGCAAAAAAGAAGAAGAATCTCCTTAAATAGAATCATGAGCATGGCTTATATCAACTGCCCTCTTCTTAAAAAAATTATGCATATCTAGAAGAAAAAGGAAAAACTATCTATTTTGCTATAGCATCAATTAACAGATAAAATATAAGCTCAATTTTGGATTAGTGAACAATAATTTTCTTCTCACATACACATGGATTGCATGTATTATTTTTTCCCTTTCTTTTATATAAATTCAAGAGTTTTTGGTATGAATTAGAAGTAATAGTAGCCCATGATAATATGTATATTTACTTTTCTTTCATACAACACATAGGGTACCAGTGCAGATCTTTTTCTTTTCATTCATATGAACTTTACAACTTTCAATAGGAACTCATCAATCACAAGAATTTATACTTGCTGCATAGTAAATAAAAAAATATGATAATTCCTCTTTCTTTCTTAAAGACAACATCTATCTTCGTAGGAAAATTAGCATTTTGTAGACACAAGGATTTAACTCCTATCTGCAACTATTCCTTCATGCTAACTTTATGGAACTGGGTAACTACAGCCTTAGCTCTTTTCTCTTTTATTACCTTCCTCAACCTATATGAACCTATAGTAAAAATGCATAACTCTTGAACAACTAGTGGAGGCTCACCTCCTAACCTAGGGAAGCAACTACCCACCCCCAAGCTAGGGGAAAACATAGGGGGACCTAGGTACACTACACACCCATTCCCTTTGTTGCAAGTATGTGCCTAATCGGTATTGTCCTTGATGTCAACATATCTTTGTTGTCATTGGTATCAACTGTGTTCTATTCTATTACTTGATTAGAAGCCTTGTGTGTTGAGGATATTGAGAAAATTAGCCTCTCTGGAAGAATCATGTAAGTTACAGTGAAGTGCAGCATAGACAGAGAGTGTATGCTAAAGAACAGTCTTGTAGACTTCTCTACATCTCTTGCTGGATGAAGATCTTGGTTTGTTGATTGGAATTTATTTAAAGTGATGTCTGAAGATACTAAATCCTAAGTTTGAGCCTCCGATGTGAAGTTGTGAGAAAGTTGTATTCACCAGAGTAAAGCCTGCTCCTTTTGATTATTCTCTGGTGATAGGGAGAAAGTGTTTTTCTCCAAATTCCTCCACAATAAAGTATTTTTCTATACAGTTCTAGAGGGAAGTCTGGGATGATGATAAGTACCCACAAATGCAGTGGTTCATGTTCTGGTGGTCCTCAAGCTATCTTTCTCTTATGACAGTTGAAGACAGTGAAGTTAATGTGTTCCAGTGAGAAGATTCTGTTAGACTTAGGGCACACAACTGAGAGGGGAGTGAATCAGTTGTGCAAAACTTTCTTTCTATTAAACACTTAATTCCAATTTGTAATTTAGCAGCTTAACAATAAATCAATCATGGAAACATATTGCAACAAATCAAGAGCAGAAATACATCAACGCATGAGACACCAAGATTTTGACGTGGAAAACCTGGTTAAGGGAAAAACCACAGGGTGATTAACCCAAGAATGTATTCTCTATTAGAAGAATAGAAAGAACAAAATGGCACATGCCAATTAGGGCTCACTAACCAAGAACACTGCTCACAAGAGGCTCACTGCCTACAAGAGACACTGTCTACAAAGAAATAAGTATCACCTACTTGAATTGGAAAATAGCATCTTCACCATGCATGAATCAGTTCCATTAAGCTCAATACTTCTGCTCTACCTTTCTCTCCCCTCCTCACTACCACACACACATCTCTATAAGGAAAACTTTAAAATGACTTCGCAATCCCTTATTTATACAAGGTATCAACTTAGGAATGATCATCTAAGTCAGAAAACATCTACAATAACATCCGCAAGATGTATAACTCATCCGGTCGGCCTGTTTTAGGAAGAACACCATCATCTGGAAGTTGTTCTTCAAAAGTAAACTCCAACTTCAACATGGACCACCAACATGAACTGGACACAATCCAAAGACCACCACAAGCTTTCCTGAATCACCAAGAACATCCATACTTCATCTGCTTACTTAAATCCTTCTCTCCTTCATCTAGAACCTCAAGAACACAGTCTGTCATTATTGTCACAAAGGAATAGATTCTTGCAGACCTTCAAACCATGAACCAATCTAGTTGACACTCCACAAAGACTTCCTTAGAACTCCCTCAAATCTGTAGAACATTATAATGCAATTCTAGATCTCACCGGACCTATCTGTCTCACTCTGTCACCACTGAACACCTACCAGAACTGGTTTTACTTGAACAACCACAACTTCTTCAAACCTTCATGTGGACCTTTTAAATCTCTAATGGACTACCTTAAGACACATATCTACAAACCCTTTAAACCACATCCTTTAATCCTCATCCTATCGTGGACTTTTACCTTACTGTCTTCTCTACTCTTCTCTGTTCCTGATTAAGACTAATTTTCTCAATATCCTTAGCACACAGCTCATCCAATCCTTATTATTAATGCAACAGGAGTATGTTGACATCAATGACAACACTGGTTAGGCCCATACTTGCAACAATCTCCCCCTTTGTCATTGATGGCAACATATGATGTGAAAAACTCTTTTAACTATCAAGACAAGAACTTCTCCTTACTGTCACAACTCCCCCTATCAGCAACAACCATTCACATGTCTTCTTTCCCTTAATTTCTCCCCCTTCGATCAGCAACCACTTGTTTTTCAAATGTCTTCTCTCCCCCTTTCACATCAATGGCAAAGGGCACATACTTGCAATTCTAACACTTTAGAATCATACCTGTTGCTCCCCCTGAGTAGCAGCACCCCATCATCAATCCCAATCACAAGATATGACTATGATAACCACTAGACTGATGCACCTCAGTACACCTTAGTTCATCACCAGAGGGGCAATGACCCCTAGCTTCTCCTTGAGATACTCAAAAGAGTCCTTAGGTAGAGGTTTAGTAAAGATGTCTGCAATCTGATCCTTGGAAGGCACAAACTCCAATCTGACTTCATTCTTGTTCACTTTCTATCTCAAAAAGTGAAACTTGATGGATATATGCTTAGTCTTTGAATGCAACATCAGATTCTTAGATATATTTATTGCACTTAAATTATCACATAAGATTGTGATAGGTTCCTCATACTCTAGTTTGCTAGCTCTTAGCATCTACTTCATCCACAAAAATTAAGTGCAACTACCTATTGCTGCAATATATTCTGCTTCAGTTGGAGACAGAGATATTGCCTCTTGTTTCTTGCTTAGCCAAGAAACCAATCTCTTCCCTAAAAAAAATGCTCCACCATTGGTACTCTTCTGGTCATCCACATCTCCTTCCCAATCTGCATCTGTATATACATGAAGAGAGAAATCATGTTCTCTAGGATACCACAAACCATACTCAACTGTCCCTTTTAGATATCTAAAATCCTCTTGATTGCCATGACATGAGATTCTCTAGGATCAGCCTGGAATCTGGTAACAAGACTAACAACCTGCATAATGTCTCTCTAGTTTGAGTGAGATACAATAGTCCTCCAATCATTGACCTATAATTTGTCTGATCAGCCTTAGGAGAATCATCATCTTTCCTCAATTTACATCCGGTTGCCATGGGAGTATTCATTGGTTTTGAGCCTTCCATCCCAAATTTCTTCAACAATTCTTTCACATATTTGGTCTGAGAAATGAAGATTCCTTTCTTTGTTTGTGTGATTTGCAGACCCAAGAAAAAATTCATTTCACCAAGCATAGACATCTCAAACTCACTTTTCATTTGATTTACAAAAGTTTTACACATACTATCTCTTCCTCCAAAAATGATATCATCAACAAACACTTCAACAATCAAGAAATTTTCATGATCAATTTTGAAATACAAATTACTATCAGCAGTACCATTGTTGAAACCAATCTTTAAAAGATGCTTATCCAATCTTTTATACTAGGCTCTTGGGGCTTGCTTCAGTCCATACAGTGCCTTCTTCAACTTGAAGACCATATCACCATGATGAGATAATTGAAATCCATCCAGTTGCTCAATGTACACTTCTTCTTCCAAGTCACCATTCAGAAAGGTAGACTTGACATCCATCTAATACACTTTGAAATCTTTGAATGCAGCAAATGCAAGAAATAATATGACTACTTCAATTCTTGCCACCGGAGCAAAGGTTTCTTCAAAATCAATTCATTCTATTTGAGAGTAACCCTTGCAGACCAATCTAGCTTTATTTTTTATTACTTCACCAACTTCATTCAGTTTGTTCCAGAAGAACCATTTTGTTCCAATCACATTCTTGTTTCTAGGTCTAGGAACAAGATCCCAAGTGTGATTTTTCTCTATTTGCACCAGCTCTTCCTCCATTACTTTAGTCCATTTTTCATCATTGCAAGCTTCATTTACTGTCTTAGGTTCAATCTTTGAAATCATACAATACTCTTCTAAATCTTGAGCAATTCTCCTTCTTGTTTGTACTCCTTTGCTTTTATCACCTATCATTTGATCTTTAGAGTGGTTCAGTCTTACATACCTAGGAACTTTGGGAATTTCTTGCACTTCTGATTCTTGATCAGGCTCATTGAAACTCATTTCTTCTTCCTGGTTTACCAGATTATTTTGAAACTGACTAACAGATGAGGCTTGAGTTTCTTGAGTCAGAACACCATTCAGATCACCTTCATCATATTCATAAAACCTTGAAGGCTTCTCAATTCCTTCATCAACCTTCACATTTGTACTTTCTATCATCTTTCTCAGTCTTTTGTTATAACACCGGTATGCTTTGCTTTGGATAGTGTAACCCAAGAATATTCCTTCATAACTTCTAGCATTAAACTTTCCTAGATATTCATCTCTTTTAATGTAACATTTTCTACCAAAAACTCTAAAATATCTCATAGTAGGGGTGATGCCAAACCAAAGTTCACAAGGAGTCTTACCAGTATTGCTTCTAATTTGAACTCGATTAAGAGTATAGACTGTAGTGCTAACAGCTTCTCTCCAATAGATGTGAGGAACATTTTCTTCCATCATCATGGTCCTAGAAGCTTCTTGAATGGTCTGGTTCTTTCTCTCCACCACTCCATTATGCTGTGGAGTGCTAGGAGTAGACAACTATCTCTTTATTCCATGTTTCTCACAGAACTCTAAGAATTCACTAGATGTGAATTCTCCACCTCTATCAAACATCAGACATTTCAATTTTGATCTAGTTTCATTCTCTACCATAGCCTTGAAAATTTTAAATTTCTTTTATGAATTCTCTTTCAGAAAAGTCACCCACATCATCCAGGAGTAGCCATCAATTAGTAACATGAAGTATCTATCACCTTGCATACTCCTAATTCTTGCCGGACCACAAAGATCAGTATGAACTAAGTCCAATAATCCAATAGAAGATAGTTCCTTACTCTTGAATGTGACTTTGCTCAGATTACCCAATTGACATTCTTTGCACAAGCTATTATTAGGTTTCACCAATTTTGGAAGATCTCTTACAACCTAAGTATTGCTTATCTTGATAATATTATCAAAATTCACATGACACATTCTCCTATGCCATAACCAACTCTGATCAACTTGAACAAATAAACAACTTTTACTAGTACCAACCAAGTGGAAGATATTACCTTTAGTTTGGGTACTGGATGCAATCTTTGTTCTAGAGCTTTCAAAGATCTTGCATTTTCCATCTTTGAACCGGAGATCATAGCCTTTGTCCACCAACTATCCAACACTAAGAAGATTGTGCTTCAATCCTTCAACATATAGTACATTACTGGTTTTGTTTCTTCTATCAAAAGAAATAGTTCCTCTACCTCTGATTCTACCAGCAAAATTATCACCAAACTTTACTACTCCTCCTTCATACCTTTCCAAATCTACAAACTTATTTTTGTCACTTGTCATATGGTGAGAGCATCCACTGTCAATGACCCAATCATCCTTTTCTTCAACTTGAGCAACCAGAGCTCTTTCTACAACTTTATGATTCACAGATTCAGAGTATATTAGTTCTTCTTCCTTGATGGCAATAAACACCCATTCATTTCCAAATTTGTTTCCTATCTCTGATTCATCATCTGTTACTCCTTCATTGTCATCTTCTTCATGAACATAGTAACAATTCCTTTGGAACCTTGATCAGTTAGGATTTGGCCTTGAAAATATTTCCAGACATCTTGAGGCAAAATAACCAATCTTATTGTAGTTAAAACACTTAAAAAGGCAATTTCCCTTCATACTTACCAGATCCTCTTGGCAGTCTCTTTGTAATAAGGGCTTCAAGTTGAGAAGTTTCTACTTCTTCTTCCAGGTCTTTTCTTGCTTTTTCATACCATGATAGTTTCATTGAAGAGTTCTCTCCCAGATCAAACCTTTGTTTACCTTTTACAGAGGCACTGGCTTTGAATGCAAATTCAGTCTTGGGGGGGTCATATCCAAAATTGTTCATTTCAAATGTAGCCAATTTGCAAGCCAACTGATCTCTTGTGACAATTGTATGGGCTTTGAATTCATCAATGGAAGCAACCTTGATTTTGTAACAGACAGGAAGGGATCTAAGAATTTTGCCAACAATCGCATTTTCATCCAAGACTCCACCTACATTTCTAATTCCAAAAACACGCTCATTTACTCTTGGCATAAAGGTAGTAATATTTTCATCATCTCTCATCTTCAGATTTTCAAATTTCCCTTCCAGACTCTATAACCTTGCACATTTAACATACTGGTCTCCTTCATGTAAAAGTTCTAGTTTTTTCCAAATGTCATAAGCAGTTGGTAGGTCAATAACATTTGAGAGCTCTGAATTAGATAAAGTGCTTAGAAGAGCTTCTATAGTCCGCATATTGTTTTCAGCATCTGTGATTTCATTTGGAGCTTTCAGACCACCCTATGGAGGTGTATACTGTGTTGTAGCCATGGTCCAGTACACCTTTCCCATACATTACAACTGACATTTCATCTGACCTTTCCATAGACTAAAATTGGTTCCATCAAACTTTGGACTATCCTTCTTGTAGGATGACATCCTGGATCACCTCAAGCGGTTAAGCTCCTTTTAGAGGAACTTGGCTCTGATACCAATTGTTAGACTTAGGGCACACAACTGAAAGGGGGGGTGAATCAGTTGTGCAAAACTTTCTTTCTATTAAACACTTAATTCCACTTTGCAATTTAGTAGCTTAACAAAAAATCAATCATGGAAACATATTGCAACAAATCAAGAGAAAAAACACATCAACGCATGAGACACCAAAATTTTGACGTGGAAAACCCAGTTAAGGGAAAAACCATGGGGTGATTAACCCAAGAATGTACTCTCTGTTAGAAGAATAGAAAGAACAAAATGGCACATGCCAATTAGGGCTCACTGCCCAAGCACACTGCTCACAAGAGGCTCACTGCCTACAAGAGACACAGTGTCTACAAAGAAATAAGTATCACCTACTTGAACTGGAAAATAGCATCTTCACCATGCTTGAATCAGTTCCATTAAGCTCAATACTTTTGCTCTACCTTTCGCTCTCCTCCTCACTACCACACACTCATCTCCATAAGGACAACTTCAAAATGACTTTGCAATCCCTTATTTATACAAGGCATCAACTTAGGAATGATCATCTAAGTCAACAAACATCCACAATAACATCTGCAAGATGTCTAACTCATCCAGTCAGCCTGTTTTAGGAAGAACACCATCATCTGGAAGTTATTCTTCAAAAGCAAACTCCAACTTCAATGTGGACCACCAACATGAATTGGCCATGATCCAAAGACCACCACAAGCTTGCTTGAATCACCAAGAACATCCATACTTCATCTACTTACTTAAATCCTTCTCTCCTTCATCCAGAACCTCAAGAACACAGTCTATCATTACTGTCACAAAGGAATAGATGCTTGCGGACTTTCAAACCATGAACCAATCTAGTTGACACTCCACAAAGACGTTCTTAGAACTCCCTCGAATCCGCAAAACATTATAATGTAATTTTAGATCTCACCGGACCTATTTGTCTCACTCTATCACCATTGAACATCTATCGGACTGGTTTTACTTGAATAGCCACAACTTCTTCAAACCTTCATATGGACCTCTGAAATCTCTACTGGACTACCTTAAGACACATATCTACAAACCCTTTAAACCACATCCTCTGATCCTCATCCTATCATGGACTTTTACCTTACTGTCTTCCCTATTCTTCTCTATTCCTGATTGAGACTAATTTTCTCAATTCCTTAGCATGCAGCTCATCCAATCCTTATTATTAATGCAACAGGAGTATGTTGACATCAATGACAACACTAGTTAGGCCCATACTTGCAAAAGATTCCTATGGATAAAGTGGTTAAGCATTGTGTAGTTGCTTCTTATGATTATAATGTGCTTGTGGATGTCTCCTAATCATTTTCCTATCTTGACATTAGTCTGTGTTAAGGAATTGAGATAGTGTTTGAACATTGTTCCTAGATAGTGTAACATGTAACCAGTCTTAGCCAAATTGGTTAATTCCAGTTATTGCAGAGATTCCTTGAAGATTGTGGAAGCATGTTGTGGTGTGGAAGATCATTTTTGAGTCCCAGCTAAGGCATGGCATGATCTGAATACATCTTTAGTCATTTCATTTGCATAATATTGTAATAGGTCAAGAACTATTTTGTAAATGTTTGTAATGCCGACCTTAGAGATTGTTCCAATGGTTGATGATTGTAATGCTGACTTTGATGATCATTCCAAGGTTGATGAAGTGTATAAATACTTGTAGTTCAGTTGTGAAATAGATGTCCTTGAGTGAAGATGGGAAGATAAGGAAAGAAGTGGAAAGGTAGATCAGAACAAAGCAGAGGACTAATTGTACTTCAATGTATTATTCTTAGACATGAAGAAAATGTTGATTTGTGGTAGTGAGCATAACAGTGAGCTGCCAGTAGGGTTTAACCACCCTTAGGGTTTAACTGTTAGACTTAGGGCACACAACTAAGAGGGGGGGTGAATTAGTTGTGCAAAACTTTCTTTCTATTAAACACTTAATTCCACTTTGCAATTCAGTAGCTTAATAATAAATCAATCATGGAAACATAATGCAACAAATCAAGAGCAGAAACACATCAACACATGAGACACCAAGATTTTGATGTGAAAAACCTGGTTAAGGGAAAAACCACAGGGTGATTAACCCAAGAATATATTCTCTATTAGAAGAATAGAAAGAACAAAATGGCACATGCCAATTAGGGCACACTACCTGAGCACACTGCTCACAAGAGGCTCATTGCCTACAAGAGACACATTGTCTACAAAAAAATAAGTATCACCTACTTGAACTGGAAAATAGCATCTTCACCATGCTTGAATCAGTTCCATTAAGCTCAATACTTTTGCTCTGCCTTTCGCTCTCCTCCTCACTACCACACACTCATCTCCATAAGGAAAACTTCAAAATGACTTTGCAATCCCTTATTTATACAAGACATCAACTTAGGAATGATCATCTAAGTTAGTAAACATCCACAATAACATCTGTAAGATGTATAACTCATCTGGTTGGCCTGTTTTAGGAAGAACACCATCATCCAGAAGTTGTTCTTCAAAAGTGAACTCCAACTTCAATGTAGACCACCAACATGAACTGGACACGATCCAAAGACCACCACAAGCTTGCCTGAATCACCAAGAACATCCATACTTCATCTGCTTACTTAAATCCTTCTCTCCTTCATCTGAAACCTCAAGAACACAGTCTGTCATCACAATCACAAAGGAATAGATTCTTGCATACCTTCAAACCATGAACCAATCTAGTTGAAACTCTACAAAGAATTCCTCAGCACTCCCTCAAATCCTTAGAAGATTATAATGCAATTCCAGATCTCACCATACCTATCTGTCTCACTCTATCACCACTGAACACCTACCGGAACCAGTTTTACTTGAATAGCCACAACTTCTTTAGATCTTCATGTGGATCTCTAAAATCTCTACTGGACTACCTTAAGACACATATCTACAAACCCTTTAAACTACATCCTCTGATCCTCATCCTATCATGGACTTTTACCTTACTGTCTTCCCTGTTCTTCTCTATTCCTGATTGAGACTAATTTTCTCAATATCCTCAGCACACAGCTCATCTAATCCTTATTATTAATGTAGCAGGAGTATGTTGACATCAATGACAACACTGGTTAGGCCCATACTTGCAACAATCTCCCCCTTTGTCATTGATGGCAACATATGATGTGAAATTTTTTTTAACCATCAAGACAAGAACTTCTCGTTACTGTCACAACTCCCCTTATCAGCAACAATCATTCACATGTCTTCTCTCCCTTAACTGCTCCCCCTTTGATCAGCAACCACTTGTTTTTCACATGTCTTCTCTCCCCCTTTGACATCAATGGAAAAGGGCACATACTTGCAATTCTAACACTTCAAAATCATACCTGCTGCTCCCCCTGAGTAGCAGCATCCCATCATCAATCTGGATCACAAGATATGACTGTGATAACCACTAGACTGATGCACCTCAGTGCACCTTAGATCATCACCAGAGGGGCAATGAACCCTAGCTTCTCCCTGAGATACTTAAAAGAGTCCTTAGGTAGAGGTTTAGTAAAGATGTCTGCAATCTGATCCTTAGAAGGCACAAACTCCAATTTGACTTCATTCTCGTTCACTTGCTCTCTCAAAAATTGAAACTTGATGGATATATGTATAGTCTTTGAATGCAACACTAGATTCTTAGATAGATTTATTGCACTTCAATTATCACAGAAGATTGTGATAGGTTCCTCATACTCTACGTTGATATCTCTTAGCATCTGCTTCATCCACAAAACTTGAGTGCAACTACCTACTGCTGCAATATATTCTTCTTTACTTGTAGACTCTTGTTTCTTGCTTAGCCAAGAAACTAATCTCTTCCCCAAAAAGAATGCTCCACCACTAGTACTCTTCTGGTCATCCACATCTCCTGCCCAATCCGCATCTGTATATGCATGAAGAGAGAAATCATGATCTCTAGGATACCACAAAGCATACAGTGCCTTCTTCAACTTGCAGACCATATCACTATGATTGGATCGTTGAAATCCATCTGGTTGCTCAATGTACATTTCTTCTTCCAAGTCACAATTCAGAAAGGTAGACTTGACTTCCATCTGATACACTTTGAAATCTTTGAATGCAGCAAATGCAAGAAATAATCTAACTGCTTCAATTCTTGCCACCAGAGCAAAGGTTTCTTCAAAATCAATTCCTTCAATTTGAGAGTAACCCTTGCAGACCAATCTGGCTTTATTTCTGATTACTTCACCAACTTCATTGAGTTTGTTCCAGAAGACCCATTTTGTTCCAATCACATTCTTGTTTCTAGGTTTGGGAACAAGATCACAAGTGTGATTTTTCTCTATTTGTACCAGCTCTTCCTCCATTACTTTAGTCTAGTTTTCATCATTGCAAGCTTCATCCACTGTCTTAGGTTCAATTTTTGAAATCAGACAATACTCTTCTGAATCTTGAGCAATTCTCCTTCTTGTTTGTACTCCTCTCCTTTTATCACCTATGATCTAATCTTCAAAGTGGTTCAGTCTTACATACCTAGAAACTTTAGGAATTTCTTGCACTTCTGATTCTTGATCAGGCTCATTGAAACTCATTTCTTCTTCCTGGTTTACCAGATTAGTTTGAATCTGACTAATAGATGAGGCTTGAATTCTTGAGTCAGAACACCATTCAGATCACCCTCATCATATTCATAAAACCTTGAAGGTTTCTCATTTCCTTCATCAACCTTCACATTTGTACTTTCTATCATCTTTCTCAGTCTTTTGTTATAACACAGATATGCTTTTCTTTGAGTAGAGTAACCTAAGAATATTCCTTCATCACTTCTAGTATCAAACTTTCCTAGATCTTCATCTCTTTTAATGTAACATTTTCTACCAAAAACTCTAAAATATCTCATAGTAGGGGTGATGCCAAACCAAAGTTCATAAGGTGTCTTTCCAGTATTGCTTCTGATTTGAACTCGATTGAGAGTATAGACTGTAGTGCTGACAGCTTCTCTCTAATAGATGTGAGGAACATTTTCTTCCATCGTCATGGTCTTAGAAGCTTCTTGGATGGTCCGGTTCTTTCTCTCCACCACTCCATTCTGCTGTGGAGTCCTAGGAGTAGACAACTATCTCTTTATTCCATGTTTCTCACAGAACTCTAAGAATTCACCAAATGTGAATTCTCCACCTCTATCAAACCTTAGACATTTCAATTTTAATCCAGTTTCATTCTCTACCATAGGCTTGAATATTTTGAATTTCTCAAAGGCTTCTGATTTCTCTTTTAGAAAAGTCACCCACATCATCCGAGAGTAGTCATCAATTAGTAACATGAAGTATCTATCACCTTGCATACTCCTAATTATTGCCAGACCAAAAAGATTAGTATGAACTAAGTCCAATAATCTGGTAGAAGATAGTTCTTTACTCTTGAATATGACTCTGATTAGCTTACGGAACTGACATTCTTTGCACTAGCTATTAGTAGGTTTCAGCAATTTTGGAAAATCTCTTATAGCCCGAGTATTGCTTATCTTGATGATATTATCAAAATTTACATGACACATTCTCCTATGCCATAACCAACTCTGATCAACTTGAACAAATAAACAACTTTTACCAGTACCAACCAAGTGGAAGCTATTACCTTTAGTTTGGGTACCGGATGTAATCTTTGTTCTAGAGCTTTCAAAGATCTTGCATTTTCCATCTTTGAAGCGGAGATCATATCCTTTGTCCACCAATTGTCCAACACTGAGAAGATTGTGCTTCAATCCTTCAACATATAGTACATTACCGGTTTTGCTTCTTCCATCAAAAGAAATAGTTTCTCTACCTCTAATTCTACTAGTAGAATTATCACCAAACTTTACTACTCCTCCTTCATACCTTTCCAAATCTTCAAACTTATTTTTGCCACCTATCATATGGTGAGAGCATCCACTATCAATGACCCAATCATCATTTTCTTCAACTTGGGTAGCTAGAGATCTTTCTACAACTTTATGATTGATAGATTCAGAGGATATTGGTTATTCTTCCTTGATGGCAATAAACACCCATTCATTTCTGGATTTATTTCCTGTCTCTGATTCATCATCTGTTACTCCTTCATTGTCATCTTCTTCATGAACATAGTAACAATTCTTTTGGAACCTTGATCTGTTACGATTTGGCCTTGGAAATCTTTTCAGACATCTTGATGAAAAATGACCAATCTTATTGCAGTTAAAACACTTAAAAGGCAATTTCCCTTCATATTTACCAGATCCTCTTAATAGTCTCTTTGCAATAAGGGCTTCAAGTTGAGAAGTTTCTACTTCTTCTTCTTCCAGGTCTTTTCTTTCTTTTTCATACCATGATAGTTTCCTAGAAGAGTTCTCTCCCAGATCAAACCTTTGTTTACCTTTTACAGAGGCACTGACTTTGAATGCAAATTCAGTCTTGGGGGGATCATCTCCAAACTCAGACTGTTGTATGGGCTCTGAATTCATCAATGGCAGCAACCTTATTTTTGTAAGAGGCAGGAAGGGATCTGAGAATTTTGCCAACAATCTCATTCTCATCCAAGACTCCACCTGCATTTCTAATTCCACAAACAAGCTCATTTACTCTTGGCATAAAGGTAGTAATATTTTCATCATCTCTCATGTTCAGGTTTTCAAATTTCCCTTTTAGACTCTGTAACCTTGCACATCTAACATACTGGTCTGCTTCATGAAAAAGTTCTAGTTTTTTCCAAATCTCATAAGTAGTTGGTAGGTCAATAACATTTGAGAGCTCTGAATCAGATAAAGCGCTTAGAAGAGCTTCTATAGTTCGCAGATTATTTTTAGTATCTGTGATTTCATTTGGAGCTTTCGGACCACCCTGTGGAGGTGTATACTATGTTGTAGCCATGGTCTAGTACACCTTTTCCATACATAGCAAGTGACATTTCATCTGACCTTTCCACAGACTAAAATTGGTTCCATAAACTTCAGACTATCCTTCTTGTAGGATGACATCCTAGATCTCCTCAAGCAGTTAAGCTCCTTTTAGAGGAACTTGGCTCTGATACCAATTGTTAGACTTAGGGCACACAACTAAGAGGGGGGGTGAATATGTTGTGCAAAACTTTCTTTCTATTAAACACTTAATTCTGCTTTGCAATTCAGCAGCTTAATAATAAATCAATCATGGAAACATAATGCAACAAATCAAGAGTAGAAACACATCGATGCATGAGACACCAAGATTTTGATGTGAAAAACCCAGTTAAGGGAAAAACCACGAGGTGATTAACCCAAGAATGTATTCTCTATTAGAAGAATAAAAAGAACAAAATGGCACATGCCAATTAGGGCTCACTACTTGAGCACACTACTCACAAGAGGTTCACTGCCTACAAGAGACACACTTTCTACAAAGAAATAAGTATCACCTACTTGAACTGGAAAATAGCATCTTCACCATGCTTGAATTAGTTCCATTAAGCTCAACACTTCTACTCTGTGTTTCGCTCTCCTCCTCGCTACCACACACTCATCTCCACAAGGACAACTTCAAAATGACGTTGCAATCCCTTATTTATACAAGGCATCAACTTAGGAATGATCATCTAAGTCAACAAACATCCACAATAACATCTGCAAGATGTATAACTCACCCGGTCGGCCTATTTTACGAAGAACAACATTATCTAGAAGTTGTTCTTCAAAAGCGAACTCAAAATTCAATGCGGACCACCAACATGAACTAGACATGATCCAAAGGCCACCACAATCTTGCCTAAATCACCAAGAACATCCATACTTCATCTTCTTACTTAAATCCTTCGCTCCTTCATCCGAAACCTTAAGAACATAGTCTATCATCACTGTCACAAAGGAATAGATGCTTGCGGGCCTTCAAACCATGAACCAATCTAGTTGACACTCCACAAATACTTCCTCAGCACTCCCTCAAATCTGTAGAACATTACAATGCAATTCCGGATCTCAACAGACCTATCTGTCTCACTTTGTCACCACTGAACACCTATCGGAACCGGTTTTACTTGAACAACCACAACTTATTTAGATCTTCATGTGGACCTTTGAAATCTCTACTGGACTACCTTAAGACACATATCTACAAACCCTTTAAATTGCATCCTCTGATCCTCATCCTATCATGGACTTTGACCTTACTGTCTTCCCTATTCTTCTCTGTTCCTGATTGAGACTAATTTTCTCAATATCCTCAGCACACAACTCATCCAATCCTAATTATTAATGCAACAAGAGTATGTTGACATCAATGACGACACTGATTAGGCCCATACTTGCAACTTTAACAACCCTTGTTGTAATCTTTCTAGGTTTAGGGTTGTAGCAATGAGCCTACTAGACCTAGCTATACTTCATGGTAGTGAGTCAATATGTTCTGGACCTGTGGTGGGACCAAGTCTGAACATCATTTTTTAAAGATTACAATATATTTTGAGAGCTAATCCTCTCCATGGATTTTCCCCACCTTGGGGTTTTCCACATAAAATCTAGTGTCTATTGTGTTTGATGTTGTATCTATGGTTAAGTTTCTAATTTCATGCATTCATTGTTAAATCATAATAATTGTGGATAACTGATTGATGTTTAATTGTAGAAGTGTTTAAGTTTTTGAGACAACTGATTCACCTCCCCCCTCTCAGTTGTCCAGGGCATATCAATAATTGGTATTAGAGCCAAGTCCCTTTGGAAAGAGTCTAACAACTCAAGGGAGATCCTGATGGAGTCCAAAGGAAAATAGGTACTCATTGATGCACTCGAATGCTCATCAAGAGATATCAAAGGAAGATTGTCCAAGAATGTGATTTATGAAGAAAAGAGTGTCAACCATCGAAGATGTTCTGAAGTGCGCACCTATGATGGAGTCGTGTTTCAAAGTGAAAACTATTGGGTTATTGATAGTAGTTGTTCAAACCACATGACTGGTGATAGGAGTAAGTTTGTAAGTCAGGAAGAATGCAATGAAGGACTAGTTAGATTTGAAGATGACTGCACTACTGAAATTTGTGGAATAGGGTCAATCAATTTTGGTAATAGACAAATTTTTTAAGATGTTCTTTATGTAAAAGATTTGAAACAAAACCTCTTAAGCATTGGACAATTATGCAAAAAGGGTTTCAAATTTGTCTTTAAGAATGATTCCCTTGAAATCAAACAAAAATTTGGAGCTACAATAACAATTGGAAAAAGAACAGAAGAGAATCTCTATCATCTCAAAAATAGGACCTTTATTGGGTACACATCCTAGACCAATGAAAGTTGGGTATGACATAGAAGACTTTGTCATACAAATCTTGATGATTTAACAAAAACTAACTTAGCTCATATTCTTAAGGACCTACCAGAGATTGATCATTCAAACAATAACAGTTGTAGGAAATGTCAAAGACTATCAAGAAAAATGTGGCAAGATAAAAAAAGACCTTCTACAGAATGATTGGAATTGATTCATATAGGCTTTTATGGTCCTACAAAGATACCAAGCCTCCATGATTACAGGTACTTTATGTTTTTTATTGATGACTATTCTACAATGACTTGGGTCAGTTTTTTAAAGGATAAATCAGAGATTCTAGATGCACTCAAAATCTTTAAAGAAATGCTTGAAAATGAGCTAAGCATAAAAATCAAAGGTCTGAGAATTGGCAAAGAAGAAGAGCTCATCTCCAATGACTTCAATATGTTCTGTGAACCCTATCAGATAGAAAAATAGTTCTCTGTAAAAAATAAGATAATGGAAGAAGCAAGTTGAACTATTCAGGAAACTACAAAATTAATGATGGATGAAGCAAATTTGCTAGATACATTTTGGAAGGAAGCAATTCAAACCACCATCTATACATTAAACAAAGTTTAGATAAGAACCAAAGAAGAAAAGACTCCCTTTGAGTTATGGTATGGATTAATACCCACTGTGAAATATTTCAAAATATTTGGATGAAAATGCCTCATTAAAATGGAAAAGGACAATGCTAAATATGAGGAAGGCATTTTTCTCAAGTATTCATCTTGGACGAAAACCTACCTCTATTACAACAATAGATTAAGAAGGATAGTTAAAAGTACAAATGTTAAAGTCAATGAGAACATCCAAGAGAATTTGGTCTCAACCAGTAAGGATTTACAAATTGAAGAACATGAAGGTTCCTAGAACACCATATGTGATTTGGAAGGTCATAGAGTTGATGTGAATCAAATGAATATGTGCCTGATTGCCAGTATTGACAACAACAACTCAAAAATTGTAGAAGAAGATATGGATTTGAAAGAAATTACAACAGAAGAAACTGATCACATTAAAGAGTTAAGAAAACAAATCAAGCAACTACAACAAAATCTAAAAGAGGACAATGAAGTAAAGACAAAAATTAAGAAATGTCTGAAAGACAAACTTAAAGACTGCATGAAGCTTGAAAAAGAAGTTGAACACTTGAAATCTGATCTGAAACTTGTGTGGGCTCAAAGAGACCAATTTAGTGTGAGTGTTACCAGATATGACAGATTAATGGTAGAATAAAAAATGATGATGTCAAAGAAAGCATGAAAATTGAAAAAGATAAAGGGTTCAGAGAAAGTCGGGAAGAAAACAAAAATAGATAGATTCAGAATCAAAGAAGCAGAAGACCATCAATCAGGTAGCCAAATGCTCAAAGTTATCCTCCCTTCAATGGTCACTGTTATAAAGGCAATAAGTATGATCATAGGGATACTCAATGTAGAAGTAGAATGAATCAAAATGCTTCATCATTCTCTAGTAAATGCCACAATTGCAAAAAGATTGATCATAAAGCAAATGAGTGCAAAAGTATGTCATGAAATTTGCCAAACTATTCTAGTAATGGTCAATTCTTCAATGGCAAGTGTTTCACATGCAATAGATTTGATCACATGGGTAATCAATGCAAATCAAGGATGAATTCATTTAGAGGAAGAAATCAAGGACAAGGAAACATTGAATGTTTCAATTGTAACAAATTTGGACATATTGCAAAATTCTGCAGAAATAAGAAGAAGGATAATCAATAAAAGTCAAGGGAACTAGTTGAAAAAGTTAATCCAACATAAGTCAAGGAAGAGATGAACAAGGTTTGGGTCAGGAAGGGAATAAATGAAGGAAGAGATGAGTTTTCTCGAAGATCTGGAGCAGCTACTTCCTTTGGAAAGTAGATTGTGAATTATGGCTCAGGGGGAGCCATATTGAAAATTCTAAATCCCCCAACTAGATAGTCAGTACTAAGATCTAGCAAAAAGATATGATATGATAGATCACTTGAAAGAATTCTAGTTTGAAAGCCTCAAAGACTAAGTATGAGTAGTATGATTGGATCAGTATGCTTCTGCAGTTGAAAATCATTATATGTAGTTCACATATGTTGTTCATAGACAATTGGTGAACATATTTCCCAGGAAGTCACATTGTGAATTGTCCAAGTCCTGATGAATATAAAGATAAGTCAAGGATAGTGTGTAGCACCAGAATACAAGGGTCTGCATTTCTCCATTGTTGCATATTTTGTTCTGTGGTTCAGAATGTATGTTAAAATGTCAATGATGAATGTTGGATATGAATTCTATAAGTCTCATATGGTTTGCATTGGGAGTTATGATGTGAGATGAATTGGTCACACATGCACTTAAGGGACAGGACTAACAGGTCATGAATTTTGGCAAGGCGAAGAAGACATTATTTTAGCTAATAATGAGGAACTAATAGCTACAATTAATGTTTAGGGAATGCTGTAGGAGAAAAGCTGTAGATAGGTGTTGACCTATGGAAATACATTATTATCATAAGTTGTCATGAAAGTTGATAAAAGATGGAACATCTTAGTTGGATGTCATCAAGTCTAAGGCTCTGAGAAGACAAGATATGCATGTGAAGGTCCTAATGTGAACTAAATATAGTCTATGGTGTACCACTAGGAGGGAGTATTCAAACCAGTAAAAAGAAAAAGGTGTAGCAGTGCAAGCAAAAATCAAAGATGGTTGCTAAAGACAAAGAGGATTATGAGGTTGTCTCCCAGGGGAAGCAGATAGATAACGCCAATAGGAGTTTCTAATAAAGAGTAGTAAGTGTTGCAGTGTTACTAACACAGGAAATAGTAGCAAGATTTGAATAACTAAATAAGGGAAGAAGTTTGGGAGAAAGACCAAAAGTTATAGTCAGAGAAAGCATCACGTAAGGGGGAGTAGTTAGATGGAAAGAGTTTGGATCAAAGCAAAAGAGTACAAGTATGTGCCCTTTTCCATTGATGTCAAAGGGGGAGAGAAGTCATGTGAAAAACATAGAGTACAGATGTGTAAAGAGAAAGGGGGAGAATCTTATAGAAAGAAAGAGTGTAGGTGTGTAAAGAGAAAGGGGGAGAATCTTGTCTTGATGGTTGTTGTAGTTTTTCACATCATATGTTGCCATCAATGACAAAGGGGGAGATTGTTGCAAGTATGTGCCTAATCAGTGTTGTCATTGATGTCAACATATCTTTGTTGTCATTGGTGTCAACTATGTTCTATTCTATTATTTATTTAGAAGCCTTGTGTGTTGAGGATATTGATCCAGAAGAATCAAGTGAGTTACAGTGAAGTACAATATAGACAAAGAGTGTAGGCTGAAGAACAGTTTGGTAGACTGCTCTGCATCTCTTGCTGGATGAAGATCTTGGTTTGTAGATTGGAAGTTTTTTAAAAGGATGTTTGAAGATGCTAAATCCTAAGTTTGAGCCTCCTGTGTGAAGTTGTGAGAAAGTTGTATTCACCAGAGTAAAGCCTGCTCCTTTTGATTATTCTTTGGTGACAGGGAGAAAGTGTTTTGCACTGCATTCCTCTGCAATAAAGTATTTTTCTCAACGGTTCTAGAGGGAATTCTGGGATGATGATAAGTGCCCACAAATGTAGTGGTTCATGTTCTGGTGGTTCACAAGCTATCTTTCTCTTATGACAGTTGAAGAGTGTGAAGTTCATGTGTTCCGGTGAGAAGATTCATATGGCTAAAGTGGTTAAGGTTCTTGCGGTTCCTCCTGATGATTATAACATGCTTGTGGATGTCTCTTAATCATGTTCCTATCTTAACATTGTTCTACATTAAGGAATTGAGATAGTGTTTGAAGATTGTTCCCAGATAGTGTAACGTGTAACCACTCTTAGCCAACTTGGTTAATTCTAGTTATTTCAGAGATTCCTTGAAGATTGTGGAAGTGTGTTGTGGCGTGGAAGATTGTGTTTGAGTCTCAGCTAAGGTATGGTGTGATCCGCATACATCTTTACTTCATTTCCTTTGGATAATATTGTAATAGGTCAAGACCTATTTTGTAAATGTTTGTAATACCAACCTTGGAGATTGTTCCAATGGTTGATGATTATAATGCCAACATTGATGATCATTCCAAGGTTGATGAAGTGTATAAATACTTGTAGTTGAGTCGTGGAACAGATGTCCTTAAGAAAAGATGGGAAGATAAGAAAAGAAGTGGAAAGGCAGAGGATTGATTGTACTTCAATGTATTATTCTCAGACATGAAGAAAATGTTGATCGTGGCAGTGAGCCTGGCAGTGATATGTCAGTAGGGTTTAACCACCCTCAGGGTTTAACAACCCTTATTGTAATCTTTCTATGTTTAGGGTTGTGGCAGTGACTCGGCTATACCTAGCTATACTTCATGGCAGTGAGTCAATATGTTCTGGGCCCATGGGGTGACCAAGCCTAAACATCATTTTTCAAAGATTACAATATATTTTGAGAGCTAATCCTCTCCATGGTTTTTCCCTACCTTGGGGTTTTCCACATAAAATCTAGTGTCTCTTGTGTTTGATCTTGTATCTATGGTTAAGTTTCTGATTTCATGCATTCATTGTTAAATCATAATAATTGTGGATAAGTGATTGATGTTTAATTGTAGAAGTGTTTAAGTTTTTGAGACAACTAATTCACCCCCCCTCTCAGTTGTCTGGGGCATATCAACACCATTGACCCACACATTTCATACTTGCAGAAGCTCACCAACAACATATTGCATACAAGATACTTTAACACATTCACTAGGTATTCACATTTATACAACCACAAGAAGGCTTTGTGAAAAGACCTTCACAAGGGTTAGAAAGAGATAGCATCCTGTAGGACAATTTTGTCTTCCATAGATAGAATTTTATTCATTTCAAGGGTACTCATACCCCTTTTCTTTGCTGCTAGGTACTCTTACCCATTAAATTTGAGCTCTTCTCAATCTAGTTTCTTGGGTACTCATACCCTTCTAGAGAAAGATTCAAGAACATAAAATTGGGTATTCTTACCCATTAAATATTGAGATTTCAATAGTAAAACATTGGGTACTCTTACTCATTTAAGACTCTTACAGGACCTCTTCCTTCTACCACACAAAACATAATTTTACACATTAATATAGAATAGTTTGAAACATTCAACTTTATATCAACATGTAGTACAATAGCACTAAACACATCTTGGAGGCTGATGTCTCTTTTTTTTTTAAAACGTAAGAGTAACAATAGTTTTAACAACACAATTTGTCATAAAAAAAATTAAAATTCAAGGTGAAGTGAGATATTAGGTTCTACCCAGAATTTACTTTAGAAATGTCTAATTCCACAAATAGCTCATGTTCATCTAGTTTGCTATGTTCCTTTCCTCCTTTCTTTTTTACTGGCAGAACAATAAAAACCAGAAAAACCCCCGTTTCTTCCCTTTTAGCTCTCTTTTACCCTCAAATCAATCTATCCCTATAGATAACATGTGTCCTAACATGGACATCATGTTGTCACCTTGGGTGGGCAACAAGTATCCTCCCAACAATCTTGATTTATCAAATAAAATTGAATTCCCATCCAAAATGGAAATGTAGTTAAAAAGGTACCTAAAATTTATGTTTTTTCTTAATCTCATTGCATTTATTTGAGGGGTCATCCTAGGTCTAGGTTCAGGTTTAATTTTCTTCTCAATAATAGGCACAATTTGGACTTAAAGAACAAATTTAATAGACTAAATAGACTCCCAACCCCTCAACAAAACATCATACAACACTTTACAATGTAAATGTCAGCATATAATATTTCATGTGAAACAACATGCCCCAAGACAATTTACCATCACAAGATACATTTGACAAGATGTTTTCACATGATACCCTTCCCATAAAACACAAGCATGACTAACAATGGACCTATGCCTTCCATATAGGCTAGGTCAGCTTACTGGGGGACTACAACGGGTCTACGGGTGTTTTCTCCTTTTCCACTAGCTCAACCTGCACACTCATTGTTACATCGTTAGTACAATAATAATAGCTAAAGGAAAAAAGATGAAATTAACCATTACTACATTAGATACATGTATTCTAGTCATCCTTACAACATAAAAAAATCAATTCAAGATCACATTAGAGAATATGCATATATGTATATCAACAAAGTCTAAATCTTCAAACTATATGACAATAGTAATCACAACTCTAATTACAACCTATATATAAAATTGAGTTGCATCATTCATAAAAGGTATATGAAATTCACACCATGAAATCCAAGAACCATGTATAACCATATCTCAATGAGCAACCTAAACCACTAACAAAATACAAGGCATGATCTAACAACATCACATAAGGTCAAATGAGAGCATGTAATATCAAAATATGTATCATCCATGGATCCAATCAAAATCAAATAACTAAATTCGCCAACCATATAATGTTTCATCATAGATCTGTAGCAGAAAAATACATAATCACTTCTTACCATAATGGTGGTACTGAGCAGGGGCCCTACATCCTCCCCCTAGGCTTGGACTTCCTCTCAGAAGTCCTCAAAAAGGTGAGGATAAAAATTCCTCATAGCAGGTGTCCTCCTAAGTGGTTGTGGACTCATCATATCTATCCCATTGGACCCTAACCTGGTCTAGCTCTCGACCTTGAAGGTCCACCGTCTAGTGAGCCAAGATATGAATTGGCTCCAATCTCAGTTGTCCATCCTCCTCTACTTGTAGAGAAGCCCAATCCAATACATGAGAAGGACCATGGATATAACGTCTCAAAATAGAAACATGAAATACATCATGGATGCATGATAGACTAGGTTGCAAGGCTAAATGATAGGCTATAGGTCCTATCCACTTGAATATCTCAAAGGGGCCCACAAAATGAGGTGCTAGGTTAGAGCCCTTTCTATAACATATTGGACTCTTATGTAGCTACACTCTCAAGAAGACTTTGTCACCCACTAAAAAACTTTGATCTATTCTCTTAGTGTCTACATACATCTTCTGTCGATCCTAGGCCTCATGTAACCTCTGACAAATCATTGATACCTATCACTCCATATCCTATAACAACTTTGGCCCAATAATAACTTTGTCCTCCAAATGGTCCCAACTCAATGAAGTCCTCTACGGTCTACCATACAATGCCTGATAAGGTGCCATACCCAATGAACTGTGAAAACTATTATTGTAGGCAAACTCCACTAGTTACAAGTACTCCTCCTACCTAGACTAATGATCCATAATGTACATCCTCAACATGTCCTCTAGCAACTAATTAACCCTTTGTCTATCCATCTGTCTCAAGATGGTAAGTTGTACTAAAATTAAGCTGGGTGCCCAAAGTTCATTGATGTGTTGTCTAAAAAGTAGAAGTAAACACTGGATCCTTGTCTGAAATGATTCTGCAAGGTACTCCATGCAATCTAACAATCTCATCCATGAATACCTGTGCCATGGCTGATGTTGTATAAGTGGTACAAATAGGTGAAAAGTGGGCTACCTTGGTAAACTTGTCAATTGTCACCATCATGGCATGATGGCATTCGGTGGACATGGGTAGACCAACTATAAAATCCATGGAAATAGTATCCCACTTCCACTCTAGAATCTAATGGGGATATAACAATCCTACGGGATGGTGGTACTTGGCCTTGACCCTCTGGCACTCAAGGCATCGAGCCACAAACTCTACAATATGTCTACGCATGCCTGGCCAGTAATATAGCTATCGAAGATCAAAATGCAACTTCCTAACCCCTGGGTGTGTTGTGTATGGTTCTCTGTGAACCTCTGAAAAAATTAATCTCCATACATCCCCACTCTATGGTACATAGATACATCCCCTAAATTGTAACAAACCATCTGCCTCAAGAATGAATCCTAAATACTTTCCCTCAAGGGCCCTCTAAGTCTACATTGCACACTAAATCTTCTGATACCAATCATCCTCTGGAAACTGCTAAAGAATATGTGATCTCAAATTGCTACCCATTGTAATGACCATGATCTCATGATGTTGCTCACTCAAGGCATATGCCACCACATTCTCCTTCCCTCTAATATAGTGCACATCGAAATCATACTCACATAGGAACTCCATCCATCATCTCTATCATGCATTCAGATTTGGCTATATTGAAGGCTACATTGGTCAGAATGAAGCTCAAAATGATGTCCAAGGAGAAAATATCTCCATCTAGTGAGAGCATGTACTACTGCTGCAAGCTCTAAATCATGTGTAGGGTAATTCTATTCATGAGACTTGAGTTTTTGTGACTCATATGTGATAACTTGACCCTCTTGCATAAGTACTGTACCTATACCATCCAATGAAGCATTTCTACAAACCACAAAATCTCAAGTCAGATTTGGTACTACTAAAATGGGAGCACTAGTAAGACACTCCTTGATGGTCTAAAATGCCCTCTCACACTTCTCTATCCACTCAAATCTCTTCCCTTTACACTGAAGGGAAGTAATAGGGTGAGCTATCCTACAGAAACCCTCCACAAATCTATGATAATACCTAGCCAACCCCATAAAACTCCTAACCTCTATAACACTGGTGGGTGTTGGCCACTCTATAATCACCTTGACCTTCGATGGATCTACTAAGATACCATCGCCAAATATAATGTGCCCTAAATATTATACCTCAGACTAGAAGAATGCACATTTAGCCAAATTGGCATAAAGCTAGTGTCTCCTTAAACATTACAGTACCTCCCTCAAATGATCTTCATGCTCCTCCTTTAAGCGGGAGCAAATCAATATGTCATCCAAAAAGATTAGTACAAAGTGATCCAAAAAGGTGTGAAATACCCCGTTCATCAAACTCATGAACACTACAGGGGCATTTGTAAATCCGAAAGGTACTACTGTAAACTCATAATGACCATACCGAGTCCTGAATGTTATCTTATGAATATCAGCCTCTACAATCCTCAGTTGGTGATAACTAGACTTTAGGTAAATCTTGGAGAATACTCTAGCTCCCCTCATCTAGTCAAAAAGATCATTAATCCTTGGCAAGGTGTAACAATTCTTGATCGTTAACTTATTCAACTGTCTGTAGTCAATGCATAAGCAAAGGGACCTATCATTTTTCTTGATGAAAATGACTGGTGCACCCCAAGGTGAGATGATAGGATGGATGTGGCCCTTCTCTCACAACTCCAACTAAATCTTGAGCTCTTGAGTGGTCATCCTATAGGGTGCTTGTGAGACCGGTTGTGCCCCTAGAACTAAATCAATATGGAAGTCCACCTCATAGTGGGGTGGCATCCCTATCAACTTTGATGGAAAAATATCAGCAAACTCCCTGAGCATAGGGTGATCATTTAAGGATATCTCGGTCAGTCCCTCAAATCTGTCACTAATGGTAATGGAGAACATATGGCACCCCTTATGCATGCTCCACTTCAGCTACATAGTGGATATCATACGAAGGGATACAGATCTTTGGACTCCTACTAACACCACTAGCATACAATGATCATCAAAACACTCAATCATCTTATGTCTGTAGTCTATCCTAGCCTGATGAGCATCAAGCTAGTCCATGCCCAAGACTATATCATAAGAACCCAAAGTGGTGATCCAAAGATCCACTATTGTAGTGAAGGTCCCCAAAGATATTTGATAATCTTTAACCATAGAGTCCACCACCACTCTATTCCCTAAGGCTAATTCCACCTCCCACCTATCATCTTGCCTACATGCCACTAGCTTGCAATGCTCCACAATAGTGGGGAAAATAAAAGAATCAAATGCTCTAGAATCAAACAAAATAGTAACAGATGCATTCCCAATCATACCTAACACCTTAATAATGGTGGCTTGATGATTGGCCTAGCGGTTCTCGACTGCTACAAAAAAACCTGTGGGTTCTCTCCACATCTCCCATTGTCTTCTCTGAACCTATCGTGCATGGTCCACCTGCTCCAAACCCTCATGGGCACTCTCTAGCTGGGAGTCCAAACTCCCCAAAAATGAAACAAGCTCCCCTCAAAAAGCCCTGTGTGGACTGGGCCCTACCAACTTGAGAATATTTTCCACCGAAAGCACTACTAGATCCTCCCTTAAAAGTCTATTGACCTTAAAATTATCCTAGTTGCTATCCATGCGTCCTCTAATCTCTAGGGGGTTCGTGGGACTACCAAGGCCTAGTATGACTGCTCTGTGTACCCCGATGTGGCTTGGGCCTCTATCTTTGCTGCTGCTACTATCGCTGAGGTGCCCTCAGAGGCCCTAAAGAAGATCTCAATTCCCCGTTAGAGGGATGTGAAACTCAAGGAATGGAAGAATCCTGATGTCCCTGATTGCGGTGTCTAAATTGCTCTCTTGCCTCCTGGGACCTCCGCTATATCTCCTCATCTATAAGGGCCTTCTCCACAACATCACTAAAATCCACTGGGTTGGCCATACAAACTAATCTCACAATGCTGGGGTTTAGACCCCTGATGAATTGGTGGACAAGTAACTTCTCATCCTGTATATAGTCCACCTACTACTGGAGATCAAAAAACCTATTCTCATACTAGGTCACTCTGAGGCCTGTCTACTATAAATCATGAAACTTGTCAATACACCTCTGTCTAAAATGCTCAGAAATATAACGCACTCTAAAGCACTCCAGAAAGGTCTCCCAAGTCAGTGTGTCTATTGACAAGTGACACTTCTTCTCCTCTTATCACCATCAGGTAGAAGTGGGTCCCCTCAACTGATAAATGGCAAATTTGGCCCTCATGTTTCTTGTGACAAGTTGCAATGAAAAGCACCCCTCCAAGATAAGTATCCAAGACTTTGCCTGCACCCTATTGGTGGCTCCTAAAAAGGTAGGAGGTTGTAACTGAAGCAACTCCCGAATCCAGTATCTAGTGCCTCGAGAACCTCCCGGTGCTATGTTTGGTATTATCTGAGTCTGAGTGTGTCGAGGTGATGGAATGCGAGGTGGCTCATCATCCCACATGTGCAGCATACGCGAGGGACTCCTGCTCCGCTCACAGAACCCTGGTATATGCTCACCAACCCTCGGTTGGTCCCCCTAAGGTCTCTCCATAACTGGAGGTAATCTAGCCTCAAGCACCCCCATTAGGCCTTGGAAGGCCTAAAGAATCTGGGGGCCATAGTCCTGTCCCCTAACCTGGTCAATACTCTCAAAGTGATGGGATTCATCTCGTCTCTCTAGAGCTCATGATCCTCCTAAATCTCTGGAGGGAGGATCAGCTCTCCTCTCTCTATGTGACATCCTAGAGTCAAGGTGTAATTATGTTAAAACAAAGTTCAAAAAATTATTCCTAGAGCTCTCCCAAAGTTGGGAACCGTGCTCTGATACATATGTAAGACTCTAAAAATATGAGACGCAAAAATAACCCAAAAATATTTTTTGAGAACTTATGTGATCTCAAGAATTTGAATGAATAAGGTTTATTAGGAAAATAGTGACAAGAGCCCACTTTAAAAAATGTTATAATTAATTTAAGTAATTTAAGCTTTTTCCACAATGTTCACCCAAATCTAATTATTCAACCATACTTATAATAGCCTTATGAATTCCTTACACTACAAAATTCTAATTATTAAAAAAAAACATTTTTCCTTTTAGATGGCGTTAGGAGACAAGAATTTTTAGAAATATACATAAAATGAGAATTTCTAATGTAGTTTTAACTTAGCCAAAAGATCTTCTATTCTTCCATTACATGAAATGTTAAAACAAACAAAGATGTGTATTCTATATCATATAGTTCTTTCTATCTAGCTCAGTGAATCAAAAGATTATTATGATTGTTAAGATCTAATGACCTTAGAGGTATTTATCTATTTATTTATTTTTTATACTGATATATTCTTAAAATAAAATAATGCTATAATATAAGCTAATACGGAAATACACATTTTTATCTGACAACATTTAAGGAAGTAACATATAAAGAAAGTACCAATAATTTCTTATGTTATACGTGGGTATGTGCAAGATCATCACGGGCCAAACATTGGAAATAGTAGAAAAAAATCATGTTTTAACTTAGCCAAATTCGTGACTTGGGCAAATTTGACTTTCATAGGTTTTGAAATGGATATCCATTTTGGTTTGGATACAGAACGAAAATGGATATCCATTTTTCTTTACCCAATTCTTCACATTTAGTTATTTTTGTATACCACGTTTTCATTGTTTTCCACATTTAATACTTATTCTTTTCCATTTTCCAAGTCCTACATGTGTCCAAGTTGTATTGTTTTACAAGTTTTTAGTCTAATTGTTAGTCCTAGCTCTCATGGTTATTAAAATGTTAGTATAGTTAGATTTATCCTGAGGTAACATTAATTTACACATTGTTGCACAAATAACCACACTAAAAAAAAACCTTACCTAATTAAGGTTAACCTTTAAGGTTTTTTCATTTGGTGAGCCTAACAGATCCAACTAGTTCAATTTTCTTTTAGTCCATGCTCAGCCTTCCAACAAAGTTCATACCATGTTAACTTTGAATTATGTCCTCACTTTCCTCTTTCCATGTCCTAGTTTTCTTGTTTCCATTTTGTTTGTCAATAAGGGAGATAGATAGGGACAAAGAGGAAGAGAGGGTGGAGAGAGAGAGAGAGAGAGAGAGAGAGAGAGAGAGAGAGAGAGAGAGAGATTATCAAATTTAAGCACAACCATTTTATGAGGAGATGGTTGTAAGATGATGTCAATTGATAGTGGTGATTTAATCCATCCTATTGATGAGGAAGGAGGAGGAGGGTTAAGGTCTTCTAATTGTACTTACATCACCTTGAGTTTTGTGTAGATATGATTATACTTGGGAATATGTGTTAGATAAATGTCACATGTTGAAGGATGGTGTCAGGATGAGTGATGATTGTTGTGGCAATGTTATGGTCAAATGTGTTATAAAAATGAGGTGGCATGGGTAGTGGGCTATCAATATTGGGAAAGGGTTAAGGAGGATGTAATGGAGGAAGGGAATGTGTGTCATGGTATGATGTCTCAAGGAAAGGGAAGAAATGATGGTGATTCATAAGATAATACGAAGAATGATGGTAAAGTGAATTGGCATTGTGGTAACTGTAGCATGTCATGGGGTGAATCATGCATTAATACAGGTTGTGGAGTAAGAAAGGGGTGGTATGGGTATGGTTGAATGGAGTAATGAGGTGATTTAATTGGTGATGACATAGGTGAAGCGATGGGTAAGGTGTCTTATATGGGATTGCTAGAAAGTGTAATTGGTAATGGTGGGGATAGCTAAATGTCATCTTCTAAGGGTTCAAAGGTGAGGAAAGTGTAAGATGGGGATCTGGGATAATCCATGGTTTAATGATTATTCAAGGGAGACTCCTTAAAATGACTATCAATGATGGTGTTGATAGGGGCAATGGAGTCTATGAATGTAGGTGTGGGAATGTGAGCTATGAAATTAGGATTGTATTAGATGAATAATGGAAAGTAGGGGAAACTGTCTAGTGATGGAAGGAGCCACATGATCAAATGATGTTTGGGGAAGGGATTTTCTTAGGAAAATATGGATTTGGGTGAGGGTCTAGGGTTTGGTGGAGAAAAATCTATGGAAAATTTGGAGGTCATTAAAATTGACTTGAATAGAATAAGTACAAGACATGGCTAAGGATAAATGGTAGGCTCAAAATAGGATAACTAGGACTATGATGATGAAGATGGAAATAAAAGTCAACAACAATAGTATGATATAGGGATGGGATTAAAAACAAAGAGTACTACAACTATAAAGAGGAAAGTGAGGGCATAATGTAAAGTTAACATGGCATGAACTCTATTGGAAGGCTAAGCACAGACTATAAGAAGATTGAACTAGTTGGATCTGTTAGGCTCACCAAATGAAAGAACCTTAAAAGTTAACCTTAATTAGGTAAGGTTTGTTTTGAGTGTGGTTGTTTGTGCAACAATGTGTAAATTAATGTTACGTAAGGATAAATCTAACTATACTAATATTTTAATAACCATGAGAGCTAGGACTAACAAATAGACTAAAAACTTGACAAACAATACAACTTGGACACATGTAGGACTTGGAAAATGGAAAAGAATAAGTATTAAATTTGGAAAACAATGAAAAATTGGTATTAGTTGCACGTCTGTAGAGAAGTGGTCTTTATGAAAGATGCTTAGAATTATGCTCTATGTATATTTGTGAATTTTGGAGGTGACTGGACCTAGAGGATACGACCACCATATGCAAAATAGCCTACCTAATGGGTATGTGCATGGAAATAGAGAGAGAGAGAGAGAGAGAGAGGCAAAATATAGGGAGAGATAGATAGGTAGAGAGAGAGAGAAGAGATAGATTGGGAGAGATAGAGGAGATGGAGGGAGAGATAGGAAGATAGAGAGTGAGTGAGATGTCTAGAGAGATAGGGAGAGAGATTTAGAGGTAGAGGGATTATAGAGAGAGGGAGATAAGGGAGAGATACCTGGGGATAGAGTTTTAGGGTTTCTCAGGTTTAGGGTTTAGGGGTTATGGGTTAGGGATTAGGGGCATTATTTAGGGTTGATGGATTTAGAGAGAGAGAGACTTCTTTTAACATGCAATCGTAAACTCTGAATACTACCCCTAAACCTGAGAAACCCTAGAAACCTCTTAACCCTAAATAATGCCCCTAAACCCTAACCCCTAACCCCTATCCCCTAACCCCTAACCCCTAACCCTTAACTCCTAAACCCTAAACCTGAGAAACCCTAAACCCCTAAATTCTAAACTGCAAACCCCTAAACCCAAAGTTCACTAAACCCAAGCAACCCTAAACCTCTATATCCCTATCTCCCTATCTCTATCATTCCTCTACCTCTCAATCTCTCTCCCTATGTCTCTGGCCATGTCCCTCACTCTCCATATCCCTATCTGTCCCTAGTCTCTGGCCATGTCCCTCACTCTCTATATCTCCCTATTGGTCCTCTCTCTATAAACAGTAAAACCTAAACCTCTAAACCTAAACCCTAAGTAATGTCCCTAAACCTTAACCCTTAACCCCTAAACCCTAAACCTAAGAAACCCTAAACCCCTATCTCCCTATCTCTCCCTTATCTCCCTATCTCTATCGTCCCTCTACCTCTCAATCCTTCTCCCTATTTGTCTAGACATCTGGCTCACTCTCTATCTTCCTATCTCTCCCCTCTGTCTCCTCTATCTCTCCCCATTTGTCTCCTCTCTCTCTAGCTATCTCCAAACCTGAGCAACCCTAAACCCCAACCCCTAAACCCTAAATCCAATCAACTCTAAACCTCTATCTCCATATCTCTCCCCTATCTCCATTTCTCTATCATCCCTCTACCTCTCAATCTCTCTCCCTATGTCCCTGGCCATGTGCCTCACTCTATATCTCCCTCTCTCTCCTCAGTCTCCTCTATATCTCCATAGCATTCATCTCTCTCTATAAACCCTAAACCCTAAACCTCTAAGCTTAAACCCCTAACCCCTAAACAATAAACCCTAAACCTTAAATAATTCTGCTAAACCCTAACACCTAACACCTAAACCCCTAAACCCTAAACTCCAAACTCCTAAACCCTAAACCTAAGTAACCCTAAACCTCTATCTCCCTATCTCTCCCCTATCTCCCTATCACCTTTGTTCCTCTACCTCTCAATCTCTCTCCTTATGTCTCTGGTCATGTCCCTCACTCTCTATCTCCCTATATCTCCCCTTAGTCTCGTCTATATCTCCCTATTGGTCCTCTATCTCTATGTAAATCCTAAACCCTAAACCTTAACCCCTCACCGTAAAACCATGAACCCTAAACCCTAAATAATGCCTCTAAACCTAAGCAACCCCAAACCTCTATCTCCCTATCTCCCTATCTCTATCATCCCTCTACCTCTCAATCTCTCTCTGTCTCTGGACATGGATCTCACTCTCTATCTCCCTATCTCTCCCCTCTATCTCCTCTATCTCTCCCAATCTCTATCAGTCCCCTCTCTCTATCTCTCTTTAAACCCTAAACCTGAGAAACCCTAAACCCCTAAACCCTAAATAATTCTCCTAAACCCTAACCCCTAAACCCTAAACTTGAGCAATGCTAAACTCATAAATCCAAAATAATGCACCTAAACCTTGACCCCTAACCCCAAGAAACTCTCTCTCTCTCGCTATCACACTATCTCTCCCCTCCATCTCCACCCTCTCTTCCTCTTTGTCCCTAGCTGTCTCCCTTATCAACAAAGCAAATGGAAACAAGAAAACTAGGACATGAAAAGAGGTATGAGGATATAAATTGGTAGGATGAAATGGAAACAAGATAAAACTAAAGTTCTTTGGATGGGAAGAAGGATGAGAGGAGAGGTGGAAAATAGTAAAATAGGGAAAAATTGGTGGGATCTAGAGAGAGAGAGACTCCTAGTTTTCTTGTTCATTTCCTTCATCGATAAGGGAGAGGGAGAGATAGAAAGGAGATATAGGAATGATAGGCGGAGAGAGGCAAGTGATAGAGAAATATAGGGAGAGATAGCTACGTAGAGAGAGATATAGAGGAGATAGATAGGGAGAGATAGAGGAGACAGATAGGGAGATATAGAGGAGACAGATAGGGAGAGATAGAGGAGACAGAGGGGAGAGATAGGGAGATAGAGAGTGAGAGATGTCCAGGGAGATAGGGATATAGAGAGTAAAAAAGATGTCCAGAGAGATATGGAGATAGAGGAATGATAGGGAGAGAGAGAGGCAAGAGATAGGGAGAGATAGATAGGTAGAGAGAGAGAGAGGAGATAGATTGGGAGAGATAGAGGAGACAGAGGGAGAGATGGGGAGATAGAGAGTGAGTGAGATATCTAGAGAGATAGGGAGAGAGATTGAGAGGTAGAGGGATGATAGAGAGAGGGAGATAAGGGAGAGATAGGGAGATAGAGGTTTAAGGTTTAGGGGTTAGGAATTTGGGGCATTATTTAGGGTTGAGGGATTTAGAGAGAGAAAAAGAGACTTCTTTTGACATGCAACTATAAACCCTGAATAATGCCCCTAAACCCTAACCCTAACCCCTAAACCATAAACCCTAAATAATTCCCCTAAGCCCTAAGCCCTAAGCCCTAAACCCTAAACCTAAGAAACCCTAAACCCCTAAATCCTAAACCCCAAACCCCTAAACCCTAAACACTAAACCCAAGCAACCCTAAACCTCTATCTCCCTATCTCTATCATTCCTCTACCTCTCAATCTCTCTCCCTATGTCTCTAGACATGTCCCTCACTCTCCATATCCCTATCTCTTTGTATGTCTTTGCCCATGTATCTCACTCTCTATATCTCCCTATTGGTCCTCTCTAAACGCTAAACCCTAAACCTCTAAATCTTAAACCGTAAACCCTATATAATTCCCCTAAACCTTAAGCCATAACCCCTAAACCCTAAATTCAAGAAACCCTAAACCCCTATCACCTTATCTCTCCCTTATCTCCTTATCTCTATCATCCCTCTACCTCTCAATCCTTCTCCCTATCTCTCTGGATATCTCTCTCACTCTCTATCTCCCTATCTCTCCCCTTTCTCTCCTCTATATCTCCCTATCTATCTCCTCTCTCTCTATCTAGCTATCTCCAAACCTAAGCAACCCTAAACCCCTAAACTCCAAACCCCTAAACCCTAAATCCAAGAAACTCTAAACCTATATCCCCCTATCGCTATATCTCTATCATCCCTCTACCTCTCAATCTCTCTCCCTATGTCCTTGGCCATGTCCCTCACTCTCTATATCCCTATCTCTCTCCTTAGCCTCCTCTATATCTCTGTATCATTCGTCTCTCTCTATAAACCCTAAACCCTAAACCTCTAAACCTAAACCCCTAACCCCTAGACAATAAACCCTAAACCCTAAGCCTAAAACCCCAAAACGCTAAACCCTAAACCCAAGTAACCCTAAACCTCTATCTCCCTATCTCTCCCCTATCTCCATATCACCTTTGTCCCTCTACCTCTCAATCTCTCTCCCTATGTCTTTGGCCATGTCCCTCACTATCTTTCTCCCTATCTCTCCCCTCAGTCTCCTTTATAACTCTCTATTGGTGTTCTATCTCTTTCTAAACCCTAAACCTCTAAACCTTAACCCCTAACCCCAGAAACACAAGCCCCCTAAACCCTAAATAATACCCCTAAACCTCTATCTCCCTATCTATCCCAATATCCCTATCTCTATCATCCCTCTACCCCTCAATCTCTCTCTATGTCTCTAGACATGTCTCTCACTCTCTATATCCCTATCTCTCCCCTCTATCTCCTCTATCTCTCCCAATCTCTATTAGTCCCCTTTATCTCTCTTTAAATCCTAAACCCTAAATCTGAGCAACCTGAAACCCCTAAACCCTAAATAATTCCCCTAAACCCTAACCCCAAGAAACTCTCTCTCTCTATATATATAATGTCCAGAGAGAGGGGAGAGATGGAGAGTTCCTAAGTTTATATGGAAACTATTGAACAATGGAAAAATGTAATGTGGTAGGATGTGGTGAGTTTTATATGTTGCAATATAGCATGGAGATATGTCTACATGTCGTGATGCTATGGAAATTTAACCATGAGTCATTTAAAGTACTCACAACTACATATTTAATTGTGCTAGTAGAAGCATAAATAATAATGCAGGTGCACTTGTAGCAAAGTTGAAGTTTATGTGGAATAATCTAGAGGCTTGGTTATGTTAAGAGAATGTTCTACAATACTACAAGTTGAAATAATTAGTTAGATGGTTGTATGTGTTACCACAAGCTTATGGTTGGTAGTGGTGGTTATACAAGAATAAATGAATACATTGACTATAGTTACTAATAAACTATTGATAGTTAGTAACAAACTAAAAAATAATGCTATATTCATTGTATTTATAAATAATAAATATAACTACTATCAAATTAAATATTATTATAATTATAATAATTATAACATGATATATTTATTTTAATTAGCAAGATATATTATATAAATATAAATATTTGAATAATCATAAATATATAAAACTAATATATATAATTATCTATATATTATAATAAATATATATAATGATACTTATATAAGACAAAGGAATAAGATAAAACAAAATGGATATCCATTTTGGAAAATGAATATCTGTTTTGGGCAACCTAAAACGGATATCCATTTTGCTTCACTTTTGCCTTGTATGTAGGCTTTGGACTATCATAGTTGACTTTCCGCAAATTCTAACATTTTTGCATGTTTCACTCTCTTCTTCAAACTTCACCCTTCGTGTTGATGACTTTTTTTATGCAAAATTGATAAAATGAAAAGGATTTATAAAATAAATTGTCAACTTTCTAAAAATATAAGATTTGTTTGGTTATCATTTGATTAAATAATTATTAATAATTTTCTATATAGTGTGTGTCTGAAATCCTGATGGATATACTAATTTAAAAACATCCATAACTTTCAAACTATTTCACCTTTTTGAGATTTGAAAGCCACATCACACTCTATGCTTTTCTGGCTATAGATTAAAATATTTTGAATTCTGATTTTTTCTTATTGAGTTAGGTTGGCTGGAAAATTACTTTTTAGTTTTAAAAAAAGTCACAGTTAAAAAATTATAACTAATTATTTTATTGGAAAAAAATTTGAAAAAAATATGTGTCACATCTAGGCATGAGTCCTCTACTTATTTTGAATGTTTTAAAAAAAAAATTTGCTCATAGTTAGGTTGGCTGGAATGACACCCACTTTTTATTTTATTTTTCTGAAAAACTTAATAGTTGTTCATTGAAATATTCATTTTTCACTAAGTAAATTTAATTTTTTCAAAAATAGTAGCTCATAAACTAGATTCAATTCTCTACAAATTTCGTTCTTCCATCTTTTTCAAATTGTGTAGATAATCCATTCAAATTTTCACATGAACTTGATTAAGTCTGATTTTTGTATCTGCATTGCCACTTAGAGGTGTAGTTTGGCCCACCATGATCCTACACATACCCACGTGTTATTCATTAGGGATGACTAAGTGTTGCAGTTGTAAATGAAAACATAAAGTAAGTTGTGGTAAAAATCATTTATGTTTCTTTTTCCTACCTCACTCACGAACCTAAAATAAATTTTAAAATAAATTAAAGTTAGAGGAAATTTGGCATAAGTTTTGACGTGGTTCTATGAGGAAGGTTTTAAGGGAAGGATTGTAATCACAACCCTAATTAGGGCACCCTTCCTACATTCCAAAACATGGTCTTACCATGATTTTTTTCATTTCTAACTTCTCATACAAAACATTATTTCCTTAGAGGCAATGACCTAGCTGGGAAGGGGTTATCCACAGCAAGATTCACCCATCCAGAATGGAGTTGAGGATCAATGAGCACAACCCTCAGATGACTCTCTCTTTTCCCTTCTATTTTCTTTTTTCTTTGCTAGAAGAAAGAAACCCTAAATTCTAAGTGTAGTGGTTGTTCAATTGAGGGGGGGTTATTCCTTGGCCATTGTAAGGCTTCATTCTCAATCCAGCCACCAATATGGGCTCCTTAGAGTGTTCATTGCACAAATAGGGAAGAGTCACAACCTCTTCAAAAATTTGCTACGTTTCATTTCTAGATTAAATTTTTCTTTTATATTTTTTATATAACCTTCTGACATGTTTTTACTTAGTGCGCTTAGAGGGAAAGGCGACCACTGAGAGGCTCAATGATTGTAGCTACTCCAACACTCAAATATGGCTAAAAGGTTTGAGATTCCTTTGTTTGGTTACCGTTTACCTTCTTTCTTTTTGGTTCTTTATTTACTTTCTACTTTCTTTTCCCCTTTCATAACTATTGTTTCCTTTTTTTTACTTAGTTTTTGCAGAGGCAACCCCCTTAATGGAGAACCGAGATTCTAGACTTTCTAGTAAGGTTGATCTCATTCATATTCAACTCTACAACCGTGGTGCCTCAAAGAGAAACAACCATTTCTAATTATTGTGGGAAAGTTTTCATGTGCCACTTTTGGTGTTTTTTTATATATATATTTTTATTTCTTCTTAAAAGAAATGCAACAAGAAGGGTTACGTAAAGTCACTAGAGAAGAATTTGCTGATGGCAGAACTAATTTAGTCATGTAACATTTATTCTTAGTTTTGATATCTTACTATGCCAACCACCGTTAATTTTGAACAACACTCACAACAATGTATTGAACCCATTTGCAGGCTACTAATATCAATTCTGATGATGCCATTTTACTTTTCTAACTTGTCTCATTAATGATGTTCTTCTCTCCTTTTTTTCTTTTTATAGTTGCAAGAATATACATTCATCATCAAGTTGTTTACATTTATCTAGTTTAGCATTCGTCTTCTGAGCATATTTTCAAGGAGACATTTCTTTTAACTAGACTTGATGTATATCTATGGCTTCTCCCATATTAGATAAAATAAGAAGAAAAAAACAAACAAACATTTTATTCAACATATAAGGAAAATAGACAACAGTCTTTTTTTTGACAACATTGAAGCAAAAGAGAAGAATAATCTACTTAAATAGAATCATAAGCATGGCTTATATCAACTTCCCTCTTCTTAAAAAAATTTGTGCATATCTAGAAGATTAAGGAAAAACTATCTATTTTGCTACAACATCAATTAACAGAGAAAAGATAAGCTCAATTTTGGATTAGTGAACAATAATTTTCTTCTCACATACACATGGATTGCAAGTATTACTTTTCCCTTTCTTTTATACAAATTCAGGAGTATTTGGTTATGAATTAGAAGTAATAGCAGCCCATCATGAAATGTATATTTACTTTTCTTTCATACAACACATAGGGTAGTAGTGCAGATTTTTTTCTTTTCTTTCATATGAACTTTCCAACTTTCAATAGGAACTCATCAATCACCAAAATTTATACTTGTTGTGTAGTAAATAAAAAAAATATGATAATTCCTCTTTATTTCTTAAAGACCATATCTATCTTCATAAGAAATTTAACATTTTGTAGACACAAGGACTTAACTCCTGTCTGCAACTATTCCTTCATGATAACTCTATGGAACTGAGTAACTACATCCTTAGCTCTTTTCTCTTTTATTACCTTCCTCAACCTATATGAACCTGCAGCAAAAATGCATAACTATTGAATAGACAGTGGAGGCTCACCTCCCAATCTAGGGTAGTAACTACTCACCCCCGAGCTAGAGGAAAACACAAGGAGACCTAGGTACACTACACACCCATTCCCTTGACCCACACATTTTATACTTGCAGAAACTCACCAACAACAGATTCCATATAAGATACTTTAACACATTCATTGGGTATTCACATTTATACAGCCACAAGAAGGCTTTGTGAAAAGACCTTCACAAGGGGTAGAAAGAGATAGCATCCTATAGGACAATTTTGTCTTCCATAGAAAGAATTTTCTTCTTTTCAAGGGTACTCATACCCTTTTCTTTGCTACTGGGTACTCTTACCCATTAAATTTGAGCTCTTTTCAATCTAGTTTCTTGGGTACTCATACCCTTCCAGAGAAAGATTCAAGATCATCGAATTGGGCACTCTTACCCATTAAATATTCATATTTCAGTAGTAAAACATTAGGTACTCTTACCCATTCAAGACTCCTATAGGACCTCATCCTTCTACCCCACAAAACATAATTTTACATAACAATACACAATAGTTTGAAAGATTCAACTTTATATCAACATGCAGTTAAAAAGAACTAAACACATCTTGTAGACTAATGTCTCTCTTTTTTTTTAAGTAATAGTAACAACAGTTTTAACAACATAATTTGTCATTCAAAAAATTAAAATTCAAGGTGAAGTGAGATATTAGGTTCTACCTAGAATTTACTTCTGAAATGTCCAATTCCACAAATAGCTCATGTTCCTCTAGTTTGCTATGTTCCGTTCCTCATTTCTTTTTTACTAGTAGAACAGTGAAAACCCCAAAAAAAAACCCCTTTCTGCCCTTTCACCTCTCTTTTACCTTCAAATCACATCTGTCCCTATAGACAACATGTGTCCATCCAAGTGGACAACATGTGTCCTAAGATGGACATCATATTGTCACCTTGGGTGGGTAACAAGTGTTTTCCCAACAACCTTGATTTATTAAATAAAAATTAATTCTTGTCCAAAATGGAAATGTAATTAAAGGTGCCTAAAATTTATTTTTTTCTTAATCTCATTGCATTTATTTGAGGGTTCCTCCTAGGTCTAGGATAAGGTTTAATTTTCTTCTCAATAATAGGCACAATTTGGACTTAAAGAACAAATTTAATAGACTAAATAGACTCCCAACCCCTCAACAAAACATCATACAACACTTTACAATGTAAATGGTAGCATATAATATTTTACATGAAATCACATGCCCCAAGACAATACCATCACAAGATACATTTGACAAGATGTTTTCACATGACACCCTTCCCACAAACTTCAAGCATGACTTACTGGGCAACTAAAATGGGTCTCCAGGTGTTTTCTCTGTTCCACTAGCTCAACCTGGACACTCATTATTACATCGTTAGTGCAATAATAATAGCCAAAGAAAAAAGATGAAATTAACAATTACTACATCAGATACATGTATTCTAATCATCCTTGCAACATAGTGGAATCAATTCAAGATCACATTAGACAATACACATGTATGTATATCAACAAAGTCTAAATCATAAAGCTATATGACAACATTAATCACAACTCTAATTGCAACCTATATATAACATTGATTTGCATCATTCATAAAAGGTATATGAAATTCACACCATGAAATCCAAGAACCATGTATAACCATATTTAAATGAGCAACCTAATCCACTAACAAAATACAAGGTAGGATCTAACAACATCACATAAGGTCAAATGAGAGTATGTAGTATCAAAATATGTATCATCCATGGATCCAATGAAAATCAAATAACTGAGTTAGCCAACTATATAATGTTTCATCATAGATTTACAATAGAAAAATGCATAATCACTTCCATAATGGCGGTATTGAGGAGGGCCCCTACATACCAGGTATTAGATAGTAGAAAAAAAAAGAAACACACATTATTACTAGAACTATACGAAGAAAGATTACCACTGGTCAGAGAAAGGAAATGTATTTAATAAGTATAAGTAGATCATATCATAGTTTATTTCATTCTACTTGAATATAATTTTAACAAAAGAATTACTTCTTTAGCTAATTAGGAAATTGAGAGTATGGAAATGATAATATGAAAGTAGACTTAATAACGATGAAAAAAAACTAGGAAACCAGCAAATTAAAACTATGCTAGCCAGAGGTAGAGTTTACCCACTCAACAATGGCCTTCTTCCTATGCCAGACAAGTCTCTTTGAGGCTATTCACCCTCGAAACCTTCCTGCGATAACAATCTGCTGCCAAGAGAAAACTCTCAGAGTAAAAAAAAAGATTGGAAGAAATAGATCAGAGATGAACCTGGAAGGAACTAGTAGCACAGACAAGACAAAAAAATAATAAAACTCTAAAGGTAGACAAGTGGCATGTCCTTGTTGGGAGCTCGGCACATCTATGGAGGGCATATGCATGGCGGCCAGGAGCAGAGAAGGGGTGTATAAACCTCTAGACCTTGCTTACCACTTTTTTCTTGCTTTTAGGGTTGATGGGAGGCGTAGGATTTAGCGAAAGACTGATTTTATGGTTAGTTTCCAATCTCATCCATTGAAAATTCTTTATTCTTCTTGTATTATGATTACAAACTTTATTTATTAAGCATATTAATATTGATACATTTATAAGTGGTGCGAACGAGGTAGCCCTCTAGGCAACATAAACAATGTTATCTTTCCCTTAGGTATTCAAGCTATGAGTTGTATTTAGCCATAGGGCTTTTATATGTGAGCTTTATAGTGTTGGGAATTGTTTCACGTTGGAAAATTCTCTAAAGTTGTTGGTTGTTCCTATTGGCGTATTACTTGAACCTCCTATGGGTGCAAGTGATAGTTACATAGAAAAAAAAAGAGATTGTATTCAGGAAAATACTAGGGGATTTAGATTTTGATTAAGCAAGTGTACACATTATGAATTGTATAATTTAGAACTTCCTAATATATTGATTTCTTTATGTATTTAGTATAGTATCTAATTCATGAGTGTTTACACCATTGCTAGCTATTATGGTATGGAAAGTCTTACACTCTCAATTGTTTAAAGGGTGTTTTAAAGGTGGTTATTGTTTTTTAGAATAAGTGTAAGGGGGAGTTATAGGGGCTATTCTATGAGAGTAACCAATAATTAGTTTGGGATGATAAAGGTGGAGAGATCCACTATTAATTAAATAATTATAAATATTTTAACAAAAAAATATTTTGTGTTATGTTCATAAGACTTAATTATGGGCATGATATATTACTTTGGAATCTCTAGCTTCAAATGAGAAGAAGTCTTGTTTCAACCTTTACAAAAATATTCTAGGTATTCCAATTATGTTATTGAACTAAAAATTCAATTTTTCAAAACTAAGAGTGATAAATGGATAGAAGTAAAATGTTATTTACAAGGTTTTAAGCTGGCTCTTTGAAAAATTATAAGAAATTTTGGAAGGTACACTAATAGGTCAACTTACAACTAGAAAGGGGAGCCCTCACTCAAGGATGATAATATGGCATGCAAATGTTTATGCATTGCATTGCAATCTGCACAATGTTGTATGAACTATAGGATCTGGTAGAGGTGTTCTTCTTTTGTCTGGTAATTTCTCCCTTCATCTATGTGATTCCATGACCTCCCTTCATCCATGTGATTCCATGACCTCCCTTCATCTATGTGATTCCATGACCAACCTACATAGTAGAATGAAATAGAAACACAAGCATAATATTTAGCTATACAAGTGAAATCAGATAAAAAGAAATGATGTAAAGTAAATATAATGAAGTCTAATCGCTACAAAACTTCCATGTGAGAGTAATGTCCTCCAAGTAACATGTTGCAGTGAGCTAAGAAGAAATTTTAGGAGTGCAAACGAGTTTTTTAAGAGTGGTCAAACCCCTATTTTTGTCTTTTGATCTCTAAAAGCAATCATATGATAAAGAGGTTTTGAAATGTTTGTGCACCTATCCTAAGTCTATTTAGGAGCTATGATGCAATGATAAAGTGTGCTAAGAGCACCTCCCTAGTCTATGAGGAGGACACTACACCTAGATTGTAAACTAGGTAATGATCAAAACAATAGCTATATACACCAAGCATCTATAACAAAATAGGAATTTTCTTAAATAGTTTTGGGAATAGCATTGATTCAATGCTTGTGCAACATGATCAACCAAGCAATGAAAGTAAAACTATAAAGAGAAAATCACTTTCCACTAGAACATGATGAAGAAAACACTAAAAAGATACACTACCTATTTCATGTGGATTTGAGTAATAAAGATGGGAAAGGTTTCAAAAGAGAAACATATTGTTCACTATCTACTAAAGAAATCCCTTAATAGTAGAATAAATGTTAGAGGAATCTTCTTGGAAGAAGTCTAAGCATCTGGGGAAGAGTCTTCCTCAAAGATGGTTCTAGATAATTTGCAAAATAATCATGAGAAAAATAAATTTGTAGGAAAGGAAGTTACAAGGCTATGAGATGATCAAGCAATGGAGAAAATCTATCCACCATGAAAAACCTTTGAAAAATAGAATTTCAAACCCAAATCAATAGTATTTTCTTTGTGTTTCATATTTGGAGAGCCCTTGAGATCTTTTGAATGAATTGCAAAAATCCTCTCCCCTCTTTTGGTCAAGGGAAGGCTAAGGATAGAAAGGTGCATCCATGAGAGCATTATAGCTATCATAAAAACATTATGAGGTGCTGGCATGCAAATTTAACACTCATTTTGAGGCACTGTACAACATAGGATGCTACCAAATCATATAGACATCTGCATGTTGTGCAAGTGTCAAGGGGATTTTTTCTCTAATTTGACATGTGTGCTTAGAAAGATGTCTACATCAATGCTCTACAACAATTTTGGTGGAAGGTTGTTTTTTGGAGAGATAATTTAAAAAATAGGTCTAAGTGGATCTAAGGTGTGCTATGAGAGTTAACACTAAGGCAAGTACAAAACATGACATGAAATTGTAGAGTATGCATTTGTTGGTGTTACAAGACTTCCCACATTGGATGAGAGAAATTTATTTTAACCAATGGAAATCTTAGAAAAATGTGCAAATCAACATTGTAATTGTGTTATTAAAAAAGGTTTAGCTCAATAGAAACATGCATCTTGAAGATGCTAGGTTGGAGCTTACCATTGTTTTATCCAAGTTTCCTCATATCAATCATTGAGGAAAAGGCCTTTTTGAATGGAAATAAATGTTAGGAACCCCCATTCTAATATATGTATTGGTATTAGTTCATATTAGGTTGGATGATTATGCTTTGTAACACACCCTATATGCTAAGTTAGAATACAAGTAATTATCCCACATCCATGCAATATAATAGTTATCTTTAACTAGACTCTATATATTGTAATGACTTAAAGAAACTGTAAAGCATCTTAAATATTGTAATTGGATTGTATTCTTTATTGAGAGGATTTTACCTTGAAGTGGCACTACCAACATAATATACAAGCTTTCTCTTACTCTCATTTTGTGTGCATGTCTATGTATTGTCATAATTTTCTTTGTAGTTTCCTTACACAAAATGTAAGGGTGAAAAGTGCATCCCTACAACTTTTTCTAATTCATTTTAGACTCACATTGACACTTTGTCTTTAATGTAAAATTATAGTGTCTAAATGACTATTTATATGCTAGGAGTCGTTATCTATCCCATAGCTAATATCTATATTTGTGTCCTTGTTCGATAGTCACCTAGACCCAACCATCAAATATATTGTTTTCAATTAACTAGTCCAAGACTAAACTCATATCCTTGAAACCCTTTTACCAAACTTAAAATTAAACATGGGCCTAGGATGATTTTTTTCTAATTAGTTATTGTATGTCAACTCAATTAAGAAATATTCAAATTTACATGCTAGGGTGTTGTTTACAGAGGAAAATCCATTCAATCAATAGAGAATTAGAGGAGTATTGAAGAATTCACAAAATCAATAAGAAGAATGGTGATCACAAATTTGAAGTAGATTGATAGGCAAATGATGAGTACATATAGGTGAGGGAGAGATAGTTATTAGTTGAGGAAAATTCTCCTATAAACTAGCTTGAGTGGCTAGTTTAGTGAGAGAGCTTTGATGACCCCTTAACTAACCTCTTAACAACTTTAACCACCCAACAACCTTAACCGCCCAACAACCTTGACATGTGTCAAGATTGTGTAAGGGCACACCTAAGCAAGCTTATGCCTATGTATATATGAAATATATATGTACACTAACACCACCCCTTAAGCATGGCTTAGGTGGGCACAAATGAAATGGGTCTCGACTACAAAACTTGGTAAGGCACCCATGAAGAATGCAAATATAAAATTTGGTTCCAACAACTAGGCTTGATGAGGTACCCAAATACAATGCAATCTCTCAAAAATAGAGAAAGGTAGAAAACCCAACGGGGAAAAACTACCCTCCAAAAGAGCAAAATTATATAGGTGAAGAAGTACAACTTCTTTCACTAAGTACAGTATAATAGTCTCCCCATAGGAGAGAGAATGATAGAAGGTCTATGAGACCCCCCCATAGTACATGTCATGTTGCAGTGATGCTGGATACTTGACAAAAGATGCAGATGTAGACCCAAGAACACCAAACAATGTTCCTTCTCTTGGGAAGAAATTAAATCACCTGAAGATGCAGGATATCTTCCCATGTGAGAAGATGTATGTATGATCTTGAATCATGTTGACACTGATTCAAGGATGATGATGCCCATGTCGATACCTTCAAAGAGTGCTTAGGTGTCCCCATGTTGATGCTAAAGGATGCCATAGTTAAATTAGGTGCATGCCTAATAGATGAGGATGATGACGATCCAGAACCATGTGTAAGATGATGTAGAGCATGAATATCCGAAGAGGCCAATGTTGATACAACTTCATCAAAACTTTCATCAAAGAAAAGATAGATGTCCTCAATGTGTGCTTCCATGTCAGCAATGCGGGACTCTACAAACAAACAAGTGATGTCAGATTGAAATCTGTCCCAATCAGCAATGCTATGATATCCTGTTACAAAGAAGCACTGGAAGCTTTTGAAGAAGAGACTTTGGAATATGATGAAGCAACAACAAGAGTGATGACTTCTTCTATGTCAATGGAAGATTCTACTTCTGTATCATGATGAGGGATGTGAGTTGTGATCAAAGCAGGACCATGTGGGAATGGAGAAACATTAGAGTCTCCATGTATCTCCCAAATTTTTATCCATAATGCATGTGGACAGTTATTATCCATGATGGCATACAAAGCATCATCTAGAATATGTAAACTAATCAATCCAACAATGTGATCATGATGATTAAACCACTTAGCCTTTTTAGATTGTTTACCAGGTTTAGGGACAAGTCCATACAAATGAGGTATGAGATTATGCAACCTGAGATGTTTCAGGATGCTTTCACACTAGGACTTATAGTTTCCCTTGTTTAGGTTGATTACAGAAGAGTGAGTTTCATATCCCATGATTAGAACAAGTTAATTCATCTAGACAAAAGAAATTCGACACATTAGGCAACCCCTCGATTAGGTGACCCCTCAGTTTTGTCACTTTATAACTTAGTGTGTTTTACAATGCAAGTAGGTTCATGAGATGGGATATGTGAAAATATTAACTTTTGCAAAAAATGGTGCTCAATTTCGAGCTTCCAAGCAAAGTTATTACAAAATCAATTTCCCACAAAAAATAGCCTATTTTAATGCATTCGCACTACAAATTGGAAAAAATGCCTATGCCTTTAGTTGACCTAGCCTTCCAACTACTTGTTGGAATCAACATAGAGTATAGAATACAATGGTTTTACTGTGAGGGGGTATTGGCCTCCTGGCAAACCGGACCTCACCCTTCGTCTTCGTCACATGAAAATACAAGGGTTTCTGAAAACCATTATTTCCCCAAATTTAAATGACCCCAAAGTTTTAAAATGCTACCTAACTGCTAGTAGTGTTAAAAAAAAAAAAAACACAACAACTAACATGAAATGTTACTATTACCCTATAGCATAAACAATTAGCAAATAATTCAAATGTGATATTAAATACCACACTTACAAAGCCACACCTAAATAGACTGAATGCATGAGTCTGTGACCAAGTAGGAGACTTGGGAAAGCAAGATTCTTGAAGAAAAGCGTGATTTGAGGGCAGATAGAGGCCTTGTGTGGCGGAACTGAGGGTCGATTCTAAGGAGTGGTGATTGTGCCTGGTGGGCGTGAGTCCAATTTACAAACAAGTCACTCAACTCTGCAAGCAAGTCGCCCATTCACACAGAGACAGAGCCCGTCCAATTGCTCGTCCACATATTTCAGAGGCAAATGCCGATTACCAGAGGTCAGTGAATGATTAGCAGAGGCACATGCTGGGTGATGAACGATTCTCCACTTCTTTGTTGCATCCAAATATGACGTTCTACTGCTGGGCACCGTTCTCAACTCCTCTGTTGCGTCCAAAAAAGGATGCTCTACTGTTGGGTGTGAGGGTGTGTAGCCAAAGGTAGGGGCTGTCTCACATGAACAAGGTCCACAGAAACAAAAAATGCCTTCCATGAAGGTAGACAAGCACCATTAGTAGCTTAAAACCCGGGGTGTCATAAGATATGGTCCCAGCCTACCATGAGTTGTTGGAAGATATGCCTTCACCTCCCTTCTAATGCCTCCAGACCCATGTAGAAATTTCCAAACGAACAGAGTGTCTTCAATAGCATTTAAATCCCACACATCGCAGCCTAGCAGAGGTAAAAGTCAGCCTGCAAACACAAACAAAGATAAAACCACGGCCTTGGGTTTGTAGTGCCTACTCCAGAGGTGTATTAAGCCTTAACCAAAGGCATTAAAAAGCACCTTAAATGTTGCCTTCCTTCGTATATGAAGAGCCTTGAAAAGAAAGACATTTGGCAGTGCTTAGAGGAGGTGCCACGACCCATTCCATCAACAGTGACGACCTTCTGTGTGGGCAGTTTGCCTCCCTACACATGCAAGATGATTTTTTGAATCCAAAAATAAGAACTATCAATCTAACTTAGTTGCTCTGATACCATGAAGAATTCACAGAATCAATAAGACAAATGCTGATCACAAAGTTGAAGTAGATTGAATAGGCAAATGACGAGTACATATAGGTGAGGGAGAGGTACAGTTATTAGTTGAGAAAAAGTCTCCTATAAACTAGCATGAGTGGCTAGTTTAGTGGGAGAGTTTTGATGACCCCTTAACTAACCTCTTAACAACCTTAACCGCCCAACAACCTTGACATGTGTCAAGATTGTGTAAAGGCACACCTAAGTAGGCTTATGCCTAAGTATATATGAAATATATAGACACTAACAAGTATTACATCAACATTTGTAGTTATATAACGATAGACAAGCATTTGAATTTTGCTCTCTGTTGCTACAAATGTGTACAAATCATTGAATCAATCAAGGGGCTTGTTTGTGGCTCAAGGTGGGAAGTTAGTTAAATTCCCTTCCCTGGCATAGAAAGTTCTAATGGTGCTTTAAGCACCACCATTTTAGACAACATATGCAAGCATGATTTTAGAGACCAAATATGTAAAATACAAGGTTGTAGAGCAAATTAATGGTTCTAGAAAGAGGTTTAGGGCTATAGGTGTAGAGATCAGAACCACACGTACAAGATTCAATCAAAAAATATGAAGGTTAATTTCTAGTCTATCAAAGATTAACAATAACTGATTTGACATGAAGAGTTTAAGCTAAATCATAAAATGTATGCTACAACATATCATTGATTTGTTATATCTAGACCTTATTACATCTATCTTTCTTCGTCAAATTTGTTACATGTCTTTGTACTATTTTAATATTTAACTATATTATCTAAAATATTCATTATAATTATATTAATTAATTGATTGATTAACTTAAGTAATTTAAAAATAAGTGTATTGTATCTTTCCACTTCTATATAATATATGTAAACCAAATATCAAATACAGTTATACTTATGGTCATAACTTATGCCATTTTATTTTCCCTGACACAAAATTTAATAAATAAATTTGCAATCATTATTCAACTCAAGAAAAAAATGACAAGGAGGAGGTGTTCTTTTGTTTTCATTGTGTGTCGAATTATTATGGTTTTTTAATATGATTCCATTATGTAGTTTTTGAACCAAATTCATTAATGCATATTGGTTTCCAATTTTTATTTTATAACTAAACATTTCCTCGAGAGTCATTTCCTTCCCTGTCATCCCAGATTAAAATCTTTAATATAACATATATATGTATAGCATAGTTTAATAACATGAATAGATCTAAAAATCTAACTTAAAATTCACACTAAATTTTTAAAAGAACCAACATTCTAATACAAAACGGCCTCTTGTTCACGGACAACCCTCACGGAGCTGAAGTTGGAAAGAATAATTACAAATAGCAAATAAAAAGATGAGAAATTTGTCAATTTGCTACAAGAATGATTATTACCTGGGGCGCATGTATTGATTAGGTAGCTTCAATATTCCAGGCGTTCTCTGTGCTCCAAAATGATCCATCACACGTAGACGATAACTCTGCGACAGGACCATTTGCTACACTATACATGGCTATTGGATAAGTGGGAGGAATGCGAGGCAGTGGAAGTTTCAATTTCACAATATCGATCACCTGTCTTATTCTCAGTCTAGCTTTGGGATCACAGTTGTGTGCGAGGCTGCATGATCCCGCTCCACCACTCTAGCTAGGCTGAAATCCCCCAACTTTGCATTGAAATCGCCGTCCAACATTACATTGCTAGCCTTGACATCTTTGTGAACAACACGCTGGTCCCACTCTTGGTGAAGAAATAAAAGAGCAAAGGCTATGTCACACGCAATGTTGTACCTTCGATTCCAATTCAAATCACCTCTCTTCTCATCATCAAATAAATATTTGTCAAGACTTCTCTTTGGTAGAAATTCATAGACGAGAAGTAGGTTGCGCTTTTCATGACACCATCCATGGAGCTACAAAAGGTCCCGGTGCCTCATCTTAGAGATAATGATCACTTCTGAAATGTATTCCTTTTTCCCTTGTTTGGAGCATTCAGATATTTTTTTCACTGCCACTGGCTGGTTTGAGTCAGCTAAGTTGCCTCTATACACTCCTTCGAAGCCTCCTTTTCCAAGCATTTCACTATTGCTAAAATTTTTGGTTGCAACGCAGAGCTCAACATAGGAGAACTTTCACAGGCCCTTGGGCAAAGCATTTGTCTAGTTCTTTGCCTTCAGTTTTGTTTAATTTTGTGGACCTAACTGTTAGTTTTTAGGATCAGAAATGTAAGCATTCATAAAATGCAACACATAAGACAATAAACATAGTAGGTACCCTGGGAAAACCCTCCTACTCGAGGGAGAAAAACCCAACAAATATATCTCTTATATATTGAAGAAATAAGAGCAGAAATCTGCTTACAACTCAGGCCTAACACAAGGCCGAATTTGATACAATGAATAATAGCACCTCTTCTAGATGCAAAGATACAAATGAATATGTTTCTCCTTGAAGATCAATTTGCTGCTGGAGAGATGTTAATGAAGTGATTGAATTGAAGTATATATACAAATCAAGGTGACTCTTCATATGCATCAGTGACTCTTCATATGCTTTGGTTTCTCTTCATATATTTTGGTGTATCTTCATATATTTTGGTGTCTCTTCATATATGACTTTTCATTGAGTTGATTTGAGTAAATCTCCCAACGCTACAATAACATCAACACTCCCTCTTAGCTAGGGAGATATCTTTCCAGATATGTCATGGAGTCTCTCAACATGACACCCACAATGGCTACACCCATTAGTAAGAAGAATTTATCACGGAGTCTCTCAATGTGATATCATCATGGAGTCACTCAACATGATGTCCACCATGGCTACTCCCATGAGTGGAAGAAAAACTAGTGCACAAGTGCCCATCATAGAGTCACTCAACGTGATGTCATCATGGAGTCTCTCAACATAACATCCACCATGGCTACTCCTAGAGGGTGGAAAGAAACATGTGTACAAGTGCCCATCACGGAGTCACTCAACATGATGTTATCATAGAGTCTCTCAACATGACGTCCACCATGGCTACTCCCAGAGGGTGGATAAACACAAGTACAAGAGAATTATCACGGAGTCTCTCAACGTGATGTCCACAATGGCTACTCCCATTAGTGGAAAAATACATCGTCATGGAGTCACTCAACATGACGTCCACCATGGCTACTCCCAGAGGGTGGACAGAATCACATCTCCATCTCAAAGATGGACAAGGGCTTGCACCTCATATTTCTCCGTCACGGAGAAATATAGACTACAAGGACTTTCACCTCATACTTCTCCGTCACAGAGAAATATACACTACAACAGATCTTCATGATGATGTGACTCCCTCTGAAGCTCCAAGTACTTGCATCAACCTTTTGACCTTCTTGTCCAAGATTACCTGTAATGCTTTCCTTAGGAATGGTTTTCAATGCACGCCTCTTGCACTACTGACATGCAAGAGTTCAGGACTGTCCTCCTCGATCTCATCTCAGATCACCCTATTCTGAATAGGTTTGCAGATGTACCAATGTCAAATTCAAATTGATAGTCTTGTTCAATTCTGTTCTTAGCAGCTGAAGAGGTCTTCCAAGCACTGCAACCTTCCCTTCTTCTTAGTGAGTCATAGAACTCCCTCTTGATCCCTGCCTCAGAGATTGCAAGGAAATCCTCTAGAAGTGAACTGTCCTCTAATGACTAATCTCAGAGCCTTAGTCCTTTTCCCAGACATGCTCTCAACTCGTGCCTTGAATTCTTAGAATTTAACTTCCTTTGAATGTCATTTCCTCCTCTTTAAAGTAGCTAATTGCAATGACAATATGAAAGAGTTATCTGTTGTTTAGTGTCTTCATCTTTCTCAACCTTCTTTGCTGATGCAAATTCTCATCCAAGGCTGACCTAACCTTGTACCCTCGAGAGATGTCTCCAGTGAAGTTATGTGCCACCAACTCAATCCCATGGCTGCAAGCTATGACTCCATGATTATTCATTTCTTCAACTGGCATGCCTTCCTCACAGGATGCCTCAAGCTCTTCCTCCCTTTGAATTCCTTATTTTCTCCTCGATCCATCCTGGAAGCATTTTAGAGAGATTACTAATAGTTCATAGAATCAAACTACCCCAAAGAGAAATATCTAGACCAATGCTAGAAGCATACATGATACACTATTCCCAATGTTAGTGCATGAATTAGCTACATCATTATTCAAAGGTACACACATAAAATACTTATCTCTTTATTGTGATGTTCTTTTCACTTCATCTTCATTCACTGTAGAAACAAAACTCAATAGCCTCAGCCTCCATATAAATTTGAAAATTCTTCTCTCCCTGAGCCTATTAAAAGCTTATGCAAATACATTTTCCAAAAATCTTCAATTTCAAAATATTTTGTAATGCTTGCCCATTGCTTTTCCATACTTCTTGGGCTAAAATACTACTACTATGATCCATCAACAATAAATGACAATAGATCCCAACTCGATGACTAACCAATAAAAAAATCATGTGAATACTCACTGTGAAGTCAATCCGTACTACCTCAAACAGCAGAACTCTATTGCAAACTATAATCCATTGGGAGTTGGCAGAAGTAATCACAAGATTGGCATCTAGTGTCACAATAGTGCACAGAATCTAAATTTCTTGTGTGAACATGTGGACCTTGATGATTTCTTTCATAAGGAGGAATGGGAATGCAACAGTCTTTGCGCAGACCATTTTGTTCTAACACACAAGCTCGTACTTGAATGATCTCCTTTGACCCTAGAAAAAACTAGTTTTGTCTGACAAGCTCTGTAAAGATTTCACATATTCCTAGCATTTTGCATTCATCAGGATAGGCATGCTCATCCCCACACAAATGCTCTGCATTTGAATCCAAATTGTGGACATGATCTTTGACTCCACACGTCCTACTGCAACCATTTATTGTGCATTTGCTGCCATATTTGGCACCTCTAAAAACATAGCACAAATCAAATGAACAACTTCAAGTAATTCAAGATTAATATGCATGTGGTAAGACATTTGCCTCCGTCGCTCAAGATTTTCTTGAAAGTTTTCAAGGTAATTCAACAAATTCATTTTGTGCATATTATGCACTCTCTTGTAACTCGAAAGCTACGCCACCGTCGAGGATGCACTTGTTCAAATGGTGCCACGCTGCTACGCCCGTCACGTCATTCTGCTAAAGCAGAATGGCAGCCATGGAGAGAGAGGGTGCCGCCCTGCCGTCTTTCACCAGCCATTTAGAAGCAAGGGTGAGCCCGTATCTCACTTCATCCGCACCTCCTCCTGTGTTAGCCTTGAAAATGATTCTTCGCCACCAAGAAACACAGGATTTTGAAAAGGCAATTGATGTCAGCTTTTCGCTAGGAAGCTCTGCTGTGATTTGTGAGAGGGAAAGCATTGCGTTGGGCCCATGCTGCACGATCATGTTAGGGATTCCAAGCAAAATGACAAACTTTACTGCCAAAGACTCCACAAACTCAAACATGTATTTCCATGCCTCCACTTATCTGGCTAATTCTTCTTCTTCACTCTCGAACAGGCTCCTCCTCACGCCATCACAGGTTTCTGCATTGTGGCATTGCATTTCAGCTGCCGGGACATTCATATTTCCAACTATGAACTCTAGATCATTGAGATATACCCACCCCAAATATAACAGTCATAGAGTTACTGATGTAAGAAGTAGAAATGAAAATGTAGAGAAAGAACGCACAAGTCACATGTAATTTCCTCTTTCACCTAGTTAATACTTCCCACAAAATATTTGCTCTTGTTACCTACCTACTTTGATATTATAACACTCATCTGTAAAACAAGTGAACTTACAATTTAGAACTGCCAAACCTATGTAAAGCACCAGAGAAATGGCGCTACAGCTGCAATATTTGACCACCTTTCCTTCTGTAAGCCTAAACCTTGGTTCTAGAAATGCCAGAAGACAGTGTTGAATGGGCAGCTGAAGTTCCCCACTATGTGAAGCCGGTGGCACAGAAGCAAATCATAATTTCTATGTATGCTGCCGCCCAAGGAGTTTTCCTTAGGCAAAACAACCTGATCCACGAGCCAGAGCTCCATGGCCTAGAAGGCAACCTCGAACTAGTCACAAGGAATGGCATTATAGTTAGGGTATGCTTTGCTTGTCATGGCTTCACTGTAAGCGCCTGAGACACCCTGGTAAGCAACCTGCAGCTACAATACTTTGCCTTCAAGATCTTCCCTAGATGAAAAGTTGACTTGACTGCTTAAAAAAATCTGATCAGATCTCTTCTTAGACCCGCTCTGATACCATGTTCGTTTTTAGGATTAGAAATGTAAGCATTCAAAAAATGCAACACATAAGACAGTAAACACAACAGGTACCCTAGGAAAACCCTCATACTCGAGGGAGAAAAACCCAGCAAATATATCTCTTATATATTGAAGAAATAAGAGCAGAAATGGTGCAGGAGCTCCCAGTTTAGCCATTTTTTTGGCTATTTCCTAGTTGTCATCATGTTATTCTATTTCCTCTAAGGCTTTGAAAGCCATTCTCATGTTTTGTAATAAGGACTTAGTTCATTTTGATTGACTAGTCCATTATAGTGGTAAATAAGGCCTATTTTCAAGGTTTTTCCCTTTTGAAACATAGAGTTTCTTATGCAAAGGCTACTTCCAACGTTTCACTGCCTTGGTGGGCAGTTGTATGGTTGGAAGAGAAGTGGAAAGGTTGCTAAAAACCTTCTATAAACAAAATATTGTATGACATGCCAAAACATAATGAAAACAGAGGAGTTTTAGAAGGAAAAAATAGTTTTTTCTACTTTTTGTGAAAACAGCCGTATAGTACAGCTAGGTACGGACAGTTCAAGAGCTGAGTTTTGGAAAATATGTTAGGTTTTTGAAATACCTTCCATTTGCATATATTTAGATCCTTTGAAATATTTTTTTTTGTTTGTTTCAATCCATTTTGTGTGAACTGGTTTAAACCCTCCATAGCTAGGGTTTTGGGACAAAATGAATCATTTTTCCTCTGTCCTCTGAAGGTGATCATCCATTTTCAGTGGGATGGAGGAAGGTAGATTAGAGTTTATTTTTTTTGTTGTTTGGCAGGTTACACTCCTCTCCCAAAGGCGTTTGGCATGATACTTTCTAGTCTTACAGTGACTAGTTAGCAGAAATGGTAGAAGAACAGTATGAATTCTAAAAATAGTCCTATGGTAGACCAAATGGATGTTGGTTTTTGTGTCTTGGGGTGAGGATAGACCTATATAGATGTTTGGCTGATCCTAATAATGCAGATTTGGTGTACTTCTCTCATACAACCTCTAAACTAGGCTTAATTCCCTAGAAAAGATAGTCTACTGTCTTTGAATGCCCCTTGTACAATATAGACCTACATGTGGGTGAATGATCGCATGTTCATATTGGGTATTTGGATGTGAAATGAGTTTAGGTAGTCTTTTGTGGATTTCAATAGTTATCCTTGTGTTAGTTACTCTCTAGGGCTACAAGGGATGAGCCATTTTAAAACACTGTTTTTAGGACAGTCATACACAGTTTACTGTTCTCTATCAATACTGGCATAGAAATTGGGTTTTGGGGTCAAAGACCTTGTTTCTATTCATGTCTTAGACAAGCATATGTTAAATGTTGTATGAAGACCCTGTTACTAGAGGTGTTAGGAGTGGAATGCTGTCCTTGAAGGTGAATGTGTTGGTTGATTGGGTAGGACAGTGACTCCCCAAAGTGAGAGTTTAGCAGCCTGTGTGGTGGACCTAGGTGTGGTCCTAGGCTAGGTCAATCTCCTGAATAGCCTTGTGTAGGCCTATAATCACCTCACCTTTCGAAACCTTTAGAAGGAAGCTTTGAAATCTAAGTTCATTGTTCAAACTTTATCCACTACTACTTATCACCTTTGCATCAAGAAATCTGCTTACAACTTAGGCCTAACACAAGGCCGAATTTGATACAATGAATAATAGCACCTCTTCTAGATGCAAAGATACAAATGAATATGTTTCTCCTTGAAGATCAATCTGCTGCTAATGGAAATGAAGATCTGCTACTGGAGAGATGTTAATGAAGTGATTGAATTGAAGTATATATACAAATCAAGGTGACTCTTCATATGCATCAGTGACTCTTCATATATTTTGGTGTCTCTTCATATATGACTTTTCATTGAGTTGATCTGAGTAAATCTCCCAATGCTACAATAACATCAACACTAACATGCCATCGTAGAAGTGTAAAACCGCCAATCATTACCCCCACCACTCAGAGCACTACGGGAAACAAAATAACTTCTCTTTTATTATTTCTTCGACTTTTGTGGGCGGCGGGCGAAATGGCGGGAGGCCAGCCATAAACAGCCATTGAGTTGTAATCAACCGGCTGTACAGCTAGCCATTCTAATCTCACAGTTGACCAAACTGTCTCAGATTCGTTCCACCTTTCCTACCATACAGTCCGTCGATCAACTATTGATTGTTTTCAACCTGCCGTACATGTTGTCGACCAGCCGGTCGCTTACAACGTACCGACTGGTTAAAACAATTCGTGGCGGGCGGAGTGGCAGGCGAAGTGTTGATCTCCCAGGGATATCGAGAATAAAAATCCCAATGTATGAGTTGAACAGACTCATTTGATATCCCTCCCGTGGAAGCGGAGAAGCCAATCTTGATGTTCTGAGGAAGAAACTGACTGAGGTTTATATCACAGGACAAGAATGGTGTTGTGGGTTTTTGAAAAGAAATATAAGGTTTGTTTGGACACACAAGAAATAGTCGAAGCTTCTGCGCTACGCCATCATAATCCACCCATGCTTCCCATCCGTTGCAATTGTTGAGATAACCATCCTTGAAAGAGATGTTTGCCTTGGAAAGAACGCTATTCACGTCAATTCCCACATGGTTCTCAGTCATATCGAAAGAATTTCTGAACGTATCAAATTTCACTGCAACAATTTGATTAAATAATTTTCTGTCGGATGTATGATTAAAAAGGGCCCAGCCATCGACCAAGGGCATTTAGAGGCGCCAAAAAGTGAGGAGGAGCCATGAAAAAAGCAAATCCCATCCCAAAGTTGTTGAATTCCCCCTTATTGAAAAGCAAGCGAAAGCGTGTAGTGAAATTGGTGAGAGTGGGAGAAGAGCTTGAATTAAGCCATATAGGAAATGGATCGTTGTGGGCTAAGCAGTTCACTGTGGGTGAGAAGGATTCGGCCTCTGTAACTGTGGGTGAGAAGGTGAATGGAAGCAGTTCACTTCTAGACAAAAAGGTGGTGCTATTATATCCTCCAAAAACCGTAAAATCTTTCCAGGGAGGAAAACTCAGAAATAATTGAAGAGATAGAACACACAATATGAGCACAAATCACACTATCTCACAATAAGTGAGATTACAGTTTTATTATGTGAATGCTTGGATAGACATTACAAATATATAGACACACTTAGGAAACTCACGGACAATCTAGATCCTAAGAAACTCGATCTAATATTCTAATAATAGACACCAACTACCAACTACTAAGAAATAACTCACATATACTAACTATGAAACCTACCATTTCTTCATTATTCCAATAGGAAAAGCGAAGAAGTCTCTTCCTCCGTGAGCTCCCAATTGGAAGGTAAGAAAGGACAAGAAGGCAAGAGGAAAGAGGGTTGCCATCGTCCATAATCTACAGGCATGTGAACCCAGAGCGTTGGGGAAAACCTTACATTGTAAATTCGACTCTAGACAGAAGTCCGTTACATCCTCGAGGGATCGATTCTTTTTGCATAGCCGGCACGATAAATTGTAATAATATGTCTAAAGAGTGGCGGAGTTTCCGATACCCTGCCGACTATCATCTTATGTATTCCGTGCATTTTTATGTCCATCTATCTATTTTTTGTTTTTTGTTACTCTTGGTTCGTTCTAAAAAGCAAGAAGTGTTCCCAACTCGCGTGGGGAATTTCAAAATTCGACAGACTTTGTTGAGGGGATATATTTGTCCTGGGGAATTTTGCTCTCCTACATAGTATTTTTTTATTTAGTTTGTCTTTCTAAAATGTAATAATATATTCATAAATATTATATTTTTTATTGTCCATTTAGCATTGGGATGAACATTTGATTGGATTTGAATTTAAATTAATTAATAAATACGATCTAATGTGAATTCTCAACAGACATTGTCTTATATTTTTGTAGATTTATTTTTATATATTTATTATTTATTCATTACTTATATAATCTTATTTGTATTTTTGTACATTCAATCCATACTTTGGAATTGTCATTTTAAATTTAAGATTCATTTCTATGTCATTTAGGATTGGCCAAATTCAACTTGAAGCATGCAAGAATGAACATAATATAAATCTACATAATTGGTTCTATAATTAAGTACGCTAACACTTATATTAATATATGTGTATTTATTTCAATTATCAACCTACTTTATTTAATCTTAGTTAATCTATGCTTATTTGATTACATTTATTTAATTAGCTTAGATTTTATTTATGTAGTGCAATTATTTTCATTACATAAATTGGTGAGCTTGACTTATTCTACAACTCATAGAGCTTTGCATTGTACATATATTTGTTTTCACATATGATTCTTTTTTTTATACTTAAGATGATATAAAGGGGATATATGGTATGTAGTGATGTTATTATTTTGATGTATAGGTTGCAGGGTATAAGTCTAGGTAGTTGGGATAAAATGTTAAGGATGCAAAAGTCACGGTTTTTGTTTCTCTCCTTTGTTGGAGCAGCTGTAAGACTGTTTATTATACTTCAGGTTATTCAATATAAGGGAACATCCCCCAAAGATGTATATATTTAGAAAAAAAAGAAATATTGATAAGGAGGAGGTATTCTTTTGTTCTCATTGTGTGTCAAATTATTGTGTTTTTTTTAATATGATTTTATTATGTAGTTTTTGAACCAAATTCATTAAACCATATTTTATGAGTAGTGGTTTCCATGAACCCATCTCTCATAAAAATAAATGATCCACGTAACACTTATTGCATCTACATAATGCTCACATAATAAAACATTGAATCTTCATAAAATATTAAAATAAAAGACTTAATTGTTAAATTTTATTTTATAACTAAACATTTCCTCAAGAGTCATTTCCTTCCCTGTCATCCCATATTAAAGTCATCTTCCATATAACATATTTATGTATAGCATAGTTTAATAACATGAATAGATCTGAAAACCTAACTTATAATTCACCCTAAATTTTTAAAACAACCAACATTCCGGCCTCTTGTTCGCGGACAACCCTCACGGAGCTGAAGCTGGAAAGAATAATTACAAATAGCACATATAAAGATGATAAATTTGTCAATTTGCTACAAGAATGATTATTACCTGTGGCGTATGTATTGCGGTGCAAAATGATCCATCACGCGTAGACGATAACTCTGCGACAGGACCATTTGCCGTTCTGTACATGGCTACTGGATAAGTGGGAGGAACGTGAGGCAGTGGAAGTTTCAATTTCAGAATATGGATCACCTGTCTTATGCTCAGTCTGGCTTTGGGATCCGGATGAGAGCACAACAACCCCACTAACATCAACCGTTCCATCTCCTCACCATTAAAAATCCCACCCAGCTTTGCATGTGCGGCATCCAAAACGTTCCCTTGTCCATACAAATCCCAAACCCATTCAACTAATCTCAAATTATGGTCATCCAGGCTGCTGTCCACAATCCGCCTCCCGCACGCAATTTCTAATGTCACCGCCCCAAAGCTGAAGACGTCGAATTGTAAGCTTGCCTTTCACGTAGCGAAACACTGAGGTGCAAGATACCCAAATGTCCCTGCCACCACAGTTGTGTGCGAGGCTGCACGATCCCGCTCCACCACTCTAGGTAGGCCGAAATCCCCCAGTTTTGCATTGAAATCACCGTCCAACATTACATTGCTAGCTTTGACATCTCTGTGAACAACATGCTGGTCCCAATCTTGGTGAAGATATAAAAGAGCAGAGGCTATGTCACACGCAATGTTGTACCTTCGATCCCAATTCAAATCACCTCGCTTCTCGTCATCAAATAAATATTTGTCAAGACTTCCCCTTGGCAGAAATTCGTAGACGAGAAGTAGGTTGCCCTTTTCATGACACCATCCGTGGAGCTGCATAAGGTTCTGGTGCCTCAGCTTAGAGATAATGCTCACTTCTGAAATGTATTCCTTTTCCCCTTGTTTGGAGCCTTGGGATATTTTTTTAACTGCCACTGGCTGGTTTGAGTCGGCTAAGTTGCCTCTATACACTCCTCCGAAGCCTCGTTTTCCAAGCATTTCACTATTGCTGAAATTTTTGGTTGCAGCGCAGAGCTCAGCATAGGTGAACTTTCGCAGGCCATGGTGCAAAGCGTTTGTCCAGTTCTTTGCTTTCTTTTTTGTTTAATTTTGTGGACCTAACATGCCATCGCAGAAGTGTAAAACTGCCGATCATTACCCCCACCACGCAGAGCACTACGGGCAACAAAATAACTTCTCTTTTATTATTTCTTCGAGTTTCGTAGGCGGCGGAAGGAGTGGCGGGCGAAGTGTTGATCTCCCAGGAATATTGAGAATAAAAATCCCAATATATGAGTTGAACAGACTCATTTGATATCTCTCTTGCGGAAGCTAAGTAGCCAATCTTGATGTTCTGAGGAAGAAACTGACTGAGGTTTACATCATACGACAAGATTGGTGTTGTGGGCTTTTCAAAACTAATATAAGGCTTGTTTGGACACACAAGAAACAGTTGAAGCTTCTGCGCTAGGCCGTCATAATCCACCCATGCTTCCCATCCGCTGCAGTTGTTGAGATAACCATCCTTCACAGAGATGTTTGCCTTGGAAACAACGCTTTTCACGTCGATTCCCACATGGTTCTCATTCATATCGAAAGAATTTCTGAACGTATCAAATTTCACTGCAACAATTTGATTAAATAAATTTCCGTCGGATGTATCATTCATGAGGCCCAGCCATCCACCAGGGGCATTTAGAGGCGGCGAAATGTGAGGAGGAGCCATGAAAAAAGCAAATCCCATCCCAGAGTTGTTGAATTCCCCCTTATTGAAAAGGAAGCGAAAGCGTGTAGTGAAATTGGCAAGAGTGGGAGAAGAGCTTGAATTAAGCCATATAGGAAATGATTTTATGTGGCTTAAGTAATAGGATTCGCCCTCTGTAACTGTGGGTGAGATGGTGAATGGAAGCAGTTTACTTCTAGACAAGAAGGTGGTGGAATTATATCCTCCAAACACCGTAATATCGTTCCAGGGAGGAAAAGCGAAAAAATCGCTTCCTGCCTGAGCTCCCAATTGGAACGTAAGAAAGGACAAGAAGACAAGAGGAAAGAGGGTTGCCATCGTCCAGAATCTACAGGCATGTGAACCCAGAGCGTCGGGGAAAACTTTATGTAGCCGATATGCTGTAAATTCGACTGTAGACAGAAGTCCATTACATCCTCGAGGGATCGATTCTTTTTGCATAGCCGGCACGACAAACTGTAATAATATGTCTAAAGAGTGGCGGAGTTTCCCATACCCCGCCAACTGTCATCGTATGTATTCCGTGCATTTTTATGTCATCTTTCTGTTTTTTTGGGGGGTTTGTATTAAAAAGCAAGAAGTGTTCCCAACTCGCGTGGGGAATTTGAAATTTCTCGAGACTTTATTGAGGGGATATATTTGTAGTGGGGAATTTTGCTGTCCTATATAGTATTTTTATTTTGTTTTTCTTTCTAAAATGTAATAATATGTTCATAAGTAATATTTTTATTTATTGTCCATTTAGCATTGGGATGGACATTTGATTGAATTTGAATTTCAATTAATTAATAAATATGATTTAATGTGCATTCTCAATAGACATTGTCTTATATTTTTGTATATTTATTTTTATATATTTGTTATTTATAGCATGCAAGAATGAACATAATATAAATCTACATAATTGGTTCTATAATTAGGTACCCTAACCTTCATATTAATTTATGCGTATTTATTTCAATTATCAACCTACTTTTTTTAATCTAAGTTAATATATGCTTATTTGATTGCATTTATTTAATTAGCCTAGATTTTATTTATGTAGTGCAATTATTTTCATTACATAAATTGGTGAGCTTGACTTATTCTACAACTCCTAGGGTTTTGCATTGTACATGTATTTGTTTTCACATATGATTTTTTTGAGTACAGTTATTTACTTATTTGATTAGAGATTCAATATGTTTTTCTACGATCATCTATTTCTTTGTAACTTTTAGGGTTTCACTTACTATTGCTTGATTTAATTTCCTAGGCTACTTAATCTTGTGTTGGTCGTAGGGTTATGTTCCATACTTGTTTCAAATCATATCATCAATTGATTTATTTACAAGTTAGAAGCTCCCTTTCATCATTTATATCCGTCCTTTTATCCTTTATGCCCTTGACTTTTACTTGTAAGCCAAAATCTCTTCCACCTCATTTTTCTTTGAGAAGGAGTGCATGATTGAATCCTTACATGGCTCAAATTAATACAAATTGCGTGCATAATAATATTCCCATAGACTAACATTTTAAAGCTCTGTCTCACTTTAGGCTAACTTATCAGCACAAATAAATTTAAGTAGTTCCAACTAAAAGTCAATTTTAGTCAAATACATGTTCTAGTTAGATTCATTCTAGCTAAATTAGATCTTAGCCACAACTTTCCCAGTTGAAATTGTACAAGGCCAATGGAACTAACGAGCGGGTGGTCATAGAGTATAGTCATGGCTAGTTGGCTCAACCATATCTATATAGAGGGGGGGAGGGAGGGGGGGGTATTGTCCTTCCATTCCAATAGTCTCATATACTCCTACTCATGTAAATAATATTTACCAAAAAATCTAAAAAATAACTTTTTGTAGATCTATATAACTATAGTTTTCAAAATATAAGATTTCCTCTTTTCCAAGGGTGTTGTAAATCCAAATTATGGGATCCTTTGTTAGATAAATGTTCAACTAAAATGTCTTTGTGGAAGGGTAGGTGGTTGTCTTGGTCTGGAAGAATTGTGATGCTAAAAGTAGTGATCTCTACAATACCTATCTACTTCATATCATGATTACAACTTCCGGTTGGGGTTAACAATAAGCTGAATCATATTACGCAGAAGTTTTTTTGGCATGATGTTTTAGAAGAGAAAAACATCCTATTAATAGCTTAGGATTAAATTTGTAAGTCCAAGGAAGAAGGGGTAGTAAGTCTTAGGGATCAGCTTGCTCAAAACAAAGCTTTAGGGGCTAAGTTAATTTGGAATGTATATTCTAAACCAAACTTGAAATGGGTTATGATTTTGCAAAGCAAAGCTTTAGGGGCTAAGTTAATTTGGAATGTATATTCTAAACCAAAATTGAAATGGGTTATGATTTTGCAAAACAAATATTTTGATATAGAAGAAAGGGAAAGGATTTTAACTATCCAAAATCTGTCAAAAGGTTTAGGACTGTAGAATTTTATGTTATAATGAAAATCAATTATCACAAAAATTTATAACATGGGAAGTAGGAAATGGAAGGAAAGATCTTCTTTGGGAAGATTCTTGGGGAGGTTTTTCCATTATAGAAAAGATAGGGGAGTTTAGATCAATTAAACAAATTTTATTAGAAAGATGGGGAAGGCACTCGGCAAATTGCTTGTTTGTTAAAGAGATTGATGGGATTCTAGTATGGGAATGGAAAAAAGGTGGTTATGTCAGGTGTACCAAAGATTGAAGTCCATGGTTTGGAAAGTATTTTTGTAGCTAGGAGAATATGGTTGTCCAAAGGTGAAGAGTGCATTACATGGAATTGTTCAGCAACTGGAGATTATTTAGCTAAGATGGGTTGCATGGTGGCAGCAGATTCTATAGGCCTTACAAATATCCCTATTTATCTCTATTGGAATTAATTATGTCTTCTTAAGGCAAAGGTTTTTGCTTGGGCAATTTATAAAAGAAAATTTTGGCAATAGAAAAATTCAAAAAAATGGGGTTTGAAGGTCCTTCTAGGTGGTCTTTATGTAAAGATTCAGAAGAAACGTAGATCATAGGTTTTTGGAATGTAAGTTCACTCAAGAATGTTGGGTTTGGTTATGTACTAAACTAGGTTGGTTTAAGGAGACCTACCTAAAGACATTTTTTCCTTGTTCAAAACTTGGCGGAGGACAAAGAGGAAAGATTCATTTTATAGTTTTTGGATTATTAGTCTTTCAATTTTTGTATGGGAAATATGGAAAGAGCATAATAGAAGAATTTTTCAAGAGAAAGAAATGGCAATGTATTCATTTGAAAACAAATTGGAAGCTACAATTGTGGAAGTTTTAAATAGTAGGAATGATTCCTTTTTTTCCAAAAGAGAAAATATTTACATCATGGGATAGTCTAATGAGAAAGAATTGGAAAGGTCTTAAAATTCCCCCTGTTAATGGGGGTGAGGGATATAAGTCCCTTTTATCAAGGAAGGAGGCAAAATTGATTTCTCTATAAATGGAGTGGTTTAAATTGAACTTTGATGGGGCCTCGAAAGTCAACCTGGGTCCTTCAGGGGTAGGGAGTATTGTTAGGAATTGGGAGGGAATTCTAGTTGGCGCTGATCACCTGAGAATGAAGAGAGTTCTTTCTTTCTGGACAGAAGACAATAATTCGCTTATTCTAGCAGGCTAACTAATGAAGGGTGTGGACATCATTATAATCTATATAACCACTCAGTAGTGGGTCCCCAAGTCACTAGAGGGACAAAGATTTTCAATGGACAGAAAGGACAAGGTTTTTCACTTATTCTAGCAGGCTAATTAATGAAGGGTGTGGACATCATTATAATCTATATAATCACTCATAAGTGGGTCCCCGAGGCACGAGAAGGATAGTTTCTTTCTTGATGGATAGAAGGCACCGGGGTTAATGCCTCCAGGAGGGAGCAAGCCCTTGGCCAACAGTGAATGAATGGATGGACAAACAGAAGAGTAATGGGGGAATCTCAACTGTATAGAATATAGTAAGTAGAGCCTTGTCTCAAGAGTTTCATGCCCCCTAGATGTATTGATTGATATATTCTATCGCCATATAGAGATATAAAGGGACCCTCCCCCGACATTTAGTTGCCGACTAGGCCCCTGCCCCAATGATTTCTAGGAAGGGTACGATTAGAACAACTATATGAAGGGGACCCCTCCCCCACCATTGAGTTGAGACTGGCCGGCCCCTCCCCAAAAGATCCAATGCTAGACATGTGACATATATTAAAGTTGAGAGACTGGCTGGGCCGGTACTGTCCGAGACTGGCCGGCCCCTCCCCAACAACCATATAGTTTTTACTGGCCAGCCCCTCTCCCTTCCATTTTTGATTGACTGGTAACTAGAACCCTTCCTCCTCCCAGCTGCTAGTATGGTTCTATCGTAGGGGTTGGGTGGCCGGAAACATTATTAGAAAAGTTTCAAAGGGAATTCCCAATGTAACTAATAATATGGTAGAATTTGAAGCTTTATTAATTGGTCTTCATGTTTGCAAGAATTAATGTATTCAAAAATTGGCTATTGAAGGAGATTTTGTGATAGTTATAAACTCAGTCAAAACAAAATTTATTCATTGTTGGAAGTTTAAGGCTCCTTTGAATCAAATATTGGATCTTCTTGAGTATTTGGAAGAATATACTCTAAATCATATATTTAGAGAAGCAAATGGTTAGGTGGATGATTTAGCTAACTCAACAGTTAATAGGTGTGAAAAGTTAGTGGTAGAATATTGTGGTGAAATTATTTTTGATTGATCATACTAGGTAATGATTAGTTTTTTGGTTGAGGAGATGTATGCCAACCGAGAAATTTAAGCTCGACGTCATTGATTTGATGATGCATTTATGAATAGTACTAGTTTCCAAGCTAAGAGGAGTAAGCAAAGAAGTATGTTAATAATCTAGATTTCATTTTAAACAACTACATTTTCACAAAGTTTATAATTCAAAAAGCAATAGACACTCTTATCCATCTTACTTTCCCTTAGCATCAAATAGATTTTCTCAGTTTGGTGATAGAAAAGAGATTGTAGATGATCTTCAAAACAAAGAACGATTTCTTGTTGTTAGTGTTTCAATGGGTTCTTGATGAAGAGTTCATGGCAAAAAATCATAGGTATAGGGTTAACACTGATGTGTCTTCTATGTTTGTTGTTTCTCTATTAGAATTTGGGGAATCGAAGGAAGATATTGAGTTAATTGCAAAATCTTTTATTAAGAAGAGTTTTTTAGGAGATCTCGAGGAGGTGCTGGCTATAAACAGGTATGGAAATGGTATTTTATTAACAAAAGATTTCTCTAATGTGATTAAAGATGGTGTAGTAGTGGAATGGGTGTCAATTGTGTTATCAAAGAGAAAAGGGAGTTACTATCCCATGTGACAAAAGGTGGAGAAAGCCATTGGTTTTGTTAAACAAGTTATTGATTTATAGGTTCCAGATGTAGGGGAGTGGTTTCAAAGTGCTACAGTCATTACAAAGGTTACTAAAGAGGAATGGAAAATTCAATAAGATAGTTTAATAGGAGTCTCTTTTTGTTATACTTAAGATGATATAAAGGGGATTTATGGTATGCAGTGACGTTATTATTTTGATGTATAGGTTGCAGGGTATAAGTCTAGGTAGTTGGGATAAAATGTTAAGGATGCAAAAGTCACAACTTTTGTTTATCTCCTTTGTTGGAGTAGTTGTAAGACTATGTTAAATCTTTATTATAATTCAGTTTATTCAATATAAGGGAGCATCCGCCAAAGATGTATATATTTATAAGAAAAAAAGAACTATTGACAAGGAGGAGGTATTCTTTTGTTCTCATTGTGTGTCAAATTATTATGTTTTTTTAATATGATTTCATTTTGTAGTTTTTGAACCAAATTCATTAGCCCATATTTCATGAGTAGTGGTTTCCATGAACCCATCTCTCATAAAAATAAATGATCTATTTAACACTAATTGCATCTACATAATGCTCACATAATAAAACATTGAGTCTTCATAAAATATTAAAATAAGAGACTTAAACAACATTGTTAAATTTTATTTTATAACTAAACATTTCCTGGAGAGTTATTTCCTTCCATGTCATCCCATATTAATTCACATGAATAGATCTGAAAATCTAACTTATAATTCACACTACTCTTTTTTTTTTGGAAACAACTCGATTGGGTGCATGTATGGATTAGGCAGCTTCAATATTTCAGGCATTCTCTATGGTGCAAAATGATCCATTACACGTGGACAATAACTCTATGATAGGACCATTTGCCACACTGTACATGGCTACTGGATAAATGGGAGGAACGTGAGGCAGTGGAAGTTTCAATTTTAGAATATCAATCACCTATCTTATGCTCAATCTGACTTTGGGATCTAGATGAGAGCATAACAATCCCACTAACATTAGCCTTACCATTTCCTCGCAATTAAAATTCCCAACCATCTTTCCATCTGCGGTGTCTAAAACATTCCCTTGTCCATACAAATCCCAAACCCATTCAACTAATCTCAAATTATGGTCGTCCAGGCTACTGTCAACAATCTACCTCCCGCACGCAATTCATAATGTCACGGCCCCAAAGCTGAAGACATCAGATTCTAAGCTTACCTTTACCGTAGCGAAACACTCAGGTGCAAGATACCCAAATACCAGCTATTTACAGTGGGTGCTTTTGCTAGGATGAAATACCCCATCTTTGCATTGAAATCATCATCCAACATTACATTGCTAGCCTTAACATCTCTGTGAACAACACGCTGGTCCCAATCTTGGTGAAGATATAAAAGAGTAGAGTCTATGTCACACGCAATGTTGTACCTTCGATCCCAATTCAAATCACCTCTCTTCTGGTCTTCAAATAAATATTTGTCAAGACTTCCCTTTGGCAGAAATTTGTAGAAGAGAAGTAGGATGCCCTTTTCATGACACCATCCATGGAACTGCACAAGGTTCCGGTGCCTTATCTTAGACATAATGCTCATTTATTAAATGTATTCCTTTTCCCCTTGTTTAAAGCCTTCAGATATTTTTTTCACTGCCACTGGCTGGTTTGAGTCACCTAAGTTGCCTTTATACACTCCTCTGAAGCCTCCTTTTCCAAGCATTTCACTATTGCTTGAAGGGGAGGTAGAGGATTAAAAGAGAACATAACACAATTTCTCTTTGCATTTCACAACAATGTTTTTCACTCCAAAATAATAGAAATTTTGTATATTATAAAAATGACAACATAATACAATAGCTGTACTTCTCATAATTTTTGTAACAAAAACATTCAAACCAAAAGAAGGCTGCTATTGTTGAGTGTAAAAATAGAGTAATCCTCCTTTTTTTTAGAACAGAGCTGCTACTCTTTTTCATGAAAACAACAACAAAACATAACTAACTTTTCTCATTCTATATTATGCATACATACTAAGGTAAAAATAGCATCCTATTAACTAATATTATTGACAATAGACATTACACACAACTTCCTTCTTCCATATGGTGGAGTGAAGAGGAAGGCCATATCCATGGCAACAACCTGCAGTCAAGATTAAAATTGTCCTCTATTTTGTACACAAATTAGAGGCATTTACTAAATGCAATATGCAGAGGTATGGGTTTGTGAATACAAAATAAATAAGATAAGACAGTAAGCTATGGGAGAGTAGAATGAAGATCAGGGAGGACAGACTTTTCTTGCAAAAGTCATCACAATTTAATGATAGGGAATTCCTTATTTGCAATGCTGGAAGATGAATAGGAGTTATTGTGGTGGTTGTGAATTACTATTCCAACACTACCCCTTAATCACAACTACCACCATCTAGAACTCCCAATCGATCTCTTAGATGCTTAAAGCTTTCTTTTCCTAATGGCTTGATGAAGATATCTGCACACTAATCTTGAGACCCATAGTATTCCAAATAAATCTTTGCATTGTTTATCAATTCTCTAATGAAATGATATCGTATGTCTATATGTTTACTTCTCTTGTGAAAAATTGGATTCTTTGACAATGCTATAGTTGAGTTGTTGTCACAGTAGATCCTTGTTGCCTCTTGTTGTTCTTTCCTGAGATCTTTCAAAACTTTTCTCATCTAAACTACTTGACATGATGCACTTGTGGCTGCTACATACTCTGCTTTAGCTGATGAAAGAGTGACAATTGGTTGTTTCTTTGAAGCCCATGAAACTACACCTGTTCCAAAATAAAAAACATAACTGAAAGTATGCTTCCTGTCATCAATGCTCCCTTCACAATCACTATCTGTATATCCTATCAACTTGAACTCATTTGATGTTGAGTATTAAATACCACAGTTCCTTGTTCTACTCACATATGTGAGTATTCTTTTTCCTTCTTGGCAATGAGAGTCCTTTGGAGACTCCATGAACCTTGAAATAAGACTAACAACATACACTATATCGAGCCTTGTGGTTGTTAAATACATGAGGCTACCAACAAGCCTTTTACAAAAAGTTGGATCAATGTTGGCTCCATTATCATCCTTGCTTAGTTTTAGTCCTGTGACAATTGGTGTTGGAGTTGATTTGCAATTTGTCATGTTAAACCTTTTCAAAATGTCATTTGCATACTTAGTTTGGGAGATGAATTTACCATTACCATTTTGATTTACCTCAATGCTAAGAAAATACTTCATGAGAACCAAATTAGTCATTTCAAACTCCTTTTTCATAGCTCCTTTGAACAAATCAATTGCCAAATCACCCATGAATATCAAATCATCAACATACAAGCAAACAATTATGATCTCACCTTGCTCATTCATCTTGGTATACAATCTAGGCTCACTGCTGCATCTATTGAAGCCATTTTGCAAAAGATAAGAGTCAATTCTACTATACCAAGCTCTTGGGGCTTGCTTGAGTCCATAGAGTGCCTTTTTTAGTTTGTAGACTTTGTTTTCTTGACCCAAAATCTCATACCCAGGTGGCTGCTCCACATACACTTCCTCTTCAAGGTAACCATTCAAAAAAATTGATTTCACATTCATTTGGTAAACTGCCCATTTGTTTTGAGCTTCTATTGCAAGTATTGTTCTCACAGTGTCTAAATGTGCTACTGGAGCAAATGTCTCATTGTAATCAACCCCGGGCTATTGTGAATATCCTTTTACCACTAGTCTTGCTTTATGTTTTTGCACATCACCATTTGCATCTAATTGGTTTTGTAAACCCACTTCACTACTATGACATCCTTGTCTTTTGGAAGACTCACTAACTCCCATGGTTGATTCTTTTCAATTGCACCAATTTTAGCATCCATTGCATTTACCCATTTTTCATGTTTGATAGCATCTTCATAATGAATTGGATCTTCTACTTGTGAATAAAATGCAAAAAAAGAAATCAGACTAGCATTGTTCTCACCTTAATTTTGCTCATAAATATCTCTTAAACTTCTATTTTTTGTCTTCTTAAGCTTGCTAATGTAGGATTTGACATATCACTTGAACTTGGACTTATGGAATGTGGACTTGATGGTCCTGTACCCTAATTGCCACTTGTAGATGGTGTTTGTTGTACATTTGAAGGAGTGGATGCTTAAATATGTGGGGCTGTCCTTACACTTGATGATGGTGTCATTTGATGACCACTTTGTTGAGATTGAATGGGTGTGGAAGGAGTCACATTTGATGGAGTACCTGTTGGTATAAAAATTTCTCTATCTTCTTGTGGTATGTCGGCTGCAATATTGATTGTTTTCTCTAAACTTCCATCCCATGCTTCATCTTCTATGAATTGCACATCTCTACTAATTATAACTTTCTTGGTTATTGGATTGTATAGTTTGTATGCCTTTGATTCATCACTATAACCAACAAATATACACTTTTCTCCCTTGTTGTCCAATTTTCTTCTCAACTCATCCGGTAAATGTGCATATGTGATGCAGAGGAACACAGTGGAAGCTTTAAAATAGGTTGAAAAACCCTTTGAAGCCCACAAAATAGCCATTATAGTGTATATGTCAATTGTATATCGATTGCGTGTTTTGCTGTTGCATGGCGAGAAGACACCAGTGATGACTATCTGTCTTTTGTATGAGATAACCTGTTATGTGTATCCTGCATTCAGGTCATCGGTATGAGAAGTAAGGAGGTCTGGTCGAAAAGGAGTTGACGTAGGGGTTTCGGCATGACAGGAGACATCGGCGGAAGGAATAAGGACCTCGCTGATAAGATATGTCTGGCCGATAAGGAAGGAGAAGTCTATTTCAGTGAGATATCAAAGGGTGTCTTGCCGATAGTAAAAAAAGTGAGTATTTAGGTATTGTTTGGACATACAAGAGGGTATTCAAAGGAGACTAAGCTAAACCCTAGTTTTGTTGTGGGTTGATGGGTATTTTACACCTTGTTTGTAACCTTTTGTTGGTTCCTCTGCATCAAGTGGTATCAAAGCTAGAGAAAGCTCTGGGAAAGGCTGTTGTGTATTTTGATTTCTGAAGGTGTTTGTTCCATCTAGCAGTAGAAGGAGAAGGAGAGCAAGGAGTATCTGTGGGGTAGAAGGAGAAAGAAAATTGTCAGAAGGAGAAGATTCAGAAACTTTTCCAGCAAAGATGACTAATGCTGAATTGACGGCCTTGGTACGAAAGCATATAGCAGAGAGCAGAGTAGATAGAGATCAGAATCAAGCATTGAGAGAAGAGTTAGAGAAGTTGAGGGATAGAGTGGAGAAAGGGGAAGAAAACTCTGGTGAACGAGAAGCTGGGGATGAAGAGGAGACCCCAGAGCAGGAAGAGCTAGTGGTTCCTGCAAACCAGAGACCCTTACTCAATGCCCTTAGGTCCATGGAAAGAAGGACCATGGATGTGAAAAAAGACCTACCAGTGTTTGCAAGAAAAATGGAACCTGATTCAGTAATGGAGTGGCTAGACTCCTTAAATAATTTCTTTGAGACCGAGGAAATACCAGAACACCAAAGAGTGAAGATGGCTCAGTCCAAAATGAAAGGTGCTGCATTGACTTGGTGGAATTTCATCCAAGATAACAGGGTGAAAGAGGGAAAGAACAGGGTTGCAACATGGAAGAGAATGATGGCATTGGTGAAGGAGGCCTATGTTCCATTGGATTACAATATCCAATTACATAAGAGGAAACATAATTTGAAGTAGAAGGAGCTAGATGTCAGCTCATACACAGAAGAATTCATGAAGCTGTGTGTAAAAACAAAGGTAAGGGAAGGTGAGGAAGAGAAGGTAGCAAGGTACCTTAATGGTTTGAGGTTTAACATCCAAGAAGAAATAAATTTGCATAACCCAGAGACAGTTCAAAAGTGCTATCAATTAGCACTCAAGGTAGAAGAGAAATTGAAGAGAAGACATGAGCAAAACAATAGAGGAGGAGGAGAACAGCAAAGAGGAGGAAGAAATCCTTTCAGAGGCAGAGGATTTGGATACCAAAGTGAATCTAATCAAGAGAACAATAGAGGAGACAATAGTCTAAATCAAAGGGGAAACTACAATCAAAGAGGCTTTAGGGGCAGAGGACCTATCAGATGTTACAACTGCAACCAAGAAGGCCATATAGCTAGCAGATGTCCAGAAAAGGCAACCAGTTCAATGGGAGAAATGAGAGTAAGTCTGATCCAAGAATCTGATAGTCCAAGTGTGATAAGTTCCAGCGCTTCTCAAAGTGTGAATGCTCCTGACAATTATGGATACCTGGAGAAAGGAGAATCTTTGATGATTAGGAGAGCAATGACCACCATGAAGGTGCCTGACAAAGAACCTCCACAAAGGCAGTCTCTTTTTAGAACCACTTGTAGGGCAGGAGGGAAAGTATGCAAGGTAGTAGTAGATTCTAGTTCAACAGACAATATGGTATCTCAAGAAATGGTGGATAAACTGAAATTGGAAAGAATTCCACATCAAAATCCTTACAAAGCCTCTTGGGTAAGTGATAATCATTCACTTTTAGTGTATGAACAGGCATATGTTGATTTTCAGATTGGGGATTATCAAGATAGAGTTTTGTGTGACATATTGCCCATGGAATGTTGTCACCTACTTTTGGGTAGGCCATGACAATTTGATAGGAGAGCATTGTATGATGGATATGCTAACACATACACCATCAAGAAGGATGGGAGAACTATTGTGTTGATTCCATTACAGGAAGATGCTGAAGAAGAAAAGACAGGTAAGATTATTTTGGTAGGTAAGAAAGAGTTTGTGAAGATACCTACAATAGAGTCACAAAAAGTTGAGGATATCCCAAGGAGAGGAGATCACAGTTTGAAGAAGATTTTAGTTCTGGCTGACAAAGATCAGATGGATCAACAGAAGACCCAGAAGCAGGTTTGTACACAGCCATAGGCTGATTGGAAGTGCCAGGATGCAATCTTAATAGGGACTATTGTTTGTCCTCTAACAGTTGACAAACCAACACATTATGTCATAGCAGTAAAGGAGGTTCCCACTGTCCATGTTCAAATAGAGATGATGGTAGGAAATAATGATTAGCAACGTGTGAGAAGAGCTTGTAGTGCTAGGCATGAGTATTGACCTCCCTGGCAACAAGTTACAGCACAGAGATCATGGAACAGATATGAGACAACAGCTATAGGTGGATTTAGTCAAAGCCTTAACTCATGGGACATGAGTTCTTTTCAAATGGGGGAGTATGGTGTAGGAGCCCCCCATAGACAATATAAATATGCATAAGAAGGAGAAGAACAAGACTTTAATATGTTTTAGACATTTTATTCTACCCCATAGCATCTTCAAAATGTAACATTTTATATTGGCATTTCATGTTTGTAAACTCCAAACTTGACATTTTAGACAGTTTGGATTAAGGGAAGGGTTAACTAAGGTGTCTTAACATTAAGAGTTTTGATGTCCCATGCAAAACAGATGTCATGTAATTAATTAGGGGCTTCTACCAATAATCTTGGTAAACTCAAATCCCAGAAACAGAGAGGAATGTTGGTCTCTCACCGTTGGAAAAAGATAAATAGGAAAATCCTTTAGAATAGAGAGGGGGTGGTGTGTTTTGGTTTTTGTCAAACAGTTGAATGTGGTTCAAAAATACTAAGAAGAAGAAATAGAAGTTCTACAATTCATTCTTTTCTGTCTAGATTTTGTATGGATATTCTGTAGGAAATTGTTCAATACATATAATCTGTACAGCACTTGTGTAGGGTTTGAATTAGTTTCTTTCTATGTTTGAGATACCTGGATATATCCATTCCACTGGTGGATTTCTGTGAAATCAGTGGAATGGATCTGTAAAATAGTTGTTTTTGTTCAGTTTTGTTTCGTTCAAAAGTACATAACCACTCCAAATATCTCCTCGGTGTATATTGTTGTTGCAGCTAAGTGTCCATTTGTGTATATTAGCTGTATACGTCCTATGTGAATATCAAGACTGTCTGTGGAAGTACATTTACCATGTATATGTCAATTGTATATCGATTACGCATTTTGCTGTTGCATGGTGAGAAGACACCAGTGATGAGTATCTGTCTTTTGTATGAGATAACTTGCTGTGTGTATCCTGCATTTGGGTCATTGGTGTGAGAAGTAAGGAGGTCTGGTCGAAAAGGAGTTGACGTAGGGGTTTCGGTGTGACAGGAGACATCGGTAGAAGGAATAAGGACATCGCCAATAAGATATGTCTGGCCAATAAGGAAGGAGAAGTCTATTTCGGTGAGATATCAAAGGGTGTCTTGCCGATAGTAAAGAAAGTGAGTATTTTGGTATTGTTTGGACATACAAGAGGGTATTCAAAGGAGACTAAGCTAAACCCTAGTTTTGTTGTGGGTTGATGGGTATTTTACACCCTGTTTGTAACCTTTTGCTAGTCCCTCTGCATCAATATGCCACACATCCAAATACTCTCATGTGAGAAACATTATATTTTCTTCCGGTCCATGCTTCTTCAGGAATCATATTCTTTACACTCTTGGTTGGACACTTATTCATAATATATGTTGCACAAGCTACAGCTTCAGCCCAATATTTATTTGTCAAATGCTTTGCTTTCAACATGCTTCTTGCCATTTCCATGATTGTTCTATTCTTTCTTTCAGCTATCCCATTTTGTTGAGGTGTGTACCTGGTTGTGAATTACTTGTGAATTGCATAGTCTTTGCAAAAATGTAGAAATTCATTTGAGATGTACTCACCACCTCTATCTGTTCTCAATGCTTTGATGTAGTGCCCACTTTGCTTCTCAACAAGTGCCTTGAATTGACAGAAGTAATCAAACACTTCATTCTTTTGTCTTAGGAAGTAGACCCATATTTTTATTGAATAGTCATCAATGAATGTCAAAAAGTAGAATCTTCCACCGATTAAAGGTGTTTGCATTGGCGCACATAAATCTGAATGAACAATTTCTAAAGGTGCCTTTGCTCTAATTGACTTGCCAGTTGGAAATGTCTCTCTATGTTGCTTTCCCAAGATGCACCCTTCACATACTCTTTCTAGTTTCTCTATTAATGGAAAACCCTTTACCATACTCTTCCTATCTAGTAGGTTCAAACCTCCAAAGTTTAGATGCCCAAATCTTAGATGCCATAACCAATTTTCTTCTTTTATTTCTACTTGAAAGAGGGTTTGTGTAACTGCTGCAACTTCTTCTTTATCCTCTTCTATGTTCATTGTGGGTTGTGCTTGAGCATATTCCACATTCAAATCTGTCTTAATCTTTAGAGGGAACATTCTATTATTTGTCATTTGCACTTTAGCAATAAGCTGATTACTTGGAAATTTATCTAGAATAGTGCATTATTTATTTTTTAAGAAGACTCTATAACCCTTTTGAACAAGCTATCCAATGCTTGTTAGATTGTGTTTTAGACTAGGCACAAAATACACATCTAAAATATACTTCTTCTCCCCCTATTTAGTTAGAATGTTGATGTTTCCTTTACCCATAACTGAAACTTTGTTGTCGTTACCCAATGTGACATCTAATTTTATACTTTCATCTAAACTTGAAAACATTTCTAAGTTCCCTGTCATGTGATTGCTGCAACCTAAGTCTAAAAACCATACATCCTTTTGATTCTCTTGTGCTACATTGCATGCTATGAACATATTTCTCTGATTTTAGTTTTCTCTTGTAATGTTTGCATTTTGTCTGATGAAATCAGATTGCTTTTTCCTACATTCATTTGAATAATGCCCATATTTCTTACAATAATGACATTGAATTTGAGACTTGTCATACCTTTGACCTTGTGGTTGATTTTGAGATGGGTTTGGGCTTGAGTTTTGGCTTCTACCTCTTCCACTTGAGCTTGATGGGCTACTTCTTCCACCTCTATATGAATTCCTTCCTCTGCCTCTACCATGGCTGATTGAAGCTTGTGTCTTGAATGCATGCTCCAATGATGAGTTTGCTGACCTGCTAAGCCTATGCTCATGATAAATGAGAGATGCATGGAGCTCATCAACTAAAAATTGTGAGAGATTCTTTGTCTCCTCTATGGTCACAACTATGGATTCAAACCTTGTGGGTAAACTCCTTAAAATATTTTAAACAATCCTTCTATCTTCAAATGTTTCACCATGAGATCTAATTTGATTAACTAAACCCATCACTTGTGTGAAAAAAGTGTCTATTGAATCTGAATCCTTCATAAAGATTTTTTCAAAATCCCTTCTTAGCTATTTTCACCTTTGTCATTCCTTGGTAGGCTGTTTGGAGTGTATCCCATGCTTGTTTGGATTTAGTTGCTGCTGCAATCCTTAGAAAAATACTCTCATGTACTGCTTGAAAGATGTAAAAAAGAGCTTTGGAGTCCTTCTTCCTATTATCCCTCAACAAATCTTTCTCTGCTTGTGTCAATGCATTGTATGCTCCTGCATCAACTGGCTCTGGAAATCCATTCTCAACAAGCTCCCAACTATCTTGAGAACAAAACAAAGCTTTCATGGTGATTTCCCAGTAGTCATAATTCTTTCCATTAAACTATGGAATTTGTGGGTTTGTCAAGCTTGTGCTTGCTACCATTGTTGACTATGGAAAGCCTCTGTCTTCTTGAAAAAAACTTTACTTGAAAAGATCTTACTTAGAATGCCTTCAACACTAATCAACCAAGCTTTGATACCAAGTGAAGGGGAGCCAAAGGATTAAAAGAGAATAGAACACAGTTGCTCTTTGCATTTCACAACAATGTTTTTCACTCCAAAATAATAGAAATTTTGTATATTATAAAAATGCCAACATAATACAACAGCTGCACTTCTCATAATTTTTGTAACAAAAACATTCAAACCAAAACAAGGCTGCTATTGTTGACTATAAAAACAGAGTAATCCTCCTTTTTTTAGAACAGAGATGCTGCTCTTTTTCATGAAAACAACAACAAAACATAACTAACTTTTCTCATTCTATATTTTCCATACATACTAAGCTAAAAACAACATCCTGTTAACTAATATTATTGATAATAGACATTACACACAACTTCCTTCTTCCATACGGTGGAGTGAAGAGGAAGGCCATACCCATTGCAGCAACCTGCAGTCAAGATTAAAATTGTCCTCTATTTTGTACACAAATCAGAGGCATTTACTAAATGCAATATACAGAGGTATGGGCTGCCAATACAAAATAAATAAGGTAAGACAGTAAGCTATGGGAGAGTAGAACGAAGATCAGGGAGGACAGAATTTTTCTTACAAAAAGTCATCACAATTTAATGATAGGGAATTCCTTGTTTGCAATGCTAGAAGATGAACAGGAGTTATTTTGGTGGTTGTGAATTACTATTCCAACATTGCTGAAATTTTTGGTTGCAGCGCAAAGCTCAGCATAGGAAAACTTTCGCAGGCCTTGGGCAAAGGATTCTTCCAGTGCTCTACTTTTTTTTTTGTTTAATTTTGTGGACCTAACATGCCATCGCAAAAGTGTAAAATTGCCGATCATTACCCCCACCACGCAGACCACTACGGGCAACAAAATAACTATTTTTTTATTATTTCTTCAACTTTCGTGGGCAGCGGGCGGAGTGGCGGGCGAAGTGTTGATCTCCTAGGAATATCGAGAAGAAAAATCCCAATATACGAGTTGAACAGACTCATTTGATATCCCTGCCATAGAAGCGGAGAAGCCAATCTTGAGGTTCTGGGGAAGAAACTGACTAAGGTTTATATCATAAGACAAGATTGGTGTCGGGGTTTTTTTCAAATTAACATAAGGGTTGTCTGGACACACAAGAAACAGTTGAAGCTTCTGCGCTTCGCCATCATAATGCACCCATGCTTGCTATCCACTGCAGTTCTTGAGATAACCATCCTTGACAGAGATGTTTGCCTTGGAAACAACTCTATTCACATCGATTCCCACATGGTTCTCATTCATATCGAAAGAATTTCTGAACGTATCAAATTTCACTGCAACAATTTGATTAGATAAATTTTCGTCAGATGTATGATTAAAGAGGCCAAGCCATCGACCAGAGGCATTTGAAGGTGGAAAAAAGTGAGGAGGAGCCATGAAAAAAGCAAATCCCATCCCAGAGTTGTTGAATTCCCCCTTATTGAAAACGAAGCGAAAGCGTGTAGTGAAATTAGCAAGACTAGGAGAAGAGCTTGAATTAAGCCATATAGGAAATTGTTTGTTGTGGGTTAAGTAATAGGATTCGCCCTCTGTAATTGTGTAGGAGAAGTTGAATGGAATTAGATCACTTCTCAACAAGGAGTTGATATTATAATTTCAAAGCGTAATATCGTTCTAGGGAGTAAAAGTGAAAAAGCCTCTTCTTGTGTGAGCTCCCAATTGGAAGGTAAGAATGGACAAGAAGACAAGAGGAAAGAGGCATGCCATCATCCACAATATATAGGCAGACGAGCCCAGAGCATCAAACCTTATCTAGCCGATAGGTTGTAAATTCGACAGACGTCCGTTACATCCTCGCGTGATCGATTCTTTTTGCATAGCCAGTGCTGTTTATTTCACTGATAATTTAAAGCGGATAAATTTGATAATATGTCTAAAGAGTGGCGGAGTTTCCGATACCCCACTGACTGTCATTGTATGTATTCCGTGCATTTTTATGTCCGTCTATTTTTCTTATGTAGGGGAAAAGACCCAATACATGTGCACCCTAGCTTGGTGCCTCTCAAAAACATACTTGTCAATGTTGAAGAAGTCTAAAAATTTTATAACGGCTCTCTTGGTTAGTCAACTACTTAAATCTAAGGTTTCAGGTCCACAACATCAATTTTGATGCTAGATCTATATGTAGTCGTAAAAAGTGTCAAAAACAACACTTTTTGAACCCCTGCCTTATGATGGTCAATTGTTACATCCCATCATTGAACACACTTGCACCAATAAGTGAACATATTTTCCCTAATATTATGGACATTAACACTCAAATCCATGATATCATCCTCTAAAAAACAAATCTATACTCATATCTTATGTGCATACAAAACTATAAAACTAAACAACATTGTATTATTAACTAAATAATTTTAACCAAAAAATATTAAATAAAGCACCCTAAACCTAATATTCCAACATGTTATTTTAAATACTACTTAACCCTAAACTAATAATATATTATCCTATTTCTTCAAAAACCTAAACCTAAATGTGGGAAGCTAAACACCCATTTCTCAACCTAAACCTAAAATGAACACCCATTTCTCACTCCTTTAATGCCGCCACAGCTCTAGCACACAACAACCATTGAAGCATGGGAAGCTTGAAGGTCGCCAAGAGGCTGCTGATGTGGGGAGCAGAGAGGTCACCGACGTGGAGGTCATTGGAGGCTTTTTAGGTGAAGCCAAGTATTTATATTGCTCAAATCTACTGGCTTCATCTGAAAATCTTTTACCAGTACATTTTCTATTGGGCTTTTAAAGTTTTGCCTCAACAAAGTATCCATCTTCTTAGCCCTATCTTCCATAGTGCCCATAGACTTTACGTTATCTCTGTATCTCTGTTCAATCTTGGTCCATATTTCGCTATCTTCCAAAAACCCTTCTTTCCCACTATTTGCTTTGTAGGGCTCCAAGGAAATCAAGCCCTAGTCAATGTTTTCCACATGGTGACCCACAACTTCTACTACTTCTTTAGATTCTTCTTGTGTTATCCTTGTAGATCATGATGAATCGGTGCGGTCAAAGGGGGAATCAAAGTTTGGGTTTTATTGTTTTCTTTGCCAAGGCCGGTCCCATGGATCTGGGAGCTTCGAACCTAGGGCATTTCCTGAACCATTGCTGCAGAAATTTCTAGGGGCTACAGTTTGAAAAAGAGTTCTACTGTGATAAAGGAGAATGACCATATGAACTATATTCCTGGAAGCTAATAGTATTCCTATTTCCCACATGGGTTTTTGTATCTTAATTCCCTTCCTTATAATTCAATTTGTGCTCAATAGACAAGAATGCCATATTGATGTTAGTGTATGAGTATAATCATGTAGAGTTGGGAAGTATTTTTGCTTCAGAATTGTGCTCCATCGAGCTATTTTTAAAACTTTTCCTTGATCATTTGGAATCCCTTTATAAATTTTGTATCTCCAATAATGATGTGATGCTTTTGATTTTGTGTGTAGGGGAGCTAGTACAGGGGCTGCCCTCAAATGGAACGATTTTCACTTGCAACAATCCCCTCCTCAGACATATTCAGTCATAGAAATTGTGTCTTTTGACACAACAGATTTCAAGGGTTTTTGTTAGCGAGGTTTAAGGAAAACCAATAGGTAAGGTCATTTTTTACCTTACTGGGGCCATGACCTACTTTTTTTTTTTTTTTCTATTGGAAGTTTCTTTCAAATTTCTTAGGGTTTATAGCAAATGATTTTTAGGTTCTAGATTTTTTGGTGAAGCACAAAATTGTAGAGTTGTTCTTATGTTCTTATCTAAATTGAAATTGGACAATTGTCCTTTGTTTTTGCTTCCATTGATGTTTTTGTCTAAAATATCTTGGGTGTGGGATGCTATCAGATTTGGTTTTAGGTTTTTGTGGTTTCTTTCTCAACCCTTCATTTGTTTTTCTTAATGACCTGAAAGGGATACATGCTTGATCATGATTTTTCTACGCCTCACTTCACATATTTGGCAGTATACACAACATTAATGTTGTAGGAACAATGATACATAAATGAAAGTTACTCATAGATAGGTGGACGACAGATCCAAAATGATATTAAACAAAAAATCATTCAAAAATCATGTTTCCCTCTTCACAAGTTGCATCTTTTATCAAGAACAACTATGCTTTTCCCGAGTCCAATAGCAAAGTCCAGAGGTACTAAATCAAATTTTCCTATGCCTAGTCCAAACTCTATTATGTTCGTCTTTTGAATTAGGCAGTCATTATAGATATTGCAGCTCGTTTATACGGTTGCTTGTTTGATACTAGGGTACATGAAATTAACAAAGTGATCACAACAACCTAAGAAATATATATCACTAGGATATTGGTCAAGGTTTTCATTGTACCTTCATAATCTTATCAATCTAAACTAGAACTACACATGAATTACTCACAGAATGAATTAGAAAAGAACACTGTCTATCCATTTATATTTGTGGATTGCAATAACTTGAATACATGAATTATGAAATACCCTAATAATTGTGAGCCCTTTTATATAGAATCAATGGCAAGTATGGTAAGGAGGCTATCAATATTTTATTATGTCATCTAATGCATAGTTTCTATAGTCAATGCTTAGACTGTCTAACCTATAGTAGATAGTAGACCATGGTTGATGATCGGTGGCTAGTATAGTAGGTAGGTTATGTATAGTTTACCAGGATATATAATTAATAGTTTCTATGACAACCATGGTTGCTGAGAGATCAACATTGCCATTCCCTAATTGGAGAGTTCATTTCATGTTCTTGTCATTGTTAAAGCCAAATGTGGTGTTAGACCTGGTCATTTCCAAAGGTTCTCAACTTATTTTAATCCACCATTTCCTCTATTTCTACTTGAGTCTATCATGTTTTCTATTTAATAGCATTTTGGATCTATCCTCCACCTATCTATGAGTAAATATATGACTTTTTTTATCAGAACTACTGAAAATTGTTATCATACTTTAGTCATTGTATGCATTCCTCTTGCTTCATGGTTTGTGAAGTCAGTTGCATTCCTCTTTCTTGTCAATTGTAGTAACATAGAGAGCTTGTTCTTCTCAATTGGATTTTGCAACTTAGCTAGTATCTATTTCATATCTGCAAAAATTGTCATTGGCTTTTAATGATGCTGACTAAAGCCCTTAGTAGCCAATTTATTGAACACAATATTGTATTGTGATTTTGATTCTTTCATGTTGTCAAAATTCTTGAGCCAATAGAGCATATACTACAACAGTTGATTCTATTCATGGGCTAATATGTTATCTTCCATACTTGAGAAAATAAATATTCCTTGAGTTTTTGGGTAATGGGTGATGAGCTTTTGATTTGAGGAATTGTTTGTCTTACAATATTACTGCCTATTGTTTAGTAAATGATTATTTTGTACTTTCTATATATTCCATAGGATGAATCCTGATGCCATGGTATCTATTTTTGTGGGGATTCGTATTTATTTGTAGTAATGGCTAGGAGGTTTTTGTGTTGGATATATATTGTGGAAATGATCAAATAGATTGAGCTATCTTGCATTGGAAAAAAGTTGTCATATTGTTTCCTCATTATTATTACAATAGATAAAGATGCTAGGTCTTATCCGCCCTCTTTTTTGAAGTTGATCAATGGTCAAGTGTTTACCATGTATTACAAACCATAAGAAGTTCCCAATCTTGGGCCAGACAAGAACTGACCACATTTTGGTCCACTGTGTTGACGAACATTATCTATGTTTACTGATCATAATGTAGGCACTTTCCATTGTGCATTCACCATGATTTGTCTAAATCCATACTAGTCTATCCTATTGTGTGTTGAAGAATATAGGTTGTCACTAACTATGCTAGCAAATTCTGAGCTTGGATAGGATGTGTAGCCCCAATTTCTTGTATCTTATCCTTATTCTATTCAGCCATGCCTCCTGGATGTCCTTTTATATAGTTAGAGTGATATTTAAAACCATGACTCTTGAGGAGGTGTAAATCGTGAAGATTGAGCTATGATAAAGGAGAATGACCATATGAACTATATTCCTAGAAGCTAACAGTATTCCTATTTCCCACATGCCAAGTGAGTTTGGGTTTTTGTAGCTTAATTCCCTTCCTTATAATTCAATTTGCGCTCAATAGACAAGAATGCCATATTGTTGTTAGTGTATGGGTAAAATCGTGTAGAGTTGGGAAGTATTTTTGCTTCAGAATTGTGCTCCATCGGGCTAGTGTGTGCTCTCCATTTCAGGCTTGGCCTGTGATACACAAAGAGATTTTTCTCTCTCTCCAGTACTCCTCAACTTATATTCTTTGGGGTTCTTGTTCCCCATGCTTGGGTATTTGTGTTAATTTCTTGACCATGGATGTTGGTGGTCCACAGTTGTATTGTATTTTATATTTCTTTGTTTTTGGTTCTTACCTTTTGTGGGCATCTCTAGAATCCTCTTCAATCCTGGAAGTTTCTATTATAAACTGGTGTACTCTTGAGTCATGTTGACCTACTTTTGGTCATTTGTGGACCTTAAAATAATTTCTATTTCTATTTTTTCATAGTTGTGAAATTCTTTATCCCTAATATGCCATCTCCACCTCAGGATTCTTCCCATCCAAATTAGCTCTATTTTGCAGCAAGTAGCTCTTCAGATGCATTGCATGGCATCAAAATTTCTTGGGATGGTATCAGCCAAGATGCCAAGGTAGCCATTAGGTTTTCTATTCTATTGGTGGTTGTGTTTGCAGCTAGGAAATTGTATGTCTATGCCACTAGAATGACCAATATCAAGAAAGGCCAATGCCATAATGCCATTTCCTTGGTTGGTGTCTAAAAATTTTATTGTTCTTTTTCCAAAATGAATTGTAATAGCTTTGACAAAACATTACAATTGTACATACATACATACATACATTCATTTTGTTGGCTGCATAGTCCATAAAATTGTAGACACATTCCTTGCACTCTAACAAAATCTTGACTTGGAATATTACATTGCATTGCTGATGAAAATCACAAAACATTATATTGGTACTTGCTTTACAAAAACAACAAAACATCATATTGCTAGTTGCATAATGCGGTAAGACAGTCTTTGACAAAACATTGCAAAATTGTCATCTTTTACTTACAATTTCAAAAATGCATCACTAACTAGATGATTCAAAAAACTTATAGCAATAACTTGACATCAAATCCCGATTTTCTAGTTTACCAGTAATACAGCTTCAGTAAGATGGTCTTTGACAAAACATTACAAATTTGTCAGCTTTTACTTACAATGTCCAAAATGCATTGCTGACTAGATGATTCAGAAAACTTGTAGCAATAACTTGACATCAAATCCTGATTTTCTAGTTTACCGGTAATACAGCTTCGACAAAACATTACAAAATTGTCAACTTTTACTTACAATGTCCCAAATGCATTGCTAACTAGATGATTCAAAAAAATTCTAGCAATAACTTGACATCAAGTCCTAATTTTCTAGTTTACCATAAGGCCAGGGAATGGCTCTGGCTCCTCTATACGACTATTTGTTGAAGTATTCTTTGGAGGAGCTGATTCTACATGAGGTGTGATAGGAACAAGATGACCAAACATTGTTTCATCTAAAAGCCCAAAAAAATGGAATTGCTTTATAGGGGAATGAGGGAGGTTGTGACTAGTCATTTGGAAGTTGTTAATGGCAGTATAAGCAGGGCTCAATATGTTGTACATATCTCTCAAAATTTGATGATGTTCAAATAGAGGGGTTGATGGAGTACTCAAACACATTGAACTGCTTCCCTCATGTGTTGAATTTGTATTGCTAGTCACTTGTTGGTCTGTAAGGGCAACATAGGTAGGGATTAATATGTTGTACATATCCTTTAGAATGTGTTGTTGTTTAGGTAGAGGGGTTGATGGAGTACTCAAATGCTTTGAATTTCTTGCAACATATTTTGAATTCCTATCCTTGACCATTTGCCTTTGTTCTTTTTTCAATTCTCTCACCCTTCATTGCTGCAACTTTTCTTCTTCCTTTTTTTATCTCTTTAATTGTCTTTCAAGCTTCTGCTCTTCCCTCATTTTCTTGTCTTCAATTAGATGGATTTTATTTGCCTTTGCCTATTGTTTTTTACTTACTTTTAGTTCCTCAAGTTCTATTTTCCTTGCTTCTTGCTGCTCATGCAAGATTAGATAATCATTTGTGGTAAGAATTTGGGACTGCCTACCTAGCCTCAGTGCACTATCATCCAAGGGATTGGGTCTCTTATGAACCATTTCAATTGGTAGCTTGAGAAAATTATTTAATGAGCCTTGACTGCATCTCACTTGTTGGTCTGCTATTTCATTACCTTCAAAGTTCTTCAATGAACCTTCATTGCATTTCACTTGCTGCAATGTTGTATCAGTAGCATCTAAATCTGTAGTTTCCCAATCTATGGTATCTACATAATAATGAATAACCTTGGTTGTTGGAAGTGGAGGAGGGGAAGGCATGGATAATGACACTTCTTCATTTTCAAAATCAATGTACATTCCAGGGTTGTTGGCAGCTTCTTTAACCCAATTTAGTGGGTTAACTTGTGTTGGTAAGCTCATGGCATCCTCTTCTTCATTTGACTATCGTGTTTAGCTGACATGAGTAGCTAAACTTATGCTGTCATTCACTTCATTTGTTAGTGTTGATTGCTCCCTTTCCATTTGTGCCAAACAATTTTACACATCAACCTCTTCATATCTAGCTAACCTTAAAATGCTTGCAATACCTGGAACCTCATTTTCTTCTTCAACAAAGAATGATTCACTTGGTATTCCTACCAACCAATTTGTCAAACTAGTGCAAGGTATACCCCACTTTTTTCCAATTGCTCTTATGGAGAACTTATTGTCTTCGACATCCTTGATTGTACCATCCATATCTTGTTCTGTCCTTTCCCCTCTCTTCATCTTTGCCTTCATTCCATGTTTTTGAGCAGAACTAGTAGAAACATCAATGTTAATTGCACTGTCATTAACTGGACTACAATCAGTGTTATTTTCAGGTGGGTTGATTGAAGTCTTAGCATCATCTAAGTCAATTACATTCAATTTGACTCCCCTTGGTAACCTGGTCCTAGGCCTTCGACTTGTTCTTCTAGATCTTCTCTTTCTTGCTGCCATAATGCCTAAATAAAATGATGTCATTTAATAATTGTTAGCAAAAAACATGTAATGAATGTTCACCATGAATGTTATACATCAAACTTCATGATCCTTCATGACAATGAACATTAGATTTCCACGCCGCATAATAAATTTGATTTGAATGCTTCTGTATGGAAAAAAGTTTAACACAGTTAAATTCAAAAGTATTCAAATCAAACTTATGTTATCATATGTCTCTTCATCATGGATCATGGATCATGGATGGTGATCAATAACATTGATGGTACAAATTCATTACATATGCATAATGAGAAGGTTGAAATTGAAATAACTACAATGAAAAGATTGAATTGAAAAAGATTCTTTCTAAAACATCATTACACAACTTTTTTCATAATCTTTTTTTCAATCTAATACATGATGTACATAATAGTATTATATATATATATATATATATATATATATATATATATATATATATATATATATATATATATATATATATATATATATATATATATATATATATATATATCAATCAGATGCAAAAACAAAGGAAGAAATGACACTTAGAAAACAGTGACCTAGCGTATCCACTAAATATCACAAGGCCCAAAAAATTGTAAACATAGTATATGAGAATAGAGAGGAAAATGCTTTCTTGTGCAAAACCAATGTAATTATGTATAGCTTCTCCAAATTTCCAGCATGTCTATTCAACGTGTACATCATAATATTTGAGTTCTTACTAACATGATGAAATTGATCACTGTTCCACACTTGAATAGGTATCATGGGGAGCAGATTCAGACCTATACTTGGACTACACCATTGACATAGTGAGCTATAACATTTAATAGACCAAAATAATAGAGAACCTTATAAAATCCCAAGGGTCGTTTGATCTGCACAATCTGATGGCTTTATAATTTATCCAAGACAATACCTTTGGTTGCAGATTTAGAACAACATACACAACATGCATAGTCCACAGGCTTTGTTTCATTTAAAAATGGCAAGCTTAGGTTTCTAACATCCCAGATCAGACACACAAACAATAGAATCATTATTTGAGGTCTTGAACTATGTTGCACCACTTGGACTATCATAGATCTCAATGGCATTAGTGATATCATTCTCATCATAAGTAATCTTTATACAACATGAAATGCTCTAGCTATCCAAATTGTTTGCAACAAGTTCTCCTTCAAATCCACCTACAACCAGAAGATTTTTCTTGACACACATCATACTAATATGAATCTTTCCTAGACCTTTTTGTATAGCATGAAGATTCTTTTGAACCTCATCTTCTTTTGATGGTTTAACTGTAACAACATTGAGAACTGTTGTGCTTCTCTGGCTCAATGAGCATCCATGCATAACAGAGTAACCACACACAAATGAGATTTATCAACTGAAATGGACAAATATAGATTTCACTAGTCTTGCATTATAGTGAAACTCAAAAAACTTCCTATTTTTCCTCATAGACTTGCACTTCTTATCTAGTACAAACTACTTGGACTCCACCTCTTTAATCAAAATACTTGGACTCCACCATTGACACAGAGAGCTATAACATTTAACAGACCGGAATAACATGCTGAGAATAGATACGTATATCATTAAAATTAAAAAGGGCATTGAAATATCAAGAACACCAAGTTAAATGTGAACAGGGAATGTTCCACTCTGAAATGTTGTTATTAAAAGGGCATTGGAATATCAAGACCACCAAGTTAAACATGAACAGGGAATGTTCCACTCTGAAATGTTGTTATAAGATGTTTCAGGACTATAATTCCTACACAACAACTATATTTTCATCACCTCTAGGCACTGCAACAGATTTTTGAATTATAAAGTCAAGTCCCACTGCCATATCTTTTAGTACTAGCAACTTTGGACAATGATTCAGGTTTACAAAACATGAAACCACTTGCAATCAGAAATATAGGAATCAAAAATATTTTTGTCTACCAAGAAGAAAATGCTTGGTAACGTATCAATATAAGAACATATTATATAAATAAATATAAAAACCTGATTTGAGAAGAAGACAATGTGCCACCTAAGCCTTGTAGCAGTTTGCAAGTCTGATAATCTGATACTTGTTGCAGGTCTGATATTCTTTGTGACTCGTTAGAATGAAAATGATGATATGAATCATTCGTTCATTTTATAGATTAATTCCCTCCAATTTTTTGAAATTCGGCATTCCATGGATAGAGAGCCAATTTTCAAATTTGATCTATTAATTGTGTGATTTGATTTTCATTTGAAATGGGCACGGATACGTTATACATTTTGAAATTTGGTGTCACTAATTTTGTGATTTGATTTTTTAAATGGTGAGCCTCACATTTGTTCATTTACTTTACAGGTACTCTGAATCTAGTTGTTGAAGTCTCCAAGTTTGGCATTTATTGTACAATATTAATGGGAGAGATGGACTGATTTATTAGAAATAATATTTTGTAATTATGTCAAGTTTGGTACCTGTCATTGTTCATTACAATACTAGATTAATTGGTTGAGGACCCAGTAGTTGTACATTTAATATTTTATATAGAGTAAGAAGCATGTATTGATGTTGACAAGAATGTGTCTATAGGTGGACAAAGTAATTGGAAGATTGTACAAATTTGAACATACTATTTTAATATAGTTTTGTTATAAATTCAGATGTGAATTTTATTTGGAATAAATTACATTATCTTTTGTTCCATTTAGAGCTAAAAGTTGAAAAGGGATGTTTGTTCATGTTGTACTATTGAATGGAAGAGCTTAAACAGTCGGCACGTTGTAACGTGCCAACTACTAAAAAATTTGAAAAATCTCCTCGACTAACCATTTTTGGGCGGATTTTTCGACAAATCATGATGTTCGAAAGCTACAGACGAATCAACTGATCTGCATTGTTGAATCTATCGAAACAATTACAGGTAAAAAATGTGAAAATTTTTAGTCGGCACAACTCACCGGCTGTTTACGGTGGGCGCTATTGAATGGGTAGTTGGAAAAAAATTGGTCTATCAATGATACATGTTTGACAGGTTTAAAAGCAATAGTTATTAATACAAAAAGTTACTTTTATTGATATTTTTATATTCAAGCAATAACGAAAATATGTTCTACTAATGGATCAAATTATGACAATTACCCTCCCAACCATTGGAACTATCACACCTATTGGGTCTTTTCCCCTATGTTTTACTCTTCGGTTTGTATTAAAAAGCAACAAGTGTTCCTAACTTGCGTGGGGGATTTCAAAATTCAATAGACTTTGTTCACGAGATATATTTGTCGTGGGGAAATTTTGCTCTCCTATTTAGTATTTTTTATTTAGTTTTTCTTTCAAAAATGTAATAATATATTCATAAGTATTATATAGTTATAAATTCGACTGTAAATCGACAGAAGTCCGTTACATCCTCGAGCGGTCGATTCTTTTTGCATAGCCAGCACGGCTATCTATTTCTCTGATTATTTAAAGCGGATACATTTGATAATTTGAATCAATGTGAATCCAACCTAAAGACTGGCGAAGTTTTCGATACCCGCCGTCTGTCGTCATATGCATTCCGTGCATTTTAATGTCCATCTGCCTCTTTTTTTTGGGTATGTTTAACTCTTCGGTTTGTATTAAAAAGCAAGTGTTCCCAATTCACGTGGGGGATTTCAAAATTCGACATTGTTGAGGGGATATATTTGTCGTGGGGAATTTTGCACTCCTATGAAATATTTGTCATTTTTTCTAAAATGTAATAATATATTCGTAAGTATTATATTTTTCTTATTGTTCATTTAGCATTTGGATGTACATTTTATTGTATTTATTAATTAATTGAAATTTAGAATAATATGAATTTTAATTTTAATTAATTAATAAATACGGTCAATGTGCATTTCCGATAGACATTGTCTTATACTTTTGTATATTTATTTTTATATATTTGTTATTTATTTCTTATTTATATATTCTTATTTGTATTTTGTACATTCAATCCATATTTTCAAATTTTCATTTCAATTTTAACATTCATTTTAATGTCATTTAGGATTGGCCAAATTCAACTTGAAGCATGCAAGAATGAACCTAAAATGTAAGTATTCAAATCTAAAATCTAAATTTCTCACCCCTTCGTACTAGTTGCTATGAGTCAACTTAACACACATTTATACAACATGTTGTTATGTCACGATATTTAAAGACATCAATTTGTGCATCTAAACATTATCTAGAAATAGGAGAATTATTAGTATAGTTTAATTTCTAAGGGACAAAGAATCAAATCCAAGAGGAAAGAGGGTTACCATTGTCCAGAATCTACAGGCATGTGAACCCAGAGTGTAATACGTTGTAAATTTGACTATAGTCGAAATAAATTTGACAAAAATCCATTACATCCTCAAGGGGTAGATTATTTCTTCATAGCCAGTATGACAACATGCCACGTGTTTACGTGAGAGTGTCGAGGATTGGATAAATTTGATAATCTGAATCAATGTGAATCCAATCGGTAATGTGTCTAAAAAGTGGTGAAGTTTAAGATACCCCGCTGGCTGTCATCGTATCTATTCTGTGCATTTTTATGTCTAGCTATTTTTTGTATATTTGACTCTTCAGATTATATTAAAAAGCAAGAAGTGTTCCCAACTTGCATGGGGGATATCAATATTTGACAAACTTTGTTGAGGAGATATATTTGTCGTGGGGAATTTTGCACTCCTATGCAGTATTTGTCATTTAGTTTTTCTTTTTAAAATGTAAAATGTAATAATATATTCATAAGTATTATATTTTCTTATTGTCCATTTAGCATTTGGATGAATATTTGATTGTATTTATTAGTTTATTGAAATTTAGAATAACATGAATTTGAATTTCAATTAATTAATAAATATGGTCAATGCGCATTATCGATAGACATTGTCTTATACTTTTGTACATTTATTTAATATATTTGTTATTTATTTATTATTTATATATTTTTATTTGTATTTTTTAAATTCAATCCATACTTCAAAATTGTCATTTTAATTTTAAGATTCATTTATGTGTCATTTAGGATTGACCTAGTTCAACTTGAAGCATGCGACAATAAACCTAAAATGTAAGTATTCAAATTCAAATTTTGAATTTCTCACCCCTTTCTACTAGTTGTTATGAGTTGATTTAGCATACATTTATACAACATGTTGTTATGTCACAATATTTAAAGACATCAATTTATGCATCTAAACATTATCTAGAAATTAGAAGCAATTACAAATGAGAACCATTAGAGTAGACTTTAATTTATAAGTGATAAAAAATCAAATCCACGTCATTTGTGTATAGGCCATTTACATGTTCACAAATGTTGTTTCTACATCACTCATTGTCAGTAATTCAAGCCACCTAAGAGGTTGATATAGGAGAACATGATCACCTATTGAGTTGCCAATCTCCCCAATGTTGTCCCTAAACATTACTTTGACAATTCAACAACTGTGAAGACAATAAACAAATCAAGTTTAATTTTGACAAATCAATCTTGCACATCATAATAAATCATATGTACATGTCATATCAAGTCTACATTACTCAAAATTGAACCCACAACACTTAGGATTGAATGATAGAAGATTTTGAGAGTACATAGACTCTAACACATTCATCAGACTATAAGCATTAAATTTTAGACAATGGTGAATGACTTTGGCATGACATCTATAACATAAATCTACATAATTGGTTCTATAATTAAGTACTCTAATCCTCTTATTAGTTTATGCATATTTATTTCAATTATCTATTTAGTTGATTTAATATAAGTTAATCTCTTCTTATTTGATTACAATTATTTAATTAATCTAGATTGTATTTATGTAATGCAATTATTTTCATTACATAAATTAGTGAACTTGACTTATTCTACAACTCCTAGGGTTTTGTATTGTACATACATTTGTTTTCAATGATTTTTTTAGTGCAATTATTTACTTATTTGATTAGGGATTCATTATGCTTTTGTTTGATCATCTATTTCTTTGCAACTTTTAGGATTTCACTTACCATTTCTTGAGTTTATATCCTAGGCTGCCTATCCTTGCGTTGGCCTTATGGTTATGTTTGATACTTGTTTCAAATCGTATTATCAATTGATATTGTTTAAAATTTAGAAGCTCCCTTTCATCATTTCTATCCATCCTATTATCCTTTAGGCCTTTGACTATTACTTGTATGCCAAAATCTCTTCCAACTTATTTTTCTTTGAGGAGTAGATGATTAAATCCTTATATGGCTCAAATTATTACAAATGGTGTGCCTAATAATATTCCCATAGAGCGAAAGTTCAAAGTTGTGTATCACTTTAGGCTAGCTTATCAAGAAACAAATTTAAGTATTTGCAACTAAAAGTCATTTTTAGTCAAACGCATGTTCTATCTAAATTCATTCTAGCTAAATTAGATCGTAGCCATAACTCTCCTAGTTAGATGTGTAAGCTAGATGTATATGTAGCATCAATCTAAGACTAATTACAATAAAATAAAATAATTTGAAAAGACTAATGTTTTCACAAATCCTACTCACGTAAATAATATTTAAAAAATTAATCTAAAATTAACCTTTTGTAGATCTATATAACTATACTTTTCAAAATATAATTTCTTTAATATTTTAGTTAGTATTTATATTTTATTTTTTACTTTTACTAAAGGTAGGTCTTCTGAAGAGAAATACTAATGTTTATTAAAATAAATTAAAAAAATATGGTTTACTAAAGGAGAGATTCCATGTTGAGATGATATAATTATTTTATATTTTGAAAAAATAGTTAAGAAAAAAGTGGTGTCCTATCAAAATAATTATGTTTGTAGTACACACAACTTTTAACAATTGTTTAAAAAATATACTTATGAAAATGGGATAATAATTAATTCGTGTACTAAAAGTTTCAAGTTATAAATGTAAAAGAATAAAATTGAGGGAAAGGAAAAAATAATTTACTATATAAAAAAGTGGCATCTCTCTTAACTTCATTTTCATTATTTTATTAGAAACTAAATTAGAGTGTCAGTTTTTAAAAAAAAATATGTTCATACAAGTTTTTTTACAAAACAGATTATATTAAATACACCCAAAAAACTACATTTTATTAACATCATTTCAAAGTTTAAAACATATGTCATTTTCTAATGATTCAAATTAAAAAGTTAGATTAGTGTTGGCCATTTCATTTATAAAAGTGAGACATAAATTTGACTTTTCACCCCATAATTATAACATTTCCTTCTCTTAGTGAGCATGAAAATAAAGATTATGATCATAAGCCATGTGTAGTTGAATAATAATTTGTACAAGAACTTGCTAACCTATATAATCTTAAAAATCCTATAGAATTGTTAGTTATGATTCCCAACTTGTTGATTAATATGGCATTTGGGTTAGATACCTTACGAGCCATTAATGCTAAGGTGGTCCTACCTAGTTCTTTAACTAGTACATCTACTATATGTCTCCCATCCACTACCAATGTCTTTTTTATCATTACCTCAGATTGAATGATGTATCTTCGTTTGGTTCTCCCTCTAATTTTATCCCTCATATGTGTTACCTCCTAATCCTCTTACCATACCCAAATCTCAAATGCAATTTTTCACATCCATATCTCTTTATAAACCATTACAACTTCACTTGCCACTTCCATAGTATGATTCAATCATGGATATAAGGTCTTATTAAAGACAATCTATTCATGTAGTCCAAACAAAGAAATAGGAAATTCAATGCAATAATACACAATATAAGTTAATTACTAAAAATATATAAAAGAAAGAATGGAACAAAATTATTGCTTGATGTAATATTTTAATATGATAGAATTCTATAGAAATCCGAGAACAAGAGTTCCTATCACAATGTTATACGTTAGAAAATATAGGCCGAGAAAACAATATTTAGAACTTAAAGATATTCTTATGTATTCCATCTTCCTATTCCTCCCCACTCTCTATTGTTCAATTATTTTCCACCCTTTTATAGAGATCTCTTGGTGTTTTGGGGAAACACCAACCAATACTTAACAACATTGGTGCACAAATTCAAATATTTGTACAAATTCCTAAATAGGTTTTTTTGCTAAAGAACACATTGCATTTTATAATAAGGGACCAACTACAATATTAACATAGACATATTCTTGGTCCCACTATAATGTGGTGATTATAATTTTGAGGTTCTAGATGCATTAGGCAATACTACATAGTAAAAAAATTACATGTCACACAGTGGTGTTGAACTATGATTGTAGCCAAAAATGAACGTTGTGGTGAGAATTGGCCTCTATAGTGAAAAAAATGAATACGAAGCTCCAATGTACCTAAAAAGTAAAAAAATTAAAATAAATATTTTTAGGTGATATTGGATTTCCTAATCCCTTTTAGACAATCCTACATTAAAGCCATCCAAGGTATAATAGAATTTTACACTAATTGCTCAAAATTAAGAAAGTGAAAAAGGGTGCTTTGGATACCAAAGACAATCCATTTCATCTTCAATAATTTGTATCCTTCCCTAGGGTCATTCCTCTCCATCTAATGAGATATTGGTTTTACTTCTTTCTCTTAGTTTCTTACTTATATGCATATTCAAAGCTTCTTCTATCTCATCTCATGGCTTCTCAAAAAAAAATTATTTCTAATCAAATTCGTATAGTTATTAGGTTTTGCCAGCAATATATTTAGCTCCATGATAATCATGTAGATAAGAAAAATTGAATATTGGTGAGATATGCAAACCTTCTTATAAGTCAAAATCGTAAGCATTCCTAGAAAATTTATGAAACACTCTATAAGGATCCAATGTTCTAGTTCTAAAATTTATTATAGGTTCCCTTACAAAACCTTTCCTTCCTTAAATGTAGCATAACTAAATCTCCCTTTGAGTAATTATTTCCTCCCTTGTGTTCATCTACATCGGTTTTATATTTTTTTTACTCTTCTCAAAATAATTCCTCACTTGTGCATGCACCTCCTGTTGGCAAGAGACACTGTGTTGCTTCATAAGTGTTGTCATTGATGGCAACAAAGTCTATCCCACACATCCACAGTACATAATATGCCTTCACTGGAAGTCAGATTGAAGAATGTTTTGGTCCGGTGAACAAGAATAGAGTATGCAACAAGGTCTGACAATCAGGTATGAATCTCTCAGATGGTGTAACTCAGTAAGTTGAGGACATGGACAAGTCAAGAGGGGTATCATGACTACTGTACTCTAGAGATTTAGCCTCCGGTGATAATTCAAGTAAAAGATATGAGCATCTGAGTGTTGGGTTCCAATCAAGCAGAGCAAACAAAGGAAGAATTGATCGACAAAGTATCATACTTCAATCCGAACAAGTAAAAGGTGTTGATCAAGCAATCTGTGGGATTATACATTGTTGGATGACATGATTTATGACTTCTATGCCTATGTTTTTGATACACATTACAAATCAAGCATGGATTCAGCTAACAGATCAGTAACTTCCAAATATCTTAAGTGTTCTTGTTGCCGACTAGAAAGTTGATGATCTAATCCTTGATGTGGATATATATACCAGATGGGTTCCAACATGTAAGTGTGTGTGGTGAAGGTGTGAAGAAATAAGGTGCGAAGAAAAGTAGGGATAAGTGTGAGAACAACAATTCAAGTCTGGTATGTGACTGAACAACAACATTGAATAGAGGAAGAATGAAGTGCATTAGATCAGTATATTGTGCCTAACCAGAACTGAACTCTTGCATTTGTAGATGCTTCTTATCAGTTCAAACACTTGATTATCTTCTATAAGTTCTATAGATAGTGATTCTCTTATAGGTAGTGTGCCTCTATGAGTAGTGTGCTCAGGTAGTGAGCCCTAATTGGCAAGTGCCAAATTTGTACTCCTTATTCTTTTAATAGAGAATACAATCTTGGGTTAGTCACCCCATGTTTTTTCCCTTAGCAGGGCTTCCACATAAAAATCCTTGTGTTATGTGTTGATTTCATTTTTTAGTTCTTATGATTGTGTTTGCTTCTATGTTTTGATAAAACACTAAATGCTAAGATAAGAAAAGAAAGAAAGAAAGATAAAAGTTATAAAATAACTAATTCACCTCCCCTCTCAATTATTTAGATTGTTCCAACAATTGGTATCAGAGCAAGGTTCCTCTGAACAAAGCCTAATAGCTTGAGGAAGATCTAGGAATCTCAATGGATGCATATAGTATGAAGGAACAACTTCAGTTTGCCCTAGATGATCTTGAACAATCCAACTCTAAAGTCAATAATTTGAGAGAAAGACTCAAACAAGCTGATGAATTCATAAATGAGATAAAAGAAAAACTTAGTATTTCTGTGAAAAAGAGAAAGGAACTACTTCAAAAATTAGCCAATCAGAGTGAAGTCAATGACACTAATGAAGATTTGAATGAGAAAAATAAGCTATGTGAGAAGTTGTCAAAAGAAGTCATTATGGTAAGGCATGAAATGGAATCAGGGGTTATGAGATTCACCCAAGAAATTGAAGAAAAAAGAAAGATTGAAGATAATCTAAAACAATCCCTCAAGGAGAAAATAGAGGAATGCCACAAAATGGACAGAATAATTAGGCATCTTGAATCTGATCTTGAAGAAGCTAAAGATAATGAAGAACAACATGAGAATTAGATAGGCACTCTTAAACAAGATCTTCAAACTGGAAATGAAGACAAAGAAAAATTCAAGATAAGCTCAGTCCAACTTGAAGTTCTTCTTGAATGCCAAAAGAGGGTAGATGACAAGCATGGCTTGGGATATGAGAAAGGTGAAAGCTCTAGATCCAGTTAGAAGAATTTTGGATTAAGAAATTAAAGAAACAGGGCTAGAAGACCTCTGGTAAGGCAACCAAATGCCCAAAGATATCCATCCTTCAATGGATGCTACTTCAATTGTAATAATTTCGGTCATAAAGAAACTCAGTGTAAGAGGAGAATTAATTAGAATAATCCATCCTTCTCCAAACAATGTTTTAATTACAAAAGGTATGGTCACAAATCTCATGAATGCAAAAATATGCAAATAAACAATTCATTCAATGGTAGATGCTTTGCATGCAATAGAATGGGACATATGGCTAATCAATGTAGTTCAAGAGGATATCAATCAAATAAGCCAAGAAATGGTGTATGTTACAATTGCAATAGATCTAATCATATTGCCAAATGCTGCAGAAGCAGAAATTAGGATAGAAAAGGTCTAGTGGAACATGATCAGAAATAAGATAAGGGCAAAGGGAAAGTGAATGCAGATGAAGTTCAAAAGGAGATGAGCAAGATTTGGGTAAAGAAGAGTATAGAAAATACTAGGGATGGATCTATACTGGAATCTGCTGCTGATATTCCTTCTGGAAACTAAAAGGGTGAGCTCTAGCTCAGGGGGAGTCACAAAGAAAAATAATTTCCCCCAGCTAGTCAACGATTGCCTAAATTTAGTACATTGAGTAAACATCTGATGTTACAGATTAAAGGGTTCTCGGGAAAACCTCCAAATAACCTTCAATCAAAATGTGAAAGATCTACATGGAGTTTTGCAAGATTTATAACCATTCAAGTTAATCCAGTTTTGACAGCTATCTGGTAAAGCATAATTTCACAAGTAGATTTGGTATGATTCAGAATTGAAATGCTTTGATTTGCAGACCCATGGCATGATTGAAGAAAATAAGATACACTGTCAATCCTCACTAACAATGATTATAAGTTCGACGCAGTTATTCAAGAATATGTCTCTTAAAATAGGACAAGCAGATAACTTAAGTTGTGCATTTATTACAAAAGGAAATTAGGGTTTGTACAAGGATAAAAGGGTTCCTTCACTCATTATTTACACACCTGCACTCACAAAGAAGAAAAGAAGAGCTTTGTAAAGAAGATTCTACAATTCACTCAAGATCAACTAAAAATTGAATCCAACCAACGATTCATTCCAACTCTTGTTTCAAACCCTAAAAGCATGAAAAGGTACTTCCATTCTAAAAATCTCTCTCTAAATCTTTTGCAAAATGGCTACTCCAATAGTTGTCAAGATTTTTGATAGGCTGAGACCTAAATTCAAGAAACACCCTTAAAAATCTCTAGAAGTTGATCCCTTAGGGACATTTTCTAGCATTCTGCATGGAGTGTTGCATGTAGAAGATGTTAGGGTTTATATCCATGCCAACAATGATGAATTTGGAGACTCAAAATTGATGGATATTTATCAAAAATAGCTAATAGATGAAAATTTTGAACTCAAACCTGAATTCAAGGCCCTCTCGAACAAGCACTTCAGACATTGCATACATTTTCAATGTGTTCCAGAAGATTATTGGGTCCGATATGTTCTAAGCAAGATGCATGATAATTTTATGTGGCTAATGATGCCATTCAAGATAACTAAAGATGCCATCAGGGCAGTGACCATACTGCATTCATCCAGTGGGTTACCTGTACTTAAATCTATGAAGAATCAAATAGTAACTAAAGCCACCAGATCTAAATTTGACAAAAGAGTAATGACCATAGATGACATCATAGATCTGAATGTCAAGTTTTCCTCAATGATAATCAGTTACAAGATCTATCATTCAAGCAGGGAGAATTCTGTGTCAGGCACATCAATCTATGCAGCATATCAAATGTTGAGGGAAGATGCAGATTATGATCTATGTGAGCTTCTTCTAAATCAGCTATTAGAGAACTTGCAAAAGATCAAAAAGGATAAGAAAAATTCCTTTAAATATGGTAGTCTAATACTATGTCTATTCTTCTATTATATGAATGAACTTCCTGGATCAATTGGTTGGATCTGGTAAAATGATAAACCAGTTGTAATTTAGATTAGAGATTACATGTATGGACTTGGTGATGCTCAAGCCAAAAACATAGCCCTCTGGGGGTACTTTAAGATTTCCAAAGCATGATGTAAGCCAGAGAGAGAATACCATAGTCCATAGTTGAGAAATACAAGGACACGATTTTCTTCATGGTTGACATTGATCAATGTCTAATGTAGGCAGTCGAGCCAAGAACTGTTTGGATAATGCCTATGGGATATGAGGTTGATGAAAAAATCTTGGAGCTACATATTCAACACCTACTGAGCCAGCTTAAGGACACTGAAGCAGAAAGGTTTGGCACCTTCCAAGAGCTAAGTGTAAAAATACATGTTGAGTTAAGATAGCTGGAGATGAAGAGGAAAGTAAGAAGGGAATTTGAGGAAATTGCCAAAAGATTTGGTTTATCAAAGGAGGCTACAGATGCAAATAGAGAAAGAATGGAGAAGGCTGAGAAAGAGAAATAGGAAGCAAAGAAAGGAAATGTTCCGATGCAAGCCTCCTCCCAGACTAGATCTTCTAAGAGCTCTACACTTGTCACTCCTAAAATATCAAAGGCTACTAAACCAAAAGTCAAGCCATTTGGTAAAAGTGAAAAGAGAATGAAGACCAAAGCCTTAAGAACATATACAAGCCATAAGGATGATGAAGAAATAGAATTAGATGAAGAAATCAAGAAAATGAAGAAGAAGAGAACATCCAGAAAGTTCTTTGCTAGCAGAGATGAGGAAGAGAAGGTAGAGGAATTTGTTGAAAAGCCAACTCTTTCCATTGATAACATCATCAAGGTAGTAACTGTGGATGGGAACTTGCAGCCGGTGACCGAGTTCTATGATGCATACAGTGATGCTGAAAAGAGAATTCTGGAAGAGGCTACTATCAGGTACTTGAACATTTACAATAAAGCCTTCATTGAAATTATATCTTTAATTCCTAAGATCCTAGAAAAGGTACTTGAGATAAGAAAAGAGAATGCAATGGCAAAAGACCTAGAGATTCAGGAGCAGATAGTAATATAGCTTTATCCTTCCATCACTCCAAAACAAATGGACATGATTTTCAAGGAGTGTAAGAATGAGTACCAGAGCAAGGCAAGAATGAACAAAATCATGCTTGGAGAAATAGACAAAGTAAAAAGTGAAACTAAAGATATCCTCTAGAATGCTTTAAAAAGATTCAATCTTCCTATTATAGAGGAAATAGGGGAAGAATCCTCTACCATGGATGTTGAAGGATTAAATATAAGCAATGAAGAATCTTCTGACAAGGATGTAGAAGGATCAAAGAAAATAGATGAAGAGAAGCCTGAGGACTTAGATTCCTCTGTTCTGGAAGAGGAAGTTCATGAAGCAGTAAACACAGGTGACATCTCTCCTCTAGATCCTACTACATCTATGACAGACATTCCAGACTCTAAAGTTGAAGGAGAAGGTAGAAGAGAGGAGAAGAAGATTCAAGAAGAAGAGGTTAAGGGAAAAGAAGAAGAACAAGCAAAAAAGACTAATGATGACTCTTCTGATATTTCAAAGAAGTCTCAATCTCTAACAAGAGACATTGCAGAGACAGTGAAGAACTTCTTCAACAAAGAAATGATGGAGCTGGATGAACTTGAGCTATTTCAAGGACCACTAAATTTTGACTCTCTCTCCTCGATTCAGATAATGAAAATAACATCTTTTTCTCAAGCCAAAGCAAAAGAAAAACTTTTGAAATCTCACATGGAGGACTGTGAACTATTGGAGATTGCATCTGGAATGATGAAGAAGATCATGTCATCCTATCAAAAGGATCCTTCGGCCCCACCATCTGGTAACTTGAAAAACTTAGTAAATTATGTTAACACTCATTTTGAATCTCTTGAGAAATCAGCAGAAGCAAAGGTCCGAAAGGAGTTTCTGGGAAAAAGATTCACTGAGGTGCAAGGACTTGTTGCAAATGATAGGAGGACTCTAGATATTAGAATAAAGAGCATTGAAAATGCTCTTAAAGATGGTGGGGACCTATTCAAATTTTGTCTGACTTGGCCTAAAGTGACAAAAGATATTGAGGAGAAAGTAAAAGAACAGGAAGAAAAATTGTCAAGCCTAGTTCAAAATTTTGATCCTCTTTCCTCCTCTCTAATGAATCAAGAATGCTAGGCTATTGTTATCATAAATGAAATAAAGAGGTTGGACAAAGAAAAGAAGAACATAATGAACAGAATGGGTGAACTCAGAGGGATAATTATCCCTAAGCTAGAGGCAATGCATGAGGCCTTGACAGATTCTCAAACCACAGCCTGGACCAGTGATCCAGCAAATTTAAGAAGGGCAGAAGCATATGCATTTTTGTTGAGTGGTCACATCTCCATTTTGGATAAGATGAAGCAGAGCTGGGCCACAAAGTTTGTCAAGTTGAAGACTACTTTTGCGGATATACTTAAGTATATGTAAGTATAACATATGATTTATATATACTTATGTGGCTATGTATAGGACAATTTTTGCAAAATTTTGGTATGTGGATTCTACCATTTTCCATTGATGTCAAAGGGGGAGTGAGAAGTAGTGAAAAATGTGGAATCCAGCTAAGGGGGAGCTTCGATAAAATAGTGCAAAAGATAGAGCATCAGTGAAGGAGGAGTTACTGCGACACTTAGACATTTTTCACTAAGTGTTGCCATCAATGCCAAAGGGGGAGATTGTTGGAAAGAGTCACTGTGTGGCTTCATAAGTGTTGTCATTTATGGCAACAAAGTCTATCCCACACATCTGCAGTACATAATATGCCTTCACTAGAAGTCAGATTGAAGAATGTTTTTTTTCTGGTGAACAAGAACAGAGTATGTAACAAGGTTTGACAATCAGGTACGGATCTCTCAGATGGTGTAACTCAGTAAGTTGTGGACTTGGACTACTGTACTTCAGAGATTTAGCCTCCAGTGATAAATCAAGAAAAAAATATGAGCATCTGAGTGTTGGGTTCCAATTAGGTAGAGCAAATAGAGGAAGAACTGACTGACAGAATCAGACTTCAATTTGGATGAGTAAAAGGTGTTGATCAAGTAATATGTGGGATTATACATTGTTGGCCGACATGATTTATGACTTCTATACTTATGTTTTTGATACGCATCACAAATCAAGCATGGATTCAGCTGACGGATCAGTAACTTGCAAATATCTTGAGTGTTCTTATTGCTGACTAGAAAGTTGATGAGAATCCTTGATGCAGATATATATACCAGATGGGTTCTAGCATGTAAGTGTGTGTGGTGAAGGTGTGAAGCAATAAGGTGTGAAGAAAAGTAGGGATAAGTGTGGGAACAACAATTCAAGTCTAGTATGTGACTGAACAACAACATTGAATAGAGGAAGAATGAAGTGCATCAGATCAGTATATTGTGCCTAACTGGAACTAAATTCTTGCATTTGTAGATGCTTCTCATCAGTTCAAACACTTGATTATCTTTTGTAAGTTCTGTAGATAGTGAGTCTCTTGTAGGTAGTGTGCCTTTGTGAGCAGTGTGTTCGGGCAGGGAGCCCTAATTGGCAAGTGCCAAATTTGCACTCCTTATTCTTTTAACAGAGAATACAATCTTGGGTTAGTCACCCCATGGTTTTTCCCTTAGTAGGGTTTCCACATAAAAATCCTTGTGTTATGTGTTGATTTCATTTTTCAGTTCTTATGATTGTATTTGCTTCCATGTTTTGATAGAACACTAAATGCTAAGATAAGAAAAGAAATCAATAAAGATAAAAGTTATAAAATAACTTATTCACCCCCCCCCCTCTCAATTATTTGTATTGTTCCAACACCTCCTCCTTGCCTTGTCCAAAGTCTTTTGCATATACACTAACATTCTCACCATCTAAAATACTCAACAAATCTATAAGACCTTTAGGAGATGTCCCATACACAATCTAAAATATCATTTTGTCTATAGGCATATTTATTAATCTATTAAGTTAAAATTCAACTTGCCCTAGTAAATAATATCACTACACTAGTTTATCTCCTACAAAACTTCTTAAGAGATTAGCCAAACTCCTCTTAGCAACTTCTATTTGGCCATCTAGATATATGGATTGTATGTATAACTTTAATTTTACTATGTACAAAACCTTTTCCATAATGTGCAAAAAAAGTTACCTAAGAACTTAGTATTCCTATTTGAGGCGATACTCTATGGAAGCCCATGTAACATGACTGCTTAATTGAAGAACAAATCTACAATACTAGTCACATCATTTGAATTTGGAAAATGAATGATTTGCACCATTTTTGAAAATTTGTCGATCATATGAATATATAACCATTACCTCTCTAAGTTCATGACAACCCAAGGACTAATTCCATAAACAATTCCTCCCAAGGCTTGTCTAGTATTAGTAGAAAATTATGCAATCCTATATTCTAGGCTACACCTTTTATAGCCTAAAACACTTTACATATTTAAACAAATCTCTTGAAATCTTGGTGCAAATATTGATAGAAATATCCTTTCCCCAACATTGACAAAGTTTTATCCACACCAAAGTATCCTCCAATCCCTCCATTATATAGTTCTTAGATGAGATTCTTTGTCATCAAAATCTATAGCATACACAATTATATCCTCTTGAACAAATATCCTTTGTCAAGAAAATAATCCTCAAATGAACCTTTACCTCCAACATAAGGTTCCATTAAACTTCTCCATGCATCCACAAAATCTATATCTATGACATTCAAATCCTTTATTATTTCCACACCTACCTACTTAGTTGTTTTGGTAACCAAAATTTTTTATCTTCTACACAAGACATATACAAATTTATTTATTTTGTCAACTACATGCTTAAGAGCGAAATAAAAACCTTTGAAAATATTCTACTCATCATGATAATGTATTTAGTTCAACTTTACCTAACTATCAATAAACCTCAAAACCTAATGATTAGTATACAAAAAGAACTCTCTTTACAACAAATCATGCATCCACATGTGTAAAGATTAAACAATTGCATAAAACTCTTAATAAAAAATTGAATAGTTCTACTTAGTTTCATTTCAATTCTTACTAAATAGGTAATGGGTTTACCTTATTGGATTTAAATGACAATAATGTATTTATATGGCTTCATAATCCACTTGAAAAACCTTTTCAAAATTTGATAGTGCCAATGCTAGTTCCATAATTACCTTCTTCAAGAGTTCAAAACCCATCTATATAGTAGTTTTCCAATCAAATCCTCCCTTGTATATGCAATGTGTTGAGAGTCTGTTAGAGGTCCACATATTCCACTAATAAATCCTATGAACATGTAAAAAAATTCTAACCCATGAACAATCATCTCCTCTATTATACTTTGTATACCATCCATTCAATATTTCCTCAAATACTTTTAGGATCCATCCTCAATCCATCTTGAGATATTATAAATAATAAGTAAACCAACTCCTTTTCATAAAATTACACATCTTTAAATATTTATACACAACTTATACTTCCTTAACTATGGTACAATGTATTCCATACATGTTTAAGATGCTCTTCTCTTATCTTACTAAACACCAAAATATCATTAAAATAAATAACAAAGTTACCTGGAAGAAAGGATTTATAACTTGATTCATTAATCTCATAAGGGTACATGGTACATAGGCACGTCTAAAGAGAATGACTATCCATTCATATAGTCAATACTTGGTTCTAAAAGATATCATCTATTCATCTCCTTCATGGATTTTGATATGATGATGTCCATTTCTAAAATCAGTCTTGGAAAAGTAGCAGGATCCACTCAAGCAATACATTAGGTCATCCATGTGGAACAATATAAACCTAAACTTGATAGTGATATTATTGATAGAATAGGATCCTATAGGGCCTGTGCAAAAAGATGGGAGGCCAAAAAGGGGCCATAAAAATATTTTTAAGTTGAAATAATTTATAATATGATCACATTATAGAAATAATAATGTTCTCTTGTTATAACATGATTATGCTATGTTTTATAAGTGCAATCCTAAGGCTTGGTCACTACCAAGCCTAAACATTATCACATTATCATGTTATCTAAATTAGTTAGCACCAAAACTCCCATGCCATTTGAATCACCAACCCATGGATTGCAATAAGTATCCCATAGAGTTGAATACTCTAGCACACAAGTATCAATCCCATTGATCTCACTAATCTTCACCAATATTTTCTAACAGTATGATCCCAAGGAACTCGTAGTTTTGATATCTATGGATCCATCTAATTAGTCCATTTCTTAATGAAACCCACTATTTGTGCATGTAACTTCATCATTACCATCTTGCATCAACCCAACATCATTCCCATTCTATAGGACTCATGAGTACACCATCTAGCAATTCTCTTGTTCGTTCCTCCAACTCATTATCTAAAGCCTATAAATATTTATCTAGTTTCTTATGCTAAAGGACTCAAGGTTAGTGGCCAATGAATAGAATTCAACAAAGAGTTGAAATCATTTGCACTTTTGGTTTTGTATTACCAAGGCGGGTGTACCTATACAACATCTAAGGATATCTCAACTTACACAATATGTTGTTATCCAATTAGATGGTTCTTAATGAAAATATACCAAGGAAATGAATGATTCCTATTAGATCAGCTTGGTCCTTTGGTAAATCAGTTCATACCAGTATTGAGAATAGGTTTCAACCCAAACTATTCTTCAAACAATAAGGAAATACAAAGGGTCATGATTATAGAGAAGGTTCCAACTGACACTTTAACACAATAATGGATCATTGCCTAATCCTAGGGCCATAGAGTCAAATTATAGAGAACAAATGTATCATTCAAGCAACCCTAACTTATTTCAATGGACTAATAACATTAATACCTTACACTAATATCTCCTAGACATGGAATTGTAGAAATATCCTTTAAACCACAATATAACATGAAATCAACTATATTTTACCCAAACATTTATTTTTCTCCTTGAAATAAAGTAAGAAATAACACACACATCACAGATAAATTGCAAAGATGAATCCAAAACACCCTTGATATCTTGTAATCATATTATTTTTAAAAGTACATGAATGGGGAAAACTCTATAACCAATTTGATTTGATACTCAGGATTGAAATGACATACATTGCTCTGCAGCTTAGAAGAAATGTGTATTGCAACTATTCTCTATTTACTAGACTAAAATACAATACACTACTACCCAAAAATGAGATTTAGAACCCACTCCTTACAAATGGCCTTGAATTTCCCTTTATAGGACAAGGGAGAAATAAGCTTTGAGCCATGTACAATTCTTGTTAGAAAAATAATATACCAAAATATATTTTTGAAGCACTAAAAGACAAAAAATATTTTCCCTTTCCCCTCAATACAACATCAAGAAAACCCATCTTCTCTTAATGAGAGTACATATAAAAATCAAATCATTCCCCATAGCAGGGAGGCCAATTGTCTTTGTCTTTATTTGTCCAAACGCTGGGCATGGAAAATAAGTCATCATGTCAATTTGATTCCCTACCATGGTAGTTAATCTTGTGTTTCTGAATTCAATCATCCACTGCATCTAAACACAACCAATTGTTATTATGCTTTACACTTTAGGCATGGATGCATGACTCCTCATCTTTCAATCTGGGGCTACCAACCACCAGAACCTTAAAGGTTCTTGAGGTAGCCACCTGCCAATGAAACAAGAAGTGTTAGAAAATTCCCTTTAGAGGAAGAAGTTGCAAGCATCTTCTCAAGCTAGCTAGACAACTAACTATTTCTATCAACTTACCCCTACTTCCCTACCACCAGCTAGCTCATCTTGATGAACATATTTGCATATGTTACAACTGGGTCTTTAATGAATACCTTCCTCTTGAGGGAGAAGAGGACAATGTAATGAGGCAATTTATCCTCTTTGTCTAGATTGAAGACACAATAACATAAAGTTATTGGAATGTCTAGACAGACAACCGTTTACCTCACCTGAATGACATTACAAAGAAGTGGGGAAATATGAGGAAGTTACAGTGCCTTGCTTCTCTCCTTGACCCTTTCCCATACCACTGATTCCTAGGAACCTATCTCCTAATCTTTAACACTGTAAGAATAGAGAAGTAGCCATGAGAATAAGGAGATATCTCTTAAGAAAATGGATGGTAAAACAAACAACCAAAATGAGAAATATACTACATTTTGTTCTCATAAAAGGATGGTGTATGTATGTGTGTATACAAGCTTCCATTTGTAGAAGACACGGAGAGACCCCTACGCCTTGACAAATTTCATTTTAATACTTTAACCATTCAAGTTCATCAGCTTGCATCAATGGTTGTACCTAGCCTTTAATTGGCAATCTCTAGAGATTTCAAACTACAACCAAAAGTAGAGAAAAAAAGGCGTGGTCCTGATAGTGATCACATTCTTTCTTGACTCAAAGCCCTAGATCTATAAACACTTCCATGAAAATCCAGTTGTGACTTATTACTATCTAAAATCTATGTACGAGATAAAAAAATCCTGAGTCCAATGTAACCCCTTTTTCTATAATGAGAATTCTGAGGCCAACTACTAAATTTATCACTTTACCCATCTCAATACCACTTCCTGCCTTACTCTTTCAAAATGTCAAGTGGAAAAGAACAAACAATTATGGATACCAAGCCCTAAAAACTCCTTTCCCACCTATTAGTTTCCTTATAAACTCATTACAATGTACTACGACAACATGAAAAGGTCTTCACAAAATTTGAAAACACTCAATTCCTTCCAAGTGTCATATCTAGCTATGCCCTAGAAGAGGACATTTCACTCAGAGAACCTAGCCTACCTAATAATAACAGAGGAACACTCTGTATATATGTTTGGTTTTACAATTTGGTTTCTAGATGACAACCCACAACCATCATTTACCATGCACTGCTAATCAGTCTTTTTGTGTGAATCTAGACTATCAGATTTACTCTGGGAGGTAGATCAATGGCAAGCATGTAGGGGCAGTAAGTGAAGGGTAGCCATTTGGAATTTTAAATTTCCACAGTAGATCATGCTTATTTGACAGTCTTTGCTAGAGTTTAAATTTGTTCCAGTGAAGGTCAAATAGCCCTTTATGACTTAGAGTCCCTTTTTCCATGGTGGTACCTCACATCTTTGCATTGAGTCATTTGAAACCTCGGTGAAGACTTTAGTTCTCGTAAAACACTATTACAGTTGACACCAAAGATATTGTGGACAAAAAAATCACATAATTCTTTTCACGACCCCATTGAAGCCTTAAAACATCCTCAGTGAAGAAAGGAATCCCTACGAAGCACTACTAGTCACTAGGACTGCCACTCTGGCTTTGTTGACTCGGGGAGCCTGCTTAGGAGCTCTAGCGGAGAGCCAAGTTTTCATGAAACACTACCAACTATAGAATTGTTATAACACATCAGCCAATAAAGATACTTCACAATCTCATAGAGACTCAAAAGGAGGCTCCACAAAGGAAGAAAATCCAACGAAAAGGAAGCATAACATTGTGGACTACTAACAAAGTACAACTTAAAAGGTAATTCATGTACATGAGAAAAGGTTATTTTAGAATAGGGCCTACTATTGGAAACCTTGTGAAGGAGTCAATGATTTTAAATGATAAGGAACACTTAAGTTATTACTTACTTCACCAAGTACTACCAATAAGCAGTCAACAAAGGATTAGAACATAGGATCCACAAAGGCCATTGTATTAAGGTTTAAGGCTTCTAGGGGTTCCTCAAGGGTTTAACAAACCTAAACAAATGAAACCTTGGGTAGAAAAATGCATAAAAATGCATATCCTAACAATGGATCTAGTTGGGGATAGTTGACTACAAGGTCAACATGAGGATCTAGATCTCCATGGGTAGCAAACCATGTGATCTAAATTTTACCTTGAAACCACCTGACTGCAAGTGGCCTGACCTCACAATTATCAGACAAAATCAAGTGGCTCTAGACAACAAAAAATGAAGGACCAAAACCTCCCTCTATCAAATATTTTGTTCTCAGATGACTACCTCAAACCAAACCTAAAAATGTTACCACCAAATGCCTATTCATTCATGTTTCTAGTGATGATCTCAATCGTACCTCTGAGATTGTTAATGTAACAACATTTCATGTTTATTTGAACTTTGAAAACTAGTATCCATTGAGATTCCTCATGGTGCATAAGACATATATCACATTTATCAAATAGATCATTACCACAAGCATTGTGACACTCTATGTCAGCAACAATATCATTATGCACCAAAGATGAGCTATGAAATGAAAAGATTCATAATCCTTCAGGAAAAATACATCGGGAGTATTCACTTCATCCTTTATCCCCACATTAAAATTGAAACATTCATAAGTAGTGTCTTCCTGGAATACCTTAATATCTATTTGTTCTGACTTATTTAAGTCATAGTTCAGCCCTAAATCTGATAAATCAGATTGATCAAAGGTGAAAGATTGATATATACCCACTAAGTGATCATCTAAATGATGTCCTTCATATGATAAGAAATCATTCTGTGTGATAAGAAAATAGTGTTCATACACAAGAATTTCTTCAATTTGAGTTCAATTATACTTAAACTAATTGAAGTGTTGTAGATCACCAATTCTATCATGTACTATAATGTCTTGTAAAGAAGATTCAACTTCAAATATAGCAAGATTCCTACCAAAGATTGAGTCATTACCTTCACAAGGTTGGACAACTCTAGTATCAATTGTATGTATGTCAGACCCTTGAACACGGGGTACTTAATTATTTCTTCTTAATTCAACAATATGTATATCTAGAAGAGTATTGGCTTCATTGGGTATAAGAAGATCTACATAATCTAAACTTTATGTTACACATAGGGTGCAATCCCCTTGACTGAGATTTTCAACATAATCTTGGAAATCTTCTTGTGCCTTGGGTTGATCTTCCTCAAACTCCTTAGGCTCTTCACACTCTTGGTCCTCTACAAAGAAAGGATTATCTCTACACCAATAAGGATTATTATTTGTTATAGCTGGTGAAGTCAAGGATCATCATAAAGGGGATTCTACCTTAGATTCATTCTTGCCATAATTACTTCTTCCTCTTTAGCATGAGGATTCAAATCTATCCAAGCATCGACATATTCCAAGTCGTCATAGTCCTCAAAGGAAGATACATACAAATTCTCAATGTTATTCATACCATCAACAACTACCCTCTTAGACTTATATTATGAGAATCTAGCAAGGTGGGAAACTTGTTAACCCATTGGAAAACATGCTTCTTCATAATCATTCATAGCAACACATTCTTTAACTGAGTCAATGCCTTCAATTTCTATTTCATAAGTGCAATCATAATCATCAAATGAATGATTATATTGACTGTTATTACAATTGACGTAGCAATGAGACTTATTTTCTATAAAGTCATGTTTCAACCCCTCAAAAAACATGTTTTTATACCCTTCATCATCACCAATCCTTTGAGTTGTTTCATCATGTTGGATACTTAGACACTTTTCTATTTCCTAACTAGCAAGACTACAATGAGGATTAATCCCATAGATCTCCCTTTGTTCATCATGTCTGTTGTCTGGAATATCATAACTACAATCCTCACCCACATATCTAATGAACTTATCATAAGAACCATTTCCTTCATTGCAATAGACATCTTTAGATCTTTCTTTCCTCTCATTTCCTATATGCAGAATGTTACCTCTGGGCTCATACATAACATTTAACCCACTATCATCTACATGCTTCATATTGTTCTCAATATCCATAGCTATGGAATATGCTTGGAAAACTATTGTGGGATTTTTATCTCTTAGTAAATAGCCCACCTCTTCATCAACTGTACCTAGGTATATAACCAGACACATTGTATCATTACACCTGATACTTTCTAGAATATCTCTTATCATCTTTGCAAACCTTAGATTAAAAGTTGGGACCAACTTATCTTCACCCTTCTCAATGTGAACAAGTTTGTTAATCAATGAACTTACATTAACTCTTTCATGAAATTGGTCAACAAAGGCCATCCTGAGATCTTGCCATGAACAAATACAATGTGTGGGCAAATCTATAAACCAATCCCTTGTATCTCCTTTCATAGATTGAACAAATAATTTAATAACCACATCTTCTACATCCACTTCATAATCTCCCATTAGGTCACTAAAATCTTGCAAATTCTCATTTGTTGGTTCAAAATTATCTTCATTGAATGTTGGCAAAAGATTTCTAACCTCATCAAGAATGGGATTAGGATGGTTTTGAATACCACCAAAATCTAGGGCTTTTTAGCTTTCAATAGGGAAAACCCTTCTCTAAGGATATGACTGTTGTTGTTTTTTATATAATAAGGTAGCAAAAACAAGGGGCCAAACCCTTACAAAACAACTGAAAAAAGGAACAACAAAGGCTCATGAATAAAAGGAGCCACTAACAACAACTATAGCATTGACAACTGATAAACAACAAAAAGTAAGTAGTAGCATTCTAATAGTAGAAAGAAACTGAAAGCAAAGAGACAAATCTAGGAAGAAATATCCTCACAACCTTTGGATAGGAATTCATAAATTTTATCAAACTCTTTATTCTTCTCTTCATCCACACCATGTGCAAGGGTATCCTGCTCCGGCAAAAGACTCAAATTAACCATAGAAGAGCGGCAAAGCATATTGTTTATGAAGCGTCCAAGGGAAAGAAGCTTCTGCTCAAGGGATTCCATCTAGTTTCTTAGAGCAGACATTTCATCCTCTTGATTGGTACCTTCCTCTTTAGCATCTTCCTCAATCTTTTCAACTATCATCCCCTCGCCATTTTGAGTATGATCTGCAAGCACATAATCCCCTCCATCAGAGTCCTTGTGAACCTTGCATTGTGATATTTAAGTGTGCAGAGGAATGGAAAGAATAATAATCCATATTCCAATATGATAGAATCACTTTCTAATGGATTGATACCTTAATAAAACTTTAAGTAGTCCCAAAAAATTATACCAATACACATATATCACACTTTCTTCCTTTGAAGTTGGAACAAGAAGGGAAGATAGAATACCTAGAATTCATTGCAAATTTCATACAACTGATTCCTTTTAAGGAAAATCACACAAATCTCACCCCAAGCCTAGTATAATAAGAAATCTTTCTTTAATAACTTGATTGCAGAATCGCCACCTCTCAAAGAGGACCATATTTTAACAACACTGTTTCAAGCAACAAATCAGAAATAAACTTTAGGCTTCAAAATTCTAGTAGAGTATTCATACACAATTATTTTCTTCTTTGATCAACTAGTGAGGAGAATATCCAAGTCGTCACCCTCCAAACAGAATGATAATGCACTATCAAATGTGCAAACTCTAAACACCCATGACAGACCAAACCACTAGACTAATTTTTGACAATTATAACTAGTTCCCTAGTAGAGTTGCCAATCTATTGGTTCCTCCAACTGATTATCTGAAACCTCCAAATATTTAGCCAATTTCTTATGCTAAAGGACTCAAGGTCAATGGCCAGAGAACAAGATTCAATAAAGGGTTGAAAGCCTCTGCACTTTTCATTCTGCAAGACCAAGGAAGGCTTACTTATACAACATCTAAGGATATTCTTAGCTTATACAAGATGTTTCTATTTAAACAGATGGTTCTCAATGAAAATATACTAAGGAAGTGAATTATTCCTATTAGATTGGCTTAATCCTTTGGTAAATCAATTTATACTAGTATTGAGAACAAGTTCTGACCTAAACTACTCCTAAAACAATAAGGAAATAGAAATGGTCATGATTATAGAGATGGTTCTAAATGACACTTTAACACAATAATGGATCACTACCTAATCATAGGGCCACAGAGTCAAATTGCAGAGAACAAATGTATCCTTCAAGCAACCCTAATTAATTTCAATGGACTAACGCCATTAATGCCTTACACTAATATCTCCTAGACATGGGATTGTAGAATTATCCTTTCAACCACAATATAGAATGAAATCAACTTTGTATTACCCAAACATTTATTTCTCTCCTTGAAAGAAAGAAAGAAATAATACACACATCATAGATAAACTACAAAGATGAATCCAACACACCCTTGATATCTTCTATTCATATTAATTTGAAAAGTACATGAATGGGGAAAATTCTATAACCAATATGATTTGATACTCAGGATTCAAATGACATACATTGTTTTGTAGATTACAACAAATGTAGACTACAACTATTCTCTATTTACTAGACTAAAACACAATACACTAATACTCAAATATGAGATTTAGAACCAACCCCTTACAAATGGCCTTGAATTCCCCTTTATAGGACAAGGGAGCAACAATCTTTCAGCCATGTACAATTCTTATTAGAAAAAGAATATGCCACAAGGCATCTTTCAAGCACTACAAGACAAAACACATTTTCCCTCTCCCCCCAATACAACATCAAGACAAACCATCTTCTATTAATGAGAGCACATCTAAAAATCAAATCATTCCCCATAGCGGGGATGCCAATTGATTTTGTCTTTATTTTTCCTAACCCCAGGTGTCGAAAATAAGTCATCATGTTGATTTGATTCTCTACAATGGTGATTAATCATGTGTTTCTAAACTTAGACCTTCACTGCATGAAAATACAACTATTTTCTGTTATGTTTTACTTTTCAGGCATGGGTGCATGACTCCCCATATTTCAATCTAGGGCTGCCAACTACCAGAAACTTCAAGGTTCTTGAGGCAACCACCTGCCATTGAAATAGGAAGTGTTCAAAACTTCCCTTTAGCGGAAGAAGTTGCAAGCATCTTCTCAAGATAAATAGATAACTAATTGTTTCTTTCAACTTACCCCTAATTCCCTACCACCAGTTGGTGCATTCTGATGAACATATCTACGTATGTTATAGTTGGATCTTTGATGAATGTCATCATCCTAAGGGAGGGTAAGAGGTAGTAATGAGGCAACTCCTCTTTGACTAGATTAAAGACTCACAATAACATAAAGTTAATGGAGCCTTGAGATAGACATCCATTTCGCTCACCAGAATGACATTACAAAGAAGTAAGAAAATATGAGGAAGTTGCACCATGCTACTTTTATTTTTGACTCTTTGCCATACCACCAATTCTTGGGAACCTATCTCCTACTCTATAACTCTGTAAGAATAAAGTAGTAGCCATGAGAATAAGGAGATAGCTCCTAAGAAAATGGACGGTAAACATAACATACTAGAATGGGAAATTTATTGCATTTTCTTCTCACAACAGGATGGTGTACATGTGCATGTATACACTCTTCCATTTATAGAAAAAGTAGACAGACCCCTACACCTCATTAGCATTTCATTTTAATACTTTAATTAGTCAAGTTCATCTATTTGCATCAATGATTGTACCTAACCTTTAATTGGTAACCTCTGGAGATTTCAACCTACATCTAGAAATAGAAAAAGAAGGCACGGTCTTGACCGTGATCACATTCTTTCTTGGCCCAAAGTCCTAGATCTGCAAACACTTCCATTGAAGTATAGTTGTGACTTATCACTATCTCAAATCTACGTATGAGATTAGAAAATCCTAAGTCCAACACAACCCCTATTTCTATAATGAGAATGATGAGGCCAACTACCAAATTTAGCACTTTACCCATCTCAATACTGCATCTTGCCTTACTCTTTCAAAACATAATGTGGAAAATAATCAACAATTATAGAGAACAAGCCCCCAAAAAATTCTTTCCCACCTACCAGTTTCCTTATAAACTCATTACAATGTACTACGGTGACATGAAAAGATCTTCACAGAATTTTAAAACACTTAATTCCTTCCAAGTGTCATATCTAGCTATGTCCTAGAAGAGGACATTTCACTCAAAGAGCCTAGCCTGTCTACTGATAATAGAGGAGGACTCTATATGTGTTTGGTTTTTCCCTTTGCTTTTTCGATGGAAACCCACAACCATTGTATACTACGCACCGCCAATCAGTCTTTTTATTTGAATTTGGACTGTCCGATTTACTTTGGGAGGTAGATCAATGGGAAGTGTATAGGGGCAGTAAGTGAAGGGTAATCATTTTGAATTTTAAATTTCCACTATAGATTGTTCTTAATCGATGATCTTTGTTGGAGTTTAAATTTTCTCTAGCGAAGGTCAAATAACCCTTTATGAGTCAAAGTCCCTTTTTCCACAATGGTGCCTCACCTCTTCATGTTGAGTGATTTGAAACCTTGGTGAAGACTTTAGTCCATGTGAAACACTGCTACCATTGACATCGAATATATCGTGGAGAGAAAAATCCACATCATCCTTTTTATGACCTCTTTGAAGCCTTAAAACAACCTCGATGAAGGAAGCAATCCTCACGAAGCACTGTTGAGTCACTAGGACCGCCACTCTGGCTTTTCTAACTCACATAGCCTACTTAGGATCTCTAGTGAAGAGCTAGTTTCTGTGAAACACTGCCAACCGTAGAACTGTTATTACATGTCAACAAGCAAAGGTACCTCGCAGTCCTATAGAGACTCAAAAGGAGGCTCTACAAATGAAGGAACTCAAGTGAAGATGAAGCATAATGACATGGACCGCTGACAAAGAATAACTTAAAATGCTATCGACGTACATGCAGAAAGGCTGTGTTAAAAGAGGACCCACTACCGGCAACCTAGTGAAGGGGTCAGTGATTTTAAACGATAAGGAACAATTAATTTATAACTTAAGTCATTAGGTACTTCCAATAATTGATCAACAAAGGATTACATGTAGGATGCATAAAGGCCATTGTATTAAGGTTTAAGGGTTTTAGGGGTTTCTCAAGGGTTTCAGAAGCCTAAACAAATGAAACCTTAGGTAGAAAAATGCATAAAAATGTAGGTTCTAATAGTGGCTCTAGTTGGGGACAGCGGTCTGCAAGGTCAACATGAGGATCCAGATCTCTGAGGAAAATAGACCATGTGCTCTCAATTTTACCCTGAAACCACCTGACTATACTTGTGCCTTGACCTCATAGTTATCAACCAAAATTTGGTGGCTCTGGACCACAAAAAATGAAGGACCAAAACCTCCCTCTATCAAATATTTTGTTCTCAAATGACTGCCTCAAACCAAACCTAGAAATGTTACAACCAAATCCCTGCTCATTCATACTGTTAGTGATGGTTTACATCATACCTATGAGATTGTTAATGTAACAACATTTCAAGCTTATCTTAACTTTGAAAACCAATATCCACTAAGACTCCTCACGGTGTAAAATACATATATCACATTTATCAAATAGATCATTCCCACAAACATTGTGACACTCTATGTCAGGAAGACCATCATTATGCACCATCAAATGTTCACCAAGATGAGCTGTGAAATAAAGAGATTCATAATCCATTGGAAAAAAAACATCAAGAATATTCACTTCATCCTTTATCTCCACATTAAAATTGAAACATTCATAAGTAGTGTCTTCTTGGAATACCTTAATATGTGTTTTCTCTGACTTATTTAAGTCATATTTTGGCTCTAACTCTAATAATCAGATTCATCAAATGTGAAAGACAAAGATATACCCACTGAGTGATCATCTGAATTATGTCATTGATATAATAAGCAATCATTCTATGTGATAATAAAATAATTCTCATACACATACATCCCTTCAATCTGAGTTTAATTATACTTACACTCATTGAAGTGTTGTACTAGATCACCAATTCTATCATGTACTCTAATGTCTTGCAAAGAAGATTCAACTTTAGATATAACAAGATTCCTACCAAATCTTAAATCATTACCTTCATAAAGTTGGAGAGATCTAGTATAAATTGTATATACGTCAGGCACTTGAACATAGGGTACTTGGTTATTTATAGTTAATTCATCAATAGGTCTACCTAGAATAGTATTGGATTCATTAGGTATAAGAAGATCTACATAATCTAAAGTTTACATTACACATAAGGTGCAATCCATTTGGCTAATATTTTCAACATAATATGATAAATCGACTTGTACCTTGGGTTGATTTTCCTCAAATTCCTTAGGTTCTTCAAACTCCTAATCCTCTACAAAGAGAGGATTATCTCTACACTAATAAGGATTATCATTTCTCATATTTTGTGAATCCAAGGGTTCATTATAAAGGGGATTCTGCCTTACATTCATTCTTTTCATAAATACTTCTTCCTCTTCAACATGAGGATTCAAATCTCTCCTAGCATCAACATATTTCAATTCAATATAGTCCTCAAAGGAACATACATACAAATTCTCAATGCCATTCATGCCATCGTCAACTACCCTCTCAGACTTATATTCTAAGAATTTTTAGAGGTAGGCAACTTGTTCACCCATAGGCAAACATGCTTCTTCATAATCATTCACATCAATACATTCTTTAACTGAGGCAATGCCTTCTAGTTCTATTTCATAAATGCAATCATAATCATCAAAGGAATGATTATATTCACTGTTATTACAATTGACATAGCAAGGAGACTTATCTACTATAAAGTCATGTTTCAACCCCACAAATATCATGTTTGTATACCCTTCTTCATCATCACCAATCCTCTAAGTTGTTTCAACATGTTCAATACTTAGACACTTTTTTATTTCCTGACTAGTAGGACTATAACAAGGAGTGATCTCTAGATCTCCCTTTGATCATCATGTCTGGTGTCTAGAATATCATAACTACAATCCTCACCCACATATCTAATGGATTGATCACAATCACCATTTCCTTCATTACAATACACATCTTTAGATCTCTCTTTACTCTCATTGCCTATATGCAGAATGTTACCTCTGGGCTCATACATAACATTTAACCCACTATCATCTAAATGACAGAATGATGGATTCACTGTGACATATGGATGATCACTATCATGATAAACATTGTTATTTCTTGTTCTAAACTTTTCATTTATGTAAGTTGTCTTAATAAAATTAATACCTACACACATAGACTCTTTCACTATAAAATGCTTCTGATTGTTCTCAATATCTATAGCTATGGAATAAGCTTGGTGGACTATTGTGGGATTTTTATCTCTTAGTAAATAGCCTACCTCTTCATCGAATGCACCTAGGTATATAACTAGACACATTGCATCATTAAGCCTTATACTTTCTAGAATATCTCTTATCATCTTTGCAAACCTTAGATTAAAAGTTGGGACCAACTCCTCTTTAGCCTTCTCAATGTGAACAAGTTTGTTAATCAATGAACTTACATTAATCATTTCACCAAATTGGTCAACAAAGGCCATCTTGAGATCTTGCCATGAAGAAATACAATGTGTGGGCATATATGTAAACCAATCTTGTGCATTTCTTTTTATAGATTGAACAAATAATTGCATAACCACATCTTCTACATTCACTTCATAATCTCCCATTAGGTCATTGAAATCATGCAATGATCATTTGTTGATTCAAAATTATTTCCATTGAGTGTTGGAAAAAGCCTTCTAACCTCATCAAGAATGGGATTAGGATGGTTTTGAATACCACTAAAATCTAGGGCTCTATATCTTTCAACAAAGAAAACCCTTCTTTGAGGATATGACTGTTGTTGTTGAGAATCTTGCATTGTCAATTTATGTGCGTAGGAGAATGGAAAGAATAAAAATCCATATTCTAATATGCTAGAATCACTTTCTTGTGGACTACTACCTTAAAAAAAATTAAGTATTCCCACAAAATAATACTACCACACATATATCATGCTTTCTTCCTTTGAAGATGGAACGAGAAGGGAAGATACACCACTTGGAATTCATTGCAAATTTCATACAACTGATTCCTTTGAAGGAATATCACGTAGATCTCAACCTGAGCCTAGTATAATAGGAAATATTTCTTTAGTAAGTTGATAGAACAACCGCCACCTCTCAAAGGGGAATAGAATTCAACAACATCATTTGTCAACAAATTAGAAATAAACTTTAGGGTTTGAAATTCTAGCAGAATCTTCATTCACAATTATTTTCTTCTTTGATCAACCAGTGAGGATAATATTAGAGTCACCACACTCTAAAGAAAATGATAATGCACTATCAAATGTGCAAACTCTAAACACCCATGACAGACAAAATGACTAGACTAATTTTTGACAGTTATAATTAGTTCCCTAGCAAAGTTGCCAATCTATTGGTTCCTCCAACTAATTATCTGAAACCTCCAAATATTTAGCCAATTTCTTATGCTAAAGGACTCAAGGTCAGTGGCCAATGAACAAGATTCAACAAAAGGGTTGAAATCCTCTATAATTTTGCTTTTGTAAGATCAAGGCAGGTGTACCTATACAACATCTAAGGATATTCTCAACTTATACAAGATGTTGTTATTTAAATAGATGGTTCTCAATGAATATATATGAAGGAATGAAATTATTCCTATTAGATTGGCTTGATCCTCTGGTAAATTAGTTCATACTAGTATTGAGAATAGGTTCTAACCTAAACTACTCCTAAAAACAATAAGGAAATAGAAATGGTCATGATTATAGAGATGGTTCTAAATAACACTTTAACATAGTAATGGATCAGTGCCAAATCCTAGGGCCACAAAATCCAATTGTAGAGAACAAATATATTATTCAAGAAACCCTAATTCAGTTTAATGGACTAATGACATTAATGCCTTAAAATAATATTTCCTAGATATGGAATTATAGAATTATCCTTTAAACAACAATATAACATGAAATCAACTTTGTATTACCCAAACATTTATTTCTCTCCTTGAAAGAAAGTAAGAAATAACACACACATCACAGATAAACTACAAAGATGGATCTAAAACACCCTTGATACCTTGTATTTATATTAGTTTCAAAAGTACATGTATGGGGAATATTTTATGACCAATTTGATTTGGTACTCAGGATTAAAATGACATACATTTCTATACAACTTAGAACAAATGCAAACTACAACTTTTCTCTATTTATAGGACTAAAACACAATACAGTATTACCCAAAAATTAGATTCACAACCAACCCCTTACAAATGGCCTTGAATTCCCCTTTATAGGACAAGGGGACAACAATCTTTGGGCCATGTACAATTCTTGTTAGAAAAAGAATATGCCAAAAGGTATCTTTGAAGCACTACAAGACAAAACATATTTTCCCTTTTGCCCCAATATAACATGAAGACAAGCCATCTTTTGTTAATGAGAACACATCTAAAAATCTAATCATCCCCCATACCAAGGAAGCCAATTGTTTTTTACTTTGTTTGACCCAACCTCAGGCATGGAAAATAGGTCATAATGTTGATTTGATTCTCTACCATGGCCATTAATAATGTGTTTCTAAAGTTAGACCTCCACCGCATCCAAGTACAACTATTTTCTATTATGCTTTACCCTTCAGGCATGGGTGCATTCAACCCCCCATCTTTCAATCTAGGGCTTCTGACCACCAGAACCTTCAAGGTTCTTAAGGTAGCCACCAACCACTAAAACAAGAAGTGTTGGAAATTTCCCTTTAGAGGAAGAAGCTGCAAGCATCTTCTCAAGCTAGATAGACAACTAAATGTTTTGGTCAACTTACTATACTTCCCTACCACCAGCTGGCTCATCTTGATAAACATATCTGTGTATGTTATAACTAGATCTTTGATGAATGCCATCATCTTAAGGGAAGCGAAGAGGGAGTAATGAGGCAACTCCTCCTCTTTGCCTAGACTAAAGACTCACAATAACATAAAGTTATTGGAGCCTCCAGACAAACAACCATTTCCCTCACCAGAATGATATTACAAAGAAGCAGGAAAAAATGAGGAAGTTGCAACCTACTACTTCTCTCCATGACTCTTTCCCATACCACTGATTCTTTGAAACATATCTCCTACTCTTAAACTCTATAAGAACAGAGAAGTAGCCATGACAATAAGGAGATACCTCTTAAGAAAATGGATGGTAAACAGAACAACTAGAATGGGAAATATGCTGCATTTTGTTCTCAGAATAGGATGGTTTACATGTGTGTATGCAAGCTTCTATTTATAGAAAAATAAGAAAGATGTCTACACCTTGACTACATTTCATTTCAATACTTTAATCATTCAAGTTCATCTTCCTGCATCAATGACTATACCCGACCTTTAATTGGCAATCTCTGGAGATTTCAACTTGTAGTCAAAAGTAGAAAAAAAGGTATGGTCCTAACAGTGATCACATTCTTTCTTGACCCAAATCCCTCTATCTTCAAACACTTCCCTTGAAGTCTAGCTATGACTTAGTACTGTTTCAAATCTGCGTATGAGATCATAAAATCCCGAGTCTCATGCAACCCTTGTTTCAGTAATGAGAATGTTGAGGCCAACTATTGAATTTAGTACTTTAGCCATCTCAATACCACATCCTTCCTTACTCTTTAAAAATGTTAGGTGGCAAAGAACCCAAAATTATGGAGACTAATCCCCAAAAACTCCTTTCCCACCTATCAATTTCCTTATAAACTCATTACAATGTACTACGACAGCATGAAAAGGTCTTCACAAAATTTAAAAACACTCATTTCCTTCCAAGTGTCATATCTAGCTTTTCCCTAGAAGAGGAAATTTCTCTCAGAGAGCCTAGCCTGATTGCTGATAACAAAGGAGGATTATGTATATGTTTGGTTTTACCCTTCAATTTTTGCATGGCAGCTCACAACCATTGTTTACCTTGCACCACCAATCAATCTTTTCATTTGAATCTAGACCGGTCATCAGATTTACTTTGGGAGGCAGGTCAATGGCAAGCATGTAGGGCAGGTAAGTGAAGGGTACCTATTTTGAATTTTAAATTTTCACTGTAGGTCATTCTTAATCGATGGTATTCCCTGGAGTTTAAATTTTCTCCCACGAAGGTCAAATAGCCCTTTATGACTTAGAGTCCCTTTTGCCATAGTGGTGCCTTGCCTCTTCATGTTGAGTCATTTGAAATCCTCGTGAAGACTTTAGTCCCCACGAAACACTTCTGCCATTGACACCAAAGATACCATGGATAGAAAAATCTACATCATCCTTTTTACGACAACATTGAAGCCTTAAAATGGCCTCAGTAAAGGATGGAATCCCTATGAAGCACTGATGTGTCATTGGGACCACCTTGGTTGTGCAAGAGCACCTTCTCTATGGTGCAGGAGTCATGTTTTGTTTTTGTTTTCAATAAGGCTTTTAAGCCCCATCATATTTTTAATAAAGACTTTGTGTCAATTTGGTCACTAGACCTATGTAGACCATGTTTGTCAAAGTTTGATATAATCACACAAGGAAAACATGTATTTTTCTTGTGCTAGGAGGAAACCAATGGCTAACTAATTTTCAAAATAGTTTGCACAGTTGGGAGGAATGTAACTGATGTCCCAAGCCTACTATAGGAAAAGGAGTTGGATGTAATTGTAGGAAGGGCATGCATGAATGAAGATTTGGAGTTTTGGGTGTATTCAAACTTTGTTTTTCTCTGAATAATTTTCTGTAACAGTCATTTTGTATGGATAGTTGTTCATCAAAACTGATTAGAAATGTTTATATAGTGAAGTAGCTCTCATTTAAGAGTGGTCTGGTGTCTAGAAGTGTTGTAGTTTGTGAGTTTTGTTCCCTTTGCAAACACTAGTCTGAAACCCTCGAAACTAGGGTTTTGTGAATAAATGGGACTATATCTCCTCTATCCACTGAAGCCAAGATTCTCATGTTTAGTGTAATGGAGGAATACAGTGTGTATTTTATGTTTCTGTGGTTCTTGATCAAGCACCCAAGGATCCAAGGAGTTTGGCATAAGTTTACTAGGCATCTCTATGTGACTAGTCATTGAAATGATATTAGTATGTGAGAACAGTGGCCAAATTGACAGTGATCAAGTGTTTGCAAAGGAGTGTAGACCCCTTCTATTCTATTGAGTTTTGTTTTGTATACTGGTTTGATGTCTGCATAGTCGCAAAGTAACTGAAGTGTCATTGGTGTGAAATAGCCTTCGGGGAAGCTTTTGGAGTTTACACCAATCAACGATGTTGGGCCGATAGTAGGAGGTTCATCAGTGAGGAACAACTTTAGTCTCACCGAAGGTGTATTGTCAATGCATATCACAAATGTATGTTGAGAATGTATGTGAGAATATACATTTCATCGAATACAAACGGCGACTGGTAGTAACGGTGAAATTAGGGTAAAGAAACATTAGCTCACTGGCAATAACAAGTCATATAAAGCATATACAATATTTTAGCATATTGACATGAGTGGTAATATTGGGGGACAACTGCAAGATCCCACCAACGAAGGAAGTCTTGCCAAAGGCTATATAACATATCGGCATATCGGTGGAAGGGATTGAGGTCTCACTAATGTTTGGAGTTTCATCGACGACGGTTGTATCAACGTATCGGTAGACCTTGGTTTGAGTTCTCTGATGTTTAGAGTCTGCTGACAAGGTCGCGACTAACCACCATGGTTAAGGCTAGTGGAAAGCTAACCGCCATCAGGTTGTCGGCAAGAGGTAAGAAGACACCGTCGATGGTAGAATTCTCTCCAAAGATAAGGTGAACTAGGCTGTCATTGAGAGTTGAGGGATCAGATAGAGAAGTTGCAAAGTGGCTGATGGGATATGTTTAGCCGACAAGGTTTGGTCGCCAAGACATAGGTCACATCTCACCGATCAATTTATTGATCAATTTGAACACTTCCACTGAGCACTCTACATCATACTGGTATCAGAGCCAATATTTGAATTGGAGTCATATATGTCAGACAAGGAGAAAGAAATTGAGGCTAGCACAATGCCTCCCAAGTCTATGAGCTAGGGAGCCATCAAGAAGATGGTAGAGGAGATGCTTGAAGCAAGATTGAAAGAAGAGAGGTCCAAGGGTAAGAGTAAAGAGGATGGAAGTGCTTCTAATACAAAAGAAGAAGAGGAGGCAGAGGAGAGCCCTCAAGAATAAGGTATGTTTGCAGACCAAAAGGCATTCTTAATGCACTCAAAGGTGCTCAGGGAGATAGTGGTGATCCAAAGATGGATGTTCCTACATTCAATGGGAAACTAGATGGAGATGCCCTCATGGATTCGATTGAAGCCATGAGTAACTATTTTGACTTCAAGGAGTATAGCGACAACAAGAAAATCAAGTTTCCTAAGACAAGATTGAGAGGTTCTGCCTTAGTTTGGTGGAACTATACATAATGTGAAAGGGAGAAAGTTGGAAAGAACCCTATCACCAAATGGAGTAGAATGGTGGCCATGCTAAGAGACAAGTTCATGCCATCTGATTATGAGTTATAGACCATTAGGAAGTTTAATCATTTCAGACAAAAGGATATGGATGTGGCTACATATACTGAAGAATTTCATAGATTGACAATGAGAGCCAATCACAAGGAGGAGGGGAAAGAGATGGTGGCCAGATATCTCGATGGTTTGAGGTATAATATACAAGATGAATTTACTATGGTGGTTCCTAAAATAGTGGATGAGGGTTTTCAATTAGCCTCTAGGGTTGAGGAGAAATTGAAAAGAAAGAGTGATCAAAACACTAGAGGAAGAGGTGGCAGAAATAATAGGGGAAGAGACAGTTTTTGTAGAGAACAGTCAAGTAGAAATGAAAACTCAAGTCAACAAGAGTCTCATTCTGATGTTGATCATAGAGGTGGTGGTTTTAGAGATTGGAGTAGACCAAATGGTAGAGGTAGAAGTGGTGGTGCAGGCAGAGGACCCAGAGTTTTCATTGGTAGATGCTATGACTGCAACCAAGTAGGCCATACTATGAGCAAATGCCCTGAGAAGGCAACTAGTTCCCATGATGGTGGAAGAAGGAATCAGTTGTTGAAAGATGATGATTGCCAAAGTGTGAATTCACCCATTAGTAGTGATACACCAGTCCTTGAAGGAGAGAGCATGATGATCAAGAGGACCTTGATGAAGATGTCATTGAAGCAAGAGCCCCCACAAAGGAAGACTCTCTTCAGAACCCAAGGTATAGCATATGGTAAGCTTTGTAAAATCATTGTTGATTTAGGTTGTAATGAGAATGTAGTGTCTACTGAAATGGTAGAGAAGTGTAAATTGGAAAGACTTCCCCATGTTAGTCCTCATAAGATTTCTTGGTTGAATAAGAATCAAAATTACATGATAGAAGAACAAGCCTGGGTTGAGTTTGAGATAGGTGATTATAAGGACAAGGTACTATGTGAGATTATTCCTATGGATGCTTGTCACCTTCTTCTTGGACGTCCATGGCAGTATGATGTGAAGGCACAACATGATGGTGAGAAGAACACTTACCTCATCACCAAGAACGGAAGGAAGTTTAGGATGGATCCTATGCAAGAGCAGATTGGAGAGATGAGTAATGAAACCAATGTCATGATGGTTAGTGGCAAGGATTTCTTACACCTCGTGAAGGATGAGGATACCCAAGGGTATGCCTTGATAATGAAGCCTAAAGATGAATCAGGACAACAGGGCAAAAAGCAGAAAGAGGTTCCACTAGAAGTGCAGCAATTGTTGGATAAGGACCAAGATCTTGTGGTAGAGGATACTCCTAACTCCTTACCACCCATGAGAGATATAAGTCATCAAATTGACTTGATTCCAGGTGTCACATTGCCCAATAAGGCAGCCTATAAATTGACACCACAATAGAATGAAGAGGTGAGTAGACAAATTCAAGAACTCTTAGAGAAAGGACTGATTAGAAAGAGTCTTAGTCCATGTGCAGTCCCTAGTGGATGTGCCCCAAAGAAAGATGGGAAGTGGAGACTATGTATGGATTCAAGGGCCATAAAAAAGATCACAATAAGGTACAGATTCCCTATGCCAAGGATTGAGGATCTTTTGGACTATCTTGGAAGGTCATGTTACTATTCAAAGATCGATTTGAAATCTGGTTATCATCAAATTAGAATTAGGTAGGGAGATGATTGGAAGATTGCCTTCAAGACAAATGAAGGTCTATATGAGTGTCTTGTCATGCCATTCAGTCTTAGAAATGTCCCAAGCACATTCATGTGGTTTTTTGAATGAGGTTCTTTGTTGAATTCATTGGCAAATTTGTAATTGTTTATCTTGATGACATACTTGTTTTCAGCAGGACAAAAGAAGAACATCTGAAGCATCTTGGACAAGTGACGCAGAAGTTGCATGAGAAAGTTGATGATCAACTTGGATAAGTGTGAGTTCATGAAAATTGAACTTGTGTACCTAGGTTTTGTGATTTCCAATGGTTGTTTGAAGATGGACCCCACAAAGGTTGAGGCCATGCTCAATTGGCCTACTCTTAAGATAGTGGGAGATGTTAGAAGCTTTCATGGCTTGGCAACTTTTTATAGGAAGTTCATTAGAGGATTCAGTCACATAAGTGCTCCTATTCTCAATACCATCAAGGGTGGAATGAAGTGCAAATTCTAATGGACAAAGCAAGCAGATGATAGCTTTGAATTGTTGAAGAAGAAAGTGGTTGAATTACCTACATTGGTACTCCCAAATTTTGACAAAGTTTTTATAGTAGAATGTGATGCTATTTAGCAAGCAATAGGTGTTGTTCTCAGTCAGGATGGACATCCAATGGCCTTTCTTTCAAAGAAGTTGAATGAGGCTAAACAAAGGTATTCTACCTATGACCTAGAGCTTTATGCAATGGTGCAAGCTCTCAAAAAGTGGAGACACTATTTGTTGCGCAAAGATTTCATTATTTTTATTGATAACCATGCTCCTAGGTTCCTAAATAGTTAGCAAAAAGTTGAATCATAGGCATGTTAAGTGGATGGAATAATTGCAGGCCTATACCTTCACTATTAAGCATAAAAAGGGTGTTGCCAACAAAGTGGCTAATGCTTTGAGTAGAAGGATGCTAGTCATACAAGAAGTACAGATGGAAAGCATGGGGATAGATTTTTTGAAGGAGTTATACAAGGAGGATGCAGATTTCAAGGTTGCTTATGAAGTTTGTGCTAGTTTGGCTAACACTTTTCATGGTGAATATTCAGATTTTGTGTTGCAGGAAGGTCTCCTATTCAAAGGTAGTTTATTATGTGTCCCTAAATGTTCAATGAGGGATAACATCATCAAAGAGAAACACAATGGAACATTAGGAGGAAATTTTGGGTTGGACAAGACTTTGGAACAAGTCACCAGATTCTACTATTGGCCAAAGGTACAATCAGATGTCAAGAGATATGTTGCAAGTTGTACCATATGTCAAAAGGCCAAAGGTATGTCTTCTAATGCTGGTTTGTACCAATTCCTTCCTATTCCCAACAGGCCTTGGGAGAGCATTAGTATGGATTTTGTACTTGGTCTTCCTAAGACAGCAAGGGGTGTGGACAATGTTTTTGTCATTGTAGACAGATTTAGCAAGATGGCTCATTTTGTGCCATGCAAATGCACAAATGATGCATCTCACATTGTTGGTCTCTTTTTCAGAGAAGTGGTTAGAATCCATTATTTGCCCCTTTCAATTGTCATTGATAGAGACTCCAAGTTTGTTGGTGATTTTTGGAGGACCTTATGGAGAAAATTGGGAACACAATTGTCTTTCTCATCAGCCTACCATCCCCAAACTGATAGTCAGACTGAGGTTGTTAATAGGTCCTTAGGAAACCTTCTAAGATGCCTTACCAAACAACATGGGTTGGCATGGGACTTGCTGATTAGTCAAGCTGAGTATGCTTACAATGATTCAGTGAATAGAAGTACTGGGAAGAGTCCGTTTGAAATTGTTTATGGTTTCCATCTAAGAGGACCACTTGAACTCAAAGATCTACAAGGTTGGGATAAGAGGAGTTCTCTAGGAGAAGATTTTGCTGCCACCATGAAGGTAGTTCATGATCAAGTCAAAGTTCAGTTGGAAAAGATAGTCTCCAAATACAAGGATAAGGCAGATCTCAAAAGAAGAGATGTATAATTCAAGGTGGGAGATTTGGTGATGGCCTATCTAAGGAAGGAAAGGCTGCCTAAAGGACAGCCAACCAAACTTCTGATGAAGAAAATAGGACCATGCAAGGTAGTATATAAGTTTGGTCCAAATGCTTATGAAATAGAATTGCCATCCGATCTTGGTATTTCTCCCATATTCAATGTTTTAGACCTATTTTCGTTTAGACCTCCATTGAATACTGAAGATGGATCAGATGTCATGATTGAAGATGACTTGATTGGGTTAGAAATCTACCTCCAAGTAAGCCTTTACAGTTGGAATTCATCATAGATTCCAAAGTTGTCAAAAAGACAAGGAAGGGTGTGTACAAGGAGTACTTGGTCAAGTGGCAGGATCTTCCTGATTCAGAAGCTACATGGATGAGTGAAGTAGACATTTTGAAGCATGGGAAGACACTCCAACAGTTAGCAATTCAAGGGACTTGAGTTTTTCCTGTAGGGCGAGTATGGTCCAGGAGCACCTTCTCTATGGTACAGGAGTCATGTTTTGTTTTTGTTTTCAATAAGGCTTTTAAGCCTCATCATATTTGTAATAAAGAATTTGTGTCAATTTGGTCACTAGACCTATGTAGACCATGTTTGGTCAAAGTTTGATGTAATCACACAAGGAAAACATGTAGTTTTCTTGTGCTAGGAGGAAACCAACAGATAACTAACTTTCAAATCAATTTGCATGGTTGGGAGGAATGTAACTGATGTCCCAAGCCTACCATAGGAAAAGGAGTTGGATGTAATTGCAAGAAGGGCATGCATGAATGAAGATTTGGAGTTTTGGGTGTACTGTAACTTTGTTTTGCTCTGAATAATTTTCTGTAACAGTCATTCTATACAGATAGTTGTTCATCTAAAACTAATTAGAAATGTTCATGTAGTGAAGTAGCTTTCATTTAAGAGTGGTCTGGTGTCTAGAAGTGTTGTAGTTTGTGAGTTTTGTTCCTTTTGTAAAGATTGGTCTGAAACCCTCGAAACTAGGGTTCTGTGAATAAATGGACTGTATCTCCTCTATCCACTGAAACCAAGATTCTCATGTTTAGTTTGATACAAAAGGTGACTGGTGGAAGGGCTTGAGGCCTCACCAATGTTTGGAGTCTCATTGATGACAGTTGTATCGGTGTATCGGCAGACCTTGGTTTGAGTTCGCCGATGTTTGGAGTCTGGACGATAGGGTCACGACTAACCGCTTCGGTTAAGGCTAGTGGAAATCTAACCACCATCGAGTTATTAGCAGGAGGTAAGAAGACACCACCGATGGTAGAAGTCTATCCGAAGACAAGGTGAACTGGGCTATCGGGGAGAGTTGAGGGATCGGGTAGAGAAGTTGTAAAGTCACTAACGTGATATGTTTGGCCGACAAGGTTTGGTCACCAAGACATAGGTCACATCTCACTGATCTATTTATTGATCCATTTGAATGCTTCCACTGAGTACTCTGCATCACTTGGGCAGAAAAATGCATAAAAATGTAGGTTCTAATACCTCCCATGCAAAAAATTGTACTCATCTATTTTTATTACCTATTTTTTCCTCTATGCAATAATTATTTAAGATAATTGTGCCCTCTTTTCAAATGATTCATCCATTATACAAGGATCTACACACACATTCATCCTATGTTCATGTTCTTTATCCATCATATTTGCCTATTCCTTTATGTGTGCATCATCTCTAAACCATGACTTTGTATGAGTTCATGCACATAAATCCTTCTCCTTGTACATAATGAACTTTTTGCACGGTTCCCTCTAGGGATATATATACATTTTCACTTACACTATTTATACTCAAAAAAATTATTTATTTCCAATCCTAATATTGATTTAAGAGGGATTTTTCTATTACATAACTTCATTGTTTACATTTTAAGATTTATAAATGTATATATATCTTTTATTGAATTTAAAGTCCCCCCTCCATTTAATCGATTAAGACTATCCCTTAATAATGTGAATAAGCCTACAAGTATGATAAGAGAAAAGACTACAATACTTCATGAGTGCTTAAATTTAGTTTACAAATTAACTCAAGCATATGTGTTTAATAATAGGCTAAGATACATGCTTTCATTTGCTATTGAGGAGATGCTTCCAATGAGTTATTCATGTATGTAAATGAAATCATACATATTTCCCTTAATTTTTTTAGATGAATAAATATTTCCTCATTCCCTTCCTTGTAAACATGGTTCACTACCAAGCTGTCCATTTTTTCTATTAATTTCAAAGCCTCTAATAATAAATATTAAATTTTCTAATTTTTCATATCCTTTTTCCTAATTGCATTAATAACAATTAGAGAATCCCCCTCTATCTCTATTGGAATACAATACCACTAAGAGGGTGGTGAATCGTTAGTATAGAAAACTTGTTTTACCAACACTAAGCAAGCAATCAAAAACTGCTATATCATCAACCATTGAGCAACAACTGAAACATCAAACAAAGATCACTATCATACAAGTATTCATTGTCAAACAAGTAACCATGCCAACAATCTCCACCTTAGACACCTTAAGATGATGGCATAGTTTAAGTCACAAGATAAGGGAGTTCATTATTTGATCCTAGGGCCAACTTCTTAGCTTCTTTACTAATGACCTCCCCTTTCCAATTTTGAACTAGACATATTGCCCCTGACTCACCTAGATTTCCCCTTAAGGCTCCATTAAAATTCAATTTGACCCAACCTTCCAACAGTAGGATCCATCTAGCCTCCCTTCTTTTTTCTGGGATTCCACTCCCCCAACCCCATTAATAGGGGTGTGAGGAGACCTCTCCATTCCTTTCTCATTTTTTCATCTTCAATTGAGTATTTTCTCTTCTCCCATAATGATTTTTCTATTAACTACTTCTATGATTGTTGATTCAACCTTGATCTTGAAAGACCTCAACTCCATCCCTTTTTCTTGGAAAATTCTCCTATTTCTTTCTTTCCATAACTCCCAAAATAGAAACGATGGGCTTATTATCCAAATTCTGGCATAAACTACATACTATTTCAGCATTGGCCATGATTGAAAGAGGCTCACTATGCCATTTGGTAAGGCTCCTATCCACCCCAATTTAGCACATAACCATCTCCAACATTCTTGGGCAAATTGACATTGAAGGAGTAAATGGTCTATTCTTTCACTTTATTCCACACACATCAGCATCTATTTGGACCTTCATAACCCAGCTTCCTAAATCTATCTATAGTCAATATTCTTCTTTGCAATGTTGCCCAAGAGATAACTCCCACTTTGGGTAGACACACATTATTCCAACATAAGTGAACTAGAATCTTAGTTTGTTCTTTCTATCCATCCACTACCACATAACCTATCTTGGCATTATAGTCCCCATTCAAAAAACAATTCCAACAAAGGCTATCCCTACATTTTGTCAAGTTAATTCATTCTTTTCTCAAAATCTCTTTCAATTTTTTTACCTCTACTACTAGAATGCCTAAAATTTCTATATTCTTGCACTCCCACCACTTAAATCCATTACTTTCTCTTCCCTCTACATAGTTAACCACCTTTATAGCCCATCTCTCCAATAAAATTTGCTTTGCTATTAGGCAAGCATTTCCAATAATAGAAAACCCCATCCCAGAATTCTCCCAAAAAAGAGCAGATCTACCATCACCAATGTCCCAAGTTAGGTAGTCTATGATTATCCATCTACATGATTGTAAAAATTACAAAGTTTATTTCCCTTAATTGGGTTCACATTTTTTAGTACTCTATCATCTTATGGACTATCTAAGTATTTATTTCTAAGAATTTTAACCCATTTCAGATATAGCCTTGAAAAAATACACAAGATCTTGGCTCCCAACACCTTATTTTGGAAAACCTAGTTCCTCAAACCCATACCTCCTTCCATTTTTGGTCTATAGATGTTATTCTAAGATATTAGTGGTATCTTGTTTTCCTCTAAAGGTCCTTACCAGAAGAAAGCTCTCATTTCCTGATCTATGATGTTGTTAGTCTTTTTTGACAGCCATAGGTAGGAAAGAAGAAAGATAGGGATTGTTGACATTACTGCTTTGAGCATCACAATCCTCCCCACCCAAGATAGCCATCTTCCTTTCCACAAAGACATTCTATCACTAATATGTTTTAATAAAATCTCCCATAACTTTAATTGATTGCCTCCAAATAATAGAAAGCCTAAATACTTGCTAGGGAACTCCCTTTTCTTGAATTTTAGAATCCTTAAAATCTCCCCTTGTTTCTTCAAATTTGTAGAGAAGAAAAATACTTTTGATTTTGTTATGTTCACACATTGACCATATGCCTCTGAATAAGTGTCCAATATTCTTTTTATGCATCTAGCCTCCCTCATTTTGACCGCTCCATACAACATAGTATTATCAGCAAATTATTGATGTATCAAAGATTCAACATTCTTTGTTATCTACAATCTTTTGACAATTCCCCAATATCTGCCATGTTCTAAATGTGTCTTCCTAAAGCATCATCCATTATAATGAAAAGAAAGGGTGAGAGTGGATCTCCCTACCTTAAACCTCTAGTAACTTCAAAAAAACCTTATGGGCTTCCACTAATTAAAATTGAGAACCTAGGACTTTCTACATAGCTAAATATCCAAACTAGCCAAAGTTTGTCAAATCCAAAAGCCTCCATAACTTTAAACAAAAATCTCCAATCCACCCTATTATAGACCCTCTTGATATCTAACTTCACCATCATGCCACTACTCTTAGTAGTCACTAACGAGTGTATTGTTTCTTGGGCTATGATTGTACCATCGAAGATTGATCTTCTTGGAACAAAGCCACTCTGTTCCTCTACTATGATTTCTCCCAAGAAAAGTTTTAGTCTAGTTTCTATTGCTATAGAAAAAATCTTGTATATCATATTACATAAAGAAATGGGTCTATAGTCCTCAAAAGACTAGATTTTCTCTTTCTTTAGGAGAAACATAATGTATGTATTATTCAATTATTTCATTAATTTTATTTTCATTCAAGATTCCTCCATCACCTCAAAAAAATGCTTCCCTACGATATGCCAACATTTATGGAAGAAACTTGTCAAAAAAACATACGAGCCTGGTGCTTTGTCTAGATGCATTTCAAGTGTAACTACCTTTATTTCCTCTTCTATGAAAGGTTTATTAAGAAGAATATTATGTTCCCCTTTAATCTTTCTAGGGATGCATTCAAGAGTCTTATTCTACATGATCAGATTCAAACCTTTCCTATTATTCAGTAAGTCCTCAAAGAATTTAATCCCTACTAATTTGCTAATTTCCTTGTCTTCGTACACTTCTTTCTCATCCAAATTTAACTTTGAAATGTGATTCTTTTGCCTCCTGATTCTAGTAGAATTGTGAAATTTTTTTGTGTTACTATGCCAATCTCTCAACCAAAGTTCTCTCAATTTTTGTCTCCAAAAAATTTCTTCTTTTGCTAAAACTTCTACATGCCTATTTAATAATTCATTTTCCACTAGAAAACTCCCTTGATTCATCCCATTACTAAAGACCTTTTCATTGATTGCTCCAAGTTGTGCCTCAATGTCTATCTTTTCCTTGAATATGTCCCTAAAATGATTTTTATTCCAAATATTCAATTTCTCTTTAATTATTCTTAACTTGGGAAACAAATAGAACATTTTCATACCTTTTTGGCCATCATCCTTCCACCAATAGTCTACCAAGCTAATAAAATCCTCATCTCTCATCCACATATTCTCAAATTTGAAAGGGCATCTTTCTAGTTTCCTATCCTCTTTGATCTACAATTAAATGGGATAGTGGTCTGATCAAGATACTGGGATGATACAGAACTTGCACTTTCTCGCAAAGGCCCCTAAATCCCTTGCCATAGAAATCTATCCAGCCTTTCTACAATGTTTCTAAAACCCAATCTTTGATTTGTCTAAGTATATTTTTTTCATTTTCTAGAGGTATGTCTAAGAGATTGTTCCTCATCACAAATTCATTGAAATCCTATTGATATTGACTACATTTATTTACCCCTCCCATTTTGTCATCTTTGTTTAGAATAGAATTAAATCTTCTCCCAAAAAATAAATGGAACTAGAAATATTTGCAAGCACTTGCTCCAATTCACACTAGAATCTTTTTTTGAGAATGTAAGAGTTGAGACCATACAAATTGATCCCAAAAAATGTAACTTAGACATAATGCATGTAACTTTGCACATCATCAAAAATCTTGTACTCACCAATTCCAATACTACTATGTTCATCCTGCATAAGATTGTAATGCCTCCTGATGCTCCCTCCACATCCACAAAGAAACAACCCCAACCTTTCATTCTGAGTTTGAATAAATCTATATCTTTTCCAATTAGCTTAGTTTCCCGTAATAAAAAATGCATGAGTTTGAGATTTCTACCTGGCATTTTTTCAGACATCTCTTTTTAGGGTTTCTCAGGTTTAGGGTTTAGCAAGAGATAGAGAGAGGAAAGCAATAGAGATTGGGAGAGATATAGGAGATAGAGGGGAGAGATAGGGAGATAGAGAGTGAGGGACATGTCAAGAGACATAGGGAGAGGGATTGAGAGGTAGAGGGATGATAGAGATTGGAAGATAGGGGAGAGATATGGAGATATAGATTTAGGATTTCTTCGGTTTAGGGTTTAGGTTTTAGGGGTTTGGGGGTTTAGGGTTTAGGGTTAGGGGTTAGGTTTTAGTGGCATTATTTAGGTTTTATGGTTTAGGTGTTAGGTGTTAAGGTTTACAGGTTTAGGGGAGAGAGAGGGATGATAGAGATAAGGAGATTAGGGAGAGATAGGGAGATAGAGGTTTAGGGTTTAGGAGTTAGGGTTTAGAGGCATTATTTAGGGTTTAGGGGTTTAGGGGTAGAGAGAGAGGGGTTTAGGGGTAGAGAGAGAGGGGTTTAGGGTTTAGGGGAATTATTTAGGTTTTATGAGTTTAGGGTTCCCCAAGTTTAGGGTTTAGGGTTTATGGGTTAGGGGTTGGGGTTTAGGGTCCATTTATTTAGGGTTTAGGGTTTCTTGGGTTTAGGGTTACAAGTCAAAAACAATCTCTCTATCTTTATCTCTCTCCCTCCCCTCTTTACCTCATCTCCTATGTTTGTCTCTCTCTCTTAGGGTTGCTTAGGTTTAGGGTTTAGGGGTTAGGGTTTAGGGTTTAGGGTTTCAAGGTTAGGGGTTAAGGTTTAGAGGTTTAGGGTTTAGGGTTTAGAGAGAGAGAGGACCAATACAGAGATATAGATGAGACCGAGGAGAGAAATATGTAGATAGAGAGTGAGGGACATAGCCAAACATAGGGAGAGAGATTGAGAGGTAGAGGGATGATAGAGGTAGGGAGATAGGGGAGAGATAGGGAGATAGATTTTTAGGGTTGCTTGGGTTTAAGGTTTATGGTTTAGAGATTTAGGATTTCTTGAGTTTAGGGTTTAGTGGTTAGGGGTTAAGGTTTAGGGGCATTATTTAAGGTCTAGGGTTTATGGTTTTAGGTGTTAAGGTTTAGAGGTATAGGGTTTAGGGTTTGAAGAGAGAGGATCGATTGGGAGATATAGAGGAGACTGAGGGGAGATATAAGGAGATAGAAAGTGAGGGACATGGCCAGAGACATAGGAAGAGAGATTGAGAGTTAGAGGGACAATAGACATAGAGAGATAAAGGTTTAGGGTTTCTTGGGTTTTAGGTTTATGGGTTAGGGGTTAGGGTTTAGGGGCATTATTTAGGGTTAGAGGTTTAGGGTTGCATGTCAAAAGTACTCTCTCTCTCTCTCTCTCTCTCTCTCTCTCTCTCTCTCTCTCTCTCTCTCTCTCTCTCTCTCTCTCTCTCTCTCTCTCTCTCTCTCTCTCTCTCTCTCTCTCTCTCTCTCTCTCTCTCTCTCTCTCTCTCTCTCTCTCTCTCTCTCTCTCTCTCTCTCTCTCTCTCTCTCTCTCTCTCTCTCTCTCTCTCCCTCCCTCCTAAACCCTAAATAATGCCCCTAAAAAAAAACCCCTAACCCCTAAACCTTAAACCCAAGGAATGCTAAACCTCTATCTCCCTATCTCTCCCTTATCTCCCTATCTCTCCCTTATCTCGCTATCTCTATCATCCCTCTACCTCTCAATCTCTCTCCCTATCTCTCTGGACATCTCGCTCACTTTATATCTCCCTATTTCTCCCTTCTATCTCCTCTATCTCTCCCTATCTATATCCTCTCTCTCTACCTATCTATCTCTCCATATCCCCCTATCTCTTGCCTCTCTCTCCCTTATCATTCCTTTATCTCCCTATCTCTCCCCTCTATCTCTCCCTCTCCCTTTTCGACGAAGGAAATGGAAAAAAGAAAACTAGGACTCTCTCTCTCTCCATCTCCCCCCTTTCTCCCTCTTCATCTCTCTCCATCTCCCTTATTGACAAAGAAAATGGAAACAAGAAAACTAGGACATGCAAGGAGGGATGAGGATATAAATTGGGAGGATGAAATGGAAACAAGATAAAATGAAATGTGATTAGATGGGAAGAATGATGAGAGGAGAGGTGGAAAATAGTAAAATAGGGGAATTGGTGGGATCTAAAGGGAAATCAGAAAGGAAAAGGAAAAATAGGAGAGAGAGAGAGAGAGAGAGAGAGAGAGAGAGAGAGAGAGAGAGAGAGAGACCATAAACACATCTCTCTCTCTCTCTCCCTCTTTGAGTTGAAGAGAGACAGTGTGATAGGGAGAAAGTGATATATAGGGGGAGAGAGAGAGAGAGAGAGAGAGTCATAGTTTTCTTTTTTCCATTTCCTTCATTGATAAGGGAGAGGGAGAGATAGGTAAATAGAGGATTGATAGGGGAGAAGGAGGTATGAGATATGGAGATAGTGAGAGATAGATAGGTAGAAAGAGAGAGGAGACAGATAGAGCAGAAAGAGGGGAGAGATAGGGTGATAGAGAGTGAGTGAGATGTCCACTCTAAGATAGTGAGATAAGGGAGAGATATGGAGATAGAGGTTTGGGGTTTCTCAGGTGTAAGGTTTAGGGGTTAGGGGTTATGATTTAGGGGCATTATTTAGGGTTTAGGGGTTTAGAGAGAGATTGCTTTTGACATTTAACCCTAAACTAAAGCAACCCTAAACCCCTAAATCATAAATAATGCCCCTAAACCCTAAACCCAAGCAACCCTAAGCCTCTAAAACCTAAATAATTCCCCTAAACCCTAACCCCTAAATCCTAAACCCAAGAAACCCTAAATCTGTATCTCTCTATCTTTATCATCCCTCTACCTCTCAATCTCTCAATAATGCCCCTAAACCCTAAACCTGAGAAACCCTAAACACCTCTCTCTCTCTCAACCCTGAATCCCAAGAAACCCTAAACCTTTATCTCCCTATCTCTCCTTGATCTCCCTATCTCTATCATCCCACTACCTCTCAAAATCTCTACCTATGTCTCTGGCTATGTCCATCACTCTCTATCTCCCTATCTCTCTTTCTATCTCTCAGTCCCTATCTATCACTTTCTCCCATCTCCCTATCTCTCTCTACCTCTCAAAGAGAGAGAGAGGGAGAGCGAGAGTGAGGGAGAGGGAAAGGGAGAGGGAGAGAGAGGAATCTATATCTCTCTACCTCTTAATCTCTTAATAATGCCCCTAAACACCTCTCTCTCTCTCTCAACCCCTAAACCCAAGAAACTCTAAACCTTTATCTCCCTATCTCTCCTTGATCTCCTTGTCTCTATCATCCTGTTACCTCTCAATCTCTCTACGTATGTCTCTGGCCATGTCCATCACTCTATATCTCCCTATCTCTCCTCTCAATGTCCTCTATATCTCCCTATCAGCCCTCTCTCCCTAAATGATAAACCTTCAAACCTTAACACCTAAATAATGTATGTACACTCTAAACACTAAGCCCTAAACTTGAGCAACCCTAAACCCCAAACACCAAACCCCAAACCAAGAAACCCTAAACCTCTATCTCTCTATCTCTCCCCTATCTCCCTATCTCTATAATTCCTCTACCTCTGTCTCTCTCCCTATGTCTCTTGACATGTCCCTCACTCTCTATCTGGAGAGAGAGAGAGGAGTTTAGGGTTTCTTAGGATTAGGGTTTTGGGGCTTTATTTAAGGTTTATAAGTTTAGGGTTTCTCAAGTTTAGGGAGAGAGATTGAGAGGTAGAGGGATGATAAAGATAGATATTTAGGATTTATTGGGTTTAGGGTTTAGGGGTTAGGGTTTAGAGGCTTAGGGTTTTTCAGGTTTAGGGGCATTATTTAGGGTTTAGGAGTTTAGGGTTGCTTGGGTTAAGGGTTTAGGGTTGCATGTCAAAAGCAGTCTCTCTCTCTCTAAACCCCTAAATCCTAAATAATGCCCCTAAATCATAACCACTAACCCCTAAACCTGAGCAACCCCAAACCTCTATCTCTCTATATCTCCCTTATCTCCCTATCTCTCTAGACATCTCACTCACTCTATATCACCCTATTTCTCCCCTCTTTCTCCTCTACCTCCTATCGATCTCCTCTCTCTCTCTCTCTACCTACCTATCTTTCAGTATCTCCATATCTCTTACCTTCTTCCCTATCATTCCTCTATTTCCCTATCTCTCCCTCTCCCTTATCGATGAATGAAATGGAAAAAAGAAAACTATGGCTCTCTTTCTATCTCTCTCCATATATATCACTTTCTCCCTATCTCCCTATATTTCTCTACCTCTCACAAAGAGAGAGAGAGAGAGAGAGAGAGAGAGGGAGTTGCTTTAGTTCACCATAACATGAGTGTGTTATAATGCACTAGCATTTTGTGAATGCATAAAATGCAAGCACATTATAACGTGCTCACATTATGTGTTGCCTTGGTTATTTCCAAGCCTAAGGCTTGGATTTGTCTTGGGATTTGAACCCAAAGTATTGGACTATGTTTAGGACATCCAAAGACTTTTCCATATTGTAGCAAAAACCACATAATCTAGAGCATGCTCCCCTTCAGGTTTGCACTTATTTTGATGAAATCTTACAAAAAATACCACCATAATCTTAATCTCTCTGTTAGCTATCTAACCATATAATTTTTTCACATTTTGAGTATGTTAAGGGTTTCATCTTGAATTTATTTTATTAGTGTGTCCATTTTTTGTCAAAAACCAGTGTGTAGTATTTTTGACTTTTTTTAACCATTTATCAAAATTTGAAATAAGTTACATGTTTAGAAACTGGACTCCATTCTACACGTATTTAAAAAAAATTGATTTTGGATTAGTTTGCAAATATTTTAGGGGAAGCATGCTCAAATTTCTATTTTTGAGGATGTGTCCACTTTAAAAATTACTAAAAAATCAATTATTCATGAAAAAATTACCAGAAAAATTAGGGATAAACTACATGGTGTTAGCTAATTTCTCACTAGAGCGATTATTGAATTACTAAAAAAAAGTTAACCTTTCAGGGGGAGCACACCAGATGCTATATTATGTTTTTTAAAAAAAGATAGGGCCAATTTGTGTGCTCCTCCTTTATGAACCCCTTAATCTCAACAATTTTTAGAAAAAAATAGTAGTTTAGAAATTAGATTTGGAGCACTACAACTCTTGTTTTTGTTCCATCTTCAAATTTTGAGTGTAGCTATCTTCAATTTCTCATCCAACATCAATGCTTCCTGATTTTAAAAAAAAAGTGGCATCTTACGACCCCATTTGGTCCCTCATCTTTGTGCACTTACCCCCTTCCCAAATCTCAACATCATTTGTGTAATCTTCAGTTGTCCCTCTGCATCCCCTTCTTTAGATAATTTCACACTATTAGGATTTATACCTTTCTTCTTTGATTCCCCACACTGCAGATTCACCAAGGTTGTTTCTTTCTGAGAAATTCCTCTTTTCTCTAACAAAAGAATTTCTCCTTCTTCCATATCCTGAAACTCTAGATTTCTTTCTGGAGTCTTGAATTTTGTAGTTAGCTTATTAACTTCGATCATTTTTGGCATATTAGCCTTATTGGTTTCTTCATCCAGGTCCAAAGATCCACACCTCTCATACTCCTTTAGATTATCTTCCTTTGACAATACACAATTTCCCCCTTTTTTAATTACATCCTCATTCCTATTTTTATCTGATAATCTGAATAGTTCCAAGGCCAATTCAAAATTATTGTATTTGTTCAAATCCGCTACATCCACACTGCCTTGTACAAAGTCAAGGTGCTCCTCTTCCACCATCCAACCTATAATATCCTCCATCTTCGTATCCTTCAATGGTGTTTCCAACACCTCTTCTTTCAATACATCTTCCCTCTCAAATTTGTTGTTTTCTATTCTTGTTCCATCTATGCGTTGATTTGTTTGGCTCCTTTCCTTTTTATTTTCCTTCTCGACCTCTTAGAGTACTTCCTTGTCTACTCTTTCTTCTCTTATCTCCATGTCTTCACTTTTTGATGCATCCTTTAGTTTTGCTTGACCTTCCATTTCAACTTTTTGTTTCTGAACCCCATTTTCCATTACTATATTTATAGTTTCCAAAAACTCTTTGGCTAAATTTATAATTATACACATCTATGTGTATACCCTAGAAACTCCCCTTTCTGTTACATCGTCTAATTCCAAAAAGTATCCTAAACAATCTCCAATTTCTCGTAGTACTTATGAGATTGACTTCAACAAGAATCTTTGTTCACCTTGTGACCTTGAAAACACCCAAGGGAAGGTCATTGAACAAAAGAAGTCACCTCATAAGTATAATTCTAAATACTATAGAGGATTATGTAAGCTAAATTAACTTAATGAGGTTGCAACTAAAAGAAGGTGGATCAAATGATCCTTGGTTGAGAAACAAGTGGATCGAATGATCCTTCATTGAGAAATAGGTGGATCAAATGATCCTTGGTTGAGAAACAAGTCGATCAAATGATCCTTCATTGAGAAATAGGTGGATCAAATGATCTTGGGTTGAGAAACAAGTGGATCGAATGATCCTTCATTGAGAAATAGGTGGATCAAATGATCCTTCAAACATTTTTTGAGACCTTATGGTAAATGATCCATAATCTTGTAATGGATTCTCATCGATTCATATCTCACGTCAAGAGCCTTTAGTAAATGAACTTGAATCTTGCATCGGATCACATCTCAAATTTGGTTAATGTTCTTAAATACTCATGATACTAGCATCTATGGAGTCATCAATCGTATTTCAGCAACATTGGTACACAAGCAACTTCTAGATTCATGCATCTTTTTTTAACTCAATAGCAAATAAAGTTTGTAAATGCACTCACATAAAGTGCCACAAAACTTAAATGTGTCTTCCACATGGAGGGAATTTGGGAAATTTTTACTTACACTGAATTATAAAGTGTAATGGGGGTTGTAACAATCACAACAATGGATCTTCATTATTCTCATCTCATTCGTATGAGCCTTCATGCACATCCTTTTCTTTCAAACTCTTGTACATTTTTTGGACCTACATCCTGGTCTACATTCCTTGCAGATTTTAGTTGGTCTTCTCATATCTCTTAGCATTAGAGGGGGACTATGATGTGTTACATGCTAATACTTCTTTCAATGAAGCAGTGGAGTAATCTTCCTTTTCAGAGGCCTTATCGGTCTTCTATTTTAATCTCTCATATGAGGGATTATTCTCGTGGATCACTTTTGAGATTCTAGTACTCCTAATCATAGTACTATCTATATTTTTGACTTCACAAAGTTTGATTAACTTTGTTAACATCGTTGAGTAGTGTTTAAATGTTCACTCATGCAGCATTTTGTATCTCTTATCTCATTCTACATTTCTTGATGATTCATTAATTCCACCAGACATCAGTTCATCATCAACAAAGTTTACAACTTCTACTTGCTTCAAGATTTCTTCATCATGATGTTCCAATCATCGAGGGACATATTTTTAGAAGGTTTTAATTCCTTCTCTCTTCTCTCTTTTTGGAGGATAGTTTTTCCAACTAGATTTTCTATCTTACTTTATTTTTTGATAGATTTCTTTGTACATAGGTGCCTCACTAGGCTAGTAGCCGAGACCCATTTCTCTTTATTGTACATGGGTACCTCACCAAGACTTGTATCTAGGACCCATCCCTTCTTGAACTCACCTAAGTTGTGCTTAAGAGGGCGGTGTTAGTGCTAAACTATACCTTATATTACTAATTCTAAGTAATATATTTAAGCACATGGCTTTAAGCCACTTTAAGTGCTAGGTTTCAAACTTGGAGAGTTGTATTTGACTCTCCAAGCCATGTGTCGAAACTCACTCGACACATGGTGAGTTGATTGTTGAAGTCGACTACTAAGTTGACTCAACCTCTTCACCTCTCTCACCTATATATGTCACCTCTTGTTCATAATATATTATTACAATTTACAATTGCTTTCACTCCATGTTGTAATTATCTATTGCTTAGAATATCATGGTTTCTAATAGTAACCCCGTCCTCTACAGGAAACCGCCTATGTGCATCTTCACATATTGAATTAGTGTATACAAACATTTCCCTTATTAAGTACATACATTCTGTCAAATAAATGAATACAATGTTTATAAAATACTATACCTTGTACTTGTATAATTTACCCCTCCATTACAAGATAAGGTTTACAACTTAACACTTGAACATACACTTTCCCTTATAAATTTATTTTCTAGAATTACATACTTGTCTTTGTTAGTCGCATCCTTTGGCAAGGAATACTTATGGGATTTTCCAAGATACACTAGATTGACTGTCAATATTGGTTGGGCAACAAAAGTTGAAATTGCATGCCCCTACAAGTTATTAAAAACATAAAATATGCAAGAAAAAATATTAGATGAAAATGGATACTATTAAAAATATATTAACCCATGAAATAAATGTACATATAGAAGAGAGGGAAGAAACTGCCATTGATAATAGTTGAGAAGACTAAGTAGTCAACTCCCACTGAATAGAATTGGTGATGTGTTAACTTCCTCAAGACTTGCAAGACATGGCGAGCTAACTCCCACAAAATAGGACACCTAAGTAGGCTTAATGCCATGTGGAATTATCCCTATGCATAATGCATGAGATAATAAATACATTAACACCCTGTCCTTTAGCATAGTTTAGGTGGGAAATATAAAAATTAGGCCCTGACAACTAGGCCTAATGAGGTACCCAAGTACAATGCAATCTCTCAAAATGTGGTGAAATGAAGAAAACCCAATGGGAAAAAAATTCCCTCAAAAATGAAAGAGAGAATAAGTTAAGTGGATTAGAAGGCTCCCCAAAGATGATGTTGCTATTGAACTAGACTACACCCCAAGAAGAGATCGTAGATGAATGAACTTGGTCTTAGTAAAAGGTTTGGTAAAGATATAAAAAACCTTCTGTGAAGAATAGAAAAAAAACTAATTCGAAGACTAGAAAAAAACTAATTTGATGATCTGACCATGAATAAGCTCCTAAATAAAATGCATGTGAATCTCTAAATCTAAATCTAATTCTAGACATAACCCTAACACTAATTGAAGACAAATATATATGGTGTTAAGTTTGAGATATATTTTTTATTTATAAATAATCTAGTAAATATAATAATCATTTGGTGACTTAAATTTTAGTGATTAAAAAAAAACATAAATGTAAAAGAATATATTCTTTATCACTTTTCCATTTATTTGTTGTGAATAATAGCATTTTTCGTATTTATAATTTTCCAACTTCATTCTTTATATAGAATATTGTAGTACTTGGATTCCAATTAATTATCATAATAATTATGTGTTTTGGCATTAATGTAAATAAATCTTGTAATTTAAGAATTAAGAGTTATTTTATTTTATTTTTTAATTATTTAATTTAATGAAGCATAATTTAATGGTTTTTTATTAATAGTACAAATAGGATTAGCACAAAAGAGCACCAACTCTAGATTCATCTTGACAAATAGGATTACAAATATATAATATAATCTTCTTTTCAAATTTGTAATACACCCAATAGAATTTTAAAATAGTGCATTTCATACGAGCTATTTTTTTCTACTTTTCTCTATATGTTTTTCTCTATTTTGTATGCTCTATTGTGTTCTTATGCTCTACTTTGCTCTTTATTCTCTTCTGTGTATGTCCTAGTCTACTCTTTATGCTTTGTTCTATATGCTAATGTCAAGCTGCAGTTTTTGGTGTTTTAAGTACATAATCTATTAATCTTGAATTTTCATCTTCAACATTAAAATCAATATTGGCATTTGATTGATTAAGTTCTTTCCTTTCTTCTCTTTGAAGGACACTAGGTTGTTGAGATGTTTGTACATGACTTATTCTCATCATATTTTATTATTTCTGATTTTGTAATTCAAATTGTTGAACTATTATTTCAACTCTACGTCTATGACATCTTTCTCTCTCAACCTCATTTCAACATATCCTTTGTTCTTCTCTTTCTACAACTATCATTAGTTTGCATTGTCATCTTTGATATTCCCTTTGGTAAAGGGTGAAAATGCTTTTTCATTTGGTGCAGTGTTGATTGAAGTGCACAAATATTAGAAAATAGACAAAGCTTAAGATACAACACACATGAGTTCAACAATTACACAATATAAATTGAAATATCTTGCATGTAAAGTGTCTATCATGAAGTTTCTACTCACTAAGGTAGATAATTCATTTGTACCATAGGTATAGAAATGCATTACATAGTCCTTAGATTTGAAGACTTGTGTTCAGCAAGAACATAAGACCTTGTGCATCCATTCGTGCCTCGGCACTAAGACATTGGTATCACCAAGGAAACTCAAACATTCATGAATCCATGCAAGTACATTGCCATTCACTATTTCTAACTTTTTTTTGTCTAGTTTCTATTGATTTACATATTTTGAGGTATCAACTTTCTAACCAAGATTATAAAAAAATTGAAATTTCTAGCTTGATTTCATTAGCAAACAATTTTTGATGGTCCAACAATTCTTATATGGGGAAGTGGCAGCCATATGCCAATGAGAATACATGAAGATCATTTTTCTTCTAAATATAAATCGACGTGCATTCAACAAAAAGGGAATAAATCAAGGTGCACAATTTGTTGTGAAGACATAGATAAGGCACATGATCTATTGACAAGATATCTCAAAGAATACGATGATTGCAGGATCTTTAGAAAATTAATTTGTTAACTTTAGAAACTTTCAAAAAAACAAAATTAGCAGGGATCAAGCCTTTGAAAGACTTAGAAAAAAACAAAAGAATATGAATTGTTCCATAAAATGATTAGAAGAAAGGTGATCACATCAAATGCCATGAATTACAAGATATGCAGAAAATGAATTGGGAAACAAAATAGAACTATTATATTTAAAATAGATACATAGAAGAACATACCAGATAACAAATAATTTTTGAAAAATAGGCAATTCTTTTGATTTCTGTTCAGACTCCCCTTAATCTAACCTCAAATCTTGCAATTTGATATGGTCATCTGAGTGGTTCGATATGTGTTCTTATTTGGGAGTATGCCTTTATAAAATTTTGTTACCCATTGATTCTTTAAAAGGACATTTAGAAGAAAAATGACCAATTTTTCCACAACTAAAACATTTGAAAGGTAACTTACCTTTGTATTTTCTCATGTCCTTATTTAATTTTCTTACAAAGTTTGCCTCTAACTCATGAAGGTCATCATCTTGATCAGTGACTTTATCTTCTATCTTCTTACTTTCTTTGAATGTTGCTTCTTTCTTTGGACTACCTTTGTCAAATTCTCTCATTTTAAAGGCTAGGAGAGAGCCAAACAATTGATCTACTATATATTTATCCAAATCCTAAGATTCCTCAATAACAAAAACCTTATGACTATAGGATTTAGGGAGAGATCTTAGAACCTTCTTCAAAATCTCATTTTCATTCACTTCTTCACCAAGTCCTCTGATACCATTAACTATTTCATCTACCCAAAGCATATAACTGGAAATGTGTTCTTTTTTTGACATCCTTAGGGTCTCAAATTTGATTTTGAAGATTTGTATCTTGGTCTGCTTCACTTTACTATCTCCTTCATAAATGCTACTGAGTTTATCCTAGACATCTTGAGAAGATTTGCAACCCATTACCTTCACAAGTTCCAAATCAACTAGCCCACTCATGATAGCACTCTTTGCCTTGGCATTGTTCTCATACAACTTAATCTCATCTACATCTCTAGGATCACTAGCAGGAGTAGTGTAGCCATTCTTGACAGATTGCCAAATACGATACCCTAGAGAAGATAGATAGTTTTCTATCCTTAGCTTCTAGAGGAAATAATTTGTTCCATCAAACATAGGTACCTTATGAGATCCATTTTGAGCCATCTTAGACCTTCCTCAAGCAGTTAAGCTTCTTCTGAGTAACTTAGTTTTGATACCAATTCTTGAATGTACTAGGATACTAAGAGGAAGGGGTGAATCAATATCTAAACAAACTTTATTTAACCTCCATAGCAAATTAAAACTTCAACATTACAACATCAACGTCAACATGAAAGATCAACACATAACACCATATATATGTGAAAAACCCAAGAAGAGAAAAAACACAGTGAGGATTAACTCACAATATATGAAGCTCAAAATTACAACTTTGTTTTAGGGCTACAACCTAAGGAAGCTACTACTCCCTGATGACTTTGTTTTAGGTCTACAACCCAAGGAAGCTACTACTCCCTGAAGACTTTGTTTTAGGGTCACTCCAAAGGAAGCTACATCTCCCTATAGACTTTATTTAGGGCTACAACTCAAGGAAGCAACTACTCCTTGAATTGAAAATGAACTCAAAAAAGATTACAGGATGACAATCCTTCTACTATCTGAAAACTGACATTGAAGCTCACACCTTTGATGATTTTAATTCTACCTCTTCACTCTACTTCTGATGATTGGATCATTTACACACACTCTTCACTTCTCTCATGTCACAAAAATATTTTCAAGATGAATCAAGATAGCCCTTAATGCTTCTACTCTTTCTCCTTCAGTCGTTCATCATAATGCATGTAATATTCATATTCTGCTCCTCAAATACTCAGATTTGCAATCATGCCTCACCTAGACCAACTAGGTTTATAATATATACATAAAATTGGATTGATTTCATTACAAGTTATCCAATACAACAAGAATATTACATTTTACAAGTCAGCCAAGGATCACACAATATGAAACATGCATAGGGTATGCGGGCTATCATGAACTACATGCTAATCCAAGAAGAGACAGACACCTTGTGGACCCCAACACATGCTTAGTCTAGTCCTAAAGATCCTTCATAGAAATATCCTTCAAGGAATAACATCCACACCCTTCACAAATTTGAAATAGGCCACTCTTAAGCCGGAACACATGAAACTTGTAGCACATTAGCCTTCACACTCTTGGTGGTACTCATGAATGATTGAACATTGCTTGTTCTTCTTCTAGATGAGTTGGCGGGACCTATACACCATCTCAAAATGTTCCTTGAACTCTACAATACGAGAATATTGTGCCACACATCACCAATATAGCTCAGTCGGCCTCAACAACAACTCTTCATAAACTAACTTGGAAACTTTGTGTGGTACTAGAAACATGAAGGGTCTTAATGAAATTCTTCTAGATGAGTAATCATGATCCATACAACATCTTCAAGCACTTCTTGAACTCTGCACAATAAAGTTTTTACGTTGCACACCTTCAATCATGTGACCTAGTAACAGTTAGGCATCTAGAACTCTCTGTCACACTTTTGTTTTTCAAAACTAAACTTGTAGACCTCCAAAACATCTGAAACTGATATGGATACACTTATACATTGCTCTGAACATATCCTCAAAATTTCATAGCCATGTCTATCACTGTGGAGAAATGCGGAGCATTTCAACAGGCCTTCATCATCACTTTACTCTACCAAAGCATAGACCAGAACCTTGTCACTTATAACTTTCACTATAGAGGAGAAAATGATTTGAACCTTTGGATTTAGTACATTTACAACATACTAATCTTAACTTTTAAACCACATAACAATATCTTCAAATGTGGAGGAATGCAGAGTATTTTACTAGGCAGTCTTCTAAGCAACTTTCTGAAGCAGAAACCTTCACCAACTTCTAGAGGCTAGAACCTTCATTTAATAGCACATACATCCTTAGGAACAATAGAAAGGATCATACAACATGCTACAGGTCATCAACAACATCTTCTCATCCTAATCATAACTTCTAATTCCCATATTTATATCTCATCATTCATTTTAATACTTCTAATTCCCATCTTAATATTTTATCATGAAATCATCTTTGTTGACCACAAGCATGCTCAATACAACTTTAATTGACATTAATCAAGGCATGACATCCAACCATGGACATTAGCAACCAACCATGAACATTAGGAACATCACTGAACATCAGCATCATCATTGCATCTCACTACATCTCTGTGACTATACTAGTATATCATCATCACAAACTGAGTGTTGACCTCACTCTAAGTGTTGACAACAAAGACAACACAAATTGCCAACATTTAACAATAGTTCACAATCATTAATTGATAGCATTTCATATTATGTTTTCATTGGTAAACGAGTAGATCCATAGTTGTAAGTAAATTTAGCTCTACAAACAACACAAATGGTGATGCGAAGGATTCTATAATTTCCAGTTAGAAGTATAAATAAATCTCTATTGCTTCAAATTCTTGACATCATGGTTGCTCATAGTCAGCAATGCCTAATAAATGGGTTTGCACACTATTTACATTTTATGCCACATTTAAACATAGAAACTTTTATTGTGGATACGATATATTCGTATATTTTTATTGACATAATTGGATTACATGAATATTAGAATCTTTGTGTAATGGGGTCCAACTGGATTACATGAATACTGACATCTCTAAGTAGGGGGTCCAATTGGATTGTACATGAATATTGGCATATCTATGTTGGGAGGTCCAACTAGATTACATGAATAATGGCATCTCTATATTTGAAATGAAATTGATCATGGGATTAAATGGTATCATGTTTTGTTAAATGTCAAGTCATTGATATGATTCCCAATTATGGTATGCCACATGTGCTCATGTGTTTGAATGAAGATGTTAATCTCTATGTGGCATATTTCTAAGTTAGAATTATCAAGTGTTTATATTAAATCAGGAGGGTGACTAAAATTTTAAGATGTTAGCAATTGACTAATATGAAATATAAAGAAAACATGAATGCATTTATTCAACTCTCATTTAGATCAACCACCAATTTCTCAAAGTGAACTAGGGTAATTTTAATTCATCCAAAAATGCATCAAGAGAAATCATTACAAAGTAGCTTTCTTATAGTGCATGAGGATAGAAGAGTGAAGATGAAGTTTGCTAGTACCTATTTTTCTTGGCTAATCAATCACCCTCAATCTGTTGACTTAAATCCATGCATTGAATCCTAACTTAACTTCTATTTAAAAAATTAATGTATACCACTCATGTTTAAACTTTAACAAATAAGAAAATGTCCTCGTGTCACCCTTGTTTGGTCTCATATAAATAAACAAGTCATTATTAAGTAGTAATTACAAGAAAAATATTACAAAGTAGAATGCATATAGGATATGAAAGTTGCTAGTCTTTCTCTATGAGAAATTTTCTTTATGCACATCAACGTGTGTTCAGAGATGATACTTGATAGGGGGCTAGGTGACAATACTAAGCTGGTTAATTCTAAGACTTTTGACCTATACCTTGTACAATTTTGATGTAGATTTTATATTTGTAGTTCCCAGTAATGTTTGCCTTGCACGAGTACATAAAGCTTAAAATTTGATCGTAGGAAGAAATTTGTAAATTCCAAATTCATAAACCATTTTTAGGCTCAGTATGATCATAGTAAAGATAATGGTAAAATCCAATCTTGCTTATTGAGAAATGACAAAGAAAAAATATGATAATATACTATAACTTGGAAATAAACATGTGTGATTACATAGCATTTTATGAATATTGGATGTTTTACATCAGTTCATTTTGTATTGAAATGTTGATTAGTGAATGTTTTAAATTGATTAGGATAAAATTATCAAATTCTCAAATCCTAAAGAAATTTATTAAATCTAATAGTGAATGAGAATGTTTTGTGAAATTATTCTTAAATTTCCTTAATTTCTAATGTTGCAAGAGGAATGTACAATCTTTGCAAAGAATAATATTTTCCTAAAACTTGTCAACTTGAAAATTTAGAAAAAAATAATGATTTTAGTTACTTGTACTTCAACTTAACAAAATTTAAATTCATTTGTGAGGATATATAATAATGAAAAAATAGATATATAATGACAAAAACCAACCAACCTTATTTCCATTATGCAAAAATATGAAATGGCTAATCTCTTCATCCATTTCCAAATATTTTTTTATCTCAATCAATGTCCAATTTTCTTCCATTGATTAAAGATCTAAAAGGAATAGTATTGATCAAAATATCAAATGATACTTTTAGAGAATGGGTTCTATCATTTTCATCTTGGTCATTTGGAGTCCATGTCCATTGTCCTAATTGGTGAACATGTCTCCACCTTTGAAATTGGAATGTCATGTATAAAATTTGTCTTGAAATCCAATATCTAAGTAATATATTAAACAATGTAACAATTTTTATATAGAAACTATAAAACATCAGAAGTAATAGAATTACTATAAAAATAAACATAAAAGTTTACCTAAAGGAGATTTTGTCACGAGACAATCTAGTTCTATTTCTTCTCCATTTTCATATTGTACTCTTTTGTCACACTTAAAGAAAAATAATAACATGAGCAGGTGATTAAATAATATATGTTTTTTAAGTTCTTGGAATACATGAATCGATTTTGAACATATGAGAGAAAATATTATTTAAAAGAAAAGAAAAAAACATATCATTATTTTATTTTAAATAGAATCCATAGATAAAAACATTGTGTCCATGGCTCAAGAAACATATACCCATTACTTATACAAAAGAGTTTTGTGTCCTTTCAAAAACCCTACCTTTACCTTTAATCAAAAAACATATACCCATTACTATTGCTCAATAATAATGCAATAATATATAGTTGGCAATTGTAAATTACCCTTGAAGTGTACATTATATTAGAAGGTACTTCTAATAATTTTGAAAAGGAAGATTTAGAATACGTTATTAGGAAAATGGTATTGATATTAAATGAAGGGGAAATCACTGAAAGCATACCAAGCAACTGATAATTAGTTTTCTTGCACCAGAACTACCACTAATAGTAGCCATTGCAAGACTTGGAATAATTGTGATGCCCAGTGTTATAAGATTCTACTTTCATGCTTTCATTTTCGGGTTTAGAAAACCTGCATTATTCATTCAAAAGTATCTCTGAGAAGTCTAAAGATTAAACATTAGCAATGTATACATTTTGCATGTAAAAATTTGTGGAATAATTGTGATGCCCTGTGTTATAAGTGTTGGGCACGTGGAATGTGAAGCCTAATAGTAACGACAACCTCCTCTGATTCCTTGTAACCGTTCTCCTGCTCCCTGCCATTCTTGGCTTGTAACTGCTACCAAGTCTGGGTCATTGATTCTAGATGTAAGATGTTTGGTAGGAGTTTGGAATATAGAATTTGTAGGATGCAAGGCTTTTGTGCTGCTATTTTGATAGTTATACTGTGATGTATGAAACACAGAGAGAGATGTATTGATCTACTACAAGAATGCCCTTTGTTGTGGATGTAGCCATGAATTGGTGAACCACGTTAAATGCTTTTGTTCTTCTATGTGTGTTGTTTTATATTATTTTCATTCTGAGTATTTGTTTTGACTTGCTATTCTTCTTTTGGTTCTGTTATTTTGTATATTGAATTTACAATTGGCATTAGAGCTCTGTGTGTAACTCAATCCAGGAGATAGCCTGTGAAGTTGTTTTTTGGGAACCTATACAGCAATCAAAATGGATGATTCAGAAAAATGGAAAATAGAGAAATTTATAGGCCAAAACTTTGGTCTTTGGAAAGTGCATATGGAGTTTCTTCTTATCAAACAAGACTTGTAACTCTACTTACTGGGGAAAGCCAAAGGACAAGGTTCTATGAAAGATGAAGACTGGGAAAAACTCGATATGAAAGTGAAGGCAACTAGTTTTCTCTCATTGTCCAACAATGTATTATTTAATGTGTCAAATGAGAGTACTATGAAAGAGCTCTGGGAAAAGCTCTTCAGCATGTATGTGATTGCTTCAGTGTCGAATAAGGTATTTATTATGAAGAAATTATATAACCTAAAAATGAAAGAAGGTGGGGTTATGTCCAGTCATCTGAATGAATTTAACACCTTAGTTACTCAATTAGCTTCGGTGGGTATCACGTTAGATCCTGAGATTAAAGCAATTTTGTTGTTGTGTTTCTTACCAAAGAGCTGGGAGGGTGTTGTCATGGTTGTGAGCACTTCTGTAGCAGCTAAGAGTACATTAGTTTTTGATGACGTTGCAGATACTCTTCTCAGCGAAGACATGAGAAGAAACATCAAGAACCGTCATCCGGTGATGCTCTAATAGCTATAAGTACAAGCAATAGGGGAAGAAGCCAAGATAGAGGTAGATACAACAACTAGAGAAGATCACAATCTAGTCCGCGATCGAAGCCTAGGGGTAGAACTGGTGCATGTTGGTTTTGTGGAAAACCCAAACACAATAAGAAGAACTGCTAGAACTATAAGAAAGGTCAAGGCAAAGTGGGCACAAATAATCAATCAAACACTGCATGTGATGGTGTTTTGGTCCTATCAACTAGTGATGTAAATGTAGATTCGTGGGTCCTTGATTCTGGTGCCTAATTTCATGCCACTTCGTGCCATCAAGCTTTCACAAATTTTCATGAAGGCACATTTGGTAAGGTGTTTCTTGGTGACAATAAAGAATGTGACATTTTAGGAAAAGGTGATATAACATTGAATCATAAAAATGGAGACAAATTAACTTTGATGGATGTTAGATATGTACCCATGTTAAAAATAAATTTAATTTCTATTAGTCATCTTATAGGCAATGGATGCAATGTTAAATTTTCTCTTGATTCATGGAAAATTAGAAAGGGGCTTTTAGTAATGGCAAGAGGAAAGAAGCAAGGTAATCTCTATATTCTGGACTGTTTGGTGAAGTGGGAGCTGCCTTACCGGCTATGGATAGTGGGTTTGAAATATGGCACAAACAACTCGGTCATATGAGCCAAAAAGGTCTTCAAGTTATGCTTCAATGCAATCAGCTTCCAAGTCTCACTTCTGTCGATTTAGAATTATGTGAACATTACCTTTATGGCAAACAGTGCCAGACTAGTTTCTTGAGAACGAGGCATGACAAGAAAACTACTCCGTTGAAACTTGTTCATTCCGATGTATTCAGTCCAACTCAGGTAACTTCTTTCGGTGGAGAAAATTATTTTGTAACCTTTCTAGATGATTGCACTCGAAAAATCTGGATTTATATGTTAAACAGAAAATCTGAGGTATTTTCAAATTTTAAGATTTTTAAGGCTGTTGTTGAAAATCAGATTAGGCATAAAATTAAATGCCTACTAACAGACAATGGTGGAGAATATTTCTCTTCAAAGTTTGATTCATTTTGTGCAGACCATGGTATTCAATGGATCAAGACCCTCCCTTATACACCTTAGGAAAATGGTGCAACTGAGAGGCTAAATCGTACGATACTTGAGAGAGCTAGATGCATGCTCTCTAATGCCGGATTGGGCAAAGAGTTTTGGGCAAAGGCATGTAATACTGTTGTGTATTTAATCAATCAAGCTCCATCATCTAGGCTAGATTTTGACATCCCTGAGGAGACATGGCTTGGAAAACAAATTTCCTATCATCATTTGCAAGTGTTTGGCAGTGCCGCTTTTGTTCACATTCTGAAAGAGCAGAGAACTAAGTTAGATTTCAAGTCAAAAAGGTGTATTTCTCTCAACTATGGTAAAGATCAATTTGGCTTTCATCTATGGGATCCTGTTGTAAAAACCATAATCCATAGCCGTAATGTTGTGTTTGATGAAAAACATTTTCTAGGTTTGCAACCTTGCAATTCATCTCCGACAAAGTATGTTGATGTGGATTTGTTTGATAATGGTAAGGTCAAGCATCCTACCATTACTTTCTCTCAGCCATTAGTTACCTCTACTCATTATTATACCACATCAACTCCTATTCCCACCACTACTCTGCCTCCAGTTGGATGCTCTTTACCCATGCAGCCTTTGTTTAATATACCACTACCTTTACCAAGTACCACACAGTCATTAGGTGACTCTTTAAGTGGTTCTGATACCACATAGCCTTCAAATATCAAATTGCTGCCTCTTGAACAGTTAATGCTACCTTCCTCAGGGGCTACGTTGCCTCCATAAGTTGCATCACTGCCTTTGTTTGACACACCGCAGCCTTTATTTGACATACCACACAACCCCCCATTAGCCAATCACTGTCATACCACGTAGCTTGTGTCTTGTCAAATACAACATCCCAATCACCAATCGCTACTCTTAGAACATTCTATGCTGCCTTCATATGTAGAATCACTGCCATCTTCAAGTTCAACACAACCATCACTTGGTCCTACGTTGCCAACATATAAAACTCCATCGTAGTCCTCTAAATGTTCAAATCTACCTCCAACGCAGCCTTCCACACACTCTACGCTACCCTTTGACTGCTCAATGCAGCTACTCCCCTTTAATATTCTGCCTCTGCCATTTTCAACATAGCATAGAGGAGAGTCAGTCACCACATCCTTACCAGGTGAGCATTCAGAACTATACAAAGGTCACTCTTCTACATAGATAGGAGATATGTGGCAGGATAGTGTAACTGGGCAGAACACTCTAGCTGCACAAATACAGAGACAAGGGAGTTTTCCTCAGGGTCCTCTACAATCAGAGGTTGATGATGTTTAGAACTTACTCCAGAGACTAAATTTGGACTCAAACATACAGCCAGAGCAAGGTCCGACATTGAGGAGGTCTACCCGTGAGAAGAGGAGACCTACAAAATTTGATGACTACGAGTTATTGCTCTATGATTATGCAGAGCAGGTAACATATAATTGACATATGCAAAGGTCAAATGAGAGTATGTAATATCAAAATATGTATCATCCATGGATCCAATCAAAATCAAATAACTGAGTTAGCCAACCATATAATGTTTCATCATAGATCTATAGTAGCAAAATGCATAATCACTTCCTACCATAATGGTGGTACCGAGGAGGGCCCCTACATACCAAGTATTAGATACTAGAAAAAAAAAGAAACACACATTGTTACTAGAACTATACGAAGAAAGATTACCACTGGTTAGAGAGAGGAAATATATTTAATAAGTATAATTTGATCATATCATAGTTTATTCCGTTCTACTTGAATATAATTTTAACAAAAGAATTACTTCTTCAACTAATTAGGAAATTGAGATTATGGAAATGATAATATCAAAGTAGACTTAATAATTATGAAAAAAACTAGGAAACTAATGAATTAAAACTATGCTAGCCAAAGGTAGAGTTTACCCACTCAACAATGCATTACCTATGTGGAATAGGGAGGCCCTACCAGGGAGGTTTGGCCTTCTTCCTATGCTAGACAAGTCTCTTTGAGGCTATTCACCCTCAAAACCTTCCTTTGATAACAATCCGCTACCAAGAGAAAAACCTCAGAGTAAAAAAAATGATTGGAACTAGTAGCACACACAAAACAAAAAAAAAAAATATGAAACTCTGAAGATAGACAAGTGGCATTTCCTTCTTAGGAGCTCAGCATATCTATGGAGGGCATATGCACGGCGGCCAGGAGCAGAGAAGGGGTGTATAAACCTCTAGACCTTGCTCACCACTTTTTGCTTTCTTTTAGGGTTGATGGGAGGCTTTATTCTTCTTGTATTATGATTACAAACTTGATTTATTAAGAAGATTAATATTGATACATTTAGAAGTGGTATGAATGAGGTATCCCTCTAGGCAGCATAACCAATGTTATCTTTCCCTTAGGTATTCAAGCTATGAGTTGTATTTAGCCATAGGGCTTTTATATGTGAGCATTATAGTGTTGGGAATTGTTTCACACTAGAAAACTTTCTAAAGTTGTTGGTTGTTCCTATCGGTGTATTCCTTGAACCTCCTATGGGTGCAAGTTCTAGTTACATAGAAAAAAAAGAGAGATTGTATTTAGGCAAATACTAGGGGATTTAGATTTCGATTAAGCAAGTGTACACATTATGAATTGTATAATTTAGAACTTCCTGATATATTGATTTCTTTATGTATTTAGTATAGTATCTAATTCATGAGTGTTTACACCATTGCTAGCTATTATGGTATGGAAAGTCTTACACTATCAATTGTTTTAAGGGTGTTTTAAAGGGGGTTATTGGTTTTTAGAATAAGTGTAAGTGGGTGTTATAGGGGCTATTCTATGAGAGTAACTAATAATTAGTTTAGGATGATAAATGTGGAGAGATCCACTATTAATTAAATAATTATAAATACTTTTTTTAAAAATTATTTTGTGTTATGTTCATAAGACTTAATTATGGGCATGACATATTACTTTGGAATCTCCAGCTTCAAATGAGAAGAAGTCTTGTTTCAACCTTTACAAAAATATTCTAGGTATTCCAATTGTGTTATTGAACTAAAAATTCAAATTTTCAAAACTAAAAGTGATAAATGGATAGAAGTAAAATGTTATTTGCATGGTTTTAAGTTGGCTCTTTGAAAAACTAAAACAAATTTTGGAAAGTACACTAATAGGTCAACTTACAACTACAAAGGGGAGCCCTCACCCAAGGATGATAGTATGGCATACAAATGTCTATGCATTGCATTACAATCTGCATAATATTGTATGAACTATAGGATCTGGTAGAGGTGTTCTTCTTTTTTCTAGCAATTTCTCCCTTCATCTATGTGATTCCATGACCAACCTACATAGTACAATGAAATAGAAACACAACCATAATATTTAGCTATACAAGTGAAATTAGATAAAAAGAAATGATATAAAATAAATATAATGAAGTCTAATTGCTACAAAACCTCCATGTGAGTAATGTCCTCCAAGTAACATGTTACAATGAGCTGAGAAGAAATTTTAGGAGTGCAAAGGAATTTTTTAAGAGTGGTCAAACCCCTATTTTTGTCTTTCGATCTCTAAAGCAATCATATGATAAAGAGGTTTTGAAATGTTTGTGCACCTATCCTGAATCTATTTAGGAGCTAGGATGTAATGATAAAGTGTGCTAAGAGCACCTCCCTAGTCTATGAGGAGGACACTATGCCTAGATTGTAAACTAGGTAATGATCAAAACAATAGCGGTATACACCAAGCATCTATAACAAAATAGGAACTTTCTTAAATAGTTTCAGGAATAGGGTTGATTCAATGCTTGTGCAACATGATCAACCAAGCAATGAAAGTAAAATTATCAAGAGCAAATCACTTTCTACTAGAATATGATAAAGAAAACACTAAAAAGATACACTACCTATTTCATGTGGATTTGAGTAATAAAAATGGGAAAGGTTTCAAAAGAGAAACATATTGTTCACTATCTACTAAAGAAATCCCTTAATAGTAGAAGAAATGCTAGAGGAATCTTCTTTGGAGAAGCCTAAGCATCTGGGGAAGAGTCTTCCTTAAAGATGGTTCTAGATAATTTGTACAATAATCATGAGAAAAATAAATTTGTAGGAAAGGAAGTTACAGGGCTATGAGATGATCAAGCAATGGAGAAATTCTATCCACCATAAAAAACCTTTAAAAAATAGAAGTTCAAACCCAAATCAATGGTATTTTCTTTGTGTTTCATATTTGGAGAGCCCTTGAGATCTTCTGAATGAATTGCAAAAATCCTCTCCCCTCTTTTGGTCAAGGGAAGGCTAAGGATAGAAAGGTGCATCCATGAGAGCATTATAGCTATCAGAAGAGATTATGAGGTGGTGGCATGCAAATTTAACACTCATTTTGAGGCACTATACAACACAAGATGCTACCAAATCATATAGACATCTGCATGTTGTGCAAGTGTCTAGGGGATTTTTTTCTCTAATTTGACACGTGTGCTTAGAAAGATGTCTACATCAATGCTCTACAAAAATTTTGGTGGAAGGTTGTTTTTTGGAGAGATAATTTAAAAAATAGGTCTAAGTGGATCTGAGGTGTGCTACGAGAGTTAACACTAAGGCAAGTACAAAACATGACATGAAATTGTAGAGTATGCATTTGTTGGTGTTACAAAACTTCCCACATTGGATGAGAGAAATTCATTTGAACCAATGGAAATCTTAGAAAAATGTGCAAAGCAACATTGTAATTGTGTTATTAAAAAGGTTTAGCTCAATAGAAACAAATGCATCTTGAAGATTCTAGGTTGGAGCTTACCATTGTTCTATCCATGTTTCCTCATATCAATCATTGAGGAAAAGACCTTTTTGAATGGAAATAAATGTTAGGAACCCCCATTCTAATATATGTATTGGTATTAGTTTGTATTAGGTTAGATGCTTATGCTTTGTAACACACCCTATATGCTAAGTTAGAATACAAGTAATTATCCCACATCCATGCAATAGTAATAGTTATCCTTAGCTAGACTCTATATATTGTAATGAATTAAAGAAAGTGTAAAGCATCTTAAATATTGTAATTGGATTGTATTCTTTATTGAGAGGATTTCCCCTTGAAGTGGCACTACCAATATAATATACAAGCTTTCTCTTACTCTTATTTTGTGTGCATGTCTATGTATTGTCATAATTTTCTTTGTAGTTTTCTTACACAAAATGTAAGGTTGAAAAGTACATCCCTACAACTTTTTCTGATTCATTTTAGACTCACATTGACACTTTGTCTTTAATGCAAAATCATAGTGTCCAAATGGCTATTTATATGCTAGGAGTTGGTATCTATCCCATAGCTAATATCTATATTTTTGTCCCTGTTCGATAGTCACCTAGAACCAACCATCAAATATATCATTTTCAATTAACTAGTCCAAGACTAAACTTGTATCCTTGAAACCCTTTTTCCAAACTTAAAATTAAACATGGGACTAGGATGATTTTTTTCTAATTAGTTATTGTATGTCAACTTAATTAAGAAATATTCAAATTTGCATGCTAGGGTGTTGTTTACAAAGGAAAATTCATTCAATCAATAGAGAATTAGAGGAGTATTGAAGAATTCACAAAATCAATAAGAAGAACGGTGATGACAAAGTTGAAGTAGATTGAATAGGCAAATGATGAGTACATATAGGTGAGGGAGAGATAGTTATTAGTTGAGGAAAAGTCTTCTATAAACTAGCATGAGTGGCTAGTTTAGTGGGAGAGCTTTGATGATCCCTTAACTAACCTCTTGACAACCTTAACCACCCAACAACCTTAACCACCAAACAACCTTGACATGTGTCAAGATTGTGCAAGGGCACACCTAAGCAGGCTTATGCCTATGTATATATGAAATATATATGTACACTAACACCTCCCCTTAAGTATAGCTTAAGTGAGCACAAATGAAATGCGTCCCGACTACAAAACTTGGTAAGGTACCCATGAACAATGCAAATATGAAATTGGGCTCCAACAACTAGGCTTGATGAGGTACCCAAATACAATGCAATCTCTCAGAAACAAAGAAAGGTAGAAAACCCAGTGGAAAAAAACTACCCTCCAAAAGAGCAAAATTATATAGGTGAAGAAGTACCACTTGTTTCACTAAGTATAGTATAATAGTCCCCCCATAGGAGAGAAAATGATAGAAGGTCTATGAAACCCCCCATAGTACATGTCATGTTATAGTGATGCTGGATAGTTGAAAAAGGATGCAAATGTAGACCCAAGAATGCCAAACAATGTTCCTTCCCTTGGGAAGAAATTAAATCACCTAAAGATGCAGAATATCTTCCCATGTGACAAGATGTATGTATGATCTTGAATCATGCTGAAGCTGATTCAAGGATGATGATGCCCATGTTGATACCTTCAAAGAGTGCTCAGGTGTCCCCATGTTGATGCCGAAGGATGCCATAATCAAATTAGGTGCATGCCCAATAGATGAGGATGATGACGATCCAGAACCATGTGTAAGATGATGTAGAGCATGAATATCTGAAGAGGCCAATGTTGATGCAACTTCATCAAAACTTTTATCAAAGAGAAGATAGATGTCCTCAATGTGTGCTTCCATGTCAGCAATGTTGGACTCTACAAACAAACAAGTGATGTTAGGTAGAAATATGTCCCAATCAACAATGCTAGGAAGACTGATAACCTGTTACAAAGAAGCACTGGAAGCTTTTGAAGAAGAGACTTTAGAATCAGATGTAGCAACAATAGGAGTGATGACTTCTTCTATGTCAATGGAACATTCTATTTTTGTATCATGATGAGGGATGTGAGTTGTGATCAAAGCAGGATCATGTGGGAATGGAGAAACATTAGAGTCTCCATATATCTCCCAAATTTTTATCCATAATGCGTGTGGATAGTTAATATTCATGATGGCATACAAAGCATCATCTAGAATATGTAAAATAATCAATCCAACAATGTGATCATGATAATTAAACCACTTAGCCTTTTGAGATTGTTTACCAGGTTCAGGGACAAGTCCATACAGATGGGGTATGAGATTATGGAACCTGAGATGTTTCAGGATGCCTTCACACCAGGACTTATAGTTTCCCTTGTCTAGGTTGATTACAGAAGAGTGAGTTTCATATACCATGATTAGAACAAGTTAATTCCTCTAGACAAAAGAAATTCGACACATTAGGCAACCCCTTGATTAGGTGACCCCCCAGTTTTGGTACTTTATAACTTAGTGTGTTTTACAATGCAAGTAGGTTCATGAGATGGGATATGTGAAAACATTAACTTTTGCAAAAAATGGTGCTCAATTTCGAGCTACCGAGCAAAGTTATTACAAAATCAATTTCCCACAAAAATAGCCTATTTTAATGCATTCGCACTACAAATTGGAAAAAATGCCTATGCCTTTAGTTGACCTAGCCTTCCAACTACTCATTGGAATAAACATAGAGTATAGAATACAATAGTTTTACTGTGAGGGGTATTGGCCTCCTACCAAACAGGACCTCACCCTTTGTCTTCGTCACATGAAAATAAAAGGGTTTTTGAAAACCATTATTTCCCCAAATTTAAATGACCCCAAAGTTTTAAAATGCTACCTAACTGCTAGTAGTGTTTAAAAAAAAAAAACATAACTAACATGAAATGTTACTATTACCCTATAGCATAAACAATTAACAAATAATTCAAATGTGATATTAAATACCACAGTTACAAAGCCACACCTAAATAGACTGAATGCATGAGTCTGTGACCAAGTAGGAGACTTGGGAAAGCAGTACTCTTGAAGCAAAGCCTGATTTGAGGGCATATAGAGGCCTTGTGTGGCGGAATTGAGGGTCGATTCTGAGGAGTGGTGATTGTGCCTGGTGGGCGTGAGTCTAATTTACAAACAAGTCACTCAACTCTGCAAGCAAGTCACACATTCACACAGAGGCAGAGCCCGTCCAATTGCTCGTCCACATATTTCAGAGGCAAATGCCGATTACCAGAGGTCAGTGAATGATTAGCAGAGGCACATGCTGGGCGATGAACGATTCTCCACTTCTCTGTTGCATCCAAATATGACGTTCTACTGCTGGGCACCGTTCTCAACTCCTCTGTTGCGTCCAAAAAAAGATGCTCTACTGTTGGGTGTGAGGGTGTGTAGGCAAAGGTAGGGGCTGTCTCACATGAACAAGGTCCACAGAAACAAAAAATGCCTTCCATGCAGGTAGACAAACACCACGAGTAGCTTCAAACCAGGGGTGTCATGAGATATGGTCCCAGCCTACTATGAGTTGTTGGAAGATATGCCTTCACCTCCCTTCTAATGCCTCCAGACCCATGTAGAAATTCCCAAACGAACAGAGTGTCTTCAATAGCATTTAAATGCCACACATCGCAGCCTAGCAGAGGTAAAAGGCAGCCCTCAAACACAGACAAACACAAACAAAGACAAAACCACGGCCTTGGGTTTGTGGTGCCTACTCCAGAGGTGTATTAAACCTTAACCAAAGGCATTAAAAAACACCTTAAATGTTGCCTTCCTTCGTATATGAAGAGCCTTCAAAGAAAGACATTTAGCAGCGCTTAGAGGAGGTGCCACGGCCCATTCCTTCAACAGTGACGACCTTCTGTGTGGGCAGTTTGCCTCTCTACACATGCAAGATGATTTTTTGACTCCAAAAATAAGAACCAACAATCTAACCTAGTTGCTTTGATACCATGAAGAATTCACAGAATCAATAAGACGAATGCTGATCACAAATTTAAAGTAGATTGAATAGGCAAATGATGAGTACATATAGGTGAGGGAGAGGTAGTTATTAGTTGAGAAAAAGTCTCCTATAAACTAGCATGAGTGGCTAGTTTAGTGGGAGAGTTTTGTTGACCCCTTAACTAACCTCTTAACAACCTTAACCGTCCAACTGTTGATTTTGAAACCTGGCTTATAATTCATTAAACAAGAAAATCATGCCAGTGGAAACAACACTTACAATAAATACTCATTTACAAACAATAACTTACAGCCATGAAGAAAAATACTCCATACACAGCAGCATAAACACAAAAAAGAACTTTATATATTATTCTCCACCTTACATCTCTGCTCAAATTAAGCAACCAACACACAGTTTTCTCTCAAATTTTCTTGCTTATTACAAACGTATAGGGCAGTCCTTTTTAAAGACGATGCAGCCCCCAAAATAGCACATCAATAAATAAAAATCTTCTAGTCTAAAAATAAGCATGCATATGGAATGCATTTACACCTATAGAGCTGTTTACAAAACCATTACATGCAATAACCTATATTTAGACCCAACTTTAAAAACTGACATATTAATGCATTATGGTGGGGAGAAATAATATTTCAACACTCCCCCTTAATTTTGACCACTTCCTTTTCACCTTTGTCATCAACCTGATCTTCAAATCTATAATTCAAAATTTCTGAAAAAAAACTCTTCTTTGTCTTGCTCATGCTCCTGCACTATGTTAAAACAATTCAATTTCTTTAATTTCTTTACTATTCTCTGCATTTGGTTGTTCACTATATTTTGTTGTTCTGTTTCTGTTATTCAATTCTTTTTCCTTTTTCTTAACATGAGAAGACTTATGTCTATAAAATATTTTGAACATACCTATGACCTTTTGCCAATCAAATGCATTTATCCAACCACAATTCATTTTCAAACAACCTGTCATAGATTCATTTTTCAAATCTCTATTCCAACATGTCTTTTCACAATGATTTTTCAAACCACAAATTTTACAAGGATGTAAATCCCAACAATTTTCATTTCTATGTCCTTCTCTATCACAATGAGAACAATGTAAAATCTCCTTTTCTTGAAATGACTTCTCAATACTTGTAAAAATATTTATCTTTTCTTTACCATTACCTCTATACTTGAGACCTTCATTCTTAGTCTTCACAACTGACTCAATGAGCTCTTTGACTCCTCACCCATGCTTACCCAAACCTTCACCTTTATAACCATTTTTCTTCATGATTTTCAAACCAACATTATCATCAAAACAACGAGCTATGTTATCAAATTCAACATCATTTTCATCCTTACATTCTTCAACAATATCATCACATATAGAAAATTTTGCTAATCCAATCTCTTTACTTTCTTCAACCTTGCATTCTTTATCCAATGAATCTTCAACTCTTTCACACAAATCACGTGTATCAATCGAAACATCATAAACCAATGGTTTTAATCTTAGATTTTCATTGCATGCTACTAATTGATCATTCTCTTCTTTCAATTTTGATATTTCTTCTTTCTATAAATTATTTTCTTCTTCTAATCTCTCTATCTTTTTTTTCATTTCATCAAATAACTTCAATCTTTCTTCTAACTTTTCATTCATCTTTTTAACCTCATCAAATAGTTTCAATTTTTCTTCTAACTCTTCATTTTTCCTTTTAACTTTCACCAATTCTTTTTCCAAAATATCATTTTCACATAAATTTTCATACTTTTCCTTTCCTAACTCCTTTATCCTTTCCATATATTCTATATTAATCTTTTTAACATTCATCAATTCTTTATTAACTTTTTCCAAGTCTTCTTTCAAACATTCCTTTTCACCCCATAAACCTTCATTTTATTTTTTAACTCTTTTACCAATTTTTCCCATTCAAAATAAATGATTTACTTACCTCCTGCTTGTCTTCAAACTTTTCTTTTTGTTTACTGCAATTTCTTCAAACTTTGTAAATGTCTACTGGCTATCTTTCTGCTCTGAGATCACAACCTGCAATTCCTTCACTGGTCCACAATCTTTCTACTCTAATACCACTTGTTGATTTTGAAACCCATCTTATAATTTATTAAACAAGAAAATCATGCTAGTGGAAACAACACTTACAATAAATACTCATTTACAAATAATAACTTATAGCCATGAAGAAAAATACTCTATACACAGCAGCATAAACACAAAAAAAACTCTATATATTATTCTCCACCTTACATCTTTGCTCAAATTGAGCAACCAACACACAATTTTCTCTCAAATTTTCTTTCTTATTACAAAAGCACAGGGCAGTCCTTTTAAAGACAATGCAGCCCCTGAAATAGTACATCAATAAATAAAAATCTTCTAGTTATGCCAAGAGGTATTCCTACATTCATAGCATGGATGGGAGCTGAAAGATTCTGGAATTTCTAAGTAAACTTATAAGATTCCAATCGAGAATCTTTATTAAAAAAATCAAATAATCACTCCACAAATTAAAAAAGACAAAAAAAAGGTGAAAGGAATTAAATAAAAGAAAAAAAGATGGATGACAGTTTCAAAGAAGCCATAGTATGCACTAAGATGAAAGAAAGAAGCATTACGAAATGGCATATTTAGACCACATTCAATCTATTTATATTGAATCCTTCCTTAAATTTTTTTCGCATGTAGAACGAACATACCAAATTTGTAAGATTTGAGGGAGTGCAGTAAATTGATAAAAAAAAAGGCCCAAGGATATTCCTCGGTGTACTTTAGATATATTTTTTAAATATAAATATCCTAGTCTAAAAATAAGCATGCATATGGAATGCATTTACACCTGCAGAACTGTTTACAAAACCATTACATGCAATAACCTATATTTAGATCCAGCTTTAAAAACTGACATATTAATGCATTATGGTGGGGAGAAATTAATATTTCAACACTAACAACCATGACATGTGCCAAGATTGTGTAAAGGCACACCTAAGTAGGCTTATGCCTAAGTATATATGAAATATATATACACTAAAAAGTATTGCATCAACATTTGTAGTTATATAACAATAGACAAGCATTTGAATTTTGCTCTATGTTTCTACAAATGTGTTCAAGTCATTGAATCAATCAAGGGGCTTGTTTGTGGGTCAAGGTGGCAAGTTAGTTAGATTCCCTTCCATGGCATAGAAAGTTCTAATGGTGGTTTTAAGCACCACCATTTAGACAACATATGCAAACATGAATTTAGAGACCATATATGTAAAATACAAGGTTGTAGAGCAAACTAAAGGCTCTAGATAGAGGTTTAGGACTATAGGTGTAGAGATCAGAACCACATGTGCAAGATTCAATCAAAAAATGCAAAGGTCAATTTCTAGTCTATCAAAGATTAACAATAATTGATTTGACATGAAGAGTTTAAGCTAAATCATAAAATGTATGCTACAACATATCATTGATTTGTCATATCTAGACCTCAGTACATCTATCTTTCTTGGTCAAATTTGATACATGTCTTTGTACTATTTTAAGATTTAACTATATTATCTAAAATATTCATTATAATTATATTATTTAATTAAGTGGTTAACTTAAGTAATTTAAAAATAAGTGTATTATATCTTTCCACTTCTATATAATATCTATAAACCAAATATCAAATACAGTTATACTTATGGTCATAACTTATGCCATTTTATTTTGCCTAACACAAAATTTAATAAATAAATTTGCAATCATTATTCAACTCAAGAATTATTTTGCCTGACACAAAATTTAATAAATAAATTTGAAATCATTATTCAACTCAAGAAAAAATGACAAGGAGGAGGTATTCTTTTGTTCTCATTGTGTGTCAAATTATTATGGTTTTTTAATATGATTCCATTATGTAGTTTTTGAACCAAATTCATTAATGCATATTTCATGAATAGTGATTTCCAAGTTTTATTTTATAATTGAACATTTCCAGAGAGTCATTTCCTTCCCTGTCATCCCATATTAAAATCTTCAATATAACATATTTATGTATAGCATAGTTTAATAACATGAATAGATCTGAAAATTTAACTTAAAATTCACACCGAATTTTTAAAACAACCAACATTCTAATACAGGCTGGCCTCTTGTTCATAGACATCCCTCACAGAGCTGAAGTTGGAAAGAATAATTACAAATAGCAATTACAAAGATGAGAAATTTGTCAATTTGCTACAAGAATGATTATTACCTGGGGCACATGTATTGATTAGGCAGCTTCAATATTCCAGGCGTTCTCTGCAGTGCAAAAAGATCCATCACATGTGGATGATAACTTTGCGACAAGACCATTTGATGCACTGTACATGGCTACTGGATAAGTGGGAGGAACGGGAGGTAGTGGAAGTTTCAATTTCAGAATATCGATCACCTGTCTTATGCTCAGTCTAGCTTTGGGATCCGGATGAGAGCACAACAATCCCACTAACTGTTGGGCACGTGGCTGTTGAAGCCCATATGAAACGGCAACTCACTGTCTTGATTCTTTCTAACCGCTCTTTCTACACATGGCCTATCTTGGCTAGTAACCGCTGCTGTCATGGGTGATTCTTTCCAGATGTTTGGTAGGTGGTTGGGATTCGAGTCCTTTGTAGGATACAAGGCAATGGGTTTGGTGTGGCTGTTCTACAGTGATATTAAAGATGTATGAAACACTGAGTCCACAGAGCTGCTATTCAATATACAGTCATATATGTAATACAAAGAGAGATGTATGATACATAGTGTGATGTATTGATCTACTAAAACCATTGCCCTTCATTGTGGATGTAGCCTGATATGGTGAACCACGTGAAACTCTTTGGTCTCCTATCTGAGTGTTGTTTTATATTCTTGTTATTCTGAGTAATCTTTTTTATCATGCTATTCTTATTTTCTGGTTCTATTATTCTGCTTTAGAATTCACAATAAGTTTTAGAGCTCTATGTGTAGCTCAGTCTAGGAGACTGTGAAAATTTTTTTTTGGGAACCTGCACAGCAATAGCAATCAAAATGGATGACTCTGAGAAATGGAAAATAGAGAAATTTACAGGCCAAAACTTTGGTCTTTGGAAAGTGCATATGGAGTCTCTTCTCATCAAATAGGACTTGTCAATTGCCTTACTAGGGAAACGAAAGGATGAGGTTCTATGAAGGATGAAGACTGGGAAAAACTGGATTCGAAAGCGAAGGCAACAATATTTCTCTCATTGTCTAGCAATGTATTGTTTAATGTCTCGAATGAGAGTACTACGAAAGAGCTTTGGGACAAGCTCTCCAACATGTATGCGATTGCTTCGGCGTCAAATAAGGTATTTATTATGAAGAAATTATATAACCTAAAAATGAGAGAAGGTGGGGTTATGTCCAATCATCTGAATGAATATAACACCTTAGTCTCTCAATTAGCTTCGGTGAGTATCAAATTAGATTCTGAGATTAAAGCAATTCCGCTGTTGTGTTCCTTACCAAATAGCTGGGAAGGTGTTGTCATGGCTGTGAGCACTTCTGTAGCAGCCAAGACTACAATGAAGTTGCAACTACTCTTCTCAACGAAGACATGAGAAGGAAACATCAGGAACCCTCATCCAGTGATGCTCTAACAACTGTAAGTATAAATAATAGGGGAAGAAACCATGACAGAGGTAGATACAACAACCAGAGAAGGTCACAATCTATCCACGATCAAAGTCTAGGGGCAGAACCAGTTCATGTTGGTTTTGTGGAAAACCTAGACACAATAAGAAAAATTGCTGGAACTATAAGAAAGCTCAAGGCAACGTGAGCACAAATAATCAAGCAAACACTGCAAGTGATGGTGTTTTGGTCCTATCAGCAAGTGATACAAATACATATTTGTGAGTCCTTGATTCTGGTGCCTCATTTCATGCCACTTCATGCCGTTAAGCTTTCACAAATTTTCAAGAAGGCACATTCGATAAGGTGTTCCTTGGTGACAATAAAGAATGTGACATCTTAGGAAAAAGAGATATACTATTGAATCAGAAAAATGGAGACAAACTAACTTTGACAGATGTTAGATATGTACCTATGTTAAAAATAAATTTAATTTCTGTCAGTCAGCTTATAGGCAATGGATGCAATGTTAAATTTTCTCTTGATTCATGGAAAATTACAAAGGGACTTTTAGTAATGGTAAGAGGAAAGAAGCAAGGTAATCTCTACATTTTGGACTGTTTTGGTGAAGTGGGAGCTGCCTTGCCAGCCATGGACAGTGGGTCTGAAATATAGCACAAAAGGCTCAGTCATATGAGCCAAAAAGGTCTTCAAGTTATGCTTCAGCACAATTAGCTTCTAGGCCTCAACTCCATCGATTTACAATTCTGTGAACATTGCCTTTATGGCAAACAGTGCCGGACCAGTATCGTGAGAATGGGGCATGACAAGAAAACTACTCTGTTGGAACTTGTTTATTCTGATGTATTCAGTCCAACTCAGGTAACTTCTTTCGGTGGAGCAAATTATTTTGTAACCTTTCTAGATGATTGCACTTGTAAAATCTATATTTATATGTTGAACAGAAAATCTGAAGTATTTTCAAAATTTAAGATTTTTAAAGCTTCAGTTGAAAACCAGATTGGGCATAAAATTAAATGCCTACTAATAGACAATGGTGGAGAATATTGCTCTTCGAAGTTTGATTCTTTTTGTGCAGACCATGGTATTCGACGAATCAACACCGTCCCTTATACACCTCAGGAAAATGGTGCAGCTGAGAGGCTAAATCGCACGATACTTGAGAGAGCTAGATGTATGCTCTCTAATGCTAGATTGGGGAAGGAGTTTTGGGCAGAGGCATGTAATACTGCTGTGTATTTAATCAATCGAGCTCCTTCATCTAGGCTGGATTTTGACATACCTAAGGAGACATGGCTTGGAAAGTGAATTTTCTATCAGCATTTGCAGGTGTTTGGCTGTACCATTTTTGTTCACATTCCAAAAGAGCAGAGAACTAAGTTAGATTTCAAGTCAAAAAGATGTGTTTTTCTCGGCTATGGTGAAGATCAGTTTGGCTTTCGTCTTTGGGGTCCCGTTGCAAAGACCATAATCCGTAGCCACAATGTTGTGTTTAATGAGAAGGATTTTCCAGGTTTGTAATCTTCAAATTTACCTCTGACAAAGTATATTGATGTGGATTTGTTTGATAATGGTAAGGTGAGGCAACCTACCATCTCTTTCTCCTAGCCACTTGTTACATCGATACATTCTTATATGTCAGGGGCTCCAATTTCTTCAACTACCATGCCTTCGGTTGGATGCACTATTCCCACCCAGTTAATTGGTATGCCCTGCATTGTTGCTACACAACCTCCCAATGCTCATTCGCTATCCTCTGTTACTCCAACACAACCTTCAATTGGTTCGCTGCCTTTACACTCTATGCAGCCTTCATTAGTTGAATCGCTATTTTTAAAATAGCTAGCATAGCCATCCCTTGATCCCACACTGCCTATTGACTATTCATTGTAGTCACTCCCCTTATATCAAGCAACACAGCCTCCTCATATTTCACCGCTGCCTCCCCCTAGCACCACACTGCCTTCAAATTGTCATACATTGACTTCCAAGCTGTCAACGCAACCTTTGTTTGGACCAACGCTGCCCTTCCATACTTCAATGCAGCTTCCAAACACCATTACGCTGCCTTCCTCCAGCCTTGTGCTGCCCTCACAAGGCACTACGCTGCCTTCCACTAATCCTATGTTGTCCTCTTTAGGTGTAATGCAGCCCTTAAATCAGTCATTGCTACCTTCACAGGTTATTACCCACCCTTTCACATATGCACAGTTTCCTTTTGACCAAATACAAGGATCATTGCCTGAACAGAATAGTGTGACTGGGCAGAGCACTCTAGGTACACAAATACAGAGACATGGGAGTTCTCCTCAGGGGCCTCTACAATCAGAGGTTGATGATGTTCAGAACTTACTCCAGAGACTAAATCTGGACTCATACATACAGCCTGAGCAAGGTCCAACATTGAGAAGGTCTACTCGTGAGAAGAAGAAGCCTGCAAAATTTGATGACTACTAGTTATTGCTCTCTGATTATGCAGAGCCGACAAATATAAACAAGCTTGCAAGCATGAAAATGCAAACAATTGGATGGCTGCCATGAATGAAGAAATGGAGTCGTTGAGCGTCAATCAAACCTGGGATTTGGTTCCTCTTCCGCCAAATCGAAAGCCTCTAAAAAACAAGTGGATTTATCATTTGAAAGACGAAGACGGAGGAACTAAAAGATACAAGACCAGATTAGTCGTCAAGGGATTTGATCAGCAAAAAGGTATTGATTTTTCTGAAATTTTTTCTCCAGTAGTTAGAATGGACATGATCCGTGCTGTGCTAGGATTGGTAGCCATTTGGGATTTAGAACTTGAGCAACTCGATGTGAACACAGCGTTTTTACACGGAGACATTGATGAGGATTTATACATGGAGCAGCCTGAAGGCTTTGCTCAACTAGGTAAAGAGCATTTATTTTGCAAGTTGAAGCGGAGTTTGTATGGGCTGAAGCAAGCTCCAAGACAATGGTATTTAAAATTTGACCGCTTCATGATTGATAACAATTTTATTCGGTGTGAATTAGATCCTTGTGTTTACCACAAGAGGCTCAATACTGGTGAGTTTGTCATACTTTTGCTCTATATTGATGATATATTAGTAGCTAGTACTAGTGTTCAGATTATTTCTCAGCTAAAGCAACAGTTGGCTCTTCGTTTTGCCATGAAAGATTTAGGACCAGCCAAAAGAATACTTAAGATGTACATATTCAGAAACATAAATAAAAGAGAACTCAGGTTGTCCCAAACAAGCTACATTGCCAAAGTGTTGGACAGATTTAATCTGTCTCATGCTAAACTGGTATCTACTCCTTTGGCTGATCATTTTTCCCTATCTTCAGCTATGTGTCTGAAAAATCAGGAAGAAGAAGAACATATGAAGTCTGTTCCATATACATCTGCAGTTGGCAGTATCATGTATGCAATGGTGTATACTCATCCGGACATAGCACAAGCAGTTGCTGTTGTGAGCAGATTCATGAGTAATCTGGGCAAACTACACTGGCAGGCAGTTTAGTGGATTCTACGGTACTTAAAAGGTACTTCACATTTCTATTTATGTTTTAGAGGTACTGACTTTCAGCTCCGTGGTTATGTAGATTCAGATATGGCCAGAGATTTAGACAAACGCCAGCCTACCACTGGTTATGTCTTCACATTTGCCGAGGCAGCCATTACTTGGGTCTCTCGGTTGCAACGAGAGCGCTATGTATTCAGTCTCTGTTGATGACAGAGCTATAGTTTGTTGATGGAACTGGGCTGTCCGAAATCAATTTTTCCATTATTTTGTGATAGCCAAAATGCTATTCACTTGTCAAGAAATTCAGCTTTCCACAATCGAACAAAGCATATTGATCTTCGATACCATTTTATCCACTATTTTATTGACGAAGGCAAGTTGCAGGTCACAAAGATTGACACAAAGGTTAATCCGGCGGATGCATTAACAAAAATTGTTCCTCGAGAGAAGTTCAAATTCTGTAGATCTTCTCTCGGTCTTGTTCCTCTGTGACACTGAATTTCATCGAAGGGGATCTCTCTCAAAGCAGCTTCATTGCCGATTCCATTGGTCTTCAAGTGGGAGATTCTTGGGCACGTGGCTATTGAAGCCCATATGAAACGGCAACTCACTGTCTTGATTCCTTCTAACCACTCTTTCTGCACATGGCCTATCTTGGCTAGTAACCGCTACTGTCCTGGGTGATTCTTTCCAGATGTTTGGTAGGTAGTTGGGATTCGAGTCCTTTGCAGGATGCAAGGCAGTGGGTTTGGTGTGGCTGTTCTACGGTGATATTAGAGATGTATGAAACACTAAGTCCACCACAGAGCTGCTGTTCGATATACAGTCATATATGTAATACAGACAGAGATGTATGATACACGGTGTGATGTATTGATCTAATAAAACCATTGCCCTTCGTTGTGGATGTAGCCTGATATGGTGAACCACGTTAAACTCTTTGGTCTCCTGGCTGAGTGTTGTTTTATATTCTTGTTATTCTGAGTAATCTTTTTGATCATGCCGTTCTTATTTTCTGGTTCTGTTATTCTGCTTTAGAATTCACACTAACATCAACCGTTCCATCTCCTCACCATTAAAATTCCCACCCAACTTTGCATCAGCGGCGTCCAAAACCTTCCCTTGTCCATACAAATCCCAAACCCATTCAACTAATCTCATTATGGTCATCCAGGCTGCTGTCTACAATCCTTTTCCTGCACGCAATTTCTAACGTCACCGCCCCAAAGCTGAAGACGTCGGATTGTAAACTTGCCTTTCCCGTAGCGAAACATTCGGGTGCAAGATACCCAAATGTCCCTGCCACCACAGTTGTGTGGGAGACTGTACGATCCCTGGGAGACTGTACGATCCCTCTCCACCACTCTAGCTAGGCCGAAATCCCCCAGCTTTGCATTGAAATCGCCGTCCAACATTACATTGCTAGCCTTCACATCTCTGTGAACAACACGCTGGTCCCAATCTTGGTGAAGATATAAAAGAGCAGAGGCTATGTCACACGCAATGTTGTACCTTCGATCCCAATTCAAATCACCTCTTTTCTCGTCATCAAATAAATATTTGTCAAGACTTCCCTTTGGCAGAAATTCGTAGACGAGAAGTAGGTTGCCCTTTTCATGACACCATCCGTGGAGCTGCACAAGGTTCCGGTGCCTCAGCTTAGAGATAATGCTCACTTCTGAAATGTATTCCTTTTTCCCTTGTTTGGAGCCTTCGGATATTTTTTTCACTGCCACTGGCTGGTTTGAGTCGGCTAAGTTGCCTTTATACACTCCTCCGAAGCCTCCTTTTCCAACCATTTCACTATTGCTGAAATTTTTGGTTGCAACGCAGAGCTCAGCGTAGGAGAACTTTCGCAGGCCTTGGGCAAAGCGTTTGTCCAGTTCTATGCTTTGTTTTTTATTATTTAATTTTGTGGACCTAACATACCATAGCGTGGCTAAGAGAAGTGTAAAACCGCCGATCATTACCCCCACCACGCAGAGCACTCCGGGCAACAAAATAACTTCTCTTTTATTATTTCTTTGACTTTCGTGGGCGGTGGGCGGAGTGGCGGGCGAAGTGTTGATCTCCCAGGAATATCGAGAAGAAAATCCCCAATATATTAGTTGAACAGACTCATTTGATATCCCTCCCCGTAGAAGCGGAGAAGCCAAGCTTGATGTTCTGAGGAAGAAACTGACTGAAGTTTATATCATACGACAAGATTGGAGTTGTGGGTTTTTCAAAACTAATATAAGGCTTGTTTGGACACACAAGAAACAGTTGAAGCTTCTGCGCGACGCCGTCATAATGCACCCATGCTTCCCATGCGCTGCAGTTGTTGAGATATCCATCCTTCACAGAGATGTTCTTCTTGGAAACAACGCTATTCACGTCGATTCCCACATGGTTCTCATTCATATCGAAAGAATTTCTGAACGTATCAAATTTCACTGCTACAATTTGATTAGATAAGTTTCCGTCAGATGTATGGTTAAAGAGGCCCAGCCATCGACCAGAGGCATTTCGAGGGGGCAAAAAGTGAGGAGGAGCCATGAAAAAAGCAAATCCTATCCCAGAGTTGTTGAATTCCCCCTTATTGAAAAGGAAGCGAAAGCGTGTAGTGAAATTGGCAAGAGTTGGAGAAGAGCTTGAATTAAGCCATATAGGAAATGGTTTGTTGTGGGTTAAGTAATAGGATTCGCCCTCTGTAATTGTGGATGAGAAGTTGAATGGAATCAGATCACTTCTCAACAAGGAGGTGATATTATAATTTCGAAGCGTAATTTCGTTCCAGGGAGGAAAAGCGAAAAAGTCCATTCCTGCGTGAACTCCCAATTGGAAGGTAAGAAAGGACAAGAAGAGAAGAGGAAAGAGGGTTGCCATCGTCCAGAATCTACAGGCATGTGAACCCAGAGCGTCGGGGAAAACCTTATCTAGCCGATACGTTGTAAATTCGACAGAAGTCCTCGAGAGGTCGAATCTTTTTGCATAGCCGGCACGTTGTCGTGCCGGCTGTTTATTTCTCTGATAATTTAAAGCGGATAAATTTGAATCAATGTGAATCCAATCGGAAGTGTCTAGAGACTGGCGAAGTTTCCGATATCCGCCGTCTGTCGTCGAATGTATTCCGTGCATTTTAATGTCCATCTGTCTGTTTTTTTGGGCTATGTTTTACTCTTCGATTTGTATTAAAAAGCGAGAAGTGTTCCCAATTCGCCTGGGGGATTTCAAAATTCGACAAACTTTGTTGAAGGGATATATTTGATGTGGGGAATTTCGCACACCTATGCAGTATTTGTCATTTAGTTTTTCTTTCGAAAGTGTAATAATATATTCACAAGTATTATATTTTCTTTTCTTATTGTCCATTAACATTTGGATGAATATTTGATTGTATTTATTAATTAATTGAAATTTATAATAACATGAGTTTGAATTTTAAGTAATTAATAAGTATGGTTAATGTGCATTCTGTGTAGACATTGTTCTATAATATTGTACATTTATTGTTATATATTTGTTATTTATTTATTATTTATATAATCTTATTTGTATTTTTGTACATTCAATTTATATTTCGAAATTGTAATTTTAATTTTAAGATTCATTTATGTGTCATTTAGGATTGACCTAATTCAATTTAAAGCATGCGACATTAAACCTAAAATGTAAATATTCAAATCCAAAATCTGAATTTCTCACCCCTTTCTACTAGTTGTTATGAGTTGATTTAGCACACATTTATACATGTTGTTACGTCACAATATTTAAAGACATCAATTTATGCATTTAAACATTATCTAGAAATAGGAGTCAATTATAATGAGAACCATTACAGTAGACTTTAATTTCTAAGTGATAAAGAATCAAATCCACATCATTTATGGATAGGCTATTTGCATGATCACAAATGTTGTTTCTACATCACGCAATGTCATTAATTCATGCCACCTAAGACGTTGACATAGGAGAACATAATCACCTATTGAGTTGCCAATCTCCCCAATGGTGTCCCTAAATATTACTTTGACAATTCAACTACTATGAGGACAATAAACAAATCAGGTGTAATTTTGACAAATCAATCTTGCACATCATAATAAATCATATCTACATGTCATATCAAGCCTACATTGTTCAAAATCAAACCCACAACACTTATGATTGAATGATAGAAGATTTTGAGAGTACATAGACTCTAACACATTCATCAGACTATAAGCATTAAATTTTAAACAATGTTGAATGGTTTTGGGATGACATCTATAACATAAATCTACATAATTGGTTATATAATTAAGTACCCTTACCCTCTTATTAATTTATGCATATTCCTTTCAATTATCTACCTAGTTGATTTAATCTAAGTTAATCTAGGCTTATTTGATTGCATTTATTTAATTAACCTAGATTGTATTTATGTAATGCAATTATTTTCATTACATAAACTAGTGAACTTGACTTATTCTACAACTCCTAAGATTTTGCATTGTATATATATTTGTTTTCACATATGATTTTTTTGAGTGTAGTTATTTACTTATCTTATTAGGGATTCATTATGCTTTTGTATGATCATCTATTTCTTTGCAACTTTTAGGGTTTCACTTACTATTGCTTGATTTAATTTCTTAGGTTACCTATCCTTATGTTGACCTTAGGGTTATGTTCCATACTTTTTTCAAATCATATTATCAATTAATATTTCTAAAATTTAGAGGCTCCCTTTCATCATTTATATCCATCCTTTTATCCTTTGGGCCTCTGACTATTACTTATTAGATCAAAGGATCAACTAAGAGAATGTTGGCATCAAATCAGAGTAGATTGATCATGAACAAGCATGTACATATAGTGCTGAGTCATTGGGTCAAATCAGAAGTTGATCCCAATACTCAAGGAGTGGTGGCATGGAAATACATTTCCACCAAGTGGTGAAGGTGTGGCGACATGTATCTTGCATGAGTTTGGCCAACTCTCTAAGTCACCACGTAACCTACCTATGGTGTCTTAAAACCATGTGCAAAATATAATGTATAATTAATTAGGCTATTGAAGTAATTATAATATTTTACACTAACACCCCCCTTAAGCATAGCTTAGGTGGGCACAATAAAGATGGGTCCTAACTACTAGGCATGATGAGGTACCCATGTACAAAGAAATCAATTGCAAAGCGTACAAAATTGATGCAAGTCAACCAACTATTAATTTGAGAAGAAAAGTACAAATAGGCGAGGAGGTTGGGTCGAATTAGGAGTCAACTCCAACACTCCGCTAGAGGTGTCGAGTTAGCTCTACAAAACTCACTAAAGGTGGTGAGTTGGCTCAATCAAGCTAGGACTCCTATTGAAGACACCTACGTAGGATTTACACCATGTGTATTTACTCATGTGCATGAAATGCAAGGGGTAAAATAATATACACTAACACTCCGCTTAAGCATAGCTTGGGTGGGTACAATCAAGATGGGTCCTAGCTACTAGGCCTCATGAGGTACCCATGTACAAAGTAATCTCTCATGAAGCTGAGAAAGGTAGAAAACCCTATGCGAAAAAACTACCCTCCAAAAGAGAAAAAAGATGCATGAAAATTATACAAGTGAAGAATTACTACTTCTTTTAGTAAGTACAATAAATGTTTCCCCCAATAGGAGATAAAATGATAGAAGGTCTATGAGACCCCCCATAATGCGTGTCCTGTTGTAGTGAGGCTAGATGCTCGACAAATGATGCATATGTAGATCCAAGAACACCAAACAATGTTACTCCCCTTGGGAAGAAATGAAACCACCTGAAGATGTAGGATATCTCCCCATTCTGAATAGGATTGTGTAGGAAGATGTATGTATGTTCCCAAATCATGCTAAAATTGACCCAAGAATGATGATGCTCATTTTGATGTCTTCAAAAACTACTTAGGTGTCCCAATGTCGATGTTGAAGGATGCCATAATCATATTAGGTGCATACCTAATAGATGAAGATGGTGACAATCCAGAACCATGTGTAGATGGATGTAGAGCATGAATATCCGAAGAGAGTAATGGTGATGTAGCTTCATCAAAACTTCCATCAAAGAGAAGATTGATGTCCTCAACATGCGCTTCCAAATCAACAATGTGGGACTCTACAAATAGACAAGCAATGTTAGGTAGAAATTTGTCTAAATCAATAATGCTAGGAAGACTGATATATTTATCCTACTACAAGGAAGCACTAGAAGCTCTCGAAGAAGTGACTCTGAAATCTAATGAAGCAATAGTAGATGGAGATGTTTCTACAATTATTGGTTTATAGGAATTTGGTAGACTAATGCCATTGGCAATGCATAGATTGTGTAACTGATGAAGCTCATAGAGCATTGTCAAATCATCAAGTTGTTCAAACATGCAATTTTTAATAGTGTGCCTTTTCTTTCCATAGTAATCACATGTTCTTTTCCAATAGTTTGAATACATGATTAACCAATTAATCTGCAGAATTATAAGTGTGTGACCCCTAAATTTGCTTGATTACTCCCCTTAACTGAAAATGTAGAAATAAGTGTGGAAGTATTATGGACACGACTCAAGGAAGTGCTCTTGACAAGAATCAAAGGAAGTGTTCTTGAAATGACTTTGTACACCCCCCTTGATTTAGTATTAGGTGATCCCACTAGTTTTGGCACTTTATAAATTAGTGTGCATTACAATGCAACAAGGTCCAATAGATGGGAAATGTGAAAATATTAACTTTAGAAAAAGTTGGCACTCAATTTTGAGATATCAATCAAAAGTTATGACATAAACAATTTTCCCATAAAAATGGCCTATTTTAATACATTTGTACTAAAAAATAGAAAAATGCACTATGGTGAGAGTGGACCTAGCATCTCAACCACTCATTGAAATCAACAAGGAGTGAAGAAGAGGATAGTTGAGTTTACGATGGGGAATTGGCCTCGTGCCAACCTAGACCTCACTCTTCGTTTTCGACAAGCGAAGACACAAGACTAACTAAACAATTAATTCCTCCTTCAAATTTAATTTCCCCTAAAATTTTGAAATACCCCCCCCCCACAAAAAAAAAAATTTGGCACTTTATATTGCGCAGTGCTTTTCAGAAAACTAAAATACCTATTCTAACACAAAAAAAAAAATTAAATTCTTTTTGCAAAATTTTAAAAAAAGCAATATATTTTGGAGGGGAAAAATTGCAAAGCCCAAATTAGGGCAAATTAGGGTAGGGGTAGCCAGTCAAAGCCCAAAATTAGGGCAAAGGGGGAAAATTAAGCATGGGAGGCCAAAAAATGGTGGCCTACACCTTTGCTTCATGCCTCCATGGGTTGAATGGGTGCAGGGGCTGAGTGTCTCCATCAAGCAATATATAATTAAAGGAGTATTGCATTAACATCTATAGTTATATAAGGATAGACAAGCATTTGAATATTTGTTCCATGTTTCTACAAATATGTTCAAATCATTGAATCAATCAAGGGGCTTCTTTGTGGCTCAAGGTGGGAAGATAGTTGAATTCCCTTCCCTAGCATAGCAAGTTCTAATGGGGCTTTTAAGCACCAACATTTTTAGACAACATATGCAAACATGAATTTAAAGACCAAAAATGCAAAATACAAGGTTCTAGAGAAAATTAAAGGCTATAGAAAGAGGTTTATGGATATAGGTCTAGAGATTAGGGGGTGTGTGCAAGAAGTTGTGTCCACTTATTGGCCAAAAAAGTGGAAGCGTTTTCCCTGATTTTCAAAATTTCTCACATTTGACCTAAAAATTTGAAGCACTTAAAGGTGGAATCTCGGAAAACGTCACTAAATATGAAATGTAGTACTCAGAGTCTAGTTTCCAAATATGTAATTTTTTTCAATACCTAGATGATAGAAATTGATTTTGAATAGGCATTTCTAAAAACCACTGTTTAAAAGTTACTTTTTTTTTACTATACCATGTACGTGTACATCATCCATATTTTGACCTAAATAAACATATTTTTCAAAATCCTTTTCAGAAAATATTTGTAACTCACTGAAGCACGTCTTCCATATTTTTTGTAATTTTTTATTGAATATTTTTTTAATTAATTTTTTATTAGCCATTTTTGGTCTTTTAAAAAATCATCATGTACATCACGCATAAGATGACCTAAAGTTAACATTTTTTGAATTTTTTTTAAAATTGAAAAGAATATCTAAACTATGTTTTTGTACAATTTTTTTTACAAAAAATATTTTAATAAAAAGTTATTAAAATATTAAAAAACCCTGATAATTTAAGTTTATGGACCTATTTCATCAGAAATTGATTAAAAAATAGAAAAAATTAATCCAATTGTAAAAAAAATTACATATTTGGAATCGACATTGTCTCCTCTATAATGGGTTTTAATTTCGTAAAAATATTCTGTAAAATAGACCTTTAGATATATGTCCAAAGTCACTATTTTGTTGTGGCATTGACAGGGCCTTCAAGTTGCAGGTCAAACCAGGTCCAGAGGTTAGGGTCGAGTCCCCAAAGCATTTTCTGAAGTGGGTTACAAAGCAAAACCCGAGCCTAAAATTCAAATTTTCACTAATGGGATCCCGTTTACTAAACACGATCCCATCTATTAAATGGAATCCTGTTTCTTCATGCATCGATTGAAAATAAAACGGGATCCTGTTTAATAAACAAGATCCCATAGTAAACGGGATCCCATTTATTAAATGGGATCCCATTTATTATTTGCCCTTTTTTTAATAAGACTATACTATGACTGTCAGCCCTGCAACTTGCTCCACAGTACGACCGACAATGACTCTTGCAGCATTCTTTGCCATACTTTTTTATTTTGTAGGTCCAACTTGAAATATTGTTTGAATTTTGATAGAAGCCATCATCGAGACACTATTTGAGTGAAATTTTGTTGAATTGGTACTTGTTTGAAGGACTTGAAACACATTCAAGTTTTTGACATTCATTTGTACATGCTTCATAAATTTTTTAATCATGGGATCACAAAGTCGTAATAAGAGGAAAGATAGAAAGCTATTAACCCCTGAAGAAATTGAAACAAAGAGAGAGAAGGAGGCAAAAAGACAAAGAGATAGAAGAATAAAGATTCAATCAATGAATAATGCTGAAGCATCCAATTCCACAACTATTGAAAATAAAAACATTGTGGAGACCATGGATGTAGACGATGCAAGTTTGTAAGAGGTGAATGTGGAAACTAATACGATTATACAAACTACTCTTGGTATGTCTTCAAATCCCTCTGTTAATGCTATGGAGAATGTTTCAATAGGCACAAATCTGGTACTTCTTTAAATCCACCTTTGAATGAAATAGAAATAGTGTTGATAGGAGATTTAAAACATGCTGGATATAACAATGTTGAGATTGTTAATATTCGTAGAGATCAAAATTTGAAATAAATTGTTGTTGAAAATGAAAATGAAAAATCCTTTTGTTGAAAATGAAAATGAAAACCATTTTGTTGTTGAAAATAAAAATGAAAACTGTTTTGTTGTTGAAAATGAAAATGAAAACTGTTTGGTTGTTGAAAATGAAAACGAAAATCCTTTTGTTGAAAATGAAAATAAAAACTATTTTGTTATTGAAAATGAAAATAAAAATCCTTTTGATGAAAATGAAAATGAAAACCGTTTTGTTGTTAAAAATGATGTGATGTTGAAAATGAGAATTTTTTTTCAAAATTGAAAGAGATGTTTTGGATAATCTTCCTGGGAAAATTTCTTGGAGACAAATAAGAACACATGCCAATAGATTATACAAGGAATTTTTTTATCGTAAAAAACTATCATTTCAATGTCAACTAATGATGCAATTAATGAGAATGTGAAAAATAAGAAAAGTAATGAAAATGTTAGGCATTTTTGTTAAACCAAGACGAAAAGATCAATCACTAAAACATGCTATATCTACTGTTGCTAGTGCCATTGAGTCTATTGGAAGTAATAGTCGATCCAAAGATAAAAATGCAGCAAGATGAGCTATAACAACTGCTATAGTGAATAAAACAACTTTGAATAGAAGAATGGTAAGCAATATTAGTGGAATTCTAAAAATACATCCTAAAACATTGGTAAGAGCAGAAAAAAGAAGAGAAAGTATAGAAAATGATCCAATTAACCAATGTTGGAGTTTTAGTGGTCGACTCCCAAGATTTTACATGAAACTAAATGTTGAAATCAGATCTTTGATCGAAAAATATTGGCATGATAATACTAGGGTATTGTCTAATGCTAGAGATGTTTTAAAATTAAGAATGGGGTCCAAAGTTCGTGATCCTCATCCAAAGAACCTATTAGATACAACGCAAACTGAATTTTATAGAAAATTTTGTGATGAATTAGTGTTACCTAATAATATTAAAATAAGCCAAAGATCTTTTGAAAAATGCAAACCATGGTATGTAAAGATTAATAAGGAATGAATATCTTGTTGTTGTAAAATGCATGTTCAATTTCATTATTATTATAATGTGTTTCAATATATACGTTGTACTTTACATCATAACATGATTATACAGGAATGTGATATTAATATGCCAACTGAAGCAATAAAAGAGTTTATATCAAGTTTGTTTTGTGAAAGATCTAATGAAAAATTATTTTATTTAAGTTCATGTATTTCTGGACAATGTACTAGTTGTGGCAATCTTTCTTTGTTAAGAGTTTGTATGCATGAAAGTGTTGAAAATGATTTTGGACAACAATTAGTGGATGTTAAAAGATTTAAGAATGTTGAATATTATTTAAAAGATAGAAAATTTGGAAAGAGTTGTGATTTAATTATAGAAAAGGTTAGTGTGCATGCATTCATATCAAAATTTAAGAGTAAAATTGTACCAAAATATGTCAAGCACTCTCAACAAGCTCGATGGCTTGATGGACAATTTTGTGAATGTAGAAACACATTTCCAGTTGGTATTATACTATCAGTGGTTGATTTTGCGAAAAACTATACTTTAGCTCTGCAAGAGGAAATTCAATCACAATATTACAATTCAATGCAGGTTGCTATGTTTGTTCATATTGTTTATAGACATGCAGATGATAGCATATAGAATGATAGAAAAGTTTTGAGGGAGTATCATTTCTATTTGAGTGACAACCGGTTACACTCATCAAAATTTGTTCAATATTGTTTCAATATATTTTATACAAATTTACGAGAAAGAGGAATCTAGATGACTGAACATCTTATATGGTTAGATAATTGTACGGGACAGTTCAAGAATGCTCAAATGTTCTATTAGTTAAGTAGGGTTCACAAGGAGAATAATGTCCAACATATGTGGATTTTTTTTGAAGCTGGACATGGTAAAGGAGAACATGATGGAGCTGGTGCGTGTGTTAAAACAATTCTTGCTAGACCACAATTAAAATTTGAGGATGCAGTAAAATTTAAAGATGCACATGGGATTGTAGATTGGTGCAATACAAGATTATGTACACCTGGATCAAGCGAGTACTCTACAGTTTGTCGATTCTTTTGGTTGGTTGAAGAAGAAAACATTCTACCTAGACTTGATTGCCAGACAATTAGTAGATCTACTAAATGGCATTCATTTAGGAGTTCAAATGCAAGTACGTGGACTATCTGGACAAGGGAGCTTGCATATTTTTGTCAGTTTTATATTTCAGAAGATTTGGAAGCATGTGAGAATACAGAATGGGTTGATGGTGAACTAGCTTGATTTTGTTTCCTATTTCCTATTTGCAATTGTTGTTTTCTATTTAGTTGTTAGTCATTTGACTCTTATGTGTGTTATTTAGCTTCAGACTAAGCCCATTTAATTTAAAGTCTAAATAGTTTTAATTTGCACTAGATCTTAACACTAGATGATTGTCCCAAACCTTAAGAACAACTTAAAACTCTATTTTACTATCAATATATATCAATGAAGGCTGAATGTCTAGGATTAGGTGGATGGATAATAGGAGAAAATGGATTAGGATTGGGAGTGCTCAAACTTAATAGAGAGGGACATGGCATATAGGTTTGTCTTTGTAATATAGTTCATAGTACATCTATAGAGGTCATTTAAGAGAGGTGATTTAAATTTAGGATGTGAAGTTGGAGGATTAGATGGTGGTGAGCGTAATGAAGGGATTGATGGATTAAAAGGTGGATAGACCAATGAATTAGGATTGGAATTACATGGTGGTGTTGGGATAGGACTAGTAGGCTCTTGGATAGGCATTCGATTGGATGATGATGAAGGATACTCCTAAGATGCATAATCTAGAGTGGTGTTCCCCTTGTCAAAGGTAACATAATGACTTAAAGACACTTGATCTTGACCTAAAAAGGGTAACTTGGACTTGCACGTTCTTGTTGCGAATGATCTTTCAATAGTCTTGTTCAAAATATATGCATCATGATCTTCAAGGTTCTCATGATCATTGGGAGGAAATTAGGGACCTCTTAGGATTGTGACTTTGGGTTTGGCATGGTCAACTTGGAGAGGTTGTGTGGCACATCCCTATAAGAGGATGAAGGGTGATAGGAGGTTGTAGGATGGCTAAAAGCATTGACATGACGATAATGTTCAAGTTTAAATTTCAGGATATGCATCATGGTCTACAAGGTTCTCTTGTTCAAAAGGTTCATCATATTCTACAAGGAACTCACAATCATTGGTACCAAATTCAAGACCTCCTATTACATGACCAGGGGTTTCCTATTGATTATGAGTTCAATAAGCTTCTTTTTTATTGTCACAACCATTTTGGACAAAAGAAATGAATTAGAACAGATGCATCTAGCTATTGAATGATGTCATACAAACTAGTGGACTAGATCATACCACCTAGGTAGAATCATAATGAACATCTACTTGAGACTATAACTAGACTTGGAAAACTACCTTGAGGTGGATATCTTGTGCATGCCACATGATCTAAAAACCTAAATTTGGTGAAGTTGCAGGCTATGGCAACCAAATTTGATAATGGAGATCTAGTATTGACTACTAGTTGCCTAGGACTAATCTGAGTATGAAGATGAATATATTATGATGATTTGTGATTTAAATTTAATGAAGAATTTGATGCTTTGATTAACTTGTGATTGTAGGGATTCAATCTAGCTAGAAAAGATATTAGTTGATGGTTCTAGCTTGATTTTGTTTCCTATTCATATGTATTTGCAAAATTATTGTTTTCTATTTAGTTGTTAGTCCCAACTCTTATGTGTGTTATTTAGCTTGAGACTAAGCCCATTTAATTAGTCTAAATAGTCTTAAAATTTGCACTATCTTAACACTATGATTGAACCCCAAACCTTAAGACTAATTTAAAACTTTATTTTACTATCAATATATATCAATGAAGGGTGAATGTTCAGATGCATCTATGCTATTGAATGATGTCATCTAGAAACTAATGGACTATCATACCACCTAGGTAGAATCATAATGAACATCTGCAAGACTATAACTAGACTTGGAGAACTACCTTGAGGTAGATGTCTTGTGCATGCCACATGATCTGAAAACCTAAATTTGGTGAAGTTGCCTATGGCAACCAAATTTGATAATGGAGATATGATTGAAGTTACTAGTTGCCTACCTAACTAATCTAAGTATGAAGATGAATATATTTTGATGATTTATGATTTAAATTTAATGAAGAATTTGATGCTTTGTTTTTAACTTGTGATTATAAGGATTCAATCTAGCTAGAAAAAGATAAATTAGTCAAGATGGTTCTAGCTCAATTTTGTTTCCTATTTCCTAGATTTGCAAAATTATTGTTTTCTATTTAGTTGTTAGTCCCAACTCTTTCCTTTTAATAAGTATATCAAATCTAATGTAGTAGTAGATACTTCTACATATACAAGTTTTTGTTAAGAGAAAATATCTTTTGCCAAATTTGTATAGAGTTGTCTATAGTGTGTTCCAGGGTAATCAAATGATGTAAGTCACAATCTAGAGGATTGAGGGATAAGTTTGTGTTGAGTCTATAGGAGGTGTTTTCTTACATAGACCGAGCTCCATAATCTAGGTGTCTCCATGTCTAACTCAAATGTTTCAACTTGGTCCATATTATATCCAGATTGATGATAACATTTTATATATATGGCTATGAGATCCATGATCATATCAATGTTTGGTAGAGAAAAGTTATCTTTAGGGTAGATTCTTTTTTGATGTCTCAAAAGTTAGTGTAAACATGAATTCCCTTAGTTTTCTTGTTAACTAAGACCACATTAGAGACCCATTTAGGATAAGTAATAGTCTGAATGAACCCTAGGCTCCAAGAGTTTATACAATTCTTCTATGACCATGAGGGCTACTTGGGGGTGCATTTTACATAGCTTTTATTGAATAGGTTTGGCATTGAGGTGAACCACAAGATGATGCATGACTTTAAAGATGGAGTCTCAAGGCATATCACCATAAGACCACATGAAGAAATCAACGTAATCTTTATTGGTGATGTTTATGCCTTCTTTGATGTCAAGGTCCAGTGGAGCTACTATCTTAGAGAGTTTAGGGTCCTCTTCTATTCATAGGTTGATGTCTATAGCATCCTCAACAAGGAGAGGGGAGTCATCTTGTATCTGAGTGGTATCTAATGGAAGGTGAAGTTTGTCATTGAGGAGCTCTTGGGAAGTGTCCAATTTTATTGTATCATTTTAATCGATCACAAGTTTCTTCTTATATCTTGTTGCTATTCTACCTACTAGGGTGCCTTAGGACTAAAGGGTTCTTTCTTTCTCTCCAAAATAAGCATATGTAGGTGTTAAGTATGGTGGAAAAGTCTTTCTTATGATTACAATGGGGATGTGGTCTTGACACTTCATAAGTTTCATGATGGCTTCATCATTTTGGAAAACATCAAATCATAAAAGGTCGTGTTGGTCCCAATCGATAAGCTCAAGGTATTATAGGTCTAAGGAGATGGTGAGGATAGTGACCTATCATGAAAGAGGTTAGTGGTGGAAAGATCTTCGTAAGGATCATGAGTGGAGCCTACATCAATGTCATTAAGATTAGGGGAAGCATTACCAATGAGGTTGGGCTCGTATCACAATTAACATCATGATGTTCATCCCAGGGGCATAACCTAGCTAGTGAGGATAGCTACTTGAGTATCTCAAAAGTTACATAAATGTTGGCTTGATTTCATTCTTGATTAGTTGGCTATCACAAAAACTGTAAAATTTTCTCAATTCTTGATTAGTTGGTTGTCTCTAAATGTTTGATTATGAAGGATGTGATAAAGGTTTTATTATGGTTTGTTGTAATTTTTTTACATGATAGTTACCTATTCAATAATGCCTTTAAAATACAATGGCATACATTGATATAAGTAAATTTTATAAAAACCATATATATATATATATATATATATATATATATATATATATATATGTGTGTGTGTGTGTATGTATCATCCCAATGCTATATAATTTTTGACAGTTTGTTCAAAATCTCTCCTTTCATATGATACAGTCATTTCAAAATTTCAATTGTATTTTACAGCTAAAATGTTTAAATACAACTATTCAACACTCAAATTGAACTCAAATTTTGACAGTTTGTTCAAAATCTTTCCTTTCATATGATACAGTATTTTCAAATTTTCAATTGTATTTTACAGCTAAAATGTTTAAATACAGCTATTCAACACTCAAATTGAACTCAAATTTTGACAGTTTGTTCAAAATCTCTCCTTTCATATGATACAATATTTTCAAAATTTCAATTGTATTTTAAAGCTAAAATGTCTAAATATAGCTATTCAATTCTCAAATTTAAACATAATTTTGATAGTTTGTTCAAATTCTATGCTTTTATATGATATAGTCTTTCAAAATTTCAATTGTATTTTACAACTAAAATGTCAAAAATTAGCTATTGATTTCATAAACAGAAGCCCTAAATAGCAATTCACAATTTAAATTTTGATTGTATTTTACACCAAAACAAACAAGGGAAGCTTAAAAAGATTCATGGGTAATTTGCAGAAGTGGAAAAATCCACTTACCTGGCGGGCGAATGGTCACTCAACTTGGGATCTCATTCTCGCCTGTCGACTATCGCTGGGGAAAATGGGGTCTCTGCCATTTTTTAAAAAATTTAATACTTTTTCAAAACGGGACCCTGTTCCACGAAAGGGGATCCCATTCCATAAAATGGGATCCCATTTTTGGCTTCTAGGTTCAGGATCCCACTAAGGAACAGGATCGCATTTTGTGTTTCAGGCTCGGGATCCCAATCCAAAATGGGATCCCATTTTATAGAAATGGGATCCCGTTTTTGGTTACCCAAATTTGGATTTTTTTCTAACTCCGAAACTTCCACCTTAAGTGGACACAACTTCTTGCATTTACTCTAGGACAACATGTGCAAGATTCAACCAAAACAAAGAAAAGGTCAATTTCTAGTCTATCAAAGATTAATAATAATTGATTTGACATGAATAGTTTGAGCTAAATCATAGAATGCATGATGCAACATATCATTGATTTTTCATATCTAGAACTAAGTACATCTATCTCTCTTGGTCAATTTTGTTACATGTCTTTGTACTATTTTGAGATTTAACTATATTATCTAAATTAATCATCATATTTATATTATTTATTTAATTGATTAACCTAAATAATTTAAAAATAAGTGAATTCTATCTTTTCACTTCTACATAATATCTATAAACAAATATCAAATATAGTTATACTTATGATCATAACTTATGCCATTATTTTTGCCTCACACAAAATTGAATATATAAATTTGCAATCATAATTCAACTCAAGAATTATTGACAAGGAGGAGGTATTCTTTTGTTCTAATTGTGTGTCAAATTATCATGTTTTTTAATCATGATTCCATTATGTAGTTTTTGAGCCAAATTCATTAACCCATATTTCACGAGCAATTGTTTCCATGAACCCATCTCTCATAAACATGAATAATCCACTTAATACTTATGGCATCTAGATGATACTCACATAATAAAACATCAAGTTTTCATGAAATATTAAAATAAAAGACTTAAACAACATCAAGTTAAAATTTATTTATAACTAGATAAATTTTTTTTAAATCATAAACTTGTAATAAATACGTCAGTCATTTGCTTCCTTCCTTGTGAATCCCATATTAAAGTCATCTTCAATATAACATATTTATTTATAGCATAGTTTAATAATATGAATAGATCTGAAAATTTAACTTCAAATTTAACTTAAATCATATTAAAATTTTGAAACAACCAACATTCTAATACAGACTGGCCTCGTGTTCGTGGACAACCCTCACGAAGCTAAAGTTAGAAAGATTAATTACAAATAGCAAATACAAAGATGAGAAATTTGTCAATTTGCTAAAAGAATGATTATTAATTCTTGCCTAGAACTATAGCGGAGGGGTTGTTAGTAACGTGTGATTAAACTCACCACTCCCAACAAATCACGAAGCAGATTTCCCTGTAGCTAATGTGTGGTCTAAAGTTGGCACGGAACATGCTCAGAGGATAAGTAAGGGCAGGTTTGGTGAACTATTATTTGTCGAGGTTGATGGTTGCAGGATGTCAGAACGCTTCCGGGTTCACGAGGCAAGAGAAGGCATAAATTTTGAACTCAGAGTTCTGATATTGTAGGATGCCAGAACAATCTAGAGGTTTCACGAGGCAAGAGATACGTATTTCAAGCTTGGAATTAATGTTGTTGCTATTGCAGTAACTTGGCACATTTAGGGTTTTTTTCTTTACTGTGTTTTTTGATTTGACGGACAGCTATGGCAATGCGTGGAGAGGTGTGGAATGGAATGCAACACAGTTGTGGGTAGCAGAAATGAGCAGTATGTTAAAAATGTGCGATAGCAGAAGTTCACATTCTTGGTTGAAGCAGGAAACTGACAAGTATGTTTTTTCTTTTTTGTTTTTTGTGGGTTTTTTATGGTTTGTGGATTTATTCTGTTTGCAGTGGCCCTTGTTCATCTGCCATTTTCTGTATGGCTTCTTATCAAATCCTTATCCTTAAATATTTATGGAGGTAGATGATTCAGTTGAAATCACAAAAATAATTTTCCAAATTATGTGTGGTGGGCTTGAGTTGTTATCTAATGAATCGCGTTTTTTTAATGATTGTTATCATGAAACATTACTTAAAATTTATCCGTGTGAAGATTTTTGCAGCTATATATTATTTAAGATTTTGATAACTGTTCATGAGATCCTCTTTTGTATTCACCACTGAGGTAAGTAACTTGGGTATGAAAATGTTTGCACGGGATTCCAAGCTTCATCCTCATCGAAAAATTTGGTTATGTTTTCCAACTACCCAACCAAATATCAAGAAAATGGTAATGAGAACTTGAAAACAGTTGTCTCGTGATAATGATGTGTTTTCCTTTGTGGCAACTGGTATGAACCGTATTTACCTTTGCAAAATCTTAGGATGTCCTCTTTTCAACATTGAGGTAGGGCACTTTCCTAAATTTTTAGTCAAATACCTTGCCTAGAAATCTAGTTTATATAGTTTAATTTTCTTTCATATGATCCTTGAGGTATTCTGAGTTTGAATTTGTGCTCTAGGTTTTGTGAGAATAGTTTTTGAAGTCAAGGAAGAACCCTAAATTGTGAGCCTAGTGGGCAATAACAAAGTCCATAAGATAGATGCACTATATAGAACAAAATAGAGTAAAAGCACTCCCAGTGGTGTTTTAAATCACTAACCAATGTATTCTCTACAATCTCTCATTCTGTAAAATTGTATTATTTCTGGGTTATCTTAATATTGAAATAGGGGTTGGAATAAACCCTGATAACATAGACCTCAATTCACCATATTTTTTGATACCCAATTCGATGACATTGAATTCCCTCAATTGGACACCCTTATTCTTGAAGTAAATTCTTTATTCAAGTGCAAGCCTGAGCGTTACGAGTTAATGGATGCCATACATGACTTGGGCATGGAGATAAATGTGCCAATGTATCGGTGTTTGTCTATAAATCTACCCTCTATAAACATTCTCAATAGATTTCCTAGCTTGGAAGAACTCTCCATGGATACCTATTGTTTTCATGTAAATAATTTTTTTAGAATGTTTTAAACTTCACAGTTTTGTCTTATATGTTTATGAAGTTCCATGTGCAATTTTTTGCATGGCAGGACACGGTGAATGGTAGGCTATCAATTCTTACAGTTCCACTGGAAAAGCTGAAGAAAGTGCACGTTAGCATCTCAGTATTTGGTGAGAGGGATTTGCATTTAGTAGCCTGCATTTTGAAGAATAGTCCATCGTTGGAAACAATGGCACTTTCTCTTCCATTCAGATCAAAGAACTCTTATACCACTGGCGACCTTGATCTCATTCTGATGGATAAAGTGTTGGGTTTAGAAAGATCTTCTGCAGAAGCAACAATAATTATTATATAAAGGATCATTTGATATCAAGTATACAGTATGTATATATTCACAATTAAATGAAGGAAATGTTTCAAAAGAGTGATCTTCCAATTTTTTACAATTACAATTATATTCTTTGTGTATTTGTTGGAATTAGAGAGAACCTTTACCACAAAAAGTTCATACTGCCATTACACTCAAAAAGCTTGTCAATAACCCCCAAGTACTCAGTAATGACTCCATTTGCCTTACCTAGTTTTCCCAAGTTTTTCAAAAAGTAGTTTTGATTTTTTATACGTATCTTTGTTGGCTCATTTTCACACTTAGAGACAAAAAGTACAAAGCGAAGGATAGGATGAACATATCATAGGTACCATTGGTACCATGAATATTTCCTTCCATATGTAAATTACTGTAGCTAGCTGCCTTTAAATGTTTCTCTCATCCTTGATGAAGTTCTTTACTCTTGTCCTTATTTGTAGTCTTTAGTTTTTTCTTTACTTGCTACTGTATTCCCTGAATGCGTTACACAAGTTATTTGACATCCCTTCTGACTTAAGTTCCTTCATGCAAGTTAGGCAGATCTATTACTCTGTAAGGCATCTCCCACCATCTTGGGAACTTATCAACCAAACTCCTTTAGAGTATGAATAAATCACTAGAGACTACTTATGCTTAAATTATTTCAATTATTTCTTGTGCTCATTCAATAAATATTGATAAAAACTCCGTTGCATTTTTGGAAAGTGCAATAAGCATTATGCCAATGATGGTATTTATAGCCACTTGTCTTAATTGGTGTATAATGGTAGTATCAAATATTACATATGTTCTGAAATTTTCCCAACAAATACTCATTCCTTTGAGAAGAGTGAAACAATACTTCAATACTTAAATTGCTTTTTATTACTAGCCGCTTTATAATTTTTATTAGAAATCTTCTGTCTTGTTTTTTTGCTTTATATCATCACATGCCATTTTTTTACTGGCCTTGTATTGAAAAGGACAACAATCAGCCTCAAAGCTTCAATGCCGCCTCAAAATGCCTCTTTGATTGGCAGGCAACACCAAATATTGTAGGATTTTAATAACAACTATGGAATGGTGTCCAACTTTATTCAAAATTCCTCTAAATAGGGTATATCATTGATATACAAACAGAAGATTAATAGCTTTTCCACAACTTCTCTTAATCTCTATTTAGTCCACTTAACAGATTAGTGTGAACAGTAATGGATTTCCATTGTGTTGGGAATTTGAAATATCTCATTGCCATAGTTTCTTCTTGTTACTAATTGGTCAAGAGTAATAGGAAAAAAAACCATGTAAAAATGTTGAAATTATGCCTATTGTGCCTTGATCACGTTCTCAGGCTTTGTTTTTAGGTTTTAACCTTTAATGCCTGAATAACTGATCAATTCATATTTTCATAAATGTTATCTTTTCTTAATGTTTGAATCTTTTCCTTTGTTAGGATGATGCAGTGTACATGTATCATTTGCTCATTTATTCTCATCTATTATACTAACCATATATTCAAAAGCCCAAACTTAAGTGTCTGTACAGGAAAGGAATTAAGTTAAAGATTTTTTTTTTCCTGACAAGCTTGCACATGGAAGAAAACTAAAATTGAATTGCACTGAACTTTTAGTCATGTCAATTCAAGAGAATGCAGACTGTTGTTAATAGATCTCATTCCTTTACTCTCTCAATTTCATTACTTGAAAACATATATATAATCAAAATATTTATCACTCTGTAATCTTGACAGAAACGCCCTGCCAGCATCGGAAGGAACTTCACTGCAATGCAGCCTTGTTGATTATGCAGCTTCAATATTTCAAGCATTCTCTACGGTGCAAAATGATCCATCACACATGGATGATAACTCTGTGACACGACCATTTGAGGCACTGTACATGACTACTGGATAAGTGGGAGGAATGTGAGGGACTGAAAGTTTCAATTTCATAATATCAATCCCCTGTCCTATGCTCAGTCTGGCTTTGGGCTCTGGATGAGAGCACAACAGCCCCATTAACATCAACCATTCCATCTCCTCACCATTAAAATTTCTACCCATCTTTGTAACATCCCACACCGCAACCCCAAATTGACATAAATAGATAACATAACCAAATATGGTTGTTGATATGATAGATTGCAACATTCATGGCCACGCATGGCCAAATGCACATCTAATAGGAGAGTACTAAATCACTCTCTAGAGAAACATTAATACAACTACATTCATTTTAAACACCAATCCAAATGTTCCTATAACCCATTCTAGATTATAAACATGAATCCAAAAGCGTCATAGTACAAGCGGATCAGATACCCACACCAGAATCCATAAACGAAAAAGGAAACATTTCATTTCTTCTCATTAATTTGCATGATTACATCTTCTCTCTTAAGAGAGTACAATTACATAAAAAAATATATAGTGCAATGGCATAGCCATGAGTATGATATGCAAGTATAATAACATAGCCCTGAATATGATACAATGACTAAAAAAGGTACAACAACGGATAGGGTAATAGAAAGTGAGAATATCTCCAATCTGGTGCTCCAATAACTTGTTGATCGGTTCCCAATGGCGGTGGCAACACCTCCCAACCATGTGGACTTAGAAGAGACCACCCCACCATGCTCAGAGATAATCACAAGGCCCAAACAGAAGTGACAAGGCAAGGGTATACAGGATGGCCAACAATCACATCAATCACAGAGCAGACATGGAAAACAATGCATAACACCATAGTCATAACATAGAGATGCTCATCAAATAGAATGTCAGGTACTACTCATGACTACCAAGGCACTAGACACTAGAAAGAAGACCGGATGGGTAGTCATCATGCATGCTCAAAGCGATGGCACCACACAAAATCAAGTACACGACTCAATTAGATGAGGAGACTCAAACATGCCCGAATCAATGCCCTACAAATGGATAACTTGATGCCCTGCAGATGGATCAGCCTTCTCGTCCACATCCTTAGCCTCTACAAGCGCTCAAGGTCACGCACAGGGACTCATAATCCTAGACCTAGGCTCATCTCGTTTAACCAAACGAGGTGCACAAAACCAAATTGAAACAATTCAACATGTAACAACCAATCATTTAACACTAATACCATGATAACTCATAATTCAACAACCAAAGTCACTATTTTCCAATTGATTAACTATTCAATCAAAGACCTAAATTTGTTTACAAAAACCATATTAATAATTCTCAAAATATGATGTTAACATACAAGCAAAGAGTTTTAACCTATAAGGCCATTCTTAAGCATCTTGTTAACTCTTACCAACACCAATTCTGGCCATGTACTCCAAAATTATTAGAATAGGTTAATTATGCAAAATGCACCAAGGCATGTTTGGAACTAAAAATTATTGATTTGGTAGTCTAGTTGGGGAAACTTGTTCTACCATCAATGTGAGCTAAATAATATTCTTCTATGTTAATCAAATTAACTTGCATTACAATGGAAAAATCAGCCTTCAATGGCTTACAAACATTTTAAGAATGAAAAATCTAGTTATTACAAACTGAGAAATCACATAAATTTGTTTTGCACATGGATGGATGAACTCTTTAGTTAGTTGTATTATTCTAGTTATTCTCTTTCTTATCCCATGTTTCCCTCTAATTCCTATTTTGAATGGTTGACCTCTCCTCAAGACCTACTATTGACATTTTGCCTTCTTACATGAATATTCTTTGTCACTCACCAAATGTGCCATAACATTCTTAAACTCAAAGACGAAGGTTTCCACAAGGCTGGACATTTCACAGAGAAGGATGTATGACCAAAACAAAAACCACCCAATTTTTCTAAGAGTTGAATGAAACTCTTATCGAAGAGTCAACGCATAACATAAGGGTTCCATGGGACTGAGATCTCTTCAATCTCTATCATGCGTCCCAGCTTTTGTGTATGGTTGGATTAATTAAATACTTTATACAATAAAACCCTCACTACATTCTCTGTAAAGTTGAACCCATGTTTGCCTAAAACATTATAATCAGAAAACATAGATCTTTCTTTGAAAACCCTTATATCTAAAGAATTCATAATACAGTTCTGCATATTTAAAATCCATTCAGGGAAAGAGGCAGTGAAAATATCAAGCATTGAAATAAATTGAAGGCCTAAGTGGGGTTTCAGTTTTTCTGTGGTTGGAAATTGCAGTAGACAGACTTTAGTTTTTTGTAATGGAAAAGCAAAGAACTGAGGCAAATACCTCTCAACAAATCATACACCTCTAATCTTGCAGTTTATATGCCTACCTAGGTTGATTCTAGTCACCCTCTTTTCCCAGCTCAATCAGCTCATCATTGGCTCCTATATCATGTGATGCGTTATTAGAGACTGTAGAGTTATCACTCTTAACACCAGGCACAAGGACTTTATTTGAAGAACCAAGTAAATCAACTATTGTTGACGTTGGAGGAGTCTCTGATGAAGAAGCTTGTCCAAAAATCGCCCTTCCTATCTTTGCAATCTGACAATTTCAGATTCCCCACACTAGACTTGCACAAGAAATCTCTGAAGAAGGGATACGCTTTATCAATCTGTTGTTTCTTGGTAGTAGCTGTCAACATGGAGGTAGGGGTAGCGTAGCCTCAACCACCGAGATTAGACAAGGAAAAACAACCACCTGTTGTGTAAACTACATTATATTTTGGGTGGGCATGACCAAGATCCATCCAATCTTATTCCAAATCTCCATATTTTGAAGCACTTGTGGAGAAAAAAGATCATGGATAGGAGAAGTGATGCGCCATCATTTTGCAATTGATTAAAAAAAGCCCAAAAAAATAGAGAGACCTTTTTCTTTTTTGCCAGCGACTCCTTTTCTTCCCTGGCGATTGGATTTTTTTTTCTCGTATCCCAAAATGGAATGGTTGTCTAAATCCCATTTGGCCACCAGCTGCTATGAGTCTCTGGCTTTTCAGAAGAATTCAATTCCTCCCACCCACTTCTAGATATTTTCTCCCCGCCTTAAACAAACTCACCTCACGACAAAGACATCTTTGGCTATAGCAATTAATAAACTCATCCACCTCACCAACAATTTGATTGTCTTTTCCAAAGATATTTTCTTGGGTTGTTACATCCTACCCCCTAGGACTAGGCTTACTCCTGGAAGCCTGCGCATGCTAAGATGCAGCCAAAACACACACTAGTCCATGAAACTCGATACAATAATAAAATCAAGTTATCACATGCACAAATACATGCAATCAGCCCAAGAACATGGGTAAGGAATATGCAAGGCACTCATTCCTACAAAATATACATTAGCAAAAAATAATTTTCTCCAATCAAAATAAAGAATAATGCCAAGGAAGCCACATCGAACAATCAATGAAAACCAAGGAGAAAAACCTTAACCACCAGACTGGAAAACTACAAATGACCATAAGGGGCAATCCAGACATTACCATTAGGTAACCAGATGATAAGACAACAACATAGGAACACTGCACTAGCAGGGTACAATGGCTAGGGTAGGGAACAAGGCTTGTGACTATCTCCAGTAACCACCATCAGGGATAATAAGAGTATGCTTGGGCCTGTGAGTCCAAGCAGAGTCGATACCCAATACGTGCATCACTCTAATCACACGTCAAAGCACATGTGCATATAACATACATCATGGCCAAAGCAATAGTAAGCATGTAATCCAGCATGATAACCAATCATGTCAACATCATAATAATATCAAAATCCATCAAGGAAAAGAAACAACCAACAATTTGCACATATATACCAGCATAAACCACACAATTTTCTCATTATTTACTGCAAAATGCACTTTGAAGAAATAAAATTTTCAATTTTCTAACTTTTATATGTAGCTATCTATAAAATGGAGCAGACATACACACATATACATAATTTCAACTTCTAATTTCAGAACATGCATGACATCTCTTTACATATAATTCAATAGTTTGTCACTTTTCAAGGCATAATGATGCATTTTTTGTTCTCTTCTATATTTAATATGCAACTACATACATGACAATTGTACAACCTACATATACATAAATACTCATTTACATCACAAGGCTACATAGGGGTTCACGTGGATGTCGTAGTACTATTCATATCCAAAGTAACCATGAGTCCATAACCAATAACCATGTCCAAAATCCATATCCATGTGTCTTGATGGCATTGACCCACCTAGTGAGCCCTTCCATACAAGCCATAATGACATATCTCTTGTTTGTGTAAGGGTTTTAGCCTCCAAGAGATAGTCAACCAATAGGAAGGTAATGAATTAGAGCTTAGAACAACTCACACATACCCCCATCCTCAAGGGTTTCCCTATGTCTACTTCCTCGTATACACTCAAATGGGTGGATCTCACCATACCTGATGAGGAATCACATTAAAACACAAGATTAGCATTCAAAAACAAAAAGGTCAATTAGTTTAGCCACCAAGAATGTAAATAAAGAGGAATAAATCTGAATTCCAACAATAAGATAAGAAAATGCGCATAGTTTCAACAATAAATCAAATGTAACCACAAGAGTTACATGCCAAGAAAATCGTCTGTGGCCAAACCATTACAAACAAGATAAACTAAAGTGTTGGTCCACACAAGAAAAATAAAAGTCACCAATAACTGAAAAGAAGATTCACAATCTTCGAAATATACACATCACAACACTATGCGACTATCGCTAGTCACCACACGAGGAAGGAGGAAAAAAAGCGTGACTGTCTCAACAGTCCTTCATGTGGGTACGTCCAACTCACGCAACCTACACATGGAAAGGTATTGTGTCAGCCACCCAGGTCACATACCTCATGCGGCATGACAGCACATGGTATATGCCAAGTGGAGAAAGCACGCAATGGCCGTATACTGCATGGCAATGTCCTACTTAGAGGAACATCCTGCATAGTGTGTACCCACGAAGAAAACACATGCGGTAACACACCGAGCCAGAGGCACACAAGGCTAGGTTCCACTCGCATGCCAACCGATCAGAATCAAGGCCCTCTTGAGTGAACCCTCTACTTTGTGCTAGCACTCACTCTATGCTGCACAAGTAGGATCATAACATATATACTACTCCTTCATGCATCTAAGTACGTGGCATCGTTTCCTCGAACTTGTCTCGCTACCATCAGTGACACGGCATCCTCACCAACACTATGTCAGAACACTAGTGGGGGGGTGGCATCAAATCTAAAACAATCACATCAGGGTAAGATCATATTTGTCATAGGTGCTCATACCACAGACTAATATCATCCTCAAGAACTGTGTAGATTAGGCTAATACTATATGAACCAAGTATCTGGTCCATTAATAAGGGGAAGTAGTGAGTACTTTCCTGGGAGGTTGAAACAATCGCTGTCATTTCGCACTGCCATTATACGTAGGCTGTGCAATTCCCTCCCAAGGAACTTTGTTACTGCTACTACCCCTCCACGTATTGACTTATCAACAACCCTCGGGTTGGCAGTCAATAGGGTGATGACAGAAAATACATAGATGGTATGGTTCTTCCACATACACATAATCCATACATATCCTCCATCGATGGGTACACAGTATCACCATCCCATGGGCACACATCTCAAGTACTAGTTAATAACAACACTCAATAGAAATATAATCATAATTTCTCTTACCCAGGCAATACCATAGCCCACATATGACTATGCAACATAATGCAAGATATAGAACTTTACCAAATAATAAGTACTCCCAAATATCCATACCATTTTTTTCTCTTTTCACAAGGGCAACTCATTTACCCACAACATTATAGATTCACATGCAATTCTTTCAACATAACACAATAGTGTATGAACATGTATAGCATCATCAATATCATTTTTATACTAATGCATAAACATAAGTAACATTTTTCACAATCATTATTATAGTCACTTCTATAATCACACAAATATACACATCTCATAATGACACATAATGCGACATCATGTCACAAGTCACAGGAATACCATTCGTTCACAAGAGAATCAAATGCTAAGGCATGAAAGAAATCAAGACTATGAAAACAATATAACAAGCTCATGCCACACACACCAAACACAACTAAACATAGAAGGCTCAAGTATACCAGAGCTCCCAGTGTGTGAACATGGGCTCTGATACTAGATGTAATGTCCCACCCCACAACCCCAAAGGGTAAGGGCCCAAAGAGGACAAGATATTTTTTTTGACATAAATAGATAACATAACCAGATATGGTTATTGATCCAATAGATCAACAACATTCATGGCCACACATGGCCGAATGCACATCCAATAGGAGAGTACTAAATCACTCTCCAGAGAAACATTAATACAACTACATTCATTTTAAACACCAACCCAAATGTTCCTATAACCTATTCCAAATTATAAACATGAATCCAAAAGCATCATAGTACAAGCAAATCCGATACCCACACTGGAATCCATAAACCAAAAAGGAAACATCTCATTTCTTCTCATTAATTTGCATGATTACATCTTCTCTCTTAAGAGAGTACAATTACATAAAAGAATATATAGTACAATGGCATAGCCATGAGTATGATATGCAAGTATAATAACATAGCCTTGAATATGATACAATGACTGAAAAAGGTACAACAACGGATAGGGTAACAGAGAGTGAGAATATCTCTAATTTGGTGCTCCAATAACCTGTTCACCAGTCCCCAATGGCGGCGACAACGCCTCCCAACCATGTGAACTTAGAAGAGACCACCCCACCATGCTTAGAGATAATCACAAGGCCCAAACAGAAGTGACAAGGCAAGGGTATACAAGATGGCCAACACTCAATCAATTATGGAGCAGACACGGAAAATAATGCATAACGCCACAATCATAACATAGAGATGCTCATCAAATAGAATGTCAGGTACTACTCACGACTACCAAGGCACTATACACTAGAGTGTAGATTGGATGGGCAGTATCATGCGTGCTCAAAGGGATGGCACCACACGGAATCAAGTACACTACTCAATCAGATGAGGGGACTCAAACATGCCCGAATCAACGCCTTGCAGATGGATAACTTAACGCCTTGTAGATGGATTGACCTTCTCGATGCACATCCTTAGCCTCTACAAGCACTCAAGGCCATGCACGAGGACTCATAATCCTAAACCTAGGCTCATCTCGTTTAACCAAACGAAGTGCACAAAACCAAATTGAAACAATTCAACATGTAACAATCAATCATTTAACACTAATACCATGATAACTTATAATTCAACAACCAAAGTCACTATTTTCCAATTGATTAACTATTTAATCAAAGACCTTAATTTGTTTACCAAAACCATAGAATGAAATGCTTTTGGATTAAACTGTGTGTATTTTTGCTTCAACGTTTCGGATCCCTGATGATGGATCACTTAGTGTGATCCGAAACATTGAAGCAAAAATACACACAGTTTAATCCAAAATCATTTCATTCTATTCTATGGACTGTGGAAAACTCATGCCTACTATTACCAAAACCATATTAATAATTCTCAAAAGACAATGATAACATACAAACAAAGAGTTTTAACCTATAAGACCATTCTTAAGCATCCTATTAACTCTTACCAACATCAATTCTGGCCATGTACTCCAAAATTATTAGAATAGGTTAATTATGCAAAATGCACAAAGGCATGTTTGTAACTGAAAATTATTGATTTAGTACTCTAGTCAGGGAAACTTGTTCTACCATCAATGTGAGGTAACTAATATTCTTCTAAATGTTCCTCTATGTTAATCAAATTAACTTGCATTACAATGGAAAAATCAGCCTTCAATGGCTTAAAAACATTTCAAGAATGAAAACTCTAGTTATTACAAACTGAGAAATCACATAAATCTATCCTGCACATGGATGGATGAACTCTTTAGTTAGTTTTATTGTTCTGGTTATTCTCTTTCTTATCCCATATTTCCCTCTAATTCCTATTTTGAATAGTCAACCTCTCCTCAAGACGTACTATTGACGTTTTGCCTTCTTACATGAATATTCTCTGTCGCTCACCAAATGTGCCGCAACATTCTTAAACTCAAAGACGAAGGTTTCCACAAGGCTGGACGTTTGGCAAAGAAGACTGTATGACCAAAGAAAAAACCGCCCAATTTTTCTAAGAGTTGAATGAAACTCTTATCGAAGAGTCAACGTATAACACAAGGGTTCCACGGGACTGAGATCTCTTCAATCTCTATCATGCATCCCAACTTTTGTGTATGATTGGCTTAATTAAATACTCTATACACTCAAACCCTCACTACATTCTCTGTAAGGTCAAACCCATGTTTGCCTAAAACATTATAATCAGAAAACACAGATCTTTCTTTGAAAACCCTTATATCTAAAGAATTCATAATACAGTTCTGCATATTTAAAATCCATTCAGGGAAAGAGGCAGTGAAAATATCAAGCATTGAAATAAATTGAAGGCCTAAGTGGGGTTTCAGTTTTTCTGTGGTTGGAAATTGCAGCAGGCAGACTTTAGTTTTTTTAATGGAAAAGCAAAGAACTGAGGCAAATACCTCTCAGCAAATCGTACACGTCTAATCTTGCAGTTTATATGCTCAATCGGCTCATCGTTGGCCTCTATATCATGTGATGCGTTATTAGAGACTGGCACAGAGTAGTCACTCTTAACACCAGGCACAAGGACTTTCTCTGAAGAACCAAGTAAATCAACTGTTGTTGATGTTGGAGGAGTATCTGATGAAGAAGTTTGTCCAAAAATCGCCCTTCCTCTCTTTGCAATCTAACAATTTGAGATTCCCCACACTGGACTTGCACAAGAAATCTTTGGAGAAGGGATACGCTTTGTCAATCTGTTGTTTCTTGGTAGCAGCTGTCAACATGGAGGCAGGGGCAGCATAGCCTCAACCATCGAGATTAGACAAGGAAAAACAACCGCCTGCTGTGTAAACTACATTATATTTTGGGTGGGCATGACCAAAATCCATCCAATGTTATTTCAGATCTCCATATTTTGAAGCACTTGTGGAGACAAAAGATCATGGATAGGAGAAGTGAAGCGCCATCGTTCTGCAACAAATAAAAAAAAGCCCAAAAACAGAGAGAGACCTTTTCTTTTTTGCCAGCAATTCCTTTTCTTCCCTGGCGATTGGATTTTTTTTTGACCTGTATGCCAAAATGGAACGACTGCCTAAATCCCATTCGGCCACCAGCTGCTACGAGTCTCTGGCTTTTCAGAAGAATTCAATTCATCCCACCCACTTCCAGATATTTTCTCCCCGCCTTAAACACGCTCACCTCACGACAGAGACATCTCTGGCTGCAGCAATTAATAAACTTATTTACCTGACCGACAATTTGATTGCCTTTTCGAAAGATATTTTCTTAAGTTGTTACAAGCTTTGCATCTGCGGCGTCCAAAACCTTCCGCTGTCCATACAAATCCCAAACCCATTCAACTAATCTCAAATTATGGTCACCAGGCTACGGTCCACAATCCGCCTCCCGCACGCAATTTCTAATGTCACTGCCCCAAAGCTGAAGACGTGTGATTGTAAGCTTGCCTTTCCCGTAACGAAACACTCGGGTACAATATACCCAAATGTCCCTGCCACCACAGTTGTGTCCCGCTCCACCACTCTAGCTAGCCCGAAATCACCCAGTTTTGCATTGAAATCGCCGTCCAACATTACATTGCTAGCCTCGACATCTCTGTGAACAACACGCTGGTCCCAATCTTCGTGAAGATATAAAAGAGCAGAGGCTATGTCACACGCAATGTTGTACCTTCGATCCCAATTCAAATCACCTCTTCTGGTCATCAAATAAGTATTTGTCTTTGGCAGAAATTCGTAGACGAGAAGCAGTTGGCCCTTTTCATGGCACCATCCGTGGAGCTGCCCAAGGTTACGGTGCCTCAGCATAGAGATTATGCTTACTTCTGAAATGTATTCCTTTTTCCCTTGTTTGGAGCCTTGGGATATTCTTTTCACTGCTATTGCCTGGTCTGAGCCGGATAAGGTGCCTCTGTACACTCCTCCGAAGCCTCCTTTCCCAAGCATTTCATTGTTGCTGAAGTTTTTGGTTGCAGCGCAGAGTTTATCGTAGGAGAACTTTCGCAGGCCTTGGGCAAAGCGTTCGTCCAGTTCTCTGCTTTCTTTTTCAGCGTGCTTGTTTAATTTTGTGGTCCTAACATGCCATCGCCTGGCTAAGAGAAGTGTAAAACCGCCGATGGTTACCCCCACCACGCACAACAAAATAACTTCTCTTTCCCTATTTCTTGGACTTTTGCTGGTGGCGGGCGGGGTGTTGATATCCCTGGAATATTGAGAAGAAAACTCCCAAAGATAGAGTAGAATAGAATTGTTTTTTATCCCTGGCATGGAAGCGAAGAAGCCAATCTTGATGTTCTGAGGTAGAAACTGACTGAGGTCTATATCATACGACAAGATTGGTGTTGTGGGTTTTGCAAAGGGACCATAAGGGTTGATTCGACACAGAAGAAATAGTTGAAGCTTCTGGGTTACACCGTCATAATCCAGCCATGCGTCGCATATCTCGCCGTTGTTGAGGTATCCATGGCTGACAGAGATGTTCGCCTTTGAAACAACTCTATTTCCGTAGATTCCCACATGGTAGTATTTGTCATCCATATCAAAAGAATTCTTGAACGTATCAAATTCCACCGCAACTATTTAATTGCAGAAATTTGCGCCGGATGTATGATTAAAGGGACCAAGGCATAGACCAGTGGCATTTCTAGGCGGCTCCAAATCAAAAGGAGACATGAAAAAAGCAAGTCCCTTCCCAGATCCGTTGAATTCCGCTTCATTGAAAATGAAGCTAAAGTGTGTAGTGAAATTGGCAAGAGTGGAAGAAGAGCTTGAGTTAAGCCATAGAGGAATTGGTTTGTTGTAAGTTGCCCAGTGTAACCTCTCATGAGATCGGCTTGAGAATTAGATTTCAGTAAAGGAAATAATGCCGAGTTCACTTCTCCTGATATTGTTCCACGGAGGGAGGGTAAAGTTAACTTCTCCTGATTTTTTATATTAATTTGTCTTGAAATTTGTGTAAACAAAAATTTTATAATTTTATAATGTCTAATATTATTAATTTGTAGCATCCTCGTTGGTCTATGGTAATTTGGATAGTAGTTTTAAATATTTTTTTAATTAGAATAGGAAAAAACTTCGACCAATCAAATGGCATCCAGTAAAAGATTAATCTGTTTTCAAATGTTTGTATGTATGTCAGTATATTGTTGGAAAGCAAAATTAATTTGTTTTTCCAATGTTTGTATGTGTGCATTTTTTGGACAAGTTGCAGCCAATTAAATGCAATCAAGCAAAAAATAATAATCATTTTCTAATGTTTGTATGTGTGTGTACAAGATCCTTGGGGGCATGGTCAATGAATTAATTTTGAGTGGTGAGGGCATGATATTAATTGTTTATGTTTAAGCTTTTGGTCATATCATAGTGTCATAGTTCAATCTATGGTGGTAGCCATGAATGCAAAATGTGGGGACATATAGGAGACTGAAATGACACATAGGAGGTTGGGATTGCAAGGAGAGGGTTGATTTTATTCAAGCTCTAAGACTATTGAAAGGTATTTGTCATTAATTTTTTTTTCTCCATGCCTTTTGGCTTTGTGTGAGTGTGGTTATTTATAGTTATATTTTTTTGTTTTGTGTAGGGTGAATGGCTAGTATGGAGCACAAACCTTGTTCTTTTTATGGTGTTGTTCAAGAGCACAATTTTTTTTCCCTATGTTGCAATAGTTGTGAGTGGGCTGAAAAGAAAATTTAGGGCTTTGCACATTGAGAGTTTGAAGATTTGTTGTGATTTTATATAGTTGTTCTTTTCATGTCATTGTTGTAGATACTTTTTCTTGGGTGTGTGTTTATTTTCAAATAGCATTGTCCTCTATTTTCTTTTGATGTTAAGGACTATGGAAAAATTAGAGGATTATTCTTGTTTTGTGCAAGGTTCATGGTTGGTAGGGAAAAGAAATTTTGTTTTGATTATAGTACAACAATTGCATGAATGGATGGAGAATAAATTTGGGGCTTTCTACAATAAGTGTTTGAATGTTTACTATCATTTTATAGCATTGTAATATTTTTTCTGCGTGTGTTTATTTTTTAGGACTATAGGAAAATTAGAGGATTTTCCATGTGGATGAGTGCTTTGTTTTGTGCAAATTTCATCATTCATTGAGAGTGTGAATTTTTTTTTACTTATTTTGCAATGGTCATGACTAGATTAGAGAGATAATTTGGTGCTTTGCACAGTGAGGATTCCAATGTTTACTATCATTTTATCTAGTTGCTCTTTTCATGTCATTATTGTAAATACTTTTTATTATGTGTGTGTTTGTTTTTTGAATGCCTCTCTATTCTATTTTCTTTAGGTGTTGAGGATTGTATGAAAATTAGAGGATTTTTTTTGGAGGTTGAGCATCAAGGTTTGAAGGGTGCTAAGGAGTAGTGTGGTCAAAATAGTTTTGTGTGTGTTGGCATTTCAATTCGCACCTCTGGAATGCGATTCGGAAACAGACAACTATGCACAGATAAACTACTCTCCTATTGGAAGGGGGAGTTCCCTTTCTTGCTAATGTTCCTCAGCTGCGAGCACAAGGTTATAAAACTCTAACCACTGCACAAGAGGTTTTTTCCTTTTTTAAAACTTCAACTACAACTAAGCAAAGACTAACAACGATTTTAATCTCCTGAGTAAATTCAAAGCAAAGGAAATTAAAAGTGAACAATTAATGACTGTAAACACAAAAACTTAAGCAGTTTTCTTCCAGATTTACACCACAAGACTAAAAGTACTTTAATGATGAAAGCTGAAATGAAAGCTACAAAAGCTACACATCTGATGATGATAACTTGATGAATTGAGATAGAATATCAGAGAAAAATAGGCATGAGACTTCTATACAGTATCATAAAGTTGGCACAACTCTAGGACAGCAATGCTGCAGCAAAAGGTAGGCATACAACAAGCGATCAAACACTAGAGAACAATGAACATAGAGTGAAGAAACACTTGGAAAAATAGAATCCACAGGCTAGAATAAGCATAGCAAATTTGTTCTCACCAAAGTCCTTCACTTAGAATGAACATACAGTGAACAAACACTTGGAATAATAGGATCTCCAGGCTAGAATAGGCACAACAAATTTGTTATCACAAAAGTCATTTCACTTAGAATGAGCACAGAGTGAACAAACACTTGGAACAAAAGTCATTACATACAATGGGCAAGGATGCCCTTATTTATACTAAAATCAAAGGAGTAGGGAACCCTAAAATCTCCTTGATTAACCCTAACTTGCCAACTCACAAGCTTTATTACTATTCTAAGACAAAGATACAATAAACAAATGCTTTAAATCAATTTGGTTTAAAGCAAAGAAGATTCCAACTATCACAAGGTGATTTCTTTCCTAAATATAGAATGGATGAGCTTATGATGAAAGCACATGCTTTTAAAACAAAAGGCATCTGTTTTAAAGCTACTTTCTTTTGAAATGCATCCTCATCAACATTCTTGTTTTTTAGTGATGTCATCCATTGATATTCTTTTTCTAATTTCTTTTAAAAAGTGTATTCTAAGAGAAAAAAGCTGGCATATGGGTTTTGTAGATAATTCCATTCTGAAGCAACTCAAATTGTCAGATTTTGAAAAAGTGGAGATTTTCTTGAAAAAGTAGGAAAAAAACATATTCTCAAAAAAAAGAAAAACTCTAATCTTCAAGAGGATGATATTCTGGATGGACCCATCTTGACAAAAACTAAAAAAGCACTGGTCGGATTTCTAAAAAATAATCCCCTTGAAACAAGGACCCTGAAAAATTGAGCCTCTCTACTTCCTCAACTCAAAACTATGAAGAACACTGAAAAAGCACTTCGTTTGGGTCTTTGAATCTTCGTTGAAAGAAAAATAAAATCTTTCCTTTGGATGCAACCTACAAAAGATAATGAAATAAAGAAGCCAAATGCTTGTCTTTATAAATCTTTAGGGCGAAAAAGTAGCTTTATTTGTGTGAGAATAAAACTTCACTCTCATCCATGAAGAAAGCAACTTTTAAAGCATAAATCCAAGTGGATGTCTTCAAATAGGAAGTGTTGGCAAGAGACACTATATGGATTCATGGTTGTTGTCATTGATGGAAACAAAGGTCATCCCACATATCCGCAAGTCATGATGTATCTCTACCGGAAGTCAGAATAAAGAATGTTGTGGTCCGGTGAACAAGAACAGAGCATGTGGCAAGGTCCGACAGATTGGTCCGGATCTCTCAGAGGAAGTGTCTTGGGGCAGTGCGGATTTGGGGAAGTCAAGAGGACTACCTTGAGTGGTATATTCCAAGGATTTAGCCTCCGGTGATGAACAAGGAAAAAGATATGAATAGTTGAGTACCGGATTCCTGAGAGACAGTGAAAACAGAGGAAGAACTGACTGACAGAGTATCAGACTACTTTCCGGATGTGTTACTGTTGATGATAGAAGTTGTGAAGGCATAAATCATGTTTGGCCGACATGATTAATGATATCTACAAGTATATGCTTGATCCGCATTGCTTGGTGAGGAAGGATTCAGCCGACAGAACAAAAGTTTGTAAGAAACTAGACTGTTCCGGATGCCGACTAGAAAGGTGATGAAATTACTTGTGCGGATATATATAGAGGATGGATTTAGTTGTGAAGGAGGTGATGGTGTGAAGATATATACGAATAAGTCCATAACAGAGCAGAAGTAGCAAAAAGGATCCGGTATGTGAAAGATAGCAGAATAAAGAACAGAGGAAAGATGAAGTGCAGCAGATCAGTGTACTGAGCCTAACCGGAACTGAACTCCAGCATATGTAGATGCTTCCAATCAGTTCAAGACTGTGATTCTTATCACCTTGTAGACAGTGTGTCTTCTTGTAGGCAGTGGGCCTCTTGTGAGCAGTGTGCTCGGGCAGTGAGCCCTAATTGGCAAGTGCCATTTTTGTAATCTCCTATTCTTCTAACAGAGAATAATTTTGGGTTAATCACCCCGTGGTTTTCTCCCTTAACAGGGTTTCCACGTCAAAAATACTGTGTTATGTGTTTCTTATTTCATGTTAATGTTTTAGTGTTTGATTCAATAAGAAAGTTTAATAAGGGAAATAATTAGGATAACTGATTCACCCCTCCCCTCTCAGTTATCAACAATTGGTATCAGAGCTAAGTTCCTCCTAATAGAGCCTAACAACTTGAGGAAGATCTGGGATTTCAAATGGATGCATATGGTTTAAGGGAGCAACTCAAGACTGCTCTTGAGGATCTTGAACAGTCAAATTTTGAAGTCAGTGAATTAAAGGAAAGACTCAAACAGGCTGATGAATTCATGAGAGAATTAAAAGATAAATTAAGTCTCTCTATGAAAAAGAGAAAGGAGCTGCTCCAACAGTTGGCAAGACAAAGTGAAGAAAGCAATACAAATGAAGAATTGACTGAGCAAACCAAGTTATGTGAAAAGTTATCAAAAGAAGTCATTATGTTAAGACATGAAATGGAATCAGGAACTATAAAGTTTACTCAAGAGATTGAAGAAAAAAGAAAGGCTGAAGACAATCTAAGACAATCTCTTAAAGAAAAATCAGAAGAATGCCACCAGATGGACAGGATTATCAAACATCTTGAATCTGATCTTGAAGATGCCAAAGATAATGAAGAAAAACTTGAGGATCAAATTGCCTCTCTCAAAAGAGACCTTCAAACAGCAAATGAATATAAAGAGAAATTCAAGATAAGTTCTGCTCAACTTGAAGTTCTTCTTGGAAGTCAAAAGAGGACAGATGACAAGTATGGTTTGGGATATGAGAAAGGAGAAAGCTTCGGATCCGGTCAGAAGAATCTTGGATCAGAAAATCCAAGGAGCAAGCCTAGAAGACCTCCGGTAAGACAGCCAAATGCTCAAAGATATCCATCCTTCAATGGATACTGCCACAGCTGCAACCACTTTGGTCACAAAGCTAATCAGTGCAGAATGAGAATGAATCAGATTAATTCATCCTTCTCTGGACAGTGCTTCAGCTGCAAAAGGTATGGACACAAATCCCATGAATGCAGAATTATGCAAGTAAACAAATCATTCAAAGGTAGATGCTTCACATGCAATAGAGTAGGTCATATGGCTAATCAATGCAAATCAAGAGGATATCAGTCAAATATGCAAAGAAATGTTATTTTCCAAATCTGCAATAGGTCCGGTCATAATGCTAAAGTCTGCAGAAACAAGTATCAGGACAAAAGAGGTCCGGTGTATAATCAGAATCAAGACAAGGGTAAACAAAAGATGAATGCGGATGAAGTTAGGAATCAGATGAGCAAGATTTGGGTGAAGAAAAGTTCAGAAAATGTAGAGGTTGGATCCGCACTAGACTCTGGTGTTGATATTTCTTCCAGAAATTAAAAAGTGAGCTCAGGCTCAGGGGGAGACTCAAAGAAAATCCTGTTCCCCCAGCCAAACAAGTGATGCCGGATGTGGCACAAGATGCGGATTAAAGGGTTTGCAGATATGAGTCTTGAGATGCTTCAGTCAAGTTTTTAGAGGTCCGCATGGAGTTATGGAGAAGCTGTGATCGATCAAATAAGACCTGTTCAGGGAGATGCTCCGGTATGACAAAGGATTACAAAAAGGTCCGGAGAGATCCGGAAGTGCACTATCTTGTTCTGCGGATTGGACATAATGTTTGGGATGTTCTTGTAATATGTTACCTCTATTTATTCATGATTGAAAGATCCGGATGATATTCACAGATCAGGACTAATCCGGGATACTCCAAGCTATCCAGACAAGGCGAACCGGAATAATGTAGGTGAAGCATTTATTGCAGACAGATATTAGGGTTCACGGAGCAATATAAGGGATTTCTCAAAAGTCATTTGCTCATTCTGTACTCAAGAAGAAGCGAATAGTGGAGCTCTGCAACAAGATTCATCAAGCACACCAAGGATCTCCTGCCGAAGTCATTGCATAAAGAAATCAATCCAATCACTCCGTGCAAGTCGAAGGCGCATAAGGTATTCTCCGTTTTTCATTACCTCACTGCAAATCTCTGAAGAATGGCTACTCCAAACATAGTTAAGATCTCTGATAGACCTCGCCCCTCATTCAAGAAACATCCCTACAAATCATTGGAGGTAGATCCACTAGGAGCCTTCTCTAGTGTTCCTCACAGAGTTTTACATACTGAAGACATTAGGGTTTACATACATGCAAGCATTGAGGAATTTGGGGAATTCAAATTAAGAGACCTCTATCACAAGCAACTGATAGACAATGCTTTTGAGCTTAAACCAGAGTATAAGGATATCCAGAAGAAACAATTTAAGCAATTTATTCATTTCCCCTGCTTTGAAGAAGATGAATGGGTCCGGTATGTACTGAGCAGGATGCATGACAACTTTCTATGGCTGGATAGACCCTGCAAGATCACAAAAGAAGCAATTAGAGCAGTAACTGGTCTATACTCTTCCGGAGGGATACCTATCCTCAAATCTGTCAAGAACAACATTGTAACTGAGGCCACCGGATCAAAATTTGATAAGAGGGCAATGACCATTGAAGATATTTTGGATCCGGATATCAAATATGCATCAATGATAATAGGATACAAGATCTATCACTCCAGCAGGGAGAATTCTGTATCCGGAACTGCAGTATACACTGCCTATGAAATGCTAAGAAAGAATGCAGAATATGATCTCTGCGAACTACTGCTAAGCCAATTAATGGAAAATATACAGAAAATCAAGAAGGATAAGAAGAATTCCTTTAAGTATGGTACTCTTATTGTATGTCTATTCTTCTACTTCATGAATGAGCTACCCGGATCAAGTGGATGGGTATGGCAGAATGACAAACCTGTTGCAGTCCAGATAAGAGACTATTTGCATGGACTTGGGGATGCAAAAGCGAGAAATACAGCTCTGTGGGGATACTTCAAAAACTTTCAGAGCATGATGCAAGCAAGAGAGAGAATTCCCCAGTCTCTTGTTGAAAAATACAAAGACTCAGTGTGCTTTATGGTTGACACTGATCAGTGCCTAATGGAGGCAGTGGAGCCAAGGACTGTCTGGATCATGCCCATGGGGTATGAAGTGGATGAACAGATAGTGGAGCTACATGTTCAACACATGCTAAGTCAGCCCAAAGATCCTAAGGCAGAAAGGTTTGGAACCTTTGAGGAGCTGAGTATAAAAATACATGTAGAACTCAGGGAACCTGAGATTAAAAGAAAGGTGAGAAAAGAAGTAGAGCACATTGCTCAAGGCCTAGGCATCTCAAAAGAGGCACTTGATGCCAGCCGGGAAAAGAGGAGGAAGGCTGAGGAAGAAGAGAAAAGTAAAGAAAGTGCTCCGGTTGAAGCTCCCACCCGGACCAGATCATCAAAGAGATCTGCACCTCCCACAACCAAAAGTTCAAAACCGGAAGTCCAGGCATCCGGTAAGAGATCCAAGACAAAAGCCACAAGGGCTTATGGAAGCCAAAAGGATGAAGAGGAAATAGAGTCAGATGAGGGAGTAAAAGAAATAAAGAAACAGAACAAGAAAGGATCCGGTAAACCCTCCACAGGCCAAGACAAGGATGAAATGGCGGAGGTATCTGTTGAAAAGCCCACTCTGTCTCTAGAGAATGTAATCAAGTCGGTCACGGTGGATGGAAACCTTCAACCAATGACTGAATCTTATGATGACTTCAGTGAGGCTGACCAAAAGACTCTGCAGGAAGCCACAGTCAAATATCTTAACATATATAATAAGGCTTTCATTGAGATCATATCTCTTATTCCTAAAAGCCTAGAAAAGGAATTGGAAGTAAGAAAGAACAATGCTCATGCAAAAGATCTTGAGATCCGGGAGCAGATAGCTATTCAGCTATATCCTCAAATTGATCCCAAGACAATGAACATAATCTTCAAGGACTGCAAAGATGAGTTCAGAAGTAAAGCCAGGATGAATCAACTCATGCTTGGTGAGACTGACAAAGTGGCCCAAGAAACAGAAGAGATCCTTCGGAAGGCCTTCAAAAGGTTCAATCTTCCTGTTGTAGAGGACTTAGGTGCAGAAACAGCTGCGGATTTGGAATCATCTGTTCCGAAAGAAGTGGGCCCTGAACATACAAGCATCTCTCCTCCGGTTTCCCCTACAGTCTCCGGATCCAAAGAAGAAGAGCAATTAAAGGAGAAGGAAGCAGTGGTGAAAGACAAAGAGGTTGACAGTTCCAAGACTGCTGAAGAAAAGAAACATTTGTCTCCGGCAAGAGACACTGCACAAACTGTTCAACAATTTTTGAGCAAAGAAACTTTAGAGATTGATGAACCGGAGCTTCTAAAAGGCCCATTCGACTTTGACTCTCTCTCTCCGGTACAAACAATGAAGATAGCTTCATTTGCAAATGCCAAGGCAAATGAAAAACTCCTGAAGTCTCATATGGAAGACTGTGAGTTGATAGAGGCTGCTTCCGGAGTACTTGTAAAGATTATGCCATCAATCCAGATAGATCCGACAGCCTCCTCTTCCGGTAATCTAAAAACCTTAGTCAGCAGTGTTGATACACATTTTGATTCTCTAGAAAAATCAGCTGAAGAAAAGGTCCGGAAGGAATTTTTGGATAAAAGATTTTCAGAAATATTAGAATTAATCTCTAAAGATAGGAAGATTGTGAGCATTGGAATAAAGAGCTTAGAGAATGCTCTCAAGGATGGCGGTGACATCTACAAATTTTGTATATCCTGGCCAAAGGCAACAGCAACAATTGATAAGAAAATAAAAGAGGAACAGGACAAGCTACAAAGCTTATCTCAAAGTTTTGATCCTCTCTCTTCCTCCATAATAAATCAAGAATGTCAGACTATTGCAGTCTTGAATGAAATAAAGAATCTTGAGAAGGAAAGGAAGAACATCACTAACCAGATGGGAGAACTTAGACGGATTATAATCCCTAAGTTGGAAACTATGCATGAGGCCATCAGTGATGCTCAGACCACCGCCCAAACAAAAGATCCGACAGATCTCAAGCGGGCAGAAGCTTTTGCATTTTTGTTGAGTGGTCACATTTCAATTTTGGATAGAATGAAGCAAAGTTGGGCTACAGAAATGATCCAATTGCAGACATCCTTTGCAGACATTCTTCAGTATATGTGAGTATGTAAATATGCGGCTATGTATAGAAAATTTTTGAAAATTTTGATATGCGGACCCTATCCTTTGCCATTGATGTCAAAGGGGGAGTGACGAGCAGTGAAAAATGAGGAATCCAATTAAGGGGGAGTTCCGGAAATTGTATATAAAGACAGAGCATCAGCAAAGGGGGAGCATAGTGTAAACACTTAGTCATTTTTCACTAAGTGTTGCCATCAATGCCAAAGGGGGAGATTGTTGGCAAGAGACACTATATGGATTCATGGTTGTTGTCATTGATGGCAACAAAGGTCATCCCACATATCCGCAAGTCATGATGTATCTCTACCGGAAGTCAGAATAAAGAATGTTGTGGTCCGGTGAACAAGAACAGAGCATGTGGCAAGGTCCGACAGATTGGTCCGGATCTCTCAGAGGAAGTGTCTTGGGGCAGTGCGGATTTGGGGAAGTCAAGAGGACTACCTTGAGTGGTATATTCCAAGGATTTAGCCTCCGGTGATGAACAAGGAAAAAGATATGAATAGTTGAGTACTGGATTCCTGAGAGACAGTGAAAACAGAGGAAGAACTGACTGACAGAGTATCAGACTACTTTCCGGATGTGTTACTGTTGATGATAGAAGTTGTGAAGGCATAAATCATGTTTGGCCGACATGATTAATGATATCTACAAGTATATGCTTGATCCGCATTGCTTGGTGAGGAAGGATTCAGCCGACAGAACAAAAGTTTGTAAGAAACTAGACTGTTCCGGATGCCGACTAGAAAGGTGATGAAATTACTTGTGCGGATATATATAGAGGATGGATTTAGTTGTGAAGGAGGTGATGGTGTGAAGATATATACGAATAAGTCCAGAACAGAGCAGAAGTAGCAAAAAGGATCCGGTATGTGAAAGATAGCAGAATAAAGAACAGAGGAAAGATGAAGTGCAGCAGATCAGTGTACTGAGCCTAACCGGAACTGAACTCCAGCATATGTAGATGCTTCCAATCAGTTCAAGACTGTGATTCTTATCACCTTGTAGACAGTGTGTCTTCTTGTAGGCAGTGGGCCTCTTGTGAGCAGTGTGCTCGGGCAGTGAGCCCTAATTGGCAAGTGCCATTTTTGTAATCTCCTATTCTTCTAACAGAGAATAATTTTGGGTTAATCACCCCGTGGTTTTCTCCCTTAACAGGGTTTCCACGTCAAAAATACTGTGTTATGTGTTTCTTATTTCATGTTAATGTTTTAGTGTTTGATTCAATAAGAAAGTTTAATAAGGGAAATAATTAGGATAACTGATTCACCCCCCCCCCCTCTCAGTTATCAACAGGAAGAATCCATATTTTGTAGCTGCCTATGGCTTCATGTTCAAGATGACGAAAAATATCTTCTTTTGATGATGTCATCGAACACGCAAGTTGAAAAAAGTGCTAGCCAATTTTTCTTCATTTTCGACACTTCAACACTCGTTTTGACTTAAATATGGTTTGTCTCTGACTTTAACAAGGCAAAAAAATGTCACCACTAACTGAAAAAGCTAATTGATCCTAACATTTTGGAGACCTATCAACTAAGATTCCATTCCCTGCCTCCGACTGACGATCTAACATTGTTTGACCAAGTTTGACCTCCTGAAATCTACCAATGGGCTAAGATTGGGCACAAAACTATCAAAAAACACTGTGGACATGAAAAATATTCTAACACTACTCAAGTTGGGTGCCCCAAGTCACCTGGGGCACCTGGTTTCCCAACACTTATCCATTTTTCAATTTTTGCAACTTCTTCAATTTCTCGATTTGTGTGCGCATTCCGGCGGTGGAGGACCCCTATTTGGTTGTCTATTTCTGTCAACTAGGATGAAACTGAGTCTGTTGATCTAGCAAATAGGCATGCCTGATGAAAATTGAGCTAATTGTACCTTCTATTTTCTCAAAAAACATGCTAAACTGATCAACTCTTAACCGGACCGGGCTGACGAAAAGAGATTCATGTTTTTTGAGAAAAACCCCAAAAATAAACTAACTCTAGAGAGTTTGGATGCCCCAAGTCACCTAGGGCGCCTGGTTTGTCAACACTTAGAAAATTTTCTAAAAATTTTTAATTTTGTACCTTTTCTTGATTTCTGTGCCCATAGCTCCTGTTCGATCTTCGATTTCGGTCGTTTGGATGATTGTCGAGATGGGACGGAGGGTGATCTAAGTAGTATGAACATATCTGTGATGAAATCCTAGCTTTGACTAACTTTTGATTGAGTTTGACCAATTTTTACCAACCGGAAATAGCTTGACGGAAGCATTTTCTACATTTCTTGAAAAATGTGAAAAAAAATAACACAGGAAAGGTTGGGCACCCCAAACCACCTGGGGTGCTTGGTTTCACCAGACTTAGTCAAATTTATGATTTTCCAACCTTTCATTCCACCTTGGGTCCATCTTGCATTGTTTTGCGTGCATCATCAGGTTGACAACTGTTCGTCGGTTCTGTGTTGTTGGAACAGTGTTAAAAAATTATCAACAAGCTCTGGTAGATGAACTTTTCTCTAATTATGATTTCTGAGCTCATGCTTCACCTTCTGAAAAAGTAGAAATGACCCAATAGAGAAAACTTGGTCGTTTGAAGATTTCGTCTGAACCGCGCTGATCATGAAGCAAAATCAACCAATGAGAATCGAGCGTGATACCTGAGCTGGATATTCTATTTTTAGAAACTTTTTTATTTTTAGAAAGTTTTTCTAACATCTATATCTCAAGAAACCCATAAAACCTAACTCGACATCTATTTTTAGAAATTTTGCTTTTTTGACTTTTTGACGAAAAATTTTCTAGACTTGTTTCAAAATGCTTTAATGAAGCAAAAATTTTGTTTGGGTACAACAATGTGGATGTGTGTTTATTGTTTAATGAGATTCTATAACTATTTTATAATGTTTGTATGTATTCAAATTGTGTGAATTGTGTGGGGGTTTGTGTTTCTCAAAATCACCTCAATCACAATGCAAATAAGTTAAACTCTACAACAACACATGTACTACACCCTTGCTAAAGGTGTATGCCTAGTAACTCTTAGACTTGTGGCATGAGCTAGTCAAGCGAGGTAGGACTGACAAGTTGCTCTCTTCACATGAAAGTAGAATGTCACAAATGGAATTAACGTTGTTCTCATAGTCTATTGTGTTGTTAGTGAGATTAATTCAAGGTGAAGTTGAGTTATCAATTTTTACAAGTTTAAGTTTGCATTTTTTTATCTCTTTAATGATATTTATTCTTTGTCTTTCCTCTTCAAGGAAACAATTCAATCTCTTACAAGATCTAAGTTTGCTCCTAGATGTCCTCTTGAGTAGGGTTTTCTTGATTGGGAAAATTCTCTTAGATTTTATCTAAAACAATTATGATCAAATCTTTTAACACTCCATGAAACTTTGAGTGTGAATATTGAATGAGGAAGAAGGAAGATTTGAGTGTGTTTCATGTTTGAATCTTTTTAGAATTGAATTGTTGAATGCCTTGTAATGAGATTGAGGGCTCTCTTTGTGTATTTTTTTAAAATTTATAAGGTCTATATAATGCATGTAAATCTAAATGAATGCTAAAATAAAATTAATCTACTTTCTTTTTGTATTTATCTAATTTCTAAGATTATATAATTACTATTGCTAAAAATGAAAATTTCTTTTAAATGAAAGCAAACCTATTATGGCTATTCCCTAATGCAATTTATCTACTATTTTTGGTATTTTTTGTTTTAATTTTTTAGATATAATCGAATCTAACAAAATAAAATGCAATGCATCTAATCTAAAATCTAAATCTAGTAAACATAGGAAAATTTAATCTAAGAAATAAATCTATTAAAAACAGAAATTCAATTCTAACTAAGAAGAGATATAGGAATTTTTTTCTGTAAGGGCAAGGTGAATTTTCTAATTACTAAATCTATAGTAACTTTTTTAAAAGAAAGGAACCTATGAAAAAGAAGCATTATTTGCATTGTTGTAGGCTTGTGTCCTCAAGGATCCAACTTTTTAGTAACCTCTTATGTAGTAACTAGAACCTCCACTTGATAATATGGAAATGACTGACACGTCCTTTGGTAAATTGGGAGTTATATGGAAGATTCAAGGATCTCAAAAGATTTTTCAAGTAAAATGGGGCATGGGCATGCACACGTAGTCCTATGGAAGAATAAGATCCTTAGGAAGAATTATATCAACAAGATTGGTAGAGTTCCTAAGGGTGATTCTAGAGAATGAGAACCTTTTACAGAAGAAAATCAAGTTGTACTACTACACAATCTCACTTAAAATTAAAGGGAGAGGAGATATTTATAGAAGGAGAAACAACACCAATGGTAGAGTTGATTAGGAATGGATTAAAGAGTTGATTGTGAGATTAAAAGGATTGACTTGAAGAGAACTAAAGAGTTGATTAAGAGTAGAGACGAGAAGATAATTAATCGGGAGGAGTAATGGTTTAGTTAGGACTCAAGAGAACTATCAAACATGAGAAAAATGAAAGAAAACTAGCTAGAACTAAAAGAAATCATGCATATCAAAAGGGGACAGAGTTGCCCATTTTGCTAGGGTAGGTCACCCAGATGACCCTACAACTTAAGGAAAGGTTGCCTAGGTGATCTTAAAGTCTCTCAGGTGACCCTCCAATTAAGAATCTAAAAATGGGTTTCTAGTATGCATGAAGATCTAGTACTCAATCCAGGGGTTGAACAAGATGGAAAAGAGGCTAAATAGGAAGCATCATTAGAAATGAATATTTCTGAAATATAATTCCCACCTTCAAGGGTTCTGACTTAGATCACTAAATCATCCTTAGACTACATGTCAGTTTGTGCATTTTTAGGCACTTATAGGGTTAGTGAGTGAAATTCTGTGTAGAAAAAAACTATTTTTGTAATGTTAAATTTGCTTTGTCAAATTGATTATGTGCTAATTAAGTTTAACATTTTAGTTTGAGGGTTTCTCCAAATATTATTGATTTTAGTGGGAGGTTTAAACCAATACCATTTTGTATGCAAAGAAGCTTAGTATGGTTTTTTCTTAAGTTTTCAGTTGTGTTTGCTTGAAAGTTTCTAAGGCATCTTCAACAAACCCATCTTGAACATATGTTGTATTTTTATTGTGTACTAGTATTTGTAAGTGCCTAAAAATACATTGGTTGACATGGCAATTTGATGATGATTTGACAATCCTTCTCACAACCCATGAAGGAGTGAATTATATCCTCCCATTAATATGCATGCTTGATGACATCTCCCCTCAACTTGTGTCCATCTTGTTTATCCCTACCTAATTTCCAAGTCTTCATCCACACAAAAAACCTTTTTGTTCTATCCTTAATTGGAGGGTCACCCAAGAGACCTTAAGATCACGTGGATGATCTATCCTAAAATTGTAGCTTCACCTAGGTGACCTACCCTGAAAAAAGGGATGACCCTTTATTGGCTAGTTTTCCTCCATTTTTAATCCTAATAGAGAATTCTACCTAGTCCTAAATGAACCACTACTACTCCTTACTGATCCTCCTCTCCTCTTGACTCTCAATCAACTTCTAATAATTCTTTTATTATCTCTCCATCAATCTCTTATATTCTCCCAATCAGTCCTTCTATTAGCTTCCAATCATTTTCCCTCTTTGGTGTTGCTCCCATCTTATAAATACTCCCCTCCCTTTGATTTTAGAGGAGGTTGTGTACTACTGCAACTTGGCTTTCTTTTGCAAAAGCCTCTCATTCTCTAGAATCACCCTTAGGAACTTTATCATTTCTATTGTTGTAATTATTCCCAAGCATCTTATGTTTCCACAAGATGATGTGTTCCTCTCCCATTTAATTTCAAAAGCTTCATAGCTTCTTACTTCTTCCTTAGAAATTCTAATTTCCCATAGGATTTCAGTTCTTTCCACTATCATCAAGAGGGTGTTGTTTACTATTGAAACTTAGGTTTCTTCTATAAAAAGACTCATTCTCTATAATTACCTTAGGGACTTTGCCATTTTTATTTCTACAATTCTCCCCAACCATCTTATGCTTTCACAAGACTATCTTTGCATCTTCCATTTTTCTTTCAAAGCTTTAAAGCTTATTGAATCTTTCATATAACTCATTATTTACCTTAGGATCCCCATCATTTCCATGTTATCAAGAAGAGGTTCCAATTTCTCTAGAGAAGGATATCAAAAAAGTTGGGTCCTTGATTTTCATAGATTCCTAGCCTTTGAATAATAAAAATCATTTTTCTCTTCTTGGTTAGATTAGAATTCCTTATATTTCTAGATTTAGATCTTAGATTAAATTTATCAGTTTCACTAGTTCTTGATCTTACATAATAATTATCACATTTATTGAAATTCAGTTATTAATCTAAGCTCTAATATCATTGTGAATTTATGTTTAATTAATTTCATTTTTTTAATTGGCCTAGATTATTTATGTAGTGTGATTTGTTTTTTTCTATAGTAATCACCATTAGATATTAGACCTTCACATTCTTTAAATTATGTTGATAATTTAGGGACCAATATATTATTTGAGAAACTTAATGTACTATAAATAATAATTGAAGACTCAAAGTAAATTTCTATTCCAATAGAAACTTTGTAGGGAATAAAACATACCCTACAAATATATCTAGTTGATAAATCAATATAATTCAAACCATAGATAAATTATTGATTAAAGAATATTAATTGAGTAATCTTAGGTAGAAATAAATTAGATTAACTTAGGTTGATGAAGGCTTAACATGATTTCCCTACAATATTTACTTTGACTATGGAGACACTAGGATAGAGAGATGATATTTCATATTTGGAACTAAATCTAGTATCATAAAAATTGGGATGGATGAACTTTAGTATTTTGGAGGGTGGGACATGATCACACTATGATTTGGTCAAGTTAGTGCAATTATTTCTTGAGTGGTATAATTTTGTCCTCTATGGAATGTTAGCCTCAGTAACTACAAAGAATATCCATCTAGGTGATATATTTGTTGGAAAAAGTAGGTGTGCTAAGAAGCACTTTTAGGAAAGGAAAATATAACACATCCTTCATGACAATTAGGCCTCTAGGATTAATTCAAGAAAGAAATACAAAATTTGGATGTTGATATACTAATGTAAAACATGATTGATGCAAACTAAGACTGTTATGTGTGTGATTGAATCTATGAATGAGAATTGATAATTCTTTTTAATAATACTCTTAAATATGATATCTTTTGTCTTCCTAGGATTGAATTGAACTAGGATGAAACCTTTAAATACATAACCATAGGGATACCACCTAAAACCTTTTAAGATCCAAGTTGATTTATAAAAATAAACATGGGTACAAAGTGGTTAATTCTACAAGGTTCCCCTTATGAACATAAATGTTTGTTCAAAGTGATCTAAGAATAGAGGTGAAGGAGTGAAGTATGCCTTTTCTCCTCTATATTTTCCCCCTAATTTATTGTACATGCAAGATCAAGTTAGCAAGAATGGAAAAGTAGAAATAACTAAAAATAATTTGATAAAAATGATATAATATCTTTTGGATCTATGGATATAAGCAATTAGAAAAAGTGATCACTCCCACTATCCCCTACATGTATTAGACATCCATTTGGCCTAAGATAATGTTAAAGGAAAAGCACTAACATATGGAACTACATATAAATTGGAAAGAGAATTACTAGATAATCCCCCCTTTAAATTGTATAAAGTAACATTTGATGTGCCTAATAGTGGTGAAATATTTGACCTAGTAATTTTTCAATAATTAAGTTCAAATGTATTATGACCCACACTTTTAGTAAAGTTGTTAGGACCATATCATAAAGGCTTGATTTTTTATATTTAGGTCATAAATCATTTCCTTTTGAATGGGTAACCATATCTCAAGTCTCCTACTAGAATTAACGAAGAACCCAATGTTGATAATGCCATAGAAAGAACTTTTTACTATATCTCTATATTAGATCTAATGAACCTATTATTAAATGTTTCAAATCTTCTCAACAAACCTAGTAGTGATATATAATTCCTTTTAAGCATGTTATGATGCCTCATCAAATACAACAAGTAGTTCTATATCAATAGGTGCTAATGGTAAAAACATAAAACAAACATGGAAGAGAGTACTTATGAATTCATGGTGAGATTGATTGTAGTTATGTTAAAAATATGGAAATCTCCCATCCCATGTGCAGGGATGATTTGAGTGATACATTTTGACAATTTGTAGAATCATGTGGTTGATAAAATCTTTCTACCCTTCTATCTATAGATGTAGTGTTGTGAATTTTATCAATTTTGTGTTCATCATCAACCATAACTAAGACTAGAAGTGATTAGGAAATCCACTGTCCCTATTTCACACAATTGTCTGTACCATAGGAAAAAATGAACCACAAAGGATTCACTTAGTAAACTTGCCCTATAACATCTACATTCATAGAATCTTATATAATACCCCTAATTTTTATTTCTACCTTTCATTGTTAAACATTTTGTATCATCTTCTAGTACACTAATCCTATTAAATGCCCTATCTTTTTTTTTTGCTGCGTAAGATATGGGTTTCGGGCCCACTCCCATATAATGTAAAAGCCCAAAAAAATAAGAATGCTTCAGACCCTAATACAGGGAGTAGAAGAGATAGAAGAGATGGAAGGAAATAGAGGAAAAGACATCCACAGAAAAAAGACCAAAAAATCTACCATGAGAGTCTCAAAATCTGCCTTTCCTTTGTTTACTTTTGCTTCTCATGAGAAGTTCTTCCATCTTCCATTGAGTGACCTCATCAATTGCAATTTGGACATCTGCTCTCAATTTCTTAGCTTCAATTTTCCTTCCCCTACGCTTGCCAACCTTAACCAAATTTGAGTCCCTCCCAACAGTGAAGGGAATGAAGTGAAGTTTTGAACCAGCCATTTCAACTATCTAATCCACTTGATCATTAGAAGGAAGCAACCCTTGCTCCACATTCCCTGCGGTCCCTAAAAATGACCGCTTATCTCTATCCTCTCACTGGTTATGTGCAACCTCAGCTCCACTAGATGGGGGAGAAAGTTTTCAGACTGCTCATCAGACCCAGCTTCTGGGAACAATGAAGAGTGATGATCCATGAACATGCCATGATTTCTCCAAACAAAATCTGCGTTAGGAAAGCCTTCTTTGTGAACCCATTTCTTCAGACTGACACACCACTGGCCATTGCTGATTTTGGAATGACAACTAGCAAACTTATGTGCAAGTTGAAAGCACATAAAGCATCTCTCAAGAAGCCCTTCAAAATTAATGTATTGTGTCTAGGATCCAAGGGATGAATTGATATGAATCATGTGAGGCAAAGGCCTGGAAATATCAATCAGACCATAAACTCTAGGAAACCTTCTTGGCTCTGCCCCTTCTTCAAATTTAATGAAGGTGCCGAATTGGTTGACAAATGATTCAATTTGAGAAGGGTTACGCAAAACCAAAGGTAGATTGTAAAGGTGGACCCAAATTGGGATGGAAGGAATTTGGAAATTTGCAGGATCAAAGAAAGGAGCCCATGGAGTCAGAAATAATCCTGTTCTACCAAAAAACCATGGTCCATTGTCCTAGAGAAACCTTCATCCTCAACATTTTAAAAGATGACCAAAAAGAAACCATAATCTAGCAATTCCATGGAAGGGGGAGATAGTTTATCCCACTAGTGCTTGCACCAGGCCAAGAAATTAGTAACCAAAGGTCGACGACCCATTAATCTAAAAATTAGAGCTCTAGATCCCATATCTGAGGAGGCTTTTCTTATTCTCTCATCAGAAATAGGGCAATCAATAGGTGTAGTGGACAAATCTACCCTGCAATCACCCAAATGCCAAGAAGTGCATGGATCGAGTGGAGGAACCAGTGGAGGGGGGGAGGATCCAGAGCCGCAGCCAAGGACTTAATGGGTGTTGATGTGGAAGCTAAGACAAACCCTAGGTTTGTCGAAGGATCGAGGGAGAGGATCCATTCTTTGCAATAATCAGAACAAACATGGTAAGGATTCAAGGAATTTTTTCATTGCCTGAAGATTCCCATCATGTGAGCCATTGCAGTGGGTGAAACAATGAAGAAATTGACCAGGGGAGGAGATCCGGCATTCCTAACAGTGCCCTACTCTATTTGATGCTTGATGACATCCACCTTCTGCTAGAGAGTAGCCACCAATTGCTTAATGTCACCGCTGCCCAAATCCTCTACTGACAGTATCCCATCTTTCACCAGCCTACTAACAATCTCTTGTGCAAAATACTCCTTGTGCACCTCTACTCTCGGCTCCGCTTCTGCCATATTAAATGCCCTATCTTTTAACCATATATCCTATGTACCTTTTATAAGGACATTTTTATACTCCTTATTAACTTATATCCCTCATTTGATTAAAATTTTTAATTTCACTGTACTATCAAACCCATCTCCAAATAAAAGTTATTCAATGAATTTTGATTGGATGTTATAAAAATTAAATATAATAGAAATAGTTTTTATAAGTTATAGTAGTCTTAGTAATCTTACATTGATCACTAATGAAAAATCTATCAAGAGAAACTATTTCAAGTGAACATGATGCCTTTCTTAACTTTCTATGCCCTTTTGGATTAAAAATAAATTAATTTTAATGCATAGGTTAAAACCATAATAAATTATAAATATAGTTTTCCACCCATCTTGAATCTATCTAGGAATATTAAAAAATTACTTTCTAGTGTTATCATGTTGTAATCATTTTAATACTATCACTAGTAACCATCCAAAATATGGTGGTGAAAATATTACAATGATATTAAAAAATAACCATTAGAAACATAGGGCTCTAATACCAATTGAACCATATATCATTAAATTTCTACCCCTAATGACAAACCAATTATTGATTTGTTGATTTACTCTCATGACAACCCTCAACAAACTACTTCATAATTTGAATAACAATAAGAAAACGATAAATAATAGAGCTCACACACAAGAAATGACACACTCAACACAAAATTTTCCTTTAAAGAAAACCCAAGATGAATGAAAAAATATAGGAAGCGTGTGTGTTTATCATCCATCACTAATTAGTTCCAATACAAGGAGTACAATGCCATTAGATAATCTTTGGAGTATTAAAATAAGAAATTCACACTACATTTTTTGTTCATGTGAAATAATATACATCTGTGGAATATGTACTATCATAAAACTATATACCATCCATATAGTCTATACTATGTCACCAATTCTCCACTTTGTCCATCATTCATTGCATTCATACGGTGGGTTTAGTCTTTGCACAAGTGGTTTCTATTTGTTTTTTCTAGAAAACTATTCCTTTGTACACTAGTTATTACCAGTGGTCATGGTTTTTTGTCTAATAGTTTATTAAAATTTACAGTGGCTTTATTTATTGACTAGTAGTTCAAAGGATTTCAACAAGTTGCATTTTGTTTTTGTGGGAGTGTTTTTTAAAAGTCTTTGGTTGTGCTATCTAAACCAGCCAACCTTTGGGGTAAATTTGGCCTAGTTGAGCCCCATTTCCTAGCCCCTATGGAGCTTTGTAGGACCTTTGGCTCCTATTTAAAAATATTTAGTGGACAGGCAAGCCACAACTAGCACACAGCCCAAGTTTTGTCCCTGGACACTCACTTAGCCATTCCACTAACTTCTTTAACCTTTTCTTAACCCATTTAGGCTACCACCACCAATAGATAACTAGAGTGTGGCCCACTTGCCACCAGGGAACACCTCTGGCTTGTTTGCATGCTAAAGGAGGGTATCTTTTTCTTTATTCCATAGCTTTGTCATACGGTATCAATTTTTTACAAACAAATAGGTGATTAAAATATATTTTTATATTCTATTTAGTGGTGTTGGTCACTCTATCAAATTATGCTACTAGTAAATTTTATTGTAGGTTGAAGTCTAGGCTTCTATTCTGACTTCTAAACTTATATCTTCTACCTAAAATATTTGATTTTCAAGATCAAATAGGTGTTGGAAAGGTATTAGTGAGCTCTACACAACCACCCATGTACTTTTTCTAGATTTATCCCTAGTTATCTTTTATTTAGTTTTTAGTTTTGACGCATTTTATTTGATATCATGAATATTTTAGTACCTAGAGAAGTTTTGTTTTCTTTGATGGGCTTCATTTATCATCATTAATTTGTATTGGATGTTTTTATCTCTATCATTTGAGGAGATATCATGGGTTTTTTTATTCATCCTTCTATGGTTAATCTAACAAAGAATAATTATGAGTTTTGGCAAAAGGGATTCCTAACACATCTTAGGTGGCTCGATTGTTTTCCTTATCTTTACTAGCTCATACCTGAACCATATATGTACCTTAGAATAAATCTACATGGGGAAATAATGTTGAGCATATTACCTAGGATTGATTGGTTCTAATTATGATTTTGACATTATGTGCTCTATCTCACATTTTGAATAGACACACACTCTTTGGACTATAATTTGGGAGATCTATGGAAACCTACATTTCTCTCAATTGTTAGATGATCCTGCTATGGATTGCCTCATACTCCTTGATGATGCAAATACTATACCCTTTGATGATGATACTTTATAGGAGCTTGAATATGTAGCAAGTATTGATTGTTTAGATGACATAGAGACTTCTCTTGCTTCTCCTACTCCTCCTAGTGATATCTCATATTCATCTCATGTTGCTACATTAGATTCTAGTGTTGCTTCTTTAAGAGCTTCCAGTGATTCTCTGTAGTACGATAGTTTCAATTTTCTAGATCCACCTCATTGGGACACATTTCCACCAAACATATCATCCTTGTTTGTAGAGTCCCACATTGCAAATTTGGAGGGCCACATTGAGGACATCTATCTTTGATTTGATGCCATCCCAAATCGAGTTACATTACCACCATATTCTTATTTAGATATTATTCTTCATTCTCCTATTCAGTCATAGTTTGATAGTGGATTGGAGACCTTTGAGAAACATCTAGAGAAAATATTGTTGGGTTTAGATCATGTGCAAAGTTTCTAGAGATATTCATCCTTCTTCCTACATATTCCTATCAAGAATGGGAAGCTAATTTGCATATATTTATAGTTAAATTTGTTCCCATGGGGAGGAATGTTGTTTGACATTCTTGGATCTTCACCATAATCCTTTTTTTAGCATCTACCAACACTATAGGAGTCATCTTGAGGAGCGGATGCAAGGTCTCTCTTCTTTTTTGTTTTTGTTTTGGGAGAAAGCATTTCCTCACATGGGGTTGCATCCTTGTCACTTCTAGGGGGTCACCCTAACGTTCTCTCTACATCCTCTCATATGGTGAGTTGTAAATATTTGTTTTTTCTCTATTTTGGAGATGATTTTTTTCCCACTAGGTTTTCCTCTTTTTCTCTAGTTATGATAGATCTTTGTTTGTAAATAGGTACCTGATCAGGCCTAGTTTTTGAGACCCATCTTTACTTTTAACTTGTGTGTAAAATCCCTATGTTACAATTATCTGGATTGTTGGTGTAAAATTATATTTAAACATTAGCATAAGGTTATTAGGGAGTAGTTAATTAGGAAAATACTTTCCTTTATTTATGTGTCAATGTTATCACATAGGATAAGATTGCTTTTTTCTTTTTCACTTTGTCTATTTTTGACAAATGTGAATGTAAATCTATGTATTATTCCTTTGTGGATAATTTAATGCACATGCAAGTATTGATTGCAATTTTCTCTCTCATTTTGGCATCTTCTTTTTGAAGCAATCCTCTTTGTAGAAGAAATACTATAGATGATTTTGGGAATCTAACATTTTTAACCCTTAATGCTCTTTCCATAACCCATGAAAACACACTTGGCAGCCTTGAAATCAATCTTATAACAATTATCTTTAGGAACATGAAAATATGCCTTACTATCAAAAACTATGACATGAGAAACCAATGGTTTTTTACATGTCCAAACCTCATATGATGTATTTTAACTAGAGAAAAAGTGGGAGATACCTTAACTAGGTAACAAGTAGTGTGTACTTCTTCATCCTAAAAACATTGTCCAATCTTAGCAATACTTAGAATGCTTCTATATATATCCATTAAGGCAATTTTCATCTATTCTACCACTCTATTTTGTTGTGGAGTATATGGAGGTGTTTTCTATATAAACATAACTTGCATGCCTACAATAATCATCAAAATCTCTAGAGAAGTATTGATCACCATTATCAATTCTCACAACCTTTACTTTCTTATTTGCCTTTTTCTCAACAAATGTTTTAAATTCTTTAAATGTAGAAAATATAGAAAAAATATGCTTCAAAAAGAAAACCCATGTATATCTAGAGAAAACATTAATAAATGTAACATAGTACAAGATTTTCCAAGGAAAGGGACATCCATAGGAACAAATACATCACTATTAATAACTTCTAAACAATGTTTTATCTATAGTAATACCAAATTTAAATGGTCCTCTATATTATTTTCCATACACACAGTGTTCATAGAAATCAATGTCAGCAAAGTAACTAGATTCACCATTAACCATTATTTTCTAAATGAGTGTTTTAAGACCATTCTCACCAATGTGAATCATCCTATAGTGCCATAGTTTACAAGAAATTAATTTATCAATTAAATTCATAGAGTTATAGAAAGTAGATTCCTATATCCTAAATGTGGTGCCACATCGAGTGCCCATAGCCAACACCAAATCTCCTCTTCTCAGCCTGTAACCACTCTTCTCAAAAGTAACATGCACCCTTTAATAATTCATTTTAGTTATAAAAAATTAAATTTCTAGTTAAAACTAGGGATATGTAGAGTTTTCACCATGTCATTCATTGAAAATGAATTTTACCTCCCCTCGGCCCACAATCTTCCATGAGTTATTGTCCCTAAGGAAAACTTCTCCACCACCATAAGTTGTATAGGGTAAAAACCACTCCTTGCGAGGATTCACGTGGTAACATGCACTTGAATATATCAACCAAGAGTCAATAGAAGTCATTTTAGTAGAAATAATAAAAGTATCAATAGCTTCATCATAAGAGAATTTATTAGTAGTGGAATCTTCATCATTTTTTTTCTTATTTATACATTATTTTTTGTGATGACCTCATTTTCCATGGTTACAACACCTTAATGCACTCTTACCAAGTGTCTTGGATCTTCCCTTAGAATTATACATATCCTTATACTTATCCTTACTATTGATGTAGAGCGCATAGTGGAAGCACTCAAAATAAGGGTGAAAACCTATATTACCCACAATACAGAGGGATTTATGCTTAATCAACTTTAAATATCCTTCTCTAGGTCCAAACAATACTGAACCACACACATTCCTCATTATCGGTGAGACTACATACCATCGGTAAACTTGAAAACTACTCTGCCAATACATTCCAATCACCCCGATGTTACCTTTGAACCATAATTGTCAGCCAGACTCTTCTCATCAATGAATGTCTACAAACTCCAGCTGACACACTGATGACACCTTCTAACTCAACCGTCAGTGCGATGTAGATCATCGGCGGAACCCTTTTCTCTTCTCCCGATGCACTGATGGGCTTTGACTGTCGGTGTAACATTTACCATCGGCGAACACTCATCAACTCAAGCTGATGTGTTGATACACTCAATTTTAGTGTGACCACTCCCTTCGGTGAACTCTTTATTTATCCTTCTGATATGCTGATGACAACCATCGTCGGTGTGACTCTAAATGTCAGCGAGGCCTTAGATCCCTTCACTGATATACTGATGCGCTATGTGACTTCGGTGAGACTTAAACTATTCTCCACTGATGCGCCTTCTATCGGTTTGACACCATTGATTAGTGTAACTTCACAAAACTTCCCCGAGGGTTGTTTCACGCCAATGGCACTTCTGTTATGTACCAACTACGCGAACACATGAACAAATACATAGAAACAACAAAAACTCAACGGAATGAGAAATGATCTACTCCTAAGGAAGTTATTCCACTAATTTCAAAGAAATCTGAACTAGTGGAATGCTTCCAATCTACATTCCGTACAATTAAACCAAACAAAACTTCTTTATTCCTTCCTCTTAGAAATAATATACATATGTCAATCTTCTCTCCTCTGTGTCTCACTATGTCTCTCTCTTGAACACAGACTGACTATTTAGAATCTCATATTGGTAGTTACACAAGATGGAAGGTGAACCACCCTACAACCACCTCTGTTATTCAGTTACATCTGTTCAAATTAGTTACAATTGTTAATGACACGTATACAGGCTCAACTTATACTGCTACTCGACCAACTATGATTCAATATGGCACTAAGGCCTTACAACATGACACTTTGGACATAACATAATATGCATGGAATCCTCCAGATTCTTAGGTCTCGAGGTGCTCCTACACCATACAACCAACCAACAAAGATTTCCAAGTCCCTTGGAAATGTATCTACAAAACAAAACTACCTTTTCCTCCATCTCTGTCTAGCTTCATCTTTCATTCTGTCTCGTCAGCTTCAGGCTTCAAATCTTCACATCAATGGAATAATGACCAACCAACCAACAATGGTAAACTACCATCAACATTTTAGAGCATCTTCAAGCTCCTTCTACTCCTAGCAATGGAGTACCTTCAGACTGACCAAATCCTCAACGACAACAACATAATGCTCAATCAAATGTCCATCCTACACGCTGCTACACAAACCCATTCCTCTAGTCCAATAGCAGATCCTAGAGATGCACTACCACTCTCTCTCATAGTGGCCTCACTATGCACCCTCTTCCAGCCAAATCTCTATTGGTGAATGGTCTTGACAGACCTCATCATCATCTGCCCACACACTACAGGAATCCTGTTCCTTCTTGCAACTAGATGGCGCGAGCATCTACAACAGTCTGGAAACTACTGTCAGCCTTCAAAATACTTCTTATGATCTTTGTTTTTGAAAATAGTCACCAACCAAACATTTTGCTTCAACTCTTCAATTTTCTTTCAACTCTTCACCTACCTTCTCAATGACAGAAAACAAATACAGAACACCTAGACCTTTCGCCAACTCTAATACCAATTTGATGCAGAGCACATAGTGGAAGCACTCAAAATAAGGGTGAAAACCCATCTTACCCACAATACAGAGGGATTTATGCTTAATCAGCTTTAAATATCCCTTCGCTAGGTCCAAACAATACCGAACTACACACATTCCTCATTATTGGTGAGACTACATACCATCGGTAAACTTGAAAACTACTCCGCTGATACATTCCGATCACCTTGATGTTACCTTCAAACTATACTTGTCAGCCAGACTCTTCTCATCAGTGAATGTCTACAAACTCCAGCCGACACACTAATGACACCTTCTAACTCAACCATTGGTGTGATGTAGATCATCTGCGGAACCCTTTTCTCTTCTCTCGATGCATCGATGGGCTTCGACCATCGGTGTAACATTGACCATCGGCGAACACTCATCAACTCAAGCCGATGTGCTGATACACTCGATTTTGATGTGACAACTCCCTTCAATGAACTCTTTATTTATCCTTCTGATATGCTGATGACAACCATCGTCGGTGTGACTCCAAACGTTAGTGAGGCCTTAGATCCCTTCACTGATATATTGATGCACTATGTGACTTCAGCAAGACTTAAACTATTCTCCACCAATGTGCCTTCTGCTGGTTTGACACCGTTGATTAATGTAACTTCATAAAACTTCCCTGAGGGCTGTTTCACGCCGATGACACTTCTGTTATGCAGCAACTACACGAACACACAAAAAAATACACAGAAACAAAAAAACTCAACAGAACAAGAAATGATCTACTCCTAAGGAAGTCATTCCACTGATTTCGAAGAAATCTCAACTAGTGGAATGCTTCCAATGTACATTCCATACAATTAAACCAAATAGAACTTCTTTATTCCTTCCTCTGAGAAATAATATACATACATCAATCTTCTCTCCTCTATGTCTCACTATGTCTCTCTCCTGAACACAAACTAACTATTTAGAATCTTATATTGGTAGTTACATAAGGTGGAAGGTGAACTACCCTACAACCACCTCTGCCATTCGCTTACATCTATTCAAATCAGTTACCATTGTTAATGACACATATACAGACTCAACTTATACTGCTGCTCAGCTAACTATGATTCAATATGGCGCTAACGCCTTACAACATGACACTTTGGACGTAATAGAATATGCATGGAATCCTCCAAATTCTCAGGTCTCGAGGTACTCCTGCACCAACTACCTTTCTACTTGTCCTTACCCTTCTCTTTAGATCTTTCCTACGCATGTAATGCATCCTTAGATCCATCCTCCATAGACTTTCTCCTCATCTCCTCTATTAGAAAAGTGTTAATGGGGGCATCAACCTTTTGATTTTTCAAAGAACCATTGAGTACAAGAATCAAATTATCCCAAGATTAAGGCAATGGACATAACAACAAAACAAACTTATCCTCTTCATATATGTTCACATCTATTGATTGTAACTAATTTGAGATTAGATTAAACACATTCAAATGTTTTGAAATCAAGTATCCATCTTTCATTTTAAGAGAATACATTTTTTCACTAACAATTTATTTATGTGTCTCTTTGTTTGGTCAATGTCTTATATTATACTCCACAACTTATATGCAATAGTTTTGTTAGAAACATTCAAGATAACATAATCAAATAAACACAACTAAATAGTCCCACATAATGTTCTAGCTTCTTTTTCATTTTTGACAGTAATCTATTAGTCTCTTTCTTCTAAGAGACCCTCCATATTTATATTCTAAAGTTCAAAACTTGAGTGATTGAAATTTCTGATCTCCAACTGGGATGAGCTATCCATGATCTCTATCACATAGAACTTGAAACTGCAAGAAAACACAACACGCTCTCACTACAATAGAAACCATAATCAAACACTTTAAAAGAGGCTTCCCTCTTTATAATCAAGCTAACAATGGTTATGATACCAACATTTTAAAACAAGGTGAAATAATATAGAAATATATGTTGAATTTTAGTGCATTCAAATTCATTAACAATGATAGTTCATATGGAAATAGAAATCAACTATGAAAGAAAATGAAATCCATGACACAATGTTTACATGGAGAAACCCTTGCAAGAAAAAAATCTACACCCAAAGAGACCCAAGCTTGTATTAATCCTAAAAATAGTTAGATCAATACATCAAGTTATCCCTCTAAATTCTAGTAGCATAATGATACTCAAATAACCTACAATACAACTATTGCATCCTCTAGCTCCAAGCACCAATTTACAGGATAAGACCAAACTAGAAACCATCACATGGTTTTAGAAAACCATTAAACAAGGCCAAGAAAGGGATGGTACTAAAATTTTCAAGCCACAAATCCTAAGGCACCCCTTGTTCTTGGTCTTCTATGCTATTTTTAGCATATTTCTTATATGTCATGTCATAAACAATAATATGTTTTACCACCCAAACTTTAATACCAAACTTTTTCTTCATACAACCTATTCAAATATGCACCACAAAAAAATTTCAAACCTATCATAATGTTGGTCAAGATTCTAATATAAACTATCTCTTACATGCTCTTACATATCATAAGTAACTCCCGTCATGATGAGTCAAGATTCTCTGACACACCTTCCAAGATGCTGTCACATGGCCAAACATGCCATCTTAATGTGGGATACCAAAATCCTCATGTGAGGACAAAATCAATAAAGAAAAAAGTAGTGCCACCTCAAAAATTGGATGCCAACTTTCCCAAGTGAGGACAAAAGCACTAAAGGTGAAATATTAAATAAAAACAAGTTATTAAATATGAACATTAGGAACGCAAGGTTGATACACCTTTTCCCAAGACATGTAACTCAACATGAGATGTATGTTAATTATTTTTGTTATAGTACTCACATTATGATTGAGTAACAAATGTTTTAAATAATAAGGCCATGGTATGTGAATTGAAACAAAGTCCTTGAAACTTTTTGTTGTCACCATATTGAGTTTTATATTTGCTATTATGTGTTTCAACAGTTTCGAGAAGAAATTGATGGTGTTGAAAAAGCAACACCAAAATGGGAGATTGAGTTCATAGTGTCCATAATGCATGATAAATTTGATGATAATGTATATGGTCTAACATAATGAACAAAAGGAATTTGTGAAACATGTGGAAATTTGGCAACATTTTTATTGACAGATGAAGGTAGTGACATGACAAATATGGTATATTGCAAGAGGTATACACACACACAAAATATAAAAATATATGTAGCAAAGTTGTCACAAGGTTTTGTTATCTAGACTAGGAACTCCCTATTGGAACATTTATGGAAATTTTTTATAAACTAATTTATAACCATACATATGACATGCACATTTTTCTAGGTTTTAGTAAAAGAGTTTACATTGTTGAGATGTACTTTTCCTCTAAGGAAGGCTCTTATGAATACTTGACTTTATAGAGAAGTACTATTTTACCCATCAAAAGGAGATTAAAACACAATATTATCATACAAAGTAGGTGACTATTAAGGTGGACTTGTGTTATAGAAAAGTACAATTGGAGTTGTATGGTCTTGAGAGTAGATATCTACAAAAACAAATTAAAAAGGAATAAAACTTTTGTATTAGAAATGAAAAACTTTGAAGAGATTCTTATAATTTCATCTTATTATGACCATATTTCAAAATTAATTATAAAAGGTACATGTATTGAATTATGTGTTGTTGATTAAATTTAATTATAAGTTTTAAATTTTTTGAATTCATATTATGACCACTTGCACATGTATATATAAAAAATATATAAGTTTTACTTTTTTATAATGTAATTGTTCCAAGGGATGATTTTTTCATTAATAATAGAGGCTGGAAATGTGGAGTGAGTGAGTTGTTATTTATTATGTTGTACAGAAGAGAAGACCAAGTTAATAAAATAAAAAAACAAGTGACAAAACATTGTTTCCCATGGGCTTAGTTGTAGTATAGGAAATATATTTGAACCAAGTCAAAACTATTCAAAATAGAGTTCATTTTATTGATTACAAATCTCATAACATGGTACATCATTTTAGCCATCTACTAATTTTTATTGGCATACCTCTTTTTTTAACAATTTACACTTACATGGACAAAATAGGTGGAGACTAGATAGAGAAAATCATGACGAAATATTATGTGTTATTGATGAGCAAGTTGAAATCATTGATATTGTACGAAAAATATGGACAAAAGAACCTTCCTTTAATTCCTGAATTCTATATGTTGTGATTTAATCACATTATAGATTCTATATATAATGTGATTTGATTTCATTCACTATTTATACTATATGATGTGATTTGATTTCATTGTGTAGATACTATATGATGTGATTTCATTACATATATATGATGGGATGAGTTTTCAATTCCTAGATTCTATATGATGCAATTTTATTTCTCCAAACTTATATTTTTCCCTATGCTTAAAATTAAACAACCTTAATGCATATTCTCCACCTATTTATGTGTTTTCCCTCCCACATTGTACCTACATTTCTCATTCCAAATTTTGACAATCCTCCTTTCCTATATTGTAAATCTCCAAATATATATTTCTCTCTCTGCTAAATATTAAACAACATTAGTACATATTCATTATCCCTATACCTATTTATGCATTTCCCCTTTAGTATTCGACTACTATTCTCCTTCCAAGTTCTATCAATTATCCTTGCATTTCACCTTCCTAATTTCTCTCTATGTTTTTGTTCATGAATAGATTTGTCCTTCGAAAATAAATGCAGAAAATTACTCAAGATGCCTGGGAAGAACAACAAACAGTACTAACAGTTGGAGAAGTTGCCATTGGATTAACAAACTTCCTCTGAATTTTAGAGGTACAGCTCCCTCTTAAGACATGCAATGAATAAAAATATAGGGGTGTGCTTTTAACCAGAAAGAAGGAAAGGTACATTAACATCTACTTATCACCATGAAATAGACATGTATGATTGATTTCAGAAAGAAATGAATGCAGATAAATGATACACAGCCCACCTATCCAACACTCACAAACAAGGATAGATTAATTAAAAGATACAGCTATATTCTTCCTTAACACATACCAACATAACAAAAGTAATATTGAAGATAGATTACAAATTGACACAAGAACAATTGTAATCATAGAAGATACTAGGAGACACAAAGTTCTGTAAGTAATTCTTCATTTCTTCAATATAACAAAACTCAAAGTTTCTACAATGCCTCGATACATAAGCTAAGTGAAGAAAAATATAACTAGAAATAAAAATAGAATAAACTTGCTCTCCTTCCCCTATTCATAGACATCTAGAAAAAGATCCCCTCCACTTTGAAAGTCCTTCCTTTATAGTTTTTCAAAACCTCCCCCAAAAATTATAACTGTTCAAAATGGTCTTTGTAAGTAACTGCTATCAAGAAAGTCACCTCAAAATGGAAACGGTTACGTTACATCAGAATTGTGATTACCATCGCTAATTACAAAAGAACTTCATGCATGCAAGACAAATGGCATTAGACTACCCCCAATTCCAGGCATATTTCCATAAAAAGTTGGCGCCACTCAACACATTCTTCTTCTTCCTCCAAGACAAAATTTACCCTATGGTATTCAGCATAACTAGTTTTCTCCTTCCAAGCAACTGTGCGCAACTGAGAGATGATATCAATTTGTTCCTCCTCGGGCCAATGTAAATCAAGTTGTAGGATAGACATAGGCTCATTATCCTAAATTTCATTATTAGTAAGAAGTCCCATTCTAAAAAATGACTTGATCGATAAGAAAGATTAAACTCAAAGAGCACCGTCACCTTTCTCTATGGTCAGGTTTATTTAATTACGCCGCTAAGTAATGATGATTTTTAAACTTGATAATACCATGCTACCACCTTAGTGAGCTCCATTACACTTGTCATTTAAGAGCTAATTAATGCATCATAGATTTTGTACCTTGAGAAACAAGTCTTAAGATTGATCTCACATTTCATAACTCCTAAAAAGACATTCTCATTGCATACCACACAAGTAATCAGATGAGCTGACGATATCTTGAAAACTGGGAAACACAACCATCAAATTAGAATTCACTAACACTGCGAAGACGCTGATTAGTCAAGAGTCGGGATAGATTCAGAACCTTGAACTTTAAGGAGGAGTTCACAAAATTTGAAGACTCCTAACAATGAGTGAGGTCGGGGCATCGGAGCTCTTACAATTTTTCAAACTATTAGAGCAACATTCAAAAACTTTGAACCTCCCCGACACAAAAGAGAAGTCAGGAAGTCGGCCATTTCTTGAACTTAAGAACATAAGTTGGGGAAACAAAGGATTCATGAACTTGAAAAATGCCCAACGACAAAGACTCAATAAAAAATGTCCCTAAGACTTCAAAACTTTTTGTAAAATGATCGAATTGGGGCAAGGTGATGATTATACCTTTAAGAGGATTGTGCATAAGTTCCTATGCACTAAAATTTGAAAATTTTAAGGTTTAAAATTTGGGGCAACAAAAGGCTCTAGTTGGGGATGAGGATTGCAAAGGACAAAGCAAGGAACCCAAAACCTCAAGCATGGACCAGTGCATAAATCCATTAGGCAATAGAGTCAGAGAGCATTGGGGACAAAGGAGCCAGAACAAAGCCAAAAACAAGGCAAACAGGAAAAGAAACTAGACTACCAGCAGAACAAAAACTCCTAATATGTACATGGCAGGAAGATCCTACCTCCACAGTGATCATGCAAATCCATTAATAGGCTGGGAGAAATAGCAGCCTGTGCAGAATAATACTGGATACACAAGAAGCCCACAAGCAACCATTTGCAAACTTTTGATCACCATGATTAGGCTGATAAGAATGGCACCATACCAAAATTCTATGAATACAACTTGATGCTCGAGAATCCATTCTTCATTGTACACTTATTCAAATGGATGACGCATACCAGCATTGTCCAACACATAATTACCAGCATCCATTTGAATGACCTCATGCAAGCATAGAGAAACCACCCCTCGGATTGGACAAACCACACATAAATTTTGAAATACTTCACTATGTTCCTTTTCCTTAACTACATCAGCCTCATCATCATACTCAGAGTGATCTATCTCTTCGAATTCCTCTTTTTGATCATGCATCTTATATGTACCATCACAAGCAGACACAATAGGCTCTTTTTCTTTGATACAATTTTGTGCAAACTTGAATGAATAACGCCCAAAAGAATGAGAATTTTGAAGAGGAGGAATCAAACTAGAACCTTTATCCTCACCCTTTGACTGTATGTGCACTGGAGTAACAGCTTCACTTTTACCTTTTTCTTCACTAAGCAAAGATGGGTGCACCATATTGGGTTGAAAATGCATATTACTATAAAAACCTTTCAAAGAGCTTACTTGCATAGGACCATCTAGTACCTGATTACTTTGAGATGTGGAGGAGGTGAAGTCTTCATCATTACTAAATCAATATTATCAAAGACAAAAACTCTCATGTCTACTTTATCAAATGCTGAATCAATATTATCAAACACAAAAACTCTCATGTCTGAACTATGATTTAAAGACTCTTTATCAACCTCATGAGGAAAACTCTCTAGCACTTGGTCTTTTTTTTTTTTTTTTTCTAAAGATAATGCGTCTGGTAAACTTTTTTTTTAACGCGACCGGCGACACTGGTGCGACACGCCCTCCAGCTCCACACGAATGCTTTTGCCCAGAGCAATGAACCGGTGAGGCCACAACTGGGGGACCTCATCCCCTAGGAAGAACACTTCAAACCCATGAGCTCATTGGCCCATCGAAGGCGTAAAGCCTTGCGAGTTCATTGGCCCAGCGGGGTTTGAACTCTGGTGGCTGCCACTACATCCTGAGCGACTTAACCACCGAACCATGCCATCATCGGCAATCACATGGTCTTTTTCATCCATATCAAAATTAAATATTTCTAATTCAGGAGAAAATACAGAAACATGCATACCTTCTTTCTTATCATGGGAGACACGAGTGTCTACATCCATTTTAATTTCAACACTATGACCATCTCCATCCAATACTCCACATAAAAATGCATCATTGCATGCATTAAGGTACTTATGAGACTATTACATTTATTTATCAGACCATTTTCAGTAAAGCTATCATGACCATTTTTAACCTCACTTTTCAAATCTTGTTTAAAAATTTCAGCATTTAGATTTTTGAGATGGATAAGATCATTTACGACCTCTTCTTGCAGCCATACCTCTAGATTACTTGACTCAGGAGATGTGAAGGTCTCATATTCAAATTGAATGCACTCCAGAGAGTGGATATCTAACACCTCTTCTTCATGCTATGTAGCTTTAGGTTGCTCATCTTCCACATTGTATGGGAAACCTACAGATTTATCATTGTCTTCCTCATAATGCAAATAATAAGCTTCAACTCTCCTATCCACATGAGATTTAATTTTTGCAGCACTTACTTCATTTCTACCAAAATGTTTGGAATCAAAACCAAAGAAATTGAAGCATTCAACAGAAGGGGGTTGAGTACTATGAAAATCTATAGGATGAAAATTATGTTTGTGCATAATAGGCTTCTTCACAGGATCACTATTCAAATTACTTATAACCTGACTTTTCCATAAACCACTTAATATCAAATCATCTTCAATCTTTACCGCCTCTTGCTAAGAAACTTTTATGTCATTTACTTTACTCCTTTTCAATTCAAACTAAACATCTAGATGCAATGCAGAAATAATAGTACATAGCTGGAGTTTCTTACATGGTTGAATCGAAGTAGGAATCTTTTTGAGCAGTCGATTAAATTTATCCACAAAATCTATAATGGATTCTTCATCTTGCTTGTGAATGTCAAAAAATTGATACAACAGGGTAGCTTCATCAACAAACCTCTTATATCTTTCTAAGAACTTAGTCATCAATGAATCTCAATTAGTTATACATTTTCCTTCTAAATGATGAAACCATTCTACTACAAACCCAATAAGAGATTCGATAAATAGCCAAATAAAAATATCTTCTTTACTTACCCCCAAAACATCACATGCAATAGTGAATGCAAGAATGTGGTTTTTACATCTTGAAAACATTCTCCATTGAACTTCAGGAAATGCTTTCTTGATCCTTCAAGCAATGGTGAGTATACTGGCAAAGAAAGAGGACCAAAATGATTTCCACATGGCTGAGAAGAAACCAAGGCCATAATGCAAATTTGAAAAAGAAATCAGACAGGAATCTTTGCTGGAATAAATTGCTTCTGGACACATTTCATTTTGCAGAGCTGCCAACCTCTATCCCCAGGGAGGCACCTTCACTAGTCAATCACTTTCTAATTCCCAGTAGAGTCGCCAAAAATCTATTAGTGAACATATTTGTCCTTCAAAAATAAATGCAAAAAATGACTCAAGATGCCTGGGAAGAAGAACAAACAGTACTAATAGTTGGAGAAGTTGTCATTGGATTGACAACCTTCCTCTAAATTTTAGAGGTACAGCTCCCTCTTAAGATATGCAATGAATAAAAATATGGGGGTGTGCTTTTAACCAAAAAGTAGGAAAGGTACATTAACATCTACCCATCACCATGAAATAGACATGCATGATTGATTTTAGAAATAAATGAATGCAGATAAATGATACACAGCCCACCTATCCAACACTCACAAACAATGATAGATTAATTAAAAGATATAGCTATATTGTTCCTTAACACATACCAACATAATAGAAGCAATATTGAAGACAAATTACAAATTGACACAAGAACAATTGTAATAATAGAGGATACTAGGAGACACAAAGTTCTGTAAGTAATTCTTCATTTCTTCAATATAACAAAACTCAAAGTTTCTACAATGCCTCGATACATAAGCTAAGCTAAGAAAAATATAATTGGAAATGAAATAGAATAGACTTTCTCCCCTTCCCCTGTTCATAGACATCTGGAAAAAGATCCCCCTCCCCTTTGAAAGTGCTTCCTTTATAGTTTTTCAAAACCTCCCCCAAAAATTATAACTGTTTGAAATAGTCTTTTTAAGTAACCACTATCAAGAAAGTGACCTTAAAACATAAATGGTTACGTTACATCAAAATTGTGATTACCATCACTAATTACAAAAGAACTTCATGCATGCAAGACAAGTGGCATTAGACTACCCCCAATTCCAGATGTTTTTGCATAAAAAGTTGGCGCAACTCAGTACGTTATTCTTCTTCCTCCAGGATGAAAATTGCCCTGCAGTATTCAACATAACTCATTTTCTCCTTCCAAGCAACTGTGCGCAACTAAGAGATGATATCAATCTATTCCTCCTCAGGCCAATGTAAATTAGGTTGTAGGATAGGCATAGGCTCATCATCCCAAATTTCATTATTCGCAGGAAGTCCCATTCTGAAAAATGACTTGATCGATAAGAAAGATTAAACTTAGAGAGCACCGTCACCTTTCTCTACGATCAAGTTTATTTAATTACGCCAGTAGGCAGTGATGATTTTTAAACTTGATAATACCATGCTACCACCTTAGTGAGCTCCATTACACTTGTCATTTAAGAGATAATTAATGCATCATTGATTTTGTACCCTGAGAAATGAGTCTTAAGATTGAGCTCAAATTTCATAACTCCTAAAAAGACATTCTCATTGCATACCACACAAGTAATCAAATGAGCTGATGATATCTTGAAAACTGGGAGACACAACCATCAAATCAGAATTCACGAACACTGTGAAGACATTGATTAGTCAGGAGTCAAGACAGATTTAGAACCTTGAACTTTAAGGAGTTCACAAAATTTGAAGACTCCCGATAATAAGTGAGGTCGAGGCGTTGGAGCTCTTATGATTCTTCGAACTGTTAGAGCGACATTGAAAAACTTTGAATCTCCCCGACACAAAGGAGAAGTTGGGAAGTTAGCCATTTCTTGAACTTAAGAACATAAGTCAGGGAAACAAAGGATTCATGAACTTGAAAAACGCCCGATGACAAAGACTCATAAAAATGTACCTAAGACTTCAAAACTTTTTGGAAAATGACCGGATTGGGGCAAGGCGATGATTATACCTTTAAGAGGATTGTGCATCAGTTCCTATGCACTAAAATTTGAAAATTTTCAAGTTTAAAATTTGGGGCAACAGTTTCCACCTTTTTACATTGTGCTCTGCATTGAACTTTTTTTGGCTTCTTGGACTATATGAAGGAATCCCTATGAAGTATCATCATCGAGTAACTTACTAATAAATGTTGGCCGCATTCATTTCCAATGAAATCATGTCATTTCCATCTTGTCAAGCTAGTATATGAAGAATAATGTGATAATTGTTGGTTGACCTATTCCCCTATTAAAATGCTCACCAATCAATCACATCAACTTTAACATTTTTCATTGACATGATTGTTTGTCCAATTTTCCATCAACATACTCACATTTTAAGTTGGTTAAGAATATCGTATCATTCTTGAAAAACAAAAAAGACAATAAACAATAATGATGACTTATGTATGTTAAAAGATGGTTAACCATGTATATAGTGCCAATTTATATGGAAAGTAGCCACTACCCTCATTGCACTATTTGAAAGTTAATAATATTTTGACTATACATGATATGGATGCATATAAAGATGGACACATATATTTAATGGCCATAAATATATTCTGCGAGGAAAATAACCAATCAACATAGCGTTTATTAAAAATTCAAACCATTTCAAATAATCCTCAAAATGGGGAGACAAGCATATAAAAAGACACTTTGATGTGCTTAAAAGCAAAAGCAAAAGAAGAAAAGAAGGCAACGTTATTCTTCTTTGGATTTTAAAAGTAGTGTCAAAAGCATAATTGATTTCGTGGAGAGCAAGCTAATCATTCATAACCGAATAATCTTTCACACGATATAACTTGTAAACCAAGAATTATCAAAATAACCCAAATATAACATTAGATTCTTTTCCTCCTGGTACTAAAAAAATATGATAATGCTCCGTTAAGTTAGCTTAAACACATTTAATATTCTCAAATCATATTAAGATATTGGATTCCATTTCAATCTGGCCAAATGTCCCCACCTTTATTGTTAATGGAATCCAGGTCAAAAGACTAATGTGATTGGAGGTTTTATCCATTTTAATCTATATTCTCATTGTCGTAAAGGAAAACGATAAGGATAAGGAATCCAACTATTTCAACAAACTTACGACCAAATATTAAAAAATGGGTTACTTTTACTTTTTGGAATATGCTTTTTGTTTGTTAAATAATTGAGATCTCTGGGTGGAAATTAACACCTTTCAATCTTGCAAAGGCGAGATCACCTATGTGATTCGTATTGAGAAACATACGTCCTTGTGCTTTAGCTGTTGTTCGTTACAGAGGTGATGGCACGGTGAGATTAATAGTGGTTTTGATACAATCTTTGACATGGGATATATGTAAGGCCAAGCAGATGGGAGCTCTGATAGCTTTTAAGCGGGTACTCTGCATGGATTGTAGCTCGTGTTTGCCAGCCCGAATGAGGGTAAATGAGATAACCACTATGTGCACTAATGGCAGTGGTGGTCATATTTTGAATTTGTATTGTTGGGCTCTAAACTTGTATGCCTCATATCTCTATTCAATGGGCGATTCATCTTGATTTTTTTGGTCTTTGCTCAATGCATTCTAATTCTCTATATTTAGTAAAGCTATGGTGTGTTTGCATCTCACCCTTTCCAATCGGCTGCCTGGATTTGGATTCAAAAGGTAGCTAATAAAAACAAATAAAAAACACTCCATGCCCCCTTTTTAAGCCCAAACGTAAAGAGCCGGCACGTTGTGGTGTCAGGCTGCTTACGAATTTTTTGACTCCACAGTATTTCAATGACTCTGTTCCACATTTTCGACTGTTTATGGTTAATTGATTGAATCATATTGTTTTGGGGTATGGTCGATCTGTCTCAACCAACCTGTCAAAATTTTGACTGACTGTTTAAGCTTTACCCTTTTCTTATGGGCAACTCCATGTTTAAAACAAAAAAAATTAAAATAAAAATTAAACAAACTGTAGTACGCTTCACGGTGATAAATCCAAAATTAAGGAATGCAATGGATCTTGAAGCTGTTTCTTTAAAAATCTTTGAATCTTCAGTAGGTGATTTTGCTGTTATGTTAAACCGACATATTAAATGAACAGTGACTAACATAACATAATATTTAGGCCTAGTTATTAATATACTTTTTAATACCGTTTTCCTTCTTTGTGCAAATCTACACTTGACCATTAAATCATTTTTACCTCTATAGGGCCTTGCTCTGAAATTAATGTCACAATAATCTGCTAGTAGACTTATGCATAGTAGATTTAGTTATAAAAAGTTTTTATTATCTCAATCTGTTTGGAAATTACCCATTTTTTTATTGTGTAAGTTTATGATGTTATGGTTCATCTCTTAAGTTTTTGAGTCAAATTTATACACCTACATTTCATCAATAGTGGTTCATACAAATTCATCTCTCATGACCATGAATTGTCTACGTAGTATTCATTTCATCTAGGTGACATTCATAGGAGTCAAGGATCAGGACTTCCTAGGAGGTCGCCCACCCCAATAACCTTGTTTTGCTTGTTAAAACTCCCTTCACTCTATATTTAATTATATAGACATTTTATATCTTAAGAGAATGAAATACTGGACAAGTCTAAAGGGTGTATGTGTATGTGTGAGAGAGAGTATGTAATTGAATTGGATAGATAGTACAACTATTTGAATTAATGAAGATATAATAGATGTGGATATGGTAGATAGAAAGATTCACTAACATTAAGTGAGTTGTTAGTGGGAGGTCAATTATTCAAAATATAGCCCCATATTTCTCCTCCTCCAAATGGCTTAAATTATTGATTCTCCTCTTTAACCAAAAAAAGGGATAGTAGATGAAACAATTTATGTTCTATTTAGAATGTTTGAGTACATTTAATATATACATAATTGGTATGTGTGACTTCTATTTATGAATCATTTTCTATGCCAAAATAATTAATATAGTAAAATTGAATGTCCAAATTATTAGAACTATACCATATTAGAACTGTAGAATCATGAGATGAAAAACAAACATGAAAGGTTGTAAATCAATACACAAAGAAATCAAATGTATGAAACCCACCATATAGATTGGAGAAGACAAGTACATACATAGGTGAGAAAAGGTAGTTAGTAGTTGAGGGAAAGACTCCTATAAACTAGCATGAGTGGCTAGTTCAGTGGGAGACTTAATGACCCCTCAACTAACCATCTAATAACCTTAACCATCCAACAACTTTGACATGCATCAAGATTGTGTAAGGGTACACCTAAGTAGGCTTATGCCTAAGTATATATGAAATACATATACACTAACACCCCCATTAAGCATAGCTTAGGTGGACACAAAAGAAATGGATCTTGACTACAAAGCCTGATAAGATACCCAAGTATAATGCAATCTCTAAAAAATAGAGAAAGGTAGAAAACCCTGTGGGAAAAAACTACCCTCCAAAAGAGAGAAAATTATACAAGAGAAGAAGTACTACTTCTTTCACTAAGTACAATATAGGATTCCCCCCATAGGAGAGAAAATGATAGAAGGTCTATGAGACACCCCCATAATACATGTCCTACTGTAATGAGGCTGGATAGTCAATGAAGGATGCAGATGTAGATCCAAGAATACCGAACAATGTTCCTTCCCTTGGGAAGAAATGAAACTACCTGAAGATCTAGGCTATCTTCCCATGCGAGAAGATGTATGTATGATCTTGAATCATGTTGAAGCTGATCCAAGGATGATGATGCTCATGTCGATGTCTTCAAAGAGTGCTCAGTCATCCCCATGTCGATGCTGAAGAATTCCATAATCAAATCAGGTGCATGCCTAATAAATGAGGATGATGGCAATCTAGAACCATGTGTAAGATGATGTAGAGCATGAGTATCTGAAGAGGATAATGGAGATCCAACTTCATTAAAACTGTCATTGAAAATAAGACTGATGTCCTTAATGTGTGCTTCCATATTAGCAATGTGGGACTCTATGTAAACAGATAATTGATGTCAGGTAGAAATCGATCCCAATCAGCAATGCTAGGAAGACTGATATCCTATTGTAAAGAAGCACCCAAAGCTTTTGAAGAAGTGACTTTAGAATCTGATGAAGCAACAATATGAGTGATGACTTCTTCTATGTCAATGGAACATTCAGTTTTTGTATTATGATTAGGGATGTGAATTGTGATCAAAGCAGGATCATGTGGGAATGGAGAAACATTGGAGTCTCCATATATCTCCCAAATTTTAATCTATAATGATATGTGGATAGTAAATATCCATGATGGCATACAAAATGGCATATGGTATATGTAAACTGATCAATTCAACAATGTCATCATAATGATTAAACCACTTAGCCTTCTGAGATTGTTTACTAGGTTTAGGGACAAGTCCATATAGATGGGGTATGAGATTATGGATCCTAAGATGTTTTAGGATGTCTTCACACCATGACTTATAGTTTTCCCTGTTTAGGTTGATTACAGAAGATTGAGTTTCATATCCCATGATTAGAATAGGTTAATTCCACTAGACAATAGAAATCAACACATTAGAAAATCCTCTTGGTTAGGTGACCCCCTAGTTTTGGCACTTTATAACTTAGGGTGTTTTACAATACAAGTAGGTTCAAATTGTGGGAAATAAAAAAATATCAAATTTTGCAAAAAATGGTGCTCAATTTCGGGCTACCGATCAAAAGTTATTACACAATCAAATTCCTGTAAATGACCTATTTAATAAAAACTACACTTAAAATTAGGAAAAAAATATGTAGAGGGAAAAACAATCCTAGTCGTCCAACCACTCATTGGAACTGGCAAGGAAAGAAGATTACAATGGTTTTATACGTGAGGGGGAATTGGCCTCTTGCCAACCTAGGCCTCACCCTTCATGTTGGTCACTCTATCAAATTATGTTTCTAGTAAATTTTATTGTAGGTTGAAGTCTAGGCTTCTTTTCTAACTTCTAAACTAATATCTTCCACCAAAAAATATTTGATTTTCAAGATCAAATAGGTGTTGGAAATGTATCAATGAGATCTACACAACCACCCATGTACTTTATCTAGATTCATCCCTAGTTATCTTTTATTTAGTTTGTAAGTTTTATACATTTTGTTTGATATCATGGATATTTTGGTACCTAGAAATTTTAGTTTTCTTTGGTGGGCTTCATATATCAACATTAATCTATATTGGATGTTTTGATCTCTATCATTTGAGGATTTATCATGGGTTATTCTCTTCATCCTTCTATGGTTAATCCAACAAAGCATAATTATGAGTTTTGGTAAAAGGGATTCCTAACACATCTCAAGTGATTTGATCTTTTGCCTTATCTTATGGGCTAATACCCAAACCACAAACACCTCAGAATAAATCTGCATGAGGAAATAATGTTGAGCATATTATCTAGGATTGATTGGTTCCAATTATGATTTTGACACTATGTCCTCTATCTCACATTTTGAGTTTCCACATGCTCTTTGGACTAGAATTTGGGAGATCTATGGAAACCTGCATATCTCTCCATTGTTAGATGATCCTGCTATGGATTACCTCATACTCGTTAATGATGCAGATAATATACCCTTTGAATATGATACTTTATAGGAGCTCGAATATGTAGCAAGTCCTGATTGTTTAGATGACATAGAGACTTTTCTTGCTTCTCCTATTCCTCCTATTGATACCAAATCTGCATCTCATGTTGCTACATTAGATTCTAGTTTTGCTTCTTTGAGAGCTTCCAGTAATTCTCTGTAGCAGGATAGCTTCAATTTTCTAGACCTGCCTCATTGGGACACATATCTACCAAATTTATCATCCTTGTTTGTAGAGTACCACATTGCAAATTTGGAGGGCCACATTGATGACATCTATCTTTGATTTGATGTCGTCCCAGATCGAATTTTATTACCACCATCTTCTTCTTTATAGATTGTTCTTCATCCTCCTATTCAGTCATAGTTTGACAGTGGATTGGATAACTTTAAGAAAAATTTAGAGAAAACATTGTTGTCTTTGGATCATGTGCAAAGTTTAGAGACATTCATCATTCTTCCTACATATTCCTATCAAGAATGGGAAGAAAATTTGCACATATTTATAGTTATATTTCTTTCCATGGGGAGTAATGTTGTTCGACATTCTTGGATCTTCATCAGATCCTTTGTTGAGCATCTACCAACACTATAGGAGCCATCTTGAGGAGTGGTTGCATGGTCTCTCTTCTTATTTTTGTTTTGGGAAGAAGTATTTCCTCGCATGGGGTTACATCCTTCTCACTTCTAGGGGGTCAACTTGACCTTCTCTCTACATCCTCTCATATGGTGGGTTGTAAATATTTATTTTTTCTCTCTTTTGGATGTGAGATTTTTCCCACTAGGTTTTCCTCCTTTTCTCCAGTTATAAGAGATATTTGTTTGTAAATGGGTACTTGATCAAGCAAACTTTCCAAGACCCATCTTTACTTTTATCTTGTGTGTAACCTCCCTAAGTTACAATTACAGGGGTTGTTCATGTAAACTTATATTTAAACATTAGCATACATTTATTAGGGAGTAGTTAATTAGGAAAGTACTTTCCTTTATTTATGTGTCAATGTTATCACATAGGATAGGAATACTTTTTTTCTTTTTCACTTTATCTATTTTTGACAAATGCCCAAATGTAAATCTACATATTATTCTTTTGTGAATAAGTTAACGCACATACAAGTATTGATTGCAATTTGATCTCTCATTTTGATATCTTCTTTTTGAAGCAATCCTCTTTGCAGAAGAAATACTACAGATGATTTTAAGAATTTAACATTTATAACCCTTTATGTTCTTTCCATAACACATGAAACCACACTTGGTAGCCCTAAAATCAAGCTTAGAATATTTATCTTTAGGAACATGGGCATATGTCTTATTGTCGAGAACTATGAAATTCGAAACTAATGGTTTTTTACCTATCTAGACCTCATAAGGTGTTTTTTCAACTAGAGAAAAGTGGGAGATCCCTTAACTAGGTAACAAGTAGTGTGTACTTCTTTAGCCTAAAAATATTGTTCAATCTTAGCACTACTTAGCATCAAGGAAATGTTCATCCATTCTACCACTCTATTTTGTTATAGAGTATATGGACTTGTTTTCTGTCTAAACATAACTTGCATGCCTACAATAATCATCAAATTCTCTAGAGAAATATTGACCACCATTATCAATTTTCAAAACCTTTACATTCGTATCTGTCTTTTTCTCAATAAGTGTTTTAAATTCTTTAAATATAGAAAATATAGAAAAATTATGCTTCAAAAAGAAAACTCATGTATATCTAGAGAAAAAATTAATGAATGTAACATAGTAGCAAGATTTTACAAGGAAAGGGACATCAATAGGAACAAATAAATCACTATTAATAACTTCTAAACATTTTTTATCTCAAGTACTACTAAATTTAAATGATTCTCTGTATTGTTTTCCATACACACAGTATTCATAGAAATCAAAGTTAGCAGAGTAACTAGATAAACCATCAACCACATTTTTATTAATCAGTGTTTTAAGACCATTCTCACCATTGTGAACCATCCTATAGTGCCATAGTTACAAGAAATTAAGTTATCAATTACATTCATAGAATTATAGAAATTAGATGCCTCTAGCCTAAATGGGGCGCCACATTGATTGCCCCTGGCCAACTCCAAATCATCTCTTCTTAGCCTACAACCACTCTTCTCAAAAGTAACATGCACCCTTTAATAATTCATTTTAGATATAAAAATTAAATTTCTAGTTAAAACTAGGGATATGTAGAGTTTTCAGCCTCTCATCACTAAAATGAATTTTACCTCCCATCGGCCCACAATCTTCTATGAGCTATTGCCCCTAAGGAAAATTTCACCACTGACATAAGTTGTATAGGATAAAAATCACTCCTTGCGAGGATTAATGTGGTACCATGCACTAGAAAATATCAAACAAGAGTGAGCAAAAGTCATGTTAGTATAAATAATAAAAGCATCAATAGCTTCATCATAAGAGCATTTATCAGTCAAGGAATCTTCATCATTTTTTTTCTTATTCCTAAATTCCTTTTTGTGATGCCCTCATTTTCCATGGTTACAACACCTCAATGTACTCTTACCAAGTGTCTTGGATATTCTCTTATACTTAGAAATATCCTTAGACTTATCCTTACTACCTTTCTACTTGTCCTTACCATTCTCTTTAGATATTGCCCGCACATGTAGTGCATCCTTAGATCCATCCTCCATAGACTTTCTCCTCATCTCCTCTATGAGAAAAGTGTTAATGGGGCATCCGTGTTTTGATTTATCAAAGAACCATTGAGTGTAAGAATCAAATTATCCCAAGATTAAGACAATGGACATAACAACAAAACATACTTATCCTCTTGATATATCTTCACATCTGCTGACTATACCTAACTTGAGATTAGATTAAATGAATTCAAATGTTTTGAAATCAAGTACCCATCTTTCATTTTAAGAGAATACAATTTTTTCAATAACAATTTATTTATGTGTCTCTTTATTTGGTTAATGTCTCCTATTATATTCCACAACTTACATGCAATAGTTTTGTTAGAAACATTCAAAGTAACATAATAAAATAAACACAACTAAATAGTACCACATAATGTTTTTATCAAATTTTACCCGACTCTTCATCTGATAATTGGTCTAGCTTCTTTTCATTTTTACATCAATCTATTGATCTCTTTCTTCTAAGAGATCCTCCATCTTTATATTCTAAAGTTTAAAACATGAATGATTGAAGTTTTTGATCTCCAACTAGGATGAACTAGACATGATCTCTATCACCAAGAACTTGAAACTACAAGAAAACACAACACACTCCCACTACAACATAAACCCTAATCAAACACTCTAAAAGAGGCTTCCCTCTCTCTAATCAAGCCAACCATGGTTCTGGTACCAAAATTTGAAAATGAGGTGAAATAAGACAGAAAGATATGTTGAACTTTAGTGCATTAATATTGAATAACAAGGATATATCATATGGAAATGGAAATCAACTATGAAGGAAAATGCAATCCATAACATAATGTTTACATGGAGAAACCCTTCTAGGAAAAAAAATCTACACCCAAAGAGACCCAAGCTTGTAATAATCCTAAAAATAGTTAGATCAATACATCAGGTTATCCCTCTAAATTCTACTAGCATAAGGATTCTTATATAACCTACAAAACAACTATTGCATCCTCTAACTCCAAACACCAAATTATAGGATAACACCAAACTAGAAGCCATCACATGATTTTAGAAAACCATTAATAAGGCCAAGAAAGGGATGGTGCTAAAATGTTCAAGCCACAAATCCCAAGGCACCCCCTTGTTCTTTGTCTTCTATGCTATTTTTAGCATATTCCTTACATGTCATATGCCATAAACAATAATATTTTACCATCTAAACTGTACCAAAATTTTTCTTCATACAACCCATTCAAATATGTACCATGAAAAGATTACAAACTTATCATAATGTTGGTCAAGATTCTAATATAACTGAGCTCTCTTACATGCTCTTACACATCATAAGAACCTATCATAAGAAACTCCCATCATGATGAGTCAAGATTCTCTTACACACCTTCCAAGATGCTGACACATGGCCAAACATGCTACCTTAATGTGGTATTCCAAAATCCTCATGTGAAGAAAAAATCAATAAAGACAAAAGTAGTCCCACCTCAAAAATCCAATGCCAACTTTCCCAAGTGAGGACAAAAGCACTAAAAGTAAAATAATAAATAAAAACAACTTATTAAATATGAACATTAGGAATCCAAGGTTGATACACCTATTCCCAACACATGTAACTCAACATGAGATGTGTGTTAATTGTTTTTGTTATAGTCCTTGAATTATGATTGAGTAAGAAATGTTTTAAATAATAAGGCAATGATATGTGAATTGAAACAAAGTCCTTGAAACTTGTTCTCACCACCATATTGATTTTTATATTTTCTATTAGGTGTTTTAGAAGCTTCGAGAAGAAATTGATGGTTTTTAAAAAGCAACACCAAAGTGTGCAAGTGAGTTCATAGTGTCCATCATGCATGATAAATATGATGATAATGTGGATGGTCTAACAGAATGCACAAAAGGAATTTGTGAAACATGTGGAAATTTGACAACATTTTTATTGAGAGATGAAGGTAGTGACATGACAAATATGGTATATTGCAAGAAGTACAAGCACACACACACTCTCTCTCTCTCTCTCTCTCTCTCTCTCTCTCTCTCTCTCTCTCTCTCTCTATATATATATATATATATATAAGTGTTGCCATAAAGTTATATTATCTAGAAGAGGAACTCCCTATTGGAAAATTTATGGAGAATTTTCATAAACTAATATAACCATACAAATGACATGCACGTTTTGCTAGGTTTTAGTAAAAGAGTTTAAGTTGTTGAGATGTACTTTTCCTCTCAAGGAGGACTCTTATGAATATTTGACTTTATAGAGAAGTACTATTTTACCCATCAAAAGGAGATTCAAACACAATATTATCATTCAAAGTAGGTGACTATTAAGGTATATTTGTGTTATAGAAAAGTAGCACAATTGGAGTTGTATGGTGTTGAGAGTAGATACCTACAAAAATTAATTAAGAAAGAATATAACTTTTGTATTAGTAATGAAAAAAAAATTGAAGACACTCTTGTGATTTCATCTTAGTTTGACCATATTTTAAAATTAATTATAAAAGGTACATGTATTGAACTACGTGTTGTTGATAAAATTTAATTATAAGTTTAAAAAATTTTGAATTCATATTATGACCACATGCACATGTATGTATAAAAAATATATATGTTTTATTTTTTTAAAATGTAATTGTTCCATTGGATGATTTTTACATTAATAATAGAGGTTGGAAATGTGGAGGGAGTGAGTTGTTATTTATTATGTTGTACAAAAGAGAAGACCAAGTTAAAAAAATAAAAAAACAAGTGACAAAACATTGTTTCCCATGGGCTCAGTTGCATTATAGGAAATATATTTGAACCAAGTCAAAATTGTTCAAAATAGGGCTCATTTTATTTATTAAAAATCTTATAGCATGGTATATCATTATAGCCATCTAGTGATTTTTATTGGCATACCTATTTTTTTAACATTCTACACTTACATGGACAAAATAGGTGGAGACTAGATAGAGAAGATCATGAGGAAATATTATGTGTTATTGATGAGAAAGTTGAACTAATTGATATGGTATGAAAAATGTGTACAAAAGGACCTTCATTTTATTCCTTGAATTCTATATGTTGTGTTTTAATCACATTATAGATTCTATATATGATGTGATTTCATTTCATTCACCATTTATACTATATGATGTGATTTGATTCTATATGATGTGATTTCATTATGTAGATAATATATAATGTGATTTCATTAGATATATATGATGAGATGAGTTTTCAATTCCTAGATTCTATATGATGCAATTTTATTTGTCCAAACATATATTTTTCCCTATGCTTACAACTAAACAACCTTAATGCATATGCTCCCACTATTTATGTGTTTTCTCGTTCCAAATTTTACCAATCCTACTTGCCTATATTGTAAATCTCCAAACATATATTTTACTCTACACTAAATATTAAACAACCTTAGTGCATATTCATTATCCCTATACCTATTTATGTATTTCCTCTTATGTATTTCCTCTTTAGTATTCAACTACTTTTCTTCTTCCAAATTCTATCAATTATCCTTGCATTTATACTTCCTAATTTCTCTCTACGTTTCCACTTTTTTGCATCGTGCTTTGCATTGAACTTTTTTTTTGGCTTCTTGAACTACATGAAGGATTCCTATGAAGTGTCATCATCAAGTAACTTACTAATAAAAGTTGGCTGCATTCATTTCCAATAAAATCATGTCCTTTCCATCTTGTAAAGCTAGTATATGAAGAATAATGTCATAATAGGTGGTTGACCTATTCCCCAATTAAAATACTCACCAATCGATCACATCAACTTTAACATTTCTCATTGATGTGATTGGTTGTCCCATTTTCCATCAACATACTCACTTTTTAAATTTGTTGAGAATACCGTAGCATTCTTAAAACAAGAGACGCAATGCGTCATGTTCCTGCCTTTATGCATTTAATGTTGGTGTAGTATGTGGTGAGAAATGAAAAGTTGATGGGATGAGAAAAGGTCATGTGAGTAATGATTTGATATGTCAAATTTAGTCTTGAGACCACCAAATAGAAGATTGAGAATAGAGGAAAAAGTATTAGATGAAAAATGTGCAATGAAATCTTGGATACAAGATAGTCTGAACAGATTATTTCATTGTGTATTAAGGACCATAGTTCTTTTTTCTAAGTACTTCGTGTGTCCAGATTGTCTTGATAATTAAAGCAATGGAAATTGTTTAGGATTCCTATAGCAGTACTAATGATTATTGTAAAATAAATGTATATATTGTGCCTTTAATTCCAATTTTTTTAAAATCAATTTTCGCTGAAAGTAAACATATATTGGTCAAGTATATGTTAAGAAGCTGTTGTGATGTTCACAACACGCCCCATTATCCTGTTTAGCAAAATGGGGACCCTTGCTGATGTTTGCTTTTTGCTTTTGCTTGTGTTTTTTTTTGTTTTCTGGCGGTTTGGTAAAAATGAAGGTCAGGTGCATCATCATGATGATATTGGATAAGGTAGGTCATTATCATGAGGTCAGTTTGTCAAATTTCATATTTTGTTTCTATGACCTCATATTTAGAAAGAGCTTGAAATTTGATGCAGGTTTGCGTTTTACTCTAGTCTATCAGCTGATAAGAATCATGCAGTCGCAATGTTCGGACGTCAATCTTAGGTGGTAGTGGTCTTTAGTCGTCAAATGGCCTTAGGTGCATTGTTAGCATCATGATTTATTTTAGGATGATCATATGTTATAAACTCAGTTTTGGTTACATGAAGATGATCATCATTATCATATTTGAACCTTCCGTCGATAATATCCTGAGGTTCAAAAATCATGATGATATCAAGTTTAGGTCAGGGTAAGTTTCCTTGTTGAGTGGTCTTTGTATAGTGAGCATCATTATGATATTTCAACATTACGTAATCTTATCATATCATGCTGATCACGCTTAGAAAATCCACCGTCGGGATATTTGCATGCGCATGTTATAATCCTATCGCAAGGTCATCATCATGATATTTGCTGAAGTTGGAAATATGATGATGACAAGTTTATATCCTCCTGATTTGCTTTTGCATAATTATGATTATCATCCTGGTCTTTCACGAGGGTTATTCGCTGAAATTCGCTGAGTGATGGAGACATCATTATCATAAATGGATAAAGGGGATCATCATGTTCATATCTTCGTGATCGCCTTTTTTGCAATAGCATGATGATAGGTCATCATCATGATATTTGCTGAAGTTCGAAATATGATGATGACAACCTGATATCCTCCTGATCTCCTTTTGCATAATTATGATCATCATCCTGATCTTTCACGAGGGTCATTCGCTGAAATTTGCTGAGCGATGGAGACATCATCATCATAAATCGATAAAGGGGTCATCATCTTCATATCCTCCTGATCGGCTTTTTTGCAATACCATGATGATAGGTCATCATCATGATATTTGCCGAAGTTCGAAATATGATGATGACAAGTTGATATGCTCCTGATCTCCTTTTGCATAATTATGATCATCATCCCGATCTTTCACGAGGGTCATTCACTGAAATTTGCTGAGCGATGGAGACATCATCATCATAAATCGATAAAGGGGATCATCATGTTCATATCCTCCTGATCGCGTTTTTTGCAATATCATGATGATCAGCCCATGTATTCAGAAGAAGCCAATATTTCATTCCTTAAACAGCATGATCATTTTTTTACAATATCACCCTAGCGCAATATCATGATGACCTCAAGTCATGCTTGTTGTTCGAAGACAAAATATCATGATGACGTTGTCATGATAATTCGATGAGGAGGGTCATCATCATATTGTTTTATGCTGTCATGTTGTGAAGATTATCATGATGTTGTTTGTTCACCCGATATTTCGTAAAGTCCTCCTGTCAATGAAATACAACGTTTTGAAAATATCCTGATGGCCATTATCGTTACATTTTCCGTTGGGCAGGATATTTCCCAGAGGTGATTCGGTTGGCGAAATATCATGATGACGTCATGTTCTAAGTTTAACAAAGGCTGGAAATATCATGATGACGTCAGCCCGATGTCATAAGCGAAGAAGCAAATATCCTGATCATCATCATCATCACATTTTTCCTTTAACAGGATATTTTTGAAGCAGGATCTGGTTCGCGAAATATGATGATGATGTCTTATTGTAAGTTGGATGAAGAAGCATATATCCTGATGCTCATCATCATTCTGATCTTGTGTGAGGTTTGCCTTGGCTGCAATGGGGCCATATTACATTCACCATGCTGATTATGCTCCTTAGGCGACCCAATATTACATTTATCGCTTGATCTTAACGAAGATGACGTTTACGTCATCTTTAGCATTTCAATGAAGCTCGAATATCATGATGACGTTAGCATCATTTTCCTTTCCTCGGCAACATGATCATATTCCATATCCTCCTTTTGTTGTTCAACAATATGATTATGATGATGTTGTTCTTTTCTGCAATATGTAGAAGCGAAATACCATGATGATGAAGCAAATATTGACCAATATGTTTTTTTTGACATGCTGATGGCGATGATCATGTCGATGGGTGGGAAATGAAGCGGTGGAATTTTAAAGTGTTTTTTTTTTGGGTGCCTGTGGCATTTTCCCGGTTAGTGATGGTTGACCCAGTGAATTTTGAGTGGTTTGAATGGATATTGGGCGTGTTTGAGAGTATTTTGGATCTGATTTCCACGATTTTGGACAGTTACGTGGATTTAAACGATTATTTTAATTTCCTGTTGTTTATGTGATAAATGAAATACTTATTGCTTGTGTTGTCTTTATATTGTGCGTCTCTAGACTGTAATACTTGACAACAGGGATTTTTAGGGTGTACACACAGGGATTCTAGGAAAAAATAGCAAGTTAGATTAGCATAGTTTAGAAGTAGAAGAAGGAGGTCGCTTGTTTGTCTGCAGTAAGGTGCGCGTGGAATGTCTGGTTGCCTTATTGTATCTGTAAAGGTTGTAAGTTCTTTGTAGTATGATCAATGAAACTAAGAGTCATTCCTGCATTGTACATCATGTATGACTATTCGTTTCTAAAACAATAGAATCTGGAGTTCTGCATCTGTCTTCTGAGTGTTCTCTTGCCCTTCTTTGTATTTTGAAATATCTTCTCTGAGAGCTTGGAATTTTAAATGTATGTTTGTGAAAATGCCTAGAACTTACATTTAGGGTTTTTACTGTGGATTTGATCAAATTACTGTGGTATTTACATAGTGCATGATAGAAACTATTAGATCCTTTGGTAGATTAAATGAGGTATTGAGTAGATCTTTGTAACTTTTCCCAACCCATCTGAAATATTTAGTTGAAAACGTAGAAATCCAAAGGAAATTGTCTAAAATTTGAAGAAGCATGTACAATAGAGCTATAAGTAGATAGTCTTCATAGACAGATAAAAAAGAAAGTTGCAAAAAATCCAAGAAAACGCTTTGAAACTTGCAGCACAGTATCATCTTTATGCAAATGAACAGAATACTTGTTGAAATCTATGACCTTTTTGCATATTCTTAGGCCAGTAAACCACAAAACAAACCTAAACTATGCAAGGCCCCTTGAACATTATGGCTTCACATTGACCAACTGAACTTGACCAACTGAACCATTGTAGACTTGGGATTAGTTGAATCTCAAATGATTCCTTGTTATCTTTGAAGTATAGTTTCAGTTTATTATATGTGAATTTTAACTTATTGTTATGATTGCATCAAAACAGTCATTAGCAGTTTTCTGGTGTTAGAAAGAGGGCCGAAAGGTTGTATATTGTAATCATCAATAGTTTTCTGGTGGTAGAGGGAGGGCTAGAACACTGTATTTTGTAATTAGGAACAGTTTTTGGTGGTAGAAGGAGGGCCTGATTTGGTTTAGGGTCAAAATTTTGAGTTTTGAATGTTGTATTCTGAGATATGTTAGATGTCATAAAATTTGAAAGGCTTAAAGGGTTGAAAGAAGGTCCCATTTTCAATGGACTTACATAGGGATAGTTTTCAAGTTGACATTGCTTGAGTTTAGAAAGTTTTGAATAAGCAGCTTTATCCTAAAAATCTATATAGCTATGGTTTATTTGGAAGGTGTAGGATACATTAGTCCGCAGAGCATCGTGAGCTTAATTGTATATCTTTTGTCACAAAATTAGATTTATATTTGAAAGGACTAATCTGTTTGTCAGATGTGTATAAGGCTGAAATTTGGCAGGAAAACGAGGAGATTATTGAGCGATAGGAGGATGTAGCATGTACGGTTGTCAAATGTGCAGAGGATACAAAGATGGAACTAATTGTAAGAATAAAGGATAGTAAGATCTCTGTCCAGGAATCATGTGATGGTAAGAAAAAAAATTTGTCTTTTCATTAGGATCCAGTTGTGATTAGGGTTTGTGAAAAGTATAAATATCCTAAAAAATGTAGAGGAGAGATCATAGCTCATGCGCCTTTTTTGGATAATAAGCAAAAAGGATTTAATGAAAAAGAAAAGGAAAGTGAGGTTTGTCTTGATATATTTGATAAATATATGGAATTAGTAAGGAATATTTGTCAAGAGGAAACCTTTGGGTCTGACCTGAAAAGTTTTAATGAATATGATTTGGCAAAGAAGTGTAAACAAGTATTGGCAAAATTAAAATGCACTAAAACTGATAAGATCCCTACTGTAGAAAGTAGTGAAGTGATAGAAAAGAAAGAAAATCCTAGTGTTATGACCGAGTTCTTTAAATTAAATGATCAAAATCAAGATTGTTGTAGGTCAATAAAATTAGACTGTTCACTGAATGTCTGATTGTGTACAACAGCTCCATGATCCTCTATATCCTCTTTTTTCAAGAATTGTTCACTAGATGACTCACAGAGGCTTGTATATAGTTTGGTAGGGTAGTTGCTTTTGTTTTTGTGTTCTTGTTATGCTATTTTGCTTTTAGGTTAGTTATTTGTATAGCTTGTCTTCTGTTTGTTTTTGCTTTTTGTTTCTGTTTGTACAGCCTGTTTGTTTGGTTTGTTTGTTGTTTCTTCAGTAAGGATCTTTATTTTACTGTAGAGTATTAAGGAGCAAAACTAGCAACTATTCAAAACAGTATATAATTTAGGATATTCAGGTTAACCATTTGCAATTTACAGATAAGCTGTCATTGCCATGAATGCAGAGAGTTGTTCATGTTCTGAAGTTTTGTATGCAATAAATGTGATTGAGGATTTGAACCAGGTTTCTCATGATGACACACCTAAAATCTTTGGGTTTGTTGAACATACCAGTGTAGATGTTAGGTGAAAAATCAGAGGTCACCTTTGCTAGAATTACAATTCTTAGCTTAATTTTAGCAAGTGTCTACTCCTTGCATCATGAAGTTACAAATTGTATATCTTATGAAATCTTTCAAAATTAGAAAATAAAGAAAATAAAAAAAATAGTAATAATAATAAATAAATAAATAAATAAAGTGGATTATACTGGAAATCCAGATTAAGTTGTCTAAGTAACTCTATCGGGGCTATGGATGCTTGCTGGCAGTGGGGCTCTACTTGGGAGAATTGTAATGATAACTTTGCCGGGGTTATAGATGCTCGCTGGCAGCAAGGGTCTATCCGGTCGGCTATGAGGGAATATCCTCACCTACGTAGGCTAATGTTAGTCATTGGTTTGTTCAATCAATCTTCAAGATGAGGATAGTGAATCACGTGCACACAAGTAAACTAAAGATGGAAATTCATGCATCTTAATTGAATACTTTAAGTCTTGAGCTGAATAGTAATTTGCAGGAAAACATAGTTGGAAGTTATCAGTTCATTTCATCTAGTTTCCTTGAACACTTTGAATTTAATTGTTTTGTTTTGGTTGCTAGTTGTTGTGATGTTCACAACACGCCCCATTATGCTGGTTAGCAAAATGGGGACCGCTGCTGATGTTTGTTTTTTGCTTTTGCTTGTGTTTTTTCTGTTTTCTGGCGGTTTGGTAAAAATGAAGGTCAGGTGTATCATCATCATGATATTGGATAAGGTAGATCATTATCATGAGGTCGGTTGTCAAAGTTCGTATTTTGTTTCTATGACCTCATATTTAGAAAGAGCTTGAAATTCTATGCAGGTTTGGCTTTTACTTCACTCGAAAATTCTTCCATATGTGAAAGGTCAGGTGCATCATGAACATGTTGTCAAGATTATCATGATCTTGGTCTATCACCCGATAAAAATGATGTAGTCGTAATATCTGGACGTCAATCTTAGGTGGTAGTGCCCTTTACCTGTCAAATGGCCTTATGTGCATTGCCAGCATCATGATTTCTTTTAGGAGGGTCGTATGTTATAAACGCGGTTTTGGTTACATGAAGATGATCATCATCATCATATTTGAACCCCCCCCCCCCCGATAATATCCTAAGGTTCAAATATCATGATGATATCAACTTTAGGCCAGGGTAAGTTTCCCTGTGGAGCGGTGTTTGTATAGCGAGCATTATGATGATATTTGAGCATTACCTAATGTTATCATATCATGCGCATCAGCCCTAGAAAATCCACCTTTGGCATATTTGCATGCGCATGTTATAATCATATCGCAAGGCCATCATCATGATATTTACTGAAGTTCGAAATATGATGATGACAACTTCATATTGTCTTGATCTCCTTTTGCATAACTATGACCATCATGCTGATTCTTTAGGAGGGTCATTCGCTGAAATTTGCTGAGTGATGGAGACGTCATCATCATAAATCGATAAAGGGGATCATCATGTTCATATCCTCCTGATCGCATTTTTTGCAATATCATGATGAACAGCCTATGTATTCAGAAGAGGGCGATATTTTATTCCTTAAACAGCATGATCATTTTTTTACAATATCACCGTAGCGCAATATGATGATGAGATCAAGTCATCCTTGTGGTTCGAAGACAAAATATCATGATGATGCCATCATGATAATTCGATGAGGAGGGTCATCATCATATTGTTTTATGCTGTTATGTTGTGAAGATCATCATGATGTTGTTTGTTCACCCGATATTTCGTAAAGTCCTCCTGCCGATGAAATACTACCTTTTGAAAATATCCTGATGATCATCATCGTCACATTTTCGCTTTGGCAGGATATTTCGCAAACATGATCCGGTTGGTGAAATATCATGATGACGTCATGTTCTAAGTTTAACAAAGGCTCGGAATATCATGATGACGTCATGCCGATCCAATAAACGAAGAAGCAAATATTCTGATCATCATCATCATCACATTTTTCCTTGAACAGGATATTTTTCAAGCACGATCTGGTTCATGAAATATGATGATGACGTCTTATTCTAAGTTTGACGAAGAAGCAAATATCCCGATGCTCATCATCATCCTGATCTTTCGAGAGGGTTGCCTTGGGCGCAAAGGGGTCATATTACATTCATCATCCTGATCATGGTGCTTAGGCGACCCGATATTACATTTATCCCCTTGTTTTAACGAAGATGACGATGATGTCATCCTCAGCATTTCAATGAAGCCCGAATATCATGATGACATTTCCATGATTTTCCTTTCCTCGGCAACATGATCATATTCCATATCCTCCTTTTCTTCTTCAACAATATGATGATGATGATGTTGTTCTTTTCAAAATGTGCATGGACAGTCATAGTGCTTTTCTATATACATATTGGATCAAAGCTACAGGTTACATATTTACAGCCAAAATGTGCATGGACAGTCACAGTCTATCAAATTACTTAAAAAACAGTTAATTTGATAGACTGTGACTGTGACTTAGAAAACAGTTAATAACATAGTGTGACTACTAAACAGTATTGGTAGTAGAGTATTTACTAAATCAAGGTATAATAAAGCGCATAACTAAAAGATGCTGATTGTTTAACAATTTTGACAACTGGGAGAAAAATATGGCTTTTAACAGTCCAGCAATCGAAATAGATTGGACTTATGACCATTTTCCAGATCTTAATAAAGCTAAGAGACTTTTTACAACACTATGAAGTGTTTGACTGGCCCTTAGTTGCAGTTAATTAGTTTTCTATTGTATTTACCCTAGTGCACTTCTTCAGACCCAAAATTATACTGCACGATGGCCATTTTGTCATAAACAGTTCAATTGGTATTTTTGTGAAGCTGCGGCCCATTGGAGGTCTGAGAAGAACTCTTTTATTTTGAGAAGAAAATGAAAGATACACTGGCTCCAATCATGTCTAGCATTGTGTCATGTATAGGTACAGTCAGTGAAAGGTATAGAGAATATGATACATCAAAATGCCAAGGTCTTGAAAGAGGTAAGGTAAGGAAAAGACTTTAATTAGGTAGGCTAGAATTCTATGTGCAACATTTACATTCATGTGCAAGATATCTTGAGTGGATGTGTTGATTTGTTCATTACGTTTGCAACATTAATATCCAGTTAATTGACAACAATGCTATGTTGCAAGAAATGCAAGCAACTCTCTACTTTTTGGCTTTTATTAGAAAACCCATCTGCAATGCTGAACAACTGTTGTAGATGGAAAATATGTTATTTCATTTTGAATGGTAATGCAGTGGCCATGGAACAGCAACGGCTCCATTTATGGAGTGTTGTGTTCCATCTAATGGTGTCCTGTTCCAGATGCAAATGCCTAAACTTGTAAAAAAATAAAAAACACTTTAAAATCCTAAAACCATTGTTGAACTTTTATAAAATTTGTACCATGTCTATGTTAATATGTATCAATTTTAGAAGTCAGCTGCACCATGAATCTTAAAACCATCACAACAAAAAAAATTTGAAAATTTATGTCTAGAAAACAGACAACATAAACCATATGTATGATAACAGTTATTCACACTTTTAAAAGTGTATAAAAGTCGAGACAACTTGGTGAAATGTGAGTAGTCATTCTCTTTGATAGTTTAGTACACGGTTGGTTGACACGTGAATGGATTCTTCTCAACGACTAAATAGCTGTTGCTTAAATAGAATCAATGCTTTATAGTGTTTAGACACTTGCATATATAGAATTAGATTTTATAGATACCGGAGAGAGAAATGAATATTTTTTAACAATGTGTCATCATATATATACAACTGCCACTACCAGTAAGATCATGCAAAACCAGACACAAAAGTTGACGCCTTCGTGAGGTAAATCAATGAAGCAAGAAAGTTGAAGACGATTTTAGTGCAGATTATCATAGTATGCATAATGAGAGAGAAGTTTACAGCATTCTTATTTTGGTTGAGAGAATTTAAGAAGCTTTCCAATATTTGCTTATAACAAAAAGAAAATTCAAGACATATTTGATTAAGGGGTTTGATTTTGTACTCAAAAATACCAATTACATATAAAATTAGGTAAAATTATAAAGTAATGTGTAGTTTAGAGAGTAAAGAGAGTATTAAAGAGGTATCGTGTATAAGATATATGTAACAAAAATGTAGTTTTGTATGCTTTGTGTTTATTCTTTAGGACAACATGCATCAATGATGACATTGGACTTATTCAATGCAAATTGCCCTTTTCTGCTGAAGTCTCGTAACATGAAGATGACTGCTGATTTATCCTTGAGGTATTCATCATAGCTGATTTGTTGCAGGTCTGGCAGTAGCATTTGGATGATATTGTTGGCGCATGAGCAATGTATTGTCTGTTTGTTGTCTGTTGTCAAAATAGTCTTGAGATAGTGCGAGTAGATATAGGTGACCTGTTCCTTGCATCTATCACAGTGGGCAGTTTCATTGTCAAGTGCTCCATAGGTATCAAATTTATAATTGCATTTTGAGCAAAATGCGTGGAAAGGACTGGAAAATGCATTAGCTATTTTCAATGTTCCTTGTACCTGCAATACATATGAAAGTATTGTTTGGTTAGGAAGATTTTTTTTTTGTTAATTTTGTTTTAGATTTGCTAGGGAGAAGATTGGAGATTTCAAGAGTTGTTACCTCAAATGTTGAGTGCAGAAAACTGTTTAAGTGATCCAAGGTCCTTTTGTCATTTAATACATCAATATATGTTGACTGGCAAGTGTGAAGCATGTTGTCTTTTGCATTGATCCGTTTGACAATATTTTTGAAAAGGATAAGTGGAAATTCATTGCTTCGGAGCTGTTGTTCGATTTTTACAAAATGGTCCTCAAAATTCCGGTGCATCTGCAGCTGTAGGTGTAAATAGTGTAAGTAAGAAATGAAACTGCAAAACAGTAATGTATGTTAATTGAAAACTAGGTTCAAGAACTAGAAACAATTTAAACAAGAAAGGAGATAGTCAAAGCATAAAGAAGTACATGTGCCTCTTGCATTTGGAACATGTTGTCCACTTTAAATTCCTAATTTTTGCTTTATTTTGAAGCTTTACTGAGACAAACAGCTTTTACTTTTGCATTTGTATTTGATGAAAAAATTGATTTGAAGTAGTCGCCTATTTATGAAGAGATACATTACTCTATGTTCTAAAAAGTATTGAACTGAGTGAATTGTTGACTTATGTGCAATTTACCGGTGTTATAAAATGTTTAGAATTTTACTTAGAGACGTGACATCATACCGTTGTTCATTCCTGCAGATAGCAGCTCTGTGTTGAGGCTTGAATGCATTTCTGTGAATTTAGTTGCTGTTTTTTGTGGCTTATATGCATTTCTCGGACTTTTATTTTTTACAAAGCTGTTATATGTATCTCGTACTGTCAGTTCTTATTGTCAATATTGTTTTATTGTTGTGTATGTGGTTGGTTTTACATTTCCTTTCTGTACTGTCATTGTTGTCAGTAGATTCATACTTGTTGATAACACTTTAGATCAAGTGATTTAGTGTTTACTTTTTTTCCCTGGATTGCTCCTGAAATCTGAATCACTGCAGAGTCCAAACCAAGTATCTAAGGAGAAGAGGGGCACACTGTATTCCACATGGAAAGCAGATTAAAATAATACTTACTTGAGTCTTTAATCAATAATGATCAAAGAGTAATCTAATAGCAATGGGACTGAATCTGGATGCTTAATTTTGAACTGGTGAGGCTCAAGGTTGAAAGACAAGTGTCTGCTTATTAGCAGTCTGAGTTCAAAACTTGGATGTTCTAGATGAGCTGCCATAGGGTTTTTCTCCAATTCGTAACTAGTTGGAGCTTTTATGTCAAAACCTCTATTCAGTTGGTGGAATCTTCATAGAAGAGCTTAGCAATTGTTATTGCTATTGTTGACAGTAAAATGTCAAACAGGGTTTGCCCTACAGCGATGAGATATTGGGTGGAAGCTTACATTATTGCAGTGTCTTCTAAAAGTATTTTAGAGAGCATTTATTTATCTCAAGTAGCTATACATTAATGTTGATTGGAGAGGCACTTAAGTTTCCTGTTTGAGTTTGAAACTATAGTAATTAAGTCAATTCAACTGTTATGTATGAGACAGACCGAGATTATTCAATACAGATACACCATATGACTTGGGGTGAGTAAGAAAAGTTTGGCTAAAATTCAGCAACAATGGACTTGACCACTCGAAGTGACATTGGCTAGATGTCGGTTGCAAGCTGACATTATTACGGTGCTTTTTAAAAGTATAGAGGGAACATATATTTCTGAAGTAATTATACAATAATGTGGATTGGATAGACACTTATGTTTTCAATCTCAGCATGAAATCACTGCAGAAGTCATTACAATTTCTTTTGCACTAGAGAGGTCTGGACTCCACAACATGGGTGCACGAAAATAAGTTAGTGCAGGCAATTGTTTTCCCAAGAATGTAGCAATATACCGGGCCACTCCAAAATGGGGCAGTTGACCTGCAAATGACGGCTCTATTTCTCTATTTTTTAATAATCAAAGGCTCATGCTCAGACTTGGAGAGTCTTTACAATTTGATCCATTTTGCACATCAGGGTTGCAAGAAATCACAAGAAATTACAAGAACCCAAAAGGGCTTAAAGTTTAACTTTAGATAACCATTGTTTGCAAATAATGAGAGGAGAAAAATGAATATTATTACAGTGTAGCATGCAGGCAGACTTTTGAGAGAACTTATACAGCGGATCATGAGGGGTTGTGGTCTCAAGTTAACTGAAACATTGTTTTGTTCGAGCTGGGAAGATATGATAAAGAGTTGGAAGAGATAAGCATGTTAAAATATAGTGCAGTTACCATATAAAATAAAATTTTCAAAATGATTTAAAGTTAAAACTAGTATGTGGAACCTTGAAAAGTGTACCTCGGCTTTGTCGAACTCTGAATCTCCATCTTGCACATCAACAATATATTGCAGACCTATTTTTTTTGCTCTTGTGACCAATACACCTATGGTGCCTGTAGCATATTGTTCGGTACTTGCCAACAATTGTTTTATGGCTGTGCTGGGGATGAATTTATAGTCAATACAAAGTCGTGGAATGATTTCCACTATTGAGGACTTTGTTAGAACCAGTATGCAGTCGCAATCTCCACGATCATAATCTGTTCTAGGTGCAATCTGGAAGTTGGATATGGATAGTCCCGAACCTGGAATTATTTTGTCTTCATAGTGAGCAATGAGATCAGCAGTTACATTTAGCGTAATAGTCATTTCACCTTTTGTGTCTGTGAGGTCTGCGCGTAGTACTTCACGTGTCTTGTTTGTCTTCTCCAGTATAGCTTTATACTTCACAATGACATCGCCTTGGAAAATGTTGCCTACTTTACGTGCATTCAAGTCTTCAATTGAAACTTGATTTTGACTCTTTACTTTTGATCTGGAAAAAACAAAACAAAATTAGTTGAAATCTAGAATCTTGACAAGGTACAGTGTACATGTAACCTAAGAATATTGTTTACCTTTTCAATTGTTGTTGGTTAATAGTGTCCATTTGTTCTTCTACTCTTTTGGCATTGTCCATTGTAACCTGTATTTTTTTATCAATTTGTCATTTGCATAAATTTTTGCAGGCAAAATGATAATATGTTGTTGTTCTAATGTTATATCAGAATATGTAGAATTGGTGCTATGGAATAAAAGAATAAGACAATTTGTAGACAGAAGAAAATGAAATTGTATTGAAATGATGAAGCTATGTAATACATATGTGTTTTCTTCATGGACATTAGGGATTGTTTTATTTATTGATTTGATTCACAAGATTTTGAGGGTGTTCGTTTAGATGCTTTTGAACTAAAACAAATGGCATATTTAAGAATATTTAGTTTTGTGAAAGGATTAAAATTAGGGAAAATCAGTGGGGTTGTTGCTGTAATATGCTTTTTATTTGTAAATTTGGTTTTTTTGTGTTAGTAAATTGGATGATACATAATTGAACAGTAGTTTGTATATAGATTGGATTTGTCAAAATATGTTTTTTGTTGATTTGGATGTTATTGAAGAAAAACAGTTGAGATATTTAAGAACATTGAGTGTTCTGAGAGGGTTGAAATCTTAAAAAAGTAGCAAGATGGTCACTCCAATATGCTTCCGATTTGTAAACTTCAATTTTTTTTGTTAGTGCATTGGTCCATAGATGATCGATCAATGGTCTAGATAGAGCATGACACCTACTTAATAAGAAATGCATATTGTGGTTTTGCATATGATTCAGGAGCTATTTTTTTTTGTAGTTTTCTGTACACATGTCAATGTTGAAATCTCCCACTAGGTACAAGGTTTTATTTCCATCAATACATGAGAATACTTGCCTGGTGATTGCTATAATATCTGCAAATGGAGCATTGGGCTTGGCATATAAGTTACATATGTTAATTTCATTGTTCATAGAGCTTATTGTTAATGTTATTGCTTCTGTATATGATGTTGAATGTTGCATTGTTTTATAGACTAATATGTTTTTCTTGGTTATAGACATTAGTCCATGTATATGGTATGTTGAGTAACAATTGAAATCTTTGAAAAAATTATTTGTATGGTAGTCTTGGATATATGTTTCTTGAAGGCATAAGATATCAGATGCCATGATATCAGTGTCATTAATCATGTCTTCAATATGTAGGTGTAGATTGCGAGTGTTTAATGTGCACAATAGTAGTTCTAAATTAGTCTTATGTTTGATATCTCCATTTTCAAATTGCCAGTGTGCTGTTGATTTTAGACGAGACATTTCAAGGACTATTTTTTCTTTTATTTTGAAATTTTGCTTGGTAAGAGGCTTTAACAAGAATAATGTCTGGATTGTTTTTGTCCGCGAAAGTGCTGTATATGTTAATCCATGTTGCCTTATGGCCGTATGATCAAATGCCAAGCCTTGCATTGTGAGTCCTTGAGATCTATGTATTGTTCTAGCACAAGCAAGTTGAATTGGAAATTGTTTTCTAATAGTTATTTTCTTGTTGTTTGAGATTTTTTGTATTGGCCTTGTGGTGCGAAGTACAGGTGTCCATTGTTTATCAATGTCATTGTTATAACATTGTGTTAATTTAACACGTTGATGGTGGCCACTGTTTGGGTCATTGAATTCTATCCAAACAATGTCAAAAGCATTGGATATGGTATATGCTTTAAATGTTCCATCTGACCCATTGACTAGACCGTCTTGCGTATCATAATTACCAGCATAAATTTCTACAAGCATGTTTGGTTTCAAAAGTATTTGAGATGGTAAAGACATTGTGTGATTATACAGATGTATTTCATTGTAGTTTTCGTCATTTTCATCAATTGCATTCAGTACAATTAGCTCTCCTGGAACTATTGACAACATATTTTCATTATGTGCATTAACATCTTTCCTTCTGTAAAATAGATAGGGGAATGTTGGGTCTATGGGTGGTGAGCGTAAACAAGTTTGATTCAAGTACTGTATATCATTATCTGTTTGTGAACCTACACGTATTCTATTGAGTATTGCAATAAACTCCTCATCTGTTTGCCGCATAGTTGATTGTAGCTCATAGTATTTTATGTTGTGTTTCCAAAAGTTGTATGGCATTAATTCAGTCAGTGTTGGTGTATTATCAAATAAAACTGAATCTAGTACAGGTTGTGCTTGATATAAATCACCACAAAAAATTGTATCAAGATTTCCAAAGTATGTGGTTGGCATTTGCATTATATCTCTTAATCGCTTGTCGATGCACCGTAAAAATGTTGCACCTACCAATGAAATCTCATCTACTAATAGCACACGCAGTTGCTGATAATGCTTTGACATTGTATCTAAGATTTCAGTATTCAATGGAATGAATTCTGATTTGTTAAAAGGTATTCGAAATGCTGAGTGTAATGTTACTCCACCTATATTGTAAGCTGCTTTTCCTGTATAAGCAACTAGTAGGCCTTTTGGTTTGTCCGGATCACTATCAATGGAGTTATTATATATGCGAAGGAGAGATTGAAATATTGCTTTTGCAGTAAAAGTTTTTCCAGTGCCTGCTCCACCTGTTAGAAACAAGTTTAGTGGAGTTTTGATATTTTTTAATTTCTTCAACACAATGTCCTTTACAATTGCTTGTTGTTCACTGTTTAACATTCGTCTCAAATTGAAGTATTCAACATTGTCCATAATATGTGGATGTTTTCCAATTTCAAATGCATTAGAGAATTGAGTTTTTGATTTGTTATGCTTTAGTGTTTGAATATCGTCTTCTATGTTGTATGTTTCTTTCTGTGGATTTTGATTTGAAATGATCAATTCATTTGGTATGTGACTATTTTCAGAATAGATTTCATCTATAGCTTTGTCAATATCGCCCCATTTAGAGTTTATGTGGTAATTGTATTTGATACGATTAGTATTAATTGTGTTTTCATGATATGAATAGGCATCATGCCATGAATGGAAACCATGCCTCAATGTTTTTTCATTTATTCTGAAGGGTACATAAAGCAATAAATGCTCTCTGCAATAATTTTCCAAGTCAACATGTTTGTTAAAATTGGTAAAACGTATAATATTTGGTTTAGCTTTGCGCTGCATTGGTTTCCCATCTTTTCTATATTCTGATACGAATTGTGCAAGGCAAATATGTGTGAGTGTTTCAGGTCGTGCTAAATAGTAATCTATTAAAGATCTACAGGCCACATTTTCTGATTCATCTGGTTCACTGTTCAATTGTTTTGCAGACTTTAGAACAAAAGTTCGATCACTATCAGCTCTTGTATCAATGAATATACACTTTCTTGAACTATAGTTTAGTGGAAGTGATAGTATGATGTGAACAGCCTGTTGTGTAGACATTTGTTGCAGATTTAGCAATGCATTTCCAAGTCTACTTATCATTTTTATAGCATCGATATTATTTTGTTGATGGTCCCTACGAATTCTTTTAAATGCATTTGTCATTGTTTTATCCACTTTTGTCATGTAAGAGCTGCAATACATTGCTGCAGCATATGCATTAAGCACAAATTGTGCATCTGTATTTGCTTTCCATAGCTCTGGTATTTTTTTTGAAAAGCTGTTATTCCATATATGCGAAGGGTTTCGTTTTAAGAAAATTGTAGGCCTATGGATTGTTGATTTTATAGCTGTGATGTAATCATGCTCATTCAAGTTGATGTCTTGTAGAAACATTTGAAAGGAGAATAATTGGTCATAATTAGATTGTTCTAATATGGAAAAGATTTTTGTTGCCATTGGAACAATAATTTCATTATTGTCTTTCAGCGGTTCGAGAACCATAGTTTTTTTCATTGGTGGAAATGGGAAATTGTATTTACAACAGTGCTGTTTTGATTTTCTGCATCGTTTTGTATGATGGTGCCTATGTAGGATAGCTATTTGAGGAGTCAAATCATCAGTGTTGCAAGTGATGTATTTGTCAATAAATTGTTCAATATTTGCAAGTTCATCTTTTCCATAAATTGGAGCATCTTTAATCCATAAAAGAAAGTGGTCATGTTCATTGCCACGATTTTGGAATTCAGTTACAGAGAAATAATCCAAGAGCTCTCCGAAGAAAGAGCTATCTGTAAATATCAATTGTTTTAGTGCATTGATTCTATGTTTATAATAGCGTACACATGTTACAGGATCTTTTTTTATGAGGTAGAAAATATTTTTCTCATTTTGTATGTCGTATTTTTGTTGTGAAGATGCACAATATGTATTATGCAAGGCTTCAAGTGCTTTTGAAAGGTGTTCCCAATGTTGTTTAGCACTAGTAAATGTAAGGAAAAATGTAGGCGGTCCAAGTTGCCGAATCATTGCAAAGACATTTTTTTTTAATTGATGTAAATAATCCGGAGATATTCTTATTCTTTTAAAGTCAACATATCCAATGTCTGATTTGAGAATCTTCTCTAGGTTAGGTTTGCATTTGACATCTTTTGCTATTAGTTTTCTTCCTTTTAACTGACCTTTTCGTACTCTTATCCACATTGTAGATAAAACTTGATGTATCAATATCTTGACTGTTTTGAAAAATAGATTAGTTGTATGATATGCAAATTGTCTATTGGAATGAAGTAGTTCCCATTGTGCAATTTTTTGATAGGAAAAATTCTTGACAATGTCGTCATTACGTGGGTTTCCAAAGAATAGTGTGGGAAAGTTCATTTCTTCTGCATATTTGTCTTTAAAGATTCCAATAGGATAATGGTTTTCTGCTGGTGCAACTTCTATGATTTTGTCTTGCATTTCATGTATACATGTAGATTCTGTGTATCCATGGACCAAGGTCTCAGAAGGATTTTGCTCATCTGTATCAGATTCTGAACCTGTTTCATTTGTGCAAGGGTCGTCTACTATGCCACTTTCATCATCTATTTCAAGAGATTGTCTCCAGTGCTTATTTAATTGGAATTTCTCATTTTTGTATAGAGTTGTTTCGCTCAATTGGTTCAAAGATTTCATTATAATAGTCGATCGCACCATCCCCTTCTGATATGCATTTTTATATTGTAGCCGTCTTTTTAGCGCAACTGCAATAGTGTATGTTTCATCGGCAGAGCGTGGCAATGCATTTTGTACAATGTTCATGTTGACCGGGACATTAATGATAGACCCAGTCAATCCAATTTGGGGTCTTTTGTAACCTAATTCCCATATTTGTGCGAATGCAATTCTCAGTGAAACAAGGCGCTCTTCTAGTTGCGTAAGCATTTTTACGTATTGTAAAGCTATATTCATTCGAATATGGTGTGGTGTTGCATATTTTGGAAGCTTGCATTGTTTCAATGTTTCATGGCATATGTGACAAATACAATTCATCAATACATTGTTATTTTGATTTGTCAGTTTATAATATGTTTGCTTTTCTTTCTCTCTAAAAGCGATAATGTTTTTCTTAAAATGCAATGTCTGACAAATTGCACAAGTATGTATCGGTGTATCTTGAATTTTTTTTTGAAATAATTCTATTGGTGATGCTGAGTGTCTAGTTTTCTTGGTTGTATTTTCCATTTGATTATTAGCACGTATTTGTTGTTTGATCTTGCGAAGTGATGTAGTGTTGCTATTTGCAATTTTTTGTTTTCTAATAAAATCACCATCATGATGTTGTTGATTACTGCTTTGAAATTGTTTTAGTTGTCTAGATGTGATACATGGGCTTGCATTGTTTGCTTGTACTAGATAAGGCACAAGCGGCTCAAAATGTCCTTGGATGGGATTTGTATCATGAAATAAGATAGAATACGATTGTCCTTGAGATGACGGATTGAAGTGTAAGTATTTTTTTCCTGAAGTAGTTGACCAAGGGCATATTTGTATGTCTAGCCACTTTGACAACCAACGGATGCAAAACAAGTCACCCCATAGGCCAACTTCATTATTATTTGTAGAATGCATTGCAGAAATACGCATTCTACGCAAGTACTCTTCAACATTTTGTACACCGTGCAATTCATGCAATGTACGACTATCCAGTTCGTAATTATATGAGGTGATTGCTTCTGGATCACCTTGTGTGAGGCAACTCAAGAAGTGGTCTATAGCTCCATTCCGTAACTGACTTGATGTGTATTGAGAATGAAGAAGTAACTCCAATGAGTCAAATAAGCAATCCCCTACATTGTATTTAAATACTTGAATTCTACACAATCCTTCATTTCTCAATGCATAGTCAATGTTTAGAATTTCAATCTGAATTGCTATTTTGTATTTCTCTACATCTATGATCTGTTTTTGTTTATCAACTACTGGCACTCTTGTTCTCTTCATTTTTTTTGAAACAAGGACAATTTTGTTGATCCCAGAATATCAAAAAAATGGTGTACCTGTAATATATTCATAACCATTGGTTAGATAGTTTTGATGATTGATAATTACAAAAGGCATATTACAAATGGAAATTAGAAGCAGGCTGTTTCCTAAAAGCAATGCCGATATGCAATTTTGAAATGCATTTAGTATTTGGTTTCCTTATTTCAAATCACAAATAAATTCAATGCCAAAATTCTAAGTAGTCAAGGCATTGTTTAAATGTAATGAAAATAATTCTTATTTTTGGATTGTACAAGAAAATAAGGCATTATAATGAAGAAGAAAATTTTGAATGATTTAAAACTAATGGCAATGGCAATGTCAGATCCATTCACCTGCATTATTTTCTTCAGAAAATAAAGAAATAGAAATCACCATTTGGTAGATAGTTCTAATCATTGATAGCCACAAAAGGTTTATTAAAATTCAAAATAAGAAGCAAGTTTTGATTTCAAAACAATGTAGACCTGTGACTTTGAAATTCATTTTGTACTCGGTTTTGATATTTCAAATCAGAGGTTTACATTTAAAAATAAATAAATACAGTGTTAAAATACTAAATAGCCAAGCCATTGTTTAAATATTGCAAAAATAATTGTTATGTAGTTGTGTAAATAGTGTAGGAACAATCCTTGGACAACTCTAATGACATCACATATTCTCTGAGCCATAGGCTTCAAAAAAAACATGTTGGTCAATATTCACTTCATCATCATGATATTTCGCTTCTGCATATTGGGGAAAAGAACAACATCATCATCATCATATTGTTGAAGAAGAAAAGGAGGATATGGAATATGATCATGTTGCCAAGGAAACGAAAATGATGGTAACGTCATCATGATATTCGGGCTTCATTGAAATGCCAAGGATGATGTCATCGTCATTTTCGTTAAGATCAGGGTATAAATGTAATATCGGGTCACCTAAGGAGCATGATCAGGTGATGAATGTAATGTGACCCCTTTGCGCCCAAGGCAACCCTCTCGAAAGATCAGGATGATGATGAGCATCGGGATATTTGCTTCTTCGTCGAACTTAGAATAAGACGTCATCATCATATTTCGCGAACCAGATCGTGCTTGAAAAATAAGCTGTTGAAGGAAAAATGTGATGATGATGATGATCAGGATATTTGCTTCTTCGATCATTGGATCGGGATGACGTCATCATGATATTCGGAGCCTTTGTTAAACTTAGAACATGACGCCATCACGATATTTCGCCAACCGGATCATGTTTGGGAAATATCCTGCCGAAGGGAAAATGTGACGATGATGATCATTAGGATATTTTCGAAAGGTTGTATTTCATGAGCAGGACGACTTTACGAAATATCGGGCGAACAAACAAGATCATGATGATCTTGACAACATGACAGGATAAAACAATATGATGATGACCCTCCTCATGGAACTATCATGATGACGTCATCACGATATTTTGTCTGCGAAGCACAAGGATGAGTTGAGGTCATCATGATATTGCGCTAGGGCGATATTGTAAAAAAATGATCATGCTGTTTAAGGAATGAAATATCGCCTTCTTCTGAATAGATAGGGTGATCATCATGATATTGCAAAAAAGGCGATCAGGAGGATATGAAGATGATGATCCCCTTTATGGATTTATCATGATGATGTCTCCATCACTTGCAAATTTCTGCGAATGACCCTCGTGAAAGATCAGGATGATGATCATAATTATGCAAAAGGAGATCAGGAGGATATGAAGTTATCATCATATTTCGAACTTCAGCAAATATCATGATGATGACCTTGCGATAGGATTATAACATGTGCATGCAAATATGCCGAACTCCTCATCGAACTATCATGATGACGTCATCACGATATTGTGTCTGCGAAGCACAAGGATGAGTTGAGGTCATCATGATATTGCGCTAGGGCGATATTGTAAAAAAATGATCATGCTGTTTAAGGAATGAAATATCGCCTTCTTCTGAATAGATAGGGTGATCATCATGATATTGCAAAAAAGGTGATCAGGAGGATATGAAGATGATGATCCCCTTTATGGATTTATGATGATGATGTCTCCATCACTTGCAAATTTCTGCGAATGACCCTCGTGAAAGATCAGGATGATGATCATAATTATGCAAAAGGAGATCAGGAGGATATGAAGTTATCATCATATTTCGAACTTCAGCAAATATCATGATGATGACCTTGCAATAGGATTATAACATGTGCATGCAAATATGCCGAAGGTGGATTTTCTAAGGGTGATCACCATGATATGATAAGATTAGGTAATGTTGAAATATCATCATGATGCTCGCCATACAAAGACCGCTTGACGGGGAAACTTACCCTGACCTAAAGTTCATATCATCATGATATTTGAACCTCAGGATATTATCGAGGGGGGTTCAAATATGATGATGATGATCATCTTCATGTAACGAAAACCGAGTTTATAACATATGACCCTCCTAAAAGAAATCATGATGCTGACAATGCGGCTAAGGCCATTTGACGGGTAAAGGGCACTACCACCTAAGATTGACGTCCGGATATTGGGACTGCATGATTTTTATCGGCTGATAGACCAAGATCATGATGATCTTGACAACATGACTCAGGATATAAAAATATGATGATCCTCCTGCGAATATCAGGTTTGACCAAAACTTTGACCGTGCATAACTTTCACATATGGAAGAAGTTTCGAGTGAAGTAAAAGGCAAACCTGCATGGAATTTCAAGCTCTTTCTAAATATGAAACTTATGCACTATCAGCCACGAGATGAAATTTAAAGAGCAGATCGTATAAATGCGGATCTAAAATTGTCTTTTAAATTTTAAAATAAACTAAAAAGTCAGTGCACACGAAAACAATAATGCTAGGGTTCCTTTACCCTTGAAACTAAAATTAAAGTGGCCTAAAATCTAAATCCTGACAAAAGCAAATGCAATCGCCACCTGCAAACACAATCGCCACCTGTCTCAGAGGTGCACACGTGTAGCCCTAACAATTTTATCAACACATGCATGTTTTAAGGTTCTCAAATGTGGAACGGAGGTTAGTAGCTTTCAGACGATCTTCAAATGCAACCACATAGAAACAGCTTCAGAGAGGTGCATCAGTTTTAAAGGCCAAGATTTATTAACTCTTACCCAGGAAATAATTAGTCGCAGAGCTGGTGATTTGGAATTGGCATCGTTGAGATCAAACAGTTCTAAGAAAATGGATTTTTAGACTTCCTCATTGAGATGAGACAGGTTTAAAGAGGAAGCAGCTTTGCTCAAAGTACAGAAAGTTTATAAAAGCTACCATAGAAGATGGAATCTTGCAGATTGTGCTCTGTACATTCATGCCTACATTGAGGAACTCTGGTTCTATACTGTGCCATGTCCAATTTTTTTTCAGCTTTGTAAGTCGAGATCCAACTAATTGGTTGCATGGGTTCGCCGTCTTCACCTCCTTTCTAATGATTTTGCTAATGCCAGTTGTTAAGATTCATTTTTATTTCATTTGTGTCTTGCAAACAAAAATTGGCAATTTTTTGTTCTGATTAGCAGAACTGTCTTTGTTATTAACCTACATCGACCTCTCCCTTCTTTCCCCAATTTTACCTCAGTGTTTTCTTGCTTATAATTTAATTTTGTAGCAACGCCCCTCATTTGGAATATATTTGGGTATTGTTGTTTAGATATTCAGATGGAAACAGTCTATTTTATTTTAACTCTTCATGTCCAGCATTAACCTCTTCTACAGAATTTCACAAAATAGTATTCCAATGTCTGGAGAAGGGTACCAACCAATGTTCTTCTGTCATGAATTCTCTTTCACATATAAATTTGCATTTTCCTTCAGAAGATTGGAGCACTTTTTTTGTGGGTATTTTCCTTGTCTGACCATAATCTGTGCCATTAAACATTACAGGGACACGATAACATATCCTTATTCTTTCTTTCAAAATAGAATATTTGCTAGAGGACCAAACAAGAGGGCGAGCCTCTGTTCCAAATTGGGATTACTAGCAAATTACCTAAATTTGTTAATACTCTCTGCTTCAAGGTATGAAATTCACACCCTTGCTATGTATAAGTAAGGTCTATAGCACCGTCCCCATAAAATTCCAGCATATTATATGATGGGTACTGAGCAAACGCCGAGCCTCAATCATTCAAACGTAAATTAAACAGTGAACACATGCATGAAATCACTTAAAAGGAACTGTAAGTTGTACCAAAGAAATTGCAGAGTAGAAAGTTGCAACAGAATATAAGTAGATGCTTTACAGCTTGAATATATACAATGTATCTGGAAATAAAACAAGTAATACTGCATATAGCATGAGCACTTGTATAGTTAGTTCTTCCTGCAACCTTGTTTGTTATTTAGTGACACAGTTGCATAGCTACTTTTATGCTCCCGGGTGATCATCATGATATTGCAAAAAAGGCGATCAGGAGGATATGAAGATGATGATCCCCTTTATTGATTTATGATGATGATGTCTCCATCACTTGCAAATTACAGCGAATGACCCTCGTGAAAGATCAGGATGATGATCATAATTATGCAAAAGGAGATCAGGAGGATATGAAGTTATCATCATATTTCGAACTTCAGCAAATATCATGATGATGACCTTGCAATAGGATTATAACATGTGCATGCAAATATGCCGAAGGTGGATTTTCTAAGGGTGATCACCATGATATGATAAGATTAGGTAATATTGAAATATCATCATGATGCTCGCCATACAAAGACCGCTTGACGGGGAAACTTACCCTGACCTAAAGTTGATATCATCATGATATTTGAACCTCAGGATATTATCGGGGGGGGTTCAAATATGATAATGATGATCATCTTCATGTAACCAAAACCGAGTTTATAACATATGACCCTCCTAAAAGAAATCATGATGCTGGCAATGCGGCTAAGGCCATTTGACGGGTAAAGGGCACTACCACCTAAGATTGACGTCCGCATATTGGGACTACATGATTTTTATCGGCTGATAGACCAAGATCATGATGATCTTGACAACATGACTCAGGATATAAAAATATGATGACCCTCCTGCGAATATCAGGTTTGACCAAAACTTTGACCATGCATAACTTTCACATATGGAAGAATTTTTGAGTGAAGTAAAAGGCAAACCTGCATGGAATTTCAAGCTCTTTCTAAATATGAAAGTTATGCACGGTCACCTAAGGAGCATGATCAGGATGATGAATGTAATATGACCCCTTTGCGCCGAAGGCAACCCTCTCGAAAGATCAGGATGATGATGAGCATCGGGATATTTGCTTCTTCGTCGAACTTAGAATAAGACGTCATCATCATATTTCGCGAACCAGATCCTGCTTGAAAAATAACCTGTTGAAGGAAAAATGTGACGATGATGATGATCAGGATTTTGCTAATGCCAGTTGTTAAGATTCGTTTTTATTTCATTTGTGTCTTGCAAACAATAATTGGCAATTTTTTGTTCTGATTAGCAGAACTGTCTTTGTTATTAACCTACATTGACCTCTCCCTTCTTTCCCCAATTTTACCTCAGTGTTTTCTTGCTTATAATTTAATTTTGTAGCAACGCCCCTCATTTGGAATATATTTGGGTATTGTTGTTTAGATATTCAGATGGAAACAATCTATTTTATTTTAACTCTTCATGTCCAGCATTAACCTCTTCTACAGAATTTCACAAAATAGTATTCCAATGTCTGGAGAAGGGTACCAACTAATGTTCTTCTGTCATGAATTCTCTTTCACATATAAATTTGCATTTTCCTTCACAAGATTGGAGCACTTTTTTTGTGGGTATTTTCCTTCTCTGACCATAATCTGTGCCATTGAACATTACAGGGACACGATAACATATCCTTACTCTTTCTTTCAAAACAGAATATTTGGTACAGGACCAAACAAGAGGGCGAGCCTCTGTTCCAAATTGGGATTACTAGCAAATTACCTAAATTTGTTAATACTCTCTGCTTCAAGGTATGAAATTCACACCCTTGCTATGTATAAGTAAGGTCTATAGCACCGTCGCCATGAAATTCCAGCATATTATATGATGGGTACTGAGCGAACTCCGAGCCTCAATCATTCAAACGTAAATTAAACAGTGAACACATGCATGAAATCACTTAAAAGCAACTGTAAGTTGTACCAAAGAAATTGCAGAGTAGAAAGTTGCAACAGAATATAAGTAGATGCTTTACAGCTTGAATATATACAATGTATCTGGAAATAAAACAAGTAATACTGCATATAGCATGAGCACTTGTATAGTTAGTTCTTCCTGCAACCTTCTTTGTTATTTAGTGACACAGTCGCACAGCTACTTTTATGCTCCCAAATCATGAATTTGTCAATATATTGAAACTTGGCAATTCATACCTCAATGTCTGGGAATTCTATAATTGATATCCCAGTTTCTAAAATAGAAAATAGAAAACTTAAGTTCTAGAAAGAGATATCTGAACTCTAACAGAAATTTGAGAAAAATGTAAAATTTCTATAACTGAGAGTGCTCTACAATCTAAAACTCATATAATATCTGAAATCTTGAAATTTCTGTGAACAGTAGCACTGGTTTTCTACACGGATTACGAAATAGAAGTCCATATAGAGGCTTACCACAGATGCAGCTTCACAGGCCTTCGGATGCCCACCTTCACTGCTCTCTGAGTGCAAACAAATTGAGAAACAACAATCCAAAGCGCATACAAATTGAAAACCTCCGATCAAGGATGATTAAAAATCATTAATTAACATTGCAAATGAAATAAAAATCATTAATTAACATTGCAAATGAAATAAATTCAACAAGCTCAGCAGCGCCGTCACTTTGCACGACCTGTACTTAACTGTATTTGTTAGTTCCTGTACTTAACTGTATTTTTTTAAATCATTATTTCATTTTTTACCCTTACTGTTCACACCATAGACCAATCAGACAATAGATAAATGCTATTTTTTAAATGATTAAATTAAAAAAAAAATAATGAACTATAGCATTGTGGTTGCAAATTTTTAGTTCTTTCACATGATTGGACGAATAATTTGAGAAATTGCATCTAGCCGATGCATTAGTTATACCTGCCGAAGGCAGGAACTAATAAAAAAGACAATAAACAATAGTGATGACATATGTATATTAAACCATGGTTAACCATGGCTATAATGCCAATTTATATGGAGAATAGCCACTACCCCATTACACCATTTTAAATTTATTTGAAAGTTAAAGATGTTTTGACTATACATGAAATGAATATGATATGGATGCATATAATGATGTACACATATATTGAATAGCCATAAATATATTCCGAGGAAAATAACCAATCAACAGAGCGATTTATTAAAAAATCAAACCATATCAAATAATCTGCACAATGGGGAGACCAGTATATAAGATGACACGTTGATGTGCTGAAAAGCAAAAGCAAAAAGCAAGGCAACGTTATTCTTCTTTGGATTTTGAAATTAGTGTCAAAAGCATAATTGTTTTCCTGCAGACCAAGATAATCATTGGTAACCGAACAATTTTTCACACAACATAACTTGGAAACCAAGAATTATCAAAATAACGCTAATAGAACATTACATTCTTTTCCACCTCGTACTAAAAAAATATGATAATGCTTCGTTAAGTTAGCTTAAACAAATTTATTATTCTCAAATCATATTAACATATCGGATTCCATTTCAATGTGGCCACCTTTATTGTTAATGGAATCCAGCTCAAAAGACTAATGTGAGTAAAGGTCTTATCCAATTTAATCTATATTCTCATTGTCGTAAAGGAAAAAGATAAGGATAAGGAATCCAACTATTTAAACAAACGTACGACCAAATATTAAAAATGGGTTACTTTTACTTTTGGGAATATGTTTTTTTGTCTGTTAAATAATTGAGATCTCTTGGTGGAAATTAACACCTTCAATCTTGCAAAGGCGAAATTGCCTGTGTGATTTGTATTGAGAAATCTGTGTGCTTATGCTTTCGGCTGTTGTTCGTTACAAAGGTGATGGCATGGTGGGATTTGTAGCGGTTTTGATACAATCTTTGACATGGGATATATGTAAGGCCAAGCAGATAGGAGCTCTGATAGGTTTTAAGCGGGTACTCTGCATGGATTGTAGCTCGTGTTTGCCAGCCCGAATGAGGGTAAATGAGATAACCACTGAGTGCACTAATGGCAGTTCTGGTCATATTTTGAATTTGTATTGTTGGGCTATAAAGTTATATGCCTCGTATCTCTGTTGAATGGGCGATTCACCTTGATTTTTTTCGTCTTTGCTCAAGGCCGCATTCTAATCTTTATATTTGGTGAATGGCTGCTTCTTATTCTCACTTCTTAATCTCATTGTGATTATTTTTATTAAATGTGTTCACGATTTTTTCTTTCCAACTAAAGGAAAACCTATGGTGTGTTTGCATCTCACCCTTTCCAATCGGCTGCCTGGATTTGGATTCCAAAGGTAGATAATAAAAGCAAATTAAAAAACTACATGCCCCTTTTCTTATAGGCAGCTCCATGTTTAAAAAAAAAAAAAGTTAAAAAAACTATACTACGCTACATGGTGATAAATCCAAAATTAAGGAATGCAATGAAGAAGCTATTAAGGAAGGCATTAAAAATGTTTGCATTGAGGGTGACTCTGATAGTGATCAATGTTATTAAAGGAAAAGGCTTAGACAACTGGAAACTTAACTATATTCTACAATAGGTCGTCACCCTCTTGAACAGTTTTGACAACTATCTCATTTCTCACACGCTAAGGGAAGGTAACAAGGTGGTGGATCTTCTAGCTAATCTAACCATTGGGCAAGAAAGCGCCTCTGTTCTATTCCTACCTAGAGATCCAAATCAACCAAACATCTTGTCAAATCTTCTGTCAGGTGAGATGGAAGAAGTGGCAGGTCCTTGCTCGGTTTGAATTTGGTTTAGCTCAGCAACGTCCCTCTGGTATGACCTGGCCACTTTCATTAATTGTGGTATAATTCTTTCTCACCAGCCTCTGACAAGTCCGTTGAAGAGGATTTGATAGCTCTCATGAAGTTTAGCGATCCAAGACAAATATAAGTTGTTCCAGGTGTTTTGGTGGGTAGATTAGGATTGCGAATCCTTCTTATTAATACTCCATCTTAAGGGGAGGTGACAAGCATTAATTGCATTTTTTAATTGAGGGCTCTCTTGCAGCACGATGGCTTCATCCCTTATGATGGGAAGTGCTTACAGTGGACACATTGGAAGCTCCCTATGGTTTCCATCCTTTCGTGGTGTACTTTAAAGCCTATTGCTTGTGCCCTTCAATCTCATGATGTCATCTTTGTCCTTTGCCAACTTGTCTTGAGCTTCACTTCCTACGGAGTTATTATGTGTTGATAAAGGATGATGGCCCTTTTGTTCTACTAGCTGCCTTTTTTTTTTTTGTGTGTTTTCTCATGTTGTGTCTTCTTCCTCGTAGCTCCTCTGCACTAGACTCTTTTTCTTTCCCAGCACCAGGTTTCCATGGCAAATACTTGACTCAACCAAAGAGTATTTTTTCTAGCCCTCGATTGGGAACCGGAGATTAGGGGCAGGGTTAAATCTGCAGACCTGATGACACTACTTGACTGGGACTGCACTCTCATGCAATTTGTAGTCAGGAATATCATTGGGCATGATTGGATAAGAGGATATGAGGGCCACGTTTTAAACTACTCAGATGTGGTCTCTCAGCTTTTATCCAATATTATGGACCTAGTCATTGATGGTGAGTATGTGCATGCTTTAGCCTCATGCCTGTTTTTCAAAAATATTTACACTATTGACAGGTGGGAAATGGTGGTAGCTGCTTACAACATGGATCAAGGGGAGGCTCTAATTGGGGGCTTTTCAACCTTTCTTCCATGCGTGCTTCTACTTCGCAGCAAGCAATTTACTGAGCCTTGTAATCTAGTCTAAAATCTATGAGTAGTGATGAAATTGACAATATTCTGTGTTCCTATAGTTTTCTGATCTCTAAGAAAAAAGATGAGAGGATTAAGGATGTATTCACGGCTATTTGGTTCTTAAGGATCCATGCCCCCGATTTAGCGCCACGTATGCCTCGGTACGCCTTGAAGGGCCCTGATGAAGGAGTCCAACCAATTGCGGCTGTGGACCTGGATGAGCAGAATCTTCCTGTAGCTCTAGCAGTGGCGTGAGGGGGAGGTGACAAGTCATGATTTCTTTATGCTCTAGTGTTGGTGGTGTTTTGGTCAAGCTTGGTATCTCCTCTTATGGTGGTTAGTGATAGCATTTTTTGTCTTGTTTTGGTTAGCTCCCACTATTGAGTAGTTATTTTCCTTTTTGATGTTTTACAGACTGAGTGTTGGGAGTTATTGGTGGTTGGTTTTGCTATGGCCCTACGTCTAGCTGGCTGGGTGACTGAAGGTTATGGATTTGCTTTTTGTTGTCTTTTTATTGTTAGATCTAGCTGTTGCAAGGCCTTCTATTTTTAGTTTGGCTATCTTGAGCTCTGGACTTTTCATTATTATATGTAAAAACTCTTTTATTAATCTATAGGTGCTTGCCACCTTTTTCTAGTTAAAAAAAAAAGTTGTTTCTTTAAAAATCTTGGAATTTGTAGTGGGTGATTTTGCTGTTAAGTTAAACCAACAGATTAAATGAACGGTGACTAACATAACATAATATTTAGTTGCCTAGCTATAAATATACTTTTGAATACCGTTTTCCTTCTTTGTGCAAATCTATACTTCACCATTAAATTATTTTTACTTTTATAGGGCCTTGCTCTGAAATACATGTCACGATGATCTTCTAGTAGACTTATGCATGGTAGATTTAGTTCTAAAATGTTTTTATTATCTCAATATGGTTGGAAATTACCCATTTTTTTTAGTGTGTAAGTTTATGGTGTTAGGGTTCAACTCTGTAGTTTTTGAGTCAAGTTTATAGACTTACATTTCATGAGTAGTGGTTCACACAAATTCATCTCTTATGAGCATGAATTGTTTATCTAGTATTCATTTCATTTAGGTGATGTTCATAGGAATCAAGCATCAGGACATCCTAGGAGGTCATCCACCCTTATAACCTTGTTTTACTTGTTAAAACTCCTTTCACTACTATATTTAATTATATAGACATCTTATATCTTAAGAGGATGAAATACTAGACAAGTCTAAGGGGTGTATGTGTATGTGTGTGTATGAGAGAGTATGTAATTGAGTTGGATAGATAGTACAACTACTAGAATTTATGAAGAGATAATAGATGTGGATTTAGTAGATAGAAAGATTCACTAACATTAAACGAGTTGTTAGTGGGAGGCCAATTATCCAAAACATAGCCCTTCATTTGTCCTCCCCCAAATGGTTTAAATTATTGATTCTCCTCTTTAACCCAAAAAAAAATAGTATATGAAACACTTTATGTTCTATTTAGAATGTTTGAGTACATTTACCATGTGCATAATTAGTATATGTGACTTGTATTTATGAATCATTTTCTATGCCAAACATAAATATGGTAAAATTGAATGTCCAAATGCCATGACTCCATAATGTACAAATCACCCTTAAATATTTCTAAACTTGTCTTCCATCTAGTTTTCAACTTCTATTTTTCTTGTCTTTGTTTTTACCATTTAAACATTAGGGAATAATTATAAGGAGAGCCTTAGGTCTCATTAGTTGGACAAACTATGAGATTGGTGTAATTAAAAAAATTGAGATAAAATATAGCATGATTTATGCTTTAGTTTAAATTTAATACAATGAATTTAATAGAAAAAAAAAACACTACATTAAAGATGAGTGAGTAGTAGAGGATGGGTAGTTGATCTAGGGAAATTCATGACATGATGAATAGGGTAAAACATGATTAAGTGAATTTATATGTTTTATAAATAGATGTGATTAAAAGAATAATAGAATAAAAATAGAAATTTACTTGAAGTGTTTACAAGAGAGTACAAGAAAAATAGAATGCTATGGTAGAACTACAATGTAAACTTGTTTTATAGAGGTTTTATGTACAAAAATCTAAGATTTTAGATCTATGTTAAAATATATTTTAGCCTCAGCTTATTTATTCCATGCCCATTTGTAGAATGGCTATGATATAATAATATAAAAGACTGCATTAATACTAATAGTTAATTGAGTTGTTTCCAAAGACAAAATTTCTCATCTTTTGGTAGTTTGGTTCCTTTATTTTAAATTTTCTAATAACTATTTTAAAATAGCTATCTAGAAAAAGTATTATCATAAGAACTATGTAATGTTAGGAATGTCAAAAAACCTTATGTTGAAGATAACATAGGGAAAATATTGCCTTCATTCTATTGAATGATGTTCAAAGTGCTAAATCTTGCCTTCATTATATTGAATGATGTTCAAAGTGCTAAATCTTGTTAGACTAGTTGTTGTTCCTTGAAAAGATGGCCTCCACAATGGTATGTTTTAGAACAAAATGTGGAAATTTATTTACAAATTGATTTTATGTGAACAATTAATTACCTTGGGGAGAAACCTAACTTGCTTTAAGGATTTGACAATAATAATCCTCGTGTCTTTTTCTATTTGAACCTTATTCCAATGAATTGTTCTTCTTATTTTAGGGTGTTGCAATCAAGATTGATATTTTCTTACTTGGGCACTTTGATAGTAATTCTTCTCACTGGCATCCATGATAACGACTTGCTTCATCAACTATATGTTGATGATAAAAGACATGGTTTCCAAAGTGAAACATTTGGTACTTCTAATTGTGCTACATCAAAATGGATTACTTATTTAAAGGACATTATCTTCTCAAATAATTGAGTTGAACATTCTAATCGAATATGGCTTTAAATAAGGAATTATTGGCAAGTTCAATCTATGAACTTTTTTAAGAGACAATTATCTTCTATATCCCATTATCAAAAATGAATTATATCAACTATATATTAAACCATATTTGAAAATAAAATAATTTATTTTCTTATTTTACATTTCAATGAGGCTATCTTTTGAGTTTCTCCCAAGGTGTTATAACCATATTAAAGGATATGTTCCCATTTATCACGTACCAATGTGGTAGAGCTTGATACTTCCATCTGCGTAAGAAAGGATTTTTTATTACTGCATTCTTTAGTAAAGTGATTGTTGCATGCATCTATTGTGTAACACTTTCTAGTTTTGAATTTCTTATTTTTCACTTTAGATAGTGTTTTACTTTTAGAGGATTTATGATAAGATCCTTTTTTTAAGATTTTCATTTCTCTAAATTGTAGGTTCATATTTAACATCATGTCTTGGGACTTAGGATCATTGTTCATTCATTGGTCCATAGATGTTAGCTCATTAGGGCTATGTTTGCCATAGTCATTTGATATTTTCTTATGCCTTATGTTAAAGGGTTTGTTGGTTTTAATTATGATATGATGTAGAAGAAACTATACTCAAGTTAGAGTCATGTTTGGATGATTTAGAGCATCCTAGGAATGCCTTGAATAATGAGTCCAAATGAATTAGAAAATTAATTTTAGCAAAATTGCCACATTCAATAGGTGGAAAAAATGAAACCACCAAAATATTTGAAAATGCCACAATGAAAATGAAATCATCTCTTTGTGAAAATGGTGAGTTTATCACATTAAAAATAGTATGTGGAATGTGAATTTTTTTTGGCATTTCCACTTGTTTTTCTAAAGTTTGATCTTTCATTTTCGGTGTTGTGGGGTTATAAGAATGGCATGTGTTTAATGTAAATATAGTTGAAGTTTTTGACACTAATTGCAATCCTTAAATTATTTTATTTCATGGATGTTGTATGTTCAAGAGAAGTTATAGGAAATGCATATGTTTCTTATAAATGTAGTTGGAGAGTTTGACACTAATTGAAACCCTTCATTTAGTTCATTTCATGGTTGTTGTACATAGATGAGAAGGTTTTAGAGGCAATTTGCAAGTGTTACGAGATGGCTATAGCCTTTGTGAGATCTATTTGAACCTAAGAGGCATTCCAAGATTTGTAAAAGAATGGGAGATAGTGGTATGAGGAGGTTATACTCACTCTTCAAGAGCTTTCTTCCCTTAAGGGTTTCTATAGGTGTAATCTCTATGTTTCCATTATGTTTGTGTGCCTATTTATATTATGTTTTTATTTGTATGCTCCCTATATGATGTAATACACCTAGTTAACATTTTATGTTGTTAGATTACCAACTCTTCTAGAATAAATAATGTTTGAAGGTATTTGCATGGTTATTTTTAAGAGATGCAAGTAATTGGTGACTACTAAGAGAGTATCTCTATTAGGTTATGGGTCAATTTTTATTATAGCAAGTTTGTGTCACCTATGTTGTAGGAGTTTCAATTATTTGTTTGTAATTGAATTTTATGCCCTCCACTAGATCAAGTGCATGTGATAATCTTTTACCTTTTGATCCTAAAATTGGAACAAGAGAGTGGAAACGGATAGACAGATTGGCCTAAGAAGCAAAATATCTAGAAGCTCAATTTAGGAAGTTAGAAGAAGATGTTGCTAATACTTCCAAAATTGTGTAAAAGATTGGTAGGCATGAAAGCAACGAAAGTTGGAAAGTACACAAAGATGAGAGACAAAAAAGTGGAAAACACTCATTTTAAGCCATAATGTGATCATGTTATTCTTATTGAAATATGGTAAGCAACTACAGATTACACCATTGCACAGGAACAACAAAAGCATATAATAATATATTGATGATTTCTTGATGTTTTACATTACATCACAATGGATTTTTAAAGCCTTATAAATTCCCGTGAACTAACTAATAACTTATTTACGGGAATGTAACTTCCTGAGAACTAACTTATTTATCTACTTACTAACATTTATTTATTTAACAATGTAATACTATGACTATTATGCCAACATTCCCCCCCTTATTACATTGTTCATGTAATAGTACCAAGGGACCCCCTTGAATGCTAATATACTCAACAAAGCTGATTACATAATATGAATACATATTTTATAGAAGATCTTGTCCCAAAGAAAAAATCCTAAACTAAGCAGGGCTCCATCATGTTGTCTTGTCTACCATTAGAAAGGTGTAGCTTTGAGCTATGTTCTTGAGCTCTTTAGTCCTGAACTCTCAAATCACATATTCTTGAATTATTCAACAATGATCCCTAAGAGATACAACAGATCTCTACCATTGTCTAGTGACCGCGAAAGTGTATAATTCTTGATCATATACTCTTCAAGCTCACTGGACAACAATCCATATTAAGCTCAACACCAAATCCCAAACCTGTCTCCAAAACAAAATCTTCACAAAACATATATTCTTCAAATCCGTCAGAATCAACAAGGAGACGCAAAACAACCAAAACCAAAAATGCTTCTCATGCAAAGCTTCATCTCAAAGAGAGAAGCTAACTTGAGATGATGGAAATTCCTCCATCCTCTGATGCCGCCTGCCTCCAATGGACTGTTAAAACTTCTCTGCCATCCTTGCACTCACTGTTCTCAATTTTGAATAGACCTTGCCTACAAGAGATCCTAAAATAAGACTACACAAAGCATCTCTAGAAACTTTGATATTCAAGAATGATCCCAATATATGAATTTGTGTATCAGTGATCACAATTCTTGTCCTCGTTGAATTCTCAATAGCAAACTTTGTCTTTCCACCTTTCCCAGTTAACCTACCAATTACTCAAGAAAGATGCTCTCCTCAGAGTGTTTTAACATCCTTAATCTCAAATGATTCTACATATAGTTCATCCAACCTCAAAAGTACAATGGCATCAGGTACATCAAAACCAAGCATATATGCATAGACAAAATCAGCAATTTTTTGGAGGTTACTAATTTCTGGGGTGTCTAGTCATGTCTTCAATTCAACTCTATGGGCCTTAATATTCATCCGAATGTCAATCTTCGTCTATTCATAAATAGGAGTGTAAATTTCCATCCAAATTTTCTTTAGAGGTGTAAAACAATGAGGTGGAACAGACACTTTCTGAAACTCGGGGTGCCCGCCGGATCTTTCATAAGCAGTCAATGGTTCAAATTGTGGCTTTGTAGGGGCAATGCTTAAAGCTCCATGGTGAGAATCAAGATTCCAAGTGGTACTCTGGGAATTTGTTTGTTCAACTACCATAGCTTCAGGCTCATTTGGCAATGCTTTGTCCATCTTATTGGCAGTTATGTGCTGACACTGGAGACTAGTTTCTTGTGGTACTAATATTTTTTGGTTCTTCGATCCTCTTCATAGCCAATATCACCACATATGCATCCATCATGGAAATGAAGTAAAAAAAATCAATGGAGTTTTCTTTAATGCCCAACACTGAATATAAATGATTTCTATCAACTTCCACTATTGTGGCACTTGGCAACCATAAGTGGCAAATATATATGGCATTTGGTAAAGAAAAATGAACAATAAAGATGCACCCTAAACCTCTAAAAGAAGCAATAATTGTTAATCCATATTAAAATAAAACTACCCACACTTGACTAGCGTAAATGCCCAGCGTAAATGCCCATATGTTCTACATACCAATTGTCCACTTTAACGCCTCAAATGGACACAACAAACTGATGCCTTCCTCACATTTGGACGCAGTAAACTAATGCCTTCCTCACATTGCACAAGGCTCTGATACCATATTGAAATATGGTAAGAAATTACAGATTACATCATTGCACATGAACAACAAAAGCATATAATAATATATTGATTATTTCTTGATGTTTTACATTACATCACAATGTCTTTTTAAAGCCTTACAAATTCCCGTGAACCAACTAATAACTTATTTATGGGAATGTAACTTCCTGAGAACTAACTTATTTATCTACTTACTAACATTTATTTATTTAACAATGTAATACTATGACTATTATTCCAACAATTCTTACAAAGTTTGCACATGATGGCTCTCTAACACTTGAGCTATAACATACTCATGTTATAACGCAATCACATTATAAGAAATTTTCATTGTATAAAATATTAATATTTAAAACAAAAATGTGTTGTGTAGCAATGCATTCTGTAATGAAAACATAATCTCATTGAATTATAACCTAATCAAGTTACAATGTGATCACACTCTCCAAAATCAAAATTTAAAGTACCACCTCTAAATCTTGGATTTCAAATCCTAAGGATTGGACCTATAAAATGGCTTACACAATCCATGTTTAAAAGAAAACATAAATAAATGTAAAATTTTTGCCACAATCAACACTGTATTTAATTAGGAGATTATATAAAAATGACACTATGACAACAAGATAGTTTTTATCTATCTAACCATATAATTTTGTATAATATAGATAAATTATGATTTTGATATTTATTTATTTTTAATGTCTTCATATGCTCCAAAACATGTGTAATATGATTTTAGCACATAGATATTGATCCATTCATCCAATTTTAAAAAAAAAAAATCCCACCTCCCATGCTTCATTCTATGCAAATTGAAAAAAATGACTTTTTTAAAAATTAGAGAGGAGGATGCTCAATGTTATGTTTTCTAGGATGGGTCCACTTTAATATTTAATAAATTATATATTCATTATAAATTATGAAAATATATGTCACATGTTGCATGATCTTAACTAACTTTTTATCAAAGGGTTTGTAAAAACACTTAATGAAAATAAAAAAGGCAAATCGTGTCTAATTCTATATTATATTTCACTAATAAGAATAAGAGCACTGTGGTATGCTCTCACTATTTGACCCACTTAAATTTAACAATATAAAAGATAATATAATAGAAACTAGATTCAAAATGTTATATTTATTAAGCCCACGAGGTGTAGACTAGACAATTAAGTCACTCAAAGATATATATAATGGTTGTAGGTTCAAATTCCCAACTTCAACCACTACATGAGCAAGGGAAGTTCCTTTGGTTGGATATTATAGGTGTTGCATTATGAGGACCTCACAAATGGGGTCCTGACTAGTTCTAATTCCTTTGTATCAAAAAAAATGTTACAATTATTATTCATAAGGATAAGTGCATGGAAATGGGGGACAAAAGGGGGATCAAAAGTGGCCACATTTTTTTCCTAAAATCAACTAAAACTGAACTTGGGTGAGTAATTCAAGATGTTTACACTCAAAATTTGAAGACATGGTAAGAACAAAAATTGTAGTACTCTGAATCTAGTTTCTAAACTACTAAATATTTTTCAAAACGGTTAAGTTTGAGAGGGTGAAATTCTAGTAACACACAAAAGTGTTCCTATTCTTATCATTAAAATATAACATAGTGTTTGGTGTGCACCACCCTTTTTTTGTTGCATACGTTAATTTTATAAACTAGTTGAAAGAAATATAGTTAAAAGTGAGTACTACAAGTTGTTTATTATTTTATCTTTTTTAATTGAATATATATTTTGTAATAATTTTTTGAAATGGATGCATCCTAAAAACTATATCACTAAGCATGCACATCACATAAATTACACAAAAATAATTGAAAATGTAATTTTTCTTAATGTGTAGAGAATAAAGTGTAGAACAATCCTATTTTTTTTTTCAAAATTGGATAAGTGGGTTAAAATTTATAAACAAAATTCAATACATATTTATTGGAGGAACATGGAGACACACTTCAAAGATAATAAAATTAAATACCATAACTTATTTAAAATAATAAAAAAATTATATGGATAGAAAGCTAAGAAGTAGCTTGTCATTTTGGTGGTAAAATTTTGATGAAAAAAATGTAAATTTGATGAGGCTTTCAAATTAATTGTTTTATTTTGAAAACAAAAAATTAGGAGCTAAAAGGGATCTCCAACCCTTATGCTTGGAAATCTAAGCATAAATGGGTGGGATCATAAAAAATTAAATTCAAGTCAATATAAATGCATACACATTATATAATATAATGCGTACATGTTATACTTTGTAAAATTAATACAAAAATAAAGTGATCATATTATGTTTGCATTGAATTTTACAAAAAATCAATTATGTTTGCACTGAATTTTGTAAAAAATCAATTATTTTTGCATTGAATTTTGCAAAAATTCAATGCAAACATAACACACTCATGTCATGTTTGCATTGACTTTGCAAAGTATAACACATATATGTTATAGTGGGTATGTGTCATGGCACATATGAATTTTACATAGCGTGTATGTGTTTGGCCAAAAAATCAAGTTTGGCCACTAAATTGTCCCCCATTTCCATGCACTTAGCTATAATGTATCTTTGAATTTTAAGTGTATGCATCTTGAGTTATTTTTAAAAATTCATGTTTAACTACTTCTAGGGGAAAAAGGTATCCACTTAATACCCTCTTTTGGTCCATCATCTTCATGCACTTACCATAGTATTGATAGGAAAGATTAGAGCCTCAAGACAACATAAAGAAAAAAAAGTGAAAACTGAGTAAGAGAAAGGAGAGACCTCTTATGGGGGGTTTTCAAAGCTGAAGCCAAGATTGCAATTTAGCCTTATGATGGTGATATAAGTATTGAGAAGTTTAATCAATGGGTTTCTCAATTGGAGGTATATTTTAGTATTCATAAACTTAATATCTAAATAAACACATCTTGTTTGATAGATTAAAGATCTTCTAGAATTCCCCTACATGGTGTCAAAGTTATGCATATTCCTTGGGAATTCTAAAAGGACCACTAATTTTCAAGTGGATTATTTAAAGGGTTTTCTTGAAAAAATAATTTTACCTTATTTTTCACAAAGTAATGGTGATGCAATGGCATAAAATGAGGTAAATGAAATGAAACTTAAGTGTTCAAGTGTACACTACTAAGTTTATGAAGAGACGTGTTCACCTTGGGAAAGATGTTATGAAACATGAAGTTTTGATGAAACACATAGGTGGATGGTTTGGTCACCTAAGGAGGCTTGTTTTGATGGCCAAACCCCAAGATATTAATGAATCATCTGCCTAAGCACATTATTTGAATCTAGATAAGAAGGAGAGCTCTTCCTACAAACAAAAACTATAAGGTGAAGAGAAACAACAAGGTTGTGAGAATAATAACGATAATAGAAAGGGAAAAGGAAAGGAGTATGTCACTACGACTCTTCATCCAAGGGGGAAAGATAAAGGGGAGTATAATTTTTATCATTGTGGGAAAGATGGTAATTCAAAAGAAAGATGCTAGAATTTGCATCTAGGGTTGTCACTTTCATGGATCAAGAATGATAAAGGCAAGAATGTTGCATATGTGAGTAAAGGGATGGAAATCAAATGCATCTTTGAGGTAGATGAGAGATTGTCATATACCATAATTTGCAAGGGTGTTCTTAGGATGTGTGATTGCTCTTATGATGAAGAGGATATCACTAAACTCTTCCACATCAATATACAAGTGAAAGGTAAGAAACTAGATGTTATATTTGATTCATGTTTAAAAGAAAACCTCATTTCATGTAAGTTGGTTGGTAAACTTGGTTCAAATATTTCAAATCATCCTCATCCACTTTTTAGGGTTGTTGAAACAAAGAGTGGATATGATATTGGAAAAGCAATCCTTGTTGTATTTTGGACTTAATGCATAGTTTAAAGATGAAATAATGGTAAATGTCATACCTTTAGATGTTTCTAGTGTCAATTTTTTGAGCCCTTATCTCTATAAAAGAGATGTTGAATTTAGGATAAGCAATTAGTATAAACTTTATTTCCTGAAAGAGCACTTGTATTTTGAATTATTATGTTAGAAATTTCAAGGTCACCATATGGTAAGTACTTCATGATTCAAGAAGATAATCAATACAAGTGGAAATATTATTCCCTTATCGAGATATATAAAAGGATAATAACGAGTTGTGATTAGAGAAAAGTTGTTTCATGAGCCCAAGGGACTACACCCTTTTGGAGGTAATGCGCAAAAGGTTTATTTCATGCCTTATAAATCTTGCTTGAGTCATGTACCTTTTAGTTTTTGTACTATGTTTGGATTAGTCAAGAAGATGGAACCTATAAGGGTTAGATCATATTAGATTAAGACATAATTGAACTTGAAAATGTTGTTTATAAAATAGGTCATGTTGAATTCCTCTCTTGTTGAAACCTTGAGATTTTGGGAAAAAAACTCTTTGTTAAGAAGGTATGATCTAAAACATAGGCCTAAAATGTTGGACCATTGGGATCATGTATTGTATTATTAGTAATTTGAGATTGTCCTATTCATGATCTTCAAGAGTTTGTTTCTTTTCAATGTGATATGGTGCATAAGGAATTGTTGTTATTAACACTTTCATCCTTACACTCTCAATTAATGAACCTTATTTGTGGCCTCTATTTTTTTAATGTATCTAGTTCATTCTTGGTATCACTTCATCTTCTAAAACCAATCTTAGTTTTTGTCACATCTTTGACCCCTAATGTAGCTCTAGTTCTTCATGTTTTCCTTCACCCGAGTTAAGGTTTAATAGTATTTATGTTTCCTAATTCATGAAATTTACTTTCTCAGAATTTATTTTCAAAAAAAAAAATTTAACAAATCTTCTTAAACCTAAAATAGGATTATTTGTTGTTTCATTCATCACCCTACAAGTCCCCCTTTATCTGGTTGGCTTCATTACCTTTAATAACTCTACTAGGTCTACCTCTTTGTCATGTTTTATTCATATTAAATAAACATTTTCATAATTGAAAGGAATGGACATAACATCCTTATTAATTCTATTTTATAATTAATTATTTTGCAAGGTTCTAACATAGTGGGCCCCACCTTATGCTTTTGCTTTCTTCTCCTATATCTCGAATGATGTATTATGTTGTTAATATATAATTAGGTCTATTTCACTAAAAAAATTCTTGAAGACCTTTTTAGCAAGATTAAATTTTTGAAGTCTTTGAATCGGTAAAGCTTTAAAGCTAGTAAATTGTAATTATTTAATACCAATGTGTGGCTAGCATATATCATTTTAAAAGGTATTTTAATAGATTTCAAATCTTTCTTGGGTAATTTTCTAGTTCATTTCAAATCCATTCTAATCATTGGGTAGAAAATGTGTTATTTTAATTGTTGCATGTGTTGTCATTGATGCCAACAGAATGTTGATTAGTGATGTCAGAAGAGTAAGTGATCAGAAGTGTTGAGAGGTGGAAAGCATAATGATGTGCATATGTTGTCAAAGGAGTGATGATCAGAGGAGTAGACAAAGGAGTGATGATCAAAGGAGTAAACAAAGGAGTGATGATCAAAGGAGCAGACAAAAGAGTAGTGATCAGAGGAGAACACAAAGGAGTGATGGTCAGAGAAGTTGTGAGGTGAAGTATATGATGATGAAAGTCATGAGCATGTTGTTGGATTAGTATAATCTGTACACAGTTGTACCTTATCTTTTGAAGTTCATGGACTATTGAAAGTTGTCAAGTTGAAGGATATGTTGACATGAAGAATTTGTGGTTTCTTGTTTTTGATGAAAAGAGTTGTGATTGTTGTCTATGGTGTTGTGAATGTCACATTTATTATTTCTTTCTGAAAAGCATTGCATGAGGTATGAAGGAAAGTGTACAAGGTTTTAATTGTCGAAGGCATAAGAAATTATACTAAAGGAGATTAGAAGATTGTACTACATTCTATCATAGATAGAGATATGGCCTTGCGGTTTTGAGGTTAGATAGAGATAGATATGAAGTTTGTGTGATCCTAATTTTAGAGCATAAGAGTTATCGTAGAGCATTCAACAACTAGTAGAGTGAAGACAATGGTACAATATTGTTGCAGTCACAAAGGGACAATATAATGGTTTGTATTTCTCCACACTTGAAGATATGATCTTGCAGCTTGAAGGATAGTTGGTTACAAATAAGAGGTATGATATATTCAAGGTTTGAATGATACAATATACTAGAGAGGTTCTTCAGAGTTAGCAGAGTAAGGAAAAATCATATTACTAGTTAGGGTTGTCAGAGGGAGAAAGTAAAAGCCACCGCATTTCACTGCACTACAATATTTCACTTTACTATTTGGAAGATATGTTCATATGGTCTATATGTTTACTCAATTTAAGTTTAAAGTGTTGTGGAGTACTGCAAGTATGATTTTCAATGTTCTATATCAGGACAATGTAATCAATGTATGCAAAGGATATCGACATCAGAGTTTGTTTGTTTGCACCAATAGGAAGAAGCATAAACTAGAGAAAGGAATGTATGAGAAGATATTATTGTTGCAACTATGGGTTGAACCGGTGTTGTCATTGATGTCAACATACTCATGTTGCATTAATGAGAAGGATTGGATGAGCTGTGTGCTGAGGATATTGAGAAAATTAGTCTCAATCAAGAATAGTGAAGAACAGTGATGATAACAAGGTAAAAGTCCAAGATAAGTTGAGGATCAAAGGATACGGTTTAAAGGGTTTGTAGATATAGGTCTTGAGATGTTGTAGTCAAGTTTTTAGGGATCCGCATGAAGATCTGAAGAAGTTATGGTCGCTCAAGTAGAACCGGTTTTGACAAGTGCTAAGTGGTGACAGAGTGAGACAAATAGGTCCAGTAAGGTCCGGTAATGCATTATCCCACTCTGCAGATTTAAGGAAGTGTTTAGGATGTCCTTGTGAAGTGTCAAGTAGATCAGTTTGTCGTTTGATGGTCTGAAAGAACCTATTCCTTTGTGACAGTGATGACAGACTGTGTTCTTGAGGTTCTGGATGTAGGAGAGAAGGATTTCAGTAAGTAGAGGAAGTGCAGATGTTCCTGGTGATTCAAGAAAGCTTGTAAAGGTCCTTGGATTATGTTTAGTTCATGTTGATGGTCCGCATTAGAATTGGAGCCTAGAATTGAAGAAATACTTTCGGATGAAGGTGTTCTTTCTATGACTGGCCGACGGGATGAATTATACACCTTGCGAATGTTCTTGTGGTTGCTTGCCGACTTAGATGTTTGTTCCTAAGTTGATGTCATGTATAAATAAAGGTTTGCGAAGTCATTTCAAGTGTGTATTTCATGGAGATGAGTGTGTGGTAGCGAGGAGAAGAGCAAAAGGAAGAGCAGAAGGATTTGGGCTTTAATGGAACTGATTCAAGCATGGTGACAATGCTATTTACCAATTCAAGTATGTAATACTCATTTATTGTAGATAGTGTGTCTCTTATAGGTAGTGAGCCTCTTGTGAGCAGTGTGCTCAGGCAGTGAGCCCTAATTGGCATGTGCCATCTTATTCTTTCTATTCTTCTAACAGAGAATAATATCTTGGGTTAGTCACCCCGTGGTTTTTCCCTTAACTGGGTTTTCCACGTCAAAATCTTGGTGTCTCATGTGTAGATGTGTTTCTTCTCTTGGTTAATTACATTAAGTTTTCATGATTGATTTATTGTTAATGCTAAGTGAATGCAAGTGTTAAAAGAAGAAAGTTTTTGGACAACTGATTCACCCCCCCTCTTAGTTGTCTGCCCTAAATCTAACAATTGGTATCAGAGCCAAGTTCCTCTGAAAGGAGCTTAACCGCTTGAGGAGATCGAGGATGTCGTCCTACAAGAAGGATAGTCTGAAGTTCGATGGAACTAACTTTGCTCTTTGGAAAGGTCGCATGGAATGTCACTTGTAGTGCATGGGATTTACATACTGGTCCATGGTCACAAAGGCTTATGTACCTCCATAGGGTGGTCCGACAACCCTAAATGAAATCACATATGCTGAAAACAATCTGCGAACCAAAGAGGCTCTTTTAAGCACATTATCTGACTCAGAACTCTCTAATGTTATTGGTCTACTAACTACCTTTGAGATTTGGAAGAAATTGGAACTTTTGCATGAAGGAGACCAATTTGTTAAATGTGCAAGATTACAGAGTCTAAAAGGGAAATTTGAAAGACTGAAAATGAGAAATGATGAAAATATTACCTCTTTTATGCCAAGAGTGAATGAACTAGTTTGTGGAATCAGAAATGTAGGTGGAACCCTAAGTGAAGATGAGATCGTTGGCAAAGTTCTCAGATCCCTTCCTGAGTCTTATAAAATCAAAGCTTTTGCAATCGAAGAATTTAGAGCTCACAAAACAGTCACAAGGGATCAATTGGTTGGTAAGCTAGCTGCTTTTGAAATGGTCAAGTTTGGAGATGATCCTCCAAAGACTGAATCTGCATTCAAAGCAAGTGCCTTGGTAAAAGGAAAACAAAGGTTTGATCTGGGAGAAAACTCTTCAAGGAAATCATCATGGTATGAAAATGCAAGAAAAGACTTGGAAGAAGAAGATGATGAAACTGCTCATCTTGAGGCTCTTATTGCAAAAAGACTACCAAGAGGATCTAGTAAGTATGAGGGAAGATTGCATTTTAATTGTTTTAACTACAATAAGATTGGTCATTTTGCATCAAGGTGTCTAGAAAGATTTTCTAGGTGAAATAGTAATAGACCAAGATTCCAGAAGAATTGTTACTATGCTCATGAAGGAGATGATGAAGGAGTAACAGATGATGAATCAGAGAAAGAAGACAAATCCAGAAGTGACTGGGTGTTTATTGCCATCAAGGAAGAAGATCCAACACCCTATGAATCCATAAATCATAAATCCCTGGCTGCCCAAGTTGAAGAAAAGGATGATTGGGTCATTGACAGTGGCTGCTCTCACCACATGACAGGTGACAAAAACAAGTTCATAGATTTGGAAAGGTATGAAGGAGGAGTGGTAAAGTTTGGTGATAACTCTGTAGGTAGAATCAGAGGTAGAGGAACTATTTCTTTTGATGGAAAGAACAAAACTGGTAATGTATTATATGTTGAAGGATTGAAACACAATCTTCTCAGTGTGGGACAGTTGGTGGACAAAGGCTATGATCTCATATTCAAGAATGGAAAGTGCAAAATCTTTGAAAGTTCTGGAATAGAGATTGCATCAGGTACCCAAACAAAAGGTAACATCTTTCACTTAGCTGGTACTGCTAAAAGTTGCTTATTTGTTCAAATTGATCAGAGTTGGTTATGGCATAGAAGAATGTGTCATGTGAACTTTGATAATATTATCAAGATAAGTAATACTTAGGCTGTAAGAGATCTTCCAAGATTGGTAAAACCTACAAATAGTTTGTGCAAAGAATATCAGTTGAGAAAACAAAGCAGAATCTCATTCAAAAGCAAGGAACAATCTTCTACCGGATTATTAGACTTGGTTCACACTGACTTATGTGGTCCAGCAAGAATTAGGAGTGTGCAAGGTGATAGATACTTCATGTTGCTAATTGATGACTATTCCGAGATGATCTGGGTAACCTTTCTGAAATAAAAATTAGAAGCTCTTGAGAAATTCAAAATATTCAAGGCTATGGTGAAAAAGAGACTGGATTAAAATTAAAGTGTTTGAAGTCTGATAGAGGTGGAGAATTCACATCCGGTGAGTTCATAAACTTTTGTGAGAAACATGGAATAAAGAGACAGTTGTCTGCCCCTAGAACTCCACAGCAGAATGGAGTTATTGAGAGAAAGAACTGGACCATCCAGGAAGCATCCAGGACCATGATGATGGAAGAAAATGTTCCTCAGATCTATTGGAGAGAAGTTGTCAGCACTACAGTCTACACTCTCAACCGAGTTCAAATTATAAACTATACCAGTAAGACTCCTTATGAACTCTAGTTTGGCATAACTCCCACTATGAGATACTTTGGAGTTTTTGGTAGCAGATGTTACATTAAAAGGGATGAAGATCTAGGAAAGTTTGATGCTAGAAGTGATGAAGGAATATTCTTGGGTTATTCTACTCAAAGCAAAGCATACCAGTGTTACAACAAGAGACTGAGAAAGATTGTAGAAAGTATAAAAGTGAAGGTTGATGAAGAAACTGAAAGACCCTCAAGAATTCTTGAACATGATGAAGATGATCAGAATGGTGTTCAGATTCAAGGTATCCAAGTCTCTTCTGAGAAACAAAGTCAAGTTGATCCAGTAAGACAGGCAGAAGAGATAAGTCTCAATGAGACTGATCAAGACTTAGAAGTGCAAGAGACTCCCAAAATTCCAAGGTATGTAACTCTAAACCACTCTGAAGATCAGATCATAGGTGACAAAAGCAAAGGGGTGCAAACAAGGAGGAGAATTGCTCAAAATTCAGATGAGTATTGTCTAATTTCATAGATTGAACCTAAGACAGTAAATGAAGCCTACAATGATGAAAACTGGACTAAGGCAATGGAGGAAGAACTGATGCAAATTGAGAAGAATCACACTTGGGATCTTGTTCCCAAACCAAGAAACAAAAATGTGATTGGAACCAAATGGGTCTTCCGGAACAAATTGAATGAAGCCGGTGAAGTAATCAGAAACAAGGCGAGATTAGTTTGCAAAGGTTACTCTCAAATAGAAGGAGTTGATTTTGAAGAAACTTTTGCTATGGTGGCAAGAATTGAAGCAGTCAGATTATTTCTTGCATTTTTTGCCTTCAAGGATTTCAAGGTGTATCAGATGGATGTCAAATCTACCTTCCTAAATGGTAATTTGGAAGAAGAAGTGTATATTGACCAACCAGATGGATTTCAATTGTCTGATCATAGTGACATGGTCTGTAAATTAAAAAAGGCACTGTATGGACTGAAGCAAGCCCCAAGAGCCTAGTATGAAAGATTGGATAAGCATCTCTTGAAGATTGGTTTCAATAAAGGTACTGCTGATAGTAATTTGTATTTCAAAATTGATCATGAAAATATCTTAATTGTTGAAGTATTTGTTGATGATATCATTTTTGGAGGAAGAGATAGTATGTGTAAAACTTTTGCAATTCAAATGAAAAGTGAGTTTAAGATGTCAATGCTTGGAGAAATGAATTTCTTTTTGGGTCTACAAATTACTCAAACAAAGAAAGGAATCTTCATCTCTTAGTCAAAATATGTGAAAGAATTGTTGAGGAAATTTGGGATGGAAGACTCAAAGCCAATGAACACTCCAATGGCAACCGGATGCAAGTTGAGCAAAGATGATGACTCTCCCAAGGTTGATCAGACAAAATATAGGTCAATGATTGGAGGACTGTTGTATCTCACTCAAACTAGACCAGATATTATGCAGGCTATTGGTCTTGTTGCTAGATTCCAAGCTGATCCTAAAGAATCTCATGTTATGGCAATCAAGAGGATTTTAAGATATCTAAAGGGGATAGTTGAGTATGGTCTATGGTATCCTAGAGATCATGATTTCTCTCTTCATGCATATACAGATGTAGATTGGACAGGAGATGTGGATGACTGGAAGAGTACTAGTGGTGGAGCATTCTTTTTGGGAAAAAGATTGGTTTCTTGGCTAAGCAAGAAACAAGAGGCAATATCTCTGTCTACAACTGAAGCAGAATACATTGCAGCAGTAGGTAGTTGCACTCAAATCTTATGGATGAAGCAGATGCTAAGAGACATTAAAGTAGAATATGAGGAGCCTATCACAATTTTCTGTGATAATTCAAGTGCAATAAATATTTCTAAGAATCCAGTGTTGCATTCTAAGACCAAGCACATATCTATCAAGTTTCACTTTCTGAGAGAGCAAGTGAACAAGGATGAAGTCAGATTGGAGTATGTGCCCTCCAAGGATTAGATTGCAGATATCTTTACTAAACCTCTTCCCAAGGACTCTTCTGAGTATCTCAGGGAGAAGTTAGGGGTTATTGCCCCTCCGGTGATGAACTAGGATGCACTAATGTGCATCAGTTCGGTGGATATCACAGTCATATCTTGTGGTCCAGATTGGTGTTGGGGAGCTGCTACTCAAGGGGAGCAGCAGGTGTGATTATAAAGTTGCAAGTATGAGACCTTTGCCATTGATGTCAAAGGGGGAGAGAAGACATGTGAAAAACAAGTGGTTAATGATCAAAGGGGGAGCAATACAAGAAGAGAAGACATGTGAATAGTTGTTGTTGATAGGGGGAGCTATGACAGTAAGGAGAAGTTCTTGTCTTGATGGTTTTTCACATAATATGTTTCCATCAATGACAAAGGGGGAGATTGTTGCAAGTATGGGTTGAATCGGTGTTGTCATTGATGTCAACATACTCATGTTGCATTAATGAGAAGGATTGGATGAGCTATGTGCTGAGGATATTGAGAAAATTAGTCTCAATCAGGAACAGTGAAGAACAGTGATGATAACAAGGTAAAAGTCCAAGATAGGTTGAGGATCAGAGGATGCGGTTTAAAGGGTTTGTAGATATAAGTCTTGAGATGCTGTAGTCAAGTTTTCAGGGATCCGCATGAAGATCTGAATAAGTTATGGTTGCTCAAGTAGAACTAGTTCTGACAAGTGCTTAGTGGTGACAGAGTGAGACAGATAGGTCCACTAAGGTCCGGTAATGCATTATCCCACTCTGCGGATTTGAGGAAGTGTTTAGGACGTCCTTGTGAAGTGTCAAGTAGATCAGTTTGTGGTTTGAAGGTCTAGAAGAACCTATTCCTTTGTGACAGTGATGACAGACTGTGTTCTTGAGGTTTCAGATGTAGGAGAGAAGGATTTTAGTAAGTAGAGGAAGTGTGAATGTTCCTGGTGATTTAGGAAAGCTTGTGAAGGTCCTTGGATTATGTTTAGTTCGTGTTGATGGTCCGCATTAGAATTGGAGCCTAGAATTTAAGAAATACTTCCGGATGAAGGTGTTCTTTCTGTGATTGGCTGACCGGATGAATTATACACCTTGCGAATGTTCTTGTGGTTGCTTTCTCACTTAGATGTTTGTTCCTAAGTTGATGTTGTGTATAAATAAAGGTTTGCGAAGTCATTTCAAGTGTGTATTTCGTGGAGATGAGTGTGTGGTAGTGAGGAGAAGAGCGAAAGGAAGAGCAGAAGGATTTGGGCTTTAATGGAACTGATTCAAGCATGGTGATGATTCTATTTACCAGTTCAAGTATGTAATACTCATTTATTGTAGACAGTGTGTCTCTTGTAGGCAGTAAGCCTCTTGTGAGCAGTGTGCTCAGACAGTGAGCCCTAATTGGCATGTGCCATCTTATTCTTTCTATTCTTCTAACAAAGAATAATATCTTGGGTTAGTCACCCCATGATTTTTCCCTTAACCGGGTTTTCCACGTCAAAATCTTGGTGTCTCATGTGTAGATGTGTTTCTGCTCTTAGTTAATTACATTAAGTTTTCGTGATTGATTTATTGTTAATGTTAAGTGAATGCAAGTGTTAAAAGAAGAAAGTTTTTGGACAACTAATTTACCCCCCCTCTCTGTTGTCTGCCCTAAATCTAACAATTATAAAGTCATATAATATTTTTGTATGAAACACATGATGTTATTTAGTCTCTCCAGTACTGCTTTAGGTCTAGAGCTAATGCATGAGAGGATAAGTGTTTGCTGAGCTGACATGATATACATAAATGATTGTGCTATGTGTTTGGAAGTGTGTGCCAGTTTTGAGATGGGTGCTGAGGTAAAATAGGCTCAATTATCACTTGTTTTGAACCATATAATGGAATTTGAGTCCTATATCACCGCAAATGATTTGGTAACCGACAATGATAGGTCATTACACGTTTCATCGTGGCTGACAATGGTAGAGTTTTGGAGACATACAGAGCATATAAATAAAAGAAAAAGTTTTTTGCAAAGGTAAGAATGTGTGTGTGTGTGAGCGAGGAGCATGTGCAAATGTGAGAATGAGTGTACATGTGTGTGTGAAGAAGATAAATGATCTGGAAGTTGAGAAGGAAATCTAAAGACTATAATGCATGATTCATAACAGAGGTTATGTTGTAGTGTGTTGCAAAAGTGTGTTGAAGGTAGCATAGTCATTTGAGTGGAGGTGTTGCTATGGAGGTTATTGAACCAAAAGAATCTGTCAAGTGTTTTGGTGCAGAGGTTGGAGCCTCTTCTTGTGAGTATTGTTAGTGTTGTAGCACTTTAGGGAGTTGTAGTTTCCTTTGGGTTGGAGCCCATATAACTGTGTATTAGGGAGTTGTAACTTCCATTGGGTTGGAGCCCATAGAACAATGTATCAGAGAGTTGTAGCTTCCTTTGGGTTATAGCCCGTAAAATCTGTTATAAACCTATTTTTGTTTGCTAGGTTGGATTTGGATAGTAGATCCAAGTAGCTTGCTCACTATGGTTTTTCCGTTCTAGGGTTTTCCATGTAAATCTAGTGTTATGGCTATGTGTTTGTGTGACTGTGTTTTGATTTACATAGTTTGCTTTACTAAGGCAATAGAAAGATTTGGTCGATAAAGTTGAATTAGATTAAATTGTGGAATCTATTGATTCACCTCCCATCTCAGTATATCAGAGTGTTCTAACAATTGTTATCAGAGCTAGGTTCCTTGGTGCAGCCTAACAACTGAAGGTAGATCCTCGAGTAGAACAGATGGCTCAAAGAGAGTCATCTTCTTCTAATAAGGCACCCCTATTTGATGGATCCAACTATAACTTCTGGAGTGTAAGGATGGAATCTTCTCTCACCTTTCTAGGGTATGATGTTTGGAGAGTTGCAATGGATGCTTATACTAAACCCGTTCATCCTATATTACAGATTTAGATGAGAAGAAGGCCCATGAAAATAATGCTAAATCCAAGAATGATATATTAAGTGGTCTAACAAATTCAAAGCTTGTCAAGTTAGTGCAGTGTAAAATGACCAAGGAGATATGGGATAAACTCAAAAATCTCTATGAAGGAAATAATAGTGTAAAGCAAGAAAGATTACAAACTTACAGAGCAATGTTTGAGAATCTAAGAATGAAAGAAGAAAACATTGCTAGCTATTTGATCCACATGGATGAAGTGGTCAATGGAATCATAGGGCTAGGTGAAGATTTGTCTGAGTCAGTGTTTGTGAAGAGAGTCTTGAGAACTCTCCCTCATAATTTTGATTCAAAAGTTTTAGATATTGAAGAAGCTAAATATCTGAAGAAACTTACCATGGAAGAGTTGTTTGTTTCCCTCTCAGGTTGTTGTCCTTGATGACAAAAACACAAACTCTCAGTTTTGTGGCACACTCTTAGGTTTGTGGCATAGTGATAGTTGTATCTATATCATGATAGTTAACATTTGGTTGACTTGGTATTCATGATGTTATTCATCTAACATAGAATGGTATTCATGATGTTTAGCATTTGATGCATGAACTCATGTTCTTGATAATGTTCTTGTTAATGCTCATAATGTTGTTCACTTGGAGAGACATCCAACATGTTGGTTGTGGCACTTACTATGTTCTACAGGCAGTTGGTATTTGGCCTGCCATGTTGACAGAGGTTATTGGTTCTATATGGTAATGGTAATGGTATGGTACTATGATGATTTTATTATAGTTGGCACATGCTCTCAATCTCTCACACACAGTTAGCATACATTTGGCACATGCTCTCACATAGTTGACATATAGTTGGCAAATGCTCTTATGATCTCATGATGATACTCTCATGATGACATTATAACAGTATAATCCTTGATGTTTCATTTTGATGCTCATACTATAATCCTTGATGTTCCATTTTTTATGCTCATGATGTTCCACTTTTCTGATGTTGCATGATACTATGATGTATATGGTAAATGGGATCCTTGTTTGTATATATGATCTCCTTGTTTGGTTGAGGCATGCACTTCAAATATATTGATTACAATGAATGTTATGCTCTACATTCAGATATATTAGTTACAGTGAATGTTATGCCCTACATTCAAATATATTGGTTATAGTGAATGTTATGCTCTACAGGTGCATGATAGCATCATTGATTTAATTGGGTATCAAGTGCATGGGATTGGTCATACACATCAAAACATCACTGCATTAAAGGTATTGACTACACTTTATTATGTAAAATTAAGGTATGTGGTAGGGTGATACACATTGATATATGTTTGGCTTAGTTGATATTATGAGTTAGACTATGCATTGGTCTTGGGCATTGACCTTAGTCCTCACGTAGCACATTAGACCAACACAAGATATTGTGATGAGTATTATACTCAATAGCCATGTTTCTATCACCAACACATATTATTTGGTTATTATGATGCTTGAATATTGAGATGCAATATCGACATAATCATTTGTGTTTTTTTTTTGTGTAACACAAAGTGGAAAAAGATAATTGATATCATTTGTGCCCTAATTGTTCATTCAGTTTGCCAAACACAAGATATGTTGTTACAGCCAAGCTAGGTTTTTTTTTTTTGAGAAGGTTGGAAATCTCGATGGAGTGAATGGTATCGGTTGAAGTTGCAGCTAAATGGTCTTCAGTTCACCTTGGTAGATTATCTTCAGATATGTAAAGCAAAGTCGACTTCATTGGTGGTAACATCCTTATGTCGATAACTTTATTTCTTCAGTTCTATTGTTTCGACTTACCTTTATCCTATACATGGTGTTGTTTCTCGGTCTGCTAGTTTATTATATGGGGTTTTAGAAACCATGTTAGCAGGGCATTCTTTGTATTGTCTAAGGTTATCATTTTGTTGTCCATGGTCAAATATTGTTTATCAAGGGTTTGTCTTAATGATTATTCATGGGTATGTGGTATTATGTGGTTGTGTTACCCATAGTTAGGGCTTGGGATTTAAATCTTTTAGCAGATATGTTGAAAGATTTACACACATATTGTGATGTGCATATTTGAATCAACATGAGATATATGTATGTTGTTGTTTGTGTCAACTTATGTGTTGGGATTTCATGTCATGTTTATATGTGCCTTGTATTAAAATGTGTCACATATATTTATATTGTGCAATGTCGACCTTGGAAGAAGTTTTTATTACATAGTTTATTTTGGACAAAATGTTTGAACAATAGTTCTCAGTAAATGTAAAAGGTCAGTTCTGGAAAATAGTTAATGAATGTGATCGGTAGACATTCTATTATGAAACTGCTTTACTCAGTTGTAGACAACAGAAACTGAAATGAGGGTTTGCAAATTTTTCACCCATGGTTAGGGTTTGACAAATGGATTCTACCCTAGGGTTTATCATCATGGGTATTGAGGACAATGGTTTTCTTTTTTTGCAGTTACAGTTTATCAAAACTTTCTCTGTTTCATTGTACAGTATTAATATGATATGTGGTTAAGAACTTGTTGTTACAAGACTCAACTGTGGTTAAAGTTTTTTATTTCAAAGGCTTTGTATAAGGTTGTCATGGGTCTATCCAATTATACATCTGTGACAGTTATTTATGTAGTTGCAAACTGCCTGAGACAATTGAAAAAGTTTAGTTACATTCTTAAACTGTTTAATGAGAGGAAGAAGACCTAGTGAAATTGTATAAAAAGGGCATTATGTAAACATCTATTGTAAGTTTGATGATGAGTGTTAATTGCACTATTATTAAGGTTATATCAATATTTTAAAAGAATATTCTTGAGCTGTTGTATTGATGCTTGAGTCTCAAATAATGAGATAGTCAAGAAGCGAGCTTTAGTGAAACAGAGTAACCCTCTGTATTGTTTCATATTATTCATTGTATTGGTTGAAATAGCCAGTGAGGCACAAACAACCATTGAGGCACAAATAGCCAGTTAGGCACAAACAACTAGTGAGGTAGTGAAATGTATAAGCCAGTGAGTCATTGATGTAAGTCAATGAGACACTTTACTGTAGCTAGTGAGGCAAGATTTTTTGAATAAGCTAGTGAGGCATTTCGTGTGGTTTTTATTCCCCGTGAGGGTTGTCCTCTCAGGACAATATTTGTGTTATGGGTTGTTATTATTACTAATGTGTTTGATCCTCATGTTCATTTGCTTATCATGTGTCATTCAATTTTAAATTTATCCTAAGTTATTTTGGTCTACATGAATACATATTCATCATATATCATTGTTTGAAATGAGATTCTCTACTCACCCTCATTATGGTCAATCAAACTTTACAAGTTAATCTCTATATGTTTGTGTCTGATGTTCATGAGTCAATGTTTATCATAGATTGTTTCATAATATTGTGTTGATGCATTCTTGACATTGATCTGTCAGTTTTAGTGGTCATGATACCTATCTTAACTTAATCAAAGTTGTCATGATGTTCATAGTTAATATGATGTCTCATCTCCATTCAATAGAAGTTTCCTTTGTTTCAAAGTTCTGAAAGATTATTTCAAGGTCTCAAGGTCTTGTTAAAATTAGTATACCACTGATTTACCCCCCTTCTTAGTGGTATTGTACTCCAAAATTGTTAAGGTCCCTCATTTCCAATTAGATGAGAAATGAAGTCCAAGGTACATTCAAAAGAGAAGTTGTTTTCAAAGTTACGAGGAGAGAAGGAACATCTGGTCCACACAATGAGTCTGAGGAAGAAGAAGTAAACTTTGTGAGAAAGCTAAAGAAGGGTTTAATGATGTAGAGTAGGGTGGAGGTTGTCTATATAATCACAACTTAACAAACTTTTCAATTTTGAACCCTATCTTGGTGGGTTTCTCATAAAACTCTTCAACTTCTCCTAGTAGTACTCCAAACAAGGTTTTTCAATCATAACTTTCAGAGAAGACTTCAAACCTAGAACTTGATCACCACTCTAGATACCCTTTATGCTACTTGTCAACATATCCAGATTGTAGGTATAGGTGTTTTGTAACACAAGACTGAAAACTTGACTGTACTGTTTAGCATTAGGCTAATTAGGACAACAAATGGATTTTTTCTCACATAACTTACAGAGCATACCTCAAACCCACAAACTAAATATTGTTTTGAATACCCTTTTGGAATTTTTTCAACATATCCAAAACCTAGGTATGGTTGTTTTGTAACATAAGGCTTTAAAATTGACTGTTCTTCTTGACAAAAGGCCTAATTAGGCTTACTTTAATGGTTCCCAACTAGGTTTTCAAAACCCAAACCCCAAATATTCATAAAAATGGCTCAGATATGTCAAATATGGTATGCCCAAACATTTCCAACCATTACAAACAATTTGTCAAGAGATTTTTACCAACCCTAACTCTTAGGCAGCGTTTATGTCAAAAACATGAAGTTTTCCAACTAGGGCATCAACAAAACTTCACCACTCTTCCTCCCCTACTCCTACAAACATCATGAACAAAAAACCTAACATGTCTACACCCATTCCACTTGGTTCAGGGCTGGTTCATCAGTGGAATGGAAATAACTTCATGGTTTACTATCAAAACTCACAAAATTAAAGGTTTCGAGCAACTTTTGGGAATTTAGCTCTAACTTACTTCAAACCTAATGAAATCAAATGAAACTAATGCAATCAAATAAGGATTCAAATAATCATCAAATCCAATCAATAGTTAAGCACTCGCAGGCCGTACAGGGTTGTGCAAACTATTGTAATAGCAAAAAAAATAGGAAAAGCAGAAAAAATAGGGTATTTTCTATTGTTTGATCACCAAAAACTAACTTCCCAGAGCTTATTTGACTTCATGAGGCTTATTACCCCTATTTACAACTATTCCCCACTACCTTTTGAGTTTCTAACTAATCCAAAGCCTTCTTTCCAACCCGTGACTCTTCATATTCCCTCTTTTTTGCATTTTTGCAACAAAAAAACAACATTTACAAAATTGAATAACTTGATCCCATAACCCTCCTAACAACCTAACCAGGAATCAAATACATGAACATGGTCTTAAATGACCTTATTACATCAAAGACACAAAACTAAAACCAAAAATGATAAAATTGTCTCATAGAGACATGAAATCAACTAGGTGCTCCTGCACCATACTCCCCTGGCAAAATGAACTCAAGTCCCCTTGAGGACAATATTGTGGCAATAGATTCATATTTGATCTTGTTATTCTCTAACCTCCAAGTGAAATCTCTAGTTGGAAACCCCTTCTAATGAACCAAATACTGGAAATATGCATCGTCCCTTGTCTTTGACCTATTCTTCACTTGAAAATGTTGTTCTTCACTTGATGGATACTCTTTGATTCCTCCCTCATCTGAGAATGTTGTCATATATGCTTCTTCATCTACAACCACATCTCCTTCTGCCTTATAATGCACTACCTTCTTCTTCACTCCGCTTGTGTGATTGGACTTGTCCACATTTCTTTGTAACTTATCCTTAACCTCTTCACCTTTGTTGCTCACCTCTTCCATATGTTTGGGCATACCATATTTGACATATCTAAGCCAACTTTGAATGTCCAAAATGAATTCATCCTTGACCTTCAACTCAATATCATTTCCCTCTAAAATCACATGATTCTTCATGTCTATTGTCATAGCATCTCCAAGTTTAGTAGTGGCTGTAAGATTCATGTCCTCCTCTTCTTTTACCTTTATGAACTCCTTTCTACCTACCATCATCACATTAGATCTCATGGTTTGTCCTTCATTCTACTCTTTCAATGGTGTCAAGGTATAAGAGATTCCATCTTTGTCTATCTCATAAGTATTTCTCTTACCATCATACATAGCATACCTATCAAAATGCCAAGGCCTCCCTAGCAAAAAATGGCATACATCCATAGGTAATATATCACACAAAATTCTATCCTTATACCCTCCTATGTTAAACTCCACCCAACTTTGTTCATTCACCAAAACATATTGACCCTCATTCAACCAAGAAACTTTATAAGGAGTAACATGTGGTATCCTAGGCAACTTGAGTTTATCAACCATCTCAATTGAAACCATGTTATCTGTGCTTCCTGAATCAATTACAACTTTGCATACCTTACCCAAGCACTTACAAGTTGTCTTGAAGAGAGACTTTCTTTGTGATGGATCCTTCTCTATCGGTGACTTGATGAGAGTTCTCTTTACCATTAGTGATTCTCCAACTTCTGGAGCAACATGTTGTGATGGACAGTTTACACTCTCATTGTCCTCTTCTTGAACCAATTGAGTCCTTCTTTCTCCTCCATGTGAAGTAGAAGCTTTTCCTTCATTACATTGCCATGCTTGATGTCCAAACTTGTTGCATTGATAACACCTTCCTGTGAACCCACTAGATCCTCTTCCGTGACCTCCAAATCTGCCTCTAAAGCCTGATCTACCACCTTTAAATCCACCTCTTGAATCCACAACTTGGTGTTGGACTTTACTTGTATCCTCTTTGCTCTCATATGACCACCTTGTCTCAGAAAATGACCTTCTCCCTCTTGAATTTCTGCCTCTGCCACTATTTTTCTTATCTTGCCTTCTCTTTATTTTGTCTTTAGCCTTAATTGCCAATTGAAAGCATTCCTCAACCATCCTTGGGTTTGTCAAACTTAACTCATCTTAGAGGTTAAATCTTAACCCATTCATGTATCTTTCCATTATTTCTTCATCCTCTTCTGTATCTGCTCTTATGTTCAACTTATAGAACTCCTCTGTATAAGTTTGCACATCCATCTCCTTTTGCTTGAGATTTTGAAGCCTCTTAAACAAATGAATAGTATAATCAATAGGTTGGAACTTACCTTTGAGTTTAGCCACCATCCTATCCTAAGATGTGATTTTGGACTTTCCTTTCTTTCTCCTTTGACTTTGTACATAATCCCACCAAAGCAAAGCGTGGCCCTTCAATTTTGTCTTGGCCAACTTCACCTTTTTATCCTCTGGCACATCTTCATAGTCAAAATAGTTATCCAATGATCTTATCCAATCTAGGAGCTCTTCACTATCCATCTTTCCTCCATACATAGGTAAATCCATTTTGATCTTGTGATCATCGCCCTTGATTTTTTTTAGGAGTTTTGTTGTCCTCAAGTCATCAGGATCCATCTCTTCCTTGGACCCTTAGGAACGTTCCTCTTCCCCTTTCTCTTCATGGTCACTCACATCACCTGTGACCATATCTCTCTTCTGAATTGTTTCCAGGGAATCAAGCCTCTCTCTCAACTCTCTCATTTGTTTGTCATCTCTATCTTGTTTCTCCTTCAACTCAATCAATTCTCTAGCAATGACATTCCCTTTTAGAGGCATTTTTGTTCTTCTTTCAACTTGATTTTGCTCTTCTTCATATCATACCTATGCTCTAATACCAATTTGATGTAGAGCAGGGTGGAGGTTGTCTATATGATCACAATTTAACAAACTTTTCAATTTTGAACCCTATCTTGGTGGGTTGCTCACAAAACTCTTCAACTTCTCCTAGTAGTACTCCAAACAAGGTTTTTCAATCATAACTTTCAGAGAAGACTTCAAACCCAAAATTTGATCAGCATTCTGGATACCCTTTATATTGCTTGTGAACATATCTAGATTGCAGGTATATGTGTTTTGTAACACAAGACTCAAAATGTGATTGTATCGTTCAACATTAGGCTAATTATGACAACAAATAGGATTTTTCTGGCATAACTTGCAGGGAAGACTTCAAACCACAAACGAAAGATTGTTTTAAATACCCTTTTGGAATTTCTTCAACATATCCAAAACTTAGGTATGGTTTTTTTTGTAACATAAGGCTTTAAAATTGACTATTCTACTTGACAAAAGACCTAATTAGGTTTACTTGAATGGTTCCCAATTATGTTTTCAAAACCCAAACCTCAAATCTTTATATAAATGGCTCAGACATGTCAAATATGGTATTCCCAAACATTTCCAACCATTATAGACAATTTCTCAAGAGATTTTTACCAAACCCTAACTCTTAGGCAGCTTTTATGTCAAAACCATGAAGTTTTCCAACTAGGGCATCAATAAATCTTCACCACTCTTCCTCCCCTCCTCCTGCAAACATCATGAACACATAACCTAACATTTCCACACCCATTCCACTAGTTTTAGGGCTGGTTCATCAGTGGAATGGAAAGAACTTCATGGTTTACTATCAAAACTCACAAAATTAAGGGTTTCAAGCAACTTTTGGTAATTTGTCTCTAACTTACTCCAAACCTAATGAAATCAGATGAAACTAAATGTAACAAAATAAGGATTCAAATCATCATCAAATCTTATCAATAGTTGAGCTCTCTTAGGCTGTACAAGGCTATACAAATTGCTGTAATAGCAAAAACACAGGAAAAGCAGAAAAAATAGGCTATTTTCTATTGTTTGATCACCAAAAACTGACTTCCCATAGCTTCTTCAACTTCATGAGGCTTATTCCCCCTATTTACAACTATTCCACACTACATTTTGAGTTTACAATTGATCCAAAGCATTCTTTCCAACCAGTGACTCTTCATATTCCCTCTTTATTGCATTTTTGCAACAAAAAAACAACATTTACAAAATTGAATAACTTGATCCCATAACCCATCTAACAACCTAACAAGGACTCGAATACATGAACATGGTCTTAAATGACCTTATTACATCAAATACACAAAACTAAAACCAAAAATGACAAAATTGTCTCATAGAGGCATGAAATCAACTAGGTGCTCCTGCACCATTTAAGAAAGTATAAAGGTAACTTATATTTAAAATGTTTTAAATGTGGAAGAGTTGGACATAATGCTTCTAAATGTCCTTTTGGAGAAAATGAAAATATTAGCAAGGGTTTCAAAAGAAGCAACTTCAAAAGGAACCTCCTTTCCAAATAAGACTATAGCTCCTTAGAAGAAGTAGATCACTACTCATCAGATAATGAAAGAGTAGAGTCCCTATTCGTGGCCATGGTAATCTCTAATGTCTCTTACAAGAGTATAGATGAAGAAGAATGTGAATTTGATTTTGAAGATGAACTTATTTTTGCTCTTGAAGACTTGGAACGTGTAAGGAAAGAGAACAAAGAAAAAAGAACAAAAAGCTCTAATTGAAGATAAGACAAATGAATGTACAAGACATGAGAAAGAAATTCTTTCAGTTAGAAAAAATTGGAGAAAACAAAGTCTGGAAATCTGGGTGATCCTAAAGAAGTAGACCTCATTCCAGTCATGCCTCAATGAAGAAGATTTGAAAGACATTTCCATGCAAGACAAATCTTCATAAATAGGTTTAATCATGCATTTTTTTATTATTGTTTTATCTGCAATAAATACGATCATAAGGCTATGGAGTACAAGTCTAGAATTAATAGAAGGAATTTTGTAAGTAGCAATCCTATTACTTCACTAGTGGGTGTCAATGTGATATGTCACATCTGCAACAATGTTGGACATATAGCAAGATATTGAAGAAGTGGATTAGCAAATTTAGATACTCAGATGGCCGATATTATTGAGAAAGATTAGGAGAGTGAAACTTCCAAAAGATAAGAAACAAACAAAGAGGTTTAAAATTCAATGATTGTCTAAACAACATTTCAATCTCAAGGGAAAAAAATCTCTAGGTAATAGATAGTGGATGTCCAAGCCACTTGATAGGTGACAAGAGCAAATTCATCAATCGTTCTAAGTGGAATGGTAGATCAGTCAAGTTTGGAGACAATTCATCTGCAAAGATTTGTGGAAAGGGTACCATAAGTATTGATGGAAAATCTAAAAAAAAAAATTTCTTTATGTAGAAGGTCTCAAGCATAATCTTCTCAATGTAAGTCAGATGTGCAGCAAATGATACAACCTCATATTTCATGAATAAGGATGTGAAATCAAAAGAACAAAGTCTTGTAAATTGGTGGAAGAAGGTTCTAGGATAGAGAACAACGTATACAACCTAAAGGGTGTTAATGGAAGAAGTTCATCTCTAGGACAAACAAATGAATGTTGGTTGTGGTACAAAAAGATGGGACACATCAACTTTGACAATCCGGTGAAGATCAGCTCCATACAAGCAGTGAGAGATATGCCAAATATTCTCAAGCTTGCAAGCACCTTATCAAAAGAATGTTAGATTGGGAAGAAGACAAGGATAAGATTCAAGACCAAGAAGTATTCTTCGACAATGCCATTGGAACTGATTCATACTAACTTGTGCAATCCTACCAGGACAAAGAGTCTTCAAGGTGAGAGGTATTTTATGTTGCTTATTGATGATTACTCTAAGACGACATGGGTTACATTCTTTAAAAAAATCAAAATCCTTGAGTAAGTGTAAGATTTTTATGTCCATGGTTGAAAATGAAGTGAATTCTAGAATCAAGTGCTTAAGGTTTGATAGAGGTGGAGAGTTCACAACAAATGAGTATGAGGAATATTGTGAAGAACATGGAACAAAAAGGCACCTATTCTCAGTAAAATGGAGTAGTGCAAAGGAAGAATAGAACTATCTAGGAGATGGAAAGAATAATGTTGAATGAAGCCAAGCTACCTTATACGTATATTGGAAAGAAGTAGTCCATACTGCTATATATATTCTTAATAGAGGACAACTAAGAGTGAACAACACCAAGACACCATATGAGATATGGAATGGAAGACTAGCTTCTATGAAGTATTTTAGAGTTTTTGGAAGAAAATGCTACATCAAAAGAGATGAAGAAGGTTTGGGAAAGTTTGACTCAAGATCTGATGAATGAATTTTTCTTAGATACTAAACTAGAAGAAAAGCTTACAAGTGCTACAATAAAAGATCAAGGAAGATAGTTTAGACTGCAACTATTAGGGTTGATGAAGAGTCACATCCGATCACATATGAGCAAGAAGACTGATGTTAAGATGAATAATATTGAATAGAAGAAGACAAAGTTGAAGAAAAGGAAGAAACACAAGAGAACGTCACCAAGACTCCTTCCAAGTATGCTCAGAAGAACCACTTAGAAGATCAGATAATTGGAGACAAAAATGAAGGATTGCAGACTAGAAGAAGATAAATGCAAGGGAAAATGAATAGGTAAACTTCTCTTTGCTATCTAAGATAGAACCTAAAACTTTTGTTGATGCTAGTAGGGATGAAGAATTGATCCAAGCAATGGAAGAAGAACTAAATCAGATAAAGAAAAATTAGACTTGGGAATTGGTGCCAAGAGCTATAGACAAAAATGTGATAGGGACAAAATGGGTGTTTAGAAGGAAATTGAATGAAGATGGAGAAGTGGTTAGAAATAAAGCAAGGTTGGTCTGCAAAGGTTATTCATAGGTGAAATGAATTGACTTTGAGGAGACATTTTCTTTGATGGAAAGAATGGAGGCAATCAAGATGTTTCTTGCATTTGTAGTTCACAAGGACTTCAAGGTATATTAAATGGATGTCAAATTTCTTTCTTGAATGGTGATTTATAAGAGGAAGTTTACATAGAGTAGCCTGAAGGATTTTAGTTATTAGAAGATCAGAACATGGTATGCAGACTTAAGAAGCCTTTATATGGTCTCAAACAAGCCCCTAGGGCTTGGTATGCAAGGTTGGACAAGTACTTACTCCAGCAGAGCTTCAAGAAAGGTACCGCAAATAGCAATCTATACATCAAAATCAAGAATGAGAAAATATTGATAGTAGTAGTGTATGTTGATAATATAAACTTTTGTGGCAATGATGAAATGTGTAAGAAGTTTGCAGAAGAGATGTAGAAGGAATTTGAAATGTCTATGATAGGTGAGCTATCATTGTTTCTTGGACTCCAAATCACTTAATCAAATGAAGGTATATTTATCTCTCAAGAAAAGTATGTCAAGGAAATGTTGAAGAAGTTTGGTATGTGTTATGGAGTAAAAACTGGACATATTCCTTTTTACCTCCTAGTTTAGCTCCTAGGTCCCCATGATTACATTATACATGCAAAATATTCATCCTGATGCAAAATTTACCAAAACCCATGACAATTGGAAACTAGGGGCCCATTTCATGCCTTACTCTAGACCAAAAAGGTGCCTTGGGACTTGGATGCCTAGGCCCAAGTCCTCCCTGATTGGTCAAGGCAAATTTCAATACATGTTGGCATATAACCTTTAAAAGTGTCTCTCCTTGTCGGCTCTTTTGATTTAGTTTACAAATGTTAGTGGGAAAGCATATATAAGTGTGTCTTTGAATTCATTTGTAACCTACATGGAGATAGAAAACTTATGATCTTAGAGCAAAGAGCACTGAAAGTATTCATTGTGTTATTATTGCAAATTTTTGTTTGTATTGTGTGTGTTGCAGATTTGGAATCATCATCCATCTCCTTATGAGTTGAAGGATATTCATTCTCCAAAGGTCTTCACCTCCAAGGTGATATCATTGTTATTTGAATCATATCATCATTGGTTTATCTTTAGCCTCCACACTGCTAGGGTGCACACTCTTTATCACACAATGGTGTTGGGAAGCTTGAATGTTGTCCCAGGATTTGACTGAGGCAAATCCCTAAACACCACAACCCCTAAACCCCTTTTCTTCTTGTGTGTAGATTATAGGTGCAAAATTTGAAAATATGAAGGTACAGGAAGGTTGTGTGATAAGAAAGGTTTCAGGATCTGAAAGCATTTTTAGAATATTCATCTACAAAAGACTTGGGCACTCACAAAATAGTCTTCCTATTTAAACAAACACTAAAGCCAGCATTAGGATATCTTATGTGACATTTCTCCATTTTTCATTTTTTGAAGATTCCAACTTCCAGGACTTGGGCACCCGCAAAATTGTCCTCTAACTTTCTATCTTCCGAGACACAGGTTTTGATATCTCACTAATCACTCTTGTGAAATTAGTTTCTAAATATCTACTCTGTATCTCCTGATGTGATCATATGTTTACAAATCTAGGGTTTTGAGCATTAGTTAACCTAGGGTTTGATAAAAGGCCTAAGTAAATATGATCTTTCCATAACACTCTTAAGCACAAGATCTATAGCTGAGTCCACCTCTATTTGGTAGTGATTTGGCTTGGTCTTGTCCTTGAATGTTATTGTGGAAGAGGGTTTGATTTAGTGTGTATGTTAGACTTCATCATTCATCTTTTCCATATATAACATTTTGGTGAACCTGTAGCATCAAGCATGTGCATCTTGCTTAGTGTTGAATTTAGATCTTGCATTAATTCATAGCATACTTATCATTAATCATTGAAAAATCTTGCATAAATCTTGAAAAAGGTGAAAAATTAAGCATTATAGGCTTGCATAAAGACATTGATTTACATTGTTTTCATTGTATATCATTGAAACATTTTATTTTCTAATTTTTACATCAAATCTGATCCATATTATAGTAATTAATCATTTTATGATTTTACATCTTGCATTCGAAGATCTCATTTTCTAGCCCTGTTTTGTTGAAAACTTGCATTTTTTTCCTATAACCTAGTCATTTGCAAAGCTAGGATTTGTAGTCAAAATCTTATTTTCAGATTTTTCTGCTATCATAAACATTCATTCAAATCTAATTTTGCATTGAAGTGTTGTTTCATTTCTCACCTTTCATCTCAAAAATCACAATTTTGCACGAACTCTAGCTTCTTCTTCACAATTCTTTGTGCAAAATCACAAAATCATTCACATTTCCTTTATGTACAACACTCTTCACATCATACTCACTTTGTTTGAAGTGAAATTATTTCATTTTTTATTTTTAAAAACTTGATTTCCTCAAACCAGTGACTTGGTGTGAATAGGTTTATCATACTTTCATTATGGAGGCTTCTTGTTTTTCATCTTTGGAAGCTTTATTTATACCATAGACTTTGAAAATTTCTCTAAATTTACCAATAGGCATCCTCAAGTCTTAAATCAAATAGCACACAAATATGACATTGACATTTCTACATGTTCCACATATGAAATTCTTTGTTATATATCTGATTTTGACAGCTTCATAACTCTCATGGGAATATATCCTTTGATACTAGAAGAACTCACTACATTCATAGATAATAATGAAGAAAGTGATGATGATGATCCTCATGTGACTTATACTACATTTTATGAGTACATCATGGACATCATCTCTAAGACATATAAATCTGACATAGCCTCATCTACCTCACCCAGTGATTTAGATTCTTCTCCCAAAATAGTTCCCACTTGTGAGGAAATTTTGGAGAAAGAAGAAGAAATCATTGGTACATTCCTTAACACCACTCTACAATCTCTTCATTCCAATGCTCTCCTTATCCAAGATGAAACATTAGAGGATGAAGAGACTCCTCTTGAATAGACTCCTCAATCGGTTGATAATGAATGTTCATGTGTTACTCTTAAATCTCTTCTCAATAGTCTCCTAAGTGAGACTCATACTATGGATTGATTACCGTTGCTTAAACATTGAAGAACCATGGATATCTCTAAGGATGCAGAGAACATGAATAGTTCTCCTAAATCAAAACCTGTGGGAATGGATGTTAAACTTACTCAAAATGAAAATATTCTTCCTAATGTTCTAGGTGCTCCAACACCACCTCAACTGATAGAAATGGGAATTTTTAAGGTTTCTCCTCCACCATCCTTACATATAGCAAGTGAAAACCTTCAATATAGAAGCTTTTCATTACCACATCCTACGACTTCCACTTCACAAACACCAAAAAATGTGGACAACGTGATTCAAGGGGAAAGAAGAACAAAGCATCAAGCCTTAATAGTAAATATAAAGATCAAGATCAAAGATAATAGGTAAGTATTTCTCACCCTTTTGATGTAGCACCTCTTTGAGTTGCTCTCACGAGTGGCCTCCTCTTATGTGTTGTATTGTGTTTGCCTCATGTTTTGTAAAATGTTGTTTAGGTCTCCTTGGATGACCTTTGATGCTCTTGTAAGGTCAAGGATACAAGGAGACCACCTCTGTTGTGAGACTTCTTCTATTTGTGTCTCTATTCTTATATTCTCCCCTCTCTTATTGTAATTGTTGTGTGTGGTGCCTTGGGGGCATAGCATTGTGGAGGATGTCTTGGGGGCATCTTCCCACATTCTGACCCTAAATCACTTTTGTCACCTCTCTCATTTTTAGTGTTTACATTCTTCAAGGACTCTACTAGTCGGCAGATGACGAAAACAAATAAATACCGATAAGGACCGTGAATCTCTACAACAAGAAATAAAAAATGGACCTAGTCCATATATGAAGATGGGTTGATATATTGCTGACACTTGACTAGTAGAATCACTTCGTGTTGTGATGTTTTGTATTGTTAAGTCGATGGTGAGTTGACATAGTCATTTGTGAAGTAAACAACATCATTAACGTAGAACAGTTGCGTTATTCTTCTTGAGTCACTTGAGGTTTTATTGTTGCTTCTTAAACATCAAGACTTTCTCATCAAGTTAGATGACACGAATATTGTCGATGGATTGTGATGGGGAGGTAAACTCGACCCATTCACATCATCTGTAATCCTTAGTGATCAAAATGGGACACATAGAGGAGTTTTTAACAACTTCGGGTAGAGGTTTTTCACGACTATGTGAGAACTAAACGAAATCTTGAGTCTTGTTCTATGTTGAGTCCAATCCGTTGTGATTGTCGTAAAACACTTTGAGCATATGTTGTAAACTCTTTTCTTTGCGAAGTTCAACGGACGTCGAATTAGAAACCAAGGCGTGTTATAACTTTTTTTGTCGTAATATAGAGGAATATGCTAAAATTACATAAGTTATATTTTAGTAGTCGTGAGGTATTTCTTTATTCTTGTTTGTTGACGGAATCGATTTGAAGTTCAAAGAGGGAATCTCTAAACATTTTAGAAGGTAATTTCTACCAACACTTTCTTCATAAGTAGTGCATTCTTTTTACTATGGAGAAGTACACGATTTGTGGGCATTTGTTTTAACCAACTCTGAGTGGATGAGAGTGGTTAAAATTGATCAGAGTCATTATTAAATACTATAGTTGTGTGCTCATTATACCGTTGAGTGGTGCTTCTAAACTGCCAACACCTCTTAACTCGTTGGAAAATCCTTGTGCTATTAATGGCATATTGCTTGCTGCCTTGGAGGGCGTCATTCTATTTTGGGTAAGTAGTTATTTGGAATGTAGTAGGAGTTTTATGTATTAGGGACTTCGTTGTTAAAGGAAGTGAGTATGGATGTTAGTGGGAGTGGGGAGTCCTCACGTGACATTTGGGTTGCTTTAACAAAACTCTAGAGAGGATGTCGCGACCAGAAGGAACTCACTCTAACTGTTTGAGTGGAGTCTTAGTGATAGAAGTCATGGAGTTATCTTGCATGCCAATCCTTATGATTGTAGTTAGTCATGGATTGGTGAGGGAGTGGCAGTTAGACACCCACGTTCCCACTTTCTGTAGTGGATGAAAGGAGCATTCGAAGGCTAGATTTAAGGGATTTCTATTTTTAAGGAGAAGAAAGAGTTTTTTTTTCAAGGGGGATGATCTTTTGTAGGGGTTGGCATATTTTTGGAGAGTTCAATTTGAGCGTGGATAGGAGAGTAGCAAGGCACTCAAGAGAAAATAACCAAAAATAGTGAAGTTGTCATAGGATAGTTTGCATAAGTCTCTCTACTTGACTAAGCCAAGATGATCTAAGGAAGGAGAGACAAATTTCTTAGAAGGAAGAGAAAATTGTTATCTGAGGAAGAAGCTTAGCATTGCGAGGATGACACTTGACTATCAAAGCAACCTATCAGGTTCATTTCTTGTGTGAAATCTTTAATCGTCATATGATTTCTTTTTATATTATTTCATATTTATGATAAGAGGCTAAGACAAAATGTCTAAGTATTTAGAGGTCGATGTCTTTTAATGACGCAGGCCGGTATACTAAGAATAATAGCTTTTACGTATAGTGATCTCATTTACCTGTAATAAACATGAATGGTTTTTGTTTTTAAAAGAAATTTGGTTGGTCTATAATAACATTTACCTTTGTTTATGGGATGATAATTTAATTATTCATGTGCTGGACCGAATGATAGAAGGGATAGATTGAGATTAAGAGAGTTATTACTTATATGTTACGGTGTCCTTGATATACGTTTAATAATAAATAGTAGATTTGGAATGATACTGTATATTAGGATTATATGTATCCTTTTGATAACACATATCATAGGTGTTAGCATAAAACTATTCATCATACAATGTAGATATTGTAAAACATAGAATGCTAAGCCAACTGTATCATTTACCATAAGGATACTTTAGTTTTTGAATGTGTATAAAATCATTATGGGGTTACCTTCTAATAGATCCAATGGATGAATTGTTCCCCCTCATCAGTCATTTATTATTGTTTTGATTTAATTTAGTATTGGAAGAGAAAGAGAAACTTAACTTTGAATTCAAAAGGATAGCAACTTAGAAAAGTCTTTTTATCTTATCTTTTCGTATCAAATCAATTCAAACTTCGACAAGATTAATCTTGTCAAGAACCTTTAGATTATCTATGACTAAGCTTTACTTGTATATGAACTAGAATAAACTTGTCTTTGTTCAATTTTTGATACCACATCAAACTTGGACAACATTCTAGACTCTTGTGAACCGTAGGGTTTGTTATATTAAGATTTTAAGGTTAATCTAGACATAACCTTGTTGTAAGGATTGAATGATCCCTTAATATTTAACAACATTAGAAAACAATCTTCTTTCTAATCAAGAGTGGTGAAACCTAGAAATGACTTTGTAGTTAGAATATGAGCTAGGGGTTAATCCTTTTGGCTTATCAAATGATTACTTTATGGAAATATATATTTGTAATTCCATTATGATGGTATAGGAAGGATAAAACCTAAAAATTTGGTTTGATAGGGATATTTTGTATACTAAACTTTTGTGATCACCAAATGATCAACAAGGAAAAGGGCTAGTACTCTATATATGGATGTTTATTCTTACTTGGCAGAGAAGAATTTGCAAGTCTTAAGATGTCTTGAAAATAGTATTCTCTTGTACTTTTTATGTCATTAGGAGAATACTTTTCTCTAGGGATGTTCAAAGAGAATGGATTTTCCCTACATCAACTTAGAATAAAAACACTCGTTTATATTTGACTCTATATAGTTCAATATGAAAAAGGAGAAGAAATTTAAACATGATATCAATGGATAACAAATGGGATTAGACTATCAACCAGTTACAGTCCAACTAAACTTGGGAGAAGCTTAGACTTGGAGTTGAACCATTTGGCATTATTGTTAGGCTTGTTTGGAAATGACCTTTAGGTCAAAAGAAGACTAAAGGAAAATTGTTTACTTAAACTCTAATCTTGATATTCCATTATCATGGAAAAGGAAATACAAAACCCTAGAGTGACCCAGTAGGGTAAGGTTATAAATTATACCTTTTGGGTTACAACTTGTTTTAGTTGATTATATATGGGTCAACAAAGAAGGTTGAGTACCCTAAATAATAATGTTCATATACTTGTACAAAGGAAGATGTGTCCTTATCAATATTTTTTATCTTTGGTTTGATAACCTATTAGATTGTCTACGAATTGAATTAAGTTTAATTAAGTGTCGATAAGTCATGGAACCTAGGTTATGCAAGGATACAAAGGGATATCCTTGTATAAAAGTAAATCCATGAGATCTATGGACTAATGATAGTGTTTAAAAACCTATCTAAGTCAGGAAGACAAGAACATTGAAGTTGTCAAGACTATATAAGTTGACCAAGTCAAACTGTAGGAATATGATAGTATCCAAGTCAAGTTGGGGTTGGTGAACATTACGACCATGTTCATTGTGAACATCAATTTATATTGAAACTATGGCCATAGTAATGCATATGTCTCTGCATGCATTGTTGGTTCACTGTATCTGGATTGCACATCCTATCGGAAATCATACTTAACTAGAGGGCATCTAGGGTTGTATGATTGATAGAGTTGTGTAAGATACAACACTATGTACTCAGAAAGGCAAATTACCACTGGTCACCTTGGTCTATACTTCTCGTGAAGGGTAGGGCCACTTCCTATGTGGAAGATGTGTGGGAGACCACCAGTCTGTGGTTGGAGGTAAATCACTGGGAAGATACTCTCTCTCTAGCAGAAGACATGCCAAGGCTTGCGATAAAGATGTCAGATTTCTGAATGCAGTATTTCTCTAAGACTTGTGTTTATGTAAAACATTATTTAATGCAGACATTTGTAATTAATTCATTTTTGTAGTCATTGTACTTGAGAAAGACAATATGGTTTATTGTATTTACATGATGAGATATCTTGTATTTGTAGTTACTCGACTATATGTTGAAGAAAAGAAAAATTTTCTGTCTCATTTTTACCTTGTAAATTTACTTTATGGTGAATTTTTGGTTTTTTACTATGTTTATAGAATGTGGATGTTACAAGGTGTCCATGGATGCAGGTGGGCTTGCATTTTGAAATCCCTTCTATGGATGGCGGGAATTTGTATTCCCTTGAGTTGTTGCACATCCTTTTAAAAGTCCTCTACAAAGGTAGGGTTGGATCTTTAGTTATTCACCCTTAAGCATGTCTTTGGAGGTTGTGGTAGCATAGCTCAACAATAAGGTGTGTTTGGTGTGTCTTAGATAGTGGAGTGCAACAATGAGATCCTTCCTATCACTCATGCTTACTATGTATAAGACATATAGTATGTCGATGACATACTCTACAATGCTCGTGTATTCCATGTGTCTTCCTTACATGTCTTGCATGTTTTTGCATTGTCTAAAGGCACGTAGCAATGAGCTCCCTCCACACCATGTGTTTTGCATGTTTTTGCATGGTCTTAAGGTGCATAGCAATGACCTCCCTCCATGATGTGTGTTTTGTGTTAGAATTATATATATAGTTGTTTAATCATGTCTTCTCTTCATGTATGCCTTGCGTATTGCATGACTGTATAAATGTCTTCTCCATGTATTCCATGCTTCACTGTCTTCTCTATGTATTGCGTGCTTCCTTACTAGATTCATTGTGTCCTGCATGATTGTCAAGTGTTTTCTTATGTTTTCCTGAGATTGGGGGCTAGAAATGGTCCCTCAAACATAGGGTGCGTCTTCGTTCTAGTGTTTGATGTGTTTGATATGCTTTGACCATACTTTAATGCATGTACTAATCATAAGATCATACACACATTAAAGTGGGGGCTAAATGCTATGGATTAAAAAGTAGACGCATACTTTTTTACCTCCTAGTTTAGCTCCAAGGTCCTGGTGATTACATTATACATGCAAAATATCCATCTCGATACAAAATCCCCTGAAACCCATGACAATTGGGAACTAGGGGCCCATTTCATTCTTTACCCTAGACCAAAAATATGCCTTGGGACTTGGGTGCCCACACCCAAGTCATCCCTGATTGGTCAGGGCAAATTTCAATACATGTCGGCATAGAACCTTTAAAAGGGTCTCTCCTTGTCAACTCTTTTGATTTAATTTATGAATGTTAGCAGGAAAGCATATAAGTGTGTGTTTGAATTCATTTGTAACCTAGATGGAGATAACAAACTTATGATCTTAGAGAAAAGAGCATTCAAAGAATTCATTGTGTTATTGTTGTGGATTTGTGTTTGTATTGTGTGTGTATTGTTGTAGATTTGGAATTATCATCTATCTCCTTATGAGTTGAAGGATCTTCATTCTCCTAAGGGCTTCACCTCTAATGTGATATCATTGTTATTTGAATCATTTCATCATTGGTTTATCTTTAGCCTCTGCCCTGCTAGGGTACACACTCTCTATCACATATCGATGTTGGGAAGCTTGAATGCTATCCTGAGATTTGACTGAGGAAAATCCCTAGACACCACAACCTCCAAACGCCTTTTTCTTCTTCTGTGTAGGTTACAAGTGTAAAATCTTAAAAGGTGAAGGTACAAGAAGGTTGTGTGATGAACAGGGTTTCAGGATCTGAAAACATTTTTGGAATATTCCTCCATATAAGACTTAGGTTCCCGTAAAATAGTCTTCATGCTGAAATAGACACTGGAGGCGGCATTATGACATCTTCTGTGACATTGCTCTAGTTTTTTAGTTTCTGATGATTCTAACTTCTATGACTTGGTCGCCCATACAATAGCCCTCTAACTTTCCAGGTTTTGAGACATGGGTTCTAATATCTCTCTGATCACTCTTGTGAAATTAGTTTCTAAGTATCTACTTTGCATCTCGTGTTGTGACCAAATCTTTACAAATCTAGGGTTTTGAGCATTAGTTGACCTAGGGTTTGATAAAAGGCCTGATTAAATCTAATCTTTCCATAGCACTCTTGAGAACAAGATATGCAGTTAAGTCCACCTCCATTTGGTAGTGATTTGGCTTGGTCTTATCCTTGAATGTTATTTTAGAAGAGGGTTTGATTTAGTGTGCATGTTAGACTTCATCATTCATTTTTTCCATATATAACAGTATGGAAGATTGTAAACCAATAAGTACTCCTATGGTAATAGGTTGTCACTTGAGTAAAGATGATGAATCACCTTAGACTAATTAGACTTCGTATAGGTCTATGATTTGGGGTCTACTATACTTAACAACATCAAGGCTTGACATTATGCAAGCTATCTACATGGTTGCAAGGTTTCAAGCTAATCCAAAAGAAACACATGTGAAGGCAATCAAAATAATTTTTAGATATTTGAAGAATACTCTAGATTTTGGACTATGGCATAAAAAATGTAATGATTTTTCCTTGAGTGCATATACTGATGTAGATTGGCCCAACAGTGTTGATGACAGGAAAGTACCAGTGGTGGAGCTTTACTTTTGGGAGACAGATTGGTCTCATGGTTTAGTAAAAAGTATGTTTCAATTTCCTTATCAACAATAGAAGTAGAGTATATAGTCGTAGCATCCTGTTGCACTCAAGTATTGTGGATGAAGTAAACATTCAAGGATATCAAGGTAATATATGATGAACTCATTCCTATCCTATGTGACAATACAAGTGCTAGTAATATTTCAAAGAATCCATTGATGAACTCTAGAAACAAGCACATATCCACCAAGTATCACTTTTTAAGAGAAAAAGTTGCAAATCAAGAGGTAAAATTAGAATATGTACCTACAAAGGATCAGGTTGCAAACATCTTTACAAAGGTACTTTCTAAGGACACATTTAAATATCTTAGATAGAAGTTAGGATTTGTTGCCCCTCCTTCTAACTAGATGCACAAAGATGCATCTATCTAGGGGTGTAGTTGAAGACATATTTAGTATCGCTAGATTTATGGAGGCTACTTCTCAGGGGGAGTAGGTAGATAAGAGACTAAAATGGATGACAAGGATTTCACAGATAGGGGGATCTTGTATGTTTTTATATGTACAAAGGAAGATCACTAGCCCTTTTCCCTTGATGTCAAAGAGGGAGAAAATTTGCATATCAAGTTAGTATTGCCATCAATGACAAAGGGGGAGATTGTTGCATATGTTGTCATTGATGTCAACATAATGGTGATCAGTGATGTTAGAAGAGTGAGTGATCAAAAGTGTTGAGAGGTGGAAGACATAGTGATGTGTATATGTTGTCAAAGGAGTAATGATTAGAGAAGCAGACAAAGGACTGATGATCAGAGGAGTAGATAAAGGAGTGATGATTAGAGGAGCAGACAAAAGAGTGATGATTAGAGGAGTAGACAAAGGAGTGGTGGTCAGAGAAGTTGTGAGGTGAAGTATATGATGATGAAATTCATGAGCATGATATTGGACCAATATAATCTGTAGATAGTTGTACCTTATCTTCTAGAGTTCATGGGCAGGTGAAAATTGTCAAGTTGAAGGATATGCTGACATGAAAAATTTGTGGTTTCTTGTTTTTGATGAAAAGAGTTGTGATTGTTGTCTATGGTGTTCTAAATGTTGTATTCATTATTTCTTGTTGAAAAGTATTGAATGAGGTATGAAGGAGAGTGTACAAGGTTTTAATTGTCAAAGGTACAGAAAGTTGTACTAAAGGAGCTTAGAATATTGTACCACATTCTACTGTAGATGAAGATATAGTCTTGCGGTTTAGAGGTTATACAGAGATAGATATAAAGTTTGCATGATCCTAATTTTAGAGCATAAGAGTTATGCAGAGTATTCAAGAGCTAGCAGAGTAATGATAGTGGTACAATGTTGTTGCAGTCACAAAGGAGTAATATAATGGTCTACATTTCTCTGCACTTGAAGATATGATCTTGCATCTTGAAGGATAGTTGGTTATAAATAAGAGGTATGATAAATTTAAGTTTCAAATGATATAATGTACCATAGAGGTTCTCCGAATTCAGCAGACTAAGGAAAAATCATGTTGTTGATTAGGGTTATTAGAGGAAGAAAGTAAAAGCCACCGCATTTCACCACAAAACAATATTTGGCTTTACTATTTCAAAGATGAGGTCATATGGTTTGTATGTTTTCTCAATTCAAGTTTCAAGTGTTGTGGAGTACTGAAAGTATGAATTTTGATGTTCTATATCAAGACAGTCTAATCAATGTATGCAAGGGATACCGACATCAAAGTTTGGTTGTTTGTGCCAGTAGGAAGAAACATAAACCAAATAAAGGAATGTTTGAGAAGGTCTTATAAAGTCAAATAATGCTTTTGTGAACTGCATGATGTTATTTTGTCTCTCTAATACCGCTTTAGCTTTGGAGCTAATGCATTAGAGGATAATTGTTTGATGAGCTGACATGACATACTTAATTGATTGTGCCATATGTTTGGAAGAGTATGCCAGCTTTGAGAACGGTGCTAAGGTAAAATGGGCTCATCTTATCACTTGGTTTGAATCGTATAATGGAATTTGATTCCTACATCACTGCAAATGATTTGGGAACTAACAATGATAGGCAGTCACACGTTTCATGTTACAAGTTTCATCTTGGCTGACAAAGGTAGGGTTTTGAAGAATTATAGAGTGTATAAATATAATATAAATTTTGTTGCAAAGGTAAGAATGTGTGGGTGTGAGTGAGGATCATGTGCAAATGTGAGAATGAGTGTATGTGTGTGTGAAGAACATAAATGATTCAGAAGTTGAGAAAGAAATCTGAAGACTATAATGCATGATTCATAATAGAGGTTGTGTTGTGGTGTGTTGCAGAAGTGTGTTGAAGGTAGCAGAGTCATTTGAGTAGAGGTGTTGTTGTGGAGGTGATTGAGCCAACAGAATCTATCAAGTGTTTTGGTGCAGAGGTTGGAACCTATTCTTATAAGTGTTGTAACACTTTAGTGAGTTGTAGCTTCCTTTGGGTTGGAGCCCATAAAATTGTGTATCAGGGAGTTCTAGCTTCCTTTTGGTTGGAGCCCATAAAATAGTGTATCAGGGGGTTATAGCTTCCTTTGGGTTGTAGCCCATAAAATATGTTGTAAACCTATTTTTATTTATGAGGCTAGATTTGGACAGCAAATCTAAGAAGTTTACTCACCATGGTTTTTCCCTTCTAGTGTTTTCCACGTAAATCTTGTGTTATCTTTGTGTGTTTGTGTGACTGTGTTTTGATCTACATAGTTTTCTTTATGAAGGTAGTAGAAGGATCTAGTTGACAAAGTTGAATAGGATTAAATTGTGGCATATACTGATTCATCCCCCCTCTCAATATATCAGAGTGTTCTAACATTTATTACTTTAGAAAATTGACCTTCTAGAGTTCATGGTTAATCCTTTCTAGTTATGTTTTGATTTATATTCCTTAACTAGTACATTAATTGGGAATCATTTATACAAATTTGACTAACTATTTTGTATGGCCTCAAATAAAGTCCTAGGATGTGGTACAATAAATTTGATACATATGTGTTGAGTTTTGGATTTGATCATTCTAAATTAGATCATTGTGTCTATTATAAATTTGATGGTGATTATTTCCTATTTAAGGCATTATATGTTGATGATATGTTATTCATTAGTAAAGGGAAAGCAATGATTTCAAAACTAAAGTCTCAACTTGTAGCTAAATTTGAAATGAAGATCTTGTTGTAGCTAAATACATTCTTGTGATGGAAATTAGTAGAGATAGAGTGAATAGAAAACTATGTCTTGGTCAAAGTAAGCATGTCAATTAAGTTTTATAGAGGTTTAACATGCAAGATTGTAGACCATTGTGTGTTCCTTTTACAATTGGAATGAAGTTATCTACTTCACAATGTCCAACATCCCCATCAAAGATGGAAGACATGAGAAATGTGCCTTACTAGAGTGCAATAAGAAGTTTGATGTATGTTATGGTCTATACTAGACCAGACATTTCCCAAGAAGTGGGAGTTCCTTAAAGATATATGTCTAACCCTGGTAGAGTTCATTAGGAATAAATTAAAAGAATCTTCAAATATTTGTGGGGTACCTCATATTATTCCTTGTGTTATCATGGTAATTTTATAAGAGTTGAGCATTCCCATGATATTTGTGGTTATGTCGATTTAGACTAGGTAGGTGATGTTGATAGAAAAAGATCCACCAATGATTATGTGTTTCCTTTATTTGGTGGTGCAATTAATTCAATGAGTAAGTGATAGTCTATGGTTTCTTTGTCTACTATTGAGGCTAAGTATATGGCATCCACTCATGCTTGTAAAGAAGACACTTGGATTAAGAGATTGTGTTCAGATATTGAAATAAAATAGGGTGTAGTGACAGTTTATTGTGATAGAGTGTGATATGCCTAGCTAAGAACCCAACATTTCATGCCAAGACCAAGTACATTGATGCACAATATCATTTTGTCAAAAATATGGTCAAGGATGGCAGGGTGAAGCTAGTTAACGTAGAGACTTTGATTAATGATGCAGATCCATTGACTAAGCCTATGAACAAAGAGAAGTTCAAATGGTATTTAGAGTCTATGGGCCTCTTAGTCCTTGGAAATTAAAGCACGGTGTTGATACTCTCTTTGTTCTTACAAGGTGTTCAAAAAGTGGGAGAATGTTAGAAAAATTGTCTCAACCTTGCAATTACAAAAATTATAATTTTTCAGTTATAAAAATAGAAAAACTCATTTAATGGGCTATAGAATTCGTTTTCAACCAAAATAAAAAATTTGAGTTATTTAGCACCACCATCAGGGGTTCCTAGTTCATATATCTCTTCAAGCTCTTAAATTTAGAAAAAGAGGCCCAATCAGCCTCCCAGATAAAAAGTTATGGCCTCTCCAAGTTGGTCCTCCCATATTGATAAATGTAAAATGTGTTTGACATAGAAAAGAGCTATAAGGGGGAGTTACATGTGTTGATACATGTTATGACACATCATAAGGCATATTTGATTGGAGATAATGAAACCCTAAGGATTTGGGTACCACTTTTGGTTAGTTTTGGCTCATGGTTTTCTAATTACCATTTGATGGTTTCATGTATTGTATCTCATATATATTAGGTCGTTGAGATGGAGGTTGTGTGTAAGAGTATTATAGATGTTGTTAATCTACCTCTAGATCTCTAGTTGGTGATACTCCTATAAAATCTTGCTCTGTAATTATATTGTAATCTTATTGGGATTTCTGATTAATATATTGAGCTACTTTTGGAGTGCGGGGTTTTTCTCTTGAAAGTGTTTTCCCCACACAAATCACTACATTGTGTTATGATTTCTATTTATGTTTATTTCTATATAATTTCTACAATTTTTGTAAGGATCTAAAATTTTTTTCGTAACCCTCCTCTCAAGATTAGTGTAGGAAATTATCCCGCTACCTTAGCTTCCTTACAAATATTTGAAAATCCTATTAACATAGGTCTAATGTTCTTTACTAGGGTTTGATATAAACCTAGTCAAAACTCCCACTAAACCTACTAAAAACTCCCACTACTTGGGCAATAGGTCTTTGGCATGTACATGAGGCTTCAAATAGATTTGGCATGCATAACCATCTTCATATCTTCGAGTTCATCATCTATTTTTTAAAACTATTCTAGAGAGAACCTAGTGCCAACAAATAAAGGAATGTTAATTAGTTTGCAATCCTACATGGAAAAATGCTACAAAATAGTGTCAATATACTTATTCTAATTTAACCAATTTTTCCTATTAACTCAATCCTTGTATATTTCCAAACCCAAAATATATTCTCAAGCCCCTAAATCTTTCATACCAAATTTTCCAAATAACTAACCCTCAAGTTCCCTAATCATCCCCTTATCATTCCCAATAAATAACATATCATCAACATATAGGACAATGATTGCCAGTTGATCATCAATTAATTTAAAATAAACATAGTGATCTACCTTAGCTCTAACAAAGTCATGATCTAATGAAAAAGAATTATTTTTTTTATACACATTCTTGTTGACTGCTTCAAACCATACAAAGAACACTTTAACTTGTAAACCAAATGCTCTTATCCCTTCAACATAAAATTATCAAGTCAAGATCCCCATGTGGAAATTTTGTTTTTATATCAATTTTCTCTACCTATAAATCAAAAGTAGTAGCAATAGATAAAAGAGATCTGATGGAGGTAACTAGTTTATCCAAAGGAGAAAATTTCTCACCAAAATCAACTCGCTTAACCTAGGAGTAACCTTTAGCCACAATTGAGCCTTTCACTACTCCAACTTAAAATCTACTCCAAATTTCTTTTTGGATACCCATTTACATCCAATGGCCTTCCTCCCCTCAGCTATCTCAACTATTTCCCATGTGTCATATTTGTCTAAATCCTTTATTTCATATTCCATGGCCTCTAACTAGGACTTATGGCATTTGAAGACAAATCTTCTTTCACATATGTAGGTCCATTATTAGTAGAAGATAAAGAAAATACATAACTATAATGACTATACCATTCAATTATATTACATTGTCTAGAATGTTAGATTCAAGATAGACAACTGAGAGGGGGGGTGAATCAGTTGTCCCAAAACTTTCTCTTGTTAATCACTTAAATCCTTCTAGTAATTTACCAACATAATAATAAATCAATCATGGAAACATAATGCAACAATTCAAGAGAATAAACACATTAACACATATGACACCAAGATTTTAACATGGAAAACCCAGTTAAGCAAAAAACCATGGGGTGACTAACCCAAGATTGTATTCTCTATTAAAAGAATAAGAAGAACAAAATAGCACATGCCAATTAGGGCTCACTGCCTGAGCACACTACTCACAAGAGGCCCACTGCCTACAAGAGACACATTGTCTACAGAATGATAAATATTACACACTTGACTAAAGAATAGCATCTTCACCATGCTTGAGTTAGTTCCATTTAAGCCCAATACTTCTGCTCTACCTTTCTCTTTCCTCCTCTCTACCACACTCTCACCTCTACCAAGATGCTTTTGAAATGACTTCACAACTTCTTATTTATACAAGCCATTGACTTTGGGATAATCATCCAAGTCGGCATACTTTACAATATGAATAATTACAAAAGACTTCATGCAGATCATCACACTGTCGGCCACACAGATCTGAGACTTCAATCTTCTTTGATGAATACTCCATGCTTCGCAGAACATCTTCAAGATCATCCACAAGATGTGTAACTTATCCGATCGGCCAAGTTTAGGAAGAACATCATCATCTGGAAGTAATTCTTCAATTACAAGCTCAATCTTCAATGCGGACCACCAACATGAACTGGACACAATCGAGAGACCCCCACAAGGTTTCCTGAATCACCACGAACATCCACACTACTTCAACTTACTGAAATCATTCTCTCCATCTGAAACCTTAAGAACACAGTCTATCATCACTGTCATATTGGAATAGATGCTTGTGGACTTTCAGACCATGAACCAATTGAGTTGTCAATTCACATTGAATTCCTAAACAATCCACCAAATTAGCAGAACAAGATATTACATTTCTGGATCTCACCAGACCTATTTGTGTCACTCTGTCACCTCTGAACATCTACCAGAACTGGTTTTACTCAAGTGGCCATAACTTCTTCAAATCTTCATGCGGACCTCTCAAATCTTTACTGGATCACCTTTGGATACATATCTACAAACCCTTTGATGCGCAACCTCTGATTTTCATCTTAGCTAGGATCTTTACTTCACTGTATTCATTGTTCTTCTTTGTTCCTGATAGAACTAATTTTCTCAATATCCTCAACATATAACTCATCCAATCCTTGACATCAATGCAACAGGAGTATGTTGACATCAATGACAACATCAGTTAGGCCCATAATTGTAACAATCTCCCCCTTTGTCATTGATGGCAACATATGATGTGAAAAATTGTTTTAACCATCAAGACAAGAACTTCTCCTCACTGATTGACATAACTCCCCCTATCAACAACAACCATTCACATGTCTTCTCTTCCTTTACTACTCCCCCTTTGATCAACAACCACTTTTTGTTTTTCACATGTCTTCTCTTCCCCTTTGACATCAATGGCAAAGGGCACATATTTTCATCACTCAGAATCATACCAACTGCTCCCCCTGAGTAGCAACTTCCCATCATCAATCCGGACCACAAGATATGACTGTGAGATCCACTAGACTGATGCAATTAGTGCACATTAATTCAGAACCAGAGGGGTAATAACCTGTAACTTCTCCCTGAGATACTTAAAAGACTCCTTAGGTAGAAGTTTAATAAAAATGTCTACAATTTGATCCTTGGAGGGCACAAACTCCAATTTGACTTCATTCTTGTTCACTTGCTCTCTCAAAAAGTGAAACTTGATGGATATATGTTTTGTCTTTGAATGTAACACCGGATTTTTTGATATATTTATTGCACTTGAATTATCACAGAAGATTGTGATAGGTTCCTCATACTCCACTCTGATATCTCTTAGCATTTGGTTCATCCACAATATTTGAGTGCAACTACCTACTTCTACAATATATTTTGCTTCTGTAGTGGACAGAGATATTGCCTCTTGTTTCTTGCTCAGCCAAGAAACCAATCTTTTCCCCAAAAAGAATGCTCCACCACTGGTACTCTTCCGGTCATCCACATCTCCTGCCCAATCTACATATGTATATGCATGAAGAGAGAAATCATGATCTCTAGAATACCATAAACCATACTCAACTATCCCTTTTAGATATCTGAGAATCCTCTTGATTGCCATGACATGAGATTCTCTAGGATCAGCTTGGAATCTAGCAATAAGACCAACAACATTCATAATGTCGGGTCTAGTTTGAGTAAGATACAATAGTCCTCCAATCATTGACTTGTACTTTTTCTGATCAGCCTTAGGAAATTCATCATCTTTGCTCAATTTACATCCAGTTGCCATGGGAGTACTCATTGGTTTTGAGTCCTCCATCCCAAATTTCTTCAACAATTCTCTCACATATTTAGTCTATGAAATGAAGATTCCTTTCTTTGTTTGAATGATTTATAGACCTAAGAATAAATTCATTTCCCCAAACATAGACATCTCAAATTCACTTTTCATTTTATTTGTAAAAGTTTTGCACATACTATCTCTTCCTCCAAAAATGGTAGCATCAACAAATACTTCAACAATCAAGATATTTTCATGACAATTTTGAAGTACAAGTTATTGTCAACAATACCTTTGTTGAAACCAATCTTCAAAAGATGCTTATCCAGTCTTTCATACCAGGCTCTTGGGGCTTATTTAAGTCCATACAATGCTTTCTTCAACTTGCAGACCATACCACCATGATCAAACAATTGGAATCAATCTGGTTGCTCAATGTATACTTCTTCTTCCAAGTCACCATTCAGGAAGGCAGACTTGACATCCATCTGATATACCTTGAAATCCTTAACGATAGAAAAAGTAAGAAACGATCTGACTACTTCAATTCTTGCCATCGAAGAAAAATTTTCTTCAAAATCAACTCCTACTTGAGAATAACCCCTGCAGACCAATCTAGCTTTGTTTCTGACTACTTCACCATCTTCATTCAGTTTATTCTAGAAAACCCATTTCGTTCCAATCACATTTTTGTTTCTAGGCTTGGGAACAAGATCCCAAGTGTGATTTTTCTCAATTTGCATCAGCTCTTCCTTCATTGCTTTAGTCCAACTTTCATCATTGCATGCTTCACTCATAATTTTTGGTTCAAACTTTGAAATCAAACAATACTTTTCTAAGTCTTGAGCAATCTTTCTTCTTGTTTGAACACCTTTGCTTTTATCACCTATGATCTGATCTGCAGAGTGATTCAATCTTACATACTTGGGAATTTTGGGAATTCCTTGCACTTCTATTTCTTGAATAGGTTCATTCAAACTTATCTCTTCTTCTTGATTCTCCAGATTAGTCTGGATCTGAATTTCAAAAGGGGCTTGAACTTCTTGGACCAAAACATCATTATGATCATCTTCATCATATTCATAAAACCTTGAAGGTTTTTCAATACCTTCATCAACCTTCACATTTGTACTTTCTATAATCTTTCTCAATCTCTTGTTATAACACCGATATGCTTTGCTTTGAGTAGAATAACCCAAGAATATTCCTTCATCACTTCTAGCATCAAATTTGCCAAGGTCTTCATCTCTTTTAATATAACATTTGCTACCAAAGACTCTGAAATACTTCACAATGGGAGTGATGCCAAACCAGAGTTCATAAGGGGTCTTACCAGTATTGCTTCTGATTTGTACTTGATTAAGAGTATAGACAACAATGCTTACAGTTTCTCTTCAATAGATCTGAGAAACATTTTCTTCCATCATCATGGTTCTAGATGCTTCCTGGATGGTCTGGTTATTTCTCTCTAATACTCCATTCTACTGTGGAGTCCTTAGAGCAGACAACTATCTTTTTATCCCATGTTTGTCACAGAATTCTATGAACTCTCTAGATGTGAATTCTCCACCTCTATCAGACGTAAGACATTTTATGTTTAATTTAGTTCTCTACCATAGCCTTGAATATTTTGAATTTCTCAAGAGCCTCAGATTTCTCTTTCAGAAAAGTCACCCACATCATCTAGGAGTGGTCATCAATTAATAACATGAAGTATCTATCACCTTGCAAACTCCTGATTCTTGCCAAACCACATAGATTAGTATGTATTAAGTCCAACAATCCGGTAGACGACCATTCCTTACTTTTGAATGTGACATTGCTCTGCTTACCCAACTGACATTCTTTGCACAAACTATTAGTAGGTTTCACCAATCTTGGAAGATCTCTTACAACCTGAGTGTTGCTTATCTTGATGATATTATCAAAATTCACATGACACATTCTCCTATGCCACAACTAACTCTGATCAATGTGAACAAATAAACAACTTTTGTCAGTACCTACCAAGTGGAAGATGTTACCTTTTGTTTGAGTAACGGATGCAATCTTTTTTCCAAAACTTTCAAAGATCTTATGTTTTCCATTTTTGAATCAAAGATCATAACCTTTGTCCACCAACCGTCCAACACTGAGAAGATTATGCTTTAGACCTTCAACATATAGTACATTACTGGTTTTGTTCTTTCCATCAAAAGAAATAGTTCCTCTACCTTTGATCTTGCCAGCAGAATTACCACCAAATTTTACAACTCCACCTTCATATCTTTCCAAATCTATAAACTTATTTTTGTCACCTATCATATGGTGGGAGCATCCATTGTCAATGACACAATCATCCTTTTCTTCAACTTGGGCAGCAGAGCTCTTTCTACCATTTTATGATTGTCAGATTCAGAGGGCATTGGATCTTCTTCCTTGATGACAATAAACACCCAGTCACTTCCAGATTTCTTTCCTATCTCTGATTCATCATTTGTTACTCCTTCATCATCATCATCTTCATGAACATAGTAACATTTCTTTTGGAATCTTGATCTGTTAGGATTTGCCCTTGAAAATCTTTCCAGACATCTTGAGGAAAAATGACCAATCTTATTGTAGTTAAAACATTTGAAGGGTAATTTTCCTTCATAATTACCAAATCCTCTTGGCAATCTTTTTGCAATAAGGGCTTCAAGTTGAGCAGCTTCTGCTTCATCTTCTTCCAAATCTTTTCTTATTTTTTCATACCATGATAGTTTCTTTGAAGAGTTCTCTCTTGGATCAAACTTTTGTTTGCCTTTTACAGAGGCACTAGCTTTGAATGTAGATTTAGTCTTGGGGGGTGCATCTCCAAACTCAGCCAATTCAAATGCAACTAATTTTCCAACCAATTGATCTCTTGTCATATTTGAAAAAGATTTGAATTCTTCAATAGCAGCAACCTTGTATTTGTAAGGAGGTAAGGATCTGAGAACTTTGGCAACAATCTCATCTTCATCCAAGATTCCATCAACACATCTAATGCCACAAACAAGCTCATTTACTCTTGGCATAAATGTAGTGATATTTTCATTTTCACTCATCTTCAGGTTTTTGAATTTTGCTTTCAGATTCTGTAGCTTGGCACATTTAACATTCTTGTCTCCTTCATGCAGAAGTTCCATTTTTTCCCAAATCTCATATGCAGTTTTTAGATCTATAACATTTGTCATCTCTGAATCAGATAAGGCACTTAGTAGAGCTTCTTTATCTCAAAGAGTGTTTTCAGCATCTTTGATTTCATCTACGGTTCTCACACCATTCTAAGGAACATACTTCTTTGAAGCCATGATCCAATATTGCATTCCCATACATTGCAAGTGGCATTCCATGCAGCTTTTCCAAAGAGTGAAATTGGTTTCGTCAAACCTCAGACTATCTTTCTTGTAGGAAGACATCCTGGATCTCCTCAAGCGGTTAAGCTCTTTTAGAGGAACTTATCTCTCATACCAATTGTTAGATTCAAGATAGACAATTGAGAGGGGGGGGTAAATCAGTTCTCCCAAAACTTCTCTTATTAATCTCTTAAATCCTTCTTGTAATTTATGAGCATAATAATAAATCAATCATGTAAACATAATGCAACAATTCAAGAGCAAAAACACATTAACACATATGCCACCAAGATTTTAACGTGGAAAACCTGGTTAAGAGAAAAACCATGGGGTGACTAACCCAAGATTGTATTCTCTGTTAAAGGAATAAGAAAAACAAAATGGCACATGCCAATTAGGGCTCACTACCTAAGTACATTGCTCACAAGAGACCCACTACCTACAGGAGACACACTGTCTACAGAATGATAAATATTACATATTTGAACTGAAGAATAGCATCTTCACCATGCTTGAGTTAGTTCCATTTATGCCTAATACTTCTGCTCTACCTTTCACTTTCCTCCTCTTTAATACACTCTCATCTCTGCCAAGATGCTTTTGAAATGACTTCACAACTTCTTATTTATACAAGACATTGACTTTGGGATAATCATCCAAGTCGGCATACTATACAACATGACTAATTACAAAAGACTTCATGTGGATCATCACACTATCAGCCACATAGATTTGATACTTCAATCTTCTTTGAGGAACACTCCATGCTTCACAGAACATCTTCAAGATCATCCGCAGGATGTGTAACTTATCCGATTGACCAAGTTTAGGAAGAACATCATCATCTAGAAGTAATTCTTCAATTACAAGATCAATCTTCAACATGGACCACCAACACGAACTAGACACAATCTAGAGACCCCCACAAGCTTTCCTGAATCACCACGAACATCCACACTACTTCTGCTTACTGAAATCATTCTCTCCTTCATCTGGAACCTCAAGAACATAGTTTGTCATCACTGTCATATTGGAATAGATTCTTTTGGACCTTCAGACCATGAACCAATTGAGTTGTCAATTCACATTGACTTCCTAAACACTCCACCAAATCTGCAGAACAAGATATTACATTTCTAGATCTCACCGAACCTATTTGTGTCACTTTGTCACCTCTAAACATCTGCCAGAACTGGTTTTACTCAAGTGGCCATAACTTCTTCAAATCTTCATGTGGACATCTCAAATCTTTACTAGATCACCTTTGGATACATATCTACAAACCCTTTGATGTACAACCTCTGATTTTCATCTTAGCTGGGATCTTTACTTCGCTATCTTCATTGTTCTTCTCTATTCCTAATAGGACTAATTTTCTCAATATCCTCAGCATACAATTCATCCAATCCTTGACCTCATTGCAACAGGAGTATGTTGACATCAATGACAACACTGGTTAGGCTCATACTTACAACATAGAAGACCTTCTAAAAGGTTTAACAAGAGGCTCATGTTGTTCCTTATCAAATTTTGAATATAAATCTTCTCCTTCCTTATTCTATCCATCTTATTTCTATTTTTACATGCATCTTCTTGTGGATCATTCTTAATATTAAAATGCACTATTTTGTTAAAATTTTCATGAGGTAGTTACTAATTTTAAAATATCCTAAGCTCCGTAAAATAACATCCTTAGAATATAACATTTTCAATGCAGATTCCAACTTTTATAGATCTTAATATTCTTGTCATAATCCATGAAAACACACTTAATAGCCATCGAACCAAAATTAGAATGTTTCTCTTTAGGAATATGAACATGTTATCACTATAAAAAAAATATGAAATGAGAATCCAGTGGTCTTTTACTTGTCCATGTACCTCGTAGGGTGTTTTCTAAACTAAAGAAAAAGTGGCAGATCTATTAACCATGTAACAATCAATGTGTATCACTTCAATTTATAAATATTGTTCAAGCTTAGCACTACTTAGCATGCTTTTATCTCTATCCATCAAGGTCTTGTTCATCTATTCTACTACTTTATTTTTTGTGAAGTATATGGAATTTTTTTTTGTCTAACAATCCCTACAGTTGTGCAATAATTATCAAAATATCTAGAGCAATATTGACCACCATTATCCATTCTCAAAACCTTTACTTTCTTATATATCTATTTCTCAACAAGAGATTTAAATTTTCTAAATGTATAAAACATAGTAGACTTATGCTTTGAAATGTAAACCCATGTATATCTAGAGAAATCATCAATAAATGTAATTTATTAGCAAGATTTTCCAATTGAAGGGGCATCCATAGGACCAAATAGATCACTATTAATAATTTCCAAACAATGTTTATGTCTAGTACTACTATATTTAAATGAAACTCTTTGTTGTTTTCCATACACACAATATTCACAAAAATCAAATTTAGTAGACTAATTAGATAAACCATCAACCATATTCTCACCAATATGACCAATCCTATGGTGTCATAGTTTACAAGAAATGAAGTTATCAAGTACATTCATAGAGTTATAGAAAGTAGATGCCTCCAACCTAAATAGGGTGTCACATTGAGTTCCCTTAGCTAACACCAAATCCCCTCTGCTCAATCTTTGACCACTCTTCTCAAAAGTAACATGCACCCTTGAATCTATAATTTTAGATATGGGTAATTGCAAGAAGTTTGGTCTGATTTTACTAGAACAATCATAGGGAATAATGTTTTCAAAAGGAACAAATTTTGGCAATATGGTTGACAACCTTTTTTTAGAATTTTTGGACAAAAATAAAACTCATTACAAATGACAATGTGTAGTTTTAAATATGTAATTTTTTTAGTGTTGAACATTTTTCTATATAATAATTATTTTTTAAACAAAAACCAACTCTAATTTTTTTAAGGAATGGACTTTGGCAATATGGTTGACATCATTTTTTTAAATGGATGAAATTAAAACCTATTACAAATGATAATATATAGTTTTCAAACATGTAAATTTTTTTATTGTTGAACATTTTTTTCTATTTATTAATTTTTTTTAAAGATAAGGCACCTGGTAAACTTTTTAACATGACCGGCGATGTTGGTGCGACACGCCCTCCAGCTCCATGTGAATGCTTTTTCCCGGAGCAATGAACCAATGAGGCCACAACATGGGGGACCTCATCCCCTAGCAAGAACACTTCAAACCCGCAAGCTCATTGGCCCAGTAGGGGTTTGAACTCTGGTGGCCACCACTACAACCGAGTGACTTAACCACCAAACCACGCCATCATCGGCCTATTTATTAATTAATTCTTAAACAAAAAACCTCATTAATTTGAAATGACATATTTTATTATTTTTTTAATAATTTTGGACATTGAAAATTTTTGAAAAAAAAAGTCTAACCAATCTAGACAACATTCTATACATGATGGAAAAAATATTTCATGTTAGAATTATTTTAGGTTAAATTATGTTGACCATACATGAGGATTTTTAAAAAGCACCTTAATCTCAGTAAAAAATTAATTTTAAAAAAATATACATTTACTAAAAAAGACAAAAAAATGTCATGACCAAACTTTAGCATCATATGCATCTCTCCACATAAGGATTTTGAAAAAAACTTTCATTTACTACTTATTATTTCGGTTGTACACATGCAGGTGTTGTTCTTTGACATACGTTTTTAAAAAGGTCACTTTTGTACATCCTATACAAAACCAAATTTTATCATCTAGGTATTAGAATAAATAAAATATTTGAAAAATAGAAACAAATCCTACATTTTATATTTTCACACCATGTTAATATTCTATGTGTAAGTGCTTCAAATTTTTACCCAACTATGACAAACTTCGACTTTTAGGGAAAATGCTTCAAAGGTGTCAATGAGGGCATCCAAATTTGGATCTATCAAAGAGCCATATCAAATTATCTCAAGATTAAGGAAATGAACATAATGACAAAACACACTTATCCTCTTCATCTATCTTCACATCAATCAATTGTAACTAACTCAAGATTAGATTAAGCACATTTAGATGTTTTGTAATCAAGTGCCCACCCTTCATTTTAAGATAATACAATTTTCTTTTCAATAACAAACTTATTTATGAAACTCTTTGTTTGGTAAATGACTCATATTCTATTCCACAACTTATATGCAATAGTTTTGTTAGAAAAATTCAAAAGAATAGAATTAAATAAACACAACTGAATAGAGCCATGAAATTTATTGTCAATTTTTACCCCACTCTTCATTCAATAAACAATGTGGCTTCTTTTTATTTTTTATGGAAATCCATTGATCTTTTTCTTCCAAGAGAGCCTCCATATTTAGCTTCCAAATTTTAAAACTTGATCCATTGAAATTTGTGATCTCTAAATGAGATGAGCTAGCCATGATTTCTATCACCTAAAACCTGAAACTACAAGAAAACACAACATACTCCCACTATAGAAAAAAACATAATATACCACTCTAAAAGAGACTTCCCTCTCTCTAATCAAGAAAACAACGGATTTGATACCAAAATTTGAAAACAATGTGAACTAATATAGAAAGATATGTTGAAATTTAGTGCATTCAAATTCATTAACAATGATAGATCATATGGAAAAAAAAATCAACTATGAAGGAAAATGCAAACCATAACACAATGTTTACATGGAGAAAACCTTGTAGGAAAAAATTCACACCCAAATAGCCCTAAGCTTGTATTAATCCTAAAAATATTTAGATCAATACATCATCTTATCCCTTTAAATTCTAGTAGGATGATGATACTCATATAACTTGCAAAACAACCATTGCATTCTCGAACTCCAAGCACCAATTTATAGGATAAGAACAAACTAGACAGCATCGCATGTTTTTAAAAAACCATTAGCAAGCCAAAGAGAGGTATGGTTTGAAAATGGTCAATGGACAAATCTCAATTCCCCCTTGGTCTTGGTCTTCCAGTCTATTTTTAGAATATCCCTTACATGTTGTCATATGTCATAAACAATAATATTTTACCATCCGATCTTGAGTGCCCTAATTTGTCTTCATACAAACCATTCAAATATGCACAATGAAAAATGTTCTAACTTATCATAGTGTTGGTCAAGATTCCAATATAACCTCCCTCTTGCAGGCTCTTGTACATCATAAAAATCTCGAATAAGTAACTCCCATCATGATAATTCAAGTTGTCCTTACACACCTTCAAGGATACCGACCCATGACCAAGCATGCCACATCAAAGAGAGATTCCAAGTTCCTCATGTGAGGACAAAATCACTAAATATGAAAGTAGTGCCACCTCAAAAATGGGATGCCAACTTTTCCAAGTGAGGACAAAAACACTAAAGGTGAAATAGTAATTACAAGCAAATTTTTAAATATTAACATTAGGATGCAAGATTGAGACACCTTTTCCCAACACATGTAACTTAACATGAGATGTATGTTAATTTTTTCTATGATAGTTGTCACATTCTGATTGAGTATCAATTGTTTCAAATAATAAGGCCATGGTATGTGAATCCAAACAAAGTCCTTGAAACTTGTTGCCACCATATTGATTTTTATATTTACTATTATGTGTTTCAAAAGATTAGAGAAGAAAGTGATGGTGTTGAAAATGCAACTCCAAAATGGGAAAGTGAGTTCACAATGTCCATCATGCATGGAGAATCTAATGATAATGTGGATGCCCTGACAGAATAAACAAAAGGACTTTGTGAAACATGTTGAAATTTAACAACATTTTTATTTATAGATAAAGATAGTGACATCATAAAGATTGTATATTACAAGAGGTACAAGCACACAAATTATAAAAATATGTGAGGTCTACATTTTTCATTCTGTTCATGAGACTATTTACCTTACTGTTGTAGATACTTTTATATTTGTGGGACTGTTGATCCTGGATTTTCAAACTATTAAACCTTATTATGTTAAAGGAAAACTAATTGGGTGATGTTAGATAGATGTTTGCATTAAGAGAAAATAAATTGGGTGATGTCAGATAGATGTTATTTTTATAGGAAAGCTAATTGGGTGATGTCTGATTAATGTTTACATTACAGGAAAACTAATTGGGTGATGTTAGAAAGAAAATTTGAATTTCTTTTATTTATCATTATGAGAACTGTGGTCTGTTTTAGGAATGTATGTATTTAATTTTCTTTGGCTATGATATTTATATGTGGAATTAACTTTGAAATTGAGTGTGCAGGTATTTCTAACAAACCACAGATATTGGAGATTATTCCACACCTGATGTTGTAATCCCATGTTAAGCTGATCTGATTCCACGAGGAACCGAGATCAACTCTGTGTTTAATTTAATGTTGTAATGTTATCTTGCATGAGGTTGAATGGGTTAGGTCTACCCTCTTGTAAATTTGAATTATGATTTGTGTTGAAAGAAATGTATTTGAATTTCTTTTTTTTAAATTTTAAATTTTTGAGACCCTTTTCTTGTGTCTTAACTTGACCCTGGGTGTCCTAACTAGGTTAAAGTTGACCCTAGGTTATACCCCATGGGTCTAGGGTCCCTTTTGACTTGGGTAACCCTTCGTTAACCTCCGTATGGTCACCTTAACTTCACAGTGAAGTTAAGTGACGAATTTGGAGGTATGGGAGGTATAGGATGAGTGGTACCAACACTCAAGCCCATCCCTTTTCCATTCCCAAGGTTAAAGATGACTCCAAGATCCACCAATTGTGGAGGACTTGACTTCAAGTCTCCTTCACTATTGGTGAGAGTCCCCATGAAGTTTTGTGGTCCTTCATGAGAGGGAAGGAGGGGAAGACATGTGTCATTCTTTCCCTCTTCAACTCCCCTTTTCTCTCCCATGTGTTGGAGAGAGGACTTGTGGTATGGGTGAAGAAGACTATGGGGATGGGTGAGTGACATGTTTCAACACCCATCCCTTGGGACACAATAGTAGTTTGAAGGAAGAGTGAGGAGGTGACAAGTGTCACCTCCCCATTCCTCTAAACTCATGGAATGGGTTATTTTAATCCCACTTTGGATAGAGAGAAAGGTGGTTGAATTTTTGGTGGATTTTTGTTTATTGGAAATTGTTTTTTTTGGAGAAAAGGATAGAGGGAGTGGGTGACTTAGGTTGGAGGAGATTTTAGTGGAGCTCTACATCAACTACATCCATTAAAGGACTTTTTAAGGTTGGATTTCAAGGCCTTTCCTTTGCATTTTCTCTTTGTTGCATGATGGATGTGTGAAAATGTTTATTTTTTCTTGTGTTGTAATTTTTGTTATTGTGGGGAATTTTTATTGGGATGTTGACAGAGCTTCTTCCACTTGGAAGAAATGCTCATCAAGTGTGGGGTAGGGGAGGAGTGATCCTCCTCAAGTTCACTTCTTTGTTTTGGGATGTTGAAAGCCTTGAGGGCATTTGTGTGACTTTGAGAAAATTTGTTATATGGCTTGAGAGCCAAAATATGATCTCCTTTGGAATTTTTGGTTAACTTGTTTGGCTTGAGGCCATGAGAAAAAAATTGTGTTGAAATATTGTTGAAGGGTGGCACTCTAGAGTTGTCCACTCTCCTAACCCTTGTTAAACTCACTGTGGTTGAGTTTGTGTTGTGTAAATAGCCATGGGTGTAACTGTGTTTTTGTAATGTTGTATTGCCTTGTTGTGGAGTGGACTTTGGAATACCCTAGGTGTGTGGATGATCTCCCTAGCTTGGGGGTGACCCTCTTGCGGGTCTACGGTAGGGAGGAGAGCAAGTTGAGTAGTGTTTTCTTCCCTTGTGTGTTATGCAGGTTTTCATGGAGCTTAGAGTGAAGTTGAAGAGTTTTCTTGTTTGGGAAAATATTTTATTTTTCTTTACTCTTATGGAGAGCTTGGTCTTTTAATAGCTTCCTCCTTGTTGATTTCCAAGAGGAGAGAATTCTCTCTCTATTGTTGTAAAAAAATTGGTATTTTGGAGTAGTGAGAAAATCCTCCCTTATTGTGTTGATAGTTGTAATTTTTATTGTTTATTAAGTTTTACCATTTTGAAATGAGAAAAGGAATAGAAAATTTGTTTTTAAAAGGATATTAGAATTGTCTATTTCCTTATAATCCTATTTGTAAAGTTGAAAGTTAGTTGTTGTGGAAAATACCAAGTTTGTTTAAAATTTATTCCCTTGGAAGGCTTAGTGAATATATTAATTTTAATGAGTCATATTAAGTTGTAATTTTGCTACTATGAAAGAAAAGAAATTGGGTTATAGTTATGCTTTTGAATCTAATTGCAATTAATTAAATGCCTACTATAATTAATATTGAAGTTATTGACTTGAAATTGAAATGTTATTAAGAGAAAAATTATCTTAATTATCCTTGTAAAATGTTTTCTGTTATATAATTTTATTTTAGCAAATGCATTTGAAAATATATTTGTATGGGAATTTCAAAATATATACTAATTTCATTATTCTGCCTTACAATAAATTGTTGACAGTCATAATTTAATATATATATATTCTGTATTTTTTTACAGTCAGATGAGTTTAAAAATAAAACTAAGAACATTAAGTTGAGAAATTATGTAATATATATATATATATTAAATTACTAAAAAAAATACAAAGGAGAATGAAATTTTATTTCGCAGGTTTTGGAGACGAAATTACAGTCTTTAAATACAAATAAAATATACAGAGTGGAGGTGGGGGGTTTTTGAACCCCCCACAACCGTCGCTTGCATAATGGGTGTGGGGAGGGGCGGAGCCCCCACTAACACCCCACTACGTGGGGTGTCGGTGGGGGCTCCATCCCTCCCCACACCCCTACCATTCTTCAAGCCCCGCGGCCCTCTGCTCCGCTGTGCCTCCACAGACATCCCTCTGCCCGTGAGTTTCTTCCTCCGCCGCCGCCTGTGACCACTGCACGGCTTCCCAACCACCACTCCCTGCGGCTACCTCCGCCTGCACCCTCTACACCCACACCTTCGATCTCCACCTCTGCGGCCACTCCAAACTACGGCCTCCACCATCCATTGGACCCTGCAAAGCCAATACAATCACACAAAAATATTAGGGTTCCCCAATGGAATTAAAAAAATAAAAAAGTGAATGGGAATATAACAATATTCAATGTTATATAATGAAAAATATAAATTATAAGATTAAAATAAATGATATATATATATATATATATATTAATTGTTTGCCAACAATTTTGTAATTTTCATTTAATTAATAATATATATATATATTGTCTATTGATAATGTTTAAAAAAATAAATATAATAGGGCTTATATTTTGACAATAATATATATTTATATTAATTCAAACTGTAGGGAAATTGTGTTTTTCAGAGTTTAATAATTTTCATTTAAAAATACCCAGAAAACGAAAGGAAAAATATACCTATAATAATAAATGCAAATAAGCATATATACATGTTATATATGCTTATTTGCATTTATATAGATATGTGTATCTTTCTAAATGCAATTAAGTCATCATACGTATTTCATATGCGGCCACTGTGAACTCGAACTGTAGATTGAGTAAACGTCCAATTGAGAAAAAAGAGAGAGAAAGAGAAAGAAAAGTTAACCGTGAAAACAAAGAGGAGAAAATGCGTGGCATTTCCAAAATAGGCTAAGAGAACTAAGTAAGACTGACCTTCCATTAAACCTAATTAGGGACAACTTAATTATCAAATTAACTCAAGCGTTGAAATTAAACCAGAGCGGAAGCCTAGTGATCGTCACCAAGCAAAGTTAGTAAGTCTAGTGTAAGTGATCTGGTTTACCAAGAAATTAGGAATAATGTAGAGGATGCAGTGATAACTCTGATTGATAGAAAACGTGAAGAAAAGCAGGATAAACATAAAGAAATTAGGAATTAGTAAAAGATGCAGTGATAACTCTAATTGATAGAGAACGTGAAGAAAAGCAGGATAAACATAAAGAAAACTTAAAATCAAAAAGAGAATGTGATAGAAATACAATCAAAATTAAATTTCAGAGAAATGGAAGAGAGGGCAAATGAACAGGCTTTGTTGAAAATGTTAAGATCAGAAGGAGGAGAAATTAATATTAAATTTCAGAAAACGGGAAAGAGAACAGATGATCAGGCTTTGTTGAAAAATGTTCCATTAAAGTGAACAACTATAAATTCATTGTAATTAGGGAGTTGTAGGAAATTTGTTAACCCCACCAGGAAACTCCGTGTTAAGAGTAGTGTTAGTGTACTAAATCCCCCTCACGCCCGTGAGGTGTTATGCTGCCAGATTTTTCTGGAATCTAGGGTTTATGAGCTTAGTAAGTTCAACCCTTGTAGCGACGTCAACCGCATCGCGAAGACCCCCTTGTTGGCCTTCTTGCGTTTGGGTGTGCGCACGTGTGTGTATTACCCCACTGACAACTATATTATTTACGCCTTAAGTGTATGCCACCGAGCACACTTATGCGTGTGAGGGGGTTTCTAGGGAAGCGTGGGAAATTCTTTTGATATTTCGTGTCATGACCACATGACACATGTGGACATGACACGTGTGATGCATGTTGTGACCGCATGGGAAATGTGGGCATGACAAAATATATCTGGCAAAGTTACCACAAGGCTATATTATGTAGAAGAGGAGCTCCCTATTGGAACATTTATGGAAATTTTTTATAAACTAATATATAACCATACATAGGACATGCAGATTTTGCTAGGTTTCAAGTAAAAGAGTTTAAGTTATTAAGAGGTACTTTTCCTCTCAATGAACATTCTTATCAATAGTTGACTAAATAAAGACTCAAAGTACTATTTTACCCATCAAAAGGAGATTCAAACATAATATTATCATTCAAATTAGGTGACTATTAAGGTGCATGTGTGTTAGGAACATGTACAACTAGAGTTGTATGGTGTTGAGAGTAGATATCTACAAAGAGTAATTAAGAAAGTAAATCACTTATATATTAGTAATGATAAAGAACTTTGAAGACATTCTCATGATTTCAATTGATTTGATTTGACCATTTACATCATATGGTCTTAATTATAACCATATAGACATGCACTGAACAATGTGTTAATAAAATTTAACTATAAGTTTTCAAATTTTTGATTTCATATTATGACCACATGCACATGTATATATACAAAATATAGAAGTTCTATTTTTTGTAATATAATTGTGCTAGAGGATAATTTTTGTGTTAATAATACAAGTTAGAAATGTGGAGGGAGTGAGTTATTATTTATTATGCTACATAGAAGAGAGGACTAAGTTAATAAAACCAAAAACAAATGATTAAACATTGTTTCCTACAGGCTCAATTATAGTATAGGAAGCATATTTGAAACAAGTCAAAATTATTCAAAATGGGGTTGATTTTATTGATTACAGATCCAATAACATGGTATATCATTATGGCCATCTAGTAATTGTTACTGGCATGCCTATTTTTTTCACATTCCACATTGACATGGATTACATAGGTGGAGACTAGATAGAGAAGACCATGAGAAAATATTATGTGTTATTGTGTTATTGGTGAGCAAGTTGAACTAATTGATATAGTATGACAAATGTGTATAAGAACCTCTATTTTATTCCTTGGATTCTAAATTTGTCATTTAATCAAACCATATATTCTATATGTGATGTGATTTGATTTCTTTCACTATTTATATACTATATAATGTGATTTGATTTCATTCACTTTTTATACTATATGATGTGATTTGATTCTCTATCGTGTGATTTGATTTTATTTCTTAGATACTATATGATGTGATTTTATTGGATATATATGATGGGATGAGTTTTCATTCCCTAGATTATATATGATGCAATGTCATTTCTTCAAATTTAAATTTTTCCTATGCTTAAAATTAAACAAACTCAATGCATATTCTCCCCCTATTTATGTGTTTTCTCTTCCATATACTACCTACATTTCTCATTCCAAATTTTGTTAATTCTCCTTGCCTATATTGTAAATCTCCAAACATATATTTTGTATGCTAAATATTAAACAACCTTGATGCATATTCATTCTCCCTATACCTATTCATGCATTTCCCAGGTTCAATAATCTACTACTAGATTCTCCTTCCAAATTATATCAATTATTCCAACCTTTCTCCTTCTTAATTTCTCTTTCTGTTTCCACCTTTCTACATTGCATTTTGCATTGAACTTTGTTTTTTCTTCCTAAACTACATGAAGGAATTCTTGTGAAGTATCATCATCAACTTACTAATAAAAGCTAGCCACATTCACTTCCAATGAAATCTTCTCATTTCCATCTCATAAAGCTAGTATATCAAGAATAATGTGATAAAAGGTAGCCGGCCTATTCTACAATTAAAATGTATGCCTATCTATTAAATCAACTTTCGTATTTCTTATTAATATGATCAGTTGTCCCATTTTCTATCAACATACTCATGTTTTAAATTTGTCAAGAATAAACAATAAACAATAGTAGTGACTTATGTGTGTTAAATTATGGTTAAGCATGGCCATAATACCAATTTATGTAGGGAATAGCCACTTCCTCATTACACCAGTTTAGAGTTATTTGAAAGTTAACCATATTTTGAAAGAACAATATTTTAACTTTTTTATTGATCGATTCATTCATACTAAATAGACACATCTATTTAATGACCATACTATATTATGTGAGGAAAATAACCAATCAACATAGGCATTTATTAAAAAAAATCAAACCATATAAAATAATCTACAAAATGGGAAGACTAGCATATAAGAAAACATGTTGATGCGCTTAAAAGAAAAATAAGAAAAGAAGGCAACATTCAGAGCTCTGCAACTCATACGATGTTTGAATTTTGAATTTGTTCTCAGAGGGAATGGAAGGAGACAGTCTAGGGGGCCCCATGAATCAATCCCCTCCCTTGACTCAAGGGGGTGCAATGGATGGTACGAGCTGTTGGAGGGATCACATGGCCTCAGCTTCGAAGTCAAATCCCAAGAAGTGGATGGAAGCTCTTGTGGGTACTTTCAATGGTATCGCCAAGACTTCAAGCAGTCAACTGGTTCTTTCAGAGGTGGATGGTGCTAAGGAACTTAAACTATCGGTTCAGACAGTGTTGTAGGTTGTCGCATCAAAGGACAACACCCTGGTGGGGAAGTTTTTTGCCTTTAGGCCCAACATTGACTTGGTTCGTCGCTGGATGATGACCAAGTGGTCTCTTAAGGGGAGCGTCTCAACTAGTGCTATGGTAGGAGGTATGTTTTTGTTTAAATTTACCTCTCAAGAGGACATGCCTTCAGTTTTAGCTAGTGGTCCATGGCTTTACGAGAAGCATTCCCTTTCTCTTTGCAAATGGAAGTCAAGCTTCAACCCCAATGCTAACCTCAATCAGTCAGCACCAGTGTGGGTCCATTTACTAGGTCTTCTCCTGGAGTTCTGGGATGAGGAAATCTTTGCCTGGATAGGCAACTCCTTCGGAGACTATGTAACTATTGATAAAGTTACAAAGGCTAAGGTGAGATTGGTTTATGCCAGATTTTGTGTAAATGTGGACATTTTGAAAGCTTTCCCCACTTCCATTATACTGGAATCCTAGTTTGGAAAGTGGACACAAAGCATTCAGTATGAAAATACTAGAGTGTTCTGCTAAAATTTTATGAAAGTTGGCAATGTATTTACCCAATGCCGAGCCCCAAAGCGTAACCCTCCTTTGGAGTTGAAACAAGTGGTGGAGGACTCGGAGTACCCCTTCAAGGAGGATATTTTGAAGATAGTCGACTCCCCCTGGCTTCCCTGGGGAAGGAAGCAGCCCTAGAAATTCTCATGGAAGGTGCCCAAATAGACCAGTCTTTAGCACCAATCTCTCCTCAAGAGCCTCAGGCTTCTCCGCTGTAGATGGAGAAGAACCTGGAAGTTGAACTTACAGTTGTTGGCAATGAGGAGAGTCAGAAGTTGAAGGATAAGGAAATGGGGAATCCATCTGTGGTCCAAGAATCAGCTATAACTGAGGAGGGTTAGGAAACCATGGAAGAAAGAGAGATAGGGGTGGGTCTCAACCCACATAAGAGTGCTATTTCACTCCAGAGCAGGGAAAATTGAGCCTGTAGTCCCAAGGACCTATTGGGGTTTCTCAAACCTAATCTGAGGTCACTGATGAAGAATATCTCACCTTCCCTGGGGGCAAGTTCAAGTAGAGAGTTGGAGGACAAGGAAGGATGGACTATTGTGAAGAAGGGGAAAGGTAGCAGCCATAAGACAGCTGATGTGGGAGGAGATAGCAATAGAGTTAGGCCATCCCATATGAAGACTAGACAAAAAGAGATGGAATAGGAGATTGCTAGTGGGAAGCAGTCCACCTTGGTGGCCCCCCTATAAAGAACAAGAAATGAAGATAATCTCTTGGAACATAAGAGGGCTGAATAGCCCTCACAAACAGTTGCTTGTCAGAAATTGTATTTTTGATAACAAAGTTGATATCCTTCTTTTGCAGGAAATAAAAATGACTGAGGAAAGCTTCAAGTCTGCCCTTAAGTATATTTGGCCTGATGCGAAGTATGCTATAAGTGATGCTACTGGAGCCTCATGAGGCATTGCTACTCTTTGGAGGCAAGATATTAATGGCAACTTCATTTCTTGCTCTAAGCATCATGTGGAGGTCTCATTTCATTGTCCTCTTGAACAATGGATGTTGATTAATGTTTATGCCCCCAATACTCGTAGTAGTCGAAAGGAAGTCTAGGAGAGTCTGGTGAACAAAATTAGGAAAAACAGAAGTGTCAATTGGATGGTGGCAGGAGACCTTAACTCCCCACTTTTCCCTTCAGAGAAAAAGGGGGGGTTAACAGACTATTCTAATAGCATGTCGGATCTTGCTGATTTTCTTGGTAATGCAAGCCTTATGGATGTGGAACTGTCAGGACAGGCCTTCACCTGGTCAAATAGTAAACAAGGGAGTAATCTGATACAGGTTAAACTAGACAAAAGTCTTAATCTCCTCCTACTGGACTATCATGAATGGACTGCGTCTATCTACCCTCCCTAGACTTGGTTTAGATCATAGCCCTCTCTTGCTTAATTGGACCGAGAAGGGTAGCAAAGATCCTTTTCCATTCAGATTTGAAATGATGTGGGTCCTTCATCCTGATTTCAGAGATTGCTTGTTGAGTTGGCGGAAGATCCCGGTTCAAGGGTCAGCTATGTTCAAGGTGGTTAAGAAATTGGCCAATGTGAGAAACAAGGTGAAGGGCTAGAATAAATTTACTTTCAGAAATGTTTTGAGTAGGAAGAAAATTATTATGGAAAAGTTGAAAGAAGTTCAAAGCAAAATTGATTAGGGAGACATATCTGAGGATTTGCAATTGATGGAGAAGAATCTCTCCAAGGAATGGACCCAGACTATTAAGGAAGAAGAGGTCTACTGGAAGCAGAAGTCCAGGGTTTAATGGCTTAGAGAGGGGGACAAGAACACCTCCTTTTTCCATTAATCTACACTAAGACACAAGAAGAGAAATACCATCAGAGCTCTCAGAGATGAAAAAGGAAGACTGGTGGAGGAAGAGGAAGAGATAGGAAACATGGCGATGGAGTTCTTTGAAACTTTGTTGGTAGGACAACACTCAAGTGTACCGGAGGAGGACATGAGTCCTCTCCTGGAGATGATTCATACCATTCTCTCAGAGGAGGATAACTACTTATTAATCAAACCCATTGTTGGTGCCTGAATTGACTGTCAGTTAATTTAGCAATTTTCATGCAAGCACCTTCCCAAAAAATCCAAAAAATATTCTAAGTGTTGGACCTCCTCGGTATTTTTTAGCTGTAGCATCATATTTTCTTAAGGGGAGGAGGTCATCATCATCATGTTTCCGGTCATCATCCTGATGATGTTGCTGCAAAGTCCTAAGCATGACCCGATATTCATCAGGGTCATCATATTTGAACATCAGGGTGATATCCGCTTTTCTGCCTATCTGCATCATGATATTTCCAAAGAGAGATATCCGCCTATCGGCTTCATGCATTGTCTAGTGTGGGGTGATATTTCCAAATATCAGGTTTGATCTAACATCACCCTGATGTTTCGTGGAGCTATAGTGCAACATGATATTTGTGCATCAGGATGATATTTCCAAATATCCGGTCATCTTCCGAATATCGTCCTGATGACGATATGTGGTGACGTCATCAAGGTCCGAGGGGGGTCATATTTCTAACACTAGTCACCTTGTGGAGATCCCCCGATGTTGCGAATATGACGATGACATCATCCAGATATGAGGAGGTGTGCAGTAGACAGATATGCTGATGACGTCAGCAGGATATGATGATGACATCATCAGAATTTTTGAAGGCATCGGCAGGAAATTGCATATCGGCATAGGTTTGAGATGCTGGGCCGATGGTGGTCGTCTTGCCGAAGAAGGTGAGGTCATTGAAGGACCATCGGGGTGACTTGTGTTGTCGGCGAAGGATCTTTTGTGCTTGTCGATGGCTTTGGTCATACCGATGGAGCGGATTGTAAGGTAGGCATCGGCGAGACAACTGAGATCGATGAGAGTTTTTTGGGGTGAGCTGATGGTAGAAGTTTGGCCGATGGGCTTTTGGAGAGAAAGGCATGTGTCGAGCGTGGCAAAAGCACTCGACACCTATTGAGCTTGTGGCCAAGTTTTTGAACTATTGAAGGAGTCACCGCACCGTGCATGTGGGATTAATGTTCCTGCATAACTTGAACCTTCAGTAAAATGCGTTTTGGTGGGAAATTCCTTTTTGAGTGCTGTGATGGTTTCCAGGTGGGCCGCGGGTGGTTGAGCCATCAATGGCGGTTGTTGTAGAGGTGTGGGCAATGGTGTGGACGGATCTGGTACCCGATTGGAGTTGTACATCCACAGCTGGCGGCTCATGGCTCGAGAACCTCTTCTATCCCCTCTTCTACCTGCCGCATTCAATGCATTGAGCGCCATTTTTCTGATACTGTGTATCTGGCAAGATTTTTGGTCAACTATGTAATTAATGTTGGGAACCTTCCTTGCTGTATATAGCAGGTTGTGTTGCTCATTTGAAGGTTGTTGAAGGCCTGAGGCATTTTTGTGTAAATAATGAAGAACAGTGCATGATCTTGGCTGTTTTATCCCATTTTGGAGTTTATGAGTTGCAACATGAATGTATTTTGCACATATTTTCAGTTTCAATGTTAATGTTATATGAAAAATGCTTATTGCATGTGTCTATCTGCTTGTCTCCATTTGCTGCATGTTATTCTATTTCTTTTGAATCTGGTTGCATGTCAATAGGGATATCTATAAGTAGAGGCAGTTAGGTACCCATTCTTGGGTGATGTTTGTAAGGCAAGCATCAGTCCAACCCCCTGAAACTTGAGTGAAAGTTGCAAACCATCTGTTGTATACGTCTAGTTGACTCCTTGCCCAATGGATAGGCACTAGTCTGCTCCTGGATCAGTAGTTATGAGCCAAAACCCCTTGTCTTGCATCCCAGACATTATGTCCACCCATTTCATCACTTCCACCTGTTAGTTGTAGGATTAGGAGTAGGAAAACCCCTGCATGCTCTCATACCCGACCAGACATATATGTCCAAGAACGTTGCCCACCTTGTGATTTGTTACACAAATTTTGGTCCATACATGAGAGTATTCTGCCTGTTGTTGTCAAGTTAGATCTTTCTATCTTTGAGCTAGTCAAGGGTATATCTTGAGTTATAGGGACACCCCCCTTGGTGCGGCAGAACCAGAAGTGAAGGGGAGGAGCTCATGTAACCTCCTATATTAGTTGGCTGAATCTGCATGTGCATAGGAACTGGCAAACCCTGATGCTGATTCAGAAGAAAAACCAACAAAATGGTGACCCCGCTGGGGATGGACTGATAAAAGAAATGATATATTTGTGACCCATCTGAGTCACCAAAAAATGGCGACTCTACTGGGGAGAGAGAGAGTCAAGTAACCTGAGGGCTGGAAAATCTAGTTTCCAGTGAAGTTGTTGCAGCACAAAGGAACCATGTGGTGCTCTGCTGGGGTGATGAATCTAGAAAACAAAAGTGCCTTGCTGACATTCTATCCTCTCTCTGAGAGGTGGCAACTCTGTTGAAAGAACCTATCAGTGCTGCAACATATATCCAGGTATTCATCTTTGATTCCAAAATGTTGAGTTTAGAACAGCAAGCCTGGTCGTGCTCTCAGAGAAGACCATTCTTTATTGAAAGATATAAAGCCCTAAATTTCACAAGGATATATGGTTACCCAAATATTATTCCCAATAAAATTAGAAGATGTTTGCCAAAATATAGTGGATCAGATTCTGAATCGGCAAACAAACATCTGCAAAGATTTTGTAATTTAATAGAAGATTATGAGGTAGAGGATGAAGATGTAGTAATGAGACTCTTTGTTCAGTCATTGGAAGATGATGCTAGGATATGGTTTTCAGACCTGCCTGTTTGTTCAGTTTCTTCATGGATGGATTTAGAAGTTGCATTCCTAGGGCAGTTTGGTGAAAGGTTTGATGTGGCCTCATTGATCATACATTTTATGAATATCCAAAGGGAAGATGAGGAACTGGTTCCAGCCTTTAATCTTAGGTTTATTAAATTGCTCAGGCAAATCCCTGAATATATGAGACCTAATAATGCATTGTGCTTGATAATTTATTTGGCTGCATTTGATGAAGAAATGAGTTATCTGTTGAGAGATAAAGAACCAGTCACACTTCACCAGGCTTTCCAATTTGCTATGGACATAGAAAACAATGAGAAATATGGAATGCCAGTAGGTTTCATGGCTGCAAGTTGTCAAAGCAATTATCAAAGTGAATATATTTCAGCTCTCCCAGTATGTGCATTAAAAGATGATTGTGTAGAGGGAAATATATTTCAGAATAATGTGTGTAGCCATGATGTCATGCATGAAGAAAATGTTGCTGAAAATGTAGGCACATCCTATAATGATGTGGACAAAGATTATTGTCTGCCTCTAGAAGAAAAGCCTACAGACACAAGGTGCCCTCCAATTGATCAAATGAGAGACATACATGAAGTTGTGTCTTGCAGCAATGTGCATATCCCAGTTATGCCTGATTATTTATATAAAGTGGATATGCAGAGCTTCACTCTGAATATAGAAAACATTGATTCAAGGGATGGCAGTGAATATGCTAGTGATTGTCAGCATTCAGATGCATATGTGAGCCTTTCAGATGATTAAATATATTTGGATGCTGATTATGAATGTTTCCTTGAAGATTTTGGCCACCTTCATAGTGCAGAGGTTGAAAACTTTGCTCTTGATTATCAGGGCACTGGTGAAGATAAAAAACAAGGTCACTATTCAGAGGTGGATGGGAAAATTGCAGATGTGTGTGCTCATACAGTTGGGGATAGTGTTGATTGCAAGGGTGACTATGAAGCTTTCAGTGTAGGGCTACATTCTGAGTTATTTCTGCCTTCTCTTGAGACATTTTAGGTGGACTTTAATGACAAAACTACCGTGCATGATGATGATGGATATCTATATGTTCATCAAGATAAATTTGATTATGAGATGTTGCTTGTGCCTGAATATTGCATGTTTGATACAGAGGAGCTCTTATTTTTTGAGGAAGGGCAAAATTCTGATGTGGATTCATTTGTTTCATGTGAGTCTGTTATTTTTCCAAGCAACATCAGTGACTCATATGATGATGACATTCTACAACTGATAATTATATATGCTGATAAAGCTAGTTGTAGATTTGTTGAAGAAAAAGAAATGAGTAGCAGCACAAATAATTGCCAAGGGGCCTGTTGTAGATAGTTAAATGCTTTTAGGCTTCATTTGAAGAAATCAAAAGAAAATCAGGTGTTTGACAAAGGAAAAGTCTATTTTTCCCTTTTTGGTGGCCCTGGGCCACCATGTTTATTTTAAAATAATGTGTTCGGTGATGTAGATCAATATAACATCATGACTCTGTGCCCAATGGATAGGGGACTGGTCTGCATCCCAGAGATCTGGGGTTCTCACTGCAGTTTGCACCTGCACGTCTCCAGACAGAGCCACTATTGGTGCTTGAATTGACTGTCAGTTAATTTAGCAATTTTCATGCAGGCACCTTCCCAAAAAATCCAAAAAATATTCTAAGTGTTGGACCTCCTTAGTATTTTTCAACTGCAGCATCATATTTTCTTAAGGGGAGGAGGTCATCATCATCATGTTTTTGGTCATCATCCTGATGATGTTGCTGCAAAGTCCTAAGCATGACCTGATATTCATCGGGGTCATCATATTTGAACATCAGGGTGATATCTGCTTTTCTGCCTGTCTGCATCATGATATTTCCAAAGGGAGATATCCGCCTGTCGGCTTCATGCATTGTCTAGTGCAGGGTGATATTTCCAAATATCAGGTATGATCTAACATCACCCTGATGTTTCGTGGAGCTACAGTGCAGCATGATATTTGTGCATCAGGATGATATTTCCAAATATCCGGTCATCTTCCGAATATCGTTCTGATGCTGATATGTGGTGACGTCATCAAGGTCTGAGGGGGGTCATATTTCTAACACTAGTCACCTTGTGGAGATCCCCTGATGTTGCGAATATGATGATGACGTCATCCAAATATGAGGAGGTGTGTAATAGATAGATATGCTGATGACGTCAGTAGGATATGATGATGACATCATTAGGATTTTTGAAGGCATCGGCAGGAAATTGCATATCGGCATAGGTTTGAGATGTTGGGCCGATGGTGGTCGTCTTGCCGAAGAAGGTGAGGTCGTTGAAGGACCATCGGGGTGACTTGTGTTGTCGGCGAAGGATCTTTTGTGCTTGCCAATGGCTTTGGTCATACCGATGGAGCGGATTGTAAGGTAGGCATCGGCGAGACAACTGAGATCGATGAGAGTTTTTTGGGGTGAGCCGATGGTAGAAGTTTGGCCGATGGGCTTTAGGAGAGAAAGGCATGTGTCGAGCATGGCAAAAGCCCTCGACACCTATTGAGCTTGTGGCCATGTTTTTGAACTACTGAAGGAGTCACCGCACCATGCACGTGGGATTAATGTTCCTGCATAACTTGAACCTTCAGTAAAACATGTTTTGGCGGGAAATTCCTTTTTGAGTGCTGCGATGGTTTCCAGGTGGGTCGTGGGTGGTTGAGCCATCAATGGCGGTTGTTACAGAGGTGTGGGCGATGGTGTGGACGGATCTGGTACCTGATTGGAGTTGTACATCCATAGCTGGCGGCTCATGGCTCGAGAACCTCTTCTGTCCCCTCTTCTACCTGCCGCATTCAATGCGTTGAGTGCCATTTTTCTGATATTGTGTATCTAGCGGGATTTTTGGTCAACTATGTAATTAATGTTGGGAACCTTCCTTGCTGTATATAGCAGGTTGTGTTGCTCATTTGAAGGTTGTTGAAGGCCTGAGACATTTTTGTGTAAATAATGAAGAACAGGGCATGATCTTGGCTATTTTATCCCATTTTGGAGTTTATGAGTTGCAACATGAATGTATTTTGCACATATTTTCAGTTTCAGTGTTAATGTTATATGAAAAATGCTTATTGCATGTGTCTATCTGCTTGTCTCCATTTGCTGCATGTTATTCTCTTTCTTTTGAATCTGGTTGCATGTCAGCAGGGATATCTATAAGTAGAGGCAGTTAGGTACCCATTCTTGGGTGATGTTTGTAAGGTAAGCATCAGTCCAACCCCCTGAAACTTGAGTGAAAGTTGCAAACCATCTGTTGTATACGTCTAGTTGACTCCTTGCCCAATGGATAGGCACCGGTCTGCTCCTGGATCAGTAGTTATGAGCCAAAACCCCTTGTCTTGCATCCCAGACATTATGTCCACCCATTTCATCACTTCCACCTGTTAATTGTAGGATTAGGAGTAGGAAAACCCCTGCATGCTCTCATACCCGACCAGACATATATGTCCAAGAACGTTGCCCACCTTGTGATTTGTTACACAAATCTTAGTCCATACATGAGAGTATTCTGCCTGTTGTTGTCAAGTTAGATCTTTCTATCTTTGAGCTAGTGAAGGTTATATCTTGAGTTATAGGGACACCCCCCTTGGTGTGGCAGAACCAGAAGTGAAGGGGAGGAGCTCACGCAACCTCCTGTATTAGTTGGTTGAATCTGCATGTGCATAGGAACTCGCAAACCCTGATGCTGATTCAGAAGAAAAACCAACACCCATTACCCTAGAGGAGGTTAGAGTGGTTGTGTTCTCCATGGGTGCTTATAAAGCCCCTGGCCCTGATGGGTTTCCCCTGACTTTTTTTTAGATTTTTTGTGAGATTGTTGGTAATGATGTCTTTCTAGCGGTGTAGAATTTTTTTAGGACAGGGAGACTCCTACGGCAATTGAACAGCACTTTTATCACCCTTATCTCGAAAAAGGCCAAAGTCCAGACCATGGCAGATTTTAGACCGATTAGTCTCTATAACACTATGTATAAGGTCTTCACTAAATTGTTGGTTTTTAGATTACAGCCCCTATTGGATAAACTCATCGCTCCTACCCAAAAAGGTTTCATCCCAGGGAGACAGATCCTAGATGTGGCAATCACCACCCATGAAATAATTCATTCTATTCTAAAGAGCAACACTCTAGGTATGATTTTCAAACTGGATATCTCAAAAGTTTATGACAGGGTCAACTGAGACTTTCTTTTGAGAGTTCTCAGGAAATTTGGATTCAATGAAAGAATCATTAACATTATCAAAGAGTGTATATCTATAGCTAGATTCTCAATGCTTGTTAATGGATCCCCAAAAGGCTTCTTCCCTTTTGGGAGAGGTATTAGGCAAGGTGATCCTCTTTCACCTTACTTGTTCATTCTAATTGTTGAAGTTCTGGGAAGAAATGCTTGTAATCTATTAACGCAGTGGACTCTTCATGGGATAAAACCTGCTTCAACAGCCCAAAATTTAGTGATTCAACAATTTGTTGATGATGCTATACTATTTGGGTTAGCCTCAGTGGTGGAAGCTAGAAGGTTGAAGGAGCTCTTAAAGAACTATGAGGAAGTTTCAGGTCAAAGTGTCAACTTTGAAAAAAGTCATATTTACTTCTTGAATACTTAACAAGACCTTCAGCAGAAGATTACTAGAATTTTGGGTTGCTCGAGTGAGTTTCCCGACTACTTATTTGGGCCTCCCTCTAACCATTACCAAAGTTCTATGAATTTCTGGAAGAGGCTAGTGGAAAGAATTCAGAGAAAACTGGTGGGATGGAAGGGTGCCCTCCATAACCAAGCTGGAAAGTTCCAACTTTTCAAAGCGTCTCTATAGGGAATGCCCAATTATGTGTTAAGTCTCTTCAAAATCCCTAAGAATGTGGCTGATAAGATTGAGCAGATTCAAAAGAAGTTTCTTTATACTAGGGTAGAAGAGAAAAAAAGAATTGCCCTTGTGAGCTTGGAGAAAGTGTGTGAGCCTAGAAGACAAGGGGGACTTGGTCTTAGAAGAATTCATTTGATGAACAAGGCGATGCTAGCCAAGATAGGGTGGAGCCTTATTCAGAACAATACTGATTGAGGTGACATCATGAGAGCCAAATACCTCAATGGGGACCAAGGCAGGACTTTTTTGGCAAAGGAGAGTCTTCCTAAAGGCTTGATTATTTGTAATGGGACTATTAAAATTAGAGGTCTCATCTGACAAGGCTTGAGATGGAGGATTGGGGATGGTAAGGAGGTCGATTTCTGGAAAGACTGGTGGCTTAAGGATAAACCCCTAATGGAACTGGAATATGGTAGGATAGCAAGCAGGATTAGCAAGGTGTTTGGTCCCAAAGTAGCTGACTAAATAAGGACATGTGGAGGTCTTCAAAGCTAGAAAGAGATCTTAGACTATGCTCATGATGGCAATGAGGGGGTAAAGTTGGTCCAGCTTCAAAGAGCTTTGGAAGACTACAGACTATTGCTTTTTTCCAAGAGAGACAAGATGGTCTGGGATAAGGATAAGAAGGGTTAGTTTACTGTCAAAAGTGTGTATAATCTATTGTTAAACCATGGAGAAGGAGGAGTTTGGAGTAAAATCTGGCTTCATAAAGTCCTTTGGAAGATTAATTTCTTTTGGTAGACTTTAATGCATAATAAGGACCTGACTCTGGACAATCTGAAAAAGAGAGGATTCCAAATGCCAACCAAATGTATTCTTTGTGAATTTGAGGAGGAATCTTCAGCCCATCTATTTCTTCATTACAGTTTTTCTTGGGAGGTCTGGGGACTCACTCTCCAAAAGTTGAATGTTAATTGGATCTTGAATGTTAAAATGGAAATGTTGGTTTGGGAATGGAAGCACCCCTATAACCTGGTTCTACCAATCTCAAAAGAACTCTGGAACTAGATACCTCCTCATTTAGTTTGGAGCTTATGGAAGGAACATAATAATAGAATCTTTAGGGAGAAGAGTAGAACCCCTCTTGAGTTTTTTCAATGCTTTGTCAAACTGTTGGTTGAAAATATCAATTCTTGTCAATTTAAAGCCACAGATAGCCACCTGGTGAGAGAAGAACTAAACATGATAAAGAACTGGAATCTGAACTCATATCAGGTGGACACGACTAAAAAGTTAGCCTGGGCTAGAACCAAATGGACTTCACTGCAGCAAGGGTGGGTTAAGTTGAACTTTGATGGTGCAGCTAAAGGGAACCCAAGTGCTGCTAGTGGTGGAGGTATCTTAAGAATGGAAACTGGAGAGTGTGTTACTGCTTATGCTGGAGGGATTGGCATTAAAAGTAATAATAAAGTGGAATCCATGGCTATGCTATGGGGTATCAAGTTAGCTATCTCCATAAATATCAAAAGGTTGCATATTGAAGGAGACTCTCAGCTAATTGTGAATGTTGCCCTTGGTCTTTCTCAAATAGGGTGGAACCTAGAGGATATCATGGGGGACATCAAGATCATTCTTAATGGTCTGAAGGAATATAAGATTTCTCATATCTACAGAGAAGGAAATGTCGTGGCTGATGCCCTGGCTAATGTTGGAAGTAGCAAGGATGGATGGCAATGCTAGAGAAACGTCTCAAGTTTGTCCCAAGAGATTCGTAACCTGATTGAACAAGATGGAAAGGGACATGAAATATAAGTGGTGTGTGGTGGTTATTGTCCTCTAGTGTCTCTAGGGTGAGAGATGAGCTAGTGTTCCTTCCTTCGGAGAAGGCGGGGACAACAGTTCAAATTTTCAAATTATTTCTAGTGGGATTGTTAAGAATCTCCTACAGGATGAGGTGGTAGGGCCATGGTCGATTCAACTGGGTTATATCAATAAGAGTCAAGGAAGAGGGGTCCACGGGGGCATAAGGGATGACAAATTGATGATAGTATAAAGAGGATATTGATTGGAAAGCTTGGTTGACATGATAAAAGGTGCAAGGACTTCAGTATTGGTGGAGATCTGGGGTCAGGATCTTACAACTCAAAAAGGATGATGAGTAGACATGTGGGTGGGATATGGACAAATGTGGCAGCTAATTTTATGATCCATCATGGTTGGTTTAAGACGGTGGTTGGCATCACCTATCTCCACATGAGGTGGCAGCTAAATACTCCCCCTATGAGATGTATCTAGGAGGTGATCTTAAGGCTTTTAAAAGTAATAATTACTCTGCCATCATTACTACAATTCAACATTATTGTTATTTTAGTGGTCTCTTTTTTAATTTCAAGGCTACCACTTGTGAATATTTACATTCTGAACGAATCTAGTCCAGTTTCTTTAGCCATTCTTAGACAAGTAAGATGGGAGGGGACATAGTGAAAATTGAACCTAGATTGGCTAAAGAATTCAAGCAAGATCCTATTATTTGGCATATAATCCAAGAAGGTGAGGTGGTGCCTTTTCTTGAAGGTATGACGGGTCACAATGAAAATCTATCAAGGCAATTTCCAGAGATTTGGGATGAGGATACCAAGGAGGTCAAAATTGGGAAGATTGGATTCCAAGTTTCTAAGGAGGCCATTGGGCAAGCCACTGGTTTACCCACAAGATCCAAAAAGCATTCGAGGAGAAGCAGAGTGGTAGAACTAGAGCACATGAATCTCTTCTTCCACAAGGGTGAGGCTCCTGTGAAACTCCATGGAGGGTTTGAGAGAGAGGAATTGCCAGACCCTTGGGGACAAATGTGCCTCATGATAATGAAGTTCTTCACACTGGAAGGAAGGTTCTGGGTATAAATTACAACTATCACTTTGCTCTTTTAAATCATTTCAGGAACAAGGTTGAGATTAGCTTTCCCTTCTTTTTACTCTCTTCATTGGATAATGCCATTAAGTCTATAAGGGAGCTTAGGGCTAGGAATTCCAATCACCCACTCATTCTGATACATCAAGGCCTTATATTGAGGCTGTATCATTTCCATCTTGCCTTATGTCCACCTAAACCTATTCAAGTTAAGATTCTAGAGGACCCACAACTGAGCATTTCTCACAGGGGTAAGGGAAAAGTGAAAATTTGTATGGGGACTCCTATAATTAAGGGTGGCCCCAATGCAATGGAAGGGAACCCTATTGACGCCCTTGTTTCTGCTAAAAATAAAAAATAGAAACTTACCACTCTAGCACAGGGAAGGAAGAATGGCAAGAGAGACAAGGTGGAGGAAATGGAGGGGACTCTAAAGAAAAAGCAGAAGTAACGGAAGGGTGATGCCATGGAGGATGCTCCTATGAAAATTGTGGAATTAGATACTGTTCTAGAAACTAAGGGTAGTAGCGAACGTGGGGAGATTGCTCTTCCAAGCATTCATCGTTCCAAAAGGATTGCTGGGAAACATCTAGTTAGCTCCTTGGGGGTGGAGGGTTCTAAGGACTCCGAGTTTGTGGAAGAGACAGTGGATGAAGAGGTGGAGGAGACTCCTACTAAATCTATGCATGAAGTCGAGGGCACTCTCCACTTTGCCTCGATGAATGAAAGCAGGTTGAAAAGCCTGGAAGGCATGAATAAGGCTACCGTTGGGAAGGATGCTGTGGGGGAGGCCGTTGATCAAGCCAGTAAGTTGAAATGTACCCTTTGTGTTAAACATGTGGAGGATATATAGAACCTACAAAAAGGAATGGAGTCTATGCAGAAGAAATGGAAGGTCATGATAGAATTCGCGGCCAAAGCTTTGCAACAAGCGGCTTCCATCTTCGTCAAAGTGAAGGATCTAGATGATAAGGTTAAACAAGTGGGCATTGATAGCTTGGGCAACTACAAGGAGATGGTGGAGTTCCTGGCCAAGTTTGGGGTGACTAACAGCCCATAGTTTCCTATTTCTCCTAGTTTCTATTTTCTTTGTCGTTTCGTAGGGTTTTGTTCTGTTGTTTTGGTCTGTTGTCTCTGTGCTATCAATCTATTATTTCTAGCATGTTAGAGGCCTAATGCCCTTGGGAGTATTTTGTTAAAGGGATCTAGACCTTGGTTTCCAGCTAAACTTATCAAAAACATTATTCTTCTTTGGATTTTGAGATTAGTGTCGAAAGCATAATTCTTTTCCTACAAAGCAAGATAATCATGTTGTAAGTGGTATAGCTCTGATACCAACTGTTGGATGCACTACATTATGATACCACTAGTTGGGAGGAATAATAAACAAAAAAAGGAGAGAGAGGACACAACACAAAGTACACAAAGAGATATTTCTATTAATAAATGGCACTATTTTACATCATACAAATACAACTGTAGAGCTGTAGCTCTATTTCTACTTTCCTTACAATACTGCCCTCTCTAGAGCTTGTTGGACATCACTGCTATCCCTTTCTATTTGGAACTATT